>JAHSUG010000001.1:0-2421707 GCA_019926025.1 Rhodotorula kratochvilovae | reverse complement strand
GGTCCTCGTACGACATCGACGCCTGCGCCTGCTGCTGCGCGGCGGTCGCCGCGGCGGTGGCAGCGGGTGCAGCTGCGGGGGCGGGTGCAGGTGCAGGAGCAGGAGCCGGTGCGGGCGCGGCGACGGGCGAGACGGCCTGTGCGGCGGTGTAGGTGGCGACAGCCTGCGGGTGCGAGTAGGCCGAGGGGTGGTAGAGCGGGTGCCCACCATGCCCGTACGGAATCGATCCGCCATTCGCCTTGGGCAGAGGCTGCTGCTGGAGAAGCGAGCGTGAGCGACGAGCGCGAGAACCACACCAAGAGGACGCACCTTGGCCTGCTTGGGCTTCTTTGCCGAGTGCTGCGCATGCGCCGAGCTTGCGCGGCGCTTGCCGGGCGCCGCGGGCGGCTCGTACGGCTGCGGCAGGTACGTGAGGACGGGGATGGACCCGGGCGGCGGGAGCGGCGGGCGCGGGCGGCGCTGCTGCACGCCGCGGCACCGCGCGCAGACCCACTGGAAGTCCTCGTCCGTGTACGGCTGCGGCGGCTTGCCCTGCAGCGCATCGGCGTGCCGGTGACAGGGCAGGTGCTGCCACTCCTCGCACTGATCGCAGCAGATCATCTCCTGGCCGTCGTCCTGCGCCCCGAGAGAGCGGGGTCAGCGTGGGCGCCTCACGCGGCGAGAGCGAGAAGGACGCACGTAGTTCCACCCGGCAGCCTGGCAGATCTCGCAGTCGAGGTACCATGGGTCATCGGCGGCGGCGGCAGCAGCGGCGGCAGCCTGAGCCTGCGCTGCCGCGTGCGCCTGCGCCTGCGCGGCGGCCTGCCGCTCGGCGAGTGCGATCGCCTCGGCCTCGGCGGCAGCTTCTGCGTCGCGCTCAGCCTTGAGCTCGGCGCGGCGCTCGCGGGCGCGGGCCTTCTGCTGGTACGGGAACGCGTCAGCCGCGCCCGTATAGAGAGGAAAGAGCGGGGCGCACCTTTGCATCCTCCTTGGCGCGCTTCTTCGCGTCGCCGTCGTTCTTCTTGCGCTCCTTCTCCTGGAGCTTGTCCCACGCGCGCTTCTCCTCCTCGTTCATCAGCTCGACGGGGAGCACGCCGCCGTTGGCCTTGCGCGCCTCCTCGCGCTCCTGCTCGCGCAACTCCTCGACGAGCTTGCGCTCCTCGGCCTCCTCGCGCGCGCGCTTCTCCTCCTCGCGCTTGCGCAGGCGGTCCTCGCGGCTCTCGCCCTTCACGCCGCCGCCACTCGCGCCAGGCGTGCCCGAGTCGGACGGCTCGCCCGCGCCAAAGAGCGCGAGCCCGTCGTCCGTGTACGAGCGGACCTGGTGGCGCGCGGCGCGGGTCGCGCGCTCGGCGCGCTGCTCCTCCTCCGCGAGCGACTCCTTGGCGACGTTGCGGACCGAGCGCTTGCGCTCGAGCGCGGCAAGCTCCTCTGCCTTGGCCTCCTCGCGGCGCTGCGGGGCGGGCGGGTGCGGGGATTGTCAGCGAGCGCTTTGACGAAGCGGGAGTCAACGCGACGCACCTTGGCCTCCTCCTCCATGGACGGTACGACCTGGTCGGTGATGTAGTTGCGGAGCTTGACGAGCGCGGGGTCGGTGCTGTCGGCGAGCTCGTCGGCCATGCCGAGCCACTCGTCGATCGTGACGCACAGCTGCGGGCGCGTTGACCCGTCAGCATCCCGCAACGAAAGGAGAGCCGAAAGAGCGCGCGACGCACCGCCTCCCACTCGACAAAGCCGGGCGTCGTCTCGGCGCGGAGGCGCTCCTCCCAGTACGCCTGCTCCCACCCGGGCATCTCGACGTCGACCTCGGGCAGCGGCGCCGCCTTGGTCGTCGGCGTCCCGGCCTCGTCGTCGTCCATCTCGCCGCGGGCGGCGTCGCTCGTCGGGTGCGCCGCGGCGCCATCCTCCCCGTCCTCGCCCTTCGCGCCCGAGCCCGACGCGACGGGCCCAGAGGAAGCGGCCTCCTCGTTCTCGTCGACCTGGACAAACTCGCCCGTCGCGAGGTCCTTGCGGAGCTTGAAGCGCATCACGCCCGTCACCGTGCCCTTCTTGCTCTTGTCGCGCGGGCCCGCGCGCAAGCCGAGGAGCGACCGCGGACGGCGGACGGCGACCTGCCCCGCGGGCTGCTCAGCCGACGGCGGCGGCGGCGGCCGCTGCACCCAGAGGCGGTCGTCCGCCGTGTGGAAGTACTTGTTGCCCTCGGCGTCGACGCAGTACGGGTCGAGGCGCTGCTTCCCGTGCGCGGGGTCCGTCAGTGGGCGTCGCGAAGAGAGGGAGAGGGGAGAACGCACCCAGGCCGCCTCGCCGTCCCACTGCAGGTACTTGCGGAACTGCCGCTCGGGGTCGACCATGTGCCACTCGCAGACATTGTAGATGGCGTCGAGCTGCGGGTCGGCGGGTCAGCACTGCACGTGAAAAACACGAAGGGCGAGGCACCTTGGTCTCGAGCGAGAGGTCGTTCCACTCGACCGCGCGCTGCTCCTCGTACCACTCCTCGTCGCCCTCTCCCGCCTCGCCCTCCGCCGCGGCGTCCTGCGCGACAACGTCGGCGAGCTCGGCGTTGAACCCGTCGTCGAGCGCCTCCTCCGTGACGGGCACGCTCGCCTCGGGCGCGAGTGCCGACATGTTGACATCGGCAGCGCCCGCCTCGTGGACGACCGCGTCGGCGCTCGGCTCGGCCTTGACGCCCGCGCCGGCACCGACGCCCGCGAGCGCAGGGTCGAGCGCCGCGAGGGCGGGGTCGAGCGCCGGGTCGATCGCGACCGCGGGCTCGTCCTCCTTCTTGACCGCCGCGGCGGGGGTCTCGCTCTTGGCCTTGCCCTTGCCCGAGGCGCGGTAGAGCGCGCGCTCGGCCTCCTTGAGCTTGCGCTCCTCGTCGTCCCAGATGGCGCGCGGGCCCTCGCGCGACTTGGCGTCCGCGGCGTCGCCCTCGCCGGGCGCGCCGCCAGGCCCAAAGCGCTGCCGGAGCTCGGCCTCGTACTCTGCCTCCTCGCGGGCGCGCTCCTCCTCGCGCTCGGCGTCGACGACCGAGCCGGGGACGCGGTGCCACGAGTAGAAGGGGTTGTCGGCGCGGTTCGTCACGCGGCGGTTGTACGAGCGGCGCAGCGCGTTGAGCCTGCGGAGCGCTTGTTCAGTGGTGAGCGCCGGGGAGGGCGGGCCAGCGGGATCGCACCAGTTGTTGCGGCTGCGACGCGCGGGACGGAGCGGGATCAGCGGCAGCTCGAGGGGCGGGGGGGAAGCGAGAGAGCGCACTTGGTGTTGCGGTCGTTGGCGAGGGTGTTGAGGACCTTGCCGAGGAACTCGGGGACCTGGGTGTCGGGCTTGACGCCGAGGAGGTCCAGCTCAAAGGCCTGCGGGAGGAGCGAGAGGCTGAGTGAGCGGGCGGTTCTCCCGAGCGGCGAAAGGGCGGGCGATGGAGTGGCGGGTAGGTGCACCTGCCGGCCGCACTCGCGCGGGAGTGCAGCCCGCGAGACTCCTGCAGGCCGCACCATTGCACCACCTCGCGGGAAGGAGGCTCACCTCGGTATCGAACTCGAAGCCGACATGGTGGCCAAAGAGGACGGCCCAATGGGCGATGGCGGCGACCTTGAAGTTCTGGCGGAGGGCGACGAGGCCCTTTGCGACCTCTTCATCGGAGGGAGGCGGAGGCGGAGGGGCCGGGACGGGGTCCGACATGGCGGGGGGCGGTGCAGGTGCGGCGGGTTGACAGAGAGGGTGGAGGGAAGGGCGCAGAGCTCGAGGCGCTCTCTGGCGAGGGTGTCTGGCGCGGGAGAGGGGCGGGGGGGAGGCGAGCGCGGGTGCGGCTGGAGGGCACGGGGCGCGGTGGGAGGAGCGCGAGTGGATGCGGGTAGCTGAAGGGGTGCTAGTGTGCGCACGCGGTCTACTGAGTTGCACGGGGGCGAGGGCGTGAGATCGGGATGGGGAGGCGAGGGGAGGAGGAGAGGGGCACACGGCGAGGTGAGCACGCAGCGGGGGAGCGCGGGACTTGCTCGGGGGTGGTTGCAGCTGGAGTGCCAGTCGTGCTAGTGCGGCTCTGTCCACGCAGCTGGGGTGCAGCGCGAGCGAGGGACGCGGTTGGAGGGCAAGGGGGAACAACACCCGCCCGCCCGCCCCTCTTCTCCCCAGGGAGGACTGGTGGAGTACCTGAGAGTACTCGGTAGCCCCTTCTGCGCAGCACTAGGGATCCACCCACTTGCCTGAAAGCGCGGTGGTCTCCGTTCTCCTCCTCCCCCTCTCGCTCGCCCTGGCTCGCTCTCCTCCCTCCGCTCCTACCGCTGCGAGAATGTCTGGCCCGAGCACCGCAGCCTCGTCCTCGTCCTCGAGCCTCTCGACGTGGCTCTCGTCGCACCGCCGCGCCGTCATCGTCGCCGCGGCATCCGTCGCCCTCCTCACCGCCGGCTCGCTCTACTACGCCAGCGCAGCCTCGAGCCAGACTGCCCGTGACGTCCAGCGCAGCGCAGACAAGGCCAAGAAGGACAAGAAGGCCCGCAAGAGCAAACCGGCAGACGGCGCCGCCCCCGACTCGACCCCGGCCAAGGCACCCGCAGACGACGATGGTCAGTCCCCGCCGCCAGCGCCTCTCCACCTTTGGCACGAGGGGGCAGTAGATCTTTCTCGGGCGGCGCTGCGCCTGCAGGACGGCTGCAACCCGTCCTCGCTCGTGCATGACGCCGGGTCGGCGAAGCAGTGTCCTGCACGGGTGGGAGCTGCAGGGGTGCAGAGGACGGTCTGCGCAAAGTGGACTGCTTTGTACGGCCAGCTGGGGCGCTTGCCGCGGTCGGGCGGGTCGCCCGGGTTGATGCTGCCCTTTCCCTCACGCACGCGGACGAGGGGGGACTGTCCCTCGCTCTCCTCGCACAGCACTTCCTCGCCTGTCAGCGCACCATACTAACCTATTCGCCCGCCCCGCAGACCCCCTCAAGCTCTCGGCGGCCGACATCGAGGTGATGGACAAGGAGGTACGCCGACGCCCACCCCTCCCGCACCCACGACAAGAACTAACGAGAGTCCACACACATAGACGCGGGCAAAGACGGCGCTGGCGCTCAAGGCGCGGGGCAACAAGCTGTACTCGGCCAAGCAGTACACGGACGCGATCGCGTACTACACCAAGGCGATCGAGTGCGAGGAGCAGGCCGTGTTCTACTCGAACCGCGCGGCGTGCTACACCAACCTGAACGAGCTCGACCACGTCGTCGAGGATTGCACCTCGGCGCTCCGCCTCGACCCATCGTACATCAAGGCGCTGAACCGGCGCGCGACCGCGCGCGAGCAGCTCGGCGGCCCGGCGCACCTCTACAGCGCGCTGTGCGACTTTACCGCGTCGGCGATCCTCGACTCGTTCCAGAACCAGGCGACGACCGACAGCGTCGAGCGCGTGATGAAGCAGCTCGCGGCCGAGAAGGCGCAGGAGATGCTCGCCGCGCGCGAGCCGCGCCTCCCGAGCCCGACCTTCATCACGGCGTACCTGACCGCGTTCCGCGAGCAGGCGGCGCCGGCGCTCCCCGCGCACCCGGCGCAGGGCGACCGCACGCTCCAGCTCGCGTTCGAGGCGCTCTCGGCCAAGGACTTTACGCACGCCTTTTCGCTCTTCAACGAGGCGCTCGACCAGGGCGTCACGAGTGCGCCGGCGCGCGCGGCCGCGCTCAACATGCGCGCGACGTTCAAGTTCATCATGAGCGACGCCGAGGGCGCGCTCGCCGACCTCGACGAGGCGACGACGGTCGACCCGGAGAGCGCGCAGAGCTGGGTCAAGAAGGCGAGCGTCCACATGGAGCTCGGCCGGCCCGAGGATGCCATGCAGGACTTTGAGCGCGCGCTCGCCATCAACCCTGACAACGCCGACGTGTACGTGCCGCGCCTGATCTTCCGCGCACCGTGGACTGACTCGATGGCGCCCGCAGCTACTACCACCGCGGGCAGGTGTACTTCATCACGGGCGAGTTCGACAAGGCGATCGCCGAGTACCGCAAGTCGAGCGAGCTTGACCCGGCGTTCATCTTCTCGCACATCCAGCTCGCGGTCGCGCAGTACAAGAGCGGCTCGACGGAGAAGGCGCTGCACCAGTTCCGCCGGCTCGTCGAGAAGAACCCGCAGAGCCCCGAGGTGTACAACTACTACGGCGAGCTCCTGCTCGACCAGCAGCAGTTCACCGAGGCGGTCGCCATGTTTGACAAGTCGATCGAGCTGTCCAAGTTTGCCGTCCCGCGCAACGTCCTGCCGATGGTCAACAAGGCGCTCGCCATCTTCCAGCACCGGCAAGACTTTGTCGCGGCCGAGGCCATCTGCCGCGAGGCGGTCGAGATCGACCCGCAGTGCGACGTCGGCGTCGCGACGCTCGCGCAGCTCCTCCTCCAGCAGAACAAGGTCACCGAGGCGGTCGAGATGTTCGAGCGCAGCGCCGAGATGGCCCGCACCGAGCCCGAGCTTGTCAACGCCCTCACGTACGAGAATGTGCGCCCCCTCTCGCTCCCCTCTTCCTCACTTCCCGCTGACTCTCTCTCCCCCGGCAGGCCACGCGCGCCCAGCTCGCCTTCCTCGCCGATTACCCCGAGTACTCGACCCGCGTGCGTCCCCCTCGCCCTCCCTTCGCTCGCTCGACTGACCCACTCGCTCTCGCGCGCAGCTCGGCCTCAACCGGACAGCCTAATCAACCCTCCCCTCTCCGCTCGTACACTTCTCTATCCGTGTCGTTGGCGTGCGGCCGTGTGAAATGTACATACCCCCCGCCTCTCTCATCGTTGCTGCCGCGCGCGCGGAAGAGAGGAGGGGAAGCGGCCGCTTCGCGTTGTACCGGTTTGTGCGAGCTTGCGTCGCTGTGGCGTCCTCGCAAGCGTGCATTTCAGCGCCGCAAGTCCTCGAGGAACCCACCCACCAAGTCTCCCCCGCTTCATCGCCCCGTCCTTTCCTCCTCCTTCCCACCCCAACCTCGCACCTCACGGGATGAAGCGCACTCTCCACTGCAGGCTCTCCGCCTCCCCCCTCCGCGCCCAAAGCCAAGAAGCCGCGCCCATCGCGCGCGCAAGCCCAGCCCGCCGCGAAGAAGGGCGCCGCCTCCTCCGCTGCCGCAGGCGATGCGGGGTCGCCCGGCGCGAGCGGCGCGGACTCGCCCTTCCCGGGTGCGAGCTCCCGCCTGCTGCGGCGAGCGCGCTCGGCAGCCCGGTCGCGGGAGGGGGCGGAGCGCGAGCGTTGCGGTGGATGGGCAGGCGGCGGGGCGGGGAGGGGGCGCAAGGGGCGCAGGGCGCACAGGGGCAGGGACAGGGGCCGGACGGCGAGGACCAGGACGAAGCCGAGGACGAGGTGTTTGAGTTCTCGGACGACGAGGTGCCTTTCCTCCCTCTCCCGCTCTGCTCTCTCGGTCCAGGCTGACCAGACGCAAGCGCGCAGTTCGGGAGCAACCAGCGCGAGGCGGCCAAGCAGAAGGAGGACCTGCGCGTCCTGCTCTCGAGCTTCGACGCGGAGCAGATGGGGCGCTACGAGGAGTTCAGGCGGAGCGGTCTCGCCAAGGGCAGCGTGCGCAAGGTGCTTTCTCCCTCTCCTCCCCTCTGCGTGCGCCTTGAGCGGCACTGACGTACCACGAGTGCGCAGCTCGTCAACCAGGTCCTCGGGCAGAGCGTCTCCCTCAATCCTGACCGTCGTCCGCGGCTTCGCAAAGGTCTTTGTCGGCGAGCTCGTCGAGAAGGGTGTGTTCCTCCTCTGCCCTTCCCCTGCGCCTGCTAACGCCCCACTCCCGCCGCAGCCCGCGCGCTAAACCCGCACCCCGGCGCCCTGACGCCGCAGGACCTGCGCGAGGCGTACCGGGTGTACCTCGAGGAGCACGAGGCGCGGGGCGGGACGACCGAGAAGAAGAAGCTCTTTGTGCGGTGATGCGCTCCCCGTGCGTGCGCGTACGGGAGGTGGGAGGCGTGTAGATTCTGTGCCATGTTGTCATGCTTACGCTTGCTATGCTGTTCCTCCGGTGCTCTTTGACTCGGGAAGAAGTGCGCGAAGGGGCAACTAAGCGACGGTACAGCTAAAAGGAGGGCAACGACAAGGTGGGAGACAGGACACGGACGACTGAGGATGAGGCTGTAGGTAGCGCTAAGGGTCGTGTACGGGTTGGGGCACGTATATGAGCGAGAATGGCAACAACGGAGATGTATGTACTGAGGCGCTCCGGGGCGTGGCGCGAGAATGGGTGCGAGGGGCGTGAAGGGCGTGAGGGCCGCGAGGGGCGTGAAGGTCGTCGAGTCTGAGGAGGGTCGACGGTGAGGGTTCGTTCCTGTATGGATCTGGACGGCGGGCGACGCTCTACGGCTCCGGCGGGTGAATGATGCGGTGGATGGCCTGGCGGTACGCAAAGAGCGCGATGACGAGTACAAGCACGACGAAGAAGAGGATGGGCGGGAGCATGTGCTGCGGGCGGGAAGGAGCGGCGGGAGAATCAGTGCTCCGCCCTACGAGGAAAGCGAGGAATGGAGCGCACCTTGGCGTAGCACCACGTCTCGCCGAGGACGTATCTCCACGTCGCCCTCCTCCTCCTGCCCGTCTACTCGCGCTCCAAGCAGCGCCGTCCTCTCCCCGGCCTCACCTCCACGTCGTCCTCCTCCACCCCCTCGCGCGCAAACCACCGCCCCCACCACCCTCTCCGCGCGCGCCTCGGCCTCGAGCCTCTCCCTCTCTTCGCGCGGCGTGCACGGCGCCGGGAGGTCAAAGCTGGTGTACGTCGCGACCGTGCTCGCGCTCGGCGTCCGCTCGATCATCGCGGGGCGCTTGGGGTAGGGCGTCCGCGGGGCGCGCCCACCCCGTCCCCGGGAGGGGTTGCGAGGCGCCGCGTGTGCGGCGTCCAGGGCGAGGAGGTCGACGAGGCGGAGGTCGGGGAAGGGCGAGTGCGCGCCGAGCGGGGCTGCGTGGGGAGCGGGCGCTGCGTGGCGGCTGGGCAGAGGAGGAGGAAGAGGGAGGCGGCGGATGGGGGATGTAGATCGAGAGGCTCGGCGTGCGGCGCATTTCTGGCGGGGGGAGCGGACCCGACGCAGAGCTCGTGCTCACGCGTCGGCGGTCCTGCAACGGGGTGTGGGGCGTGTGCGCGTGTGGGTGCGCGGTGGGAGGGAGGTCGTCGAGCGGCGGAAGCACGTGGCTGCGGCTCGATCGGCGCGCATGGCCCTTGACGGGCGAGGAGGGAGTCGACGGAGGGAGGGAGACGGAGCGCGAGGGCGGGCGAGACGGGCTCGAGCTCTTGGACGGCGGGAGGATGGGCGAGTTGGCGAGCTGGGTCGAGGGGCGGCGGCGGGGGATCTTGGAGAGAGTGCCTTGCGCTGGCGGTCGTGGTGGAGACGGTGGTAGTGACGGGGGTGCAGGTGCGCCGGACATCGTTGCCTGGGTGGACGCTGCGGAGGATCAGGTGAGCCGGAGCGAGCCAAGGGGCCGCAATGGAGGGGGGCGAAGAGGACGCACCGGCTCACGACGCGCGCTCCGGGTGAGTCTCTGAGGTTTCCTCGCCTGGCTGAGCAAATGCACCGGCTCGCAGGAGGCGTGCGAGGTGTGGCGAGGGCGATGAGCGGCTCGAGGGTGACGTCGGGTGCGAGCGAGATGAGGGCGTCCGCGGGTCGTTCGAGCGCCGTAGCGTGTGCGGGTGTACTCGATGCAGTGCGCGTGCAGCTGAGCGTGCCGAGGGTGTTGCTGCGCGAGAGACGCGGGGTGGGTCGGCGGGCGCGCGGAAGGACGGGAGCAGCGACAGGCGCGTCCCTGGAGAGGGCTGGAGAGGGGAGTGCGCCCGGGGAAGGGCTTGGCGCTCGCGGGGTCACGTGGCGTCGGAGCAAAGGAGCGCACTCGAGCGAGACGAGCGTGTCGACCCGCGTCCACGCCCTCGACCGCACCTGCTGGCCAGTCCGAGTAGCTCGCACCACGGCTAAGCTCTCTACACGCCATCCGCGCAACTCGAAAGAGCGCCGCACGGCGAGGATCGCTTGGACGCGCGCCTGATCTCGTTGGCACTTCGACACGCGCATCTCGCCAGCAGTACCGCACGGGAGGCAGGGCAGGACAGGAGCACGCGCGCACAATGGACATCGACGCCCCGCTGCAGGGCAACAGCGCCCTGAGCGAGTTTGGCCTCGCATACCCGCTCCCGCTCCGCATCGTCGCCCTTAGCGCTGTCACCGCCCTCGGCTTCGCATCCAACCTGCACATCCTCAGCGCCCTCGGCATCGACACCGCACAGGTCCTCGACGTCCGTCTCGACTCGCAGGCCCCCTCCCACCTCCCCTCGTCCCGCGGCGCTCCCCCTCCCGGCGCACCCCCGCCTTACGTCCACCCCTCCAAGCTCTACCCGCCCCTCTACACCCTCGGCACCCTCGCCCTCGCATGGACCGCCCTCGGATGGCTCCTCCACTCCAAGCTCACCCACGGCGACATCCACGCCGTCGTTGCCTGGCGAGGCCTCCCCGTCTTTGTCGCTGCGGTCGTCTGCATCGCACTCTGCTGGCCGGGCAACGCCCTCTGCCGAACAGAACGCTTCCGCTTTCTCCGGTGCGCGCGCGCTCTCTCCTGCCGTGTGCGAGATTGCCCCCGCTCACTTCACCTACGCACGCAGCGCCCTCCGTCGCATCGTCTCTCCCTCGCTCAACGCCGCCGTTCCCTTCTGCGACATCATCCTCGCCGACATCCTCACCTCGTGCGCAAAAGTCCTCGGCGACGTCTGGCTCGCGGGCTGCCTCGTCCTTAACGGCGAGGGCGCGGCGGGCGTCGCGGGCGACGAGTGCCGGCGCGTGTGGGGCGTCCCCTTCATGACCAGGTGCGCCCGCGCTCTTTCTTTACTCGCAGAGGTAGCCCACCTCACGCACGGCCCGCCCGCAGCCTGCCCTACCTCTTCCGCTTCCGGCAGTGCCTCTCCGAGGTGTACACGCGCTCGACGCCGACGCCGCAGCGGTCGCTCCTCAACGCGCTCAAATACGCGACCGCGTTCCCCGTCATCATTTTCTCGGCGATGCAGACCGTCATTGGCGACCCGTTCGACGGCGACGAGGAGCCGCACGAGGCGGGCGAGCGGTGGATCGGGAGGACGACGCTCTTCTACCTGTGGTGCGTCTCGCGTGCTCTCACCGCTTTACATACGGCTCACATGCGTCAAACGCGCCCGCAGGCTCGCCGCCGTCCTGATCAACTCGATGTACTCGTTCTGGTGGGACGTGACCAACGACTGGGGGCTCTCGCTCCTCACACGCAGCGGGTGGTCCTCGTCCCCGAGCGTCTCGTACGCGTTCATCCATCCACCGCCGCACGCCCAGCACGGGGCATCGCTGCGGCACGCCCGCCGCCGAGCAGGGCGACGAGCTCGACGCACACGCCCGCGCACAGCCGCGCGAGATCGCTCCTCACGCCGCAGGCGTACGCCCCCGGCGCGTCGACACTCGCCGTCCTGGCGCGGAGGACGCGCTCCTCCCGTCGACGACGTTCCCGCCTGCGCCCTCGCGCCCCGTAACGCCGACGCCCTCCTCGCCCAAGCCCTCCTCCCTCTTGCCCTCGTCCGCAGCGGGCGGGCCGCGCGGACTGGGCCACTCGCGCGCGTTCAGCACGGCCTCGGCGCCGAACCTGTCGTACCCGTTCCTGCGGCCGATCCTCCTCCTCCCCTCACCCGCGCTGTACTACCTCGCGATCGTGCTCGACCTCCTCCTCCGCCTGACCTGGTCCCTCAAGCTCTCCTCGCACCTCCACAGCGCGCAAGAAGTCGAGAGCGGCGTCTTCGCCGTCGAGTTCCTCGAAGTCGCGCGCCGGTGGATGTGGGTCTACCTCCGCGTCGAGTGGGAGGCCGTCCGCAAGGGCGCCGGGAGCGACAGCGCGGCGCATGCGCACGCGGGGGCGATGGGCGTCTCGTGGCTCGAGAAGGACGACGGCGAGGAGCGCCTCCGCGCGCAGGAGGAGTACGAGCTCGCGTGGAGGGAGGCGGCGGCGGCGGGGGGCGGCGGCGGGGGTGGAGGGAAGGGCAAGGCGCGTGCGGACCTCGCGGCGGAGGAGGAGGCGGCGATGGGGCTGCTGAATGGCGCGGGGAGGGCGAGGGACGCGGATCTCTTATAGCGGTATTCGCTCTGGGGCTCGGAAGGAACCATAGACGTGCTCTCACGACTCTCTGCCGCGCGAGCGCAACCACTCGCATGGCGTACGAGCACGAGGAGGAGGGAAACACGAGTACAACACGCCTTTTACGCCTGCTCCGCACTACTTGCTCGCCTCAGCGTTCCTTCCGCGCTTCCCCCTTGACCCCACTCGGCCCCGCCACCGCGCCCGGCGGGAGCTTCTCGCCGTACTCGTCGAGCGTGTCGAGCCACTGGACGGGGTGGGCGGTGTACGCCGGAAGAGGGGGGAGGACGAGCTGCGCCGCGCGCGCGAGAGGGGGGTCAGCGTGCGTTTGCGGGGCGGCGAGGGGGATGGACGCACGGCGAGCGCGCCGATGAAACCGGCGGCGAAGATGCCAAAGGTGAGCTTGAGGGACTGGAGGGCGCAGCCGACGACGAAGGCGACGACCTGCGAGCGGAGAGGAGAGTCAGGGCGCGCCGCTGGCGAGAGGGAGGAGACGTGCGCACTGCAGAGGACCAGAGGAGCCACCTCAGTGCGCTGCTCTGCGATATCCTGCCCGACAAAGTCCTGCTCGAGAGGGTCGACGACGACGAGGAGGTGATGAGGGTTATCAGCGGGGAGAGCGCCGGGCGGGGTGGGACGAAGGGGAGGGCACAATCTTGCCCTCGAGGAGTCCTTGAGCTGGTCGACCTTTGCGTGGATGCGGTCCATGGCGGGAGGAGCGCGTCGGGCGAGGGAGACGAACGCAAGTGGGGGTTGCCCTCTGCGCAACTCGCTGCTCCCGCTGAACTTGCTCGTACGACTGCGTTGGGTCTCGGTTTCCCGCGGAGCTACCGTCTGGGACAACCCGCTGCGTGCGGCGCGTCTCCTCCGCCTCTCATCCCCACCCTTTCGCCGGGTCTCCCCGCCTCTCCTCCACCGAAACAGCGCAGGGATACTCGCGGGACCAGCCATCGAGCTGCTAGACCTCTACCCGCCCGCCGCCACGGTCTCTTACGCGCCCAACCCTCCTCGCTCGCGGTTGTGGGATCCATCCCGTCGAGATCGCTGTTGCACCTCGCGCTCGGTCATCTCGACGCCAGCGAAGACGACCGAGCCGACGACTCTCCCACGATCCCTCCTTCGGGTAGTTGCCGGGCTGGCAGCGGGCAGTGCAGGATAACTCGTCGCAGAGGGAGAACGACGAGGAGGCTGCAGCTGAACATCGCCGTCTCCTGTGATAGAGTCAGCGCCTCTTGCTTGACTTCATGCTGTACAAGAAAGTGCTGCAGGCAGAGCTGGCGAAGGAGGGCGACGTCTCGCTCTCCGGGTCGCGGAGGGACAGCCCAACGGCTCGTCTGCTCGACTTGATCGACATCCGGTGCGCGCTCCTCCTTCTCCCGACGCGGAAAAGGATGGGCTTGATGAGAATCACCCGAAGACAGCTACCGCCCCACCTCCGCCCAGCTAAGCTACTTCCTCTCTGCCGACTACCTCTTCCCGAGTCCGCGCGCCCAAGAAGCTCAAGCTGCCTACGTCGAAACGGGCGCGAAGAGCCTCGTAGACCCGAGCACATTCTATCGTACGAGCCGACACTGGTGAGCTGAGTGGTCGAGACGAGCGCAGCGGAAACGAGAGGAATACGCAGCGCGAGCGAGAGAAGCACAAACAGTCCCCGTACCGATTTCACCGGCTGCAGCCTCGCCCGTTTCTATCTTCTGTGCCTCCGCCCCACCGTCTAGACCTGCTTCGCGGCTTCGTCCTCCTGCGCGACCTCGGCGTCCTTGTCTGTCATGCTCGGCGACGACGAGCTCCCGGGCGACGTCTTCTCCTGCGGGTCGTGCACGCTGTTGAGGTCGAAGAAATCGATATCGTTGCCGTTCTCGTCGAGCCCTGTCGTGATCTCACGCACGTCAGCGAGAGACGACGAGGGCGAGAAGCGGGAACGGGATGGGACGCACCGACGCCGCGGAAGAGGTACCACGAGAAGGGGATCGCGAACGCCCAGAGGCCGAAGTTGACGCCGACCTGCGCGATGAGCTGCGGTGGCAGATGCAGTCAGGTGATGCGGACAGGGAAGGGAGGGATGCTGTGCGGAGCGGAAGCAGAGGGTGGGGATGAAGGAGAGTAGACACACCGGAGTCTTCGTTGATGCGATGCCCGCTGTAAAGGCATGCACGTCAACGATGCGATCGAAGAAAAAGACGAGGAGTTGGCCACAACGCAGCGCTTGCGGGCAGAGGGAGGGGGACGCACAAGCGACGGCGCCGCCCGCCGACTCCCAGGAGCGGATGATGGACGTGAAGCGAACGACTTCGTTCGCGTTTGTCGCAAGCCCGCCGATGATCCAGAAGAGGAAGTTGTAGATGGTCGAAAAGCAGAGCTGGACGAAGATGTAGAGCGCCCAGCCACGCCCAAATCCCGGGTCGGACCAGTCGAACGCGGGCTTGACCGCCCGAGACGCGTAGTCGTGCTGTACGATCGACGCCCAGATCCACGTCCCGCCGTGGAGCGCCATCATGCCGGCAAAGCCCCACTTGGCGCGCTTGTTGAGCGAGAGGGAACGCAGGTCGAGGAACCAGCCGAAAATGAGGTTGCCGAGGATCTGGGCGAGTGCGGCGACGAGAGAGGCGAGCGCACGGGCACGGACCGAGTAGTACTGCGTGAGGAAGGAGCCGACCCATGAGAGCTGGAAGATGGCGTAGAATGCGATGGGGATCGCGAGGAGGACCTGCGGAACAGTGTCAGGTGCGTGCGCGTTAGTAAAGATGCGGACAACGTACCCTGCGGTCGAAGCTGAGCTTGGCGAGCGCCTTGAGCTCTTCCTTGTCCGAAAGCTGCCGCGAGACCTGAACCTTGGTGCCGTCCGTCCGCTCAACCTTCTCTGGCTGCGTGAGGAAAGCGCCGATAGCAGGCCCGAGGCACTCTGCGAGTGGAGTTGCGAGTGGAGTATCGTCAGTTAGCGTCCCTGTCGCACAACAGATGAAGGGTTGACGCACGAAGGACGACAAAGACGATGTACGAGCGCCAATCGAGCTTGCCCGTGCGTTTGCCCTTGGCATCTGCACAGGCCAGAATGATCAGTAAGCCTGCGGATCAGAAGGGTGCGCTAAGAACGCACTGAACGCGAGGTTGATGCAGCCGCCGAGGATGCTCCCCGAGTTTCGGTACGCGAGCCAGCTGCGCGGCGGGTCAGCGGGGGCGGAAAGGGAGTGTGGTGGCCGCGCTTACAGGGAGAGGTAGCGACCACGGAGGTGAGCTTCGGGGTAGGCGACCATGATAGCGGCTGCGAGCGCGCTGGAGTTAGCACGACCTGCGCCGGAAGAAAGGGGACGGGAGCACCTTCGGAAGCCCAGAAGAGACCGGCGGAAAGGCCACAGACGGCAGCGCCAAAGATGACGAACCACTCGGTGCCGTAGCTGCAAAAGCGAGAAGAAGGGCGTGAGTCGGGACCTTGAGGCAGGAGGAGGAGCGGTTTCGCGCACCGGATGTTCTGGTCTGCGGGATTGGCGCTTCGTCAGCTCATCTCCGCTTCGAGACAGGTGAAGGGACGTACAGAGGCTGGCAGAGTACATAGCATAGCCGGTGGTGCCGAGGATGAGTGTCCACTTGAGGCCGACGCGGTTCGAGACGATGGAGCCGACATAGCAGGACAGGATCATCATGCAGCTGAGAACAGATGTTGCGCGAAGGACGAGATAAGGGTCCTGTGCGCCGCCAGCACCGGTGGAGGTCCTGCGAAGAAACGACGAGGAACGGTCGAGGCAAAGTCGACGAGCGGTTGGAGGGCGAGACGGGGAGGCAGTCGGTGATCAGTTCCTGCAATCACAGCCAAGGATCGTGGGCGCACATCGCGTTGTATAGACCTGCGAGCGAAAGAAGGAGTGAGAAACGTCGGACGAGCGAAGCGGATGAGCGAGAACGGAGGGGAACTCACCAGGAGCAACGAAGGCGGTCAGCCCAACGACATTGGCATTCCAGAGCGTCGAACGGAAGAAGTGGACCTTTTGCTTCTCGCCGGCGACCGCAGGAACATGAGCGAGGGAGGACATGCTGCAAGCACCCCGTCAGAAGGGTTAGTGTCGCGGCAAGGTGGGCGGGGCCAAGGTGCGCACCTAGTCTTCGGCAATCCTTTGCAAGGGCTCCCGGAGTGTACACGAGCGGAAAGAACAGCGAAGAAAGAGGAGAAGAGACGCGCCGTCAACCTCCTCTTCGCGAAGCCCGTCGCCGTCGGCCGACGGCGCCCGGATGGATGGCGCCTCGCGCGGCATCGCAGGCGCCATTCATGCCCAGCCAAGCTCGTGCCCTGCTCATTTGAGGCCGTGTGAAGAGCGAACCTGGGGCGAGCACGCCAGTCGAGCGCCGCGGCCGAGAGGATCGGGTGGAGGCGAGCGGAGCAGAACGCGCCGGTGTGCAGTGAGGAGCAGCACGCAGGAGATGCAGAGCAAGCGTTGCCAGGCGCAGACCTTGTGCACGCAGCATGAGGGAAGAGGACAACCGCCGCGAAGAGCGACGCGCCCCTTCGCCTCGAACCGCTCACGACTCGCCCGCTCTGCTCGCCCGGTGCAGGGCTCGCGTGCTGCAGATCCACGACTCGCGCCGGCTTGCTCCCTTGCGCTGCGCCTTGCGCCATCCTCGGCCGGGACGCGCTGCTCTCAACTTCATCAGCACATCGTTCGGGAGAGGGTCTCCTCGCTCCTACATCGCTGTGGCTGCTCAGGACCATGCGTAGTGTCGCTCCCGTCCCGCACGCTGCCGCTCGCGGCGCTGCTGCGCCTCAGAAGTCCCTCGCAGTTCCGCCTTCCTCGCCCTTCATCGAGAAGGCAGCGCCGTTCCAGCGCACCATTACGCCCGGTACCTTCCCAGGCAGTGCAGCAAGTCGCTTCCCTGGCGTGTTCCACCCCGCAGCTTCCACGTCCAACATCGAAGCCGCTGTCCAAACGGTCTCCACCTGGGCCGATTCGGGCGACTTGAAGAAGCAGCTCCTTGCGCACGGCGGGGCTCTCATCCTCCGCGGCCTCCCTCTCCCCACACCAGACGACTTCAGCAAGGTCATCCACGCGTCAAAGGTCGGGACGGTGCCGCACGAGGAGGTGGGAAGGCCGCCAAAGCGGACGGTGCGTTGCGCTCGTTCACGTGCTCGCTGCCTTGGCTGACCTGCCTTACCTGCTCATCGACAGGTGCTAGCGCCTGCTGTGAGCACTGCGAACGAAGGCCCTGCTTGGGCGCCGATCTGGACGTGCGTGCTTCCCCCTCGCTGTCCTGAGCCGCATCTCGCACTAACCTTCCCATCCCCTTTCCCGACCCTGCGCCTCTGCTTTCAGTCACAACGAGTACGGCTGGTCGATCGTACGTCATCGTCTCGCCCTCCTGGCACCTATGCTCCCGCTGACTCCCGCACCTCCAGGTTCACCCTGCGTACATCGCATTCTTCGGCTGGGTACCGGCCGCAACTGGTGCGCACTATCCCCTCTCCTTCACTCAAAACCACTGACGTCTTCGCGCTCGTCTAGGCGGCGAGACCCCGATCAATTCGGGTGTCGAGCTTGCGGCGCGCCTTGCGAAGGAGGCTCCCGAGTTCTACGGGAAGTTGAGCGAGAAGGGCATCCTCTACGCGTACCGCTACACCGTGGAGGACGTTACTACCAGCAACAGCGGCTCGTCCGTCCTCACCGCCTGTGTGTCGCGCGTTCCGTCCCTATCCGCTCGCGTCGCTGCTCGTTGGAGGTTTCTCCTCGTTCCTGCTTGCTGACCCTCGCCCCATAGACGGCAATAACGTCCTCGAGACTGATGATGCCGCCACCGTCCGCGCCAAGGTCGAAAATGAGGTCCAGAGGCACTCGGACCGCTTCGAGTGGGAGGAAGACGGCAGCCTTACCGTCTGGCACCGCGTACCTGGTGCGCTGCGCTCTTCCTCATGTGCTGAAGAGGTTCTCTGATCAAGAGGAATGCTCACCAGCCTTTGCTCATCGCGCAGTCATCCGCAAGCATCACGCGACGGGGCTGCCGACCTTCTTCGGCAATCTCATCAGCGCGTACGCCCGCGCTAGTGCGTCCTGCCCACCTCTCTTGTCTTCAGTGGGAGACATTGACGCTCACTTCACCCCTCCTCTGCTCATCGCGCCCTCGCCCTCGCTCCCGTCTCCCGCAGAGCACCACCACGCCCTCTCGCCGCCCTACCTCGGCGACGACGGCGGGTACCACCCGATCCCGCTTTACGGTGACGGCACGAGCATTGCCGTCTCGGACCTCGAGATTGCGAACCAGATCATCGAGGAGACCAAGTCGGTCGTCAAGTGGGAGCAGGGCGACGTGCTCATCCTCGACGTGTGCTGCTCCTCCTTCTTTTCTCCTCTACCCCTTACTGACGACGAGCGCCGGCAGAACCACATCGCGCTGCACTCGCGCGTCCCGTGGGAGGGCGAGCGCAAGATCCTCGCCTCGCTCTGGGACGGCGAGAAGTTCCCCGACGCGCAGAACCCGTGGGGCGAGCGCAAGTGGGAGGCGTTTAGCAGCGGGAGGGTTCAGTAGACTGTGTGTGCGTGTGAAGTAGACTCGGATTGAGTCGCGTTCCCGCCGCGAATCTGTGTCGAGAGCGGGCAACAGCTGTCGCTGCGAGCTGTCCCTCTACGCCTTCCACAGTCGCACTCCATCTCAGGCTTCCACCGCGCGCTTCTAGCGGACTCAATTGCTGCTGTACTGCATCTACATTGTGCTAAGCTCGCCTCCTGCTCCGCCCGGTGCCCCGACTCCGCTACTTGAGCCACTCTCCCTTGCGCGTCGCCTTGGCGACCTCGCTCTCCGCCGTATTCTCGAAGTAACGACCTGTGAGCGGAGATTATCAGTACTCAGCGATGAAAGGTAAGGAGCGGGACGCACGGTACACGCTTTCGTAGTTCTCCGGCGGGCTCGACGTCGCCTTGACGCTGGGGCGCTCGAGCACCCTCCCCGCCCACGCGGCGAACTCGTCACCGACATCCTCGGCCTTGAAGCTGCGGTGCTTCGAGGAGGGTGAACCTCGCGACCCACGGCGCGAGCGCCGCCTCGACCCACCCGAACTGCTCGCCGCGCGCCCACGTCGCGCCGGGGACGAACCACTGCTTGTGGACGTCCCTGAGCGCGGAGACGAACGCGTCGTGCCCCTCGCGCTGCTTGTCCGGCTCCTGTGCCTGGACGTAGCGGTAGAACGCGGGGACGACGACGTTCGAGATCTGCTGTACCGCGAGGCGGACGAGGCCGGCCTCGTGCGGGTCGGTCGGGCGGAGGGACGAGGACGGGTACGCGTCGTCGAGGTACTCGAGGAGGACGAGCGACTCGTAAAGCGCTTTGCCGTTGTGCTCGAGCGCGGGGACGAGGCCCTTCGGGTTCACTTTGAGGAAGTGCGGCTCCTGCGGGAGAGGGCTTCTGTCAGCCAGCGTCCAGGACCTCAACGAGGGTGAGACAAACCTTGGCGTAGGGGTTCACCTCGCGATACTCGTACGCGATGCCCTTCTCCTCGAGCGCGAGCCAAACGCGCTGGACGAAGGGCTGCGGACGGTCGCGGTCGTTGCGAGGTGTGGGAAGAGATGTAGCGGAGCCGGTCGAGCAGCGGAGAAGGGCGTTGGGGCGGCGGAAAGCAGGAGAGCGGCAAGATGGGGGTCAGCGTGGAGGAGCAGTGGGAAGAGCATGCACGAACGCACGCAGAACCAACCCTGGCCCACGGAGCGAGATGTCAGTACCGTCTCGCACGAACGATCAAGGCAGAAAAGACGCACAGCGTGGAAGACGAGCTCGTGCGGAGTCGAGTGCTGCCTGACCGTCTCTTCGGCGGCGCCAGTCGCGTGGGGCGGGTCGATCTTGTCCGGCATGCTCTGTGCTTGTGTGTGGTGCAGATCTGGAGGAGCTGGGCGGGCGCAGGCGGGCTGTGGACGCAGGGATGGATGAGGCGAGACGAGGGACTGATGAGGTCAGCGGACGGCCTGGCGGGTCGTGCGGTGGTGTGCGACCTCGTCGAGGACATGCGAGAGCTCACAGCGTAGAGGTGCGCAGCTGGAGAAGGAGCACGAGCGCGAAAGGTGCGAGCAGGGAAGCGCAGGAGCACGAGAGGGCGCCGAGGTGGGGCCGACCAAGTGAGCGGGGGCGGCGGCGAGCTTTCGCGTGCGACTGAACAACGCTCACAGCTCGTTTAGAGGCGAATGAAGGCGAGCGAACGAAACGGCGACCGGTGAAAGAGGAGGAGAAGAGGGAGGAGAAGACATCGTGAGGAAGCGCATGTCGAGAAGTCGCACGACCTGAACGCATGTTGCACGGACACAGATTGAACAGATTGCACGGACAGAACCCTACTCGTCGAAGTTGACGCCAAGCGTGACCGCCTTCCACTTCTCGACGCCCTCAGCGAGCTCCTTCGCCTTGCCGGCGATGAGCGCGTACGCATCCTCGCCAAGCGCGAGGCGGTGCGGGCGCTCCTCGCGCGGCAGGTCGAGGATGTCGAGAATCGCCTTGGCCGCCTTCGCCGGGTCGCCCTTGGCATCCCCGGCGGCGATTTTCGCGCGGACGAGGTTCGACGGTAGGCGCGGGTCGGAGTAGGCCGGGTGCGCGGGGGGCGCCAGCGCGTTCTCCTTGATGTTGGTGCGGAACGCGCCGGGCTCGATGAGGTGGAGCTGCGGGTACGGAGAGGTGAGCGGGGGCGCCGAGGTGGAGAAGCAGGAGCGGAGACGCACGCTGATTCCCCAGCTCGGGGAAAGCTCGTAGCTGAAGGCGTCGGTGAGGGCCTCGAGCGCTGCGATGTAGCGTACATCAGCCCGGAAATTGGCAGTTAAGACGGGTGGGAGATGCACCATGCTTCGAGGCCGAGTATGCGCCGAAGGCAGGGAGGGCGCGGACGCCCGTGTTGGACGAGATGTTGAGGATGGTGCCGCCCTGCTGCTCGTTGACGTCGCGGAAGAAAGTGACGGCCTGCTTCATGATCTCCAGGGGTCCGAAGACATTCGTCTCTGCGCGCGGAGGACGGGGTTAGCGAGAGCGACGTGAGCGGCACGGGCTCGACGCACCGAAGATCCGCCGGATGTCCTCGTTCGTAGTGCCCTCGAGCTCGTTCGTGAGCGCAATCCCGGCGTTGTTGATCACGACGTCCAGGCGCCCGTAAGACTGCTTGACGGCCGCGAAGACGGAGGTGATCTGGTCCTTCTTGGTTACGTCGAGGGGGAGGACAAGCAGGCGATCCGGACCGTATTCGGTTGTGAGCTCCTTGAGGACCACGGGCTTGCGGAGGGTCGCGACAGCGATGTCGCCGCGAGCGAGGACAGCGTCAACGAGGCTGCGGCCGAAGCCGGTCGACGAGCCTGTGTCCGGGACGGGTCAGCGATGCGGTGCAATCGGACGGAGGGGTGGGCGGACCGGTCACGAGGACGACCTTGGGAAGGGGGGCAGCGGAAGGCATGGTATGTTGATCGAGTCGAGGCAAATTCGAGGAGAGGGCGGGAGGTGACGAAGAAGAAGAGGTAAGCCGGCGGGAAGCGTTCTCTCGCTCTTTATAGACGCGCCAAGGCGGCATGTGCACGGGCGCGAGGCATCTCCGACCTGATAGTGCGGACGCGGCGCGGAAAGCTTCGCGAGGGCCGCGCACTGCACGAGGAAGTGCGCGTTCGAGCAGCGAGCAGCGAGATCGAAGACATGAAGCCCAGTCGAGTCAGCAGGTCTACAGCAGTCATGTCAGCGAGCACAGCGTCCAGCAGGAGCAGAGGCAGGCGTCGAGGGAGGCGGCGGAGGGCGACCCGGGCGATGAGAACGGAGCTGGGCTTTCTTCTGCTCACGCAAGCACGATGCTCCGGAACTTGGCAGGACGCGCACGAGGCGCTCTCCAGCCACGCACACACGCGCACAGAGCCAGCACCCGGCCCTCGAGCACTTTCCCCGGCGCCCCTCCTCCTCCTCCTCCGTCGCCGCCTCCCCCGCCCCGCCCGTCATACTTCCAGGCCGCGACGATCTACCCCTTCATCCTCCTCTCCGCCATCACCTCACTCGCCCTCAACCTCGGCCACCAGCGCACCGCCCGCGAAACCGAAGCCGCACACTACCGCGCCCAGATCTCCGTCCTCGAGGCCATCCTCGCACGCCTGCCCCGCCAGACCCTCTCGGCGCAGAGCAGGAGGACATCGAGCGCGAGCTCGAGCTCGTCGGGCTAGGGCGCGGCAAGGACAAGGCCGTCGTCGACGCCGAGACGAGCGTCCGCGAGCAGACGAGCTGGACGGAGGTCTTCTTCGGTAAGAAGGGCAAGGGCTACGAGGCAGCGAAGGACGACACCGACTGGGAGAAGGGTGCGCTCCCTCTCGTTCGAATCAATCTTGCTGCTGGCGCTGACCTCGCTACACACCCTTCCCTACTCGCCGCTCGTTCATCCGCCTTCTTCCGCACCTAGTTTTCCACGAAGCCGACGAAGCAGAGAAGACCCGACAGGCCGCGCTGCCCACTGCGCCCGCGCCCGCTCCCATCCCTGCTTCCGTCGTTGCCTCCTCCCCTCCTCCCCCTCTCCCGCCTCCGCCGCTACGCCTACGCCTCCGCCGCACCAGCACAGTCGAAGCCGACGCCGCGGGCAGTGTATCTATAGCCGCATCCGCAACCTCGCATTTCTACCGGCCGGTTGACCTCTCGTCGCGAGGGAAGCGCTCCTCAACGTGCTCAATGCCTCTCAAGCAGCCGCTCAGAACGGCGCAAATCTTCTATATACAGCAGCGCAGCCACCGACAGCCGTCAGACACGCTCATCCGTCACCTCTCCGTGCCTTCCTCCCTCCCCCACGTCCTCCTCCGCCCTCCTGCCCGCTCCGGTCACCCCAACAGTGCGCCCTCGCCCGCGCCCGCACCAGCGACGATCGCGCCCTCGAGCGGGTCGAACCCGCTCTCGATGAACGCGCTCATGAAGGACGCGGGGAGGTCCTCCGGCGTGCGAGAGCCCGAGCCCGTCGCTCGGCTCGCTCGTCAGCCCCGGCGGCGGGGCGAAGAAGACGTCCGCCGCGCCCGGGCGCGTAGAGGGGGAGGCGGAGTGGCCGGCCGGAGGGCGGGAGGAAGCGCGCCTCGGGCCACGCCAGCAAATTCGCAAGCGATGCCGCGCTCGTCGGTGGGCGGGCGTCGCTCCCGCCCGCGTCGCTCGTCCGGCGGCGCTTGGCGGTTGGCGCGTGCGGCGGCGAGGTTGGGAGCGGCAGCGGCGGGAGTTTGTGCTCTTCGGCGAGGAGGTTTTCGATGAGGGCGGCGCCGCGCGCGGCGATTGCGCTGAAGGAAGACATGCGTCGGAGAGTGCCGAGCGCGGAGAGGACCTCGGAGCGCTCCTCGACGAGCGTCGGGACGGGCGAGCCGCGCTGGAAGAGGTCGAGGCAGACGACCGAGGCGGCGGCGCTGATGCTGCGGGAGCGGGTTCAGTCAGGGAGCTATAGCTGCGCTAGCAGCCAGACCGAGACGCACTGATACTGTTCGAGCGTGGATACAGGCGGTGCGGCGCGTCAGTTATGACGCTCGTAAAGCAGGAGAGGCGGACGCACGGGAACCGTCCACATCCTCGAGTCCCCGGCCCTCGCCGCCTCTCTCAAGATCGTCCGGCTAGCATCCAGCGCGCGCCGCCTCGACGGTTCGAAGCGGCGGAAGAACGCGCGGTGCAGCGTGAGGACCTTGTGCGACGAGCTGATGATGAAGGTCGAGCGCATCCAGGCGGCGTTAGGCGGGAGGCGCTCCGAGTGCGCCGAGGAGGAGGTGAACCACGCGGGGACGGCGTTCAGGAGCTGCGGGCAGGCATCCGTACGTCAGATACGGACGCCGAGGCGAGAGCGCGACCGAAGCGAGCGTGAGGATTGGGAGAACAATGGGAAGAGCGCACCTGCTGCAGCTGCGCATCGAGCTCGAGGATGGACTCGTACGACGGGCTCGGGTTCTCGTCGACATGCTGGAAAGCCTGCTGCAAGATCCGCGCCACCTGGATCCACACGAGCAGCCGCGAGACGACCGTGTACTCGCTCGGCGGGCGGTTCGTCAGGACGCCCGTCATCAGGTCCCTGCACACGAGCGAGCGGGTCAGCCCAGGTGGGGGAAGGATCTCCAGGAGGGGCGCACTCGTCGTGCGCGTTTGACGGCAGCGGAGTCGTGACCTGCGTGGGCTGCACTGCCGTCGTCCGTCGGTAGGGGATCTGCGGGCAGCGTCAGGTTAGCTCTCCGTTGCTCAGCTGGGAGAGAAAGATGCGACGCACGCTGAACCAGTCCTGGCTCGTCAAGCACCAAAACACGCGCTTGCGCGTCTCGTACGCGATGAGGCTCTTCGCACGCGCCTCAAGCGACTGCCCGGCGACGGAGGCGAGCCACGCTTCCTCTGACGGGAGACAGTGCAGACCGAGGTCTTGCGCGAGGCAGATACCGCTGCGCGAGGGAGGGCCGTCAGCTGACGGGCACGAGAGGAGAGCGAAAAACGTACGTCGAGAGCAGCATCGGGAACAGGTTGCTAAACGCGCCGTCCTGACACGTGACGACGAGGATGGCGATTGCCTGAATTGCGTGCAGCTGATGGTTCGCGAGGAAATGCGAGCGGTACAGGCACGCGAGCGAGGCGTCGAGGTGCGTCTTGCTGAGCGTGCGCATGTCGTCTGCGGGTTGCAGCGGGGTCAGCTTCGCCTTAGCAAGGAGCGAGAATCAGCCCGCTCGGCCTCTTCGCAAGGCACAGCGTCTTCGGGAGAAGGCGAAGGGGAGACTCTTGACGAGTTGGCCTCCTCCTTGCGAGAGGGAAAGAAGCGAACGCACCGTCGCTGAGCCCGAACGGCCCAAGCTTCCCGAGCTGCTCCCTCGTCATGTGCCTCACCCCGCACGCGAGCTGCGCAAACAGCAGCGCGAGCCACGCCGGGCTGGCCGCGTCGAACCTCGTTTCCGCCGGTGCGCGCCAGAACTCGGCGAGCTCGGCGCGGAACGTCGGCGCGTGGATGCACGCGTGGTGCCACCCCGTGTGCTCGAGCGCGTGCTCGATGATGAGCTGTGTGTCCGCGAAGGGCGGGAGGACGCGCGCGAGCGAGGCGGACGTCGGGAAGAGCGCGGAGGGGTGGTGCGGGAGCGTGGCGGGGTCGAAGACGGAGGAAGAGGGGTGCAGCGATGCCGCTTCGGTCACGTAGAGCGAGGCCTGCGCGAGGGCAGCAAGGTGAGCGGGCTGGAAAGCGGAGGAGGTCTTGACCTTCTCAAGTCGGCGGGAAAAGCGAAGGCGCACCTGCGCGTCCTGCGCGGACGACTGCGGACCGCTCAGCGCCCTGGTGCGCCCGAGGGCCTGGACGCGACGGACGAGGCTGAGTCAGCATGTCGGTCCGTCGACGCGGACCCGGGGGAGACGGAGCGCGCTGTTTCGCCAACGCACCATGAACTCCAGGCCCAGACTCGCAGCGACCTCCTCCTCCCTCAGCTCGTCATCCCTCCCTCGCCACCTCCTCCGCGGCCACGCCCGCCGCCGCGCCCGCCGTCGCCGCCTCCGGCGCCGACTCCTCGAACGGCATGTACGCGAACTGCGCTCCGCCTACACTCTCGCCGTGCCGGCATCCGCGAGGGGCGGGAGCGTGAACGCCGTCGTGCTCGTGCTCGCCGCCGAGCCGCCAAGGCCGAAGGAAGGCGAGGCGGACGAGCCGCCGGAGGAGGGACGCGAGTGATGCGCGTGAGGATGAAAGGGCGGCGGGTACGGGTGAGGCGGAGGGAGCGGGTGGTAAGCGCTGTTTGCGCTCGAGGCGGATAGTGCGAAGGGCGCGAGGGACGCGGAGGAGGAAGGGTGGACGAAGATGTCGCCCGCCTGTGGAGCGTGCGGGTGCAGGAACGGCGGGCCCGCCCCGTCCGGGAAGCTGAGCCCGACCGCGTTCCCGGCGTGCGCGCTCGCGCCGTGGCCCTCTCCGTACGTTGCCCCGCCTTGCCCTTGTAGCGCCGCACCCACGCTCGCGCACCTCGCGTCGTCCTCCCTCAGCCTCCCAAATGCCGCGATGAGCACGCTCTCCAGCCCCGTCAAGCGGCTCCTCAGCCCGTCAATGCCCGATCGCAGCGCCTCGACCTCCGCAAAAGCGCTGAGCGCCAGCGCATCGACGCTCGCGGGGCTGGCATGCGCGAGGCGCGGGTCCGCGCTGGACGACCCGCCGGCGGGGGTGACAGGCGGCGCGGCGGGTGAGAGGGGCGCCGAGGGCGCGAGGAAGGGCGTCCCGGCGGAGGAGGCGATGTACTGCAGCCGCTCGGCGTCCTTGGGGCGGACATGCGGGACGATATGGCACAGGTGCGCCTTGTTGCGCTTGACGCAATTGCCGCAGCTGCGGTGCGGGAAGCGAGTTCAGTCTGCGGTGCACTTGAGCGCCTGATGGTATGGGAGGACCGGGAGACGCGTGCGGGACAAAGGAAGGAGAAGGGGAGGACGCACGGGACTTGCTTATCGCAGCGCGTCTTCTGCTCTAGTCGACCACAGTGAATGAGAGGACGTCATTGAGGTTGTTAGGCACATGTCGGCAGGTCGTCAAAACGGAGGAGAGACGAGATGACAGCGAGATAGCGGATGCGCGTGTCGAGGTGGGCAGGGCCGGGAGAGCAGCAACGAACGCAAGGCGCGTTGCAGGGAGGCGGGGAGGGAGAACGAGGGTCAGTACTCCGTCTGCAGCGCAGCCCCTTGCCCTCCAGCGCCCTGGTCACCACCCTCGACCCCTCCTTCTCCTCCTCCAGAAGAGATGAGGAACCGGACGCACCCTCCTCGCACACTCAGCGCACGAGCTACTCGCCCGCTGCGAGATCCGCACCGTCGGCAAGCCCTGCAAGCTCGCCATCCCTCGTTCGTGAGCTTGACGAGCGAGGATACGCCTCGGGGAGCTTATCGCGCGCGCGAGCTGAGGGGGCGCGGGCGGCGCGGTGGATCGCGAGGCGTGCGGAGTGCTCGAGGGGGCGCAAGACGGCGAGAAGGGCGGATCAGCCGCTCGGGAGGCGCGCGGGGGCCGCGGGATCGGAGGGCGGTACTCGAGAGATGGGAGAGCGGCGAAGTCGGCCGAGCGGCGATGCGGCGGGCGGCGGGGTCCGCCTCGTCTCGCACGGCGCTGATCTGCTCTCACACCGCACACGGCAAGGGAGGGAAGGAACGACTCTATGTGCGACTGCAGGGCAAGGCTGGCAAGGCAAGGAGAGGAGAGGAGGGGAACGAGAGGAGGAGGGGCACGGCTGGGGAACCAAAGACGAGCGACCCGAGAGCGGGAAGGGGGACAGACGGAAGACGACGAGAGGGAAAAGACAAAGCGGGAGAACGTCCTTTTTGAGGATGAGGAAGGGAGAGGGAGAGGGAGGCGGAGCGAGGCGTCTACTTCTCGCGCTCGGCGAGCCAGTCCTTGACCTGCGGGGTACGCGAGGCGCGTCAGTCGGGAACGGACAGCTGGCAGAGCAGAGAGAGACGCACAACGTCGGCGAAAGAGACCATGCAGACCTGACGAAGGGGTAGAGGAAGATCAAGTCAGTACGAGCAGCCTAACGCCACCAACCGCGCTTTCCGCTCCGCGCCCTCCTCGCGCACGAAGCAGAAGGAGAGCAGAGCGAAGCGCAACGCACCGTCTGCCAGATGCCAAGCCCAATGCGCGGCGTGACGCCGCGGTACAGGCCCTTGATGCCGTTCTCGCGGTAGATGTACGCGAGCGTGTTGGCGATCGTCGGCTTGGCGGGGCGCGCCGCCTCGGATGCGGACGCCTTCGCCATGGACTGCATCTGCGGGCGGGGTGACAGGCGGGGCATCAGCGCTCTGCCCCAGGCGCAGCGCGGCAGGCCCTGCTGCACCAGCTTGCTCGTGCAGCGCGGGACAGCGGAAGAGGCGGGGGCGTACCTCGACGCGGACGACCTCGATCGGCTGGTTCCAGCACCCGAGCGCACCGCCCACGGTCGACGCGGCGATGCGGTCGAGCGTGTCGAGCTTCTTGCCCTCGGGGATGCCGCGCGTAGTCCGGATCCACTGCTCCGTCAGGCGCGCAAAGCCCATGCTGTGCCATGCGCGAGGAGTCAGCGCGCGCAGTGGGGGAGCGGGAGAGGGGGAGGGGAGGCGCACCGCGAGCCCCAGTTGGTCATCTGCCGGAGCGCGACGGCGTTGACGCCCTTGTTGATCCCGCGGATCCCGTCCTTCTTCCACATGTCGCCGAAAAGCTTCCAGCTGCGCGCACATACTCCAGTCAGGACCGCGTGCAGGAGGAGCGCCCCTCGAACGGGCGAGGGAGGAGACGCACGTCGAGGGTGGGACGACGCCGCCGACCGCCATCTTGCTCCGCGTGATCTCGGCCGTCTTCATGCACGTGCAGAAGCCTGCGTGCGTACGGCGAGTCAGCTACACGCTCTTTCGCGCTGCGCCGGATCCAGCACGCAGGACCTTGTCGCGACAGCGGGGGGACGCAGGACGCACCGACGGTCGCGTACGCCTGGGCGACGCCGCCGCCCATGCCGCCGAGGAGGCCTGCCGTCGCGGGCCCAATGCCCGCGCCCATCGCCGCGCCCTCGATCTCTGCCGCGGCAAAGAGGAGGACGGCGCCCTTGGTGCTCGCCTCGATCCACGCCCAGGGGATCAGACCCTGGTAGACTGCGCGCGTTCTTGTCAGCGCGCTCAGAGGGAAAGAGGGAGGGGGGGAGCGCAACGCACAGCCCAGGACGCCGCCGCGGCCCCACACCTTGCGGAGCGCCGTGCCCATCGAGTCGCCGCGCGCAGACGCCATCTGCGTCTTGACGACCTCGAGCGGCTGCCCGAGCGTCGTCACCTGCCCACACGACGCGCGGTCAGCTCGTGCGCGGGAATCGGGCGGATGCGCGTGCCCGGCGAGGGGGGACGCCGGGTTCTTTCGCTTGGCGCGCTAGGTCGGCTGGCGGGCAGCACAGGGGGGACAGGGAGAAGGATCGTACCTCGAAGAGGTTCATGATTCCGCCGAGGGCGATGTTGCTCCACTTGATCTGCTTCTTCTGGCCGGGGACGGCGGGTGCAGCGTCGATGGCCATCTTTGTGCGAGTGCGCGGGGGTTGTGGAGTGGTGGAGAGAGGGACTGGGAGGGGGGCTGAGCTGCGGGAAGGAAGAAAGAGGGTCAGCAGCGCGCGAGAGGGGGTCGTTCGAGGCGGGTGAGGAGGAGTGGGGAGGGGCAGAACCGCGACTGGCGCGTCCTCAGCCCGCTGGAGGGTGTGTGGAGCTCGAACTGACCGGACTGGGCTAGCGGGAGGTTACTGGCGCGTGGAGAGCGGGCGCGAGAGGGTGTTGAGTGCGAGGTGGGGGTGGGAACGTCGACCTGGGGCTCGCGCGACGGTGGGGTGTAGGGAGAGGAGGAGTGGGAGGTCGCTGGGGGAGAGGGCGAGCTGGTATCGCAGTCTAGCGGGAATCCAGGCAGGGAAAGGGGCGGGAGGGAGAAGGGGGAGAGCGAGCGACCGTCGGTTCTCCCCAAAGCCGCTGGGGCCGCCTGCCACGCGTCGATCGCTTCTCTCACCCTCGAATCCAGCGCGTCGTGTGCGTCCGTACACGCTCTGTCAAACTCTTGCACTCACGGAAACGCGCTCGCGGAAAAACGAGATGTGACGCAAGAAAATCGCCCAATCCCTCGACGCCCAACAGCCTAGCACGGCCTGCTACGCGCGCTGGAGGCGCTGTGCCGCCCTACAGCGCAGAGAGACGCGTCGAGGACCCTGCAGAGCGCCCAGGGAGGCGAGGGAAGCGTCCCAACGACGGCAACCTTCGGCTCTCGTCGTCGTCGTCGACAAAGGTGGACGGCATCAGAATGTTCTGCTGGCGATTGCAGCGCTCTTTGGGCGGGTCTAGGTTGCTCGTAGACGGCTCTGTACCGTATGCGCCTTGGCAGCGTGACGCGACGGGCTCGCGAGCCGCCGCTGTCTAGATGCGCGTGCTCGAGTGTTGGGCTGCTCAACACGGTGTCAGTCCCGCCAGCGCAGCAAGGCAGCGCGGGGCGCACCTCTTGGCCCGTCCTGACCCTCTCTGCGCCTTTTGCGGGCAGGAGCCTCAGCTCGTCCCCTCAGGTCTCCCCGCGAGCCTCACGCCTCCTTCGCGGGCAGCCTCGCGCGCAGCCACTCGCGGAGGTCGACCGCCCCGCCCGCGACGCCGCCGAGCGCGACGCCGAGCAGGAGCCGGCGCGGGATGGTGTGACGCGAGAGGTTGTCTGCGCGCATCGACACTGTCAGTGGGCGGGTCGCAAGGGGAGCAGAGGGAGGGAAGAGGACGGACACCACCAGCTCGCTGCGCCAGCCATGCCGAGCCCCGCCGCTCCTCCCGCCGCCCATCTCGTCTTGAGGTCTTCGGCACGCTGGACGCCCGCGAGCTCTGCGCCCGAGCGGAGGGCAGCGTCGACGGACTCCTCGAGGGAGAGGAAGGCGCCTGTCCAGAGGGCGAGGCGGGCGCCGGTGCGGAGGCCGCCCTTGATGCCGGACCAGAGGACGCGGTAGTTCTTGGTCTTCTGGTAGAAGTACCACCTGCAGGGTGGGGAGGTCAGCACGCGGGGAGAGTGGGACTGGGAGGGAGGTGGGGGACGGACCCTGTACGGTGGTGGGCAGCCTGTGGGCGTTCTCTGCGAGGAACTGCTTGGACGCGAGCTTCGACGACGAGACGAGGCCCGACGTGAAGCCAAAGATGAAGGCGCTCGTCGGGCCAAGGACGAGGAGCGACGGCGCAGGGCCGAGTTCTGCGGGGAGCGGTACTGCTGCCATGCACTCTTTCTAGTTATATCTCGGGGAGAGTAAGAAGGAAACGAGAGCGGGGTCGACGTCGCTCCGGCACTTTTGCCCCCTCTCGTCCCCGTCACCACCGCCCTCTCCCCTCGAGCGCTCTTCTGATCAGCTGAGCCTAGTCTGAGCACGGGCTGCTACCGGTGCACGTCGTCGAACCACCCGTCCAGGTTGCGGATCGAGCCCTGCGCTTTTCCCGCCCCGAGGAAGGTCAAGGTAGGGCGTCTCGCCATCGCAACCCTGGAGCAGCACTGACAGCGACGAGCACGCCCTGCGCAGACCCGCGCACGGGGACATGCCCCGCCCCGCATCGTCGGCCTGGCGACGCGCTTCCGCCGCCGCTTCATCCCCCGCCGCCGCACCCTGCACCTGCTCCTGCCGCCGCGACCAGCACCTGCCCACCGCACACAGCGCACTACTCGACCACTGCACCGACCGCAGCCGCACCCGCACCCGCAGCACGCGCAGGGCCACCCCCCGTCCTCGAGTTCCTCGCGCCGGGCTTTGGCTTCTTCTCGCGCGCGCTGCCCCCGCTCGTCTCCCCCTCCGCACGAGCATCACCGCCGCCCAGCCCCGTGTCTCCGCGCGCAACCGCTCCGCAGCCCGCGCCCCAGGCCCTCCGCCACCCCTTCGCGGCGCCGCCGCCGCCCCCTCCCCAGCCGCAGCACCACGCGTTCGACGTCCGCGCGCGCGCGTGGAGGCCCCTACACAGCGCACCGCCCGGACTGAGGCGGAGCGCGATCCCCCTCCCGTCGGCGTGCGTCTGCGGCCGCGTGCGGCAGAGCTGCTTGAGGTGCAGGGGGAAATCGACCAGCGCGGCTGCTGGGCCGGCAGCGAGGGTCGAGGAGAGGCTACGGAGTGACGAGGAGCACACGGGGGTGAAGGGGAAGGAGGTCAAGAGGGAGCCGGCGGGGGAGGTGGACGAGGGGCGGAGAGAGCGAGGAGCACTGCGAGACGAGGCATCTGCGCCAGAAGGTGCGTCTTCACTACGCTTCCTTTTCCCATCAAGGCTGACGCGCCGCATCTCCGGCAGCCCCGCCGCCAGAAGCGCCCCCAACGCCCTCCGCCCGGCTCAGCACCCTCCTCGCCACGCACGCGCCGTCGTCCCTCCCCCACATACGCGGCACCGACCTCATCCGCGCGCGCGCCCCTTCCCGCGCGCGGCGAAAGTCCTCCTTCAACCGCACGCCGGCACAGCCCCTCTCCCTCGCCGAGGCGCAGGCGTCGATCTCTGCGCTCGCAGTCGCCGCGCGGGACGACGAGTTCTACCTCGCGCTCCCCCGCAGGAGCAGCTCGACTTTGTCCGCGCGTTCTCCGCCGTCGCACGCGCCGTCCCCGCCGCCGCCCGATCCGCTCGCCCCGCCGGCTGCGATCGCCGACGCGCGGCGCGCGCTGCGCCTCCGCGCCTCGAAGAAGATGCTCGCCCTCCTGCGGCGGTCGCGCGCCGCGCTCACGGCGTTCGCCTCGCTCGGGACGTCGCCGTACTCCTCCCTGCGGCAGAGCGCCGCGCTCCTCTTCCTCGACGCCGTCACCCTCGCCGAGGGCGTCGGCGCCGTCGGGCAAGTCCTCCTCGGCGGAGAAGGCGACGGCAGCGCCGAGCAGCGCGAGCTCGCGAGCGCGCTCGAGACGCTCTTCCGCCCGCCGCAGGGTGGCTTCCTCGGTCGCGAGGACGCTTCGGACGCCGAGAGCGCGCCGCAGCCACCGCCGGAGGCGGAAGGAGAGGAGGCAAAACCGCGCACCCACGCGCGCGACGAGGCGACGCGGACGGAGAACCAGCGCACGGCGTTCGCGCAGCTCCTCCAGCTGTGGCACGCGGCGCCCTCGCGCGCAGCGAGCGCCGAGCAGGCCCTCGCGCTCGTGACGGCGTTCTCGTCGCCTGCGCTCGACCGCACGCTCTTCGACGCGCACGTGAGCGGGTCGAACGCGTCCGTCCGCGCGCAGGAAGGGTTCAACCTCGTCCTCCGGAGGTCGTACGGTTCGCTGCTCGCCGCGCTCGAGCCGACCCCCGCGGCCTGGCTTGCCGAGCGCGCGCAGGGCACAGACGCCGTCGCGCAGATCGGGCGCACGGCGGACCACCTCGTCGACTTCCTCGCGATGAGCGGGCACCCTGTCCCTGCGCTCGAGGTGCACCGCACGCTCGAGGGCGTGCGCACCGAGGCGGGCCTCCCCCTGTTCGAGGGCGAGGCGGAGCACGCCCCCGAGCGCGTCGAGACGCTCACGGCGCTCGTCCTCGGCCTCACGCGGGACAAGCTCTTCGACGACGCTGCCCCGCTCGCGACGCAGCTCGAGCGCCTCGCCGCCGCCCTCCAGGCCGACCTCGACGCCGCGCTCGCGGCCGTCCCGCTCGACAACGCCGACGCCGTCCTCCCCGCCGCGCCCAAACGCGCGAGCGCGTCCTCGTCGCCGAGGCGTACCGCGTCCTCGGCAAGCTCGCCGCGGAGCAGGGGCGCAGTGCCGCCCTCGAGCACGTGCTGGCCGCCTCGCCCGCCTCGGCATCAAGGCCTCGACGTCGCTCGAGCCGCTGCGCGGCGGATGCGCGTCCAGCTCGTCCGCCGCGAGCTCGACGCCGCGCGCGCGGTGTTCGCTGCGGCGGACGTCTCGCACGCGAGCGACGCCGACCGCGCGCGGCTCTGGGCGCAGCTCGTCGTCGCGCATGTGCGCGTCAACGACGTCGAGGGCGCGATCCGCACGCTGCAGGAGCTCGTCGCTGCGGGGCTGTACGCGCCGCTCTCGGCAATCAACTCGATCCTGCACGGCTTTGCGCGCCGGGGCGACTCCAAGTCGGCGTTTGACCTCTTCGCCCAGCTCGACGAGTGCGTTCCCCGCCTCAAGCCCGACGCGACGAGCTGGAACGCGCTCGTCCTCGCGCATGCGACCGCGCGCGACCCGACCGCCGCTGAGGCGACCATCGCCAACATGAAGCATCGGGGGCTCGTCCCGACGCGGCATACACGTGGACGACGCTGATGAGCGCGTACGTTGAAAACGGCGCTTGGGCCGCCGCGTTCGCCGTGTACCGCTTCCTCGACGCGAATCTCGACCCCGCGCTCCGGCCCGACACGCACGTCGCGAACGTCATGCTCAAGGCGTGCATCATTACACGGGCACGCCGGGGCCGACCGTCCTCGAGCTGTTTCGGAGCCTCCTCGCGCGCGGCGTCCGCCCGACATGGTCACGTACACGCTCGTGCTCCAGTCCTCTGCGCGGCGGGCCTGATGGACGTCGCCGAGGATCTGTACCAGATCATCGACGGCGCGGACCGCACGCACGGCGGCGCGCTCGCCTCGCGCGGGACCGTCAAACCGGACATCCTCGTCTTCTCGGCGCTGATTGCGGGCTACGCGCGCCGCGGCGACGGCCCGAAGCGCGCGCCTGCCTCGCCGAGATGCGCGCGCGGGGATCGAGCCCTCGAGCGTCACCGTCGCCATCATCGTCAGTGCGCGACTGATGACGCACGACACGCCTCAGCGGCAAGTACCTTGCGCACGCGCTCGAGCGCGCGACGGCCCAGGCGCGCCTCTTCCTCGACGTGGTCGCCGCCGACCAGGCAAAGGGCGCGCCCGGCGTCGTCAAGCAGCAGCGCGCCGACGCGCTCGAGCGCCGCCTCGAGCGCGTGCGTCGCCCCGCCAACCTCGACCGCCCGCTCGCGACCGGCAACGAGGCGATCGCCGTCTTTGGGCCGATCCTGCGCACGCTCGCGCGCACGGGCGACGCCGCGGCTGCGCTCAAGCTCTTCGAGGAGATCCTCGACCGCCGCGAGGCGGTCGGGCCGGACGGCGACACGCCGATCGCGCTGTACACGATCCTGATGAGCTCGTTCAGGCAGAAGGAGGCCGTCCTGTCGCAGCTCCAGGCCGAGGCTGCCGCGCGCAATGTCCACCTCGTCTGGATGCGGCTGTACGAGTCGGTCTCTCGCCGCTTCGTCCGCCTCCAGCCCGTCGACGGCCCAGCGCATCCCGCAACGGGCGCCCAGCCGCGCCGCCGCATGGTCGACCCCGCGCAGGCAGCGCTGCTCTGCCTCCCACTGACGATCCTCGTCGAGGCGGCGAGCCGCGCTGGGATGCACATGCTCATCGAGCCGACGTGGCGGCGCCTCGCGCGCGAAGGGTTCGCCTTTGACGCGAGCAACTGGAACGCCCTCGCGCTGTACTTTGTTCGCGACATGCAGCTCGAGCGCGCGCTCTGGATCACGGAGCACGTCCTCTGCGAGCCGACGCTCGCTGGCCGTGCCCGCGCGGGGCAGGACAAGGCGGTCCCGGCGTTCGAGCGCGAGCTCGCTGCCATCCGCCGCGCAGACGCCGTCGGTCGCTCGCCCGCGCGGCTGTACACCGCGCGCCTCGCGACGCAGGACCACGCTGCGAAGCGCTCGATGCCCTCGCTGCAGGCGCAGCTGCAGCGCCTCTCGACAGGCAAGCGCACGGGCGCGGAGGGCGGCGCCCCGCCCCCGCTCGACCTCGGCGACGCGCTCATCCGCGCGCACAGCGCGCGCAGCGCGGCGCTGTGGCACCCCTACGGGCGGACGCTCGCCGAGCTGCAGGCCGCGCTCGACAGCCTCAGCGTCGAGGGCTCTTTGCGCGCCTCGCGCAAGTACGCGAACCTGCTGTCGAACGCCCCGCAGCATGTGGCGCAGGCGCAGGACCAGACGAGCGCGCGCGAGGAGGTGAGCCGCCTCACGCCGGAGCAGGCGGCCGACGCGCGCGAGGACCTCCAGCGCCGGCACCCGAAGACGATGCGTGCGATCGAGCTGTGGCGGACGAGGCGCGAGCGGCTCGCGGCCGAGCGGAGCGCGTACGAGGAGCGCATGAAGAAGGGTTTCTGAGCGCCGTCATCTCCCCTGCCCTCTCTTGCATAGCACCCGCATCGTAGAGCTAGAACTACCCCCTTACATCTCGGTACCCGCTGTCCCCGTCGTCCGCCGTAGCATGTTGTGCCCGTCATGAACCCCCTCGCAACTCGCAACTCGCATCGTGACTCTCTCCCTTCTTCGGCAGCGGGGCGGAATACCGGGGTCTCTTCGTAGCGAGTCTCAGTCTACAGGACGGGAGCGCGAATATGACGAGCGAGACGATTGGGAGACGAGACGGGCGGGCGGGAACGGGTACAACAGGACTTCGACGAGCGAGACGATCGGGAGACGAGACGGGCGGACGGGAACGGGTACAACAGGACTTCGGGGCACGACGAGGGGGCTACTCTGAACAGGGAGGGAAGAGAGAATCACGCCGCACCCGCCTGGGGCGCGTCCGCTCCTGCCGCCGGGGAGGCGCAGCAGCGGCCGCACCGGCTGCGGGGCTCGCAAGCTCGACGATGAGGCGCACGGCGCACTCGAGGAAGAGGTACGGGCTCGAGACCTCCGCCGCCGTCTTGCGCTTCGGCGCCGGCGCGCCCGCGCCCGCGCCGGGGCTCCCGTGCGTGTGGGACGCGATCCGCGAGCCGAGCAGGTCGGGCTTGCGCGCGCGGAGCTCGTCCGCTGTGTTTGCGGGCAGGGACGACGAGAGGCTGGGGGTGCCCGGCGCGGAAGATGCCGCAGCGGCGCCGGTGAGGGAGGGGAGCTCGCCCGCGGCGAGGTACGGCGAGGTGAGCGCCGAGCCGGCGGGGAGACCTCGTGCGAGCGGGGCGCAGGACGCCGAGGGAGAGAAGTGCGACGAGGCGCCGACGGAGGGCGAGGGCCGCAGAGGTCGGTAGCCGAGGTTGCGGAAGTCGACGAGGTAGTTCTGGTCGTCGATGCGGTACAGCTGGAGGTCCATCCGGACCTGCGAACGGGTGCAGTGGTGTCAGCACGGCGGCGGAGGAAGGAACAGGGCGGAGCGCACCATGACGTCGTCCATGCGGCACCTCGTCTCGACAAAGTACAGCTCATGCGCCTTCTTGATGCGCTCCTCCTCCTCCCTCCTCCTGCGCCTCTTCTCGCTCTCCTCGGCCCTCCCCTCCTCCCTCTCCTTCTTCTCCTTCTCGCCCTCGCCGTCCTCGTCCTCGCGCCGGACCCGCCACTCCATCTTGAGCGCCTTGAGCGTCCGGTAAATCTCGAGCATGACCTCCATCGGCTCGCTCCGCGACCGGATCCCAAAGTGCCAGCGCTGCCGCAGCCTCTTCGCCGTCGAGCTCGGCGTCGGCGCCGCCGCCACCGCCGCAGGCGTCACAGCGAGGGGCGTCCCGGCGGGGGAACCGCCGAGGGCGCCGGCGCGCGCTCACTCGTCGGCGTGAGGGGCTGGGCGCCGCTCCTCAGCGGCGAGTTGAAGTGCAGCAGCGGGCGGGAGGTCGGCGCCGAGAGGGACGCGAGGAGCTCGGGGTCGTCGAGCGGCCGCCGGAGGGACGTCTCGAGGACGCGAATCGTGTTGGGCGCGGCGGGCGGGTGCTTGATCTCGGACGTGGGCGTCGACGCGTCGGACGACTCGGCCATGGGCTTCTTCCGCAGCGTTGGGTGCCGGTTGCGCGGCTGCAGGCGGGGGAGGTGAGCGAGTGCGCGGGTAAGAAAAGGAGGAGAGGGGGACGCACGTCGCCGGGAGGTGCGTAGAAGCTCTGAATCGCCTCGGCGTCGTCCCAATGCGCTGGGGGCACCGGGGAGCGTCAGTACCCGTTCAGAGTCTTGCGCGAAACGACGGCGACTCACAGCCCTCGACCATGCGCTTGTTGTCCCTGCAGAGCTGGTACGCGATCCTGAGCTCGCGGTCGCCCCCCTCCTTGAGCTTAGCCCAGACCTCGTCGCTGCCGAGCTCGCTGATCTTGCCACAGAGGTCATCGACGATCTCCTGGTCGACGACGCCGAGCCCGTCGACCCACTCGCGCCGGCGCCCGTCGGCGGGCGTAGCCCCGGTGCCTCCGGGCACGGCGGAGGACCCTCCCGGTGCGGCGGAAAGCGCGAGCCCGCTACGCTCGGCGACGGGCGTGCGCGCGCCGTCGCTCGCGGGCGGGAGAAGCGACGGCGCGACGACGGTCGAGGGCGTGAGGGGGCCCATCATCGCGCCCGCCTCGCTCCCCGTGGGGGTCTTCGGCTCGCTAACGGTGCCGTCGCTCGAGGCCGGGGCATGCGGGTGCTCGACGTGCTCGTACTCGTGCTTCTCGTCCTGGCCCTCGTACGGCGCCGAGAGCGGCGGGAAGAGGTATGCGGGGAGCTCATGCTGGAACCAGGGGAGCTGGCGGATCTCGTGCAGCTTGATGCGCCGGTTCGAGTCGACCGTGAGCATGCGCGAGAGGAGCGACCGCGCCTCGGCCGAGAGGAACGGCGGGAGCGAAAAGATGCCGCCTGCGGGTGAAGGGAGTGAGCTCGGTGAGCCGGAGCGAGGAAGGGCGAGGGGACGCACCGTTGATCTTCTTGAAGAGGAGCGGGATGTGGTCGTCGTCGAACGGGAGGCGGCCGCACAGCATGACGTAGAGGATCACGCCGCACGACCAGATGTCAATCTCGGGGCCGGCGTAGAGCCTGTAAAGGCGTCCGGGAGACGCAGGGTCAGCTTCGGCCCATCGTCATAGAGTCGGAAGCGGGGAGCCAGCGCGCGAACGCACTTTCCGCTGATGACCTCGGGCGCGGCGTAATTCGGAGAGCCGCACGACGTCTTGAGGAAGTCGCCGTCGCGCATGATGTTGGACAAGCCAAAGTCGGCGATCTTTACGTTGAGGTTCTCGTCGAGGAGGAGGCTGTGCGCGCCGCGCTGTCAGTCCCGCCGCGCAGGAAGTGGGGAGCCAGCGCGAGGACGCACTTCTCGGGCTTGAGGTCGCGGTGGACGATGTTGTGCGAGTGGCAGTAGTCGAGGGCGCTCATGATCTGCTGGAAGAAGCGGCGCGCCTCGTCCTCGGGCATCTTGCCGCGCCGGACGATGTAGTCGAACAACTCGCCCGAGAGGTACTCGATGACCATGACGATGTCGGACGGCGTCGAGATGACGTCGTAGCTGCAGGTGCGGTGGGTGAGCATGCAGGGTGGGGAGATGAGGAACGGGGGGAGAGAAGACGGACAGCTTGATGATGTGGGGATGCCGGAGGAGCGAGAGGTACTGGATCTGAGGGAGCGAACGCATGGTCAGCGAGTCTAGTCCAGTGAGCACCACGGAGCAGTGCATGGGAGTGCGCTGCAGTGTGTGAGGGATGCGGCGCTGACCTCGCGGTGGACGCGGTTGCTCATTTCTGCGGTCGAGATCTTGCGTTTGCTGATGAACTTGAGTGCGACCTTGAGGCCGGTTTTGACATGGCGGGCGACTGCGTGCGTGGGAGGGCCGGGGAGGTCAGCGGTCGGGTTGTCCGCCGCGGAGAGCTCATCACTGCCTCGAAGCGGGGGAGGCGAGGAGCGAGGTCGGGAGGGGACGCACGCTTGACTTTGCCAAAGGAGCCTGTCCCGAGCGTGGCTGTCGAGGTGCAGGCAGGGTGCGTTGGTCAGTCCGTGCCTGTGGGGGGGCGACAAGGCGGCGGAGGCGGAGTGGGGTGCAAGCAGCCGAGCGAGAGAGGTCGCCAAGCGAGGGTGGCACGCTGCGGGGTGGCGGGGTGGCAGTAACTCACAGAGGATCTCGTATTCCTGCGTGCGTGCGTGCGGGCAGGGGTGAGCGCGAGTGCGGGCGGGGCGGGGCGGGGAGGACGACGCACGCCGACGACGGTGGGCTTCTTGGACGAGGACGAGGCGGGCGGGTGGCCCGGGGTCGGGAGCGGGGCGCGGTGGCCTCTTGTGCGCGGGCATCCTCGCAGCGCGCGACAGGACGAGTGAGAGCCGCTGCGCCGTGCCAGGAGCGCGGGGAGGGGGAACCGCGCGCGACGAGGTCATCGCGACACCGCACTCCGTCGCAGGGCCCAGGTGTACTCCAGACACCTCGGTTAGTACCTTGCATGGCTGTCACCGCAAGTCACAGCTGTCCTTTAGGAGTGCGGAGTGAGCGAGGTCGAAGCGTGTCGCAGGTGGTCCTCCTCGCCGCAGCGGCCATCGTTCGCTGCAAGGCGTTCTGGATGGGCTTGTAGCGATTCCCAGAATCCAGTTTACAGCGGCAAGCTTCACCCTGAGCTGCGTGAGCGGGTGCTTGGTGGTGACGCGCTCCTCCGCACGAGCGCGCTTCGCTCATTCCTCCACCGCCGTCCTACCGCCGCGCGCAAGCTCAAGAGCTCAAGCGCAGAGCTCTCCACACCCAGCAAGACCCACTAGAGCTCGTCGCCCGCTCGCCACTCCCGCTGAGCGCGCTGCTGCGGTGCCCACCCGCGTCTTTCCAAGGATCGTTCCTCCAGGTGCGTCCCTTCCCTCCCACTGCCCTCAGCAGCGTCCACATGGAGCTCACTCGACTGCACTCAGCTTGAAGAAGACGATCCGGCTCGAACGACCCGCCGGCGAGATGGGCGCCGACACTCCTCCCTCCGCCCCGAGCGGCTCCAACGCTCCGCCCCCGCCCCTGTCCCCTCGAGCCAGCTCGTCCCCTCCGGCCCTTCCTCTACCACCACCATCCCGGCCCCGCCCAGGCCGCGTCCAGCAAGTCGCCCCCGCTCGTCCGCCAGCTCAGCCAGCTCGACGTCGCCGACACCCCAACCCCATCCTCCGCCGCCGTAGGCGCCCCTATAGCAGCGACTGCCAGCGCACCCGCAGACGACGCTGGCCCGCCGTCGTCCAAGCGCCGAAGGAGCAGCGCTGCGCCCGCCGAGAGGGCTGCAGCGAGCATCTCGCCGAGCGCTGGGCCGCGCAGCCTGGCAGGCGCTGCTTCTGCAGCGTCCGCAGCGCGAGCGTCGAGCGCAGGCAAGAGCCCGCAGCCAGCCGGGACGGGCACGGCGAGCGCGGGCGACCAGACGCGCCTGTCCCCGTCGCTCGCTGGCGCAGCCGTCGCAGCGCACAAGCGCCCTTCTCCTCCCGTCACCCTCCACCTCCCGTCCTTCCCCGTCCTCCCGCCCTCCGCCCCGACCGCAGACCAGACCTTCCAGACGCCGTCGCAGGTCTCGTCGATCCTCTCGCTGCCCCCGCCGCTCCTCCTCCAGCTCGCGCGCACCGACTCGCCGCAGGAGCAGCGCGCCATCGCCGACGAGAAGGGTGTCAGGGGGTACCTCAGTAGCATGGCCATCCCCCCGCCGAGTCCGACGACTCTCGTCAACGACATCGCCCGCGAGGGGCTGTTGATGACCTCCGTCGGCGGCTCGTCATCCAGCTCCGCGCTGTTCCCTTCCGCCGGCGCATCAGCCGCCGCTTCCACCTCCGCCGCGATGACCAGCAACGCGACGACCTCGATGCCGTCGCCGCTCCCGTCCTTCTCCCTCCCGTTCTCTCTCCCGCTCGCCTCCTCCTCGGCCTACGACCTCTCCAGCGAAGGCCACCCCGCGATCCCCGTCCTCCTCGGGCAGGTCTTCGCCCTCCGCCGCTCACCCCGGCCTCCTCGCGCCCATCCCCGGCATCCCCGGCGTGGGCGAGGTCCTCCGCCTCGCGGCGATAGGCGAGCGCGAGACGTTCGAGCCCGTGTACGCGAGCGTCGAGCAATGGAGCGTGGAGGCGGCGCAGGCGCGCGTGCAGTCCGGCGCGGGCGCGGCGGTCAGGCCCGGGCTGAGCAGCAGCCGGTCGTTCAACGACCGCGAGGTCGCGCACCTCGCGACGCAGCTCAAGGGCTGGGCTCTGAGCGAGCACAGCCGGCACGTGGACCAGCGCGTCGCCGAGGCGAAGTCGGCCGCAGTGGTCCTCGCGACGCAGGCGCAGGCAGCGACTGCGGACGCGGACGCTGCGCCCGGGGAGCGGAGGGGCGAGGTTGACCTCGGCGCGTATGCGGATGTGTACAAGGCGCAGCTGAACGCGCTCGCGAGCGGGTTCTTCGCCCAGCTGCACCGCGACGCGCTCAAGCGCCTCACGGACGAGAAGGAGGGCCTCTCGTTGAGGACGTCGCCCCCGCCGCCTCCTCCTCCTCCCTCGAGCGGCGCGGGCGCGAGCTCAAGCCTGAGCGCGAGCCAGGCGCCCACGCTCACGAGCCTGACCTCGCTGACGGGCGCGCGGTCGACCGCCGAGGCGATGCACGTCCGCGCGAGCGCCGCCGCGGCCGTCGCGGCGCAGGTCCTCGCCGCGAAGGAGCTTGCGCGGCACGCGGGTGAGAAACTCGTCGAGCTCGGGGTCGACCCGCGCAGGGTCGTCGAGGAGGTCGAGGAGCTTGTTGAGGTGCAGAAGGGCTCGAGGAGGGGGAGCGCGGCGGCGGCGGAGCGCATGGGCGTCAGCTTCGCGCCTCCTCCGCCCGCACCAGCAGCAGCGGCGGCGGCAGCGGCGGCGTCGAGACGCAGGGCGAGCACCTCCGAGCCCATGGCATTGGAGGACGTCGGGCTCGCGCCCCTCCCCGCTCTCGCCGCGCCGCCCGCCGAGCCGCAAGCGCACTCGAGTGCCCTCCCGGCTTCAACGGCGGACCTGGCTGCGCTGCCGCACGCACAGCAGCCGCACGCCGCGGCCGCTGCGCACGCCGCGCAGGCGCACCACGACGCGGGCGGGGCGCCGCCCGCGCCTGCGCCCGCACCTGCACTGCCGCAGAGCCAGGTCCCTCCGCCGGCGATGCCGGACCTCGCGGCGCTTGCGACGCCCGAAAAGCGGGACTACCTCCTCGCGTACGCGCACCAGCTGTACTCGAGCGACGCGCAATCGGGCGAGCTCCTCCCGCTGCTGCACACGCTCGAGGCTGTGCACCCGGAGCACCTCCCGACGCTGCTGCTCATCAGCTGTGTGTACTACACGCGCGGCGAGCTCGAAAGCAGCTTGTACTACAACAAGCGGCTCCTCGAATTTGACCCGAGCTACGTGCGCTCTTTCTCTTCTCCTCCTTTGATCGTGGTCAGGGCTGACGATGCACGCGCGCAGGTCGAGGCGATGAGCAACATCGGGACGACACTCCGCGCGATGGGGATGTGGCACGACGCCGAGGCGTGGTGGTGGAAGGCGATCAAGCTCCGTCCGACGTGCGTCCTCGCGTCTTCCACTCGAAGGAGTACTGACCCCATCGCACAGGTACTGGGACGCGACGGAGAACCTGCTCGGCGTGCTGTGCAACCCGAACTCGACCGCCCCGCCCGCCGCCGCCGGCTCGCCCGTTCAGCCGCCTCCGCCGACGATGCCGCGGTACCACGAGGCGCTCGCGCTGTGCGAGTACGTCGAGTCGCAGATCTTTGCGCAGCCGGCATCGGCGCAGAACCCCGCATTCCCCGCGACGGCGGACGCGTTCCACAACCCGCTGGCGGCGATCCCGCGCCCGCGGACGCTCCCCGCCGCAATCCCGTTCAACCACGTGCACCGGCTGCAGAACCTCTTCTACGCGAAGGGGAACCTGCGACTCGCGCTCGGCGACAGCACGGGCGCGCAGGACGAGTACGAGAAGGCGGTCGAGATCGCGCTCTCGCTCCCCGAGTGGGCGAAGCGCGCGCCGGGCCTGCACTGGCCCGTCGAGGGGTGCACGGTCCGCGACCTCGTCGTCGCAGCCGTTGTCGTTGGGCGGATCCTCGCCGCGTTCGCGGAGAACCAGGCGCTTGTGCCGCAGGTCGCGCGCGAGCTCGGCGTCGCGGACGAGCACGGCGGCGTGCCGTTCGAGCGCATCCTCCGCACCGTCCGCGACGGCGGCGACGCGTACGTCCGCAAGCTCCTCCAGATGGGCGGCGGCGTCCTCCCGACCGTCCTCCTCGAGCCGTCGCTCCTCGCGCAACTTCCCGTCATGCTCTTCAACGAGACGCGCCAGTCTCTCCCGGCCATGTTCGACCCATCGCTGCTCTCCTCGGACCAGCAGGGGCAGGGCGCCGCGCCCGACCCCGCGCGCAAGGGCGTCGTCCAGTCGACGAACCAGACGACGTCGACGATGCTCCTCACGCTCGCCAAGACGCTGCAGGACTCGCTCGCGCCAACGTCCGGCGCGCCAAAGCTCACGATCGGCGGCGTCCCTGCAAGAGCCAGAGCCTCCTCCTCCCGCTGTACTATGTCGCGCTCGCCCTGTACCCGAGCCCGTCGACGTGCAACAACCTCGGCATCCTCCTCTCGACGCTCAATGCGACGACCGTCATCGGCTCGACGGATCCGAACAAGCCACCGACCGTCCTTTCGGGCCAGGTGCGTCCCCTCCTTCGACTTGGGAAGGTCAAACTGACCCGCCCGTTCCCTCCCGTTCGCGCGCAGCAACTCGCCCTGCGCTACTACGAGACAGGTCTCAAGCTCGACCCGCGGCATCCGCACCTGTACACGAACCTCGGCTCGCTGCTTAAGGACCTCGGGCAGCTCCCGCAGGCGGTGGCAATGTACAAGCGCGCGGTCGACTACAACCCCTCGTTCGACGTCGCGATCGCCAACCTCGCCAACGCGATCAAGGATACGGGCGACGTCCAGGGCTCGATCCCGTACTACCGCCGCGCGGTGCAGCTCAACCCCAACTTCCCCGAGGCCGTCTGCGGGCTCGTCAACGCGCTTGGCGGCGTCTGCGACTGGCAAGGGCGCGGCGGCGTCGGCGAGGAGTGGCTCGTCGATGAGCACGGGCAGCTGCGCTTCGTCGGCGCCCAGAAGGGCGGCGCGCGCGCCCGCGACGGGTACATGGCGCAGATCGCCGACCTCGTCGCGAAGCAGCTCGAGGAGGGCTCGGCGTACGGGGTCGGGATCCTCCAGGCCGGCGGCGGGCTCGACGAGTGGCTCACGCTCGTCAGCCAGGCGCTCTGGGGCGTCTCGCCCGCCCAGGCTGGTGTCGAGGCGATGAAGCCGTGGGTCGCGCGCTTCCAGTTCCTCCTCCGCACCGGGTACGACCGCAAGGCGCTGCACATCAACGAGGGCGGGTACCTTGTCCGCCTCGTCGAGCGCCTCATGCGCCGGATCCAGCGACGGTGGTACTTCGACGCGTACGGCCGCACCGCCTACGTCCCCCGCGGCGCGTCTGCCCCGCAGCGCATCGTCCCGACGCAGGCCGACGTCGACAAGTACCGCCGCCCGCTCCTCCCGCCGTCGCTCCCGCCCATCCCCGTCCCGACCGTCCTCCCTTTCCACTGCTTCACGCTGCCCGTCACGGCGCGCGAGACGCGGCTCATCTCGCACCGCACGGGCCTGCGGATCTCGCACGCGACGCTCAATCAGCCGTGGATTCCGCCGATCGTGTTCCCGCCGCCGCGCCCGCCCCTCGGCGGCAAGATCAACCTCGGGTACGTCTCGTCGGACCTCGGGAACCACCCGCTCTCGCACCTCATGCAGAGCGTGTTCGGGTTCCACGACCTGTCGCGTTTCAACGTCTTTGTCTACGCGACCTCGCCGAGCGACAAGTCGCCGTACCGGCTCAAGATCGAGGCCGAGTCGCAGCACTTCGTCGACGTGTCGCGCCTCTCGACCGAGCAGATCGTCAACCGCATCGTCCAGGACGAGATCCACGTCCTCGTCAACCTCAGCGGGTACACCAAGGGCGCCCGCAACGAGGTCTTTGCTGCTCGCCCCGCGCCCGTCCAGATGAGCTACATGGGCTTCGCGTCGACCCTCGCCGCCGGTTGGTGCGACTACTTCATCGTCGGTGCGTCCCCTCTCTCCCTCCTCCTCCCGCCGTTGACCCGCCCGCACCCGCCCGCGCAGACCCGATCGTCTGCCCGCCGAAGCTCGTGTCGGGCAACCAGTGGCGCTGGCTCGCGGGGTACAACAAGTCGGAGCACCCGGACAAGGCGTACCAGCCCAACCCGACCGACTTTGAGGGCGACCCCGACCCCGAGAGCGACAACGAGTCGTTCGTCTACACCGAGAAGCGTGCGTCCTCCTCTATTCCTCCTCCTGGAGGTTTACCGTGCTCAGCACCGGCACACGCAGTGATGTATCTCCCGCACTCGTACTTTGTCACGGACCACAAGCAGGCGTGGCGCGAGGACGAGAGCGTCGGCGTCGTCCCCGGCGAGGCGCCGCTCACGACGTCGCTCCCGCCCGGGCCCGAGGCGGCGTGGGCGCTCGAGGAGCACAAGCGGTGGCAGATGCGCCGGCAGATGTTCCCGACCATCCGCGACGACACGGTCATCTTTGCCAACTGGAACCAGCTGTACAAGGTGCGCCTTCACCTTCTCCGCGTCCTGTCGTTTCCGCTGACCCGCCCGCCCGCCCGCAGATCGACCCCTTCATCTTCCGCATCTGGCTCTCGATCCTGTCGCAGCACCCGAACTCGATCCTGTGGCTGCTGCGGTTTCCCGCGCCGGGCGAGGCGCACCTCAAGGAGACGGCCGCGCGATGGGCGGGGCAGGACGTCGCGGACCGCGTCGTCTTCACCGACGTTGCGAACAAGAACGACCATATCCACCGCGGGCGGATCGCCGACCTCTTCCTCGATACGACCGAGGTGCGCCCGCTTCTCTCCGCTGCAAGCGAGCCTAGCTAACGAGGAGCGTGTGAGCAGTGCAACGCCCATACGACCGCGGCTGACATCCTCTGGTCGGGGACGCCGATCCTGACCTACCCGCGGCATGAGCACAAGATGTGCTCGCGGGTCGCGGCGTCCGTCGCGGTCGCGACGGGCCTCGGGCCGCAGATGATCGTCGGTAGCGCCGAGGCGTACGAGCGCCGCGCGCTGGAGCTCGCCGCCGGGCTCAGCTACGAGCACGTCCCGCCGCGGCAGGGCGCGTCGCCGCAGACTCTGGAGGGGCATGAGCAGCGCCGCGCGAGGGGCGAGCTCGCCGAGATGCGCAGGACGCTGTTCCTCTCGCGGGAGCAGTCACCGCTGTTCGACACGAAGCGGTGGACCGCCAACCTCGAGAAGGTGCGTCTCCCCCTTTTTCCTCCTCGAGCGAGCGCTGACCCCGCCCGCCCTCACCGCACGCGTGCGCAGGGCATCGTAGAGGCCTGGGAGCGCTACATCTCGGGCGCCGAGTTCGAGGACGACCCCGCATGGGCGGCGAGCGCGGGGCGCACAACGGCGAGCATCTGGGTCTCGGACGACCACGACGGGCACTTCATCGATGCGAGGCAGCCGTACTTCTCGTAGCCCCCCGTCGCGCGTCTTGTGTAGCTCTCTCACTCACGCGCATGTCTCGCCCTGCTTGTCTACATATACCTCACACCCCCTCTCTGTGCATGATAGCCACTCCCAGCAAGCCCTGCAAGTACAGTTCTCTCTCCCGTCTCCGCTCACACACTCGAGCGAAGCGAAGCAGTCAGTGTCTGTCTTGACCCTGGAGCAAGCTACGCGACCCGCACGCGCTTGAGGACCCACTCCCCTGCCCTCGACGGCGAAGAGCGCCCCTCCCCCACCTGCAGCGAGCGGGCAGAGGAACCGCACCGCGCGGCCGTAATCGAGCGTCGCGGCGTCCTCGCCCTCCCCTCCTCGCCCTCTGCGTCGGCCGAGGGCGCGGGTGCGGAGCGAACCTCGCGGACGGAGAGGCCGGTACGCGCAAACGCGCAGAGCGCGACGAGCCGCCGCCCCTCGTTCCCCGCGGGGAGGGGGGCGGCATGCACGCGCAGGACGGGCGCGAGCGGGTGGTGCACCGTTTCGACCACGGGAGGGGGAGGAAGCTGCCCGTGGCGGAGGAGGCGGGGAGAGATGGCGAGGGAATCAAGGGGACAAGGAAGGACGTCCTCCCGCGCGTGACGTACCCCTCCCCCGCTCCTCCCCCCCGAGGGAGCGGGAGGACCTCGCACGCGCCCCACTTCCCGCGCTCCTGCGCGCCCGCGAGCCGCTCGGCCCCCTCGGCGCCATCGCTGACCCTCCGGCCGCGGACGAGCTCGCCCGGCGCGAGGCCTCGCATCCCGGCGGGGACGGCGCGGTCGCCCTGGACGAAGGCGGACACTTTGCCTCCTGTGGCGGTGGCGAGCGTGTGGAGGTTCTTCAGGACGGAGGCAGCGGCGGTGGAGGGGGATTTGCGGTGTCCCCCTGCTGCTGCGGGAGGGGGAAGGGACGCGCTCGATGCGGAGGAGCTGGACCGCGCGCGTGCGCCGCGCGCGGGAGAGAGGACTTCCAGCTCTGTGACGGCCGAGGTGCGGAGCGAGATGAGCACGAGGCGGTGCGACGTCCCGAGGAGGAGGTTTAGGTCGGGCGGGTAGGGCGCCTCGCGGCCTGCTTTGCGGGCGCGGGAGGAGGGGGCGCGGTGCGCACGAGGCGGAGGAAGCGCGGCGTGGCGGGGGCCTGGGACCCTTCAACGTCAGCACGGGAAAGGGAGGGGGGAAACGGAGGGGGACGCACGAAGAACTCCTTGGTGAGGACCCAGCTGCGCCGCTCGGCGGGGCGCGACTCGAAGAGGAAGATGCTCCTCGCCGTCGCGACGAAGAGGAAGAGCCTGCGCGTCTCGGCTACGCGCTCCCTCCTCCGCGAGGGGAAGTCGTCGTCGTCGTCCTCGTCGGACGACGCCTCCGCCTCGCCGTCCGCGTTCCCCGGGCGAGGCGCCTCCGGCATAGGGAACAGCCGCAGGAAGAGGACCGCGCCGCCGCTCTTTGGCACGGGGAGCGGGACGGACGCCGTCGCCCACTCGAGGGGGAGCTCGAGCCTTGCTGAGGGCGAGTCCGCATCAAGCGAGAGGCGCGACATGCCCTCCGTGGCAGAAGAGGAGGAGGCCGGCCCCGGCTCGACAAAGAGGTACCCCTTCTCGGTGCTCGCCTGCCGGACGAGCGCCTCCGCCCGCGCCGCAGTGGGCTGCTTGCCCTTCTCGCCCGCCTTGGTCGGTGAGGCAGACGCAGGCGAGAGGACCAACTTGACGAACGCGAGCGACGCGCGGCGGTCGACCGGCGAGGAGCTGCTGGGACTGCTGCTGCTGGGCGTGAGGGACGGGCGGAGCGAGAGCGGGACGGAGTGCTGTGCGCGCGGGCGGGAGGGGTGAGCGCCTCCTCATCGGTCGGAGGGAGTGAAGGGAGGCACCTCGTCGAACGCGCGCCACTTGGCGAGGTTGACCAGCCCCGCCAAGCTCCACATCCGGACCTCGAGCTCGCCCGTCCCCTGCACGTCCACCAACCCCAGCACGAGCCCCCTCGTTGCAGAGGTGGCTGCCCCGTCAGCAGGCTCGATGTGGATCGCGAGGTGGTGCACGCCGAGGCCGGTCCAGAGAGGGAGGATGCGCGCGTCGGCGGCGGGGGCGGAGGTCGAGAGGGGCGAGGAGGCCGAGAGGGGGTGAGTGTCGAGGAGGTAGAGGCCTGTGGGTGCGTAGGGGTGAGCCAGCTCATGTGTGTTGGGAATGAGCGGGCGAGTGTACCGTTGGCCGTGCCGAGGAGGATCAGCCTGCGCGACGTTTCGCGGTCAGTATCTCTCCGTTCGAGCGCGAGGGCCGCCTCGACGCACCGCTCGTCCTCGCCGTTCCTCGCGCTGCCGCCCCCGCTCGGCAAGGGCACTGCGCAGAGCGGCTCGTCGGGGACGCCGGGCGCGAACCTGCCGCCGACGCGGAGGACCTGGACATGGCGCGTGAGCTGCGTAACGGCGTCCCCGCCTCCGGTCGAGGCCCCGCTCGCGCTCCTCGGCCTGCGGTCGTCGATGCAGGAGGAGAAAGACCAGGAGGGCGTCGGGTCGGGGTTGGCGACGACGAGGCTGAGGCTGTCGCGCGAGAGGCGCTTCTCGGCGCGGTCGTCCCTCTCCCTCTGCGCGCGGTCGCCCTCTTCATCGCCATGTGCGCCCTCGCCGCCCTCTTCGCCGAGGTCCCAGCCCGTGCGGGCGAGTGCGCCGGTGTTGCGGAGGTGGTCGCGCTCCTGCCTGCGCTCGTTTGCGCGCTTTTCGATCCAGGGTCCCCAGCGGGGGAAGCGTGGGTTCCCGCGGGCATGGTCGTAGCTCGGCGGCGGCAGGTCTGCGTCGGTGGGCAGGGACGGGGAGGGCGGGCGAGGTGGGGGCGGTGCAGGGTCTGCGAGCGGCGAGAGCGAGGTCGTGCGTGGGGGAGGGGCGGTCGCCGGGGTGGTGTGTGGATGTGGAGAGGGCTGCATGACCCCTCCGGAGTGCAGTAGAGCCAGAGTAAGGCAGAGGGGTCGAGGTGCAACTGATGAACCCGCCGTGGTCCTCCTCCCTTGCTCGGTTCTGTTCGAGAGCAAGCACTGCCTGCCACGAACCATGCCACCTCCAGCAACCCACGGCCTCGTCCTCCCGACCCGCGCGTCCCCCTCCGCCCTCCCCCCGCTCCCCTCCTCGTCCTCCTCGTCCTCCCAGCCTCCGCCCCCCGCCATCACCCGCCAACCCCCGCGCAACTACGCCCAGCACCGCGCAGAGGCCCGCTCCCTCCGCGCAGACCGCGTCACCTCGCCCTTTGTCAAGCGCCCCAACGCAGGCAAGGAGCGCGACCTCTCGCTCCTCTCCGTCGACCAGCTCGCCGACATGCTCGACCGCACCGCCCGCTTGCTCGACTCGCCGTGCGTTCGCTCCCCCTCTCTTCCACAGCGAGCACACTAACCCAGCCGCACCCCGCCCGCAGGGACACCACCGCCGCCCTCCCAGGGGGCGACGCCCGCCTCCGCACGCAGCAACAGCGCATCGCCGCGCGCCTCGCAGAGCTGCGCAACGTGCAGTCCCTCCGCGCGGACCTCGCCGCGACGCACCTCCAAGCCGAGGACGACATGGATGGCGTCGTCGCGGTCAAGAGCGAGGAGGAGGAGGAGGGCGCCTCCCCGAGTGCAAAGCGGCGCATCGCCGCCGCGTTCCTCGTGCGTCCCCCCTCCCCCTCTCCCTTTGCCTCTCCTACTAACCCCTCCCCCCGGCATCCACGGCACAGGCCCGCCCGCGCCCCTCGCACGCCCTCACCGCCCCGCTCTCGCTCGCCGACTCGCTCGCACTGCAATCGCGCGCCGCAGCGGCGGACCGCGCGCGCGCCGAGCGGAGGCGGATCAAGAGCGAGGCGCTTGCGGCGGCGGCGGTGGGCAAGGCGAATAGCGGCAGGAGAGCCGTGAAGGGAGAGGGGGACGCTCGGCGGGTTCTCGTGCGCCTTCTTGCCTCGTGCTCTCCCCCGCACGCGCGCTGACACACCCACGCAGTTGGAGTGCGGCCGGCGTCGGCGGGGGCGGCGACTCGGACGACTCCTCTCCGAGACCGAAGCAGACGACTGGCTCTCGTCCGTCGTCGCTTCGCGCGCAGGGGCCAACGGCGCGCTCGACGACGACGAGGACGCGCAGCTGAACCCGCTCCGGACGGCGTACATGGAGGGGTGGAACCGCGCTGAGAAGGAGGGGTGATGCGCAACGCAACGCAACGCGGGTGTCTCTTGGAGAGGTCTGCTGGGCGCGTGCGCGCGAGAGCGAAAGTCCGGTCGGGCGGGCAAGCGGGCCCCACTTCCCGCGTCGTCCGGTTCTCTCTCTCTGCCAGCACGCACACAAAGAAAGCGAGGAGTTGTCGGGGTCAAAATCCTGGCATGGCAGAACCTCGTCCCTTGGCCGCCGCTCCTTTCGCCCTTCCACAGGTCCGTCGTCTGCACGTCTCGAAAGAGCGCACAGCCTAGTCCTTGCGGCCGAGGAGGATGCCGTCGAAGCGCTGCTTGAACCAGCTCTGTTCGCCGGATGCTGGTCAGCGCTGCGGGAGAAGGAGGGCGGGAGGGCGAGCGCACCATCGTCTCGTCGCGCTTGACGCGGTGCGAGAAGCCGACGCGCGAGGTGCAGTGCTTGCGGCGCGCGACGCGGCCGCCTGGCCTGCGACGTCTGCGGGTGCGGGAAGCGCGGGTCAGTCGCGGTGCTTCTTGAGGTGAGTGCGCGCTCGCTGTCTGGCGGTCCGCCTCCGTCCTCCGCCGGCGGTATCACCTCCTGGGGCGTGCGCTCACGCGCGCCGCGCGCGCATCGCTCCCACATCCAGCGAGCGCGTGCGCCGCGCCTCGTCCCGCCTGCGCGCCCCTTCCCGCCGCGCGCGTCACCCCCACCGCGCGGGCACCTCCGCCTCGTCTCATCGCTCCCGCGTCGCACACGCCGCCCGACGAGCCGCAACCCGCGCAGAGGGGGCGGATCAAATCGACGCACAGAAGTCCATGCCGAAGATACTGCGCGCGTGTGCGGGGGGTGGGGTCAGCGCCTCTCGTCGCGGCTCAGGCGGGGGCGGAAGCTTGTGCGTACCCGATACCGGGGTCGTACTTGATGCCCAAGTCGATGTGCTCCTGGATGCCGAAGCCAAAGTTGCCGGTCTGGGAGAAGTTGCGCTTCTTGAGCTCGTACTCCTTGACCTTGAGGCCGCGCTCAAGGATCTCCTCGGCCTTGGGGCCGCGGATCGTGACGTGCACCGCGATCTTCTCGTTGCGGCGGATGCCAAAGTGGCGGACCGTGTAGCGCGCCTTGGACGTGACGGGCGTCTGACCCGTCAGCTGTTCCAGAACTTTGGCGGCCCGGGTGAGCCTGTCACCACTCTCACCAACCGAGATGTCTGCGAAAATCCGCCCCCCGCCCCCAGGTGGTAAGCGCGAGGAGCGACGAGGAGGAGGAGGAGGAGGTGCGCACTGATGACGAGCTTCTCGATGCGGAGCTCGCGCATGGGGTTCTGAGCGGCGGCCTTGGCGTCGGACATGATGGCTGCAGGCGTTCAGGCGGAGTGGTCGAGCGAGGGCGAGGTTGCGAGGCAAAGAGGAGGAGGGGGAGGGCGCGGGCGGCGGCGCGGGCGTGGAAGGGTCGGTGTGAGGTGTGGAGGGGTCAGTGAGGGTGCAGGGGTGGCAAGGGTGCGGGCAGCAGGGCGCACGCGGGTCGACGGTGAGCTGGGCTGGAGGAGACAGACCAGGCGAGCTCGCCCTCAGGGTTTGCCCCCGCCCGGACCCACGTCCCTCCCTCTCCCTCCCGCTCTCCCCTCTCTCTTGTACTTGCTCTGCCTACGCGAGACTGCACCTGCTGCACTCCACTCACTACCACACGGGCGCGCACCCTGCCGCGACCGCCCGCTGTCCCGCCGCACCCGCCCTCGCCCCTCTCCACCCCGCGCGGCCACCACCCCCGTCGACTCGCCCGAAACCGCACCGTGCGAGCCAGCGCTCGCCCCAGCCGCGTGCACACTCCACCCTGTGCATGCGCGCGTGCGGGCACGGCCCGGCAATGCCTCCCCGTCGGTTGGCCTGGCCTTACCTCGGGCCTGCAGCAGTACGGCTCGGCCGCACCGAGGGCGTCCTCCGTGCGTGTGCAAGCGCTGCACCGCACAGAGTAGTCCATCTCACCTGCTCTGCTTCTCTCGAGCTAGCCCTTGTGCTCACTCCGCCCCAGCTCGCGCTCATCTACCCCAGCACGCTCGCCGGATCACGTACTCTGCATTGCACGCTCCCATCCCTGTTCCTCCGTAGAGCGACCCCGCACGCTGTTGAGAGGAGAGACACGCGTCGCAAAGAGAGAGCCGCGCTGCTCAGGTCGCGGGCTGCGGCGTCGTCAGGCCTAGACGGGTGCGAATGCCTTCGAGCTGCGAAGGTCAAGGGGGTGGTCAGTGCGGCTCCAATGTACGTGTCCCGGAGTCATCGCGGCAGGAAGACCCTGGAGAGAACGACCACAGCCACCGAGAGCGAGCGAGCGAGACGCACCATCTTCTTGACGCGCTCGACGCGCTCAGCGCTCCCCTTTGCGCCCTTGACGTTCGCGACGCCATACGGCGCCTCGACGACAACCTCCTCGAGGACGACGATGCTCTGCCCCGCCCAGCGGACGGGGAGCGTCCTTGCGAGCGCGTCAAAGAGCGCCTGCGCGTCGGCGCTGACGCCCTGCCCTACGCGGGCGCGCGCGGCCTGCGCGCGAGCGACGGCGCTCGAGAGCTCGGCGGGGGTCGAGGGGAGGTGCGCGAAGGAGAGGGGCATGGAGGGGGAGGGGAGGGCGGCGTCGGGGACGGAGGAGAGGGCAGTGACGGAGAGCAGCGAGGACGTCTTCAGGAGGTGGTACGTCCGCTTTGGCGGGGCGGGCGCGCCAGAAGGGTTCGGCGTCGCTGGCGGCGAGGCGTCCTCCGACGAGGGGGCGGACGACAGGACTACGAACGCCCCGTCGACAGCGAACAGCGCGCCCTCGATCTCGCGCTCGGGCGCGTCCGGGCCTGCTGCGGCGACCCTGACGCGTATCGGGAGGTTGAGCAGCGCGGCAAGGTCCGGTAGGGGTGCTGCAGGCGGTGCGGGCGACGCGGTCGCTGCGGGCGGTGGAGGCGCGGGCTTGGTCGATGCGGGACGCGCGGCGGGGTGGGTGTGCTGGACTGCTTACGCGTGGTCTGGAGAGCGGGAGACGCGGTCCGGCTGGTCATCCTGAGCGTGCGGGGGGAGCCTTCGCGAGGGAGGTGGGGAGGCGGTGATGAGGGGGAGCGAGGCGGCGACGGCGGCCTCGTATGCGTGCGTCTCAGTTCGTGTGTTGTTCTCGAGGTTGGCTGATGGCTCTGCAGTCGCTCCTGAGCAGTCTGAGCGAGGCGAGCGTCGTGGTCAAGGGCGACTCCGATGCGTCGCTCCGCCTTGCCCTCCCTCGCGCGACGACAACCACGCTGGCCTCGCTTGACGCTGCGATGTGTCAACCATTGACGGACGAGCTCACTCTCCGCCAAACGCGCTGCAGGAACTGCTCCCAGTGCTCGCCACGCCTCGTCTCGCCTCCTGCTCCACTCTGCCTGTGCGCTTCCTCTGCCCGCCTGCTGCACCGGCGTGCGCGCCGTCCCCGGCTGCAGCAAGTCCCTCTTGAGGCGCCGGCGCCGCTCTCGCGCCGGCCTTGGCTCCCACCGGCGCTGTCGTCGCCCGCCTCCACTGCTCCACCTCCCAAGTGGAGAACGCACGCTCACGACGAACTCTCAGATGTCTAACGCTGCTGCAACGGGTCTCCTGTCTCCTACCAAGCAGCCGTGATGCTGGACCTCGTGCGCGAATCGCCTGCGGGCCTGCTCCTCAACTGGGCGAGCAAGGGCCGGATCCTCCCCTTTCCTGAGCAGCGGGCGGACTACGTCCCGCCTGCGCACTCTCTCGCACCGCCCTCCTACCCTCCGACTCCCGCCTCGCTCCGCTCCCTTCCGGGCGAGCGCTCGCCCGATGCAGCAACGCTTGTCGACGCGAGCGGCACGGTGGAGAAGGCGCTCGAGCCCAACGTCCGCGATCGAGGCGTACCCTTACCTCGTCGAGTGAGCCACGGAGGACCCCGACAACCCGCGGTGCGTCGTTCCAACTCGCAAGTTCGTGCACCCGTGCTCACGCGCCTGACCGTCGCAGGAACTGGTCGTTCGCGAAGAAGCTCTTCGTCAGCGGGCAGGTCTGTCTCCTCTCGCTCGTCTTCTACATCGGGAGCTCCGTGTGCTCCTTTCATTTTCTTCGCAAAGACCGCGCTGACGCGTGCCTCCGCAGGTCTGGACGGCGAGCCAACCGGGGATCATGGAGGAATACGGCGCGTCCACGACGGTTGCGACACTCGGATTGAGCTTGTTTGTCTTGGGATAGTACGCCCTGCTCATCGCCTCATCTCACTCCACCGCTGATCTCCTGTGCCTCTCACAGCTTCGGGCCGAGTGCGTTCCTCACCCTCGTAGATTCCCCTCGCCTCGTTCTAACGGCCTGCACCCGCAGTGATCCTCGCGCCCCTGCAAGAGACTCCACGCATCGGCCGCACCAGCGTATACTACTCGACGATGGCGCTCTACATGCTCCTCCAAGCACCGATCCTCACCTCCGACAGCCTCGCCTGCATCCTCCTCTTCCGCTTCCTCACCGGGTTCGTCGGCTCGCCTGCGATCGCGACGGGCGTCGCGAGCCTTGGAGACATGTGGGACACGCTCGACATGCCCTATGCGGTGGGGACGTGGAGTGTCTTTGCGGTTGCAGGACCGAGTGAGCCACTTTTCCCTTTACTGCCACCGAAAGAAATCGCAGCTCATCTCAACCTCGTGCAGTCCTCGGTCCCGTCATTGGCGGTTTCGCCGCAGGCCAAGACGTGGAAATGGCCGCTGTACGAGCTCCTGTGGATGTGCGGCTTCGGGTTCGCCATCTTCGTGCGTCCTTCCCCTGTCCTATTCCGCTCCCCGCTGACAGGCCCGCACCACAGACCTTCTTCCTCCCCGAGACTTTCGCCGCGACGCTCCTCCTGCGGCGCGCAGCCCGCCTCCGCAAGCTGACGGGCAACGACGAGATCAAGACGCAGGCGGAGCTCGACGCGCGGTTCCACCCTGGCTTGCTCAAGGCGGGCGCGAAGCAGGTCGGGCTCGCATTCAGGCTGTGCTTCGAACCGGCTATCGCGTTTAGCGATGCTTACACAGGGTGAGTACAATGCGGCTTGAGCCAGGCGGGCGAGCACGGGGCTAACCTCACACCGCTTCGCAGACTTGTCTACGGCGTCTTCTACCTCTGTGCGTCTCTCCCTGCTCAGCTTTGAGCGAGCTTGGCTGACCTCGCCGCGCTCCCAGGGTTCGAGGCGTTCCCGATCGTCTTCTCCGACTACCACGGGTTCAACCTGGGCGTCGCGGCGCTGCCGTTCCTCTCGTTCATCGTTGCCGGCATTCCTACCTTCGCGGCGTATGTTGCGTACTACAAGTGCGTGCTCGGCTTCCCTCTCCTTCCCATCCTTCCCACTTCCTCCTCTTCCTCCTCACCGTGCCTGCCCGCCTGCCTCCTGCTCGCGACAGACGCTGACCACACTCTACGCGCAGATACCGCTTCAACCCGCGCCTCGTCGCCTCGAACTTCAAGCTCGCGCCCGAAGCGAACCTCGAGCTCGCGTTCTGGGCTTCGCCGTTCATCCCGCTCTCGCTCCTCATCTTTGGCTGGACAGGCAACTCGCCAACGACGAGCTGGTGGGGCCCGACGGTTGGCGCGGCGCTGTACTTTCCCGGTGAGTACGGATGGTGCATGAGGACGAGGTTGACCTTCCTGACTGACGCTTCCTGCCCATGCAGGCATCTTCCTCGTCTTCCAATGCGTCCTCCTGTGCGTTCTTTCCCACATCGTTCACATCTGTCGCCTTCAATACCGGTACTGACCCCTGCGCGCCGCGCAGCTATCTCGCCTCAAGCTACTCCTCCGTTTCCGCCTCCGTCCTCGCCGGCAATGCCCTCTTCCGCGCGACGCTCGCTGCCGCTCTCCCGTGCGTCTCTGTCGTCCCACCGCTCCGGCTCGCTACTGACTCCTGCCACGGCCCCTCGAAACAGCCTCGCCGGCCGCCCGCTCTTCCACAACCTCGGCGTCGGGCCCGCCTGCTCCCTCCTCGCCGGGCTCAGCATCCTCCTCATGGTACCGCTCTTTGTGCGTGCTCTGCTCTCCTGACTCCACCAGCAGAGGACTGACGAACCCGACTTGCGCGACGCAGTTCCTCTGGAAGAAGGGCGCCCGCCTCCGCGCGCGGAGCAAGTACGCCGAACACGCGGCGGAAGCGCCTATCGCGATGTCTGCATAGCACATGCACAGAGACCGGTCTGCAGCCCGCGAGTTTCCCTCAGTCCCGCTCTTCGTCCTGCTCCCCTCCCGCTCTCCGCATCCGGCAAGAGAGGCACTATTCCCGTCTGCCGTGCCCCAGTTCGCTCCCGCGATGCAGAGGTGTCGGCAGCACTCAGGCGGGTCCAGGCTCGCGGGGACGTGCGGGGTGCGCTGCTCGTCCGTCCTGCGCGCGGAGACGGGAGAGGGTGCTGCGCAATGCACAGTCGTGTACTGCTCCTTGCTTGCGATGCGCTCTTTCTCCCCGACACCGAGCTACACGATCTACTCGAACCTCCAGCGATGCTTCCCGACGCGCACGACCTCGAGGCCGCACCCTCGACGAACGACGAAGATGCGCGTGCTGCGCGCCCCGCGTCCCGCGCGGTATCGTCGCGCTCGAGTTCGCCTCCCTCTTACGATGAAGAACAAGACGATGGGGTGGGCGACGTACAGGAGCCGCTGCTGCCGAGGTATCGGTTCGCGGCCGATCGGGGAAAGGCGTCAGTCGTCGAGGATGAGGAGCGTCGACAGCGGGTACGCAAACTTGCGTTGCTGGTCGGCGGCACCCTCGTCGCCGTTCTCCTCGGCGTTTGGACGCTCCGACGCACTTCAGCACGCCCTGCGACGCCGGCGCCAGCGACCCTCCACACGCCCGTTCGCGTTACGACCGACGCATCGCGTTCCCTCACCGAGCAGTTCCTCTCCGACCCGTTGAGCATCAACGACGGCGTTGTGCCCTTCTCCTCGTCGCTGTACTCGCCCATCTACGGCCCAGCCCCACTTCCTCACACCCTCACCACCTCGTCCTTCGCCTCGTCGCCCTCCTGCCTCGAGCACTTCGTCGCGACTGGCGCGGTGTGCCCCTCCCTGCATGACCGATGGAGCGACGAGGCGAGCAGGCCGAAGGTCGACATCGTGTGGACGTGGATCAACGGGAGCAGCGCGGAGCTGTTGGGCGAATGGAGGGAGGCAGCGGCGCTACGGGGGCGACAGTCGCGGTCGGAGCGGGCGCGGCGGTGGGTACGGGAGGCGATGGAGCTACTGAGGAGACGGGTGGGAGGAGCGAGCGTGATGCGCCACTTCCGGTTCGTTCCCTTTCTCGCCCCCACAAGTCGACCGAGGCGGACTGACGGTCCCGCCGCAGCGAGCACGACGAGCTGCGCTTCTCCGTCCGCTCAGTCCTCGCCTCACTCCCCGTCTCTGTACTCTCGACGCTCCACCTCGTCGTCGGCGACACGCCCGCTCACTCGCCTTCCTCGTCGCCCTCGTCCGAGTCGACGAACCCGTCTTCCCCCTTCGACGCGCTCTCGAGCCGCCTTGCGCAGATCCCACGGTGGGTCAATCTCTCGTCGCTCGAGTTTGGCAAGGCGAGCGAGCGACGAGGAGGAGGCGAAAAGCCGTCGCTGCGGCTGCACCCGCACAGCGAGCTGTTCAAGACGGGTGCGACGACGGATGAGGCGACAGCCGCACTATGGCACGACACGGTGCTGCCTTCCTTCAACAGGTTCGTTCCGTCGTGGCATGCTGAGCTCCATTATCCCGCTCGCTCATCGCTCCCGACTTCCCGTTCACAGCCTGGCCATCGAGTCGCAGCTCGCCAATATCCCCTTTGCCTCTTCGACGGCCCTCTACCTCAACGACGACTTCTTCCTGCGCCGTGTGAGCCGCCCTTCACCCAAGCGGCTCGTGCGGCCCACGTCTGACCTTGCAACCCGCAGCCTCTCGCTCTCAGCGACCTCACCTCGCCGCTCTCGGGCCCCGTCTTCCGCATGCAACGCGACTTGCTCGTCTCGGGGGTCTCGCCGGAGAACACGCACGACGATCCCGAGGGCGAATGGCGAGGCCTGGGGTACACCGCTTGGCTCCTTGGTGCGCCCTCTTCCCCTTCCTCTTGTCTCCTCCTGTTCCCGCGGCTACCGACATCCGCTGACTTCGCCTCTTACTCGCAGATCAGCGCTTCGGCAAGCGGGCTCGACCCTACCTCGTACACGTCGCCAAGACCGTCTCGACGCCGATGCTGCGCGAGGTGCAGCAGGTCTTTCTGAAAGAGCTCACAACGGCAAGCTTCCTTCGCTTGCCCTCGCCCCGAAGTTGGACACGCTAACGAGCTTGTGTGCCGGCAGACCGCTGAGGCCAGGTTTCGCGGCGCGGGACCGGCCGAGGTGCAGACTCTCTTTCTCCTCACGCACTATACGATCGAGAAGCACCGCGAAGCGCTGTGCGTCTTTCTCACCCGCTTCTGTACGTCGTAATAAGCTGATTGTGACCGAGTACGCAGGCTCTGGTCCTTCTTCGTCGCTCGCTCTGACCCCGACGGCTCAGGCGCCTACTCGCCCTCGGAGCACCGCGCCCTCCTATCCTCGCTTGGCTACGACCACGACACCCCACCCGACTCCCCCATCCTCGCCGTCCCGCGCCCCGCCCGCCGTTCGCTCGCTAACCTCCCCGCCGCGCATGGCCAGGTTGGCCTTCCTAACCCGCTCGAAACCACGCTCGACTTCTCCTCGCACGACGGGTACGCCTTCTTCGGCCTCGAGGGGAGCGCGTCCATTCCCGCTCTACTGTCATGGCCCTCCTTCGGCGCCAAGGAGCTGGAGACATCCGCCACAGTCTGCACCCTCGACCTCGCCGCCTGCTTCGGCGCCGACTTCCTCTCGCCCTCTTCAAAACGCACCTGCTCTGTCGCCGAGACCTTTCGCCGCGTCGCGTACGAGCACCCGCAGTGCGGCGACTGTCTCATCGCGCTCCTCGTCGGGAAGAGCGTCGCGGAGGGGCTCGAGGCGTTCCTCCCCAAGGCGGCCCACGCGCACGGCGGAGGTGTCGCGGCAGCGGAGCCCGAGCTAGAGGTGCATGTGATTGGTCTGGAAGGGACGAAGTGGAGCGAGATTGACTTCGGGCGCGGCCTCGAGGGGACAAGGGGGCCCCTCCGGCAGCGGGTGCGTCTTCTCTCGCTCCTCTCGTCTTGCTCGACCCCTGGCTCATCTCCCGACTGCACGCAACGCCCAGGCTGCCGCGCTCATCCACCGCTACTCCTACACCCTCGGCTCCTCCCCCGCCGCCTTCGAGTCAATCCGCTCGGGCGGCACCGCCCTTTCCGCCAAACTCGCAGAGATCGACGCCGCGTTCGTCGCGCTCAACGACGACGTCGCGAGCTCGTCGGCGGAGGTGATGCGCGACGTGGATGCGCGGATGGGGGAGTGGTTCGAGGAGAGCTGGCCGCGGCCGAGCCCGTGGGAGCGAGTCGAGGGTTGAGAAGCTGGACGAGCAGTCACTATTCGTGCAGTTATGTATCGCTAGACGCTATACAAGGATCAAGTAAGGGCGAGCGTAGCGTGGAAGGCGCGAAAGAGCGAGACGCCTCTGCAGCTTCATCCTTTCCGCCCGGGTTTCGCCAAGCGCCCTCGACTTGCATACCCTGCCTCGAGGCTTCTACGCCGGCTGCCCTCTTCCGTCCCGTGCCGACGCTACGGCGCCGCCGTGACCGTCGCCATGGCCGTGATCGCCCCGCCGACGATGCTCACCGCCCCGCTCGCAAGCACCTCCTCAAAGGCACTCGCGCTCCGCAAGACGTCCTCAATTGCCGTCGCGCTCGGCAATCCGGTGAGCACCTCGGGCGAGAGCAGCGCGACCGTGCTCGTTGTCAGCGTGGCGGACGCGGCGCGCGTCTGCACGAGCCCGTCGGCGGTGTCGTTCCAGGCCGAGTTGCCGAGGTGCGAGCCGAGGTCGACGTTGCCGAGCGGGGACTGGAAGCCCAGCAGGCGGGCGATGAGGTAGTAGAGGTAGAGGAGGGCGATGAGAACCCTGCGGGCGGGGTGGGGGTTAGCGCGAATGGAGGCGGCGAGCGGGATTGTGCGTGCCAGTAGACAACAAGCAGCGGCGTGTAGAAGCTGCGAGGGCCCGAGTAAGCGGAGTCCGCAAAGAGAAAGTCGAAAGAGAACGCACTGCTCCGTCCTGCGCTGGGCCTTGGCGTCCTCCATGAGCTCCTCCCTCGACTCGACGTAGCCGGACGTATCGTCCGTCGGCACCCGCTCCGGCAGCTTGCTCGCATCGTAGCTGTCGTCGCTATCGTCGCCTTTCGGCAGCCCTTTCTCCTGCACTGGCGTCCACTCGTCCGTGTCCGTGCTGACGTCCGACGCGGCGGAGCGGCGAGAGGGCTTCTCCTCCGAGTGGTAGCGCCGCGACGAGGCCTGCTTGCCGACTTCGTGCTCGGCTATGCTGCGCGAGGAGCGCTTCGACGGCTTGGACTTGCGCGAGGAGGAGGACTTCCGGGGCTTGCGGGGCGGCGACTGCGAAGTGAGAAGGTTAGTTGAGCTCTCTTCCGCAGCTGCGGAGGAAGGGAGCGCACGAAAGCCCGTGAGAGGAGCGAGCCGAGCGCCCACGAGCCCGTCTTCTCGTCCTTGCGGCTGGTGATGCCGTTCTCGGCGAGGTCGATCGCCTGGAGGACGTCGTCGAGCTCGGTGAACGGCTGCTGCAGAAGCCAGCGGGCCGTGTACGGGTCGCGCGAGTACTGCGGGGAGCAGGTAGATCAGAGCCAGGTCGAGCGAGAGGGAGGCGAGGAGCGGCACGCACGTCGACCTTGACGAGGCTCGTCGCCTGCGCCGCCTTCTTCGCGCTCTGCAGCTGCGCAACGAGCTTCGCGCGCTCCCACTCGGGGTGGTCGTCCCTCATCCGGTCCATCAAGCTCCCCTCGGCGCTCCCGTCCCCCTTCGCACGCTTCTCCTCCTTTGCGCGGTCCTCGACAAAGTCGAGCAGCGAGGCATACGACGCCGTCAGCGTCCCGTACTCCTTCTGCACGCGCTTCAGCGCCCTCTTCCCCGTCGTCGAGGACGGCGGCGCCGCGAGGAGCGCCTTCATCCGCGGCTGCAGCGCGCAGACTTCCCTGTACGCGCGCGTGAGGTCCGCCTTCGCGCTGCCGACGAGCGCGGCGAGCTGCATTGCCTCCTTTGCTTCAGCTGCGCGCGAGCGCGGCGGGTCGTGCGCGCGCCGCGAGAGGAGCTTGTGCAGCGCGTAGGGGAGGCCGGTCAGGCGGTGCCGCTGCGAGGCGATGCGCTCGACATCGTCGGAGAGGTTGTCGACGGCTTCCTGGGCGGCGTCGACCTGGGAGAGGCATAGGGGTGAGCGAGCGGAAGGAGAGTGGAAGGGGGGAGGGGCTCACGTCGGCGAGAAAAGCGTCAAGAGAGTCGCTGGCGGGAGCGGGCGCCTTCTTGCGCTGGCGGGACGAGGTCGCTGGCTCGTACGGGACAACGTCGGGCTTTGTGGTGGTCTGCGAGAACCGTCAGTACATGGCGGCGGCGCGAGAAGCCGAGAGTCCGCTCACCTTGCTCGCACGCTGCATCAGCCCCGTTCTCGCCTCCTCGTCGGACTCGCCATCGGTTGTCGCGTCGTCGTAGTCCTTCCTCGCTGCCTTGCGCGGCTTCTCCCCCCTGGCGGATCCTCCGCCCTCCTCCCGGCCATACGCCTCCTCGATGTCATCCTCGACCTTCTGCGCCGTGCGCGCCGCCTTGCCCATTTCTCCTGCTACGCGCTCCGCGTCGTCCGCGAGGTGCTCTGCGGCCTCGAGGCCTGAGCGGACGCGGTCAAAAAGGAGACAGACGGGCGACGCGACGACGAGCGCGGCGGGTCTGCGGTGCGCGAGGAGCGCGAGGAGGGAGGCGGGTCGTATGGGACGGCAGACATCTCGAGCAGAGCAGCGACGGTGAAGAGCAGAAGCGAGAAAAGCAGGAGATGCGGTGAGAAGGGACAGGAGGCGCCGGCGAGTCCGCGGGTGCGACGAGAGGAGACGAGCGAGGGGCGGTGCGGGAGCGCTCGTCGCCGCCGCGCTCGAGCGGGTGGCTGGGTGTACAGGCAGGAGCAGCTCAGCATCCGCCTGCTCGACTCGCCCAGCGGGTTCGTCAGCTCCTCCCCCCTCGGGATCCGCACCTTGCTCCTCGCCATCTCGCTCGACAATGCACCGCGCGCCGGTACGAGCAGTGGCGCGCCCCGCCGCGCGCAGCGGCACCACCACGACCAGCCGCGCGGCGCACGGCGGCGACGCTCGCTGGGCGCAAGATGCGGATCGGGGTGGTCGGCGGAGGACCGGCCGGGTTCTACGCTGCGTCGCGCCTGCTGAGCCTGCCAGGGTCAGAGCATGCCCGCGTCGACCTGTTCGAGCTCCTCCCGACGCCGTTTGGCCTCGCGCGGTTTGGCGTCGCGCCGGATCACCCCGAAGTCAAGGTGCGCGCTCGCTCCAGCTGATGAGCCGATTCCTCGCCTGCATGCTCACGGGGACTCCTGCGCGCACGCAGAACTGCGAGCACAAGTTCGAAGAGACCGCCCGCGACCCGCGCTTCCGCTTCTTCGGCAACGTCCAGATCTCAGGCTCGACGCCGCCCTCATCCTCCCCTTCGTCCGGCCCGAATGCGCACCCCTCCGCCCTCGCAGCCACAATCCCCCTCGACACCCTCCGCGAGCACTATGACGCCGTCCTCCTCGTACGGCGCGGCCCTCGACCGGCCATGGCATCCCCGGCGAGGACACGCTCCTGAACGTCCTCTCAGCGCGGACCTTCGTCTCGTGGTACAACGGCCACCCGTACCACTCCGGCGCCCTCTCGCCCTTGCTCGACCTCTCTCAGCTCGAACACGCGACCATCATCGGGCAGGGTAACGTCGCGCTCGACGTCGCGCGCATCCTCCTCAAGCCCGTCGACGCCCTCCGCGCGTACGACGTCCCCGAGCCGGTCCTCGCCGCGTTGTCGCGCAGCCGCGTCAAGCGCGTCGACATTGTCGGCCGCCGCGGCCCGCTCCACCTCGCCGCGACGACCAAGGAGCTCCGCGAGTTGCTCGCCCTCCCAGGGGTGGGGTTCGAGGCGGATCCGGCGCTCCTCGCGGCCGCAGCCGCGGACGTCGATGCCCACCCGGGGATGGACGGCGCGCGGGCGAAGAAGCGCGCACTGGGCCTCCTCGGAAGGGGAGCGCGACGCCCGCAGCGGACGCGGACCGCAGCTGGAGCTTGCAGTTCCTCCGCAGCCCGGTCGAGCTCCTCCCCAGCGGCGCCGCCGCGCCTTCTGGCTCAGCGGGCGCGCTCGCGCCCCCGCAGAGCCTCGGCGCCGTCCGCTACGCGCACAACGAGCTTGTCCCCTCCTCCTCGCATCCCTCCGGCGACCCGGCGACCTTCTCCGCGCGCGCCACCGCGTCCTCGTCCGTGTCGCGCACAGACGTCCTCTTCAAATCCGTGGGGTACCGCGCGCTCCCCCTCCCGGGGCTGCCGTTCGATGCCCGGCGCGGCTGCGTGCGGAACGACGAGGGCCGCGTCGTCGATGAGCGGGGCGAGCGGGTCCAGGGCCTGTACACGAGCGGGTGGCTCGCGCGCGGACCGACGGGCGTCATCGCGACCACCATGTTCGACGCGTTCGCCGCGGCCGACATCGTCGCTTCGGACCTGGCCTCCACCGCCGGGGACGAGGGGGAGCGTCCCGAGCTCCCGCTCGAGCGGCTGCGCGGGGCGGCGCGCGTCGTGAGCTGGGAGGACTGGGAGGCGCTCGACCGCGTCGAGCGCGAAAGGGGGAGGGAGATGGGCAAGCTGAGGGAGAAGATCACGGATGTGAGGGAGATGCTCGATTTGCTGCCGTAGCCTTCCCCCTCCTCTCTCGAATAGACGCAACCGCCGCAGCAAAGTACAACACGCATCGTTCCACGCGCGCCCGCCTGGCAGAGAGCGTACGCGGCCTCAAGGCGCAGGCCACAGGCTCCCATCCGGCCCCTCGACCGCGCCGCCGGGCCCAGTCCCCCTCCTGCGCTCCGGAAGGGGGTAGTAATCCGTCCGCGCGCTGCGGTCAATAATCTCGCCCTCGTCGTCGTCGCTCTCCTCCTCCGCGCCCGCGCCGGCGCCCGAGGACGAGGCGGGGTCGAGGTACTTGTCCAGCTCGGACTGCGGGACTTGCGCTGTGCCGGTGGGGGAGACGGTCATGTCGCGCATGAGGCGCGAGATCGACTCGGCTTTTGCGCCTCCTTCTTCTTCTCCTGCTCGCGCGCACGAGTGTCAGAGCTGCACGGTGGGAGAGGAGAGAGGAAGGGGACACACCCGCTCCGCGTAGAGCTTCTCCAGCTCGGGCTTGTAGTCCGTTTCGTACTCCTTGCGCGCCTCCTGCACCGCGTCGAAGAGCTCGTCCATCCCCTCGCCCGTCATGGCCGAGACGCCGACAGCCTGCACTCGCTCCCGCCCCAGGTCAGCACTCGCCCACTGAAGAGAAGGAGGAGGGGGGACGCACGCGGAGGTGCTTGTAGAACTCATCCAGCACGAGGCTCATCGAGTTCATCAGGCTGTCCATGTACGCGGGCCCGTCCTCCTCGCCGTGGGTCTCGCGGCGCGCAAGGAGCGCCTCCTGGAACGCCTCAAAGTCGCGCATCCACTCGAGCGCGAACCCGTGCGGCTCGATGTCCGTCTTGTTGAACACGAGCAGGAACGGCAGCCGCGTCTTGTACAGGATGCTGCGGGCGCGGGCTGTCAGGCTTCCGCGCTGGAGCTAAAGGGGGGAGGAGGACGCACGAGCACGCGTAGAGCATGTTCGACATGAATGTCGCGGGTGCGGTCGTCCGCGGCGTGTCGATGATGTAACGACGACGGTCGGGAGCGCGCTCGCGAGCGCATCCGTGATGATGCTCCCCGACGCCGACCACGTGAAGATCTCGATCTGCCCGGGCGTGTCGAGGAGGACGTAGCTGCGCGTGTTCGAACCTGGTCAGCGCGATGCCAGGGGGAGGGGGAGGAAGCAGGCGCACTCGACGTCGTTGGCGCGGTTCTCGACGTGGCTGAGGACTTGGTCGAACTTTGTCGTGAAGAGGTTGAGGGCGGTCATGATGCCGCCGTTCGGGCCGAGGTTGTATCTGTGGTTGCGAGAGGTGAGTTGGAGCGTTCAAGAGGGCAGGGTGCCAGGACGGACTGCTTCATGACCTCAGGGTAGTCGACGGTGTCGCGGATGTCGATGTTGGCGTCAAAGGGGAGGTGCATGACTGCCGGGTCGAGGTTGAGAACGTAGGGCGGCTGGTTGCGCGAGTGGAGGTACGAGTTGACGCGCTGCATGAACGTCGCTGCGGGCGTGCGAGGTGGTCAGGGCCGTGCTCCTCGGCGCGTACACGGCGGGGCCAGCGCGTCTCGAGAGGCGAGAGGACGGGTTCATCGGTGCTGAGCTGAGGAGGAGGAGACGGGACCGACTCTTGCCCGAGCCCGCCATCCCGATGACGATGAGTGCGGTTGCGCGCGGGGACGCTTTGCCCTTGCCCTTGTCGGGCTGGGCGGGCTGCTCTGCGGGCTGCTGGGAGGCCATTGATGCGAGCGGCGAGGGTTCGGAGATGAAGTCGACGAGACGGGCGACGGCGGCTGGGCGGGGCGGCGGGCAGCTGGAGCGGTCGAGTCGAGTGCTGAGAGTTCAGCGGTGCTACTCTCGCGCGGATCTGAGCGAGGCGAGCGGTGTGGGTCGGGCCAACCTCGCCTCTCGTCGTCGAAGCTCCCTCCTCCTCCCTCTCTCGCCACCTCCCGCTCGAGGGCGAGTTCCGCCTCGCTAGCGCCGACGAGACCTGCTCAAGCGATGCCGTCCGCCCCTCAAGCGCGGCTCACGCTCCAACCAACCGTCTCGTCCTCGTCGTCGTTCCTGTTCCCGTCGCTGTTCTCGTTCCCGCCCTTCTTCACGCGGCAGCCCAACCCACAGACCTGGGCCCACCAGCTCGACCAGTGGCGCGCCCTCGTCCTCGCCTACGCCCGCTTCACCCGCACCTTCCGCCTCGAGGGCTCCGACGAGCAGTGTGGGGCGGAACCGTTCCGCAACCACGCCCTCAACCGTGCGCGCCCCCTCCTAGCCCTCTCGTGTAGCCCTACTCACCCGAACGCACCCCGCCCCCCGCGCAGGGCAGCTCCCCCTCCCCGTTCTGCGCCTGATCCTCGACTCGCTCGTCGCGTCCGGCTCCGCCGCGTGGGACCCATCGACCGCCCCTTCCGGCGGGAAGAGCAAGGGCGGCGCTCAGAGCGGCGGCGCAGTGTGGCTGTACTGGCGCCGGCCGGAAGAGTGGGCCGCGGTGATCTACGACTGGGTGCGTCTCGCGCGCTCGCTTCTCGTGCATGGGCGGGCGAGGGCTGATCAGGACGGGCGAGCAGGTCAAAGAGACGGGCCAGACGGGGAGCGTCATGACCTTCTACGAGCTGACAGAAGGCGGCGACCTCGCGCACACGACCGGTCCGTCCCCCTCCCCCTCCCCCTCCCCTCCCCTCCCGAGGCCCGCTGACTCCGAAGCGGCGAGCAGAGTTCCACCGCCTCCCCGAGTTCATCCTCCGCAAGGCGCTCGACGTCCTCGCCAAGCAGGGAAAGGCGCAGGTGCTCAAGGGCCTCGGCGAGGACGGCGACGGCGTAAAGTTCGTCTAGGCGCAGTCCGTTTGTGCGGGTGTGGATGTAGACCGGTGCGACGAGGAGGTGCAGTGCGCGTGTTGTTGTATTCCTACCTTGGGTGTCTCTCTTTCTCTCGACTTCCGGCGCGGGCAGAGAGGACCACAGGAGTGATGGGCGCAGCGAGCGGAGGATACGACGTCAACAATGCACATAAGGATAGGGCAGCGGGGCGTGTAACGTGTAGAGGAGGAGAGAGGGGAGGAGGGAAGGGCGGCGAGCGCGTGGGTATAATCATGGGGAGAGGCGAAAAGACGGAGGGGAGCGGCGCCTGGCCTAGCACGAGTCCTTCAGCTCGTGCCGTCTGCGGGCGCATACTGAACATCAGTACACTCGCTCTCACCGCCGGTTCATCCCGGTGCAGGAGTGCGTAGGGCGGTCGCAGAAACGGAAAGGAGACCGAGAGCTAGAACGCACCTCCTCGCATCACTCCGCCTAAACCGCATCCCGCACCGCGCGCACCCAAACGGCATCTCGCCCGTGTGGACCCTCTCGTGCCGCACGAGGTCGTTCCGCCGCGCGAACGCGAGCGGGCACGAGGCGCAGCGGTGCGTTTTCGGCAATGGGAGGGGAGAAGGGGCGATGGGGGCAGTGGACGGGGGAGGGGAGGTGGGGGAGAGAGGGGTGGGAGCGGGACGGGGAGGGACGGAGGAGGCCGAGGTCGAGGGGCGGGGAGGGGGAGGTGCGGGAGGAGAGAGGAGGCCGCGCGAGGTTGACGGCCTGCGCGGCTCCCCATCCGCCGCGGTGCTTCCTGATCGTCCTTGGAGCGACGCCAAAGGCGTGACCGCGGCTTGAGAAGGGAGCGCGACCCGCGCGCCCGTCGCCGCCGGCGCAGTCGCGTGCGGAGGAGGCGGTGGGCGCGCGAGACTTGCGCCGGGCGACGACTGCTGCGGCGGGTGCTGCCCGTAGGCGTAGGGGTGCCGCTGCGCGTAGAAGAGCGTCTGCGGCTGCGGCGGGAAGACGAACGGCGCGGGAGAGGCGGGAGGGCGAGGGGGAGGGGGAGGAAAAGGCGCGAGAGGGGGAGGAGGGGCGGCGAGGGGCGAGGAGCGCGCGGGCGGCAGCGCGGGGTGCGCGGCGAGGCGCACGCTCTGTGCGTAGGTGTAGGGGTAAGAGGGCGGGGCGGGACCCGCGGAGAGGGGACGAGGGAGGGAGGAAGACCCCGCGCGAGGGGGAGGGGGAGGGCCCGTCGGGCGGTACTGCTCGAGGAGCGGCCTGATGCTCGGCAGGCGCGGCCGCGGCGGGGGCTCGCCCCCTTCCTGGCCCTGGTGCAGGGCACGCGGCGGCATGTGCGTCTGCGAGGCGCTGGCTGAGCCACGCAAACGAGGGAAGACGAGAGTCGGCGAGGACGGGGGCGTGAGCGGAGTCCGCGAGCGCTAGCGCGCACCGCCCTCGCTGCAGAGCCAAAGTAAGGCGCACCTGCAGTGCTCGCGCCCTCGAGGCGCTCGCTCGTGGCCTGCACGACGAGAAGAAGCCCCGGCAGAAGAACCTTCGGTGCGCGCGCGTCCTCCTCAAAGGAGGCGTCAGGGGCTCGCTTCGGCTATGCCTCCTGCGGGTGAAGTCACCGCGACTTCTTCGGCGCGAGTCAGCGACGCGGACAGGCTGTGCGCGCTCGTAGAACCAGAACAAAGGCGCTCGCATGCGTGGCAGCAGGCGGTTGCTCCTCGCCGCCCCCTCCTCCGCGAGATCGGCGGACTGGCGACACTCGTGCGCTCTTCCTGAGCTCCTGTAGAGTACGCAGGTCGTGCGACTCCTTCTCCCACGCGAGCGGAAAGGTTGCTCAGGAGCGCCCTCAGCCCACCCCGCATTCCGCGGCGAGAGGGGCGAGCGACGGTCGTACGAGTGCGCTAGGGCTGCTCGAGCGCTTCTAGAGCTTGTCATGAGGCGCACGAGCGATCGCAGCGCAGGCTGAGCGGTGGATGGGCGCAGTGCAGCCGAAAAGTGAGGGAAGCCAGCACGAGATCTGGGCGAGCGCAGCTGGACGTCTGCCGGTGGGTGAGGGTGAGTACATGATACTGTGAGTGCGCGCTGACTCAGGCGGACGCGGCGGACGAGAGGTCGAGCCCCTCGAACCATTGACATCCATCGCAGGAGGAGGGGCTGCTCGGCGCGCACCCCATTGCCTGTAGCCTGCGGTCGGGTACCGGCTGGACTCACCGTTTCAGTCCGATTGAGCCCTGCGCCATCCGCAACGAAGCGGGTCGTCACCTCGAACGGAGTCCGCGACGAGGATGAGGGGGGCGCGAGAAGCGAGTGCGGTGGGCACGCTGGTGGTCCCGATCGCTTCGGATCCGCGCAGTCGACCTCGTTGGAGTAGACAGGCGGCAGTACGGAGGCGTGCGAGGCGAGAGCGGCGGACGAACGGCGTGCAGCTGATGAAAGGGAGAGGAGGCTTGAGGGTGACGGAGCGTCCTGGGCGGGCGAGAGAACGGCGGGGATTGCTGGCGGGTTGCTGTAGCCCTTGAGCAGCACTGGTCCAGGCGAACAGGGCGGGAAGGCGGGACAGCAACGCGTGGGTCGAGGAGGAACTTCCGCCGAGCCATCCGCTCGCTCCTCTCCCTCCCTGGATGCACATCCAGTAACGAGACGTCCCACAACATGCACAGCACCACCGTCTACATGCCCTGCCCCAGCGCTACGCCACCTCCACCTCCATCGGCACGCCCTCGCCTCCCTCCTCCTCCTCGCCAAGGCCCACAAACCGCCCCTTCCCGAGCCGGAGGTCGAGCACAAACGTATCCGTCACGAACACCTCCTCCTCCGCCCTCGTCTCGACGCCCTCAGCCGCGCTCGCAGCAGCCGCAGCGGGCGCCGCGAACCGGAATCGCCGCGGCGGAGGGGGCGGGAGCGCGTGCGCGTCGGCGTCAACGCCTGCGCATGCGGCGTGCGCGGAGGGGTACGCCGCGCGGTGCAGCGCGGCGAGCTGGTGTGCGCAGGTTGCGGCGCGGGGCTTGCGGGCCCGGGGGGCGCGCGGCGGGGGGATCTTCTGCAGGCGGGGGAGGAGCGTGCGGGAGTCAGCGAGAGTGAGACGGAGGGCAGAGGAGGGCGGGCGAGCGTACGTCGAGGGGCTGCACATCCTCGACTCGGAGGCTGACGCCATCGTGCCCGTTGCCCCAGCTGCGGCTCCGGATGCCCTGCCGCTCGATGCCCTCGTACCTTACGAGGGCAGGGACGGCCCTCAGGCGGACGAGCAGCGCAGGCGGGACGCCCTCCCCGCCCGCACCGGGCACAGCAATGCGCTCCTCGCCGACGGTCCGCGCGCGGCGGATCGCGTCCGCCCCGGCGCCCTTCTCGCCTGCCCGGAGGCGGCGCTCGCGGCGCGTGACGCGGAGCCAGCCCGAGTGAAGCAGGACGAGGAGGACATCAGAGTCGTCTGTGTAGACGTCTGTGCCCCATACCTCGCGCTGCCGCACCGAGGGGAGGTCGGCGATGTGCGCGGGAAGGACGAGCGGCGTCGTTGACGAGGTGAGCGGGAGCGGCTCGGTGTAGGCGGCTGGCGGGCCGAACGACAGCGCGACAGGGTGCGGGTCGACAGGCGTGACGGAGCATGACGAGCGCACCTCGCCCGCCGCGGGCGCGTCCGCCGCGCCGGGCGCCGGCGGGCCGAGGATCCAGCTCGTCGGGACGACGACCTCGACCAGCCCGCCGACGTTCTGCGCGAGCAGCTCGCCGTCGAGCAACTTTGCCGGCGGTGTGAGCGCGTCGTACGTGACCCTGCCGAGGAACCTCCCCTCGTCGCCCTTCCCGGCGTGCTCCGCAACCCACGCGTCAACCGCCTCGTTCAGCACATCCACCACCGGGGGGTGCACCATCGCCTTGCGCCACTCCGCGTACGTGAACAGCGGCGCCGCACTCGCCGCGCTCGGCGTTGCTGGCGGGCTCCCGAGCGCGCTCGCGCCCGACTTGACGCGCTGGAACGGCGGCGCCTGCACCTGCTGCTGCTGCTGCCCCTGCTGCTCGGCCGCGTCCGACCTCCTGCGCTTCAGCCCCGCCTGCGCCTGCGCCTGCGCGGCGCCCGCCCCACCCTGCGGCACCGCCGCGCTCCCGACCTGCCCATTCGCGCCGGGCGGGCCGCGCGCCAGCGCCGCGTACGGGTCCATCGCCGACCCCACGCCGTCGTCGCAGGGGAATCCGCGCGCCGCCGCCGCGCCCTGCGCCTGCTGCGCCGCGGAGGGCTGCGCCGCGCTCTGCGCCTGGGCATGCGCATGCGCCTGTGCCTGCTGCGCCTTCACGGCCGCTTGCGCGCCCTGCGGCTGCCCCGGCCGGGCAGCGGCGCCGAGCGTCGGCGCGCTGTTCGACGTGGTCGCGCCCGGGCGGGCGGGCTTGCCCCCCTGCGGCTGCGCCTGTCCCTGCTGGCCAAACCGCTGCTGCTGCTGCTGCTGCGCCTGCTGAGCCTGCTGCGCCGCCTGCGCCTGCCACTGGTACGGCGAGTTGGCGCCCGTGCTCGCGCTCCCAGGCGTGCGCGTCGGCGTCCCCGCCGCCGATCCCGCTGAGGGGCGGTACGACCCCAGGTTGGGGAAGAGCGAGTTCTTCAACGCCGCGGCTGCAGCCTGTTGCTGCTGCTGCTGCTGTTGCTGCTGTTGGGGCGTCGCCGCGCCCGACGAGGGCGCAGGCGATTGCGACGGCGCGGCGGGCGAGTACGGGTTCTCGCGCGCGAAGGCGGAGGGGAGAGGCGGGTAGCTCGACCGCGCGGCGGCGGAGAGGCGCCTGCGGGCTGGGGCTGCTCGGCGGGCTTGTGCGGCGCGGCGGCGGGTGCGGGCGCGATCAGCGACGAGGCATACGCGGGTAGGGTTGCGCCCGGCTGCGTGCGCGGGACCGCCCCCGCGGCCACGGCAGGGGGTTTCTGCTCGCCTGCAGCCGCGCTCGGGCGGCTGTTGTGTGGGAGAACGGGCGGCTGCGGCGTCGGCGGCGTAGGGGTCGCGCCGTTCGATCCGCCGGCTGCGGAGAGCGGCGAGTACGCCGAGACGGGCTGCGCGCGCGGCGGGCCCGAGAGCATCGACGAGACGGACATGGGGTTGCCGCGCGAGAGGAGCGGGGACGTGCTCGACTGGGTGGGGCCGGCGGGGTGGGGAGCGTGCTGCTGCTGCTGCTGGGCGGAGGAAGCGGGTGCAGGGGCGCCGCTGCCGGTACCGGGGTAGGGTGCGCGAAGGGCCGCGGGTGCAGGTGCTGCGGCGGTGGGAGCGGGAGATGGGAGAGGTGGGTGGACGGGCGGTGTGGGGTGGGCTTGACGCTCGCGGCCGGAAGCTGCGGCGTTGAGGTAGGAGGGCCAGCCGCCCGAGGGGCGAGAAGGAAGGCTGGGGAGACCGGCGTAGGGCGAAGCTGTCGACGCAGACGCTGCATCAGCTCGTGCTCCTAAACGCGAGCGGACGTGATCGAGGAGGGAGAGGCGCGACGCACCGCTGCCCGCCTGCGCGGCAAAGCGCTGCTGATGCTGGTCTGCTCCTCCGCTAATTGTCCTGCCGGGCAGTGGGGGCGAGCCTGCACCTGCGCTGGTCGCGGGTGAGGCGGCGCCTGCATTCGGCGAGGCGGAGAACGAGTGGATGCCGGGGAGCTGGCGGACCGGCATCGAGTTGGGGAAGAGGACTTCTCTGCCGAGGTCATGGACGGGCCGGGCAGATCTGTGGGCGGGTTGCGAGCGTCAGTGCTCTCCGTTGCGCGGGTGTATGCGGTTTGACGAGGAGAAGGGCAGGAGAAGCGAGGGCGGCAAGCTCACATGGGCGTGCGGGCGGGGCGTGCTGCTGCGGGGTGGCTGTGTGGCAGGGTTTGCGCATGGTCAGGAGTGCGCTCAAGCTGCTCGGGACGGGCGACGGCGCACCGTTGGCGGGAGCGGCGGGCGGGGAGGCGGCGGCGCACGCGGCGGGAGGAGCGGGCGGTGCAGCCTGCGCGGGCTGCTGAGGCTGTTGCTGCTGCCTCGGTGGCTCCATCGTCTGCAGCGCTACTGTAGTGGTGTGTCGAGCAAGTGTGCGCTGTCCGACTTCGCATCGCGTTCCGCTCGGCCGCAGCGAGGGGTTCTCCAGGGGGAACCCCGGCTCATCGAGAGCCTTTCTCTTCTCTCACTGCATTGGACGTGCGCAAAGAGCATCGCACAACAACCTCGATACAACACACACCGCACCCAGAGAAACCTGTATGCACAGCGGAAGGGGAGGCCAGCTCCACCCCGGTCGTTCACGCGCAACACCCGCACCTACGCCTCCTGCACAGCGACGGCAGCCGCTCGGGCGTGCGGCCTCCGCGCCGCCCTCGTTAGCTCCCGCTCGCGCTCGAACGCCGCGCGGACGTCCTCCTCGCTCCTGCACCTTCTGCCCCGGGCTCCGCAGCAGCTTCTTCCTCTGCGCCCCGCCCGCAACGATCACGCGCGCCTGCTCCGCCCGCGCCGCCTCCATCTGCTTGCTCGAGTCGATCGGGACGTGTGCGCCGACCCGCGCAGGCTGCCGCGCCGCGACCGCGACCTTCTTCATCCGCACCAGCTGCGCCTGCCGCGCAGAGTCGCCCGCTGCGGCAGCGTGCATCCGCTCGGCCTCGCGCCCGCGCCGAGGAGGCGACGCCGGGGCCGGCGCGTCGAACGAGTCGTCCGCCTCGCGCGCAGTTCGCGCGTCGCCGTCCTCCTCGACCGACATCACTCCCGGCTGGCTCTTCATCCTCAGCGGACGGCGGCGAACCGGCCGCGCACCGCTGCCGAGCAGCTCCGGGTGCAGGCGCCACAGCTCGCCGTCGTGACTCGACGGTGCGGCGGGCTCGCCCTCTGCCACGGGGACGGGGTGCTGCTGCGGCGGGATCCGGTACGACAGCGCCTCCTCCCACGCCTTGCGCTGCGCGGTATCCCCACAGGGCTCGGGCGGCGGGGCGCGCCGGGTGCGCGTAGGAGGCGAGCGTCGGAAGGGCGAAAGAGGGCGGCTTCTGGAAGTGCGGCGGGTGGAGCCTGCGCGCCGCTGCGGCGCGGCGAAGAGGAGCGCGGCGCCGGGAGCGGAGGGAGGATGAACGACGCGAGGTACCCCGCGCTGAGGGCGATGAAGAGGAGCGTCACCGCCTTCGACGGCGTGAGCACCATCCCCCGCACGGGCGCCTGCCCCGCCAACGCCAGGCGGAGGATCGTCGCCGTCGACGTGCGCCGGTGGTGCGCATACGCGCGGGACGGCGCGCGCCGATGCCCGCCGCTCGGAGGAGACCCATCCGCCTTCTCCCGCTCCGCGAGCCGCTCCTTCTCTTTGTCCGCAGCACTGGCGCGCACGGGCGTCGCGGGCGGCGAGGCGGGGTAGATGCTCAGCGCGTGCGCGCCTGGCGGCGGAGGAGGCGCGCGTGCAGAGTCGGGGAAGTAGCCATCCATGGGCGTCTCGGGCGGGGTTGTCGGGAGGGAGGGGCGGCGGCGGTGCTGGGAGGAAGTGAAGCCCGCGAGCTTCTGCTCGTGCTGGGTGGGATACATGGCGCTGACTGAACTGGCGGAGGAGGTCAGCCTTCCGGCGCCCGCAGGTGACGGCACGGTAAGCGCACCTTGGTTGCTGGAAGATGAGGTCGTTCGAGGCGGGGTTGCGCGGTCGTCAAGGCGTCGCCCGCACAGCAGGGAAGCGCAGAGGCGTGAGACCGAGTGAGCGGAGCAGCAGTAACGGTGAGCGAGCAGAGCCAGCTCTCGCGGGCGAGTCGGCTGGTCCTCCCAGCATGGCTGCGAGACGAGGCGGTGGGCAAGCACCGGCGCGGAGGCTGGACCGGCGCTACCTGTACAAGCATTGAGACGTGGAGCTTGTGCGCAGGCCGGAGAGGGGAAGGTCTGGGTGAGCGAAGAGAGGGAGGCGAGGAGGCTGGCCGCGCCCGCGTTCGGAAGGTGGGCGAGCAGGCGCGGTGAAGCCGCCTCTTGTGCGCAGATGAATGGCGGGAGCGATCCTCCCGGTCACTTTTGGCACGCGTGCACTTTGTCAGCCGGCACGGGACGAGGGGGACGAGGGGAGGAGGACAACGCAGTTGGCGCGCCAGTCGGGAACGCAACCTCGTCGTTCTCACGCGCATCTAGGAGCGCCTTCCTGGTAAGAGCAAGCTTCTGCGGTGCCCTATCGCTGTACATCGCAGTGGCGAGTCCTTGAACCGTCAGAACTGCTCTTCGTGCGGCCTCTATCAGCAGCGAGCGTTTCGCGAGCTGTTCGCACGAAGAGCACCGCGGACTCGCTGTCTACAAGGCTGGCGTCGACGAGCGCACCCCGCCTGCAGTCCTTGTCGACCCGCGAGTCGCGAGGGAGGGAAGGAGGAGGAGTGTGGCTACTGCTTGAGAAGGGTACCCGTTCGAGTATTTCTCGCTCAGCTCCTCCGCTTCGTATAGGTTAGCAAACCGGCACCAAGCAGGAACAGCCTCGAGCAGGAACAGCCTTGTTCCACGAGTCACACTGCCAGAAAAGCGGTACAAGCGGAAGAAGCGGGTGAAGCGGCTACGCCTCCTCAGAGCGCCGCACCCAACTCGTCGTCGATGACCTTGTCCCACACCTGCTTGCCCTTCGCGCCGCTGAAATCGAAGATAGTGGTGTACCTGCGAGTGGGAGGAGAAGGGGTGTGGTCAGCTCTTCAGAACTCGGTAGGAACCTGGATGAGGAGGCCAGCCCAGCGGCATGGAGAGCGCCATGATCCGAGCGAACAAGGGGAAGAGGCAGACGCACGACCACGGCTTGAGCTCGACCTCGCGCTTCATCCAGTGGTGGAAGCAGTCGCACCACCCCTCGCGCGGGAAGCGCTCGACGATCTGCGCCGCCGTCTTCGGGTGGATCCACGCGCGGTTTGCGGCGATGTTGTCGTCTGTGTGCGAGCTTGGTCAGCTACGAACTTCACGAAAGTAGCAATGCGAATGAGGAGACTAGGCGGAGGCAGAAGGGGGGAGGAGGGGGAGGAGGGGGGGAGGCGGACAGGCCCCCAACGTACAGAGCGTTCCGAGCTGGAGCAGCTGCCCCGTGACGGTGATCTGGCTCGCGACAAAGTCGGTGTGGCGCCAAATCGCCTCGCAGACCGAATCGACGAGGTCCGGCTGCTCTCTGCCCTCGAGGTGGGCGAGGAGGAAGTCGCGCGCGAGGACGGCCGAGTAGAACTCGAACGACGCCTTCGTTCTGGGCGCATTGGAGCCGTCAGCGTGAGTTACTCGCAGGCAAGCGAGGCGCTCGACGCACTTCTGCAGGTTCGCCTCGATGGCGCCGAGGTCGTGGAAGAGGCACGCGAGGTAGAGCGCCTCGGGGTGCCATTCCCACCTCGGGAACTGCGCCTTCTGGATCGCAGCGGCTGTGGACGCAGACGTATGGATGTTAGCGCCACTTTGAAGAGGTCCTCCGCCGCTCCGCCTCAGTGATGACCAGTAAGGGTCGCACGCACCGAAGAGGAACGCGCGATGCGAGTGCGCCCAGATCTGCTCGCCCAGCTGCGGCCTGACAAAGTCCTGCGCCGCTTCGACGAGCGGCGTGGTGGGGAGGAGGGCGAGGAGATCGCCGACCGGGATGGCGGTGGGGGAGGTGGGGGAGGCGGGCGCGAGCTGCGAGGCGTCGCGGAGGACCGGGGCGAGGCCGTAGGGGTAGCTCATCGCGGTGTGAGCGGGTGCGAGCGGGTCGAGGCGGGTAGACGAGGGAGAGGGACGCGCAGGAGTGCGACTTGAGAAGGCCGAGGTGGAGGCGCTTCTTCACAGCTTGCTTAGTCTGCAGGGCACCTCGCTGTCCTTGAGCGGGAGCGAAAGAGGTAGCAGGGAGTGACTCGGCCAGCTTACAGGCGAGACGAGTGATCCTAGTGTACACGAGCCACCCCCACGCTTAGTACTCTCCGCTGTCCACGCTGCTTGCATCGTCGTCGACTGCGCGAGCGAAGAGTCAGCCTTGTGACGGGTAGACGAGGAGGAAAAGGGAACGCACTGAATGGCCTGCTCTCCCGCTCGTACCGGCGCTGCACGCTGCTCTCGATCCAGCCGCCGTCCGAGTCCTGCGTCGTGAGTGCGTAGCCTGCGCAGGGCGGAATGTCAGCGAGAGAGATGGGAAGAGGGTCCCAGCGAAGCGAAGAGAGCGAGAAAAAGGGAAGGAAGGAAAGAGCGGGGACGAGACGCACCCTGGCCGCCAAAGAGACTGAGCAGAACGGGCAGAAGGACGAGCCCATGCAGCGCGCTCGAGACGATCAGCGCGAGCCACATCTTGAAGTAGTACGTCTGTGCGGGACGGCGAGATGATCAACCCTTGTCAGCAGGCGCAATGCAGCGAGCAGAGGACACGACCTCGGGCTCGTCGCACCTTCAGCAGCGCCGACTTGGTCAGCCCGAGGACCGCGATCCCGATGAGCTTGGTCGCGCCGATCCCGCTGACGACGCTCGCGCCAACATCCTCGAGCGCCGCGACCGCGCGCTCGTCGCGGTCGCGCTTCGCTGCCGGGTGGTGGAACGGGACGCCGCCGCCGAGGGCGCCCATGAATGCGCGGGCGAGGTGCGCGCAGAACTCGACGGCGATGCCGATGCTGATGACGAGGTTGACGAGCGAGAGGGGATTGAGCGAGACGCCCCAGGCGCCCATGGACCCGAGGACGGAGACGAGCGAGAGGAAGACGGTGAACGCGACGACGGAGCCCGTGCGGAAGGAACCGAGGAGGAGCGATGTGACGAGGAAGACGGCGCCGAGGGCGAAGGCGAGGACCTCGCGCGCGGTGGCCCAAAGCTCGCCGTCTGCAGGCGCAGCCGGGGTCAGCACGGGTTCGGCCGTGAAGGGGACAGTACGCACAGGACGCGAAGAACACGTAGAACAGCGAGTACGGGAACACGCGCGCGCCCGTCCTGCGGCTCAAGTCGTCCGCGATGCGCCTCGCAGCCGCAAACGCATTGATGAAGTCGTCCTGCGTCTTGAGCGGCGTGTGGTACGTCCTAAAGTGCGACAGCTCGACGCCGTCGCCGTCCTCACTCAGCGCGAGCGCGGACGAGTACCCCGCTTTGCCGCCGAGAGGGCACGACTCGTCTGTCGGCGAGGCGAGCCATTGCTCGAGGTAGCGCATGAACTCCTCGCCCTGCGGGAAGCCCTCGACTGCGTGAATGCCTATCAGTGTCGCTTTCGCAGCCGAGAGCGGGAAGGAGGACGCACGCGTCGTGCTCCACGGCGGCTCCCGATCCTCGAAGCACGGCTTGCACGCGCCCTCGGGGTCGTTCGGCCCGCAGAACTGGCTCGAGTCGCGCCGCTTGACGCGGCAGCAGTCCTCGAGGATCGGGTTCGTCCACGAGATGAAGTCGTCGATCCAGACGGCACTGCGTGGGCGCGACTGGTTAGCTTGCTGCAAGGCGAGAGGGGAGGGAGGGAGACGCACGGCGGTTCGGCGAGGTACGAGCTCTCGGGGCGCTTGCGCTCCGCCTCGAGCACGTTCGCGAGCGAGAGGTCCTCGCACGCCGAGAAGCGCGAGCAGAAGCGCTGCACGTTTGCGAGCTCGGTGACGTTCCGGCCCTCGGCGACAAAGTAGACGGGCGGACCGACGTCGAGGTAAGCGTCGACGCTGTTGAAGTAGTCGACGAGGTAGGACGAGGACGGGAGGGCGAGGCGCTGGTCTGCGTGCGGGGTCACGAGGTCGCAACGAGAGTAGCGCGTCAGTGAGACTGCTCCCGCAGATCGACGTCGTTACGCACCGAGTCCCAGGTCGATATGCCGTGCGCCGATCCAGCTCAGGACCAACAGCCCGCTGAAGAGGGCGAGAACGAGGAACTTGACGGGCTTGCGGACGAGGTTGGGCGCGTAGACCGTGCGCACGAAGCGCGCGAGGACGCTCTCGCTGCTCGGCGGGGCGACGTCGAGCGAGGGGGAGACGGGGAGCTTGAAGCACGGGAAGCTGTGCGCAATGGAGGGGTCAGCGGAGAGGAGGCGGAGACGGGAGAAGGGAGCGTGCCAGTCGACGCGGTTCGCCTGCGCGCAGACGAGCTGGTCAGGTCCGCCCACCGCGCGCAAGAGAGGGGGGAGCACGCACCTCGACGCGGTGCAAGTCGAGCGTCATGAGGCTGATAAACACCGTAACCTGCAGCAGGGCATTGACGACGACCGCGCCCGCGGCATAGATGGCAAAGTTGCGCACGGCGGGCATGCCCACGAGGGCGCCGAGCGCAAACGCGACGGTCTCGCAGCTCGCGCTGAGGAGGATGCTTGGCCCTACACGCGCGAGCGTGCGCGCAATGCGCTCCTCGACGGAGAGGAAGAGGTCGGACGAGGCCGAGTCGTCGTCGCCGGGGAGGAGGAGCGCGCCATCGCTGTGGCGGTACGAGCGCGCGTTCTGCTGGTCGAGCTCGTGCGAGAGGAGGAAGACGTTGTCGACGCTGCAGGCGCGGGGGGTGTGAGCGGCTTAACGTGCAGAGGGCGAGTGAGACGCACCCGATGGCCAGAACGAGGAAGGGGATGACCTCGGCGATGATGAGCGTGACCTTGACGCCCGCGGCCGAGCACAGCGCAACGCTCGTCGACACGCTAAGGAGGACGATCACGATGCCCCAGAGGCCTGCGCGCGGACACGTGTTGTCAGGGAGGGCACCACCGCGCAACAAGCAAAAGAGGGTCGCGCTTACCGAGGAGGAACTTGGAGTCGACGAACAGCCGCTTCCTGACCGAGGCGCCGAGCTTGCCCGCACTGTCCGCGCCGCTCCTCGCGGCAAAGTGCTCCCCCTCCCCAGTCGTCAGCTTGACCGCGCCGCCCCTCGCCCTCCTCGCAACCCAGCGCGCGCCCCTCCTGCCCGCAGCACCAACAATCCCCGCCGCGCGAGCCGCCGCGCGCGCAAGGGCGCTCGCGCTCCCGCCGAGGGCGACAGCGACGTAGAGGAACATGACGAGGTAGGAGAGGACGACGACGGGGACATCCGTGTTGGTCGCGGCGTTGAGCTCCGCCTCGAGGCTCGTCCCGACGCTCCAGCTCACCTTGACGCCGCGCTGCGCCGCCGCGCCCCCCGGCGCGCTCAGCGCGCGGAGGTACGCCCCGAGGGATGCCTCCCACGCCTCGGCGCGCGAGACGTCGCCTGCGTCGAGCGAGTTGCGCACGACGTACGTGACGATCGCGGCGCGGGCGGTGTGCGCGGGCGCGCCCGCCCCGCCGGCGCGGGAGAGGACCAGGGCGGGGTTGAGCGGCTGCCCGAAGGGCGGGAGGCACGCCGCGGGGCTTGAGGCGCATGCGTCGAGTGCGCCGGCCCAAGTGTCGGGGCTGAGGGACGCGAGCGAGTTGGAGAAGTACCCCAGAGGGGACTGCACGACGCACTCCTCTGCGCTCGAGGCGGTCCCGCTCTCGGACGTGGGCGCGAAGCACACGTCTGCGAGTGCGATCGCGCCGTTTGCAGAGCGGAGCGCGCGGATGTCGTCCTCGACGCTGACGAGCCACTCGAGCGTGTCCCAGTCGAGCACGGGGGCGTCGCCGCCCTCGACGCTGGAAGAAGACCTGCTCAGTGCGGTAGAACGGCCCAAACGCCTCGTCGAAGCGCGCCTTCTCACGCGCGACGGCGCTCCCCTTCGGGACCCACAGCGCGACGGGCTCGCGCTCGACGGCAAAGCGCGCCCAGCCGAGGTGCGCCACAGCGCACGCAGCGAGCCCCAGCGCGAGGGTGAGTGCGGGGCGGCGCGCGCACGACAGGCCGAGGGCGTGGAACGCGCGCGCGAGGTACGTGTTGAGGGCGTAGGACCGCGGCTGGAGCGCGCTCCCGTCGCCGCCGTCGGGGGTGTGCGCGCGGTCCAAGGGCGGGTCGCGGAGCGAGAGCGCCGCGCCCGGCGCGAAGGAGGAGGACGCCCCCGACAGCTGCAGCGAGCGGCGCGATGCCCCTGCCGAGGGGGTCGAGCCGCTCCGCTCCGGGCGCGCCCGCCCTCCAGCTCCGAGGCGATCGACCCCGCGCCGACGAGCCCGCCGACGCTGCCGATCACGCCGCTGCCGGAGCGGACGCTCTCCTCGCTCAGGGGCGCGACGTCCGCCTCCCCGCCTCGAGGCGGGACGGCCGTGCCCAGCCCACGGCGCTGAGGCGGTGGCGCAGTCTCGCCCACGTGTTCCCGCGGGCGTCCTCCGCGGCAGCCGCCGCGGAGCGCGGCGGGACGTCGTACCCCTCCTCGTCCTCGGCGTCCCCTTCCGCACCGAGGTAGATCGCCCCGCGTGCGCGCTCGGAGCCCCAGCGGCGTTTAGCCTCGCGCGCGGCGTACGCGCCGAGAGCGGCGCAGAGGCCCGCGGCGTAGAGGATGCAGAGCGCGAAGGGGAAGCAGTCCATCCTGCCTATGCGGCAGCGTGCGGCGCGGCGCTCGGACGGGGTGCGGACGGCGGGCAGGGTGGCGCACACGGCGGGGCAGTCGGGGCAGGCGCAGCGGGCGGAGGGATCGGCTGAGGCGCAGGAGAGGGGAGGGAGGGACAGCGGTGTGGGGGCGGGGAGGGAGGTGTTGGGCGGAGAGGACGGCGACGGGAAGGCGATCTCGAAGGGGGAGCCGAGCGCGCGCTCTTGGCCCATGTAGCGCAGGAAGGAGAGCCAGTCGGTCGCGCCGCCTGCAGCGCGGGGCTCGTCTGTCAGTCCAGCTCGCAGAGCAGAACAGCGAGGGAGCGTACCGCCGATGAGGTCCATTGCGAAGCCGTTGGTCGCGCCAAACTTGACGCCCTTGCAGCTGTCGAAGAAGCCCTCGCCAAACTCGTCGGCGACGCTGAACTCGACTCGCTTGACGCCCTCGCGCTGCTCGCCGTCCTGGGAGAGGGTCTGGGTCGCGGTGACGGCGAGGAAGAGGGACTGGTCTGGGGAGCAGGTGAATGCGCAGTAGAACCTGCGGAAGTTGTTCCTGCACGCGGGGCACGAGGCGAGGAGGGCTCTGCCTGGGCGAGGCTCGCCTCGAGGGTGTCGAGCTGGCCGAGGGTGCAGCAGGTCGTCGTCGGGAAGTCGTCGCCGCAGACCTGGGCGAGGGTGCTTCGGTACACGAGGTCCTTGTCGTGCTGCAGGGCGCGCAGGGAGTGCCCCACCTCGATCCTGGTCAGCGCGTCACTTTGAGCGAGGTGAGAGGGAGAGGGCCGCACTGCGGTTGCGAGTCGGTTGTCCGGGCAGGGGATGTCTCCTCCGAATGCGCTCCTGCGTCCGCACGAGTCGCGGATGGCGCACCGCCCCGGTTGTCGGACGAAGTGGGGGGCGTCTTGGGCGAGGGCGAGGGCGGGCACTGCGCCGAGTAGGGCGAGTGCCAGTGCTGGTCGCAGCATTGTCGAGGGTCTAGCTGGCTCAGGAGAGCTCAGCGGGGTGCAGAGAGCAGCGAGAGGAAGACGAGGAGCCGATGAGGACGAGTCGAGCCACGCTCTCACTGGGAGGGACGGGACATGCAGTGTAGTCTGATCAGTAGCAGGACTGCAATGCGCCCCTCGGACTCCCCCAGGAAGAGACCTTGCCGGACACGGTCCTCGTCGTCCGAGGCTCATCGCGCGCAGCTCGTCCTCCTCCGCAACGCTCCCCACTCGCTGCGCCGTGATGTCTCCTCCGCGGGCGAGCGAGAGCGACGGCGAGGGCGCTGCCGACCCGTCGCAGCAGCTCAAGCCCCTCGCGTCCGCCTCGTCGTCGTCGCCGCCCGACGCTGCCCTCACCGCCTCGCTCCGCTCCCGCTCGCTCGCACACGCTCAGCAGCAGCACCAGACCCAGCCCTTGGCCCGCCCGGGCGTCAGCATCCCGCCCCAGCCACGCAGACCCGCCCTCACCCTCGAGGCCGCGTCCCTCCACCGCCCGCCCCACCCGCCCCAGGGTCAGCCCCAGCAGGGTGCAGCACCTCAGCCTCACAGCTACGCCGCAGCAGCTGCAGCAGCGAGGGGCAGCGCTGCAGCAGGAGGACCACCCGCACCGGGCCAGCAGCAGGGCGACCCGCAGACCAGTGCGGCCCCCTCCCTCTCCCGCGCGTTCGCTCCAGGACACGCACTGACCCGCCCTGCACGCGCGGACAGCCTCGCCCCAGCCCCCGCCCCGCCCCAAGCAGCTCGTCTACACCTTCCCGTCGCCCCCACCCGACACCGCAGACCTCCTCACCGAACTCGACGAGTTCTACAGCTACGTAGAGGTCCCCCAGGTCCTCGACCATGCAGACAGCTGGCGCGAGTGGTGGGACGGCGAACAGGGTCAGTCACACCTCCTTCCTCGTGGATGCGAGACTGACGCCCGCTCTCCCCTCGCACAGAGTTCACAAAGTCGCCCTCGTCGGTCCAGCACGCGGCCATCACCTCGCTCCTCACCACGCTCAACTCTTCCGCCTCGTCCGCCTCGCAGCGGCAGTCCTCCGCGCGGCACCTCCTCCACCTCGCGCACGGCGTTCGGGCCAGGCGTCAGCACCTCGCAAGAGCACCACCTGCACCTGATCCTCTCGTCGTGCCGCGTCCTCCGCGCCGCCGGCGCCCTCCAGGGCGTCTGGCGCGCGCTCCGCCGCACCGGCCGCGAGTGGGACGACGCCAGCGCGCTCAGCGCTGCGCACGCCGCCGCCCACGCCCACGCGCACGACGAGGACGGGGAGGAGGGCCGTACCGGCGGTATGCGGCGCCGGCGTCGGCGCACGACGAGGCCGAGGAGCAGCGCGAGCAGGAGCGCCAGGACCGCCTCGACGAGATCAACGCCGAGCTCGCGCTCCTCCTCGCCGTGCTCTACTTCATGGTCGAGTGCTTCCGCGGCGAGGACGAGTGGGCCGAGGAGCTCAGTGCGTCGCTGCTGCTCTTCGCTCTTCGGGGGAGAAAGAGCTGGCTGACCCGCCCCGGATCCGGCGCCCGCAGTGGCGCTCGAGCCGCCGATGCCGGTCTACCTGTACAACCAGGTCGCCGGGCTGCGCGAGAAGAACGCCAAGGGCTACCCGGTCAAGAAGGTCCGTCTGCGCCCTTCCTCCTGCTTAAACGGTGACTGACGCATCCCGCCCGCGCAGCTCCTCCTCCTCCTGTGGAAGTCGATGCTCTGCACGCTCGGCGGGCTCAAGGACGCGAACCGCACCAAGGTCCTCGTCCGCGAAATCGAGGGCCTCCCGAAGGACGAGCAGGGCGACCGCCCCGACTACCGTGCGCTTTCCCGCCTACCTCCCTCGCGCGCGCTGACGCCCCCGCCCGCCCGCAGGCCCATGGACCAAGTCCTCCCCGCCGGACCTCCTCGCCTTCCGCAACGAGACGCTCGCGAAGTACCCCTCGTACACGGCCCCCTCGGCGGGCTCGTTCCTCCCACTCCCGGCCCCACTCGCCGCGCTCGCCTCCTCCCCCCAGACGCTCGACCGTCTCTCCGCCGCCGCGGCGCCGATCCCCGTCCGGCCAACGTTCAGCTACCACATCAACGCGAACCACGACCCCTCGTTGCCGTCGAACCAGCCTGCGCCGCCGCCGCCCGCATCGTGGCCTGCCCAGCAGCCGCAGCAGCCTGCGACGCCCGCGCCGAGCCCGCCGCCGAGCCCCGCGCCGGTGATCCAGCTCCCGAACGGGGGCGTCCTCGGCGGGCCAACGGCGGTGGTGGTGGCCCGCCCGCCAAGCCCAAGAAGCAGCAGTTCCAGACGGACCAGACGCGGCCCTTCCCGCTCCCGTTCGCGCCCGCCAACGCGGGCAGGGGCCGCGCGGTCCCCCGCGCGGTCGAGGAGGCCGGGCGAGCTGTACCGCGCGAACCTCCGCGTCGGGACCGAGCTGTGGCAGGCGTGGAAGGTGCGCGAGGAGTTCACGGGCGAGGAGATGGGCCTCACGAGGGCCGAGGAGGTTGAGCGCGCAAGGGTGGAGAAGGAGCGCGAGAGGAGGAAGTACGCCGCGAGGGAGCTTGCTGGGGGGGAGGTGGGGCGCAAGGCGCGCGCGCTGGGGAGGAGGCTCGAGGCGCTCGTGATTGGCGATGGCGGGGCGAAGAAGGTCGCTCGCGCGGGGACGACGAGCTCGAGCGAGGCGGCGAGTGTGCGCGGGGGCTGGGGGCGCGAGCGACGGCGACGATGACGAGGGCGGTGCTCAGCGATGATGAGGACGACGACGACGACCCGATGGACCCGCTCACGGTGCTGAAGCAGCTCGGGCGGCAGGCGCGCCGCGAGGCCGAGGCCCAGACGGATCCCAAGCGGAGGAAGGAGCTCGAGGTCAGGAGGGGCGACATCAAGCGTCTCGAGCGCGTCGAGATCATCTACGTGCGTCGTCGCTTTCGCTGTCGTCTCTTCCGTCGTCCGCCGCGGACGCTGACGCTGACTTGGCTCTGCTGCCGCCGTCGTGCAGCGCGAGACGCTCGCACACCTCCAGAGTGCCGTCATCGTCCTTCTCAAGCTCCTCCTCGCGACCGTCACGGCGAACCAGAACCTCCCAAACCCGGGGCAGAACGGCGAGCCGGCGTCGAGCGGTGCGTTGTCGTGCTCTGGTCTCCTTGGACCGGTGCTGACGACACTGCCGCAACGCAGAGCCGCCGCCTGATCTCAGCCTCGAGGACTGCGATATCCTGCGGCACCGCGAGATCACGTCCAAGGCGGTGTCGGCGATCCTCATCCTCACCCTCAAGTGGTTCAAGACGAGCCGTGCGTCCTCCCACCCTCTCTCCCGCTCGAGTAGGCCTCACGCTCGCTCGCCCGCCCGCAGACGTGATGAAGTTTCACTACTTCTCGCAGCTCCTCGTCGACTCGAACTGTCTCCTCCTCATCCTCAAGATGTTCGGCATGCAGGAGGTTTCGGCCCTCGTCCGCGTCAAGCACGACCGCCCGGAGCATAAGTGCGCCCCTATCTTCTGTTGCCCGGCGCACGACGCTGACGAGCCGCACGCGCAGCTTCTTCAAGTTCTGCCACGACCACATGAACCCGTCGTCCGTCTCTCCGCGGCCAGAAGACGCCGTCCTCTCCTCGCCGCCGCCTGGCGCCCGCCCCGGCAGCGCCGGCTCGTCTCCGGCATCGACCTCTGCGTGCGCGTCTGCGCCGTCGTCCGCCGGCGCGCGGAGCACGAGCTGGGGCGACGACGAGGTCGAGCTCGTCAGCGACTACTCGTGGCGCAACTTCTTCTCGACGATCAACTTTGTCCACATTCTCCAGAAGCTCACCAAGCGCAAGACGCACCGCATCCTGCTCATGGTCCAGTACAAGAGCTCCGTGCGTCCCGCCTCTCGCCTTCGTGCCGCAGCGATAAGGCTGATGAACAGGCCGCACGGAACAGGCCATCCTGAAGCGCATCCTCAAGGTCTCGCACCCGACGCTGCAGCTCTACGTCCTCAAGGTCATCAAGAGCCAGGTCCCGTACTGTGGGCGCAAGTGGCGGCAGGGTCCGTTCCGCTCTCGCTTCCGTCCCTGCACAACCGAGCTGATGGGCCGAGCGCGCGCAGCCAACATGAAGGTCATCACGGCGATTTACCTTCACTGTCGCCCCGACTTGCGCGACGAGTGGCTTGCGGGCGTGGACGTCGATGCGGACGTTGAGGAGTCGCTTGTGCGCCGCGCTCCTCCCGTTCCTCGAAGTGAAGGCTAACATCCTCGACGCCCGCAGCCGCACGAGCAGGCGCTGCGCTCGCTCGTCCGCTTCTTCAACACCAAGCACTACTCGACGCACCCGGGCTGCACCGCCGCTCGTCTTGCGTCCCGCAGAACCCGAACGACCCCTCGCCCGACTTCAACCCCGGGCCCGTCGCGTCCGCGCCGCTCCCGCCGCTGTCGCCGCACGGCCCGCCGCCGGACCAGCAGGCGCTCGACGATGTGTTCCCCCCGCCGCGGAGCATCGCCTCGATCGACCTCAGCGCCGACGTCCCGCTCCAGCTCGCGTACGGCGTCATCGACCCCACCGAGGACGACCTCGCTGGCTTTGCGGTCGACGACCTCCTCGAGGCGGGCAGCGGCGGGTCGCTCGACTCGCGCGTGCACGCCGCGCACGAGGCGATGGGCGCTCCTCTCGGCGGGGACGGCGAGATGGACTGGCTGAACGACCCGCTCGGGCTCGGTGCCGCGGCGTGGGAGCGCATGAACCTCGACGAGGGCTATGCAGGTGAGTGGGACGATGTCAGCGACGGCGAGAGCGTCGGCGGGTGGGGCTTCATGCGCTTTGGGCTTGCGGCGGGCGAGGGCGACCGCGCGCCGGGGATGACGGGCACGCCGGCGGACGACGGGGAGGAGGTGCTCGACGAGCGGACGAGCCGGCACGAGTGGGAGCATATCAGGTGCGCCTCCATCTCCTCCCGTCACCCTCCCTACCCAATGAGCTGACCCCCGCACGTACGCAGCCCCGAAACGATCACCGCCCTCGAAGAGGAGCGCGCCGCGGCTGCGCGCCTCCCGCCTCACTCCCCGCGCCCGATGCGGCGGCGCTCGAGCACCGGGCCGATTTCGCCCGCTCTGCGCCCCGTCCTTATCGACCGCGACGACGATGCCGCGGGCGGCAGCGCCGTCCAGGACGGCGAGGAGGAGGGGCCCGTCCCGACGGTGCCGCACGAGGGGCCGGCGACGAGGTCGAGCTTATCTTCAACCGGTAGTGCGTTCGCGTTGTGCAGAGCAATCAGCAGTTCTTGTCGTTCCTCGCAAGCTAGTGCGCCTAGAGGTGGGGCGAGGTCGGAGGAGTGCACCTGCCAGAGGCCAGTTCCGCAACCCTCCGTCCCGCGCCGACTCCGCCTTTCACTTCTCCTCCGTTCTCCATGTCGGCGACGAGCCTGACAGGACCGCGGAAGGACGAGACGCTGCGTAAGAATACAACAGGACGGAAGAGCCTCTACATCCCAGCTGGTCGCTACTTCGCGATTTTCTCGAACCGCCACATATCGACCTCGCTATAGGTCGAGACAAGCATGGAGGCATCAGCACGCCATGACCGCGACGGCGATGAGGAGACTGCAGCTGATCAGACGCACATGTCGACGCTCTTCTGCTTGTGGAACGCCATCGTTCGCGGCAAGTCGTACTGCCGCATGTTGCATCGTCAGAGCGGGTAGTCGCAGGGGAGAGGACTGCACGCACCCGCATCTGCGCGATGACCGTCCCTGGAAGCCGAACACCTTGGCCTTGCGCTCGATGAAGTCGCGCGTCGAGGTCTTGTTGAGCGAGTAGACGGCAGTCTCGGCGAGCTGCCCGGGAGGCAATATGTCAGAAGTCAACGGACCGCCAGTGGGACGAGGACAGACGCACTTGGCACGCGACCTCCAAGAAGACCATGTCGATGCCCTTCCGCCACGAGCCAAACGGCGGGCTGCGCTCGCCTGGTTGTCAGCGCTAACCTCGAGCAAGAGGAAGCACAACGCACTTCATCACGACCGTGTCGAAAGTCTTTCCCAGCGCCTGCGGATCCAGCACCGGCACTCCCGCGTCGTTGGACGGCGCCGCACCTTTGGGCGCGATCTCGGCATGCACAAACTCAATGTGCTCGTCCATCTCGACACTGTCGACGTTCTCGCGCGATCGCGAGCGCATCAGCGTCGAGGTCGACGCTCGTGACGGCGCTGGGCGGGACAGAGAGGTCAGCTCTGCGAGGTGGGAAAGGGGGAGAAACGCACTCGGCACCCATCATGACGCTCGCGATGCTGAGAATCGCGCAGCCGCAGCCAAGGTCGAGGATGCTCTTCTCGTCGATGTCGTCGAACTGGGTCGCGGCGGTGAAGATCATGCGCGAGGCGAGGTGCGCGGAGGTGACATACTGCTCGAGCTCGCGCTTCGGCTCGGCTGCGGTAGGTGAAGAAAGATCAGCTCTGCATCGCGCGAGAGGGAATGGTCCACGAGCGAGGGGTCGAGCCGCGAGAGCGCACCGAAGCCCTTGAGCGGTTGCAGTTCTGCAGCAGCGACGAGGTCAGCAGGCGGCTTGAGAGCTGGAGCACAGCTGCGCGTACCAGCTTCAAGCTCCTTGAGCTTCATAGCGGGCTATCAGAGCGCGAGGTGGGGGAGCAAAGAGGAGCGGAAGAGGACAACCTTGATGAGGACGGGGGGCGGTGCTCGACTTGCTCACAAGCTCTCGAGCAGTACACCAGCAATGATCCAGTACGGATAGATTGCCAGTAGCGGCGGGGGCGAGTACGCTAAAAGGAGGAGAGGGAGAGCGGAAACGAGGGGGATGCGAAGAACGTAGAGCGAGGAAGGAAGAGGGGGAGATGCAACAGGACGGGGCACAGGGTGAGGGAATAGATGCTACTGCGGGGAACAGCCTAGGTACGGTGACGGACAGAGGAGGGAGGAAACCGCGTGCGAAGACGTAAGATGCGAGAGACGGCGAGACGAAGGGGAGGGACGGCACAGACGGCGGCGGCGAGACTAGCCCGGCGTGTACTGGTGCGGCATGTGCTGATCAGGCGCGCCCGTCCCGCTGAGCGACGGGCTCGGGTACGGGAACGTCCCTGAGACGGGGCTCATTGCGGGCGAGTCGGCGTCCATCGCCGGGAGGTACGGCAAGTGGTACGTCCGCCGCCGGCCGCTGCGCCGGCCGCTGCGCCGTCCGCTGCGCCGTCCGCGCCGTCGGCCCCGCCGGCGGGTGCACAAAATACGACGGCATCGCCGCCGGCGTCGAACGGAAGCTCGCGATGCTCGCGCCGCCCATCGTCGCTGCCGTCCCGCCCCTGACGAGCGGATGCTGCGTCTGCGGCGGCGTGTCGAACGATTGGATGGGCGGGAGCGTCGGGCCGGGGGAGCGCGGGTGCGCGTGCCCGTGCGGCGGGACCATGTACGGGCTGTAGCGCTCGTGCGCGTGCGGCGACGCGAGCCGTGTCCGGGACTCGGTGCGGTACTCGGCGCCTTGCCGCCCGGGCGGCGGCCACGGCAGCTCGGTCGTCGAGGACGTCGCGAGGCCCTGCATGTTGCTGATGAAGTTGGCATCGAGGGACGAGTGGCCCGTCGACGGCGCCGTGTAGTGCCCGTAGGACGGGAAGTGGTGCATCGACCCGCTGCTGAGTGCCGTCGCCGGAACACCGCTCCGCACGTTCGGCAACGATGAGAGGCTCGACACTCGCGCGAGCGGGTCCATGTCGAGAAGCTGCTGCGCGGCGCTCCGGGTCGGACGCCGACGTCGCCTTCGACGAGATCGAGAACGGGCGGCCGCGGCCGGGCCCGACTGGGAACGGCCACTGCTGCGAAGAGTGGCCCGTCTCGTTGCTCGAGACCGAGTGCACGTCGTCGTCCTCGTCCCTTCGTCGCGCCTTGTACCGCAGCGCTGCGCCCGACGGGCCCGCGCCGTATGCATCGACGGGCGGCTGCCCCGAAACCTGCAGGCGGCTCGTGTCCTCGATGATCTGCGGCATGCGCTGCTGGACGAGGCGGTCGCTCGGGAGGGCGCGGCCCTTGCCCTTGTCGAGGAACGACGCCGACGACGACGACGCGCTCGCCGCGCTCGACCCGCCGCCGCCGCCGCCGCCCGACGCCGCCTTGCCCTGCAGCGCAAAGTTGTGCAGCGGGTCCGCCGCCTCCTTGAGCTGGCTCTTCTTCTTCATGACTGCGCGGGCACGCTCGCGCGCCTGCTGCTCCTTCGCCAACCGCGCCGCCTTCTCCTGCTCCTTGGCGAGCTTCTCGGCCTCCTTGCGCGCCTTCTTCGGGTCGAGGGGGACGTCGCCCGCGCTCGCGACGCTCGGCGCCCCGCCGCTCAGCGCGCTCGTCATGCTCGCGTTCGACGGCGACCGCTTGAGCGGGTTGACCCCGTCGTCGCGAACTGGACGGGCGCAGCGCCCTTGTCCGCCGCCGAGCCCGCGAAGAGCCCCCACCGCCCGCGCGTCGACAGCGACGGGCTCGCCGAGGCCTGCGCCGGCGGCGGGGCAGCCTGCGCCGGCGCAGGCTGCGAGTAGACCGAGCTGGTCGGCGAAGAGGGCCGCGCGGCGTTGCTCGCGCGACTCTGCTGCGGCGACAGCGAGGTGAACAGCGGCCCCGCCGGCGGTGCGCCGCTGTCTCCCACGGGGAAGCTCATGATGCTCGACGCACGGCTCGACGTCACGCCCTCGAAGATCGAGCCGTCGTAGTACGTGCTCGGCGCGGCGGACGGCGCGAGCGACGGCGCGAGCGAGCCGCGGCGGCCGAGGCCGCCCATCGCCGCTGCAGAGGGGTGCAGCGCGCTGCCGTTTGCGCCGGCGCCGTTGGGCCAGCCGCTCGGTGCGGCGGGCGACGGGAGCGAGACGACCGACTGCTGGTCGGCGGCGACGGGCTGCACCTGGATCTGGTACCCCGAGAGGCCGGACGCGCCCGAGAGGCTCGAGCTGACGGAGAAGTTGCGGTGGCTGCGCGGGTGCGCGTGCGCGTAGTGGTCGGGCGAGGGGAGCGCCTGGCCGTTCGGGTCGTGCGGGTAGGGGAGCTTGAAGGAGGGGGCGGAGCCCTGCGACTGCGAGTGCGACGGGGGGATGCTCCGCGGGGAGGCGTGGGAGACGGGCTTGGCGGCGGCGGAGGAGAGCGAGGCAGAGTTGAGCGAGAGGCTCGAGCCGGGGTGCGTCGAGCTGTACGAGGTGTTCGAGCCGTGGGAGGGGGCGGGGGTGGGGAGCTGATGCGGCGGGGGATGAGGCTGGCGGGGCGTGAAGCGGTACGCGACTTCGCGGAAGTAGGCGTGCTCGAGGCACTGCTGCGTGTTCAGCCGCGCCTTCGGCTCGTACCGCAGCAGGTCGGCGATGCAATCGATGAGCTGTACGGGGACGGTGTTCGGGTCGAAGAGCGAGGCAAAGTTTCGCGGCGGGACCTGCGGGCGGCAAGAGGGTGAGCACAATGTGGGGAAGAGGCGCGCAAGGACGCACCTTGGGGAACGCGAACCCGACATCCTTCGCCATCTTGACCCCGCGCGCCCACGTCCCGCCTCCTCGTATCCGCCCTCGCTCGTCAACGCCGTAGTCGGTGCTCGGATCGCCAAGCACCTCGCAGATCTTGAACACCTGGTCAACCTCGCTGTCGCCAGGGAAGAGCGGCTTGAGGGTGACGACCTCGACGAGAATCGTCCCGAGCGCCCACATATCGACCGGGACGGAGTAGTCTCGCGAGCGGAGGAGGACCTCGGGCGCGCGGTACCACCGCGTCGAGACGTACTCGGTGTACGGCGGCTTCGAGGTGATCTCGCGCGCGAGGCCAAAATCGGCGAGCTTGACGATGACGATGACGTCCTTTTCGGGCGGCGCGCCAGGGAGGGCGTAGAGGGAGGAGGCGGGGTAGTCGGCGAGGCCGGTCGTCGTGATGAGGAGGTTCTCGGGCTTGAGGTCGCGGTGGAAGTAGCCGTGCGCGTGGCACTGGTGCAGGCCGGCGACGATCTGGTAGAATATGGAGGCGATGAGGCCCGAGGCGAGCGGGCGGCCCTTGCGCGACTTGGTGAGCTGGTAGAGATTGCCCTCCATGCACTCGAAGACGAAGTAGAGCTCGCGGGTTGTCGGAAGGAGGAAGGCGTCGTAGAGCGGGATGATATTGGGGTGCATGGGTATTTGTCGCAAGGACTGCGAGGGGAAGGTGGGTCAGCTCTGCGGGAGGAGGTACACCGCCGCAGACACGCACCTTGAGCTCCTTTAGCTTCATGCACTCGTCCCAGCCGCCCTCGAACGCCTTCTTCATGCGCTTGATCGCAACAAGCTGCTTGCCCTTGTACTCGGGCCTGCTCGACGGGCCGGGCGGCTGCGTCCCGGGCGGAAGGTTGAGCGGCGAGTGCCAGTCCGCAAGCCAGACCGTCCCGAACGAGCCGTCGCCGACCTCCTTCAGGACGGTCCAGTGCCGCGGCGCGAGCGGCGGCGGGAAGTCGCGCGTGTAGGGCGGCCGCGGCGCCGCCTGCGGATGCGCGGCTGCAGAGCCGTGCGCGAATGTCGCGGCCGAGGTGGACGCGACGGGCGAGGCGGCGGCCATGTCGACGTCTGCCGCGGAGGCTGCTGGGAGGCCAGACGGGACGGGCGGGTGCGGTGCGCCGCTCGGGGACGAAGCGTAGGCTTGTCCTGCGGGCGCGGCGGGTCGACCTGCACCGCCGCTGCGGGCGTACGACTGCGTGAGGCCGTGCGCGGCCGTGGAAGAGACGGTGGCGAGGGGTGCGTCGGGGGCGAGGGGCGCAGGGAAGAAGGCGGCAGAGACGACGGGCGGATGGGGAGGTCGGGACGTCAAGGCCGGCGACATGCGCAGTCTCGCCTGAAGCGAGGGCGTCTGGCGGGGGCTGCAGCTACGCTCCTGTGTGCGCAGGAGGGCGTCAGTAGGCGTGCTGCAGAGGTGCGCGCGGCGAGCCCCGCGGCTGCGAGGGGAACGGGACGGAAGGGGGGCGACCGACGGCAACGAGCTCTGCGCGGCGGGAACGCACCTGGGGGTGCGGGTGAGCGTGCGCGAGCGTGTCCCGTGTCAGTCTGCACTGCGCAGCGTGCTCGTCTGGGCGCAGGGGGCGGGTGTGCGCGTAGCTCGCCCGGTGCGACGAGCGGACGGGGGCTAGCGGGACGGCGGGTGCGCGCGCTCAGTCGGTGGTGATCGGGCGGGTCCAGCGACGAGCAGGGTGCGCAGGGAGTGCTCCCCGGGTGCGCACGGCGCAGAACAGCGCGGAGGAGCGGCGGCGGCGGAGGGTTGCGTCGGATGCGCTGGTTCCCCTCCGCGCGGCGGCTGCATCCCGCGCTTGCCCCGTTTCGAGCTCACCCGGGTGTAGACTTGCGTAGACTTGGTCGTACATACTTGCACTGTACTGCCCCTGCCCACCCGTACCACTCCCGCCCTCGCTCCCGCTCACCCACCTCCCTCCTCCTCCCGCTCTTCCCCTGCCCGCTCTTTCGTCGCAACTCTCCCCGGCCCCCGCACCACTCTCCCCCCGGCCTGTAAACTCGCAGCCCGCCCCTTTGCCCCGCGCGCTGCGCCTCCGCCCCGCGCAACCTCGCGCAGCTCGCCTCCCTGCACCTCGTCCTGTACAGTCTCGAGCGGTTCGAGCGCGCATGCTCAAGCTCGCTCTCCCGCCCGGAGGATGGAACGAACCCTGCGCACTCTCGGGCATATCGGACATCGGAGGGCAGCGCGCACGCGCGCGGGCAGGACACGCACGCGACGGGAAGGCAGCGCGCCAGGCGATGAGACCTTTGTCCGTGATGGGGCGATCCCGCGTTCTGGGTCGAGGCCTGCCGCACCGCGGGCGTGACAAAAACAGGCCTGGCGTTGCGCGTGAGGAGATACAGACAGACAAGGGGGCGGGGGAAAGGTCAGGAGGAGGTCGCGGCGGGGAGGGCCGACGGCGCCGAGGAGAGCGCCTCGTCGTTCTCGCGCTGCTGGGCAACGGACTCGTCTGCGCGCACGAGTGGGTTAGCTCGCCCATCGCTCTGCTACCCGACCGACGGGAGAGACGCACAGACGACCACACCGACGACGAGCCCGACGGTGAAGATGAGCAGCCCGAGGCGGACCTGCGTTGCGCGTGATTGTCAGTTCCACCTCGCTTCTCCGCGAATCGGGCACGGGACGTACTAGGTAGTCCCGCCAGTGCAGCTTGAGCATGGTCATCCTCACAAGCTTCTTCCCCTGCACGCCCTCCGCCCCGCCGCCGCCTCCGCCGCCAACGAGCGCCTCCTCATCCCGCCCGCCATGGCGCGTCGAGCTCGTCGCCATCCGCGCGAGCGGCTGGCTCTCCCCATCTCCATCAGCGAGGTCGTGCTCGCCCTCGGGCTTGCCGTACCCGTCGCCGTCCTCGGCGGGGTCCGCGAACGGGTCGACGAGTGTCGTCGCCGTCGAGTAGCGCGAGCTCTCGCGCGCGAGCTGCGCGTCCTCGTGCGTCAGTCTCGGCGTCGAAGTTGGGTAGCAGAGCGGTACGCACGGAAGAGCCCGACAAGGCAGCTTCATGCGCGTCGCCCGCCTCGTCAATGAGCTGCGCGAGCTCCGTCGCCGGGTTCTCGAGCGCGACGCGCCCCGCGTAGCTCAGAACCTGCGTGCTCGTCAGCCACCTCCACGCGACACGCTTCTCGCAGCGGGACACGCACATCCAGCTCGGCGACGGGCCTCTGCGCCCCGACGAACGCCGTCCGAACCGCCATCTCGACGCCCTCCTCGCCAAGCGCGGCATTCTCCGCCCTGACCCTCTCCTCAAGCCTCCTCCTCGCGCTCTCCCTCGCGTCGACCTCCTCCCACGCCGCGCGCCGCACGCGCTCCGTCAGGCGCGAGGCGTCCAGCCGCGTCGTCGCGAGGGACTCTTCGAGCGGGGCGAGCTCGGCGGGGAGCGCGGCGGTAAGCCCCTGCGCTGTGAGCGCGGCGAGACGCTGCAGCCGCTGGGAGGTCGTCGAGAGCGAGGGCGCGAGCGCGAGGAGCGCCCCGCCCAGGCGCGTCGTCTGCCCCGCGAGGGCGGAGAGCTGCGCGGGCGTGGAGAGCGGGCCAGAGGCGATGACGGCGTCGCGGGCGGCGAGGAGGGCAGAAAAGTCGCCCGAGAGGGTCGACACGAGCGACGAGAGGTCGCTGATCTGCGCGTGGCGGCGGCGGCGGTGCGCGAGTGAGCGTGTGGGGCGGAGAGGGGAGAGGGAGCGGCGCACCTCGCGCGTCAGGTCGTCGACGGTCACCTCCTTCAGCTCGTCGTTCTTCTCTGCGCCGGCGAACACAGCAGGGCGGAGCGTCCGCGCCGAGTCGTCCGAAGCAGCGGCCGGCGAGCGCGCGAGGCCGGGCGCGCCCGTTGGCGGCGGCGGCGGCGCGGGGAGGACGAGCGAGCTGTGCGCGTCGGCCATGCTGAGCGTTCGAGAGTGTGCAGAGCGAGGAGACCGCCGAGAGGGGCGACAGGGCGCAGCCTCGGACCGTCCGCGGAGAGGTCCGACGACCTCCTCTTCGCAAGAGGGAAAGGCGAGACAAGCGATTTGAGAAGCGAGAGTCGATGGTAGAGCAAATGGCGGAGAGAGAACAACAACATGGTAGGATTGCGCGCGCCCGCTCGACGAAACGGGAACCTCATGCCGCCGGCGCGGGCGCCGGCGTGCCCGTCGCCTGCGTCTTCTGCAGCTCCTCGACCTCGTTCTTGAGCCCTGCGACGCGCGAAACACAAAGATCAGTCTCGTTCTCGACCGCTCGAGCGAGGATGAACGAGCGAGAGCGCCGACGCACCTCCCAGCTCCTGCTCGAACGCGACGAGCTGCCTGCGCATCTCCTCGATCTGCTCGACCGTCTTCTCGCGCGCCTTGTCGATCCTCCCTCGTCCGCCTCCATCTCGAGCGAGAACTCGCCGATGTTGCCGCCCGCGCTCAGCGGGTTGGTCAACAGCCGCGGGTGCCGGTTCGTCGGCGGCAGCGGCGTCGGCTTGTGCTCGAGGAGCGTCGCGTAGAACGCCTCGGTCGGCTCGGTGAAGACGATCTCCTGGTACTGCCACGAGTGCACCGGGCTGAGCACCGGCGCCGGCAGAGGGGGCTGCCCCTCGGGCGGGACGGGCATCCCCGGCTCGCCTGTCGCGGTAGGCTGCGCGTACAGGATCGGGTCGACCGGCCAGGGGTGCAGCTTGAGGTGGTGGTTGAACGTGAGAGGCTTCTCGTTCGACTCTGGCGCGAAGAAGACCTTGATGATGACGTCGAACTCGCCCCAGCCTGTCTCCGTCACTTCGAACGGCGGTTGCTCGATGGCTGCGCGCAGGCACATGTTGGCATAGGTCGCTCCAAGAGAGAGGCAAGGAGGATACGCACTCCTAAGCGGGTTCTTGTACGTCTCGTAGAGCTTGAACGTGACCTTCTTGATCATGTAGCTATCCGCATGCAGCCGTGTCAGTCTCGCCCGATGTCTGACAGCACCGCCAGAACGCACCTCAAGTCGTCGGCGCCGCCAATCTGCTGCGACGGGTGCGGGTTCGGGAACGGCGCGGCGGCGGCGCTCCGGACGCCGACGGTCCAGCGGTGGGTGTGGTCCGTCCCGGCGCGCTCCTCCTCGGTGAGGAGGACGGTCGAGTTGCCGTAGATGATGGGGCGGGCGACGGTGACGCCGCGGACGCGCTTCTGGGCGGACATGGCGGGTTGCGCGTGAGGGGGAGAGGGAGAAGGGCGGCTGGGGCGAGTCTCGGGGATGCTTCTGCGCACGTGGGGAGGTAGTCAGCGCTTCTGCGTCGGGGCAGTCCTCCAGGACAGACCGGGGCGCGGGCGTCCAGCGATGGAGCGCGTCGTCCGGGCTGAGAGGCGGACCTCGCGGAGTCATCCGGAACGAGCGAAGCGCGCAGGCTCACCAAGTGTCACGTAGTCGTGTGCAGAGGCTCTCCTACGCCGTTCAGCGGGCTCGAGTGGTGCGGGACGAGGTCGAGGTGATGAAGATGGCGAGAGGTGGAACGCGAATTCGGCAACGGGAGAAGCTGGTTCGAGTGCGACTCGACTGATAGGTGCGTAAAGCGAGCTGGCAGGTGCGAGTGATCCACCCGAGTGGGAGTGCGGAGGTGGGCGGGGGCGGGAGAGAGCGAACGAGCAGCGCGCGCTCCCTGCTCGCCCCACACCGCACACCTCGACCAGGCGAGCCTGCACGAGCACTAGCACTCCCAGTGAGTCTCTCTACGCCACCCTGACCCGCGTGAACACCAGCTAATGCGGTCCTGCCCTTTTTCTCGCAGCTCCTCCTCATCTCCTCGACTTCCCGCGACTCTCCCCCTCGACCGCCCCCCGAGGACCCGAAGCGAAAGGATGCTGCCGCACGAGCTCTGCGCACGGCTCACCAACGCCTCGCTCGCCCGCCACCGCTGGGTCCCCCTCGCGCCGACCAAGCAGCACCTCTCGCTCCTCGCCCTCCTCCTCTCGCACGGCTTCGTCTCGGCCGTCTCGTACGGCTCCACCTCGACCTCGGCCGCCGTCCCCTGTCCCCGCTTCCTTCGCCACCGCCCGCCTGAGCGACCGCCGCGTCTGGGCAGAGCTCAAGTACCGCAACGACCGCCCCGTCCTCGAGAAGATGCGCCTCGTCAGCAACCCCTCCCGCCGCGTCTTCATGGACAAGGACGAGGTCCGCCGATTCGTCCGCGGCAGCCGCGTAAAGTTCGTCCCCGGCCTCGCACTCGGCGAGGTCGCCCTCATCGCCAGCAACGAGGGGTTCGTCGAGGGTCGCGAGGCCGTCCGGAGGGGGCTCGGCGGAGAGGTTATCGCACGGGTAGGATGAGCGCACGATGATGTGGTTGTAACACTAGGTAGACTCGCACGCCGCACGCTCACCGCCCTCGAAGAGGTGCCCCTGACTCTCCTGCTCTCTCGCTCTCTCCCGTACTGCAAACCCAAACTAAGCCTGTATCGCAAGCCGCGACTCTACCCGATAACCCTAAGCCCGTCTATCCCGTCACGAAGCGGCCGCCGCCGGTGGCCCTCCTCAGTGCTGCATCGCCGTCGTCCCGTTCGGCGCCGTCTTGCCGAGGAGCGCCTCGAGACCAGGGAGGTTCGTCTGCGTACGCGAAGGAACGGTCAGCGTCACAGCCCTCAAGACGGAGCGACCTCTCTGCCGCGCCCGCGAGCGGGAGAGAGCGCAGCAACAAGACGGAACGACGCGGACGACTCACGACGCCGAGCGCAAAGTCGGGATGCAGCGCCGAGATCTCGAGAAAGTGGGTCGTCGCGGCGCTCCAGACGACCAAGTCGGCCGTCTTGTCGTAGTACGCCTGCTGGCGCCACGCGTTCCGGATCTGCGAGATGGCCGGGTCGTACGCGAGGAAGCGCTCTGCCGCCGCGACCGTACCCGCCTGGTCAGCTCTGGGGCGAGGTGAGAGAGAGGAGAGCGAAGAGGGCGCACCAGAGGGGTTCTTCTTGCTCCGCGCGAGCGCGAGCATCACCGCGCGGGTATCGTCGCACACGCTGAGGAGGTCGAATCGGCTCAGCTTGACGCCCGTGAACGCGCGGACCGCCGAGCGGAGGAGCCCGCCGTGCTCTTCGAGGAGGAACACGCGCAGGTGCTCCCAATGGTCCGCAGCGCGCGGTCGATCAGGACCGTCTCGAGCGCGGTGGGGTGCACGGAGGGGCAGGTCCGGGAGGATCGTGATCGTCGCATCCTGCGGGTCATGCGGGCGTGAGCGTAGCTCGCGGCCGTCAGGTACTGCCTCCCTCGTCGCGAGGAGAACTCGCAGCACCACAGGCTGCAAGACGAAGCGACGCGCGACGCACCTTGCTATCCCTGAACGCGGGGTACCGCACGCACAGCTGGAGGTACGTCTGCAGCGCATGGTGCCACAAGCTCTGCTCATCATACGCCGCAAAGCCGCACGTATCGAGCGGGGCGATCAGCGGGCCGACCTTGAACGCCTGCAGCCGGTCAAAGTCTGCCGTTCCTCCCCCTCGTCAGTCCAGTGCGCCGCGGCGTGGAGGAGGAGGAGGGGCGAGGGTGGGGACGCACGGTGCCCGTAGAGACGCATGCACTCGGCGTCGCGGAGGAGGATCACGCGGCACAGCTCGGCGCCGCGCGCGTGCAGGTCGAGCGGCGAGAGCGACGAGTAAACGCGCATGTCTGCACTTTCTCTCTCTCCGTCAGCGCGCCTCAACCGCACAGTCGGAGTGGGGGACGCACGCTCGGGGTCGATCCTCCCCCTGTCGTCGCCGAGCCCCGGCCGCCCCGGGCTCATCAGCCACGCCTGGAGCACGTCCGCCTGCGTGGGCGGGATGACGAGCGTGCCCGTCCAGACGGACGCTTCGCGCGGGGCGGAGGTCAGGTGCGGGGAGGGCGGGCGGGCGAGCGCGGCGTCGAGGCGCTGTGCGTTGCAGTGGGGCGGTCAGCGCGAAGACAGGGGTAGGACGGGCGCGAGGCGCACCTTGATGTCGCTCGAGGATTCTTTGTACGCCTCGCCGTAGCGGTTGATGATGCGGCGGATGATCTGCGAGGCGGGATGCGTAAGCTGATCCGCTGCGAAGGCGCAGGAGGAGAAGATGGCGCACCGAGCCGGGAACCGCCCCGTCGTGCACGTTCGAGTGCAGCTCGCGCACCGCGTTGGCCTGCGCGATCGTCAGCGAGATGGGGTTAGCGAGACGCCATGAGCACACTCTGGACCGACGGCGCCGCAAGCGAGGGACGCACCATCGTCCCCTCCCTCTTCCTCCCGAGCCCGCCAAGCTCCTCCCACATCCTGACCACCTCGTCCGGCCCGCGCTCGACGTCCTCCTCCCCCTCGCCCTCCCTCCCCTTCCCCTTCTCCTGCCTCCTCCGCAGGGCCCACCGCCTCTTCGCCTCCTCTCAGCACCCTCGCGCCGTCCGTCTCCCCTTCGCTCCCTGCACCGACGAGCGGCTCATCCATCGCGAGGAACTCCCCCAGCCGCCGCCCGTGCTCAGAGCCCACGGGCGCAGGCGTCCCCTCGGGGTCGGACAGCGCGCCAAACAGCGCGCCGAAGGACCAGCGCTGCGCGTCGAGCCACGAGAAGAGCTCGCTCAGCTGATGGGCCTTCTTCGGCGCGGCTGCGGGCGCAGAGGAGCGGAAGGCCGGGGAGGGAGCCGGGGGCGGCGGGGCGGAGCGCGCGCGCGGGCGGGTCGCGCGCGGTGCGGACGAGGCGGGAGGGACGGGCGCGCCGTTCGCGAGCGGCGAGGACGGGAAGGGGAGCTGCGCTGCGCGCCTGCGGCTGCGGACGGGGTAGGCAGGGTCGAGGGCGTCGCGGGCGAGGCGTGCGGCGCCGGTGGGTACGTCGGTGTTGGCTCGTCGGGGAGGAGGAGCGGCGACGGCGAGTCCTGCGGCGGGTACAGCACCGCGCCGAGCGGCTTGGCGCCGCTGTGCGCGAACGGTGCGGAGGTGTGGTGGTGCTGCGCTTGCGGGGCGGGGAGAGGCGGGTGGGGAGGAGGCGCAGCGACGGGCGCGAACGACGGCGCGAACGAGCCGAAGCTGGGCCAGTGGAGCGCGTCTAGTGAGCCGCCCGCGGGCGCGCTCGAATAGGCGCCGTGCGAACGCTGGAGGTGCGGCGGCTGGACGAGGTTGAGCTGCGCCGAGGGCCCGGGCGGGCGGAGGCGCTGCGCGCGGTCGGGCGGGAGCTGGTAGGGGTGGAAGCGGGCGGCGGAGACGGGCGGGAAGGCGTGCGGTTGGTGCGGGTAGACTTCTCCGCCGTTCGGGCTGGCGAGGGCAGGGTAGGCGCCGGGCCCGGGAGGGGGCGAGGCGTGCGCCGCTGCGAGCGAGAGCTGCTGCTCGAGCCAGACGAGGTCGTCCTGCGAGAGTCCCGTGTCGCCTGCGCCGCCGCCCGGTGCTCCTGCGCCTCCCTGGTGTCCTCCTGCGAATCCGGCCGGGTCGAACGCGGCGAGCGAGTGGTGGTCCTGCGGCGCGCTCGAGGTCGGCGGCGGAGGGAAGGCAAAGTCGAACGCGCCGTTCGGGTGGAAGGGCGGGTCCATGGAGCGTGCACGCCGTCCCTGGCGACTGCACTGCCTTGTCCGCAGGAGGAGGCGGCCGTCCAAGCGGGCGAAGTCCCTCGCGCAACATTCGACGCGAGCACGCAATGATCGCCGAAAATGCGGGGCGGAAGTGGGGGCGAGATCCGCGGGCTTGAGACCGGCGCGGGAGCCGAAGTCTATCGCCAGCAGGGTCGAGGGGAAGAAGGCGCGAGGAGGAGGAGGGGGAGAGGGGAGGGGGAGGAGAGAGCGAGGAGGAGAGCCAAACACTCGGTGGGAGTGGGGTGCGGGGCTGTCTGAGCTGCAAGCGTAGCTTTCTCTCCGCTCCGCGTGGACCGCTCCTCCCTCGTTGTCCCTCGAGCGGGGAGCGGAGCGAGGGGCGCGCCGACGACGACGGCTCACTACACCGCGCCCAGCTCCTCCCGCCCACACCGCAGCCAGAGCCGCGCTTGACAGCTTCACAGCACGGACACCGACCCGCTCGACCGACACGGCGGCTTGTCCGCGCTGCACCGCCCCTCCTGCGCCGCCCCGACCGCCGTTCACCTCGACTCGCCTCTCATCGTCCGCCCGCCCGCTGCAGCCTGAGAAAGCCTGTGGGGCCTGGTCAGTGCGCTCGTAGAAACACTCAGGAGGCGCCCAGCGAAGCTGCAGTTGCGCCGCGTACCGCGATGACCGCTTTCACGTGCGACTGCGAGGGGGATCGCCTCGAGCTGACCCTCCTCCCTCTCTCCCTCCGCCAGTCGCAGGCAGGATGGCCAGCCCGGAGCACTCGCTGCTTGCACAGCTCTCGCCAGCGCACCTCGCCTACCCGCCCGCGCCGCACCTCCAGCCCGCTCTGTCGTCCTCCGCCGGTTCCCCCTCGCCGACCGCCCTCCCGCCCCCCGTCCTCCCGGTCAAGAACCCGCTCTTCCTCTCCATCGACGCGACTGTCACCAAGCTCCGCGCCTGTGTTCTCGACGAGTCCCTCCGTGTCATTTACGGCGACCACATCCGCATCGACGACGACCTCCCCGAGTACGGGTGCGTCCGGGCGAGCGCAGATCCGCGCCCTTCTGTCGAGGAGCGCTGATTCTCCCCTTTCCCGAATGCAGCACTCGCCAGGGCGTCTACACCCTCGGCGACGTCGTCACCTGCCCCTCCGAGGCGCGCATACACGCCCTCGACCTCCTCCTCGAGAAGCTCGCCCGCGAGTGCCCCGACCCGACCCTCCTCAACCGCATTGTCGCCATCAGCGGTGCCGGCCAGGTGCGCCCGCGCTTCCTCCGAGGCGGTCCGGCGGGTGCACGAGCGCGACGAGCGCGAAGGGCGACTTAGGAAGGTCAACCCGGACTCGCTGACCTGCCTGTCTCTCGCTCACCCGCAGCCGCACACGCTCCACTACCTCCCACGACTTCCCCTCGCTCCTGACCGTCCTCTCGCAGACGCCGCACGCGCGCCTCTCCTCCGTCCTCACCGCCGCGAGCGCCTTCTCCCTCGCGCACCCCGCCACCAGCGGCGACTCGTCCGCCGCAACGCAGGTGCGCGATCTCGAGCTGCACTTTGGGCGTCTCGCGCTCGTCGAAGCGGGGAGGACCCGGCGAGCGCGACGCACGCGCAGCTCCTCGAGCGGGGAGGCGCGAGCTCGCGAGCCGCACGGGCGCGAGGGCGAGCACCCGCGCTGCGGCGCCGCAGCTGCTCAAGGTCGTGCAGGGGGATAAAAAGCTCGAGGAGGAGGGCAAGGCGGGCGAGGGCGTGATGGCGCGCACGGGGAGGGTCGTGCTCGAGGGCGGGCTGTTCGCGAGCGTGTTCTCGGCAGGTGCGTCGGCGCTCCCGTGACAGGATCGCTCTGGTTACGGAGTGAGCTCCGTGTGCTCGCTGACCCCCTGACGCCACCCTCACGCAGGTACGCCCCCGCCGACGCCGCCGACGCGTGCTCGACGAACCTGTTCGACCCCGTCCGCGGCGCGTGGGACGACGACGTCCTCGCCTTCATCGCTTCGGGCGGGAAGGGCGGCGAGGAAGCGCAGCAGGCGGGAGAAGCTCAAGGCGTTGCTTGGCGAGGTCGAGATGGACGGCGGGATTGAGGTGCGTCGGCCTGGCCCGGCGAGGATGCCTCGGATGCAGTTCTCGCCACCAGTGCATCCTCGACCTCTGAGCTGTCTGCTGATGCACGCCGCTTGCAGCTGGGCAAGATCTCGCCGTACTTCGTCCAACGCTTTGGCTTCTCGCCGGGTGCGTCCCGCATCCCCCTCTCTCGCTCCTCGACTGACTCTTGTACCTTGCGCAGACTGCATCATCGCGCCCTTCAGCGGTTCCGACCCCTCGACCTTCCTCTCCTTCCCGCTCTCCTACACCCCCGCCCACCGCGACGCCCTCATCTCCCTCTCCTCCGTCGCCGAGACCGACGCGCTCCTTGTCCCGCTCCCACGCTACGAGCCGGACCCCGAGCGCGCGGTCGGGAGACACCCTGCTAAGGCATGGTGGGAGAGCGGTGGCGGAGGAGGGGGCAAGGGGAAGGGCCGCGAGGGGGAGGAGCGCGAGCGCGAGCAGGGGGAGGAGACGCCCGACTACGTCGCCGTGATCTCGTGCGTGGCGCTCGCCCGTTCCTCTCTCGCGTGTCACAGCAGCGACTGCTGATGCAGGGCGAACGCGCTGGCACGTAGGAGCCGGGACGCCGGCATCGGTCGCGCCCTCTCGCGCGACATGTACTGCAACGGGCAGTGGGACGTCTTCTCCCACCTCAGCGCCATCGTCCCGCATGGCGGTACCATCGGGTGCGCCGCGCCTCCTTTCGTCACTCTGCTCTTGCATTGGAGCGCGAGGGGTGTACTGATCCGAGTCCGGCTCACGCTCTCGCCTCTCCGCATGCAGCCTCGATGACAAGTACTACTCGTTCTTCTTCCCGCACGGCGAGGCGACGTCCGCGCAGGGCTTCCTCCGCTTCGTCGACGGCGCGCGCGTCCAGGAGTTCGTCGACAGGAAGGTCAACCCCAGGCTGCTGCTCGAGTCGCAGGGTGCGCAGCCGTCCTCTGCCTTCTTTCCACGCCGTCCGCCGGAGACATGGGCTGATGCTGCCAGAGGACTCCTCCGTAGCCATGTCGCTCCGCCTCCGCCTCGGGCACGTCTACCGCGCGCTCCTTCCCGCCTCGAACCCCTCGCTCGTCAAACTCCGCCCGCACGACCCCGTCGGCTTCCCCGCCCTCTGCGCGTCCTCCTCCCCGTCCCGCCTCATCCTTGTCGGCGAAGCCGCGCAGAACCCCGCCCTCTCGTCCCTCCTCTCGACCATGTTCAACGCGCCCGCGTTTCTCCCCCTCGCAGGCGGGCTCCGCTCGCAAGCCCTCGGGCAGGCTTCGGCCGCCGAGGAGCACGAGCGCGACCGCGGCGCGCTCGACGCCCGCACGCGGACGAGCGCGGCGGCACTCGGCGCGGCGTACAAAGCGGCGTGGGCGCACGCGCGCGCCGCCCACGGCGAGAAGATCCTTCGCAGCGTTCCACCGCCGCGCGATCGACGCGCAGGCGGCGCTCGAGGTCGGGAAGCAGGGCGCGGGGGCGACGCCGGCGAGGCAGGGCGGGGCGGGCGAGCCCTCCGTCGCGGGGACGTTTGCCTCGTCCGGCTTCAGCGGCGAGTCCTCGGCCGCGGCGACGGGCTCCGGCTCCGGCTCGGGGACCGGAACAGCCGCGAGCGCGCTGAGCCGCTTCTCGCTCCCGCGGCCGGGGCAGCACGCGCGCGGCCGCGCGCCCTCCTCCTCCGTCGGCGGCGGCGGGGCGCAGTCCGCCCCCGGCGCGCTCGGCTCGCACGAGGCCGCGGCGGACGGGCACCCGTACGAGCTTGTCCACCGCGCTGTAGGCGGCGAGGGCGGCGCGAAGGGCGAGCTCGAGCCTGACCCGCCGGGGCTGAGCCTCGTTGCGATGCCGGACTGGGACGAGTGGAGATACTACTGCAGCAGTGCGTCGCTCTTGGGCTTCCTTCTTCTTCCAATCACGCGCGAGAGGGGCTGATGCAAGTTCGCGTCCGTGCGCAGTGCTCCCCGAGTTTGTTCGCCTCGAGCGCGCCGCCCTCAAGGGGCTCGTCTAGGCGCCCTCCCTTCCCTCCGCCTCTTCTTTCCTCTCGCCTCCCTTCTTCCCGCTTGACACACCCTACGATCTCTCGACGCTTTTCCCGCCTGGGCTGTCCCGCTTCCCAGCTTACCTCCCCCACGTCGCCCCCGCCTTCGTCGCTTACCCGCATGCAGTCCTCCGCCATTCTTGCATAGACACTTCGTAGTCCCCCTTTCTGTGCCTGTTGCCGTAACATCGACGCTTGCGTAGCCTCCCGCGGGCGACTGGGGAGAGGGGGCGGTGCGCTGGTCGAGGAGGAAAGGCGGCGGCGTCGGTTCTCTGTCGCGGCCTCCTTCGAACCAGAGCGAGCTCGGGGGCATGATGTAGAACTGTACGGTGCCGTTCAGTCTTCCAGCAGCCCTCACGACGGCGTGTGCAGGTGCCATACATTCACCCAACTCTCGCTCTTCATCTCCTCGAGCTTCTCCTCCTTCCTCGACCTGCTCTTGCTCCTTCAAAGCCAGCACACTCCTCGCGGAGCCGCAGGACACGCCGCCTGGCCGGCCTTAGGCGCGCCCGCCGACCGACGCGCCGCACGCACCTCGCCCTCCTCGACGGACGCCTTCGCTTCGTCGTCCGCTCTCCCGCCCGCACCAGGCGAGGATCGCGCAGCTGGACTCGCGCGAGGAGGGCGCGCTGCTGTGCTCGAGTGTACGTGCAGGCTGCCAGGTGTGCACGCGCTCCATTCCTCGAGCGCACCGCCCCACTCGCTCACCCCCTTCTGCCCCTCTCCGCCCTGCGCCGGTTCGACGACCCTGTCCAGCAGACCCGCCATGCCCAGCGCAACTCTCGTCTCTCCACCCACGCCCTTACCCAACGCCTCCACCGCCGCACCGCCTCCCGCACCATCCACCCCGCCGCACTCCCGTCCAGCGAGGAGCGCCGCGCTCGACCGCTGGCGCGAGAGCGAGGACGAGGACGATTGGAGCGCTCTAGTGTCGCGCAAGGAGGGAAAGGCGAAAGAGAAGGCGGTGCAGGGCGAAGATGCTGGCGCGGAGCGGGAAAGGGAGAGGAAGGCGGCGCAGCGGGCGAAGCGGGCTGGTGAGTCGCGCATCTTCTCGATTCGTCCGCTCGTACATCTGTGCGTGACGGCGTGTATGTGGAGCGCGCAAGCTCACCACCGCACTGAACCCGCAGTCGCCTCTGAAGCTTGGGACGACGACTTCCTCTTCCAGGAGGACCCTCCGCCGCCCCCGACACCTCGCCGCTCCAGCTCCCACGCGACGTCGTCCTCGCGCTCACGCCCAACGACCCCCTCACACCGCCACACCTCGTCCGCCTCGCAGGTCCCCTCGACCCCCTCTTCCCGCCGCTCGCACGGCAGCCCCCCGTCCTCCCCGCACCGCGGCTTCTCCTCCAGCGGGCCCGCAACCCTCTCGCTCGACTCGCCCGCATCGTCCATCGCTTGGACGTCCGACCACGAGCCGACCCTGACGGTCCCTCCCACCCACTCGGGCCCCATCAGCGCCGCGACGACGCCCCGCCCTGCGCCGCGACAGCCGCACCAGACGCATCATGCGTCCGCATCCACCTCTACGACCCGCCCGCCGCTCTACCGCCAGACGACCCCGCGCTCGCGCATCCCGAAGCTCTCGTCGAGCCCATCGCGCGACCCTCCTCCGTCCTCATCAACCGAGTCCTCCCCGCCAACCGACTGGGACTACCGCACCGACACGCCGGGTCTAACCGAGGACAGCTGCAACAGCCTCACGACAGGTGAGGAGATCGTCACGGAGCCGGAGGCCGACGACCACGACAGCGGGACGGACGTCGCGGTCGCGCCGCCGCTACAGCAGGGCGCGCAGGGCCTCGGCTCGCGGATCAAGTCAATCAGCGGGAGCAGGAAGTGGCGCTTCGGGCGGCGCGGAAGCGGGTCGAAGGAGGAGCCGCCGCACGCACCGCAGGTCCTCCCGCCGACATCCTCGAGGCGGGCACAGCCCGAGGTCATGGTCATCGACCGCGCCGAGCTCTCGCGCGCGCGTCTGTCGAACTCGTCGCGCTCGGGGCTGCCGCGCCCCGTCTCGTGCTCGCACGGCGGAAAGACGAGCAGCAGCACGGCGGGCTCGGGCTCGACCTCGTCGTCGCAGCAGCAACGCGTCAAGCACTCAAGCGGCGTCCGTCTCAACCTCGTCAACGTCCGCGGGCCGCACCCGCCGGACGAGCCTGCAGTTCGCCCCGCCGCCGATCGTTCCGCCCTCGTTCAGCCGGCGCGGTTCGCTTGCGAGCCCGCACTCGCCCAGCGAGTCGGTCGCCCTCAGCTGGCGCGAGTACACGGGGACGACCACCGAGGGCGAGGAGGACGACGAGGACGACGACGACGGCGAGACGACTGGCGCGGACCTGAGCGACTTTTCCGGCGATGAGGGCGCGCGACGCAGCGGGCGCGGGCGTCGCGTCGGGCGCGGCGGCGCGACGAGGGCGGGAACGCGCACCGCGAGTGCCATCACGCCGTCGACTAGCTTCGCGACAACGAGCACCCGGCCCGTCTCGCCCGTCGAGTCGATCCTCGGCGGCGACCGCTCGCGCTGGAACGCCAGCCAGGTCTCGTTCGCGTCGACCGCGTCGGCGTTTGCGCTCCGCAGCGGCCCGCCGAGCGGGTTTGCCGCCAGCGGGCCGGGCGCGGACGCCTCGCAGGGCAAGAAGCGCAAGCTTACGAAGCGCCGGCCATCGTCGGGCATCTCGCCCAGCGCGAGCTCGCACGACGCGCCCTCGGCGCCGTCGCTCGCGACCAGCGACCGCCCGCTCCTCGCGCCGTCGATCTTCTCGACGTCCTCCGGCGGAAGCTCGCAGCCGTCGTCGTCGGGCCGGACGATCCTCTCCCGCGCGCGGTCGTACCACCGCGCGCAGCCGACGCTGCCCTTCGCCGAGGACTCGGACGTAGAGCGCCCGCCGCGCCAGCGCAGCGTGACGAACCCGACGCAGCAGCAGCAGACCGCGAGCGAGCGCGGGCAGGTCGTCGAGCTCGATACTGAGTGGCTCGGCGTCGTCCCCTTCCCGCCATCCCCGCGCCCGTCGCTTGAGCAGCGCGAGGCCCCCTCTGCCCCGCCAACGCCGTCGCGCAGCTCGCTCCGCTCCCCGTCCCACATTCTCCGCAAGGTCTCCGGCGCAGCGGGCAAGTCGCACCCGCCCGTCACGGCGCGGACGCAGGGCGAGGCGAAGGCCAGCCGGCGCGGAAGCGGCCTCGGGCAGGCGCTGACGAACCTGCTCTCGCGGTCGACGTCGGCGCTGCCGCTCGGCGGGAAGCGCGCGCCGAGCCCCGCGCCGTCGGGCAAATCGGTCAAGTCGAGCAAGAGCGCGCTGCTCCGTCGGCCGTCGAGCAGGGCGTCGCGCATCGCGCAGGATGAGGCGGAGCCGCCCGAGCTGCCCAAGTCGCCGTCGCTCAGCGCGCTGCGGAAGCGCACGTCCGGCTTCGCGCAGGCACCGCCGCCGATGCCGCTCGCGCTCCCGCCGTCGGCGTCGATGCCACTCCTACAGAAGCCGCCGCCGCATCGCCCGTCGCCCACGCCAACCGCCTCTTCGGCGCCGCCTACCATTCCGCGCTCCAGCTCGACCTTCTCCTTCATGAAGCGCCCGCGCGGGTTCTCCCGCTCCGCGCCTAAGGAGGTTCCTCCGCCGCCGCCGCCGCCGGTCTCGCCGAGGAGGCCAGCCTTCCGCCAGCCCTCGTTCGAGGAGACCCCCCGACCTGCGCCGACGCGCCCGTCTCGCACGCCTCGCCCGAGTGCCGCGCCCAGCAGTGCGACTCCTTGCGCCGCGCCGCCACGACCAGCTGCGCGCGGGCAGCTCAACGCCGATTTCAAGATGCCGCGGCCGGTCAGCAACGTCTCGACCGTCTCGTCGAGCGCGAGCGGGACGACCGACGCGACCGAGTCCACGCTCACGCCTCTGGGCGGGTACCGCGACGCGGCTGCCGCGCGCGCGTCCCGCACGCAGGCACAGGTCCCGCCCGTCCCGCCGCTGCCGCGCTACGCGCGCCCTGTGCGCCCGCACATGGGCCACCGCCCGTCCGTCTCCCTCTCGTCGATCATGCCCCTCCGCGCTCCGTCGCCGCGCCTGCCGCCCGCGCGTTCCAAGCCTGGAACGCCCGAGCCGCATGCCGCGCTCACGCTCGAGCTCCATGAGCCGCACCGCCCGCTGACAGCGCTCGGCGCGCCGCTAAAGGCGTACCAATTCGATGACGACCTCGCGCTGTCGGACGGGGAGGGCGGGCTGCCCCGCCGGAACAGCCTCAGCGACTTGCGCATCCCGGCGCGGATCACAAACGCGCAGAAGAAAATCGAGGAGGACCTCGAGCGCGTCAAGCAGTTCGCCAAAGCCGTCGAGGGTGCGTTCGCGGACGGGCGCTGGCCTTCCTTGTTTCTGCAGGACGAGTGCTGACCTCCGTGAGTCCGGTCCCTGGACGCAGAACTCAAGGCCCTTCGGCGGCAGTACGACCAGCTCATCCAGATCTTCGCCGAGCCGCCGTCCTCGCCGAAGCACCTCTCGCCCGAGCACGGGCCGTCGCCCGACGCGCTACACAAGACGGCGCAGGCCGCACGCCGCGTCGAGATCGACTACTCGACATGGTGGGAGCAGGCGCAGACGCTCATCGACCTCGGCGACGGCAAGCCTGCGAAGGAGAAGGCCTCCCCCGGCACGCTCGCGAGCAGGCGCGACCGCTGCGTCTCCCTCGCGCCGGAGAAGACGCCACCTCGCGTGGCGGCGCTCCTCCCGTCCGAGTCGGAGACCGAGACGGAGGCGACGTTCGCGACGGCCGCGCTGGGCAGGAACGGCTCGACGGCGCGGAGGCTGCGTCGCCGCCCGAGCGCATCGTCGTTCGAGACAGAGGCGAGCGTCGCGGTGCGCCAGCGTGAGATGCTCCGCGGGGTGCTCGCCCCGGCGCTCAAGGGCGCGTCACTTCCCTCTCGCGCACCGCCTGCGCCGCGCCCACCACTCCCGCGGCTCGACTCGGGCCTCTCCAACGGCAAGCGTTTCAGCGGCGTCCCGCTCGGGCATGCGCACACCATCTCGCCGACGACGCCGCGCTCGCCGTCGACCAAGCCGCTCCCGCCCGCTACTTCGCGCCGCGTCAGCCGTGGCGGCGTATTCGGCATCCGCGAGTTCCTCCTCCGCCTGAGGTCAAAGGCGACCGAGGAGCTCGCTGCATCCGTCGGCACCATCCCCTCGACGCTCGACGCGTCCCTCTCTTCCTCCTCGGCACCCTCGCCCGCCCGGCGCTCCGTCTCGGACCCCGCCAGCCGCCCGCTCACCCCGCATCAGCGCGCCTCGTCCACACTCCGGCCTTCCGCACCCCCCGCAACCTCGTCCTCCTCCCCGCCGCCAGCGCACCACTCGTCGAGCGAATCAGACGAAGACTGGGACGCAGACCTCGCCGTCTCACCGCCACGCAACTCGCTCCTCAGCTTCGACACCGAGCTGAGCGGGCCGCCCTCCGCTGCAGCGCACGCGCGCCGCGAGCGCACGCGCAGCGTCATCGTCGCGGGCGCGACCAGCGGCGGCGGCGCGGGCGCGGCGGAGAAGATGGTGCTCACGACCGAGGCGATGCCGCACCTCCTCGACAAGGTGCGCGAGGTGCGCGAGGCGTGCGAGGCGTGCATTGGGCTGCTCAAGGGGCTGACGGTGTAGCCCGCGCGTGTTCCGCCCATTGTGTTTACCCATTCCTCTGTCTCAATACCCTCGCACCGCCACTCTCGTTCTCTGCAGGCTCTCCCCTCTCCTCTCTTGTTTTTGCTACTCGTACAGCGCAATCGCATCCAGGTTCCAGTTGCCCACTAGCAGGAGACGACCGCCTACGAGCCCGCCACCTCGATCCGCATCCCGCCCTCATCTTCGCCCTCCGGGTCGTCCTCCGACACGATGCAGCGCAAACTCGACGCCGAGCCGGTGTTGGCTCTGCGGTAGCCGTATTCGCGCCATTGGACTCGCCTCGCACGAGAGGAGGAAGCGGCGCGGCTCGTTGAGGCGGCGGGGCGGCGCGTCGGGATCGAGGTAAACTGCGGGATGAGTCGCATCAGAGCGCGCCGAGCAAGAGTGGAGATGGTACGCACGCTCTTCCACCTCGCCGACGTAGTCGAAGAACCGCTCTGCGAGCTTCCTGAGCGGGAGGCGGTCGCGCTCGTCGTCGTCTTCCGGCGCCGCGCCGCCCTCGTCGCGGGAGCGCTTCTTCGTCTTGCTCTTGCTGCGCAGGTGCGACGGGAGGAGCGGAGGGACGCTTCTGCCGCGAAAGGGTCGAAGAGGACGAGCGAGGGCGGCCTGTGTGGGCAGCACAATCAGCTTCGAGCGCAGGAGGAGAGGGGATGGCGGCGTACGGAGAGCAGAGGTGCGAGAAGGTCGAGACAAAGTGCGCGAGGATGGACGCGTACGCTTCGACGCCCGCGCTGTGTTGGCAAGGTGGTCAGGTTATGCGAGGGAGACAGACGAAACAGCGAGGACGCACCCCTCGTTGATCTGCTCTTCAAGGTAGTCGCTCGGGGAGTGCAGGATCACCAGTGTCGGCTCGTACGATAGGCAGCTCGGGTCTACAGGCTCTTCGCGCCCGTTTCGACGTGGGCAGCTTGAGCTTCTGCGGCGTGGGGGCTTGGGAAGAGGTAGACCGTCGAGAGGAAGTAGCTGAGGTGGGCGGAGGTGGGGAGGTAGCTGTGTGCGGGTGACTATCTGTGAGAGCCAATCTTTGCCGCGTCGGGATAAGGGGGAGAGCGCACCGGATGTCGATCAAGTCGAGCAGACGAGCCGTCTGGCTGTCCCTCCGCGATCCGAAGAGCGAGACGTCGCCCTCCTTCGCCAGCTCTGCCCGCAGCGCGCCCTCGTCCGACGTAAGGACAATCACACGTCGCTGCCTGCGTCGCGGCAGACTGTAGGGCTCGTCCGTATCCTCGGCATTGTCCTCGCTCTGCGGCGCATCGTCTTCGACCGCCCGCTGTTTGCCCCGCGCCTTGGCCGAGAGGACGGGCGCGGGGGCCTCCTCTGTCCCGTCGTCCTCGCCCGCGTGCAGGTGATTGAGCGCGAGGTGCAGCAGCGAGCTCAAGGGGATCGGCCCCACCACGGCCAGCGAGGAGGAAGGGAGGGAAACGGGTGCGCGGGACACGGTCGAGGCGGCCGGGAACAGGTCCAGCAGGTTGAGGACAGTCCCGCAAGCATGTCTAGGCGCTCTCGCGTGATCGGGGTGGGTGTCGAGGTTGAAGAGGACGGACGAGCAAGGTTGTCCTCCTCAAGCACACTCGCTCGCCCCTTGGGCACCGCTGATGCGCATACGGGCGATTACACAGCCTGTCTTCAGCCGCCCCGATTGCCGCTGGACTCCCCCACTACGCTCATCGCTCTATGGCTTCTCATCAGTCGAGACACTTTCGTCTGCGCGCGCAACGCAGCACGACCACGGATAAGGCTGCAGCATCGTGCATCGCGGCCTACACGTCTTTGTCGATGCCACGTCGGCGGAAGATGGGCTCGCTGATCCCCGTCATCGCGCACCCCCTCACAAGGACGACCTCGCTCCCGCACGTCCTCTCCCTCTTCAGCGGCGCGCGGTCGCTCGCATCTCTTAATGCATGTGCCAGGCTCAGGCTGACCGAACCTTCACAAGTCCGAGTCCTGGCGGCCCGCGCGCTGGAGCTCCTCTGACTATCGTCCCTCCTGCACCCTTCCTTCGCCTTTGCGAGTCACTTCTTCCCCTTGCCGAACCAACCCAGCTCACAGCTTCGCGACACCGCGCTTGAGCTGCTCGTACTGCGCACATGCTGCTTTGGAGGCCCTTTCTCGACGCCGTTGAGGCGGCAGTCGCAGCTGGCGTCTCCACATCCTGCTCGCGTCCCTTGCTCCGTCGCAGCGCTGCACACTGGTACGCTCAGCGAACACAATGCAGGCATGGCGGTAAGCGTACGGGCTCGTCAAGGAGCCGATGGGAGGAGGAGCGAGGAGGGGAGGCATCTATGGGCGCCGTCCTCACAGTCGGCTCGGAATCCACCCGACGCACACACCATGGGGGATCCACTGGGTGGAGTTGACGACACTCTGGGGGCGGGAGAAAGAGAGACGTGCTCTGCTGAGGGATTAGCTGGGAATGGAGCAGAAGACGGCGTGGAAGGGTGAGTTGGGAGGCGGCTTACGACAGCGGTAGCAAGCCAAAGGATGTACAGCGCTCGCTGCGCAGTTGCGAGGCGCTGCAGCATGACGAGTGGGGCCGTGCGAACATCACAAAGTGCCGCGTGAGCGGAGTCCGGAGATGTTGAGTGACGGTTCCCGCTCCTCCCCCTCACCTTCCGGCCCTCTCTCTCCCTGCTGCGGCTCGTGCACGCCCGCTCAGCCCTTCCACCCAGTCCCCGACCTACAGACAAGCCCCCGTCAAGCGTGCGCACCCCTCGCTGGCCTGCTCGCGCAACCTTCCCAAGCTGACCCTCTCGGCCCCCCTCCCCCTGCAGCAAGACACTCGTACCATGGCTGACGTCGCCAGCTACGATACCGGCCAGTACACGCCGTGGGAGGAGGCGGGCGAAGCGGCAGCCACGTCCGCCGCGGCTGAGGAGACTTGGGACGAAGGGACGACTTCGGCGGCTGCCGACAATGGCTGGGCGGCGACGACCACCAGCGCATGGTGGGATCCCGCGACGACCTCGACCGCCGCGCCGACGACGAGCATGAGCCCGGCGTGGACACCGTCAGCGAGCAGCGCCGCCTGGTCCTCGAGCAGTTCAAGCACGACCACGCCGGTGCCCTCCTCTTCTTCCTCGACGACGACCACAACTACGTCCACTCCCTCGTCTTCCTCGGCCTCGACGACGACGTCCACCCCCGTACCGTCCTCTTCCTCTTCCGCTTCCTCGCTCGCCTCGTCCGTTCTCTCGATCTCTTCCGCCGCCGACAAATATGCGACTGTCTCGCGCTACTCGAACCCGTCGGGCACCGCGCTCGCCTCGTCCTCCTCGTCGAGCAGCGGGTCGTCATTCAAGATCACCTACCTCATCCCCGTCTTCGTCGGCCTCCCCATCATCGCCTGCTTCGCGCTCGCCGCATGCACGTACGGCAGGTGGTGGGGCCGCGACAAACGCCGCATGCAGACGCCCTTCTCGGACGGGATGGCGCCGGCGCGTGGTGGGGTGGCGCGGGCGGCGGGTCGTGGGGCAGTCGCCGCAGCAGGCGCGACGCGGACGCCGATGCCGAGGAGACGGGCGGGCTCGTGGAGGGCAAGTGGACGGGCGGCGCGGACGACTACGACGAGAAGCGCTCGTCGTCGCCGGTGAAGGGCGGCGCGGACGTTGTGAGCGGCGCGTCGAGGTGGAGCGGCTTCTTCGGCGGTGGTGCGGGCAAGAGCGGTCAGCGCGAGGACCGCCCGGACGTGCCCTTCCTCTCGATCTCGCACGCCCCGCCGATGCAGCAGGACGCGCGTTCGTCCCGCCCACGCGGTCGTCCTCAACGCACGACTTCCCGCGCTGGGGTCAGGTCGCTCCGCAGGCGCCGAGCGGCCAGCACCTCACCGCCGGCGTCTGGGGCGCCAGCTCCGCCTCACAACGCTGGGTCAAGCGCAGCGGTAGCGCCCGCAGCACGCTGAGCGACAAGATCCGCTCGCGCTTTAGCGCCGGCAGCGCGCCTCTCGTCGCCGATTGCCCGTCGCCGTCCGTCTACTCGCCGAACGTCGAGGCGGGTAACATGGGCGCCGCGGGTGCCTACATGGGGTTGCACAGCGCCCTGGAGGAGGAGGACGAGGACCTGCTCGCCGACGAGAAGGTCGATTACGACGCGCTCCTCGGCGCAGCGCGCGTCGGCGACGGCCACCTCGCGCGAAGTATGCCAACGGCGAGGTCACCGACGCGGAGCTCTTCCCGCCTCGCCCTGAGCAACAGCAGCCGTTCCCCGCCGACGACGCTCGCGAGCGGTACTACGCGCGCCACGGCCCGTTCGCCCAGCCATACCGCGACTCCCCTCCCGCCTTCGCCGTCGACCTCCCCGCCGCCCCGTCCCGTCTGCAGGTCTCGCCGAAGAAGTCGGCGACCGTCCTCTCGCGCCCCGCGCCCGATACGCCCGAGCGTGCCCCGACGGGCAACCTCCTCTTCGCGTACGAGTCGCCCGTCCGCGCGCAGCCGCCGTCTACCTCCCGCCGTCCGCCGCTCCCGCCTGCGCCGCGCGTCTCGCCCGCCCGCGGGCCCACCTCCGCCCCTCTCACCGAAGCGCCCCCGCGGATCCCCTTCCGCCAGCAGGCTCCTCCTCACCTCGTTCGCCCCGCCTCTCGCCCTGCCGCGCCCTCCTCGCCCGAGACCCGCCAGGACCTCTTCTTCAGCGGTCCGCCAGCTGCGCCATCTTCCAGCGGACACGGCCATGTCGGCGCGCCCATGCCCGCCTTCGAGGCGAGCGAGCTGGCGTACGAGATGGACGGCGCCGATGCGCTCGCCTACGGCGCGGCGGCACCCGCTTCGAAGCGGACGACTGCCGGCGGGCGCTCCTCGCCGACGAAGCAGCCCAGCAGCAGCGGGCTGAGGGAGCTCGCCGTCGCGGACGCTGGGCCGAGGTCCCGCCGTGACGATGCCGAGCGGCTCAAGCGCGCGGTGACGGAGGTCAAGCCCAGCGTTGCCTCGCAGCAGACGAGCAAGGCGCCCAAGGCGTCATCGCGCAGCGGGTCTACGCCGACGAAGGCGCGCCGCTGTCGGCGTACGCCCAGCTGCCGAGCCAGCAGCAACCCGAGGCTGCGCGTCTCGCGCACGGCCCGAGCCGGGCGGACCTCCGCCCGAGCAAGTCGAGCGCGGCGCAGCAGAGCCGCCCGCGCCCGTCGCTCGGGTTCGACCCCGTCTTCGACGACGCGCCCGCGCTCGCACCGCTGCAGCACCCTTCGAAGGTGCGTGCTGCAATCGAGAACATCGAGACGCGCGCGCCGACGCCCGAGAAGGCGCACCACCGCAAGACGGCGTCGCACGACTCGGCGCGTTCGGGACGGTCCGCCTCCTCGACCGCGGCAGCGGCGAAGCTTCCGGCGCCGCAGCGGCTCGAGCGGTCGACGACCGCCGCGGCGCCAACGACGTACCGGCGCGCGCTGGGGCGCAAGGGGCTTGATACAGACTCGGACTCGTCGGACGACGACGAGGCGATCGCGACCAAGCGGCGCGTCTCGATGCTCATCCTAAATCGGTCCAAGTCGCAGTCGGGCGCGCTGTCGAACGACTCGCACGAGTCGACGAGCGTCGAGGATGAGGCGCGCCAAGCGCGGCCGCTCTCGAGTGACCCGAGGCGGCTCTCAATGATGCTCCGTCGCGGAAGCAGCGCCGCGAACCTCGCAGCGACGGTGGACGATGAGTAGGGTGGAGGGAGCGAAGTAAGGGGGGAGGTGAAGCTGTCGAGGGGGAGTCGAGGCGAGAGCTCACAGTCACTTGTACACCAGCGCCTGCTTACGCCCTATCGTTATTCTTGCATTGACATCCGTCTCACCTTCGCTCAGGTCACAGCGCGAGCGAAAGAATGCGAAGTAGACCGCATCCGCGCGCGCGAGCGAGTGGAAGTGAGGTAGCACCACAGTGCGGTCCTCCCACCCGGGGAGAAAGGCGGGAGTGAAGCGAAAGAGTGTCCTTTTGCATGCAAGATGCCGTCTACTCGGTCTTTTTCTCGCCCGCCTTCTCCAGCGTGGCGTCCAGCGCCTCGAGCCGCTCGACGAGGGTCGGGTGGTTGTGGTTGAGCGCCGAGTAGACGTGGTCGACGCCGTAGACCGCCTGAGTACGCTCGCTAGTCAGCACATGTCGAGTGTGAGGCGAAGGAGGAGAAGCGGCGCACGAGGTTCTTCTCGTGAATCGTCACAAGCGCCTTCTTGAGGTTGCGGGCGTACGACCCGCCGAGCTTGGCCGCGAACGCGTCCGCGTCGTACTCGAGCCTGCGCGTGATCGAGTTGTTGACGAACTTGAGGAAGGTCGACAGCGGGGAGAAGAGCGTCGACGCGAGGTACAGCGCGATGATGGTCGGGCCGACGGAGGCGAGACCGGGTGAGCGAGCTTCGTCGCGAGCGAGGGGTGGAAGCCGAACGAGGCGAGGAGGTGGCGGTTGCTGAGGAGGAGGGAGAAGATCGAGAGCGAGAAGGCGACCTGCGCGAGGCTCGTCGCGAGAAGGTAGACGATGTGCGTCCCCTTCCAGTGGCCGAGCTCGTGCGCTGCGGGCATAGTATATGTCAGCGAGGCTCCACAAGAGCGGAAGTGTGCGGCGCACCGAGTACAGCCTCGACCTCCTCGGGCGTGCTCTTCTCGAGGAGCGTGTCGTAGATGACGATGCTTGGTGAGGAACGGCAGGCCGAAGAAGTAGGCGTTGCTGTGCGACGACCTCGTCGAGCCGTCGACGACCCAGACGCGGCCGAGCGGGAAGTTGAGGCGCTGCGCGAGCGACTTGACGTGCGGGTAGACGGGCGAGTCCTCGGCGAGCGGGGTGAACTTGTTGAACATGGGCGCGATGAGGTACGGGTACACGAGGACCATGGCGATCTGGATCACGAAGCTGCAGTGTACGAGTCAGCAGGGCGCTTGGGGAAAGGTCAAGCGGGGACGCACATGAAGGCGATCGTCCAAGAGACAATGCGGAGGATCGCGTCCTGGCCAGCATAGTGGACGATTTTGACGATGCCGGCGATGAGAGGGACCTCGAGAACGAGTGAAACGAGGAGATTCTTGAAGATGTCTGTCACGAAAGTCGCCTTGGTCATCTTGTTGCTGTCGCGGCGGAAGGTTAGCCTCCGCAGGGATAAAGAGCAGGACCAAACACACAATCCGTGCTTCTCCTCCATCACAAAGTTCTTGTAGTAATCGGCCGGGATGGCGAGGACGGTGCCAACGAGCGTCGTGAGCGCGACGAAGCCCATCGACTGCCTGATCTCGCTCGGGTGCGCGCCGACGCCGGGCACGTGCTTCGCCGCGTCCCATAAGCCCTTGAGGAGCGTCCAGTCCGCGCCGCCGACGCTGAACCCGAGCGCGCGGAGGACGGGCTTCGCGGCGTCCGTGAGGAAGATGGCGGTCTCGACGAGGCCGATGGTCGACAGCACAGAGCCGAAGTTGAGCTTGTGGCGAGCGTAGGCCTGCGATTTAGTGTAGGTGTCGTGCGCATCGGACGCCGTGATGTAGGGCTTGAGCGAGGAGGGGAGGGTGGGGTGGAGGATCGGCGAGAGGTAGGGGCGCTGGCGGAGCTGCCGGAGAGTGAGAACCGTCAGCTCAGTGTTACGCTGGAGGTCAGGCTGCTCGCCTGCGGCTATAAGCTCTGGGGACCACCCGCGTGCATCGGGTGGAGCGTAGGCGAGATGAGCGGATTCGGCTCCACATTGGCCGGGCGTCGTCCCAGCTCTCCATCAGGGTCACTGCGAGCAGTCCAGTTCGACCGCTACGCCACAAAGAAGGGAAAGAGAACGCACCCGACCCACGACTCGAACAGCTCGCCGACGACGACCGACGCGAGGATGGCGGTCTTCCATGGGATGGAGGGGTCGGCGAGGCGTTCCTGCAGGCTCTGAAGCAGTCCAGCCATCCTGGAGAGCAGGGGCGGTGAAGTGGAGGAGCTCGACCTCGGGACGACGACGACGCGGAGGTTGGCCCTCATCCCCGCCGCCGCTCTCGCTCATACGAGCGGGAGACAGCTGGATCGCGTTTGCAGGTGTCTACTGGAGCTTCTGTGCCGATTCGACCGTGCCCTGTGCTCTCCTCGCTGCAAAGACTCGCTCCTCCTCACCGTCATGCTGATGAGGCCCTCAGCCTCGCCAAGCTGCGCCCCGCTCGCTCCACTCCGCAGATGCTGTCTTTAGCGTGCTCTCCCGCCGCCGACCAACCCGCCATAGCCGCAGCTCTCGTTCCTAGCCCAATCTGCTCACTTCATGCGTGCTCCCGCTCGAACCGCTGCTCTCAGGCTCATTCACGCTCTCCCCGAACAGAGGCGCACGAGGGCGAATAACGTAAGAGTTCGTTACGGAGACGATAAGAGGAGAAGCGAGGAGGAGAGGAATCTACGGGTCCGACGCCGCCGTCCTCAAACTCGGCTCGGGGTCCAACCGACGCGCACACAACATGGGGGGATCCGACTTGACTGGATAGAGGACACGCTGGGGGCGGGAGAGAGGGGGGGAACTCTGCAGAGGGATTAACGGGGAAGGAGGTGAAAGACGGAGTGCGAGGAGGGGAGGAGGAGCGGTTCCGGATCGCTTAGTTGACGAGCGAGCCGAGGCCGTTGTAGCAGTAGTACGGGTTGGTGTCCGAGTTGGCGCGGCGGAGGGTGTAGCCCGACGGGCACGAAACACGGCAGACCGAGTTGCGGCACGAGGGGGTACCAATGCCGTTGTCTGCGGAGGGTGGGTGGGCGAGGTCAGCGCGAGCGACGGCGAGTTGCGACAGGAAGGTGTAACGCACACGACGCCGGGCACGCGACGAGGTTCGAGCCAGTGCCGCAGTGCAGCGGGTCCGACGCGGTGTTGAAGCAGACGTACGGCGCCGAGCCGTCCGAGTTGGCCGAGTAGCGCGAGAAGCCGAGGTCGCAGCCGATCTCGCACTGGTTGTTGGTGCAGAGCGCGTAGCCGTTCGCCGGGACGTCGCAGACGACGCCGCCGCAGGTCGCGCCGGGGGCGACGGTCGCGACGCACTGCTCGCCCTGCTGCGCGAAGCCCTCGTTACAGGCGTACGCGCACTTGCCGCGGTAGCAGACGTTGGCCGAGTTGTCCGGGCCGGGGAGGGCGCGGTTGACGCAGACGGCGTCTGTTCACAGGCGGAGGAGGAAGTCAGTCGGGGGCGCTCTAGGAGGCAAGATGGTGCGCGACGCACTGGTGCCGCAGCGGAGGCGGGCAGCGGCGACGGCGAGCTTGGTGCCGGTCATGATGGACGAGGCGTCGCCCTTGAAGACGTTCGCGGCGCGCTTCTTGAGGGCCTTGGCGGCAGCGGCGCGGCGGGCGACCGCAGCCGAGGGCGAGACGCCGCGGGCGGCGTGCTGGGTGTCGCGGCGGACAACGCCTGCAGAGGATGCAGCTCGTCAGTCACGGTTGCGGGGCAGCTGTGCAGGCGCGAGGAGGGGCTTCGTCGCGCGCGGGACGCGTCGAGCAACGATCGTCGCGTCGAGGGCCGACGACGGGCGTCGAGATACCCTCCCTCCAGCGAGCTCGGAAGAAGTGGACGTACCGGCCGGGGTGGCAGTGGCGCTGATGGGCGAGAAGGCGAGGGCCGCGAGGGCGATGGACGCGAGGACGGTCTTGAACGAAGGCATCGTGATGAGGGGCGGTTGGTTGGGGGTTGAGGGGAGGGAGCGAAAGTTGGAGATAGGGATGGAGCGAGTGACTGGAGCACTGCTTGTAACGAGTGACAAGGGAGAGCGAAGCGAGCGACGGGGGGACGAGGGAGAGAAGAGGAGGAGAAGCTGCACGGCGCGCGCAGAGGCGGACGCGGTTGCGCCCAGCGTGTTGTTTTCGCGCCGCGCGGGCGAGGCATCTTCGAGCCTTTGGGGCTTGGGATCGGCGCGGGAGCAGGCGCGGAGAAACTCTCCAGGACAAAAGTCAACCGCGTCGAGGCGCGGCCTCCGTCACGCGCAAGTTGGAAGCGATCACTCAACGGCGCGGGCGGGTTGTTCGAGCGAAACTCTGGGCGTGGCGCGCAAGCAAACAACAAACAACAACGTTGCACGCAGGAGCTGCAGCGATGAAACCTCGCCCCGCCTCGGCCGCAAGATTGAGGAGGACCACTGCAAGCCGCTTCTGCCGGGAGCATCTTTTCCGTCCCGAGAAGCTCGAGGCCAGGCGGAGCAGCGATGGAAGTCCGGTCGCGCGCGGCGTCCACGATCACGGGCATCAGCCGGCACGGGAGCACGTCGCGACGGTCGCATAGCCCCGTCGACGATTCCACGGCTTCAGCGGCACCGGGGTGCGAGCTTGCGAGGCTGAGCGCGTTGTTGTTCGTACGGCGGTCGTGCACTGCAGCCCGGGCAATGGAGCAGAGGGCAGCGCTCAATGGGATTCATCAAGACGCGCTAAGGGCGTGCGGTATGCTGGGGAAGCGGGGGGATGGGAAGGTAGATGCCATCTGCGAAGTGCGCAGTGCGGCGTCAAGCCGTGGGCGTTGCATCTAGACATCGCGCGCGGCGATGCAGGCGGAAGAGCGGGCCGCGAGCAGGTCGTCGCAGGCAGAGAGCGGAGCAGGACGACGGTGACGACGACGAGGCTCCGGGCGACGCTGGCTTCGGGCGCAGGTCGACCTGTTGGCTGCTCCAGAGGTCTGAGTCTGCTCGCGAGGCTGTCAGCATCGTGCGAGATGCGGTGAGCGAGACGACGCAGTTGAGCCCGTCGGTCCGCATCGAAACCTCGCCTCCTGCCAATCTCCTCCGCCGCTCAGCGCTCCTCCCGTCACCTGCAGCTCCTCGAGCATCGCCCAGCAACCTCTGCCTTTCGGCCCCCCCTCGGGAGCCGCCTTCCCTCGCCCGTTGCCGTTCATCACGCTCATCTCGACGCGCCCCTTCCCGGCATGCTCGCGCACAACGGTCCGCTCCTTGTCCATCGGGTTTCGCACGCCGCTCGACGCCGCCGGGCCGGGAGTAACGCATGATGCGGTCGAGACGTGGGAGCCAGTGGCTCTGGGTGCGGGTTCGGCGGCAGCGCTCCGGGCGCTGGCTCGGGAGGAGGAGGGGGTGACGGCGCAGACGTGAGAATGAACCTTGCCCGGGAGCCAGCGTTGCAACACACTGTGGCGAGTGTAGATGTGGAACGAGTCAGGCTTGGGCACGCTGATGCGGCTGAGCGCGAGGTCGGAGGCGGCATTCCAGCTGGCTGGCGCAAAGTGGTAACGGGTACCGAACAGGACGATTGAGAGCGGCGCAGGAGGAGGATGGGAGGAGAAGGAGTGATGGGTTGGGGCGCGAACGCGCAGTGCACGCCGAGCGACAGGGGTGGACCCTCGGAGATGAGGGAAAGAGGGGCGCTGCGGTTGCCGAGGTGGTCAGAGGCGGACGTGCATGCGGGGGGAGCAGCCCAAGACCCAGTCAAAGAGCATGACCGGGATGAGCGGGTGCGGGACAGAGGCAAGTCAAGCGGCGGCGACGAGAGGTTGACGGAACGGGGGGTTCGAGCGGCGCCTTTGTCCTCGCGGGCGGGAACCGCCCGTACACGGTTGCGCAGAGGCACGGCCGCTTTGCTGCGCCAGGAGGCCTCTTGGATGCAGGCCTCACCGTAGGCGTGAACGGCGGAGCGGGGTGGGAGGGTCGAAGGCGGATGATGACAACGAGGGGCGCTCAGCGGCACAGCAAGGTGAGTGACGCGCTCGTTCGCGCCTGCAGCCCGTTCGTGAGGTCTCTTAGGGCGGTTTGAGCGAAGCAGAATGCACAGAACCGCGACGCGAGTCCGTGACCAAGAGCGAGGGCAGCACGTGCGCTGCGGGAGGAAGAGCAAGGCGGCGGAGAGGAGCGAGACGAGCAGGAGCCGCGTGAACAGACCCAGTAGTGACGGGCATGAGCAGCCAGCATGGCAGCAGAGCGAGACGAGGTGACGGCGTGAGGGCAAGCCATCTCGCGCGCTCGCGGCCAAGTTGCCGTCACGCCCAACGTCGCGCTCTCCCCACCGCCGCAGAGTCCTCGCTCGACCGCGCACCCTCCCCCAGGCTACTCTACGAGCACCTCCGCGCTACCCCCGCCCCCGTCGCGCTCGCCCCACGCGCTCCCGACGCGCCCCCATCCGATCCTCATCAGCCGCACGCGTCTCGACAACACCACGTCAGGAGGACTGCCTGCCTGCGCAGACGCACCGAGCATAAGGAGACATACCCTACACGCGTCCCGGCGCTTCCGCCCCGTACGTCCTATCGCTCCCCTCCTCCTCCCGCTCGATCCGGCATCACCTGGCGTGCGCGATGTCAACGCGCGAGAGCCTCTCTGCGGGCGCCCGCGAGCGCGGCAGTACGCCAGGAACGCGCTCTCGACGCGCTGGCAGGGCGCTCGCTGGGCACGGGCGCCGTTGCGGGATTGACATCACGGGAGGACCACCTCAGGCTGGAGGGGCTGCCGACAAGGGGCTTGCACCGCGCAAAGCAGCGCAGCGTTGCTCAGAACAGTCTACTGACCCCGTACTCCGCCCCTGTGCTAGTCGCGCGCGTTACCCTACCCTTCCCCAGCTCCCTCCTTCCCACTCACCGCGCCTCCCGCCCGCCGCCATGTTCTTCAACTCGGACCTCCTCACCAAGCGCGGCGCGCTCGCGCAGGTGTGGATGGCGTCGCACCTGTCGTCCAAGCTATCAAAGCAGGCCCTCACCTCGACCTCGATCCCCAAGTCGGTGCAGTCCATCCTCGGGCAGGAGCTCCTCCCGATGGCGCTCCGCCTCTCGGGCCAGCTCCTCCTGGGTATCGCGCGCATCTACAGCCGCAAGACCAAGTACCTCCTCGACGACGCGCAGGAGACCCTCCACAAAGTCAAGAAGGCGTTCCAGAACGAGGGCCGCGCGGCGGTCGACCTGCCCGAAGATGGTCACGGGCGTCGGGCGCGGGCGCCGACGACGCGGCGAGGGGCAACAAGGACATCAACCTGCGACGCGAGGGCGGTGACCTCGAGGACATGCTCGCGCTCGAGTTTGCCAATGAGGATTGGTGCGTTCGCCTATCCTACACACTCACTACATGCTGACGCTCGTACGCACAGGTCGCTCGAGAAGCATCTCGCCGCAAACGCCGCAAAGACGGACAAGAAGGGCAAGGGCAAGGCGCTGACGGCCAACATCGCCGACATCACGCTCGACGAGTCGTTCGCGTACGACGGCGTCCTCGGCGACAACCTCGACTTTGGCGGCCTCGACGACATGGGCTTCGACCCGGACTTTGCGCTCTTCGACGGTGATGACGAGCTCGGCGCGCTGGCAGGCCCGAGCGGCGAGAAGGCCTCGCCCAACAAGAAGAAGCGCGCGCGCGGCACGGACGGCGGCGACGAGGAGGGACGAGGACGACCTCTCGGTTGAGATGGGCCGGCGCGACTCGCTGGCGAACGCCTCGGAGCGCAACTCGATCGGCCCGCTCGACCTCTCGTTCGGCAAGGACGGCGCGGGCGACGTGACGTTCGGCGAGGGGGGTGACAACGACTTCGGCGGGTTCGACCATGGCGGCGCGTTCGACCTTGACCTCGGCCTCATGGACGGCGCAGGCGCGGTCGACTTCCACCAGGACTTTGGCGGCGGGTTCGACGAGGAGCAGCGCGAGAAGAGTGCGCACCTCCTCCTCTTGTGTCTCATCGAGCTCCACTCACCGCTCTCCTCGTGCAGCCCCGACCGTCGCTGGCGACGACTCGACCTCGCTCCAGCTCACCCCGCGCGCGGCGGCCGAGGTCGCCGCTCGCCAGGCGGCTGCCGAGAAGGAGGACAAGCAGCCGCCGAAGAAGCGCGTCAAGCACGTCGCTGCCGACAAGGTGATCGAGCTCGAGTGGGAGGCCGGCAGGCTCGAGGGCAAGGACCGGTTCAAGGACGTGCGTCTTCGCTCTCCCTTCTGCGCACGACCGCAGACGCTGACATACATGCGCGCACAGCCGGAGTACCTCCCTTCTTCCCGCCTGCACCTCGCCCTCCTCGACACCCCCTCTTCTGCCCTCCTCCCCCGCGCTCTCCCCAAGACCAGCAAGTCTGCCCCCTCCCTCGAGCTCTTCGCGCCGCCGGGCCTCCTCGCGCCCGAGCTGCAGGACCTCTTCGCGATGCCGACGCGGCGGGAGCAGATCCGCCTCGAGGTCGCGAGCGCAAGGAGGACCGCGCGGTCGAGCAGGGCCGCCGCGCGATGAGCGTCCTCTCGAACGTGAGCCACCTCCGCGCCGATGGCGCCGACTTTGGCCTCGACGCGTTCGGCGCCGCGGACCTCCACCAGGAGTTCGGCGGCGGGTTCGACGACGCCGACCTTGGCGGGTTCGACCACGGCGCGGGTTTCGACCTCGAGCTCGACCCCCTCGGCGCGGGCGAGGACCCGCTCGCGACGCCCAAGCGCCCGAGGAAGAAGCGCCGCACGGGCGACGGCGGCGAGTTTGCCGCCGACGAGGAGGACCTCCTCGCGACGCCTGCACGGTCGGTCCTCTCTGCGCTCGCGCGCGAGGAGCTCCCGCAGTACCACTCGGAGGGCCCGCTCGCCGTCTTCGACGACGTCGCGTCGTCGAGCGTGGGCGGCGCGCGCTCCGTCGCGGGGACGGCGACGCCGAGCCAGAGCCAGAGCCAGCTGCTGAGCCAGAGTCTCGGGACGGAGCAGGAGCGCGCGGCGGCCGAGGCGGAGAGCGTCGTCACGCAGAAGAGCGGGAACATCAGCCTCCAGAGCAGGAACACGCGCAAGGCGGTGCGCGTGCTCAAGGAGCAGCTGGCGGCGGATGTCGACGCCGAGGTGCCCGAGGAGAGGAAGGTGGAGTTCACCCAGGTCGCTGAGAAGGTGCGCTCTCTCTCCCACACTACCGTACGAAGCGGCGCGCTGACCAGCTCCTTCCCGCAGGCCTCCCGCCGCGCCGCCGCGTCCTTCTTCTTCGAACTCCTCGTCCTCTCGTCCGCCGACGTCGTCAAGCTCAACCAGCCCTCGGCGTACGGCGAGATCGAGGTCCGCGGGACGCAGAAGCTGCAGGAGATCGCCGTCTGAGCGTGCGCGTGCGAGGAGGAGGGCGTGCATACCGGGCGGGGACGGAGATGGAGATACCCCTACGACGACGCTTTGTTTACTTGCGACTACTTTCTGGAATGTATGGCTGGTCAGTGCACTGCCTGCGCGCGCCGTCGAGCGACGAGAGCGGGCAAACAAAGGCTGGTCGTGTGCGTTGCGCTCCTCTCGCTTCGCCTTCCGCTTCTGCGCGCTTGTTCTCCGAGAGTTCCTCGCTATCGAGCGCCGCGTCGAACGATGCAATCTCTCTAACGAGCGCTTGTCTCCCGCCCGGCTGACCTCTCTGACGAGCCTTCGTCGATCTCCTCTTCGACCGCTTGCAAGGCTGTATCTCGTGCGGATCGCTCAGTCTTCGACACGGAAGACTACCTCGAGCCGAGAACGATGGGAAATGTGCACAGAGCCTGCGGCGCACACTCACCCGCTCGCCCAGCGGGAGCAGGCCGGCAGGGCGGCGCCCAATCGCCCTCGTGCGGCCACGAGAGGGCCTCGTGAGCGCGCGCGAGCGGGCTCGCAGCTGATCTGGAGGCGCTTTTAGAGGCTCCCGAGCGCTGTCTCCTGTCGAGTGAGCGGACCGCGTCGCAACGCGTGCGGCGCGTTCAACTGATGAGAACGGGGCGGGGAGACAGCCACAGAGGCGCTCCCTCGCTCTTTGCAGCGCTGTACAGCTCCGTACGAGATGCAGCGACCCCTACAGAGGGCCAGCGCGCACGAAAACGCCCTTCGAGGCGAGCGAGGACGGGCCAGAGTGCATGCATTCCGGGGCCATCGCCTCCTGGCTGAGCGAGTTCTCCGCTGACCAGCGCGCGGGCGGTGTTTGCGCTCGCCTGTCTGCGTCCGCCAGTGCCGCCCTGCACCCTCCGCCGCTTCACAACGAGGTGAGTTTCGGTCCTGACGGGGGTAGCGTTGAGTACGTCGAGCGGAGGAGGGCGGCGCGTTCCCTCCTCTCCTGCGCGCTGGTCGTGTTTACGCGTGTCTGCGATGGGCAGCCTGGCTCACGCGCGCCCCGCTCGACGACCCGCAGGCTGCAAGTAGGAGCCAGATCGCCATCGCCTCTCCCTCGGATCTGCCCGCGCTCCCCGCTCAGGCCGCCTCGCCCCTGTCCCCGGGATTCCCCCTGCGTCTCTCGCGAATCCCTCCCAGGCCCGCCGTCCGCGCTCAAGCCGTCGCACCCGTCCACGCCCTCGTCCCGGTGCGTCCTGCCCGCGCCTCCCTCTCGCGCTGCTCTCCTCGTCCTCGCTGCTCGCGGCTGACTCGCGCGCTCGCGCCTCGCCATCTTCGATTCGCCCGCAGCACGGCGAGTGTCGGCGAACGCGCACCCGCCCCTCGTCAACCGCAGGTCGACCGTGTCGAAGGGCACCCCGTCCTCTCGCTCGTGGGACGCAGGCGAGGTGCGTTGCTCTGTCCACATTGCCGCGGGCCCGCCAGCTGATGAAGCTCCTGCCCCTGCACAGCTGTCCGAGCTCCTGCACTCCTGCACGCCGCAATTCCGTCAGCGTCACGCCTCCCCGGATCAACCTCCTCCTCTTTCGCCCGCCTCGCCCGCTCCACCGAGAACACCGCACGCGGAGCGCTGCCTCTCCCTCTTCGCCCTTCCACCGCCTCGGTCTCTCCAGCCCATCACGCTCGCCGTGCCGCGCGCCGTGTGACAAGGCCTCCCCTCGGTCTCTCGCCTTGTCCCGGTCATCCCTCCTCAGCCTCTGCAGTCCGCCCCTGCACACCCACCGGCAGGCATGCCGCATTCGCTCCTGCACTCGATGGCCGTGCCCATCCCGGCAGCACGCATCGGCGACGCGTCGGCGCTCTCGACCTCGCCCACCGGCTCGTCCTTCCTCTCGCGCATGGCGCACTTCCCGCTCCTCGGCACGGGGCGGGGCGCGAAGGACCCCACGCGTGACGAGCAGCGCGAGCGGCGCTTCTCGTTCGGCAAGCCCAGCAAAGGCCGACCGATCCACTCGCCGCACTCCACAAGCCCGGCACCTCCGCTCAAGCGCAGCAAGTCGGCGCGCACATCGCTCCTCGCGTCCGCTCGCCGCCTCTCGTCGGCTGCGACCAAGCGCGACAAGGCCGACGCGCCGCTCGTCTCGCGCCCGATCCTCGCTGATCGCAATGCGCGCGACCTCGGCGAAGGGTCGTCCTTCATGCGCGACTACCGCGACCGCGCGCACTTGTTCGCAATGAGCTCGCCCGAGCTGGCGACGCCGGGTGAGGAGAAGGAGCAGTGGTCCGCATGGCCCAGCGACGCGGCGGCGGCGGCGCAGGCGGCGGCGGGACCGGCGACGGAGGCGCCACTCTCGCCGACGAGCCCGATGGTACGGTGGGCCGCCGACAAGGAGAACCGCTCGTCGTTCGTCCCGCTCTCGCCAACGTCGATGCGGCCCTTCTCGGATTCGTCATCGAGCCTGCCATCGAGCCATCTCTCCGAGGAGTCGACCGCAACGTCCGTCGAGACGGACGCACACGATCTCTCGGCCTCGAGGGCAACACCTCCCGTCCTACCTTTTCGCCGTGCTCGCTCCCCAAAGGCCAAGTGGTCGGCGCCCGTGCTCCCGTCGCTCTCGCCGCCGCCCGCCTCGCCCGTAGAGGGAGTCAGTCGGTCGACCTCACGCTCGCCCCCGCTCGACGAGGCGGTCCGCGCGGCGAACCGCGCCGAGGCGTTCGCGAAGCTGACGAGCCCGACGCCGAAATCGACGCGCTTTCCCGACGACCTCGCCGCGTTCCCCTTCCCTGCCATGTCCTCCCCGCCGCCCGCCCCGACGCGCCCCCTCCCCTCCATCCCGCTTCAGACACCGGTCAGTCCGGGCTCGACGTCGCTCATCCTCCCACCGAAGTCCTCCCTCTCCCCGGAGGACCCGACCACCCCGCCGCCGCTCGTCCGCTCGAACACGGTCGGCCTCCATCCGACGTCCGTCGCGCTCGACATCGACTTCAAGGGCCGCCTCGTCCGCGCGCGCAACTCGCACCCCGCGCCGACCGCCTCGCCGAGCCTGACCATGTCATCGTCGCCGGGGAGCAGCCGCTTCTCGGACTGGCACCCGACAGTCGGGTCGCGCAAGAGCAGCGAGACAAGCTTCACGCTCTCGACGGAGGACCACGGCGAGCCGCGCGCCGACGAAGGGCGGGCTGTACGCGCTCGCGGGAGAGCGGCGCGTCGTCGAGTCGGCAGTCGACGTCCTCGCCATCGTCGAAGAGGACGAATCGCCGCTTCGGCCGCGCCGCTCCTCCGCGCGAAGCGCTCCCCGTCGAAGCGTGGCTCGGGCGAGTCGCCGCAGCGGCGCCTCTCGGCAGGCGCCGCGGCGAAGAAGCGCGTCAGCCTCGACCCGCCCTCGCCACTGCACCCAGGCGCGGACGTCCTCGTCGTCCCGCGTGCGCGTGCTCGCCCGTCGTCCCTCTCGCCAGCACCGCCGAACAAGCCGTCGCGGCCGCCGCGCCTGAGCCTGACGGACCGCTCGCTCAGCTCGGGCGTCGTCGTCGAGCCCACCCGGCTGGAGAAGGACGAGCTAGGCCTGCACTCGTCGCCCTCGCAGCTGCACGTCGCGCCCCTCCCGCTCGCGACGCGCAACGGGACGCCGCCGCGCCCGCGCGCAGGCAAGCGCTGCATCTCGGAGTTGCACGCCGAGGCGCGCCCATCGTCGCGCGAGCGGGACAGGCAGTACGGCCTCGGGCTCGGCTTGCCCTCTTCCCTTGCGGCGGGCGGTCCGCCGGCGTCGGTGCGGACGAGGCACGAGAGCCTCGTCTTCAGCGGGGACGAGGACGCAGCGCCGAGCAGCGACTTCCGCCCGAGGAGGGCGAGCAGGCGGGTATCGAGCGGCGCGGCGACCAGGACGAAGCTCGTGCTGCGCGAGAAGGGCAAGCCGGTGCTGACCTACGTGCGTCTCCTCTCGTCCTCGGCGCTGAGCTGTGCGAGTCGGACTGACCCCTCCTCCCTTCCCCTTCGCTTTCCTCCCGTTCGTCTCGATCACCCCGCACGCAGCAACTCGGCGAGTGCATCGGCCGCGGCCAGTTCGGCTCCGTCTACCGCGCGCTCAACCTCAGCAGCGGGCAGGTCGTCGCCGTCAAGCGCATCCTGCTTGAGGGCAAGACCGAGCACGAGATCGAGCAGCTCAGCGGTGAAGTCTCGTTGCTTCGCCGCCTCGCGCACCCGAGCATCGTGCGGTATGAGGGTGCCGTGCGGACCGAGCACTACCTCAACATCATCCTCGAGTGCGCAGCCCTTTCTGCTCTCCTTCTACCGCCAGCCTGACCCGCTCTCGACCGCAGGTACGCCGAGTCGGGCTCGCTCGAGAAGACGATCAAGCAGTTCGGCCAACTGCCCGAATCGCTCGTTGCGAGCTACACGGTCAAGATCCTCGAGGGCCTCGCGTACCTCCACGGGCAGGACGTCGTGCACTGCGACCTCAAGGGTGCGTGGCTTTCGCATCTGCCTCGCGCTCCGTCTCCTGACACTGACGCACGTCCGCTGCAGCCGCCAACATCCTCTCGACCAAGAACGGCAACATCAAGCTCTCCGACTTCGGCGTCTCGCTCAACCTGCACGCGATCAAGGCGACGCGCGGCTTCCACACGTCGACGGCCGAGGCGAACGGCACGCCAAACTGGAGTGCGTCTCGCGGCCGTCCTCTCTCTCGCTTCCTCCGGCTGACCCGCTTCTCGCTTTTGCAGTGGCGCCCGAGGTCATCTCGCTCAAGGGCGCGCTCCCAGCGTCCGATATCTGGAGTCTCGGCGCGACCATCGTCGAGCTCATCGACGGCCGCGCCGTACGCCGACCTCGTCGCCATGTCGGCCATGTTCCGCATCGTCGAGGACCCGAACGGCCCGCCCATCCCCGAGCGGTGCTCGCCCGAGCTGAAGGCGTTCCTCGCGCGGTGCTTCAGGAAGAATCCGAAGGAGAGGCCGTCGGCGGAGGACCTCTTCGCGGACCTTGGCTGCTCAAGCACTTCGATCTCTCGCTCGTGCGTCTACCGTCTCACCAGCTTCTCCCCAAGTCTGCGCCGCTGACAAGATTTCTCTCGTCTCTCACAGGACATGCGCCCGCAGGACTCCCTTCCCTTCCTCCGCCGCATCTCGACCGAGTACCGCCGCACACCGCTCGTCGCGCCGACGTTCTCGCTCGCGGACGCCCTAGCCGAGCCGTCCTCGCCACTCAAGCCTCCTGCGCCGCAGTTCGTCAAGGACGAGCCGCAGGGTAGGACATCGTTCGACTCGGGCTACTCGGCAGGCGACGAGCGGGGCAAGGTGCGCCGCGTCTTCGCCCTGCCAATCCTTCTCTCGCGCTGACTTCGCCCACGCACAGTCGCCTGAACCTGCAGCACATATTCACGCGTCCGAGGAGGCGCCGCCGCGTCCGCACTCGTTCGTCCGCTCGAGCTTCAGCAAGGGTGCGCCGCTTCCATCCGTCTCCTCCCAGCGCTTATGCTGATAAGTCGCCCCCCAGCTATCGACTGCAAGATCTGCGGCGAGCAGACGAAGCGGCACGCCGTGCTGTGCAAGGACTGCGGCCTCATCAGCCACGCGCGGTGCAAGGAGTTTGCGCCCTCATGCGACCTCCGCGCCCAGCTACTCGGCTTCTCCGCCTCGGCAACGCACCTCCCTACCTCGAGCGCCGCACCTCCCCTCGCGCGCTTCCCGACCGTCCCGACCTCGACCCCCTCGTCCCCCTCGTCTTCAGTTCCCTTCGCCATCTCGGACTATCTCCCCTTCCGTCACTCGCGCCGACCCAAGCCTTCGCTTCTCTCGCAGTCGAACGACTCGCACACGAACCTCCCCGCGACAGTCGCCGCTGCGGGCGGCGCGATCCGCCAGCTTCTCACGCCGAGCAAGTCGCGCACGCCCGAGTCGACGCCGCCGAACTCGCTCGGACGCAACAAGCCGGGAAGGCCGCACTCTCTTTCCGTCTCAACCGGCGCGCACGGCCGCGCGAACAACGCCAGCACCGACTCAACTTCGTCCGCTGCGGCGGTGCCGGCCGTTCCGCCCTCGTCGCCGATGTCCGCGCAGGGCCGACCATCGCTCGACGTCCCCCTTGGCGCGGGCGCGGGGGAAGGCGTGCCTCTCAAGCGCAAGACGAGCCGCAACGTCGTCGTCGTTCAGCCGGGCGGGGCGCGCGCCCTCGGCCGTCGCAAGAGCCACGCGCGGAGCGTCAGCCAGCCCGTCGCGCGCCTCGAGGGCGGCGCCGGCGTGGCGAGGGTGACGAGCGGCGGCGGTGCGCCGGCTCAGCACGCGCCGAGGGGCGAGTGCGATGTAATGTAGGCGGGGCGAGGGCGGGACCTTCGCAAGTTGCGCCTCGGAGCGCGCCTTTCCTGTTCATACCCTTCCGGATCTCTCTTCTCCCGGGCGCCTTACTTCGGTGTGCATACCCTTTACGGTCTAGATCTCCCTCTCTCGCGCTCTCCCCTCTCCTTGTCGCTCGCTCAACCCTGTCTGCCACTCCCCCTCGTCCCGCCTGCCTCGCATCGGTTCCGGATCTTCCCCTCTCCTTGTAGCCTCCCTTTGCTTAGCGCGCTTGGAACACACGGATCACCATCGCAGGACTACGAGAGGGGGGATGAGAAGACGAGGACAGAAGGGAGGAACTGGACGACAACATCCGCGCGGCGAGACTCACGGCAATGCCCGTCCTGCAATACTGGCTGGCGTTCCCGTCTTAGAACGCACACGCGGCGGCGACGTCTTTCGCCGCTCAAGGCCTGCGCTTCAGCGTCATCACCTCCTTCCAGAGCGTGAGGTCGCCGAGGAACGAGTAGAAGGGGTGCTTGAACGTCGCGGGCTTGTTGCGCTCGAAGAAGAAGTGGCCGACCCTGCACAAGGGCCCCCAGCGTGAGATCATGTGATCGCGAAAGACGCAGGCGCAACTCACCACGCCCACACATAGCCCTGCAGGAACCCGCCAAGGAGCAGCCTGCCGACCGACTTCCACCCTTCGGTGCCGAAGCGGAGGAGCTCGAGGCGCTTGTCACGCGAGGCGGCGAGGAGCGGGAGCGCAGCGAGCAGCGCGCGCGTGAAGATCCCGAGAGAGATGGTCGTGCCGACGAGCTGCGGGCGCGGGACGTATCAGTCCGTGCGCATGCCCGTCGCTGAGGTTTCAAGACTTCGGAGAGACGCACGTGGAGGCGACGCTGCATTCGCAGACGGCGGGAAGAGACGGAGCAGACGACGAGGAGAGGGAGAGGGGACGTCAGCCATCGCTTCTCTGGCGTCCGGTCCGTGACCGCAAGCTCACGCAGACCGGGTGCGAGTGCTCGCCGAGGTAGTACGGGCTGCACGAGCGCGTGCGAGAGGTCAGCGCGAGATGCCGGGTCCGAGGTGGGGCGCAGCGAGAGGAGGAGGAGCCAGGCGCACTAGAAGCTGCGGAAGGTACGGTAGCCCGTCTGGCTGTATGGCTGGGGCTCGTAGGTCGGGTTCGCCGCGCGCGCGGTCTTGTCGAGCGTCGACATGGCGGGTCAAATGAGGGGGAGCTGATGAAGCCGGGTCGAGGGGGCGGGACGGGCGACGGGCGACGGAGTGGCTGGCTCGGAGAGGAGGTGTGAAGCTGTGCGAACCAGCAGCCGGAGTTCGAGCGAGGGAGGTGAGCGGGAGGAAGGGAAGCGAGGCGCAAGCGGGGAAGTGGGAGCGAAGCGGCGTATTGTTGGTGACCTGGACGCACAGCGTTGTCAAGCAATGACAAGCCAGTCCTCGATGGTCTAGTGGTTATGATTCGGCTCTCTCACAGCCGCGAGCGGGGTTCGATTCCCCGTCGGGGAACCAGCAGCTCTTCCAGAGCGTCCCTTTCTTTTGCCTCTCCCCGCTCCTTGCGGTGTGCGGGCAGACTTTTTGCTGCTCTTACGCGCGCTGCAGACGTTTCCCAGACCTCGAAGGGCCGTCGAGGCGACGAATGTTCGGTGCCTGCGTTTCCGCACAGCGTCCTCACTAATCGTCCTGCTGGCTCCAGCTTTCCTCGAGGGCTTGCTCTCCTTTGGACGCTCAGCTGAACAACAAGCGGGATGAGGTAAAGCGGGTCCACTGCGAGCGAAACGGGCAGAGGTTCCCCTCCGTGTGAAGAGCGAGCGCCTCCGTCCTCAAGCCAGCCTGCGCCCATCCGGCGTGCGCACCACCTGGAAGCCCACACAGAAGACCGTGTACCGGATCTGCACGCGGGAGAGACAGGTCAGCGCAACGTCCGGCAGAAACTGGATGGGCTGCTGTCGCTCGTCGCGGGTGTGCGGTGCTGGATCAGGGTTTTACACAGTGTCGGCATATCGAGGGAGGCCCGTAGGCCAACCTTTGCTAGGTCAGGGATAACAAAGCACGCGCCGGCAGGCTAACGTGTCTGTACATCTTGTCGAGCGCAGGGGTTGGAGCGAGCGAGGAGAGGAGAGGGACGAACCTGTGCCAGATGTCCCTGTGTCTCCTCCGCACCGTCCTGTAGAAGCAGACACGCCCAGAGCGAGAAAAGGCCAGCAGCGAGTGAGGGGAAGGAGGGAGAGAGGCGGCACGCGAGAAATGTCGGGCGCGGGTTGCGCGTGCATATGCTCACGGCGCGCACTCGTCTGCTAAGAGCGCCCTGGTCCAGACTGAAGCACACCGCTGCCATGGCTCAGCCCTCCGTAGAACCGCCCGTGCACCGCGGGATGCAGACCCTCGACCGCGACGCCTTCTCCACCAGCCTCACCGTCCTCGCCGCGCGCATTCCCGCGACTAGGACCACCCAGTCATGAAGCAGGATGCCAAGGAGTGCGTCCTCGCTGCCTCCATGAAGCGGCGGACCTAACAGGCGGCGTGGTCGCTCTTCCGCAGCTACATCCTCCGCCTGCGGAGCTTCGCGGCTGTCGTCTCGGACGACTCTGAGCAGCACCGCCGCGTGCTCCTCCGCACTGCCGACCGTGGTGCGCACCCCTTGCAGATCAGGAATCGAGCGCGTTGACGTACGACTCGCTTGCACAGCGGCACTCCCGCCGACCTCCTCGACACGCTCAAGCAGACCGATGCTGAGCTGGTCGAGCACAGCCTCGAGATCGACTACGACTACTTCACCTCGGGTACGTCAGCGTACCGTCGAACCGCCTCGACTCGGTGTGCTGACGGCGGAGAGCGCACTCGCAGACCAAATCCTCCAGGCTATCCTCCCGGAAGAGCTGCTCGATGAGTCGCCCACGGCGTTCACGCAGGTTGGTCACATCGGTACGGTCTCCCCCGGCGTTCACGAGGTAAGGGGACCTGACTGACCGCGTTGTGCGCCGCCAGCCCACCTCAACCTCCGCGACCAGTACCTCCCACACAAGCACATCATCGGGCAGGTCATCCTCGACGTTCGTCTGCATTCCGCATCCACCGTGAACCACCGCTGACGTATCGGTTGCGAGCAGAAGAACAAGACGCTCCGGACAGTCGTCAACAAGCTCGACACAATTGACAACGTCTTCCGCAACTTCCAGATGGAGGTGCTCGCGGGCGACCCCGACTTCATCGTCGAGATGGTGCGCACCCCTCGCTGACTATAGCAGGACAGCCCGCTAACTCACACTGCCTGCAGGCCGAGCACGACTGCAAGTTCCGCTTCGACTTCTCCAAGGTGTACTGGAACTCGCGCCTGCAGACGGAGCACGCGCGGCTCGTCTCGACCTTCTCGCCGGACGAGGTCATCGTCGACGGGTTCGCAGGCGTCGGGCCGTTCTCGATCCCGGCGGGGAAGAAGGGGTGCGCGGTCATGGCGAGCGACCTGAATCCGGCGAGTGCGGAAGCGCTGAAGGAGAACGCGGCATTGAACAGGGTGCGTCTGTACTCTCCACTTCCTTCGTGCTTGCTCGGCTCACGCCGGGTCCGCAGGTCGAGGGCAACGTCCGCACCTTCAACGAGGACGGCCGCGACTTCATCCGTCGCTCCGTCCTCGCGATCTGGAACGACCCCTTCCCGCCGTATACTCCCGCCCTCTCGGCCAAGGAGCGGTCACGGCGAGCGCGCGCCGCCAACGCCGCGAAAGCCGCCGCGAAGGCCGCCTCCACCGACTCTCCCTCCTCCGACTCTCCCGCTTCCCCCGCCCCGCCCGCCGACTCTCTCGCCTCCCTCTCCCTCTCCACTCCCGACGCCCCCGCCGCCCCGCCCAAGCCGCCCCGCCGCCTCCCGAACCACTACATCATGAACCTGCCCGCCTCGGCGCTGACCTTCCTCGACGCGTTCCGCGGGCTTTACCGCCCGCTGTACGACCTCATTGGCGAGGAGGCCGCGAAGGAGGCGATCGCGGAGGTGGGCGGGCTCCCCATCGTGCATTGCTACTGCTTCACGAAGGAGGTGGACGCCGCCGAGCGGGATATCTGCCAGGTGCGCCCTCTCCCCTCATATCCCTTCTGAGATCCCACTGACGGGAGGAACAGCGCGCTACGGAGGTGCTCGGGCACGAGGTTCACCCCGGGCTGCAGGACTTTGCGGTGCGGTTCGTGCGCGACGTCGCTCCCAAAAAGGAGATGTACGTGCTCGAGTTCCGCTTGACCGAGGAGATGGTGAGGTAGCGGACGCAACGCGGTCATTCCGCACTCGTTCTCGTGCCGGCGCGGTCGCTTTCTCGCGGAGAGCGGGGTCGGTTTATGGCGGTACCTCCCATTTCAGTGCGCCTCTCGCTTCCCGTCGCGTTCCTCTTCCGGAGACGTGAGACCAGAACAACGTTTGCGAAGGGATGAACAAGCAACGGGATTGCGGGGGTACGAAAGACGAAGAACGGAAGACTGACCTCAACACTCAAGCGAGACCAACAAGCACTCCTTCCTCCTCCCTCGTCCTACATGCCAAGCGCTCCTCCTCTCCTCCTCCTCCTCCGCGTCGAACGCCCGCCTAGAGGTAGATGGCCAGCGTGACCAAGTTGACCTCGGCGCTGAGCTCGAAGAGGCGCTCTGCAGGCACGCCATGGACGAAGCGTTCGCGGACACGGGCAAGGATTTCGGCGTCAACGGTCTTGTGCGCGAAGAGCGCGAGGGCGGGAGGCGCTTTACCCTCGCGGAGGAAGTTGAGCGGCGCGGTGACGATGTGCCCGCGGACCTCGGAGAGGCGCGACTTGATATGCGAGACGGACATGTCAAGGCTCGCGACGTGGCCCGGCTGCGGACGCCGTGGACAGGTCAGCGATGTGTTACGAGAGCGGCGAGATTGCGCGAGAGCGCAGCGTGAGCGGGAGAGGGCGAGACGCACCTTGATGGGCGCAGGCGGGACGAACGCTGCGGGCGAGCGGCGCTTGTCAGTTCGTGTCCTTCCCGCTGCTCTCTGTCAGCCAGTACGCACCCTTGTACTGCGAGTGTAGCGCGCACGGTCAGTCTCGCCCGAAGAAGGAGGACGAGCGGGAGACGCGCCTGGCTCCAGCTCTCGACATCCTTCGAAGGGACGCAGTGGAAGATCTCGTTGAAGATGTCGGCGTTCTTCGCCGCCGTGTCGCGGACGAGCGCCTCGGTGCGCGGGTCGAGCGGGTCCTGCGGGCGGGGGGGATGCGCGAAGTGAGCGAAGCTCCGGCGAGCGAGGCGCAACGGCGAGGAGAGCGACGCACCATGACCAGCTGGTCCTCCTGCGACATGGTCGAGTCGTCGTGCGGGTAACCGACGGGGCGCATCGCAGCCGTGACAGGCTCGGAGCCGCCCGGCGGGCACATCTCGGCCGGCGCGAGGCCGAGGTGGTCCTTGTAGAGCTGGCGGCGGAGCGTCGCGGCGAAGCGCGAGACCTTGACCTGCGAGCGGTGTTTTCGGTCAGTTGTCGAGCAAAGCGAAGCGGGCGTTCGAGGTTGCGGAAAGGGCGAGCGAGGGCGAGCAAGGTTGCGACGACTCGATGAGCGGCGAAGGACGTCTCCCTGGCCGAAGAAACGACAGGACGCACCGGCTTGCCGTTCATGCGCGAGTCAATGAGGTCGTCAAAGTCCTCGTAGACGCACGCGATCTCCGAGTCGTGGTCGCCGAGGAGACTGCGGTCGTTGATGTTGGCGGACCCGATGAGGGCGCGCTGGTCGTCGACGATGAGGACCTTGCTGTGGATGTACAGCTCCTCGGTGACGAACGCGTTGCGCTCGGACGCCTCGTCGCCGCTCCACGGCTCACTCTCGAGCCCGCGCGTCTGCGCCTGGCTGTGGTGCGAGACCGAGTCGGCGATCTCCTCGTGGCGCGGGTCGCTGCGCTCGAACCGGCGGACCGTCTCCCACGCCTCGTCGTACGACTGCGGTAGCGGGATCTCGACGACCGGGTTCGGCTTCGCGCCCTTCTTGTCCTTCTGCTCGAGCATCGCTGCCTCGCCGCCCTCCTGCGGGATGACAAACTTGACGACCTTGTTCTTCTGCAGCTCCGACTCGAGCGCATCGGCGCCGAGGTAGACCCTGGTTCGAGCGAGGAAGGAGCACGGAGAGGTCAGTCGGGCCAAGTCAGGAAGGTCAATTCAGCGCCGGGAGCGCCGAGTACAGCGGGAAGCAAGACGCTCACCTCGCGAGGGCGGCCTGCGCCTGGAAGAGCGAGACACCCGACGCCTCCTCCATGCGCTTGATGCGCTGCGGGTCGTGGTTGATGCGGTCGAACGAGCGGAGGTTGTAGACCTCGATGTACTGGTGCGGGTCCACGCCCTCGCGCTGGAGGACCTCGAAGATGCTGCTCCCGCCGCGGCAGAGGCTGAAGTACTGCGCGCCGAGGATCGCGAGCGTGCCCGAGTTGCCGTAAAGGTCGCCTGCGAAGCCCGGGATGGCGGGGATGAGGATCACGACCTTGAACTTCTCGCCGTTCTTGGCGGCGCTGAGCACGCGCTGGACAATCGCCTGCCCGACGAGGTTCTTGACGGGCCCCTTGGCGTCCGCGCCCGTCGAGGTGATGAAGAACTGGTTCGTGATGAAGACGAAAACTTGGCCTCGAGGATCATCTGGCAGTACGCGTTCTGGATCGAGCACTCCTTCGGGTGAATGCCGAACGACCAGTCGGCCGCGCTGCGGAGAACCTGGACGCGCGCCGTGCCCTTGCCGCCCGTCCCGCCAACGGGCGGCGGGTACGCGCCCTCCTCGCCGGGCTCCTTGCGGTGCGTGTGGAAGTGCTCGCCAAGTTCGGCAAACTTGCGGAAGTGCGGGTGGCGCTCGATCGCGTCGTTCGGGTCGTGCGGGTGCGGGAACGAGAGGAGCGGGTAGCGCGACTTGTGCGCGTACTTGAGGTTGCGGACGAAGTTCCAGCCTGTACGCCCGGCGTGCATTGGTGCAGGGGAGAGGGACGAAGGTGACGAATACGGGTCAGATGAGGAGTCGGGAGCCGGTGATGTTGAGGGCGATGAGCGAGCGGGAAGGTCGACGCACGCTCGACGAAGTATTGCGCGACGTCGTAGACGGCCGGGCCGATGAGCATCGAGTGCACGTCGTGCCACGGCATGCGGGCGATCTCGACCCTCGACGGGTTGTTGGCGGCCCAGCGGTCGACCTCGACGAAGTCGGAGACGCGCGCGTTGTTGTAGTCCTGGCCGGGGAACAGCGTGCGCGAGAAGTCGGTCGGGTGCACGTCGGCGAGCGGGAAGATCCCGTGTCCCAGCGGCCGAAGCAGCTGCAATAGTGGAGATGTCAGCTCTACTTTGACCCGCGGGCGCGTGAAATCGTCCAGAACGCACATGTCGAGCCCCCGACGCAAGCAATGAGGTTGTCTACGACGACGACCTTCTGATGCGGACTCCAGAACATCGTGACCTCACCTCCGAGCTGTTCGGGGGGCGAGCAGGACGGGCAGGGAGGAGGTGGTGGGGAAGGTCGACACAAGCCCAAAGATGCAGTCTGAACAGCCAAACTCACGTGGTCGGGGTGCCTGATGACGGCGATGTTCTCGTGGAGGTCCTCGAGGAAGTGCTTGGTGTGTGCGCTCGACATGGTCATCGTCTGGACGACCTCCTTGTAGACCTGGGTTGAGCGCGGCGAAAGTCAGTCCAACCGCTGCCTCGGACCATCGGGAGAACAGGTGAAGAGCAGATGGCTGTCGGGGAAGGAGCGGCGGGAAAGGAAATGAAGAGGAGCGCACCATGACCATGATCTTGACGCCCTGCTGCGCCTTGCGGAGGAGGAGGCGGTCGAGGCGGTACTCGGGGTGCTCCGCCGGCGGGCGGCGGAGGAAGAGCTCGGGCGTGAGCCACCAGTCCGCGATCCAGATGGTCTCCTTGGCGTTCTCGAGGATCTCGGAGAGGGCGTAGAAGTACGAGTGGCCATTCTGTCGCGAAGGCACGGGCGGTGGTCAGTTCAGCCCCCTCAGCGGTCCCTGTGGTGAAGTTCTGGAGGACGAAGGTAGATGGGAGAGAAACGCCGGCGAAAGGCGGAGGGGGAGGAGGAAAGGATGGGCGTGAAGGAGGAAGCAACGACCACCGCGACTCACGATGTACCTGCACGTTCCGGGCGCCGCCTACCGTCAGCACATTCCACAACACACGGAATACAGCGGAAGGCGCACCACTTGGCGAGGTTCCCCTCCCTCACGCCGGCGAAGCTCTCGAAGCGGTGCTCCTTGCGGAGCGCAAGGCGCGCCTCGTCCTCCTCCTTCTCGTGCGCCTCGTCGTGGCGGTGGTCCGGGTTGATCGCGACTGCGCGGGCGGGTCAGCGCAGCCTGGCGGACCGGGGGAAGGGGACGGACAGGCGACGCTCTCCTTGAGGCGGTCCGCCTTGGTCGTCTGCGCGGGGAGCGGGCGGATCAGCACGCCGGGTGGACGAGAGCATGTGAGGGCACGCACGAGGTCCTCGAACTTGTCGGTGAGCTTGTTGATGAATTTGCTCATCGTGCGCGTCTGCACCGCCCCGCCGATGAGCGGGAGGGAGATGCAGGCGTTAGCGGGTGTGCGCGCGCGATAGGCTGGGTGAGCAGAGAGCGCACAGATGCAGCGTCCTGTTGAGCGAGCAGCCGGAGCGGATCGAGCGAGGCAGGTGAGCGGGAGGAAGGGAAGCGAGGCGCGAGCGGGGAAGTCGGAGCGAGGCGGCGCACTACGATGATGTGGACGCACGAGGCGGTCTACCGATCACAAGCAAGTCCTCGATGGTCTAGTGGTTATGATTCGGCTCTCTCACAGCCGCGAGCGGGGTTCGATTCCCCGTCGGGGAACAAGCAGCTCGTTCAGAGCGTCCACATCTTTTGCCACACCGGCTCTGCTCGGTGTGGCTTGCTATTTTGCTGCTCTCGTAGACGCACAGACTCGCTGGGAAAGGGACGAAGCGAGATGCGCCCTCGTGCAGCGGGATCTGCCCCTCTTCCCACTCATCCGCCTCTCGCAAACGCTTTCAACACGAGAACGCGCGCTGCAAATCTGATCACGTAGCACGCCCACGTCTATACACCCTCCCACGCCCTACGCCGCGGGCGGGGGCGTCCCCCCAAACCCAAACGCGCCGAGCGGGCCCTCCGGCGCACCCGGGTCCTTCCGCACCGCGCAGTACACCTCTCCGAGGATCCCGAGCGCGACGGCGCGTTTCCGCAGCGTCGCGACGGCGATGTTGGCCTCTTCGGGGCGAGCGTGAGGAGGAGGCGGTCGCAGACTTCACGGACGACGGACTCGACCTCCAGCTTGGCGCCCTGCGTGCCGGAAGGGTGCGTCAGTTGGCGGTGTTCATGCAGCTCTCGGCAAGAAAGAGTCCCGCAGCGAGCAAGGGTAGACCCGGAACACACCTTGAACAGCGCATGCAGACCCTGCGACGAAGACGCAACCGAGTATCAGCGTAGGCTCGCAACAGAAAGTATGCGCTGAACAGCCCCGCACGGCAACTCACCATCTGCGCGGCCTTGTCCTCCAACTTGCGCTTCTCCTCCTCAGGCAAGCCGCTCTGCTCGGCCTTCTGGATCGCCTCGTACACGTCCTTGAGCGCGTACGCGCTCCGGACGGTGGAGACCGTCGCGTTGAAGATGTGTGCCGTCGACTTGGCGGCGTGGAACCAGCCGCCGACGCCAAAGGGGATGGGGCCGGTCGAGGCGAGGTAGTGCCTGCGAGCGCGAGAGTCAGCAAAGAGCTACGCGGAGCGGGAGGCCACATGCAGCTCTGCCTCTTGATGGCGAAGACAATCTGACTCACTTGGACTGTGAGAAGGGTGGGCAGGGGGAGCAGAAAGGGAAGAAAGCGGAGGATGGACCGAAGCGGGTCAGCCTATGCTCGTCAAGACGGTGCGACAGGATGGAGACGCACCTTCATCGTGTATACCAAACCGACCGCGTGCAGCAGCTCGACGCCGTACGACTCCTTCTTGAGCTCCTCCGCCTCGATCGTCCACATCGTGCGCACTGCGGCGAAAATAGCGTGTCAACTTCTGCCTGCTCGCTCGTCCAGACGATGCGCAGCTCGGATCGCGCGTCAGAGAGCCCGCTCCGCGAGCATGACGAGTGACAGGAGACGAGGCAGACGCACCGCCCTCCGCAATCTGCGCGTCCTCCTCGCCCTGCGCCTGCTCGCTATACAGCGCCAGCTTGTCCCGCAGCTTGGCCGCGAGGTGCTTGACGCGCTCCTCGCGAACCTTGACCTTCTCGGCATGCAGCCGCGCCTCCTGCTCCTCCTTGGCCTTCTTGCGCGCCTCCTGCTCGGGCGTCAGCGGCGCCTTCGCCACCTTGGTGCCCTTCTCGCCCCCAGTCGTCGCAACAGTGCTCGAGGTCGACGCGGTGGGCTCTTCCTCGTCCTCGTCGGCCTGCATCGCCGACTTCATCTCGCTCCCGAGCGAGATCGTCCCGATGATGTCCTGGAAGCGCTCGCCTGCGTGCATTCGACCGTTCAGCTCGCGCGCCCATCGCCAAGGAAGAGAGGTCGGGCGCACCGCCGAACAAGGTCGAGAAGATCGCCTCGGGGTCGACCATCTCGTCGGCCTCGCCGCCGTCCTTGCGGCTCTTGCCAAACTCGTTGTACTGCTTCCGCAGCTTGGCGTCCGAGAGCGTCGTGTACGCCACAGCGATCTCCTTGAAGCGGTCGGCAGCAGAGGGGTCGTCCGGGTTCTTGTCGGGGTGGTTCTGCGGGACGGGGGTGAGGCTGGTGAGCGGGATCCGGGAGCGGGTCAGGCGGAGGGAGGCACCTTGATGGCCTGCGGGGTGCCCAAGGATCAGCACTGTGCACAAGAAGCAGGAGAAAGCAGGGGACGCACCAGCCTGCGGTAGGCCTTCTTGACATCCTCCGGCGTGCAGGTTACCGGCAGACCCAGGAGCTGCGGGCGGGTTAGCTGGTCAGCGTCAGTTCGCGTCCGCCTCGAGAGGGTACTCACGTCGTAGTACTCGGTCTCGAGAGGCTTGTCGTCTGCGAGGAGAGGGAGGGTCAGCCTGAGCGAGGCGGTGCGAGGGGGCGAGGGAGGCAAGTGCGCACCGGTCCCAATCCTGCGCTTGCCGGTGGGTCGCGGCTTCGGAGGCTGCTTGATCCAGGTCTTGCCGCACTGGGCGCACTCGAGGTGGAAGGGCTCGTCGGGGGCAAGCTGGTCGGCGGGGAGAGGGGAAGGTACTCGAGGGCGGCCTGGCAGTGCACGCAGGTGGCCTGGACGACTGTGCCGCGCTTGAGTGTCTTGACTGTCGGAATTGCTGCCATCGTTGTGCACGCTGAGCGAGAGCAAGCGGTGTGGACGGAGCGGACCCGCCCCTCTTGGCTCCTGACCACCCAGGTGCTTGCACGCACTCGCTCGAGAAGGCTGGTTCGCATGCGCAGCTCACTGCTACTATCCGACTAGCCGTGCTGGCCAAGTCTCGCGCCATGCCATGCTATGCTCGCTCCTCCCGCCTCTTCATCATCCCTCAACCGTTCCCACCCTCGAACCGCCCTCGCGCCCAGCTGGCTGTTCTGCCGCAGCGTCCTCAAGCATCATCGACACCGCTGGAGGCTCGTCTCGCAAGGGCGACATAGGCGGGGCTGACATGCGCATCCTGCGCGCTGCGGCAATCGACACCAATCGAGGCGAGGCGATGGGCGACCGCAGGCTGGCGCGCTGCACGCTCAAAGGGCCGTCAGAACGAGTATGACGGACTGCAGCGAAGCGCATCCCGTCCCGTCTCGGAGTCCAGCTTGCGCCGCTCTGCCCGCAGAATCGCAACTGTCGCGACCCCGCGCCGCTGCGCCAGCGTCGTGCGGCTCGGCTGCAACTGTACAAGGGCGTCAGCTCATGCACTGCCATGTATAAAACGGAGTGGGGCGGAACGCACGCTCGTCGCGCCTCCGACGTCCCCGTCCGACCGGCAGGACCGCAGCCTGCTGCTGTGGCTCACGCCGTCCGCACACATCGTCGACCGCCTGCTCGGCTTCGGCTGCACGGCCTCACTCAGGATCGGTCAGCTTTGCCCGGTTCGAGATCACATCGAGCGCATCGCACCCTGTCCTGCTTCACCTCGCCCAGCAGCTTCTCCTCCGCCTCCCGTACCCCGGCCTCACCTTCACACCGCGGCGGCTCTTCCGACAACGCACGGCGGAACGCGTTGCGGGAGGTCGGACGAGGTGCAGCGAGCTACGAGCTAGCGAGGGAACGTCGGGCTGCAGGAAGAACAGGAGCGCCTCGCAGGAGACGACCGGCAGTCGTTCAGGAGGCGGAGCTAGGGGCGCTCCCTCGCTTCGCTTGCTCGCTCCTTCTTCGGGGTGCGACCCTGAGGCCTGAGGCGTCTTTGTGCGTCCCCAAGAGCCCGTTCAAACACTCGCAGACCTAGGCATGCGGACACGAGGGAGCCGTCGGCGCGTCGGCGGGCTGACCGGACCCCCTCGCTCTTTCCCTGCGGCCCTGCGCTGCACCTTTCGCCATTCGCACGCTTCCTGCGCTGCCTTCTGTGCTGTCGCCGGCGCACAACGTCGCACGCTCGCATCGCAACTCTCCGCGTCACGTGCAGCGAATTCTGTCCGCTCCCCGCACTTCTCATCTCCGACGACGGACCCTTCCGTCTTTCGCGCGCGCTCGCTGCTCTCCCTGTCCTTCCCCAACGACATGCGCCTCGCCGACGCCCCGTCCTCGAGACTGGCGACCCTCCCTCCGCCCCTCGTCGAGCCGCCGCTCTTCCCCCCGCCCGCACAGCCCGCGCCGCACGCCCGCCTCGCCTACACACGCGAGTCGTCCCTCTCGCCCGCGCGCGCGGCGTCCCAGCGGCGGTTCTCGCACTCGCGGGGGCGGCCGCGGTTCGGGGCGGGAGCGGGAGGGGGCGGCAGCGCCGAGAGGAGCGCGAGCAGGGGCGGCGGGTCGGACTGGAGCGGTGACGCGGGGTGGAGGGAAAGGAGCGAGAGCAGGGACGGGAGCAGGGCGCCGCTGTGGCGAGGGGCACTGTTCAGCGGGGGGACGAGAGGGGTGAGTACCGAGAAGGCGGCCGCGGTAGGCGAGGAGGAGAAGCCCGACATCGGGCTAAAGGAGGAGGACAAGGGATTGTGGGTGGTACGGCTTGTGCGACACTTTTGCGGCATCCGGGACCGCAGGTGCGACCCTTCGAATCATCCCACAGGGGCGCAACTAACCCTGCAGAGAGCAGAACCCTCCCGACGCCGCTCATCCGCCCGCTGCGGCACCTCTCACCGACGACAGAAGGCTACCTCCTCGCCTTCCTCGGCTCGTTCCCCTCGATCCTCATCGCCTGCGGCATCTCTCTCGGGCTGTCCTCCCTGCCCTCGTCCGCCTTCGCCGCCACGCCCCTAACCGTCGGCTCCCTCGGCGCGACCGCCGTCCTCCTGTACGCCATCCCCGAAGGCCCACTCTCGCAACCCCGGAACCTCGTCGGCGGGCACCTCGTCAGCGCCCTCACCGGGGCGGTCATCTCGCAGCTCTTTGCGCTCTCGAGCCGATTCGACACGAGCGAGGCGAGCGATAATACCCTCGCAAGCGGGGACAGCTGGGGCAGCTTGACGCCCGTCGCGGCGGCGTTGGCGGTGTCGCTCGCTGTCCTGGCGATGCAGGTGACGGGAACGCTGCATCCTCCTGGTGCGCCATATTGCTTTCCTCCCGTCGTCAATCGACCTTCGCAAATCGCTCCTCTTGCTCATTCTCCTCTTTTCCATCTGCAGGCGGCGCAACAGCCCGTACGCTCCCTCCCTCGACGCCTTCAAAAACAGCCGCTGACACGTGACTCCCACAGTCATCGCCGCATATCACCGCTCCACCGCGCAACGTTGGACCTACGTCCTCGACGTGGTCATCTCCGTCAGCGCGATGGGCGTCTGGGCCATGGTGGTGAACAACCTCGGCCGGCGGCGGTACCCTGCCTAGTGCGCCCCTCTCGTCCCACCCTTCCCGCCGCAGGCTGACCAGGAGGAGGACACTGCGCACAGCTGGTGGACCCCGCCCCCGCCTGACGACGCCGCCGTTTCCTCGCCCCACCCAGGGGCGCTCGCCCTCCCACCGTCGTCGCTCCCGGCGCCGAGCCATGACAGCGCCGAAGTGAAAGCCAAGCGGCGGCACTCGCCCCCGTCGCACTTCGAGCATGCGCGCGCAGCGAGCGGGCCGCTCTCCCCCTCCGAAGACCTCGAGCGCCGGTGGCTCGGCCGCCTCGGCGAGGTGGACGAGGAGGCGCTCGCCGGCGGGGATGAGCCGGCGCAGAGGGAGGAGGCGGCGTGGAGGGAGAGGGAGGAGGCGGCGTGGAGGGAGAGGGAGGAGGAGGAGGAGCGAGGGCGGAGGGCGACGAGGCGCTGAGAGTGTTGATTATCGGGAGAAGAGGGTGGCGTGTATGCATCGGTCTGCATCTTGTTGTCATCTCCCTGTATTTCCCGCCCACCGCTGAGAAGAGGACCACCCCGGGATGGCGATGCGACAGGTCGAGAGAGGCCGTGATGCAGTTATACCGTCGCGATCTAGCGCTACAAGGGTGTGTGATATGCTGCAGGGAGGGTACGTGCGTCAGTGAGTGCGTCGTGCGGGAGCAGGAGCGTGAACCAAGCGGGGACGTACATTCAACCTTCCCGTCCTCTTCTGCGAGCGCGCTAAGCCTCCCCTGTGCGCCATACACAGGCCTGCACGCGAATACCGTATCCCGCCCAAACACCTCCGTCTTGATGTGCTCCAATTGGGGCTTGACCTGCGAAGTCGTCCCTTGTCAGCCTCCTCTTGCTGGCGTAACGGAGAGGAAGCGGACGCACCCCTTCCCGCGCAGCGCTCACCCCCTCCGACCCAACCAACACCGGCGCGACCGTCACCACGAGGAGGTCCACCACCCCCGGCGGGCGCAGCGAGGAGGATGCGATCACGCCCGCGCCGCCCTCGACCATCAGGCTGCGGCCGAGGATCTGCGCTGCGTGCGGGTGGGAGAGGAGCGAGCAGAGCGGGAGGAAGCCGCTTGCTGTGCGATTTGCCGCGGTCAGCCCCTGCGGGACGGAAGGAAGCGGGAGAGCGCACCGTCCGGCTCGAGCGGGAGCAGTTTCGCACCCGCCTGCTCGAGCGTCGCCGCTCGCGCCCGCGCGGCGCCATCGAGGGAGTCGAGCGGACGGTGAACGAGTGTCGGGGCGTGGCCGATACCACGCTGCGCGTTGAGGAGGAGCTTGCATGTCGGCGGGGTGCGGAGAGTCGAGTCGAGGACGATAGGCCGCGGTTGGGAGGAGAGGGGTAGGAGGTGCGGGAGGCGGGCTGCGCACATATCGAAGGAAGGTGAGCAGGTCGTGTGGGAGAGGAGGCAGGGGAGACGGACCGGTGAGCTGCGGGTCGTCGTTGAGGAGGGTGCCTACGCCGACTAGGATCGAGTCGTGCAGCTCTCTGAGGCTGTTCCAGTGTGCGCGCAGGGTCAGCAAGCGCTTCGGGAGGGAGGGGAGGGAGGCTGACCGGTGGGTGAGGCGCAGAGAGTGCTCGCCGGAGAGGATGAGCTGCTTGCCGGCGGGCCCTGCGATCTTGCCGTCGAGGGACTGGGCATAGGTTAGGGTGACGAAGGGCCTGTGCGTCTCTACGGGGCTTGGCGGGGGCGTGAGGTGTCGAGGAGATGAGGCGGGAGGACGGCGCGGAGAAAGGCGACGGCGGGGTCTGCGGGCGCGCTTGCTTCTCGGGGTGGGTGTGCGGGCATCCCTGGGTGCTCTGCGGGTGTAGATGGCCTGCCTGGCGGTGTACTCTGGCGTGGTCGGTTGGGAAGGCCGACCGGCGGGCGCCACATCGCTCTCCTTGCGACGCTTCACTCGCTCTTGTCCGTTGTTACTCGAGACTAGCACCAGCTGCCATGCCCGCCCTCTACGACCCCGCCCCGCAGACCACCGTCGCAGACCCGGCCCTCACCCTCACCACCATCTCGCCCGTCGACGGCCACCCGATCCTCACCCGCGACTACCCGCGCACCGATGCAGACCTCGACAACGTCGTCCAGAAGGCGCACGACGCCCACCGCCAGTGGCGCTCCGTCCCTCGAGGAGCGCATCCGCATCGTCACCCTCGCCGTCGACCACCTGGCCTCGCGTGCACTCGAGCTGGGCCCAGAGCTCACCCAGCAGATGGGCAGGCCCGCCCGCTACACCGCCGCCGAGTTCGCCACCTTTAAGGACCGCGCGAGCTGGCTCTCGGCCAGGCGGACAAGGCCCTCCAGGACGAGAACGTCGACGAGGGTAGGCCAGAGGGCTTCACCAGGCTCATCCGCCGCGCACCCGTGGGGGTGTGCCTCCTCGTTGGAGCATGGAACGTGCGTACTTCCCGATCGCCGTTCGAGAAGCGCCTCCATCAGCGATGCTGACCCCCACTTCTCTCCCGGCCCGCAGTTCCCCTGTACGCCCTCCCGGCTTTCTCGCGCTCTCCAGCACAACCTGACCACCCCCGCGCGTAGACATGATCACCGTCAACGCCCTGATCCCCGCCCTCGTCGCGGGCAACTCGGTCCTCCTCAAGCCTTCGCCGCAGACGCCCCTCGTCGCCGAGCGCATCCAGGAGAGCTTCGAGTCGGCGGGCCTTCCCGCCGGTCTGCTGCAGGTGCTTCTCCTTCTTCCTACCCTTCCAGCGTTCCCGACTGACGCGCTCTCCGCGCACCGCAGACCCTCCACCTCACCCCGCCGCAGATGGACTACCTCGTCTCGCACCCGCTCGTCCCGTTCGTCTCGTTCACAGGCAGCGTCGCTAACGGCAAGCGCGTCGAGAAGACTGCTGCGCTGGCGGCTGAGCGCGGCAACGGGTTCAAGATGGTCGGGCTCGAACTGGGAGGGAAGGACGCGGCGTATGTCAGGGCGGGTGCGTGCTCGCGAGCGACGTCTGTGCTCCCGTACTGTGCAAGAGATGCTGACGTACTTGTTGGTGCTGTGCCGCAGACTGCGACCCCGCGTACGCTGCCGAGAACATCGTTGGTGCGTCCCCCTCCCCTCCCCTCCCCTCGCCTCGCCTCGCCTCGCCTCGCTCACACCGCGTGCCCCCGCCCCCACAGACGGTGCCATGTTCAACTCGGGACAGTCGTGCTGCGGCGTCGAACGCGTTTACGTCCACGAGAGCATCTACGACCGCTTCGTCGAGGAGGCGGTCAAGGTCGTCAAGGTGCGCTTGTTTTTGGCTTGCCTCTCTCCCCGCCCCACAGCGCACTGATGCTCTGGACTGGATTTATGATGCACAGGAGTACAAGCTCGGCGACCCGCGCGAGCAGGAGACCACCCTCGGGCCGGTCATCTCGCTCCGCTCGGCGGCGACGATTCGGGAGCACATCCCGAGGCGGGTGCGTCCCCCTCACTCTCGCTGCTCCTCTCTCGCTGCTGACGGTCCACACCGCCGTGCGCGCAGTCGAGAAGGGCGCCACCGCGCTGATCGACGAGGCGCTCTTCCCCGCCGCAAAGGAGGGGACGACGTACGTCGCGCCGCAGGTGCTCGTCGGCGTCGACCACGGGATGCGCGTCATGACCGAGGAGACCTTCGGGCCTGTCATGGGCGTCATGAAGGTGCGTCCTCTTTTCTCTCCTCTCCTTGCGGGCGTGCTGACGCCGGGAGAGCAGGTTAAGGACGACGACGAGGCGCTGCGCTTGATCAACGACTCGCCGTTTGGGCTCACGTGCTCGGTGTGGACCAAGGACACGGACGCGTACTACAAGCTCGTGGACGACATCGACGCCGGGACGGTCTACCTCAACCGGTGCGTCTCTTTCCCGCTCTTCCTTCACTCGCCGAGGTCCTGACCCCCGCGACCGCAGTTGCGACTACCTCGACCCCGCGCTCGTCTGGACTGGGTTCAAGGAGAGCGGCCGCGGCGTCTCGCTCTCGAGGTACGGGTTCGACGCGGTTACCAAGGCGAAGAGCCTGCACCTCCGCAATGCGTGAGCGCGCTCGTGTACGTGCGCGAGGGAGGGGGTGGAATAGAGGATGTGCATAGCGTGGTGTGGTGTAGGGAGGAGCGGGAAGCACTCCGTGAGGAGGCTGCTGTAGCTGCCCTCTTCCTCCCTTCGCACCTCCGTCTCTCTCATTGCAGTTCCTCGCCCAGGGACTCAACACGCAGCTTCTCTCGCAACGCGGCCTGCACCACCCGCTCGCTTCCCTCGATCTACCTTCTCCAGCCGCGTTTAGACGCAATCACGCTCATCTCCCCTTGCGCCCGCTTCGTCGCGTACAAACATCCCCGCCGACACAGCGTCACCCAGTTCTCGCCGACGTCCCCTCCCACGTCCACGAGCCATGGAACTAGCCGAACCCAGCGTAGACAGCATCCGTCACGACGACGAGCGCCCGCAGCAGCAGCAGGCCGAGTTCTCGAAAGCACAGGATGGGACCGACCGCGCCGCGGGTCGGGGATCGTCTCCTTCTTCCTCGCGGCGTCATCGTGCGTTGCGTCGCAGGAAGAAGCACCGGAGAGGGGCGTGCCTCTGGGCCGGACAAGGCAAGGGCGGTCGAGGGCGGGTTGCACGCGAAGATGAGGGGGTCGGCGACGGGGCGACGATAGGCGTATCGGCGCGAGAGCTTCTACCGGGGCGCTCTGACGGCAAGAGAAGCTACAGAACTCGAGGGTGCGAGGCGGGGAAGCTCCAAGTACCAAGGACAAGATCATGTCCCCCTCGTCAGCGCAAGGCGGACCTTCGCAAGTTGCTTCGGCGCCCCAGTCGCGCTCTCAGGCGGACACAGATGGCTTTCCCAGCCGCTGCAATGTCGGGGGATAGCGGGCACTCTCTCTCGCAATCAGCCCGCGCTCAAAGTGCAGCTCTACGAGGCCGGCGAAAGGAGGAAGCTGTCCCCGCTCGCGCACAACGCGCGCCGGAGAAGGCGAGCGGAGATGTGGAAGCCCGCCGTCGGGGGTGGTCTGGATCCGCGCGCGGCGAAAGAAGCGGCGGCAACAGACCGACAGAACGAGGAGGACGAGCGGGACATTTCCTGCGCGGGAAGGCGTGCGTGCGGGTGGACAAGTGCGGCCGGGGAGCACGCGCGCGCTGGAGGGTGCTGCACGCCAGCGGGAAGCGCGGGAGGAGGAGGCGCGCGTGCCCCTTGGACGGAGAGCAGCTGGCGCGAGCGGGGAGCGCTGCGCAGGCCAATCGAGGTGGTGAGACTCCGCCTCGCGCGTGTTGCGCGCCAAGTGGGCAGACGCGTCGTGCAAGCTGGCAACGGCAGGTGCGTCAGCGGGACAGACCGGGAGGTCTCTTGGCAGGCAGCGAAAGCGTTCGTGCAAGCCAGGCGGCGGGGCTGGCAGCCCGGGGAGGGGACAAGAGCCGGGAGGGGGAGGGGGAGGAGGGGGAGGAGGGGGATGAAGGGGACGAGGAGGAGGGAGATGAGAGGCGAGGAACCGAGAGCCTCAGAAGCGATAGAAGGGCGAGTCGGTCCTGGAAGGGGCAGACGGCAAGTGCGTGTCGCCTGGAACACTCGCCGCGTCGGGGAGCCAGCCAGTCGAGAGGGGGACGTCGGACGCGGAAGCGCGGGTTGACCTCACCCTGCCTGGCTGCTGCTTGCTGCCGTGCGTTGCCTGCAGAGCGGACATTCAGCAGCGTGCGTCCATCTCTCGAGGGCCCGTGCAGCCACGCGCCCGCGGCTGACCTCCTGTCTCGCTCCGCCCCGTCCCCGTCCCCGTCCCCTCTTGGTCCCCTACGCCTCCCCACCCTCGTCCCGACCCCAAGGCTGCTTGCCCGTCCCGCCAGCCGGCACACACTCGCTCACAGGGACTTTCTGCCGCACCGTCGCCCCTCCACGCGCCGTCGCGCCAGCGCAGGAGCGCTCCTCGGCCTCTCCCCTCCAGCCCGCCTCGCTCGCCGCATTCACTCACCCGCCGCCACCTCGGGACGCGCGCCCTGCCCCCGCCCGCCATGCCTGCGCCCGTCCAGATCGCCCGCCGCGAGAGCCACTTCTCCCCAGAGTCAGTTCGCGCTTCCCCTCGCCCCGCCCGACTCGACCGCGTGCCCCTCGACTCGCGCGCTCCTGAACCCTCGTCGCGTGCGGCGGTGCACCCCGCCGCGGATGTCCCCGGACCCGTTCATCTCGTTGCAGGGACCGCCAGCAGGCGTCGGGCCCGCCGGCGCATCGCCGTGCGCGTGCCGGCGGTGGCGGCATTCGCCTCGGACGACGCGGGTCGATCACGGAGCAAGCGAGCGAGGAGGGCTTGTCGCCTCGGCAGCATCTCTCGCCGCACTAGCACGGTGCTGACTACCACCGCAACGCTCGCAGCATGAGCATGCACTCGCCGCTGCTCCACCCCGCCCTCTCGACGTCGCTGAGCAAGTCGTTTGGCCTCAACTCGCCCTTCTCCCTCGCCGCCATGTCGACCTCGCTCAAGGATCTCTCGTCCTCGCCCGGCTTCTCGTCCATGGCCATGTCGCTCGGCCGCTCGTTCGAGGAGCGGCCCAAGATCGAGGCGCAGTTCTTCAAGAACTTCACGTGCTGCGGCCTCGACCTCCAGGACCTGCACGGCCTCCTCGAGCACTTTGAGGAGTGCCACGTCTCGTTTGACGACGACTCGGTCGACGACGGCGGCATGGATGGCCTCGAAGTCGAGGGCGCCGAGAGCGAGGGCACCATCTCGGGTCCGCCCAGTCCGCGCCTCCTCGGGCAGGTCCCGCGCGGCTTTGAGCTGAAGAAGTCGGGCCTGTCGTCGTTCGAGACGCCCGAGTCGCCCGCGACGGCGTCCCTCCACCTCGATAGCGGCATGCAGCTCGACATGGACATGGGCGACGACGCGGCCGACTCGCCCGGCTCCTCCGCCGGTTCGTCGAACGGGCAACTCCCGCCCACCTCGGGCGGCTACGCGCAGCCGCCCGCCATGTCGGCGTTCGAGAACCCGCTCCCGCTGCAGGGCAGCGCGAGCAAGCGCCGCAGCCCGTCCATCCACTCGCAGCACACGCAGCCGTCGTCCATCCCGCCCTCCATCATCGACTTTGGCTCGCAGCACTCGCGCGCGTCGTCCTCCAACGGCGGCGGCACCCCCGGCCTCGACGAGCCGCCTAATCCGGTCGACAGCCTCGCGTTCCTTCCCGCGGGGACGGTGAACCCGGCGCAGGCGCTCGCAAGCGGGTCTGGCGGCCTCGCACCGAGCCTGCTGTTTCCCGGCACGCCGCGCGGGTCGCCGCCCGCGGACGCGCAGATCGTCATCGAGGAGTCGCCGCAGCCGGAGCTCGAGGAGGAGGAGGAAGAGGAGGAGGAGGACGAGTCGGACTCGGATCCCGACGAGGACGACTTTCCGACGTCGCCGCAGTCGGGCGGCGGGCTGTCGGCGCCGTCGCTGCGAGCGTCGCCGATGCACAAGTCGTCGCATTCGCCCTCGCCCGGCCCGTCATCCGCCTCGTACAGCAAGCCCAACAAGCCGAAGAAGTCGTCGTCGACGTCTGCCGCTGCCGCCGCCGCCGCGCTCGCCGCACTCCCGCCCCATCCTATCATCAACCCGCACGACCCGGCGACGATCTCTGCGCTCGCCAACACGACGCTCAAGGACCCGATCCAGACGGCGGCGGCGATCGCCGCACTCGGGCCCAACTCGCTCGCCGCGCTCCCGACCGCGCTGCATCCGCTCGGGCAGGGCGTGCAGATCTCGCCCTCGGGCCGGCCGTACACCCCGCCGAGCGAGAAGCCGTTCAAGTGCAACGTCCCCGGCTGCGACAAGTCGTACAAGCAGCAGAACGGCCTCAAGTACCACCGTCTCCATGGGCACTGCGGCGCGAACGCGGCGAAGGACGGCGTCGACCCGCGGAACGAAGGCAAGCCGTACGTCTGCCACGTCGCGAGCTGCGGCAAGCGGTACAAGAAGTGTGTCCCGCTTCTCTTTCTCTCTCTTTCCGCGACTGACTCGCGTGCGCGCACAGCATGAACGGCTTGCGGTATCACTACCAGCACTCGGGCGCGCACGGCGCGCTCGGCCTGCAGATGCTCGCGCAGGGGTGCCACCCGCCGCCGCAGTTCCCGCCGGGGCACAAGCGCGCCGGCTCGTCCGCGACGCACCACCTCGCGCAGTCGTACACCCCGGGCAGCGCGAGCTCCAGCCGCGCAAGCAGCCCTGCCGGCATCCGCGGCATTGGCGGCTCGCACTGAGCGCGTCGCCAGCCTGCCGCCTGCGAGGCGGCGCAAAACGGGGCGCGGCGCGAGCGCCCGTCCCGATGTCCGAGCCCGCCCGTCCCGCGCGGGCGGTAGGGCGCGGCTCGCGAGGGTGCCTGCGCTCGAGCGCGACGCCCGCTTCCTCCCTTCCCCTCCGTTCTCACTCCCTCTCTCGCGCGCTTGCGCCAGCCTTCTTTGTTGTTGTCACTGCCCGCCCTCTTCTTACCTCCTCCTTCTTTCGTTCGCCCCCCTGCCTGCATTACCCTCGCCTAATCCCGCCCGCGCGCCCTGCTGTACACTCCCACGCCCCCCGGACGTTCTCTGCCTCCCCTCTTTCTCCCCCCTTGTGCTTCTCCCTTCCCTTTGATACAGAGCGGTGCTTTGTGCGTCCCCTGCACGGGGCGCACGGCGCCGCGGGAATCCCTGTTGCTGTCAATTACCGGTTTGCCCTCGAGCGCGGTGTCGTCCGGAGAACGAGCAGGGGAAGATCGCTCGCGTCCGCTGCGCACTGCTGTGCTTGTGAAGAAGCCGCACGGCGTGAAAGAACACGGAAAGGCGCGACAAGAAAAGGTTCGGCGAGACCCCCCTCCTCGGACGCGAGCGCGGCGCGCCTCTCTCTCTTCCTTCTCCACCACACTGCTGGACCTCCTCGCCTCAAGACTGTGCTGGATCTCTTTGGGACGCTTTTCGTTCATACCACGGCGCATCTTACTCTGTACGTCCCTCGCACCCTCCCCCAGCTGCACCACGGAGTGAAGAAACATAGCTGGCACCAGTCGCGATCGCCCCCCTTCACGCTATTTGGGGGGCATGCATGACGATCAGTTTTCCGCGAGCGGCCTAACTTCCGCCTCGCCTGACCCCGAACAACGCACGCACGACGAACGAGGAGGGAGGAGCACTGAGCTGACCCCCCTCTTTCCCCGTTTGCACAGGCTTTGAGACCCGGTGCGCTACGCGGGACTTGCAGACATGCTGTCGCTTGTGTGCGCTCGTATGGTTCGCTGGATCGGGGTTGTTGGCGGCGAGGACGACGTGACGGAGGGGAGGAGGTTTCGTCGAGGCGACATGGGCGGCGTGCAACGCGGTCCTTCGTCTTCCTTTTGTGTGCGCTGTGCTCCGCAGAGAACGTCTGCGTGCGCTGGCATTGCTGGAAGCTGCCCTGCAGGCGTGCTCGCTGCTCTCCCAAGGTCGCGGGTTTGAGGAGGACGAGCTGAAGGCGAGCGGCCTCTCAGGGCGTCTCGAGTCGGGTTCTGGGTAGCATGATTGCTGCATTGCTTGTCGTCGCCAACAACGCGTGACCCGCCATCCGCAAGCGAGCGCGCGAGAGCCGGAGCATCGCCGTGGCCGACGAGGCGAGGGGACGGTGAGCGAGCCTCCCGCTGCGGCGCGAGTTCTGGGTGAAAGAGCAGGTCCTACCAGCCTAGTCAACCGCCTAGGAACTGCGCTTCGAAGCAGCAGAAGCGAGCTGTGGGTGGACGACCCGGCCCCCTCCCCTCCTCCGCGACGGCTCCACATCTCGTCGCCCCGCGTCGTCTCCCTCGCTCCTCCCCACGAGCTCTGAGTACGAGCTCCCTAGCTTGAACTACCCGCAAGGCCACCAGCTGACCGCCCGCACCGGTCCTACAGCGTCTCGTCTCCTGACCCTCGTGCACGCTCCACCCCTCGCTCCAGCAGCGCTCCCTCCCTCTCCCGCCGCTCGTGCACCCGGTACGCCCGTCCATCACTGCCACTGTACCTGCAGTGAACGTCTGCGCTGACCGTTGTCCCCGCCCGACGCGACCTGCGCAGTCCCCCCTCCTCGCCGGACACGATGGACGCAATCGGTATCTCGAACCTCCCGAACCAGCGCCACAAGATTGGTGCGCCCTCTCTCTCTGTCTCGCTGTATGACCCCGCGCGCTGACCCGGACCCCTTGTGCGGCGCGCAGTCGCCAAGCGCGGCGGGCACTTCACCCTCATGGTCGTTGGCGAGAGCGGGCTCGGCAAGACGACGCTCATGTGCGTCCTCTCGCCTCCCGTTCTGCACGAATTGCGGTGCGCGGGCCGACTCGCACGCGTCGGTGGATGGCTGCGTCGCGCTTCTCGTGCACCGCCTCGCGAGGTGGCGCTCAGTATGCTGTCCACGGCCGCCCAGCGCGCACCTGTGCTGCTGCACGGAGCACGATGGCCGCATCGCTGACAAGGACGCAACATTCACAGCAACACGCTCTTCTCGACGGAGCTCGCGGCGGTCAAGGATTACTCGCGCCGGTTCGCGAAGCAGATGGACAAGACGACCGAGATTGGTGCGTTGGCTGCCCTCGTCGAACCGCGTGGCTGCTTACCCTGCAAAGGGCGAATCCAAAACGCTTGCGGATCTCGAAGTACCACTGCTAACGCCCTGGCCCCGACTCGCGCAGACATTGTCAAGGCGGAGCTCGAGGAGAAGCAGTTCAAGGTCAAGCTCACGGTGATCGACACGCCCGGCTTTGGCGACTACGTCAACAACCGCGACTCGTGGATCCCCATCATCGACTTCATCGCGCGTCTTCTCGCTCACCTCTCCCATCTCCACCCGCTCACACTCGCTCGCCCCCACAGGACGACCAGCACGAGTCGTTCATGCGGCAGGAGCAGCAGCCGCAGCGCGGCTCGAAGCTCGACCTGCGCGTGCACGCCTGCCTGTACTTCATCCGCCCGACCGGGCACGGCCTCAAGCCGCTCGACATCGAGATCATGAAGCGCCTCGGCTCGCGCGTCAACCTCATCCCGATCGTCGCAAAGGCCGACACGCTCACGCCGCAGGACCTTGCCGCGTTCAAGCTGAGTGTGTGTCGCGTTCGGGCGGGTCAAACGGAGAGGACACGGGACTGACAAGTGCGAACACGCAGATCCGCGAGGTCATTGCGGCGCAGGGCATCCGCATCTACACACCGCCGGTCGAGACGGACGATGAGCAGTCCGCCGAGCACGCCCGCCTCCTCGCCGTGCGTGCACCGACCCCCTCTGTTCCCTTCCCTGCCACGCTGACCCCGCCTCGCACAACGCGCGCAGGCCGCCCTCCCCTTCTCCATCATCGGCTCGACCTCCGAGGTCCAGACCGCCGACGGGCGCACCGTCAAGGGCCGGCAGTACCTGTGGGGCGTCGCCGAAGTCGAGAACGAGGAGCACTGCGACTTCAAGAAGCTCCGGAGCTTGCTCATCCGCACGCACATGCTCGACCTCATCCAGACGACCGAGGAGGGCCACTATGAGCAGTACAGGCAGTCGCAGATGGAGACGCGCAAGTTTGGGTGCGTCCGGTTCCTTTCGTCGTGGGGCTCAGGCCCGGCGACCCCGTGTAATCGATCAAGCGGCGCGAACTGACCGCGTCGCCTTACGTGCAGCGAGCCCAAGGTCAAGAAGGTCGAGAACCCCAAGTTCAAGGAGGAGGAGGAGGCGGTGCGTCCTGCTCTCGCCATCTCCCCCAGGGCCGCGCTTCTTGTCCAGTCTGACGAAAGTTGACCCCGTTTGCGACCTCGCAGCTCCGCAAGCGCTTCACGGAGCAGGTCAAGATGGAGGAGGCGCGGTTCAGGCAGTGGGGTGCGTCCGGTCTCTCCTCTCGTCGCTTCCCATCGCGGAATTGGGGTTGGGAACGTTCTCAAGGTGCTGCAGGAGACTGACGCCCCGTCTGGCTCACCCACGCGCAGAGCAGCACCTGATTGCCGAGCGCGACCGCCTGAACAAGGACCTCGAGCAGGCGCACAGCCAGATCAAGGCGCTCGAGATCGAGCTCGACCAGATGAGCGGCGGCCCGGTCGGGTACGGCAGCGCCGCGAGCCGCGCGACTGCCGGCCGTCGCTAGTCCCGCACTCGTGCACAACGCAAGATACCCCCCGCCCCGACCTTGTTACGACCCCCTCGCTCGCCTGCAGTACCGCCTTCTCTCGCTCCCCTCTTCCTCCGACATCTTATGTTCCTCGTTGCGTGTCGCTCGTTCCTGCGATCGAATACCCCGTCTGCGCGTTGAGATGAGGGTGCGCGCTGAGCACGTGAGAGTGGGTGGCGGTGTTACTGCTGTCGGTCTGCGTGGCGGGCCTTGTCAGCGGTTTGTAGGCTCTCGTGAGCCGTGTGAGATCCCTCTCAAAACGCAGAAAGGCGAGGACGGAGGTACGGCTCATCGTCGCCTCTGTCGCTCCGGCTTGTCGCGGCTCTCTTCCTCTGCACTCCGCTCGCTCGCTGCTGCTCCTTCCAGCTCCGCAGCGCTCACAGCACCCTAATCCCGCGGTGCACCCTCCGCACCCTCATCCCCACCCACCGACCCGCACCGCCTCGCTCAACCCCGTCGTCATAACGAGCGATGAGCTACCAAGCCGCAACTCCCACGAGCACGCCCTCGTTCGGGACTATGACTGAGCCGCCTACAACGCTCAAGCTCCTCGTCATCGGTGAGCCGCGCGATTCCTGCCCGGCGTTGGGGCGGGGACGCCGCCGAGGAGAGGGGCGCGAGCGGCGCGAGGAGCGGAGGAGGAACGGCGGGATGTGGTGCGAAGGGGCGTTTGCAAGACTGCCCACGTCCCAGACTGCAGGCGCCGCTCTCGCAGCATTCTGCTAGATGCGCCGGACATCACTGACCCCCACCTCCTCCTCACCCTCCTCACGCTCTCCGCTCGTACGGAACGGGGCGAAACAGGCGCCTCCTCCGTCGGGAAGTCGTCCCTCCTCCTGCGCTTCACGGATGAGACGTTCCTCTCCCCGGACGAGACCTCTGGTGCGCCCTCTCACTCGCTCGGCTCGTTGGCTCGCGGGCGCCCGAGGCTGATAGCGGTCTGGGGTGCATGCAGCGACTATCGGCGTCGACTTCAAAGTCAAGGTTATCGAGCGGAGGAACAAGCGGTGGAAGCTGTCCATCTGGGTGCGTCGGGCCTTCCTGCTCTCCGCGCCCTCCCTGCCCGCGCGGCTTCCGCACGACTCTCGCCAGCCTGCCGCTCCACGACCGCGGCGCGCTGACGTCGAACCGCTCGGACATTGCACGCGCAGGACACGGCGGGGCAGGAGCGCTTCCGCACGCTCACGAGCTCGTACTACCGCGGCGCGCAGGGCGTCATCCTCGGTGCGTCTGCGCTCTCCCATACGCGGGGGCGGTCTTCTTTCCGTCCCTGCGTCATGGTAGTTCAGCCGCTGACGCTCACCCCCACTTCTCCTCGCGCGCAGTTTACGACATCACCGCGCGCGACACATTCGACAGCCTCGCGTCGTGGATCAACGAGCTCGACACGTTTGCGGGGACGGGGCCTGCGAGCCGCGAGGTCGTGAGGATGATCGTCGGGAACAAGGTCGACAAGGTGCGCTGCGCTTTGCTGCTCTCCTCGGGGCGGGGTCCCTGTCCTCAGAACCGGCGGGAACACCGCTGCTTGCGAAGGAAGTTGGCTCGCGTAGCCCACTCACACGCCCTCGCGCTGCGCGCAGGAGTTCTCCCGCACGGTCTCGACAGAGGAGGGCCGGGCGTTCGCCGCGTCGCGCGACCCGCCTTGGCTCTTCATGGAGTGCTCGGCGAAGAAGGGCGGCGACGACGTCAGTGGCGCTGATGGGATTTTCGGCAAGGTGGTTGACAAGGTGCGTTCGGCCTCTGGCTCGAGGGAAGATCGCAGGCAGGACGGCGCGGAGCCGCACCTCTCGGCGCTGCGTTGTCTTTCTCGCGCTGTCCAGCTGACGCGCCCTCCCACCGCAGATCATCGACACCCCGGCGCTCTACCAGCGCGCGACCACGCCCGCAGGCGGGGCGGGCGCGTCCGGCGCGCGGAAACAGGCGGGCGGCCCGGGGGGCCCGCCGGGCCAGTACCCCGGCGGCGGGCGCGGTACCGTCAGCCTCGACGAGGAGATGCAGGGCTCGAGCTGGTGCGCGTGCTGAGCCTGCGTTCCGCCGCTCGCTTTTCTCCTTGTGAGGGGGAGGCCGCTCCGGCGCGATTCGCTCGCTCTCTTCGCATGCGCATGTTTCGGTGTACCATACCTCGCCTTCCATCTCTAACCCCCTCCTTCCCGTCTCTCGTATGTCCCCTCTTACGACTGTACAGCCCGCACCTTCGCGCCCTGCCCTGCCCTGTCCTGTCCGTATGTAGACCCTCGCTCGCCGCGCTCCAGCTTACCCCCCTCTTGTTACCCCTCGCTCGCTCGCTCCCCGTCGTTGTTCGCCTGGTGTTGATGTTTGCCTTGCAGTCTGTGCGCTTATCGTGCGTCTCAGGCGTTACGAGCGGAGAGAGGGACGGTCGGCGGGGAAGTGGGGGAGAAGGAGAGGGAGGAAGCGGCGCTTATGGAGGCGTTCTCTCGGGGCGTACTAGCTGAAAAGGCTGGTACGAGTGGATCCCCGCACGCAAACCCGCCCAGGCGACGAGAGCGCTGCCCACGCTCTCCGCCGGCGACGTTCCCGCCGATCTCGCTCCTCCGTCCTCGACTCTCCGCTCGTTCCGCCGTGCTGCTCTCCCGAGCTGCGCAGAGCGTGATCTCACGACCAGCGAGCCATGTCGCCGCACCTCCCGCACCCGCACCTGCACCCCTCCTCCTCGTCGTCGCCCAAGGCCGCCCGCTACGCCGCGACCCTCGACCTCGCGCGCCGCCAGCTCCTCTTCCGCCACCCGGCCCCTGCGCTCGCCAAGGGCGCGCCGAATACAGGCGGTACAGCAGCTCGGAGAGGGAGGGGGCGTGAGCGGGACGGCGGCTGGCGCGGGCGCCGTGGGAGGGATGGACTGGAAGGAGCTGCTGAGGAAGTTCAGGAAACACAACCCGGGCAGGGAATGTACGTCCCTCTCAGTCTCACCCCGTTCGAGGGCTGCGACAGGAGGTGGGGGTCGCGCAGGCGGACGGTGATGAGGAGCGGGAGGCGTGCCTCGAGTCTGCGGGGCCAGTCGCTGAGCGTAAACCGCCATGCACTGCTCTGCTCGTCTCGCAGGCATCGCTCCCCGCTCCCGCTGCTGCGGCCTCCTCCCTGTCCAGCGGAACGTGCCATTGACCGTGCTTCCCCCGCACGCAGTGACCGCCGCCGCCGCTCAAGCCGAGCAGGTCCTCCACACGCACCTCTCCCGTCCTCCCACCCCGCTCGCAACCTCCCTCGCCGGCGGCGACGCGCCGCCTTCCCTCCCCCACTCATCCCGGCTCGGAGCGCGCCGCCGTCCTCCCTGCGCTCGACGCTCTCGCCGCAGCCCTTGGCAGCGCAAATGGAGGCGCAGAGGCCGACAGTGCGCGGGCGGTGCTCGCCTGGGGGCGGTATGTCGTCGGGCAGCCGGAAGAGGCGCGAGAGCGCTCGAGGGCTGCAGGGCCGCGGGATGCCCGCGCAGGGGGAGCACTGGGAGGCGTATGACCTCACGCTGAGGGTGCTGGCGGCGGCGGTGGAGGGTGCGTTCTTCCCCTCCCCGCTCGTGCGACGGAAGAGCTGACCCGCTCCCACTGCGCAGGCTACCTCGCCGAGGACGCCGCCACGCCTGACACCGCCATCGCAGCGTACGAGCGCGCCTTGTCGCTCTACACCTCGGCGCTGTCGCTCCTCTCCTCCGGAAGCGACAAGGACGACCTCGCGCTGCACCTCGTCGGCGGGCACGCCCTCTTCCGCCTCTGCGTGCTCCTCCCGCCCTCCACCTCCGCCTCCGCACGCGCACACACGACGTACCTCGAGCGCGCTGCGGCGTGCGCCCGCCCGGGCGTAGCGTTCCCCGCGGCGGAAAGGTTCTGGGCGCACCGCTCGCTCCGCCGGCTGGCCTCCTCCCCCGGCGCGGTGGACGCCGGCGCTCTCGCGCGCAGCAACCGCGCGGAGGAGGCGCTCATCCGTCGTGGGACGGCGCTCCCGCCTGCGGGGGAGACCAATGCCGTGTACTTGCGGTTCCTGGACGAGGTCGTCGGGGCGTGGAGGAGCAGGGGCGCGAGGAGGGACGAGGCGGGTGAGGTGATCGAGGTGCGCTCTGCTTGCGCGGCTGCCCGTTCTCTCCCCTGTGCGAAGTTAACAAGGGGCTGACTCTGCACGTGCCGTCTCTGCACACAGATCCTCTACACCGCCCTAACGCACACCTTCCAATCGCACCTCCTCCTCCGGCACCTCATCCGCGCGCTAACGATCGCCGGCCGCCCCCTCGAGGCCGCCAAGGCGCTCAGGCTGTACCGCGCGCTGTGGGACAAGGCGCGCGAGACGGACGCCGCCGAGGTTGCGCGCGAGATGCGCGTGCTGCGCGCGAGGGCGAAGGGGGAGGCTGCGGCTTCGGAGGGGAACAAGGGCGAGAAGCGCCCTGCGGAGGCGAATGGCGCGGGAGAGCGCGCGCAAGGCCCGTACGACGAAGACATTGACTCCGACGGCGCGTTCGTCGATACGTCGCTGTTTGGTGTGCGCCTGCTCGTGCGGCAGGTGGGCGAGCCGGGCGAGGCGCTCGAGCTGGCGCGGAGGGCGCGGGCGGTGTTTGACGAGGGGAAGGACGAGAGGCTGAGGGGGGATAAGGAGGTCGAGGCGCGGATTGAGACGGCGCTCGGGGTGGCGCTTGGTGCGCTGGCGGCAAAGGGTGCGCTCTGTTCTCTCGCCTCCCCATGCGCTCGATGGTTCTGACGAGCATGTGTGCAGAGGCCAACCCGGACCACCGCCCCGCTCAGCACGCCGAGGCACTCGAGCACCTCACCGCCGCCGTGTCGCTCGCGCCGTCGTCGTCGGTCGCGCACTACGCCCTCGCGTACCAGCTCCTCGAGCTGCGCCAGGTTGCCCGCGCGCTCGAAGCCGCGCGCGCCGCCGTCGAGCGTAACAAGCGCTCCCGCGCCGCGTGGCACCTCCTCGCGCTGTGCGTCTCGGCGCAGAAGGACATGCGCGGCGCGCTCGAGGTCCTCGAGACGGCGCTGGACCTCGATGGCGCGGAGGAGGCGGACGAGGAGGGCGAGAGGTGGGACCGCCCGACGGACGAGACGGAGCGCCTCGAGGTCGAGATGCAGCTTCGCTTGACGAAGAACGCCGTCGTCGAGTACCTCGAGGGCGCGCCTGCTGCGCTCGCCGATCAGCAGGACGTCCTCGCGTTCTTCGCCGCGGCGTACTCGCGCATCTCGGACGTCCCGCTCGTACCCGCGCCTGCAGCTACGGCTGCACCCGCAAAGACTGCGAGCGGGCTCGCGCCGCCTGTACCCTCCGTCAACGGGACGGAGGGTTCGCACCGGATCAGCCGCGCTGCGTCGATCATCAGCCGGCGGCGGAGCCTCAAGCGGCAGTCGGTGGTCGTGAATGGCGCCGCCACGTCCGGCCCGCCCGAGTCGGTCAACGGCTCGCTCGCGAACCTCTCGCTGGCAGACTCGTCCGGGCCGTCCGTCGCGCGCCCGCAGACGGAGGGCAACCCGCGCGCGACCGCGCTGCTCGTCTCCGCGTGGCTCGCGAGCGCCGCGTCGTTCCGTCGCGCAGGGCGGCACGACGAGGCGCGCGGCGCGCTCGGCGAGGCCGAGGCGCTCGACGCCGATGACCCGGACCTTTGGGCGCAGTCGGCGCTGCTTGCGCTCGCGAGGGGGGAGGTCGCGCGTGCGAGGGAGGCGGTCACCAAGGCGCTTAGCTTTGACCCGCAGCATGGGGCGAGCCTCGTCCTCCTCGCGCGGGTGTACCTCACACCGCCGCCGCCTTCGTCCTCCTCCGCCGAGGGCGCGCCGCCGTACGCCGCGGCACCTCCGCCCCCTCCCTCGCACCTGACGTCGCCCGTCCCGCCCCCCGCCGCGCCTGCAGGGGGCGTCTCGCTCTCGCTCCCGCTCGCCGAGACGCTCCTCAGCACGCTCACCGCCCACAGCGGGTGGGACGTCCCCGAGGCATGGGCCGAGCTCGCGCGGTGCTACCGCCTCTCGGTCCCTGCGCGGAGGGAGCGCGAGAGGGAGTGCCTCGTCTGGGCGCTGCAGCTCGAGGAGACGAGGGCGGTGAGGCCGCTCGCGAGGGCCGTCGAGCGTGCGCTCTAGGTAGACTGGGGCTTTCGTAGGGGGTAGTGCTTGAATACATAATTCGTTGTCGGGCATACAGGACAAGGGGAGAGAATCTACAGAGGGAGGGGAGGCTAGGCGAGGGTATCTAGAAGGGCGGCGAGAGCCTGGTATGGCCGCGGCAAAGCGGGGAGGACGGCATTGAGGCAGAACGCCACGGGAGCGGCGGTGCCGGCGAGAAAGACGAGAGGAGGACCGGCGGGATGAGGTGGGGTTCGGGGTGGTCGCCTCGAATGGCGGGGTGATGGCCAGTCGCTCGACGACGATGGACAGCGAACGACGAGGTTGACCTAGCGCAGATGGGCCCACGGGTTGCTCATCATTGAGGGCGAGAAGTAGACGTCGCCGGTATTGCCCTCGCCAGCATCGAAGCGGGGTCGCTGCGCGCGTGCATCCTGGTCAGCGTGTTCGTACGAGAGTATGCACGCGCTGCGCACCTTGTTAGGCCCATTGCCAAACCCGCGTCCTCCCCCTCCGCCGCGGTTCCCTCCTCTCCCTCGTCCCCCTCCGCGCTGTCCGCCGCGCCCACCACGCCCGCGACCTTGTCCGCCTCGACTGTTGTTGTTCTGCATGTCCTCTCTTATCGCGGCTGCTCCGGTGGCAGGGGAGGAGGTGGAGGGAACGCGAGAGATGAAGTTGGTGGGGACAACGAGATGGGGTGCGTCGCGGCCTTCCTGTGCATACTTCTCGAGCGCTGACCCGTTCAGAGCACTCACAGGTGCTGCCGACCTCCTACTGCTCCGCCCGCTGCTGTTGCTGCGCTTCCTCGCGTCGTCCCCGTCATCTCCTGATCTCTCCGTCGTTTCCAACTCTCCCCACGCTTGTTCGCCGCTGTTCGCTCGCCGTGTACGTCTATAGCCTCAGCGCGGCCGCTCCCGCGAGCGTAGAGACCGCAAGACGACGACTTCGCCCCCCTCGCCTCCTCCGCTTCGCGCTCCTCTCCGAAGGGTGTCTCCTTTCCGACATGTGCGGTCGGGCCTGCTTGTCTTCGCTGGCTCCAGTGGCTTGATTCGTCGACTCTCCGGAGCTTGCAAGGGCACGGCCTCCGCGGGTGTCGCACTTGGGAGGAAAGCGGGTGCGTGCGCCGTCGCCGCTCGAGCCCCCCTTGACGCTGGCCGAGGGTCGTCCGCCCCTCTCCCTCCCTCCTCCCAGATTGACCCTTCACACGCTCATCCGTCCCTGCAGCGCCGTGCCAAACAACAGACGCCGCGCTCGAACGCACCCGCCGCGGCCCGACTCGCCCGCCCGCTCATCGCGCTGCTCTTGCCGGCGGTCCAAGCACCCGCGGTCGTGTTTGCCGACTCGCTCGACGCCTCGAAACGCCTCTAGGCCGCCAGTACACCTCTCTCGACTATCCAGCCCCGATTTCACCCAGCTAACCTCGTCGACTCGTCCCGTGAGTCGCGCTCGCCGCCTTCGCTCCTTCGAGCGAGCAGTCACTCAACCCTCTCTCGTCACAGCCGCGCAGCATGTCCGACGCGCGCTACCCTCCCTCGCCACCCTCGTCGACCTCCCTCCCCGAGCACTGGCAGTTCGTCCCGCCACCGACGGACGGGCCGAACACGCGCGCTCGTCGCGCGCGCGGACTGCAGCCGTACTCCGGTACGGCGGCGCCGCTGCCTGTAGGGCTTGCTGCGCGAGGACCGCCGGGTGGGAAGATTGCAGGGCAGCCGCTTGAGCGGGTCGAGGAGTGGGACGTGTGGAGCGGCGCAGGAGGCGACCAGCAGGTGCGTCTTCCACGTTCTAGCTCTCTCTCTGACACAAGCTCATGGACTTTGCCGGCGCAGTACTGGTACGCGGCGGGTCCGTCGGCCGGGTCGACGTCGACCTACTACGCCATCGACCCGAGCCTCAGCTTCGATCCGCCGCCGCCCGCACTTCCTCCGCCCGCCCCCGCCTCTTCCTATCACACATTCCCCAATCCCGACTACTCGCAGTCGGACGCGCATGACCGCCACGACGACCGTCGCCTCTTCTCCTCCGCCACGGTCATCGACCACGGCTCACCGCCCGCCTCCCCCTCGCCCGCATTGCCCGAACCGCCCGTCGCCGCAACGCCCGGCGGCGGTCTCCCCTCAATCGGTATCTCGAAGGAGGAGTGGCTGCGCCTTGGCGGGTTCGTTCCCGAGCAAGCCGACGACGCCCTCCCCGATCCGCCGCCGCTCCCGCCTCGCCGAGCAGCACGCGGCGGTGCACGACGACGTCTTCCTCGCCCCGCCGCGGCGCGCTATCCATTCGGCACACCCGCTCGGCGCCCCGTCCTTCCCACCGCAGACCCCCGCCTATGCCCTCCTCCGCCCGCGACCGCCCGCCCGCGGCGACGTACGCCCTTCCGCCCGTCTACGCCTCCTATGACGGCCCCTCCTACGAAGCGGCGAACGACTTCGCTCTGCCAACCCCGCCGCCGCCTCCGCCGCTCCCCTCCGTCTTCGCCGCTCCGAAGGAGGAGGACGTCGACGCGGGTGGTACTCCTCCCGCGCGCCCTCGCGCTCGACGCGCCGGCGTGCGCCGTCCCCGCTCAACCCTACGCGCCTCCGCCCCGCGCCTCCTCCTCCTCCTCGTCGACTTCCTCGCGGGTCCTCACCCCCGTGAGCACCGCCCTCGCGCTCTACGCGCACCACCCCGCCCCCTCGGCGCCACCGCCCTCCGCAAGCGCCGCAGCGGTGGCGGGTGCCCCGCCGAAGAAGAAGCACGCGAGGCGCATGTCGGTCAACCATGTCCCGCGGCCGAGGAACGCGTTCATCCTTTTCCGGTCGCACGCGGTCGCGACGGGGCTGATCCCCGCTCGATGGGGATCACGGTGCGTCCTCCTCCTATCTCTTCTTCCCGTGAAGGAGTGCAACTGATGGAGAAAGAGGTGCGCGCCCGCAGGACCACAAAACATCTCGCAGATCGTGGGCAGCGTCTGGCGCGGTCTCTCGCCCGACGAGCGCGCCAAGTGGGACGAGCTCGCCGAGGAGGAGAAGCGGCTGCACAAGGAGCGGTACCCCGACTATGTCTTCCGGCCCAAGCAGAAGGGCCAGCGGGCGCCGATGGGCCAGGGGAAGAAGGCCAAGGCCAAGGCGGCGAAGCTGGCGGCCGAGCGGGACCGCGACGACGCGCTGGCGGGGATCGCGATTGGCGCGCAGGACGCGCTCGGCGGCGCGGAGGGCGAGGCGGACGCGGATGCGGATGCGGACGGCGACGATGAAGGCGGCGTCGAGGACCCCGACGACGCGTTCGACGAGCCGCGCCGCCCGCGGCGGAAGAGCGTTGCGTCCGCCCGCGCCGCCGCCGCCGCTGCCTCCTCGCCGAAGAAGCGCGCGGCGCTGCACAAAGGCGAGAGCGAGACGCGCGAGCAGCGCAGGATGGAGCTCATCGGGCAGGCGGTCCTCGAAGGAGAGGACGACGACGCGATCCTCGCGCGTGTGGACGCAGAGCTCGCGGCCGAGGAGCAGGCTCTGCGCGCGAGCGTTGGTGGTGCGGGTGATATCAAGGTCGCGAGTTCGCCCGCGACGTCGCCCAGCAAGGGCTCGCGCCGCGCGTCGCCCGTCAAGGCCGCCGCAGCAGCGCAGGCGGTCACGCCGCGCAAGACGCGCTCGTCGATCCACCAGCGCCTCAAGCACGAGTCGCCGACGCCGCCCTCTGGTGCGCTCGCCTCGCCCGGTGTGAGCTCCGACTCGACGCTCTCGTCGTCGCCATACCGCCGCGCGAGGATCCCTGCCTCGCCGTCGTCGTCCGCCTCGCCGTCGCCGAAACGGATGCAGGTGCCGGGGAGCGCGCGCTCGCCGCCGTCGGCCGGGGCGCGGCACCCGCTCTCGCGCTCGGTGCAGGCCGAGCACGAGGCGGAGCACGACCTCCCCGTCTCGCGGCGGACGCACAAGGCACGGAGCTATGCCGCCGCCGGGCTGGGCATCGCGTCGTCGTCACTCGCCGCGGCAGACTTCCCCTCGCCGACGCCGACGCTCGCCGCTGAGTCGGCGAGCAGCCCTGAGTACGCCTTCCCACCCACAGGCGCCGGCGCGCTCAACGCGCCGCTGTTTGCCGGCCCGGCCGACTCGCGCCAGTTCTCCCTCGGGCGGTGGGAGCTGCGCAAGCCCTCTGCGGCGGCACCGAGCCGACGCGAAGCGCTCGCGGCGCAGGAGGAGGCGCAGCTGCGCGCGGGCGGCGGCGGCGGCGGGACGAGCGGTTGGCTCGACCGCGCGGCGTCCAGCAGCGGGGGCGGGGCGACGCTCGCGCTCGATCCGCAGGCGTTCCTCGCCGAGGCGGGGCTCGACGACGCAGCCGCGGACGCGCTCAGCGAGTATGGCACGGCGTCGAGCGCGCTGTGGGACGACGGGGCAAGTTCGACGTACGAGACGGCGGCGTCGAGCGCGCCTCCCCCCTCGCGCATGGGCGGTGGCGGCGGTGGCGGGAGACTGCCGCTGTTCCGCGCGCCGTCGTCCTCGTGCGGGACGCTCGCCGAGGAGCCTGGCGCGAGCGCGCTGTTCCACTTTGGCGAGGAGGACCTGTTTGCGCACCCGCCGAGCGCGTTTGGGCAGGTGCAGCGGACGGTGTCGAGCGTGTTTGGGCCGCCGCCGGGGATGGAGAGCGTGGTGGAGGGCGGGTTTGGCGAGGAGGAGGGGGTCGGGCTCGGGATTCGGTTCGACGGCGGGTATTGAGGGGGTGGGTGTCTCTATCACGAGCTGTGTCGCGGGGGTGTGTGCATTGGTGACGACGCTGTATAGGAACACGCGGAGGAGAGAGAGATCGGCGTGAGAAGGCGACGGCCGGGCGAGAACGCAACGCTGCTCCGTCCTCGCTCGACCTTCCCCCGCTGGACGCGCTGCGACTGCGCACCGCAGAGAGACTCGTTGTACGAGTGCACCTGCGCACGCGCCCACCCGCCCCGCTGCGACGTCGCGCATCTCCACCGTCCCACCTCGCCCGTCTCGGCCTCGCCTCCTCCCTCGCCCGAAGGAATAGCCGCGCGACCTTGAGCGCAACCGCCCGCCGAAACACGCGCACCTCAGCACTCGCGCACCCGCACTTGGCGCGTGAAGGAGCGTGACCCGGCCGCTCTCGAGGTGACGCGCTCGTCCTCCGCGCTCGCGTCTCCCGCTGGGCAGGACAGCGTGCGTGCAGCCCGTCTCCCTTCTCACGAGCATGCGCTGACCCTCCCTCCGCAGCCCCGTCTCGCCGCCGCCATGGTCGACTCGACCCCGTCGTCGCCCGCACCTCGCTCGCCGCAGACGCCGCCCCCCGCGCACGAGCACCCGCCAAACGACGTAGAGCCCCTCCAGACGCAGTCAAGGCTTCGACCCACCTCGACCAGCTCGAGCAGCCCGCTACTCTCAACGGACACGCCCCACCCCACCCGGAGGGGACAGTGCAGGCTCTCACCGCGGAGACGCAGGACCAGCGCGAGGAGGACGTGATGAGCGCCGCGACCATCATCGTACAGGAGGAGCTTGCAGCGCGCGACGACACCGACGCACCGCTCGCCCGTGACGGCGGCGTCTCCCCGCTCGGTAGCGTCAGGCTCGCACCACCTTCGCCCAACCCCTACGGCGAGCCGACCCCGCCCGGGCGTACCGTCGAACTCCCCGCCGAACCCCTCGCAGCACCCGCCACCCTCTCCCCGCCCGCCTCGCGCGACTTTGTCGCCCCGTCACCCGTCCCCTCCCCTTCTCCTCCCTCGCCGCCCCCGCTCTTCTCCCTCCGCACCCACCCCGCCGACCTCGTCTCGCCCTCGAACCCCGATCCGCACGGCGCGTCCGTTCCCTCGACGCCGATCTCGCCTGCGGGAGGCGACGCAGGGCACGACGACGAGCTCGGCAGCCTGCCGTCATTCCCGCGCGGCGACCCGGGCTCGCCCGTGCACAGCTTTGGCGAGTCTGCGCGGGTTGAGAACGGCACGGCGGGCGAGTCTGCCCCGCCGAGCGTGAACGGCGCGTCGATCGGGCATGGCAGCGGCGGCGCAGACTCGGACGATGCGCGGTGGAGCGAGCGGAACGGCCGGCACGAACGGAACGGCCGGCTTGAAGGACGCGAGTCGGAGGACTCGGACGCGGTCGAGGCGCTGCGTCCCGCGGCACTCGCCTCCGCCTCGCCCGCCGCATCCCCCTCCCTCCCCTCGAGCGCAGTCCTGCGCTCCAACTCCCTCCGCCAGGCGCGCTCCTCGCCCACGGCCGCACACGGCCGCTCCTTCTCTCTCGCGACACCGCAGTCGACGCCGCCCCCCTCCGCCTTCCGCGACTCGCCGACGCTCGCGCGCATCCCCGGCTCGCCCGAGCGGCACGACTCGGAGCGGCGGCGCGCGTCGTCCGTCGCACCGCAGCCGCAGCTGCAGCCGAACGGCGCCGGCACAGGCGCGGCGCTGCAGCGCGACGCCTCGGTGCGGAGCAGCGCCCCCCGCGAGCGGGGCGCGAGCCAGCCGCCCAGCCGCGCGGGGAGCGTCTCTGCGGGCGGGGGGAGCGTCTCGCGGCGGGAGAGCACGCGCGAGCGGCCGTCCGAGGCGGCGGGGAGCAGGAGCAGGCGCGCGCTCGGCGAGTGGCAGTTGACGAAGACGCTTGGCGCGGGGAGTATGGGCAAGGTCAAGCTGGGTGTGAGCCAGGTTACGGGGGAGAAGGTGCGTTTCGGCTGCCCTCGCGCGGTTGCTCTGCTCTCCCATACGCCAGCGTGGGTGGAGCTCCTTGCATGCGAAGTGGCTGTTGACGCTCTCGTCGCCTACAGGTCGCGATCAAGATCATTCCGCGCTTCACGTCGACTGCGGCGGCGCAGCGGCAGGCGGAGCAGGCGCGGCACGACCAGCAGCAGGCCCTCGCGGTCTCGCCTGCGGACCCGGGCGCTGCAGCAGCGAGCAAGAAGGCCGAGCCGACGGCGAGCTTCATCGCCAAGGCGGCGTCGAAGGACGCGAGCAAGGAGGTGCGGACTGTCAGGGAGGGGAGCTTGTGCCTCCTCCTGCACCACCCGTACATTTGCGGCATGCGCGAGATGCTCGTCTACCCGGTGCGCCCCCTCTCTTCCCTCTTTCCTTGAGCGATACTTATCGGTTCATCGTGCCCGCAGCATCACTACTACTTCGTGCAGGAGTACGTCAACGGCGGGCAGATGCTCGACTACATCATCTCGCACGGCCGGCTGCGCGAGCGGAGCGCACGCAAGTTCGCCCGCCAGATCGGCAGCGCACTCGAGTACTGCCACGCGAACTCGATCGTTCACCGCGGTGCGTCCCTCCCAGCCTCTCCGTCGGTGCGCGAAGGCTGACTCATCCTGCGCGCTGTAGACCTCAAGATCGAGAACATCCTCATCTCGAAGACGGGCAACATCAAGATCATCGACTTTGGCCTCTCGAACCTGTACTCGCCCGTCTCGCACCTCTCGACATTCTGCGGCTCGCTCTACTTTGCCGCGCCCGAGCTCCTGAACGCCAAGCCGTACACCGGCCCCGAGGTCGACGTGTGGTCCTTCGGCATCGTCCTGTACGTGCTCGTGTGCGGCAAGGTGCCCTTCGACGACCAGAGCATGCCCGCGCTCCACGCCAAGATCAAGCGTGGGCAGGTCGAGTACCCGACGTGGCTCAGCGCCGGTGCGTCCCGCTTTGCTCCCTCTTCTCCTCTCCCTGCTGACTGCGTTCCTCGGCCCGCAGAGTGCAAGCACCTCCTCTCGCACATGCTCGTTACCGTCCCCGCGCAGCGCGCAACCCTCACCGAGGTCCTGAACCACCCTTGGATCCTCAAGGGGTTCACGACTGCGCCCGCGGCGCACATCCCGACGCGCGTCCCGCTCCGCTTCGGCGAGCTCGACGACGAGGTCGTCCGCGGGATGACGGGCTTCGAGTTCGGCACCGAGGCGGACATCGCCGCGCGGCTGAGCGACGTGATTCAGAGCGACCTGTACCGGCAAGCGGTGCGGAACTGGGAGGCGCGGCGGAGCGTCTACGGCGCGGGCGAGGGTGGGTCGGGTGGCGCGAGCGACAGCGACAAGGAGCGGCCGGCGATGCGCGTCGATGGGCGGGACATGAAGCGCAGCCCGACGACCAACAAGCGGTTCTCCGGCCTCGGCTTCTACGGCAAGAAGCTCACGAGCGGGTTCAACGCCGCGTTCGCGGCGACCTCGGCCCCGCCGCGCGCGTCGGACGAGGCCGACCTCGTCGGCGTGCAGGGCGGGAGCTACGGCGCGAACGGCGCGTTTGCAGCTGGCAACGGGACGGCGCCGCGGCCGGACCAACTCGACCCGACGCGCGGGTTCCACCCGCTCATTTCGATCTACTACCTCGTCAAGGAAAAGATCGAGCGCGAGCGCATTTGGGGCCCGGGCGTCTTCGCCTCGTCCACCCTCTCCCTCACGGGCCCGCCGCCGCCGCCCGCGCCCGCACAGGCGTATCAGTCCGGCAGCGCGATCGTCGCGCCGCCCGTCGCGGTCGACGTCCGCCCGCCGATGCCGACGCCGCCTGTCCCGCTCACGCCGCAGCCGCGCCAGCGCGCGACGGGTGACGAGTTCGCCCCCGTGCCAGCGACCGCGCCGCCACGCGCGGCAGGGTTCGACCGCGCGCGCCGGCTCACTCTCGAAGCGCGCGAGCTACGCGCCGGGCTCGCCCGCAACGGGGAGCGGCGCGCCGGCGTTCCGCCCGCAGCCGCAGGGCGAGTACGAGGCGCCCGTCTCGCCGTCGCCGCGCGAGCGCAAGGCGTCAAACCGCATGAGCCTCATGCTTGGCTCGTCGGCTGCGGACCGTGAGCGCGAACGCGTCGCCGAGATCGCGGCTGCGGGGGACGACGTCCCGCTTGCGCAGGCGGCGAGCCCCTCGAGCCCGGGCTTGTTCGCGAGGCGGTTCGGGTCGCTCCTCGGCAGGTCGGCGTCGCCTTCCGGGGACGCGGGCTTCGCGAAGGACACCGCCAGCGCGCGAGCATCGCGACTACCGGGCACAAGTCGAGCAACAAGGCGCCGGCGTCACCACTCCCGCTCGTGTCCGAGGGCGGGGGCAGCTCGCCGTCGTCGACGCTCCGCCCGCCGACGACGCCCACGCCCGCAGGCCGCCTCCCTCGTCCGGGTCGGACATCCCCTCGCGAGTCCGCCGGACGGCAAGCCTGTCATGCGCGCGTCGACCGTCGGCGATATCTCGCCTAGTAGGCACAACCGCGGCGTGTCGATGGCTGCGGGCGTGGGCGCAGGCGCGGCAGGCGCGAGCTCGCCGCTCGCGCAGTCGGTCGCGAGCGCGCCGGGCGACTCGGCGTACGTTGGGCGCGCGGTCAGCGCGGGCTTCTTCGACCGCAGGAGGCAGGGCTCGGTCGGCGGCGGCGGCGCGTCGAGGCCGCCCCGCCCGAGGACGCAGAACGACATTGCGGGCATGTTTGAGGAGGAGGAGGAGCTCGCTGACTCGGCAACGGGCGCGAGCGGGGCGACTGCGGCGGCGCCGTCGGGGCAGCCGGACTCGCCGACGCGTGGGCGGCAGGAGGGCGGGTCGATCGGGCGGACGAGCTCGCACGACAAGGGCAGCACGTCCGAGAAGGCCGAGGCGCCAAGCCCGTCTGGCTCAAGGGCCTCTTCTCCGTCAGCACGACGACGACCAAGCCGATCCAGCAGCTCCGCGCCGACCTCGTCAAGGTCCTCGACCGCCTCGGCGTCCAGCACCGCGACATCAAGAACGGCTTCGAGTGCGCGCACGTCCCGTCCATCGACCTTTCGTCCTTCGGCGGGGGCGGCGGTGCGGCGGGTTCGGCGGGCGGGGTCGGCCCGAAGGGCGCGCGCGGGACACTCAAGCGCCGCGCGAGCAAGCTTCTCCTCGCACATGGGGCCGGCGACAAGCACCCGTCGTCGACGGCCGGCGCAGAGTCGCAGTCGTCGCTCCCGATGAGCGCGATCGAGCCGCGGAGCGACCGCGCGTCCTCGTCCTCGTTCCACCAGCCGCTCTCGCCTGCAGCGGGCGGGGTGTCGCAGCCCGGCTCGACGCATCACTCCCCGCAGCAGGCGGACGTCGCGCAGTTCGGCGGCGGGTCGGGCGCAACAGCAAACAGCGACATGATCGTCCGGTTCGAGATCTCGCTCGTCCGCCTGCCGCTCCTCCCCGGGATCCACGGCCTCCAGTTCAGGCGGATTGGCGGCAGCGGGTTCCAGTACCAGATGCTGGGTGCGTTCGCTCTCCATCTCTCTCCTCGCCGTCGCGTTGCTGACCATCCACCCGCGCGCAGCCCGCCGTGTACTGCAGGAGCTCAAGCTGTAGTCCCCACCCCGCAAAAGTACCACTCTTCGCCGCCCCTCCGCTACGATACAGACACTCCCTCCTCTCTCTCCCTCTAATCCGTCCTCCTCCCGGGTCTATCTTGCACATCCACCTGTCCCTCTCCCTTTCTTCCTGTCCGTTCCTGCGTTCTCGTAGTCTCCAGCCGTGGTAGTCTCCTCTCAAGCTCTCCAACTCGCAAGGCAGTCTCTGCAGTCACCTCCTTTTCTCGCGCTCCTCTGCCGCGGCCTTCCTTCTGCGTGAGGGGTACTCTCCATGTCAGGCACCACGGCCCGTATCGCAGCTACTCCTCCTCCTCCCCCTCCTCCCCTCCACCCTCCTCCCCACGGGGGAAGAACTGCACCCCCTCCGCCCTCCCCTCCTCGCCGACAATGCGCCAGAACGCATCCTCCACCGCGACGGGGAGCGCGTCGAGCGTGTCGACCAGTGTGGAGGGGAAGGGGAGGGAGGAAGGCGGGGTGAGGAGGAAATTGGGCGGGAGAGGGACGGTGGAGGAGGAGGGCGCGCGGAGGAGGGAGCCATGGGAGAGGGGGAGAGGTACGCGACGCTGTACAGCGGCGTGAGCGGTGCGGCCGGAGCGTCGGAGGAGCAGGGGGAGGGCGTGGCGAGGAGCGCATCCAGGTACGGCTGAAGCAGCGCGCGGGCGGAGGGCGGCTCCACCTCCGCCTCGGTCGGGGCGAGGAGCGGCGCCACGAGGTAGAGCACGTCTGTGCGCGCATGGCGGTCAGGACTGTAGCGAGAGAATGGGCGGACTCGGACGCACAGTACCCCTCCGGACAGCTCATCGTCCCCTGCCCGAGCAGCATCGCCGCGCATGTGCCCACGCTGGCATCGCCCATGGTGCCGGGCGGGAAGACGAGTAGCTTCGAGTCGGGCTCGTCGGGCTCTTCAGCGTCCTCGCCCTCGCGCACGGGCGCAGGGGGGAACGCGACCGGCTTGTCCAGCAGCGCGATCAAGTGCGCTGCGCGCGGCCCCGTCGACGACGCGGGCGGGGGAGCGTTCGAGGGGAGGAGCGCAGGCGCGAGGGGCGGGGAGCAGACGACCCAGTCGCCGGTGAACATCGTCGGGTCCGCGCCCTCCTCGAGCACGACCGGGATCCCGAGCGGGCGCGCCGCGTCCGCCGCGACGGCAGGCGCCGGCGGCGGGTGCTCGTGTACTGCGAAGGGTGGTTGCGAGGCGGGGACGGGCGCGCCCACCGGCGCGGAGAGGTCGAGCGGGAGGAGCGGCCGGCCGAGGATCTGTCCGCCGCCCCATACGGCACAGATGCTTTGCGGGGTGGGAGGAGCGTGAGTGCGGTTCAAGAGTAAGGAAAGGGAGATGCGCACCGCGAGAAGCCTCCGACGAGGTCCCCTGCGCCGCCGTAGTGCCCGACGAGGTACGGCGACGGGCCGTACCACCCCATGGCCTGGATCATGGCGCGCAACCGCTGCAGCGCGGGGAGGGCGGGATCTGTGAGATACAGAAGCGTCAGTAGTGCACTTTCAGGAAGATGGAGAGCAACGCGGACCGGAGGGAGACGCGCAGAGTGCGAGGGCGTAGGCAAGGGAGGAAGCGGCCGCTCCAGAGAGGGAGAATGCCTTCTTGAGGTAGTCGACGAAGCTGATTTCGGGATCTGTCGACGGCTCATGAGCGGGGGACGGAATACAGCAGGCGCGGCGGGACGCACCCGCAGCGAGGACCTTGTCCGCCTCGAGCGCATCATCGCCCGCCGCAAAGAGCAGCAGCTTCGTGAGCCTGCGCTTCTCGACGAGCGACAGGCCCGGATCGTTGAAGACGTCGGCCTTGCTCGCAGGAACGCGGACCGCCTTGCCCTTGCCGCCGTCTGCATCGGGCTGCCACAGAGCAATCCCGCCGAGGAGGCCGAACTGGAGGTAGCTCGCGACCTTGCTCCTGACGAGAAGGTCGAGTGCCGGTCCCTTTGCGCGCAGGAGGACGGGGAAGAGCGAGAGGGCGAAGCGCTGCGAGATGCGCTTGAGGGCGTCGGGCTGCGCGGGGGACGAGGCGTCTGCGCCGGGGGTCGCACGCGCCCAGTCTGCGAGCTCGAGGAGGGAGAGTGAGGCGTGCTCTGTGCCGTAGTAAGGCGCGCTGTCGAGTTGGAGGACCGAATAGCCCGCCTTGGAGAGAGCGCTGTGCAAGCGGGGCGGTGCTGGGTCAGCGAGGTGGGAAGAGAGCGGGAGAGGGTGGGAGTGCGCACGCTGCGAGGATGGACTCGTGGAGTCCTGTCCCTGCGATCAGGACGTTGAAATGCGTCGGTTCGTTCGGATCCATCGCGGTTGCTCGAGGACGAGGGGCAGGCAGGCGGGCTCAGCTCCCATCACGCCGCCCTCCTCGCTGGAAGGGGGCGCGCACCTGCTGAGCGTTTAGAGGACTGTCCCAGGGGACGCTGCACCAGAGCCTAGCCTCCCCGCTGCTCTCTTCGCTGATCTACGCGCCTCCCTCTCCTCATCAGCCCACCTGCCTCGACAGAGTGCGCAACGTCAGGCGGATGTCCGGCGCGGCTCTTCAGAGCCTTGGAGAGATTATCCAGGCCCGTACGCCTGGTCCTGAGCTTGCACGAGGCAGTTCTGCTCTCCCGCCCCCCACCACTCCGGCCCGCTCGTCTCCGATCGCCTCTCTGCTTCCTCCCGTTCACTCGCTGCAGCCATGAGCATCCCAGACTTCCTCAGTGCCCGCATCTCGGACGACCTCGAGCTCGCTTACATCGACTCGTGGCACGGCACCCCCGTCGAGGACCGCCCCGCGCACTACTCGACCTGGATCGGCGTGCACGGCGTCGGCTTCAACAGCGGTGCGCGCCACTTCCTTCTACTCTCTGCAGCTCCGTGGACATGCAGAGCTCACGCCGGTTCCCCCGTACAGCCGTTTGGACGCCCCTGCTCCCCGCCCTCCCCACCAACGTCCGCTTCCTCGCCTACAACCAGCGGTCGTACGCCCAGTCCTCGCCCGCTTACGACGCCAAGGAGCCTGGCGGCGTCGATGCCACAGCGCGCTACCTTTGCGACTTGATGGAGTTTGTGCGGTTCGCGGTCGAGGAACTCGGCGTGCCCGGCGTGGATGAGCAGACGCACGAGGGCGGGGTCGTGCTCATGGTGCGTCTGCATCGTCTCTTCCACGATGTAGGGGTGCCTGGAACTGACCATTCCGTCTCCGCAGGGCTGGAGCAAGGGCACCGTTCCTCTCCTTTCGCTCCTCTCACTGCTCCACACGTCCTCTCCGCCCAGCCCGTCCTCCTTCCTCTCGCATCTCCCGACCTCCGGTCTCCCTCACACCGCCCTCCTGACCTCACACGTCCGCTTCTCGTCCTCTTCGAGCCGCCCGGTTCGGCGTTCGGCCGCGCTCCCACCGCCGACTACACCAGCGCGATGGCAGCCGTCTCCCCGCCCAACTCGTCCACGACGGACGAGTTCGCCGAGGCCTTCGCAGGATGGATCGGGTCGTACTCGCCCGGCTCCCCAGCGGCGGACACGCTCCCGCCCTCGGGGCTCGCCGCGCTCTCCCCCGCGCTCCTCCAGCGCGCCTGGCAGCCCGAGTGCGTCCCGCACGGCTTCTCGTGGCGGCTCGCGGCCTCGGCCTCGGAGTGCGCCTCGCTCGCGCGGCAGGCGCTCGCCCCCGCCGCAGGGGGCGTCGCCCTCCCCGTCGGGTTCGTCTACGGACGCGGACGAACGGGTACTGCCTCGATGCGGCGGAGACGGTCCAGGGCTGGTGGAAGGAGAGCGGCGGGGGGAAGACGGCGGTGAGGACGGTGGAGGGGAGTAACCACTTTGCGTTTGTGCACGAGCCGGAGGCGTTCGTTCGCGCGGTCGAGGAGCTCGTCGACGAGCTGGCGTAGTAGATGCGTGTGTAACGAGCTCTTCGTGACTCTCTCGATGTAGGGCGCGCGCTCGAGGAGATATGGAAGGCCTGCGGGTCATTACTGTAGACGGGCGATGGGAAGGGTATCGCTAAGAAGGTTGCGAGGGGGTGCGAAGGGGAGCTAGATACACGAGGCTGGAGAGAATAGTCGAGCCGGACATGAACGAGGAGGAGGGGCTTTGTACAGGGAGAAAGGGGCGTCTAGGCGTTCACCTCGACAGGGCGGGCGGTATATCCCCGTCGAGGCACGGCTAGAGCCCTCCGCCGCCTCGCCTGCGACGGCCGCCACCGCCGCAGCGGCCACAGCAGGTGAAGATCGCGACGAAGATGGAGGTGATTCCCTGCGCGCGGAGAAGGCAAGGTCAGTCTTGCGAGCAGGTGGGGAGGGGGAGGGGGCGACGTACACCGACGATAGCGTTCAAAATGCCGCCGATGGCGTTGATCACGGCCATGATACCGCGGCCGATGGCTGTGGAGAGGCGAAGGAAGGTCAGCATGCGGAACGGCGGAGTGCGAGTGTGGTGCCGGCTGTTCGGTCCCAGTGCACCGCTCCCTGCGGCAGCCCCCTCGGCCAGACTCCCGTACTGGTGACAGAGGGTTCCCTGCCGGATGGGAGCGAACGACGAGACGATAACAACGCGAGGACGAGAGACGAACCGGAGAAGACACCGGCGATCTGTCGACGTGCCAAAGGTCAGCTCAACGGCCCTGCGACTCGCGGACGGAAAGCACACACAGCAGAGCAGACGACACCCATGTTTGCGAGTGTTTGGAGACGAGAGGTGCTGGGAGTGAGACTTGAGAAGGCTGCAATGTAGATCTACGCGTTCGAGCCGGGTCAGCGTCCGTGTGTGCGGGGCAAAGAAGGAAAGAGTGCGCACCGGGTGGCGGAGATGAGCCGGGCGAGGCGATACGAGCAAGAGGAAGGCGGAGGAGCAAGGGGTCAGCCGACCGCACTTCGTCGAGTCGGAACCTGGGAAGCTGGACGCACAGGTGGTGTGCGAGCAGGAGCAGCTGGAGTAAAGTGAAGGAGAGCAAGTAGAGGTGCGCAGGTCAGGCGCCCTCGGTTTTCTTGTCGAAAAAGGCTCAGGAGAGGAAGCGTCATCGCAGATGCGCGTGCTGCGGGCCCGAGACCTTCGCGCGTGGGTGTGGGTCAGCCCCAGACGGCTGTGGCGGTGCTCCGGCAAGACAGCCGTCACTGTTCTGCCTCCGACACCTGCGCGAGAAGCTCGAGGAGGGCAAGGGAGGCAGGACGACGGAACGACGCAGATGTGCTCGTAGGCGAGATCGAAACGAAGAGGAGCATCCGCGGCAGCCGCGCGAACGTCGGGCAGCGCGGTAGCCAGTGGTCGGTCGGACGGCGGCACAACGCACTGTAGAGCTGACCAGAGTGAAGAGTGTGGTGGTACTGGACCGAGAGAAAGGAAGGGGCGAGGTTCCCCCTGAGTGCGAGTCTTCGCCTCGAGGCGGCAGAGGGTCCGGGTCTGCTCCCTCCACCCTCCGCTGCTCGCGCGCTTGCACCGTCCCTCCCGACCCCTCTGCAAGCACAGCACCGGTGCGCCCACACCCCCGCCCCGTCCGCTAGAGCTTGAGCGAGATCGCGCTTGCCGTGCTGACCCTCTCCCCGACTCGACCCCCGCCTCCCGCCTCTCCCGCGTCTCTAGCCCCGCTTTTAGTGCGTCCAGCTCCTCACTGAGCTGTATCGCTGCGCACCCGCTGACCAGTGTACGCGCCCCCGCCCTCCTCACCTCGCCCGCGCGACCCCCCTTGACGCAGTGAGCACCCTCCTCAACAAGCCTTACGACGCCTTTGCCGACGAAGGGGCCGAAGACGAAGTCGACGTTGAGGTCACCAAGGCCAAGCAGCCCCAGAGTGCGTTCAACCAACCGTTCGCACCGGTCTCAACGCGTTGAGTGGGAGGAGGGGTCCGGCTGGTGGCGCAGCGGGCCCGGCGCTTGCGAGTGCGTTCTTGCGGGCTTTGGAGCTCTCGAGACGCTCCAGACGCGGACCCGGCTATTCTTGCGCTCGCCGTGCCCCTGCCTACGAGTAGCAACTCCACCTCGCGTCGCAAGTCGATGCTGACCCTGCGCCCTCCACCGCCCGCAGCCAACCATATCCACATCCGTATCCAGCAGCGCAACGGCCGCAAGACCATCACCACTCCAGGGCGTTCCCGCCGAGTATGACCCCAAGAAGCTCCTGAAGGCGTTCAAGAGTGCGTTTCACTCCCGCTCATCTGCGGCTGCCACTGCGCGTCAGCGCTGTTCGCAGCTGGCGACTACAAACGCGTCAAGCGGTTGCCCTGACACGCCGTCCCGCCTGCAGAGGAGTTTGCTTGCAACGGCTCCATTGTCGAGCACGAGGAGATGGGCAAGGGTGCGTTGCACTCCCTCGCACTCTGCGGAGCTCGCAGGGTACCGTCTGCGACCTGCTGAGCTCCGCTGTGTCGGATCGAGCGCTAGTACGAAGGGATTGACTCACGCCTCGACCGCAGTTATCCAGCTTCAGGGCGACCAGCGCCAGAAGATCATGGAGATCCTCGTCGAGGAGGGCATCGAGAAGGACACGATCAAGTGCGTTTTTCTCCCTCGAGGTCGTACGCGCGCTCCGTGATTGACCTTGTTCGCGCGAGCAGGATGCACGGTTTCTAAACTGCCATCTTCATCACCCTCGCCCTTTCCACCCGTCTCCTACCTCACATCTTCTCGCCGGAACCGCCCTTCTTCCTCGCCCTGTCCGCCCTTGCGTCCTGATCTGCCTTCGTCCTTCCTCCCGCCTCCTACGCGCACGCACCTGCACCTGCACCTCGCCCCTTTCCCGTGTTGTTTGCTCGACCTTACCTTGCATCTCCTGCGCCGGATGGGGCCGGGCGTGGCGTTTCGTTGCGGAGGAACGGGCAGTGTGGGTGTGCGGGAACAGACGGGTCGGAGCAGAGTCGCGCGCTCGCAGCATCCCCCTTCCTTCTTTCCTTCCTCGTACCTCTTCCTCTCTACCCTCGATTCTGTAAACCGAGTCGCAGTCCCCCAGCCCGCCGATTCTCCCGCTGTCGCGAGACATTTCGCGAGGATAAGATCCGCCTCGGGCGAGCGCCGATCGCCCCCCCCTCCCTCCCTGAACCGCTCTCGTTCCCGCTTCTCGCGCCGCTCACACCCGGCACAGGATGGGCTGGCCCGCGCTCGCGCCCTCGCACCCGCTGCAGCGCCTCTCGTCGCGCTTGCCCGCGATCGTCTCCTCCGCCTCGGGGCACACCCGCATCTGGGGCATAACGCTCGCGCCCGCGGCGGACGGCGCCGCACAAGCGAGCTTTGGGACGCTGCTCGTCCTGCAGAAGTTCCTCCGCGCACACGGGGCGACGTCGACCGCGCGGCGGAGGCGCTCGAGCGCACGCTCATCTGGCGGAGGGAGTTTGGGCTCGATGACGACGGCGCGGGCGGCGCGGAGGGAGGGACGGGGGACGAGACGCGGTTCGACGGGCTGGGGTGGATCACGAAGGTCCGGTTCGAGGAGGGCGGGGAGGTGGTGGTCACGGTGCGTTGGACGGGTCTTCATGCGGCGGGCCTGCCGACGATGTTCTGGACCGGCGCAACTGATGGCACAGTGTCGACGCTCAGTGGAACATTTACGGCGCGGCGAAGGACGACTTGAAGGGCGTGTTTGGCGACCTCGACTCGTCCGTCCTGCTTCCCTACTCCTCCCCTTGCTCCGTCTCCCCTCCTCACACCGTCTCTCTCGTACAGGTTCCTCCACTGGCGCGTCAACCTAATGGAGCGCGGCCTCGCCGCGATCCTCAAGCCCGTCCTCGAGGCGACGACCCCGGAGCAGGAAGCCGCGCTGGAGCCCATCCCGGACTACAGCGAGGGGGAGGACCCGTACCAAGGGTACCAGGTGCATGACTACATGGTACGCACTGCCTCCCTTGCTACTGCCCTCTCTGGCAAGCGAGCACGCCGATGACCCCCTTGCGCGGTTTCACGTGCTTCATTTCCCCCCCCTCGGTCGCCTTTCTCCCGCTTCGCACGCACAACGCTAACTACGCACTCCTCAACGACGCTGACAGGATATCAGCTTCCTCCGCATGGACCCCTCCGTGAAGGCCGCCTCGAAGGCGACCATCGCGCTCATGTCCGCTCACTACCCCGAGTGGCTCTCGCGCAAGGTACCTCCCTCAGCTCCGCTCCCGCCCCTCCCCTCTGCCCGATACTCACGCACTAGCCCACGTGCGCGCACGCACGCAGTTCTTCGTCTCCGTCCCGCTCGTCATGTCCTGGGTCTTCGCCGCCGTGAGACTGCTCGTCTCCGCCGAGACGGCGCGCAAGTTCACCGTCGTGAGCTACAAGAGCAATCTCGCGGGGGAGCTCTCCGGCGGCGCTGGGGGGAGGGGGAGGGTCAGGGCCGAGGACGTGCCTGTTGAGTATGGCGGGACGGGGGAGGCGCTGGCGGAGATGGCGGTGGCGTAGAGGGCGTGCGGGTGTAGACAGGGTTTGCCGGATGCTTACGGTCTTACAATTGATGCAGTACTAGCTCCAGTCAATGCTGTTGGAGCAGTGGAAGGAGAAGGCGCAGGCGGGACAAGCAGGATGAGCAGCTCAAGCGAGGGCGACTCCGGGAGGGCGCGGCATGACCGCTCCCACGTTGCAGATCCTCCCTCCTCCGCCGGATACACAGGCCCCGCTCAGAACTCGTCAAGCTGTATGGCGAAGAAGTGCGAGTAGGTGATGACTGGGATGCGCGGCAAGGGGAGACGGGGAGGGAGGAGGGAGGAGGGAAGAAGCGCATCAGTCGCAAGTTCCGCTCGGCACAAGCCACATGGCACAGCAGCCGCGGCAGCGACTGAGGCAGCCAAGGAAGGGGAGCGAGCATGGGACTCACTCGTCGCATACCCGATCAGCCCGCCCGCCGCGCTCATCCACGCGGCGATGTGGTGGATGACGCCCGCGTGCGCAAGGACGTAGGGCAGGGCGACGCCGCTGACGAGAAAGCAGCTGGTGAGGAAGTGGCCAAAGTCGAGCGGGCCGGACGAGTATTCGGCGCTGAAGTCGTCGGCGCCGGCGCAGCGCGCGCAGAGCCAGTTGGGGAGGGGCGCGAAGGTGAAGAGGACGGCTGCGGCGGGAGGGCGGGTCAGGCTGGGTGAGAAGAGGAAAGAGGAGGGGAGGCGCACCGGTGAGGAGGGGGAGCCAGTTGCCCCACAACGCGCACGAGAGGATGATGAGGAGGAACGAGAGCGAGAGGACGAAGGAGAGGGTGATCAGGGCTGCGACGCAGGCGCGGTCAGCGGCCATTTGCAAAGTAGGCAGAGGGTGGAACAGACTCTTGAGCCCTGCGCGCGAGTCTGCCATGGCGAGCGAGGCGGGTTCGGGACGACGAGGAGCGGGTGGGAGGTCTGCGCGTGGGGAGGCCGCATGGGCGGTCAGCGCAGGGGTCACGCGCTCGAGCACGGCTGTCGATCTGTCCGCAAGGAGGTCGCACATCCGCAGCCTTGTTAACGCCGTCCTGATGCGGCGTCGTCGGGAGGCGAGCGGGCGACCGATGAAGACGGCGACAGCGCGGGGGAGTCCGCGCGCGTGCTGCGCTGAACCCGAGGAGACGTACGGATGGGCCGGACTCTTGCAAGCTCCGATCGAGCGTTGAAGACGATGGAGGGGAGGACGACCTGGCCGAGGTGGGGAGCGCCGCGACTTGGCCAGCAACCGCTCACCAGCCTCGCCTGCTGCGCTTCCTGTCCACTCGCTGGCATGGACAGGGCCCCTCTTGACACGATGCAAGCCCGCCCGAGGCTGTCCCCTGCCTTGTCGCCGCTTACTCGCTGCTCTCCCTCGACCTCGTCCTGCAGCCGCGATGAAGCCTTTCCTCGCCCTCGCCGACGTGGGCGACTCGCTAGACTCCATCCGCATGGCTCCTTGACCGCGGTGCCGAGGTGCGGCTGTCCGTAGGGTGAGGCTATGCGCGCTCGACCCCCTCCTCCGCTCGTCCTCAGCTCGTCCGCCTCCCCTTTCTCCCCCCGCTGTCCTCCCGCCTACGGCTCAGCATGTCCGAGAAGACCACCGAGTCGCCTACCGCGCACAAGCGCCATGCCTCGACCGCTGCAGCCGTCCTCGCGGAGGTCCCGCCGCCTGCAAGGAAGCGCGCTCGCGTCGTGAACGAGCCAGATGTCGTCCTGGTCTCGTCAGAGTGCGTTCCTCCTCATGATAAACCCCGTGTGGATCCTGAGCTGACCGCCCCCCGCGCCTAGCGACCAGCGCTTCCCATTCTCCTCGCGCCTACTCCTCGCGAGCTCGCCCATCTGGCAAACGCTCCTCCCTGCCTCCCTCCAGGGTCTCCCCGCGCCTCAGCCGGACGTCTCCCCCTCCGACACGCCCTCCGCCTCTCCAGCCCCACCCGCACTCCCCGAAGTGACCCTCCCCGAGTCGGCCGCGACGGTCGACTACCTTCTCCAGTTCCTCGAGCCGGCGCCAGCGCAGAGCCGCGAGCTCGAGTTCCCACGGGATTGGGAGCTGATGAAGGCCCTGGAGCGGTACTCGGTGCGCGCTCGCCGAATCCAGCGGCGGGGAAAGCGAGCTGACCTCTTGGAACGCGCAGATCTGGCGCGGCGTCGACACCATGCATCTCGCGCTCAAGTGCGTAACTTCGTACCTTGCTCTGCGCCTGAGCCGAGTGTTCAGCATGTCCAGCGGGCTTGTTGACAACTCCATCGCCCCCCGACAGGCAGCACCCCCTCCCGACTAACCTCCTCGCCCCAGCGTTCATCTTCTCGCAGCTCTTCGCGCTCCCCGATCTCGCGCAGGAGGTCGCCCAGGCGACGGGCAAGCGCTGCACGTCCGAGCCGGGCGCGGGCGCGGAGATCGCCGACGGGCTACTGCAAGGGTGGAGGAGACGGGCTGTGAGGGCGGGAGGGTGATGGTGCTGGTGCGTCACGCTTCCACGCTCTCCGACCGATCGAGCGTATCGCGCACTCGGAGGGTACAGGTGTTTGAGGACGTCACGCAATCCAACTCACCTTCCCTCTCCGCAGCTCTCCTGGCTCCTCCGGCGCACCTCCGCGCTCGCGTCCATCCGCGCGCGCGCACTCGACGCCCTCCGCGCGTACGACGACACCTACGACTGCGAGCACACCTGCCGCGGGATCACCTACGCGCATCTCGTCGACGCGCTGGGGACGACGAGCCGGAAGCGGCTCCGCAAGCTCGACTATGGCGAGGGGCAGGTCGAGATGGATTGCAAGGACTGCGATGTGAGGTGGGAGAAGATGATTGAGGTGCTTATCGAGGGGATGAAGGAGCTTCCCGAGTGCCCGTTGTAGCGTCGCGGCGTCCGGTCGCTGCAAGTTACCGCATCGAGTCCCTCCCCGTCCAGATCCTGTCTGTGCCCCCCATGCGTGGAGGAAGAAGCAGCTTGCAGCCCGCTACGCTGACGACTCGGCCTCCTTCGCCTCGCGCCGTTTCCGCGCCCACTCGCGCGCCTTCTCCGCCCTGGCCTCCTGCTTCTTTCGCCGCTCCTCCTCGGCCACGCCGCCATCGCCAGTTGGGGATGCTGGCGCTGTTACGGCGGCCGAAGGCGACCCGGTAGTGGCGCCCGCCTCGGGCCGCTCCGCCCCCTCCTTCCCCTCCACCTCGCCTTCCGCACCGTCGGCATCTTCCGCCTCCCCTTCACCTCCCCCTCGTCGCCGTCCTCCTCTTCGTCGCTCGACCCATACGCCGCCAGCCCTGCCATCCGCCCTTCTCCCTCACCCCCTTACCCTCTCCCTCTCCGTCCTCCTCCTCCTCCTCCCCGACCTTCTCCCCCGCTCGAATCCGCTCCCACACATCCCTCCACCTTCCCGCGCGCCCCAGGGCGCAAGAACGCGAACCTCGCGTCGGAAGCATGATTCGCGAGGATGCGGAGCTCGAGCAGCGCGGGGTTCGGCGAGGAGGAGAGCGTGGCGTGCAGCCTGCGCATGAGGGCGAGCTGTGTAGCCTGTTCCCTGCGAGTATCAGCGCCGTCCTCCGGTGAGGCAAAAAGGGGGAAGAGCGCACCCGCTCCGCCGCGTCCGCCGCGTCCCGCTCCGCCCGCTCAGCCTCCTCGCGCGCCTCCGCCTCCCTGACGCGCGCGTCGCGCTCGTCCTCGCGCCGCTTGCGCGCGGCCGTGCGTTCGAGCGACAAGCGCTCAAGGGGCGTGAAGTAGAAGGCTTCTTCGTGTGTCGGGGGGAGGGCGGCGAAGCCCCGTGTCGAGGGCAGGGAGGAGGAGGGGGAGGACGGGGCGGGGGGAGGGAGAGAGGGGAGGAGGTGCAGGATATCGTAGCTGTGTGAAGGGGCGGGACGGGCGTCAGCAGGTGCGCCGTGAAGGGCAAGCAGGCGAGGTACCCTGGAGAGCGAGGGGCGTGAGGAGGCACGACGCAGCGAGCCGATCGGTTCGTCCCGCCCCATGCATACAGCACGTCGTGCAGACGTCCCTTCCCCGCGGATATGTCGCGTCGCGCCTCGCAGCGATCCCGTGTAGCGCAAGAGCAACCGACCAGCGTTGCATTCGCATCGCATCCTCCGCGAGCGGAGTCTGAAGAGGCCGGAGCTACACGCCTCCCTCTTCCGCACCAGAGCGCACGAGCGCAGTCGAATCAGGGGAAGGGCAACGCACCGATCGGTCCACACCTCGCCGGTCCCCTCCGTGCTCCCCGCCCATCTCACACCCTGCGCCCCGATCCGCGTCCCCTCCCTCAGCCGCAAATCCAGCAGCGGCGCCTCCTCCGCCCAGATCCCGTGCCTCGCTCCCTCGGGCAGGCGCGCAAGCGCAGGGTCGGCGGAGAGAGGCGGGAGGGCGGACGAGGAGGGGAGGGAGGTGAGGAGGTGGAGTGGGAGGGTGGGGGAGGGGGAGCGTGTGCGGGCGCGTTTGGAAGGCGGAGGCGGCATTGGAGGGAGACGCGCGGGGCAGAGGAGCTCGCTGAAGCGGGGGAGATGGAGAAGGAGGGAGAGCCTGCGACGCGCGGAACTGATGAAGGCGAGTCTGCGCGCACGTCGTGCTGGAGCTTCTAGACGCCCGGAGCCTTGCTACACACCTTGCAGGAGAGAGCCGAAAGCTGCGCAGCTCGAAAGGCCGCGTCGCGACCCGTCGCGGTCTCTCCCGCGGACGACTGGCGCACCCGACGAGCAGTACAGAACCCCTGGTTGCGCGATGCGAGACGACACGGGGTACCCAGAACAGGAGAGAAGGATAGGGGCGAACTAAGTAGGAGGAAGAGGCGGAAGGCGGAAGTGCGAAGGGTGTCGGGGTGGGGAGGAGGGAGGGGAGGGTCCGACGGCGGGAGAGGCGGAGAGGCGGGTTGCTGCGGCGCGTGTTCGGTGAGCCCACTATGAGGTGGCGGGGGGTGACAGGACGTACGGGCGTATAAGGCTACGCCCGGGACGGCGCGCAGCCGCCAACCTGCATGATGTGCATGTCGATGCTGCCGGCGACAAGCCCGCGGTCAGCGCCTCGATCGTCTTGTGGAGGTTCGGGGAATACGTACGACTCAGCCTGTGGACAGGGAACGATGGTTGGGAAGGTGACAGCGTCAGCGGCAGGTCGCGGGACAGCAGGTACATTACTCGGAGAACGCTAGACGGACCTCCTCGAAGCCCAGCTGCAGACAGAAAAATACAGTAGTCAGTCGCCGAGTTCCGTCGCCCGGGACAACAAGCGGAAAGCAGACGCACGGATTGAGGAGCTGCGAGAAACGAGCGCAGTGAAACCCGAGGGTCAGCCTGGTCAGCCAAACGGAGCGGAGCGCGGAGCCGGACGCACTGTCGTCCTTGCCGATGCGCGTACCGTCCCAGGTGAGCGAGAAGGACCCGGGTCGCGGCCCTTGTGCTCCGCGACGGCCTGTCCTCGCAACAAGGGAATGGGTGAGCTTCGCGGCCATTGGAGCGGCAAGCAGGTTCGCACGCGAGAGCGCCGAGCTGACCTTGTAGACCTTTTCGAAGCGGATGGTGCCCTTGACCTTGATGCTGAGGTCTGCGACGCGGAGGAGGCGAGGGTGAGTGGGTGTAGGACAGACGATAAGAGGAACAGCGGGGCGCGCACCCTCCTCGCTGCTTCCGAAGCGGATGGTGAGCTGGTGCTTGCTCGCCTCGGGCTGCGTGCATGGCGAAGGGCAGCAAGTTGCGACGAGGACGAGGAGGAGAGCGGGAAGGTCAGCGGCAGCGCGGGCCGGGGAGCAGCTTGGTGGCGGGGACGAGCGGGCGCACCTTTACGTCCCCGTCGTGCCCTGGTTCGCCCTTGACCATGTTCGCGCGCGGGACGAAAGAGGGGAGCGCGTCGAGACGCGCGACGAGGTTTCCCTCGACCACCCCGCTCCACCCGGCGGGAACGGGCTAGAGATGCCTAGAAAGAACACGGGCAAGGCTGCAAGCGCCCCGCCGAAGAACCAGCACGTCCGGTGGGACCCGCACGCACGCCCACCTCGCCCCGCTCCGTCCTCATCAGTCGACGCTGCCCCCGCCCCGGGACACCGCAAGCAGCGCCGCCAGCCTGCCCAGAAGCACTCGGCAGACTCGTGGCAACCCGCTCATCTGCACCGCTTCGACCGCGACTCCTCCGCCTGGGTCCCCCTCGCCCTCGATGACACCGGACCCCTCCCTCGCGTGGCTCCTCTCCTCGCGAACAGCACCACCGAGGGCAAGACCCGCCTCATCGTCCTCACATACAACACCTGGTCCTCCTCCCCGACGCACTCGCCCGCCCAGGCCCGCGCAATCCTCGCCCTCCTCCGCGAAGCCCGCGCCGACCTCATCGCCTTGCAAGAGGTCACCTCGCGGTTCTTCGCACTCCTCCTCGCCGAACCCTGGCTCCGCACCGGCGGCTGGGCGCTCACCACCCCAGAGGCGTTCTTCCGCGCGGCCGGGCACGCAAAGCACCGCGGAAAGGAGGGGGAGGACGAGGCGTGCGTCTTGCTCGTCCGCGAGGTTTGCTCGGCCGCGGGAGCGAGGTCCGCATGCGGAGACTGAACGCGCGAGGGACGAGGGCGGGAAGGCCGCGATTGCGCTGAGGCTGTTCTCGGGCGGTGAGGAGCGGGTGCGTCGAGCTTGCTTCCGCTTTCCCCGCTGCTTCCTCTGCTACGAGGACAAGCGTTGATGCTGTGAGGCTCCGGCTGCAGGTCCGCCTTGCGACTTCGCACTTCTCATCACTGCCCGTCAACGCCGCTCTACGCGGGCGGCAATACGACACCTGCCTCTCCTTCCTCTCCGCTTCGGCTTCCCCGCCCTCCTCCGCCACTACTTCAAGTGCACCCCCGCCTCTCCGCCTCTTCCTCGGGGATTTCAACGCCTCCTCCGCGCCCGAGCTCCTCCCGCTCAGCGCGCCGCCGCACTCCCTCTCAGACGCATGCCCCTCCGCCCCCTCCCCCCGCGTGCTCAACGCCGGCCCTCACGCCGCGTCCTTCGCCGCCCCGCCCACCTTCGGGCACCTCTACCCACTTGTAACGCCGCACTCGCGCAAGCCGCGCAAGCCGCGCCGGATCGACCGCGTCTACTTTGGCGGGGCGGGCGCGCACGTGACGCGGTACGAGCATCGAGGCGGAGAGAGGCCCGTGGAGGGGAGGGACAAGACGGGGAGCGACGGGAGGCGGTGGGCGAGCGATCATGAGGCCGTGAGGGTCGAGGTGGAGTGGGGCGGGGATACATCGGGAGGGGGTGGGCCGGCGCGAGGGTAGATGGGACAGGCTGGCGAGTGCGTAGCCGAGTGGAAAGAGGGGATAACGATGGTGCGGATAATACGAGACGCGCGGCTGCTCTTCATCTCGGGTCGTCACCGATCTCGACGCTCCTCTCTCGCTCCTCCCGCTCGCACCCGTGCAGCCTCGCACTGCGCAGAGTGCCCCAGAACCATCGAAGCACGCGTCCCGCGGCCATACTTCGTCGCCCCGCTTCCAGTGCACTCGCCCCGCTCCCCTTGCTCCCCCGCCGACGTCGGCTCGGTTTCGCCGCTTCCTGAACCTCGCCGGGCCCTGCGCCCTCGTCCGTGACCCCCAATCGCCCAGACCAGCACCCACTCCCTCCCGCCGAGGCCCCCCGCCGCGATGCCCTCCCTGCACGACACCCGTCTCCTCGCCAACCTCCTCAAGACAGAGAAGGATGCCCTCACCGCGTGCGTGCTTCCCCTCCTCCCTCCATCTCCGCGACGGTATTGATGGTGCGGACGAGCACAGGTTCAAGCACTACTCGCTCACGGCTGCGACGGCCGGGTCGGCCCTCTCGGCTTGGAGCGTCGCCGACAGTGCGGACACGGGCGATCTCATGGTGCGTTCCGCTTCATCCTGCCCTGCACACCGATACTCTGTACAGGCAGGGGGACGGGAGGCGGCCTTCAGGCTGGCGAGGGCGGGGCTGCGGACGCTTCGGGCGACGTACACGCTTCCAGCGCCTGCTGCCCCTGTTCTGCAGCCCTGATGCAGCGGCATCGTGCTACGCGCCTCGTAACCCCCCACAGGACGCCGCGATCCGCATCTCGCAGCTCCTCGCGACCTGCTCCGACTCGCAGCGCCTGTACCTCCAAGCATTGTCGGCGTACCGCGCCGCGCTCAAGGAGGTCCTCGCGCGCGAGCAGGCGCTCCGCACCGTCGTCCGCGACCGCGAGATCCTCGTCAACCGCCTGATCAAGATCGGGAACAAGAAGCCCAAGGATGGGCATGAGGCGGACCACCAGGCCAAGCTCGACGATGCCCAGAGGGAGCTCCAGGCTTGCGAGAGTGCGTCGCGCGGCCCCATCTACCGCTTCGGCGCGAAATGGGGCTGACTCGGATCGATCGCACGCAGCCTTCTTGCAGGAGGAAGAGGCCGCCCTCGCCACCGCCAAGCGTCGCTCGTTCCGCGGCGCGCTCCAGCACCGCATGAAGGCGATGGCTGAGCTCGCGCGCGTGATGGAGGACTGCGCCGCCGAGGCGGTCGCGATCCTCTCGCAGCTCCCAGCGCCCGAGGGCGACGAAGACGAGTACGATGCGACGACCGCGCAGGCGTACGACCTCGCCTCAGATGCAGGCGACTCGATCGCGCCGAGCCAGAGCGCTTCGCAGGCGATGAGCCGCGCGAGCTCGTCGTCCTCGCTCGACGAGCAGTACCACGCCAACGCCCCGCCCATCCCGGACAACCTCCGCATCGATCCCTCTTCCGCGCCCTCGCGCGCGCGCTCCGCCTCGCCTCCGCCCGTGGGCGCCAAGTCGCCCCTCCGCGCGCCGGTCAACGCCCCGCAGCCGGTCATGCCCGCGGTCCCGACCGCGCCGCCGCCCATCTCGAACAAGGTCTACGTCGAGCGCGTCGCCGGCCTCCCGACGTTCGACATCCCGCGCGCGCCGGACCTCAGCCGCCGCCCGGACGACTCGAGCGACGAGAGCGACTATGGCGACGAGCCTGCTGGCGCTGCGCCGGCAGTGAGCGCCGCGGTCCGCAGCCGGCACTACCCGCTCGACTCGCCCCCGCGCCCGCAGCAGCAGCAGCAGCAGTCGGGCCTCCTGCGCCGCCGCGCGATGAGCGACACGAGCTCGATCAACGACGGCGGGCGTAAGCGCCGCGGGTCGTTCTTTGGCGGGATCGCGAGCCTCTTCCACCGCAACAAGAGCTCCTCCCGCGGCGGAGGCGGCGCGCGGGAGCGCGAGCGCGAGGCGAGCGGCGGGTCCGCCCCGCCCGAGTTCGACTATGCCGGCGCGAGGAGCCGCCTTGCCCAGTCGGGCGGAGCAGACGCCGCCGCTGCCAAGGGGCGGAACGACGCGGTCCTCCGCTCGGTCCTCAACGCGGGCAAGCTCCCCTCCCGCCGTCGCGCGGGCGGCGACTCGTCCGATGAGGACGACCGTCGCCCGACAGTCCGGCACGTCAACGACCCCGGCGCGCGCCTCAAGGCGCTCAGCGACGTCGGGCGCTCGCCCGCCCCGTCGCGCGCGATCCCCGCCGCGGCCGCGCCCGCGCCTGCAAGGCCGAAGCTCCAGCGCAAGGGCACGAGCGCGAGCACGGTCCGCCCGCTCAGCGTCGTCGAGAGCGCGGCGACGACCGCCACGAAGAAGAAGACGCGCAAGGTCAAGAAGGCCGCGAGCGACATCGGCCCTGCGTCGTCCGCCCCCGTCGGGTGGTCGACCGGCCCGCCGCCCACCGCAGCGGGCGCGACGCTGCAGGTCCCGCGCGCGCCCGCCCGCGGGGACGGGATTGCCGGTCTCGCGCGCGGGTCGACCCTCCCCTCTGCGTCGCTCGCACCGCCTGTGCCCATCCAGGCGCCGGCGTTCGCGCCCCGCTCGTCGACGGGCGGGACGCCTGCCCCGCCGAGACGGGGTCGCTCCGGCGGAAGAAGACCAAGCGCGCGGGGGCGGTCGTCCCGAGTGAGACGGTCGTGCTTTCGGCTGAGGCGCTCGGAATCCCCACGAGCGCGGGCGGGACGCCAAACGGACTCAGTAGGAGCAACACGACGAGCACGACGGCGACGGCGACGGAGCGCAAGATGAAGAAGAAGAAGGCAAAGTCGCTCGCACCGCCCGCCGCTGTCAATGGTGCTGCGCCGACTTTCCCGACGCAAGACGAGCTGGCGGCGAGCTTGCCCAAGTCGCAGACCAACGGTTCGGCCCTCACGGCGCAGCTCCCGCGGCCGGACGACGACCCGTACACGAGCACGCTCGCGGCGCGCCCGCTCTCCGTCGCTGCGCCTGCCCCTCCTCCAGCGCAGGCCTCGGCCCAAGACGCGGCGAACAAGCCCGTCAAGGCGCTCGCCGACAAGGAGAAGAAGTCGAAGCGCCTCTCGGCGTTGCACGGCGTCACGAACGACAACTGGGTCGCGAACCCGACGGCGCATGCGCCGCACACGCGCGCGACGCCGGCGCAGGTGGCGCACCCGCGCCGCGCAGAGGACACGAGGGCGAGGAGAGCCTCCTCGCCGTTGTCGACCGCGCCGAGGGCAACGAGCGCCCGTCGCGTTCGTACGGCCCCGCGCTGACCACGTCAGGCCTCGCGCCCCCGTCCTCGGGCGCGAACGGCAGCCTCCCATCGCCCACCGGCCCGCTCAACGCGTCGCTCCCGTCCGCGCCGCCTGCGCAGGCGGACCTCCCCGTCGCGCAGGCGGTTCTGCCGCGCCCGCCCGCCCCCGCCGAGACGCCGCAGCTCACCAAGCGGAAGAGCGTCCGGCTGGCAGACGCGGCGGACCCCGCCCCGCCGCCCGCGCCGCTCGCGACGCTCTCCCCCTCGGGGAGCATCCGCTCGTCTTCCTCTGCGGGTCAGCCGCGGCACGGGATCCTCATCCAGCGGGACCCGTCCCCCGCGCCGGGGAGCGTCGCCGCGTCGCTCTCCGCGTCTCCCGCGTTTGTCCGCAATCGGGGGGAGTCCCCCTCCCGCGCGACGGGCGGGAGCGACGGCGCGTGGCCGACGCGGGCGAGTATCCGGCGCGCGATGGCCGACTCGTCGTCGGACGAGTCGGGCGGGGAGGGTCGGAGGGCGTACCGCCAGGCGAGGAAGCTGCTCGGCCGCGGGACCAAGGACATGGAGGACGCGATGCAGGGGAGGAAGCCGCCTACGCGGGAGGAGAAGGGCAAGGGCAGGGCGATGGACGCGTAGGAGCAGGGACCTTGGAAGGTGCTAATCTATGATATCTCACTGGGCACGGTGTGTTGGCGTCGAGAGCGCTCAGGGGAGGGAAACGACAGCGCGCCCAGCTCCTCGGATGAACGTGATGGCGACTTCAGCGATAGATAACGCGCTTGCGGCTCGTCTCTAGCGACAGTCTACGCCTGCGCAAACCACCACTCGGCGAACTCCCTCGCGCCCGCAAACCCCTCTCCGCGCTTGCCCCGTCCTTTCTTGGCGCCCTTCTTCGGCGCGCCCAGCGCCCACCCGTCGACCGCAGCATTGAGCGCCCCCTCCGCCCTGAGCAGCGCGTGGTACGCCCCCTGCTCGCGCGCAAGCGCCTGTGCCTCGGCCGCTTGTGCGCGCTGGAGGAGGACGTGCTTCCGCCCGCCGGGGAGGAGGGCCGGTGCGGTCCGCGCGCGGGGCTGCGCGTGAGCGGGCGAGCCGGGGAAGGAGAGCGCGCCGGAGGAGGAGAGGGAGAGGGAGGGGGGCTGCAGCGCGGAGAGGCGCCGGGTCATGGGCCGGCGGATGCGCAGGGGGGAGGGGACGGCGCGGGGGGAGGGGGCGGGCGCTGTCCCGGCGGAGGGAACGGCGGGGGGAGGGCGGAGGCGCTTCGAGTGGAGGAGCTTTAGGGCGAGGTAGTGCAGCCACTATGCTCGTGCGGGGGCTCATCAGTGCTGCCGCGGTCGCGACAGGGGAAGGAGCGACGCACCAAGACGTTGGTCCTCCTCTCGCTCGCCTCCCACCTGCCCCCCTCGCGCTGCACAATGAGCGCCCTCATGAGGCGGTACACCTCGAACTGGTACTCGCCCTCGCCTTCGAACAGCTCGTCGTCCTCGAACGCGTCGAAGAGGACCCGTCCCTCGCCTCGATCGGGTGCGCAGCGCGAGAGGGTGAAGTCGATCAGGGTGGCGCGGATGCCGGACTGCGCGGGGTCGAGGAGCGTGAGGGGGCTGAAGGCGGAGGAGGAGGGGAGGGAGCCGGTGGGGGGAGGGGTGCTCTCTCGCGTGCGGGCGAGGCTGAGTGCGGAGAAGCGCGAGGGGAGCGAGGAAGCGGGCAAGACGGTGGCGGGCTGCAGGAGGATGTTGCCCCAGTGCAGGTCGCGGTGCTGTGCGGAGCGAGCAAGAGACGGACGCAGGGTCAGACCCAGTCTGCAGGAGAAGAATCCCCCAGCGCTTCCCGCGCACGCACCTCGAACCCGCACTCGTCCTCCGCCCTCCTGAGCGCATCCACCACCTGTGCCATCACGCCCGCCGCCTCGACCCAGGATTGAAGGCGGTACGTCTCGAGTGCGACGCCCGCGTTCTCGAGGAGGAGCGCGTACGTCTGCGTCGGGGGGAGGACGTCTGCGCTCGCATATCGAGGGTTAGCGGCGTGTGAGGAGGAGAGCAGGGGAAGGGGACGCACGCGGCCGGACCTGCTCGTCGGACGCCGGGCGCTGTGCGCGCTTGAACGCGTCCCACGCTTCGAGGAGCGGGGAGGGGTATGCGCCCTGGACGAGAAAGGCGCTGAATGCCCCCGAGTCAGCAAGCCTGTCCGGAGGGGAGAAGGCAGGCAATGCAACGCACCCCTTGAAGCGGACAAACCCCTCGACGCCTTCCTCCTCGCGTCCGAGCGTGCGCGAGACCTCAATCTCGCGCGCGACGGCGTCTAGCGAGCTCATGAACGGGAGCTCTTCGTCCGCGCACGCGCTGGCTCCGGTGGGCGGCGCGACGGGGATGATCTTGACGACCATGTCGCGCCCTTCGGCGTCGGCCGCGGCGAACACCTCGGAGTAGGAGGCTTCGCCGAGTTTGCGCCACGTCGGCGCGGGCGCGAACGGCGGCGGCGGAGAGGACGCGAAGGATGAGAAGGAGAGGAGGATAGGGGAGAGGAGGAGCGGCTGCAGCGCGCGGATCGCGGAGGGGAGCGGGCTGGCGGGAGCGCCTGAGGAGCGCAATCGAGCAACCGGACGGGTGGCGGCGGGCCGAGGAGGGACGGCGTCTTCCTCCGAGGAGGACGAGGCGGAGGATGAGTCCTCGTCTGCGAGGACGGGCGACGGGCGGTTCTCGACGAGTGCGTCCGAGCCTGCCTCCTCCTCGTCGTCGTCTGAGGCGATGACGGGCGCCTTCTTGCGCTGCTGGGCAAGCGTTCGCCTGGACGAGGTGGACGACCCGCTGCCCGGGATGACGCCTCTCCGCCGTGGTGGTGGTGCGACATCGACGTCCTCGTCTCGTCCTCGTCCTCCTCCGACGAGCTGCTTGTCAGCGCTATCGGCGTCGTTGTCGCCCTCCGTCCGCCGTACACCTTTTTCAGCGGCGCTGGCCTCACCCGCGGCTTGAGCGGGCTGCGCTCTTCCTCCTCTTCGTCCTCCTCCTCGCTCGTCTCCTCCACCTCCACCGCCTTCGCCTTGCCCTTCTCTTCCCCTTCCCCGCGCCGCTCGTCCGCACGGCAGCGGCCGGGTTCTCCTTGGCGGCCGACGAGCGCGAGGACGCAGATTGCGAAGGCCGCGCGGGGCGGCGGGCGGTCGCGGCGACGACGACCTCGAACTCGGGGCGGCGGGGCGGGGCGCTCTGCCTCGGTGGCGGTGGCGCGGCCTTCTTCTTGACGAGGACCGGTGCGGGCCCGTCCTCGTCGCTCGAGCTGCTCGACGACGACGAGGAGGAGGCGGCGCGCGCGGCGGCGGCGACGGGGCTCGTGTCCCATCCGCCGAGGGGCTGCCTGCGGTTGATGACGTTGGTCTTGCGCTTGCCGTAGGCGCGGAAGTGCTGTGTTGAGCCGCCGAGTGCAGATGCGGGCATGTTGAGCGATGAGACGCGGGCTGAGGTGGGGGAGGTGCTGAGATGGGTGGGAGGGGCGCAGGACGCGCTGATGGAGGCCGTGGAGAGCGGCGAGCGAGTCTCTGGCGGGAAGGAAGCGAGCGGAGAAGAGCGAGCAGCGGGGTGAGAGGGAGAGCTGCTGGCGGGGTGTAATCGGAATACAAGCGGGGGCAACTGTATTCACCCATACCCTGGGTCCTCATCGCCTCCTCGCGCTGCAACCTCGCCGCTACTCCCGCAAGATGAGCCTCCGCCAGGCAGCTGCGCGCATCGCAGGGCCGTACCGCACACTCCGGGCAGCGTCGACCAGCGCCCAGCCCGCGGCGAGCACGTCGAGCGCACCCCCGCCGCCGCTACCCTCGTCGACGCCTTCTCCCGCCGCCGCTGCACCGTCCGTCCCCTCCGCTGCAACGATGCACGTGGGAAAAGTCACGCTGACTCGAACTCTCGCAGACCCGCACCCGCACCCAGCTCTGCTCCCTCTCCCTCCCCCTCCTCCTCCTCCTCGACCCCCCTCCAGGCCGCCGACAGCACCGACCCGTCCCCCGTCTTTGGCCGTCACGTGCCCCTCCCACAGACCCACGGCGTCCACGTCGCGACTCTCCACCTCCGCTCCTACACCGACTCGGTCCCGGACCTGCAGTTCTTCACCCAGTTCGCCCTCCGCGCCGCCCGCGCCCTCGGCCTCCCCACCTCGGGCGCCGTCGCCCTCCCGACCCGCACGAGCCTGTACACCGTCCCGCGGTCGCCGTTCGCGCACAAGAAGAGCCAGCAGAACTTTTGGCGCAAGGAGCACAAGCGCGCCATCAAGGTCTGGGACGGCAACCCCGCCGTCGTCGATGCCTGGCTCGCGTACCTCCGCCGCGAGGCCCTCGGCGGCGTGGGCATGAAGGCCCAGGTGTTCACCTACCGCGACGTCGGCTGGGGCAAGGACCTCGTCTCGCAGAAGGAGGCAGAGGCGCATGCCCTCGCGCAGCAGTCGGCGTCGTTCGACGAGGGCGGCGATGCGGGCGCGGCAGAGGTCGAGCGCCTCGCGCGCGAGCTCGAGGAGGAGCTCAAGGCCGGGATCGACGAGGCCGAGCGGGCAGAGAGCGCTGCGGACCTCGAGGCGCCGGTCGAGGCGAAGGAGGCAGAGTCGCCCGTCGTCGAGGCGGCGAAGGAGCTCAAGGAGGCCGAGGCGAACGGCGAGGACGTCGCTGGCAAGGACGTGCCGGTCAAGGGCGAACAGTAGAGCGGCGTGCATCGCCTGTATTCCGCATCCCGCAGTCTTGGGTTCGAGAGCGATGGGCCATCTCTTTCCGCTTTTCTGGGGCGGCGGGTGCCTTCGTCGTGCTCGTACGTTGAGTCTAACGGTGTCGCAAGCCCTGTAAGGCGAGTTGAGCGGAAGCGCCTTCGGGACGAGAGGGCACCGCCTCGCTTCTCTTGCTCGCCCTTGACCTTCTCAGCGCATCGCGAGCTTATCCGCTCGGGCAGAACAGCGTCGAGCTACTTCTCCTGCCCGCTCGACCCGCCCGCCGCGCCCAGGGCTGAGCGTCCGCCTCGCTCGAACCTGCCCCACCCCGTCATCTCTCCAGCCGCTCCCGCTCTCCACGCAGCTCAGGATGACCAGCCTGCGACGGCAGCAGGCAAAGGCCTACTGGCGCGACCCGACCAAAGAGGTGCGCGCCTTCTCCGTCCTCCTCTCCTCGAGAACGCGCTTACCCACAGACGATCCCTCGGCGCGCGCTTCCTCGCTCTTGCAGGACCTCTTCCGCGAGGCGTTCGGCCTGCCAGACGACGAGCAGCCCCTCGGAGAGGTGCACGCCGTCCTCGCCATGTCCGGCGATGAGGAGGCCTACGTCCGTCCCCCCCGCTCTCCCCCCTCCTCGGGATCCCTCTGACCCTCCCAAGCGCGCACACGCAGTCCGGCAAGCTCTACCTCTCGACCTCGTTCCTCACCTTCACGTCGCTCGACCGCCGCTCGTGCCGCCTCACCCTCCCGCTCGCGACCATACGCCGCGTCGAGAAGCTCGCCCCCGGGCAGGAGGGCACCGCCGTCGGGGCGTTTGCCCTCGGCCTGACACTCTTCCACGGACTGCGGATTGTGCGTCTCCTCGTCCTCACTTCTACAGCACAGCTAACCAGGGAAGGGGAGAGCGCGCAGATCCTGCAGCTCAACTCGCTCCGGCCGACCAACGACCAGTTCTGCGCGCAGCTCCGCGTCAGGCTCAAGGCGTCGCTCCCGCTCATGAAGGCCCTCAAGCCCTTCGCCGCGACCTTCTTCTCCGAGTGGTTCCTCTCGCCCGAGCGCGACCGCGACCGCGACCGCGATGCCCCTGCCCCCGCTGCGGGAAAAAAGGAAGGCGACGACATGGTCGGCGAGCTCATCTCGTTCGGCGACGGGTCCGACGCGGGCGAGAAGGGCAAGGGCAAGGAGGTGGACAGCGGCGGCGAGCCGTGGACGACCGAGTGGGGCACGGAGAGCGGGTTCCACACCGGGCTGTGCGTGCTCCCTCTCTTTCCCAGCGAAGGAGGTGTGCGCTGACAGGAAGGCGACAGAGGGATGACATTCAAGTACCCCGGCGACCCGCGCAAGCTCCGCGAACGGAGCAAGATGAAGCTATGGAAGGCATTCCTCACGCGTGCGCCTCTCCCCCTCCTTCCACCCTCCCTCCGCACTAACTCCGCCCGCCCCGTGCGCGCGCAGAGTACGGCCGGAACCTGACCCTGATCCGGTACCCGTCCTTCACGCGGCTCGTCCTCGTCGGGCTGCCGAACCGCCTCCGGGGCGAGATCTGGGAGCTCACGTGCGGGAGCATGTTCCTCCGGCTGCAGAACCCGGGCGTGTATGCCCAGATCTTGCGCGACCACGAGGGGAGGCGGAGCGCCAGCACGGACGACATCGAGAAGGACTTGCACCGGTCGTGCGTCGCCTTACTCCCTCTTCCCTCTCTCGTCGCTCGCCGGTGGTGGCTGATCTCGGAAGATTGCGTTCGCAGACTGCCCGAGTACCCGGCGTACCAGGACGAGAAGGGCATCGACACGATGCGGCGGGTGCTGACCGCGTACGCATGGAGCAACCCGGCGCTGGGCTACTGCCAGGTGCGCGCTCGCCCCGCTCGGCTCCCCCGTCTACGCACGATGCGAAAGCTGATGTCGTTCTGCGCGCGTACGAAGGCGATGAACCTCGTCACGGCGTCGTTCCTCATCTACATGTCCGAGGAGCAGTGCTTCTGGTGCCTCACCGTGCTCTGCGACCGTCTCCTGCCGGGCTACTACAGGTGCGCTCTCCACGCTCCTTCCCCTACCCCTGCTGACCGTGTACGCGTGCAGCCCGTCGATGTACGGCACGGTCCTTGACCAGCGCGTGTTCGAGCACCTCGTCCAGCGCTGCCTCCCGTTCCTGCACGACCACTTCGCCGCCGCCGACATCCAGCTCAGCGTCGCGAGCCTGCCGTGGTTCCTTTCGCTGTACATCTCGAGCATGCCTATGGTGTTCGCGTTCCGGTGCGTTGCGCTCGCCCGTCCGTCAGAACGGGGGATGCTGACGAGGGTACGCGCGCAGCATCATCGACTGCTTCTTCCTCATGGGCCCGAAGGTGCTCTTCCAGGTCGGGTGCGTTCGCATCCTCCGCCTCATTCGAGCTGCGACTGACCTACCCGAGATGCGCAGCCTCGCCATCCTTAAGCTCAACAGCCCGGAGCTGCTCGAAACGACCGACGACGGCGCGTTCATCAAGTGTGTTCCACTCCTCGTCCGCTTGGAATATATCGCTGACCACGCTGCCGCGGCGAGCAGCGTCCTCAAGGCGTACTTTGCGACCTTGGGCGACTCGGCGCACCCCAACTCGCATGACCCGAAGCTGCGCCAGATTACCAAGTTCCAGGAGCTGTGTGCGTGCGCCTCCTCTGAGTGAACGTGCTGCAGGCTGACGCTCTGCACGCGCGCCGCAGTCGTCGTCGCCTTCCGCGAGTTCTCCATCATCACGGACGACACGATCGCGTCAGAGCGCAAGCGGTTCCGTGCCGAGGTGGTCGTCTCGATCGAGACGTTCGCCAAGCGCACCGCGATCCGCAACCTCTCGTCGACGGGCCGGCTCGACAAGACGCAGCTCGGCCTCGCATACGACCACTTCCAGCTCGCGGTCCTGCGCATGCGCGACGCCGAGCGCGAGGCCGCCGCGCGCGACCGGGAGCGCGCGCCGCGCAGCCGCGCTTCCTCCCTCTCCGCCTCCGTCCCCTCGCCGACACCCTCCCCGAGCTTGCTCGACGCAGACGGGCGCCCCGCGCGCGAGGACCCGCGGCCAGAGGACCGGATCGACCGCGCGGCGTTCGGCGCGTGGATGGCCGACGTCGTCACCTGGGCGCGCGACGAGAAGGTCGTCCGGAATGGGCTCATCGCGCATGTTGAGCGTGTGCCCGTCGACCATATGCTCGTTGAGAGGGTGTTCGAGAAGTGGGATTCGGAGGGGAAGGGCGCGCTGTCGTTCCAGGTGCGCTGGCTGCTCTTTGGTGTTGCTCGCGGCGGGGGCAACGTCCGAGGCGGAGCGCCTGCTTACTCGGGTACTTGCCATGCAGGACATCGTGCACGGGCTCGACAGCGTCCTGTTCAACGACCTGATGCAGAACGTCGCGTGGCTCTTTAATCTCTACGACACGGACGGCGATGGCTACCTCACCAAGGATGAGATCCTTCAGGTCTCGGAGGCGCTCCTCGTGCGCTCCCTCTCCCTTCTCCCCTTCTTCAAATGAGCGCACGCTAACGCGCCCGCGTGCAGTACATCTTCCGCAACGAGCCCGGCGACCGCTACCTCGGCTCGGTATCGAATCTGTTGCAGAACCTGTTCGAGTTCGCCGAGAGCACCAAGCCCGACCCCTCCACCCTTCCTCCCTCGTCCTCCGACGCCGACGAGGAGCACCGCCCGTTCCTCTCGCTCGCGACGTTCCGGATGTGCATCCTCGCCGACGCGCTCCTGGAGGACTTCTTCGACGCGGATCTGACCGGCAGCTGGCGCCTTGAGGTGCTCGTTCCCGAGGAGAAGCCCAAGCCGCAGACGATCGCGGGCGGGTGGCTGAGGGGGATCGTCAGCGCAGTGGTGACGGACAAGGTGCGTCGCGGCTGCTCTTCTCTCGTGAGGTTGCTCAGGACGCTCGCTCCTGCCGGCCTCCGCTCAGTCCGGTACAGCCCAACTGACAACAGACTGTGCAGGAGCGTTTCAACCGCCTTGCGGACGAGGTCGGCAAGCGCCTCGACATCCAGACGGTCGAGCAGCGTGCGCACGCTTCCACTCCTCTCCCCGCTCCCTCAGCTGACGCAACGCTCACCTCAGGCCCGAGCATCGGCAAGTTCGACGCCGCCGCCGCCGCGATCGAGCCCACCGCGCGCGACTCGCTCTTCTCAACGTCGACGGGGCGGTCCAAGCCCGCACCCGCGCCCCTCCCCGCCGAAGCGCTCAACCCGCTCTCGGCCGCTGCGATGCGCCTGCCCGCGTACCCGTCCTCGCCGCCCGCTCCCGGTGCCGCGGACGACAACCCTGGGCGGACGTGGCGCGGGCGGCGCGGGCGGCGCGGCGGACATTGATGTGCAGGCGCTGGCGCAGCGGGCGATGATGCGGCCGCAGTTTGCGGTTGATGAGGCGACGGAGGGGGCGGGCGAGGAGGAGTACGGCGGAGAGGGCGAGGAGGGGCTCCTTGGCGCGGTGGACGCGATGCTCGAGGCGGACGAGCAGGGTCGCGAGGGTGCGTCCTCCCTCTCGCTCGTCCTGCTCCGCTTCTCTCTGTACATGCCACTGACGCTCTTCGTGTGCACGCAGGTCTGTAAAGCTGGGCATGGGGAGCGGAACGTGCAAGACAGGGACACCTCCTGACAGGAGGCAGCGGAAGCAGCGCGGACGCCGAAAGCTTATATCTCCCACGATCCGGAGTTCCGCAGTCCTGCCAGGGCGATGCAAGTGCAAGGAGGGGGCGGGAGGAGGGAGATGTGGGTGGGAGGGAATGCGGCGGGTTGCGTCTCTTCGCCTCCAACGCTTCGCTCGTTCCACCCGCCTCGCTTGATTGGGCTTGCGCCGCGGACTGCGGGACTCCTCGTTCGGACTGCATCGCCCCGGCGCTTTGGCCCTGCGATCTCGTGCGCACCTCCTATCTCGCATCCTCGCCCTTGTCCTCATCTCTCGCCTGCCGCTCGTTCGACTCGCTCTCTCTCTTCTGCTGCTCGCCAGGCTCTCGAGGAGGACGGCGCGGCGACGAGGGAGACGCAGCGGCAGGCAGTCGGCTCTGCAGCTATCGAGGTGCGCCTCCTCTCCCCCCGCCTCGTCCCCCCATCCTCACCTCGGTAGACGAGATGCGAGGGGAGCGCTGCGCCGGGCTCCGCTGACAAGGGCTGTCGCAGATTGCCACGCTCCTTCTTCCTACTCCATCTCCCTCGACGACCCTTCCCGGCACGCAGCTATGGCGGAACGCCCTCCTGCCGCACCTTCGAGGCCCCTCGCCATCTCAGGACGGCCTCCCTCGCCCGCCCGCCTCTCTTCGTCCTACGGCTCCCCGCCGTCGCCCTACCCGTCCTGGCAGGCGCCGCGCACAATCTACAGCGCGAGCCCGCCGGGACGGGTGGGCGCGCCGACGCCTGGCGGAGCGACGATGGCGACGTCGCTGCGTGGCGCCGGGACCTACGATGAGTTTGGCCGGCGCCTCTCGTCGTCGAGCTGGTACTCGATGCCCGTAGGCGCCGGCTCGCCGCCGCAGCACTTTCAACAGGCGCCGTCTCGCCAGGCTCAGCCGCGCCCGACGCTCCCACCCATCCAGACGAGCACGCACGGGGTCCCAGCGGGAACCCGGCTTTCGGCATCGTCGTCGTCGTCGTCGTCCGCGGGGCGGCGCCGCAGCCTCGCGGGCGTCCAGCTCCCGCCCATCCCCACGTCCAGCGCGCCCCGCCGCCTCTCGAACGCGAGTCACACTCCTGCACCGCCTCCCTCTATCGGCCGGCGGGTGTCCGAGGTGCGCCTCCTCTCTCGCGTCCTTGACATCGCCACGTCGACGCGACTTGACATCGCCTCCTCGAGTTGACATTGCTGACTTCGTTCGCTCGCTCGTCCCTCCTTTGTCTTCGCACTTCCCGCTTCTCCCTCTTTCCTCCTTCATCGCCATGCCACCCACCCGCCCGACCCGCCGGCAGGACCTGCCCCTTTCGCCCCCTCCCCCCGACGACCGCGACCGCGATCGCGCGCCTATCCGCCGCCCAAAGACGCCGCCCGACTGCTGCGCCGTCTGCGGCGCGCTCTCGACGCCCGAATGGCGCAAGGGCCCCGCTGGGAACCGCTCGCTCTGCAACGGGTGCGGACTGCTCGCTGCGAAGCGGGCGAAGGAGCGCGAGGTCATGCGCGAGCCAACGCCGATTACGCTCGAGGAGATCGAGGCAGAGCTCGAGGCGATTGGGAACGAGCGGTTCAAGGTGCGCTCCCCTTCCCTTCGTCGAATCGAGCGGAAGCTGACCTCGCCCCTCGCACGCCCGCAGCCGAACGGGCGGTACCAGCTGCCGCGCGGGACGAAGCAGCGCATCCTCGACACGCAGGCGCGCACGAGGGCGGCAACGATCGGCCTGCCGCCGCAGCAGCAGCCGCAGCAGAAGCGCCCGAGGTCGCGGTCGACGAAGCTCGCAGGAGGGGAGAAGGCGGCGGTTGGCGCGCTCGTCGAGCTTCGCCGCGGTACGTTTGCTCTCCCCAGGAGGAGTTGATCGGGAGCTGACGTACAACCGACAGCTTCGGTCAGCTCGAGCACGCCCGCCTTCTACCAGTCCGCCATGGCGCCGCGCTCGCCTCCCGCTTCGACTCGCGGCCGTCGCTCCGGCTCCCTCGCGGGCGAGGGATCCTACTTCCCTTCGAATGTCGGCACGAGTGGCGGGACGGGCCTCCCCCCTTCGTCCAGCTACATGCTCCCGCCGGGGGGCGTCGGCCCGTCGTCGACCTTCTCGTTCGGCCGTCCGCCGTCTCCCGTCTCTGCCGCTTTGGCCAACTGCGCGCGCCCCGCCTCCTCCTCTGCGCGTCGCCTTTCGACGAGCGTTGGGCCTGGCCTTGTCTCGCCCGTCCCGCTCCGCCCCTCCGCGACGCCGGCGCCGTTCGCTCGTCCCGCCTCACCCGCACGGTCCGTCTCAGCGCTCGCAGCGTCGACGAACCGGATGTCGATCGCGCACCTCACCGCGCCGTCGCCGCGCCCGCCGAGCCCGCAGCGGTGGGAGGCGCCGCCAACGCCCGTTTCGCGGCTCGAGCATGCGACGAGCGCGCTCAGGCGCCGCAGCTCGAGCATCGTCGGCGTGCTGCCGCCCCCGCCGCCGACGGTGCCGCGGGTACAGACGCCGAGCCTGACCCGGAGGACGACGTCGTGACCCCCCGCTGTGCCTTGTACTTATCTCCTCGCGCGCCGTACATGCACCTATCCCCCCTCCGTCCACCGATACACTCCCGCACGCGCATCCCCCTGCACATCCTGTAGCCCTGCATACGACCCCGCTACCCGCCCCACCCGCTCATCGTAGATACCCTCTCCGTAGATTCCCTCACGCCGCACATAGAGCGCATCACGACGACCAAAACGCAACGAAGCAGTGCTCTATCCTCAGACAACGCCGCACGAGACGCACAAGAAGAACCGCATGCGTTGCACCCTTCCGTGCTCTACCCAAACAGCGACGAGACGTCCCTCGCCGCGACCGCGGGCGGGTCCTCCCTCCTCTGCGGCTGCTGCCGCGCCGGCGCAAACGGCGACGTACTGTCCTCGCGTGAACCGGCGCTACCACCGAACGGAGAGGCCGCCTGCCGCATCCCGAACGGGAACGTCCCCGCCTGCTGCTGGTGCTGCTGCGGTGCAGCAAAGAACGCCGCTGCGTCCTGCTTCGCGACCGGCGGGCCGCCGAAGAGCGACGACGCGTCCTGCGCGGGCGCGGGCGCAAATGGCGAGGCCTGCGACTGCGGCTGCGCGGGCGGGGCGTCCTGGCGCGGCGGCGGAGCATACGGCGACGCGGCGTCCTTGCGGGGTGGCGGGGCGAACGGGGAAGGGGCGCTACGCGGCGGCGGGGGCGCGAAGGGAGAGGCGGCCTGCTCCCGCTTTGGCGCAAACGGCGAGGCCGCGTCCTCCCTCTTCGGCGCGAACGGCGAAGGCACATCCTCCCTCTTCGGCGCGAAGGGGGAGGGCGCCTCCTCCCTCTTCGGCTGCGGCGGCGAAACCGGCTGCTGGTGCTGCTTCTGCCCGCCGCCGAAGAACGACGCGAAGTTCGACGATGCCGCGCCTGCGCCCGCGCCAAAGATGCTCGCGATGGACGAGGCCGCCGCACCCGCGCTCGGTGCACCGCCGAAGAGCGAGGCGGTGTCGTGCGCACCGTTCGACGAGCCGCCGAAGAGGGAGGAGGTGTCCTTCGCGGTTGGAGAGGACGGCGCGGCAGGCGCAGGCGGCGAGTAGGAGAACGCCGCGCCCGAGCCGCCGAACGCTGCGGCGAGGCGGTCGTCGACCGAAGTGCGGCGGTCGTGCTCGGGTGCGGACTCAGCTGCAGGCGCGGATGGCGTCTCCTCCCTCCTCCGCCGGTGCCGCCTCGGGCTCGACGGGCGCAGCCGGCGGAGGCGGAGGTGCGAGCGTGACCGGCTCCTCTTCAGCCTTGACCTCGCCCTCGCCCTGCTGCTCCTCCTGGTGCGGCGACGCCGGCGCCAGCCCAAACGGATTCGCGATCGGCTCGACCCTCGCCCTCTGCGGCGTCCCCGGCCTGCGGGGCGATCCCGGCCCGCCCCTCCCGCGCGGAGACTGACGAGCCCCCTCGCGCCCGTCGCGCGCGGCGGGGGCGGGATGCCTGCGCGCGGGCCGGGGTTCCGCTCGTCGACTTCGATGACAGGCTCGATCGCCTCTGCGGGGGGGAGGCCGTGCGCGCGGGCGGAGGACGAGGAGGACGAGGACGGGAAGTGCGATGCGCGCGGAGGGGGTGGAGCGGCGGCGGCGCTGGCGGGGGAGGAAGCACGGCGGCGGGCTCCGATGCGGGTACGGGCGCGGGTTCAGGAGTAGTCTCGACGGTGGGCTCGACGGGCGGCTGTGGGGCGGGCTCAGGAGCGACGGGAGCGGCGGCGAGGTCCACCTCCTCGACCTCCTCGACCGCCTCGACCTCCTCGATGGGCGGCTGAGCCCCGAAAGCAGCCGGCGCTTCCTCGGCGGGAGCGGGCGCGAGCGCTGCCTCCAGCGCGGCAGACGGCTCGGCCGCAAGCGCAGCCGCGAACTCGGGCGCGGCGGCAAGCGGCGGCGAGATGTGCGGGAGGTACTCGGGCTCGTCCGCAATGGGTTGGGCAGCCTCCTGGACCGGGGCGGGCGGCGAAGCAGGAGCAGGCGCGGTGCCGGCGCCTCGTGCTCGTTTGCCCGCTCGGGCTCGGCCGCGAACAACGCGGAGGCGGGCGCCGGGGCGGGCGCCTCCTCGCGGGCCTGCTCCTCCTCCTCCGAGTCGTCTTCCTCCTCCGCGCCCTCCTCATCCTCCGACACGTCCAACCCCGCCCTCCTCATCCTCCGCTTGTCCCTCCTGCGCTTCTCGCTCAGCTCCTCCAACAGGACAAGCAAGTCCTCCTGCTCGCGGTCCGCATCGTCCTTCTCCGCCTGGAGCGCCGCGAGCTGCGTCCGGAGGGAGACGATCGAGTCGCTGAGGGAGGCGAACTCGCCCTCGATGGCGGCGCGCTCGTCCTCGCGCTGCGCCTCGAGCATGCGCACCTGCTCGCGCAGCTCGTCGATCTCGCGCGTCTGCGCCGCGAGTGACGAACGCAGCGCGAGGAGCACCTCGGGCGAGACGCCGTCGAGGGAGCGGGCTGCGTGGGCGTCAAGATAGAGGTCAGCGGGGTTCGTGCGGCGGCGCGCGGGAGGGAGGGGGAGCGCACTGGTTGCGGAGGACGCGTGCGGGTCGACGAGGATCGCGCGCTGGACGGAGACTGCACAAGTGTGGGAGTGTCAGCTTCCTTCCCCGAGCTTGGCACAGGAAGCGCGGAGAAGCGCACCATAGTTGGTCTTGAGGAACTCGACAAACGCAAAATCGAACCACAGGCCGTCCTCCTCGCCAAGATCGTCCGCGCTCGCCTCGTCGCCGTCGTCGATGAGCTCGAGTGCCGCGGGCCCGACGTTGCGGAAGCGCGGGTCCTCGCGCAGGCGGAGGATGCGCGAGACGAACTGGTCGGGCCCGACGCGGGACTGCAGGATCGGGTGGAGGGTTTCCCTGTGCATGCGGGAGATTAGCCAGGCAGAGGGGAAGGGGAGGGATCGAGGGGACGCACCGCGTGATGGGACCGGGTTCGCGGTTGAACTCGTAGCAGATGCCGAGGAGGAAGGTGCACAGGCCCTGGATGAGCGAGTCGACGCCCGACGACTGGGTAATCGGCTGGATGAGCTGCGGGCGACGTGGACAAGTGGTATCAGCACCGCGCCGGAGAAGAGCGCGAGAGCGGAAGGCCTCGCGGGGGCGCAACGCACGACCTGGAGGTTCGACCCCTCGCTGAGGAACTCCTTGACGGTGACGGGGCTCTCCCACAGCCACACGCTGAGCGCCGTCAAGTACCCGACCATGACCCTGCTCCACTCGAGGCCGCGCTCCGACCCGTCCCGGCATTCGCGCTCTGCGCCTGATCGCGCTGCGCCATCATCAGGTTACCCACCAAGATGCTGACGAGGCTCTGCCGGTCGTCGGGGTCGCCCGCGCCGCCCGGCTCGGTGTCGTCCCCCTGGAAGTAGATCCTCCGCGCAGCCTCCTTGCACACCTCGGAGTGGCAGACGAGGTGCGCAAAGAGGAGCGCGGCGAAGAACGGCACGTACGAGTCGAGCTGCTCGCCGCGCGCGACAGGCGCGGGGAAGACCCGCAGCGCATGGAGGATGATGCTCCCCGCGCTCGACGTCTGCTGCCCCCATCGGCGCCCGCCCCGTCGAACGGCTGCGGCGCGCTCATGGTGCTCAGGATCCCGAGCTGCGTGTCGTTCGACCCCGCGACGTAGCTCGTGAAGAGGTTCGCGGCCGCCGCGCGGACGCGGAGCCCCTCGCGCCCGGGCGTTCCGTCCCCGTTGACTGCGAGCGCAGTGACGGCGACGACGGCGGGGACGGGCGTCCCGCGGCGCCACTTCAGCGCGACGGGCGTCGGCGCGTGCGAGTGCGGGTGGTCGTCGTGCGCGTGGTCGAGTGACGAGCGCGGGTGGTCTGCCCGCTGCCGTCCTCGCCGATGTAAGTCTCGGGCGAGGAGGGCGTCTGCGGCGGGATAAGCGGCGTGACGATGAGCGAGGTGAGGAGGGACTGGTTGTCGGGCGAGGCACGCATGATGTCGGCGAGGGCGTTGAGGACTGCGGGCAGAGGGTTAGCATCGCTCGAAAGGGGAATTAACCGTTGCGGCGCACCTGCGACTTGAGCACTGCAGGAGCGTTACTTGCGAGCGCGAGCTCGATCAAGCACCTCGTCAGCCCGGTCCTGAGCAGCGCGTCCTGGTTCTGGCTGCGGCCGCTGCCGCCCGCCCCACCGACGAGCATGCGGACGAGCGAAATGACGAGGCCGGCGTTGATGACCTTCTGCTCGGACCAGGACTGGAACGCGAAGGTCGCGAGGGATTGGGCGGAGAGGGCGTTCGGGCGCGGGAAGAGGAGGAGAGGGGCGAGGATCGGGATGCACGACGTCTCGCGGAAGTAGTTCTGCGGGCGTGCAAAACGTAAGCGGGGTGTGCACCACGTACGGGAGGCCGGCGCACCTGGTTCGAGACGTTCCAGCGGAGGAGGCCGCCAATCGCGGCGAGGCAATCCTGCACGACGATGCCACCGCTACCGATGCCGCCCTCGGAGCGGACGATAGCAAAGAGCTTGTCGAAGGCGCCCTCGAACGCGAGGAGCTTCTGAATGTCGGCGTTCTGGGTCGTGAGGGCGATGAGGAGGAGGAGCGATTCTGCACGCGGTGAGGGGTGAGCGGTGCGGGATGAGGCAGAGCACGAGCGGAAGCGCACCATTGCGGATGATCTCGCGCGAATCGTCGAGGGTCTCGACGAGCCTGCCGATGCCGCCTGCGGCGGTGAGGACGTACTGCTGGACCTGCTGGGGGCGGTTCGCGAGGAGGATGCCGAGGAGCTGGAGGGAGAAGAAGCGGAGGTAGAAGTGCGAGGGCGTGAGGAGGGTGAGGAGGGTGTGGAGTGCGGTCGGGGTCGCGAGGAAGACGTCGGTGTTGCGGAGGCCAGAGTCGTCGCGGACGGGCTGCGGAGCATGCGAGGATGAGGCGGAGGTCCCGGCGAGGGAGGCGGAAGAGCGGGTACGGACACGTCCGTCATGCTCCTCGACCTCGCAGAGGAGGCTGAGGGTCTCTACGACGGCCTTTGCCATCTCGGTGTCTTCTGCGGCATCCTCTTCGAGGACGCCCAAGAGGATGGGGCGCGCGCGAGCCGACCTCCTGTGTGGATGCGAACGCGAGTCAGTCCCACTCTGCTGCTGTGTCTCGTCCCGCTCAGCCGGGCTGCATTGCTCCACGGGCGGTGCTGGCGCGTTGGCGCGGTTCCCCCACCTCGTCGTGTCCGGCGCTCCGCCGCTCGCTCCTCTTCTCGAGGGGAACGGTACGCACGGTCTTCCAGTCCCTGCTGAGCCCCTTCAATCCGAGGAGTGCGGCCCTGCGGTCCTCGCGCGAGTCGCCCTGGAGGATGCGGTCGCACAGGCGATCGATGGTGGTTGTCGCCGACTGGGGCTGCGCCGAGGCCTGCAGCGCGCCGTACCCGCGCGCGATCGTCGAGAACATGCTCGCGCGGCTCAAAGGCAACTTGAGCGAGGCGAGGAGGGCGTGCGGAGGAGGGGAGCCTTCTCGTGTCGAGCGAGGGGACGCGTCTCTCCCGGTTGCACTCTCCTGGAGGACTCGAGAGAATGGCAAAGGGAAAGCAGAAACCACAGCCACCCTCCGCCAACTCCAGCTCCCGTCGCCTGGCCCGCCATCCCGCGCCCCTCCCACCCGCTCCGCCTCGACTCTCCCGCCGAAGGCCTCCTCACCATCGATGACTTCTTCCCGCCCAAGACCCGCAGCGCATTCGTCGCCGCCGTATCGGCCCTCGCGCTCCAGCCGCCCTCGGCACCAAAGAAGGGCGAGGCGACGAGGACCAACGACCGCTTCTCCGCGCAGGATCCGGCGTTCGCTCAGCGCTTGTGGGAGGACAGCGGGCTTGCGGACGCACTCGAAGGACTCGAGGGGCGCAACGGAAGGAGGGCGAGGGGGCTCAACCCCAACATCCGCTGTTACCGCTACTCTGAAGGCGGGTACTTCGACCGTGCGTCTTGTCCAGGGCTCCCTCCGCTTGATCTGACGTTCCTACCCTCGCAACCAGCGCACTACGACGACGACGTGCACGACCAGGCGACGGGGTGGACGACCGAGTGGACGCTCCTCGTCTACCTCACCGGCGCAGAGGACGGCGTCGTCGGTGCGCCCCTCTCCCCTCCCGCGCTCCTCCGCGCGCGCAACTGACCCGAGGATGGCCCTGCAGGCGGCGAGACGGCGTTCTACCCCACCCCGTCGAAGCGGAGCAACGGGCCCGCGCTCGTCCCGGAACTCAAGGCGGGCAGGGCGCTCCTGCACCGGCACGGGCAGCACTGCGCACTGCACGAGGGGTGCGTGCCGCGCCCGCTCCTCGTCGAACCAGCACTGACTGAGATACTATGCGTGCAGGCGCCGCGTCGAGAAGGGCGTCAAGTGGGTCCTGCGGAGCGACGTCTTCTTCGGCTGAGGCGCCTGGCACCGTCCGCCTGTATCGCTCCGCCCGTCCGTACCACTCCCTTCGCTTGTTGTCCCACTACGCAACCCATTACTGCTCCAGCAGCGCCGTGGTAGGCTGTGTTCGCGGGCCCGCACGAGAGCGACGGACGGCGTCCGGCTGAGGTTGGCTGCGCTTCGGCACGTCTGGGCGCAGCTGTTCGTATCCGCGACGATTGGGGTCCGAGGGCGCTGTACAGGTCGAAGAGGAGAAGCCTCCCCGCGAGCGGAAGACGCCGATCAGGTGAGCCGGCCGAGGGTGAGCGAGCGGGATGAGGAGTGGGTGGAGGGCAGCCGGATGTCGCGCGTCTCTGACCTTGTGCCCGTGAAAGAGCAGAGCAGTCAGCTAGGATCAGCAGCTCGGCAAAGCAAGAGTCAGCGTGCAGTCGCGGGATGGCAACCCGCGGGGTCGACGAAGCCGGACGCTTGATCAGCTCCATCTCTCTCGACTTGAGTAGCAGCCATGAGCGCAGCAGTAGCACAGTCCGCCGCCCTCGCAGGCTCCGCCGCCGCCTTTGCCGCCCCGCCCACGCTCACCACGCCCTCGTCCTCGTCCTCGTCGTCCGCCTCCGGCCCCGCCGTCCCCGTCCGCACCACGGGCACCACCGCGTCGGGCGCACCCGTCGAGCTCGATTCGGTCGAGGATGCGCTGGCGTGCTTCCGCCGGGGCGAGTTCGTCGTCGTCGTCGACGACATGGACCGCGAGAACGAGGGCGACCTGATCATCGCGGCCGACAAGATCTCGCAGCAGCAGATGGCGTGGCTCATCCAGCACTCGTCGTCCGTCCTCTCCCCTTGCTCTCGCGTGACGGCGCCCGACTGACGCCGAGAGCGAGCGCACCGCAGCGGGTACATCTGCATCTGCCTCCCCGCGGCGCGCCTTGCCGAGCTCGACATCAAGATGATGGTCGAGGACAACAAGGAGAAGCACCGCACGGCGTACACCGTCACGTGCGACTACAAGCACGGTAACCTCCTCCCCGCTCCTCCTCCTCCCCCACCCCGCTGACCCCCACCCCGCGCCCGGCAGGAACAACGACGGGCATCTCGGCGCACGACCGCGCATTAACAGCGCGCAAGCTCGCCGACCAGGAGAGCAGGCCCGACGACTTTACCCGCCCGGGGCACCTCGTCCCGCTCCGCGCCGTCGACGGCGGCGTCCTCGTCCGGCGCGGGCACACCGAGGCGTCTGTCGGTGCGCATGCGCTCTCTCTCACAGTCGTCTCGTCGAGCTGACGAGAGCGCGCGCGAGCAGACCTGTGCCGCCTCGCGGGCCTCCCCGAAGCGGGCGTAATCTGCGAGCTGGTCAAGCCCAACGACCCGAACGGCGACATGGCGCGGCGGGACGACTGCTTTGCGTTTGCGCGCGAGTGGGGGCTCAAGATGATCAGCATCGAGCAGATCGAGCAGTACCGGCGGGAGAAGGGCTTGTAAAAAGGCGTGTGGACGGCGGATTCTGTAGGGGCTGGACGCAACTCGCATCTATCGCATCATTCTCCCTCTCTCGCGCAGGGAGGAAGGGTACCACTGCTCTAGATTTCAACACGTGCACTGCGTCTTTGATTCGTCCTCGCCCCTCCACGCTCACTCCGCGCCACTCTCACCCACAACCGCCTCCTCGACGAGCGCGAGCGCCGCGGCGCGGCTGCTCTTCTTCTTCTTCTTGACGGGCTCGCTCGCGCCCTGCAGTGCCAGTGCAATCGCCGCAGGGAGGACGGGGTCCTCTGGCCTGCGCTTGCCCTTGAACGGGATCCGGCCGTGAGGAGGGACCTTGTGCCGCGTTCCGCGGTCCTTTGCGCGGCCGGGGTGCGCGAGTGCGAGCGCCGAGGGCGAGAGGGAGGCGTCCTCTGTGAGGCCGAGCGCGGCGTGCGAGGCGCGCAGGGAGAGGTACGGCTGCAGGAGGCCAATCTGCGAGGGGATCGCGGACGGCGCGAGGGGGACGAACGACGGCGGCGGCGAGTAGGCGAGGGTCGAGCTGTACGTTCCAAGACATCGGACAAGCCGTCAGCAATGAAAGGGATGGCAAGCGACGCAGGGACGCACCTCGTCGATTCGCTGTCCAGCGGCCGCGGCTCGCCACGCAGGATCCAACGCGGAAGGACGAGGCTCTGCACGCCGAGCTCCTCGTCGAGCCCCTGCTCCCGCAACCCGAAGTAGTCAACGCCGACCCGCGCGGACCACGCCCCGCCGACGAACGCGTCCTCCTCCTCAAGCGCGCGTTCGGCCTCCTCCTCCGCCGCGCCGGCAGACGAGGGCGCAAACGCCGCGTCGAGGCCCTCTGCGCGCGTGCGCTCGAGCTTCGAGAGGAGGTCGGACAGGCGCTGCCCGTACCGGTCGACGTCCTCGGAGACGTACGCCGAGAGGTGCGACGGCGAGGGGATGCCGTTCTCCGAGAGTGTGCGCGTGAGGATCTCCTGCGGACGGAGGGCGTCAGCTTGCGCGCGGTGAGCATGGAGAGAGGGGTGCGCACCTTCTCGCTCAGGTCGCTGCTGTACCGGTCCGCGTAGAAGCGCAGCGTCCGCCCGAGGTTACTCAGGTACTCGCCCGCAAGGTGGCCGAGGACGTCGAGTGCGCCGCCGCTCGTGCCTATGCGTTCTACCGCGTCAGTCGTGTGCAAAAAGCGCGTTGAGGAAGAGAGGACGCACCCTCGAAGCCCGCATGCTCAAGCATTCCCGCCCCACACGCGCGCATCGCCTCGCGCGCCGCGATCCCCGCCGTCGCCGGACAGGCCATCGCGTCGCGGGGTATCCTCGCCGTGCGGACGAGCCCCGTCCTCCCCCTCCTCCTCTTCGCCGGGCGCCCCTCCTCCTCTTCAGCCTCGTCCTCGCCCTCCGAGGAGGACACCGCCGGGCTCTCGAGGTCCCCCAGCTCGCCCGCCGCCGCGCTCTCCCGCGCAAGCGTGTCCCCAACGCGCCTGATCCGGCGCAGCGTCTCGCAGTTGCGCCTCATCCGAGGCGCAAGCCCCGTCGCGCCGCCTCCGCCCCCGCCGGGCGCAGCGCCCTTCTTCCCCGCCGCGCGCGACGTCCCCTTCCCCTTCCCCTTCCCCTTCGCGGCCGCACCAGCAGTCACCGCCGACGCCGCCGCGAACCCCACCGCCGACGCGCCGACGCTGGCGGTGTACCCCACCCAGGGAACGTGCGGCATCCAGCACTCATCGCCTGCGGCGCAGGCAGAGCGGGTCTCGGCGCCACTTGCGGCGCGGCGTGCCCGTTCGCGCCGTTTGCTGCGGGCGCGGGCGCGGGTGCGCCGGCGAAGAGGAGAGAGGAGGAGGGGACGGGCGCGACGAGGTCCCACCAGAGGGATTCGAGCGGGTCGTCCGGGTTGCGCGGGGCGCGGGGGCGCAACGGCGGCGGTGGAGGAGGAACTGGCGGCAGCGGGTGTCGACGTCCGAGGTGGTCGGGGTGTCGGCCGTTGCGACGGGTGCGGGAGGGGGAGGATGTCGGGGTTGAGACGTGCGATCAGGTCCGCGAGGTGGTCCTTCTTCTTCTTCTTCTTGTGCGCGGGAGCGAGCGCGGTCGAAGTCGACGGCGAGGGGTCGAAGGCGGATGGCGGGAGGAGCGCCGCCTCGCGGACGGGCCTGAAGCCCGACCCTTCGAGGCGGGTGAGCTCCTGGTCGAGGAGGAGGAACTCGGCCATCGCCTGCGGAGTGCGGACGTAGGCGTGGTGCTCCTCGAAGGGGAGGGAGGTCGGAGGAGGGGTCGGTTCGGGGGAGGCAGTGATGCGCGCGAGCTGCGGGAGAAGCGGTGAGCCTTTGTTCGGTAGAGAAGAGGGGAGGAACGCACCGGAGCTACGCTGACCTTGCGGCTCAGGCGGCGGGCGAGACTGGGCGTTGCAGAGCGCGAAGGTCCCGGCGAGGCGGACGAGTCGCGAGCGCCTGTGGTGGAGAGGTCAGCCTGCATCGGCGAAGGGTGGAATGCAGAACGTACGATCTCCGTTGACGCCGTTCAGCAGTCTCTCGCTCAGCGCCCGCTTGCTCCTCGCGCCCTCGTCGTCGCTGTCCGCCTCCGCATCCGCATCCTCGTCCGGCGTACCGATGCGCGTACTGCTCGCTCTCCGCGCGTCGAACGCTGCCGAGCCCATTGACGCGACGAGCAGCTGCCGCTGCGTCAGCGCCGGGTCGGTAATGAACTCGAGGAGCTGATTCGACTTGGCGCGGAGGGCCTCGGCGGAGTGCCGGAGCGGGTGGTTCTGCGCGTGGAATGTCAGCTGAGCTGGGGAAGCGGTCGACGAAAGAGCGCACGGGGTGGCTGTTGTACAGCAGGCAGTTGGACCAGATCAGGTCGAGGTCCTCGGCGAAGGCCTTCTTTGTCCGGTACGCCTGCTGCTTGACCTTCTTGAGCAGCGTGGCAAGGTCCATCGGGCGCTTGATAACTGTGCGCATACGTCGATTAGCATGTTTCGGAGTAGTGGAGGGTGAGTGCAAGCGCACCGTCGTAGTAGTCCGGGACGTCTGCCTTGCGGACCTTCTGGAGGAACGGCCCCGAGTGTTCCTGCGAGAGAGGCGCATCAGCTCTAGCGCTGCGCGTGTAAGTCGACAAGACGCACAGTGGTGTTGCGGATCTCGTTGACGATGCGCTCGAGGGTTTCCTGGAAGTCGTTGGCAGCCGACTTGTCGTCCTGGCGACGTCAAGGCGAGCGAGCGAACGGCAGCGCGTGGTCAGCTGTGGGCTCGTGTACGTGGTCATAGGGGAGAAAAGAGCGCACGACTGCCTCTGAAGCTTCCACGATGAGGCGCTTGAGCTCATCGGGGTTGAGGTGGGCGCGGCTGGCGCGGGGAAGCTGCGACGCGGTCCTGCCGTCCTTGGAGCGCGCCAGTCGCGCGTCGATGGCGGCAAGAGGTACTGGGCGTGTCCCGGGGTCAGCTCGGCGCTCTGGGGCTGTGGGGCGGTGTGCGCACCTTCATCACCGCGAGGCGGAGCGGTCCTCGCCCGAGGTCTACACGTCGCCCGCCGGCTCAAGAAGGGTGCGGCCGGGGTGACTCTGAGCTGGTAATGAACGGGCAGCACGCGTCTTCCTCCAGCGGGGCGAGGGAGCGCTCGGCGCGGTGGGTGGTGGGACCTCCGCAAGCCGCCCGCCGGTTGTCCTCGTGCATCTCCAGCTCTCGACGGCAACGCGCTCGCTGGGCTGCTGCTTTCGCTCACTCTGACCAGACGGCTCCTGCGATCTCTTGCGTGCTTCTCCCGCCTCAATCCGCGCCGTCGTTGCCGCGCGAGGTGGCTCTCGCTTCTTCCCCCCGGGCCCGCCTTCGCTTCCCTCGCTTTGCCAGCTTCGGGATCTGCACCTTCGGAGGCGCAACACATGACTGGTGGCTCGAGCCCTCGATACCGTCCCGCCTTTTCCCTAGCGCGCCTTCGACGGCGACGCCGCCTCGCCCTGCTCACGTTCGTAGTGGGGTTCACGGTGCATGGGCGGGTCCTCTACATTCTTGAAGGGCTCACCCGCTTGGTGGAGGCACCCGCGACGGCGGCGGGTATCCGCAGGAGTCTGCCCGACCGATAGGCGGACCGCGTCTTCAGCTCACAACGTCCCGCTTGGATCGCTCGCCCGCCAAGGTCCAGACAAGCTGACACGCCGTGTCACTGGCTTTCCACTCGTCGACTCTGCGCGCCTGCATGGCCCCCAGGCGCAGCTGGGTCTTTCGCTTGGACAGACTTGCGGCCTCCTCCTCCTTCCTTCTCCTCGCATTGCCACCCTCGCCGGAAGTTGGGGCGGTCTCTCCCTCTCTCGCGGGACAGTCGGGGTCTACTGGACGGGCGTCAGCGCAGCAGAACGCCCTCAGACGAAGGGGCGGCCTGGAATGGCGAGGAGGCGATTTGTATCCTGTTTACCTGCCGTAGCACTCCAGTCCTTCCAGCTGTAACGCCTCCTGCCTCCTTCGCAAGCATCTGCAGACCCTCTGTACGCAAGTAAAGCCGAAAAGAGAGACGAGGCCGCTGCCATCTCGCCCCACCCCCTCCTCGTCTCCCTCCCTCCCTCTCCTTCCTCCCTCCACCTCCCTCCTCCTTCCCCTCCTTCTTCTCACCTTCCTTCATGTCATACCGCATCGAGTATGCAAATGAGTCGCACCCTTCCTTTCTTCCTCTTCCTCCTCTCCTCCTTCCCCTCCTCCCCACCCACCCACCACTTCTAGCCTTCCTAACCACTCTGCTGCCCGCACAGCTCGGCACGTCCAAGTGCAAAGGCGCCAAGCCCTGCACGGGCACGAAGATCCCCAAGGCACGCTGCTTCATCGCGAGGAGACGAGGCGACCTTGGATGACGGCGACTGACGGGGAGGTGTGGGAACGGCTCTGCAGGGCTCGCTCGCTGCGGCACGCTTGTCACGATCCGTGCGCTCCCTTCCTCCACCTCTCGGTGGTCCGCACCCGTTGACGCCGCCGCTCGCCCCCTCCCCACCTCGCCGTTCATCTCGAGCAGAGGGCAACTCGTCCTTCGCGTGGCGCCACTGGGGCTGCGTCACCGCCAAGCAGTTTGAGAACATGAAGGCGTCGTTCGAGGAGGCCGAGGAGCTCGACGGGTACGAGGACCTCACGCCGGAGGACCAGGAGCGCGTCAAGAAGGCGTTCGAGGCTGGCCACGGTGCGCTTCCTGCCTTCCCGTGGCTCTCGGGACCCCGTTGCGACGCTGTACATCGTCCCTACCGCGTATTCGCCATTCTCGCCGATCTCGTCACTCTATCACCGCCTGCCGCCTCGTCAACCCTCCCCGACCATGAGTGCCCCCGCTCACCCCGCCCCATCTCGCCCGCCCACAGTCGCCGACGAGGACATCCCCGACTCGGCGCGCAAGCCCGAGCCGGAGCCCGAGCTCGACGAGGACGGCAACCCCGTCGAGACGCCCAAGAAGGCCAAGGCCAAGCGCGCGCCGCGGAAGAAGAAGGCCGCTGCGAGTGACGAGGAGAGCGCCGACGAGGACTTCGATGAGAAGCCCAAGAAGAAGGTGCGTATGTGCGCGGGGGCGCCTGGTCAGCCTCGCAGATGGAGCGCTGACCTGCTTGTCTACCATGAGTCTCCGCAGGCCGCTGCCGCCAAGAAGGAGTCGCCGGCGAAGAAGGCGGCAAGAAGAAGAAGGACGAGAGCGATGAGGAGGAGGAGGAGGCCGTCAGCAGCGGCGCCGACGAGGAGGAGGTGCGTCTTCATTGCCTCCGCGCCTCCCGCCGTCGCTTCGTTCGTGGGTTGTGTCTCTCTCCGAGTCATCACTGACCCTTCTACCCTTCTCCGCTTTCAGGAGAAGCCGAAGAAGAAGCGCGCCGCGCCGAAGCGCAAGGCTAAGGCCGAGTCGGACGACGAGGTGCGTCCGACTGATCCCCCCTTATTCGCCACGAAGCTCACACTTTTACACTGACCACAGGAGAAGCCGAAGCCGAAGAAGCGCGCGACCAAGGCGAAGAAGGAGGAGTCGGACGACGAGGTTCGCCTGCCCTTCCTCCAGATCGAACCCCACTCACGCCTCCCCGCCCGCAGCAGGAGGAGGAGATGCCCAAGCCGAAGAAGCGCGGCCCGCCGAAGGACCGCTCGACCAAGGCGAAGAACGGGGACGACGACGAGTGAAGCCGCCACCCAGCCGTCCGATTTATACCCACGTCTCGCGCACGCTTGATTCCGCCTGAACGCTTGATGACCCCTCCCCAGCGCTGTAGGAGTGCGCGCGTCCGAATAGTTTACCCTCTCTGTCTCTCTCTCTCGCTCTAGTCTGCAAAATCGCTGTCTGTCCACTCGTTGCTCGAGGGAAGAACGCTACGCCGCCTCCCGCGCCCGCCACGCCGCCTCCGCTTCAGGCGAGAGCGCATTCGGCCTCAGCGGCGCGCGCGTCCAGTGCGCATTGCCGGCGATGAAGTCCCCGCGGACGACCTTCGCGCGATCGAGAACGCGCTCGGCGTCCTCGACTTGAGGTAGACGCCCTCCCTCCTTCCATCGCACCCTCCTCCGGGCGGATGAACGCGCTTGGCCCGTCCGCCAGCGCAGCGAGCTCCTCCACGCTGGGCCAGGAGGAGCGTACCTCGAGGATGGGGACGAGCGGGATGCGCGTGCGCGCGAGGCGCGCTTCGAGCGCCGCGCGGGGAGGAACGCCGAAAGGGTGCGGTCGTAGAGGTCGTAGGCGAGGAACAGAGATGGGAGGTTGTTGTACGCGATGCTGCGCCTGCCCTCTGTGTCAGCACAAGGCCAAGGCGAGCGAGGGGGGAAGCGCACCTGTGCGTCGCGGCCATCCACTCCCCATAGAGGACGAACCGCTCAGGGAAGTACTCATCCTTGCCCAGCACGTCGCGCAGCCCCTTCTCATGCGCGGCCATCCAACGCTCCAGCGCGCGAAACTGCGCGTGCGCGCCCGCGTCGATGTAGTGCGAGCGGTTCTGCACGCGGAGCACGCCTCCGCCGAGAGCGAGAACGCGAGGTTCGCGCCGTCGACCTTCTCCGTCACCACTACCTGCGCGCCGCGGCGGACCGCGCGCGCCGGCGAGGAGGTAGGGAGGAGGAGGTCGTCCGCCGTCGCGGCGCCGAGGTCGAGCGCGTGCGGCGTCCGCGGGAACTTGAGCAGCGGGACGCGCTCCGTCCCGCTCAGGCGGCGGGCGACGTCGTCAGCTGCAGCGCGCGAGCGGACGGTCGCGATGCCGGCGAACCCTTCCTCGCGGGAGGGCGGGACGAGCCCGCGCGAGAAGTGCGCGAGTGCGGCGTGCACGCGCGGCCCGGGTGGGAGGGACGGATGGTCTGCCCTTCTGAGAGCCCGGGCGGCGCATACCTCGCGCGGGAAGTCGAAGAAGACGGCGACGGGGCAGCGCGCGTGCTGCGCGAGGGCGAGGAGCGTCTTGCGCTCGGCGGGCGTGGGGTTGCAGCGGTCGAGGATGAGCGCGTCGCCGGGGCGGAAGGACGACGCCGCGGCGTGGACGGCGGACGTCCCGCCGTCTTCGTCGCCGGAGACGGCGCGCCATCGCGCGTCTCGGGCCTGGAGCATGCGGCGGAAGTGCGTCTTGCCCGAGCCGGGGAGCCCGACGAGGACGATGAGATCCGCCGCTGGCGAGACGGTGCCGTCGTAGACGGGCCCACACGACGGAGGTTCGTCCGGCTCGGCAGGGAAGGGCGACCCGCCCGCCTGTAGGTGCGCCGAGAACGCCTTGAGGACCTGCTCCTGCGCGCCGGTCTCGACCGACGCGGGGCGCATGCGGCGCAGGTCCTGCAGCGCCTGCGCAGGCCACGATGCCGGGTGCGTCCAGCGTTGTGGCGGGCGGGCGAGCCCGAACGCGATAAGGTACGCTGCGACGAAGGTGCCGGCGCGACCTTTGCCGCCGGCGCAGTGGACGAGGACGGGCCCGTCGGACTCGGCGAGGAGGTGGAGGAAGAGCTGGAGCTGCGCGACGGTCGGGGCGTGGTAGTCCTCGACGGGAAGGAAGGTGTTGCGGACGGCATGTGGCTCGAGCCAAGTGGCGGGCAGGGGCGACTCGGCGCAGAGGGTGATGATGTGCCGGATTCCAAGTGCGGGAGACGCCAAGAGCGGGATGTCGGATGCACGCGGGATGGAAGAGATGGCGAGGTGGAAGGGGACGATCCAGCGCTGCGGGATGGAAGCATCAGCGCGGTCGAAAGGAAAGCGCGACCGGGCCTACAAAGTTCCGCATGAGCACCTCCTCCGTCCCCTCGACCCGCAGGCGCACCTTCTTCCTCGCCTCGACGCACAGCTGGGGTGCGCCCATCCCCTCCGCCCTCTCGCGCGCCTCCTCCCTCAACGCCTCGCTCCACGGCTTCAGCAGCAAGTCCTGCACCCCGTCCGACAAGTCCTCGAGCTCCGCCCCCTCTCCCCCGAGGTACGTAGTCCCCCATTCCGTCCCCCTCGCCGCGCGTGCCATCCGCTCGCCCGCGTACGCCTGCACGCGCTCGTCGCCGTCTGCGTTCGCGCGCTCCCACGCCTGCGCGTACGCCAGGTGCGCGAGCTTGCACTGCCCGAGGCGGGCGGCTGCATCCCCGAGGCGAACGAGCGGCCTGCTCGAGGCGGGGTCGAGCTCGCATGCGCGAGCCGCCGCGGCACGCGCGGCGGGGTAGTCGCGCGCGAGGAGATAGTGGTGCGCGAGGGCGTCGAGCGCGGTGGCCGTCGACGGCGGGGGCGCGCGAAGGGTGGAGAGGCCGTGCGGGAGTGACGAGGGAGAGGCGTGCGGTGGGGTGAGGAGGGTGATGTGCAGGTCGGCGAGGGGGAGGCCGGCGCTCAGGCGAAGGGCGTTGAGCTTCGGGCTGAGGAGGACGAGGAAGGTCGCGTCGTTGCCGCTGAGGCCGAGGGGGACGAGGTCGGAGGAGGTGAAGGTTGCGTCGAGGAAGGGGTTCGCGACGCCGCGCTCGGCGAGGGAGCGCGCCTCCTCCTTCGTCAGCAGCGTGACGTGCAAGGAAGGCCGCGGGGACGGCAGCTGGGCGAGGTCGAAGAACGGCGAGATGAGCGGGGCGAGCGCAGCTTCGTCCCACAGCGCGGTGTAGCCCGAGCCATAAAAAAAAAAAATGACGAGGAGCTTCACCGGCAACATGGCCACTGTTGTACGAGGGGTGTGGTTGGTCGGGAGAAAGAAGCAGAAGCGAGCGACTTCGACACCCGCAGAACAGCGAGTCACGGTCGAGAGGAGGTCGCTGGAGGACTCGATGCTGTCCGGGCACCTATGGCAGATGCTGCATCGTTTTCCGGCACCCGCTCAGGCGTGCTACGACTATCCGCACATCCGCGCGTGGGCGACGAGAAGAGCGAGCTGCGTGAACTGATGAAGTCGGGTTGGTCGAGGAGGAAGACGGCGCCATCAGCCGGAAGCAGCGCAGGCAGCTGGAGCTCGCTGAGAGGATGAATCGAAAGCAATCAGCGTGGTTAGCATCGCAGCAGGACGCGGTGGAGACGGCGCGCCTCCGACGTTGAGGGAAGAGGTCCTCGCGCGAAGCTCTCGCCGTCTCAATCTCCACACCTCCATCTCGAGCAGCTCCAGAGAACAGCTGCTAGTGCTGTAGAGCAAGCTATCGACCCACCGAGCACACCCGCGCTCGCCCCAACTCGTTTCGCCTCCTCGCCGCTATGGTCAACTCGCCGTCGCCGTCGCCCACCGCGGGCACCCCTGCCGCACCGCCCGTCCCCGAAGACTGCAAGGAGGGCACCCTCGGCTTCTTCCACACCATCGAGCGTCTCAAGGTGCGGCCCATCTCTCCCTTTCTCCGTCGAGCTCCATCGCTGAACTCGCTCCTCGCCCGTGTACAGACCAACAAGCGCACCGGCTGGGTCAACCAGGGCATCGACAAGCCCGAGAGCATCGCCGATCACATGTACCGGTGCGCTCACTCGCGGTGGGTCACCTCGAGCTCATTCATCGTCCTCGCCGCTGCTCTCGCAGGATGGCCATGATGTGCTTGGCCTACCCCGAGACGCAGACACTCGACATCGGCAAGTGTGTCATGCTCTCGATCGTGCACGACATCGCAGAGGCGGACGTCGGCGATATCACGCCCGAACACGCGTCGGGCGTCTCCAAGGCGACCAAGCTGGCTCTCGAGGAGGTGCGTTCTCTTCCTTCCTCGCTCGTTCCGTCGCAGAGCTGATCAAAGACGACTTGATCGTGCACAGAAGGCGATGGAACGCATCTGCGGCCTCCTCGGGCCCCCCTCCATCGCGTCCCTCCGGCTCAAGTCGCTCTGGGACGAGTACGAGGCGCGCGAAACGGCCGAGAGCAAGTTCGTCAAGGACCTCGACTTGCTCGAGCTGTGCGTGCAGGCGGTCGAGTACGAGAACTGTGCGTTTCAAGCTCATCGCTGGATTGAGCGGTCGCGCTGACCTGCACTGCTCTCGCTCATCACGCAGCCCAGGGCTGCAAGACGCTGCAGGAGTTCTTCGAGACGACCATCCCGCGCATCCTCTCCCCCGTCGTCAAGGGCTGGGCACGAGAGCTGTGCGTCCTCCGTTTCTCGCCTCCCGACTTTCGACTGACGCTCGCTCTCCTGCAGGATGGCGCAGCGTCGCACGCGGTGGGCTGAGCGCGGCTGGGAGAACTACAAGGACGTGCAGCCCGCGGCGGACGCGCCGGTGGCGAACGGCGTCGCGCCCTCGCCGGCGAAGGCGACGATCCCGGTGCGCGTGTACGGCAGCCACGAGGGGGAGGAGGCGGCACAGGCTTGAGCGCTCGGGAGCGCTCGCCTGTGGTGGTTGGAGACTGTGTTGTACTGTACCCGTTACTCGTTAGATTCCGCTGCAAGATGGCATTTCATCGTCGTTCGCTCGATTCGGCGCACGTGACAGCCCGGCGGACGCGGTCGTTTTTGCGAGAGCGGGCTTCGCTGGGTGCGCGGTTCACAGGGCGGGTTTCGTAGGGCTCTGTCGAGACTGTACGCGCGCGGAGAAGCTCGCTCGCGAGGCGATCGCCTCGCTCGCGGTCACTCAACTTCGACTCGGCGCCGCTCTCGCCGCAACCTCACCCGCTACTCCCGCTCGCTCCGCTTGTGTGGGCGCCTGTTAGGCTAGAGTCACACCTTCTCTCTGTGTGTACACGTGCGTTTTAGCCCCTCTCTGCGCGCTGCCGTCGTCGCTGATCTGGGTGTTGTTTCCCTCGTCGCAGCCGGCCCCCGCCCTCTCTCCCCGCGTACACCTCTCCAGCGCGCGCGCCACCCATGGCCGCACTTTCTTCCACCCCAGCGCCACCCTCGACGCGTGACGACCCGCCCACCCTCCGCTCCCCGCTCGTCCTCTCGACCCGCTCCTTCCCCGGCCCCGACGGTCCCGCGCCCCGCCCCGCCTCCGTCCTGATCCAGAACGTCCGCGGCGCAGAGGGCGGCGTCGAGGCCATCACCGCGCGGAGGCGCAACAGCGGCTCGTTCAAGACCATGTCAACCGGCGGACTCGTCTCCAACTCGCCCTTCGCCAAGCGCCTTGGGCAGGCTGCGAGCCCGATCAAGCCTGCGCCCGCGCTCGCACCGCCCATCAACCACGACCTCGGGCTGTACACCTCGAGCCGCATCCCCACCGCCGCAGCGGGCGGCAGCAGCGGGCGCCGTTCGAGCGGTTCGCGCAAGGCGAGCGGCGAGCACGACGGCCCCGTCAAGGAGAACAGCTACCCCTCCGAGCTGAACGAGCTCGCGAGCGGGAAGACCGACGACGCGCGGAGCCGCTCGACTTCGCCCGGCGTGCCGTTCCGCCCCGTCCGGCAGCAAGCCGCGCCTTCCACCTCCGCGCCAACGCCATTCAAGCCCTCGCGCCCAGCGTTCGGCGGCACCGCCTCGCAGGATGAGGCGGACCAGCCCCGGCGGCAGACGTCGTCGTACGCGCACCTGCGCAAGAACAACCTCGTCTCGTCGTCGCCGTTCACCGCGCAGCAAGCGCCGTCGCCCGAGCTCCCACAGGCGCCCTACGAGATCGGCGCGCTCGCGCTCGAGTCGGCGCCGATGGAGTACTTCCACGTCGATGGCGATGGCGAGCATTCGCCGCACCTCCCTGCCGCGCCTGCACGGACAAGCCCGCGCAGGCGGTCGGCCTCGGCGCTCGCCCGGGGCAGGGCATGCCCACTGCCGCGCGGCACGTCGCCGGCGCATCGGCGCCGCCTGCCGCTGCGGCCGCGTGGCGCTACTCGGGCGAGGTCGCCTCCCCGCCGCCTTCCGGCTCGTCGATGTCGCCCGTGCGGCGGGGGATGCGCGGCCCGCGCGCGCTCGATGCCGCCGGGGAGGAGCGCGACGAGCTGAGCCGGACGGTGCGGAGGCAGCCGAGCAGCAAGAGCGTCGCGTGGGCCGAGACGGAGGAGGTGTTTGAGTTTGAGGTCGAGGAGGAGCGCCGCAGGAGCATGATGAGCGACGCGAGCACGCTCAGCGACGAGGGGCGGTACTACGGCGGCGGCGGCGGCGGGGACGGGCTCGACAGCTCGGAGGAGGAGGAGGACAGCTTCACGGGCGCGGGGCACGCGTCGTACTCGTTCGAGGAGGGCGGGAGCGTCGAGGTGCACGACATCGGCGACGGCGGGTCCGACGCCGAGGACAGCGTCGTGAGCAACACGAGCTCGGCGATGGACGAGGTCATCGGCCAGATCGACTCGTACCTCCACGAAGAGTCGTATGACGAGACGGACGTCTTCTCCCCCTCCCAGATCCCGTCCTTTTCCGACGGACACGACCAGCCCGACCTCCCCTCGCACCGCACCACGCCCGGCTACTCGTCGCCGCAGGTCGTGCAGGCGCCGATGTCGGCGTTCAGCGTCTCGACCGCGTCCGGCGCAGACGACGGCGGCAGCGACGTGATGTCAACCTCGGCGTACGACGACGACGAAGACGAGGACGACGACGCACACTTTGCCGCGACGCGCAACGCCATCCTCGCGCGCGGGCTCGCGACGATCCCGCAGACGCCGATGTCGCCGCCGCGCCCGCCGCTCCCCTCGCCGCCCATGTCGCGCCCGCCGCCTGCGGCGGACCCGATTCCGTCCTCGCTCCTCGCGCACTCGGACTCGCAGTTCTCCCTCCCCGACATCCCCGGCACGTCGCCCTTCCTCGGCTTCGAGGACGATGGCGCCGCCGAGTCGGTCGTCTCGCTCTCGAGCGGCGCCGCGCCACGCGCTGCGCTGCCCATCCCGACAACGCGCCCGCTGTCGCTGCTCTCGCAGACAAGCACGCCCGTCAAGGCTGCTGCGCCGGAGCCTGCCCCGGAGGAGTCGACCCCGACGAAGGCGACGCCGGGCCTGAAGCCTTCCTCGTCGGTCGGCTCGCCCATCCTGTCGACGATGCACCGCTCGTCCGACGCCGCTGCGATCGCGCCGGGTAGCGCGTCTCCCGCGCTCTCGCGCAAGGCCTCGCTTGTTGGCAGCGACGTCACGACGTCGAGCACGTCGTGGTACGTCTCGAGCGTGACGGGCTCGCTCCGCGGCGGCAGGCTCGGCGGCGGGCTCGAGAGCGCGATGAAGCGGCACGAGGCGCTCCTCGGCTCGCCGTTCGTGCCCTCCTCAGCGTCGCTCTCGTCCTCGACGAGCTCGGCGCGCCCGAGCGTCTTCGGCGCGTTCCCGGCCGCGAGCCCCGCGCCGTCGAGCTCGACGCGCGCCAGCCCGGGCAAGTCGACGCCCCCGACGTCGCACAGCGGGTCGGACGCCGCCGTCGCGCCGCTGTCCCCCTCGCGCGCAATCGAGGCGCGCCCCGCGCCCAAAGCCTGGGGCGCGACGCTCTCCTCCGGGATGCTGCCGACGATCGCTGCGTCCGCGCAGCGCACGGGGCTCGTCCTCGGCGCGCCGCTGACGTCGAGCGTCGCGGAGGACATGCAGAGCCCGCTGGAGCGGCTGCAGGCGGGGATGAAGGGGCGTGAGGGCGCCGAGTGGCGCAGCGGGGACAGCCTGCTTGGCGTCGCCGAGGAGGAGGACGAGGACGAGGTGGACGAGGTTGGAAGCTTGAGGCCCCGCAAGGGCGAGGCGAAGAGGCTCACGAGGCGCAGGAGCAGGTCGACGGGTGATGCGGATCTTGCTGAGACGACTTCCTCAGTGCGTCCCTTCTTTCTCGCTCTTCCCTGATCTGGGACTGATACTCGCGCCCATAGATCGCGATGCAGCCGCAGCACACGATGCCGGAGCTCGGCTTCGAGCAGCGCGCCGAGGACGCCGCGTTCGGGTCGAGCGTGCTCGAGTCGCTCGACGACATCTACAACTCGCGCAACCGGACGTACCGTGTCCGCGAGTCGAAGCACCTTGTCGTCGTCAGCGACTTTGGCGGGTCCAAGGCTGGCGATGTCGACCCCGGCAGGGCGTGGAGGAAGAAGCGCCCGTCCGATGTGGTGCGTCGCGTCTCCTCTCCGCCCGCCCGTTGAACTCTCTCTGATGCGCTACGTTGTGCAGCATGCGATCAACCGCTCGTTCAGCACGATGAGCGTCAACTCGCAGGCCGTCCGCAAGAACCGCGAGTTCGCTGGCCAGCTCTTCGTCCTCAGTGCGTCCCTCCCACCCTCCGTCTCGTTCACCGAGCTGACCGTCAGCGCCGCAGTCCGCGAGGCGAGCTTCGAGGGCATGCCGCTCCCGCGCTCGAAGGTCATGGTCACCGCCGCGCTCGACAACGGGCGGCAGTGCGTCAACGTCGCCGTCCGCGAATTGAGCAGCAAGGTGCAGCTCCGCAAGGAGTTCGAGCTGTGCGTCGTCCGTTCTTCTCGCGCCGAGGAGCGTGCTGACCCATCCCGACCCGCAGCGTCTGCAACCAGGACCTCGCCTTCTCGATCAAGCTGTCCGTCCCGGCTAAGGCGCCCGTCTCGACACCCGTCGTCCCTGCACCCGCACCTTCACCCGCGCCGACCCGCCCGCCTCGCCGAGCAAGACGCACCGCGCGTTCCGCCTCTTCTCCTCGCCGAAGAAGAAGGCCGCACCTATCGTCCGCCCCGTCGCCACGCCCTCCGCGCCGCCGCCCACGCCCGACCCCTTCTACGACTACGTCTCGGCTGACGGGCAGCTCGCGAGCGCGCGCGTCACCTTCGCGAGCGAGGCGGCCGCATGCCGGCTCAAGAAGAGCCGCGTCGTCGTCCCCTTTGTCGCCGCAGGCGCCCCCCGCGCGTGCAAGGGCACGCTCACGCTCGACCTGCTCTTCCTACCCACCGTTCAGGGCGTGCCGAAGGCGAACCTGCCCAAGTCGATGGACCAGGTGCTTGAGGGACTTGAGCTCGCCGACTGGGCATCGAAGATCACGCACGAGAGCGTGCTGACACAGCTCGGTGGAGACACGACCGTGCGTTCTCTCGCTTCTCTTCCGTCTTTGCGAGCGAGACGCTGACTCGCCCGCCCGCCCGCAGGTCTGGCGCCGCCGCATCGTCAAGTTGCGCGGGAGCACGCTCGTCCCCTACAGCGAGGTAACGAAGCGCTCGCACGTCGAGATCAACCTCGCGCATGTCGTCGCCATCGAGGACCTCAACGCCCCGAGCAGCTCGCGCGCATCGCGGTACGGCGACGACGACGACGACGAGGCGCTCTCGCGCATGGACCACTCGTTCCGCCTCTCGTTCCGCGATGGGAACCGCATCGACTTCTATGCCGACTCGGACGCGATCAAGGAGAAGTGGCTCGAGGTGCTCGCCGACGTCGTCGGCAAGGAGGACGACAAGAAGACGGCGCCGGACTGGGCCATCGCGGTGCGGAAGCTGCCCGCACCGAAGACGCTGCTGCCGCCGGCGCAAGCCTAGATACCCGCTCTCTCCGTTCCCTCCGTGTCCCTGTACAGCACCGCTCACAGCACCACACTTTCGTCCTTCCTCCTCCTCCCCCTTTTGCCCTCGTCGATATACGGACCCTTTCGCCCTCTCTTCCTTCGTCTTTGCATCGTCTTCCCTCTGCCTTGCCTCGTTGTTCCTCCTTCCTGCAAATGGACCGTCTCGCTCAGACCGCGGCCGCTTCGGGAGGGAGGGGAGCGCGAGGAGGTCAGTGCGTGCGGGGGCGAGGCTCCTCTTCCGGCGCGTCACTTCTTCTCCCTCTGCTCCCTGCTCCCTCCACGCTGCACACGCGCGCAAGGCCAGCGCGAGGGATGGACCGGTGCGGACGGCCGCGGTCGGCCTTCTCAAGTCGCGTCGCCGCGCTCTCGCTCTTCCTCCTCGCCGTCGTCCAAGCTGCAGAGGCCCCCGACGTCCCCGCCAGCACACCTGCGACCCTCGCCGCGTCGACAGAGGCCACCTCGGACGGCAGCGGCTCAGCGCCGTACCGCACCTCGCCCTCGTTCCTCCTCTTCGCGATTATTGCCCTCCTCGTCGGCCCTGTCCTCCTCCTGGCCGGCCATCGTCTCTGGAGGGTCACCACCGCACTTGGCACAAGCCTCCTCCTCGAGTTCGTCGTCTGGGTCATCCTCGCCAACGAGCTCCCGCGCGATGGCTTCTCGCACTCGTCGAGCGGGAGTACGGGCATCATTGTCTGGGGGATCGTGACGGCAGGGGGTCGTCGGGCTCGTCGTTGGCGGCGTCTGGTGGAAAGTGGGCATCGTGGCGATGGGCGCGGATGCGGGCGTCGCACTCGCGTGAGCATCGCTCTGATGGGAGATGATGCATTGCCCCCGCTGGCCAGGTGCGTCGCCCTGACTCACTGCGATGGAAGACGCTGACCGCAGTGCATGCAGGTGGATCGTGCTGGGCGTGCTGGCGGGGGTCGGAGTGGTTGTGCTCCCGCTCACGGCGAACTGGGTCGGCATGGTCCATCGACTCGCGTTTTCTCATTCTACCGCCCGGACTGACAACTGCCCTCAGATCATCGCGACGTCGCTCACGGGATCGTTTTTGCTCTTCCTCGGTGTCGACCTCCTCGTCAACCAGATCAGCGGGTGGAGCCAGGGCTTGGTATGTTCCATCCGTCCGTCTCCGCAGTGCCGCGCTTACGCTCCTGTTCACACAGCGCTACATACTCGACGGCAATGACGCACACGCAGCACAGCTGGCTTCGTACCACCCGCCCGTCTCGAGCCGCATCTTCCTGGGCGCGAGCTGGGCCGTCGCGTGCGTCCCTCGCTCATCTCGCTTCCAGTATGCGCTAACCCTCCTTTGCGGCAGCATCCTCGCTATCGCATTTCAGTCGTGGCTGTACATCTACCGCTGGCACGAGCCCTTCATCCGGCAGGTCGTCCACCTCAACTCTCGCACCCCGACTCGTTCTCTGCCCAGTCCCCCGACGAGTCGCCCGACTTTGCGTCCGACTATCGCCTCCCCACTTGCCTCCCGGGCTCGGCGACCACATGAGCTTCGTTGAGACGTACGACCGGCTCGCACGACACGATGCAGGAGCGGTATCGGCAGGCGATGGGCGAGCCCGCCGCTCACGCCCGAGTCGCGCTCGAAGAGCCCGCTCCTCCCGTCGCAGACGCTCGCCGAGATCTCGGCCCTCCAGCATGCGCGCGAGCTGAGCGACGAACGAGCCGCCGACGCGGCCTGCGTCCGTCGTCTCGAGCACCTTCGCAGCGGGGCTGCGCTCGCGTCCGCCGACGTGCTTCGAAGCCACTGCGCCCGCGGACGCGGGCGGCAACGCCGCCGATGCCGCTTGTTGCGCTCCCGCCGCTTTCGCCCGGCGGAGCGACTGCGACGACGAGCTTCGTCTCGCAGCAGGTCCCCATCTTTGCCGTTGCGCCTCCTACGCCCGCAGCGGGTCGCTCCCGTCGACTCCGCGCCGCCCGTCCATCCGACTTCCGTCCCCGTCGGTCCCGAATCGGACGACGGGACGGTCCTCCGCGCCGTCTACCCAGGCGGCGCTGCGGGCGAGGCCTTCCTCGCGGGGCTGACGACGGGGGCGCTGCGAGCCTCCCCGCGACGGCGAGGACGCCCTCCTCGGGCGGCGGCGACGTCTCGACTCTCCTCGGGGGCAAGTTCGACCTGACCCCTCCGCCCCTCCCGCGGTCCTTCCCGCTCTCCCCTCGCGCGAGTCCGCCCTCGACGTCCCGACGGACGTGACCGCCCCACTGGATTCGTCGTCGTCGGTTGGGAGGCCCTCGATGGACAGCGAGGCCGAGACGTTCGAGACGGCGGGCGAGTCGGCCAGTACGGGGTCGCACGCCGGCGGCGGGGCGTGGCACGACTTTCCCGCGACGCCGACGAGCGCGCGGACGGGCACGCGTGTGCTCGCCGGTTGAAGCTGGGGCGGCGGCGAGCGATGGGGACGAGACGGAGGAGCTGCGGGTGGGGCACGGCTGGAGATGACGCTGCGAGGCAGCGGAAGAGATACCCGGCGGTGACTTATTGCAGCGTCGTATCAGTGCCAAACCTAATACACGTGCTCTCAGGGCAGACTGGCGCGTGGTACTGTAGTTCAGGCGATGCAAGGTCCAGGATGAGCGTGATTGCGAAGGTCCTCGCTGCTCTCCTGCACGTACTTGGCTCGCTCCTCATTCGGGCGGAGGAAGAGAGATTTCGTACCAAAGCGCGTTGAGGCATCGCTGCCGAAGGAGTCTCCGTGATGGAGCGCTGACAGACAGCTCGTGGACACCGGGAAGAGCGGGCGGTGAGCAGTAGCAGGTGTGCGGCCGTGGGGAGCTGACTGGGCTTCACGCACAGCAGAGTTGGTGGTGCACAGTACTCTGCGCTGTACAAGCTGAGGGCGGAGCCGCGAGGGGGCAAGGCTGATGAACACGAGCGCGGAGGAGCGGGAGAGGTGTCATGATGGTGGTAGGCCTGAACAGCTGGTAAGCACGCGCGCAGAGACCGTCTATGCACGCTCAGCACATGGAAAGGCCCCAGCACGATGTGTCGAGGGTGGACGAGGACGACGAGGAGCGGTCACGTGACGCGCTCCGCCCGCCTCGACGCGGCTCGACGTGCCTCGCCCCTCGCTGCTCCCCAAGACCCGCGCCGCCATGCCGCCACGGCGCAAGGCTGCCTCTGCAGCTTCCGAGGCACTCGAACAGATCGACTCCAACGCGCCCACCTCGACCCGCTCCTCCGCGCGCCGCTCGTCGGCCAAACAAGCCGTCGCTCAACCCGCACCGCCCACTCGCTCCGCCCGCACCAGTAGGGCCACCCGCGCACGCACCAGCGAGGCCAGCACTGTCGACGATGACGAGGACGAGGCGGACGAGAACGCTGACTCCGGACCAGGAGGAGGAGGACAGCGACGAGGAGGACGAGGACAGCGAGCCCGTCAAGCCCGCCGCACGCCCGTCCAGGCGCACAGCCAGCGCAGCGGGCTCGCGCAGTGCCGCAACAACTTCTGCGCGCGCGTCGACAAGCAGGCGTACCGTCGCCTCCGCCGCACCCTCGTCGCGGGCGGGCTCGAGGCGGACGGCCGCTTCCCGCGTTTCGGCTGCCGCGCACGACAGCGAGGAGGAGGAGGACGACGTTGAGGAGGACGAGGAGGAGGTCGTACAGCCCCGCGCCCGCTCGGCGCGCACTTCGCGTTCCTCCGCCGTCTCCACCACCTCGCGCCGCGCGCCTGCGAAGAAGGCGGCCGAGCCCGTCGCTCCGCCCTCGCCCTCGCCCACCCCGTCGATGAACGAGGCGGACGAGGACGTCGAGGAGGACGCGGAGGTGGAGACCGCCGATGAGGAAGAGGAGGAGGACGTCAAGCCGCTCAAGCGCAAGAAGCGCGTCTCGCTCGCGCCCGCTTCCCCCGTCAAGCAGCCGGTGCTTCCGACGCCCGAGCCCGACTCGTCCGCGGCGGAGGAGGACGACGACGATGAGGAAGAGGGCGCTAGGGAGGAGGATCGCGACGACGAGGAGGACCGCGAGGAGACGCCGCAGCCGCCCACCGTCAAGGCGAAGAAGGGCAAGGGCAAGGCGCGGGCAATTGAGTCGGACGAGGAGGAGGTCGAGGAGCAGGAGCACGCCGCTGCGCAGGCCAAGCCCGTCGTCGCTCCTCCCTCTCCCGCACCCTCAGCGGGTGACCGCGCCCGCTCCGTCACGCCTGTCCCCGCCGAGCCCGAGGCTCCCGCCCCGCTGCCACCGCCTCAGCAGCCCACCGCTCTCACGGCGTCGCAGCTGGCGTCGATCGCACGCCAGGCCGCGATCGACCACGCCGCCGTCGCTGCGCAGCGCGAGAAGGAGCTCGAGGGCAAGCCGCGCCTCGTCATCCACCAGCTCGTCCTCGAGAACTTCAAGAGCTACAAGGGCCGCGGCGTGATCGGGCCCTTCCACAAGGTGCGTCCCACTCCCCATCTCCCACTCGTTCTCGCCTGACTAGCTCGCCCCGCGTGCAGTCGTTCTCATCCATCGTCGGCCCGAACGGCTCGGGCAAGTCCAACACGATCGACGCGCTTCTCTTCGTCTTTGGCTTCCGCGCGACCAAGATGAGGCAGGGCAAGTTCAGCGAACTGATCCACAACTCGGGCGCGGCGTCACCTGCGGAGGGTTCCGCCGCCGAGCCTGCGGGTGACGGCGATGAGGACGACGACGGCTTCTTTGACCCGGAGGAGTACGACTCGGAGGACGACCAGGCTGTGCGCCGGAAGGGCAAGGGCGCGAAGGGCAAGGGCAAGGCGAAGCGCCGCGAGGTCTCGTACGCGAGCGGCGGGTGCGACTTTGCGACCGTTGAGGTGTGGTTCCGCGAGGTCGTCGACCTGGTGCGTCTCCTCCTCCTTTCGCTCGTTAGGCCCGCTGACCTCGCTCCGCTCGACAGCCCGGCGGCCGCGACGACTTTGAGGTCGTCCCCGGCACGCAGCTTGTCGTCGCGCGCACGGTCCGCCGCGACAACTCGACGCGGTACACCGTCAACGGGCGGACGGCGACGCCGGGCGAGGTCAAGCAGCTCCTGCTCGGCAAGGGCATCGACCTCACGCACAACCGCTTCCTCATCCTCCAGGTGCGGCGCTCCGCTCCTGCCTCGCTTCTGAGCGTGCTCACGCGTGTTTCCGCAGGGCGAGGTCGAGTCGATCGCACAGATGAAGCCCAAGGGCGCGAACGACCACGAGGAGGGTCTTCTCGAGTACCTCGAGGACATCATCGGCACGGCGCGGTACAAGCCGCTCATTGAGGAGGCCGCCGTCGATGTAGAGCGCCTCGGCGACGAGCGTCAGGTGCAGATGAACCGCGTCAAGCTCGTCGAGAAGGAGAAGAGCGCGCTCGAGGTGCGTTTCCTTCCTGTCCGTTCCTCGTCGAATGCTCGCTAATCCCGCCTCTGCACCGCTCGCAGGCGCGCAAGAAGGCCGCCGACGCGTACCTCAAGGACCAGGTCGTCCTCGTCTCGCTGCAGAACCGCCTCTACCAGCGGCATGCGCACCAGGCCGGCGCCGACAAGATGATTTACGAGGAGCAGGCCGCCGATGCCAAGCGCGAGCTCGACGCCGAGATGGAGCGGCAGAAGGCCGACCGCACGCGGTACGACGCGGACGTCGCGGCGTACGAGGAGACGAAGAAGCACCTCAAGGAGATCGAGGAGGCCGCTGGCGCTCTCGCCAAGGAGCTCGCGTCGTACGAGAAGACCAAGGTGCAGCTCGGCGTGCAGAAGAAGGCCGCCGACACCAAGGTCTCGAAGCTTAAGAAGTCGCTCGAGGAGGTCCGTCGACGCCGTCTCCCGCCTCTCGCTTGCCCGTGCTGACGTCCTCCCGGTGCGCAGGACAAGCACAGCGCCCAGCAGGCGCAGTCCGACATCCGTGACCACGGCGACACGCTCGACAAGCTCGTCTCGGGCAAGGAGACGCTCAAGGCGGAGCTCGAAGTCGAGCAGGCGGCGCTCACCAAGGTCATGGACAGCCTGCGCGGTACGCTCACCCTCTCTCCTTCCCATTCTACTCCGCTGACGTACTCTCCGCTTGCAGACAACATCGAGGGCTTCTCGCTCGAGATCGAGCAGCACCAGAAGTCGCTCGCGCCTTGGACCGAGCAGATTGAGGCGAAGCAGAACGAGGTCAAGATCGTGACGCAGCAGCTCGACGACGTCCGCGGCAAGAGCGCGCAGGTGCAGGTCGACATCGAGCGCACCGAGCAGGAGATCGACGAGCTCAAGGTCGCCGCCAAGCAGAAGGCTTCGGAGCTCAAAGAGCTCCAGGCGACGCGCAAGAACATCGAGGAACAGCTTCAGCAGGCGCACCAGCGCGTGCAGGTGCATCTTCTCGCTTGGATTGAGCTGGGCGCGGAGGCTGATGTCAGCTCATCGCCCGCAGACCGACAAGGCGACCGAGGCGAAGCACCGCGCCGTGGCGAACGGCGCGCGCGAGCGCACTGCCGAGGCGAAGGCGTCGCAGCAGGCGAGTCAGTCGAAGGGTCACGTCCTCTCTGCGGTCCTCAAGCTCAAGGAGCAGGGCCGCCTCCCCGGCTTTCACGTTCGTTCAGCTCCCTCTCTCCGCCTTCTCCACTCACTCACCCCCGCCGCTCTTGCAGGGCCGCCTCGGCGACCTCGGCCGCATCGACGACGAGTTCGATATCGCCATCTCGACGGCGGGCGCGGGCGGCCTCGAGTCGCTTGTCGTCGACACCCGCGAGACGGCCGAGGCCATCTTCGACCACCTCCGCAAGCACAACATCGGCCGCGCGTCGTGTATCGCGCTGGACCGCTTCGGCCGCATTGACCTGTCGCCCATCCAGACGCCAAAGGGCACGCAGCGCCTCTTCGACCTCGTCACGCCGAAGGACGCGATCTACGCGCCCGTCTTCAAGCACGTCCTGAAGGACACGCTTGTCGCCAAGACGTGGGAGGTCGCGCAGCCCGTCTCCACCGGTCGGGTCGACGGCCAGCGCTGGCGCGTCGTTACCCTCGACGGCAACATCGCGGAGAAGTCGGCGCCGCGCAAGTCGGCGGCTCGCGCCCGCTCCGCGGCAAGATGTCGAGCCGGCCTCGCTGCGGACGACGTCTCGCCCCAGCAGCTCGCCAAGCTCGAGTCGGAGGAGCGCGCTGCGACGGTCAAGCTGCAGGAGTTCGCCGAGCAGTTCAAGCAGACCGAGGCGGACCTCCGCGCGCTTGAGAAGGAGCTCGCGCGCGTCGAGTCGGACATCCCCAAAGTCGAGATGGACCTCGACGCGAACAAGCAGGATGCGGCGCAGAAGGCAGAGCTGCTCGCCGAGCTTCGGTGCGTTCGTTCTTTCCACTTCTCGCTCGCCCTCCGCTGACCTCTCCGTCCGCTCGCAGCTCGCAGAGCAAGCCTGACGCGGGCGACGTCAAGCGCGTCGGGAAGCTCGAGCAGGCGATCGAGGCGCTCGAGGGCGAGCTCGAGTCGCTGCGCAGCAAGGCCGCCAAGTATGAGGACAAGATCGCCGCGCTGCAGGGCAAGATCGAGGAGGTCGGCGGACTGAAGCTCCGCAGCCAAAGGCCAAGGTCGCCGACCTGCAGGACCAGATCCGGCACAACGAGACGCGGCTCGTCAAGGCCAGGACGGAGCGCACCAAGGCCGAGAAGGACTTCGCGAAGGCGACCAAGGCTATCGAGGCCAATACGGCCAAGATCGCCGAGCTCGAGGCCGAGGTCAAGGAGCTCAAGGAGCAGCTCGCGGCGAACGAGGAGGAGGCGGAGCCCGTCCGGCAGACGGTCGAGCAGGCGCAGGTCAAGGTCGAGGAGGGCCGCGAGCAGCTTTCCAACCTCAAGGGCGAGCTCGATGAGCAGGAGGAGGCGATGATCGAGTTCCGCAAGGCTGAGGTGCGTTGTTGTTGCCGTTTTGCGTCTCTCCGCGTCTAACCCCCTCTCCCCGTCCGCAGACCAAGCTTCGCGACGCGTTCAAGGAGCAGGAGCGCCTCCTTAAGGAGACCAACCGCATCTTCGAGCACTGGACGGCCAAGATTGGCGAGCTGCAGATGCCCGAATTCGAGATGTGCGCGCTTCCTCCCTCCTTGCTGGCCGTCATCTAACCCTTTCTCGAGCAGCCTCGACGACGATGACGCGGAGGAGGGCAACAGCGCCGCGTACAAGGTCGACGAGGTCCTGCGCGTCCTGGAGGCGGACGAGATCGACGAGATCGACGTCAAGCGGTACAAGGCTGACATCGCCTTGCTCGAGGGTGCGCCCGGTTCTCCCCGCCTTCGGAGGCCGTCGCTGACTCATCGCGACCACAGAGCGTCTCGAGAAGAACAACGCCGACCTCGCCGTCCTGCAAGAGTACCGCCGGCGCGAGGAGGAGTTCCGCAAGCGCGGCGAAGAGTTCGAGGCGGTCACGACGGCGTGGGACGGCGCGAAGAACAAGGTGACGGAGCTGCGCAACGAGCGCCTCATCCAGTTCATGAAGGGCTTTGGCGTCATCTCGAACAAGCTCAAGGAGATGTACCAGGTGCGCAACTCTTCCTTCTCTCCGCCTCTCTCCTACTTTTCTCACGCCGAATGCAGATGATCACCCTTGGCGGCAACGCCGAGCTCGAACTCTACGACACGTCCGACCCCTTCTCGGAGGGCGTCCTCTTCTCGGTCATGCCGCCGAAGAAGACGTGGAAGAACATCTCCAACCTCTCCGGCGGCGAGAAGACGCTCAGTTCCCTCGCCCTCGTTTTCGCCCTACACGTCTACAAGGTGCGTGTTTGCACCCTGAGCGAGGTGGGAGCCGCCGACCTCGAGAAACCCTGCTGACGTGCTGCGGCCCTCGCGGCGATCGCAGCCTACGCCTCTTTACTTCCTCGACGAGATTGACGCCGCCCTCGACTTCCGCAACGTATCTATCGTCGCGCACTACATCAAGGAACGGACGAAGAACGCTCAGTTCATCGTCATTTCGCTGAGAAACGTGCGTCGGCGCTTTCCTCGTGCTTGTCCCCCCATCCCCGACCTGCCACGTTTCTTCCTGGGGTATCGCTGACGCCTACACACCCGCAGAACATGTTCGAATTGTCGGCGCGTCTCGTCGGCATCTACAAGGTCGCGAACCAGACTCGTAGCATCGCCATCGGTACGCCGTCTCTCTCTCTTCGCGTGTTGTCGCGCAAAGCTGACTTCTAGCGCATCCGCAGACAATAAGGAGTTGTCAGGCATTCCGAGCGTCGAGCCCGAAGCGCCGCAAGCCGAGGAGGAAGAGGAGGAAGATGAGGCGGTGGATGAGGAGGAGGAGGAGGAGGACTCTGCTGACGAGGCCTGAGCAGCCCGCTCCCGTGCATCCCTTTCGTATTTCTCCTCCTCACTATTTGTTCTGTCTCCGTTTGCCAGTAGCGTGTACGGGTGCTATCGACGTCTCATTGACGCGCAAGGCCGGGAGGCTGCCTTCGTGCGAGAACCTGAGAGCGTGACACGGGCGATGCGCTTCATCCCATCGCCGCGAGGCCGGTCGAGAGCGACTGCGGCGTGCTGCTTGTGCTGGGGAACTCGGGCAGGACAGCAAGTGGTACTAGAGCGTGCTCGCTCACTCGACGTAGTTCCCGCCCAGGCCGGACCTCAGCGTTGCGCTCTTTTGTCGTAGAGCTGGTGGGCACGGTCGTAACCTCCCAAGTGCCACTGAGCGGGCCACGTGCACGTGACTGGAACATCCATTGCGGCGCGGAGAGCGGCAGGAAAGGGAGGGAAAAAGTACAACGGCGGGGAAGGGCGAAAGAGACAGACAACGACGACGACGAGCACTCACGCCTCCACCTCGACAAGCGAGCCCCGTGCGGCGCCCTTGCTGGGCCGTCCGCCCCCACTCGGCCGCCCGCCGCGGTTCTCCTTGTCGTAGAGCGCCGAAGCGGTGCGCTGGCTCGTCCGCTCGACGATGGAGGTGCCGTCGCGGAAGCGCGCGCGGAAGAGGACTGTGAGAGCGAGATGGTCAACGCGAGAGTAGCAGCGGAGGGAGAATGAGGACGCACCATTGGCGTTGGAGAAGAGGCCGTCCTTCAGTGAGACGACGATGAACTGGCTGCCCTTGAAGCGCGTGCGGAACAGGCGACCGATGTTCTCCGCTGCAGAGCAGACGGAGGGGTCAGCGGCGGCGCAATGAGCGATGAGATGGGGGACGCACTGTGCGAGAGGTCGAGCGCGGCGTCAATCTCGTCGAGGATGTACATGGGTGCGCTGCGGGGCGTGACGGTGTCAGCGCAGCTGATTCAGGATGCGAGAGAGTGCGGACGCACGGCTTGAACCGCAGGAGAGACATGATGAGCGAGAGCGCGATGAGCGAACGCTGCCCGCCCGACAGCTCGGTCAAGCTCGACTTCCACACGGTGCCGAGGCGGACCTTGACCTCAAGGCCCTGCGTGATCTCCTTGCCCTCGAGCGTCTGCAGCTTGCAGAAGTTGCCGGGGAGGAGCTCGGCGAAGATGTTGCCAAACTCCCTGCGGGGCGGGAGGGGGTGTTAACGGCGAATTAGGGAGAGCGTACGAGCTCGACGCACCCGTTGACCTTCTCCCAGGTCTTCTCGAGCGTCTCGCGCTTGTGCTCGTCCAGGACGGCGACCGTCTCCTCGATCTTGACTTTGTCCTTGAGGACCTGCTTGTGCATCGCGAGGAGATCCCGCTCCTTCTTCTCGACGCTGCATGCAAAGAACGGATTAGCACGTTGCGCAAACTGGGAGAGACGCGCGGCGCACCTGTCGATCATGCTCATCACCTTCGGGTTGACCTTGCGCTTCATCGTCCGGTGGTTCTCCTCGAGCTGTCGGCACTTGTCCTTGACGCCGCGCATGTCGGTGTTGGCAAAGTTGTACGGCGAGTTGGGCTTGCCGAACGTCCTGCGGGGTGCGCGTGTTAGCTCAGCACGACGGAACGGAGCAGGAGCAGAACGCACTGGCACTCGTCGGCGATCCAGTCGAACTCGGCCTCGCGCTTCGCGACCTTGTCGGCGGCGTCCTTGGCCTCCTTCTTCGCCTTGTCGACCTCCTTCTCGAGCTGAGCCGCCTTCAGCTCAATGTCGACGATGTCGGCCTTGCGGCCGTTGATCTCGTCCTTGAGCGAGTCGAGCTCATCGTTGAAGCCCTTGAGCTTCTTCGTCTCCTCGGCGATTTGCCGCTGCACGGCCTGGAGCTCGCCGTGCCGCTCGTCGATGATGTCCTGGCCCGAGGCGAGCGACTTGCGGACCTTCTCGATCTGCGAGCGCGCCTCGGCGAGCTCGACGCCCGCTGCCGCGATGTCCTTCTTCATCTGGTCTACAGGTAGATTGTGGTCAGCAGCGGTACACATGGAGAGGCGCGAAAGGGGCGCACCGAGTTCGAGCTCGTCGGTGAGGACCTCGCTGCGGAGGGCGTCGACCTGCTCCTCGAGCTTGGCGACCTCGGCCTTCTTCTTCGTGATGTCGGCCTTGATCTGCTTGACCTTGGAGCCCTTGTCCTTCTGCAGCTCGTTCATCTCGCGCTCGATCCGCTTGACGTCCGCCTGCGCCTCCTTGTGCTTGCTCTTCGACTCCTCGATCTTGGCCTGCAGCTCGGCGATGGTCGTCTTGAGCGTCTCGACCTCGCCGATAACCTGCAGAATGCGGAGCAGTCAGCACACCGACAAGAAGCGAGGAGAAGGCGACGTACCCTCGTCGCGTTGCTCGTCGCCATCGACTTCTCGAGGAGCGACAGCGCGTGCGCCTTCTGGTCGAGCGCCTTCTTGAGGTCAACCGCGCCCTTCGAGCGGCGGAGGCTCTGCTCGATCTCGTCGAGCCTCGCGCGGTGCGCGTCCAGCTCGCACTCGACGCGCTTCAGCTCCTGCACCTTGACGAGAACCTTCTCGCTCGACGCCTGGCCACCCGAGAGCTCGGGCGTCGTGTCGTAGATGTCTCCGTCGTACGTCACGCAGCGCATCCTCACCGCCGGGTCGTCCGTGCACCGCTTCGCAATCGCCTTGGTCGGCGCGATAAGGACGTGCCCGAACGCGTACTCCATCGCGCGCACGGCGCGCGGGTCGTACTGGATCAGGTTAAGCGCGAGCTCGGCGCCGTGCTTGCGCGCGGCGGCGACGCGCTGCTTGTCCGCGACGGACGCCTGCAGCGTGTTGACGGGGAGGAGGATCGTCTTGGTCTTGATCGTCTTGGCCTTGACGAACGCGGCGACGGTCGCGTCGTCGCGGACGGCGACGTGGTAGAGGCGCCCGCCCGCGGCCATCTCGAGCGCGGTCGCGGCGGCGGCGTTCGCCTCGGGCAGGTCGATCAGGCTCGCGAGCGTGCCGAAGACGGCGGAGCGGTCGAAGCCGGGGTAGGGGTCGTCGGCGCGGAAATCGGTGCGGCCGATCTCGCGGCGCTTGTGCTCGCGGCGCTGCGGGCGAGCGACATCGGTCAGCGGACGAAGGTGAGGAGAAGCAACGCACCTGTCGCAGCCCGTCGACCGCGCGGAGCTCCTGCTCCCGCGCTCGCCCTCGAGCGCGCCTCCTCCGCCTCATCATACCCCGACGCGCGGAGCTGCTCCTCGAGCTGCTCCTTCTCCTTCCGCGCCTTCTCGACGTTGGCGACGAGCCCCTTGCACTCCGCCGCCGCCTTCTTCGCCTTGGGCTCCTTGTCCTTGAGCTCCTTCTGCAGCGAGTCGATGCGGTGCTTGGCGAGCTGGCCCTCGGTCTCGAGCGTGCCGGCGAGCTCCTTCGCGGCGGCGAGCTGGCCCTCGTAGCCGGACGACTTGGCATCCTTCGAGAGGCCGGCGCCATACTCGATCGTCTGCAGGAGGTCCTCCGACTGCGAGAGCGACGTCGTCGCCGCCTTGAAGGCGGCCTCGCGCGCGGAGAACGTCTCGGCGTTCTTCGCGGCAGAGCCTTCGCGCGCCTTGCGCTGCGCGGTCAGCTGCGAGGTAACAGGGCTGTCAGTACGAGCGGGCGCGTTGAGAGGGAGACGCTGGTGACGCACGTCCTTCTGCGCCTTCTCAAGCTCCTTGATCCGCGCATCCTCCTCCTTGATCTCGCGCTCCTTGCCCTCGGCCTGCGTCTTGAGCTTGGCGATCTCCATGTCGAGGGCGTTGAGCTGCTTCTCGAGCCCTGCACCTTGCCGCCCTTGGCGAGCTCCTGCACGAGTCTTCAAGGTGAGCGGAAGGTCAAGGGCGAGGGCTGAGGAAGACAGCAGCGCACCTTGTCGCGCTCCTTCTCGATCTCCTTCATGCTCTGCTCCATCTTCTTGATCTCCCCTCCATGCGCTTCTTCGCCTCGCCCGCCTCCTTCCTCCGCGCCTCGCCCTCGCGGATCGCCTCGCGCGCCTTCTCGACGCGCGCATGGTCCTGCGTCCAGTCCCACGCGATGACGAGCTTGGAGAGGCGCTCGAGCTCGCTCGCCGTCTTCTGAACTCGAGGAAGGTGCGCTTCTCGTCGCGGAGGCGGTCGAGCTTGGGCGTGATCTCCTCGCGGAGGAGCGACTGGATCTCGTCGAGCTTCTTCTCCTTCTTGGCCATCGTCTTGATCGCCTTGTCCTTCTTCTCCTCGAACATGGACGTGCCCGCCGCTTCCTCGATCATGGCGAGGATCTCGAGCGGGCGCATGTTGAGCACCTTGGTGATCTTGCCTGCGGGTAGCAGCATCAGCGACTATGCTACTTCGGGAGAGTGGACGAGAGAGCGAGACGCACCCTGCATGATGAGGAAGTTGGGGTTGTTGATGTTGAGCTGGACGCTCTGGAACAGGTTCTGCACCTGCTGCTGCGTCGAGCGGTGACCGCAGATGAGGTACTTGCTCTGCCCATTGACCGAGATCTGCAGCGCGCTTTAAAGGTGAGCGGCGGGTCCTCCGCGCTCACGGGGAGCCGGGACGCACCTGGCGAGTGACCGAGATCTCGGGCATGTTCTCGAACCCGACGGGCGCGCGGCTCTTGTCAGAGTTGTCGAAGACGATGGTGACGCTCGCGCGGGTCACGCCGGCTTGACCACGCTTGTAGATCAAGTCGAGGAGGTTGGAGGCGCGGACCTGCGAGGTGGAGCAGGGTCAGCGATGAGTATTGGATGGATGGCGGATTAGCCGGAACGCACGGTCGTGAGGTTGGTGATGCCGAGGACGAAGCAGATCGAGTCGAGGATGTTGGATTTCCCAGAGCCGTTCCTGCGAGGCAAGGTGGATGAGCGAGTGAGCGGGAGGACGTCGGGCGGGTCGCCGCCTCGGTGGATGGTGCAGAAGAACGTACAGGCCGGTGATGGCGTTGAAGCTGCTGTCCCATCCGGCGATGCTCGTCCGGACGGGGTAGCTCTTGAAGCCGTCGAGGATGAGCTCCGTGACCCTCATCGCGGCGTGTCGGCTTCTGCAAGTGACCCCGTCGATGTGTCAGCCCGGTAACACCCAGACGAGAGCAGAAGCGGCGCACCCGGTGTTGTATGGAAGGAGGAGGGGCCGTCAACAGATGAGGCGATGTTGAGAGAGCGCTGGCGACCGCCGTCTAGTCGTCCGGGCACGTTCCGAGGCCGTTCGCTGGGCCTGAGTTGGGCGTTTCCTTGCGAGCTAGCAAGCGCAAGCCGGCGGGCAGTGCGAGAAGAGCGAGCTGGGCGGGGCGAGGTCGACCTCCGCGCGTCTCGTCGCGACTCTTCGCCCGGCAGCCTCTCCTCTTGCTGCGCAGACCACGCCAGGCGCTGTCGAGTAGCTCACCGCCTCCGCACGACTCGTCGACGCGTCTCTGCCACGTCGTCGCGCCTCCCGAGCTGCCCTCGCACCGTCGCTCCTCGTCGCGCTCGTCTCCCAGCCGGCAGCCGCGTCCGCTCCTCTTCCCGACCACTCGGACGCGGAGGCAGTCCAGACGCATCTCCCGCACGGCACGGCGCATACTCAGCGCCCGACGGACCCTCCGCCCGCTGCCGCCCACCCTCCGTCGACCCCGCCGTCTCGCCCCGCGTTTGCTCGCGAAGCTGCATCAGCGCACTGTCAGCCTCATCTGAGGTCGTCCTAGATCGCCTGCTACAAAGCCGCCTCCCCTGTTTCCTCTCTCTCCCTGCTTCACGCTTGCTCTGCAAGATCCGCCGCTCCACGCCTCGATCCTCCCGACCCGCCACTTCCCCCACATCCCCCCGAGTGGCTATCCACCATGCCCGCTCACGAGCCCGTCCTCGTCGTTGGCGCCACCGGCCAGCAAGGCTCTGCCGTAGTCCGCGCCCTCCAGGCCCTCCCCAACCCGCCCAAGATCCGCGCCCTCTCGCGCAACCCCTCATCGCCCGCTGCGCAGAAGCTCAAGGACCAGGGTATCGACGTCGTCAAGGGCGACCTGACAGACGCTGCGAGTCTCGACGGCGCTCGCTGGCGCTGGGTCCGCCTTCCTTGGTGCGCATGTTCTCCCGCTGCGCCCCCTCCCACACATCCTCATCTCCCTTTTCGTCCTGCAGTGACCACCATCCCGGGCAAGGGCGCACCGACCGAGGACACGCAGGGCAAGAACTTCGTCTCGGCCGCGCAGCGCGCGTCGCTCCCGTTCCTCGTCTTCTCCTCAGTCTCCGACGCAACCCCCACCTGCGGCATCCCCCACTTCGAGACAAAGGCCAAGGTTGAGGAGGCGCTCAAGGCGAGCGGGCTCAAGTACGGCATTGTCGCGCCCGTCGCCTTCGCCGACAGTGCGTCTTTGCCCCCTCCTTGCGCTCCAGTACCCCGCTGACGTCGATCTCTGCGTCTGCAGACTTCCCCAAGAAGAGCGGCTTTGGCCTCACTATGGCGCTGGGCGTGTTCGACGCCGCCCTCCGTGGCAAGAAGCTCCAGCTCGTCGGCACCGACGACATCGGTGCGGCTCCTCTCGCTCATTCCCATCCGTTCACCCCGCTGATCCCGCTTCCCCTGCAGGCTACGTCGCCGCGCAGATGCTCAACGACCCCGTCAAGTACAACGGCCGGCACATCAAGCTCGCCTCGGACGACCTGACCATGTCCGAGGTGCAGGCCGCGTACGCGCGCGTGCAGGGCCACGGCATCTGGAAGGCGTGGCTCCCCGGCGCGGTCATCTCGCTCCTCCCGTACGACTTCAAGATGATGATGCGCTTCTTCCACGACAAGGGGTACAGCGCCGACCTTGCTGCGCTCCGGAAGGAGTTCCCCCGTCTCGAGCCGTTCGAGGACTGGCTCCGGAGGCAGAACAAGGCGGAGTAGTCGCCCCCCTCTCGCTGTGTTCACGTAGTTCTATCGCAATACACCCGTACTCGCACTCTCTTGCGCAAGACTGAGCGAAACAACTCAAGCGTGCAAGACCGGCCCGCCCGTATGCTACAGCCCCTGCCTCCTCTGTGCACCGCCGGGCACTCCCCCGCCGCCCTCCGTCTCAAGCCAAACCACGCCCGTCTCACCCGCCCCCGCCGGGCCCTCGACTACCCTCCGCCCGTTGAACATCGCCCTCGCGCGCTCGGCGTTCTCCCTTGAAGTGTACACCACGCGCGCGCACCCCTCCCGCCCAGGAACGAGCTCAACGCGGCGCACGATCGGCGGGACGACGTCCGCCGTTCCGCCCGCCGCCGGCAGCGGCGGCGGCGGCGGCGCAGGGCTCACGTCCGCCAGGCGGGAGAGGTCCGCCGCAGCGACGTGGGTGAACGTCCCGGCCCGCTCAGGAGCCACTTGCGCAGGACGAGCGGCGTCGCGTACGGAGGGAGGCGGTGCAGCTCCATCGTCGCGTAGTCGGCGCTGCGCGGCCCGCGGGGCTGCCCTGCCGTGGGCGCGGCGAGCACGGGAGCTGCGGCGGGGGCGGCGGCGATGGGGACGGCGGGAGCGGCGGATGCGGGAGGCGGGGGCGGCGTCGCGGCGGCGGGGGAGGCGGAGGAAGCCTTCGGGGCGGGGAAGGCGGTGGTCGGCGTGGCGGGCGACGCGACGGAAGGCGAGCGCTGCGGAGGCAGCGGCACCGGCGTTGGCGGCGGGCGCACAAGCTGCGGGAGGCGCGAGAACGGCCGCGCGAGGGGCGCCGCCGCGGGAGCTGGCGGGATCGTCGGCGCAGGAGAGCCCGCTGCAGGCGCCGGCGGCATGCTCGACGGGCCAGCTCCCGCCGCAGGTCCCGCCGCGCCAGCTCCGCTCCCTCGGCTCGGCACGGGCGGCGCGAAAGGACCGCCCGCTGCGCTCGGCAGCGGCGGAGCGAGCGGTCCGCCCGCCCTGGCCGGGAGCGGCGGGGCGAGCGGACCGCCCGCCCTGACCGGGAGGGGCGGTGCGGGTGTGCTCGTCCCCCCGCGCTCGAGCAGGTGGAGCGGGAGGCGCGACTTGCGCGGCTTGCCCTGCGCGCCGAGCACGCTGAACGCGCCGAAGGAGGGTGCGGGTGAGCCGGAGGGGAGGCGCGGGGTCGAGGAGAAGGCGCCGGTCGACGGGGCGGGCGAGGGGGAGGGCATGGCGGAGGAGGAGGGGGCGGGCGAGCCGGCGGGGAGCGAGACCTGCCGTGGCGACGCCTGCGACTGCGGCGGCTGCGACTGCGAGACTGCTGATGCGCGCGGCGACTGGGGGGAAGGTACAGCGGACGAAGCGGGTGCGGGTGCAGGTGCGGGCTGCGGGAGGGGTGGCGCGGGCGGCGAGACGGCGCGAAAGAGCTGGGTCGGCCCGCTGCCGGCCTGTACGGGTGCAGCCGTACGCAAGGGGGAGGTTGCGCGAGCCTGGGGGGTCGGAGGCGCGGCGGGAGGGGGACGCGCAGCCTGGGCGACGGGCGGGGGTGGAGCGGCTGCGGCATGCTCGGCGGACGTGGCACGCTGCGGAGGGGGAGCAGGCGCGGGCGGTCCCGCTGCCGGAGGTCGCGTTGGTGCGTGCGGGCTCTGCGCCGTCGCTGGATGCTGCAGCGCCGCCGGGAGGCGCGCACGGGACGTGCCCACGCGCGGTGCGGCGGACGTAGACGTGCCCGCCGAGACCTGCGACGCCGCGCTCGGCGCGGGCGACGGTGCTCTCGGCGCGGAAGCAGGCGGGCCGGAGGGTCCCGCCGTGCTTGCTGCCGGCGCTGCTGGGCTCTGCGGCGCGCGCGCAGGCGCTGCGTACGCCGACGGACCCCGTCACGCTCGGCGGGAGGCGCGAGACGGACGAGACCCTCGGCTTTTGCGGCAGCGACGGCGGTCGTTGCGGCAGCGCCGTCTCCCCTGCCCTCATCCCGACCGGGGCGGTCGGCGGCTCCTTCGCGGGCGAGGCGGGCGCTTTCGCGGGCGAGAGAGGCTTGGGCAGCGCCTTCGAAGCGGGCGGCTCGCGATGAATGACGGTCGAGGACGCCTTCAGCGCCTGGAGGGGGGTGCCGCGCGTCGAGGGGTCCGGCCCTGCTGCTGCAGGCGCTGCGGGAGCGGACGGCGGCGGTGCGACCGCTTCCGGCGGGATGTAGGGAGGTGGCGGAGGGGGAGGCGGCGGGCGGCGCGAGGCGGTCGGGGGCGGGACAGCGGTGTCCGGGCGAGGTGGAGGCGCGGCGTTGTTGAGCCGTGGGAGAGGGGCGGCGGTGTCGGGGCGAGCGTGAGGAGCGGCGGTGGGCGGTCGGCGCATCGGCTGCGGCTGCGCGGGCGGGGGCTGCTGCTGCTTGAGGTACTGCGGGGATGTGGCGCGTGAGCATGTGACGAGGGGCGAAAACGAAGGCGTACGAGCGACGCACCTGCCAGTTCAGCCGAATCGCCTCGCCACCCTGTTTCCTGCCCTGGCTGAGCGTGACGATGCCGAGTTCCTCTGCCCGGCTGACGTACGTCTTCCACTTGGCGTAGTTCCCGTCACGCGCGTACACGTCCGGGAAGCGCGCGCGCAGCTCCGAGCCGGCCTGCGAGCAAAGCGACTCCGGCTGGTCGTCCGCGTGCATCGCCCGCAGCGTTTGCACGAGCGGCATGAAGACGTACGACTCGTGCTCCGAGAGACCCGGGAGCGTGCTCGCGCGGTTCGGCTGCGGCTTGGGCGCTGCGAGGACGACGGGCGCTGCCGTAGCGACGGACGCGCGAACGGCGGCGTATGCTGCGGCCGCCGCCGCCTCCGCGTCGCGTTTCTGCTGCTCTGTCGCGGCTCGGAACATCTCGATGGCCGACTGCTCGGGCTCGCGCTTAGCCGGCGGCTCGTCGTCCTCGTAGTCGGGGAGAGGGGAGGTCGCACGAGGGCGCTTCGCCGCGGGGCGGACGGGAGCGGCGGGTGCAGCTGCGTGCACTCATCGTCAGTACTGTGACAGCGAGGCGAGCGAGCGAGGAAGCGCACCGTCCTGCATCGCGGCGTCGTCCTGCTCGAGTGGGGGAACCGGCACCTTCCCGTCGAGCACGTTCAGCTCGAGGCGGATGCGCTCGGCGATCTCCTCCGCTGCGTGCGCACGAGTGTCAGCTCTGTTCACCGAGCGAAGGGAAGGGCACGAAGGACGCACGCATCTCGTACCGCTCGCCCCTCCGCGCCCGCCCCTGCGCATACTCCAGCTCGGTGAGGCACCACCTCGCGACCTCGTCGTCCGTGTAGCGAAGAACCGCCTCGACGGAGCGGCCGTCCTCGCCGCGCGCGAAGGGACTTGCGCCCTTGTTCAAGAGGAGGGAGAAGCACGCGAGGCGGAACGTGGCGGTGCGATTCGGGGCGGTCGCGGCTGCGGCGAGGAGGACGGTCCCGTCTTCTGCGGACGAATCGAGAACCGAGAGCGCCCCCTGCGTCGGTGTGGGCGGGAGGGGCGGCGTCGAGGGCCAGGTGGGGGAGGCGAGCTCGTTGACGACGTCCCGCAGCGTGCCAGTCTCGAAGAGGTGCGCCAGACGCCGCCCGTGCAGCCTGCTGGTCCTGCCCTGCAGCGCCTGCATCACCATCGCAGGTCGCACCGAGACGGACGAGGCGAACCTGCGTCGAGCTGATGAGAGAGAGGTCAATGCGCTCCCCACCTCGCAGGGCTTTCTGCGCGGTGCGTAGCACTCCTTGGGCCTCTTTGAGCGGCCACAGACGCGCCGAACGCGTTCCGAAGCGAGCGGTAAGAAACTCGCTCTTTCAGGCGCAACCTCCTCCGGGCCGCCCGCCCGCCTCCTCCTCAAGCTACTCCTTCATAAGCTCGCCGTCCTCTTCAACCCCCATGCTCCTGCGCCGACGCCGGCGGAACACCCCCACGGCCCCGTCGTCCCCAACCGCTACGACGCTCGCACCTCCCGGAGCGACCGCAATCGCGCGCCAGTGCACCCGCACCCGCTCTCTCGCCTCCACCCCATCCCCCGCCACGCCCACAGAGGGAGGGAACACGGCCGCCACCGCGCTGGGGAGCAGCCGCGGGGTGAAGTCATGCGCGGCGCGGTCCCGCTCTGGGGGGAAGAGCGCTTCGGCTACGGCATCGAGCTGTGCGTTGCGCGCGGCGGAGGCGCGCGCGCCCGACGAGGTGGAGGAGGAGCCGGAGCCGAAGCGGGCCATTGCCGGGGCGGTGGCGGCGGGCGCAGCGGGAGGGGGAGGAACTGGCGGCGTGGCGAACGGGCGGAAGAAGTACAGCGCCTCGTCCCCGCCGTCGGCGCCATCCCTGCCGAGTGGCAAAGGCGTCGCCGTCCCGACGATGAAGACCGGCTCCTCCGTCCCTCCCTCCGTGCCGGCGCCCGGGAGGGGGCGGTACCACCCCATCTTATCGCCGACACAGTTCTGCGCCTCGACGACCGCCTCGCCGAGGATGCGGAACGCGCTGTCGCTGCGTGCGTAAGGCGGGAGCGGCGCCTGCAGGGGGACGAGCGCGGGGACGGCGTGCGGGCCTTGTGCGCGGGCGGCGAGGCGCGCGTGCTGGGCTGTGGCGGGGCGGTCGGTTGAGGAGGAGGTGGCGGAGGGGAGGACGTCGAGGACGAAGGAAACCCAGAGCTTGATGCTCGTGCGGGGGGAGAAGCGCGCGTCGGGGTGCGTGACGGGCGCTTTCGAGAGGAGGGTGCATGTCGTCGGCGAGGCGAAGAGGACCTGGTCGGGCCACTGTCCGGGGTGAATGGCGTAGGAGGAGAATATGGGCGGGCCGAGCGACGGTGCGTGGGAGAAGGGAGGTGGCGCGGGCAGATGGCGGTGGAGAGGCGTCTGCGGCCAGTACGGCGTCGCGCCGAGGACGGACGGCGGGAGCTGCCACAGCTTGATGAAGCCGTCGTTGCCGGCTGAGACCAGGAGCGGGAGCATCGCATGGAAGTCCTGCACGCGGGCGAGATGGTCAGCGAACTCTCGCTTGAGCACCAGAGGGAGACGAGAGAGAAGGGCGCCTGACTTACGCACGACATGACCGCCTTCTCATGCCCACCCTCCGCCAGCACTCCGATCAGCTCCCCCTCAACCCTGGGCCTCGCAGTCCTCCCTCCCTCGCTCCTCCGCATCGCCTCCTCCGCCTTCCTCCTCGCCGCGCCCTTCTGCCCGCCGCCCGCGCTGTTCGCCGCTGCGGCGCGCACACGCGCAGAGAGCGCCGCGTCGGTGCCCCAGGAGGGGTGGGGTTCCAGAGGCGGATGGTCTTGTCCTCGGAGGCGGAGGCGAGCAGGTGCGGGTACGAGGGGTGAAACGCGAGGTGGTGGATGCTCTGCGGGCGTGCGCTGTTCGTCATGACCGCGTTGGAAGAAGAAGAGGAACCGCGCGCACCCCGCCGTGACCCGTGATCGTCCTGTCTTTATGCAGTACCCACTCGCCCGTCGCCCTCTGCCCCACGAGGAAGACGTCGATGACTCTCCCGCGCCCCGCGACGGCGAGCACGGGCGTGTACGGCTGTGTCGTGATGTTAACGCTCCACGCGCAGGTGAAGTACTCCTCGCGGTCGCGCTGCGGGCGGCGCGAGGTCAGGCTGATCCGGGTGAGGGGCGAGAAGGGCGTACGTGCGTCGGGCCGAGTTTGACGTCGCTAGTGCGCGAGACGAGCTTGACGAGCGGCAACTCGCTGGAGGAAGTAGACGCGTCGCGGAGCTGGAGAAGCTCGACCTGCGGGAGAGGGAGTTAGCGGAAGGCAGCGAGGCCAGCGTTGCGAGCGGCGTACATTGTCGCCTCCAGCAATTGCGAGGACGCCCGACATGTACGAGAGACCGCAGGTGCGCGTAGGGGAAGGGTGACGCCGCATGGTAGTCCTGCGGGTCTGCATCAGGTCAACTCGCTGAATCCAGGCTGCAGTCAGCGGAAAACGCACCATTCCCGCCTCCTTCGCCTTGCCTTTCCCCTTCGTATCCGCCACGAAACCGAGCGGGCCCTCCTGGACCCATTCCCATTCCCATTCCCTCCCCTCAGTCTCGCGCAGCCTCCTTCCCTCCTCCACCTTCTCCTCCGCTCCTTCGCCCTCGCCGCCTCCTCGCTATTCTCCAGTGCCGTCCGCTCCCTCGGCTCCTTCCACCCGGGCGGGGGGACGGGATGGCGCGCCGGCGCATGGTTGAGGATGTCGAACTCGAACGGTGGGTGCGGAAGCGGGAAGTCGGGTGGGACGCCTGCAGCGAGGAATGACAAGCGGGGCGTCTTCGGCGGGGAGGACGCGATCGCATGTGTTGCCGCTCGGGCACGGGGGCGCCGGACGGGCGTGCGGAATGCGGCGGGTGCGCGAGCGGCGCCGTTCGAGGGGGTGGGAGGGGGCAAGGCGGCAGGGGTGTCGTCGTCGGTCGAGGCGCCGCTCTCGAGCTCGAGAGAGTCGGAGGACGAGCTGAGATGTCGCTGCTCGAGTCCTCAGAAAGCGAGTCCTGGAGGTTGGAGAGGTCGAGGAAGACGGTCGAGATACCGCCGCCGGGCGAGGCGGGTGACGGGCTGGCCGTCGCGCCCTGTCCGTTCGGCGCCAAGGCCGCCTCTGCATCGTCAATGTCCATCGCGACGTCCTCGTCGCCCGTCTGCTCGACCTTCTGCACCTCGCGCGCGGTCCTGCCCTCCTCCCCACTTGCCGACGAGAACGAGGCGGTGTCGTCGAGCAGCTCAAGCGGACCGTTTCGCCCATCCGCCATCTGCGACTGCCAGTGCTGGCGGTACCTGCGAGCTCGCAAGGTCAGCTTCTTGGTGCACGGCGACCGGAGGGGGCACGCACCCAGAGGCCGACTTCCTCGCGATCTCGTGGTCGGCCATCGCTCGTTCCGCCGCACAACCCGCAGGGATGTACGAGGCTACTCGTGGTAAAGCAGTGCACGGGTCCACGTAAGCAGGCGAGAGATGGGCACCGAGAGGACGGAGCGCAAGGAGGGGTGTCGCCAGGTTGAGCTCCTCCCAACCACGCCAACCTCGCTCAAGCGCTGGAGTGAAGACCCAGAGCAGCTCATGGTGCGCTTCTCTCTGCGCTCCACCTCGAACCAGGCTCACCGGGGGTGTTGCGCGTGCAGACGGCGCTGTTCAACTTCGAGTCTCTCTTGCTCGTGATCCTCCTCGTCATCTGCACGTGCACGTACGCAAGGGGGACCGCGCCGGGCCTCATCGACCGCAACAAGCAGGGGTGCGTTAACTCTCGCCCGCTCTCGAGCAGTCGCGGACGGGCGCATCGGGCGGAGGTGGAGCTTGAGGTGATGAAGCCATGCAGCAGGGTGCACGCCGCTGGACGGGCTGTACGCTCGCTGGGTGGCTCAGAAGGTCTCATATCGGAGCTGGACAAGCGCGCACTTCAACGCGTGTTGTCGAACCCGCGCTGACCCCTCCTCTCCCGCTCCCTCCCTCTCGCTGTGCAGGTTCCTCGGCATCTTCTTCAAGTTTGCGCGGATAGGTGCGCACATTTCCCTCCTTACTTCCACCTCGTAGTCTCCGCTGACCGTCCGCGCCTCACTCCCGCAGGAGAGCGCCTCTCGCCCTACGTCGCCCTCGCGTGCATCGTCATGGGCTTCCGCATCCTCCTCAACTAGACGCGTTAGGGTCATGCAGTGTACATATCAGCAACCGGTGGAGGCGTGCGGGTGAGCCACCCGCGGGAGAGTTGGGGGAGACGCTGACCGCTCTTGCACCGCCCGCTCGAGGCGCCTTGCGCCTGCCCGGGTCTCGTCTTCGCGGGTGTGCTACCACAGCGCCTCATGCTTCGATACTGCAGCTTTCCGCTGGCCTGACATAGCGCATTCTCGACCAACGACCGCAACCGCGCCTCTGTACCTCCTCTCCGTCCTCGGACCTCCCGCGGTTTCTGCGAGGGTCTCCTTTCCCGTCCTGCTTCTCCTCCTCCGCCCATGCCGCCACAATGAGCGCGTCTACCAGCGCTACGACGAGCGCCGCTGCCAGCCATGCTCAGGATGCGAGCAAGGACGCCTGGGACGGCGACCCCGAGATGCGGCACGAGGCGAACCAGGCCGCGCGGGACGACTTGACGCGCGCGATCTACGCCGGCAAGAAGAGCATCTGGCCCGTCTTCATGGCGACTGTGCTGGTGGGAATCGGGACGAGCGTGTGGGGTCTGCTCAAGTACAAGAGCGAGGGTGCGTCTCCTCCCTCCCGAGCTCTCGCTGCCAGCGCTGACTTCCTGCTCCCGCGCCTTCGCAGACAAAGTCTACTTCCGCTGGATCTTCACCGTCGTGCTCGTCGGCTGGACCATCCTCGCGGGCATCGAGGTGCGCGTCTCCGCTCGACCCTCACACGCATCCGCTTAGACCGCCTCGCGCAGGGCTTCATGCTGAACGAGCTGATGACGGAGCGGCGAACGCATCACCCGAGCATCGTCTTGCGGATCTGCTTCGCCTTCGGCGTGCGTTCTGTCGATCCTCCTTCTCTCGCTAGACTGACCGCCTCTCGGCAGGGCTGGTTCACGGGCTATTGCGCCGCGGCGTGCGTCCTCGTCGGCATGTGGATGTACCAAGGCCACTTCGACGACGGCAAGACGCACAGGCTCGGCTGGGGCCTTCTCATCGTGCGTTCCCCCCGCGCCTTTCCCTTCTCCCGCCGACCGCCCGCCGCGCAGATCCAAGCCCTCCTCTGCGCCGCCTGCGTCGTCGGCTTCGTGTGCTACATCGTGCTGTACGGCCGCAAGCTCAAGAAGATCCCGATGCAGGCGGACGACGTCTCCAAGATCCGCTCCGTCCGCCGGCAGCTCTCGGACAAGAGCCGCACCGTCCGCCGGAGGATGTCGGACCGCTCGTCGAAGCGCTCAAGACGGACGTCGGGGGCGTTGACGCTCGTGCGGCAGAGCTCGACTCGGTCGGGATCGAGCGCGGCGCCGAAGGACGGCGGGTACGGCGACGATGGGTACGGCAAGGATAGCGGGTACGGCAAGCACGACGACTATGGTAAGACTGGCGGGTACGACTCGGACTGCGCGACGACGAGCGGGTCGGAGGACACGCTCCTCGGCAAGCACGACGACGCGCCGCCGAGCACCCCGCCGCCGGACTACCACGCCCGCGCGCGGCAGCCCGCGCCGAGTACCGTCTCGCGGCAGGCGTCGACCGCGTCGAGCTACGCCAACGCGCCGTGGTCGTCCAACCCGACCTACACTACGCCGACAACCGCGTCGGGTCTGCCCATCCCGCCGATGCTGCAGGCTGGTCCGTCGCCGTCCTCGCGCGCGTACTCGCCGCCCGCCTCGCCCACTTATCACACGTCGTCGACCATACCGGTCGTCATGCGCTCGGGCTCGCAAGTCACGCGAGCGGCGTTCGACCCGCACTCGAACCGTTACGTCTCGAGTTCGACTTCGACCGTGCGGCCGGCGTCGACGTCGAGCTACGGGCGGCCGGGCTCGTCGTCATCGAGCTACGGACGGCCGGGCTCGTCTTCATCGTCGTCGTACATCCCGTATCGGTCGCCGAGCACAGCGAGCGCGGGCTACGCGGCCTACTCCGCCGCGCCCACCATGACGCCTCGCTCTTACTCGCCGCCATACTCCCCGTCGAGCTCACCTCCGCCTGTCAACTACACCAACAGGCCGTACTCGCCTCCGCCGCGGCCGCTGGCGCGGTCATACTCACGCAGCTCGGCGAATGCCTCCACTCCAGGGCTCGCGACGCGCCCTCCCCCATCCTCCTCCGCCCCTCCGCCCTCAACCTCGCGCTATCAGCCCCCTTCCTCCCTCAGCCGCTCGGCCTCCTCGTCGTCGTCGTACTACGCCGCCCCGCCCCGCTCGTCGGTGACCAACCCCGACCCGCCGCGCCCGTCGGCCGCCGGCGGCAACCCCGGCGCAGGCGCAGGCGGCTCATCGCACGCGCAGAGCAGCAATCCGGACGCGCTCCCGGCCATGCCGGAGTACCACAAGGGGGATCTATTGCCGTGAAACGTTGTGCGCCGTGCTGTTCCCCTGCTCCGCGCGCTCGACCCGCCCGAGAGATTCGCCCGTCGCTCTCGTCTCCTCTCCTCACGTGCCTCTCCGCCCACGCTCACTCAACGCTGGACTCGCTTCTTCCGCGCCTGAGGAGGGCAAAGATGGGCTTTGCGCCCCTTCGGCCGGTAGCGGCGGCTCGGGACGAGGTGGGGCCCACGGCAGCGGGGGCCGGCGGCTCGAGGAGGGGGTGGAGATGGGGCGGGCGCGCGCGCTTGCCTCTGCGTGTGCTACTCTGCTCGAACAAGACCGCACAAGATGGGGCTCGGAATCCTCGAAGGTGAGCTGCGGTGCGACGAGCGAGACACGCAGATGCTGACTTCTTCCGCTCGTCGCGCGCAGACAAGCACCTCAAGGTTCGGCTCCACCTTCTCCGCTTTTCCCGGCTCTCGAGTTGACCCTCAGAGAGCGCGCAGCACGTGCCGGGGACGTCGCTCTTCTCGAAAGATCCCAACGCCATCGCCGCTGCGCTTTACGACGGGATCGACCTCTCCACGCTCAAGCACGGCAAGGGCCGGCATGCGCACATCATCCTCGTCCCGCAGCCGTCGGACGACCCGAACGGTGCGCCGCTGTCTCTGCAGCTGTAAAGAAGGCGCCTCGCGGAGGCTGACCTTCCCAAACTCGCGCAGACCCGCTCAACTGGTCAACGTCGAAGAAGTGGATGACTTTCTTCGTCCTCACGTACGGAACCGTGCTCTGCGGCGCGCTCGGCCCGCTCGTTTCGGGCGCGCAGGTCCAGATTGCTGCGATCTTCGGCGTGAGCATCCAGGCGATCTCGCGCGCGCTGGGTACCGCGCTCGTCACCACGCTCGGTTTGAGCACTGTCATCTGGGGTGCGTTCTCTCCTTCGTGTCCCTGTCCATCCTACGATGCAGTGACGGCGGCACTGACGCGCCGGTCCTGTCCTCCCTCCTCCCGCTCTTCCGCCAATTCGCCTTCTTCTCCCGACCGCACAGCCGCACTCTCCACCAAGTACGGCAAGCGCCCAATCTACATCCTCGCGACCGTTTTTATGGCCGTCGGCTGCATCGTCGCTGGAGAGTCGCACACCTACGGCACGCTCCTCGGCTCGCGCATCATCCAGGGTGCGTCTACCCGTTCCCTCCCCTACTCACGCTCGTATATGCTTCTTGTACTCTGCTACAGTCGCTGACACGGGTAAAAGCGCAGGCATCGGCCAAGCTCCCCTCGAGTTCCTCGTCGGCAGCTCCATCGCCGACCTATTCCATGTCCATGAGCGTGGTATTCCCATCGCTATCTGGACAATCGCACTCCTTAACGGTATCAATGGTGCGTGCTGGCCCTCCAGTGACCGCGTCGAAGTCGCTCACGCCCGCCTCTTCCGCTACCTCGCACTCGCTTTCGCCCGCTTCGACAGTCACACCGCCCATTTCCGGACAAGTCTTCGCCAAGCTCGGTTGGAGATGGTGCTGGCGCATCTTCTGGATCGCCTGCATTCCGCTCCTCGTCCTCCAGATCTTCTGCATGCCGGAGACGACCTACCACCGCGCACCGCTCACTGCCCGCCACGGCACCGCCGGGCACGATTCGCCTACGGAGAAGCACCTCGATGAGCAGCTCGAGGCCGGCAGTGCGACTGTACCGGGGAAGAAGCCGTACCGGCACTCGCTCAAGGTGTACAACGGCGTCTTTGACAAGGAGCACTCGCTCCTCGCCCTTATTGCCGAGCCATTCCTCATGCTCATCAGCCCCGTCGTGCTGTTCTCCATCGCCACGTACGGCCTGTGCATCACGTTCCTCGTTGTCATCGCGACCGGTGCGGCTCAGGTGCGTCGTCTTCAGCTGGAGTCCCGTCCCTCGCCCACTGCTCACACTTCCTCTCCTCCGCAGGTCTTCGCAGGACAGTACAACTTCGGACCCGTCGGGACGGGCAACGTTTACATCGCTGGTGCGCCCGGACTCCTCCCGCGTTCCTCCACTACGCTTGCCCGGCTTTCTCCTCGACGCGTCGGCTGACCTTCTTCTCTGGCAGCCCTCATCGCCGACTTCCTCGCTGCTGCGCTTATCGGGCCGCTCACGGACTGGTCTGCGGTGCGGACGCCTCTCGCTCGCTCATCCGGGCGTCCCGCTGACCCCGACCGCTCGCAGGCCTTCTTCTCCCGCCTCAACGGCGGCACTTTCGAGCCCGAGTTCCGCCTCCCGATCGGGATGCTCTTCTACCTCGTCTTCGGCGCGATGGGCCTCATCGGGTTCGGTGCGCTTCGCCTCGCGCCGCATCCGGGAGAGCAGCCACTGACCTTGCACGTTCGCGCTCAGGCATCTCGGCGCAGCAGCAGCTCAGCTACTGGGCGCCCATCATCTTCTTCGGAATCCTCAACTTCGGCTTCACCATCGGCTGCGCGTCCATCGTCGCCTACGTTGTCGAGACACATCGCAGGAGTGGGGACGCCGCGCTCGGTGCAGTAATTTTTGGGAAGAACGTTCTGTCCGCGATCTTCACCGCTTTGTGCGTCGCCCCCCGTTCCTCCCCAGCCACCCGAATACTAATGGGTCTCCTCGGTACACAGCACGAACGACTGGCTCGCGGCCGGCATCCAGGACGCATTCGTCGTGATGGGCGCGCTCATCGTCGGCACCTCGCTGCTCACCATTCCCATGTGGATCTACGTACGTCTCGTCTCGTCGCTGTCTCCCTCGCTTTCGCCGACAGCCTCTCTCGTCTCCTCTCTTTCTCTCTCGCACTCGCTGACGGTCTCTTCTGTCCCGCAGGGCAAGCGCACCCGCAGCATGCTCAGCCGCCGGCTCAAGATCGAGAAGGAGGAGGCGACGGTCGTTGCATCCTGATCGTCCCTATCCAGGCCTTTCGAGCTTTTATCCCCCTTCTCCCGCTGTCTATAACCCGTAATGGTCTTTGTGCCTCGACTCTGCTGTCCTCGCTGGAAGACGAGCGGGAGAACTGGCTTGAGAAGGTCGTCTCGCTCGCGGCTGTTTCAGCTCTTGTGCGAGCTCCTCTTTCTAGTCCCCGCCAGCGCTGCGCGCAGACGCCGAAAGAGACGGGTGCGGGAACGACTACAGTTGCACTGCGGGCACTGAGGGTACTACGAGGGTCGTGACGGTCGTGACGGTCGTGAAGGCGGGTACTGAAGGGTTGTAGCGGTGTAGACGGGCGTGACCGACGGGGTCTGCGGAGCGAAGGAGCGGTGAGTATCGTCCAAGGCAAGGTGAGAAGGCGAAGAAGGGCGCACAAGCTGGGCAAAGAGGAAGAGGAGGGCGAGTCGCGCTACATGTGCCTCCCAAGCTTGTCACCGGCGACGCGGTAGCTCTTGGCCTGTTAGCGGGCGCAACGACAGTTACCGTGTGTGCCCCCTCTCTAGGACGCCTGGACAGGTCGAGAGGGGCAACGCACCATCTTCTGCTTCTCCTTCGCGGCCTTCGCCTCCGCCTCCGCCTCGCGCTCGAGCGCCAGGATCTCGGTGCGCGCCTCCTTGACTGCAGCGCGAGCGCGGATGAGCGCCTGTGCCCGGGAGCGAGCTACCGGTCAGTGACGACTCGCAGGCACAAGAGCGAGGACAGGGGACGCACGGCGTCAGCGGACTCGGCCTGTTGCGCGGCTTCGAGCTTGGTGCGCGCGCCGTGGAGGGTGTCGTGCCTGCTTGACGAACGCGTTAGCCCATCGCCGCACGAAGAAAGGGCAAAGAACGCACTTGGAGAAGCGGTACCCGCTGGGGAGATCCTCGCTCGAGCGGCGCTTGCGGCTGAGCAGCCCCCCGCTCTTGTTCGTCGTTGCCGGCTCGACAGGGGCAGGAGCGGGGTGTGAGATGCTCTTGCGCTTGCCGAAGAGGCCGGGCCCGCCGCCGTGCGGCGTCGAGGTAGTGGTGGTAACGGTCGTACCCGCGGGCGGGACGTTCTCCTGCGCGTGCTTGTTGCCGAAGAGACCCATTGTAGCGTGTGAGAAGCGGAGGCAGGAGAAAGGAGCGGGGAGGCAGATGAAGAAGCGAGAGGAGCGAGAGAACCGCTGACGGCCGAGTCGACCTCGCTCAGCTGCGGCGAGTGCAGATCCCTACGTAGACCACACGCTTGAGAGCAAGCCATCCGTCATTCCCAAGAGCACGGCGAAACAGCATGACGAGGAGGAAGGGCACGTGCTGCGTCGGCCGAGAACCCAACCGACAGGAGAGCCGTGCACACATGCGCATCTCGACAGCCGTGTCTACCTCCACGCCCTTCCTCCGTCTACGAAAGCGACAGCCCGGGCACGTCCTTCGCCCTGCGCCTCGTCACGGGCCTGCCCTCGACGAGCGCCTCGATGCGCTCCTTCCCGCCCTTCTCGTTCCAGTCGTCCCATCCGATGGCGAGTACCGCGCTGTGCCTCCCTGTCCCGACTTGCTCCTCCTCCTCGCGGTACGCGCCCTGGATGTACGCCGGGAGCGCGACGCCCTCCTTGCCGGGGAGGACGACGCGGTCCCATGCGACGTGCGTCGTCTCGAGCGTGAGGCCGAGGCGCTGCGCTGCGCGGATCGAGGGGACGTTGAGCTCGTTGGCGTACCACTGCACGCGGCGGAGGCCAAGGCCGGGTGGGAGGAGCCGGAGTAGGGCGCGGGCGGGGTGAGGAGCCAGCGGAGGAGAACGGCGATCGAGTGCGTGAGGACGTGCGTGCGCTGGAAGGGGTGGGGATGTGCAGGTGACTGTGGATCGGTGAAAAGTGAGTACGAGTTTCGTGGCGGGGAAGAGACAGAGCGAAGCGAGAGCAGCGCGCACCCGATCTCGGTCATCCGGCTCACAGGCGCCGACTTGAGCACGCCAACGACGCCCGCGATGCGCTCCTCGCGCGGCTGCTCCGCCTCGTCTTCCTTCGTCGTCGTCAAACTCGAGGCCTTGGTCGAAGACGACGAAGAGCAGGGTGCCCGGCTCACGCCGCCGCTCCTCCAGGTTCGTGAGGTAGGATGCGTAGGTCGGAAAGGGGCCGTATGGGAGGTAGTAGAACCCTTGGGGTGGTCGGAAAAGAGCTTGTACAGCCGGGGGCCGTGGAGCGACGGCTGTGCGATGAGGAGGGTCAGCTCGTTGTGCGCGGATGGGTGGGAGGAGACGCACGATAAGCGGGACGAGTCTGACTCCGCCTGCCGTCTGCAATACAGCCTCCTCTGGCAGAGCGTAGCACCAGTTCAGGTCGTACTCCTCGGGCGGGGTCTGCGCGTGGTGCTCTGCCTCGGCGAGCGGCGCGGGGTCCTGGTACGTGTTGAGCAGCTTCATAGCGGTCTGCTGGAGAGTACAGGGCCAGCGGACAAGCAGCACGGGGTGTGCGGGCAGAGGGAGAGAGCCGCAAACGGAGTCAAGCTGATGAAGTGATTCGGCCGACGGAATGAGCGGAACTGTTCCGGAAAGCTCGCGAGGACGCTGTCGGCACCAGCTAGCCGCCCCGTAGCTTGCAACCTTAGCGTGAGTTGGCGGAGTAGAAGGAAAGGAGGAGGGCGCGGGTAAGGAGGAGGCGGCGCTTTTGAACTCAGCGACATAACAACGGAACACTTTGCTTGCGGAAGCTTCCCGGGCGGGGGTCCTTCTGCTTTACGGCATCGGAGGAGCGGGGCGGCGGATGAGGGAGCAAGACGGCGGAGGCGTGCAGCGGACGTGCTCGTGACGGCTGAAACTCGACCTCGTCGCTTGCTGAACGGGCGAGATCGGATAGTGCATAGCGTCGGTGCCTCAGTGCTTTGCCACCGCTACAGGCGTGATGGTAGCCTGCGTAGAGTGCGGGCGAGAGAGGTGAGCAGGTCTGAACAGCAGCGCAGCCGCGAGTCGAGCGCGGCGTCCGCGCTCCCGCGCTCGACGGCGAGGCGAGGCAAACCGATCCGAACGCACCTTGCTCATGTCCCACGCCCCGCCCGTGGCGTACACGTCCCGACTGAGGCGCTCGCGCGCCTTCTCGAGCGACTCCTCGCGGAGGCAGAACCACGAGCCCGTCATCTGCGTCCGCGCGTCGTCGGCAAAGGTCGCGCCAGCCTTGACTGCGGGTGTGCGGCGGTCAGTCCCGGACGGCAGGAGCGCAGCGCGGGACGCACTGATCCAGCCATTCTGGTGGCCGACGCCGGCATGTTCGAGATGAGTCGGGCGGACGTCCATCCTGGCGAGCGGGCAGCGCGTCAGCGAGCCGGTTCCACGGTTTCGACTCCTCTCAGCGGCAAAGGAACTGCACGCACCGCTTCGACCCCTCCGAAAAGTCCGGGAGCATGGCGAGGTAGGTCTTCAGCTCGTCTGCGGCGCTCAACGGGTAAGCACGCCGGGCGAATCTCATAAAGAAGAGGAGACGGACCTGCAGGCTTGGGCAGCGGCTCTGCCCAGGGGTTGCTTGCGCCGGAGGACATGGCGAACGAGCGGAAGTGGGGGAGCTGAGTGAGCGGGGTGGAGCGGGCAAGGAGGCGGGTCGGGGCGGCGGTGCGGCAGGCAGAGAGCATTTAGCGGGCGGTGCGCGGGCTCTTAGGCTGGATCTGCGAGAGCGAGCGGGTGGGGGAGGGGCGAGCCGCGGGCGAGCCGGTCTCCCCAGGACCGCACACCACAGCTCGAGCTGACGAGTCCTGGACCACCTGCAGCTGCTCAGAAGACACCTACGCTGCGACTCCACGCGCTTTCGCCCTCCCCGCTGGCCTCCCGCTCCTGCTCGCTCCGCTCTCCCATTTCATCTCCCTGTCTCGCTCGGCCTCGCTACACGCAGCAGAGGAGGCCTCGATTACGCTGGGCACAAACCAGGGGATAGAACGAATGACGGACGGGTATCTCGCAGAACTGCACACACACGCATGCTTCACGCCTCCTCCTCCCTGCCGAACGCGACCGCCCTGCGCGCGAACCCCGTCGCCTGCGCCGTGACCGTCCTCCGAACGGTGACCACCTGCGTGACGGTGCTCGCCGCACCCCCGGCAGCGTCGTCGTGATGGTCTGCGTGCTCGCGAACGTCGTCACCTGCACGACCTCGGTGCGGGTGCTCGGCGCCGCAGCGGCCGAGACGGTGATCACTGCGCGCGAGGCCGTGTTTGGCGCAGTCGCGACTGCGGTGACCGTCGAGCCGCCGACGGTCTGCACCACGGTCGCGAGCGAGGCGGCCCCGCTCGAGGTGACGAGGACGGGGACGAAGGTCGTCGAGGTCGGGTCGGCGGTGACGATCGACGAGTGTCGACATGGAGGTGATCGTCGACGCGACGTCTGTGCGCGGGGCGGTCAGTGGAGTGAGAGTGTGGAGGAGGGGGATAAGGTGCGCACTCCCTTCCGCCGCGTTCGCCTTTCCCCCATCGCCATCGTTCCTCGTCCCCAACCCGACGCCCAGCCCAACGCCCAGTCCAAGCTGCGCGCACGCAGGGCGTCAGCACTCGCCCGCGCCGAGCAAACGGTCCAAGCGCTTACTGCAAGCAGCAGTGCGATCACCAGCGCGAGGATCCCCGCCCAGGTAAGGTACCACGGCGTGACGGCGCTCTTGCCGCTCGTGCTCCTCCCCGCGCTCGTGCGGCTCAGCAGCGGCGCACTGCGCGGGTTCGTCTCCGCCGCGGACGTTGCCGTGCCCGCCCCGAGGCCCGCTGCTGCTGAAGTGCCCGCGGCGGAGCGCGCGCCCGCCGACGGCCCGCGCGGCTGCGCGTGAAGCAGGTCCGTGTCGTAGCCCGGGTTCTGCTCGTCGCGCCGACGATGGAAGGGGTCAGCGCGGACGCGCGTGTGGAGAGGAAGTAAAGCGAGGAGCGCACCGAGACGGCGCTGCGCGGGTCCGCGAACGGGTCGACGGTGCTCTCCCGTTGAAGAGCCATGGGTGCAGGATGGGTGTAAGGAGCGACGAGGGTGGGAGGTGGCGGTGGCGAGTGGCGCGGAGGAACGAGAAGAGCGCGCGGGCGAGAGGAGACGCTGGGAAGGGGGATCCGCGGACGCTCCTGTTTCCTGAAGGGGTCCGAGCGGCGGAGGAGACCCTGCTTGCCGCTCACCTCGACGGTGCAAGGTCGACACAGAACCGACGAAACTGCATAGACAAGGCTACACCAGCGCCCCCTCGAACTCCGCGCTCCGCCTCCTCCGTTCCCTCAGTTCCCGCTCCTCGCCCGTCCACCCCGTCATGCCCGTCACCACCGCGCGCTTCTGCTCCGCGAGCATCGTCGGCGCGAGGCTGCGAAGCGAGAAGGAGCCCGTCGTCGAGGAAGAGGCGGAGTGGGAGGGGGAGCGGCGCGACAGGAAGAGGTCTTCGACGAGATTGGCGATGAGGAGGATGGGGAACAGGGCGACGAGGAGGAAGATGATCCTGCGTATGCGTGTGCCGCGTCAGTCCCGCCTACAGCCCCAACCGATAGCGAGGGGCCGGAGCAGAGGGACCGAGAGACGCACCACCTCTCCCTGTGCCCCGGCTCCGTCGCGACCCTGATCTCCCTGACGCCCTCCTTGCCGTCGACGGCCAGCTCGTCGAACAGGCGGTGCGTCCAGCTCTCCTTCCCGCTCGTCTTCTGCCGCGCCGCGTCAACGAGGATGGATGCTTTCCAGGCGGGGAGCGGGTGCGGGGAGGAGCCGGCTGGGGTAGGGTTGTCGGGGAGGGGCGAGGTGTCGACAGTGCGGCGGGAGGACGAGGAGGGAGAGGGTGCGAAGTGGTAGAGAGGCGGAGGCGAGGGAGGCGGGACGAAGGTCGCGGGCGTCGAGTCCGTTTTGACCTGCGGGATGGCCATATTCGTCAGTCGCCGAAGCATGCGAGGAAGCGGAAGACTCACGAGCTGCGGGATCTTGAGCGCCTTCAGGTCGTCGACAAGCCGCGCGAGGATTGTGAACGGGTTCTCAACGACCCATCGCGAAGCGTGCACCGTGTCCTTCGTGAGCATATGCTGCACAACGACACTCAGGTCAGCGGTGCAACGTTACAGTGGAAAGGGAGCCGAAACGCACCGGGAACTCGTACACCCCCTCCTCGAGGTAGTCTCCCACCTTCTCCGGCTCCTCGCCTCCACCCCCGTTCCGCCTCGCACTCCTCCGCCGATCCTTTGCCTCGCCCCGCGACTCCCTCTTCACCTCCTTCACGCGCCTCCCGAGCCGGCGCACCACCCCGTCGACCTCGTCCCTCCGCTCGGCCAGTTCTCCCTCCTGGTCGCCAACCGCCGCGGTGTTCGCCTCGCTCAGCCTGAACGCTCCTCTCGCGCACGCGAGCCGCACGCGCTCCTCCCCCTTCCAGAGCTCGAACGTCCCCTCATCGACCTCCCTGAGCCGCTTTGCCGCATCGAGCAGCGCGTCGCGCAAATCGAGCGCGAGCGTCGGCGTCGCGAGGTCGTTCGGATGGAGGGCGGACAGGCGCGCCGAGAGCGCACGGAGAGAGAGGAAGACGCTGGAGAGGGCGTCGAGGGCGTGGTGCAGGGCGGAGGCCTGCGTGAAGGAGGGGTTAGCGGGAGGAGGACGGAGGTGGGGGCCGACGCACGTCGTCGTAGAAGCTCGCGGCGCAAGCTTCGAGCGAGCGCGGGGAGTGCTCAGAGTCGCTAGAGGAAGCGTCGCTGTCCGTGAGCGCGTTGACGGGTGCGGACCGCGAGGTGGGCATGGCGAGGGCAGATGCGCGTGATGCGACGTGCAGGGTGCGGAACAGCGCGGGGAAGGGCCGGATAGCCAGCGCGAGAAGCAGAGATCAGCGTCGAGCGAGAGGGAGACGCAGCAGGCGAGCGGGAGGCACGGGGAGGGCATCCGCGGCAGGTCCGGTCAGGAGGTCCAGGAGGTCCAGGAGGCGAGAGCCAGCGCGTGCACCGCCCCCTTCACGGTTGAGCAGAGCTGGATCGACGTCGCTCACATCGCAGTTGACGGCAAGGCGGGAAAGGCGGGGCAGTAGCGAGGGGAAGGCGGAGCGAGTGTGGAGAGGGGACGCCGGGGAGGGGGGCGGGATGATGACGGCGGGCGGAGCGAGCAAGCGGGAGGACGAGCACGACGCTGCTCCGCAGTAGAGCCCTGTACACGCGCAGCAGAGCAGCTGCTCTCGCGGGTGCTGCTCGTTGTCGCCGTCGGCTGCCTCCCCCGGCCTTGCCCGCGTCAACCGGTCGGCGCCTTCGCTCTCCTCGCCGCGCTCGTTCCTGCCCGTGCTGCAGCGCACTGCACACTCTCTGCCATGCTCGACCCGTGAGTCACAGCTTGCCCCGACCCGCTCGCCCCGCGTGCGTCCCTCGCCGGTCGCCTCCAGGGAGTCAACCCCACAGCCCGCCCTCGACCTCGATCAAGTGTGGACGCAGCGTGGACACCCTCAAGGAGCTCAGCGCTGCACGGGCGAGCGCAGCAGAGCTCAGGGTGGACGGTGCAGCTCGGTGCGGTTGTCGGCGGCACACCTCACCACCGGATCCGCGTGCACTGCCTCGAGCTGCCGGGCGTTCTCGAGCGCGCCGACACGGCCGCACAGCTCACACGAACGCTGCCGAGCTGTCGCGCTGACCCTTTCCTCCGCGTGCACAGCCTCTCCCCTCCATTGCGACGGCTCCCCGCAAGCCATTGCAACCCCCGCCGGCTTGGGCATCCAGGCCGAGTACACCACCCCCAGCGAGGTCGACAAGTGGAGGAGGACCTTTGACCGCTACGCGACCCGCGACTCGATTGGCGGCGAGAGGTGCGTCGCTCCTTCCCCTCGCTTCGTGCGACGACGAGGCGGTGCTGTTCGAGCGCTTTTCGCTCGAAGACCAGCTGCTCTTTCGTGAGCACGTCCGCAGGAGAAGGCTGACGCGCTCGCTGTCCCCGCAGCTACCTCACCGAGCCCGACTTTGTGTCCGCCGTCGCGCCCGAATCCGACTTCACCAAGATCAGCCGGCAGCAGTACGGCATCCTCTTCCGCGTCGCCGACCGGAAACGCGCTGGCCGCGTCGGCTGGGAGGACTTTGTCGCGTTTGAGGAGCTCTTGAAGAAGCCGGCCGCCGAGTACGACGTGCGTCGCCCCGCTTGTCCCTCCCGCAGCGCAGCGTGCTGACAGTTCCGCCCGCAGATCGCCTTCCGCGTGTTCGACATCAATGGCGATGGCAAGGTGCTGTTCGACGAGTTCAAGGCGGCCTTCCAGGCGATGCGCGGCCCCGACTCGATCCCCTTCGACTTTGACAGCCCCTGGGTCAAGCTCTACCTCGGCAAGCAGAACGGCGGCCACGTCCTCGGCTTCAAGTCAGTCGCGCCGCTCCCCTTCCCTCACTCCGAAGGCTTACCTCCAAAGCGCCCGCAGCGAGTTCACGCAGCTCATCAAGGGCCTGCAGGGCGAGCGCCTCCGCCAGGCGTTCCGGCACTTTGACGTGAACCAGGACGGCTACATCGACAAGGGCGAGTTCAAGCGCATCATCTACGAGCTCGCGCGGCACAAGCTCTCGGACGCGGTTCTCGAGAAGCTCGACACCGTCAGCGAGGTCGTCCCCGGCGGCCAGATCAGCTACTCGGAGTGCATTGCGTTCTACAATGTGCGTCCCTGCGCGATCTTTCCCCGCGCGGTGGCTGACACCGCGAGCGCGCGCAGGTCATCCACGAGATGGACCTCGTCGAGAAGGTCGTGCGCGAGGCATGCGCGCGCTCGCCCGACGGCAAGATCACCCCGCTCGATTTTACGAACCACGCGTCGCGGACGATGCGGTACGGGACGTTCTCGCCGATGGAGGTCGCCATCATCTTCCACTTTTCGCGGCAGGGCGCGACCGATACGGAGAAGCCTCGCCTCGGATTGCGCGACTTTGGCAGCCTCCTTGATGCGAAGTGGGGCCCGCCGAGGGCGCCCAAGGTCGAGCAGGGGAAGGGGAAGGGGAAGGCGAGCGGGAACGCGCTGCACGAGATCGGCAAGGTACGTCGCGCGCGGGCGGGCGTGCTCCCGCCCTTTCGTATGGAGGCGGGGACTGATTCCTCCGTTCTGCGCAGTCGGCGTACTACTTCGGGCTGGGTGGCATTGCTGGCGCGCTGGGCGCGACCGCAGGTGCGTCCCTCTCCTCCCCCTATTATTTACCTCGCTGACACAGTTCCGCAGTATACCCCATCGACCTCACCAAGGTCCGTCTTCACGCGCTCACCCCTTCGACGCCGCACGAACTGACCTTCTCGCCCCGCCCCGCAGACCCGCATGCAGAATCAGCGCTCCAAGGTCGTCGGTGAGCTGCTGTACAAGAACTCGCTCGACTGCGTCCGCAAGGTGTACAAGAACGAAGGGTTCACGGGCTTCTACCGCGGCCTCCCGCCGCAACTCATCGTGCGTCGCGCGCCGTCACTCCTGCCTTTTTCGCACAGAAGACTCACGAGTGCTGCTTGGACGACGTACGCAGGGCGTCGCACCCGAAAAGGCCATCAAGCTGACGGTCAACGACCTCATTCGCGAGTACGGCACGGACAAGGAGACGGGGCGAATCAAGCTCTCGTGGGAGCTTGCGGCGGGTGGTCTCGCCGGTGGTTGCCAGGTCGTGCGTCCCGCTCTCTCCTCCCTCATCCTCCCCATCCCACTCACGTTCGCCCCGCCCCGCCCCGCAGGTCTTCACCAACCCGCTCGAGATTGTCAAGATCCGGCTGCAGATGCAGGGCGAGAACGCCAAGATCACGGGCGCGCCGCGGCAGAGCGCGGGCCACATCGTCAAGAGCCTCGGCTTGCTCGGGCTTTACCGCGGCGCAACGGCCTGCTTGGCGCGCGACGTGCCGTTCTCGGCGATCTACTTCCCTGCGTGCGTTGCGCGCTCTCGCTCTTCCGTTCGTTCTTCTTTCAGGGCAGCGGACTAACGAATCATGAGCTCCTTGCGCGCAGACACGCACACCTGAAGAAGGACATCTTCCACGAGGGCCGCGATGGCAAGGTCCTCTCGTACGGCGAGGCGCTCTCGGCCGCGGCGATCGCGGGCATGCCCGCCGCTTACCTCACCACGCCCGCCGACGTGATCAAGACGCGCCTGCAGTCCGAGGCACGCAAGGGCGAGAGCACGTACAAGGGCATCGGGGACGCGTTCCGCAAGATCCGTGAGTCGCCGCCGTCGGCCTTTCGCCGCTTGGCCCTGCACGAGCAGGTTGCTGATATGTCCGTTGTGTCGACTCGCAGTTCGGGAAGAGGGCGCCGCCGCGCTCTTCAAGGGCGGTCCCGCGCGTGTTCTCGCTCCTCGCCGCAGTTCGGTGTCGTGCGTCCCCATCTCCCCTCTCGCTCGTTCTATGCTCACGATCCGCATGCGCGCAGACCCTCGTCGCGTACGAGAACTTCAAGAAGCACTTCCCGTACCCCTGAGCCGCACCAGAGCCTCATCGAGACGGTCCTCCCGCGCGAGGAGGAGATTGCGCGCGTGCGCGCCCGCAACGCCCTCAAGGGTGCGTTTCTCCCTCCCTCCTGTCTCTTTGCGAGTTGCTGACGAGAAGGGAACGCAGTCCTCCTCGACGTCGACACCAACGTCGGTATGAACGCCCAGCCGGCGCTCCCCACCACGCTCGGCAGCAAAAAGTAGACGCTTTACACGCTTCGTCTTTCTTTGGTCGTCGGGGGAAGCGGGGGAACGGGAGGGGAGGGGTAGACTCGCTACAACGCCGGGCTGGCACCCTGAGTCCCCGCCGATCGCATTTGGCTCCCTTTCGCGCTCGCCTTTCGCTCATCAGCACGTCGCGTAATAACCTACTAGCGGTATTGCAATCACTCGCGGGTCCTCGCTCCTCCGCTCGCCCGCGCATCGGTCAACACGATAAACAAACGACGGGCGGAGGAGACGCGCCTTGGAGACCTGCGCGCGCGTGGTAACGAGAGGCGAGGATAGCAGTGCGGGCTGGGCCATGCTGCAGCGCACCCTGAGCGGGTGAAAGCAGGTGAGGTGGAGGAAGGAGAGCAGGAGCAGGAGCAGGACGGCGAGCCGAGGTGGGGCTGCCTTGAGCGAGCTTGCGCGGCATTACAATGAGTCTACAAGCGCCCAACTGTATTAGAGCGCAACCCCGGCGCGCGAAACGCCCAACCTCGATCGCCCAGGAACTCAGGGTGCCGGCCCCTCGTCGGACTCGCTAGAGCTGCGCGCGAGGAGGGGAGCGGCGTTTATCTGGGTTCGGAGGGGGGCTTTGCATACCCGCGCGCAGACGAGGGCGCTGCTATCGACACTCTACAGGCTTGCGTTTGTTCGGTCGACCCTGCGTGCAGAGGATATCTGAAGCGGGCGCTCGTCTTCGTCGCGAGTGCGTCGCGAAGGTCTCCCTCCTCGGCTCCCTCGTCTCCTTCGCGTCAAACGAGCGCTCCTCGCTGCTGCTTTCTCTCCTCGTCGCCTTCGCTGAGTCCATGCAGCACCCGGGCGCCTCTCCTACGAACCTTATCGCCCCGTCCTCATCCCGGAGCGATCCCTGGCCTCAGTGGCCTGACTCAACCCAGCGGGAACTGCGCTTGCCGTTCGTGGGACGACGCGGACGCTGCGCGACGGATCGACGCTGACTGGGCGTGTCGGCACGGCTCGGCGTGGCCGAGGTGGTGCTTCATCTCCTCCTCACTTCCCGCGCTCGCTCCGCTTCCCACCACCTCGCCGCTCCCTGCCTTCACTCTGAGCTTATCGCACGCTATGTCCGGTCCCGCCCACTCCGCTCCCGCGCCCTACGGCGTCAACGTGTGGGACGTCCCCCTCCCGAAGCCGGCGGACGAGATGAAGGTGTTCCATGGGATCCTGCCCGACTTCAAGGAGGGCAGCAAGCGGTGCGCTCTCTCTCGGCTCTCCTTGCGTGGCCGTCGCATCCTGCTGACCCTGTTGCGGAAACAGCCTCGAGTGCCGCCCCGCACATATCATCTACGCGAAGGTCGCCTTCCAGCGCGGGTGGATCAGTTCGTCCCTTCCTCCTCCCCCTCAGTGCCGTACTGACGCCGCGTGCCCTCGGAGTCTCGGGCGGCGCCATCTTCGCGTTGGAGGATTCGACCGAGATGGTCGGCTCGTGGATCATCCTCCGCGCGCTGAGCCTGCAGCACGCGCGCGAGATGCTCGAGAAGGATGTGTACACCACGGGTGGGGCGTGGGACCCGAGCCAGGTGCGTCGACTGCCATTCATGCGGACAAGGAGGGACTGACGAGGACAAGCGCACAGTTCGAGCTGCGCCCAATTGCGGTCGCGCCGCTCGCGCAGGAAGGCGAGGGAGGGAACTTTGCGGCGTACCTGGAGAGCGCGACGAAGTAGGGCGGGTGCACGCGAGGTGGAACGAGCTGTCTCTCCAGCAACGCGAGCGCAAGTACCGCGAGAGATGGGAGGAACGGCAATGCAAAGCGTACTCCACGCTCTACGTAGCGCTCTACCGCCTCCGCTTCAGCTCCATCCCCTCCCCGATGCGCGGCAGCCGCTCTCCGCGCTGCGAGCCCTCGGGCAGCTGCGCCCTCAGCCACTTGTCGACGTCGAGCAGCTCGGGGAAGCAGAAGGTGTGCACGACGTTGTCGTACCAGTGGAACTCGACGTTGGTGAAGTTGAGGCGGTACGACGGGTGGGTGTGCGCGAGAGCGGAGGGGGAGACGGCCCCGTTGGTCCAGAGCTTGTCGGGGACGGAGGAGGGCGCGAGGAGCGCGAGCGACTCGGCGCCGTCGGGGAAGCTGGAGCACAGAGCGGGTCAATGATGTCGCGCGAGGTGAGACGAGGCAAAGCGAACGCACGTGAGGACCTTGTCCTCCGTCCCGTGTCCCCAGAAGATCGGCAAGTCCTGCCGGTCCAGGTCGTAGACAAACTGCAGCCGTGCAGGCGCGTCAGCCCTCGCACACGGGAGAGAAGGCGAGAAAGAGCGAACGCACCTTGGCCATCTCGTCCCGCAGCGGGAGGTACCCGCTGAACACGACCAGCGCGCCGAGCCGCTCCGGGTGCGTGAGCCCGACAAGGAGTGTCATGACCGCGCCCTGCGAGAAGCCCGCAAGGACGATCCTCCTGCTTGCCCACTCGCGCTCCTCCTTTGTGCCGAACTCGTCCGCGTCCCTCCGCCTCCGCCTCCGCCCCCTCGCCGTGCGCGGCGCCCCCGCCCCGCCGGCGCAGGTTCCGAATAAGCCGCGCGCGCTCGTCCGCGATGACGGCGTTAATGCGCCGCGCGGTCGCGTACATGCCCTCGGCGTCCTGGTCGCGCGCGTAGACGTAGGGAAACTCGTCGATGTTGTACCACGCCGTCTCGTCCTCGTCCGACACGCCGACGGGGCGCTTGTCGCTGCACGGGGTGCAAGGCCGTCAACAGAGGGGTCGAGGATGAGGAGGAGCATGACGTACGCAAGCGGGACGACCCAGCGCGTGTTGGGGAAGCGCTTGTGCAGGAATGCGGCATGAACGCGTCGTTCTTGACCTGGCCGAGTCCCTGCAGTACCACGCGCGAGAGTCAGCGACACATCTCAAAGCCTGAGAAAGGAGAGCACGCACGTGGAGGAAGATGATGGTCGACTCGTGCAGATGCCCCTTCTTCGCATCCTCCGCCTCGACGCGAACGTTTCCCTCCGGCGCGGCCCAAAGCTTCTCCGCGCGCTTCGCCCGCATCGCCGCGAGATCGACCGGGCTCAGGACGAGCTTGTCATCCGACGAGGCGGGCGCAGGCGGCAGGGTGAGGGCGCGCATCGAGCGCGTCGTCCGTCCCTGCAGGCACAGCCGCTTCGACAGCGGGCGCGGCGGGCGCGTCGTGCACGAACATGGAATCCGGCTCGTCGAGCTTGTGCAAGATGGCGGCGGCTTCAAGGGCGGAGACGGCTCCATCCGCGGTGCATCGTCGCCGTGCCGCTCAGGCGCGTCCTCGCGGTGCTCTATCGGCGCGTCGGCTGAAGCACTCGACGTGCGCTCTGTCGGAGAGAAGATGGAGGGGAGCTGGGAGGTGGAGGGGAGGCGGCCAGTGACCTTGAGCAGGGCAACGATGGCGAGGAAGAGGAGGAAGTACGCGCGGAGGGCGCGTCGCCCCCGCCGTCCAGCGGCGGGGAAGACGGAGAGCCTTCGCCCGCTCGCTGCACTCGAGCTGCCGGCCGGGAACGCGGGCTTGGGGGATTTCCGCCCGCTGGGGAGGGTCGTCGCGTTCGTGACCTGGAACGAAGGGCGGCGCAGGTCGGACGGCTGGATTGCGAGTAGGGGGTCGAGGGACGGTGCGGCCGGTATGGAAGTACGGGCTGCGCGGAAAGGCGCGACGAGGATGGAGCCCACCGCGCGAGCGGTCGACCCGGAGCGAGAGCGGCGGTTCGCGGCCGCGCCGCTCGAGAGCGCAGCGGAGCTCCCCCTCCCGTCGCTCGGGCCCGGCGCGCCGATCTGCGCCAGCGCGACAGACGCCCGCGCCTGCATGAGGTGCGTCGACGGGTCGACCGATGTTGGCGAGACGGGCGCGGACGGCGGCGGCTGCACCTCGGGCGTGTGCCAGGCGTCCGCGTCGGCGAACAGGGAGCGCCGCCGCACAATGCCGCGCGGCGAGGCTGGCACGCCTGCGGGCGCTGCGGTCGAGGTGGATGCGACGGGGTTGATGTTGGCGGGTTGTCCCGCAGCTCCGCGCCGTTGCGCAAAGGTCGCTCGCCGGTCCGTGTTGAGCTGCCCATCGTCTTCAGGCGCCGACTGGACGGCTACGGCGACGGCGGCCGACCTGGTGATGGCGGGCGACATGGGCGTGCCGATGCGGGGGGAGGCGCTACGAGGCCTTGAGCGGCGCTGGAAGTGGTTGACGCGCGGTGTCGGCACTCTGAGGAAGCAGCAGGAGCCGCGTGTAGAGCACGAGCGTTGAAGCGTAGCGGAGAGGGTTCGGGAGAAGGAGCGAAAGAAACAGCGCGGGAGCGAGGCGGAAGCGCACGATCGCACCGGCTGTGAGACAGGATGGGCATGATGCTGGGCGAAGACCTCGAAGCGAGCTCGGAGGCAGCCACCTGCCGAAACGGGCGGGACGAGATGGCGGGCGGAGGTCGAAAGCGGCCTCGTCCTCGCGTAGAGATGAAGCGGCCTTCCGAGAGTGCAGATCTTTACTGCTTCCTCCCCTTCAGGCGCACGTCCCACGAAACCGCGAGCTGTGGGTGGGCCGTCCGCGGTTCCGTCGGAGCGGCGTGGTGTCGCGGCTCTCCGGGTCTGCATCGGTGGGCAGGGCGAGTGGGTCTACGAGGCGCATTGCTCCTGTCGGTACACTTGCACGCTCTCCAGCACCCCGCAAGCGCGACAGGAGGAGGCGCTGATGTAGTCTGAGCGTGGTCAACGCGTGCATACAAGTCGCATCGCCCGGCCCGTCGCCTCGTGCACTGTGTCGAGAGGCCCCACAGAGACCGATAGAGTCGCGCTGATTGCACCAGAGCGCTGTCGCGAGGAGCGAAGGGTGAGCTTCGCCTCGAGGAGGAGCGGGTCGCGGCGGAGGCGGCGCTCTCGCTCTCGTCGAGCCTCTCCACCCCTCTCTGTGAGTCCCGAGCTGCTACAGGGAACGAGACAGACCACCCAGGGACCCGCCCGACCCGACCAGCAGTCCTGACCCCGCGCCATCTTTTCCCGCTCGTCGCCCCGTCCAGCTCCCCTCTTCCCTCAAAATGGCCGCCGAGCTCTCGCACCCGCTCATCGTGGGTACGTACCTGTCCCCTGACCTGCCCTTCAACCGCCGCTCACCCTTTACCGCCTGCAGACGGCTGGTTCCGGTGCGCCGCCTCGAGCCGCCTCCCATCTCCCGTTCGGTTCGCTGACCATCTTGCGCCCTTTCTTGCCACGCCCGTCTTTAGTGAGATCTCGGAGCAATGGCCTGGTGAGTCCCTCCGCCCGCTCATACCCCGCTTCGCCAGTTTCACCGTTCCGACTCTGCTTCGCGCTTGCGGCGACTGACCGCGCCCGCAAGGGGATGGCACTGCAGGTCAGGCCATGACGCTCCGCGTCAAGAAGGTCCTCCACGTCGAGAAGTCGCTCTACCAGGACGTCCTCGTCTTCGAGTCGACCGATCACGGCAACGTCCTCGTCCTCGACGGCGCTATCCAGGTGCGCCGCTCTACCGCTCCGTCGCCCTTCCAGTCAAGCTGACGTCGAACGATGATGTGCAGTGCGTCGAGCGTGACGAGTTCTCGTGAGTCTCGACTTTCCCGCTCGCTCTCGAATCCCCCGCTCTTATCCCGCTCCTCAACCCGCAGGTACCAGGAGATGATCGCCCACCTTCCCCTCGCGTCCCACCCGAACCCGGAGAAGGTCCTCGTCATCGGCGGCGGCGACGGCGGTGTCCTCCGCGAGGTGCTCAAGCACCCGAGCGTCAAGTCGGCGACCCTCTGCGACATCGACGAGGCCGTCCCGCGCGTCTCCAAGCTCTACCTCCCGAAGATGGCGGCCGGCTACGACGACCCGCGCGTCACCCTCTTCATCGGCGACGGCTTCAAGTTCTTGAACGACTACAAGAACGAGTTCGACGTGATCATCACCGACTCGTCCGACCCGGTCGGCCCCGCCAACTCGCTCTTCCAGAAGCCGTACTTCCAGCTCCTCAAGGAGTCGCTCCGCGCCGGCGGCACGATCTCGACCCAGGGCGAGTGCATCTGGCTCCACCTCCCCTCATCAACGACCTCATGTCGATGTCGCGCGGCCTCTTCGCCAAGGCCGAGTTCGGCTGGACCTCGATCCCGACGTACCCCTCGGGCACGATTGGTTTCGTCGTCGCCACCCTCGACGGCGACCGCGACCTCCGCACGCCGGTCCGCGACCTGCAGAACTGCCGCTACTGGTCGAAGGCCGTTCACAAGCAGGCGTTCACCCTGCCGACGTTCGCGCAGAAGGTCGTCGACCAGAGCCTGCAGAAGCCGGTTCCGGCCAACGCCTCGCCGAAGAAGGTCCTCCTCCTCGGGTCGGGCTTCGTCGCGCAGCCCGCGGCCGAGTACGTCCTCCGCCGCGCGGACAACTCGCTCACGATCGGCTGCCGCACCCTCGCGACCGCGCAGTCATTCGCTGCGTCGCTCTCGCGCAAGACGGAGGCGCTCGCGGTTGACGCGGCGGACGAGGCTTCGCTCGACGCCGCCGTCCAGGCGCACGACCTCGTCATCTCGCTCATCCCGTACACCCAGCACGCCAACGTCATCAAGAGCGCGATCAAGTTCAAGAAGGACGTCGTCACCACCTCGTACGTCTCGCCGGCGATGAAGGAGCTCCACGACCAGGCGGTCGCGGCGGGCATCACCGTCCTGAACGAGATCGGCCTCGACCCGGGTATCGACCACCTCTACGCCGTCAAGACGATCGACGAGGTCCACCAGGCCGGCGGCAAGGTCAAGGGCTTCCTTTCGTACTGCGGCGGCCTCCCCGCGCCGGCGTCGGCGGACAACCCCCTCGGCTACAAGTTCTCGTGGTCGTCGCGCGGTGTCCTCCTCGCGCTCGGCAACTCGGCCAAGCTCTACTCGAAGGGCGAGCTTGTCGAGGTCGAGGGCAAGGACCTCATGAAGCACGCCAAGCCGTACTACATCAACCCGGCGTTCGCGTTCGTCGCGTACCCGAACCGCGACTCGACCCCCTTCCGCGAGTTTTACAACATCCCCGAGGCCGAGACGGTCGTCCGCGGCACGCTCCGCTACCAGGGCTTCCCCGAGTTCATCAAGACGCTCGTCGACCTCGAGTTCCTCAACGAGGCGCCGGTCGACTTCCTCGCCAAGGGCGCCGTCGCGCTCCCCTGGGCCGAGGTGACGCAGCGCGCGCTCGGCGCCGCCGCGTCGGACGAGGCGTCGCTCGTCGCCGCCGTCAAGGCCAAGGCGTCGTTCCCGTCCGAGGCCGAGGAGCAGCGCATCGTCTCGGGCCTGCGCTGGATCGGCCTCTTCTCCCAGGAGAAGGTCACCCCGCGCGGCAACCTCCTCGACACGCTCTGCGCCACGCTCGAGGCCAAGATGCAGTACGAGAAGGGCGAGCGCGACATGGTCATGCTCCAGCACAAGTTTGAGATCGAGAACGCCGACGGCACCACCGTGCGTCGTCCCCGCTCTTCTTTTCAGCGCTTCGTACTGACGCTTTGCGCTGCTCGCGACTGCAGGAGACCCGCACGTCGACCCTCCTCGACTACGGTGCGCCTTTTCCCTCTGCCTCCTTCGACCCTCCCGCTGACACCCTTCCTTCCGTTCGTCAGGTGCGCCCATCGGTACCGGCGACGCGTCGTCCATGGCGAAGCTCGTCGGCCTGCCGTGCGGTATCGCCGTCCAGCTCGTGCTCGACGGTGAGATCAAGAAGCCGGGTGTGCACGCGCCGTACACGCGCGACATTGTCGACCCGCTTCTCCGCGAGGTCGAGGCCGAGGGCATTACGATGGTCGAGAAGGTGCTCTAGAGGATGGTCGTAGCGCTGTTTTGACATGAACGGGATTGTACGAACTCCACGAGGTGATGGCAGCGTTCTTCTCGCCGCCTGCACGTCCGCGGCTGTTCTGGTAGTTGCTCGCACGCTGTACCTACACGCACGCGTGGCGCCCGCTCCACCTTGCACCGGCGGAGGGGTTCACCCGGACCTTCGCTTGGCGCCGCTCCACTTCCTCCTCCCGCTCGCCTCGCTCTCCTCCTAGACCCGCTATGACTACTCAGACTACTCCCACGCCCCGCATGAGGCCGGCTGTGACCGTCTCGCCCGTCACTGAAGCGGACTTGCCCGCGCTCGTGCGTCCCCATCTTCATCAGCTCGTGGGGCGGAACGCGCTGACCCCGTTCGCTACAGGCAGAGGGGCAGCTCCTAGCCTTCGGCGAACGGCTGTACGGCCTCGTTGAGCCTCTCGCCATCCGCGCCGACACTGCTACCGCTACCGCCGCGCCGCTCAGCGCCTCCTCCCCCTCATCTCCAGCCCCGAGGCGCTCGTCGTCAAGGCGACCATACCTGCTCCTGCCGCCGCCCCCTCAGATGAGCCCGTCATCGCTGCGATGGCGTTCTGGCACCGACCCGGCGCGCCCATCACCAACATCCAGAAGCGGGACGTCGCGAGGATGGCGGACGAGTCGGAGGAGGAGCGTGACGCTTGGGAGGGCGTCGACTGGGCCGTGGAACGAGATGCTGGAGAAGTTCGACGTGGTGAGGAGAAGAATTATGGGCGATGAGCCGCATTGGTGCGCATCCCTTCTCCCTCTCCGCTCCTCGTCCTCATCGCATGCAGCTCTCCCGCTTCCAGCTCCGCTGACCTCACTCTCCCATGTGCAGGTATCTCGGCCCCTTATGGACGCACCCGGACTACCAGGGTCAAGGCGTGGGCAGCGCGCTCCTACGGCACGCCATCGCGCTCGCAGACGCGGCTGACCCGCCGACGCCTATGTACCTCGAGGCGAGTCCGGCAGGGCAGCCCGTGTACGCGCGGCATGGCTGGGAGAGGGTGGACGGGACGGAGACGGTCATGATACGGCGAGGGGAGAGGAAGGCGGACGGAGGGGCGGCGAGCTCGTAGACCTGGGTTGGACCTGGGAAGGCCGGCTCACTCTGCGTGACACACTGCTCCTTGTCAGGCTTGCATGTCGCCAACGTCGGTGGGAAAGGTGCTCGTGACCTGCAAAGCTGGGAGAAGCATCTTTTAATGCGTGCACGCTCCTCCCGCTCGCACCTCCTCGCGACGGGCGTCCTTGAACAATCCTTGAAGTGCGCCCGGCGCCTGGCCTCCTGCCCGCTCACTTCACCCGTGTTCGCCGCTCGCTTGGTTTGACGGAAGGAACGGGTTGCTTGCACCTTCCAGCATATCCGCGCCGCACGCGACCCGACGCCTCCTCCGTCCCGTTGCTCGCACCGCCTCCACAGCCTCGCCTCGACTCACCTCGCCGCGAACAACGGCAGACGCGTCGCTCCTCGGTCATCATGGGCAAGGAGTACAGCGGGCGGGGGCAAGGATGCGTGCGCCGCTCGCCTACCCAGCGAATCACGGCGAGGAGGCGGTTCTCCCACGAAGCGCACGACGATCCTGCAAGAGCAAGCAAGAGCGCCTTCTCCCACGAAGCCGTGCGCGGTCTCGCGACGTCTGCAGGCGCTCCTGAAGGGGAACAATGCTGAAGCTGAAGGCATCGGCGATGAGACGAACGCGACGAACAGCTCATCCGCCGGGCGACGGCGAGAGGGAGCGGCGTCCGAGACAAGCTCTCGCGCGCGGCAAGGCCAGCTTGTATGTATCGAGGGTGCTGTCATGCTCGAGCTCGGCGGCGACGGCGTCGCCGCGGAAGTGCTCGAGCTCGCGGAGCCAGTAGACGCCATCACAGGCCGGCGGCGGTGCCGCGCCGGGGCGACCCCTTGCTTGTACTCGAACTCGAGCTACGTTCATTGAGTCGATCGCCTTACCTTCTCTCGCGGTGCCGACGCCACGCTACTGTCGCTACAGGTGAGGAGGGCGAGCGGCGAGCGCTGCGGGGGACGGTCACGACGACCGTCACATCTGGCCAAGGGGGCGACCTGTGGGCTCGACCGCTGCCTACCTCGCTCCCCGCCGGCACCGCGGTGGCTGAATGGCGTCGTGCGTCGGCGGCACGCGTACAGGAGCGCGAATGCAACCTTGACGACCGCGCACGAGCAGCAGAGATCCAGCCTCGCGCAGATGCGCATGTAAACGACGGCTCCCTCGCCGCCCGGACTTTCGGGAGCCACCCGCGTCCTATGTACGCTCTTCGAGCAGCACGGCGAATCGCGACCGCGTGCATGCTGGTCCTGCAGGGAGGCTTGAATGGCGCGCTTGGAGCGCCTCGCACGTCGCTCTTCGAGGCTGCCAGACGGGACTTAGCGCACACTCGCGCTCGGCGAGCAATTTCTCCGTGCGCCTGGCGATGCGGATCGCAGATCTACTGGAAGAAGAGTGGAGAGGTCGACGACGGACGAGGCAAGGTGGGGCAGATGCTGTGGGTAGAGCTGGACCTCCCGCGATGCCGGTCACAGCATGGCGACCTGCTACCGACCTGCGCGGCCACGAGAAGCTGATCGCCGGCCCTTAGCCGACGAGAAGACCGCCTCGACCTGTGCTCGGCACCTGGAGCAAGGGAGGTGCTCGGGCGCGGCGCGACGTGCACGGCTCATCTCGCGGGTCTGCCCTGGCGTGCCCTGAGCGGGGTGAGGCCGGGGAATGGGTCTTTTTTGCGGAGCACCCCGTCCCGACAGGCGATCGAGTATGCTTCGACCTCCTCACGGCTCGCGGCGAACAAGCGATAGGAGGTCGACAACAAGCTGTCCTCCGGACACAGGGGCTTGTACTCCAGGTCAGGCTCCCGGACAGGCTTCTACGAGCCTCTGCAGGCCAGCGGGACTGCTGCGACGCGCTCAGGCAGCCTGCTCGCGCCCGTCACGCCGCTCTTCTCCCTTCTTTCCCTCGCGGCCCTGCCCCGGATTCGGTCCCTCGCATCTTCCCCGGTTTCCGACCACGCTTCTCGCTCCTCGCACACTCGCCCGTCGGATCAACTGCGGGCGCCGCACCTCGCCCTTCCCTCCCAAGCTCCCTCCTCTCCTCCCTCCCCCTTCATCCTCATTCGCCTCGTCTTCCTCCTTGTCCGCGTCTTCCTTCGGCATCCTCCCCTCCGTCGCCCACTTCTCTGCATCGTCGCGCGCCCAGCACTCGACTTGCACGCACATTCACCCACCCTCGAACCCGCCGTCACGTTCACTCGTCGACGCCTCTCTGTGCTTTCTTCCGCCACTTCAACAGGTGCGCCAGCTCTCTTTACGCTGGCGAGCGGAGCGCGCGGGCGGATCGCGTCGAGGACGGCGAGCTGACCCCTTCACCGCGCCCACCGCGACTTCTCGTCTGCAGCATCTTTCCCTACCGCATCATGATGTCCACCGCGCCCATGGGCATGGCCCGCGCGCCTGCATTCGAATTCCCGACCAAGAGCGACGGCGAGCGCGACTTCGTCCTCGAGGGCGTCTTCATCCACCCTGACCACCTCGCCCAGGGCTTCTTCGCCGACGAGATGGCCGACTCGTCGAGCTCCGAGACGTCGAGCATTGTCGGCTACGACGACGAGGACGCGCCGGTCGCCGAGCTCACCGGCCTCGCGCTCAACTGCGGGTACGGCGCGTCGCAGGACGAGATGGGCGACTACTTCGCGCCGCGCCCGGGCTCGTCGAACCCGTCGCCGTTCTACTCGAACTCGACGACTTCGAGCACCGCATCGTCGCTCCTGGACGCGTCCGAGGCGTCGTCGGCCGCAACGACCCCGACGTGCGAGACCGCCTTCAAGCCTAGCTTCTCGCGCCGCTCGTCGGTTATCTCGGTCTACTCGGACGTCGCGTCCCCGTCCATCCCGGCGACCTTCTCCTTCTCCGCCTTCGGTGCGCCCGTCACGGCATCGGCGCCCATGACGCGCGTCCCGTCGCGCAACCCCTCGCCGACGCGTTCCCACCCCTACACGCGCTCGTCGTCCGGCGGCGCGTCGATGACCCGCTCCGTCTCGTCGCCGGTCGAGACGCAGCGCCAGGTCGAGGAGCGCCAGCGCCGCATGTCCGTTGCCGAGGTCGTCATGGACGAGCGCGCCGTCAAGATGGCTCGCAGCAAGTCGAGCGCGTCGACCCCTACGCTCGGCAGCTTCCCCACTTCGCCGGCGGACGGCATCTCGATGGCGCGCACGTCGAGCAAGCCCCTCTTCTCGCCGCTCATGGCGTCGTCGTCGGTTGGCTGGGGCAACATCCCCGCCGCATCGCCCTTCCTCGGGGGCCCGCGCCCGCGCCTCGCGCCCACGCGCAGCGCGCGCGCACACTCCTTCGCGGGCATGGAGAACTACTACACGCCGCCCCCGGGCGCGCTCGCTGAGCACCGTCACTCCGTCGCGCACATCCCCTACACCGCGTCGTCGCCGTCGCCCTCTTCGCCCGCGGGCAACCGCAACTCGCGCCGCCTCTCTCGCATCTTTCCCCTCACGCCCATCCTCGCGCAGTCGCCCGAGCTCGACGAGGAGCCGACATGCGCCGCGCAGGCCGCCGCGCCGTTGCCATCGGTCGTGCCCGAGCCCATGTCGCGCGGGCGTCTCCACCGCGGCATGACCTTCTAGGTCGCCGTCTCTCAATCCCCGCATCCTCCATCACCATCGCATACCTCCTCATCGCTCTCTGTCTATACCTCGCATCGCCTCACCCGGCATCCCCTCATCTCGTCGCGGCTCATCGCGCTCATTCCCCTCATCTCGTCGCTCTCCGTTCATGGGCGCCTTTGCTTTTCTTTACCCCTGCTGTCGTATTCCACTCATCGGGCATCCAGTCAATCCACAAGCAGTACCCCTTCTCGTCTCTCCCTCACTCCGCTGTTCCCACCTCCTCCCGCTCAAAGACGGCTGTACCTCCTCCTCCCCTCTGTACCTTAGCATGAAAAGTACCATAGCCGCCTTCTTCCCTTCACGTTCTTGCGGCAGGAAGTCCTCCGAGAGCGAGCCTGCCGGCTAGCGACCGTCCCTGCTCGCCGTCGCAAAGGGGGGACCTTCCCAAGTCGCTTACCTCCCTTCTCGCTCTGCACGCCGCCCCCTCTCGCCTCATGCGTGCGTGACTGCGCCTCTCTCGAGTCTCCGCCCACCCGAGAAGCAACAGAGGATCGCTCGAACCCGATACGGCCTCGCCATGCGCATCTCCCTCCACGCGAGATGCCGCTGTCCCATCGCCGTCTCAGCGAAATGAAGAGCCGGCCCCGAGTCCACTCTTTCGCAGTCGCCCATCTTCTCGCTCCGTTGCAGAGCTCGCGCGCACGCGTATGAGGCTGATCGTCCCGGCCGGCGCAGGGAGAGCGGCGAGGAGCAGCGCACCATGCCAGTGCATGCGTGAGTGACGGGGGACCTTCCCCCTCCGGCTGGCGCGCGTCTATCTTCTCCGAAGCCGCTCCCGGGCAAGGCGCCAAAAGGCGCACCTCGCTGGTCGTCGGCGTCGGCGAGGTGGACTCCGCCCCACTGAGAGCGGCGGCGGGGAGGTGCTTTCACGAGCATGGCGACGGGCGAAGGGACGGGGATCTGCAGCGCGCTGCGGGTGCTGGAGAATGGGCAGGTGCCTTTCGCAGCGTTTTGAGCTAGCCAATCTTCCCTCAGTAGCGCAGGTCGCCCCGCGCGGGTGCGAGAAGTCGGAGAGACGACCGCGCTGGACCTCGCGGATGGCGCAGTCGACCGCCGCACCACCGGCACGAACTGGGCGGGCGAAGATGCAGACGCTGCTGTCGATAGGTTGTAGCACGCTGGAGACTGCGAGCGGCGCGGCAGCGTATTGACGCACACTCGAGCCGGTGAAAGCAGGAGGTGAGGAGCAGAAGGGCGGGAGCAGGTAACGTCAAAGCTGTGCTGTACTGCAGCTCAGCTACCCTCCCCCGCTGCAGAGTCGTTGCCAGCGAGTTCTGCGCGTCCTTGTCCGGGAAGAAGGGCTGGAAGACGAGACGGGGAGGGTAGAGGGGTGCGAGGAAGCGGTGAGCGCGATGGCTGAATGAGCATGGCACTAGAGCACAGCGGCGCGTACGCGGTGGTAGGCAGTACATATTGGACGCGTCTCGACCCCCTCATGGCTGTCCGCAGGTGCTGTGAAAGAAAGCGAGAGCGGAAGAAGATGAAGCGACGCGTCGAGAGCGAGCGAGGCAACCACAGCATGGAGAAGGGCGGGAGCAAGCTGTGGATGTAGCTGAGCTGACTCCTGAGCGATTTAGCACGCGCACGCGATCCCAGCAAGCAGCGAGGGGGAGAGGGCCGGGGTCAAGTCGAGCTGCGCGCCAAGTCGAGATGTTGGCCAAGCGACCGCGCTCTGCTCCCGCCTGGAGGGACGCTGTCCTGCTGAGCCCCTCCTCAGAGCTCCTACCGGCGCGCCTGTCCAGCACCCGCCTTTCCAGACCCCGCCACCGCCTGCCAAGCTCCCTCGCCGGTCGTGCCTCGCTCCTGAACACACCACCGCATCGGACGGGACAGACGCGCATGGAGCCAGCTCACAGTGCGTTCTCCTTCCCCTTACAGTGGCGGGCACGTACTCGGATGCAGGCGCGAGCGAGGCTGGCTTGGACGGCGCGTGCGGGCGGACACAGGAGACTCCGGCGGTGCGGCCTGCGCTGTGAGGCGCCCAAGCTGCCTGGGTCCATCAGGATGGATGTCAGGAAGGCGCGCCGCGCGGGACGGGCGCTCCCCTTGCGTCGTTGCGCCTAGTCGTCCACCGCCTCTCGCCTTCGCCGGCTATGCGCCATCTCACCAGACACCAGGACGAGTCACTGACAAGCGTGCCGTGCTTCACAGCGACCCTCCAGCTCGACATGCGCCTCCTTTCTCGTTGCCGCTCGACCATGGCGGCCGCGAGCGCCGCCGTCTCGGTTCCCTTCCTCGTCGCTGCGTTATTGCTGGGGGCGCCTGCGCCCGCCAACGCCGCCATCATCGGCGCAGAGCTGCACAACATCTCGTCTGACACGACGCAGTTCAACTGTGCGTGCACCCCTCTTCCTGCACCCTTGCTGTCCCGCTGATCCCCTCTCTCTCAATTCGCAGATCTCGGCAGATGGCGGTCTGACACAGAGGACGGCATCTATCAAGGTGCGCTGCGGACCTTCCCCTGCCCCCGCGCTCGTGCTCACGCTCCGTCTGCGCAGCCTACTCGAATGATACCGAGGCGGTCGTTACCTTCACCTTTGTCGGCGTCTCCGCGTCCTATCTCGCCGAAAAGCGAGACGACCGGGGCATTTGCCAGATCCAGCTCGACGACCAGGCGCCGACATACATGGACCTGTACGACAACTCGGGCTACTCGCAGGGTCTGCAGGTCATCTGGAGCAGCGGGACGCTCGTCTATGGCACGCACAACGTGACCATCTCGCAGATTGGGCCAGACTCGCGCTTCGGGTGCGTTGCGTCTTCGCCTTGTCCGTCGTGAGCAAGTGAGATTGACCTGTCGCTCGCTGTCGCAGCTACTACCCCTATCTCGTCACCTCGACTTGGCTCGAGGCCGTCCCTACCGATGTCGGTGCGTTGCTCCCTCTACTTCCTTTCACTTGCTCCAGAACTGACCCTTCCGCCGCGCAGCCGCCTACATCAGCACGCAGGTCGTCCCCTCGGCGACTGCCACGCCCACGCCCGTGGACTCGTCCGGCCGCGGTCCGAACGTCGGCGCCATCGTCGGCGGGACGATCGGCGCCGTCCTCGCGGCGATGCTGCTCGGCTTCCTCTTCTACCTCTACTGGCGCGACCGGACGCAGCGCAAGCGGAGCGAGGGCGCGCCTGTCGAGAAGGTCAAGAAGGCGGACGGCAAGATGGCGATCGAGGACGAGCCGGAGCACGGCGGCGCGTACGGTGCGGCGCCTTACCCGGGCTATGGCGCGGGCTACGCCGGGTACGGCTACCCGCACGACCCCTATGGCTACAGCGGCGCCGCGCCGTACGCGCCGTACGGCCAGCAGGACCCGAGCTTCGCCGCCGCGTCGGGGTGGGCCTACCCACAGCAGCAGCAGCAGGGCCAGTACCTCGCGCCGCCGCACTCGGCGGGGTCCAACTCGGCGGACTCGCACGGCCGCGGCGGGGCGGGGGTTGCGGGATACGGCGCCGGGGGCGGGTCGAGCGCCGCGCCCGCGACGACGTCGCGCGGGTCGTACTACGACTCGGCGTACCACTCGGGCGAGGGGAGCGACTCGCGGAGCTACCCGTACCACGTCCAGGGCTTCGGGACCGAGTCGCGGTCGTACCCCGTGCCGGAGATCTAGGAGCGCGCTAGAGCGGGCGGGCTTAGCTGGGCGGGATGGACACTTTGCGGCGAGGTTGGACGGGCGAGTCGTTGTTCCTCTTCTCTTCACCTTAATCTGCTGTACTTTCGTAGCGTTCTCCTTGTTGTCTGCATCGCACGCTGGGCGTCGTATCCTCCAGCTTGCGGGTCAAGCGAAATGAGCGGGAGCGAGCGGGATGAGACGCGGGTCGAGAAGGAGGAGAGGGAGCGCACAACACCGTGTCTTTGCGAGCGGAGAGAATGGGTATCTACGACGAGGCGATCTATACATGCGAGTGAGGGAAGGAGGACTAGAAGGTTGCGGAGTGCGCAGTGACGGGGGAGCCGCCGCCGCCGCCGAGGGAGAGGGAGCCGACACCGGGGACGGAGTAGGGGGAGGGGAGCGGCGGGGATGCAGAGCCAGTCGGCTCGACGGCGAGAGCGATGCCGTAACCTTGCCTGCAAGGGGAGAGGCAGCGAGTCAGCGCTCTCTTCGAGCGGGAGGAGGAGGAGAGCGAGAAGACGCACTGGTTGATCCGCTCCATGAGCCCCTCGTTCGCGAGCTGCTCCATCTGCAGGTACACATACGTGCACTCGTCGCCCTCCACGGTCGGGAGCGGCGCTTCGAACGCGAACTGCGCCTGCTGCGCAATCTGCGGCGACGTCGAGTCGTGCTGCCGCCGCCGCTCGTGGAGGACCGAGAGCGCCGCGCCGCGCATCGCCGTCGCGGAGAGGTCCCCCGCATGCGTCGGCTCGAGCCACTGAGGCGAGGTGGCGGCGTGGGCGTGCCCGTGCGCGCCGGCGGGAGGGGACGGCGCGTACTCGTACAGCTTGTCCGACGTCGCCGCGAGGAGATTGTCGACCGTCAGCTGCTGGTAGTGCTGCTGCGGGTGGAACGAGCCGCCGAAGTCGGGCGAGCCGAACGTCGGCATTTGCTGGTGGGCGAGGAGGTCGTGCGGTGCCTGCGTCGCGTGCGGCGACATTGCTGCCGAGGTCGCAGCGGTCGAGAGCGCCGAGCCAGGCGGAAGGAAGAAGTCGGTCGAGCCGACGTGGTAGCCCTGCGAGCCGCCGTTTGAGTGGCCGGGCGGGGAGCCCGCCGAGCTTGAGAAGGCCGACGCGAACTTGCTTGCAACGATGGTCGAGCGGCGGCGATCGAGGTAGCCGGCCGGAAGCTCGCCCTCGAGGCGCTCAACCTCGTTCTCCGACCAGGCGCTGCCCGCCGTCGACGGGCGGTCCGCCTCGTCGCCGTCCTGCGCGCCGAAGGGGCCGGCGCTAGGTGCGCCGAACGTGAACTGCGCAAAGAACTCGGCGGAGACGGCAGGGTCCTCGGCGGGGAGCGACTCGAGCAGCTCCTGCGGGAACGTGAACGTCTCGAACGTCTCGTTCGCCGAGATAACACCCGTCGCGAGCGAGGAGCGGCGGCCGAGCGGCGCCTGCGCCGGCTGCATCGCCTCGCTCGCCCGGACGAGGTGGCTGTTCGCGCCGACGAGACTGACGCGACGAAGCCCGTTCTTCCAACCGACGGACTGGCGGCGCCCGTTGAACGTCGTCGTCATCGGCGAGATGAGCATGAGGTCGCCCCGCGCACCGGCACCCATGTCGCTCGCGCGGATGGTCCCGCGGCGCTGCTTAAGCGCGTCGAGTGGAAGAGGCGGGGGTGCAGCCCGACGCTCGGCGAGCATCGCGTGCGGGTCGTGCGCTCCCGCGCGGTTGGCCCCCAGCGGCGAGTCGTACGGGGCGGAGGTAGTCGCCGGCGGGTGTGCGGGCCCGCCGAGCGTATAGCTCTGCATGCGCGCGAGCGCGTCGTCGTGGGCGGTCGCAGGGCGGGACGGGAAGCTACTGCTGCCGTCGTGGAAGGAGCCGGCCGGGTGGGCGGTGTGCGGAGGAGGGGCAGGAAGGCCGACGTTGTAGTGCGCTTCGAACGGCGAGACGTGATACGGCGCCTGCTCAATAGCCGTGAGAGGTCGTGAAGATGGTGCGGTCGCCGTCGCGAGACGCGGGTCGATCGCGAAGGCGGGCATGGAGGGCGGCGGCGCCGACATCTGGCCGAAGTGCGCGTCGAGCTGGGCCATGTAGTTGAACTGCCCGCCGTCGGGCGAGCCGTAGGTGTGCGACTGCGTCCGGGTGTGGCTCGTGCGGCGGCCGAACGGACCCGTCGACTGCATCGACGACGCGGAGAAGTCGCCCATGTGCTGCGACTCGAGCGCCGGGTCGATCGCGGGTGCCGTATGCGGGCGGTAGAACGTGCTGCTCGCTTGCAGCGTCGGGGTCGCCCCGGCAACCTCGTCCTGGAGCTCGAGGACGAATAAGCTCTCCGGCGATGTCGCCTTGTCGGCGTGCGGCGGCGAGGGCGCGGACGCTGTTGGCGGCGCTGGCGCGGCCTTCGCGGCCTTGCCTCTCGGCTTGGCCGGCGCACGGCGCGTGCGCGTCTTGCGCTTCGGCGACACCTCGGGGGCGTGCTTCGGCTCGTCCGGCGAGCCGCTCCAGCTCGCGCCCGCCTCGCCGAGCGAGACGCCGAGCGCATCCTGCGGCGGCATCGGCAGGCCCGAGGGCATACCCTGCCCCGCCGCGGCGTAGACGTCGAGGTCGCCCTCGTGCTCGGGCTTGGTGCTGGCGAGCTCGACCATTTGCTGCGCGACCTCCTCGCAGGCGATGCGCTCCTCACGGCGCTCCTTCGGGTCGGCCTTCTTGCGGCGGCGCACCGTGTCCTTCGGGCGCTGTTGCGGGCGGTAGCGGTACTCGGGGTGGAGGCGCTGGTGCTCCTCCTTGGCGACGCTCGCCTTCTCGTCCCAGTACGCCTTCTCGTCGGGCTTGAGCTGGTTCCACACCTGGCTGACGATCATCGAGATATGCTGGCTGTTGTTGATCTCGAGCGACGCGAGGTACCGCGCGTGCGCCGTCCCGGGCGGCTCGGGCAGCGACGGGTCGACGCTCTCGGGCGCGCAGCAGTGCGACCGGAAGAGGATGAAGGCGTTCGGCGGACGCTTGATGTGCCCCGGCGCCTGCTTGCGCGAGTGCGACTTGGTCGGCTTGCCGTTGCGGCCGATCTTGACGTTCCCATCCGAGACGTACGGCGAGGCAGTCGACGGCCGCGGGACGGGGAGGTCGTAGCTCGACGCGGGCGTGACGCTGAACGAGTCGACCGACGAGCCGTAGAGGTCGTACGACGCCGCACTCGCCTCGCTGTCCCACTCGCTGCGGTCGCTCGCGCTCGTCGCAGACCGCGGGCGGAAGAGCGGGAGGGGCTGCTCCGAGAAGGAGGACGAGGCGGAGTACGGGTGGTGCCGCGTGCTGTTGCTGCGGCTGAGGGAGGGCGTGCCGGCGCGAGAGGACGCGCGCGAGGACGAGGCTGATATGGGGATGGGAATGGCCGAGGCGGAGGACCCGGAGGGCGCCATGTAGGGCGCCTCGCTCATCGGGACGACCGGCGTCGGCGGTTGCAGCGAGAACGCTGGCGGGGCCGAGATCGTGATGTACTGGTCGTTGTAGCTCATCCTGCGATGCACGGGGCGAGCAAAGTCAGCGCGCGCGAAGGTCAAAGATGGGGGTGGGCGGACGCACCTGGACTCCGTCGTATCGACCGGACGGGTTGCCGACGGCGCGTGCGAACAATAGCGCGAGCTGGGAGAGCGGCGCGCGGGCAGCGTGCGAGCGGTGGGCGTCGAAGGAGCGGCTCTCTCGAGTCGACGGCGGGACAGCAGCCGGCGGGCAGAGGACAAAGGGATCCAAGGAAGTCGGCCGGTGCAGCGCCATCCGTCTGATCGCAGAGGGTCCCCCTTGCTGCCGGGACAGCCTGTGGAGCCGGAGCACAAGACAGGAAGCGGAGAACAAAGGCGTTGTGTCTCGCCAGCGAAGTGCCGGGCGGGGGCCGTCGCTTGAGAAAGCTTGTTGCCCGCGCTGCCCTGGCGGGCGGCCCGCTAAGCGCAGGCACGCCGTCGCTGCAGCGGCGGACGTCGTCGGGAGATACATACGAAGCACGAGGAGCTGATGAAACGGGGGGCTCGCCTCGACGCCTTGGCCGCCGCCGAGATGGTTCGACGCGGCTCCCGTTCATTCACGCACTCCGTCTCGAAGCCCGCTAGAACCGCCAGCACACAGCGCGAGAGGGAGGACGGCGGTGCAGCTCGAGAGGGTCGGCGGACGGCGAGCACCCCGCCGCGACCTTACCCTCCTCGGCAGCGTGCCTGCTTCCGCCTTGCCTTCTCGCTCTCCCGCCGCCCTGCGCCGTACGCACCCTCGAACCTGCTCCGGTAGCGGCCGAACCGCACTGCGTGGCAGCTTTTCAACTGGACGGCACCGCGCGAGAACTCGCCCGCACTTTCCCCCGCGTGCGCAACGGGAGCGTCTCTATCCTCGCTGCCTTCCGAGCGAGAGCGAGCGGACCGTGCGGGAAGCGGGCCGCGGTACGGGGCGCAGGAGAGATCGGGGCGAGCGGGAGGAGGACGGGCGTGAAAGCGACTCTCGCACTGCAGCTCCAACGGATAGAAGTGCAGGGAGTACGTTTGAGCCAGCTCGGAAGGAGGAGAAGGGGGACAGGGGAAGGGGGTCGTGAGGGGAGTCTTTGGGTGGAGAACGGGAAGCGGGTATGCGGACTGGCCGGCGAGGGTTACTCGACGGCCGGACATCTTGGGTTAGCGGATCTAGATGAACTGCCAGGTGATGGGGACCTGCGGGCGTGGCGGGTGCGGGTCAGCTCCGAGCAACGGACGAAGCAAGAAATGCGACGCACCATGCCCTCCTCCTCGGTCGCGAGCGCAGTGAAGGCGGCGACACTCAGGTCGAGGCACGAGTTGTTGACGCTGGAGGAGCAGGTCTGTCAGTATCTGGGATGCAGACTGAACACGAGAACACGCACCAAGTCGGGCACGAGTCAGCGACCATGGCGGTGATAGTCTTGCCGGTGGAGGGGCGGGTGATGGAGACCTTCTTGCCGCAGTGCGAGCCGCCCGAGTAGGTACTGCATGGTGGGAGAAGCGGAGGAGGAGGTCAGGCTCGCTCTTGCCAAGCACAGGGAGGGGAGAGCGGGCGCACGCAGTGGGGAGAGCAACGATGTAAGCCGAGTCGGGGTTCACGTCGCCGCAGTTACCAGCAACACCGTTCTGGGTGTAGTACGTCGCGTACTGTGACAGGAAGAGCGTCAGACGCCGTTGAGGAAGGAGAACGAGGGAAAAGGGCGAAGACGCACGCCGCCCGAGTAGACGTGACCGCCCGACGAAGCCGGCGCCGAGGCCTGCTCCTTGGCAGCGGCGGCCGCGGCGGCCGAGGCGGAGGCGGCCGCGGCCTTGGACGAAGCTGCTTCGGCGGGAAGGTCAGGCTTCCGTAACGACGAGGAGGGAAGGAGATGGCGTACCAGCAGCGGCGGCAGCCTGGGAAGAAGCGGCGGCGTCGGCAGCGGCCTTGGAGGAAGCTGCGGATACGAGGAACGTCAGTCTCACTACATGGACGGGTGGAGGAGAGTAGGGCGCACCAGCAGCGGCGGCAGCCTGGGAAGCAGCAGCGGCGTCGGCGGCGGCCTTCTGCGAGGCAGCGGCCTGAGCAGCGGCCTTGGACGAAGCAGCTGCGAGATGAGGTGTCAGTGGGTGAACGAGCGGAGGAGGAGGCTCAGGAGGGCTCACCGGCAGCAGCGGCGGAAGAGGACTGAGCAGCGGCAGCCTGCGAAGCAGCGAGGATCTGGGCCTGCTCGGACTCTGCAATACGAAGCGAATCAGTTATTGGCGGGAGCAAGAAAGCAGTGCGGAACGCACGGTAGACCTTGGCGGCGACCTTCGACGAGGACGCGGCGTCAGCAGCGGCGGCCGAGGCTGAGGGACGGAGAAGTTCAGTACATATCGAGCACGAACATGGAGGAGCAGAGGGCGCACCGGCAGCCTGCTCGCGGCAGCAGCCGAAGCGGAGTCGAACGCCGAAGTCGTCGCGGCAGCAGGGGCCGAGACGGCGGCGGCGGTGGTCGTGACCGGGGCGGCAGTCGACGCAGCGGACGCAGCAAGGGCGACCTTAACGTCGGCGGCGGAAGAAGAGAAGACGCCCGCCGAGGCGGCACCGGCGTTCGAGGCCGAGACGGCGCTCGACGCGGCGGCGGCAACGGACGCGGAGGCGTCGGCCGCGATGGCGGCGGCGGCCTCCTCCGAAAGGGAGAGCGAGATCGGGAGCATGCCGACGTCGGCGTCGCCGCCGAGGGCGAGGTACGCCGCCTTGGAGAAGGTCGTGAAGTCGCCGCGGTTCGAGGCGTCAACGACGGTGACGGCGATGCTGGGAGGACACTCTTGTCAGTGCACTCGCTGCGAGGATAAGCACAGAGAGACGCACCTGGCGCCGGTAGCCGGGTTGGTAGCGTAAGCCTTGGTGCCGCAGAGCGAGTGCTTCTCGTTCGGGTTCGCGTAGAGCGAAAGCGGGAGACCGATCTGGTTCGCGTCGTTGCTGTTCCCACGCGTCGTCAGTAATCGCCCGATGCTAGAGAAGAAGCGGGAGAGAGCGCACTCGATCTTCACGCCGCACGAGCCGACCCAGCCGGCCTCAGCCCACCAGATGGCGGTGGTCGAGGTGACATCCGCGGCCTTGGGGGCGGCGGGCGCAGCCGCGGTGGTCTCCTCCGACGAGGTGACAGCGAGGAGCGCTGCGCGGGGGGACAAGACCGAGGTGAGCAGGTTGACCTTCTCGAGTCGAGGGGGAGGGTGCGCGCTCACCGGCGGTGCCCTGGCCTGTTGACGGCGCGTTCACGAGTCCCAAAGAAAGCAGCACGACGAGGATAGAGGCGCGGTCAGTGCCCTTTCAGCTCACGCAACATTCCCCGCCGCATCACGCGTCTGAGCGCGTCGCGTCGTCGAAGGGGGGAACGGGCGGGGTGCATCCTCGCGCGCAGAGGGAGAGGGAGGAGACGCACGCTTGGTGCGGCGGTGGAGACGGTCGGCACTGCGGCGGTGGAGGGCCTGGCGCTGGCCACTGGGGCCGTGCGCGGCGACGGAGGACGCGAGGAGGGCGGCGGCGGAGAGGGCGACGAACGACTTCATTCTTGCGGCGGGGGGTTAACGAGCGTGGGTGGGGTTAGCGACGAGTCGACGGCGGGTAAAGAGCGACGGGCGGGCGAGTCTTGCAAGGACGAGCCGGGGAGAAGGAGCGACGGGTTGAGTGAGAGCGGAACCCGGGGACGAGGCGAGGGCAACGGCGGGGTGCTGGCGCGAAAGACTTGACGGGGCGGCGTTGAGGGACTGCAGGCGGGCGTGAACGGCGTCAGGAGTGTCGGGGCGGTAGTCGTCAGGCAGCAGGGATGCACGGGCGGAGCACGAGGAGAGCAACACCTCGAGATGAGAAGGCCGACGCGTCGACGGTCTCGACCCCGCCCGCTTCACACAACAAACGCGATGAGACGCGTCTCTCCGCCTTCATCAACTGAACGTCGGCCTCCTCCCCCGCTCCACGCGGCACTGCACTCAACGGCTCCCGGCTCCTCCGCTTTCCCCGTCGTTGCTCTCCTCTTCCCACGCTGTTCTCCCGCTGCGACGCCGCCTTCTCGCTGGCACTGCTGGCACTCCGGCGAACGTCTGCTGTCCGTCCCCACTCCGGATAGACTGCCCTGCTCGGAAACAGCTGAAGTGGGCAGGTCTGCACGGGGAACGTGGTGAGCGGGAGAGCGAGGCGGCGAACTGCGAGGAGTGTTCCCGGAGGACGCGCAGCCTCAGCCGGCTCGAGGCCGCCTGCAAGAGGAGCCGGCGAACAGGGGAGGAAAGAACAGCGACAGAGAGAGAGAGAGAGAGCGCGGAGCCTGCGAGCCAGAAGCGCGAGCAGACCGTCTGAGCCTCACCTCGCCCGCTTGCGCATGTTCGAAGCTGTACATTCGCGCGCCGCTCCCTTCGCGCTCTACCTACCGCACCGCCTGCGCGCTCATCGCCGCACGCGTCGCTCAGGGGTTGGCGGGCGTCGCCTCCGCCTCCGGCTTCTTCGCGAGGCCCTCCTTCTCCAGCGCTGCGGCGAGGGATCGCGGTCAGCAGCGGGTGAGGGAGGAGAGGAGGGAGGAACGCACCGGCGTCGATCTCGTGCGGCTTGTAGATCTTGGCGACGGGGAGACCGGTCACCTCGTCGACAGTGAGCGTCGCGAGCTCGACTGCGGGTAGGCCAGAGTGTCAGCTTCTAAAACCTCATCAACGAGCCCTTGCAGGCGTCGCTGCAGCGATTGAAAGCACGAGCAAGAGGAGCAGCCGGACGCACGCTTCTCCGAGTCGAGGCTGGTCGAGTCCATCGTCTTGCTGAGCACCTTGAGCGCGAGCCCGATCGCCTCGTCAAGGCCAATGTCGTCGCGGTAGTCCTGCCTCAGGAGGCTCTGCGCGGTCGAGTTGTTCGCGCCGATGCAGGTCGCCTTCCAGCCCGAGTAGTTGCCCGACGGGTCCGACGCGTACAGCTGGAACGCGTGGTGCGGGTCGTGGCCCGCGAAGAGGAACGACACGCCGAAGGGGCGCAGGCCGCCGAACTGCGTGTAGCCCTGCTTGAGGTCGCACATCTTCTGCACGAGCTGCTCGACCGGCATGTCCTCGTTGTACGCCGCGAGGTGGCCCTGCGGGGTGCCACGTCGTCAGCGCGGGCTCTTGTAGCGGAGTGGAAATGGACGTACCTGCGCAGCGTTACGCGCGTAGGAGACGAGCGAGTTGGCGTCGGCGTTGTAACCCGCAACACCCGTGATGACGTTCCTGCGAGCGCAGAGCTTGTCAGCCCGTGCAGCGCTGCAGGAAGGAAGAGAGGGACGCACCCGTTTACCAAGAAAAGCTTCTCACTGCTGCCCTTCTCCTTCTCGAGCAGCTTGCTCGTCACCTTCTTCTCGGCGGCAAGGACGATCCCGGTGCGGTGCGGTGGCGGGTACTTCTTCTCGCGCTCGGCCCGCGCCTCCTCCTCCTTCTTTTTCGCCGACTCGGACTGTGCCGGCGCGGTGCTCCCCGTCGAGGGCGTCGAGGTGCTCCCCGTCGAGGAGGACGGGTCGTCAACAGCCATCGCATCGGTCGACTCGGCCGAGGCGGTGAAGGGCTTGGCGGAGGGGCCCGCGGCGAGGATACCTACGACGGTACCGGCATGGCCTGCGTGAGGGAAGCGAGGTCAGCATGCGCTCGTCTGCCTTGGAGAGCTGCGGTGGGCGGAGAGCGGGAGCGCTCGAGACGAGCGCGGCGGACCGTGCTCGATCAAGCAGACCGATGAGACCGCTGCACAGCTGCAGGGCCTCCATGAGCGTCGCCTGGGCGCCCCACCGCCATCGCGCAGCAGCCCCGCCCGCGCAAGCCCCGGCCTCGCTCCCCGCACCCACCCCAGCCCGCCGCCCGCCTACATCGACGTGAACCCTGGAGCACTGCCAGGACACCCAGCGCGACCCTCGGGGGCCCAGAGGGGGAGGAGAGTTCGACGCACTGATGGACTCGAGGGCGTACTCGACCTGGTACAGGCGGCCCTCGGGCGAGAAGATGGTGCTGTGCGCGGGTGGGGCGTCGAGTGCAGTCGGCGAGTACAGCCGGGCATAGGACCAGGTGGCAGGAGGGGAATGCGCGAGGGAAGCGAGTCGTCAGCGTCCGTCGGCGGGGAGAAGGTGCACCACCACCAGGCGCCGCGCTGGTTCGAGTGGGTTGTGTGGGTGGGTAGATCGAGAGCAGGGACGCACGTTCGGGAATCGTAGCGGCGGGATCCCATCGTGTGTGCGGCTGTGGAGGAGGGCAAGGTGACGAGTCGCTCCTCTCGGCTCGACCCGCACCCGCCCAGAGCTGGACTTGCTTGCGCGGCCTGCGAGCTCCACGGTCGGGCTTGTGCGACCGGCCCTCGCTGGTCTCGCTTGCTTCCGTCGCTTCCTCGCACTCCCTTCTCCCCGTCATCCTCATCAGCTCCCGCTCTCCGCCTCTTGCTTCTGCTGCCAGGCGAGGCGTCGTACTCCCATGCAGTACTCACTAGGCGAGACCGACCATCCAACGAGCTGGCACGCGCCGCAGGGTTGCACGGCACCTCACTAATCCTCCTCGCCAGCCGCGAACTCCAGTCTTCGCTTCCCGCCGCTGCCCATCGCTCAGCGCTCAGCGCTGGACGCTACAGTCTCGCCTGTCTGTGCTTCTACTTGCTGAGAAAATGGTGGGGAACTGCTGAATGCAAGAGGACGGGCCGGACAACAACAGCAAGAAGAAAACCGCAGCAGGGGAGGACCGCACGCACTCCCCGCTCTCACAAGCGCAACCCCCAGCCTCACGCCTCCTCCTCCTTGGTCTTCTCTGCCCCCGCGCCCGCCGCGCCCTTCCCCGCGCGCGCCTTCGCTACCTTGCGCGTCGGGATCCGCACGCCCTGTTTCGCAAAACACTGCGACAGCGGCGTCGGGTCTGCGTGCCCTCCCGTCAGCGCTGAGGGCGCGGAGGAAGGGGGAAGGAGAGGCGCACCGAGCATCCCCTCGAACTTCTTGGCGCTGGAGACCCGGAACGCGTCCGTCTGCGCGGTGGCGACCACCGCCGTCCCTTTCTCCGCCCTCGCGCCCGCGCTGCTTATCGCTCGTCAGTGCTCCGCCGCTCAGACGCAGAGGAGGAGGAGGAGGAGGAGGACGCACAACCCGACGCTAAGCACCCGCAGCCTGACCCTGAACGCGCCCTCCGTCCTGACGCTCAGATCCGGGAGGACAAAGTACACCCCCCTGCGGCCGTCGACGCCCTTGAGCTTGTGCGCGTTGGTATGCAGCGTGCCGATCAGGTTCGGGACGGGGGCGGGGGCGTCGTCGACTGCTGCCGAGGCGGCGGAGGAGGCGGCGGCGGCGGGAGGAGGGGAGGAGGGGAGCGGGGAGGCAGGCGCGCGACGCGGGCGCGCGTAGGGGATGAAGCCCCCTGCAGACGGGGCACGGGGCGGCGGAGGGAGCGCGGACGCCGAGGACGAGGCGGACGAGGTGCTGCGCGCGCGCTTCGCAGGCGAGGCGGACTCGTCGTCGCGCAGCGGGAATGCGAGCGACGCAGGTGGCTCGTCCTGCCGAGGGCGCTTCGGCGCGGCGGGCGTCGGCGCAGAGGCGGACGACAAACTGCCTGCAGGCGGAGGGGATGCCGCGACCGCGAGCGTCGCCTCCTCCTCCTCTGGCAGTGCTTCGAGAGTCGCCCTCGGCGTCCCCAACGGGCTAGTCTGCGAGTCCGCCGGCGACGGGTACTCGAACGGCGGGCTCGCAGAGGAGCACCCGCGGGAATCGTCGTCGGTGGGGTGCTGTGAAGACGCGCTCGGGGCGGACGCTGCGCGCCCTCCTCGCGGCGGCGGAACGGGGGCGTGCGGCGGGTAGATGAGGTTCGCGTCGCTTGCACCATCGCTGCTCCGCAGGTCGGCGGCGAGGATCAGGAAGGTCGTGTCGATGTCGCTGCAGGCCGGTGGACGAGCGTGAGCGGGACGTCGTGAAGGGAAGGGACGGCATTCTCAGCTTACTCGACGGGGATCTCCTGCCCTGTCTTGCGGTCCACCGCGCGCAGCTGCGCCAGCACAGGCGGCGATATGGGACGACGGTCCTGGGCGCATCGAGGGGGAAGGTCAGATCCCGCCGACGCCGGAGGAAGAAGCACGCGCAGCTGACCTTGTCGCCGAACCCGCACATCCGCGCGCGCACCGGCTGCTGCACGACCGTGAGGGTGTACTCGCTGCGAGAGGCCCGCGGAGAAAGAGCGTGAGTGTCGGACTGCGGCGCCGCGGGAGGCGGGACGGAGGCGCCTCCTTCGCGGGAGCGACGAGAAGACGCACCAGTCCATCGTGGGAGCGAGGGAAGCGAGCAGGCTGGCCGCCATCGTCGAGAGAGCGGGAAAGAGACGGAGGCACAGCAGGGCGGGGGGGAGGACGAACGCGATGCGCGGCGCGTCGTCGAGGGCTGCGCTCGTTGCGAGGAGGCCGTCGACGATGGTGTCGCTATCGCGCTTCTTCGGCGCAGCAGGGATCGCGGTCGTCCGTAGCTGCCTGTACAGCGAAGTTGCACCGCATCAGGCGCGGCAGCGAAGCGAGGACGTCGTCGAGGACGAGGTGGAGGAGCGCCTTCGCAGCAAGTCCCCGCACGCTCGGAAGAGGCGATCGAGAGAGCTGCCCGCGTCCCGCGCGTCCAGGAGCCACATCGAGACCCAGAACAGCGGGACTGCCTCTGCGCATGGCGAGCGCTGCCTTTGCAACCCTCCGCAATGCTCTCCAGCGAGATGCGCATGTCAAAGTGCTCCTCCCCCCCTCACATTCCCGCACCCGCCCGCTCGGCACGCCCTCTGATTCCGTCGCTCGCAGCCAAAAGCTGCGCGTGCGGCGAACCAAAGAAAGGGGCTCGGCGCACTCCGCCCGACCCGGCCGTGTGGTTGCGAACGGCCGATACATCCTTGCACGAGTTCCCTTGCCCATCTACAGCTTTGCGACGCGGCCCTGCTCGATCTGCGCAGTGTGTGAGGGTCAGCGAGGGCGGGAAGGAGAGAGGGGGAGGACGCACGCGCTGCACGGCCCGGAACCCCTCGATGAGGTCCGCCTTGAGGTCCTCGAGGTCCTCGAGGCCGATCGAGAGGCGGACTGCGCACGTGGATCGTCAGTGCGTGAGGAAGGAGAGGAGCTGGAGGGGAGGGGGCGCACTGAGGCGGGGGTCGGCGCCAGGGTCGGAGACGCGCCGCTGCTCGATGAGCGACTCGACGCCGCCGAGGGAAGTAGCGGGCTGCGCGCGGGAGCGTCAGATCATCAGCGTCGATCAGACGAGCTCGAAGGGAGGTACGGGGACGGCGCACGACAAACAGCTTGAGCTTGTGCGGAAGGTGCGCCGCCGCCTCTGCGCTCTTGAGCAGGATCGCAAAGCACGCCGGCCCGCTCTCCATCTGCCTCCCCTCGCCCAGCAAGTCCCTCGCGCCGTCCTGCAGACTCGTGTGCCACACGCGCTCGACGACCCCGCCCGGGCCGTCGAGGTCCGTCCCCGCGTCGGCACGCGAGAGCGCTGCGAGCCACTGCGCGAGGGCGGTCGCCGTTGCGGATTGGCGCGTCACGCGGAGGGAGAGGGTGCGGAGCGAGCGGAGGAGGAGCCACGCGTCGAGCGAGCCGATGTTGGTCCCGGTGTAGGTGCGGGCGTGCCAGCTGCGGGCGGGGGGCGCGTCAGTGCGCGCTCGCGGGTACGGGTACAAGTGCCGAAGACGGAGAGAGCGTGTGATGGAAAGGGGACGCACAGCTTGAGCCAGTCATCCTTCGACTTGACGCTCAGCGTGCCGACGAGCGTGTCAGAGTGGCCCGCAAAGTACTTCGTTCCGCTGTCTGCTCGACCCGAAGGTCGTCAGAACGCGCTCCTTCAAGAATTGAGGAATACGGACGCACGCATGACGATGTCGGCGCCCCACTTGAACGGGTCTTGCAGGGGCGGCGGCGCGAAGGTCGAGTCCACGCCGAGGACTGCGCCGGCGGTGTGGGCCTTCTTGGCGTCTACAGCAGGTGATATACGGTCAGTGCACGTTTCAGGGGATGGACGAGGAGGGCGAAGGAGAAGCGGGATGCGCGGGAAAGACGGACGCACAGGCGGCGATTGAGCGGGACTCGCCCGTCGGGTTGAGCGGCGTCTCGAGCCAGACGAGGGTCTTCTTGTCCGCCGGGTAATCGTCATCGAGGTTGATGAGCCGCTGCGGAGCGGAAGGGGCTCAGTACGACGCAGGGACGGGGTGATGGGACGGCAAGAACGCACGACCTGGTCCTCTCCGCGGACCTGGCGATACACCTCGAACGAAGTGTGGCAGCCGTGGTACCCCTCTCCGGCGGTGAAGGCGACGATGTCGGGGCGGACGTGCAGGAGGACGGCGAAGAAGGCGGCGATGCCCGAGGGGTAGACGATCGTGTGCGCGCCGAGGACGCTGCTCAGGACCTTCTCGGCGCGGGTGAGCGTCGGCTGGGTGTACCTGCGTCGAGCTGTGGGTCAGTCGGCTGTCGGGGGTGTCGGAGGAAGGGAGCAGCGCACCTGGAGTAGATGTCGCGCGAGGGGTCCGCCGGGCTCCAGTTCTCGGCGTAGAGACCTGGCTCTGCGGCGGCGATCTGTTCCGGCGACGGGTGGCGGAAGGTGGTCGACGTGCTGCACGGCGAGCGGGAGGTGAGCGGTGCAGGGGATGCCGGTGGGCAAGAGTGGGGACGGACGAGATGTTGGCTGCGACCTCGGGGCCGGAGAGGTCCGAGTCCTGGTGGATGGCCCTCGTTGCGATGCCGGTGTTTGGGTTGGGCGCCATTCTAGCGAGTATGCGCCGTCTAGGAGAAGCCGGGTCGAGGAACTGATGAGAACCGGAGGGAGCGCGGGATGAGTGACGGCGTGTGGGTTTGCGGGAGTTGGGCGGGCGATAACACGGATCCGAGGCAGTCGTCTAGTCGCACGAAGCAGATCTACGCCCGAGGGGAGGGGGAGCGGCGGAGGACAAGGCGAGAGTCGCGTGCGGACGACGACCAAGCACGACGAGCTCTTGCTCGCCCGCAGCAGGGCAGACTCGCGTACAGCTCCGTCAAGACTGCGACGAGGTCCCTCTCGACGTGCCAGTCCTCTCTCAGCCATGCCTCCGTCTGTCCCTCCCTTTCGCTCCCCCTCCTCGCCCCCACTCACCGCCGCACCCGCTCGCAACAGGGACAACCGCCTCTCCGACCCACTCGCCGCCGTGCACTCAGACGATGACAGCACACACAGCGCGACGCAGCCGTCCAAGAGTGCAGACCGGCCGCGGGCGGACCTCCTCCCCGAGCCCTTCTCGAGCGGATGGGACGGCGCATCGACTGCGGCATGGGGGGACGCGGCCGCCGAGCGCGACGCATGCACCGAGGAGAAGCCGGCGGAGGAGCACGCCCAGGCAGGGGCACAGGACGACGACGAGTCGTTCGCCTACCCCTCCTCCCCCTCGACGCACAAGGGGTCCGAGCGGTCCTCCTTCGCCTTCAACCCCGCCGCCGCCACGTTTACGCCCACGTTCACACCCTCGTCCTCCTCCCCGTCTCCCACACCTATCGCCATGCCGCCAAAGTCGGTCTCCCCGCCGCCCGCAACCGCTCCTCGTCCGGCGCGAGTACGCTCAACGTCGCCTCCTCCGCGACCCCCGCGGTGTCGCCTCCCCCCTCGCCCGCATGGAGTCGGCGCAACTCCCCAGTGAACCGTCCGCCTCGCCGCCTCCCTCACCCACCGCCGCTCCCGCTCGCCCCGATCACCCCTCCCGCTCTCCCTCAACCGTCTCCTCCTCGCGCGGCTACGACCCGACCGTCCTGCGCAACCTGATCGCAACAGCCTGCGCAAACGGCGACCTCGAGCGACTGCAGTCGCTCATGGCCCCGCGCGTCGCCGTCGACGAGGGCGAGCCCGAGCCGCCGTCGCCGTTCACGCTGGCGAACCAGACGAGCTCGCATACGGGGCTCGCGCCGCTGCACTACGCGGCGCAGAAGGGGCATGCAGACGTCGTCAAGTGGCTGATTGAGGAGGCGGGGGCGATGCCGGAGCTCGAGGATGGCGAGGGCGAGGTGCGTCTCCCTTGCACTTCCTTTTCTCCGACTTTGCTCATATCCAGCATTGGCAGACCCCGCTCCACAAGGCCGCAGACCGCGGCCACCTCGATGTCTGCCGCTTCCTCATTTCGCGCGACGTCGATGTGGACGCCGCCGACAGCGACGGCTGGACCGCGCTGCACAACGCCGCCTCGCGGGGTTGGCTCGACGTCGCGCGCCTGCTCCTCGATGCGGGCGCGGCGGTCGACAAGCCGAGCACGCACGGGTACACGGCGCTGATGAACGCTGCGGCGAAGGGCCAGCTCCCGCTCGTCAACTTCCTTCTCAAGAAGGGCGCGGACCCGCTCTGCCGGAACGCGTTCGGCGAGACGGCGTACGACCTCGCCGCCGCCGTCTTTGAGGTGCAGATCTGCGCGGTCCTCGCCACTGCCGAAGCGAGCGCACAGCCCGAAACGCCATACAACCCGCTCGCGCTGCACTCGACCGTCCCCGTCGTCCTGTACGAGAACCAGCGCCTCGCGCTCCCTCGCTCAAGAAGCTCTCCTCGCTCAGCGGCAGCGGGCCGCGCTGGACGCCCAAGGCCCTGAGCCGCAACGACGCCCGCGCGGCGTACTCGATGCCGCCGCTCGCGGGGTGCGAGGGCGACGAGCTTGCCTGCTTCAGGAGCGAGGTCCACCTCCCCGTCGTCGGCGACGAGGCGCACCTCGGTCTGCCCCCGCCGCGCGAGGTCCGCAGCGGCGGGCGCGTCAAGGTCGCCACAGCGGACGCGGCAGCCGCCGAGGCGCCCAAGCCCGTCCGCCCGCGCCCGCAGGCCCGCCGCACGTCCAGCAGCGCCGCCTCGTCGCTCACAGCCGTGCTCGCCGCGTCGCCCTCCCCCTCGCCCGAACCGCCCGCTGCGCCGCCCTCGTCCTCCTCTTCTCGGGGGGAGCCCGCCTGGCTCTGGCTCAGCGATTGGGTCCTCGACTTGACCGCGCCGTCCTCCTCCGCGCTCGACGGCTGGTCCTACGCCCCGTCCTTCTCCTCCGCAGCAGACGAATGGGCCCCGTCCCCGCCTTCGGACGTCCTCCGCGCGCTCGACAGCGCCGCGGCGCTCGCCGCGCTCGCCGGGAGCGGGAGGAAGGCCGTCCGGAGGAGGAGGTGGGTCCGCGTCATGCGGAGGAGGCTCGACCTCCCCGATTGGGGGTACGCCGGGCCCGGCGCGCGTGCGGCGGCGCAGGGCGCGGAGAGAGGGATGGACTACCTCGCGCGGGCGAGGTTCTTCGCGGGCGGGGCACGCGGGCGCGGATGTTGACGACGCGGGAAGTGTCCGCGGCGGGAAGGCGCCTGCGCCGGAGGAGGAGGAGGACCGCGTCGCGCTGAGGAAGGAGGCGGCGAGGCTGGAGTGCGCGGCGGATGAGCTGCGGAGGGGGATGGGCGGGGATGAGGACCCGGAGCGCAGGAGGAGTGCGGAGGATGAGCTCGAGGCGTTCTTGCACCGCTTGGGGCTGATCAAGGCGCAGCTGGATGCGGCCGATGAGGACGAGGAGCAGGCTGGTGTGTCCTTTCTTCTTGGTTTCTCGCCGGGGCGAGCTTGCTCACGCCCCGCGTCTGCAGACTCGGACGACGAGTTCGTCTACTCGGGCAAGGACGCCGACGGCGACGACGACGCGCGCTCAATCTGGACAACCCGCCCGCCGAGCGTCGCGTCGGGGCCGTCCCCCTCAGAGCGTTCCCCCGAGCCGGGCCCTTCCTCGCCCGCTCCTTCGGTTCGCCCCGTCCTCACCGCGCAGACGGCGCCCGAGTTCCGCATCCCGACGCACGAGCAGGTGCCGATCTCGCGCGCGCAAGCCGGCCCCTCGTTCCAGCCTCGGCCGATTCGGCCGCAGTGGGAGCCCGACGAGGCGACGAGCGCGTGCCGGCGGTGCGCGAAGCGGTTCAGCCTCTTCAACCGGAAGCACCACTGCCGGCGGTGCGGGCTCGTCGTCTGCGCGGCGTGCTCGCCGCACTCGGACGCGCTCGACCCTTACACCGTCGCGCTCGAGCCGGGTGACTTTGTCGAGATCGAGCAGCTCGCGGGCGCGGGGGCGCGCTACCGCACCTGCGGCGATTGCCACGCCGCCCTGTCGCTCCCGCAGGGTCTTGGCGGGTCGACGTCGCTCCTCTCGCCGCAGGCATTCTTCCCCGCTTCGCCGTCGCTCGGGTCCGTCACGCCGAGCGAGGCCGCCGCGTCGGACGTCAGCGAGCTCGCCGAGTGCCCCGTGTGCGGGACGCAGCTCGCTGGCCTCGGCGGGAAGGCCGAGCAGGAGGAGCACATCCGCCAGTGCCTTGAGACCGGCGGCGGAAGCGTCTCCTCGGGGCGTACCTTGGTGCGTCGCGCTCGTCCCCTTTCGCCGTACACGAGCTCACTCTCACTCCACCGCAGTCTTCAAGCTCCCACCAGGCCCGCTCGTCGGGCAGGAATGCGCCGTCTGCTTCGACGACTTCGAGGTGCGCTTTTCCTTCCTCCCCTCTCGCACTGCAGTGCTGACTCCCGCACCGCAGGTCGGCGACAAGATGGCACGCCTGGTCTGCCTGTGCACCTTCCATGAGCACTGCATCGCGAGCTGGCTCTCGCGCGGCCACTCGTGCCCGGTGCACCCAAACCACCGCGAGGCGTGATTTACCCCCGCCTGGAGCCGTCATACCCCCTCTATCGTCGCATACCTACCCTTCTGCCTGGATGATGACCCATTCGTGGCTCAACGGAGCGGTCCTGAGTGGGAAGCGAGAAGTCCAAGCGGACTCGGAAGTGAGGGCGGAGAAATTAGAAAGACCTCTGTCGCTCGCTTCGCAAGGTGCAGCAAACACCCCGGATGCACGATTAGCACAGCTAAGATGGGGGTCAGGGAGAACCAGGTTAGGCAAAGTGTCTATCAGCACGGAGGATACAGCCCCATCAACGCTCAGTCCCGCTCCCGCTCCTCCTCCCAGTTCCCAACAACCACCTCGCCATGGAAGCGACCCCGGCCGGCTCGGTGCCTCGACCGAGACGTGCGGCGGCGGGCGGCGTCGGCGCAGACGTCGACGTGCGGTGCAGGAGCGGGTCCTCCGGCGCGGGCGAAGCGGCGGTGATGGGCGTCTGCGGCGCCGCGGCAAAGTCCGTCGCCTGCACCGCCGATGAGGGCGCAGGCGCAGTCGCCGTCGCGAGCGCGGGCGAAGGGCCAGGCCGCGGCTTGCGCACGACGGAGAAGCCCTTCTCGGCCGCGGGCGCAGGCTCGAATGCCGGCTCGTCCGCATCGCCGCCTGTTGCGCGGTAGTCGTCCCCGCTGCCCTGCCTTCGCCCTTCTTCACGCCCTTCGCACCGCGCCACCCGCCTCCGAGCGCAGCGAGGACGCCCCTCCTCCCGCCGGGACCGGCGCGGCTCGTCTCCTCGTCCGTGTCGGTCTCGTCCGTGTACTCGTCGTCGCTGTACTGCGGCCTCGAGCGCTTGAACCGCCCAAAGAACCCGCCCTGGCGGTCGCCCTGCCGTGCACGGACGCGCGTCGACAGCCGGCGGTTGTGCTCGTCGTCGAGGCGCCCGCCGGGCGAGACCGAGTTGCTCAGCAGCGCGGAGGAGTACGGCAGGCCCGAGATGGACGGGCGCGACGCCTGCCGCTGGGCGGGGGACATCCCGCCGAGGATGGGCGACGCGGCGTGCTCACCGCCACCGGAGTGAGAGAGCCGCCGCGGACCGTACAGGTCGGCGGAGGAGGAGGGGTACGGCGGGTAGGCCGTCCCCGTGGGCGAGGACGGCGCGTTCGCCAGCTGGTACGGGTTACTATGACTCGCGCGGCCGCCGCCGACGCGCGTGAAGCCCGAGCTGCCGCCCGACGGACCCGGCGCGGGCGTGACGACCGGCGCAGCGGCGACGACAACGGCCGATGCAGGGGGTGGCGCCGTCGATGCGACGTTGATCTGGCTGCCCCAGTGCTGCGGTCCCGAGCGGAGGATCGGCCCGCCGCTCGAGGTGCTCGCGTACGCGCCGGGGCGGACGTACCCCGGGCGGGAGGACGACGCCTCCGAGGCGCTCTCCCACCCGCGCGTCGACATCGCCGACATGATGAACCCCTCGTCGTGGACGAGCCCCGCGGACGGGAACGGCGACGTCCCCCCGCCGAGCGAGAGCGTCGAGCCGCCCGCACCGGGGTGTCCCGCCGGCCGCACCGCGCTGGGGAGCATGTACGTCGCGGTCCCGACGCTCGAGATATCGCTCCTTCCGCCTGCGGTCCCGCCCGCGAACCGCTCGCGGTGGAGGTTCCGCCGCCGCCGCTCCTCCACCGCGCGCCGCCGCGCCGCCTGCGAGCGCGGATCGACCGGGCGGCGCTTCTTCCCGCTACTCCCTGCGCCGCCGCCGGTGCGCCGGTCGAGCTTGCGCAGCGCGCCGAATAGGCCGCCCCCGCGCGGGGAGCGCGACTCGTCGAACGGGACTCCGCCGATGAGGCGGACGAGAAGCTCGAGGAGCTTGAAGGCGAGGACGGCGAGGAGGAGGACGAGGACAAGCCCCATCGCGAGGAAGATGACGTAGGTAACCCACGACGCGGCGGCGGGCGAGACGTCGACGGTCGGCGAGAGGACGACGAGGAGAACGGCGATGACGATGCGCGCGAGCGAGAGGAGGAACGCGAGCGGGCCCATCGCCGAGTTGTCGCCCCACGGGAGCCACAGCGATGTGCAGAGCGTGTGCGCGACCTCGACGAGGAGGATGACGGCGGCCTGAGCCGTGCCCGACGTCTGCGCCGCACCGACGACGACGCCGATGATGAGGTTCGACCCGAACGTGACGAGCGGAAAGAGTGTGCACTCCTCAGCGTAGGTGTTGTACAGCGGACCGACGGCGAGGAGGGTCGGGAGGTGCGTGTACAGGTCACGGGCGGGCTTGGCGTGGATCTGCCAGAGCGCGAATGCGGGGTACGCGACGCAAACGAGGGCGAAGGTGACGACCGCGAGGGCGAAGGTCGAAGTCGGCGCGGAGGAGTAAAGGGTGAACTGGTAGGCGGAGAAGAGGCATAGGGGGAGGTGGAAGAGGAGGAGGACGCGGGTGAGGTTGCCCTGCAGGAGCGCCGCGTGCAGCCGCCACGACGGGTATTCGTCGTCCGGGCTCCCGCGGCCGTACTCGCCGTCCTCGTCGAAGAACTCGTCGTCCGCAAAGTCGCCGCTGCCGAGGAACCGCCCCATCGACCCGTCCGAGCGGCGGCCGCCGTAGCTGTCCGCCGCGGCGTGCTCCTTGCTCAGTGCGTGCGTGAGCGTCTCGTCCTGCTGCTCGTAGGCCGCCTTGTCCTCCGTCGACGCCTGCGGGCGCGCGCTGCGCCGTTTCGGGAAGACAGCGCTGACCGCCGCATCGAGCGCGAAGACAAGCGCGTGCGCAACGATAACGCCCGCGCAGATGGCGAAGAAGGTAAAGGCGCAGACGCTCCAGACGTCCTCGTGCCGGACGCCAATCATCCGCGACCATCGCTCAATGCCATCGCTCTCGCCGTCCAGGTCGAGGAGGACGTTCGGGAGCGCGGTGTTGAGGTAGAGCGGCGAGGCCACGTCGGCGATCTGAGTCGAGTACGCTGACGGAATGGTCGAGTTCTGCGGGAGGACCGATGCGGCGGGCGAGACGAAGGGGAGAGAGCTGTTGTAGACGAGGGTCGTCCACGCCGCTTGCTTAAAGACGGGGTCTGCGCGATCGAGAGATCAGCGGAGGTCACCGGACAGGCTCGAGAGTACGCACAGGCAAAGCCGGGCCACTCGACTGCGACGGTCCCAACAAGCGCGAACCACGCGACGAGCGAGAACAGCTCCCTGAACTCGGCCGTCACGTAGCGCCGCAAGCTCCCGCTCGCGACGACCTGCTTGCCCGCCCAGGCGCCGAACCAGATCGCGCGCCACATGCCGCGATGCGACGGCGAACCATCGCGCGAGGTGAGCTTGAGCGTGAGCGACGACGCAAGCTGCGTCTCGTTGTCCTGCAGCCACGTCGTGTACGAGGCGTAGGACCGCGCGAGGATGTAGAGGAGGAGGTACGCGGCGAGGAGGCCGATGATGACTACGGCGGCGGTGGGAAAGGTCAGCTCGTGCGGGACGCGAGAGGCAGGAGAGCGGACTCGCCGTATCGGATGATGGGGTAGGCGAAGTAGTCGGGGTAGTACGGGGTGAAAGACAGGTCGTAGCACGCGAGGTGGAGGGCGGGGGAAGATGGGTCGAGGGCGAGGAGGTTGGTGGTGATGGTCGTGAGCGGGTACGACGAGGCGAGCGGGATGGTGAACCCAAGGGCGATGGCGCCGCTGTACGGGCACCCCGAGTCGGTGACGACAGCCGAGCCGTTCGTCATCGTGCCCGTTGTGCCCTCGTCGGTGCGGATGTTGGAGCAGAGGGCGGTCTTGTTGGTTCCGACCTCGAACGAGAGGACCTGCGAATCGACGATGAGGGTCGAGAGGAGCCCTGCGTCGTCGCCCGTGCCATTGCTGTACCCCTCGCTTGCGGTGACCGTGTTGCCGACGAGGACGACGCGGAGAATGTCGCCCGTGCCGGTGAGGATTGCGCCGTCCTGGTTGAAGAGGGGAGTCGGGAGGAGGTCGAGGTTGACGCCGCCTGCGAACTCGCCCGGCCTGGTCTGGCCCTGGTCGAACTGGGCGTACAGGTCGGTGAACACGAGCCGCTGATCCTCTGGCGCGACGAGTTCGCCCGTGCCGAGGCAGGACGAGAGGCGCCGGCTCCACAGCACCTGCGCGGCCGCGGGGAGCGCGGCGAGTGCGACGAGTGGCGTGAGCTGGAGCGGTCGCATCTGCGCGGCGTGCGGATCTAGCGCATCGAGCGGGCGAGCGGGTCGCGGGAAGAGCGAAGGGGGCGGTGCGCGGACGCCGCGCCGACGCGGTTGCCCCCGTCACATCTCGCAGGCTGGGCTGATTGAGCGTGCAGGTGGTACAGTGCAGTCTTAAAGCACCCCCGAGCCACTCTATCGCGCTTCCCGAGCGCGTTTCGCTCCTTCCTCCGCTTCCTCCGTCCCGGAGCTTCAACACGCGCGATGAAGCCTTTCCACCTCACAAGCTGCCTTGCTACCTCGCAGAGATGACGAGGCTATCTCGCAGTGGGCACTGACGATTCGTCCAAGTAGCTAGAAGGAGGAGCGAGTCAACCGGAGCCGCCAGCAGGTCGCCGGCATCCCTTGCTCTCCTCCTCTTCATTCGACACCGCGCTACGTCCAGGCAGATCCGTTCGCTGTGCCTCTCTCCACTGTCCGGAACGCTACAGCTTGACTCGCACCCTCTCCACGCACTTGCGCTCATCCGCACGTGCTGTTTCCGGCTCACCGGAACCGCCAAAATCAGTGCGTTCTATCGGTCCTACTTGCCTCTCGAGGTCGCTCACAACGATCTCCAGTGCTCAAAATCGCGGTCGCCGTCATCGGGGCCGGCCTCGTCGGCAAGGAGGTCGTCCGCCAGCTGTTCGCGCCTGCGCTTCAAGGTGTCTTCGAGGTGGTCCTGCTGTCGAACTCCAGGCATGCCGTCCTCGTCGAAACGAGCGAGGAGCAACAGAGCGCGGACGCCTTGCTCACCCTCCTCCCGCCGTCTTCCGCACCGGTGCCTTCGCCCCCTCCGCCAGGCGTGACCTACGCATCCCCCGACTTCAACAGCGTCATCTCCACCTTGATCACCCGCTCGTGCACAACATCCCAGCACACCATCCTCATCGACTGCACCTCCTCTGCCTCTCTCGCCGCGCTCTACCCGCACGCGCTCTCGTCCGGCCTCTCCGTCGTCACCCCCAACAAGAAAGCCTTCTCCGCCTCCGCGCTCTACGAGGCGATCCTTGCCGCGCAGCGCGAGCCGGTGCCGGCACGTGCTACCACGAAGCGACGTGCGGCGCGGGCCTGCCCGTCTTGAGCACGCTGCGCGACCTCGTCGCGACCGGGGACGAGGTCGTCCGCGTCGAGGGCGTGCTGAGCGGGACGCTCGCGTACCTGTTCAACCAGTTCTCGACGCCGGACGGGAGTGAGGAAGGGAAGACGTTCAGCGAGATTGTGCGCATCGCGAAGGAGGACGGGCATACCGTGCGCGCGCTTTCTCTCCGCCGCTTCCAGCTGGGCAGCTCACACCTCCTCGTCCTGTGCAGGAGCCGCACCCCGCAGACGACCTCTCCGGCGCCGACGTCGCGCGCAAGCTCGCCATCCTCGCGCGGCTCGCCTCCCCCTCCTCCCCCTCCGCCTCCCCCTCCAGCCTCCCTCCTCTCCCGGCCCTTCATGAAGGGCACGCCTCCATCCCCACCCAGTCCCTCATCCCCGCGTCGCTCGCCTCCCTCGCCGACCCGGGCGAGTTCCTCGCCGCGCTCCCGGCGCACGACGCGCACTTTGCCGCCCTGCGGGACGAGGCGGCGAAGGAGGGCCGCGTGCTGCGCTATGTCGGCGTGCTGGACCGCGAGAAGGGCGAGGTGCGGTGCGGGCTCGAGGCGTGCGTCCCTTTCGCTCACCTTCCGTTGCGATTTCCCCCCTCCCCGCGCGTACTGACCCCCTCCTTCCTGACCCGCGCGCAGCTTCCCCCTCACGCACCCTTTCGCCTCGAACACGGGCTCTTACCTCTCCCTCGCGATCTACACGCGGCGGTACGCTGCGCGCCCGCTCGTGCTCCAGGGCCCGGGCTACCCGCTTTCGGTCACCGCCGGCGCGGTTGTCGCGGACGCGGTGCGTGTCGCAGAGCGGCACGGGTGCAGAGTTGGGCTGTAACGGATGGGTACTGCATTGCGCGAGGGGCGCGTTTCTAGGGGAGAGGGTTTACTCGAACGAGACGACGGCCTTGCCAAAGTTGCGGCCCTCGAGCATGTCGAGGAACGCCTCGCCGTTGTCGATGCCCTTGGTGACATGCTCCTTGATCTTGATCTCGCCGCTCTTGACGAGCTTGGGCATCTCGGCGTCGAACTGGGTCTGGTCGTGGTTCGACACGATGAAGCCCTCGTACCGGAGCATCTTGGTGACGATGTTGGACGTGTTCTTGACGCCGTAGCGCTGCTCGAACGGGACGTTGTACTCTGCCGACGCATGCTCGAGTTAGGTCGGCTCGACCCGGTGGAAGAGGAGCGGAAAAGCGCACGGCTGACGGCACCGCACGCGATGATGCGCCCCTTGGGCTGGATGGTGTGCAGGACGGCGTCGAGCGTCTCGCCGCCAACGTTCTCGAAGACGAGGTTGGGCGGGTGCTCCTCGAGGAAGTCCTGCGTAGAGGTGGTCTTGTCTGCGGGCAGGCGGGAGAGGAGTGAGCGGGCGGGGGAGCGCGAGTGAAGGGACGACGCACAGTTGAAAGCATGGTCGAAGCCGATCTCCTTCAGGAACGCAACCTTGTCGTCCGAGCCAGCAGAGCCGACAACCTGCGGACGAAGAAGCGAGAGTTGCGAAGGTCAGCCTTCGCTTGCATGGACGACCCGCTGTGGGTTCTTGCGCCGGCCGAGTGGACAAAGACGCACGGTAAGGCCATCACGCTTGGCGAGCTGCCCGACAATCTGGCCGACAGCGCCGGACGCGGCCGAGACTGCGGGCGGAAGGCGGATGAGCGATCGTTTCTCCTCGATAGCGAGCGCGACGCACTGAAGATGGTCTCGCCCTTCTGCGGGCGGCCAATCTCGTACAGGCCGACCCAGGCGGTCGCGCCGGGCATGCCGCACGCGCCGACGAGGGTGGTCCACGCGACGCCGTGGGGGTTCTCGACGACCTTGCCGCGGACGAGCTTGTCCTTGGGGATGACGGCGTACTCGGAGAAGGGCAAGAGGCCCTTGAAGATGGCGCCCTTGGGGATGGAGGGCTCGTCGCTGCGCTCGACAACGCCGATGGCGAGGGTGTCGAGAGGTGCGCCGAGCTGGAACGGCTGGTTGTACGACTTGCGCTCGGGTGCGCGCATGCGGCCGCGCATGTACGGGTCGAGGGAGGCGGCCTTGAGCTTGACGAGGATGCCGCCGTCGAGGGCGACGGACTCGGGGTCGAAGGCGTCGTCGACGACACGCTTGAGGTGCTTGCCCGGGACGGGGGCAGCGTCGGGGCCTCGGCGTAGATGAGGGATGCGTTGGAGACCATGGCGGGCAGAGCAGTGAAGAGCAGGAGCAAGAAGAGCGAGCAGCTGTTTGCGTGAGGCGGGGACGGCGCCGCGCCTCGGACGTCGGACACACGGCCGGCTCATCTGGGGGGCCGGTCAGCACCGTCGCAGCGAGAGAGCGAGGGAGCAGGGCAGGGTGCGAGGCGAGGCAAAGCTGCAATCGAGCAGATTCAAGCAAGCGCGCAGAAGACAGGAGGCGACGGCTCCTCCCGATCCCCTTGGACCGCGGGGCGATGAAGTTGGGGCGACGTCGACGATCCCTCGCTCGCCCAACTCGCTACAGATCCACCAGAGGGGCACACTCTGCTGCACACTACACTCGCTAGGAGCACCTCCACACCGCGCATCCAACCCGCTCGCACCGCCCCCCGGACCCGCCTCGTCCGCCCGCACGGCGATCCCGCCTTCCCGCGCATGGCGACCCCCGCGCCGCACCAGAGCCCGAGGGCACGGCGCGGGTCCCGCCCGCTGCCCTTCACCATGGCCATGCCCCCGACCCCCGCCTCGTTTGCCGACGCGCACGACCCGCACCCGCCGTCGCTTCCCGCCCCCCTCCAGACGAACGACCTCTGGAATGGTGACGCGTACCAGCCGTTCTCGGCGCAGCATTATCGTTCGGCTGTCGACGATGTCCAGAGCGTCCTCTACGGCGGCAGGGGCAGGGACCGCGACGAGATCGCGCGCGTCGTCGGCGACCTCTACGACTCGGGCGCAAGTGCGTCCCCTTTCCTTCTGCCGCAGAGGACAGGACTGACGAGTGCACCGCACACAGCGTTCGAGAACCCGCTGACGCTCGCACGAGGCAAGGACGCCATCTCGGACATGTTTGCCCTCCTCGCCCTCGTCCCCGGGACCATGTGGAGCGAGATGGGCGACCTCACCGAGTCGCGCTCGGCGTACGACGGGAACCGCCTCGTCGTCTTCACCCACACCCTCCATATCGCCCTCCTCCCCGCCCTCGACGCCGAGTCCGCGCGCTGCAGTAGCCACCGCTCGCCGTCGCTCCGCCGCAGCATCTCGTTCTTCTCCCTCCCGTCGACGCCCTACCCACAGACGCCCTCGACCGTCGCCGCGACGCACGACCCCGAGACGCCCGCGTCCGAGGCCGCGCCCGGCATCTTCAGCAAGACGCACCCGGCGTTCGCAGCGCGGGACCGCTGGCCGTCGGCATCGTTCCTCAGCGCGCTGAGCCCACGCGCGATCGCCTCGGCGCTGACGACGCTGCACCTCAAGCTGCACACGCGCCTCCTCTTCAACGAGGAGGGGCGCATCACCGCGCACGAGGACCTCTGGGGGCTCAAGGAGCTCGTCGAGGGCTTCCTCCCCGTCGTCGGCCACCTCTATGCCGTCAACCGCCAGGGCGTAGGCTGGCTCGCGCGGATAGCGAGCCGCGCGCTCCTCGGCGCCGCGCCGCCCCGGGCGCTGCCCTCGCCTGTCGCACCTGTGCAGCACAAGCTCGACGAGGAGGCCGCGCTCGAGGGCGCGCAGTACCGCACGCCGAGGGCGGGGAGCAAGGCGCTGTACCCGGCGGGCGACTACACGAGCCCGACGCAGGGGCTTGGCGGGGCGCTCGGGCTCGACGTCGGCGAGCGGGCGGTCGCGACGACGCTCGATGATGAGTGAGGGGGAAGGTCGGTGAGGAGAGAAGAGAGAGGTTGTTGTGCTATTTCGCCCGCATTGCCCTATCGTTATGTGCCCGCTATCCGTACGCCTGTAACATGGATCGCTGCAGTTCATCCTTGCCGTTGCTCGTGAGCGCGCGTTTACTCCGTGGAGGGGAGGAAGCTCACGGCACTCGCTCCTCCTCCTTCCACCCTCACCGCCTGGCCTTGCGCGTACACGCTCCAGAGACAGCTACGGACGCATGGACTCGATTGGGCAGCTCTCATCGTCGCTCCCGCCCGACTGGGAGGACAAGCAGCTCCAGGCGTCGTTCCGGCAGGCGGCGCTCTCCATCACGGCGCTGTTCAAGCAGGGCAAGAAGGCCACCACCAAGGGTGCGTGCAGCCCTCTCTCCCTACCCTCCGCACCCCGCTAGTCCCGCGCACTGACGCCTGACTCACGTCCCCCTCCCCCTCCTCATCCTCATCGCCCCGACCTCTCCCCACGCGCAGCGTACATCGGTGGACAGCGCCAGGCCCTTCAGGAAGTCCTCGAGTTCCTCCAGGCCCTCCTCGACCAGCCCTCAGCCCAGCCGAGCACCTCGAGCGCGCCCCTCGCCTCGGGTCCCGTCGACGTCGGTCGCTTGATCAACTTCATCTGCGTGCGTCTGCGATGCTCTCTTTTTCAGACCGTGTAGCTGACACTCTATCGCCCGCAGGCCCGGCAAGAAGCGCTCAAGGCAGAAGAGGAGGACCACGACGAGGACGACCCGTCTCCCGGCCCCCCTCCCGCCGCGCCGCCCGTGCGCCGCTCCGCCTCTGCCGCGCCGACGCCCGTCTCGCCCTTGCGCCCGAGCGTCGCCTTCGCCCGCAGCAACAGCAGCTCGGGCGTCCCTCCCCGCGCTGCGTCTGCCGCGCCAACGACGACCGCCCCTTCCTCGCGGCTGCACCGCGACCTCGCGACGTCCTCCGCGCCCGCGAGCCCTCCATCTTCCGCATTTTCGCCGCCGTACATCCGCCCGTCCGCCTCCACCCACCAGGCGCAGCACCCTCCACAGCGGAGCCTCTTTGGCCCGTCCTCCTCCGCATCCTCCTCCGCGCCCTTCGCCGCGCCCGCCTCCCCCTCGCCCCTCTCCTCCCAGCAGCAGGCAGCGGCGTTCCTCTCCGGCCCTGCCTCGCCCCTCGGTCCCGGCACGGGCAGCAGGGCGCGCGCGCTGCGCCCCTCGCGCGGGGGCAGCGCGAGGGGGAGCAAGCCCCCCAGCGGGGCGGCGACGCCCGTTGCGGCCTCTGCTGGCGGGGTGAGCGTCGGGATGGGCATGGGCGAGGAGTACGGCTTCGAGGTGGGGATGAAGCGCCGCTGGCTGCCTGGCGCTGCTTCTGGCGCGGCGGGGGCGCAGGCCGGCGCGGAGGAGGTCGTCGAGCTGCCGCACCCTTCTCTGGGCGCGGGTGGTACGTCGGGAGGGATGGATGAGGGGATGGACGTCGAGGGGGTGATGGAGGGGTGGGACGGTGTCGGGGAAGGCCGCTCAAGCGAGTGGCGAGGAGGGTGCAGGGGCGGGAGGGCGAAGAAGGGCAGGCGCAGCGGTAGGCGCTAGAGGTTCTGAGGCAGTAGGAGCGCGCTCGAGGTTGTTCGTTCGTCGAAGTCGTCTGTCGTTCTCCCCCCGTCTCTCGCATCCCATCCATGTCTTCTCTTTGACACAGAAATGCATCGATTACCCCGTCTATGCTCTATCGTCTGCGTCTACGGCTCCCGCGGTCTAGATGTCCTTCCCCTCCCACTCGCCCATGAGCCGCTCGAGCTGCGCCGACATCTCCGCCTTGCGCTCGTCGGAGCACCACGAGCCGTCGATCCCATTCTGCGCGATGAGGCGCCACGTCGCCTTTGAGAAGGAGAAGGCCGCGTGCACGGCGAGGTAGTTGTCGAGGATGTAGCCTGCGTCGCGAGCGGGAGATGGGCGAGAGTTAGCGAGAGGGAGAACGATAGTGTCAGTCGCCGTTCTGTTGACCAGCGAGCTCGGCAGAAATGAACACACCGCCAAAGTAAGCCGGGTCGTCAGAGTTGAGCGAGAACTTGATCCCCTTCTCGAGGAACTTGGGAATGGGCGACTCGCTCACGCTCTTGTGGACGCGGAGACGGACGTTGCTCAGCGGGCACAGGGAGAAGAACGTCCCCCTCTGCGCGAGCTCGTCCATGAGCGCGTCGTCGTCCGCGGCGTGCACGCCGTGGTCGACGCGGTTGATGCCCAGGTCGAACACGGTCTCACGGACCCAGGACGCGGGGCCTTCCTCGCCCGAGTGCATCGTCAGGCGCGGGAAACCGACATCCCGCGCGAGGGCGTAGACGGACGCGAACTTGGAGGCTGCGCGGAGCGTGTGAGCGGGAGAAGTGGGAGAGGGAGGGGAGAACGCACGAGGGTTGTCCTTCTCCGTCGAATCCGCGCCGAGGCCGATCACGTCCCCGCTCTTGACGTACGGTTCCATCTCGAGCACGGCCTGCCGTGCGGCCTCGACGGGAAGGTGCTTCACGAAGCACATGATGAGCTCCGTCGAAATCCCGAACTCGCGTTCACCCTACAGACGAGGCGAGAGCGTCAGATCGCGCTCAACGCGCCCGACATGTACACAATGCCGGGATCGGCAAGCAGCTGTCGATGGATGTCGAGACGGGCGGCGGAAGCGTGTCAGAGAAAGAGCGACGCACCTGCTCAAGCCCCGTCTTCAGCCCCTTGACGACCACGTCCAGCGCGACGCCCCTCCCCGTGTGCGCCTGCGGGTCGAAGAAGATCTCGGCGTGGACCAGCCCGTCCGCGTGCACGCGCTGCATGTACGCGTACGCGAGCGCGGCGAAGTCCGCCTCGTCGAGGAGGACGTCCATCGCCTTGTTGAAGTAGGCGAGGAAATCGTCTAGGTTGGCAAAGTTGCGGTAGCTGTGGGCCAGCTCGGAAGATGTCAGTCGTCGGATAACGAGCGAAGGAAGCTGCGAGGACATCGGCGGAAGAGGCCCTGCCGCGTCGGATGAAGTGGGAGGGGGAGAACACACCGCTCCTCCAGCGCCGGGATCGTGCTGTACATCGTCTCGTCGAGCTTCATGCCGTGCTTCTCCGCCAGGGGAAGAGCATGCCCGGCTCAAGAGTGCCCTCGATGTGCAGGTGGTGCTCGCACTTGGGCAGCGCGCGCAGGAAGGCGGTAGCGTTGTCGGTACACACTGTGTGCACAGCGTCGTCAGCAAGGGCGCGTTGAGCGGGAGGAGAGGCAGGATGGTGCGTACTGCTCGACTTGGGAAGGCTGCGGGGTAGACGGGCGAAACGAGCGAGGAGAAGCGTGCAGGCAGCGGGCGGAGCGTGTAGGTAGCCACCAGAGGCGTCTGTGAACGGTAGAAGAACAAGCCATGTCCGCTGGACGCTTTGGTGAACGGCAGTCGGCCGTCAAAAAAGCGAGAAGCGGGGCAGGGCGGGCGGAGAGGCGCGGGCCAGCCTCGCGGTCGATGAACACGAGGAACGCGCGGATGTGTGAGCAGGCCGAGGTCGTCGGGATCACCTCCGCGCGAGATCTCCGAGATGAAGAGGGGGGCAACCTGGTCAGGAGGAGGAGGGGGAGGAGGGGAGGTGGCGCTCGAAACCTGGCCGGCAAGCTGCGGTTTCCCGCAGGCGAACGCAGACTAGCCAAGCTCGACAATGGAACCACCTGCGCCGCCAGCGGTGCGACTGCCCTCACGTTGCGTTCCCACATTCGCTCTTCCTCTGAAGGTCAGGCTGTTCGAGACGGATCAAAGGCATGCAGATGTGCAAAAGCGAGTACAACGACGGACAGATGGACCTGCGGGGTCGAGGGAGTCAGCCTCAGCCGCGGAGCAGGGAAAACGGGAGGAGAGGCGCACATCGAGAAACCCCGTCCCTCCACGACTCCGCGATTCAGTACCAGGCGCACCACTGCGGGCGCGAAACGGTCAGCAAAGCAGGCGAAGAGCCGGAGAGCGAGACGCGACGCACCCCCACGTACATGGACCCGAGGTTCTTCGGGTCCCTCGCCTCGCGGATGAGCCGCTCAACCTGCTCCTCGACCGCCACCTCCTTCACGACGAGCGACTCGGGGTCGGACGTGACCTGCAGCCCGAGGAGCTTGTTGGAGATGGGCTCGAGCGCCTCGAGCGCGCGCGCCTTGGTCTGGTCAGGCTGGCCTGTGTCGCGCTAGGGGGGCGGCAAGACGGATCAGCGGGACTCTCGCGCGAAGGGAGGGAAGTCCGAGAACACACCTTCTTACTGACGTAGACCCACTCGACGAGCGGGTCGTGCAGGAACGTCTCGAGCACGGAGCGGAGACTGTCCTTGTTCGCGCGGAGGATGCGCAGGGTGATCTCAGCAGAGCGGCGGTAGACGCCTGTGTGGAGCTCGTCAGCTCGGCCGGGAGAGCGTGAGAGGGAAGACGCACCCTCGACGCCCGTCACGCCCATGCCGTCAATGATGTTATGCGTGAGGCGGAACGGGACCTTCTCGGCAACCTCAAACGTCCGGCCCTGCGGTCGCGCTCGAGTCAGCGGGCTCCCACGAGGGATGACAGAAGCGACGTACCTTGTCGAACAAGCAGTTGAAATCGACGTGAACCGTGTCGCCGGTCGTCCCGTCGAGGAGGATGTTCTCGCAGTGACGGTCGCCGAGGCTGCGCTGGAGCGGGTTAGTCTTCGCACCGCCTGCCATAGAAGCGGACGACGCACCCGAGAACGAAGCCGACCATCGAGATAACAGCGGCGGTGCGAGAGTAGGCCAGGCGAGCACGGTGCCAGGCGGAGGGCTCGGGGAAGTTCTCGAGGAACCAGTCGTGGAAGACGGGCGGGAACCTGCAGGAAAGAGTAAGCGACTGTCGAGCCGAGGAGGAGCCGTGAGGCCGCACTGGCTGAGAACCTCCTGCTCGAAGCGCTCGCCCGTGCGTTTCGGATCGCCGCGGATCGTGTCGAAAACGCGCTTGAGTTCGGGTGACTACGTACACGCTGAGCGTGAGCTCCGTTGCGAAAGAGCAGTGAATGAGTCTGCGCACCCAAGAAGAGACGCCGCGCGCTGTGTACGACTTGTTGAGGACGCTGCGCAGGACGACAACGTGCGGAACCCATTCGATCAAGCCGCACTCCTCGTTGAGCGGCACGACCGAGTACGTGCGGATGTCTGCGCGGGGCGACAATCAGTATCGACCGGAAAGGACAGAGGAGGGCACGCACTGAGCTTGCGACTGCGCGCGTCCGAGTCCTTCTTGAGCAGCTTGATGATCATCGAGTTGAACTCCATCAGCCGCGCGTCCTTGCGCAGATCGTCCTTCGGCTTGCAGAGGAAGCTGTACGAGCGGCCGTCGTCACCGCGGACGGTAATCTTGCGCGGCTTCTGCAACGAGCTCATGATGCTGATCACGTCCTCGAAGTCTGCGGCGAAGAGACTGATCAGCTTGCCCGCTACGAGTGTAGAAAGCTGTGAACGCACCCTGGAAGACGGGCAGGTTGTCTGCGAACGGCTTGTGCGATGCGGCTTGCGACGAGTCGAACGGGAGCGAGACGGTGAGCGAGCTTTGCAGCGGGATGATGAGCTTCGTCGGCACCAGCTTGTACAGCGCCGGGAACGTCTTCTTGAGGCTGAGCGTGTCGACCTTGCCGTTGATCGGGTGGTTGCACAGGGCGAGGAGCTGGTCGACCAGGCGCAGCCCCTCGTCGACGAGCGTGCCGACCGCCGATGCGGTCCTCGACGCGGCGGCCGCCTCCTATAGAAGCACAGTGACGTCAGTGAGGAAGGGAGAAGCGGGAGAGACCGTCACACACCTTGGCCTTCTGGAAGACGCGCATGTTGCGCTTCGAGCGGCGGCTCGTGTTCGACTTGGCGCCCGAGGCCATCGCCCAGAAGCCGTGGTGCGGGTAGCTCGCGAGGACCTTGAGGAGGATCTGCTCCAGAACCTCGAAGAGATGGTCGTTGCCGTGCAGGATGCGTGAGACGAGTTGCGGGAGCACCGTGAGCCACTGCAGACCGCGGCGAGGCAGTCAGCGTCGTGCCCAATAGAGAGAAGAGCGGGAGAGCGCACCAAGTATGCCGGGATGGGCTGCGTCACGGCGGCCTTGCGGACGTAGCCGTTTGTGCGCGTGAAGTTCCGCCAGATCTCGTATGCGTCGCCCTCGAGCGTCGCCTGCGGGCTGTGAGCGAGGGGTTAGCGAGCTCGGGGAGTGGAAGCAGGAGCGAACGCACTTGGTCCGCTTCGCCTTGATGTGCTCGATGAGGACGGGCCGCTCGCCCATCTCGAGCCAGATCGTGAGCAGGCGCGGTAGGGCCTGGTAGATGTACTTCGTCCCGTTCGCGACGGACCTGCAGAACAACTTGACCACGTGTGCACGGTAGCCCGCGATGTCGCTGCGAGGCGGCGAAGTCAGCGATGCAAACGGAGCGAGACAGGGCGAGGCTCACGCGGCGTAGCGGTTCGGCTTATGCTTTGGCTGCTTCTTCTCGAGCGAGTCGGCGAGGCGGTCATAGAAGTGACCGAGGTGATACGACGGGCTCTCCCAGTTAGGCGCGAGGCGGAGACCTCGAGGAAGAGCGCGACGGCCTCGTTCTGCTCGACGCGACCAGCCTCGAGCATCCAGCGTGCGCGGCGGAGGGCGGCCTTCGAAAGCGGCGACGGCTTGTCGAGCGAGACGAGCGGGTCGTTCGCCGTGCCGGGCTTGAAGCGCGCGAGAATCGGGTTGAGGCGGTTGTCGAGCTCCTGCACGGCCTTGTACGCCTGGCCGTTCGACTTGAGCAGCTTGGCGCTCTGCAGGAAGGTGTACTCGGCGTGACAGTCGCGCGCCTGGAGGATCGCGCTGTACGCCGTCTGGAAGTGGCCGGCCTTGCGGGCGATCTTGGACGTCTCGAGCCAGAGCTCGCCGACCTCGGTCTTGACGGCGTGCTCCGCGGGCGATGTGAGGCGGAAGCCGATGCGACGAAGGTTGAGGATGGGCTCGCGCGCGCGGAAGGACGGGGATGTCGCGCTGAGGCGGTCGCGCAGGGTCTTGACGAGGCCGTCGAGCTGCTGGCCGCCGTTGAGGCTGAGCTGGTGGATCGATTTGAGCTCGTCGAGGATGTGCAGGTGGACGATCGAGTCGTAGACGCGGCGGTACGACTCGCGCCCTGCCGCAACGACAGGACCGCCAAGCTGCTCGCGGGCATCGAAGAATGCCCGCTCGACCTGCTCGCGGTCACCGTTGCGGATCGCGCAGAGAACGCGACCAAAGCTCGCCTCGGAGCCCTCGAGCTCGGGGACGTCGAGCGCATCCTCGACGGAGTCCCAGTCGCCGACGAAGAGCGACGCCTCGATGTTGAACGGCGCGAGCAGGCGCTCCCAGTCGACCTCGTCGCCGCGGCTGTGGAGCAAGCCGACGATGTGCGTTCTCATCGAGTCTGCGGGCGTGCGATGGGTCAGACAAGTAGGAAAGGGTGCGGAAGAAGGCAGGTGCACCGTAGTGGCCGAGGTTGCGAAGGCAGCGGAGGAGGCCGACGTGGTTGACGGGATCGTCGGGCTTCTGCTGGAGCTTGACCTCCCAGCAGCTCTGCGCCGACGTCCAGCGGCCGGTGCTCTCATGCTCGCGGATCTGATGGAGTACGCTTGGCGAGAGGATCCGGGTCGAGATGCCCTCCATGCCGTCGGGCTCGTCGAGGTGCGCGTAGCACTCGTGCAGGTTCTCGTAGTAGACCTGGAGGTCCTTGTCGGTGTCGACGCCCTTCTGCGCGTGTTGCGCGGCGATGTGCGACTCGAAGTTGAGGAGCGAGCGCGCGTACGCCTTGCAGGTGAGCGCCGCCTGGCCAACGAGGATGTGCGGGATGTCCTGGAGTATGCCCTCGACACTGACGAGCGCCTCGGACAGCCCGCCGTCGTTGAGCGCCTTGTTCTTCGTCTTCTTGCGGAGCGCGCGGATTTCGGTCGTGCGCTTCCTCGCGAGCGTGATCCAGCGGCTGAGATGGTCCATGAGCGAGAAGACCGTCTGCGCGATTATAAAAGTGAGCGAGGGTCATGAGCAAGAGAGGAAAAGCGACGCACCTGCGCGGAGAGGAGCCGGCTGTTCTCCGAAAGGGCGTGCGTCGGCGAGACCTGGTCGGTGAGGACCGTCTCCATCTCGACCTTGATCTTGGCGCGGTCGTCCTCCGAGCCGCAGATGAGCACGTTGAGGAGGAGGTGCGGGAGGAGGTGCTGCGCGACGACCGTGTCCTCAAGGTGGAGCAGGCCGGAGAAGGCGCCGAAGACCTGCCGCGCGGTTGAACCTTGCACCCGCTGGAGGAGCTCATTCGCGAACGTGCGGATCCAGTCGCGGTACGTCGACGTCGATGAGTAGATCGGGAACGTCGCGGACGGCATGGGCTTGAGGTTGCCGAGGAGAAGCGCGTGCTGAGGAGCGGCGCGCACGCCTCCACGACGGTGCGCGGCAAGCGCTCCCACCGCCGCTGCGCGCGCTCGTCGACCTCGCCCGCGGCCTGCTGCGGGAGGATGAGGCTCGCGGTGAAGCCGCAGAAGCGGAGCAGCTCCTGGATCGCGTAGGCGAGGAACTCCTGGTGCTTCGTGTCGTTCGTGCTGCGGTACGCGCCGACGAGCAGGTCCTGGATGAGCCGGAGCGCGAACTCGATCGCCTCGTCGGTATTGACGAAGTTCTCGAGGACGATGGGCGGCTGCGGGAGCGGCGGGAGCTCGAAGCGGTCCGGGTCGACGGCGCCGAGGATGCCGATGCACTCGAACGCAGCGTTCCGCAGGAGCTCGTTCTCCGGGCCGTCCTTAACGGATGCGCCGAGGAGGACCTCGACGAGCCGGCCGATGCTCGCGTCGAACGAATCGCCCGCGGCGAGCGCCTGCACCTTCGCCGTGTTCTCCTCGAGCAGCATCTTCAGCTCGCGAAGCGCCTGCAGCGTGACGACATCGTTCTCGCTCGCGATGCGGTCGAGGAGGTGGCCAAGGCGGACGTCGAAGGTCCAGTGCTGGCGGCGCGGGCGAGGCGGCGGTTCGCCTGCGCGAGCTCCTCGATCTGGCTCAGGTCCGCCACGTCCTGCACGTAGCCCGAGAGGTTGTCGGCGTTTTCGACGACGAGGTAGTTGATCGTCTCGCAGCCGACGCGCGCTCGGGCGGCGTCAGCTCCGGCCAGAGGCGGACGAAGGCGGCCGTTGTCGGGCCGATGAACGCGCCGATGTCGCTGAACTTGAGCGACTGGAGGAAGGACCGGAAGGCGTCGAGAGTTACGAGGCGGAGGCCGGGCAGGTCGAGCGCCGTCTGGAGCGTCGCCATGATCTGCGAGATAGGGGGGTATCATGAGCGACTGTCGCTGGAAGAAATGATGGGGAAAAGCGCACCTGTGGCGAAAACCCCGCGATGGCCCGCCCGACCATCTTGGTGATGGCGTCGAGGCTGCGAATGATCTTCTGCTTGTCGCGCAGCGGGCGCTGGTGGCCCGCCTCGTGCAGGCCGCGGTTCATGTGCGAGAGAAGGCCGACGATGGCGTTCTTGAGGATGTTGGCCGTGTCGAGACGGTCACTCGCCGAGTGGCCGAGGCGGGCGCGCTCGACAGCCTTGAGCGCCCGTTCCGCCTTGGGGTTTGGCGGGGTCAGCGAGAAATCTCGGTAAACGCGAGCGGCGGACGCACCTGCGCCGTGACCTGAACGTTCTCGTTGCCGAGCTCGAGCGCGAGCTTGTACACGAGCGGGACGTTGACGGCCTCGATGAGCCTCGCGAGGACGACGCCCCTGCACTCGCGCATGAGGATCTTGAGGCCGTGCGCGCGCTGCTCGTCCGGCTGCATGTACAGGTGCGCGAGGATAGCCGACGCAACGGGCGGGTCGCACAGCATCTCGGCAACCTGGACGCGCGACGCGTCCGCGACCTGCTGCAGGAGCGTGCGCTGGTCGCGCAGGATGATGCCCGGGAGGGTGTGCTCGCGGGTGATGCGGAGGAGCGACTCGCGCGACTGGTGGAAGACCTCGAGCGCGGCGGAGAGGGTCGAGGGCGAGCTGAGGAGGACAGGGCTCAGGGTCGCGAAGTGCGGCTGGACGAGCGCGTACGGCTTGATGCCGCGGTGCGACGCCGTTTGCGAGAGCTGCGAAATGGACGTGAACAACCTGTAATCGGAGAAGGAGGACAAGCGCAACGTACCTGAAGCTTCGCGGTGCTCTTGATATAGCCGTTGCGGTGGCCGAGGCGAGCGACAACCCTCGCGAGTGCCTCGCACTCGAGCAGGCTCTGCGGCTCCGCCGACCTGCCGATTCCGAGCTGGTCAGCTACAGTTCGGAAAGAGAAGACCCGCGAGGGACGCACCTCGCAAGCTTGCCGACAAACTGCACAGTCGTCTCGGTCACGGCAGGATTCTCGCGCGAGAAGAGCTCGTCGACGATTGTGAGCACTGCTCTGACGGACCACTCGCTCGCGTCCTGCTCCTGCAGCGCCTGCGAAATGCCGAGGAGGACGTTGCTGCACGCGTTGGTTCGGTGAGCCAAGGCATTCCCAGAGAAAAGAGCGGGTGTGACGAACCCGGCCGCCATCCGCCCGCTCCTGCTCGGCCCGTCGAGCTCCTTCAGCAAAGCGTCGATGAAAGCGTCGTCGTCAAGCGCGAGCGCCGCCGCATGCTCGAGCGCACTGTGCTTGAGCAGCCTCGCCAGCGCGTTCAGCACCGCGAGGCGCAGCTTGTCGCCCTTCGCCGCGGCGAGCACAGTCGGCGCAGCGGCCGCAAGCGCCGCGAGCGGGTCCTTCGTGAAAGTGCGGTACCCGCGCGGGGGCGCCGCCGCCGCTGCGGGCTCGAGCGCATCGCACGCAGCGCAGTTCGGCGCGGGCGGGAGGGAGAAATCCCCCTCCGGCGCAGCGAACGCGAGGCACCCGCTCCGCGCGCAGGCGAGCAGCCCGACCGTCCGCGCCATCTCGACGGCGAGCGCGGGTCCGCGTCGCTGAGCGCGCTTGACAGCCGCACGACGGTCTGCTCCGCCGCCTCGCCGTCGGCGTCGAATGCGCGCGTGCCGTCGGCGCCGAAGCGCTCGAGCGTGCTCGCGCGCGCGACGAATGACCGTGCTGACCGCCTCGCCCCATGGGCCGCGCCTTCGCCGCGCAGCGGTCGAGGGCGGCGCGCCGTCGATTTCCATCGGGCCATCGCTCGACGAAATGACGTCTGCGTCGTCGAGCTTGCGGCGCTTGCGCGGGGCGAAGCCGCCCAGGCTGTCATGCTCGCCGGCGTCCGCGAGCTCGGCAACTGCGGCGTTGCGCTCGTCGTAGTCGGCGACGAGGAGGCCGTAGGCAGAGGCGAGGATGGGGGAAAAGGGCTGCAGGGCGGCAGGGAGGTTCGGCAGGGGTAGCTCGGCGTGTGAGTGCAGGAGCCGGTCGATCGTACGGAGCGGGAGGGCAGGGAGGTTGTCGAGGGCGGAGGCGGTATCGCTGTTGGCATGCTGTGGCGCGACGACGGCGAGCGCGAGTGCGAGTACCGCCGCCGCCTTGATCTCGACCTTCCCGCCGGGGGAAGCGACAGCCTCGACGAGCAGTGCCCCCTCGCTCGACAGCAGCCCCATCGCGAGCTGCTGCACCTCTGCGAGCCCCTCCGCCGCGCCGTCAGCCGCCGCCGCCTCCCTCGCGCGGCTCCACAGCCTCGCCAGCGCCTCGACCAGCGCGGCGTCAAGGTCTTCACCCTTCGGCTCGTCCACGTCCATGACCTCCTGCCCGCGCGCAGCCACGAGCCGCTCGCGCAGCTCGTCGAGCACCCTTACGGCGAGGACCTGCGCATCGCGCGCGGAGAAAGCCGCGACGGACGTTCGAGCGCGCGGGACGCGAGCGCGAGCCACTGCGCCGCGAGGGCGGCGCGCGCGTCGGCGATGTCGGCGCTGCTGTGCTGCAGCGGCTGGGTGAGGTCACGCTCCTTGCCCTTGCGGGAGGGCGGGGCGCGCTCGAGCGGCTGGAGCGTACCCGAGGCGGGCCAGCTTGCGGCGAGGAGGTCGATCACGAGCGGGCGGTACTCGGAGAGGTAGATCGAGGTGGTCGTGGCGGAGAGGAGGATGCGGAGGGTCGTGAGAGCGAGGGAGGCGGCGTAAAGGGGGACTTCAGCGTGAGGGTCGGCTGACGCGGACCGGAGGAGCTGGCCGGCTTGGAGGGCGAGAAGAGGCTGGGCTGATACGCGCGGGACGAGTCGAAGAGGGTGACGGTATGCGGGTAGGAGGAGGGCTGCGCGAGTCGGGCAGGAGCGCTGTTCCGTAGCGGGTCAGTCGGAAGCAAGTGAGTGAGAGGCGGCAGACGCACCGCGAACGAGCTTGATCATCTCGTCGACGAGCTCCTTCGCCTTGCCAATCCCTCCGTCCTTGAGCACCTCCTTATTGAGCCCGCCGCGCCACTCGACGCGGACGGCGTTCTCGCTGAGCACCTCGACAACGCCCTCGACGAGCGCCTCGAGTTTAGTGAGCGCAACCTTGCGCTCGCCCGTAACCTTCTCGTACGTCTCGACGGTGACTCCGCTCGGCGGGGACGAGAGGAGCGCGGCCTGGAGGCGGGAGCAGACGCTCAAACTCCGCCAGAGGAGGAATGTCGCCAGGTCCTCCTCGGGGTGGACGCCCTCCACGCCAGCTGCGGGCTGCATCGTCGGCGGCACGACGGCATCCTTGCGAGGCGAGCCGTTGACGAGAAGGAGAAGGCGGATGCGGGCGGTTGCGGAGGGCGACGAGCGCGAGGTGTAGAGGAGGAAGCGAGGCTTGGCCTTGATGCCGCAGAACGAGCCGGGAATCGTCGCCGCGAGCGCCTGTAGGTTCTCGGACGTCTCCGCGAGGTCTGTGTCGGGCTGGATCAGCTACACTTCGCTGCGGAGGCGAGGGAGGACGCGCCCCTGCTCGCGTCGAGGTCCATCTCGACGCCCTGCATCCACCCGCCGAGGACGCTCTTGAGGAGTGCGATCTTCTGTTCTGCATCCTGCTTGAGCTGGGGCGTGGCGATCTCTGTCGTGTCTGGCTGGACGGAGCCAGCGGGGAAGGCGTTGGCATAGATGGGGACGAGCCCGCGCAGGAGGGCGGCGGTTGCATGCGGGAGCGGCTGGGTGGCCTTGGCCTGCGTGGACGGGCCAGCCAGCGGCGCCATCGCTGCGTGCAGAGCCCTCTGAGCGGCGGGAGCGGATGGAGCGGAGGTCAACCGCGTCGAGGCACGTCCCGGTCGCGACGAGACAAGCGCGGCGGCGGCCGCACCGGGTAGCGCGCGGCGTACGAGACCGTCCGCTACAGCTCTCTCTCCATCATTTGAGCGGTCGGCCTACCCATGAAGCGCCGCAGCGAGATGTCAGGGTGGGGTGTCTCTGCCGGCTCGCATTCCTCACAGCGCTCTGCGCGCCCGGAAGCGTCTGTGAGATCAGTCTGCATAGACTCAGTAGTGCAATCACGTCGCCCACGAAGCACTCTGTGAAGCGCGGCCGTTTCATCAGCTCGCGGTCCTCGCCAGCGCACCGCTCGCGCTCCTCCTCCACGAGCCCGCCCGCCAGAGACCAGCCCGAGCCTCGCTTGCACCTCCACACACCCCGTCAGCAGCACCGACGCGCGCGCCCGCTTCTCCGGCCCCTCCCCCTCGCCTCCCCCTTCTCCTCCCCGTCACGCCGGGTCCTCGATGCCGTCGTCCTTCCTCGCCGCGTGCCGCGCCCGAGCGGTGCTCGCTCTCTCGGCGCCGTTGCTCCTCCTCGCGCTCCTCTCGGGCGTCCAGCAGGCGGCGGGTTCGGCCCTCACCACCACCATCAACGCCAACGAGCGGAGCTGCTTCTACGCTGCCGTCGACAAGGCCGGAGAGAAGGTGCGCTCCTCCCGTCCACACGATCCGTACGGTCGCACTGACCCGCCCGCAATGCGCGCAGGTCGGATTCTACTTTGCCGTGCGTCCCTCCTCCCGCTTGGCGCTGTGTCCCTCCGGCCGCACCAGCTCATACTGACCTTCCTCTCGTGCGCAGGTGCAATCGGGAGGCTCGTTCGACATCGACTGGGTCGTGACGGACCCGACGGACACGATCATCATCGATGGCGAGCGCGAGCGCCAGGGCGACTACATCTTCACGGCACACCAGCCAGGTGCGTCGCGCGTAGGTTCTCTATTGCGAGCCCATACTGACTCGATACTTTTACAGGCGAGTCCATCTCCTCCGGCGCTACGATCTCACCCGCTCCACCCCGTCGCCCCCCACCTCCCCTAGCGGAACCCCCGCCTTCGCGCAGCTTGGCCCATCCCAGCGCGTCCCGCTGACCCGTCCCCAACGTCCCACAGGCGAGTACTCCTTCTGCTTCAGCAACGACATGTCGTCCCTCAGCGAAAAGCTCGTCGACTTCGACATCATGGTCGAGTCGGAGCCGCGGCCGATCGCGCCGGCAAAGCCGACCGGGCTGACGGACCAGACGTCGTCGCTCGAGGAGTCGATCTACAAGCTCTCGGGGAGCCTGAGTAGCATCCAGCGCACGCAGCGGTACTTCCGGACGCGTGAGAACCGCAACGTGCGTCCCTCTCGCTCTCTCCCCCGGCCTCCCTGTACTGACGCGTCGTGCACACGCAGGTGTCGACCGTCCGCTCGACCGACTGGCGCATCCTCACCTTCTCGCTCCTCGAGAGCGCGTTCATGGTCGGCATGAGTGCCTTCCAGGTCTGGGTCGTGCAGCGCTTCTTCTCGGGCCCGTCCCGGCGTAGGGTTGTCTAGGCGCGTGGACGTGCAACGTGGAGGAGGCTTAGGTTCTTTCCGTGGGTGCGTGAGAGAAGTGGGAGCGGGAACGCGAGGAAATCTCCGCCCCGCTGAGAATGGCTGAGGTGCCGGGTAGAGGGCGCGAGGACGGAGAGCATACGCGAGTGCAACCACAACGCGACAGGTCGGCACGCTGCTCGCGGAAGACGCTCTCTTCGCGCGCAAATTGGGGAAGAACGACTCTCGGGAGACGCGGCACGGCGATGCGGAACTGCTGGACATTTGGCACTACTCGGATCGATGAAGGGTACTGTGCATTCGGATTCGGTTCATCAGGCTGCGAGCGGTGGAACGAGTCAGCCGTTGTTGCGAGCGAAAGGTAGGAGGCAAGGGCGCACCTCGTCGTTCCTCCTTTCCTCCCGTTTACCGCCCGCCGCGAGCCGAGTTGCCGCTCGCGCCACCGACCGAGTTCTGGTAAGAGCCGCTCCTGCAGGTGGGCATGCCAAGGTCAGCGCCGTTCGGGTAGGCAGGGCTATCACGTGACAAAGCCCCGCCAAGGCGCAAGCGAAGGACGGGACGCACTTCGAGTCGTTCTTGCTCGTCCACTGGTGCGGCGTGTCAGCCGACTTGATCGTCCCCTTAGTGAGGATGATCTCGATGATGGCGTCCTCGTTGCTCGTCTCGAACACGGTCTCGAGCTCCTGCTTGCTCGGGCGGCGGAGGAGGCCCTGCGAGCCCTGGCCCGTGTGGAAGATGTCGAACGAGTCGACAATGTCGACAAGGGGGACGGTGCTGTGTACGGGTGGGCAGGGTCAGCCTCGGCGGGAAAAAATGCGGGAAGAAGGGATGGAGGCCAGCGGAACGGCGATGACGAGGTGGGGGAGACGTACCGGTCTGTGAGTGCGCGACGAGACGACGGGGTACTGGTTAGCATGGTACGGATGACGAGAGAGGCGCTGCAAGCTCGCCACCGCCCTTCCACTTGTCCGCGGCTGTGGGGACAGCTCGGGTTAGCGTTCGTCGACGGGAGGGAGGGGACGGGAGGAGCGCACCCGCAACGTCGCCAACGACGACGATCCACTCGTCAACGGACTGCGAGTCGGGCTTGTAGACAGCCTGCGTGCGCGGACGGGACTCGAGTCAGCTGCGTGCGTCGTGGAAGGGAGCGGGTGAAGGAGGTGGGGGACTCGCCTTGTGGTAAGTCTTGGCCATGTTGGATGCTGCAGGCTGGCATGCGTGAGTGCTGTGTTGCTGGAGAGTGGCTGAGTGAAGCGCACTGCTTGAAGTGGTGTGCTGGAGGTGGGAGAGTGAGGGAGAAGAGCGACTTGGCCCAACTTGGCCGAAGGCGGGGGCAGCTCTCGCCTTGACACGTGTCATGACGCGTTCCTCCCGGCCGCCGTCCCCCTGTTCTCTAACTTTCTTTCCTGTGTAGAAGCAGTATAGCAGGACGAATAACGGTAGCGGAGCGCGTGTCACCACGTCCCGAGGCGGAGGGAGCCGCTGTACAACGCGACGCTGCGAGACACGTTTGCGCTGCTGCGCGCGAAGTCCAAACAAAGCGCCGCCCGTCAAGCTCGCACACCACCCCAGCACGCTCAGTCTGCGTGGCTGCTTGCTAGATATCCGGCCTGCACCGCACCCGCTCGACGGCGCCCTCATCGAGCTCCCAACGACCGGACGAGCTGCGCCTTCCCATCTCGAGCGGGAACCCCGGACAGCTCGCCACTTCGCCGCCCTGTGCGCCATCTGCAGAGCTGCAGCCCGCCAGACCAGCAGCACCTCCAGCCAGGGTTGATCGAGCGCCGCAACGAGGCCCGCCGCCGCCGCCGCCCGCGCCTTGCTTTCGCGAGGCGCGCCTCGCTGAACTCCCCGACTCGCCTCGCCCCGCGAGCAGGGCCAGCGATGGAACCGCGCGCACCGCCGCACCGTATCGACACGGCGGCGCACCTCAGCGGAGACCAAGCAGCAGGTTGCCCCGTCGCCCGCGCAGGCACACCTTGACGGGCGTTGACGACGGCGCCTCGCCCTCCTCAGCAGCGCGCGACGAGGCGTGCTTCGCCGCTCTCGGGATAGCCCTGGCACGGACAAGTGGCTGGGAAGACGCAGTGGGGCGCTGGCCCTGGGCAGGCGCGACCCGAGCGGAGGCAGCGCGAGCAGCCTCTTGGGGAACGCGAGCGACTCGGCGTACGGCACGCTTGACGAGCTCGACTCGGCGCGCGACGACGATGACGAGGAGGCGTGCGAGCTCGACGCCCTCTCGCCCACGAGCGAGCGCGGGCCAGAGTGGCGCGAGCGCGTCGAAGCGACGTTCACGGCCCGCTCGCGGCGAAGGGTACAGGCTGCCGTCGGCGCAGACGGCTGGCGGTTGCGGACGAGCAGCGGGGCCGGCGACGGGCTGTACTGGCGGCGCACACTCGACCAGCGGTGCGAGCCCGCCGGCGTGGACGGGACGGCCCGCACCTCCCCCGACGTCGCGCAGGAGCCCGTCTTCACTTTCGACGTCGCCTACGACGCCGACTCGTCGTTCGAGAGCCTCGACTCGCTCTACCCGCTCGGCTCGACCCTCCCGTCCGCCTCGACCTCGCTCTGCAGCTCGCGCTCATCGCCGGAGCCCAGCGAGTGCGGCGAGTCCGACTCGGCCGCGACGCGCCTCTCGATAGCGCACAAGCGAAGGAGGCTACTGCAGGTCGGTGGCGAGACGGCCGAGGAGCTCGGTGCGAGCTTCCTCGCGCGGCGGCACACTCTGCCGCGCCGGAACAGGACGCGGGAGCCCGGCCGCAAGGTCTCGGTCGTCTCGTTGAAGAGGGCGCGGCGCGCGTCAGCGTCGTCGAGCGTCGAGGAGCTGGCACCGCCGCCCTCTTCGCGCCCCTCGCCGACTTTCTCCTCGCGGTTCCTGCCCCTGTCCCGCACAGTCGTCATCGCGACCTGCGTCGTCTCGCTCGCATCCCTCGTCTCGCCCGCCCCGCTCGTCGTTCTGCTCTCGCCCGTCCACCTGCGGCACGCGGCGTCGGCTGTCGACCTTGCACTACAAGTTGCCAACGCCGCCCTCGCGCCCTTCCTCGTCCAGCCGACCGTCCCCTCTCTCACCCTCTCCGTCCTCAACCTGCACCTCATGCGCGCACTCGATGCCTCGACATCCTCGACGTCCTCTCGAGCGAAGGGTGCGGTCGTCGCGGCGGTGTGGGCGGCGATCGTCTCCATGCGGTGCCTCGCGAGCTGGGTCTTCGGGCGCGTGCTCGGCTGGGCGCACCCGCAGTTCCTCTCCACGCGGGCGATCCACGAGGTCGGCTCAGGTGCGTGCTCCCCCTCGCTCGCTTCTTGGATCAGAACTGACGCAGTGTCGTCCGCAGGACTCGCCCCGCTGCTCCTCGCCCTCTACCTCATCGACCTCGCCTCCTGCCGCCGCAAGGATGCCCTCCCGGCGTCCGTGCCAGCCTTGCTCGCCGCGAGCTTCCTCGTGCCCGCCGCGCACGGAGGCGCCGGCTTGTGGCTCGGCTTCTGCGCCGTCCTTGTCGGCCTCGTCGCGAGCGTTGGCATCGCCGCCTGGCACGCCCTCTCCACCTTCTCAGCACATCGTCCCCCCGCATCTGTCGCGCCGGTACCCGCAACTCGCACGTCGTCGTCGATCTCGCACTTTCTCGCAATCCTTCTCTTGCCGACTCTCGCCCTGTATCCCGCCTCGACGCCTACCACACCAGCACAGACGGACCTCGCCTTCTCGCAGCTACACTTCGCATCCGGCCCTCCTCACAGTCCTCCTCATGACCGCCCCGCGGCCGGGCAACCCCGACTTCCTCCTCCAGACGATCGACAGCTGGCTCGGCGCCTTCCCGACCCCGACCCCGCCCTCCCCTCTTCCCCAACGTCCCTCGCCGCCAACTCGTCCTCCCTCCTGCCCTCCGCCCCGCCGACCTCCTCCCGCCTTCGCCTCGTTGTCTACACGCACTTCGCGACGCACGCGCAGTTCAACCTCGCGCGTGCGCACTTCGCCTCGAGCGCCAAGGCCGCGCACTACATCTCCTGGGCGCGTGATCCCCGCGCGCTCGCCCCCGGCGCGGAGGACCGCCTCGACCAGCGGCTGCACGTCGCGCGCGGGCTGGCGCATGCCGCGCAGATGGGCGGCGCGTACGTCCTCCTCACTGAGGACGACTTCCCGCTGTGCGAGGACGCGCGCGAGGGCGAGGCTCGGAGCTGGAGGGCGCGTGGGAGAAGCTCCAGGCTGCGTTGGTCGCGACGAACGCGCGCATGCCCGAAGGCGACGCGCTGAGGATAACGGCGGCGAGGTCGCGATGGGGCATTGCGGCCTCTTCCTCGCGACGGGCGGGTCGGGGCTCGCCATCCGTACGCCGCTCGCCGCGCGGCTGCCGGCGCTCCTCCTCGGCGCCGACGACCCGGACGGCTCGGCGCGCGAGGCCGCCGCCGCGAGGGGCGAGATCCGCCTCCGCCGCGAGGGCGACGGCGCCGACACGCCCGACCTCGTCATCCAGGACTGCCTGCGCGGCAGGCTGCCCGAGTGCGCGGTGTGCGCGCCAGGCGCGGGCGGGCCGGAAGGCAGCGCGCGCCGGCCGAGCTGGAGGGAGGGCGAGCGCGTCGGGAAGAGCGGGCTCGCGGGGACGGAGCGCCTCCTCCAGCGCCATCTGGGGTACAACGCGAGCACGCTTCCTGGGAGGATGTATGGCCGCGAGGAGTGGGCGTGCGGGTGGAGGCAGCCGTTCGTGCGTCGCGTTTCTCTCTATCCTCGCTGAGCGTGTACTGACCACATTACTGCGCGCAGAACGGCGAGCCCGACGTGCTCACCGTGTAGGCGGTCAGCCTTCTCACCCTTCCTCTTCATCCCCCTCCTGGCATCCTCGCCTGCCCCTCCCCCTCAACCCCGCTCTTCCGTGATAGACCTTCCTTTCGCCTTCGCTAGCGTACTAAATTATCCCTACACTCCTTCACGCCGCGCTCGCCTCGAGCATAGACACTTCTTCCACCCTCCGTCCTCTTGTCGTTGTCCCCTTCGTACCCACTCCTGTTGCTCCGCCCTCTGTTCTTTCGTCCGTACCCCCTCGTTCTGCACGCACTGTTCTCGCCTCCCCTCGCCCGCACGCTACCGTGGGACTGCTTCGCACTGCGAGTTCTCACTCTCTCCGCTCTTCCGCCCACGCCGATGGCAGCTCCTTCTGCAAGATACGGACAGGGCCAAGCACGCCTGGCTCCCCGTCAATCAGCAGATCTGCAATTGGCCTTCCGCGAGGAGAAAGCGAGCGGGGCCAGACCTTGAGCGCGAGATTGCGGCCGGCGCGGGCGCCGCGAGGAGCACGGCATAGCTGCAGGTTCTGAGTGCTGCTGGCCGGAGCGAGTGCGCTTGCAATTACCGGCTATGGGACAGGTGCAAGCGGGCCCGGAGATGCGCGTGCTTGCGGGAGGAGCGCGACGAGCAGGGTGCGCCTCGCATCGCCTGCAGAGGCGGGTCGCGTGATGTGTCCTGATGGAGCGCAGTGAATAGCGCACACGCTTGCCTGGTCAAGCGGTGCGGTTGCGTCGCAATGGTGGATGCGATGCCCTCATCAGGAAGGCGCGCCCGCCGACGAGGGCGGGTTCCGGTGGGGCAAGTCGCGGCCTGGACCTGGGCTGGCGAGTGCTCTCCTTGCACTGGATCGTGCGCGGAGGCTCTCTGCGCTGGGAAGACCCGCGTCGCCCTTCTCTGCTGCCCTCCCTCCGCGCCGTGCTCTTCCTCCTCCCACCCCGCGCTTTCTCTCGCCTGCGCTTCGTGCACCTGCTCAGCACACCCAGCTGCACCGTCAGTGACCCGCACATCGCGCCCAGAGCTCCCCGCCCCGAGAACAAGCACCGCCTCGCCCCCTCCCCATCCTCACCTTACAGCCCGCCCACACGCCTCCGCCCCCCGCCCGAGCAGTTACAGCCATGTCGACCAAGCTGGACGAGCGCCGCCGGTCGTCCGGCACCAAGGAGAAGCTCCTCAACGCCTTCCGCCGCGTCTCGCTCGTCCGCCGGCCCTCACAGGAGCACGTCCTCCCCCTCGCCGGACCTTCGAGCAGCTCGAGTCGGAGCAGCGACGACAAGGCAGGCGCAGCGTCGAGCAGCGCTCCTGTACGCAGGCCGAGCCACATCCGCCAGAAGCCCTCGCTCGACTCTATCGCCAGCGTCGCGAGCGTCGCCAGCCCGAGCAGCCGCGGGTCGAGCGTCCGGCCGCCGCAGCAGAAGCTCAACAGCTCGAGCCCGGCAAGCGAGCTGCCGCAGACGTGTGTCCCTCTTCCGCCTCGTCTTTCAATGAGCCCGACTGACCTTCTCCTCGCCGGCTGCAGGTGGGAAGAGTGGAACTACGCGTATCAGCACGGCTTCATCGGTGTGTCATTGACGCTGTCTCGAGCTACAAAGGCGGCGGCATTGACCCTCGCCCGCTACCCGCAGACTTTGATGACCCCCCTCCCCCGCCGTCCGACCTGCGCTCCTCCGAGTTCGCAACCATGACGGGGCAGTTCCGCGCACCCTTCCCCGCGAACGAGACGAGGCGCCAGCGCGCGGTCGACTCCATCGGGCTATTCAACCGCCCAAGCCCGTCGTCGGCGAACAAGCGCCGCGCTTCGCTCAAAGGCCCGCGCGACGCGTCCGGCGCGCCTGCGCAGAAGCCCGCGCCCCCACCGCCCTCGTACCCGGACGCGAGCGCCGACTCGGCGCCGACGTACGAGGCGGAGGAGCACGGCGTGGAGGACGAGGACGAGGAGGACGAGGACGAGGACGAGGAGGGCGTGACCGCCCAGGTGACGAAGCGGCAGGAGGGCCCCATGCACCCCGCGCTCGAGCGCCTCGCGCAGGAGGCGAAGAGGCGGTTCGGCGTCGACGCGACGACCGTCTCGCTCATGGACCGCGACGAGCAGGTCTTCCTCGCCGACGATGCGTGCCGCTTCCTCGAGGACCGCGACTCGATCCCGCGCGAGCGTGCGTTGCTTCCGCCTCTCTCCCCCGAACTACTGAGCTGACTTCTCCCGCCCGCAGTGACGTGCTGCTCGCACGCAATGCTCAAGGCTCGTCGACCGGCACCAAGGACCCGCTCGTCATCCTCGACTTCGCCAAGGACTGGCGATTCCAGAAGAACGGCTTCGGCTCGTACGAGAAGGGCTTCTACGCCGCGGCGCCGATCATGCTCCCCGCGCCGATGGGCGACGACCAAGGCTCGTACCCGGGCGGCATCTTCTGCCTCCTCGGCGAGAAGCCCAAGCAGGCCTTCTCGCCGCAGGACCGCCTCGACCTGCAGGAGATGGCGGACCGCGCGTCGCTCGAGATCCAGCAGTACGCGGCGCACACGCGGCGGGACAGGCGCGTCGAGCTCGCGCAGAAGCGGCAGGAGTGGAAGAAGTCGAAGCTCGTGCACAAGGTCTCGTCGCGGGTCAACGCGCTCGACACGGTCGTCGAGATCCCGACGCCGCCGCGGTCGCCGGACCTCGGCCCGATCGACCTCGGCGACGCAGCCGAGGAGGAGCTGTTCGCGCAGGCGGAGGAAGAGCTTGGCGCGCCGCGCCGGCCGTCGCTCGTCGAGTCGATTGGGTCCGACGGCGCGATGAGCGATCTGCACACGACGAGCGTAACGCCGACGTTCAGCTCGCGGCGGGCGGGGCGGCCGGGCGTCCTCGCCGCGCCGCCGAAGCCGCTCGCACCCGAGGTGCAGTCGGTGCTCGACCTCTCGACGCAGCTCGTCGCCGAGTCGATCGAGATGGACTTTGCGTACGTCGTCGCTGTCGACGTCGCGGCGGCGCGGCGCGGCGCGGCGTACGCGGGCGAGTCGGACGCGAGCAGGTCGCCGATCCGGCTCGTCTCGACGTACGGGATGCCCATCCCGCCGCCGCTCTTCTCGGTCGAGTCGCACCTCGAGACGCTCGTGTCGACGCACAGCGCGCTCCTCTTCACCGAGGAGGACTTCTCGGGCGCGGTTGGCGAGTTCAGCACGGGGTTGCTCGTCAAGATTGCGACGCGCGACGACGTCGGGTACCTCCTCGGGTGCTTCAGCGAGGACGGACGGCGGGTCCTCAACCAGGAGGACCTGCTGTTCCTGCGCTCGTTCGGGCGGGACCTGCGGAAGTACACCGACCAGCTCTCGTAGCCTCCCCGGCCCTCGTCCTCTTGCTTTCCCCCTCGCCTCGTTTCTCCCCTCGCGTGTTTGTCGTACCCTATCCGTGCCCTGTGTTGCAACCTGTCTTGTCGGATCTTCCACTTCCAAGAGATTGCGAGAAGAAAGGCGCGTCGCGCTCAGTTCCCCGGCCCGTCGCTCTCGACGCGCTCCCCACTCCTCCGTCTCGCCGTCGCTGCCTCGAGCGGACGTCTCCCTGCGCCGCACCTCACAGACACACACACAAAAGCCGCCCAGCTTGCGCGCACCCTCCTTGCAGCCATGCACGCGTCTCCTCGACCGCGGACACGGGTCATCGCGCTCGCACTCGTCGCGCTCCTCTCGCTCTGCGCGCCGGGGCTCCTCGTAGCAGCCAAGGGCGGGAGCACCGCAGAGGTCCAGAGCCTCCGCGGCAGCACCGAGAAGACGGTGCCGCTCCGCACGCACTCGATCTACGCCCGTGCGTCTCGCTCTCTCCCTCGCGTGAGCGGACTGCACTGACGAGGACGCGGACCCGCAGCCTATGTCGACTCTGACCTGCAGAATCGGTGGTTCGACTTTGGCGGGTCGACCATCATCAACACGAACAAGCACATCCGCCTCACACAGGACCGCCCCTCGCAGGCCGGCTGGCTCTGGAGCCGCCTTGCGCTTGCGCCGAGCTCGTTCGAGATCGAGTTCGAATTCCGCGTCGACGGCAAGAGCAACAACATCTTCGGTGACGGGTTCGCAATGTGGCTCACGAGGGGCAGGGCGGGACAGGGGCCGGCGTTCGGCAATATCGACTACTGGAACGGCCTCGGCATCTTCTTCGACACCTAGTCCGTCCCGTGCTCCTCCTCGCCTCAACGAGAGGCCCCCCCCCCCCCGCCCCGCTGACCCTTGCCCCGCTACCCCGTCTACAGCGCCAACTCCCGCCACGCCTACTCGTTCCCGCGGATCTACGGCATCCTGAACGACGGCAAGACGTCGTACGAGGTCGGCAAGGACGGGCAGGGGCAGGAGCTCGGCGCGTGCTCGGTACGCAGCACTCGCTCCGCGTCCTCGCGCCGCCCTCCCCGCTCGGGGAGCTGACCCGCAGTTTTGCGCGCGCACAGATCGACTTCCGGAGAACGGATGTTACGGCCAAGGCGCGCCTGACCTACTTCAAGGGCAAGTTCCTCGAGGTGCATCCCCCCCCCCTCGCCTCACTCGCTGTAGCCCCGCTCACCCGCCCCCCGCTCGCAGCTCGCCATCCAGCATGCCAAATGGGACGAGTGGACGACCTGCTTTGCCGTTGAGGGCATCGAGCTCCCGAACCAGCCATTCCTCGGCTTCACGGCGCTCACGGGCGATGTTAGCGGTGCGCTTGCGTTCGCTTTCGCCGCTGGGGCTTCCAGCTGACCCTTCTTCGCATCGCAGACGCACACGACATCATCTCGGTGACAACATCGAACAGTGCGTCCCGCCTTCGCGCACAAAGCGAACCGCGAAACCAGTCTGACCACCTGCCCGCAGTCGCCTACCACGCTCCCGCCGCAGCGGCCGTACGCCTCTCGGCAGTTTCTCTCCCTCCCGCATACCTGACCACTGTCCCCGCAGAAAAAGCCGCCACCCCGCCGCAAGATTCCCGGCGCGTCGTTCTTCTCGACCGTTTTCTCACTCCTCAAGTGGGTCCTGCTCCTCGCCGTCATTGTCCTCGCCGTGGTCGCCTACCGTGGACGCCGTCGTCAGACGAGTTTCAAGAGGTTCTGAGTAGGCTGGCGGGGCGGGAGCGGAAGGACGGACATCGGAGCCTCTCTTTGTGTAGTCAAGCATCCCAGGCAACGCAGCGCATGATACCTCTTCCTTGACAGCGCTCTACACCGCACATTGCGCGCTACTCGTCGATTCCCAGCTCCTCGAGCACCTCCTCCAGCGCCTCCCTCGCAAGCGGGATCCACACCCACTCACCACCCTCCTCAGCCGCATCGTCCTCCTCGTCGTTCACGCCCTCGACAATGTCGGGTGCGGCGCGCGATGTCCGCACGACGCCGTGGTCCTTGAACTCGGACAGGAAGCCGTCGACTTGGTCGGGGTGGGTCGCGATGAGCGCATCGGTCGCTTTCTCCTTAAGCCTGCGCGGGATAGTTTCGTGAGCTCGACCACGAGGAGGAGGGGAGGAGAGGAACGCACGAGTGCAGCGTCATCGCGACGGGGGCCTTCTCGCCCTCGCCCGCGCTCGTGAGGCGCACCGCGCGCTCGACCTCGCGCGGCAGGCTCTCCGCCACGCGGACCTGCTCCTGCCCAAGCATGTTGAACAGCCTCCGCGCGCGGTCCGTCACGCTCGCGAGGACGTGCGTCGCCGACTGGGCGAGGGACGATGCCGTCGGATCGAGCGAGGCCGACAGCGGCGGGAAGACGCTCGGCGGGAGGAGGTGCGAGAGCGTGCCCTGTGCGGAGACCTCCACGTCGTACGGGACGAGGGTCGACACGTCGTGGTAGAGGAAGGTGAACGCCCGGAACGTGAGGTGCAGGTCGGCCGCTTCGCTCGAGGACGAGGCGTCGGCCGTGGGCGGCCGCGCAGTCGCAAGCGCCGTGGGGAAGAGGAGCGGTGCGCGGGCGTGGTCGATCGACGCGACGAGGTGGATGTGCGGCTGCGCGGCGAGGAGCGCCAGGAGCGAGATATGCTTTGGCAGGCGGAGAGAGGGGCCGTCGAGCGAGTGCAGGACGAGGTAGATCGGCTTGAAGCCGGCGTTCGCGGATGCTTCGGCGCGGATCGACGCACAGAGCCGCCGCACGCGGGACTCGAGCGCGGAGACCGGGCGCGCGGCCTTGTACGCGCCGGCAGCCTGGCCAGGCGCGGCCTTGCCCTTGCCCTTCGCCTTGCTCGGCGTTGCGGCGGCGGCTGCGCCCCGTTTGCGCTTGCGCGGCGTCGCTAATTCCTCGTCTTCTTCGTCCTCATCGGCGGCGTGCCGACCTCCATGCAGCCGAACGAGGTCCTCGAGCGCGGTGACGAGGTCGACCATAGCAGCGGCGGTGTCGTACCCGTTGACGACGACGACGTTCCCGCGGCTCCTCGCGCGCTCCGCAAAGCTGTTCAGCATGGTGCGCTTGCTGCCCAACCCCGTGAGAAGGAGGTTGAACCCCTGGTCGAGTTCCCACAGCCAGCGCGCGAACTTGCCCTTCGCGCGCTCAGTCCTCGCCTTGCTTGCGTCGCGGTGCGCCTGGAAGCCCTCGTTGGGCGCAGCGTCGAACTTGCGGAGCGCGGCGGCGTACGATGCGAGGGTGAAGGCGGGGTCGATCGCGGTCGAGAGGAGCGAGTCGCTCGTCTTGGTCGTCTGCGTCGAGTAGAGCATGTACGCGTCGCCCGCGCTCGCCGTCACGAAGGTCGTCGGCTCTTCGTCGTCCCTGAACGCGTCGTCCGCATCCGACTGGTCTGAGTCGCCCGCCTGCGCCGCGAGACGGGCGCGCCGCTTTGTGGGCGAGGGCGAGGGCGCTGCATCGTCGGCGGCCTTGCGCTTGCCCTTGGCTTTGGCCGAGGGCTTTGCTGGCGAGGATTTGGGCGTGCGCGTGCTCTTGCGCGGAGGCATCGCGGAAGGTTGAGGCGAAAGAGGCGAGCGGAGAGGGTTGCCTCGGGACATGCTCGCCGCCTCGCTAGTTTGCGCAAGCAGGTCGCTGCGTTGCATCTGAAGTACTATGTCAACCTCCCGCTGCGGTCCCAGTTTCTTACGCGCGGTCCCCATCTCTCTGCTTCTCCTCATCACCCCTTCCCACTGATGAGGCTCTCACCTTGCGTCCACGGCTTGCGGAGCGTTCAGGCTCGTTGTTCTGCCTCTTTGAACACAATACAAACGCGGGCGACTACTCCAGGCGGCCGTGCAGCTTTCGATCGCCGCTCTCCGCTCGTCTTTCACAAACCTCACGCCCCTCTGCTCGTTTGCCATGCCCTCTGGCCATCTAGCGCGTCCCGTCCGGCCGTCTGCATAACGAGTGCAGCGTCTGAAGCCCCGGCCTGCCACCTCCAGGCATGTGCAGGCTGCGAATCGCTCGTCGGGTGCGCCTGCTACTCAATCGCGCTGCCTCCAGTACCAGAGACTGGCTGTACGTGGACCGGCACCCACTACCCGCTACCTGCCGAGTTTCATCTAATCTAGCGGAACCGTCCGGGGCGTGTAGGTGACGCTGGGCGACCATGACCGCGCCGGTGGCGCTCCTGATCTTCGTTTCCGCCGCATGATGTTCGCCTACTCCGCCAATACTAGGTCGAAGGTCGACACGACTGCCAAGAAATGTACCTCCACTGTCTTCCACTTCAGCAGGTGCGGCTGAAAGCGCCCGCCCACCCCTCTCTGGAGCGAGGCAGCTGAGAATGTGGTGGGGTTTTCTTCGTTACGCTGACCTTTCCCTCGCTGCTCTAGGCTTTCCCTTGCTTGAGCTGCTGGGGCGCGAAGATGGGAACGCGGGTGCAGGAGCTCTGCTGAAAGGCTGAGCCTGCGCTGCAAGAGAGTGCGAGAGGTTGGTGCTGCGAGGTGCATGGAGGGGACCATCGACGGCCCGCCCGACCCCTGTCCGAGACTCGCTGCCAGAAAGCGCATCGACCGGGTTGTCAGAGTTCACCGGAGCAGAATGCACGATGCGAATAGCACGACAAAGACAGGACAAGTACGGAGAAAAGGGAGCGCAGGTATAGGAGGGGTGCGAAGGGAAGGTACAACAAACGGGCGCGGACGGACGGAGTCGGAAGGATACGGGTAGACAGGACATGCGAGAACGGAGGACAGGGTGATAGGGTTAGACGACACGCGGAGTGAGGGAAACATAAGGGACGGGTATAGCTTCAACGGCTCCTCCTCCTCCTCCTTCTCCTCCGCCCCGCCGCGCAGCTACTTCTCGCCTCCTCCCTTCCACAGTACACACGTCTCACCACCCGTCCGTCCCGCCAAACCGCCTGTACTCGACCAAGCGACACTCGCTCGTCGCGTCCCTCCCCAAACCCTGCACGCCCTCCTGCGCCCGCGGGGCCGGGGTCGGGGTCGCGCGTCCCGACGCGGGCGCACGCTCCTTCCCCTTCGCTGACGCGGCCGACGCAGCGGGGAAAGCGGGGGGAGAGGAGAAGGCGATGCGGAACCACCCGCCTGAGCGGGTGAACGCGATGAGCTGCGCCTCCTTCTTTAGCGCGGGTGGCTCGAGCTCGGAGGGCGCGGCGGAACGGGAGGCGGAGCCGCGGCGAGAGTGTCGCGCGTGCTCAGCGGAGGTCGGGCGCGCGGTGCCGGGCGCTGCGGCGGAGGAGGACAACGCCGAGCCTCGCCGCCCCTGCGGCGGTGTCGGCGTCTGATAACGCTCGGGGCCGTCGTCTGAGGTCGCATCCGGCGCGTCGACCTCGATCCACGCACAGACGCAGACATCGTCCTCGACGGTCGGGGTGCCGCCCTGCTCGCCCGCCGCCGGGGCAGGGGAGAACGGCGTATTGGGGTACGGGCCCGGGTTGGAGAGGCTGAAGGGGAGGCGGGAAGCGGGCGGGCCCGGAGGCGGGAGGCGGAACTGCGCGTGCGACCAGGTCGAGGAAAAGTATTTGGGGAGGTAGGGCTTCAGGAGGGAGAACTGCTTCTGCCGCGGGGTGCTGCGCGCGCATCGAGCCGTAAGAGGACGAAGCGAGCGAAGGGTGAAAAGAGGAACGCACGACGCCCCGCTCTCGCTCCCGCCCTCGGCGCGGTCGCGCTCCTCCCTCCTGAGGTCCCAGCAATGCACCGTCCCCTTATCGCTCGACACCGCAACCCTACTCCCATCTCCACTGAGCGCAACGCCAAAGATCTCGGCCGAGTCGGTCCCGCGCCGCAGCTCGCGGAGGAGGAAGCTCCCCCTTGCGTCCCACACGCGGACGAGCGTCCCCTTTGCGCTGCTCGTCGCGAGGACGCGCCCGTCTGGCGTGGTTGCGAGGGCCGAGAGGGCCGACTCGTGCGCGAGGAGGACGGAGACGGATGGGTAGGGCGAGGCGAGCGGGTCGTGCGACGGCGAAGGGGGGAGCGGCGGCGAGGAGGGGTCGAGCGGAGGGAGGTGCACGAGCTGCACCTGCCCGGGCTGCCGACCGGGGAAGGCGAGGAGTGTCGCGCCTGGTGCGGAGGCTAGTGCGACGAGACCTGCGAACGTGCAGGTGAGTAAGCTCCACGAGCGGAGGAGGAAGTGGGGGCGAGAAAGCGCAGGCGCACCCTTCGGGTTATCGGTCGTCTCGTACCCGCCCTCACGCCAGATCCCCGCGCCTCCCTGTCCGAGCACAAACACGATGACGCGCCTCCTGAGCACGACGACGAGGCGGTCCCTCCGCGCGGCCAGCCCACGGACATCCTCCCTGAACTCAAGCTCGGCGACGGGGGCGCGCGCGCGGTCGTCCCAGAGGACGACCTTGTTGGGCGGGTAGAGCGGCGAGGGCGGTCCGCCGACGAGGAAGAGGAGGTTGGAACGCTCGAGGGGGAGGACGATCCGGAGCGAGGCGTTTGGGAGGTCTGCGTCTCCTGCGGATCAGCGCGCGCACGGGAAGGCAAGGGAGGGAGCGCACCTCGCCGAGTGACGACCTCCAGTGGCTGGGTGCGGTAGACGACCCAGCCCTCGACGGTCGACGTCGCGAAGAGCGAGCCAGAGGCGTTCAGGTGCACGCCAGTGACGGGCGAGGGCGGCGCGTCACTGAGCGAATGGGCGGGGAGATGCAGCGCCATCGAACATCGGCGCCCGAGCGGGCAGGAGCAGTGGAGCGGGTCGAAGTGGGGGAGGCGAACCGACTGATGAGGCGGAAAGCGGGTGGCTCCACCTCTCCTGGACGGACCTGCCCTCGCGCATCGCGTTCAGACATGCCAATTCAACGCCGCCTCGCTGTACCAGGCGCGCCCGAAGCGACAAGCGTGCTTACGGCTTTCCTCAACCCCCCCTATACACAGCTCTACAAGCACACCCTGCATTGCCTCGATCTAGTCACAGGCCTCACGCATCGACCTCCATGCTCGCGCCCGCACCCGCGCCACTGCCTTCCGGCCGCTCGCGAGCCCGCCCGCAACGGGGACGACCTCCTCGGCGACGATGAAGCGCTTGATCTCTGCGCGCGGGGGTGAGGGGGTTAGAGGCTGCGAGAAAGTGAGAGGAGGAGAGGGACGCACCCTCGTGAGTCCACGCGGTGACGCCTCTGCGGACGGAGAGAAGGGTGAGCGGGAGGAGGACGAGAGGGAGAGAGGGAGGTGACGCACCGCCGCCACTTGTAGTTGCGCTCCTTCTCGACCTTCTCGTTCGGCATGCGGAAGTTGCGGAGGTAGTCCGTCTTGGCCTTGCCGGTGTACTTGCCCTCGGGGGTGACCTCGCCCTCAATCACACACACGTCGACGTTGCTGCCCGAGCCGAGGTCGTTCCAGATACCTGCCTCGATCGCAGCGGCGACGACCTCGACGGCCTCGTCGCGGGTCATGTTCGGCCGCCACGACGTCTCGAACACGGCCATGGCCGCGAGCGAGCCGGACCCCATCGTCACGTACGGGAGCTTGTCGGTCGAGCCGTGCGGCGCGACCGTGTAGAGGTGCGGGCCCGTCACGTCGATGCCGCCGAGGACGAGCGCAGCGCCGACCTGCCCCTGGTACCTGCGTAGGCGGGAATGGTGAGCAGGCGGCGGGGCGAGGGGAGGAGGAGGGCGTACTGGAAGAGGTACTGCTTGAGCATGGTCATGGCGGTCGCGACGAGCGGTGGCCGGCCGGTCGAGAGCTCGTGGAGCTTGATGTTGGAGCTGATCATGTTGGTCGTGCTGCACGCGGACGGAGGGACGCGTAAGTGGGGGAGCGGGAGGAGCGAATGCGTGGGACGCACAACTCGGTGTCGGCGGCGGTACCGGCACCGCAGCAGCGGATGTGCTCCGAAATGAAGTGGATCTGTGCAGGCGTGAGCGTGTCAGTTCGAGCGAGTCGAGGGAGAGGGCGAGTAGGGAGCGCGCCTTCTCGCAGTTCTTGTCCGCGACGATGAGGCCCTCGGTAGCGCGGGTGTCTGCGCCGAGGACGATGCCCTTGTCGTAGACGATGCCTACGATGGTGGTACCGGTCGAGGTCGCGCGCGGGAGCCCGAGGTTCTTTGCGGCGAGGGACGAGTTGCGGAGGGCGTTCTCGAAGGAGAAGCCGGTCTGGGGCTGGGCGAGGGTGGCCATGGCGTGAGGGTGACCGTGCGGGTGCCGGCTGCGCTGCTGAGGGCGTGGACAGAGAGCGGGCTGATGGGGATGACGACTCGAGGCGAGCGAGGTGACGAGGGCACGGGGCGGGCTGCCGGCGGTACGGGTGAGCTCGTGGTAGCCGTGCGAGTGCAGCCAGCGTGCTTGCGCGACTGACTGTGCGGGTGGAGCGGGGCGAGTGCGGATGCGGCGGAGGCGACGAGCGGCCGTTCCCCTCGACCCGGCCCCCCTCCCCCATCTCCCGACTGAAGGACCAGATCGAATAGCCAGTGCATCCATTCGCTCGCTGACCTGCGGATACCCCTCCCGGCCAAGTCGCAGCTCGTCCAGAGCGGTCCTCCTCGCTCGTCGTCCTCGTCGCAGCGATGACCCTCGTCCCGGTTCTCCTGCTGACCTGGAGTCCTTGCGGATGCGCGCAGTGAACTCGTGGAAGTGCGTCACCCTGTCCTTCCTCTCGCTGGCCCCGCTCGTGCTGACGGCGCTCCCCCTCTCCTCGCTCAACCCCCGTCCCTCGCCTCGCCTCCTCCCCACGTCTCCCAACATGGCGGATCCTCCCATCTGCACCTGCGCTGGCACCACACCCGCTCTTACCAACCTCTCGCCGCCAACCGCCCGTTCTGGCGCGACATCGACCTACTTCCTTGCCGTCGTCCCCCACCTCCCCTCTCTTTGCCAGGAACATCGCCTCGTCCCTCCAGACCGTCGCAGGCCAGGCCGCCTCGACCGTCCAGGGCGCGACCAGCAACATCAACCTCAACGACGCTGGCAAGACCTTCACCAAGGGCTTTGCCAACTTCAGCCAGACCGTCAAGGAGCGCACCGGCAGGATCGACGACGACGACGTGACCGAGCTTCCCCAGGGTGAGTTGTCGCCCACTGTGCCCTCACTACGCGCTGCAGCCTGTCGGGGAACTGCGTCGCTACATGCAAGGCTATCGCTCACCCATTCGTCCATCTGCCTGCAGAGTACCTCGACCTCGAGCGGCGCGTCGACGGCCTCCGCGCCGCGCACCAGAAGCTCCTCGCCGTCGCGCGCGTGTACGAGACGGGCACGTACGACTACCCCGTCAACCTCACCGAGTCGGCCGGCGAGATCGGCGGCAGCATTGCCCACAACCTGAGCTCGTGGGCCGCGGCGGCTACCAAGGGTGCGCTTACTCGCTGTTCTGTGCGGTGATCGCTGCTCACAATGTGTGGGCGAGCAGGCACGCACCTCCCGCAGCCCGCAGTGCTGGACGTGCGTATCTCCCCGCGAACCTCCCCCCTCCCCTCGCACTCACGCTCCAACCCCCAACGCGCAGAAGCCGTCCTCGTACGAGAAGACGCTCCCGCACGCGCTCTCGCGCGCGGCCGCCTCGGGCGCCGTCGAGGTCGGTCCCGGCCGCCTCGCCGACGTTCTCAAGACGTACGCCGTCGCGCAGGACAAGGTCGGCGCGGCGCGGACGCGCATGGACCGCGAGATCTCGTGCGTTGCTGCGGGCTTCTTCCGCAGGCGGTGGAATGGGAGGGGCTGACGAGGAGTGCGCGCGCAGGACGTCGTTCCTCCCGCCGTGGTCGGCGACGCTCAACACGTCGATCCAGGCGGCGCTCAAGGCGAGGCAGGTCGTCAAGCAGGCGAGGTGCGTCTCAGTCCAGTCCCGCTGCGTGCAGAACCCTCGTGGAGAGGAACGACTGACGCTGGTCGGGTTTCGCCTTCTTCGCACAGGATCTCGCTCGACGCGACGCGCGCGACATTCAAGCACGCGACGGGCGGACCGAAGCAGGAGCAGGCGCGCATGGAGGGTGCGTCGCCTCTCTCGCTCTTCCCGCCATTCACCGCTAACCTGCGGCCGCTACGCAGTCGAAGCGGCCGAGGAGCACCTCGTCGAGTCGACCGAGACGGCGATCAACCTGATGCGGTCGGTGCTCGAGAACCCCGAGCCGATCAAGAACCTGCATGCGCTCCTGCGCGCGCAGCAGGCGTTCCACGCCGAGGCGGGCGAGGCGCTCGCGAGCGTGCTGGGCGAGGTTGAGGAGGCGGGGACGGCCGCCGAGGGCGAGTGGAGGTGCGCTCTTTCCGCTTCTCTGCACTGTTGGTTCACGTACTGACGCTCTTGACGCGGCGGAGCAGGAAGTCGCGCGACCAGTGAACACCGCCTCGAGGAATCCTCCATCGCTTAGCCCGTCTCGCTTGCCCGTTTTCTGTCTTTCTGTCCTGCCGTTCTCTTCGTCGGCTTTTGCGTAGTGCGCCTTTGCAACGGACTCTGTGTGCTCAGCTCTCGGCCGATCGAAAGAAGAGGAGGCCGCGAGCGCGCTCGGCAGCGCTCGACGACGTCGGGCTCCGGCCGTTCGCCTTTCCACCCTTTCTCGCGCTCGCGCTGCTCTCCCTGCTCGACGCATGTCGCGGTTCTTTCTTCCCTTGCGATCCAGCACGCGGTACCTGCTCAGCATGGCCCCCGTCGTCGTCACCGGCGCTTCCTCGCTCCAAGGCGCCGTCTCTCCCCGCTGGCGGCGAGCAGTCAGGCCAGACGGGCGACAAGGCGCATCACAAGAAAGGCGGAGGGTTCGTCAACCCCTGGGACAGCTTCAAGGTGCGCTTCGTCGCACGTTCGCGCTTCCCCGCCGCCATCGCCTCGTAGAGCGATCGACGCTCATCCTCCTCGCAATGGCACGCAGGAAATGGGACGCGGTGCGCCTCCTCTCCTGCACCCTGCAGCACGCTCTCCTTGCAGCGGCGCCGTCGCAGGCACCACCCAGCACCCGCACTGACCCGCCTCCACCTCCCCCACTTCGCAGGTCCCGGCACGCTCTGGAACGCCTACAAGTCCTGGGAGACGCACCCCGTGCGCGCGCCCACTCCCTTCACACTGTCCTCGCCGCGCTGACCCGGACGTACGGTGCAGGTCCCGCCCGCCGACCTCCTCCCCGCGTACCGCACGCCGACCTTCTCCCCGCCGTCGACGCTCTCCGCCGAGGAGAAGGACGAGTGGTACGCCGACCTGAAGACGACGTGGCTCGGCCATGCGTGCTTCCTCGTCGAGTTCCCTGCGCCCCCGGCCGCGGCGGGGCAAGAGGGCGAGGAGAGGCGCGGGTTCAGGGTCCTGTTTGACCCGGTGTGGAGTCACCGGTGCTCGCCGAGCCAGTGTGCGTTGTGCCCTTTCGCCTCGGTGTGGAGTGGCAGAGAGGGCTGACGAGCGGGCGCAGATATCGGCCCGCAGAGGGTCACCAAGCCGCCCATCACGATCGACGAGCTCCCGCCCGTCGACGCCGTCGTCATCTCGCACAACCACTGTGCGTCGCCCCTCCCTCTCCTCCTGCTCGACCCGTGCTGACCCGCTCCCGGAGGTGCAGACGACCACCTCGACATCAGCACGCTCAAGCACATCCACGGCGCGCAGCCCGCGGGGTCGGTGCACTTCTTTGCGCCGCTGGGAAACAAGGCGTGGTTCCGCTCGGCGATTGGAGTCGCAGAGGGAGAGGTGACCGAGCTGGATTGGTGGGAGGAGAGGGAGCTTAGGCTTGGGGCGAAGGAGGGGAAGGAGGGCAAGGGCGCGGGGGAGAGGCTCCGGGTTGTGTGCACACCGTGCCAGCACGTGCGTCTGCCTTCTCCCTCCTGCCACTCTCGCTCGACTACCTCTTTTGGGCAAGAAGCACTGACGAGCTGTTTCCGCGCAGTTCACCGGGCGCGGACTGATGGACGTGCGTTCCGCCGCCCCTTCCGTTCCTGAGCGTCACTCGCTCACGCTTTAGTCTCGCCGAGCAGCGCAACGACACGCTCTGGGCGTCGTGGTCCGTCTCGTCGAGTGCGGGTGGGAAGGTCTGGTTCGGAGGTGCGTCTCCTCTCCTCCCGCTAGCTCGCCACCGCTCCCCCGCTACGCGGGCTGACGCCTGCTCCCCCTACAGGTGACACTGGCTACCGCACCGTCCCCCGCGGGCGGGAGTCCTCCCTGTCGGGCCTGCCCGTCTGCCCCGCCTTCGCCGAGATCGGCCGGCGCGAAGGCCCGCACGACCTCGGCATGATCCCCATCGGCGCTTACGACCCGCGGTGGCTGTTCAGTCCCGTGCACTGCGCGCCGGAGGACTCGGTTGAGCTGCATCGCGAGGTCAGGTGCCGGAAGTCGATTGGTGCGTTGCGGATTCCTCCCAACCCTTTCCGCGCTCCTTCCTTTTCCTTCGAGATAGTCGACTGACCATTCTGGACTCCTCTCCGCACAGGGATGCACTGGGCGACCTGGCAGCTCACGCCCGAAGAGGTGCGCACTCCCCTTGCCCTCTTCACGTGCATCTCGGCTCACCCTCCTTCTCCCTCCCTGCAGATGACGGAGCCGCCAAAGCGCCTCCGTGCGGCGTGCGAGCAGTCCGGGATCAGCGCGGACGAGTTTGGCGTGACCGACTTTGGCGAGACGGTGCGGATCAAGGTCGAGCGGAAGTAGAAGAGGAGGAGAGGGAGGTCTGTACCCGGGTTTTTACGCAGTTGCAGACTTGCCAGTGACGCCGTCTGTGCACCTAGAGCCTCGTGCGAGTATGAAGTCCACGGTCTGCGGAGATTAAGGGGCGGGGCGGGAGGCTTGCCGCTTCCGAAGCGGTGGCTTCTCCGCCTGCACTCACCTCGTCGCGCTCGAACGAACGCGCTCTCGCGTGCAGCCGCTCAGGACGCTCGCACAGAGAAGCCTGAGCGCATTCCCGACCCGCGCGCGTGCCATTGTTTCGCGCGCTCGCACCTCTTCGGCGGCTTCGCGGCCTGCTCCTCTCGCTCCTCCTCCTCGCCGGTCGACGGGCAGTAGCGCACTCGGGCTGTCTTCGCAGGATTCAGCGGGCAGGATGAGCGCGACTTACTCTGGTGCGCTTCCCTCTCGCTCGGAACGCCCCCCACCAGCGCCAAGCGCTTCCCTCCCTCGCCCAACTCACCCTCGTATACCTGCGCGCAGAGCCGTCGTACATCTTCGCAGAGCCAGCAGCGACGGCGCTGAGCGACACGCGTCCTACGCGCCTCGCGCCCACCGCCCTCGTCGCCCTGAACCACCTCATCGACGAGCTCCTCCACCTCGTCGTCCACGCCGCGCTCCACTCGACGCCCTCGTCCACCACCCCGATGAGCTCACCCACCGGCGGCGCGTCCTCCCTCCCGCCGAAGCCCCTCGCGTCCTCCGAGGTCCTCACGACCGAGCGGTTCAAGTCCGCCCTCGCGCGCATCCTCGGCCCCACCTCGCTCGCAAAGGAATGCATCCTCGAGGCCGAGCTTGCCGTCCGCGAGCTCGTGCGGCGCGGCAGCCCCTCCCTGCGCGGGGACGGCGCGCTCAAGCGCGCGCACGGCATGTGGGGGAGCCCGATCCTCCCGTCCGGCTCGAGCGCGCGCGGCGACGACGCAGACAAGGCCGAGCTCGCCAGCCAGGCCGCAGAGGTCTTCGGCGCGCTGCGCGCGTGGGCGATGCAGATCTCGGCGCTGGGCGCGGCGTGCCCCTCAGGAGGGAGCGTCGCGCCCCCGCCGCTGCAGGAGCACCTCGTCGCGCTGATGCCGCCGCGACCGGCGCCGCCGCATGCGCGCTCCGAGCACCTCACGTTCGTCCTGGCGCTGTACGTCGAGCGCGTGCTTACCACGCTGGCGGCGCACCTCCTCCGCCTCGTCTCGGGCGTGGCGGCGCGCTCTGCAACCGCCGAGGTCGCCGGTGTCGCAGACGTCGAGACGGCGCTGATGGAGGACACACTCGTCTGGAGCTGGCTGCAGGGGATGCGCGTCCGCGCGCTCCTCGAGGACGAGGCTGAGCGAGAGCGCGAGCGCGCCAAGCGCGGGTCGCCCGTCCTGGCGCAGAGCGCCCTTCCGCGAAGGAGCTACTCGAGCGCGGGCGGGATGGCGACGACGGGCGCGCCGCCTGTTGCGCTCCCCTCATCGGCGGGGCTCGCGCGCAAGGCCTCGCTGTCGGGCTCGACCGCCGTGCCTTCGACGAACGGGGCACGCCGTCCGAGCATGGACTCGTTCATGAGCGGCTCGACCGCCGCGGGCATCGCGTATCCGCGCAAGAGCTCGTCGTCGCACGGGCTTGGCATCCTCTCGACCGGCGCGAGTGCGAGTGCGAACTCCGCCCCACCTCCGGACGACGCGTTCGATCAGCTGCTCAACAGCGGGCGGACGCTCAAGCTCTCCTCGACGCCTGACCGTCTGCGAAACTTCGAGGTGCGTTCTTCTCCCGCCCTCGAAGCGCTAGGCTGACCCTCCGCACGCGCAGAACCGCGCAAATCGCCTCTCCGCCTCGTCCTCCCTCCCCACCATCGCCTCCTCCAACTCCTCGATCGCCTCGAAGGACTCGTCTCGCGGCGACTGCGCGCGCGCGACCCGCAGCCACGTCACCTCTTTGCCGAGGAGGACGAGGACGCCGCCTCCGCCGCCGAGGCCGAGCGCGCACGCAAGGACTCGCTTATGGACTTGCTGCACGCCGGCCCGCCCGGCTCTGTTACCGGTTCCGGATCGAGCGCCGGAGGCGTCGCAGGCTCGCGCCGCGCGTCGCTCGTCCCCCGCCGGCCGGTCCCGCCAGACGACCCGAGCCACCCGATGAGCGTCGCGATGCGCGTGCAGGACTCGCAAGGGTCGGTGCGGACGGTTGATAGCGCGCTGAGCGATGACTCGTTCGCGAGCGGGAGCCCGAGGGCGAGGGCGCTCAAGGCCAAGGACGAGAAGCGCGACTTGGCGAGCGAACGTGCGTCCGCGGCCTCTCCTTCCTGCTCTGGAGCGCGAGCTGACTCTCGCCTTGCGCTCGCAGGCCAGATCAACCACGACCTCGTCGACTTCTTCTCGAACGCGCCTCCGCCCCCGCCCTCGCGCAGCGGCGGCTTCTCCTCCGCCTACGCCGACGACCTCCCACCCGTGCGTGCCCCCGCCTCGCCCAAGAAGAGTAAAGGCGGGCTCCGCGGCCTCGTATCGATGGTGACGGGCTCGTCCCGCGCGGACAAGGAGGCGGAGGCGCGTGCGAGCGGACGCGGCCGTAGCGCCCACGCCGCCGCCGCAGCAGCAGCAGAAGCAGCAACAGCAGCAGCAACGTACGGGGGCAGCGTCCCCGCCGCGCGTCCAGAAGACGACGCGCTCCCGCTCGCTCAGCCAGCAGGGCATTGCCGCGGCCGCCCCTCTCGGTGCGAGCGCGGCGGCGTACGCGCCGCCGCCGGGGCTCGGGAGTCCGAAGTCGAGCGGCGGATGGGAGCGCGAGGGTGCGGCGGCGGCCGAGGCGCGCCAGGAACGCAGGGCGAAGAGCGTTGCGACGCAGGGGTCGGCGCCGATGTACGAGGAGGCGCCTCCGCTGCCCATCGCGGGGGCGGTTCCCTCGGCGATTCCGCGCGGTATGACGGCGCTCACGAATGGTCATGGCAGCGGAAGCGGCAGCACTTCGGCGAGCAGCAGCGACCTCAGCCATGGAGGCCTGCCGCCGCCGATCCCGCCCGTTCCCGCCGAGGAGACCAGCGCGGTCAAGCCTCCGCGGCGGAGCTCGTCGCTCAAGCGCAGCACGCGCGAGCGGGAGCACTCGACCGCGACGGCAACGAGGCTCGCACCGTCGTCGCTGTATGCGGTGCCTACGGGCGGGAGGACGCGCGAGACGAGCGCGGCGTCGATGCTCTCGCGCGGGACGGCCGCGTCTGCGAGGCACTTCGTCGAGGTCGAGAGCGCGGCAGCGCCGGTGACGGTCGTTCCCTCTGGCGCGTTTGCGGGCGATGCGCTGTCCACGCCGCCCTCGGCGGACGAGCACGACCTGCCGCCGGTCCAGCTGCCGGCAGTCGTACCTGCCGCCCCCGCGCATCGACGATCAGGTAACGCTCGGGGCCGCCGAGACTGTTGCTGCCGCCGCGGCGCTCGCTCCCGCAGTCGCCGCTGCGGCTGCACATCCGCTCGACGGCGAGGCGGCTGCAACTGCGGCGGGCCCAGCCAGCGGGCTCGCGAACGGCTTCCTAAAGGCGACGCCGCTCTCGCCCGTCGAGGAGGTCCCGACACCCGGCCTCGCCGCGCCCGAGCCTTTCGCGCCGCCGCCGCCGCCAGTCAAATCGCAGCACAGCACCACCCCGCTCTCTACGCCGCCTATGCCGTCCTCCTCGCCCGCGCTGCCCTCCCACGGCCCGCTGACGACCGCGACGCTCCCGGGCGCGCGGTCCGTCGTCGCGCTCCTGAAGGACCTCCGCGGGGCGATGCTCCTCGCGCAGACGCGCGACGAGTGCCTCGACCTCGTCGAGGGGATGCTGCGCGACCAGGCGCGGCGAGTTGAGGCGCTTGCGCAGCGGGAGCGGGAGGCGGCCGCCGAGGAGAAGGAGGAGGAGGAGGGGGTGAAGAGGCGGGATTGGGCGCAGGAGGAGCGGGACACGGAGGGGATGCAGGCGAGGATGGCGGAGGCGCTTCTCGGACCGGCGTCGAGAGGAGGCACGCCGGTCGAGAATGGGCGCGAGGGCGAGGAGGTGGTCTGAGGAGGAGAAGGGGGACGGATATGTACGCACTCTCGGCTAAGTTATCCCTGTTGTCGGACCTAATGGAATGCACTGTGCGTCGTTATTCTCCCGTTGCAGCGTGCGCTTGCCCAAGCGAGAGGAGCAAGAGGAAGCGAGTAAAAGCAACGGCGACACTGGGCGAAATAGCGGTACTCTCGGGCTGGTCGGCTATACAGAGACAGGTCGTGGATGCACTGTACGGGCCCGCCTGGCGGAAGAGGGCGACGGGGAGGAGAGCAAGGCGAGGTCCGCTCCTTCAACGACAGGTCCGCTCCGCTCCACCTCGCACGCTCGGCGAGAAGCGCATCAGAGCAGCTCACCAGGCTCAACTAGAGCAGATCCAGCGAGCGCACACCCTCCTACCAGCGCCCGCTCCTCTTCCTCGCTCCTCCCCTCCTCGCCCTCATCATCTCCCCGACAACCACGGCGACGATGGCCGGGTTGCCGCGGTACACGACGGCGACGGCGTTCCTCGAGCACTGCTCGACGCTGGACCTCCTCTCGTACCCCGTCCCGACCGCCGCCCCCGTCGACGACTCGGCGCCGCCCCCTGCGCTCGCCCAGCCCGACCACGCCCTCTACAGCGCGACCTGGGTCCCGAGGGCGCAGGACGACGCAGCGAGCACCGGGTTCGTCCTCGCACGCGTCGTCGAGGATGCCTACGCTCTCGAACTCCGGTGGACCGCCTTCTCCCGCTCGCCAGCGTCCTCCGCCCCCGGCAGCAGCGGTAACGCCTTCGCCGACCTCGACGCGCACCCGGGCACCCTCCCGCCAGTCCGCTTCGTCTTCCCCTCCCGCCTCGTCCCCGCACCCGCCTTCGTCGTCTCCTCGTCGACCTCGCGCTTGCAGGTCGCATGCCTCACCGAGGCGGGCTACCTCTACACCCTCTCGTTCCCCCTCGCCACCCTCTTCTACGATGAGAAGCACCTCGCGGGCGACGACTGGTGCGAGGAGTTCAAGGTCGACAGCCTCGACGGCCGCACCCCCGTCGTCATGCACGGCGTCGACGAGGGCAGGGTCATCGTCGGCTGCGAGGACGGGTTCGCAGTGAGCGTAGAGATAGCTCAGGGCGAGGGTGCGTTACTGAGCTCACCTTCCGCGAAGCGGCCCGGCTGACGCTCGCCCCCACAGACGGCGCGCTCGTCGAAACGGAGCTCCGCTCGCTTTCGAGCTTCTCGATGCGCTCCCTCATCCCCTCCTTCTCGACCCGCAACTTTGGCTCGCCCGTCAAGGGCGGGCATGCCTTCGCCCAGCACCCCGCCGCGCCGACCCAGCTCCTCTCGCTCGCGTCGTCGAGCACCGACAACCGCGCTTCGTCCGTCGCATTCGGCGTCACGCGCGACCGCAAGCTCCGCATCTGGAACCTCAACTCGGGCGCGTGCTTCCGCGCGATCGACCTCCCCAAGCCCGCGTCGTCCTCGAGCGCGCTCTCGCTCGCGCCCCACGGCTCGACCGACTCGCCGCACGCCGCAGCACGGACGGGCGCGCTCCTCGCGCCGGCGCCCAGCCCGCTCGTCAAGGTCGTCAGGGGGACGGCGTACACGTCGCACGCGTCGTACCTCGCGCTGTTCAGCCCGGCATGGAGCGCTGCGCCGGCTGTCTTTGTCCTGTACGGGTTCGCCACCGACCCGGCGACGGGCGAGCTGAGCGAGCTCACGCCCCTGACGGAGCGCGTGTGCCCGCCTGGCGCCGTCGGCGCGCTCGTCGACTTTGAGGTGCAGCGGATGGACCTCGCGGGGGACGCCAAATGGACGCTCTGGACGTGCTGGGACGAGGGCGGCGAGAGCGAGGTGCGGACGATTGGGCTCAGCGAGCTCGAGGGCCAGGCGGCGATGGACGGCGCGGACGGCGACGAGTGGGTTGCGGTGGACCGCGGCGCGACTGCCAAGACGGCGGCGTGGACCGCGGCGTACTTCGACGACCTCCTCCGCGACTCGCCCATCGGTGTCGCGGAGACGTTCCTCCAGCACGTAGCGTGCCCGGGCCGCTACCCGCCCGCGACGCTCGACTACGCGCTCGAGATGTACGAGGAGGTCGTCGCGGGCGAGCGGAGCGCCGCAGGGCACGACCTCCCGGAGGCGTTCGCGGCCGAGTACGTGACGCCGATCGAGCACGCCGCCGTCGTCGTCGGCTCGACCGTCACGCTCGAGCAGTCGCCGCAGACGGGCGCGTTCCTCCACGACGAGTACAACAAGCAGCTCAAGCTCGAGTGGCTCAGGTTTGTCGCGTTCCTCAACGAGTCGCGCGCGGCCGCCCTTTTCCCGACCTGCCTCGTCGTCGATGAGCAGCGCGGGATCGCCGCCGTCATCGGGCGCGACGCCATCGCCGTCCCCGTTGTCCGCGAGGCGGTTCCAGACGCTCCAGAGCATGTCACCGGCGGACCTGCTCGCCGCTGCGGGCGCGGACGAGCCCCTGTTTGAGCTCCCTGCAGCGATCTCGACGGACCGCACCCTCCGCGCGGACGTCCTCCCCCTCCTCGCCGTCATCCGCGACCTGCAGCGCCGCCTCTCGACCAACGACCAGCGGACGCTCGAGCGCACCCTGCGCGAGAGCTCGCCTCGCCGCTGCTCGCCGACCTCGAGGACACGGCCCTCGAGCTATTCGAGCAGACGCTCGAGCCCGCGCTGAGCGACGCTGCAGTCCGGCAGGTCGCGGCCGAGCTCGGCGGGCTCGAGAGCGCCGAGCGCGCAGTCGAAACGTTCCTCCGTCTGCTGACGACCGAGCAGCTCCCGCCCGTCACGGCGACAGGCGCCGACGCGCACGCGACGACGGATGTCTCGAACGCGCTGCTTGCCGACGCGCTTGCGTCGAGCATCGAGGCGCGGTACGACCTCGCCAAGGGGCTCGTCGCGCTCCTGCTCGTCGTATGGGCCGCGGAGGACGGCGAAAGTGTCGAGGCAGACGTGGGCGTCACGCCGGCGCCGCAGGACCGTCTCTTCGCTCGCCTCGACCAGACCACCTCGGCGGCGTTCGCGGCGCTGCACGTGCTCGGTGCGCTCGCGTGGCTCGCGGCGGAGGTCGCAGCGCCGAGCGTCGAGGCGCTCGCGCTCGTGCAGAAGGAGCTCGCAGCGCAGCACGCGGGCGCAGGGGACGAGGCGATCCTCGCGCGCTTCGGCGAGCTGAACGTGCACGAGCGCGCCGCGCGCAACGCCCACCTCGCCGCCGAGGTCCTCCCCGTCCCGACGCACGGGCTCCTCAGCGCGCTCCTCCGTGTCCCGGGGCTCGCGCCGTCCATCCTCCCCGCGTCGCGCTCGTCGCTCCCCGTCGCGCTCGCGTACGCCGCAGCGGGGACGAGCGCCTCGCTGGGTGTGCTGGACGCCGCTGGCGCGGGGAAAATCGCCGCCTCACCCGCGGCGACGGTACTTGGCCTGCGGCTGCAGCAGCTCGCGCTGCCGCTCCAGGCGGCGCAGTGGGTCGACGTCTGGCCGCGCACGGCGGGCATGAGCTATGTCCGCGGTCGCGCGGCGCTCGATGTCCTCGCGGGAGAGGAGGCGCTCCTCGCGCTCGAAGCGGCCGCGAGCGGGCTCTACGGCGCGGACCTTGTCGGAGAGGAGGACGCCGAGGAAGACGACGCGCTCGAGGCGCTGCAGCTCGTCCTCCCGCGCGAGGTGGGCACCTCGCTCGCGCAGTTCTACATCCACGCCGTGGCGCTGTTCGTCCCGACGCCGTTCGACGGCGCGATCGCGCGGTTCGCGCAGCTCGCGCTGGATGCGCTGGCGCAGGAGGGCGGCGCGACGGACGAGGTTGTCGACAAGGACCTCTGGACCAAGCTGTTCCGCAGCTACGCGGCGCTGGCGCAGTACGACAAGGCGTACGAGGTCGTCGTGAGCGTGCCGTACCACGAGACGTACGTTCGTCTCTTCCCCCTTACGCAGCCTGTCGCTCACCACTACGCTTTGACAGGCAAATGACCTGCCTCGCGCACCTGATCTCGGTCGTCTGCGAGAACGGCGCCGCCGCTCTCCTCACCTCGTTCTCCTTCTCCGGCCTCGAAGCCGAGCTCGAGCGCAACCTCTCGTTCCGCGCGCGCAACTCCGACCCGCTCGCGTACCCGAACTACTACAAGGTCCTGTACGCCTACCACGTCGCGAAGGGCGATTTCCGCAGCGGTGCGTCGCTCTCCTCCTCCCCTCCTGCTGCCCTTGCTGACCCGCTGCTCGCGCACAGCCGGCACGGTCATGTTCCAGCAGGGCCGCCGCCTCGGCGAGATGAGCGCGCGGCAGGGGTCGTTCCGCGAGCTCGCGACGCTGCAGTGCCAGAGCTACCTCGCGGCGACCAACGCGCTTGCGCTCGTCGCGAAGGAGCACGCGTGGATCGCGGTCGTGGCAGGCGATGAGGGCGAGCGGGTGCGTCCCCCTGCGCCCACCCGTTCAGGCGGGATGCTGACAAACGAGATGCGCGCAGAGCACTAAGCGCCGCAAGCTCGCGCAGCACATCCCCGAGGAGGAGTACGACCCGGCTGTGGCGTCGCGCCCTCTCGAAGTGCTCGAGCTGCCCGACATCCGCAAGGAATACTGCCTCGCGCTCTCGCGCCTGCAGCTTGCGGGCGAGTTCCCCGAGCTCGAGCGGACGAGTGCGTCCCTTTCTCTCTCTCTCTCGCTGTTCCCGAGCGGGCTTGCTGACGAGCAACGCGGCGCAGGCTTCCATCTCGACCCCGAAGCGGTCGTTGCGCTCTTCTCGCAGCTCGGGAGCTTCGACCAGGCGTTCCAGGCGGGGCGCATTCTCGACGTCGACCTCTCCTCGCTCGTCGAGGCGATTACTGAGCGCTGCGTGACGCTCACGCTCAACGCGAACGGGTGCGCCGTCTCCCTTCATCACCTCCGAGCGCACTCTGATCATCCCCGCTCCGCAGAGTCGACGATGCAGCGTGGATCCTGCAGTCAGAGGAAGCCGCCACCTGGGAGGGCACGCTCCCCTCCAAGGCCTGGCGGCTGCTCGAGCGGCACCTCGCGCGGCACGACAACCCGATCACGTTCCGGTACCGGCTCATCGCGCTCGAGCGCACGCTCGCGACCAACCGCAGCGGCAAGGCGCCCGCGTTCTTGACCGGCTTCCTCCTCCGCCAAGACCTGCCGGCGCTCCTCCGCATGCTGATCAAGTACGACCGGCTCGACGAGGCGTTCAGGTTCAGCTTGGAGGCGCTCAAGGTGCGTTGTTCCCCTTGTCTCCCCATTGTGGTCGCTCACCGGCCGTCCGTTGCAGTCCGCCGCCGCGGTCACCACGACAAACTGGATCACGTCGTCGCCGTACTCGCTCTTCGACCAGCTCCTCGCAGTCCCAGCGGGCGACACGGCGTCGCTCTCGGACGACGTGCTCAAGGAGCGGCAGAAGGAGCTGCGCGAGGCGCTCCAGGTGCGGTTCGCGGCGCTCGATAAGGCGGACGTGGGCGTTAGGAGGGGTCGACGACCGTGTAGAGGCGAAATGCAGGATGTGCTCCCGGCTTGCGCCTGCCGCAATGAGGAGAGTGGCTCGCGGCAGAGGATTCCCGCGCACTCTGGTGGATGCAACCGGCTGTGCAAAGCCGTGCACGGCCCCCTCATCATCGTCAGCGGGGAGATGACCGAGATCGCCGTCAGCCGGAGTTCGGACTTCTCGCGGACAGAGTGGCGTCTTTCTCTCTCCTTCGCTCTTCACTCTGCTCTGTTCGCTAGACGTGCTGTCCAGTCCTAGACGCCTGCTGTTTCCCCTAAACTCGCCTCTATCCCCCACGACGCCGCATCCACCACTCGTCGCCACCATGTCGCTTTCCTCGACCGTCACTTTCACCCACTCGGGCAAGACCGCGCCCACCCCGACCTCAAGTCGGCCATGGTGCGTCCCGCACTGCCTCCCGCGCGCTTCCTGGGTGCAAGGAGCACCTGCTCTGAAGACGACCCGGCTGACCTTCTCCGCTCCGGTGCAGACTGAACGCCTCTGCACCTACGACCAGGAGAACCTCGGCGAGCGCGGCCGCACGACGGAGGAGTACAACCGTCTTTACAAGGTCTGGGGAGAGGGCAAGATTGGTGTGATCGTCCTCGGCAACATCCCCATCGACTAGTACGTCTCCCCCTCTTCGTGCTCCCTGAATGCGAGGCTGACCTCGCCCTGATCGCAGCGAGGGTCTCGAGGCGAAGAAGAACTGCATCATCGACGCGCGCTCGTCGTACGACCCCGTCGAGAACCTCAAGCCCGCTGTCGCCGCTGCGAAGGCTCACGTGCGCTTCTTCCCGTCCTTCCCGCTGTTCTCCCAGTATTGACCCGCTGTACCACGCACAGGGATCGCTCGTTATCGGCCAGCTCACCCACGGCGGTCGCCAGGTCCGGAGGAGGTGACCAACGCGCCCGTCTCGTCGTCGGACGTGCAGTGCCCGCCGATGGGCGGCATGACCTTCGCGAAGCCCCGCCCTCTCACCGTCGAGGAGATCGACCAGCTCGTCGCCGCGTGGGGTTACGGCGCCGAGGTTCTGTACAAGGCTGGCGCGGACGGCGCACAGCTCCACGGTGCCCAGTGCGTCTTCTCCTCTCCCCTTCTCGCCTATCCTCAAAACTCACTAGCCCTCGTGTGCAGCGGCTACCTCATCTCGCAGTTCCTGTCGGGCCGCGTCAACCGCCGCACGGACAACTACGGCGGCTCGCTCGAGAACCGCTTCCGCATCGTCCGCCGCGCGCTCGAGGAGATTCGCCGCCGCGTCCCGGACGAGAAGTTCATGCTCTCCAGTGCGTCCCTTTCTCAAACACTGTTCAATGGCGATGGTCGCTAATCCGCTCCGTCCTCGCCCGCAGTGAAGCTCAACTCTGCCGACTTCTCGGACGGCGGCCTCACCCTCGAGGAGTCGAAGCAGGTCTGCATCTGGCTCGACGAGGCCGGCATGGACCTTATCGAGCTCTCGGGTGGCACGTACGAGTCGATGGCCTTCGAGGTGCGCCCTCTCTCCCGCCCCCCCGCTCGTACCGCAGTCCTGACCCTCCCCACACTTGCAGCACAAGAAGGACTCGACGAAGCAGCGCGAGGCGTACTTCATCGAGTTTGCCGAGGCGATCCGCCCGGCGCTCAAGTCGGCCAAGCTGTGCGTGACGGGCGGGTTCCGCTCGAAGCGCGGGATGGAGGAGGCGCTCGCGTCGCACGCGACGGACCTCGTCGGCCTTGCCCGCCCGCTCACCGCTGAGCCGCACCTCATTCGGGACATGATCGAGGGCAAGACGGAGGCGGCGCGGGAGAACAAGGCGGTGCGTTGCGCTCCCTCTCTTCCCGGCACTCATTCCGTACTGACGCTCGCCTCGCCCCTACAGCCGCACGCGCTCACTACGGGCACCTCGATCGTCCAGATCGGCGCCATCTCGCGCGGCGAGCCGATCCCGGATCTCGCGGACGAGAAGGTCGTCGCCGAGGTCGTCAAGATCCTGATGGGCGGCGCAGACGAGAAGAAGCCGGTGAAGGAGCAGGACACGAGCAGCTACGAGAAGAGCGAGAACAAGCTCTAGACGGTGGGAGTGCGGAGACGATCTAGCGTGTGAATAGATCTCTGCATGGCATGAGCATGTTCATCTGCCTGTGCGCCTAAAGGGGAGGAGTGAGCTGCGTGGGAAAGCGTCGCCGCGAGCTAAGAGACGGCAGACGGCATCAGGCTCGCTCGTTCGAAGCGTTGGTCGAGTCAGAACTGCAGAAAGAGCTGTGTGAAGCGAGAAGCGGGAAGGGAGGGGCGGGAGGACGAGCAAAACTCGCAAAGTCGCGGCGCCCTCCTCCTCCCACGCCGTCCCGCCCTGCGCTCCCCCGCCCCGCCGAGCACTTGGCTGTGCTTGCGAGTCGACAAGACGCCCCTGCTGAGCCCATGGCACAGGCGCAACCCGCACCCGGAGCGGCAGACGCGGTGCGTTGCGCGCCCCGAGCGGCCGCCTCCGCGCTGACGAGACACGCGGCGGCCCTCATCCCGCGCGCTGAATCCCTCCCCGGTGACGCCTCGGGTCGACCCATGCGCGTGCAGAACGAGCTCAGCACAGACTACCGCGTACTCCGGAGCCGCGCAATCCAGCCCAGGGAGGCAAAGGTCGCGTACGCTCCACCCCGCTCGCATCCCCCGCCCAAACACGCCCACCTCGCACCGCTCACTCGCTCGTGCTCGCTCGCAGCTCCGTCCTCGCCAACCGCCATGACCAGCTCGCCGACCTCTTCCTCGCCGTCCGTGACAAGGACCACCCAGTCGAGTTCGAGGCCGGCTTGAGGGGCAGGAAGCGCCGAAAGCTCGCAGATGCGGGCGTTGACGGGCAGGTGCAGCTCGAGGGACTCGACGAGTTCCGCAAACGTTTCAGCGACCCGCAAAGGTTTGCCCTCTCCCTATCCTTTGTCGCGCCGTCATACTCACTCTCGTTCATCGTCGACAGCCTCCAGCAACTCGACCTCTCCCTCCCGCCCCTTTCGCCCAGCCCACCTCCTCCACCGCCACAAGCTTCCACTTCTGCGCCAGCCCCTGCCGCGCCGAAGCCGCTGCCACTCAGCGCGGTTGCGAACGACTCGGAGGAGGATGCAGAGGGCGAGGAGGAGGACGAGGAGATAGCGGTCGCGGAAGCGCTCGCGCCGCCAGGTGTATCAGTGACGACGACGATGGGGACGCCTGCATCGTCCTCGAGCGCGCCACGCACTGTGGATCCGTCCGCAGCCGGACCTTCCGCAATTGCCTCGACCTCCCGCCCTCAGATCGCCCTCACCGCCCCGTCCGCCACGCCTTCCGAAACACCCATCTCGCCCACCCCTGCGCCGGCTTCCGAGCCCGCACCTCCTACCACCGTTGCCCCTTCTCTTCTCACCGCCGCCCCGACCCCTCCCACCCGCGCGTCCCCTCAGCCCCCCACCCCGTCCGTACCCTACGAGCCCGTCCCTCCATACCACTCCCTTTTCGGCATCCACGAGGTGTCGTCCGACTATCCCTCCGCCCTCCCGCCTGTCCCGCACGACATCCTCCGCAACCGTCTCAACACTTCGCTCCTCCTCCGCTCGAACACCAAGAAGACGGCCAAATCGCTCGCGCCCGCATCGTCTTCTGCGCTGGTCCAGCCCGACCTCTACAAGCTGCACGTGCGCGCGCAGCACATGGGCGCGAAGACGTTTCTCGGGCCGGGCAAGCGCGTGCACAACGCGCTCCAGACTCGCGAGTGGGACGTCGGGATCGACGAGATGCGTGCGATCCGCGCGTTCGAGCGCATCGAGCAGCTCAAGAACGAGCGCGCGTGGAGCTTCCGCCAGCCGAAGAAGCAGCGTACGGGCGTCGTTCCCAAGGCGCATTGGGATCACGTTCTCGATGAGATGGTGCGCCTCTACCTCGCTCCACTTCCTTGCTCCCGCGCACGACTGACCTCACACAACGACCCGTTCACAGCGCTGGATGCAGATCGACTTCCGTCAGGAGTCGCGCTGGAAGGTCGTCTCGGCGTACAAGCTCGCACGCGCGTGCCGGGCCTACCACCGCGCGGCGCCGGACGATCGCGCATCGCTGCGAGTGCGCACGCGCCCGCCGCGCGAGCTGAGCAAGGAGGAGCTCGATGCCCGGCGCGAAGGGCGGGAGCTGCCCGAGGCGGATGAGCGGATGGATGTTGAGGTCGCGGACGACGCCGCGCCGGCAAAGGCGGACAAGGGGAAGGGGAAGGAGCGGGCTGATTCGGAGGAGGCGGATGCGGATGGCGAGGCGGACGCGGATGCAGACGGCGAGGTCGACGACTCGACGCCCGCGCTGTCGACCGCGCCGCCGACCGCCGCCGCATCGACGAGCACGACGCCCGCACCCGGGATTGTGCCCGTCGCGAATGCGCCCCCGGGAGCGGGCAAGGCCGGCGGGAGTATGGGCAACGAGGCGACGCCCGTCCCGCCCGCTGGCTCGCTCTCGCGTGTGCAGGCCGCACAGCTCGAGGCGCAGCGTCAGCACGCGCAGGCGCAGCACATCCAGAAGCTCATCACGTTCCGCAACCCTATCTTCGACGCCGAACTCGACGACACGGTCATCGACCCGCTGGTCCTCGCCGCGCTCCGGGACGCTTGCGCCCCTCCTCCTGCCGCCGCTACCTCTTCTTCCGACGCCTCCTCCTCCTCCACCGACGCCAAGACCCCCGAAGACGACCCCTTCCTCTCGTACACCTTCGCCACGCTCTTCCCCGACCTCCCGCTCTACTCCGACTTCATCGTCGCGAACGACCCCGCGCTCGACCGCCGCGTCGAGGACTCGTCGGCCTGGGCAGGGCGGCTCGCGCACGTCACGCGGCTGCTCGAGCGCAAGCCGCTGCTTGTCAGCACGCTCGAACCCGGCCGGACACGCACCACGCGCGGCTGGAACGCGTCGACCGCCGCCGTCGTCGAGGACGTCAAGGACCCGCTCGAAGGCCGCGAGGCGGTTCCGACGTCGGCCTCGGCGTTGTTCGCGAGCCGCAAGCCGAAGGATGCGACCCTCGGCGAGGTGCTCACGCGTCCGCCGAGGTCGTCCCGCAGCCCGACATCCGCGCGACGTCGATCCTGTGGCTGCCCGAGGAGGACGCGAAGCTCCTCGCGCTGCAGAAGCAGTACGGGTTCAACTGGACGCTCGTCGCGCAGGTGTTCAACCAGACGACGCACCGGCCCAAGTCGGACCACCGCCTCGCGTGGGACATGTACGACCGCTGGGACAAGCTCGTCGGCCCCGGCAGCAAGAAAACGCTCCCCGACGGGACCGAGATCGTCAAGCCGCCGCCCGAGTGGATCCCGCCGCTCGACAAGCTCACCGGCCGTCCGGCGCCCATCGTCGGCGACGGTAGCAAGAAGAAGGCGCGGCATGTCGCCATCCTCGACGCGATGAAGAAGGTTCAGAAGAAGCGCGAGACGGGCGCAGAAGCAGCCTCGTGCGTTGCCCTCCTCACCCTCGCTGCGACTCCTGCCTGACCTTTGCTCTCCGCCCTTCGCAGCTCCCGGCTTCCCTCGGCGCATCAATATGAGCATGCACGACTCGCACAACCTCCCACCGCGGCCATCGTGGGACCCGATGCAGTGGAGCATGTACAAGGCCGAGCAGGAGCAGCAGAAGGCCCGCCTCCGCCAGCAGCAGGCGGCTCAGCAAGCCCAGCAGGCCCAGCAGCAGGCGGCTCAGCAGGCGGCGCAGCAGCAGGCGCTCGCACTCAGCAGGTGCGTCTTTTCGCTCGTCGCCTCGCCATCTATCGCGCATACTGACGCGCCCGCCCGTACTTAGCAGCACCCTCCGCGCCCGCCGTCCGCCCTCCCGCCGCAGATGGCCGCTGCGGCGCACGCCTCGCCGAACGGTACGCTCGCTCAGCTGCCCGGCTCGCCCGCCGGCGCGACCCCGCCGCTCGCGAACGGAACGCCGGCGCCGCAGCAGCTCACGCCCGAGCAGCTGCACATGCTCCAGCAGCGGCAGAACGCGCTGCTACAGGCGCAGGCGCAGGCGGTTGCGGCGCAGAGGGCGGCGCATGCGCAGGCGCAGGCGGCGGCGCAGCAGGCGCAGGTGAACGGCGCGGGCGGGCAGGAGTGAGCACAGGGGCGCATCGGTGTCGTGTCGTGTCAGCAAGTTCTCTTCCGTGTCGCAGTGACGGGCAATGTAGCCGATTTGAGGTCCAGCTCGACACGAGGCGGTTGCACATCGCTCTGAGGCTGTGCGGGAGCGTTCGCGGCCGTCCGTGGTGGTTTAGCGAGTACGTTGCGTGCGCCTTGCTCGCACGCAGCGCGAGGGAGCTGTGAAGGGGGTCAAGTTCTCATCTCCTCCTCGTCCTCTTTCCTCCTCCTTCTTCCCGTGCGCCGCCGCTCAGAAGACCGTCTAGACATGCTGCGCACCCCGCTTCGCCTCCGCTCCACCGCCATGCGCGCTCTCCCGCACCCCACCGCTCTTCCCTCCCGCACCCCACCTCCCCCCGGGTCTTCTCCAGCGACGCCGCCGTCGGACCGCGGGCCATAAGGTTCGACGCCCCGATCGAGGCCAAGCTGCACCATGTTGTCTATGCCTTCGGCGGCACCGTCGTCGTGATCTGCACTCTCGGGCTGGGGGCGTACCATGAACGTGAGTGCACGCTGTCGGATTCTCCTCGCCTTCCTGCGCCATACTGACGCTGCAGCTCGCCTCTACAGTGGACAGGAAGTTCGACAAGAAGTTCGACGCGTTCGATAAGAAGTTCGACGCGTACGACAAGAAGATCGACGCGTTCAAGGACGCGATGGAGAAGAAGATCGAGGATGCGGTTGGGAGGACGGACCGCAGCATCAACGACCTCAAGGTGATCGTCGCGTCGTTGGAGCACAGCTGGGAGGGCACCAAGCAGGTCGTGGAGGAGCGCAACCGCTACGCTTCCCGTACGCCCGGATTCCTTTGCCTTTTCCTCCCTCGGAAACGCTTGCTGACCCAGGACGACCCTGCACACACCCACATGTACAGGCTCCGAGGTGGACAACCTGTACCGCATGGTCAGCGGTGCACCGCGCAAGTTTGTCTTCACAGCGACCGAGACCGAGGAGCCCGTCAACAGCGGTTCCGCCTCGGCGGCGGTGGCGCGCTGAAAGCACTTGCGCTGGGGAGCAGGGCGTTGAGCTGTGGGGTGTGCTGGTGCCGCTTGTACTCAGTGTCGTATCGTAGCTGTTGTTGTTAATCCACTCCGCCCCCTTTCTGTTCCATCCGCGCCATGAGGAGAGGGAAGACGCCCGTGTCAGCAACGCCCGTGACGAGATACTGCATCCTCTTGAAGACCTCGACAGCCGAGGTAGGAAAGCGCAGGCTCATCATCTCCTTCGCATCAGGGGCACTGAGCCTCTCCCGCGAGACTCCACCACCCGTACAGCATGCAGAAAGGCACGGTCAAGCACGGTCGCGATTGCACCTGCTGCAGCCCTAGTCGACCGTCTCGGCGAGCGTGTCGACCGCGCCGAAGCGCTCGAAGAACTTCTCGAACAAGTCAATGAGGTAGGCCATGTCCTTCACGCCTGCCATCTCGCGGATCCTGCACGTTGCGAGAGAGTGAGCGCTGCGTGAGGAGGGAGGACGGGAGCTACGCACGAGTGCATGCTGAGGCACGGCGCGCCGATGTCGACGGTGCGAAGGCCGATCTTCGAGACGAGCGGACCAACTGCGCGCGCGTGCGGAGCGGTCAGCGGGACGCACTGGCAAAGGAACGGGCGGAGTAGAAGACGCACTGGTAGAGCCGCACGCCATGTCATTCTTCACGACGAACTCCTGCAGCGGGACGCCCGCCTCGGCGGCGACTCGCCGCAGCGGGAAGACGGTCGCGGAAGTGGTCGCGTAGCGCTGCTTCGCGTTCGACTTGATCGCAATGCCCGAGTTGATCAAGGGGCTGCGGCAGAGGCAGGTCAGCGGAGGAGACGGCGAGAGAGCCGGCGGAGAGACGCACCGGTGGTTCTCCTCGTGCTTGTCGACGAACGAAGGGTGCACCGAGTGGCCGACGTCGGTACTGCGCGTCGTACGTGTCAGCCCACGTCGCTCAGACGACACGGAGCAGTGCGACGCACGAGAGGAGGAACGAGCTCGCGAGCGTGCGCTGGTACGCCTCGGCCTCGCTCTCGCCCTCGTCCCTGAGCGCGACTGCAACGCGCTCAAACACGCTCTCGATGAAGTTGCTCTCGGCGCCGTATGCCGAGACGGAACCGACTTCCTCGTTGTCGAAGAGGGCGATCATCGACACGCGGCCGTCGGACGGCGCGGACGACTCGACGCTGAGGATGAGCGCCTCGAGCGCGGCGTACGACGAGAAGAGGTTGTCGATGCGCGGGGAGAAAATGAACTCGTTCTGCAGGGGGAAGGTGAGCTGGGAGAGGAGCAGGGGAGAGGAGCGAAACACGCACAAGGGCACCACCGACGGTCGCGGGCTGTACGTCGAAGAGCGAGAGCTCAAAGTCGTGAATCTGCGCCGGCGTCACCTGCTCGCCGAGGTCCTCGCCGAGCTTGCGCGCGATCGTGTGCAGCAACACCGGGCTGTGGTGGCTCGTGATGTCGAGCGGGTCGGCAAACGACACCTCGGCGCTCGAGTTGTTCTCCTCGACGAACGCCTTGTTGAGCTCCTTGCTCGCGAGGGCGAGGATCGGCACCTGCTGCGTCTCGGGATTGTAGTGGAATTTGTCGTTCTGCGTCCGGTCGAGGTGGATCGCGATGGTCGGCATGCGCAGGATCGGCTCGCGAACGAGGACGAGGTGCGACGTGTAGGTGTCGGCGGAGGCGCCCTTGGCACCCGAGAGCGTCACGCGGCCTGTGAAGACGGGATGTCTGCGTGAGTACTCGTCGCGACAGCAGCGCGGTAAGGACAAGACGAACCGGCAATGCCGAGGTCGCGGTCCATCCAAGTAGCCTGCGCGTACGTCCACCTCGTCAGAGGCACACAGAAAGAGGGGAACCGGCTTCGGTGAACGCACCCACAGACCCCCACCGTACGTCTCTACGCCAACCTGGGTGAACCCGACCTTCTCGCGCTTGCTGACGGGCTTGACGATGAACCTCGGCGAGTCGGTGTGGCACCCTACGACCGACATCCCGAGGGGCTTCTTCTGCGCGTCGCCGGTGGGCGCGGGCGGGACGGTGAAGGCGATGATGGACGACTGGTTCCGCGTGATGAAATACTTGCCGCCGCGGGCGACCTTGCCGTTCGCCCATGACTCGCGCTCGTGCAGCCTGCGGGCGGGAAGAGCGGTCAGGGTGCCGCATGCGGGTGGGGGAGCGGCGCCGGCGGGGAAGGGGCGATGAGGCGGGTCCTCGTCCTCGCCGCCCTCTGGCCGCGTGGAGGTACGCACCTCGCAAAGCCGGCCTGCTCGAGCTTTGCGACGCAGTTGGCGACAGCGTGGAACGGGGTCGGACTTGCGTCGACGTATTCGAGAAAGCGGCGTGCGGGCGCAAGGGCGGCTTGGTGCGGGTTCGCCATGGTCTGCAGCAGCACGCGCGAGATCCGCTAGAGCTCGGTCAGTCGCGTTTAGGACGGGAGAGGGGGGGAGCTCACCATCTGCGTGCGGTGCGGTGCGGAGGAGAGGCGCGGACCGCGCGGGCGAGCCCCACTTCGCATCGAGTTGCTCTCCCGGAATAGCGCAGACTGTGCAACAACACACCTCCATACCAGTCTATCGAGTCCTACTCCAGCCATGCGCACCCACCCGCGCTCCGCCTCACGCCGCCTTCCTCCCCACCGCCAACGCGCACACACTCCCCCCGAGGTGCACCCCCGCGCGCCCGCACGCCGCCTCGAGCCTGCTCGCCTGCTCTTCGACCCTGCTGCCCCCGCGCGTGGCCCACCGCGCGCCGCCCTCGCCGGAGACGGCCGCGCCGGGCGGAGGGGGGACGTCCACCTCGAGCCTCTGGAGGACGCTGCGCTCGCCCGCGGGCAGGAAGCGAGGTGCTCGACCCACTCGGCGAGGAGCTGCACGCTTGCTGCGCCGGCGGAGACCTCGCCGGCGAGGTGCGGGCCGCGGAGGGTGAGCGAGGCGAGGAGCGGGCAGGAGGAGAGGGCGGCGAGGAACGCGGGGCTGAGGAGGAAGGACGGGGAGGAGAGCGTGAGGTGCGTAAGGGAGGGGAGGGGGGTCGGGAAGTGGGCGAGGTCGCGCTGCACGGGGAGGCGACGGCGGCGTGGTCAGGTCTCGGCAAGAGTGGCAGGGAGAGGAGGGGGAAGCGCACATGTAGGTACCCGCTCGAAGAGTACTCGACGCTCGTGAGCCTCGCGCGCGTCCGCGGGCCGAGCGCGCTGAAGACGGCGACAGCATCGGTGGTGAAGCACCGGAGGGAGAGGTGCGTCAAGCGCGGCAGTGCGTCGAGGAAGGTACTCAGGCCTGTGGAATCGCGACTGCAGCGTCAGCGTGCCTTCGCACACCAGGAAGAAGAAAGGGAGACGTACCCGTCGCATGCGGCTCGACCTCCATCTCGACCCGCTCGACCCCGCTCGCCTCCTCCGCCTTCCGCTCATCAACTTCCGCCGCCGCACCCCTCAGCGCCTCCATCATCCCCTCATCCTCCGGGCGGAGCTTGACCCCCATCCTCCCCCTCACAACGAGCTCCCTCACGCCCCTCGCACGCAGCACCCCGCCCAGCATCGGCACGTACACCGGCGCGGCGCGCGTACTGTGCACCACGAGGGAGACGCCCTGCCCGGGGGCGAGAGCGCGCGCGGCGGCGCGGAGGAGCGCGGCGAGGAGTGCGGGCGAGGTCGGGAGCGCGAGCGCGAGGGTCTCGAGCGCGGGGAGGGCGCGCAGCGCTGCTGCGACGCGCACGGGGTCCATCTCTGCATCCAACCCCACCTGGCGGGCAGGGTCAACGACCTCGACCGCGCGGACGAGCGCGCCGAGCCCCTCCCTCGCGACGAGGACCTCGCCGAGGTGCGCGAGCGCGGCGCCCCCGCGGACGGTCAGGCGCTGGTAGGCGTTTGCGCGCGCAAAGGGGAGGAGTGCGCGCGAGATGGGGACTGCCGAGGGCGCGAGGCGGAGCGGCGCGGCGGGGTCGGCGGGGGAGGGGGAGGGGTAGTCGGGCGCGGGGAAGGGAGGGAGGGGCGCCCGTGGGGAGAGGGAGAAGATGGAGGCGAGGAGCTCGGCGGGGAGGGTGTCGAGCGAGGCGTGGGCGCGGGGCGGGAGGGGTGAGGAGGCGGACATGGCGAGGGTGAGCTGCGCGGACGAGCGGGGTGGTCAGCTTGAGCCGAGCGGGACACAGGAGGTGCGATGCGCACCTCGAGGGCTGAGAAGGAGTGCTAGAGAGGCGGGCTGAGTCGAAGAAGGTGGGCTGGCCGAGGGCGCGAGGGTCGTCTCGTCAAGCGCGGCGCGGGACGTGCAGCTGAGTAAGCGACTCGAGTGTGAGCGGTGCGCTGGATGCTGCTGGGGGAGGTTTGGCGCAGCAGTAGAGGCGAAGCTGGCGACGACGCGCTCGAGCAGAACATCGCGAACCCTGCCCGTCGAAATCGCAAAGTCGCGTCACTTCGGGCTCCCCGACCTGGGTGCGCTCATCTCGGCTTCGAGAGCCCAACTCATTGAGGCAGGGCGAGCTTGTGCGCCCTGCAGAAGCGCTCGAACGCCGGCGGCGGTGGGGCGGTCGTCGTGATGCGGGAGCGTTTGCCCGTCTCCTTGTCCCATGCCTGCGTGAGGGTGGTCAGCTCGTCCTGCTGGGTGCGGGGGGAAAGCGGGAGGCACGCACGAAGAAGCTCAGCTCGTGCGAGTGCAGGAGGACGTGGTCGAGCGAGAGGCCCAGCTCGACGAGCGCGGCGGCATGTGGGGCTTTCGGCGCGACCTTGAAGTCGCCGACGATGGGGGCTGCGCGGGTCGTCAGCCAGAAACTTCTGGGTGCAAGGGAAGCGGGCACACCCTTGAGGATCTCGGCGCAGTGGACGCGGAGTTGGTGCTTGCGTCCGGTTTGCGGCTCGAGGCGGAGGAGGGAGAAGTTGCGCTGCGCGTGCGGGTCAGCACGTGCGCGGAACAAGTGAGAGCTGTACACACCGACGCGGCAATGCACTCCCAGCGGGTGCTCGCCTCTACGCCGTCGTCAGCCGCGCAGATCCGCACGCGGTCGTCGTCGACACGGAGACGGGTGTCGATCACGCCCTCGTAGCCTGCGCGGAGCTGGCCGTGGACGATGGCGAGGTAGGTGCGGCCGACCTCGTGCTTTGCGAGCTGCTGACTGAGGCGCTGTGCGATCGGGCGGGACTTGGCGAGGAGGAGGGCGCCGGAAGTGGCCTGCGGGGACGAGGTGGTGAGCGAGCGGGCGGGAGCGGGAGAGAGGGGAGAGGTGGCGCACCTTGTCGAGGCGGTGTACGGTGTAGACCTCGGGCGACTGTGGCCGTGCCTTGAGCGCTGCGGGGGGAAGGGGGCAGAGTGAGGACGAGTGGACGCGAGGTGGGGAAGGGAGACGACGAGGGCGGACCTGCGACGATGTGGTCCCAGTGCTGGCGGGCGGGGGAGCCGTGCTGGCCCTGGAGTGCGACCCCGCCGGGCTTGTCGATCACGAGGTGGCGCGAGTCCTCGTAGAGGATGTCGGCGGAGGGAGCAGGAGGAGGAGCGGGTGCAGGGCGCGGCTTCCTGCTCGCGAGGCCGAGGGTGCGCGGGACCTTTCCTGCCAGGCCGTTGAAGGGCAGCGCTGCTCTCATTGCGGCTGCTTACAGTAGTAGAAGCGGGTTAGTAGTGCTGGTGCCGGGGAGAAAGGGACCGCAGCTCGTCGTCCTCCTTACTCGCTCGTCTCCGAGTCTGAGCAGTGCCCAGCATGCTCCACACCAGGCCTGAGCTCGTGCTCCGCGTACGCTCAACTCCCACCCGCTCCACCCACCCCGAGCGAGCGTCTCCAGCCCCCGCGAGCTCGCCCTCCCTTTTTCCGGCCCTGCAATCAGCCCACGCAGCACCCTGGAGGGCTGGCGGGGTGCCGTGCAGGCAGCGGTACCGCAGATCGCACAGTCTACCCGGGCAGGCACTCTGGCAGGCGCGAGGCGGACCCGCTGCACCCTCGGGGCACGCGTCAACCCGCACCCCGCCTCGCTCTCCTCCTAGACCGCCAGGCGCCGGTCTGCAGCCCTGGAAGGGAGCACACGCACGCACTCGACGAGCTGGACGCGCACCCACCCTGCCACGCTTCCGGGGCACCCTCGCTGACCTTGTCCTCCCTCCCCCTCGCGTCCCACAGCGCGCGGATGAGCTCCTCTCCGTCGGCCAGCCCATGGCCGCCCTCTCGGCCGTCTCCGAGGTCTTCTCGAGCAAGCGCTTCCGCTCGACGCCCCTCAGCGTCCTCGAGCCCATCATGGTCAAGTTCCTCGAGCTCTCCGTCGACCTCCGCAAGGGCCGCACCGCCAAGGACGGCCTCATCCTCTACAAGAACGTTGCACAGAACACCTCTGTGCAGAGCGTCGAGGTCACCATCCAGAAGCTCCTCGAGCCTCGCGCGCCAAGCTCGACGACGCCCTCGCCCAGGTCCACGCCGTCGAGGGCGCCCCCGCGTCGGGCGACGTCGACGACCTCGAGGCCGCCGAGACCCCCGAGAGCCTCCTCATGAGCGCCATCTCGGAGGAGAAGACCCGCGACCGCAACTACCGCACGCTTGTCACGCCCTGGCTCCGCTTCCTCTGGGAGTCGTACCGCACCGCCCTCGACATCCTCCGCAACAACGCTCGCCTCGAGGTCCTCTACCAGGTGCGTGCACTCGCTGAGCACCGAGGAGACGCAGTACTGACCACGCTCCCGCCCTCCCACAGACGGTCTGCCACGAGGCGTTCCAGTTCTGCTTGACGCACCAGCGCAAGACCGAGTTCCGCCGCCTGTGCGAGACCTCCGCTCGCACCTCGCGTCGTCGCAGAAGTACACGCACCAGTCGCACTCGATCAACCTCAACGAGCCCGACACGCTCCAGCGCCACCTCGACACGCGCTTCCAGCAGCTCAACACGGCCGTCGAGCTCGAGCTCTGGCAGGAGGCGTTCCGCACCGCCGAGGACATCCACACCCTCGTCGGCATGAGCAAGCGCGCCCCGAAGGCCTCGGTCATGGCGTCGTTCTACGACAAGATGGCCAAGGTCTTTGCCGTCGGCCAGAACTTCCTCTTCCACGCCGCCGCGTACGGCAAGCTCTACTCGCTCCACGCCGCCCGCGTCGCCATGACCGGCGGCGCCGACGGCACCGACGCCGAGCTCGACAAGCACGCCGCGCGCGTGCTCCTCGCCGCGCTCGCCGTCCCGCTCGGCTCGGGCGTCGAGTCGGCCAAGCGCGTCGACGGCACCGAGGAGGGCGAGGGCAAGGGCCGCCTGAACCGCCTCGCGTCGCTGATCGGCCTCCCCGCGGCGCCGACGCGCGCCGGCCTCCTCAGGACGCGCTCGCGCGCCACGTCCTCAAGCGCGTCTCGTCCGAGCTCCGCGCGCTGTACCAGATCCTCGAGGAGGACTTCCACCCGCTGTCGATCACGCGCAAGATCGAGCCGATCCTCGCGCAGCTGTCGGCCAACCCCGACACGGCGCGGTACGTCGCGCCGCTCAAGGACGTCGTCCTCGCGCGCCTGTTCCAGCAGCTCGCGCAGGTCTACGCCTCGCTCAAGATCGACCGCGTCGTCCGCCTCGCGCGCTTCGACGCCGACGACGCCCTCCAGACCCGCCTCCGCATCGAGCGCTACGTGACCGAGGCGTGCCGCCGCGGCGACGTCGACGTCACGCTCGACCACGCCTCGGGCTCGATCAAGTTCGTCGAGGACCTCTTTGGCGACGAGAGCGCCGCGCCCGCCGGCGCGGCCGACTCGCTCAAGGCGCTCCAGCCTTCGTCGTCCGCCCTCCTCCGGACGCAGCTCACGCGCCTCGCGTCGATGCTCCACTCGACGCTCGTCGCCGTCGGCTCCCCCGCCGCAACGACCGAGGGCCCGGGCGCCGCGCGCGCCGCCGCGTTCGAGAACCTCGCGAGCGCGGTCGCCGACGAGCGCGAGACGGTCCTCGCGCGGACGCAGATCATCCAGCGGCGCAAGGAGCTTGCCGATGAGCAGAGCGCGCGCAAGGAGAAGGAGGAGGCGCATGCAAGGAGCGTCCGCGCGCAGCAGCTCGCGGAGGAGGAGGCTAGGAGGCAGAAGGAGGAGCTCAAGCGGCGCGAGCTCGAGCGCATCCGCAAGGAGGTCGAGAAGGTCAAGGCCGACGAGGCCAAGAAGGTCGCCGACAGCCTTATTCAGGGCGGTCTCAAGGTCGACATGCAGGTGCGTCCTCCCCTTGCGCGTTCTCGAGACAGAACGGGACTGACCACCGTTGGCGGTTGCAGAAACTCCCCGAGCTGTCGGCGAACGACCTCGTGCAGCTGCAGGTGCAGCAGATCGAGAAGGACAAGAAGACGCTCGCGCAGAAGCTCGCGACGGCGTACAAGCGCCTCGACCACCTCGAGCGCGCGTTCCGCAAGGAGGAGATCCCGCTCATCGCGCAGGACTACGAGCGCCAGCAGACGCGCGACCGCGAGGCGTTCGTCGCGGCGCAGAAGCAGCGCGCCGAGCAGGCGCAGCGCGAGCACGCCCAGGGCCTCGCCATCAAGCAGAGCCTGCAGCGCATCCTCCGACTACGAGGCGTTCCGCGCCCGCGCCGAGAAGGAGTCCCGCGCCGCGTTCGAGCGCGAGCAGCAGCGCCTCCGCGACCAGCTCGAGGAGGCCAAGGCCGAGCGCCGCCGCCAGCACCTCGAGAAGCTCGAGCAGGAGCGCCAGGCCGCGATCCAGCGCGAGAAGGACGAGGCCGAGCGCCGCGCCGCGAGGAGGGTGCGTTTACGCTCTTCCTTTCTAGCGGGAGAACCCACCCTGACCATTTCTCACGTACGCAGAGGAGGCTCGTATCCGCGCCGAGGAGGAGGAGCGCGAGGCCGAGGAGCGCGCGCGCATCGAGGAGCGCCGCCGCGCCGCCGACGAGGCGGCCAAGGCCGAGCGCGAGGCGCGCCTCGCCGAGCGCCGCGCCGAGCAGGAGGCCATCATGGCCAAGGCGCGCGCGCAGGCCCAGCGCGAGGAGGAGCGCTCGCGCGCCGCGCCGGCGGCGGTGCCGCCGCCGTGCCGCGGCCGGTGGGCCCGCGCCGATCGGCTCGGCTGAGTGGCGTCGCCAGCGTGACGAAGCCGCTGCTGCGGCCCGCCCGGCGGAGACGCGCGCCCCTTCGGCGAGCGCCCGAGGATGAACCTCCAGCCTCGGTCGGGCGACGCATCGCCTTCGGGCGAGCGTCCGCGCCTGGCGCTCGCGCCGCGCTCGACGCCCCGCCCCGAGTCGCCCGCTGCCACGCCGTCGCCCCCGCCCCCGCGGCTGCGGCTGCGGCGCCCGAGCGCCCCGCGTCGGGCGGACGCTGGCTCCCGCCGAGCCAGCGCGGGTCGGCGGCTGCGACGCCTGCTGCGTCGTCGGACGACGGCTCGCGCCCGTCCACGCCCGGTGCTGGTGGCAGCAAGTACGTCCCGCCGAGTCAGCGCCAGGCTGGCACGCGCCCGCCGCCCGGTGGCAGCAGGTGGTGATTGAGGTGCGAGGGAGTGGGTGAGGACGGAGGCCGGAGGAGCGTACAAAAGCGCGAGCCCGGGTTGGATGCTGTGTAGAGCTGTCTGTTGAGCGCAACTCGAGCTGGGCGCTGCTCTCTCCCTGTCCCTGTGTTAAGTGCGAGTGATTTCGAGCTGGACTTGGACGAGGCAGTGCAAGGTCGAGCTCAGACGAGGCGAAGCTGCCTCTCCCCACCGCGCCTCTCGCTCGAGCTTGCTTGCTACAGCCGGGATGGACGGTGACCGGCAGACGAACCGCGCGCACAGGCCCGCAAAGGCGCCCAAGCAGGGGCCGGGCAAGGGCAACAACCCAAAGGTCCGCCCCCATCTCCCGCTCCCCGCTGCTCCTCCCGCACAGCACTGACGGAGCTGCGAGCGTGCACACCAGGCGTTCATCAGCTCGTCCTTCCGGCGCGCAGAGAAGCAGGCGCGCAGGAACATCGAGAAGGACCAGACGCGCCTCCATGTCCCCGCCGTCGACCGCACCTTCAACGGCACCGCTGGCCAGGGCGGCAAGGACGTCGACGTAGATGTCCCGCCCGTTATCGTCGCCGTCATGGGCCCGTCCGGCGTGCGTCCCCTGCCCTTCCTCCGCGAGTGCCACCGTCCGTCTCGCTGACCTGCTCTCCGCCCGCTCGCAGGTCGGCAAGACCACCCTGATCCGCTCCCTCGTCCGTCGCTACACCAAGAACACCATGGTTGACATCAAGGGCCCGGTTACCGTCGTCTCGGGTGCGTTGCAGCGCTCCCTCCGTGCCTCGAGCCGCAGAGCTAACCCTGCTCCTCCCTCTCCCGCAGGCAAGAACCGCCGCCTGACCTTCATCGAGGTCCCGAACGACCTCAGCGCCATGATCGACGCGGCCAAGGTCGCCGACTTGGTCCTGCTCATGATTGACGGTAGCTTCGGGCTCGAGATGGTGCGTCCCGCTCGCTATTCGGCGTGCGAGCTCGCTGACTCTGCTTCATCTGCAGGAAACCTTCGAGGCTCTCTCTGCCCTCTCGTCGCACGGCCTGCCGAAGCTCATCGCCGTCCTCACGCACCTCGACCTCGTCAAGACGCCTGCCGCGCTCAAGGCGCAGAAGAAGCGCCTGAAGAAGCGCTTCTGGACCGAGGTGTACGACGGCGCAAAGATGTTCTACCTCTCGGGCGTCATGAACGGTCGCTACCCCGACCGCGAGATCCTCAACCTCACCCGGTAGGCCTTGCCCTGCTCTCGCTCTCCTCCCAGGTTGGCTGACGGCTCCTCCTCCGCAGCTTCATCTCCGTCGCCAAGTTCCGCCCCTCACCTTCCGCAACACCCACTCGTACTTCCTCACCGACCGCTTCGAGGACCTCACCTCGCGCGAGGTCGTCCGTAAGGACCCCAAGGCGGACCGCACCATCGCCGTCTTCGGCTACCTGCGCGGCGTGCCCCTGCGCCCGCCAGGCCCGACCAACTCCGTCCGGGTGCACATCCCGGGGAGCGGGATCGACGCATTCGAGGTATCGCGCATGCTCGAGCTGATCGACCCGTGCCCGCTGCCGACCAAGGACTCGGAGAAGCGCCGCAAGATGGGCGACCGGAACAAGGTCGCGTACGCGCCGATGAGCGGCGGCAGCGGCCAGGGCGTCACCTGGGACGGCGAGCGCGTCTGGATCAACACGGGCGGGACGTTTTCGCGCCGCCGCGATGAAGAGGGCGAGGCGGACGACGGCGACGGGACGATCGGCGATGGCGGCGGCGACGGCGTCAAGATGGTCCTCGGGCTGCAGGACGCCGACGAGACGCTGGCCGAGAGCGTCGCCAAGAGCCAGATCCGCATCTTCGGCTCGAGCAAGCCCGTCACGGCTGCCGAGTACGAGGCGGAGCAGGCTGCTGCGGCCCCGCGAAGCGTCAGCGCCGCGCCGCGTTCGACGACGCAGTCGGCGACTTTGACCCCGCCGAGTACGACGGCGCGAGCGATGAGGATGACGAGGTTGACGAGGCGGACTTCGACACCGACGACGAGGTGGTCGAGGAGGACGACGACGCGGGCGCGGACGGCGAGCTCGCGTTCGAGAAGGGCGGTAAGGGGACGTCGTCGCGCAAGCGACGGGCGAGCGGGGCCGGCACTGGTCCGCGCTCGGAAGAGGTCGCGTACGCCGACTCGGACTCGGACCTCGAGCTGGGGCTTGACGAAGACGAGCGCGCCGGGCTCGGCTTCGACGACGACGACGAGGGCGATATCGACTCGGACGGCGAGTTTGACGACGAGACGAGCACGGCCCCGAGTGGAAGAACCTCGCAGCGCGTGCGGCGGCGACGATGGCAGGCGGGCGGCGGGCGAACCTCATGCGCCTGATCTACAACTCGACGCTCACGCCTGCGCAAGTCGCGGCGGGCGAGACCGAGGACACGGTCGCGGCGCAGGAGGAGGCGCAGGCGCGCCGCGAGGCGTTTGGCGACGAGGACGGCGCGGACGACGACCTCTTCAGTCTGGCGCGCTCGACGCTGCCGGGCTCGGACGAGGACCAGTTTCGTGCGCCCGTCAACATCGCCAACCTCGAGGTGTGGGAGGACGAGGAGTTCCTGGACTCGATCCGCCACCTCTTCATCACGGGCGGGAATGCGCCGGCGGGCGAGGCGGCGTACGAAGAAGGGCGGCGACTTTGAGGACCTCGAGGACGGCGACGACGCAGCGGGCGACAAGTCGGCGTTCCCGCCCGAGCTCGACGACATGGACGACGAGGAGCGCAAGGCGCGCGAGATCGCCGAGAAGAAGGAGGCGCTCAAGCGCAAGTTCGACGCCGAGTACGACGACGACTCGGACGAGGACAAGCTCGACTTCTACGCCGAGCAGAAGGCCGAGATTGAGCGCAAGCTCAAGGCGACGCGCGACGAGTTTGCCGACGACGACGCCGAGACGCGCGCGCTCGTCGAGGGCCACCGCCCGGGCGCGTACGTCCGCCTCGAGATCTCGGGCGTGCCGTGCGAGCTCGTCGAGTCGTTCAACCCGCGGACGCCGATGATCGTCGGCCACCTGCTCGCGCACGAGGAGTCGTTCGGCTACGTGCAGGTCCGGATCAAAAGCACCGCTGGTACCCCAAAATCCTCAAAACGAACGACCCGCTCATCTTCTCGCTCGGCTGGCGGCGGTTCCAGACGGTGCCGATCTACTCGCTCGACGACGGGACGCGCAACCGCATGCTCAAGTACACCCCGGAGCACATGCACTGCCTTGCAACGTTCTACGGGCCGATCTCGGCGCCCAACACGGGCTTCTGCGCCTTCACGCGCCTCTCGCCCGAGACGCCGTCGTTCCGCGTGTCGGCGTCGGGCGTCGTTACCGACATCAACGGCACGACCGAGATCGTCAAGAAGCTCAAGCTGACGGGCACGCCGTACAAGATCTTCAAGAACACGGCGTTCGTCAAGGACATGTTCTCGTCGTCGCTCGAGGTGGCCAAGTTCGAGGGCGCGTACATCCGCACCGTGTCGGGCATCCGTGGCCAGGTCAAGAAGGCGCTCGCCAAGCCCGAGGGCTGCTACCGCGCCGCGTTCGAGGACAAGATCCTCATGAGCGACATCGTCTTCCTCCGCGCATGGTACCAGATCAAGCCCCGCCAGTACTACAACGCCGTCGGCAACCTCCTCCTCCGCGACAAGTCGGCGTGGACGGGAATGCGCCTCACCGGCGAGGTCCGCCGCGACCAGGGCGTCAAGACCCCGCAGGACATCAACTCGCTCTACAAGGTGCGTTGCAGCCTCTCCTCTCCCTCTTCGCTCCCTAGCTGACCCCGCCCCACCCCGCCTGCAGCCCATCGTCCGCCAGACGCGCCGGTTCAACACGCTCAAGGTCCGCGCAAGCTCCAGTCGGCGCTTCCGTTCGCCTCGAAGCCCAAGATGCAGCCCAAGCAGAAGGAGGCGACCTGTGCGTCCGCTCCCGCCCCCACCGGGTCCGTCCGCGCTAACCCGCGTCCCGCTGCTCACCGCTCGCAGACCTGCAAAAGCGCGCCGTCGTCATGGACCCCGAGGAGAAGAAGGCGCTCTCGCTTCTGCAGCAGGTGCAGGCCATCTCGCGCGACAAGGAGGCCAAGCGCAAGGAGGCCAAGCAGGCGAACAAGGCCGAGCGCGCGAAGAAGCTCGCCAAGTGCGTCTTAACGCCGATCTTCCCCACTTTGAGCAAGACTGACCTCGTTCCGCGTGCAGGGAGGATGCGAAGCGCGGCGAGCGCGAGAAGGAGGACAAGAAGGAGTTCTTCGCAGCGAAGGGCCGGGCGGACAAGCGCAAGGCGGAGGGCGGGCGCTACGCCAAGAAGCAGCGGCGGGAGTAGAGGCTTACGGGCCGTTGCAACTTGTCGCGCTAGACGCATTGGAACGGATCCTTCGAGAGGAGCGCGAGCGAGAACGGCGAGCAGCTGATGAGGCACCTATGCTGGTCGTCGCGCTCCTGGCCCCAGGCTCATGCGATCGATTCTAGCATTCCTCGCGTGTCTACCGCGGCATAACGAGCACAACCGGCGCCCTCCCGAGCGGCGCCTTGCCGCTCACGCTCGACTCGCCGTCCTCCTCGCCCCTCGCGCTCCGCAAGTCCGCCTCAAGCTCCGCCTGCGCCAAGTCCGGCTCCTCGACCGCATCGCCCTCGATCTCGACCTCGAGTTCGTGCACGCGGCTGCTGCTGCTGCGGCAGTGCGCGCCCCTCCGCATCGACGCCCGGTGGAGGCGGGTGCTCGACGCGCCACACCCGCAGGCGTGGGAGCGCCCAGCTCCCCGCTACGAGGGGGACGACGCGGACGCGGAGCTCGCGCGTCTCGTGCGGCGCGAGGACCCAGTCGGGGAGGCGGCGGGCGCCAGCGAATGCGAACGTCGAGGATGCCTCGGGGCTGTCGAGCTGCGAGGAGAGGGTGACGACGTGCGGAGTCGGGTTCGCGAGGCGGTAGAGGAGCGTGGTGGGCTCGTGCAGGGTGAGGAAGGACGGGAGGGTGAGCGTGACGGTCGGGAGGAGCGGGGCGGGCTTGGGCGCGGCGAGGCGCAGGCGCGTCGTCGCCAGGAGGTCGGCGCTGCCGGCCCGCCGCCAGTGCAGCTCGAGGTGGAGGGGCGGATCGTGGGGAAGGCCGAGGTCGGGCTGCACCTCGAGGCGGAAGATGGCATTGAAGACGTCGCCTGGCCGCCAAGCTGCGGGCGGGGATAAGGTGAGGAGGGCTCCTCCCCGCAAGAATGGAGGTCAACGCACTCATGGACGACCCGCTCGGCGCATCGCCGCCGAGGTAGCCGAGTGACGAGTCGACGACCCTCAGCGACGGCGTCTCCTGCGCGCCGCGACAAGTTTGATCAGCACCGCTCCTTCCCAAGGAACGCAACAGCGGGACGCACCTCGCCGCGGAGGTACACGCCGACCACCTCGACGTCCCACGGCCCCGCCGCCGTCAACCCCGCAACGACGACCGCCTCGCTCGCGCCCTCCCACCCGTCAGGCTCGCTCAAGTCCAGCAGCGGCTTGACCGCCCGGCGAGTCTTGAGCACCTGCGTATCGAACGCCGCATGGATGGGGCGGATCGCAGGGATGGAGAGCGTGCGAGTGCATTCCGTCGGGGAGGGAAGGAGAGCGGAAGAGGGCGAGGGCGGAGAAGAGGGTGGGACGGGGACGGCGCGAATCGTCACGTCGAGGTTGCGCGGACCTGGAATACCGCCGAGCGTCTCAAGGTAGAAAGTCTTGCGGAGCGACGCGCCGGGTGCGAGGGTCCCGAGCGGGAGGGACTCGATGACCGACGTCGAGGCGAGGTCGTCGACGAGGATGCGATCGTCTGCACGCGCGTTGGTGTCATTTGTGCGCCTCTCGAGCGAGGGGCGTAGGAGAAACGCACGTGAGCCGTCCTCGCCGGGCTGGAGGAAACTGACGAGCGAAACCTGCATCTCGAGCTCGTCGTCGTTCTTCACGTCGACGTGCACAGGGAAGCGCTCGTCGAGGTATGCCGGGCTCGCAATATCAGTCGAGACGTTCACGCGGAGCTCGCGGCGGGTGATGCTGCATTCGAAGCGGTCAGTCTCGCTCGGGGAGTAGGAGGAAGCACCACGCACCGGCAGGTCGATGCAGCGTGCGGGAGCGGGACGCTCCGCTCGCCGATGTACCACACGTTCTCCACCATGGGGAGCGCGCGGTCGGGCTGTAGCGCGAGCGCGACGGTCCAGCCGCCTATCTCGGCAATGAGGACGACCTTCTCGACCTGCACGTCCTCGTCAGCCTGCACGTGACAGAGAGCGGAGAAGACGGCGCACCGTGAGCTCAATCTCCCTGTCCACCGCGATGCTCCCGACTAGCACGCGCCGCTCGCCCGCGTCCCACCGCAGCTTCGCGCGCCGCTCCTGCATCGAGCCGACATGCCCGAGGTTCGCACAGTCCTCCGCGCTCTCGTCATGCGCGACCGTTACGGCCGGACGACCGTCGCTGAAATGCACGTCGAGGCGCGAGAAGGCGAGTGTGCCGGCACGGGAAGTCGAGGGGGCGGAGAAGACGAGCTGGAACGGGACGGGGTGCGCAGCGTGCACTGCCGGGCGGAGAAAGGCGAGGCGACACTCGACTGCGCGCGACCTGAGTGAGCACGCTTGTCTCGAGGGGGGAGGGAGAGCAGACGCACGCAGGGGAGCGACGTCCGTCATGTCGAGCTCGACGCGGGCCTTCTCCGGCGCAGGCGGGTGCGTCTGCAGGATCTGCAGCAGCTCCTGCGCGTACTGCTCGCGCTGCTCGCGGGTGATCTTCGAAGCTGCGCGTTCCGAGCGTCAGTAGAGCTCGACAAGGGCTGGGGAGGAGGACGCACTCGGCGCGAGCAGCTCAAACCCCGTCCGGATCGCCGCCTCCCAGTCCTCGCACTTCGTCGCCGCGCGGAACGCACGCTCGAGGATCGAGTCGAGGACGTCGCGCCACCGGTCGCGGCGGTACGACTTGGCGATGCGGTCGTAGAACCTGCGGAGGTGCGGGAAGTGAGCGCGGCGTTAAGGGAAGAAGAGAAAGGACGCACTTGAGCGCCATGTCGAACTTGCCCGCCTCGAAGTGCGCAGACGCAATCTCGTTGGCGATGCAGAACGTCATGTTCTTCGCCTTGTGCGCCTTGAAGAACTCGTACGCCTTGGTGAAGAGCTGCTCTCTCGCCTTCGTATCAGCCTCACCGCGGTGGGGGAAACGCAGCAGTGAAGAAGCGCACCTCGACGATAAGCTCCGCATGGTCGACCTTGCGCTCGTGCGCAAGCGCCGGGCTCGGCCCCTCTCCCGCGCCGCCCTCAACCGCGCGCATCACCTCGCGGAAGCGGTCCCTGCGCGTGACGGCGCACACCGCCGCGAGGTGGTAGTAGTGTCCTGCGTGTTGGAGGACGTTGAGGGGGACGAGGCCGGGCGACGGGACTTGCGTGCCAGAGCCCGCAGGTGGGAGGCGCGGCGTCGGCGGAGGGCGGAGGGAGGGGAGGCGGAAGCCGGCGCGGAGAGCGATGGCAACGAGGTCGCCGAAGAGGCGGTACCTGGTCGAGCGCTCGTCAGCGGGTTGAGAGGAGAGGGAGGCGAGGTCACGCACTGCTTCGACAGCCAGCTCCAGAACTCGAACGTGTCCTCGCCGATCTGCCACCCGTTGCTCAACTCGCGGAAGCGCGATACGTGCCGGTTGAGCTGGGCGAGCGCGCGCGACGGCTCGTTCAGGTAGAGGTACATCTTGCTGACCTGCGGGTTCCTCGAGGTCAGCGAGGTCACGACATGGAGGGGCATAGCAGCGCACCTTGACCGACAGGCAGTCGGCAAGAACCTTGGCCTCGGCCCATCGCTTCGTCCGCGCGACAAGGAGGTCCGGCTGCGCGAACATGTCGACGAGGGCGTCATAGCAGTCCTCGTAGTGCCTGCACGCAAGAGGTCCATCAGCTCACCGCGGGCTCAGTGCAAAGAGCGGTGCGTACTTGAGCGAGACCTCGATTTCGCCGCGCATCTCGGCAAACAAGCCGAGCTTGTAGTCGTAGCGGACGTTCCACCCGCGCTCGCTCAGCGCCCCGCGCGGGGCCTGCCTCGCGCGTTTCCTCCGCACTCGGCGCCCATGTTCGCGGTAGTAGTCGAGCGCGGCGGGGAAGAGCTCGGCGCGGAGGCTCTGCACAAAGTTGGCGACCTCGCTCTGCGGCACGGGCGAGATGACAAACAGGCTCGCGCGCGAGTCGAGCCCCGACTGCCGCCGGATGAGCGAGAGGCGGATGTCGAGTGGGGGGTCGTCGAGGAGCTCGCGCGAGCAGAGGAGGACGACGGCGAGCTTGATCCCGCGCTCGAGGGTCGAGCGCCGGCGGTCGACAATCTCGCGAACAAGGTCGGCGTCGGCGGCGCGCTCCTCATCCTCGCGCTCAACGGGGTCGCGCGTGCTGCCGGGTGCAGACTCGTGGAGCCGAAGGACGAGGACGAAGACGGAAGGGACGAGTTCGCGGTGCTTGCGGATCCAGATGGGGGCGATGATGCCGTCCGGGTAGAGGGGTGAGGTGGGCGTGAGAGGGGAGATAGGCGAGTGCAGTGCGGGAGGGCCGGACGGGGAAGGGGACGCGTTCGAGGCGGAGTGGGCTTTGAGAGGCGGGAAGCGGAGTGTCTGCGACACGAGGAGGCGGTCAGCGGGTCGCAGTTGTGGGAGAGGAGGAGTGCGCACCTTGTCTACGACGACCGTGTGGAACTCGTTGGCACTGCCCCTGCTCGTATCCCACAGCGGGAAGCCCTTGCGCGAGGCGAGGTCTTGCGGAGCGCCGCCTGGAGGATCGCGAACGGGTCGTTTGTGGGCGCTGGGACGGGTGGGCTGGCCAGCGGCGGTGTTGCTGACCCCGCTGGAGGTGCGCCCGGCTGCGCTGTGCCCGTCCCGAGCCCTGCGACGAAGAGGAGCGGGAGGTGGTGCGCCGTGAACTCGTTCGGGTACGCGTCCATCGTCGCCGTGCACGTCCGTACGCGTGCTGCAGTGGAAGCTGCGAAGGTGCTCCTCAGACGCGCTCTCCCCCCTGGGCCAGCGGGCGTTGAGAGCGTTGCTGAGCTAGAGGGGAGAGGAGAGGGGCGACGCTTGCGGAGGGACAACTCGAGGACAACCTTCCCCGGCCACGCAGAGGAGCGGAATGGGCAGCTAGATTGGCAACAACATGAGGGGTACAGTATCGGAACAAGCAAGTGGGAAAACACGCCTTCTCTCACGGCGCGGCGCTGCCCTTCTCCTCCTTCTCGCCCTCCTCCCGGGCCAGTACGCGGTAGATGTTGTCGACTTGGGCCTCTGCAGTGCATCAGGATGTCAGCGAGACTCTGAAGAAGTGCAGGGTCCAGATGGGACGAACGGGTGACAAAGCGGCTGCGCTCATCCACCACCGCCTTCGTCGCGCGATGGTCACTGCCGAGCGAAGCGAGTGCCGCCATGATGTCAAGGTATTGTGCGTTGCGCTCGACGCTGTTGGCCTTGAAGGCCGTCTCGATAGTCTTGGACACTGCACACGCGCATTCCGTGCGCTCAGCGCCGACTGTCCCTCAGCACGCAGGGAAGGAGTACACTCACGCTGGTTGCAGGCCCACCAGCTGACAGCGAAAATGATCCCGACCACAGCAGTGAGGTGGCGAGGCTTTACCACGACCTGTCTGATGGGCGCAGTGGCAGCGTCGGTCGAGAGCAAGTGGTGGAAGCTGGGGCGCGGAGCGGGACCGCGGGGGTGCGCGGGTGCGCGCGCTGGAGGAGGGTCGAGCGGAGGAGCGAGGTGCGGAGCATGTCAGCGACCGTCCGAGCGAGCCAGGGCGAGCGGCGAGAGCTCAAGCGACGGCGGGCGGGCGATGAGGAGGTCGACCCGCAGCGCCGCTCCCCTCGAGCTTCTTGCAGGCTAGACACAGCTGCTACTCTCTCAGTAGCCCTCATCAGCACCCCTCGAGCCACTCCGGACCAGCCCCGCGCCATGAGCGACCCCCTCGCCCCCCGCTACGCCCCTCTCGCCGTCGAGGTGCGCTCTCCCCCGCTAGCAGCATCGTGCGCCGCGCTGACCACTCGAACAACAACGCACAGGAGAGTGGTATCACCGACGGGCCCCTCAAGCTCACCCCGCTCGTCCTCGGCGCAGGTCCGTCTCGTCCCCCACCTCGACTCGGCCGCGGACCCGTCGCCTCCCGCGATCGAGCTCACCCTGTCCCTCGTCTACAGGCGTCTACGGCTTCGACTACAACACCGCAGACACCCTCGAGTCGAGCGTACCCGAGCAGGCCGTCGGACCGCGTTCCGCTACGGCATCCGCACCCTCGACACCTCGCCGTACTACACCACCAGCGAGGCCGTCCTCGGCCACGTCCTCGACGCCGTCCGCGACGAGTTCCCCCGCGAGTCGTACCAGATCATCACCAAGGTCGGCCGCTACGGCCGCACCAAGCAGGACGGCTTCGACTATTCGCCCGAGCGCATCCGCGCGAGCGTCAGCGCAGCATGGAGCTCATGCGCACCGACTACCTCGACGGCGTCTATGCCCACGACGTCGAGTTTGTCAGCGAGCAGCTCGGCGACGCCGGCCAGGAGGGCTTCACCGTCGGCGACGACGGCAAGATCCGCGATGAGGACCTCGCGCGGTGGGGCCTCCGCGACGAGGACGCAGGCACGATCCGCGGGCCGGGCGACGAGAAGGTCCTCGGTGCGCTCAAGGAGCTGTTTGCGCTCAAGAAGGAGGGCGTCATCCGCGCCGTCGGGTTCAGCGGTGCGCCCCCTCCTCCTTCGCTGCTCGGCGGGCGGTCCTGACTGCGCCACATGTAGGCTACCCGCTCCCGACGCTTCTCCGCCTCGCACGCCTCGTCGCGCACCACCTCGAGCCCCTCGACATCCTGCAGTCGTACTGCCACCACACCGTGCGCGCCCCCCTTTCCCCCTCACCCGCCGTCAGCTGACCCTTCCGCACGCACGCAGCTGCAAAACACGACCCTGAGCACGTGGACCCCGCTCTTCTACGCCGCCGGCGTCAAGCAGCTCCTCGTCGCCTCGCCGCTCTCGATGGGCCTCCTCCGCTCGGCCTCGTCGCCGGCGTGGCACCCCGCCTCGCCCGCCCTGCAGGCCGCGACGCAGGACGCGATCCGCGCGTGCGGCGCCAAGGGCCAGAAGCTCGAGGACGTCGCGCTCGGGTTCGGGTTCTCGAGCGCGAAGCCGCCCGGCGCGGAGGGGCGCGAGACGCCCACCGTCGTCGGGCTCAGCACGCCCAAGGAGGTGCACGAGACGATGCGCGTGTACCGCGCGTTGTACCCCGTCGGCGGGGCGCAGAGGACCGGTCGCGCGCCGGGTGAGGGCCTCGAGGGCGACGAGCACAAGACGCAGCTCGAGCTGGAGAAGGAGTGCGTCCGGATCTTCAAGGAGAGCCGCACGTTCAACTGGACGTGGGCCGTCGGCGTGTAGAGCGGAGCAGGACGTAGACGTGCAGACGCGCATTCAAAGCAGTATTCGCCGTGTAGACCGATACCGAGGGCGAGGAGGAGGAGGAGGTTTGAGAGCGGGTGCTTGAGAACGCGTACGAGAGCTCGCCTTTTGCATGGCTTGAAGCACACCGCGAAGGACGTGCAAGCTATCACCGCGCCGAGTGATCAGGCGGAGGTCAACCTCGCCTCGAGGAGGAGCAGGAAGCTCTCCCCCGCCCACACCGCTCTCCCCGCACTTTGCAGCCCGGACTGTCTCAAAAGCACCTTCAGCAGTGCACCCAGCGCCCCTAGAGTTCCTCCGAATCGTCCCGTGCCATAGTCGCCTCGCGCGCTTCGCCTCGTCCTCCTCATCTCGCACCGCCCCGCCCGCATCATGGCCGACACCGCCGGCTCGGACGCGTTCGTCTTTGACGACGTCTTCACCGTCACCAACGTCGACAAGGGTGCGCCCGCTCCTCTCCGCCCTTCCCGCCGCGCAGGCTGACCTCTTCGAGCTTGAGCAGATGGCAAGAAGTTCGACCGCGGTGCGCCCCTGCTGCTGTGCCGTCCGCACGAGTACCACGGCCAGAGCGCTGACACCCCTTTCACGCAGTCTCGCGCATCGCCGGCCAGTCGCACAACCACGACATGAAGCTGACTCTCGACGTGCGTCCCCTCCCCCCCGGTCTCCGCGCCGCGTTGCGCTGACGCGCCAAGCACAAGCAGATCAACACCGACCTCCTGACGCTCGCGCAAGACGGCGACTTCTCGCTCGCGCTTGCGACGACGCTCAACCCTGATGCGGACAAGACGGGCGGTGCGGCGGCGGGTGGGTGGAGGGCGGATCTGCAGAGCGGTTTGGCGGATGACTGGGAGTATGTCATGTACGGCAAGGTGCGCCGCGGGTCTTCCCTGTCTTGGCGCGTCTCCCGAAGCTGACCTCTACTCTCATCCCCTCCCTCTCCTCCCGCTCCGCCTGCCCGCCCGCGCAGGTGTACAAGTTCGACGAGGGCACCGGCGAGGAGGTGACGGCGTATGTCTCGTTCGGCGGACTGTTGATGGCGCTTACGGGCTCGTACCGGCATATCTCGCGCGTGACGGTCGGCGAGTACATCTACCTGCTCATCCGGCACTAGGCTGGGTCAGTGGGGTGTAATGGGTCTTTAGCGGAGCGTCCGAGGCGCGAGAGGGGCGGCGAGATCGAGAGGCGCGCTCTCGGGAGGAAGCGGCGGCGAGAGCGGATTTAACTGCACCTCAGCACGCCCATACATGCAGCGAGTGGTCATAGAACGAGCAGCTCGCGACGAGGTCCCTCCCCTCGCTCGTCCGCCCACCGTCGCTCCAGTCCACCCCGTACGCCAGGCTCTCGTGCGCGTCAAACCGCGCATGCAATCTCGCCTCGCCGGCCTTGAACCACCCACTCTCGTCCAGCCCGCCGTTGATCGCGAGCCCGTCAAAGTCGACGACCTTGAACCCGCCGTGCATGCCCGCGACGAGGAGCCGGCGCGGGTCTGTTGGGTGCCACTTGAGCCGCCAGATCCCACCGCCGGCGTCGTACGTCATGAGCGGTACTTGGGGCTTGCGCCGGTCGAAGAGGCGGATGTGCGAGTCGTAGCTGCGCGAGGCGTAGTGAGTGAGCGGGCGGAAAGCGGGAGCGGCGTGAAAAGGGTCGTACCTCCCGACCGCGAAGAGGTTCTCGATGTGCTGGTGGCTCTGAATGGTTGTCACGCCGCCTTCGAAGCTGCGCTTGAGCTCGTCAGCATGCTCGCGTTCGGGGAGCTCACTAAGAGACACGCGCACCTCCGCTTGTTGACGAAGGTCGGCTGCTCGCAACCCTGCCTCAGATCCCACCCCTTGAGCGCCAGGTCGTCTCCGCCCGTCCAGACCGTGTTCGGCTCCCAGCAGTCGAAGGCCGCGATCCAGGGCTCGAAATCGTGCCCGTGCCACTCGTTTGTCACCGAGAAGGACGACTCGCCGCAAGCGTGCAAATAGAGCCGGAGGAGAGCGAGACGACGATGGAGGCGGGGCTGCGGGCGGGTGTGTGAGCGAGCGCATCGTGGTCTGGGGATGGGCTCCTGCGTACTCAGGTGTCGACTGCCGCCGGGTAGACCAGTCGAGCGAAAGGCAGAGCGTCGACTCGTCCGCGCATTCCACCGTCTGCAACGGCTCGAGGAGATTCTGCGGGTCATCGCCGGGGTCAGTCAATACCGCACGTGCAGGTTCGTGATAGAGGAGCGCACCGTAGCGTCGTTCAAGCCGTGCAACAGCACACGGCCCTTCGCATCCGCAACAGCGAGCGTGGTCCTTCCCTGCCACGGCCGCGGAGACCTGCGCTTCGGTCGTCAAGCTCCTGTCCTGTCACCCGAAAGCCAGCAGAGCACGCACCACTTGAGATCGAGGATAGCGGCGCCCTCGATCCGCTGCTTCTCCGTCCTGGAACGCTCTCCAGGCGGTGTCAGCTTTCCTCTCGCACGCGGAAGAGTCCGTGCACGCACAAGTTCCTCCCCTCTCCGTCCACCTCGTACAGCAAGCACCTCCCCACCCGCGTCACCTCCGGGCTGCCCGCCTCCGCCTGCTCCTCCTCCTCGGTGCCATCCTCTCCACCCGGAGCCGCCTCGGCGCTCGAAACCGGCGCGCCGGCCCGCTCGCCGCTCTTGAGGACCTGGTACGTCCCGCAGGCGAAGAGGCCCGGGCGCGAGGGGCAGAACTCGAGTGCGCAGGCGGAGTAGTCGGTGTCGACGGAGGAGAGCGACGGCGGCTGCATCGCGCGGGGCGGGCTGGGGCACGCTGTGGCGAAAGGTGCAGTCGATTGAGTCGAATGCGCGGAACACCAAGCTCGCCCGAGACAGTCGCAAGCAGCGATGAGGCGGAGGAAGGGAGGGAAGCGATGAGCATGCTCGAGGCGAATGGAAAGTGCAGCGCTCGCTGGGACGGACGACTGCGCGCGCAGAGGCTCACTATGGACTGCGTCCTTTGCAACCAGCTCGAGGAGATCTAGGGCGGAGGGGGAGGAGAGGAGGGACGCCTCGGGTGCGGCACCTCGACAAGGAGAGGGGGGAGAGCCGGGGGTGCGCATGGTATAACGAGGCGGGATAGGGTGCGGTGGGGTGAGCGGGTGTTTGCGAGGAGCAGGGGTGAACAGGAGAGGGCGTGAAGAGAGAGAGGTTTGCGGCGATGCGAGGGGGGTACGGCAAGATGGGGGGAGCAAGGAACGCGAGAGACCGAAAGGGCGAAGCACGACAGGGGGAGAAAGTGGAATGTTGACAGGAAAGGAGACGGCCTGGGCGGCTCAGACGCCGTACCGCTCGCGGAGGCGCTGGACGATGACGGGCGGGAGGTGCGCGAGCTGCGCGTCCCACGCCGCGCCCTCCGACATGCCCTTGAACGCGTGCAGGATCTGCGAGCGCATACGTCAGCATCGCTCCGTCCAGCAGGAGAGATGGGAGCGCACGGTCTTGAACATCTCGTTGAGCTGCTCGGATGGCCGGGTCCAGCGCGCGACCGCGTTGAGGAAGAAGCCGAACGCCTGCGCATGCAGCTCGTCAGTACACGCTCATCCAGAAGCAGGCAGAGAACGCACCGTCGAGATGCCGTTGGGGTTGACCTGGATCGCCGCGCAGATGCCGCGGAACGCCGAGTCCTTCTCCTCATTGTCCTTGATGTCGGCGAGGCCTGGCACCACGCCGAGACAAAGACCTGGAGGTGGGGCGCGACGAGTTGCGGGCAGACGATGGCGAGGCGGCCGATCGTGACGGCCGAGTTCTCCGTCAGGCTCCTTGCCGCCTTCGAGCTGATGAGGATGGGCACGAGGCGCTCCATCAGCGGGTTGACCCACGGCTCCATGTCGCTGCCAGCCTGGAGCGCAATCTCGCCCGCGGCCCACGCGGCGTTGTTGCAGACCGAGACCTCGGCGAGGCGCGGCTCGACCTCGATGTGCGACACGAGGACGGGCATGAACTGGGGGAGGGTGGGCTTGAGGATCGGGAAGCACGAGATGGCCGTGTCGCCGAGGAGGGCGTACGACGACTGCCGCACGGGCGCGTCGGGGTGTTGCAGGCAGAGCGAGAGGAGGGTGAGGACGGGCGGGTCGCTCGCCGAGTAGAGGTTCGTGATCGCCGTGTTGAGACCTGCGTCAGGCCCGACAACAGGTCGAGCGAGACGATGAGGAATGTCTTGTCGGGCTCGTCGTAGTTGAGCGGGTCCTGCTGATACTGCTGGAACTCGATGAGCGACGTCTTGACGAGGTTGATGCACCGCGAGAAGACGGGCTCGGCGAACTGGCCGAAGCCCGGGCCAATCGCGATGACCACCGACGACATGCACTGCGAAGGGGCGGGCGTGAGTACGGGCCAAGCGCGGGCGAAGGAGCGGGAGGAGGCGCACCTCGAGGAGCGGGATGAGGTCGGGGTCCGAGTCGTTCAGGGTGCTCCACTTCTGGATCAACGGCGGCATGAGGATCTCGATGTACGGCGGGTTGTTGAGCGCGGGGCCGACCGCATCGGCGAGGGTGCCGATCGCGTCGTAGAGGATGAGGAGGTTCTTCTGCTGGTACTTGTGGAACGCGTAGACGAGGTTGCCGAGGATGGACCCGAGGAACGGTTCGAGCTCCGGGCCGGCCTCCTCCTCGAGCGTCGCAAACGCCGAGCAGCCCGCCTCCTGCACGCGCTTGTTGTTGTCCAGGCACATCTTGAGCAGGCCCTCCATCGCCGGGACGAAGTACTGCTGCCGGTGCTCGGGCGTCGCGTCCTCCTTGATCGTCCAGCTCGAATATCGGCCGATGGTCCAGCACGCGATGGAGCGCACGAGGGGCTTGGCGTCATTGAGCGAGTTGATGAGGAAGTTCATGAGGATGGGGAGGTGCGGCTCGATGCCGGTGATGCAGCCTGCGGGCGCGCACTCTGCGTCAGTACACGCGCACGAAGGAGAGTAGGGAGCGCTGTAGACGCACCCTCGGCGATGGCGCCGAGCGCGAGGATGCCGCTCTCACGGTCGAGCCAGTCCTGGCTGAAGAGCTTCTCCTTGAGGTACGGGAGGAGGACCTCGAGCATCTCGGCCTCGAACGCGACGGCCATAACGTCGAGCGCCGCCGCCGCGCACTTGCGGAGGTTCCACTCGGTGTACGCCTCCTCGTCGTCGTCGTCCTCGTCGTCGTACTCGTCCTCATCGTCCTCGTCGTCCTCGTCGTCCGCCCGCTCGCGCGACATGCCACTCGCGCCGTTCGCGCCCGCGCCGCCCGCGGCGGCGTCCTCGAGGCGGTCGTGCGTGTGCGTCTTGCTCGAGAGGAGGTGGGGCTTGATGTCGCTCGCCTTGTCGGGGACGGCGGCGTCGTCCTCGTCCGTGTCGAGGAGGAGGATGTCGTCCTCCGAGTAGACCATGCTCTGGAGGAGGACGGGGATGACCTTGGGGAGGAACGGCCGGAGCTGGTTGACGAGTTCCGGGTCCTCGGCAAAGGTGAGCCAGAACTCGCACGCCTCGAGCGCGACCTCCTCGTTGTCCGTGTCCTGCGTCGAGTAGAGCATAAAGTCGACGACGTTGGGCATGTGCGGGACGAGGACGTCCGGGCGCGTCGCGAGGAGCTGGACGAGCGCCTGGCACACCGTCTTGCGCACGTCGATCGAGTCGTCCGACGCATGCTTGAACAGGCCGACGATGAATGGCTCGAGGTGCAGCGTGAGGGCGTTGTTGTCGGGCGAGATGAACTGGATCGCGCACGACAGCGCAAAGTTGCGGATCTTGGGGTATGGCGAGTCGATGTGCGCGAGGAACTTGGGGATCATGACATCGAGGGGACGCTGGCCGCCGACCTCGAGCTGCTCGAGCGCCTTGGGGATGTCCTGGCACAGCTTGTCGAGCGTGTTGAACGCCCTGCGGGAGCGTGAGGGGTTAGCTTGCCGTCTCTCGGGCCGGAGTAGGGCAACGCAGTACGCACCTCCTGCGCGAACTGGTCCTGCGAGTCGGCGAGCTCCATGAGGCGGCTGAGCGCCTCGATCCAGTTCTCGGGCTTGAGTTCGACGAGGAGCGTGTCGATGACCGTCGAGACCGTGTTGCGGATCATGCTCGTCGGGTCGGCAATGGCGGTGAAGATGTTGCCCTTGACGTACTGGACGACATCGGCGGGGAACTGCTCGAGGCGGAGGCGGATGTTGTTCTTGAGGAGCAGACCGGCCATGGACCGGACGGTCACGTCCTCGCCGGGCATCTGGGTGAGGATGTAGACGAGGTACGAGTTGTAGTCGGGGATCTTGTTGAACGACTCGAGACGCTGCAGACCATGACGGCGTGCGCGGGGAGCGAGGACGAGGAGGTCAGCCCGCGTCTCCACCTCGACCGGAGGAGCTCGTCTGGGTGCAGGAGGGAGAGCGCACCTCATTGATGCTCTCCTGGACCTTTGTATCGGGCGAGCCAGAGCTGCGGAGACAGGCGACGAGCTCGTCGAGGCCCTGAGGCTGCGGCTGCCAGCTGCTCATGCTGGCGGTCGGGGAGGTGGCTGGGGTGGCTTGTAGTCGGAGTGTCTGGGATCTGGCGGGCGCGGCGGCTCGTCACGCGCGAGGCGAGGTGCGCGAGGGCGGGGACGGCGGGGAGGAGGTGCGATGCGGTGGAAGCGCGATGGGCGACCGGGGCGCGGCGCTTTTGGGGCGGGCCGAGGGGGGCAGCTGGGGGTCGCTGTGCGCTCTGGAGAGCCGTGCTCGTGCGCGCAGTCTCGCTCGAGCAACTGCCAACGCGCGCGGGGTCGGCGGGTCCGCCTTCGAGCTTCGTGCGGAGGCGAACATCCCTCCTCGTCCTTCACACTGTGCGCTCTCTGACGGTGCTAGACTGCCTCGTGATGCACTACTACGATTTATGCAGCCGCCTCCTCGGCTTCGTCCCGCGCTCGCCGCTCCTCCGCCTCGACGCGCTCCTCCTCCTCAATCACCTCAATGTCCAGCGGGAAGCTCAGCAGCGCCGCGATGCCCGTCAGCTGGTTCAGCTCTGCAAGGTGCGAAAGTCGTCAGTAGCGTCCTGCAGGTCCTGCAGGGTGGGCAGCCCCGCCTGAAGCGAGGGCAGCTCCGACAAGGGCGCCGAGTAGGCGGCCGCGACTCACGCTGACCCGACTCGTGCATCGACGAGAACATGAGCACCTCGCCGCCGTATGCCTTGACGTCCTCGACGAGCTTGACAAACATCCGCCGCCGCACGACCGACGGCGCGCTGCTCGCGCGACCCGAGCCAACTCGTCAGTGCGACCGGAGCCGAGGGAGGAGGAGCGCAACGCACCGGAACAGCTCGTCCGAGACGAGCAGCTTGCTAATCGCGCCACGCTCCGCGGCTTTGAGGACGTGCCCTCGCCGTACCACGCTCGCAGCGGGTTCTCGTCGAGCATCTTGAAGAACCTGCGGCGGGAGAGGCGGTCAGTGTCTTGGCGGTGAGCATGTGCTCCTCTCGGGGGAGTCGAGCGCGGGGAGAGCCAACGCACTTCTCGAGCATCACGCCTTCCTGCGCGAACTTGGTGTCCTTCAGCTGCGACGATACCTGCGCACCGGCGGACTCGTCAGTTGCAGCACGAGTCAAAGCCATGGAGCGCAGCGCACCTCCGGGCTCGAGAGGATCTGCGTGAGCGAGTGGACATGGTGCGACGGCGAGTGCAGCAGGAGGAACTTGTTCTTGGCCTGCAAGAGCGACTTGTTCCCTTGCCGCTGCATGGTCTCTCGTCAGACTTGCGCAAGATAGGGAAACAAAGCGGGACGCACCACGGCCTCCTCGATCAGGAACGAATGCACCGTCTCCTTGGTGAACCCGGGCGAGGCGATGATGAGGACCTTGAGCTCGTCGAAGTTGAAGTGCCGGACCGCCGCGTCGTAAACCTGATGCAGGTACTTTGACCCTGCCTGCGCGTGGAGGAAGCATAAGTAATCACACGCGTCGAGGAGAGAGGAGGACGGGGCGCACCCGCTCTGCGCCAAGCGCCGTCCCGCCGCCTTTCCGTTTCCGCGGGACGGGGACGTCGATTCGCTGCTTGATGATGGTCGTGTGGTTCGTGATGATGCAAACGTTGGCCATGCCTGCGCGAGCTCAGCATGTCCCGGTCAGCTCCCGCGCAAAGCCCGCACGGGCCAAACGTCTCGGACGCACCCTCTCCGCAGACAATCGCACCGACATCCGCGCCCCTCCCCGGCTCGGTCATCTCCTTGAGCCGCTCGAGCGCAACCGAGTCCCACTCGCCCTCGCCCTTGATGATGCTGAAGTCGCGGCCGATCTCGAGGTCGAGCGTGTGATACGCGCCCTTCTTGACGTGCTCGTTCTCGCTCGTGATCCGCCCCGAGACGTGTAGCGTCGTCGTGCCCGCCGTGCCGGACGCGGCGGCGCCGGAAGGCGCGGAGGACGAGGACGGGTCCGCCGACGCGGCGGAGGCGGAGGGGTCCGTCGACGCGGCGAGTGCCGAGTAGAGGACGTTCTCGACGGCGATGGTGAGCCTGAGGTGCATGCGATGGGACGAGGTCGAGCCGGTTGCGCTCTCGCTGGTGATGCGGCTGGGAAGGGGTGAGGGCGGGTCAGCGCTTCGAGCGGCGATGGGGCGAGAGGAAGGACGCACCGGACGGCAGAACCGCGAAGCTCGTCGCCCTTCTGGATGAGGTTGTAGGCGTGCCACATGTCCTCATCATCCTGGGCTGCGTTCCAGGGACGAGAGAGGGTCAGCTCGTCCAAGCACAGGGCGTTGGCCTGACCATGCCCGCCATCTCCTGCGCACTACACATGCCGCCCTTGCCCAGGTGGAACGGCGCAACAAGGGGATGGGGCCGAAAGCGGGTGAGAGGAGGGACTGACGGCGGAGGGTGACGAATCCGCTGCCGTCGCGCTCGATGTGCTTCTTGACGAGGAGCATGGTGGAGTGCGTCGCTGGCTCTGCAGCTGGAGGTGAGGAGCGAGTGGTTGGAGTTCAAGCCAACCTCATCATCATCCGCGACGAGGAGGGAGAGGGTCGACCCTTGCCTTCAGCTCGATCTGCTGCGAGCGCGCTTGCATTGTCGTGCCAGGATCTCTCTCACGCTCATCCCTGCTCAAAGAGTGCCCCAGCTGTGCGGCAGCTTTTCCCGTCCTCCCCGGCCCTCGTCCGCTCGATCCCGGCCGCCCGCCTCTCTCCCTTCTCCCACACCGTACGCTAGCATGTCCCCCTACGGCGGATCCATCCAGACCCCCGAGCGCAAGGGCACCCTCGTGCCGCGCTCCTACCCGCTCCCGCGCGCCGGCGCTGCCCTCACCGTCTTCCCCGTCCGCCGCGATTCCGTCCCCGATGCGCTCGTCGAGTTCCTCAAGGACACCTTCAACGACGTCGTCGAGGAGGGCAGGACCTACCCGCAGATGAACCAGCTCTCTCTCGACGAGTTCGTGCGTGCTCCCTCATTCCACTCGCTCGCCGACCGCGGCGTCTCACAGCGATGCGGCCAAGCTAACCTCGCACTCCTTCGACCGCGCGCTCTTTCGACAGTCTGCCTACTTCTTCGGTGCGTGCGAGCCGCGTCCTCCCCCGTCCGCTCCCGTCGCCGAAGCTAACCTCATCCGCCCCCACTTCCCTCCCTCCCGTCCTCGATCCCGGCCAACCTCCCTCGTCCCGCTCCATAGCTGCCGACTGTTTCATCGGCCTCCTCGACGCTGCACCGGCAGACCTGGGCGACGCGTCGGCGGGGATGGACCGTGAGGAGGGGTTGACGATTGAGAGCGTCGCAGCGGGGCGCGACTGGAAGGAATGCGTGCTGGGGATGTACTGTGCGTCCGCTCGCTCCCTTATTCCTACTCGAGTACGGTATACTGATTCCCTCTTGCCCGCGCAGACGTCAAGGTACGCTCACCGTCTTCCGCAAGGCTGCTTCACGCTCCCCACCCATGCTGACCTCCCTTGCTCTCCCGCGCAGCCCAACTACCCCGGCCGCTCGTCTCACCTGTGCAACGGCGGCTTCGTCGTTCCCTCGGTGCACCGCGGCTTGCGAATCGGCTCGACGCTCGGGCGGTCGTACCTGCACTTTGCGCCGCTGTGCGGGTACCGCGGCAGCGTCTTCAACCTCGTATACGTCAACAACGTCGCATCGGTCAAGATCTGGGACGGGCTGGGCTTCCAGCGCGCAGGGCTCATCCTGGCGCGGGCAAGCTGAAGGGGAGCGACGAGTTTGTCGACGCGATCGTTTTCCACAAGTCCTTCGTTTAGATTGGTTTTGTGCGGGTATGTGCCGGGTAGTGCATTCGCATCGAGCTGTTCGTTCTGCAGTGCGCGTCTGTGCAAGAGAGACGCTCTCGCTGCTCACTCACGTGACAGGGGTCATCTTGGCTGTGGGGTGGCCGACCTCGTTCGCTGCTTCCGGGGCAGCGTGGGTGGGTGCAACTGGTTCCTAAGAGCGTCAGCGAGCAGTCCACGCAGGAGCAGAGCCGCTCCGTGATGCGCGAGGAACGCTCCCCACCTCGGTCCGCCTCGCCGCGCGCCTCGTCAGCCCTCTCTCGCTCCTTCCCCTCACTCGCGTCCTCAGAATGAAGACGCTTGCGCTCCCCTCGGCTCTCTTCTCTGCGCTCTACCTCGCCGTGCAGGGCGCAGCGAACCCGCTCCCGCCCAACGCCGCCGCCATCCTCCCCGACACCTTCCAGCTCTCGCCCCTTATCTCGCCCCCGCCTCCCACCAACGCCTACGCCGGCGCCGCCCAGACCAACGCCCACATCGTCAGGGACTCGTACATCGTCGTCCTCGACGACTCGCTCGAGGACCACGACGTCGAGCAGCACCACGCCCATGTCCACTCGCTCCACCGCGCCGACGAGCGCCTCCGCGCCCTCAAGGCCCAGGGCCTCGGCGAGCATGAGCCCCTCCACGGCGTCAAGCACCGCTTCCACGTTGGCGGCAAGAAGAAGCAGCGCCGTGCGAGCAAGAAGGGCCAGCTCAAGGGCTACGCCGGCTCCTTCTCCGAGAGCACCGTCGACGCGATCCGCGCCATGAAGGGCGTCAAGTACGTCGAGCGCGACTCGGTCGTCCACGCCTCGGACCTCGAGAAGAACGCCCCCTGGGTGCGTCCGCCTGCTCTCCTCTCCTCGCCTTCCGAGTGGGGCCGGGTGGCTGACGTGCCCGGTCACGCGATCTTGCCCAACAACAGGGTCTTGCACGCATCTCGCACCGCAACACGCTCTCGTTCGGCACCTACAACCGCTACGAGTACGAGTCGCAGGCCGGCGAGGGCGTCGACGTCTACGTGATCGACACGTGAGTCGACCTCGCGCTTCTCCTCGCTCTTTCCCTGCGCATCGGCTGACCCACTTTTGCGCACCCGCAGTGGTGTCAACACGGGCCATGTCGAGCTCGAAGGCCGCGCCAAGTGGGGCAAGACGATCCCGACCGACCCGGACCAGGACCTGAACGGGCACGGCTCGCACGTCGCGGGCACGATCGGCTCGAAGACGTACGGCGTCGCCAAGAAGGCGACCATCTACGCCGTCAAGGTCCTCGGTGCCGGCGGGTCCGGCACCATGTCGGACGTCGTCGCCGGCGTCGCGTGGGCCGCGGACGCCGCCTCCAAGCAGGCGGAGCTCAAGGCGCAGGGCAAGAACCCCAAGCACAAGGGCTCCGTCGCCAACATGTCGCTCGGCGGTGGCAAGAGCCAGGCGCTCGACGACGCCGTCAACGCTGCCGTCGATGACGGCCTCCACTTCGCCGTCGCTGTGCGTTCTCTCCGCTTCTCACTCTGAAAAGCCCGTGCTGACGCTCTATCGCAGGCCGGCAACGACAACCGCGACGCGTGCGGCTACTCGCCCGCTGCGGCCGAGGGCGCCATCACCGTCGGCGCGTCGACCATCGCCGACGAGCGCGCCTACTTCTCCAACCACGGCAAGTGCGTCGACATCTTCGCGCCGGGCCTCAACATCCTCTCGATCTGGAACTCGGGCAACCGCTCGATCAACACCATCTCGGGCACCTCGTGCGTCTCCCTCCCTTCTCCCCCTCGCCCCCTCGTCCTGACCGTCCCGCCCGCACACAGGATGGCCTCGCCCCACATCGCCGGCCTCGCCGCCTACATGCTCGGCTCCGACTGGGCCGCGTCCGCCGCGCTCGAGGAGGCGCTCGCGCTCGAGGCCGCGCGTGAGCCGTCGTTCGCGCAGGCCCTCGGTCAGTTCGCGTTCGGCACCACCGGCAGCAAGCTCGTCGGCAAGCCTGAGAACCACATCCTCTCGCCCAAGGCGCTGAAGAAGGCCATGCTCAAGATCGCAACCAAGGGCGCGCTCTCTGTGCGTCGCCCGCTGGCTTCGAGCTACGTTGTCGACGGAGCTGACCTCCTTCGCTTCCGCCCGCAGGACCTCCAGGCTGGCTCGCCCAACCTCCTCTCCTTCAACAAGTCAGTTCTCATGTCCCTCTCCTCCTCGCCCGTCATCCTGACCCATCCGCCCTCCCGCAGCTACACCGCCCCCGCCCACGATGCCCCCAAGCGCGGCAAGTGGCGCACGGACGACGTCGTCGAATCGAGCATGGTCGAGGCGTTCATCGAGGACCTCAAGGACGAGATTGCCGACCTCAAGCACGAGCTGGCGGAGGAGCTCGAGGAGGTGACGGAGCTCATTCACGAGCTCAAGGAGTCGATCTAGAGCAGCGCTCTCCCATTGCCTTGTACGCACCTTCCGCAGTGCAGTATACCGCGCACCCGCGATCCCCCTCGTCGTCGTCGTTCTCGTTCGTGTTTCTTACCCTCGTAACCCCACAACGCCCCCCTGTCCTCCCTTGTCGCCATCTCTGCTTCCCCGCCCCTAGTGTACTTTGTAGCGCCCGTTGCCGTTGATTGCAAGACTCCCGTACATGAGCATGAGCGGTGGAAACGTCCCGCCCGCGCGACCTTCGCAATCTGCCTTCTTCTCCCTCTTCTCTCCCGTCGCCCTCCCGTGTACTTCTTCGCTAGTCGTCACCTGCTCTGCATGCTGCGGCAGTGCGCTCCCGCTTGTCCCGCCTCCACCTCGGCCCGCCTCGACGTCAGGATCCTGTGAAGGTGGTGCAGACGCCCCTGCTCGCCTCTTGCTTCCCCCCGCTGCTCCCACTTGCTTTTGTTGTTTGCCTCTCATCCTTTGGCTCGACCCGCCCCTCGAAGCTCGGAAGAGCCGCACCGACGCCATCGCTACGCTCGAGAACGGCGTGCGCATCGAGTACATCCTCGCCGAGCCGGACGAGGGTATCGTCGTCAAGGAAACGCTCGTTCTCATCCACGGCTATCCGCAAACGAAGTGCGTGCCCTCCACACGCGAGATGAAACGGACCTGACCCTTCTCGAGCGATTCACAGCTACCAGTTCCGGCACGTACTCGAGCCATTCACGCGTGCCGGCTTGCGCGTGGTCGCCCCGTCATATCGCGGCGCGGGCAATTCGTCGGCCGACTCGCAGGGCGGTTACGACAAGCTCACGCTCGCGGGCGACCTCCTCGAGCTCCTCGTCTCGCACCTCAAGCTCCCGTCCTTCATCGTCTTGGGACACGACATCGGCAGCATGGTCGCGACGGCTCTGGCGTTCCTACCCGGCGCACGCGAGCCGCTCAAGGCGCTCATCGTCGGCGAGTGCCCGCAGCCTGGAACGTCGCTGTACCGCAAGAGCACGAGCGACCCCGAGATGATCCTCAAGGACGTGTTCCACTTTGCGTTCCACCAGCCGAGGGGGCTTGCGGAGATGCTCACGGAGGGGAAAGAGGAGCAATACCTCGTTCACTTCTACGAGCGGCTGGTGCGTCCCGCTTCTTCCCCTTGTGTCATTACGCCTCCAACTCGTCTCTTCCGCCCTTCTCGCCTCTCCGCGTCGGTTTCGGCTTGAGATGCAGGGTACTGACCCGAGCCGCGATCCGCAGGCCTACAACCCCGCCTTCCTCACCCCCGCCGACATCGCCCACTACGCCTTGATCTTCCGTCGTGCGGGCAAGATGCAAGCCGGCTTCGAGTTGTACCGCGCGTTCGAACAGGACCATAGCGACATCCTCGCGCGCGTCAAGGACGGCGGGAAGCTCCGCGCCACCCTGCCTGTGCTGAGCACGGGCGGGAAGGAGAGCGCGTTCACCGTGCTGGTGCGTTGTTTCGTTCATCTCGTCAAGGCGATGCTGACAGGGAAGGAGGAACAGCTCGGCGAGGCGATGAATGAGCTCGCGGAGAACGTCACGACGAGCGAGGGCGTGCCCGGCGCGGCGCACTGGGTCGCGGAGGAGGCGCCGCAGGGCTTCGTCGACGAGGTGCTCGGGTTCTTGCGGGCGCAGAAGCTGATGTAGACGTTGCTGATGAGTCCTATCGTGTATAGAGTCGAATCGAGCGTGTGTTGCGAGCGAGAAACGGGCGGAGAATCAAGTTGCGAAGGTCAAGCTCGCGTGCGACGCACGATCGGAGCGAATGAGGCGAGCCAGCGCATTCTGTACGGCCTTCAGAGCTCTATCCAACGACTCTGGTCTCGAAGCGAAGCGTTCCCGCGCACAACGAGCAAGCTGTTCCGCCCCCTCAAGTCGAGGAGGGGAGAACGGCGATATAGGCTGTCCGCAGTATCACCTGGGCGCTCGCGTGTGGTGTGCACGCTCAAGATTGCCTTCTGCATGCGCCGGGCCTTCCGGCGAGACGCGCTCGACGGAGGCGGTCGCCTCACCCTCCTTTGCCTCTTTCCTCCTGCACCCCACCCGCATTCGGTGGCGGGGATCCCTACGGGCGCGCGCTCGCGCCGGGGCGACTTCACGGATGTCCTTGCTCCGCCCAGCCCGCTCGCGCACACCCTACCGCTCTCACAAGCGGGAACGACCCTTCATCATCGCCCACCTTTCCCTCCGGCCCCAAGCCGCCCTCGTCAGCGCTGTGCGGAGCTTCGCTTCCGACAATACGGCTTCTTGGTCTCGCTGCCGACTTCTCCAGCCGCTCGCGCGCTGCCTGAGCCGCCTGTGCGGGAAAAGTGAGGGGTGCGGGGACGAGGAGGCGCTCCCTCTCAGCGCCGTCAGCCTCTGCACTCGCGCATGCTGTTCAACGGTCGTCATCTGCGCGCGGGGACACGCCTCGCAGCACCTCGCATTCAATCTCCCGTGGAGACGACGAGGCCGTGCGGCGGGGCGCCGGTCAGACCGTCTCGGCGAGGGGGGCAAGCGTCGCTACGACGGTGCTGTCGGACCGTGGGCTGTGCCGGCTCGCGACATCGCGCTCTCCGCGGGGACAGCGTGGTGGCATGCTCGGGAGAGCCGGGATGGATTGGTGGGCGGGGGGAGGTTGACCTTCCTAAGGGGAGGGGGGTCGGTCGTGCTCACGTGCGGCAGGTGTTCTGGACCCGAGCGGGTTTCACTCACGGCTCTCTGAGGCTGTTGGCGGGTGGAGGGCGCGGTGGGCGGGCGGTACCTGCCCCTCCAAGTGGAGCGCAGGTGCCGCCCGCTGGCATTTGACCATATGGAGGGGAGGGAGGCGCGCGCATTTTTTCGGCGCAAAGCTGCGCGGCATGATTCTGCGTCGAATGCGCCTAGCGGCGAGGCAGGAGCTCTTCTCCTCGTCGAGAAAACGCCGTTTGACCTACCATGCTCTCCGGGTCGCGCTTTTTGGCCCGCGGGGCAGCGTTCTCGCCGTCGCATTTTCACCCATGAGCGCCCGTACACACAGTCTCGCCGCCCCGCGAGGCCATGAGGAGCGGTGATACCGGAGGAGGTCCGGATGGAGTAAGGAGGGGGGTTGCCTCTAGGAGGACGAGTGGATAGCGAGGGCGAGGAGGGCCATGCGGACGAAGAGGCCGAACCGCTGTGAAGGGGTGAGAGAAGAGGTGTTAGCAAAGCGCCCAGAGAGAGGTCGGAGAGGTGCCGTGGAGGAGGAGAGGCGGAGGGACGAGCGCGTCCCCTCCCCCGTCTCGCACGACAACAGCGACGAGGGCGAGCGATTTGCAAAGCGAGGAATGATTCTCCGGAGGAAGATAGCACGAGCAGAAGGGCGAGTTCTGGAGAGACTTGCGCTGCACAGATGAGCGATGCTTAGCCCTCCCGCTGCGCCTGCACGCCGTCAGTAGCGATGTAAGACTCAAAGTATGACCTGACCGGCGAGCGCACAGGCGGAGCCGAGCAGCGCAGCGAAGTACTCATTTGCGAAGGTCAAGCTCCCGAGTGCGCGCAGAATCTCCCGCTCGGCCGGAACACGACACGTTCAAGAGTGCAAGCGGCTCGAGCACACGTGTGCGACAGCGCGGAACCGTGGCCCGGAGCATGGGAGCGGAGGGAGACGGCGGCGCGAGGTGCAGCTCCCCGTCGCTCGCTGAATCCACGAGCAGCACCCTTCCCGCGTCTTGGGTATGGAGACAGATCATGCGCGGGTCTCTCGAGAGGCGTCGTGGGAGAGAACGAAAAGATTCTAGTTGAGTAGCCCGTCACGAGGGAAGGTGGCTACCGCTGCGTGCTCCGGCGGCCTCGCTTGGACGAGCGCCGGGGGTATCTAGCTATGCATGACAAGGGGGGACGAGAGAAGGCGCTAGGGGAGACATGATAACGAGGAGTGAGTCTGCGGAAGGGGGAGGGACTGGAGGAGGGGGCGCGTCTAGGAGGACGAGTGGATGACGAGGGCGAGGAGGGCCATGCGGACGAAGAGGCCGAACCGCTGTGAAGGGGTGAGAGAAGAGGTGTCAGCAAAGCGCCCAGAGAGAGGGCGGAGAGGTGCCGTGGAGGAGGAGAGGCGGAGGGACGAGCGCGTCCCCTCCCCCGTCTCGCACGACACCATTTCGATCTTCGAAAAGAGCGATGAACTCACCATCTGGCGGAAGAATGCAGCCCTGCGCTGGTCGAACTGTGAGGGAGAAGGGTCAGCTCGAGCCGAAGTAAGCGAGAGCGCGGGACGCACGTCGACCGCAACGTCGAGCTCCTGGTTGCGCGGGAGCGGGTGCATGACGATGGTGTGCTCCTTGGCGTTCGCGAGGACCTCGTTGTTGATGATGTACGCGTCCTTGACCGCCTCGTACGCCTCGACCGACTCGAAGCGCTCCTGCTGGACGCGCGTCACGTAGAGCACGTCCGTCTGGCCGATGACGCTCGCGAGCGACGTCGTCTCGAGGACCGGGATGCCAGCCTTCTCGGCCTCGGCCTTGACCGACTCGGGCATCGACAGCGACGGCGGCGAGACAAAGATGAGCGAGACCGAGTACAGCGAGAGGAGCTTGACGAGGCTGTGGACGGTGCGGCCGTTCTTGAGGTCGCCGACCATCGTAATCGTGAGCCCGTTGACCGTGCCGAGCTCCTCACGGATCGTGTAGATGTCGAGGAAGGCCTGCGGAAGCAAGTCAGCGAGAGGCGCGCAAGAAGCGGGAACGAAGACGACGCACCTGGGTCGGGTGCTCGCCGATGCCGTCGCCGGCGTTGATGATCGGGACGGGCGAGTAACGGGCGCCCTCCTGCGCCGAGCCCGCTGCCGGGTGGCGGAGCGCGATCACGTCGGCGTAGCAGCCGAGCGTGCGGACGGTGTCGGCGAGCGACTCGCCCTTGACGACCGACGACGTTGCCGGCGTCACGGTGACGGTCGAGCCACCGAGGCGGGCCATCGCCGCCTCGAACGAGCACGAGGTGCGGGTCGACGGCTCGTAGAAGAGGTTCGAGAGGACGCGGCCCTCTCATGATGTCGATCGCGACGCCGCGCTCGGTGAGCATGCGCATCTCGGACGCAACGCCGAAGAGGACGTGCAGGTCGTCACGCGTGAACGCGCGCACCGAGAGGATGTGGCGGCGGTGGAACGCGCGGGCGGCCTGCGAGAGAAGCTTGAGGAGACCCGCCGTCGGCGACGTCGGGACGACCGACGAGCTGACCGGGGCTGCGAGCGACATCAGACTCGGCTGGAGCGCGGCGCCGTCAGTCGCCTCGAGGCGCGGCGACTTGGCGCCCATCTTGGGCGACTTCATCGCGAGCGCGGCAGGCGCCATCGAGGGCGTCGACGGCGAGAGGATGGCCTCCTTCGAGGGGAAGCCGAACGACTGGAGCGACGGGCGGGTCGCCGAGACGGAGAAGCGCGCCTGGCGGCGGTCCGTCTTGCTTGCGCCTGCGAGCGCCGAGAGGTCGCGGCCGGCAGGGACCACCTTGGACGCGACGCCGTCGAGGAGGACGGTCTCGCCGCGAAGCACGACGCGGTGGACAGCGCCGGCAATCTTCTTGCCCTCGAGCGGCGACCAGTACGAGCGCTTCGGAACGAGGACGGTGCGGTCGACCTCGACCTCGACGTACGTGTCGGCCGGCTGCGGCGGGAGGTCGAAGATGGCGCGCGGGTTCTCCGAGAGCCTCAGGGTGAGGTCCTCGAGCGAGAGGCGGCCGTCGTCGACCGCCGAGAGGAGGAGCTGCATTGCCTCCTCGTGGCCCGCCGCGGGCGAGTACGGCTTGTCGAGCTCCGTCGCGAGGCGGTACGGGAGCGAGCCGACCGCGAAGACGTCGATCGTGTCGAGGTGCGCCCAGAGGGCGGCTTGGTCCTTGGCCGTCGGGAGGCACGTCGCGCCCGGGAACTGCTCCTGCGCGAAGAAGAGCGAGTAGACCGAGACATCGCAGGTCACCTTGAGGTCCTTGTCCTTCGAGAGGCTGATGAGCTGGATGTCGTTCTCGGTCTGGACGTTCGTGACGTGCACGCTGCGGCCGTGCAGGCTCGCGAGGAGGAGGACCGACGCGAGGTCGGTCGTGCGCGCGTCCGTCACGATCGGCTTGTTGGCCGGCCACGCCTGGAAGTGCGCCGCGACGGTCGAGACCTTGTCGGGCGACGCCGAGAGCTGCGACGCGGGGAGGAACAGCGTGCGCGCGGCGGCGACGAGCTCGGCCGTGAGGCTGCCGGCGTTGTCGGCCGTAGCGGCGATCGAGAGCGAGTAGTCGCCGCGGCGTTGTCGCGCGCGATGTCGAGCGAGGCGATGTCCGTCACGCTCGACTTGTCGCCGACCGGGAGGATCTGCACCGTGGTGAAGCCGCCGGCGAGCGCGGCCTTGGTCGCCTCGGCAAAGTCGCTCGAGCCCGGCACGGCGACGCTCGGGACGAAGCAGCGCGTGTTGACGAAGCCGGGGAGGACGACCGTGTGCGACGAGGTCTTGTAGTCGACGTTCGAGATGGCGAGCGACGGGTTGCGGGCGAGGGCCTGGATGAGGAGCTTGGCGCACTTGACGTTGGTGACAAGCGGGACGGCGAAGTCGACGGCCATGCGGCGCGAGCGGTAGCCCTTGGACATGTAGCTCGCCGGGCGGCGGTACCGGTTCTTCGACGGCAGGTTGACGTAGAGGTCGATCAGGTTGTTGGCGATGTGCTCGCGGAGCGAGTACTCGGACTTCTGCGCCGCGCGGTCGTCCTCCTCGAGCGCCTCGAGGTACTTGACGGGGACGCCGTGCTCCTGGAGGAAGTCGGCCGTGCCGACGGTGGCGAAGATCTTGTAGCCGAGCGAGTGCAACTTCTGGATCGACGGGAGCATCTCGAGCTTCTCCTTGAACTGGCCGATCGAGAAGAGGATGTTCTTCTTCGGCATGCGCATGCCGGTCGAGAGGAGCGCCTTGAGGTACGCCTCGTACTTGTCCTTGCCGAAGCACGCGACCTCGCCGGTGGAGGCCATCTCTGCGAGCGGGCGGGCATGCCGAGCAGGTGAGCATGTGCCGAGAGGAGAGGAAAGAGAGAGAGAAGGGGGAGCGCACCGACGCCAAGGATGGGATCCGCGCCGGCGAGACGGCCGAACGAGAACTGCGGAACCTTGATGCCGACGTAGTCCTTCGGGAGGTTGAGCGCAGGGTACGGCGTGACGGGGAGCCCGAGCATGATGTCGGTCGCCATCTCGATGGCGTCGACGTTGGTGACCTTGGAGACGAAGGGGAACGAGCGCGCCGCGCGGACGTTGCACTCGATGACCTTGATCTCGTTGTTCTTCGCGAGGAACTGGATGTTGTACGGGCCCGAGACGTTGAGCGCCGCGCCGATCTTGGCCGTTGCCTCCTCGATGCGGCGGACCGTCTCCGGGTCGAGGTCCTGCGGCGGGAGAATGAGGGTCGCGTCGCCCGAGTGGACACCCGCATTCTCGACGTGCTCCGAGATGTAGTGCATGACGAGCTTGCCGTCGCGCGCGACGGCGTCCATCTCGATCTCCTTGGCCTCCTCGACGTACTTGGTGACGACGACGGGGTAGTCGCGCGAAACGGCAGCCGCCTGGTTGAGGTACGCGTCGAGGTCGTCGCCCGAGTAAACGACGTTCATCGCGGCGCCCGAGAGGACGTACGACGGGCGGACGAGGACCGGGTAGCCGACCTTGTTGCAGAACTCGTGGGCGGCCTCCATCGTCGAGAGCTCCTTCCAGAGCGGCTGGTCGACGCCGAGCTTGTCGAGCATGCGCGAGAACTTGTAGCGGTTTTCCGCCATGTCGATCATCTCGGGCGACGTGCCGAGGATCTTGACGCCCTGGCGGTGGAGCGGGAGCGCGATGTTGTTCGACGTCTGGCCGCCCATCGAGACGACGACGCCCGACGACGACTCGGCCTCGTAGATGTCGAGGATCGTCTCGAGCGAGATCACCTCGAAGTAGAGGCGGTCCGCCTCGTCGTAGTCGGTCGACACGGTCTCGGGGTTGTAGTTGACCATGACCGTCTTAAAGCCGCGGTCGCGGATGGTGCGGATCGCGCGGACGGCGCACCAGTCGAACTCGACCGACGAGCCGATGCGGTACACGCCCGAGCCGAGAACCATGATGCCCTTGTCCTGGAAGTCGACGTCGTGGCCGGCGCCGTTGTAGGTCATGTAGAGGTAGTTGGTGTACGCGGGGAACTCGGCGGCGACCGTGTCGATCTGCTTGACGCGGGGCGTGATGCCGTGGTCGAGGCGGAGGCGGCGGACGGCGAGCTCGTTCGAGTTGACCATCTTGGCGATCTGCGCGTCCGAGAAGCCGTGGCGTTTGGCCGTGCGGAGGAGGTCCGCCGGGAGCTGCGACGCCGTGTACTGCCTGCGAAGCGGGGCGCGAGCGGGTCAGTCGAGTGCTCCTCCTCCACCAAGAAAAGCGTAGACGTACTGCACGGTCTTGTCGACGCGGACGATGTTCTCGAGCTTGCGGAGGAACCACTTGTCGATGTTCGACAGCTTGTGGATCTCGTCGACGGTGCGGCCGGCGTGGAGCGCGTTGGCGAGGGCGAACAGGCGGGCGTCGGTCGGCTTGGAGAGCTCCTCGTCGATCTGCTCCTCCGGGTACGCGTTCTGCAGGCGGGCGAGAGTAGGTTAGTCAGGTGGGCGGTGCCAGGAAGCGAGCGGGACGCACCTTGCTGAAACCGGCGAAGGAGGGGTCGATGGCGCGGATGGCCTTCTGGAGCGTCTCCTCGAACGTCTTGCCGATGGCCATGACCTCGCCGACGGACTTCATCGACGAGCCGAGGGCGGTCGAGACGCGGGTGAACTTCTTGAGATCCCAGCGCGGGATCTTGACGACGAGGTAGTCGAGACTCGGCTCGAAGCACGCGCACGTGTTCTTGGTGACCGAGTTCTTGACCTCGTTGAGCGGGATGTTGAGGCCGAGCTTGGCAGCGGTGTACGCGAGCGGGTACCCCGTGGCCTTGGACGCGAGCGCCGACGAGCGCGAGAGACGCGCGTTGACCTCGATGATGCAGTACTCCTGCGAGTACGGGTTGAGCGCGTACTGGATGTTGCACTCGCCGACGACGCCGAGGTGCCGGATCACGTTGACCGCCGTCGTGCGGAGCATGTTGTAGTCCGAGTCCGAGAGCGTCTGCGACGGCGCGACGACAATCGAGTCGCCCGTGTGGATGCCGAGCGGGTCAAAGTTCTGCGAGAACGCGGGCTTGGTCAGTACCGTGCGGGAGGGAAGGAGAGGACGGCGCGGCGCACCTCCATGTTGCACACGGTGATGCAGTTGTCGCGGCAGTCGCGGACGACCTCGTACTCGATCTCCTTCCAGCCCTTCATGCTGCGCTCGACGAGGACCTGCGACGAGGTCGCGAACGCCTTGGTGCAGAGCTCGATGAGCTCCTGGTCGTTGTTGGCAAAGCCGGACCCGAGGCCGCCGAGCGCGAACGCGGCGCGGACGATGACGGGGTACCCGATGTCGTTCGCGGCGGTGACGCAGTCCTCGATGGTCTCGGCCGCGGCCGACTTGGCGCACTTCTCGCCAATCTCCTCCATCGCCTGCGCGAAGAGCTCGCGGTCCTCGGTGGTGATGATCGTCTCGATGGGCGTGCCGAGGACCTTGACGCCGAGGCCCTCGAACTCGTCCTTGAGCTGGATGCCGACCTGGAGGGCGGTCTGACCACCGAAGGTCACGTAGATGCCGTCGGGGCGCTCGTGCTCGATGATCTTGCGGACCGAGTCGGCCGTGACGGGGAGGAAGTACACCTTGTCGGCGAGACCCTTGCTCGTCTGGATCGTCGCGATGTTGGCTGCGAGTATACGGAAGTCAGCGGGGCAAGGAGGCAAGCGCGAGGGGAAGAAGCGCACGGTTGAGGAGGATGGTGTAGATGCCCTCCTCCTTGAGCGCCTTGATGGCCTGCGAACCCGAGTAGTCGAACTCGCCCGCCTGGCCGATGGAGAGACCACCCGAGCCGAGGACGAGGACCTTGCGGACCTCGACGCGCGGCGACTTGGCCGCGTTCTCCGCCGCATCGCCGCCGGGGAAGGCGACGGCGCCGGTGACCTGCTCGCCCTTCGACTGCTGCTCAAGGCTGCGCTGGATCGCACCGATGAAGGTGTCGAAGAGGAACTCGGTGTCGCGCGGGCCGGGCGCCGACTCGGGGTGGAACTGGACGGAGAAGAAGGGGCGCTCCGTCGAGTAGATGCCCTCGTTCGACGAGTCGTTCGCGTTGACGAAGAGCTCCTTCCAACCGTTCTGGAGCGTCGACGGCTCGACGGCGTAGCCGTGGTTCTGCGAAGTGATGTAGCAGCGGCCCGAGACGAGCGACGTGCAGGGGATGTTCGCGCCGCGGTTGCCGTACTTGAGCTTGAGCGTGCTCGCGCCGCTCGCGCGCGCGAGGAGCTGGTGGCCGAGGCAGATACCGAAGATCGGGAAGCGCGCTGCCTCGAGCGCGCGGGCGAGGATGGTCGTCGTCGACTTGAGCACCGCGGGGTCGCCCGGGCCGTTCGAGAGGAAGAGGCCGTCGAACGGCTCCTCGGACGACGAGAGGTAGTCGTAGTCGTACGGGACGACCTTGAGCTCGACGCCGCGCTTCGTGAAGCACCGGATCTGGTTGTACTTCATGCCGACGTCGACGCAGAGGACGCGAAGGTTGCGACCCGAGGGGTGGCGGAGAGGCTCGACGCCTCCGTCGGCCTGGTAGAGAACGGGCTGCGGCGTCGAGACGGCCGCGACTAGGTTGTCGGCGTTCGGGTCGTGGTACTCGATCGACTCGTATGCGGCGCGCCAGTCGGCGGCGCCGTCGCGCGCATCGGCGCCCTTCTTGCGCTGGCTGAGGCGGCCGATAGTCGAGCCGCGCTCGCGGAGCTTCTTGGTGAGGTCGCGGGTGTCGACGCCATAGATGGCGGGGATGCCCTCCTCGCGGAGCCACTCGGCGAGCTCCGAGTACGCGGCGTGGTTCGAGAAGTCCTGGCCGGCACCCGAGTAGTTGCTTACGACGAGACCAGCGACGTGGATCTTGTACGACTCGAACTCGCGGGGGAGCTCCGCCGGGTTGGTACCCTTGGCGGGGCGCTTGGGGACGCCGTACGAGCCGATGAGCGGGTACGTGAGGACGAGAATCTGGCCCGCGTACGACGGGTCGGTGAGCGACTCGGGGTAACCAACCATGCCTGAGCGGAGGGGGCGAGTCAAGTCAGCTCTCTCGCTCAAGCTGCGGGTCCGCCTCGAGCGCAGCAGTACGCACCGGTCTGGAAGACGCATTCGCCTGCGATGCTCTTATCCGCGCCGAAGCTGAAGCCCTCGTACGCGCTGCCGTCGGCGAGCTCGAGGAGCATACGCTCCGTGGTGACGGCATCAACGCCCTTGAGCTCGGCATCCGGGCCCGGGTACGCGGCGGCAACCTCCTGGGACGGCGGCGAGACGATGGGCTGGACGGGGCGGCCCGAGATGCGGACGGAGGGAGAGGGAGGGCGAGAGGGAAGGGCGACGACGGATGCCGGCGGGGCGGCAAGGTCGAGAGGGGGCGGCGAGGTGGCCATCTTGTGCGTGCTTTTGAAGCTGCGCTGTCGGGGAAGGACTGGCGGGGCGCGGCGAGGCGAGGGAAACGTTTCGGCAGGCGGGGTGGGCAGGCGAGGGGGCTGCGCGAGGTGCGGCGGAGGGGGAGCGGGTCCGGGTGGGGCGGGAAGAGCCTGGCAGCAAGTTCTAGCCCTCGTCTAGGCGTCTGGCAGCCTCCAGGGACCTCGCAGCGGTGGAGGGAGAGAGGGAGAAGGAGCAAGAGCGAGAGCGAGGTTCCGAGCTCGACTCAGCGCGGAGAAGTCCCGATGAGAGCCGCGACCCTGCGCCCACGGCGCCTCTGGTAGCAGTGTAGAGGGTCCAAATGCAGCGTACAAGCCCTTCAACGGCGCTACAGCCAGCTAGATCCACCCGCAGAGCCGTACTCGAGGCGAGAGACGGCGCACGAGTCGAGGGGGTCCGTGCGAGAAAGTCTTCCCTCGTCGCCCACGCTCGCCGGGCCAGATGGAGCGGCCGTACGGGGTGCTGGAATGGTGCTGGATGGACTGGCGGTCGTCGCGCGGGCGCAGAGGCGGGTGTTGACGGGGGAGGCGACGGGGAGGCGGACTCGACGGGGAGGACGGCTCCCGCGAGCGCGCGTTCGTGCTGGACAGGACAGACACGCAGAGCAGTTTCCAGTAGCTTTCCCCTCGCAGGCGCAAACGACCACTTGGGCGCGTTTGGCCTCGAGAGGAGGAGAAGGGGAGGAAAGAGGAGCGCGAGTCCGCGCGCCAAAGTCGAACGCGCCGGAGTCCGAACTCGGCGCGAGCGGGTCACCCGCGCGGGCGAGTTCGCCGCGCTCTTCTCGCCTCGCTGCTGTCTCTCGGTGCCCGTGCGCGGCTCGGAGATGCATGAAATGCACATGCTCGTACTGCGGGGGATAGTCTAGACGAACCGCCCCGTCCCGGGGCACAGAACCGCTCCTCCTCGTCCTCGCTCACAAGCTCGACATGAGGTGTCCCTGCGCGCGCGAGCGACAGCGTAAGCACCCACTTCGTCGCGGAGGGAAGGAGAGAAAACGCACCATGAGCACCTCCGTCTCGGCGACGGCAATCTTGAGCACGACCTCCTCAAACCGCCGCGCGAACTGCCAGCCCTCCTTCCGGCCCATCTCCTCGTGCGCCTGGACGTCCATCTTCCACAGGACGCTGTCGCGCTCGGCGACGACGTTGGTGTTGCGCGGCGTCCGCGAGAGGAAGGACATCTCGCCCGCGACGGTCCCGGCCACCATCGACTCGGTCATCGTGTGCGCCGAGTTGGTGAAGACGTAGTTGGCACGGAGCATGCCCGACTCGATTACGTAGAACCTGCGAAGAGGTGTTAGCCACAGCGAGAGGAGGGAAGGTGAGCGCAGACGCACGCGTCCGGCTCAGAGCCGTGCGTCCAGAGCTGCGTCCCACGCTCGACATTGACGCGCTTGAAATACGGCACGAGGCGCTGCATGACGGTTGTGTCAGCGAGATCGAAGAGGGGCGATGAGAAGGACGCACGAAGCAGTAGTCCTCGTTGAGGTCCGGCGAGTACGGCCGGAAGCTCTGCAGCAGGATCGGGAGGGGCTGCTGGAAGTTCATCTTCGACTGCGGGACCTCGGCTGCACGTTCCCCGTCAGTACGGGTTGAGACGCGAGGCACTAAGGAACGCACCGCGCGACATGGTCTCCCTCGCGGCGGCCCGTAGGTGGTTAGCACGTGGCGAGGACGCAAAGCCCTCGATATCGCTGTCAAGGTCCGCCTTGGGCATCTCTGTAGCTCAATTTCAGCAGGACAGTCCGCGCGGCGGAAGTAGGGACGAACGCACCGATCTGCGAGGTGATGGCGACGCCGGAATGCGCCGCGTTGGACGGCAGCGCGGGCGGGCGGAACGTCTTCGAGTACAAGCTGCGGAGGAACGCGTTCTCACAGTGCTGCTCTCCTTCGTCAGCGCGAATTCCCGCGCCCGGGAAGGGAGCGGAAGAAACGCACCTCGAGCGCGTCGTTGAGGTTCTCGAGCACGACGACCTTGCTCTCGGCGTGATCGCTCCACAGGCCGACGCCGCGGAGCGCGATCCCAACGGGCGAGTCGACCGGGCAGCCGCAGAGGACGAGGACGACGCCACGCTCGTCGAGGAGGCGCTGCATCCGGACGAAGGCCTCGGCGGCGGAGAAGTCGACGCCTGCGGGCACGGAACACCGTCAGCGGCGCTCGTCAGCTAGAAAAAGCGAGCCGCGCGACGCACCGCTCGCCATGGAGAAGTCAACGACGAGGAACCGGATCGGGTTCTTGCTCCAGCTCGCCGCGTCGAGGAGCTTGCGCACAGTCGCCTCGACGTTCGAGATGGTACCGAAGAAGAGGAAGCCCTGCAGTTTGACGATGCGGATCTGCCTCCCGACGTCGGCAAGCCACGCGCTCTGCTTCGGGTGCCGCCGGACAGTCGAGTGCGCCGACGAGCCGCTCAGGATGGAGCGGATTGCGCGGCGCTGCGACGACATGACGACGAACGAGACCTGCGCGTGCGGGGAGTGTGAGCGTGCTGCTGAGTGACCAGGAGCAGGACGGGAAACGCACGCAGGCGAGGATGAGCCCGACGGCGAGACCGATGGTGAAGTCGAACGCAGTCATCGTCAGGATGATGATCCAGATCGTCGCGTACTCGAACGTCGACACGCGCGAATAGGTGTCCCACACGGCCTCCTTGACGAGGTCGATGCCGAGGATGAAGATAAGTGCCGCGACGACGCAGACGGGGAGGTATCCGATGAGCCCCGGGCCCGCGAGGAGGACGCCGACGCTCCCGAGCGCGAGGAGGAAGCCCGAGATGCGCGTCGTGCCGCCGTTCTGGATGAAGAGGACGCTGTTGACGTAGACGAGGTAGTTCGGCACCGAGCCGAGCAGCCCGCTCGCAACATTCGAGATGCCGTGCGCGACGAGCTCGCGATTCGTGTCGACGTTGTCCTCGCCGATCGAGATGGCGAGGGAGGACGTTGATCGAACGTGGAGCAGGCCAAAGAAGACGAGCGCGAGCTGCGTCGGGATTGTCTCGACGAGCGCACCCCAGTCGGTCTTGCGGAGGTCTGCGAGAGTGCATCGGTCAGTCCCGCTGCAGGCGAGTGGGAGGAAAGGAGAGAACGGACTGAAGTGCGTGACATACTCCCACCACGCGTTGTCGACGCCGCTGACCTCGAAGACGTACCCCATCTCGCGGAGGCGCTCGACAGGGATGCGCGCGGAGAAGGTGATGGCGTAGAAGAGGGGCGGGATGGCGAGGAAGTAGGCGGGGAAGATGAGCGGGTGCGAGAACTTCGCCGTGATGAGGCGCAGGCCAACGGCGAGGACGAGCGGGATGAGCTGCCGTGTGATGTTAGATCAGCATCACCGCCCAATACACGAGTGAGAAGAACAGGACGCACCCAGAGTGGCAGAATCTCGAGGTCGAAGAAGTGCCGCGCGAGGTCGAGCGAGAAACCGCTGCCCTCCTCGAGCCGCGCCGAGACCTGCAGGCCCGTAACGAAGAGGAACGCGCCGACTCCTCCGATCGTGCCGACGAGGATGTGGCGCGGGAAGAACTCGCTGAGGCGGCCGAGGCGGAGCGCGCCGAGCGTGCCAAACGCGACGCCGGTGAGGACGGACGACATGGCGAAGGCGAACATGGTCGTCGCGACGAGGGTCTCATCGTCGTCGATGTGGTTCTGGAGGACGCCGACGATCGAGTGGAAGAACGGCACGACCTCGATCATCATGGACCCGTTGCCCGCGGCGAAGATGGAGCCGCCGCCCGAGTAGACGACCTGCGCAACAACGCAGGAGACAAAGTACATCGAGACGCCGATCCCGCCGAAGTTGGAGAACGCAGGAATGCTCGTCGGGAAGGTGATCATGCCGTACGAGATGGCATCGAGGATATTCATGAGGGTGCTGCGCAGGGCGGAGGCGTGAGCGAGAGCAGCGAGAAAGGGTGGGGAAGACGCACCCGAGGATGACCGCTGGGATGCTCGAGACGACGGTCTTGCCCACGTCCTGACGTCCTCCGCCTTGATATCCCGCCCCTTCTCGCCCGCGACCTTGACCCATCCGCCAACTCGCCGCCTCGCCTTCTCCATCAGGCCCGACCCGCGCAACGCCGCGCTCTGCGGCTTCGCGCCAAGCAGCGGGGTCTGCTCATCGTCCTCCGCATGGATGTCCGTTCCGTGACGATGCGCAGAATGCGCCGCATCGACCGCGATTGACGACACGTCGACGAGCTCCGCGTCCTCATCCTCGCTATCTCCTCCGCCCGTCTCATCCCCGAGTGCCCTCGAGCGCTCCTTGCGCTCCTCTTCCGCCTCGTGTGCATGCCTCTGGTCCAGCTCCTCGCGCTCGCGCCGCTCCTGCTCGCGCTCAGGATCCGTGCGGGCGTCGGCGTCCGCTCGTCGCTACCCGTGCTCGTCCCGATCGCCTGCACGACCTGGTCCGCCTCGAGCTCGTCGCGCGGCGGGGGCGAGAGGAGCGCCTCGGCCGCGGGCGAGGTCGGCGAGGTTGCAGCGGAGGCGATGGGCGAGAGGCGGGTCGAGGAGCCGACGCCGCCGGGTACGCCGGAGGGGGCGGCGAGCCGCTGCGTGAGCTGAGAAGGGCGGTTGAGGGAGAGGCCGGAGGGCGGGAGGGGCTCGGCGCTGGTCGGGGTCGGAGGGGACTGGGGGGACGACGGGGCGAAGAAGGGGGAGGTGCCCGTCGAGGCAGCAGCAAGCGGGGGCGATGTGGGTGGGGAACGCCGATGCAGTCGCTAGGGACAGGCTGGCGAGTCGCGCAGAACCTGCAGGATGCATTGTGGTCAGCGATAAGGCGTGCGGGAGGACGATCGAGGCGAGGACTCGACGGAGAGAGGGAATGAGGGGACGCACCATCGCGGAGCTCCTCCCTGGTTGCGCTGAAGCTGCCGATCTTGCCAAGCCCGCCATCGCTCGAGCCGACCTCGCTATCAGAGATGGCCGACTCGTTGGCGGAGGAGCGGGTCGAACCGTAGTTTGCGAGGATGGGTTTGCCGCCGAGGGAGGAGCGGAAGGCGGAGCCCTGAGAGCTCCTCGAGAGGGATCTCCTCCGGTTGATGGTGAGGTTGGAGGACGAGACGGGCGGGTGCGGGTGCGGCGGGGGAGAGGCGGCGGTGCGAGATGGGGGCGCCATGCGGGCGGCGGACAAAGACGAGCGGGTCCCGAGGGCGTTGCTCGCGGTGATGCTCGAGCTCGACGGCGGCTCTGCGGTGTTGGAGGCGCGAGAGACGCGACGGACGCGGGACGAGGGAGGGAGCTCGCGACGTTGCCCTCGAGCGAGCATCACCGTCGCCGTCTCTGCTCGGAGGAGTGCCGCGCATGGTCTCGTACTGTGAGCACCCGCTCTCTCGTTACCCTCCCACTCGAACCAGCTCCCTGCGTTGCGTTGCCGCCGCTCGTCCCGACTTCATCAGTTGGCTCACCTCGACCCCTCCCCACTCCGCAGACGACGAGCTCGAGATCGAGGACTTTGCCTGGGACGACGACAAAAAGGTTCGCCTCCGTCCCCGCCGTCTCTCTCGCCCGCTCGTGCGAGCTGACGCCGCTCGCTTGCACCGCCGCAGGTGTTCCACTACCCGTGTCCCTGCGGCGACCGCTTCGAGATCTCGAGGGTGCGCCCTCGCTGTCCTCCTTCTTGATATATGTGCTCCTTGTTGACGAGCGAACAACCCGCAGGCGCAGCTCGCCAAGGGGGAGGAGGTGGCGACCTGCCCGAGCTGCAGTCTCCTCGTCCGCGTCGTCTACGACATGGTGCGCCGTCGCTCGCCCGTCGCTCCGTCACCACGCCAAAGTGAAGCTGATGCGCTCATACTCACAGATGGATTACGAGGACGATGAGGACGAGGAAGACGAGGAGACGGCGCAGTCCGAGCCCATCCCCGTCCTCTGAGCGGCCGCCGCCATCGAATATGCGCTGGAGGTGCGGGAGATCCGCATCGAGATAGCGGATCGGCGGGGCGACGGCGTTCCGTCAAGGCCTGCCCCAAGATCAGCAGGCCGCGCCAGGCTGGTCCTGTGCGTCCCGCTCCTTTCATCCCCTCCGACCGTCGCTGACAGCTGTTTCCACAGACTATGCGTTGCTACAGTCTAGTTGTACGACACGCTTGCTGCAACAGTGCCGCTGTTCCTCCTGTTTCTTCTCCCCTTCCTCCTGCTCCGAGTCTCCGCTCGACCCCGCTGGACCTCGTTCGTCACGCATGACACAGAAGACTTCATATTACGCCAAGAGATACTAACGACCGATAACTACGCACTGCTGAACCCATAGCGACACCGTTTTCATGCGCTCAGGGCGGGAGTTGCAGCCCCTCGCGCACGACCTTGCCCCTCGGCTTGGGCGGCCTGCCCATCTCGCCTTTCTCCTCCTCCCGCAGCGCAAACGCTAGTCCGGCCCCGCTCCCGGTCGACTTGCTCCGCCCGTGCAGCCCGCGCTTGAACAGCTTTGCAAGCCGCGACGCCCGCCCGAACGTCTTCCGCGCTCATGCTCGGGCGCCTCCTGCCGCTGCAGTGGCGACGTCGACCGCCAGAGCTGCTCTCCCACGCCGCGTGGCGCGCCCTCGCCTCCGCGCCGCTGCAGCGCGGAAGGTCGCGAACGACCCGCCCGTGGGGCTCGGCCGCGCAGGGTACGGGAACTGCTCGTACAGCTCCGCGTGCGTCGCGCCGTCCCCAGTCTCGCCGTCGCCCGAGGTGTACGATGAGCGGAACGACGTCGCCTCCGTCACAAACGGGGGCGTCGGCGTCCGGCTCGTCGACGGCCGCGACGGCGGCGGGGCGAGGCTCGCTGGCGCGAACGATGCGGGGAGGTGCGGCCGTGCGCGGGTGGCGAGAAAGGTGGTGCGGTACGCCTCGGCGCCGGCGGAAGCGAAGGGGTACGCCGCGAGCGAGCTGTGCGCGCGCGCGGGCCCGGCGTGCTGCTCCCGCTCGCGTTCGCGCTCGATGGAGCGCACCGAGATGTTGAGCGTCTCGGTTGAGCGGGACGGATATGGCCTGAGGTGCGACGGCGTTCGGCGGTGCTGCCCCGCCGTCGCTGCGACGAGCGGATCGCGCGGTTCCTCGTCTTGCGCAGGCGGCGTCTGCATGTGCTCGACGAAGCGCGCTTGGACGATGGGCGACAGGCTCGGGCGCGCGGGGTTGCGTGGCCGCTCGTAGTCCGGCTCGGTCGCGGGATGCGGTGGTGAGGTCGAGACGAGCGAAGGGGTGATGTGGACTCGCATGGCGAGAGCCTCGCGCTCCTTGCGGACCATATCGGCCTCCCAGGCGAGCGCTTCGGCAACTGCGCCGGCGTACGATGAGCTGCGGGAAAGGCGGGAGAGGCAGTGCGGGAACTCGAAGAAGCAGCTGCGAGCGGGGTGAGAGCTGGATCAGCCAAGTCCCTTCCCACGAAACTGCATCAAGTGAGGCTGGCGCACCTGATAAACGCCCTTCGCTGCGCTTCGTCGTCGAGTACGCCCGCCTGGAGGAAGAGCAGTTCGACGTCGTTGATGAGATCCTTTACACCCTCCCGCCGCTTGCCTCGCTCGCGAAAGCCGTGCGTTGAGCGTGTTCACCGCTGCAGCGGCCGCCCATCTGTGCAAAGCAGTGTCAGCTCTTCTTCGTCGCTGTAGCGAGGGTATCCGCTCCTCCTGCGCCGCGAAGGAAGCGACGGCAGCGACTACAGCGGCGTACCTCTGCCTCTCCCTCCCGCCCCACCGTTCCCTGCACCACCTCGCCGCCTCGTCGAACGTGAACCGCTCGACACCTCCCGCCTCGTGCTCGAACGCCAGTGCCGCCTGCGCGCTCAGCGAGAGCGAGAGCGTCTGTGCCGCTTCGTGCGCATGAGGGGGGATACCGCGCACGGCGAGCCAGGAGCGGAGGCTGCGCGCGCGGAACGTCAGCGTGTTGTGCGTGATGGGGAGGGCAGGAGATCGACCCACCGCTGCTCGTGCGTCGACCAGTCCGCGCTGAGCCGCCCCGAGAACTGCGGCAGCGTCAAGCCCTCCGTCGAGTCCTCCATGGCCAGTCACGCAGCAGAGAGGAGCGCTTAGAGTGAGAGCAAAGCAAGAGACGCGTGCGCCGAAAGAAGCGAGGATCCGAGCGTGCGGGAAGAGGAGACACGCGGGCCGGGAGAGGAGGCGTGCGAGGTGGAAGAGGAGAGCACGGGTGTGTCGCGCCTTTCCTCGCAGCGTGCCAACGAGTGTGTAAGCCGTGTAAGACGGACGGCATAGCAGCAAGTGAAGGGGACGAGGGAGAAAGGCGAGAGCGCCGCTTGGGAAGGTCCACCTCGCCCATCGCCTCTCAGCAACGATAACGCGCGGCGTGGAGAGATCCGACTTCATAGCACAACGCAGAGTAGGTGCAGGCGCTCAGAGCAGCCGTACAAGGGTGGGGGTAAGCTAGGAAGGGCACAGAGGCTGAGAAAAGTCAAGACAACACGGCGCCGACGCAAGAAAGACGAAGCACGCTCCTCCCTCCTCCTCCTCGTCCGCCTTCGACACGCACTACCGCGACAGGTCCACCAGCGGCGTCTTCGTCTGCTTCGCGACGCGCTCGCTCGTAGCGAGCCACTCTGGCGCTGCGACTCGCCCATCGTGCCCCACTGGCGCGAGTCGGGCTTCACGACGGACTTGTGCCGCGCGAGCGATTGTTGCGGCGCACCGGCGGGAGGAAGCGGCGCGGTGTATGAACGCTGCGCGAGCGCCGGCGGCATGGGCCGCGAGGTCGGGTTGCGGGTGAGGCCGGCGCCGACTGGGACGGCGGGAACGGGAGGTGCGTCGGTCGCGGTGAAGCCAGCGTTGGCGAGCAGGGAGGTCGCCGGCATGGGCGGCGAGGTGGGGGAGGTGGGAGAGACGGCGCCGAGGACGGCCTGCTCGCGAATGCGGGCGAAGGGGTTCTGCGGGCGAGTTCGTCAGCACGAGCGCGGTCATGGATGAGAAGAAGACGCACGCCGGCCTCCGTGATGCTCTTAACCCAGCTCGCCGCTTCCTCGGGCGTCTTGGTCGCGAGGTAGTGGCACCACTCCGAGGTTTCCTCGAAGTGCGCGCGTGTGAGGCGCGACTTGAGCGCGAAGACGAACGTTCGGGGCGCCTTGAGGCGGTTCGCCTGCTCGGGCGAGACGAGGAAAACGTCAAAGTTGGAGAGCTGGCAGAGCGTCGTCGAGTCCTTGCCCTGCGCCGGCGAACAGCAGGGTAAGCGGGGCTGCTGGTCACAGCCGAGCGGGAGACGCACCTTCTCGGACTTGGAGTAGCTCAGCGTCCCGTCCTTGAGGGTGAGGAAGCGCTTCGACCACTTGCCCTTCTTAATCTCGAGCTGGACGGCGCCAGACTTGGGGCCCGGCGGGTGCGGGCGAGCCTGCGGGCACGAGAATCAGCTGGAGTCGAGCGATGGCGAACGAGAGAGACGTACATGTGCGGAGAGGATAGGCCACATGGTCGTCCTGCGGAAGAAGAGCGCGTTGCCCTCCTGGTCCCAAGACTTGGTTACATCGGCGACGAACTCGTACTCGCGGATCGGACGCTCTGCGGGCGGCGCATCGCGTCAGTATCGGGCGCGACAGGAGGGGAGGAAGGAAGCGCACCAATGCCAGTCGTCCGCCACGCTTCCCAAAGCGCCCACCCGCCCTCGGCCGCACCAGGCGTCTCCTTGGCGAGCGCCCCCTTGCCCTTCGCAAACGCAACGACCTCGCCCGCGAGCGTCTTGTCCGTCACGTTGACCTTGACGAACTGCGCGAACGCCGCGTCGACGTACACGCGCTGCTCAACCGCCGGCAAGGCAGCGGATGAGACGGTCGTTGAGCGCGAGCGCCCGCCGGCGGAGAGCGTGCCCGCGCGCGAGAGCGTCGAGCCCGACTTGGCGCTCGAGCTGCTTGCCTGCCGCTTCATCGACGGGGGGTGCAGGTCAGGGTGCAGGCTCGGCCGGCGACTCAGGTGCGGCGTCCCGCTCGGCGAGGACGTCGGCGACTCAGACGAGCGCCCAGCGAGGCTTGGGCGACGGTCGAAAGGCGGCGCTGCGGCTGCGGCAGGCTGTGCCGAGGACGACGAGGAAGCGCTCGGTACGGGCGGCGGGCGGAAGGTCGGCTTGGGGAGGGCGGCGACTAGCGGTGGCGAGCGGAGAGGCGGCTCGACGTGCGACGCGAGGGATGCACTCGTCGCGACGTGCAGGCCGTCCGACTTGCGGGGCGGAGCTTGACCTCGGACGCGAGTCGCGCTTCGCCGACGGGAGGCTGAACGGCGCCCTCGCGCGCGCGGGAGCGGCTCGCGCGGCAGCTCGGGCGAGTCGATCGTGAGGCTCGAGTCGGCGACCATCGGGTCGAGCGGGGCCGACGGCGAGCGCTTCATGCCGTTCGAGGCAGCGCGACGCTCGAGCGACGCGTCGTCCTGCGGGAGGAGCGCGTCGTGCCCTGCCGATCGGATCGACTGCACCGTCGCGACCGTCGAGGCCGACGCGATGGGCGAGTGGCGGGCGGACGTGCCGCGGGATAGGGCAACCCCGCGCCCGTGTACGGCTGCAGCGGAGCGGTGTGCCCGTCGGTGGACGCCGGCGGCGTGCTGACCATCGCGGCCGTGTGCTCGAGCTCGAACGGGTCCTCGCGCCTGCCGCGCGGCTGCTGCACGCCCTTGCCGCCCGAGCGACTGGCCTTCTCCTCAGCCTCGCGCGCCTTGCGCTCCGAGCGAGTCTTCTTCGCCGCGGTGAGGCGGAGGCTCTTCTGCGCCGTAAGCACCGGGGACGACGACGCCAAGCGGCTTGTCCTCGTCGCTGTCGTCCGTGTTCGAGCCGTAGTCGTCCTCGCCACTGTCGTTCTCGCCGCTGTCGTCGCTCCCGCCCGCATCGTCGTTGATCGACGTCGGGCTCCGGCTGAGCGGCTCCTGCGCGGGCAGCGCGCACCAGCTCGGGCTGCACGCGCACAGGGAACGCGATGATCTCCTGCGGGGCGAATGGCCCGTCCTGCAGCGCCGTGAACGGCGACACGGGGCGGGAGGTCCACCCGCCCTGGTGCTGCTCGACGCTCGTTGCGCGCGAGGACGAGCGGCTCTCGCTCGCGCGGCGGCGCGCCGACTGCCGCTCCTGCGCGAGCTTGGTGCTCGGGAAGACGCTTGGCTTGCCTGCGTCGGCGGACGCGGGAAGGGCGGACTCGTCCGCGGTGCGGATGAAGCCGTACAGCGAGAGGCGCGGGTCGGGCTCGGCACGTGGCGAGGGCGGAAAGACGAAGCCGGTCTGGTGTGAGGGGGCGGAGAGCGACGACGTCGGGAGCGGGACGGGGAGGGGCTTGTCCTTCGCGCTGAGGGCGACGGATGGGCGGGAGAATGCCGACATGGACAAGGCGGACCGCGGCGGCAACGCCGAGGTCGCGGGCGAGGACGTCCCAGGGATGTCCTCCGAGAAGAGCGACGATGCGGGCGCGGGCGAGGCGATCTCGAGCGTCGTGCCCGCCGACGAGGGCTCGCTCACCTCCCTGAGCAGCTCGTTCGCCTTGGCGACGTCGATAACGATCGGGCGGGTGCGCGCGCCTTCGCCGACAGGTGCTCCGTTGGGGTCGGCGGGACGGGCGGGATGGAGTCGTCCTGCGCCTTGCCGCCGAGCTGATTGAAGTACAGCGAGAAGCGCTTCTTGAGCTTGCTCGTCGTCTGCTCGCCCTCGCCGAACGAGAGCGTGCGCGGGCGCGCCGCGAACCCGCTTGGCGCATCGGGCGATGCGCCGGCGTACGACGCGGGCGAGATCGGGAGCGGCGGGCGCGGCTCGTTCTCGCGCGCGGCGGTTGCCTTGCTCGCGAGCTTGGAGACGACGCGGACCGGCGCGCAAGCTTCGCCGGCTGGTGGGGGCTTACGAGCGGGCGAGCCGAGGCCTGGCGCGGCGAGAGCGGCGCGGGCGAGTTCTCCTTGTCGGTGTTCCGGCTCGAGCGGAGGAGGAGCGCCGAGAGCGCCGCCTCGCTCTTGCGCTTCGAGAGGAGCGGCGTCCGCTGCTGCTGCGGCTCGACGACGACGGCGTTATTGCTGCCCGTCGACTCGCGGAGGACGCCGGTGCTCTTGCGCGCCTTGAGCAGGCCAAAGCTCGACAGGCGGCGGAGCGTCTTGCCAAAGCTGCTCGCCGGCGAGGAAGGGACCTTGGGCGAGCGGTCGTCGTCCTCTTCGTGCGGGACAGGCGGCGGCTCGTCCACGAGAATCTCGAGCTCCTGCGACTGCGCCTCGGGCGACAGCACGAAGGTCTCGGCGGTGATCGGTGTCGGCGGGGAGAGCGCCCACGCCCCGCCCTCATCGCTCTCGGCGGGCGCCGCAGCCGCGCGGCTCGACGAGCGCCGACTCGGAAGGGACGACGAGCGTGCAGAGTACTGCGTCGCCGTTGGGCTCGGGCGGCGCGCGAGCATGCTCGGGCTGGTGCCGCCGCCGGCGCTGCGGCCGAACGGGCTCGCGAGGGCGTGCGCCGCAGCAGCCGTGTTGGCGAGGAGGGGATCGATCGGCGGCGGGAGGACGCGCGGCGCCGTCGTGGGGGCGACATGGCGAACCATCTCGTCTGGGCGGGGAGCTCCGGCGGCGGGAACTCCTTGTCGCGCGGGCCGAACGACGTGTTCGCCGCCGAACTCGCGAGCGTCGACGCGTCGAAGGACTTGTCCGAGAGGGTGGACGAGTCGGAGAGGGAAGACGCGCGGGAGTCGCGTCCGCCGTCGACGCCGCGAGGGGCGGAGACGAGCTCCTCCTCCTCGCCAGAGAAGAGCCCGAGGCCCTGCACGCTCGCGCGCTGGCCGAGCTGCGCGAGCTGCTCGAACATGCGCTGCTCGTCCGCGCCCTCTGCACCCGAGATGGAGGCGCGCGCTGCCGGGAAGGAGGCCAGCCCAGGCGGCGCGGGGAACGCCATGATGTCGCTCGAGCGCCTGCGCGGCTGCGGGAGGGTCGAGGGGTCGAGCTCGTAGCCCGAGTCGAGCGGGTCGATCGAGGGGAAGTCGGCGATGTCGAACGCGTCTTCCGACGAGGTGGTCGTCGTCGTCGCGAACGATGCGAGCGAGTTCATCGACAGGTCGGCGGGGAGGGTATGTGCGCGCGTGCGGCCTGCTGCTCCTTCGTCAGTTGCGCTCGGCGGAGGAAGCAGAGGGGAGAACGCACCTCCTCCTCATCCTCCTCAAGCACTGGCGACCCAAAGCCGAGCGACTCGATCTCCGCAAGCCGCGAGTCGAGCAGCATGAGCGAGTGCCGGACCCTCCTCGCGCCCTCGACGTCCTCGCTCGCGCGCTCCTCCTCGCGGAGCTCCTCCAGCTCCTCATCGTCTTCGTCCTCCTCCTCCGGCGCGGGAGGCAGCGGCGGGGTCACCGCCCTAGGCAACTCCCGCGCGGGGACGAGCTCCTGCACCTCCGGCTGGGGCGGGGGCGGGCCGAGTGCGAGCGCTCCGATGGGGAAGTCGGGCGTCGAGGGCGAGAGGACGACGGCGGGGCTCTGCGGCGGAGGGTCTTGTGCAGCGGAGAAGGAGAGCCTGGGCGGCTGCAGCGGCGCGAGGGGCGGCGGGCGGGCGCGGGGCAACGGCGCGGGGCCGTCGTCGGGCGATGAAGACGGGGAGGGGAGGTGCGTGGCAGGAAGGGCGGCGCTGCCCTGGGTGGTGGGCATCGCTGTGGCTGTGCGAGTGCGCTCGTCGCTGTGCACAGTCGCAAGGAAGGCGGCGCTGCGGGGACGAGCCAAGAGAGGCGTGAGCGCGAGGACGGGAGCGAGGGGTTGAGCGAACGTGCGTGCGTGCAGCGGGAGAGACAGGAGGTGCGCCTGATCGGACTGCGCGAGGCGGCAACTCCGCTCTAACCAACTCTGGGCGGGCAACAGGAGAGCGACGGGGAGCAAGCGAAGTCGAACAACACGGCGGGCGACGCGTCGAGGCGCGGTCTGCTCCCCTCCAAATGCGCAGGACAAGAGCCTCCAGAGACACCCTTGCCCGCTTCCATTCCCCGCGCATTCAGCTCTCTCGACTTTCGAGTGGGCCCAGCTCCCGTGCACGAACCTTCCCTGCCCTCTCCTGTCCGGCGGACCTTCTCAACCTCGCTCAACGAGCGCGCCGTCCCACCGCTGCACACGCCCGGTCCTCCGAGGCTACGTAGACCATACCTAAGCATGCACTGCACGTAACCGCTCCTACCGCGCAAACACCAGGTTGTTGACGTTGAGGAAGCGCATCTCCTCGAGCCGGTCATCGTCCGTCACGACGCTCGTATTGCCCCGCGCAAGCTGCAGCGTCAGGCGGTCCATACCGTACTGCGGCCAGTAGGGCACTGCGCACGGGCGCGGGCGAAGGGGCAGAGGCGGAGTCAGTACAAAGGCGGCAGCGAGGGAGGGTGGAGCGGGAGGAAGCGACGCACGGCCAGGCCCGTTCGGGTTGAGCTTCGTAACGAAGTTGCTGTGCGCACGGCAACAACGAGAACGAGATCAGCTACTAGGCAGGGGCAAGAAGACCTACGCAGCGAGATGTGAACGCACATGAGGTACCCGGTCATCTCCCACGAGAGTTTGACCATAGGCTCGTCCTCGACGTCAGGATGCCCGAACCACGCTGGGAGATCCGCGCCATGCTGGACTGCGCGCGCGCCAACACGAAGTATCAGTTCCGACCGCGAGGCGGAGGGGAGGTGAAGCAGAGGAAGCGCGCGCGCGCGACGCACCGCCCAGTCTCGGTGCCGCGCCCTCCGCGGCTCGCGGTAGACGTAGTTCAACTGTCCTCGCCAAAGTCCTTTGGCGTCTCGCGGAGGAAATGCCTTCTGGGCGCCTGGAAGAGGATGTCGCCGACAAAGCTCGACAGGCGCTTATAGTTCGCCGTGAGCCCGAACGTCTCGTTCCCGGTGCCGTAGGGCGAGCCGGCGGAGGGGAGCGAGGGGTAGAAGGCGAAGATCGGCTCGAGGAGGTCCTCGATCGCGCCATACGTGAAGTCGAAAATGTCTGCGCGCGCACGCTCCGTCAGTCTACTCTCCCTCTCCAGCGAGATAGAGAACGCAGACGCACCGCGTACAACCGCAAGGAACTCCTCGTCCCCCTCGCCGATATTTTCCTCGACGAAGCGCGTCCCCTCGTCGACAACCGCGCCGAGGATGACCGGCACCTTGTCAAAGTCGCCGCGGATGATGCGCTCTGACGGGCGGACGTCGAGCCACCCGCCCTGGCCGCGGGCGCCGTCGCCCTGGCCTGCGCCCGTGCCCCACTCGCCTGCTCCCGATCGAGGTCGTCAGCGTCTGCAACGGGATGAGAATGGGAGAGGAGACGCACCCTCAAGGACGGGGTAGTAAGGGAACCAGCCATTCGCGGGACTATCATCCGTGAGCGTCCTCGCAGCCTGGTACATCCCCTCGGTGCTCAGCCCACGCAAGCACGCGAGGAGCGCCTCGTTCTGCGGCGGGCCGTGCTCGCGCTGCACGGGGGAGGGGCACTGCGCCGGCCCTGGAAGGGGGTGCAGCGTCCGCGCGGCGGCGTCGTGCGGCCAGGGGACGGGGAAGCTGTGCGTGCGAGAAAGGGGTCAGCGAGGAGGGGAGGGTAAAGGGGAGACGGGACGTACGAGGTCGGCGCGCCGGAGAGCATGAATGCTGCGAGGGAGCGGCACAGCGTACTATCAGCACGGCCCCGGACAGCGAGACAGACGAAGCCAAAGTGGAAGCGCGCGACTCACTGCCCCGGAACAACCCCTCGCCGCTGCTATAAAGCTGGTGCATCCCGACGCTCATCGCGCCCGCCGAGTGCCCCACCATGGTCACCTTGGACTTGTCGCCGCCGAACTGCGCTATGTGCTCCTGCACCCACCGCAGCGCGGCGAGCTGGTCCTTGAACCCGACGTTCAGGTCCAGGTCGGTCGGCGCGCGCATGGGGATGTGCGGCGCTGTGGGCGGCGCGGCCGGCTCGGGAGGGGAGGCGGTGAACCCGAAGGCGCCGAGGCGGTAGCTGCGCGAAGGGAGGCGGGTTGGGAAGGTCGAGGGCAAGCGGAGGAGCGTAGGTGGTGGAGCAACCCGTCAGTGCTCCTTCTCAAGCTGGAGATAGTGGAATGGCGCACTTGATGCTGACAAACACGAACGGCTGGTCGAGGTCGATCGCGCGGTGCATGAGGTCGCGCGGGTTGTACTTGTCCTCGGCCGAAGTGCCGCCGACGATCCGCCATGAATCCAGAACATGACGGGGAGGAGCGTGTTGTTTGGTCGCTGCAGTGGCGCAAAGACGTTGACTCTACGGGAGGTGCAGCGGGTCAGTCACTTCTGGTGCCAAGTCCCGACAACATTCGGCGAGCGCAGACCATCCGAGTGGAGGGATGCTCCACGAGGAGAGGAGCGGCTCTGAGTACATCCAGAATGCAGGCAAGACTCACTTGAGGCAGTCCTCGTGTCCGTCAAACTGCTCGTGCGGCCCGTCCTTGCGGTCGTCCCTCGGCCTCGGGCGTACGCATCCCGCGTCCCACTTGTCCATGAGGACCTCCTTCTCGTCCTTGACGGGCAGCGGGTGGCTGACGCGGAAGCGGAGCTCGCCCGGGCTCCTGCGCGTACGGAATCGCCTTCCACCCCCAGAAGCGGTCGTCGTCGCGCTCCTGGTGGGCGCGGTAGCGCCTCCCCTGGATGCGGACGCGCGGGCTGACGTCGAACCAGGCAATCGGTACGGGTTTCGGGTGCCAGGGGTTGTAGCGGGCCGAGTAGTCGTCAAGGCGCGAATGGAGGTGGTCGTAGTCGAGGTGGCGGTGGAGCTTGTAGAGCCCGACGAGGACGACGAGGACGAGGATGCGCCTGACTGGGAGACGGGCGAGGAGGGCCGAGAGTGCGGATGCAAGCGAGGTGGACTTGCGCGAGGAGCGCGACGACGAGGGGTAGGGCGCGTCGTGCGCAAGCGAGTCGTCGGGGTCGAATGCGGTGAGGGGGATGGTGGCCTCGTCCCTGCGGGTGTTGTGGTCGTCGTCGTCGTCGCCGAGGACGTGCAGGGCGTGGTGGTGGGGCGGGTTGCGCGACGAGGAGCGGTGAGGGAGCGCGCGGCGGAGAAAGGTCGGGAGCATCGCGGGCGGGTTCTTCGCGAGTGGGCGTGCTATGCGGGCATATGTCGCGCTGCTCTAGCCTCTTGCAAGCTGGGTCTGAGCGAGTCGAGCGTTGGTGCCGAGGGCGAGTCGCGAGATCACGCTCGTCTCTGCACTGTATCCTCCCATAGCAGCGCGTAGTACTGCGCCGGGATGGACTCGCTGTTCGGACGCACTGCTGCGCACCCGTACCACCGCACCCAGCCCGTCGCCCTCCCCGACTACGACGCGTTCGACGCCCCCTCGGACGACGACGACGACGACAGCGACCACGGCCACGCACGCGCAAGGAGGGGCGCGCACTCGCCGACGCTGAGCGAGTACAGCACCCCGATCCCGCCCTCGAGCTTCGATGACCCGCTCGCGCACCTCCCCGCCACCGCCTCGTCCTCGTCGTCGTCGTCCTCGGCGTTGCCTCCGCTCGCTCACCCCAGCTCGAACGCACGCACGCCTGTCCTCCCCGGCGGCTACGACTTCGAGCCGCAGGAGGAGCCCAGCCGCGCTCCCACCCAGGGCCCCCCGCCCGGCGTCCCCTTCCGCTCCCGCCCCGCATCCCTCCGCAGCGCGTACGGCGCCTCGGCAGACGAGAGCGCCGCAGAGGCAGACGACGACGACGCGGATCGCTACGGCCGCGCGGGCGGTGCAGGCGCAGCAGGTGCCCTCGGCGGCTGGAGGGGCATTGTCGCTCGCTTGCGCGGCCGGGGCGGCGCTGCGTCCGCCGCTGCAAACGACGGCGCCCAGCGCGGCGAGTCGCACGGCCTCCTCTTCTCCCAGGACGAGAGCGACGACATGGACGCGGAGGGCGCCGGTCGCGCGACGTACCCGCCCGGGCGCGGCGCACACATCCCGCTCCCCGCGCGCCCGCCCCAGTTCGCCCCGCCGACGGCGTCCTCCTCGTCGGGAGCGGCTGCCGGTGCTGCAGGAGGGCGTGTATTCGGCGGCGGGCAGGGCAACGACGGCGTGTTTGCCAACCTCGCCGCCAAGCCCGACAACAACGGCGACGACATTGTCGGCGAGGGGCCGGGCAAGGACGAGGTGCTCCCGGTGCGTGCGATGGCTCGATTCTCTCGTCTTTTACTCATTGCGACTGACGAGGGTTCCCTTGAATGCCGTGTCGCGCAGGCATACGAAGCGGCGCAGCTCGACCCCTCGCCGCAGTACTGGGAGACGACCGTCATCACGCCTGGCGGGCTCTACGGGCCCGACGACATCCTCGTCGATGGCCTGCCCGTCGGCAACTTCTTCAGCTTTGCGTGGAACCTGCTCGTCAGCATGTCGTTCCAGTTTGTCGGTGCGTCCGCGCGCTTCCCGTTCTCTGTCTCAGCTGTCTCGCGTGAGCATGACACTGATAGATGTCTGCACCGGAGTACAGGCTTCCTCCTCACGTTCATCCTCCACACGACGCACGCGGCGAAGAACGGCTCGCGCGCCGGCCTCGGCGTCACGCTCATCCAGCTCGGCGTGCGTTCCTCTCACCTTCCCTCGCCCGCTCTCCACTGACACCTCCCGCGCGCGCAGTTCTACCTGAAGCAGCGCGTCGACCACCCCGACGCGTACCTGCTCGACCCGAACGCGCCGGGCGACGAGACGGGCCTGAACGGCGGGCTCGGCCCTGCAGACATGGACGGGCAGCGGTGGAGTTGGTGGGGCGGGTTCGATGACCCCTCCGCCGACGGCGGTGCAGGCGCGGGGACCGCGACGCTCAGCGCGCTGGGGAGCCTCCCGACGCAGGTGGGCGGCGCGCTCGCGGGCATGCTTGATGCGAGCGACCCCGACGCGGTGCAGAGCGCGCTGCCGAGCTTGCAGGGCGATGGGGTCACGGACGAGGAAATGATGCGCATGAGCTTGGCGGCGAACGAGTGGATGGCGTTTGTCATGGTCACCGTCGGGGTGCGTCTCGCTCCCTCTCCTCGGTTGCGTCCTGGGGCGTGTGATTCATGTGGCTGTCTGCGAGCGCGACTGCTGACGCTCCTTGCCCATTGCAGTCCTTCCTGCTCATTGGCAGCTGCTTGGCGTACTGGCGCGCCGTCCGGTGCGTCTCCTTCCCACCCTCCCCCCCTGGAACTTTCGCTCACTGTCGTCGCCGCACTGCAGGTACGCGCGTGCGATTCGGGCAGGGCAAGGTCCGGGCGCAGATGCGGAGAACATGGTAGCGGCCTAGCTGTGTGCAGGAAGAGGACGAGGAGGACGGCCCTGTAAGACTATCCCGCGCGCCTGTTCGTAGTTCACCCGTTGGTTCACTGTGTATCTATGGCTCTTGCAGCGAGTCCTGCCAGCCCGCCGAGCGAGTTGCCAGCGAGTGACGCTCTCATCAGCGCTTCCTCCTCCTCTCTGCTCGTGCGCATGCCTGGCCCGGGAGAAACCACGCCCGTGCGCCGTCCCCGGCTCTCCAGCTATCATTGCACACCGTCCTGACTCTCCTAACGCACACGCAGGCTCCCACCCCGCCCCCTCCCGCCGTTCCCACCCCCGCTCCGCCTCCCCGCCGCTCGCCGCACCCCATGTCCCGCCCCGCCGCCGCCGCCGCTGCTGAGGACGCACCGATGGGCTTCGCCGACGAGGAGGGCAGCGCCGCGAGCAGCAGGAGCAGCGACGCGGGCGACGACCTCCTCCGCGAGGACCGCCCGGACGTCGACGACGACGACGAGCGCGGGGATGGCCGTAGAGCGGGAGCAGGTGCGCTTCGCTCATTTCTCTCTTCGGCGTGGACCGACTGACGCACGCACGCAGACGCCGACGGTCCCGCACCGCGCCCTCGCCCCCACCTCCTCCTCGCACCTGCCCTCCCCGCCCGGCCCCGGCGCGCGCCGCTCGCAGCGCATGCCCGGCCCCTCGCGCGAGGGCATGCCCCTCGGCGGTGGCGGGGGAGGGAGCGGGCGCAACGCGCGCCTGACGCGCGCGGCGGCGGCATACGGCGGCGGAGGAGGTGAATTCGACCGCGAGAGGGTCGCGATGGCGAGGGGTGCGGCGGGGGACAGCGAGGCGCGCAGCGCGGAGGAGAGCGCGTGGAGCAAGGTGCTCGACAAGGACTATGCGGGGAAGAGTGAGTCGCACTTTCTCTTGGGTTTCCTGGCTGCCACTGCGTGCGGGCGGGGAGGACTTGCGCATCTTCCGCTCGCATGGTCCTCCAAGGGCAGCTATTGACGCATGTTCCGAGCGTGCAGTCACCTACGACCCCTTCTACCACCAGCTCGCCGCCTCCTCCCGCCACGCCGCCGCCGCCGCCTCCACCTCGACGCCCTCTGTCCCCGGGCCCTCAGCGCCTGCCGCTGCGCCTTCCGCCGCTCCAGCAACTCCCTCCGTGCCGACCGCTCCGACTGACGCTCCGGCCTCGATCGACTCCGCCGCGCCGCCCGTCCCGCCCGTTGCGAGTGATGATCTCCCCGTCGCGCCCGCAGCGACGGCCTGAGCTCCCTCCTCCCGCCTCGCATCCCGCTTCCGCACTCTACACCGCATGCCCCGATTCCCCGTTGTGCCCCTCCGTCGTCTGTACACATTCCCCTCCCGCTTGCAACGCTTGACCTCTTCGTACTGCCGCCCTCTCAGCTCGATCTCCCTGCCAGTCAATCCGGATACAGCCTATCACGCGACTATGTCTCCGCCCCCACCCCCGCCGCTGACAGACGCAGCCTCCATCCTCGTCGCGTTCAAGTTGGTCGTCCCCGCCTCGGCCTGTCGCTTCTTCTCCTTCCTCCTCCGGCGGCGGCGGCGCTCCTCGCGCTTTCGCTCCTCCTCATCGTCGTCCTCGTCCAAGGGTCGGTGGTGGTGGTGGTGCGTGTGATGCTCAGGGGGAGGAGGCGCGGGGTGGCGACGGTGTCGGGGCGTTGCCCGCCGACTCGGCTTATCGAGCGACGTCTCGGTCGTCTCGTCCTCGTCGCTCGAGCTCGTCGACGAGCTCGCGTCGGTGTCTCCGTCGTCCTCCTCTGCGCGGCGGCGGCGGTGGCACCTTGGGGGCTCGTCGTCGTCGTCGTTGTCGTCGCGGCGACGGCGCGAGCGGGTGTGCGAGCGAGAGCGGTCCCGCTCGCTGCGCTTGCCCGGGGAGAACATGGCCGGGACGCCGAGGGCGTCCTTGCTCGTCGACGGGGGCGGGACGAGCCGCGGCGTCGACGCAGGCGGCGGAGGTGCGCGAGCGACCGGCGACGGGAAGGCCGCCTCAGGGTCGTCGACGGGCAGCCTCGCGCGCGCGAGGAACGCGCGCACCGTCGCCTGCTTGCTGGCCTCCTGCCTGCCCGCGAACGAGTCGGGGGCCTCCTCGTCACTCGTGCCCGCTCCAGAGGCGAGCAGCGGCTCGCCCGCCAGCGCGTCCATCCCTGCCTGGTAGCGCGCGATCCTACGGCGCTGTGCGTCCTGCGCGCGCTGCGCAGCGAGCTCGGAGCGGAGGATGACGACGCGCGCTTCGGGGTGGGTGGAGTGCAGGTCGAGCGAGACGAGGATGCAGAGCGCGAGGGAGGCGGCGAGCGCGAGGGAGAGGACGACGAGGACGTGGATGGCCTGGGAGCGGATTTCGGTGAGGCAGAGGGTCGGGTAGGGCTGAGTGCTGTTGAGCGGAGCGTGTGAGGCGCGGCAAGAACGGGAGAGGGAACGGACGCACCAAGACATGAGCGGGAGGAGAACCTCGCCAAGCAGTGCGCCCGAGAGCGCGAAGCACACGATCCAGAGGAGCTGCGAGTGACCATGGTCAGGCTTGTGACGCAGAAAAAGCAGGGAAGAACCCACGGCGAGGTACGAGGTGACGGAGCGGACGAGGTCCCAGATGCGCGAAGTCGGCGGCGGGAGGAAGCGGGCGTACTGCGAGAGGCTGTGCGTCAGCTCGTCGTCCCTTTGAAGGGAGGTAGCCGGCGTACAGCGATGATCAGCCCCGTGCACACGAACACAAGGAAAATGCCGCCGGTGAATGCGATCAGGACGTTGTGGCTCGTCTCTAACGACGTCCCGACGGCGAGCTGGAGTAGCGCTGTCAGTCGAAGATCGTCGCGTCGAGCGGAGCTGCGCACCCTAGAGAGGAAGACGACCGCGACGAGGGAGGCGACGGAAGAAACCGCCATCGCGGCGCCCGCTCCACGCGCCGGCAAGAAGACCAGCGAGAGCTCCTCGCTGGGCGCTCCATCGTCGAGGTAGGGCATAGCGACGACGCAGCGCGAAGTGACGACGGAAGACGGAAGGCAAGCCAGGAGAAGCAGGATAGGAGGCAAGCGGGCAAGCCACGGCAAGTCCGGAGAGGGGACCCCCCCCCTTCACGCGGCACACGCTCTCTCCAGGGCGCCGGGTCAGCGGAGGGCGCAGAGAGGCGACCGCGAGGAAGGTGGCGCACACAAGCACACGAAGACGCCTGCACCCCTCCCGCCTGCGTCCGAGAGGCGTAAAGAGGTTCGTCGAAGACATGGCGACGGCCTCTCTGGCGCTGCGAGACGCGTCTCGAAGTCCAGACAGAACAAAGGCGAACTGCGGGCGGATCTGGCGCGTTGCAGCCATGCTGTCCGTCAAACCAAGGAGACAAGAGGTGCGAGAACGAGGGAAATAAGCGAAGTCTGGCTTCGAGGATTGGTACCACGATACTGCGAGGTATGGGACGAATAGAGGTATACGACGCGAGGGTAGAGAAGGTGCGGAGGAGACGCTAGAGAAACTGTGTGAGGTCAAGAGCCGGTCAGCGCCGTCCGCATTGACCTTCTCAAGCGAGCAACTCACAGCTTAAACGGTGATAGTCGCCGTCGCAGCCGCGTCGCGGCTGCTGCTGCCGAGCGTGAGCTTGAAGTCGCCCTTGGGGAGGACCCAGCCATCGCGCGTGACGTCCCACACGGAGAGATCCTTGTTGCGGAGCTCGAAGGTGACGGTCGCGTTCGCCCCGGGCTGGAGGAAGGGCTTGGCGAACCCGCGGAGCGAGCGCGCGGGCATCTTGTTGGGCGTGCTAGTAGGGAAGCCAAGGTAGAGCTGAGGAAGAAGCGGTAAGTCAGCGGCGAGCGTGCACTGAGCGAGCGAGAGGGGCGCACCTGCGCGACCTCGGCACCAGCAACCGTGCCTGTGTTGGCGACCTGCGCCGTGACAGTGTAGGCAACGTTGTAGAGACCGGAAGCTTGCTCGTCGTTGACGAAGAACTTCTCGTTGGTCTCGCGGACCGGAGCAGAGACCTTGGTTGCGTTCGCCGCGACGGCGAGGCCCGCAATCTCGAAGCTGCGGTCGCGAGTGCATCAGCGGGAGTAACAAGTGCGCGGAGCAAGAGGGGGAGGAAGTTGAGCGGGTGAAGAGGAAGATGCACGTCGAGTACGACTTGCCGAAGCCGAACTCGTAGAGCGGCTCGATGTCCTTCTGGTCGAAGTACTTGTAGTCGATGAAGACGCCCTCGTCGAACTTGATCTTCGGCTGGTACGAGACGGAGCCGTTGAAGTGCGCGCCCGCGTCGTAGTCCGAGACGTTCTTGGCGATGGTGAAGGGCAGCTTGCCGCTCGGGTTCGCGTCGCCGAAGAGGACCGAAGCGATGGCGTGGCCGCCCTCCTGGCCCGAGAAGTAGGCGTACGTGACGGCCGTGACATTCTCGTGGTTGTTCCAGGCAGACATGTCGACAGGGCCCGGCGCAGTGATGACGACGACCGTGTCGTTGTGGCGCTCGGCAACGTACTTGATTAGCTCGTCGCCGTTGTTCTGGAGCTGCGGGAGGGAAGGGACTGTTCAGGAAGAGGTCGCGGTTTGAGCGGGAGAAAGCGCGGCTCACCTTGAGCGAGGTGCGGTCAAAGCCCTCCATCGCGACGGCGGTGACGAAGACGATGGCAGTGTTGGCGTAATCGAGCTTGCTCTGGAGGTAGCTCATGTTCTGGCCGAGAGCAGTGATGATCCAGCCGGCGGTGGGGTCGCTGCGGTCAGAAGACGGTCAGCCGCGGCTTGATCGAGGGGCAGAGGAGGCAGAGAACGCACTCCTGAGCGAAGTAGTCGACGTGGACGGGCGTCTCCTCCTTCTGGCCGCGGGCGATGAAGGCGTTGAGCGGGTCGATCGCGTACGGGACAGGCGAGCCGCCCGAGCCGAGACCGTCGCTGTTGAAGCCGGTGTAGTCGTTGCTCGGGGCGTAGTAGACCGCCGAGTTGAGGTTCGAGATGTAGCCGTACGGGGCGGGCGCAGCGCCCGAGCCGACGAGGAGGAGGTCGCGCGGCTTGTTGAGCGGGAGACCGCGGGTGTCGTTCGCCGAGCGGACGTTCTTCAGGAGCGTGAGCGACTCCTCCGAGAGCTTGCGGGCGACGTCGGCGGACTGCGTGCTCGCGACCCAGCGGTTGAAGTCGATCGAGGGGAACGACGACTGGTTGAGAGCGTAGTAAGGGGTGAGCATACGAATGAGCTTGTCGTCGACGATCTCGGCCGGGATGGAGCCGTTTTTGATGTACGCGCCGAGCTGGTCGCCGAAGAGGTTGGCCGCCGCGCTACCGGACGCGACCCAGTCGGTGCCGTTCAGCGCCGTGCCGGCGGTCGTGTGGCCCGCGCCCCAGTCGGTGAGGACCCAGCCGTGGAAGTTGAGCTGCGGCGCGACGAGGCGTGTCAGTGGCGAGTCTCCGCGAGCGCAGGAGGAAGGGGTGGCTCACCTCCTGCTTGAGGAGCTGGTTGATGAGCTCGTCCGACTCGCACGCGGAGGTGCCGTTGAGGAGGTTGTCTGCGTCGCGAGTTCTGGTCAGCGGAGAGCGCAGCGACGGCACCGAGGAAGGGGCACGCACAAGAGCACATGAAAGAGCCGGCGCCGGCGCGAACAGCTTCGGCGAAGGGCCAGACGTACGCCTCGCGCAGCGTCGCAGCGTCGATGATGGAGTCCGTAGTTTGGTTGATGTACGAAAAGAAATAACCCCCCTGAGGCGCGCCGATCCGGAGCCACTCCTGTTCGTTGCCCACGAAGTGCCTGCGAACGGACGAGGTCAGCAAGGCGGAGGGAAGAAGGAGAGGGGGCGTACTTGACGAGTCCGGTCACTCCCTGGTCCTGGAAGCCCTCGACGGTGACGCGGACGGCCTCTCCCGACAGGTACGGGTCAGGCGAGAAGCCCTCCCAGTTGCGGCCGCCGTAGACGCCGCGGCCGAGCGGGCCAACGACGATCGAGAGGGGGACGGACGCGCCGATGGCGCGGTACTCAGCCGCGAGGGCGGACGCGCGCGCGTAGAAGAGGTCCATCGACCACGTCGCGGCGGTCGTAACCTGCGCGGGAAACTGCGTCGAGTAGCGCGAGTTGATGCCAGTCGGGCCGTCGGCCATGCAGAGCTGGAACGGCTCGGCGCCGCTGCCGTCCGACAGCGGGTAGGTGCGCGCCGAGCAGCCGCCCGAGTCGGCTCCGAGGGCCGTGAAGTTGAGCTACGGAGAGGACGAGTCAGCTCGACGAGGAGTGCACGCCATCGAGGAGGGTCGCGCACCTTCTGCTCGAGGCTGAGGCCCGCGACGACGGCCTTGGCCTTCTCGAAGCCCTGCACCCACTTGTCGTTCGTAAAGCCGTCGGCGGTGAGGCGCGCCTCCTTCCAGTGCGAGGCGGGAAGAGCCGCGGCCTTGCCGTTGTTGCGGGTCTCGAGGTGAGGAGGGGAGGGGGCGGGCGCAGCGGTCGCTGCCGCCGCGAGGGCGAGGAGGAGCGAGCTCTTCGTGAGCATCGCGCGTGTCGAATGTGACGAGAACGAAGCAAGGAAGCAGCAGAAGCGACGAGAGAAGGCGGAAGGCGGCCCCACCGCCTCCGCGCACATCCCCCACCGGCCTCCTCGCCGCCCCCTCCGAGGGGCCAACAAAAGGAGACCGGCGCCCCTTTTCGTCTCCATGGCGCTGCCACCCGAACGCCGCGAGATGAACGAATCACGGCGCAATGTACTTCGGTAGACACGGCCGAGAAGCCCGCTCGATCAATCGTGACGAGCCTCTAGCGCGGATCTGGCGAGGGGAGGGGGCGACCGGCAACTCGGACACCAGGAAGCAGCGCGCCGACAGCGTGGGCCGCCGTAGACCGCGAGGAGAGCGCCGAGAGGAAGGCGCCGGTCATCGATGGACAGCGAAGGATCGGCGAGGAGGAGGAGGAGAGGGTGGGCGGAGCCGCGGCTTGTCAGCGGGGGCACGCGAACATGACCCGGCCACGGGCAGGGGAGAGACCTTAAGGTGAAGATGAGGATACAGCGAGAGGAGAGCCCAATCGCGATGAGCAGCCGAGAAGCGAGCGCGAGCAGCGAGTTCGTCTCCGTCTTGTCGCCGAACGCAGCCCGCACCTGTTACAACATGCCTGCTGGCACCCCGGGTCAGCCCTACCGCTATGCGTACTGCGACGCGAGCCCCGCGTCGTCGCGGAACTTGCGCCCAATCCAGCGCGAGACGAACAGCGCGACCGCGGCGAGGAGGAAGACGCTGTCGAACAGCCGCGAGAAGACGTTAAAGTCTGGAAGGGTGTCGAGGAGGTGCTGCGTGGACTGCGTCGGGGCGGAGGGAAGGGAGATGAGCGAGGTGAGGAGGTAGACGGCCTGCATGGCGCCGAAGCGGGTCAGCGGGTCGGCGAGGGAAAGTAGCCGACGGCGGCGCGCTTACCATGAGCTGCGCGAGAAACAGCAGCATGAACGACGCGCTCATTCCCATCGATGTCGCCTTGAAGATCTGCGTGCGGCGGGCTTGTCAGTGGGACGGTCTGAAGAGGCGAGTGAAGGCAGACGAACCCTCGACACGCTGCTCAGCACGTTCCGCATGTTCGCAAGGAGGATGCCGCCGATGAGCATCAACCCAAGCAACCGAGACCACGTCGCGACGTCGAGCTCGATGTCGAGGCCGACGGCGAGGCGAGTGAGGAGCGAGGTGACGAGGTCGGTACCCTGGACAGGCGTCTGCGGCGCGCCTTCTACGCCATCGATTGGCGGAGGGGTGTGCTGATGGCTGGTGCGCGTGTAGCCGAAAACGAGGTTGATGCAGGACTGCGGGAAGGAGCGGGTCAGTCGGGTCGAGCGGGGTGAGGGAGCGGATGGAGAAGAAACGGGCAAGCTCACGATAAAGACGCGCCATGTGCAGTACAGGCTGAAGAGCCATCCCGCCGCGAGCCACAGCCGCCCCTTCCAGCTCCTCCCCATCTCGCGCATCACCTTGCGCCGTTTGAGCCGCGCGACGTCCTGCGTCATTTGCCGTTCCATCGTCTCCATCGCCGCGACCTCGAGCTCGAGGCTCTTGAGGTGTGTCGCGGCGGGCGAGGAAGACGTCCAGCGCGAGAGGAGCGACTGTCCCGCTGCGGATTCGGCTTCGCGGGCGGCGGAGCCCTGCGCGAGCGCGAGTGAGCGGTGCCGCTGCTGCAAGTCGGAGCGGGTGCGAGAGAGTGCACGCTCCGCCTGCGTGATCTGCGTGTCGGTGACGGGCGCGCTGTGGGTGCAAGAGGGTGAGGTCGGGGCGAGAGAGACGCAGGCGATGCACGCACCTTGCCGATACTGACCGCCACTCGTACGCCTCCCAGGCAGTATTGACTGCACCACCGCCGGAGAGTGAGGCAATAAGGACGACGCCGGGCACGCAGATGCGCGAGAGGAGCTCGTTGACGAGGCCTGCCGGGACGAGAAGGTTAGTTACCGCTCTTCGTCCTGAAACGGACGGCTCTGCACGCACCCAGCGTGTGCGAACCTTCGACGACGAGCTGGTCGGCAATGAGGGAACCGAAGCGCCAGAAGAGGAAGAGGTAGAGGGCGAACGGGACGAAGGTGAGGAGGAAGGTGCGGGCAAAGTTGGAGCGGGATCGGTGGGTGAGGAGGAGGCACAGGCCGAAGGGGATGACGAAGACGATAAGGGAGAGGAGGGCGAGGAGGCTGAGGGACCAGTTGTAGTCGCGAGCGCTGCGGGAGGAGATGTCAAGGTCAGCGCAAGGCGGGCGAGGAAGCGGGAACGAGGACGCACCGCTCGCTGACGACGTCGCCGAAGAGCAGGAGGGTGAAGAGCATCCCGCTCTCGGAGAACGAGAGGCAGAACAGCGCCGTGGAGAGCTTGGTGTACGCCCTCCCCGCGACGGTGGACCCGCCGAGCCCGACGGCGAGCGACGCCCGCCGCGCCGCGTCCAGCGCAGGGCTCTTCCTGCCCACCGCCGCGCCGAGTCCGTCCTCCCTGTCCCGCGCCGCCTTGCCTGCACCGCCCGCCGCCGCCCCACCACCCGCGCCCGCGCTCAGGCCAAAGTAGCCGTTCTCGGCGTCTTCGAGCTCGACGGCGTCCCCGTCCGGCGAGTCGAGGTCCGTCGCGAGCCCGTCCTCGCGGATCACGTCGCGCAGGTCCGAGAAGAGCGAGATGTTGACGTAGTGTCGGCAGGCGACGAAGAGCGCCAGCCGGACGCACGAGAGCAGCGCAGTCTCGACGAGCAGCGAGCTCGACGCGTCTGGTGCTGGTGCGCCCTCTGCGCCGTTCATTCTGCGCGCAGCGAGCGGTGGGGAAGAGCGAGCTCGAGCGCGTTCCTCCTCTTCGCAGCTTGCACGCACGTCCGCGGACTTTCGCATGCAACGACTCTGCGCGCAAAGGCTGCTAGATACACGTGCGAGTTGCTACTACGAGGAACACCGAGCACTGCAACAGAACTACTGCCCCTCCCTTCCCCTCTCCCGCTCGCGCTCCTCCCGCTCGCGCCGCTCCCGCTCGGCCTCGTCTGGCGGTGCTGCCGGCTGCGTCGGCGTGGGCGTCGGTGCGGGTTGCTGCGGCGCGCGGGGCTGCGCGACGGGCGCGGCCGCAGGTACGGGCGCGCAGGCTGCCGCTGGTGCTCCGGCTGGCGGAAGTACAAGAGCCAGCTGCGCGGATTGCAAAGGTCAGCCACAAGATCGCGAGATGAGAGAAGCGAGGACGCACGCGAGCAGCATGCACAGCGCGACAATCGCGACCGTCCCGCCAAAGTCGCCCTCATCCTCGAGGAAGAACTCGTCCTCGTCCTCGTCGTCCGCTGCATGGCCCCCGCGCGCGAACCCGCGCCCGTCCTGGTACTCGCGCCACTCGAGCGGGTCCTCGGCGCCCTCGAGCGCGCGCTGCGCAGCGCGGACGTCTCGCCGCCGCTGTTGCTGCTGCTCCTCGCCGCCCGCTGCGCCCGCGCCGCCGCCGAGACGCTCGTACTGCGCTTCGGGAGCGCGCGCCTCGGCGTCCTCCCTCCCCCGGGGCGCACCCGCTGCCGCGCGCGGAGGCGCAGGGATCGCCTCGGGTTCGGGGCCGGGGTCGACGCCCCAACTGCGCTGGATGTCCCTCCACGCGCGGCCAAAGCCCCACAAGCCGTGCTCGGCGTACCCCGCCGCAACGCCGTCCGCGTCGGGCTCCTTGCCGAAGAGACTCAACGCGTGCAGCGGGTCGGCGCCCCCGCCTGGCTTGAGGATCGCGTGGTACAGCGCGCGGGTGTACAGCCCGATGAGCGAGAGCGTCGCGGGGAAGGCGGCGTCGCCGGAGGTGTCGTACGCGGCGTCGTAGTGGCGCTTGGCGAGGTGGAAGTCCTGCGGGGGAGTTCGTCAGGCTTTCTCAAGGTAACGAGACGCTCGTTCAGAGACGCACCTGCGGCACGCCCTGCCCCGTCTCGTGCATCCACCCCAAGTTCCACATCGCCATAGCCGAGAAGCGCGTCGTCGCCGCACTTTGATAGCACCCCGCGGCCTTTTCCCGCTGCGGGACGCCGTCCTCCGTCCCGAGGCCGGAGAAGTAGTAGTCGCCCATCTTGACGAGCGCGTCGACGTCGTCCTGCGCGGCGGACCGCGTCCAGTACGTCAGCGCGAGGCGGTCGAGCTGCGCCGTCGCGGGCGACGAGATCGGCGCGGCGTCGAGGAGCGGATGGCGAAAGCGCTGCTTGTCTGCGGGCGCATGCACTCGTCAGCACCGTCTCCCAAAACAGAGCAGAGACGGACGCACCGCGGTCGAGGATCCATGCGACGTTGTTCTGCGCGGCCTCGTACCCGCGCTCGGCCATGAGCCAGTACCCGAGCAACGCGGTCCTGCGGTCGCCCTTCGCGCGCGCTCCGCCTCCCACCACACCTCGTGGTCCCAGTCCCCGCGCTCGGCGACGCGCTTGTAAAACGACACCGCAACGGGGCAGTTCTCCGCGGCGTTGGGCGCGCGGGCAGCGAGCTCGGCGAGGTAGTAGTACGCCTGGAACGCGTCCGGCCAGCGCTTGCCGTCGAGGCGGATCGCCGCCTCGAAGTAGGTCGTCGCGGTCGCAAAGTCGCCGACGCCAAAGTGGTACTTGCCGAGGTTGACCTGCGCGTCGGCGAGGTCCTGCTGCGCCGCGGCGTGGAAGTGCAGCAGCGCCTTCTTGACGTCGCGCTCGACGCCGAGGCCGTCGCGGTACATGATCCCGAGCCCGTTGCTCGACTCGCGGTCCCCCTGCGCGTGCGCTAGCGTCAGTGTGTGCGCGTGATAGAAGGAGCGCGCGCGGGCTGACCTGCTTTACCCCGCGCTGGAACCACAGGAACGCCTTTGCGTAGTTGACCGCGACGCCCTCCCCGCGGAGGTACATCCTCCCAAGGTAGCCCGCCGCCAGCCCTCCGACCATAGCCGTATGCTCATCGACGCGCTCGCTGCGCCGGTCCTTCGCCGCGTCGTAGTACCCCACGCGCGGGGCGTCGCCCGCCCGCCCCGCCGCCGCCGTGCGCGCCTTTGGGTCGCGGAGGGCGTCGCGCGCGTCGCCCGGCCAGACCTTCTTCGCGAGGCGGAGAAACCACTTGCTCGCACGGGCAAAGTCGCGCCCGCCGTCCCAGAGCCCATCGCTCGGCGCGCCCGTCGCCGCCGAAGGCGCGAGGCGTCCGCGGGAGAGGCCGCGCGGACCGCCGCTCCCGCCCGCGGCGAAACCCTGGTAGTACAAGCGCCCGAGGCGGTACATGTACTCTGCGTCGCCGCGCTCGGCGTGGAAGAGGTGGAACTCGACGAGGTCGTCCCACTCGTGCTGGCTCTGGGCGTTGCTCCCGCCCGTGACGAGCGATGCGCGCGCGCTCGATGCGCCAGGGCCGTACGCCCCGCCGTCGAGGTCTGAGAGGCGGATCTTCGACGGGGGGAGGTGCCGCCCGCCTGGGGGGCCGGCGTTGAACGCGCGGACGGCGGCGTCTGCGGCGGACTTGTACCACGGGAGGGCGTCCTTGCACGACTGCTTCGTGCCGATGCCCGCCCAGTGGCGGTAGCCGACCGTCATCGAGGCGGGCGTATGGCCGGAAAGCGCGGCGAAAGTGTAGTGGAGGAGGGCCTGCGGGCGGGTGCGCACAAGTCAGTCATGCGCACTTCGACTCGATAGGAAACTAGCGGGACGCACACTGCCCTGCTGGCCCTTGCCCTCGAGTCCGCCAAGCGCGGCGCCGTAGTTGCTGGAGTAGAGGAACCCGAGCTTGTACTGCGCGTCGGGCGAGCCGTAGCGCTCCGAAGCCTGCGTGTAGGCCTCGAGAGCCCCGACGGGGTCGGGTATGGCAGAGAGGTAGCCGGTCTGCGTGCGAAGGAGTGAGCAAGTTGACCTTCCGAAGAAGAAGGGGGAGAACGCACGAGGAGCAGGTCGCCCAGCAGGACATACGCCTCCGCCGAGCCCTTCTCGCCCGCCTCCTGCGCCAGCTGAAGAACCTCGCGCATCCCCTCGGCCGTCTCCTCCGGGTCGAGCACGACCCCGCCCTTGAGCGCCGCGCCCGCGAGGCGCACCTTCCACCCCTTTCCGCCCTTCTCGCCCGTCCTGCGCGCCCTCCTGCCCACCGCCGGCACCTTGTCGCGCGCAAAAGCCTCGACCGCGGCTTTCAGCGCGCGGACCGCCCCGCGGACGGAGTAGTCCCTCGCGCCGGCGGGGCGGCGCTGCGTGCTCCCCGCGTAGAGCGCCGCTGCGCGCCTGCGGACGGCAGAGAAGGCCCGACCGGTGTAGGTGCCTGCGAGGCGGTGCTCGAGGGCGTCGAGCGGGGAGGCGGCGAGCGGGACGAGGTGCGGCGAGTAGGGGGTTGGTGGGGGTGGGGGCGAGTGGGCGGTGAGGGTGTCGAGGAGGGAGAGGGCGAGGGCGTAGAGGTCGGCGGCTTCGGATGAGGGTGGAGGATCCGAGCTGTCTGCGCTGGACGAGAAGGGGAACTGCGAGGGCTGTTCGGGACGAGGAGGTCAGCCTCGAATGCGGGTGGTGGCGCTGCTGGACAAAGTGCGCCCGTGCAGCTCGATTCTGAGCTCGCAGCGAGACTTCCGGGCTGCGCTGACCCTCGGAAGCGTCCTGCAGCGTGCTGAGTGGTGGATCCGGGTGGACTGACCTGGTCGTCCCTCGGTGCTCCCGCTCCTCGCTGGGCTGCCTGTGCACCCGCCCTGCTCCTGCTGGTTGCTGGGTGAGGTCCTGGCCTGTAGTCAGCCAAGGTGAGCTGGTGGAGGTCGGGCTGGGCGAGTGCGGCTGGGTGACGAGGCGGTGTCAGCGCGTCTCTCGAGCGGGAGAGCGGGTGGAGCGCACCGTGGCAGAGGAGAGCGCCTGCACACACTACCCGGAGCGCCTTCATCCTCTACAAAGCAGCGACAGACTCGGGTCGAGGGCAACCCGCTCCCCGCCTGCTCTCCTCCCGACGCCACCCCCCGCTTTCCGGATAGAACAGCGAGTCTACTCACAGACAGCCCAGTAGTACCCCAGCTGACCCGCGCACTCGCCCCGCCTGCCCGCAGTGGACGTCCCCGAACCGCCCGCAGGCGCTGCCAACGCCGTCGCAGCCGTAAAGGACTGGAACCGCGTCCGTCTGCCTCGTACTGCCCCCTGCAGAACCCAGCTGACCCTGCTCGCCCGCTCTCCCCTTCTGAACACGTCCATCGCGCCCTGCCGCCGTGTTGCCGCCGCCGCGTGTTGCTCCTCGTCGCGCCTTGCCGCGCCCGCAGTCGTACCAGGCCCTCCTCGGTGCGCTCTATCCTCCCTTCCACCCACCAGGACCACACTCGCGCGCGCACGCAGATCGGACAACGCCGTTCAACCTGCACCGCTGGGGCGGCACCGCCTTCGTCTTCGTCGTCTTTGCCCTCCGCATCCTCTGGGTCCAGGCGTACTACATCGTCGCCTACGCCCTCGGGTGCGCACCCTCGCTCTCCCACCCCCGCTCGCCTTGACTGACCCCGCCGACCCACCCGCCGCAGCATCTACCTCCTCAACCTCTTCCTCGCGTTCCTCACCCCCAAGTTCGACCCCGCCCTCGCCTCGGACCTCGCAGAGACCGACGCCGAGGAGGGCGCGCCGGGCCTCCCCTCGAGCCAGAGCGACATCCACGACGGCGAGTTCCGCCCCTTCATCCGCCGCCTCCCCGAGTTCAAGTTCTGGTGCGTCCCGCTCCCGCTCCTTCTTCTCCGCGCGTTTCCGCGCACGAGAACACGACTCGCTGACCCGCCCTCTCTCTGCGTGTTCCCCGTGAGCAGGTACAGCGCGACCAAGGCGGTCACCCTCTCGCTCATCGCGTCCTTCATCCCCGTGTTCGACGTCCCCGTCTTCTGGCCCATCCTCGTCATGTACTTCTTCATCCTCATGTTCATCACCCTCAAGCGCCAGGTCGCACACATGCGCAAATACAAGTACGTCCCGCCCTTTGCGCCTCGTGCGGAGCGCGGAGCGGGCGGCTGCTCTTTCCAGCCGTCCGCTCTGCTTCGCTCGCGAGTTGCTTAGGCTGACCGTGTGCACTCTCACAGATACCTCCCCTTCGACCTCGGCCGCAAGAACACCTACGGCCACTAATCATCCTAGACGGGTCCCTTCCCTCCCTCTCTCTCTCTCTCTCGGTACTCTCGGTCGCCTGCTCGCCTCCCCCGGGACGGGTGCGCGGCAGGCAGCCTCTGCATAAGCAGTTTTGCGACAATGGCGCGCGCTGCGTGTTATGTGCGCGGAGAGGGCCGGAGGCGAGGGAGGGAAGGGCACCGCGGAGGGTCCGCTCGACTCCTGTCTCTCGCTTCCGTCGCTCAACACCTCGCTTGCCTGCCCGCTTCCTGCGCTTTGCCTGCGCCTCGTTCGCCCCCCCTCCAGAGCACGCTCACCTTTCGCCCGTCCCGACGTACTATGCCGCCCGCCCTCCTCGTCGCGCGCACCACCTTCGGCTCCTCGTCATCCACCCTCGCTTCATCCTCTTCTCTGGCAACCGCGCTACCATCTGAAGCCACGGCCACCCCATCGTCCCTCCCTCACTCGACTGCACTGCCGTCGAGCACCACCTCCCCGCCCTGGGCCCGCCGCCGCCGCCGGTTATCGCGTCCTGGCCAGTCAGCGCAGCTTCAGCAACGGCGTCGACGGCTGTGATGACGGCGACGGCCGTGACCGCAGGCGCGACGTCCCCGGGTGAGGACGACGCGAGTGGGTGGACCAGCGAGTGGCGGCCGTCGACGATCTCGCTCGCGTCGCCCAGCTGGTCCTCATCGACCGGCAGCTCGGGCGCGGCTCGCGCCGATGGGACGAGCGAGGCGCACTCCGCCGCGCCGTCGTCCCGCTCGTCGGTCGCCTCCTCCGGCCGCGCGGGCTCGTCCTCCTCCTCGTTCATCAGCCTCGGCAGCGTCGTCACACCGACCACCTCCTGTTTCCCATCGTACAGTACCGCGTCGACGGGGAGCGTATGGGCGACGAGCGCAGCGAGCATTGCCGATCACGCCGTTTCGAGCGAGTCGAGCTGGGTACGGTCCAGCTCGTCGACGCCCGCATCGTCCATCGACGCAGGTTGCTTCGACGGGCACGGCGAGTGCGCGGAGTAGCGACGAGCGCGCCAGGGCGCAGGCGGCATCGACGTCGAGCGAGTCGAGCGCGAGAAGCTCGACTAGCACGGTCGGTTCGTCGACGCCGTCTTCGTCTTCGTCGTCCGTCGGTCCACTGTTCACATCAAGCCACGCCGCTGATGCCCGCCTTGCCCCCGCAGTTCTAGCCCAGTCGAGGAAAGCGCCCTGCAAGTCGCGACCTCCGCCTCAACGTGCGTCCCATGCTTGCTCACCCTTTCCACCGCTGACCCGCCCCACTCGCAGTTCCTCCCTCACCTCGCCCTCCACAGCACCTTCCTCGTCTCTCCCCCAGCGAGCTCGGCGCCATCCTCGGCGCAACACTCGGCGCGCTCGCGCTCCTCGCGGTCCTCCTCCTCTGCATCTTTCGCCGCCGCCGCCGCCGTCGAGCCGCACGATCCAGCTCCGAGCACTACGCCTTCGTCGCGGACGACCCGCTCCTCGCGCCAATGCGGGAGCGCACGACTGCCCTCACGCGCTCGCCCTTCGCGCGGTCATACCGCAGCGTTCTCGCCGGCCCCTTGCCCACCGACCCGTTCGCCGACCCTCTCCCATCCCCCGCCACGCACGGCTCTCCAGCCGGAGACGACGCAGGCGCCGACCCGTCCCTCTCCCTCCTCGCCTTCGCGCAGGGGTACCGCCCCCCTCTCGCGCCGCGGCGGCTGCCCGCGCGCGCGACGCCGCTCGAGGTGGGGCGCAGCGTGGGACCGTTGGTGGGGGTGACGCCTCCGTCCTCGGCGGGAGCGTCGTCGCGCTCTGGCTCGAGTTCTTCGCGCGGGCTAAGCAGGTTGGGGACGCAAGGGCGGAGGGCGCTGTTCGACGGGGCGCGGAACCCGTTCGTCTCCGTCGCGGACGGGGAGGCTGGGGAGAGCAGCGCGTCGGAGGACGAGGGGGCGGGGACGGAGGTCAATGTCGGCGGAGAGGGCGGGGGGAGGTGGTTCGGGAGGGTGCGGATCGGGGAGTCGCCTTTCTTCCTCGGCCGGGCGGGAACGTAGCGCGTTTGTGAGTATCACAGCGGCTGACTACTCGAGCAGGAGAGAGCGCGTAAGCGAGTCAGAAGGATCCGCTTGAGGAGAACGGCCTGCGTTTCCCGCCTGCGCACAGACTACAAACCCCAGCCCGCCCCGCTCTTCCTCCTCTTACTCCGCGCCGCGCTCTCTCCGCTGGAGTAGCCCTTCGAGTAGCTGCTTGCGGAGCTAGGCGATGTCGGCGACGAGGACGAGCCGCGCTCGACATCCCGCAGGAGTGCGTGGTGGTCGATAGCTGGGGGCACAGCGATGCGGGGATGCGGTAGGCGACGCTGCGAAGGCAGTCGGTCAGCGGGCTGATGGGCGAGGAAAAGGGAGGGCGCAGACGCACCCGCTGCTTGCCCAGGCTTCGCTCGTACCGCCGCTCGCGATGCCGTCTGGGCGGATCGGGCGGGGGCTGCCGCTGCCGCCACCATCTGCGCGTCTCGAATGGTGAGAACGTACGAGTCTGGGGAACGAGAGGGGACGCACAAGTAGATCGCGATTCCGAGTATGAAGGCGAGAATGAGCCCGCCGAGGCCCAGGTAGAGCGTCGTCCGGTCGGACGAGGTCGCCGTGGCGGACGAGTCGGCAGAGTTGCTGTGGGTCTGAGTGTGAATATCGCGCGAGGAAGCGGCGAAGGAGGAGGTACACACCTCGAGTCCGACTCGCTTGCGCTGACAGTCGCAGCAACAACGTTCTCGTTGGTCACGTCTGCGGTCGCTGCGGCAGAAGCACCCGCTGTTGCTCTGGCAGGAGAGAGAGAGCGTCAGTGTGTGGGCGAGCAAGCAGAAACAGGTGCGGCGCACTTCGTCCCGCTGCTTGTCGTTGATACCGACTTCGACGAGGACTTGCGCGCCGAGCTCGAGCCGTCGTCCTCGTCCTCATCTCCATCGCCCTCCCCTGCGCCCGGCGTCGGCTTGCTCCCGCCGCTGCTGGTCTTCGACCCCACCGCGCTCGTCTTCGATGCGCCCGCCTCACCCGTCTTGCTCCCGCCCCCGTCCGTCACCGTCCCAGTCTCGCCGGACTCGTCGTCGTCGTCCTTGCTCTTCGTCTTCGTCGCCGTCGCTGCCGCTGTCTTGCTCTTCCCGGCGCTACTCGAAGCGCCGCCCGAGTCGCCCTTCTCGACCGCGATCTGCGCCGTCTTGCCGCTCTTGCCCGCCGAGTCGTACACCCACACCTGGACCTCGTCTGCGCGGCGCAAGGTCAGCCATGGCTGTAGAAACATGCAACGGAGGTGGGGACGTTAGGCAGGGACGCACTGCCCGCCTTCAAGCCCTCGGACAACTTCCAGAGGAACTGCTTATCCTCGACGGAGCGCGTCTCACTCTCTTCGTGCGAGTTGACGAGGCTGTGTGAGCGAGTAGCGCGATAAGCTGCGGTGCATTGCATGGAGAGCGGAAGAGGGCGCACACTCGGACGGTGAAGGTGCTTGTTCCGGTGCTGCTCGTCCCGTCTTATTAGCTCAGCGCAGGATGTACGGGCACGAAGGGGGCTGCGCACCTCCAGGCGAACTTGACCTGCTCGTCTGTCGTCCAGATCGTGCCGGGGGCGGTGATCGCGATGTCGCCGCCATCATCAGCACGAGCGGGCACAGCGACAAGCAGCGAGGGCAGCCATCGCAGCAGGCGCATGGCATCGTGAGGTGGCGACGAGCCAGGAGCGAGAGCTGCGAGGCGCGCACAGGAGCGAGCGGAGGATCCGCGGGCGCTCCGAGCGCTCTCCTGTCTGCGCACTCCGCCTTCTTCGACCGTGTTTGCGCGGAAGAGCAGGGGCGCGCTGGATGAACGCCTGAGAGTAGGGCGTGGTGGAGAGCAGGCGGACGCTCCGGACGAGCGAGAGGACGAGAAAGCGGCGGTCCATACCCACCCGACCTTGTGCGCGTGCGCACAGCCTCCGTCTCACGCCCGTTGTGCGCTGTTCGCGATGGCGAAAGCTTTGCATCAGCTGTACGGCCCATCTCGGTGCGCCGCGAGGCGCGCAGGACCCTTGAGCCGCCGGCAGGACTTCATCAGCGATGAGGCGGACCCGGTGAAGCGCAAGAGTGACGACGGGTCTCCGCGCACGCGCCGAGTTCGGTCATCCGTGTACTGGACCGATAGCAGCATGCGCCAACCGTAAATGGCTCCAAAGAAGGCGAAGTTGGGGATGGAGGAGATGGGCGAGGGCGAAGCTCGCCCGACGCGGTCCTCCCTCACCGCAACCAGCGCTGCTCGCCAGGATGAGTCTTGCTACGCTCAAGGGAAAGGCTCTCGACTGGGGTGAGCGCGCCTTGCTCTCTCCCGCTTACCCCATGCGCTGACGCCCTCCCCGGACCTCCCCAGCGACCGACTGCCCGCTCACCACCCTCGCACTCGCCCTGGTCGGCGCGGGATGGCTCGGCACCTACGTCCTCAGCTTCGCGAGGATGCTCGTCGACCTCGCCAGGCCCGGTATCCCCGTACGCCCTCCTTCACCTCGTCGTCCCCGAGCGAGCTAACCCAACTTGCCCACGCCAGCTCAAGCGCTTCGGCGCCAAGAAGGGCGCATGGGCCGGTGCGTACTCTCTAGTACTGCCTTCGGCGAAGCTGACGCCTTGCATGCAGTTGTCACGGGCGCGACTGCTGGAATCGGTCGCGACTTCGCCCTCCAGCTCGCCGGCGCCGGGTTCAACATCTTCCTCGCGAGCCGTACCGCCTCGAAGCTCGACGAGATCGCTCAGGAGATTAGTGCGTCTTTGGTGCCGTTGCCATGACGCCCCCCACTGACCTGCTCGTCCACAGCCGCCAAGTACCCCTCCATCCAGACGAAGGTCCACGCCATCGACTTTGCCGACTCCAAGGCTGACTACGCCGCACTCAAGGCTGCGCTTGACCCGCTCGACGTCGGCGTGCTGAGTGCGTCGACCGCGAACTCGCCCCCGAGCTCGCCGGCTGACTTCCTGCGCTTGCAGTCAACAACGTCGGGAAGAGCTACGACGAGCCGACGTTCTTCCAGGACCTCCCCGACCAGGACATGATTGACATCGTCGAGATCAACGTGTGCGTACACCCTTTCATCCGTGCGAGAGGAGAACGACCTGACTCCTCTGGACCAGGAACGCGACGCTGAAGGTCACCAAGATTGTCATCCCCGGCATGGTCTCGCGCAAGCGCGGTCTCATCCTCAACGTCGGCTCCTTCGCCTCGCTCATCCCGTCGCCCCTCCTCGCCGTTTACTCGGGCAGCAAGGCCTTCCTCTCGACCTGGACGCAGGCGCTCGGCAGCGAGCTCAAGGGCACCGGCGTCGAGGTCGAGCTCCTCAACACCTACTTCGTCGTGCGTCGCGCTCCTTTCGTCTCTTGCAAAGAAGAGTGCACCGCTCATGCAGTCTTCCTCTCGCCGCGCGCAGGTCTCGAAGCTTAGCAAGATCCGCCGGAGCTCGTGGATGATCCCTACGCCCAAGACCTATGTTCGTACGTAGCTTCCGCTCGCTCGCTACTGAGCGATGACTGACGAGAGCACGCAACTTGCAGGCTCGGTCCTCTCGCACATCGGCGTCCGCGGCGGAGCGGTCGGCCAGCCGCACATTTCGACGCCGTACCACGGCCATGCGCCCGTCCAGGTGCGTCGACGGAACCTCCATTCCTTCCCATGCTTCGTGAACAGCGATCGTCACGGAGACAACGGGAGAACTGACAGAACGCTGTTTTCCCGCCCTGCTCGCGTGCGAGTGTGCAGTGGGTCGTCGATCACTTCCTTTCGCGCGCCTTCTGGCTCAACTACAACCGCAAGCTCCATGTCGACATCCGGCGCCGCGCGCTGCGTAAGCGGGAGCGCGAGGCGGCCAAGGCGATCAAGGGCGAGTGAGCAGCCCGCGTCTTCTTTCTTTCCGCCGCCCCTCTCGGGCGAGTCCGCTCGCGGACTTGGCGACGTCGAGGGGCTTGCAACCGTGGGGAAGACTGCAACGTGACGGGGTGCTGCCGCGCACCAAGCAGGCAGGAGGAGAAAGCGGTGTCGAACTCGCGGCGCCGGCCGCCCCGTATCTGGGGATCGTCGCTTTCCGTCCGCATTGCGTCGAGTCCCGCCTCCCCCTCTGTCTGTGCAAGCCTGGCCGAGTGCAGTATCTACGAGACCCTCGCTTGCTGCGCCAAGTTGACGTTTGGCGCGCGCGTTTCGTCAGAAGAGCACTTTCGCTGCACGGGCCCGTGCGTCAAGAAGCTTGCGGGCTGCTTCCGCGAGGGCCCTCCCGACCTGGCAGGGATTCGCTGCTCACCGACCCGCCCGCCCGAGCAGCATCGGGAGCGTCGCAGGTGAGAACGGTCATCTCGCCGATCCTGCGCTCCAGAAGGCGTGGGAGGACGGAAGCGAGGGCGCGACGGCCGTCGCGGCGGAGCAGCGGAACTTCCGCTGCCGTGGCTTGCAGCGCACCGCGGACCGCACTCCGCTAGCCAGGGCTGCAATAAAGCCTCGCTTTTGCAAACGACGCGGCGAGATTGCAGCGCGGGAGACGGGGAGCTCGACGGCGGCGCCCTGACCAGTCGCACCAGCGCAGAGAGGCGGTCGGCCGCCGCCTGGGCGCGCTCGCACGTCAAGAGTCGACGCAGCGCGGGCCTGCAGCCGAGAAGATGGCGCAAAGTGCGGCCTTAGGCCTCGAAGGCGGGCGGACGGGGCCGGACTCTCTTCCTGGCAGGGGTGGTTGCGGTGGCTCACTCGCCTTCGCGCGCTTCTCCCGCCGTGAGGGCGCGCTTCTCGACGGGATCTGCACAAAGGGCCCAGCAATGTGCTCGCCAGCACTCTCGGGGCATAGGCGAGCGCGAAAGGGAGCCAAATGCGATCGGCGGGGACTCAGGGTGCCAGCCCGGCGTTGCGCAAAGTGCGGCCTTAGGCCTCGAAGGCGGGCGGACGGGGCCGGACTCTCTTCCTGGCAGGGGTGGTTGCGGTGGCTCACTCGCCTTCGCGCGCTTCTCCCGCCGTGAGGGCGCGCTTCTCGACGGGATCTGCACAAAGGGAGCCCAGCAACGTGCTCGCCAGCACTCTCGGGGGCATCTCCGCGCGAGCAGCTGGAGGAACTCATCTTGTCCCGCCCGCTCGATCGGGGTTGACATGCCGGTCCGCTCGGCCGGAACAGGCGAAACCTTGCACTTGACCTTCCTCGTGGGCACCGGCTCGCTGCGGGTCGTCGCCCAAGGCACGCCCGGGCTGCTGCCGCCCTCCGCACGCGCATGAGAATCGCTTGCGCTAGTATCTCCCGCACGCCTTTTCTGCTCTCTCTCCCTCCTCCACCGTCCTGCTCGAGCACGCTCGCGCACCGCACCGCACTATGCCGCCGTCCCGCCGCCTCCACTCGTCCGCCGCGCTCAAGGTCGAGTCCGTCGACTCGACCAGCCAGCCCAGCTGGCCAGCCCTCGACGCCTCGCTCCCCCTCTCGCCGCCCTCGAGCGCCTCGTCGAGTACCTCTGAGTGCGGGCGCTGCGTAGACGCCGTCGACAAGGAGCTCAAGCCCCCTCGAGTTGGGAAGGCCAACCTCGTCGCTTCCTCGGCCGACGCCCCGCGCCCCGCCAAGGTGCGCATCAGCGCAGCGCGGAAGGCTGGGAACCCGCCGCGGCCTGCAAACGCCTGGATCTGCTACCGCTCCGCCCGCGTTCACGAGCTCAAGGCGAGCTCCGAGTACGCGAAGCTCCCTCAAGCCGACATCTGTGAGTTGGGCGTCGGATTTGGCGTGGAAGTCCTTCAAGATCGCTGACGTTCCCTCCCGTCCGCAGCCAAGATCATCGGCCAGCTTTGGCGCGACGAGACTCCCGAGATCAGGAGGCACTACGAGCTCGAGGCGGAGAGGAAGAAGGCGGAGCATAAGGAGAAGTACCCCGGTCAGTCTGCGCGACCCCCTCCACGCGAGGTGCTCTTGCTGACCCGCTGCGCGCCCCCAGACTACATCTTCCGCCCCGTCCGCCGCGAGGCTGTGAAGCAGACGCGCAAGAAGCGCGCTGCTCCTGCTCCCACCGCCCCGCCCCCTCAGCCCCTCGGCACCGATCCCAGCGTCCTCCAGCCCGTACCCACCGACGCCGTCCCCTCATTCCTGAAGAGCGAGCCCCTCGCTCTGCCAGCACTCCCGGACCTTCCCAACGCACCGCACTCCGCACCACACTTCCAGCCCGACGACCTCCCCGTCCCGCAGCCCTTCATCGCCAACGCCGAGCCCATACCGTGCGACTCGAACCTCGCCGCGTCGTCCTGGACGATGTACGACGGCCCGTCCTCGCTGCACTTCCTGCCCTCGCCGCCCTGGTCCGCCGCCGATCTCGCGCCGACGACCTGCGTGCCGGAGTACACCCTCCCGAACAGCCTGCACCTCGACGCGCTCGTCGCGACGGCGTCGTTCTCGCCCTCGCTCGCCTACGACCCGGCCGGATTCGAGGACCCATACCTCTCCCCGCCGGCGTCGGCGACGATCGCCAACTTTGACGATCTCTGGCAGCAGGCCGTCGCTTCGACAGACCACGTCGAGCTCCCCTACCCGTACTAGCTCGTCTGCATCTCTCCTCGCTTGCATCCCCTTGCCTCGCTCTGTTGTACGAGTGTCTCCCGCCCCTCTCGGTTGTCGTTCGCCTCTCCTGTCATTCCGTCGTCTCGCCCGTAGTCTCATCCGGCTGTTGCATCGATAGAAGCGCTCCTCCCTCCTCACCGTGGCTACCGAGAGAGACCTACCGCCGCCTCGGCGGAGGCGCAAGCGGCACCGGGTCGGAAGGTTCGCGCGGCCGTGGGAGCTCCTGTGGCGGGTGGGCAGATCTGCACACGACGGCGCTAGTTCGCTGCGCCCGGCCGAGAAGAGAAGGAGACGATGGGTTTCTTGGGGTGAGGAGGAAGAGGTGACGAAGCGTGCGCTCGCGCGGGCGGAGCGGCCCCTCGCAGTCCATCCTCCTCGCGGGTCCGCCTGCAAGCTCGCGCGCACTTGAGAATCTATGCGTAGGCCTATAAAGTGCCCTGGTCGTGAGCGCGACCACCTCGGCAGATATGCTAGCTGTGAGGCGTGAGGCGCGGAGGGCGTGTAGCGACGAGCGATGAGCGGTTTCAGTTCGAGCCGTCTGGAGCTCCGCGAGCAGTCTGCGGCACGCTGTCTGGCACACTCAGTGGCAGCCGTCCACCCAGCATCACGGGGGTTGCACCTGGCGATGCGAGATGCGCGCGTGAAGTGCGCGGGGAGGGGAGGCGCGGTGCCGGTCAGCTCATCAGCGCACCGGCTGGAACTGTGCGGTACGAGCGTGTGGTACACAGTCATGCGAGAGCGCTTCAGCTCAGCGCGAGTCTGCCGGTGACGGTGCTAGGGAGCAATCCGGCTCAAGGCGTGAAGATCGCCGCTCTGCGCGGCGACTGCGTCGACTCGGAGGGCGGCGTCGTGGCGCCCGTAGGGTGTCCTGCGACTTGAAGCGCGAACGTCGACGGCGTCTAGGGGCCCTGAGTAGAAGAGCACGAGACGGCGTGGAATGTAGAAGCGGGAGAGCGCGAGAAGCCGGAGGCCAGCCCGCACTCCTCGAGTCCTCCCGCCACCTCGCGCTCCTAGTCAGCTGCCGGCGGGCCAGTCGCTCAAGGAAGAGCACGAGAACCTGTCTCTCGTCTCCTGGAAGAGCAGCGTCTCACCTCCTCACGGCGAGTCAGCCGCGCCTCGCCATTTCGTCCCACCTCCTCCAGCTCCAGCCTCGTCGCTAGGCAAGGGCTCAACGCACCTCTTGCAGCGTCGCTGCCGGCATATATGAATACGTCGAGAGGCGGAGAAGATAGGGCAGGATCAGCGTTGCAAGCCGGGCGGGCGCGAGGAAGCGGTTGTCGACGGGAATGAGAGGGAGCTGCTGAGCCAGAGCGCGCACAAGCTGTGCTGCAACCCTCCGCAGAAGCAATGTCCGTAGTCAGCTCGTCTCGCCTGTTCCACGCCAGAGCCGTAGGCCGTGCGTCTGTCGCTGGACCGTGCCCACCTCCCGGAAGCCGCGAGCTCGCCGGCGCCCATCTGCCCCAGCAAGACTGTGCGTTGCACCATCTCCGCAGATGTCATGCACGCACACACTGTACGAGCGACAAGCTCGAAAGATCGTCAGTTGGTGCGTGGAGTGGGCGCAGTCGCGGAGGAGGAGGAGGACGCGGCCGATGGCGACGGAGGCGTCAACGCAGGGCGGCCTCGCTCGGCTCCGCGGTATCTCAGAACAGCTGAAAGGCGTGTGCACGCCGAGCGAGGCCGCACGAAGCGGCGGGAGGGAGGAGGGAGTCGGAGCCTCCGCGAGATCGTCGTCGAGACCGCGAGTTGCGTTCGGCACCTTCCGCGCCATCAGCCAGCTTGCTCTCTTGCATGCGCTGCAGTGCACGCCTAGGGGAGCGAGTGTCCCAAGGACAGCTCCGCACGAGCCGATACCGCCGAGTTGTCGCCGTCGATGGCGCTCGCGCCACCCGGCAGCGACGAAGACGACCCCTCCTCTCCCTCGCACAGCTTTGCAGGGTGTCGAGCCCTCTTCAATGTCTCGAGCAGGCCACGATCCCGCTCGAACGAGCCAGTCAACTCGCCTGACACCGCCGTCGCCTTCTCCCACTTCCCGCTCGTCCTTCCGGCCCTCGCCTGTCAACCTACTCGCGCTCCTCCCGGCCTGCAAAGGACCCTGCCGCCTCAGAGGGACCCATAGTAGCGCGGCGCGGACCTATACACCGCGCCCCAGACGCCGCCAACCATCCTGCTCGCCCTCGACCTCGCCTTCACGACCGCCAACCTCCGCCCAAGGCCGCCCACCCTCTCACTTGGGCCGCGCTTCCACCAGCACATCCGCAACGACGGAAATGACAGGAGTACCGGACACGAAGCTGATCTGCTAGATGGCAAGTGCTCACCTCGCACGAAGGCGGAACAGACGCTTGAGACGGTCACCACGCTGCCTGCGCTCGCCCTCTGGCCCACGCTTCCGCGTTCCTCTCGCATCGCCTGCAGCAACGCAGAACGCACGGGATGGACCGTGCAGATCCGCCTTTTTGCGCATGTGCTCCCGAGAAGATGCAGATGTTGGCTTGATTTCGCTATGTACGGCAACACGGTCTCCCTCTGCCCTCCTCTACACCCCGCCCACCACCAGCTCCGCCGGCACCGAGCTGCCCGGTATCCTCGCCGCGACCTCGCCCAGCTCGGTGACCAAGATGGCCCATGCCCTGCTCAATGTGTCCCACAGCTTGCGGTCGCTCATCTCGAGCCGAACCGCGTTGAGCCACACCTCGCGGACCCGCATGAGCCGGATCAGCAACGAATCGAGCAGCTGCTGCTCCTCTTCCGCAGGTGGGCGTGGCGCGCCTCCTCCTCCGCCGCTCCCGGTCCTGCTGCCCGCCGCCCCCGTTGCGGGCGGTGGCGCCGGCGCCCCGAGCAGCCCATTCAGTAGCTGCGCGGCGCTGCCGTCGTACAGGTACCGATGGAGGAGGGGCCACGCGGGCCGGTGCGGCATGTCGAACGCCGCGAGCGGGAGGAGGAGCGCGTCATCCTCCTCGCGCGCGACGTGCTGCCGGCTCAGATGTGCCAGCGGCGGGCACTGCAGCGCCCAGACGAGGCCGTCTACGGGCGTACGGTACAGCTCGTGCGTGTCGGTGAAGGTGAGCTCGAGGAGGTGCGTCGGGATCGAGGGCGAGCTGCGCGGCGGGGGTCGACACCGCACCAGCGGCGGGGCCGAGGTGCTGTCCTTGGGGGGCTCGTCGAGCTCTACGGTCGACGCCTCGGCCTGTAGGAGCTGGTAGGCTGCAAGGAGGCGGGTCAGGACCTCGCGGCGGCGGGCGGGGAAGCGGGGGATCCGCACCCATGCGCTGCAGAGAGGCAAGCGCGAACTCGAGGGTGGTGCCCGACTGGACGAGGTCGCCATCGAGGTCGAGGGCGTCTAGCGTGACGGGGGAGAAGTACGGTGTAGGAGGGAGGTGCGTGGGAATGCGTAGGCGGCCGTCGGTCAGGGCGAAGGGTGGGAAGGCGGACGGAGAGTTGGATGAAGCGGGCGGCAGGACCATCTGCGCGGGGACGGGGGAGGGCCTCGGCGGGCCAGCCGCTCTGAAAGGCGGAAGGCGACGTGTATGGGTATGCGGAGCGTGGTGGGAAGGAGGACGAGGGCAAGGAGCGGTTCAAGTCCGAACAGCTTCCGGCCGAACTGATGAGGCTGCTTGTCCAGCTTCACCCTCTGTATGGCTACGCTACTCTCATCGTCCCGCGCGCCGCGCGCTCTGGCCCCTGCTGGCCATCACGCGCAACCCACCAGCGGCGTCTCGCCCGTCGTCACGCATTTGCCGCGTGGGGACGAGGATCTTTGAGGCGCTGGTGAATTCTTCGCTATTCGACGGGCGCTAACAAGGATGTCGAGGACGCTGGAGGACGAGGAGGTGCAGCCTGTCCGCCCGTCGCGCCTTTCACGCTCAACTCGCCGCGGTTCGCTCTTCGCCAATCGCGCCGTCGACCGCACTACCCGCCTTCGCTCACTACGCTGTGCCATGGCACTTGGACGGCGCCGTGGAGAGCGTATGGGCAGGGAGATGAACAGGACGGCCGCCGTTGAGCGAAGCGCCGTGCGCGGATACCGCCTCCTCATCCTGCCACAGGCGTTTCCCGTCAGAGACGGCTCTGCCTGAGCTTCAGAGACGAACCGTCGTTCAGTTGCGCCACCGGAAGATGTGAACGCTCGCTCCGCTTGCGTGCGATGAGGCAGAGAAGGTTGACCTTCGCAGCGAGGCTTGCACGCCTCACTCCGCTGTTTCTCGCTCGGACGCGGCGCTGGAGACTTCGAAAAGGTAGTGATTGCGAGGATACGACAAGGATCAAGAAGTTAGGCCGAGGCTCGAGAGAGAGAGGGAGGAATACAACACGGTGAACAGCATGTCCTCGTCACGCACGCTCCTCCGCCCACGTAAGATGCGCGGTCACGCGCCATCCTCCTCCTCCCATGTCTCCCGCAAGCGCTCCATGTCCTTCTCCGTCGCGACGCTGAGCACCTCGGTCTCCTCGCCACGCTCCGCGCCGGCGGCGATCTCGCCTCCTTGAGGAGCTTGGCGTCCCTCCTCGCAAGGTTGGCGAGCGCCTGCCCCGGGCCGAGGAAGATCAACCTGCGGACGCCGTGCGTCGCGGGGAGGGAGGAGAGGCACGAGGACCACCGGACGGGGAGCGAGATCTGCGCGACGAGGTTCGACACGAGCGACGAGGGCGTCGTGATGAGCGAGGCGTCGAGGCCCGAGACGAGCGGCGTGGAGGGCGTTGAGAGCGCGATCGACGACGAGGTCAGCGCCGCGTGCATGCCTGCCGCCGCGGCGCCATGAAGGAGCAGTGGAAGGGGGCGCTGTGGAGAGGCGGAATGAGTCAGTCTCGTCGGAAGGAGGAGGGCGGAGAAGCGGAACGCACGAGACGGGGAGGTCGGCGGCGCGGCTCGCAATCTCGAGCTCCTTGAGGACCTCACTCGCCCGGAGGATCCCGTCGCGGCTGCCGGCGAGGACGACCTGCGTCGACGAGTTGAAGCTCGCGACCTCGACAGTGCCCTCGCTGCCGGTCGTCTTGGTCCGGCGCGCGGATCTTGGCGATCACCTCGGTCAGCTCGGCGTGCGAGTGGCCCGGGTTGAGGACGAGTGCCGACATCTGCCCGCGGAGGGCAGGCGGCGCATCGACGTCGGGAGAGAGGCCGATCGAGGGGAGCGAGAGGGCGTGGTGGGTGAGCAGGCCGTGCAGGCGGGTGAGGCGGACGCCGTCGGTGAGGGAGAGGGCGCCTGTCGCGACGGCGGCCGAGTACTCGCCAGACGAGTGGCCGAGGATGAGTGAGGAAGTACGGCTGAGCGGGAGGTCGTAGTGTTGCTGCGGAGAAGGCGCAGGTTAGTACGGGCTACCCGAGATGAGCGGAAGCTGCGGGCTCACCTCGAGCGTGCGGAGAAAGGCGATGGACGTGACGAGGATGGCGGGTTGTGCGTTCGAAGAGCGAGTGAGCTCGTCCTGCGGGAAGCGAGGAATCGTCAGACTCGCTGATCGAGAGGAAGCAGAGGAGCAAGAAGCGCACCTGCGGGCCCTCAAAGACCACCTCCCGGAGCTTCGGCTCCTTTCGCCTCGCCGCCTCACTCTCGTCGAGCATCCTGCCGAGCTGGCCGAGCTCGCCGTCGTGCTCGTGCAACCGGAGGCCCTTCCTCCACTCCTCAAACCCTCGAGCGCGTCCTCCGCCTCGGCCCAGACCTCCTGCGCGGGCTTCTCCTTCCGGAGGAACATGCCCATGCCGACATACTGCGATCCCGAGCCCGGGAAGAGGAGGGCGTGACGCGGGCGGGTCGTCTGCGCGCGGTACGACTCGAGGGGGATGGGCGGCGAGAAGTCGCCGCCGGACCAAAGGGCCTCCATCTCGAGGCGGTTGCGCCGCGAGCGCTGCCCCTTGACGCCGTTGCCATTCCCACTCCCGCCGCCGTTCGCAGCGGCCGATGTTGCAGCGGTCTCTACGCCGCGCTTCTGGAGGGTCGAAGGGCCGGCCGCGGCTAGGGACGAAGGGTGGAGGGCGTCATGGCGGTTCGGGTCGCGGTAGCGGCGGAGGTAGGCGGGGTCGGACCAGGCGGGGTTCTCGAGGGCGTGTGCGAGTGCGGGCGCGGTGGGCTGGGCGTAGAGCGAGGGGAGGGGCGGCGGGGGAGGGGCCGAAGAAGTCGAGAGCGAGGCGGGGAAGTGCGACGCCTGGCGCGCGCAGGTGCAGCTGGGCGTGCCAGTGGGGAGCAGGCCCGAGCGCGGGAGAGCGGTGCGCATCATGGCGAGGGGCTCGGAGGAGGGAGAGCGGGCGCTGTTCACGTGAGAGGGAAGGGCGTGAGTGCCCGCGGGGTCACAGGGCGGGGCCCGGTAAACTCGACTGCGCCGTGCACGCCCTCGGGAGCAGCACGGGCGGGCTCTGTGCACTCCTTGAGAGCTGCCCGCACTGCACCTGCACTGGATAGGGGCGCGCGCGACGAGGCGACCCGGGCGAGCATCCGGAGGGCCAAAGTGGGGGGAGGCGGTTGCGAGAGGAGCGGACAGCGGGCTCACCTGGGCAGATCTTGGCGAGTAGGTGCAGTCGTAGAGCGGGCAGTTCAGTGCTGGCGGTGCAGCTGGAGCAGGAGGAGCGGGCGAGGGAGCCGGCGGTGGTCAAGCCAACCGACCGCCGCCAAACGTTGCCGGGCGACTTCGGAGCATCGCCTCGTCACGGCTGCCGATCCGCCAGCGCTTTCCCTTGCGGTGTCTTCTTGCCCTTTCCTTGCTGCCAGAGAGGAGGCGTTTCCTCACCGGCTGCGCGAGGAGCGGGAGATCCCCCTTCTCCGCGAGCGCCGCGAGAGAGGGGGAAGAAGGGTGGGTAGCACGTGCTACCCCGTCGAGAACGCAATTCCCCCTCGCGAAGAGCAGGGGGTTGCACGTGCAACCCCCGCTGAGATCGAAACAAGGCGCGGATTCCGTTCGCTTGCTGCTCACCTGGCCGGCTGAAGTCGTGCCTACCCGCGCTTGTTCTCATACGAATGACTGCGACTGCTCTACCGAGAGCGAAGCCGCGCCCGCTTGCGCCGATGGGCAGCTCCGACTGACGTCGCGCGTTGCGCGTGTCGGCGACCAGAGCGTCGAACGCTTGCGCTCGCGCTTCTCTCACACCCGCTGCTGCTTCTGGCCTGGCTCCCCTGAACTCCGAGCACTCACGCAGGTGCGTGCCACCCGTCCAGACCGCCTGCGATGCCGTGCTCACCGCGCTCCTCCTGCAGCTCGACCTCGATCACTCGCCCCTCACACGACCGCCTCTACTCTGCCCATCCTGTCGTCCTCCGACTCCCCCGCGTCCAAGCAGCCCGACGCAGGCCGATCTCCCTCCCCCTCCTCCGCCGAACCCGCCAACAAGAAGCCCAAGCTGAAGGCATGGGTGGTGCTCACGAGAGTGCCGACGTCGACTTCACTGGCGACGGCTTCCCCGACAAGGTCAAGCCCTGGAACGTCCCCGCCGATGCGTGGGAGGGAACGTGAGTCGCTCTTCTCGTAACGCCTTCCGACTCTCGACGAACTCGCTGACCCGCTCGTTCCGCCGGCAGCTACCACGGCTCCTGCCACTGCGGCGCCGTGACCTTCGAAGCCAAGGCGAGCCCGTCGCATCGGTGTGCTGCCACTGCACGACGTGCCAGGTCGTCCACGGCGCGACGTCGCAGCGCGCCGTTCTCTACAAGAAGGACCACATCAAGTTCCCCGAGGATGTCCTCGGCAGCGTCGCGTTCTACCAGACGCACGACAAGGTGCGCTTGTACGCTTTCCTGCGCTGAGAGCGGAGGACTGACCCTTCCTGTCCGCCGAGCAGAAGGTTGGCCGGCACCTCCCTGCAAAGTCCGCTGCAAGACCTGCGGCACGCTCATCGCGGACGAGGGTCGCAAGTGCGTCTTCCCCTCCCTCCCCTTGCAGCGGCCTTGCTGACCCACCTGGGCGAGCAGCATGTGGCTCGCCTTCCCCGGGCTGTTCAAGTTTAAGGATGCGAAGGAGCCGCCCTCGTTCAAGACGACGTCGCACATCTTCTACGACGAGCGCGTGTTCGACATCGTCAAGTCCGACGGCGTCAAGTTCTGGAGCGGCAAGAAGGACGAGAGCGAGGAGCGGTAGAACGCCACCAAGACGGTGGGGAGATGCAGATGCTTAGTACACGCGATGCAAGAAAAGACCTGTACAGCATGAATGCTCACGTGAAGGGAATGTGAGCAGGAGAGGCCCTGAGCGTGAGACTCGACAGCGCAGGAAGCCAGGCCTTCCACCTCTTCTGCCAGCTCCAGTCCCTTACCACAGCGCAGAGGGTGCGAAAACGACTTGCATGCCATGCGATGCGGCTTCTACGACAGGAGATACGACGAAAGAGGAACGGCGGAGAGGAAGAGCGTAAGGGAGTGACCGCGGTTTAAGCGAGCGCGCCGCCCTCGACGCGCTGCAGCAGCCTTGCCATCGAGACAAAGTACTCCTCGCACATCTGCGAGAAGTAGAAGTTGAACTGCGAGTCATGCGGCTTGACGAGACTGCGCCGCAGGTGAGTTGCCTCATCAGCTTCGAGGCCGCGCAGGAGGGACGGAAGGGACGCACTTGTGCGCGAGCTCATGCGCGACCGTGTGATACGTCGACACGAGGGGTTCAGCGAGCTTGTGCGCGACGACGCGCATCGTGCCATGCGAGGTAGAACCGGAAGTTGACGTAGATCGACCCGTTGCGGTTGAACGCGATCAACCTGCGCGTGCGAGCGGAGTCAGGGTGCTCGAGATGAGCGAGGAGGGAGGACGTACGGGCCCTCGAGGTCGTAGAAGACGTGCAAGGCGCGCGGGTCCAGCCCGAAGACGTCGCCGACGGGACGCAACACCTGCGCAACCATCCGAGGAGCGCATCGTGATGCTCGGCGACAAAGGTCGTCCTGCGCCTTGGTCAGCACGCCTCCTCGCACAGAAGTGACATGATGAACGCACGGGTCGGGCACCTCGCGGCTGGCGAAGAAGCGCAGCCCGCCGACATCGGCGATGAACGACAGGCTCGCGGCGGCGGTCGAGTCGCAATACGCCTCGCTCTCCTTGACCTCCGTCTTCTGAATCGCGTTCGAGACGTTCGAGGCGGACTCGGGGCGGGCGGCCTGCGGGAGTGAAGCCTCGTCAGCTCGGGGAAGGAGGAACAGAATAGGAGACGCACCTGGATCGCCCGCGTCAAGTTCGCACGGATCGCGTCCGTCGACGTCGGTGTCGCGTCCGGCCTGTGCGGCTGAGGCGACATGCCCGGCGGGCGCTGAGCGACCGCGCCCGGCCTGGGTGCCTCGGCGGGCGGGGTCAGGCTCGGCGGCGGCGGGAGGGGCGACGGCGCGCGTGCGCTCGCCCTTGAGCTGCCGCCGCAAGCCGGAGAGGAAGCCCCCGCTCGCCGGCGGCTGCTGTTGCGCCGCGGCGGAGACGCCGTGCTGCTGCATCGACGGCGGCGGAGCGGCAGCAGACCGCCGCTTCGGGTACTGCGACGTCGAGAGGAGCTGGTTCGCCGCGTTCTCGAGGTGCGGCGCCCTGCGTCCGCAGGAGCGTGCGGAGGAAGTCGGGATCGGCATCCGGGAACATGCTCGACAGCTCGCGGACGGCGGCGTCGAGCTTCTCGGGCGACTGCGCGCGAAGCGGGTCAGCGGTGGTTGACGAGGTGAGAGGAGGGAACGCACAAGGGCCGACTGCGCCTTGAGCTGCGCCTGCAATCGCTCCTCGCGCATGCGCTGGTCTGCCGCCTCGCGCTCTGCCTTGCGCGCGTTCATGATCCGGTCGACGTTGAACCCGCGGCGCTTGAGGTTCTTGAGCCTGCGGTCGGGTGGGACGTCAGCACGCTGCAAGACGCGAGGAGCGGCTGGAACGCACGTCGTTTGCAGGATGGTGAACAGCAAAAGCGCGTCGTTCGAGCGCATCTTGGTGAGCAGGAGCTTGCACAGCCCCATCGCAACCTCGAAGAAGTCGACCTCGGTGCTCTGCGAGATGTACAGCGCGATGTCGCCGTTCGGCGCAAGCTTGCGCACGCCGACGCCATCGCCGTGCTGCGCTTGAGGCCCTGCGCGCTCGTTAGGGAGCGGACGAGCTCGATCGAGCGGACCTCGAACACTTGCAGGTGCTGCTGCCCAGTCAGGGTCGTGCTTGAGCTCGCCCTTGCCGTACTGTTGCCACCGCTCGACGAGGAAGAGGAACGTCCGCTCGGCGACGGCTGCCGGGCGAGCGGGTCAGCGGGTGCGCAATCGGAAGCGATGAAGGAGACGCACTCCGCTTGGTCTCCAGCGCACGCTTCGACCCGCTGTCGGGCTCGCCCGCCGTGTGGTAGTTCTCGGTGATGAGGCGCGAGATGCGGCGCGCGCCGAGCTGCTCCGCGAGCGCTTCGAGCGCGTCTTCCTGCGGGCATGCAAGGATGTCGCTCTGGAAGACCTGGTACGCTGCGGGAGGGCGCGGGGCGGTGAGCTCCATGGCGATCGAAGAGGAGGGGAAAGCGAGGCGCACCTGCTGGCTCGTCATTGATCGCAAGCTCGCTCGCCCGTGCAAGCTGGTACACGAGCGTCGTCTCGCCGCCCTCGTCGTCCTCATCGTCGTCCTGCTCGAGGAGGGTCCTGCCCTGCTGCGCGGACGGGTTGGTCGATATGCGCTTCGTGCCGAGGAAGAAGGCCGAGAGCTTCATCCTGCTGCGGAGAGTCGAGGGGAGCGAGGCGTAGTTGACGGCGAGGAGGCGCAGGACTGCGGAGTCGGGAGTCAGCGCGGCGCGGATGGGTGAAGGAATAGCGTGGCGCACCGGAGAGGTACCGCTCGGACGAGCCGGCGAGGTCGTAGAAGCGCGGCGGGTCACCGATGAGCATTGTCGCAACCTCAGCGGTGGACGGGCTCTCCTTGACACCACACGCGACGAGGAACGGCCTCGCGGCAGGTCCAAAGTCGGGCACCGTCGCAAAGAGGCTCTTCAGCCCCGAGGGTAGGACCGTGTCGGACGTGCTGAAGTAGAGATTGAGCGGCGGGACGACCTCGACCTTGAGATCGGGCTTGCGGACGGGGACGATGGCGGCCCAGCGGAGGGCGTCGACCTCCGCGCTGCAAAGGACGAGACCTGCCCCGAGAGGTACGCGAACAGCTTGCTCGCCTCGGCGATGGTCTGCGGCGGCTTGCTGATGAGCGCAGCGACGAGGCGCTCCGCCGGCGGGTCGCGCCGGATCCCGAAGCGCGTCTCCTCCGCGGCGTACTTGGGCGAGAGGACGGGAAGCCCAGCAGCGCGACGTCCGGGTTGCCGACCTCGGTCGGCTTGACCGGACCTCCTTGCCCTTCTCGAGCGCGGGGACGAACGGGAACGTATGCTTGGTCGGCGAATCTGCGTGCGGTGGAAGGGTCAGTCCTGACGAAAGGACAACGCCGACGGACGACGCACAGGTCTTGCTGTACCCATGCGTGACGCAACCGTCGAGGAAGTACCGCAGCGCCTTGTCCTGCTTGACGGGGTCGGCCGAGTGCGCCGCGATCTCGAGCACCTGGTCTACGGGCGGGATGCGCTGCAAGCCGAGGTCGAAGAGTAGCTTGGCTGTGCGGAAGAGAATGAACCGTCAGTTCTGTCAGTCACAAATGCGAGGGACGAGCGAAGCCAGCCAGCAACGCACCTTCCTCCGACCCGGCCCTCCACTTCGCCGCCGCGTCCGACCAGTCAACCAGCGGGAGCCCGAGCTCCCTGAGCTGCTCCGTCGGCTCATACAGGTCCGCCGCGCGGTACCTGACCGTCTTCGGGCGGGGGCGCGTCCCGTCCGCCGCGAGCGGCTGCTCGACCTTAAGCTCGCCCTCGCGCGGGAGCCAGGTCGTCTTCCGGAGACGGTCCTTCTCGCCCGCGGTAAGCGTGTCTTTGACGCTGAGGAGGTAGCGCACGAGCTGGACGTGCGACCAATCGCCCGCGCCGAGGAGGCGCGTGAAGACGAGCTGGAGCTGCGGGCAGGGCAGGCGGGCGGGTCAGCGTTGTATGAGAGGGTATACGGCACTGTATGGGTCTGAAAGAACGGAAAGGAGGGAACGCACCTCGACATGCCGCCGCACTCCCAGCGCCAGCAGCAGCCTCTCCATGTTCCCCTTGACCGGCGCCCCGCTCGGAAGGACGACCGTCGCGAGGTCCTCGAAGAGGCTGACGTTGGGGAAGTACGCCTCGGTGGGCTGCTTGAGCCCCTGGCGCGTGGGGACGAACGCGAGCGGGGCGACGAGGTCGACCAGCTCGCGCTGCTGCACGAGCGGGACTTGCTGCCACCCCTTGGCGAGGACGGCGAGGACCTGCCCGCGTGGAGCGGACGTCAAGAGAGTTCGTCGGGGCAGGGGAGGGGAAGGCGCACCTTCTCGGCGAACGCAGGTGAAGCCGTCACGTCCGTCTCGCTCCTCGCGCCCTTCCCACTCATCTCCTTCCCAGCAAGGAACCGCACCCACTCGAGCAAGCCGAGCTCCTGCAGCCCGAAGACGCGGACGAGGTCCGTGGCGGGGAGCGCGCGCGAGAGGTCGAACGGGAGGGTGTGCTCGGGGAGGGGGACGTCCGCGGGGACGACCTTGGGGTTGAGGAAGGTGCGGAAGGCGCCGAGGGGGTGGATGCGGATGTCTGATGCTGCTGCTAAGTCGGAGGAGGAGGGATGCGGGACGGAGAGCATCGCCGCATCCTTGAGGCGCGCGAGGAGGCGCGCGTCGTACGACCTGTTGGCGGCGAGTGTTGTCCACCACTTGAACAGCGCGGTCGCCTCGGAGATGGAGAGCGGGTGGGCGCCCAGATCCGCAAAGACGTCCTCGAGCGAGATGTCGCGGAGGAGGTTCCGTTCGCGCAGGGCCGCGAGGAAGCGCGGCGCACCATCCGCGATGAGGGCGGGGACGATCGGGATCGACTTGATGAACCCGGCGAGCTGCGGCGACGGGAGGCGGAGCTTGTGCGCGGCGGTCGGGCCCACGCTCGAGATGAGCGTGACGGAGGTGTTGGCGTTCGAGGTGAGGAATGTCGACTCGGTGAGGGCGCCGACGATCTCCTGCGGCGTCGACTGAAAAGGTGAAGAACCTGCCGACGGCGAGATGAGCGCGGTCATCTTCGCGCGGATAGGAAGGTCAGCGCACTTGACGAGGTGCAGCGCGCGCTCCTCGAGCTCCTTCCTCGTCGCCTCCTCCGCCTCTCCCTTCCCTGCGCCTCCCGCCGCGGCCGCGCTTCCAGAGCCGGCCGATCTCCTCCATCTCCTCCTCGTACACCGTCCGCGCGAGGACGCCGCCCGCCCAGAGCAGCTCGCGGTTCCAGTCGGCGACGTATTTGGCCTGGAAGTCGAGCGACTCGCGCTCGACGGTCGAGATGAAGCGGGCGCCGACCGAGCCTGCGAAGCCGGACCTGCGTGTGCATGGGCGCGTCAGCCGTGCGCGGGGAAGAACTCGCTCGTGGGACCAGAGCAGCAAGAGCGAGTACGCACGTCTGGTGCGTCGCGAAGCCGATCGCGACGCGCCCCTGCGTCGCAAGATCGGCGGGGAGTAGCAAGCCCGCAAACACCCTCCTAGCGTCCGCCTCCCGCTCGTCGTCGCTCGCCTCTCCCGTCTTGCCGCCATGGCTCGCGTCAAACTCATCCTTACCGGTCCAGACGAGCGCGTAGCGCGTCTCGCGCGGGAGGGCCTTCTTCGTCGCACGGAGCATCTCGGCTGCGAAGTGTGCCGAGGGGGAGACGGAGAGCGAGGCGGCGACGGTGCGGAGGAAGAGGGTCGCGCTGACGTGTGCGAGGGGGTCGCGCGCGGGCTTGTCTGCACCCGCGGCGGGTGGCGGCGTTGCGACGGGGGAGGGCGCGTGCGAGGCGGTCGACCGGCTCGAGAACGCCGCGAGCATCTTGCTCGCGAACGAGGTCGTGCTCGCCGCTGCGCTGCCCGCCACGCTCGCGGCGGTGAGCGCGGGTTTGGGCTTCGCGAGCGAGCGGAGCATCCACCCGCTGACCTGCGCGCGGAGCTGGAACGGCGCCTCGTCGACGCTCTGCAGGCGGAGAAGCTTGAGCGGGCTGCTCTGCGCGAGGTTGTGCCGCAGCGCGAGCGGGCGCGACGGCGCGAGCGTCTTGTCGACGCGGAAGAGGAGGTGTCCGTCGAAGAAGAGCGAGAGGGTGCGCAGGTTCTGCGTGAAGCCGAGGCACGAGGTGAGGAACCGCGCAAAGTCGTTCGGCTCAGGCATGGGCGCCGGCTCGCGCAGGTCCATCAGGAAGGTCGACCAGGGCGACCGTCGGGCGAGACGTTGGTCAGGCCGGTGTCGTCTGTCGCGCTCTTGACGTAGAGCTGGTCGCCGCCGTTCTTCCAGAAGAAGCCGACGACGCGCGAGCCGGACGAGACGACGGGCTCGTCGCAGATCGAGAAGAGCGAGTAGAAGCCGACGCCTGCGGGTGGACCGGTCAGTCGAGGGGAATGGTCGGAGCGAGGAACCGCACGCACCGAACGCGCCGATCTTGGTCTCGTCGGGGTTCCCGCTCGCGATCTCCTGCAGCCTAGCCCAGTCCTCCTGGCGGAAGACGAAGCCGTCGTTGCGGACCATGATGGACGCGACCTTGGTCGTCGCGAGGTTCGGGAGGTCGTTCGCGGTGTAGGTCGGCTGAGAGTCGGCGGCCGCGGTGGACCCAATCGTGGTGCGGAAGTGGAGCTCGACGGTGGTGGCGCCGGCACTGCAGGAAGGCAAGTGGGTGAGCCGGGCTTCGCCAACGGGCGACCGGGAGGATGGGAACGCACTCGTCCGAGTTCTGGAGGAGCTCGCGGAAGACGGTGTGCTCGCCCGAGTACCTGCACGAGGGTCAGTATCAACTTGTGCGAGCAGGCAAGGAGCTTCGCGCACCTGGCGAGGATCTTCTCGACGAGGGCGCGCTGGTTGACGGAGACCTGCTCGTCGTCGCCGCCGGCCAGGAGGGCCTGGAGGTTCGAGGGTGGCATGTCGGCGTCTCTGGGAGGGGTGGAGCTCTCGATCGGGGTGCTCAGTGCGGTGTGGCGGGCAGAGGGGACGGGGTCGGGAGGGGTGGCGGTGCTGGACGGCGACGACGCGGCGACGGCGAGCTGCGGTGCCAGCTAGAGTCTCGGTGCAGCTGCGGCTTCCTCGTTGGAGTGCAGACGAGTCTGCCCAGCCCAGCTCGAGCTGGTGAGTGCGTGTCACAGCGGCAACCCTTCCCTCCCCTCGTCGTCATCTCCCCGTTCGCGCTCTCCTCGGGGCAGACTGCCTGAGCAGCTCGCGTGCACGCTGCAGCTCGCACCTGGCAGCCTCTCTCGCTCGGCCCACCCCGCGACATCGCCTCGAGCCAGCGCATCTCTCCTCTTCCTCATCACCCTCGGCACACTCGCGCACCGTCGCCTAGGACGAACAGGACCGCTGGCTGCAGCGCATCCAGCTCAACAACCTCCAGCAACACCGTCTGACCCGTCGCACGCAGAGAGAGCGTCCTCTTTGTCCCGGTTTCTCCCCTCTCCTGCCCAAGGTAAGGCCGCCCTCCCGCAGAACTCCCTCTCGATGGACATGATTCTCAGTAAAAGGATCGAGCACCCTCGCCCCCATGCATCCCCGCTCTCGCTCGCGCCGCTGCTTCCCCCGCCCGCCTCCTCCTCCCGACCCTCACCCGCGTCGTGCATTCATGGCACTGCCCTCATGTCCTCCGCGACTACATCCCCAGAGGGCAGCGCTCGTTCCACGATGCACATCCACCCCGTGCCCTCCGCCACGCCCTCCCGCGCCCATCACCGCACCTCGTCTCGCTCGCTGCCTTCGCCCGCGCAACCGCTCCCGCCTGGCGGGTTCTGCGTCGTGCAGGCGAGGGCAGGAGCGGGGCACAGGGGGTGCCGTCGACGAGCGCAGGAACGGCAAGGAGGGCGGCTCTATTCAGACCTGCGCCTCGCACCCCACGAGGCGCGGCGTAAAGGCAGAGTTCCGACATTCCCTCTCACCGCGGGGTCCGAGGCCGCCAAACCCGCTCGAACGAGACTCACTCGAGCCGGGTGACCGCCACGCTCGAGGTCTTAATCACATCTCGCCGGGTACAGCCATCCCCTGTGCAGGGCCTTTCCAGCGGGCCTGCGCCTGCGAGACGACGGCGCGGGCCCGAGGTGGCCCTGCACACATGAGGGAAGACGAGGCGCGCCGAGGATGGGCGCAGTGAGCAGTGGGGACGGGGCGTAGGTGCTATGCGAACGAGCGTCGCTGCTCTGAAACAGCTTCTGATCCTTACAAACGAGCAACACCTGGCTTCTCTCCCTGCGAACTCGTACTGACACGTACCCCCCCGTCGTCGGCAGGTCTAGCGCGCCATGGCCGGTTCCTCAAGCACCGCCGGGCTCTCGTCGAACCTGACGAGCATCCTCTGCTGGACCTTCCTCCCCTCCTTCCTCGCCAACACCCTCCTCACGCTCTTCTACCGCCTCTCGCCCTCCTCGCGCCCGTTCGTCCCGCCCCGGGCGTCCCCCGCCGCCCTCTCGCGCGCAAACGCCGCCGCGCAGTCGCACCACCGGCGCGCGCGCGTCCTCCTCGTCGCGGCGTACCTCGCGTACTCGATCCTCGCGGTGTACGTCGCGCAGGCCCGCGGCGCCGAGAGGAACTACTATGCGCTGCTCGGGCTCGCGCGCGACGTCGTCGAGCGCGAGGGCGCGCCCGCGGTCAAGAGCCACTGGCGACGCTTGGCGAGGGTGTACCACCCCGACAAGGTCGGCAAGGACGGCGAGGCGTTCTTCGTCCTCCTCCGTCGCGGGATCGAGGTCCTCGAGAATGACGGGAGAGGTGGGCATACGAGCGCTTTGGCCCGGGGTGACCGATTGGGCAAAGTTGGTCACGCCGCGCGAGTTCCTCGTCAAGGGCGCGGTGAACGCCGCGGTCTGGTGGGCGTTTGCGGGCGGGTCGATCGCGGCGTTCTCGTTCTTCCGGAAGAGCGAGCGGCAGTACAACTTTGTGCGTCGGCTCACTCCTTCGCTCTCCAGCTCCTCCAAGCTGACAGCTGGCCCTTCGCGATGACGCGCAGTGGCGCTACCTCTCCCTCCTCCTCTGCGTCTCGCTCGAGTTCCACCTCCTCCTCCGGTCCTCCCCCTCGCCGACCTTCTCGCTCGTCTTCCCCTCCCGCCTCCCGTTCGAGCACATCGCCCTCCTCCGCCAGCTGTTCATCTCCGCCTCGATGGCCATGTCGCAGCTCGCGCCGCTCCTCGCCCCGCCTTCTCCCACCAGCGCCGCCGCCGCGGAGGACGCGCTCGCCGCCGCGCTGCAGGACGCAGAGCGCCTCCGCCCGCTGCTGGAGCGGCTTGGCGCGCTGAGCGCCACGGCCGAGAGGGAGGTCGCCGCGCTGCAGGCGCTCGAGCTGCGCCCGCTCCTCTCCCCCGCGGGCGACGCTGAGGAGGAGACGCGCGTCCGCGGCGAGGTCGCAGGGAAGATGGTCAGTGTGTGGGAGGATCTGCAGATCAAGGGCGCGGGGGGGACGGCGGGCGTTTGGGCCGAGGCGGTCAGGCGTGGAGGGCCGAGGTGGGGAAGCGGCGCGAGGGGAAGAAGGGGCGAAGGGGAAGAGGCGCGCGGCTGAGGCGGGCGGGGAGGCGAAGGCGGGGAGGACGCCGTCAAGGAGCAGGCGGAGCAGCCCACGACACCGCCTACGCTAGACGCGGTTGCCATTCCGCCGCCGGTCACCGCGCTCGCCTCCCCGCCCGCGTCGCCGCAGCCGCAGCTTGGCTTTCCGCTCTCCGCTGTCGACCTCCCTCCTGCGTCGCCCATCAAGGAGTCGGAGGAGTCGGCGCCCCGTACCAGATGGGCCGGTGACGGAGAAGGAGAGCGGCGCGCTGAAGCCGCCGCCGCCGAACGAGGCGCACCGGCTGCCGACGCCGCCGCCGGAGGACTAGGTGCGCGGAGGACGTACAGAGTAGACTTATAGCTTGTGTTACAGTTGTTCTTACTCGCGCATAGCTGAGAGGGCGCGAGTTGCGCGTTGCGCGAGTTGCGAGAGCTGCACCGCCTCGTTCGCGGCTCTCTTTCACGCTGCTCTGCTCGATCTCGCTCAGGAGCGGCCAGCGCGTGTGAGGACGCTCCATCAGAGCACACCATCACAGTGCGCACACTCTCAGCCGTACTCGCGCGCACAGACCTCGTCGTCGTGGTCGCTCGCGGCGGTCGAGGTGTTTGTCGCCCTTGTCCTCGCCGCGGGCGCCCTTGTCCTCGCGTGCGAGTGCGTGCACAGCGCGACTGCGCTCCAGCTCTCTCTCCAGGTGCATACGCGCACTGCAACCGCGCTCCGAGGCGAGGTGCGCTCCCCCCACTAGCTTCATCTCGTCGCGCCTCTCCCGCAGGGCTGCCCCGCTGGCGATGACATACGCGCGCGCAGCCGCTCCAGCACATCTACATCTCTACCTGGACGAACCGGCGCCACCCTTCGAGCGACACCCACCTCGCTCCACCCGCACCTCCTGTCCCGCGACCCGCCCAACTCGCGACCACTCCGCACGACGAGATGGCCGCCCTCGCTGCGTACGCCGAGGGCCCCGAGTCATGGGACGAGGACCCCGACCTCGACCTCCCCTCCGGCCCGCTCCTCCACCCCTCGCACCTCGACCCGGCGCTCACCCTCGAGCCGCCGTCCGACTCGGAGCCCGCCTCGCCCGCCGCCTCGCACGACTTTGACGACGCTGACGGCTTCTTCGAGCGCGTCGCGGGCGAGTGGGACGACCGCCCGAGGACGCGCGAGGAGGAGAACGAGTCGTCGGTCGATTCGAGCAGGACCAACACGACGACGGGGACGCTCAAGGGCCTGATGGAGGGCCTCTCGCTCGACCAGCAGCCCGAGGCCGATACGACGCTCTCGCTCGACGAGGCGTTCTCCGCGTCGCCGCCCCGCGCTGCCGCGTCCTTCGAGGCAGACGCGACCCCCCGCACGAGCAAGACGACCACGCTGCACAAGTCCTCGCCGCTGTCGCTCCTCCTCGCAGCGTCGCGCTCGCCCGGCCGCGGCAAGGTGCACCACCTCGGCTCGACCCCGCACGGGCAGGCGCAGCCCGTCGACGACGGCGACTGGGACCAGGACCTCGAGGGGCTCGACGCGCTCCAGCTCGGCGGGCGCAGCGCGGCCGCATCCGAGCCGGGCCTGCGCGTCGTCGCCAAGAAGGGCAGCTTCGCAAGCCACATCAGCCTCGAGGACGAGGACGATGACAACTTGAGCGCGTTCGATGAGCCCGCTGGGGCTGGCGAGGAGAAGGTCGCGCGCAAGCGCATCTCGATCGCGTCGTTCACCGACGCCGAGGACAACGGCGACGGCGAGGACGATTTCGAGCTCCCCGCGGCGCTCTCGCACGTCAGCCTCACGCCGAACCTCGCCAACAGGCCGAGCAACGTCAGCCTCAAGTCGGACGTCTCGGCCGCGGACGCGCCTCCTCCGCAGCTCCGCGCACGCCGACGACTCCCGCTGCACTGGAAGTTCCGGCGTCGCACCACCCGGCATTCACAAGCGCATCGTCCGCGCCGTCGTCGCCTGGCCCGCTCACGCCGTCCCGCTCATCCGACGATGACGGTCCGTCTTCGTCTGCACTCGAGGACGACGACGACGCCGACTTCTTCGACGACCTCGTCCTGCCGTCGTACTTCCTCGCGGGCGCGGCAGGCGAGGAGCAGCAGAAGCGCGCCTCGACCCCGCCGACGAGCGATGGCGAGCCCGACTCAGACGCCGCGCCCGCTGCGTCGAAAGTTGATCTGCAGTCGATCCTGCGCGCCAAGCTCGAGGCGCGCGGCGGCCGCGGGCTGCTCTTCCACCCGCCTGGTGCCGCAGCGCCCGCCTCGCCGCAGGAGCAGGAGCGGCTCGAGCGGCACCGCGAGAAGGACGACGACGGCGACGGGGCAGATCTCTCCCGCGAGCTGCGGCGGTCGTCCGTCTCGGACCCGAGCCCCGCCGCGCCCGAAGCGGAAGCCAAGGACGAGGAGTGGAGCGTGCGCGAGATGCGCGAGCGGATGCGCACGATCAGTGGGGCGCGCGCGCGCGAGGCCCAGCAGGCGAGGGAGGCGCGCGAGGCGAGTCGCGCGGCGAGCAGGATCGGCGTCCTGAGGCGCACGGCGAGCGACGGGAAGGTCCCGCCTTTGCCGGGGAGGCGGGGCGTCCCGCCCCTCCCGGCGAGGGCGTCGACCGCTGTCCCGGCCGCGACGAGGTCGTCCATCATCCCACAGTCGCATACGGGCGCGCGATCGGGCCTCCCGCAGCCGGTACGGCCGGCCTCGGCGCACGGGACGGAGCGCCCGCCCTCGGCGGCGTCGTCGCACTCGACCGAGAGCGGCGCAACCCGCCGGCGCGGCCCGCCGCCTGCGCCGTCCGCCGCGAGCCGCGGCCGCGTCCGGACGCGCACAACGAGCCTGCGTACTGTGCCTTCGAGCCCGGACTTGCGCACGGCCGCGACGAGCAGGACCCGCCCGGCGAAGCTCGACCTCCCCGCCGCGCCGTCATCGACATCGAAGCGCAGCCTCTCGCCCGTGCCGATGACGCCGGCGACACCGTCGGGCGCGAGCGGGGCGTCTCTCCGCTCGAAGCGCAGTCAGCAGCACCTCTCAGCGGCGGCGGCGGCGGCGGCCACTTCTGCGCGCACGCTCGAGCGCAAGCGCTCGCTGCAGAACCTCTCTGCACTCGCCTCGCCGACGCCGGGCGCACCAGCGCAGCCGAGCTCGTCGAACCGCCCACGCTCGCGCCAGAACTCGCTGCGGTCGCCCTCGCCCAGCGGGACTCACCTCCCGTCGTTCGCCGCGCCGACGGCGTCGTCCGCCTTGCGCATCCGCGACCGCGTCCAGTCGAACCCAGTGCCGTACATCCCGCCGTCACCGTCGACCACGTCGCTCACCTCGCTCGTACACGCCGCGCCGTCCCGCCCGCCGCCTACCCCGTCCGGCAACTCGACCCTTTCCGAGCGGCTGCTGCGCCCGACGCTCGCCTCGGCGTCAAAGACGCGCACGCTCCCGCGGCCAACCTCGCCGCTCAAGCCGTCGCTCTCGCCCTCGCCGCGATTGCCCTCCTCCGCGCAATCCGGCTTCCTCAGCGGGATCCGCCTCCCCTCCGCCTCGCTCACGCTCTCGCGCCCGCTCTCCTCGCGGGCACCTGCGCGCGCGGGGACCTACGGCGACGGGACCGAGCTGGACGGGTTCGACGACCTCCCCGTCTCAAAGGAGCGCGAGCGCGAGCGCGTCGTCCCCCCCGCGGGCGCGGGCAGCGCGAGCCGGAAGAGCAGCGGCGCGAGCACCGCGACGCTCAAGGGCGGGAGTTGGGGGCGCAAGGAGGGCGCGAGGATCGCGCCCCGCGCATCGGCGGAGAAAAAGCCTGGGACGGTGCAGGGCAGAAAGGAGGCCGCGGTGGAGAAGGAGAAGGCGGCGAAGGGGAAGGAGCGCGAGCGGGAGAAGAAGGCGGGCGACCCGAGAAAAAGAAGGTCAAGAAGCGGAGGGAGCCGCACCTCATCCGGCATCTGGGCGGCGCAAGCGCGATCAAGGGTGCGCTTCCTCGCTTGCTTCCCTCATTTGTTCAAGGCTAATGAGTACGTGACCCTCCGCAGTCCAGGGCGAGATGACCTACAACCCGGTCCTGCAGCGCTGGGAGGGCAACGAGGCGATCCTGCGCGAGTTCGACAAGGCGCTCGCGACGTCGACCCGCCCGGCGCTCATCTCGCCCTTCTCGTCGACGCTCGGCTCGCCTCACCGCGGGTCGTTCTTCGCGCCCGTGCAACCTGCCGCGCAGCCCGCCTCCGCTGCCATCACTGCCAACCCGAAGGTCGTCCTGCCCGCAGGCGCAACCGCGTCCGCCTCGCGCGGCACCGCCAAGGTCGTCGGCGACATGGTCTTCGACCCCGCGACGTGCTCGTGGCACGCCGTCGCAGGCCCCGATGCCGAGGACGAGCTCGAGCTCGATTGGGGCGGCGGCACGTCCGGCGGCGAAGCCGCCGACGAAGACGCCGCTCCAGGCGGGCTCGGCGCCATGAGCGAGGTCGATGGGTGGGAGCTCGGCGAGCGCGAGCGGATGCTCAAGAACCGCGCGAGCTTCGTTCTCGAGGAGGGGAGCGAGGAGGAGGTGTTGGCGCCGAGGCGGCCGATGGCGCGAAGAAGCGCGCTCACACGACGAAGAAGCAGATCTGGCGCGAGAGCAAGGCCGCCGAGGAGCGCTCACGGGTCGAGATGAGCGCGTGGAGGACGTCCGAGCCGGAGGAGGGCGAGGGAGGAAGTGGTTGTGGGAGCTGCGGGCTGTGCGTCGCCTCTCTCTCGATTTCAAAAGCGCCTGCTGATCCCCTTCGGCGCGCAGCTCGTCATGGACATTCACTAGGCGCACGCCGCCGCCGTCAACCGTTCTTCGCCCTCTCCCTCGTCGTGTCGTTATTACCTTCGCCTTTCCTGCCCCTTCGTCGCCTTCCGTGCCCAGCTGTTGTTGCTGTAACTCTGCCGTCACGTTCCTCACGCCCTTCTAGCTCGCAGGCCTGCAGCGCCGCAAGCGCCTTGCGCTTCTCTCCCTCGCTCGTCCTCCAACACACGTCACGCCTCTTCGCGCGCGATTCGCCTCATCAGGCTCTGGCTCCACGCCGTTCCCGAGAGCTTCTCCCCCTCAGTCACCCTTGACAGCACATCGCCCTCACCGCCTTTATCCGCTCACACCGCCTCGCGGACAGGAGGTTCGACGCGCCCGCGGACCTTCCGCTCGCCCCTGCCCAGCCCCTCGCGGTCTCCCTTCTTTCTCTCTTCCTCGTCAACCCTGGGGCAACATCGCGACGATGGACGACGGCGACCTCTACGATCCGCCCCCGTCGCGGAGCTCGCTCTCTCGTTCGCGCGGCCGCGCCTCGTCCTTCTCGGCGTCGCCCGCTGCGTTGCCCGCAATCTTCGCCTCCTCGACGCGCTCGCGGCGGCAGTCCGTCTCGTCGCTCCCGTCGCCGCGACGACGAAGGACGCGGGCAACCTCTCGGACGACGAGGCGCCGCTCGTCGATGTCGGCGCGCCGTCGCCGGCGCTCAGCGGGCCGTCCAGGCAGGACCCGCTCGACGCCGCCGCCGACAAGAAGCTGTGGCGCGATGGGAGGCAGTCGAAGAAGCAGATGGAGGAGGAGCACCCTGGCCAGCACAACACCGCCGACTTCGAGAGCTTCCTCGCCCAGGTGCGCCTCCCTCATACTTCCTACTACTTGACGATCTCAACTTTGAGCTTACTGACACTCCGTATTCCACCTGCAGCTCTACGACCTGACGCACGCTATCGACGCGCTCGAGAATGATGTCGATGAGGTGCGCCTTCCGCCCACACGCCTGTCTTTCGCGCTCTGCCGCCTATCTCTGACACCTCGCCCACGCAGATCGTCGAGCTTCGCAACAACATCGTCCGCCTTGACCCGAAGGTCGACGTCGGCCAGGTCTCGCTCCGCGCCGACCTCGACACGCTCGCGGCGCTGACGACCAAGACGGGCAAGGGCATTGTCGGCCTCGAGACGTGGCTCGGCGCGCTACAGAAGTGGGGGAGGCAGGTCAGGGAGCTCGTCAAGTCCGGTCAGGTCGGCGAGACGATGAAGGAGGTTGGCGAGATCAAGTACCACCTCTCGTCCGCGCAGCTCGTGCGTGCCGCTCACTTTCTTGCCCATTACGTTGTATCTGACACTTCGGCGATGGCTTCCAGGACTTCGAGGACGCCATGGAGCGGTGCGTCGCTTCTTGCACCTGTCTTTCCGTGATCCTGACCTTCCGCCCCGCCCCCCAGAATCCGCGAAGGCGCGTTCAAGGAGAAGGAGCGTCGCCAGCGCACTCGCATCTGGATGGCCCGGCACATCCGCTCGCGCGAACCCGGCATCGAGGACAAGGACGTCAAGGGCTTGCTCAAGGCGGCGGAGCTCGGCGCGGCGGACGGTATCGCGCAGAGCCATGTCACGTTCGCCCGCCTGCTTCTCTCTGCCGTGTACAAGCGCTGACCCAACCTTCGACCTGCGCGCAGCTCCTACGCCGGCCTCTTCGCCCTTCAGAGTGCGCCCTGTCGCTCGCACGACTTGCGAAGGTCCCCGTTGACCTCCCGTTGCAGACCCGTTTACCGAGCTTGTCGAGCTCACGAATGCCAAGCACGCGATGCATGACCCGCTCGACCGCGAGATTGTCGACGAGGTCACGGGCAAGAGCGCACGCAAGGCTCGCAAGGTCATCAACCTCAACGCGGTCCGCTTCTCGTGCTTCTGACCTACCTCGACGTTCATCTGACGCCCCGCCTCGCGCGCAGCCAACGTCGTCAAAGAAGAGCAAGAGCAAGTCGTCAAAGAAGCCGAAGAAGCCCGCCGCACCGCGCGTCGTCGCCCCCTCAAGCTCCGTCTTCGGGTCGCGGTTCGGCTTCCTGAGCGGCACGCGCCCGCAGTACAGCGATGACCCGTTCGACCGCAAATTCCGCTACATTCAGAACGAGCACTTTGCCGCGGAGAAGGACCTCGAGTACGGCTTTGCGCGCCAGCAGCAGCAGGACAGGGTCAACAGGCGGAAGAAGCTTGTCATCGCGTTGCTCCTCGGTGCGTCGGCTTCCCTCTTTGTCTCCTCACGAAGACTGACACCGCACGCGCGCAGTCATCATCGCCGCGCTCATTCTCTTCGTCGTCCTCGCGACGATGCGCATCCCCGACCAGACGGTCACGTGGTCCTCCGCGGCGTATCCCTCCATCCCGTCCGTCGCCTCCTTCCCCGCGCTCCCGACGTCCGCGCCGCAGCCCAGCGCGACGAGCGACCCCGCAAGCCAGCTCCTCGCCACCGCGAGCGCGCTCTCCGCGTCACTCTCCTCCGCGGGCGCCTCCCTCGCATCGACCGTCTCCGCCGCGATGTCCTCCGCCGCATCGAGCGCAGCCGCGCACAACGGGCTTTACTCGCCCGCGACGAGCCAGGCGACGCAGGTCGTCAACCTCGCGACGGTCCAGGGCGGGTCGACGATCCAGGCCGTTGCGCAGGCCGTGCAGGCGACGCAGGTCACGCAGGCGGCGCCGACGACGGTGTGGTGGACGCCGCCGAGCGCGTAGGCGGGGAGGAGAGAGGCTGTGCGGTGGTGGCAAGAGTGGCGGCGGATGGGAGCGCAGGGAGGCAGGCAGTGTCGGTAGAGCGATGGTTACATAACGTCCACGTTTCCTTCTCGTTCTCGTTCTCGTCCTCGTCAGATGCGAGAGAACCCGACTACCCGTTACAACAGCGCGAAGGAAGAGGAACCGCGGGAAAACAACAGGGTGAGAGAGAACGCCAGCGAGCTCAGCCGTTGACCTTCTTGCTGCGGCCGAGACGCTTCTTCATCCGCTGCAGTTTCTTCGCGCTCATCTGTGAGAGCAGCGCATTAGCAGGGACGCAAGTGATCCAGGGCGGAGAAAGTGGACGCACCCGCGCAGCCATCTGCTCGAGACGCAGCTTCTCCGCCTCCCGCTCGCGACGGAGCTTGTTGATCTCCTTCTTCCGCTCGAGGTCGGCCTCCTTCTCCTCCTTGATCTCGCTACCAGTGCGGACGAGCAACAGTCAGTACTCGAGAGTAACGAGCGAGAACAACATAGGGACGCACTGCTCGATGAGCTTGACCGCCTTGTCGCGCTTCCTCCGCTCCTCGCGCGCCTTCCACGCCTTGTCGTTCTGCTCCTTGTTCTTCTTGCCGAGCTGGACGCGCGTCGTCGCCTTGTGCTCGGTCTTCCACCACTTGCCGCTCACCCGCGTCGAGTCGGGCGTCTCGAGTTCGGGGATGGGCGCATCCGTCTTCGCCTCGGGGTCGTAGGTCTTGACTTCAGGCCGCTCGGTCCAGACAGGGATGGGGACCATGGTGAAGGAAGTGGGGAGAGCTTGGAAGAGGCGGGGCGGAAGGAGGGCCTTGCGTCTGCACGCAGGAGGATGGTTAGTACCTGCGCAGGCTCTCGTACGTTACTGCCATACTACCACGCCATCTGACGGCCTTCGCAGCTGAGTCGTAGCACGACAGACGGCGAGGCGATGAGGGCGAGGAGGCGGCGCTGGAGCAACGACGCCGCCACGGGGGGAAGCTGAGAGCTCACCTAGATAGAGATAGAGGCTGTGCGAATGCGCTGCAAGTGTCGCTGGATCTGCCGAGCGAGTGTAGCGCGAGCGAGCGGGGCGGACGAGCGAGAGCTTGATCTCGCGGCGGAGTCGGAACCGCCTCGCGCTCTCCCGCTTCCTTTGCAGCAAGGACAGCCTCGTTGTGTTCTGTGAAGCTGAGCAGGGACGACTGGCTAACATCCAGGTCAACCGGCGCCAGTCGCGACACCCTCTCCTCGTCCAAGCTCGAGCCTGCACCGCCTCCTCGATCCGCACGTCGAGCCTCGAGATGCGCACTGCCTCGTTTCCAGTCGATACACCTCCTACGCGTCCCCGTTCAGCTGCAGGAGGTCCTGCAACCGCCGCACAATCACCCCGACGTACGCCTCGCGCTGCCGCCAGCTCGCCCCGATGTTCTTCTGCGACTACGGGCGGGCAAGCGAGGTCAGCGCGCGCCGGCAGATTAGAGGGAAAGAGGAGAGCGACGCACAAACTGCAGCCCCGTCAACCGGTCCGCAAGCTTGGCAAAGTCGTCGGCGAGGTCTTCGCGCAGGCTCGGAAGGTCGAACTGCGACACCGACAGCGCGAGCGCCGGGTCCTTGCGCGCCTTGAGCGACCCTGCCAGCCCGAGCCCGACGTCCGGCCGCGAGGAAGCACCCGTCTCCGAGGCGCGGTCGGCGTCGAGGTAGAAGCTCGCGTGCCGGAAGAGGAGGAGGAGCGCCAGCTCGAGGACGTCTGCGGGGATGAGCGTGTCAGACTTGGGCACATGCGAGGGCAGGGTGGGCAATGTACGCAGCGACGAATTGAGCTTGAGGCGGCTCTTGACCTGGAGCGCCTGCAGCTCCTGCCCGATCTTGCCGCGGCGGTCGCCTTCGGGCTCGTCCTCCTGCGGGAACTCGAACACCTCCTCGATCTCGTCGAGCGGCTTGGTGTCGAACCCGTCGAGCATGTCGGCGAGCGTGTCGAGCTCCTGCAGCCGCGCGGCGAGGACCTGCGCCGCGTCGCGAAGGAACGCGCTGAGCGAACCGAGGGACTGGCCCGACGCGCTGCTCTCGCCGTACTTGAGCGACGGGAGGAGGACGGGCCGGAACGCGTTTGTCCCCGCCCGCTTGCGCGTCGCGACGCTCTGGTACGTCAGGAGCGCCGCCTCCACCGACTCGACGAGCGTGTCGACCTTGTCGCTGAAGATCGTTGCGTTGTTGCGCAGCGCTGCGTGACGAGATGGGTCAGTCTAGGGCGTTTGGGTGCGGGGAGGACTAGGGCCGCACATAGCACGAGCGTCTGATCCTCTTCCCGCTCGACATCGTTCGAAGGCAATACCCGCGAGACCCAGTCCTGCGGTCCGCAAACCTTGGCCGAGAGCGCAAGCAGCGCAGAGTGGAGGCCGCCGAAGGAGGAGAGGGTGGACTGCGCGAACGGGGAGGGTCAGCGGAGGCTGTTGAGAGGGCAAAAGCGAAGGCTGCGCACCATGTCCTCGTCGGGAACAGAGGGGAGGACGATGCCGAGAAGGGTGATGATCAGGTGCGCCTCGCGGAGCAGCGCGACCGTCTGGTTTGCCGCGCAGTCCTTGAGCGCGATGAGGAGGTTCTCCCGCTGACCGGTGAGGAACGCGCGCGCCTGCCGGGTCGCGACGGTCGTCTCTGCGCCGAACGAGACGAGCGTGTTGACGACGAGCTGCAGCGCGGGGAGGAGGAGCTGGTGATGCCGCTCCGTTGCGGGCGGGATAAAACCGTCGAAGTCTGCAGGCGGGTGGGTCAGGACGGGCATACGAGAGGAGCAGGAAGAGACGCACCCATCGCCGACGTGTCCGCCACCGGGCGCGCACCGAGGAATTCGCACTCGGCGAGGCGAGTGAGCAGCTCCGCGCCGAGCAGCTTCTCCGCACCTTCCCGCGTCGAGGCGAGGCGGACGAGGAACGACATCTGCGCCTCGTAGACGTAGAGCGCGTTGAGCGAGGCTGCGTGCACGAGTTGGGGTTAGCCCGGGCTACAAGGAAAAAGCAAGTCCAGGGACGCACGAGGGTCGGGCTGGAGCGTCGCCTGCAGGTCCGCTTCGGCGTCCTTGAGTGCCGCAACGAAGTTCTGGAGGTACCCCTGCTTCGTGAGGAGCGCGAGGACCTTGCTCGTCGCGCGGCCCTCCTCGGCGATCCCGACCAGCGCATCGAGCACCGTGAACGCGACCGTACGCCAGACCTCGTGCCCGACAGCGGCGTCGCGGCAGACAACGGGGAGGAGGCGCTCAAGCGCGGATGCGAAGATCGAGAAGTTGCCGTGCTCGAGCGCCGTCTTGCGACTCGTGCGGCGCCCGCTCGCCGTTCCGCCAGCAGTCGACGCGCCGTCGAGCGAGAAGACGTCGTCGTCCGCGGTCGTCGAGCCCGCGAGGCTCGCCGTGTCGTCCAGCGTGCGCGAGAGTGCGGGCGAGAGCGCTGCGATCTTGTGCGAGTACTGGATGTAGTTGAGGACGACCGCGTAGAGGTTGCCGCGGACGACGGGCGCAACGCCCGGCTGGAGGATCGCCTGCAGGACAGCGCGGAGGACGGCATGGAGGCGCTCGGGCGGGACCGACTGCACCGACTCGCCAGAGTCGACGAACAGGATACCGACGCTCTCGTCGCGAAGTTTGGTTGCGAGGAGGACGGCGGCGCCACTGAGGAGCTCGCTGATCGAGGCGTCGACCTCGGACGCTGCGAGCGGCGGGAGGATCGCGCTCATGAGGTCGAGGATGAGCGAGTGGCGGCTCTCGACGGGGATGAGGTCGAACGCCTTGGCGATGACGATGTCGAGGAGGTTGCGCCACGACTTGAGCGCCTGGTACCGCGCGTGCTGGATCTCGCGGCGGTGGTTTTCGACGACGAGCGTCTCGACAATCGCGCGCGTCTCGCGCTTGACCTCCTCCTGCTGCTGCGGCGTGCTGAGCAGGCCGCGGTTCTGCAGCTCGCGCCGCGCCGCGCCGAGCAGCGAGAGGAGCGCGCCAAACTCGTACGTCTCGCAGCCGGTCGCGTCGCGCTTCAGGCACGAGTCGAACCGGAGCTCGGCGAAGAGGCTGAGGCGGTACTCGGCCGGGGTGATCGAGTCGTGCCAGGCAAAGTCAAACGAGTGGAAGATCTCGAGCATGCGCGGCAGGCCCTGCTCGAGCCCGCCGTTCTGCTCGAGGAAGGCGGGGACGTCGTCGTCGATCGCGTTCGGGCTCTCGAGCAGCGCGGCGACGAGCTCGCCCGTGCGACGCGTGTCGTTGCCGGTCGTGAGGACGCTGAGCTCGAGCGCGGCCGACTCGAGGAGCTCGGCCTCGGACTGGAGGACGGCGCAGACGGCCGCGCTCGAGGTGACGACCTGCTTGCCGTCGGCGTACTGGACGGCGCCGAGCGCGCCCTGCGACGCGGGCGGGACGGAGAAGGGGAGGGCGAGGGTCTGGCGGAGGAAGAACTGCTCGCGGTTGCGCAGGTAGCGCGAGACCACGGCCGAGGTGTACGGGTGCAGGCAGAGCTGGCGGACGAGGCGGTAGCACTGCGACGCGAGCGTCGGGTGCCGCATGAGCGTCGAGACCTGCAAGGCGAGTGTCAGCACGTGCTCGAACTAAGCAAGGGGAGGGGACGCACCTGCACCTCGCTCTCGTCCTCCGAGACGTTCTGCGCGAGCAGGTCGAGCACAACGTGCAGGCTCGTCTTGACCGTGTCGGCCGCTTCCGGGTCGTCGATCTGCATCTCATCCGAGCGCGCCTGGACGTCGAAGCCGAGGAGGAGGTGCGCGACGTTCGGCGCCGTCTTGTCCGTGTGGGTGTTGACGAGGAGGAGGTCGAGGACTGCGGCACGGATCGCGCGCCGGAGGCCGTCGCCGTTCATCGCCTTCTCCTCTGCATTGACGGCGTCGTCAAACGAGGGCTGCCACTCGGGCGCCTCGAGCTCCGACTCGGGGACGTCCTCGCTCAGGCGGTAGACGAACGCCTCCTGGATGCGGAGCGTCTCCGGCGAGGCCTGGAGGAGCCCGACGAGGCGGTTCATCTTGGCGCGCGACTGCTCGGGGAACTTCTGCTGGACGTCGAAGTACGGCGAGGCGGCGACGAGGGCGAGGATCTGCACGGCGTAGAGGGCGATCTCGTTGTCCTCCTCGCACGCGACGAGGAGCGCGATCTGGACGACGACCTCCGAATTGTACAGGAACGACTGGTCGATGGGCGTGAGCGTCTTGAGGCGGTTGACCTTGTCCTGCGGGATGTGCACCGAGCTCTCGGCGAGCGTCGGGAGCGCCACCTCGAGGAACGGCGCCTGGAGGTCGAGCGTGCGGCGGATGATGCGCAGGCACCGGAGCATGCAGCTCGTGAAGAGCGGCGTGCCCGCGAGGTTGTTGCGGATCGAGTCATAGCCAGCCGTGACGATCGTAAGGACCGCCTCGAGGAGCGCCGTCCCGCCGAGAAGGCGCGCGAGAATGTCGAAGCCGGGGTGGAGCGCGAGCTGCTGCAGCGGCGAGCCCGCGCCCGTCGTCGACGCGCGCCCGCCGCTCGCCGCCCATGCAAGGAACGGCCCGAGGTCGAAGCTGGCGAGGCACTTCTCGACAAACGCGAGGCACACGTCCGTGACCTTCCAGCGCTCGCGCGGGTCGGCGTACTCGCGCTGGCCCGCCTTGAGGAGGACGTCGTCGATGACGAACTTGACGTACGGGTCGACGCCGGGCGGGCGGTTCGGCGCGCCGAGCGTGTCGGGGATGGTGTTGCTGTCGAGCTCGATTCCGCGGCGGACAGGCTCGCCCGTCGCCGGCGTGTGGATGAGCGTCGTCAGGAGCTGGACGAACGCGGTCGATTCGGGGAAGACCTTGTTCGGCGCCTCGACCTCCTCGAGCTCGGTGAAGATGCCGCCCACAAGCGTGAGCGGCTCGGGCCCGCGCATGAGCGCGCCCGTCGAGCGCGAGCCCGCGAACCCGGTGCCGCCGCGCGCGTCGCGGCCCTCCGCGACCGCCCACGTCGGGAGGATCTGGCTCTGCTCGAGCGCGGCCCAGGTCTTGCGCGCGACGTCGACGCCGAAGGAGCCGCCAGGGCGGGCGAACGCCTCGATCGCGGCGAGGAGGCTCGCCTTGAGCTCGATGGGGACGGAGCGGCTCGTGAGGGCAAAGAGGGTCGGGACGGGGCGGTGGCGCTGGTTGTCGACGAGCGTCGCGCGCGCGACGTCGGAGAAGGCGACGACCTGGCGGAGGAGGCGGATGAACGAGCGCAGGAGCGGGACCTCCTCGGGCGGCATCTCGCCCATCGCGCCCTCGGCGTTCGCGCCCGCCTCGAGCGGCCGGTCGGGGAGGTTGAGGTAGAAATCGAGCGCGCCGAAGTGCGGCCCACGAGCAGTTGGACGACGCGCCGTGCTGCGCCGTTCCGTCGAGCGACCCGCCGAGCGAGAGGAACTCGAACGCGTACGTCGCGCTGCGCGGCCCCGACGCGAGCGCGGCCACCATCTCGTAATACGCGCGCATCATCGTTGGCGGGCGGCACTCGCTGCCCCAGCGGAGGAAGGCCGACAGGCGGCTGCTCGTCGTGCTGACCACGGCCGAGGTCGACGCCTCCGGCGCAGTCTCCTCCCAGAACTTGAGACCGCCATCGGGGTTGTTGCGGTACAGTGTCGCGATGAGGAGGAAGAACGCCTCGAGGTTGTGCCGCGGCTGCGCGGGCTGGCCCTCCGCCGCGCCGAGGCGCATGCCGCCGCCGCGGTGCGACGTCGAAACGACATCCTCCTCGCGGTTGCGCAGCTTGCGCAGGATCGAGATGCGGTTCGCGATGACCTCGACGACGAGGAGCTCGACGAGTTCGACGATGAGGTCCTGGAACGCGGGGTCCACGGGCGCATCGCCGCCGAGCGCCGGTGCATCCGCCCCGATCCCGCCCCAGATCTCGTCGAGCTCCTGGTCGCGCTTGAACGCGAGCACCGACCGTCCGAGGAAGGTGAAGACGCCGGCGTCGACCGCCGCCCAGGTCAGACTGTCGACGGCCTCGCCGCCATCCGTCTCGAAGTTGGGGACGACGCGCGCGGCCGTGTCGAGGAAGAGCGACCACTGGAGCTGCAGGACAGCCTTGAGCTGGGGCGAAGTCCAGTTCGCGGCGAGGTCGGAGTTCATGGGTGACGAACGAGCTGTCGGTGAAGAGAGGGTACGCCTGTTGCGCGGCGGTCTCGTTCGAGGTGTCGAGCGCGGCGAGGATGGCGGCGAGGAGGTAGATGCAGACGCTGTCGGTGAGGGATGCGGTCGAGAGCTGGCGGACGAGGAGCTGGAGGTCGGTCTGCTGGCGGCCGGCTCGCGCCGATGAAGAAGACGAGCTGGCCGATCAGGCGGCGCTCCTCGTCGAGCCGCTGGATGCGCATCTCGGTTGTCTCGTCCGGGAAGGAGGGGGTCTGGCCGGAGGGGACGAGGGCGCCGGCGGAGGGAACGGGGCCGCGGAGGGACGCCCGCAGCTTGTCCGCCTGCGCCTGGCAGTCCTCGAGCGCGCCGATGACCTTCTCGACCCACGAGCCCTTGCTCTTGCCCCGTCTTCAGCTCGACTTCTGCGCCGCGCCCACGCGTGAGCTCCTCGACCTCGCGCTCGAGGACGCGCTGGACGCCCGATGCGACGACGCGCTCGTCTGCGCTCATGGCGCCGCGCCAGATCTCGTGGAGGCAGAGGAGGAGCGATGTGCGCTCGTCGAGGTAGACGAGGAGGCCGCTCTCGGCCTTGCTGCGTCCGGGGCGGGACTTTGCGCTGATGCTCCACGCGACGAGGGAGGCGCAGAGCTCCTCCGAGGCATTGAGGGCGTCGGAGAGGAAGAGGATCTCCTTGGCGAGGGCGGGGCTGGCCGGGTACGAGCTGCCGCTGACGACGTACGTGAACGAGCCTGCGAGAGCGGAGGGGAGGAACAGTCGGGGTCAGTCCGCCTCTGAGGGCGCTTCGAGTGAGGGGAGGCGGTGCGCACCCTGGTTGAGCTGCTCGCGCTGCTTCTGGTCCTTCTGCGGGGTGTCGAGGAAGGCGAGGAAGGCGGGGCGGGCGCGCTCCAGCTTGAGCTGCAGCTTGGCGAGCACCTGGGCGTCCTGCGCGGGTGCGGGGTTCGCGAGGGCGTGCTGCAGGAAGCGGTGCAGCCGCTGGAAGCGGTCCATCGCAGCAACCCGGGGGAGGGAGCGCAGGCGGGGAGGTGTGGTTGAGCGAGAGGGGCGGAGCTGTCGTCGACGTCGTCCTCTGTCCCGAGCTGGAGGGCTGTACGCACGGTTGCTGAGCATGATTCGTCTCTCTGGGTTATACGGCGAGCGCCTGCTTCTCCCCATGCCGTATTCGCTACCCTCTCCTCATCATTCTCCTCCTCCCACTTCTCCCGCTCCCCTCCTCCCGCTCGAGCCGCGCTGCTTCCTCGTCAGACTGAATGCTATGCTGTGTCTCGGCACATCTACGCATGCCCCGTCTACGCCGCCGTCCCCGCCATGAGGTACTCCCCTCCGGCGAGCAGTGCCGAGCTGAACAGGCCGAGCAAGGAGCAGATGACAAAGTTGGTGATGCTGCTCCCAATCTCGAGCCACGAGCCCGTGTCCGTCACGCGGAAGAAGAACTGCGTGCGCATGTGGTCAGCACCGGAAGGGGGAGGGCGGGAGGGGTAAGGGCGCACGCAAATGGTGAGCAGCTCGGAGAGGAGCGACCCGACGACGAAGAGCGACAGGGGCGGGAGGTGCAGCCGCCGGTTGATCACGCTCGAGACGGCCGCGAGCGCGACGAACGGAATCAGGAGCTTGAAGAGGAGAAGGGCGCCCTGCGAGTTGTGCGTGGGTTCAGCGGACTGAAGGTGCAGAGGGTAACGCAAACTTACCATCGGGAAGGGCGCGAAGACCGTCATCAGGCGGTAGACGGGCTCAAGGTAGAACTGCAATGAGCGAGCAAGGTCAGTCTCGCTCGAGGAGAACGAGCGAGGGGGCACGACGCACCGAGCTGATGCTCGCGACGTTTCCGCACCCGAAGAACCCCAGGTGCAAGAACGCGAGGAAGAACAGGCTGACGCGGACGTGCGCGAGCCTGATCCTCCCGTCCTCGCTGCGCTCCTCCGCCGCGAGGCTCGACTCGATCCGCAGCCACGCAACAAGCGCGGCGATGTACGCGCCGTAGAACGCTGCCTCGTACGACAGCGAGAGGATGACGAAGGCGGGCGCGAAGGCGAAGACGAGGACGGCGAGGCGCTCGGGGAAGGGCTGCCCGCGCGGACGGCCGTGTAGGAGCGGGAGGGTGGAGGCCAGGGCTGCGGCCGCTGGGTCAGCGCCTTCTTCACGAGAACGGAAATGAAGACGCACATAGAATGACCCAGCCCGCGTACTGGTTCAGCGGCGGTAGACCCTGCTTGCGCTGCAGGCTGAGTGCGGACGAGCACGTGATGACGAGACAGGCCGCCGTAAGCGCGACCTGCGGCACAGACATCAGCGATGTCGCCGAAGAGAGGGAAGAGACGAGGACGCACCTCTGCGAGGAGGAAGCGCCTTGTGCGAAGCCAAGTCGGCGAGTTCTTGCTCTGGAGGAATCGGAGCGCGACGATCATCATCCCAGCGAGGAGTGCCGCGCCGACTCCACTGCTCGCATAGCGTCAGCAAACAGCCAGCTACAGGAGCGGGGCAGGAAGACACGTACACGACCCGCAGGTTCTCCGCCTTCTCCGTTGGCAGCAGCGCAAACATCCCCAGCGCGCTCACGCTCGCCGTCCACTGCATCAGCACCCCTCCGTTCCGCGCCCTCCAAGCCGGGTCGAGCATCGCCGCCGGCCAGACGGAGGCCATCCCGAGCGCCACGAGCGCGAACACGCGGCGGTCGGTGTACCCGTAGGCGATGGCGAGGAGGGAGAGGAAGACGGCGGCGGCGGAGCCGGCGAGGCGGGGGACGTCCGCCGCTCGAGTACGGGTGGTGCGGGAGAGGGCGAGGAAGGACACGGGGTCGCGCAGGACGGCGAGCCAGAAGGCGGAGGGAAAGAGGGCGTAGAGGTAGTATGATGGCGGAGCCCGCTCAATCGCGAACCTGGCGCAGAGGGAGAGGAAGGCGCCGATGGGGAGGCCGGAGGCGATGGTGAACCGGGAAGAGGGTGAGGCGCTAGCAGTGTTGCCCGCGAGGATGGACTGCGCCGTAAAGCCCATGAAGCCGAGGTAGCCGACCGTGACGAGCCCGCGCAGGAGCATCCAGTCGTACCTGCGAGCTTCTTGTGAGCAATGCTCGGAACTAAGCGGGAGAAGGGCGCACTTCTGGAAGTAGTTCGACGCCTCGAGCGCGAGATCCGCCAGCTCGAGGCTCTTCTTCTCGGCAAGCTCGTAGCTCCCGTCCCGCAGCAGATCCTCGATGAGCTGATGATGGTGCTCAGGCGCGAAGAAGCCGTCGGCAGGCGACTCGACAAGTTTGGGGAAAGGGCGGAACGAGATGGCGTGGCGCTTCTTGAGCTCTGCGATCGGCGCATCAGCGGAGTAGGCGAAGCAAGGAAGCGTCCGAACGCACCGCTCTTCGCCTCAGCTTCGGAAAGCAGCTGTTTCGCATTGGCGAATGCAGCGCGACCGCGCAGCTCCGGCGAAGCGTCGAGGTAGTCGAGCGGGACACGTCCGGCGGAGTTTGCCGGCAGCGGGATGCCCGCAAGGACGGACTGTGGGGGATATAAGTCAGTCAAGGGCGACTTGGGATGGAGGTGGAGCGCACCATGAGCGCCGCGACATCCGCTTGCTCGACATCGCGTCTCACGCCCCGCAGCGCCCAGTCCTTCGAGTACTCGTCATGCAGCGCTGGCTCCTCCCAGTCCGCCTGCGCGCGCACTCCCTTGCCCCAGACGACGAGCGGCGTGCGCGTGTTGTCCGGGTGGCCGTCGCCATGGTTCCCGAGACTGCTCATCCCATGGTCGGCGGTGAAGACGAAGGCGGTCTGCCCGTCATCGCCGTAGAACTCGCTCAGGAGCTTGACCGTCTCGCGGACGACGTAGTCGACAACGCGGATATTGCGGTGGTACTCGGGCCCGTGCGGGCGGTACGAGTGGCCCGTCGTATCGAGTCCGAGGAGGTGCTCGAAGAAGACGACGCCGGGCGCGTGCAGGCGGGCGTGCAGCGCGGAGTCGCTCGACGCGTTGCGGAGGAGCACGCGCAGCTGGTCCAGCACCCACAGGTCGAGGTGCACCGCGTCGGCGGTGAAGTCCTCGGCCTCCTCGTCGTAGCTGACCGCGAGGACGCGGTCGGGTCGCTTGCGCCAAGCTTGAACATGGGGAGGATATCGGGCGAGCCGAAAGTGAACGCGCTCGACGACTGGTTGAACACCGAGTCGAACGGGACGGGGTTGGTCGTCCAGCCGCGCGTGACGGCCGAGACGTCCTCGTACATCCCGCCGATGAGCGCGACGTGCCCGGGCGGCTCTCGGTCGGGACGCGCGTGTGCGAGACGCCCCACTGCGCCTGGCCGGACTGGATCAGCGAGCGGAGGAAGGCGCCGGGGTGCTCGCATCCTCGAGGTCGTCGGCGAGGGCATGCGGGTCGTCGGCGAGGGCATGCGGGTCGTTCGGTATGGGCGCGGGGGAGTCGGAAGCGGAGAACGGTGGGTTCGTGTATGTCTGGAAGAGCTTGTCGGCGCGCAGCCCGTCGCCTGCGGGTCTTGCGGCGGTCAGCTCGACGAGGTGGGGGAGGAGCGGGGAGGGGAGATGCGCACCGACAAAAGCACGACCCGCTTGGCCAGCGTTCCAGTTCCTGCGTCGACACTGAACCGCTCCTGCACCTCTACGACGGGGCTCTTGAAGTAGATGTCGAAGATGGATGGGAGGAACGCAAGGTGGAAGACGAGCGAGATGAGGAGCAGCAGCTGCGGCGAGCGCGTTCGCCGGGGTGCTGGCGGTGCTCTGGCCGCTCTGCTGGTCGCTCTGCCATCCTGGCGGGAGGCGAGCGTGAGAAGCGGGGACAACCTGCACCGCCGCCTCGACCGCAAAGGTCGTCTCAGGGCAACGCCTCTTCTTCTGCCGTTCTGCCGGGTCTAGGGTACTCGCGAGCTCTCGTTGACCATACCCGCGCGCGCTCAAAGCGAACGAAGCTCTCCCTCCCGCACCACCACCTCATCAGTCGCGACCGATTCCGACCTCGTTACACTGGCCCTACTCGCGGGCCGGCTCCGTCTTGATCTCGGCCGCCCCCTGCACACTCACGAGCACGACCTCGTCGACGTCCTCCTCCTCCTCGTCAATGAGAACGGCATCCTCCGCCAGCGGAGGCTGCGTCCCGCCCTCGGGCAGCTGCGTCTCCGCTGCCTCCTCCTCGTGCACCTGCGTCTCGTCCATGTCGACGTCCTCCTCCATCGCTGCCTCCCCCGGCGCAGCAGAGCCCGCCTGCGCGCCCTCGTCCGCCCCGAGCCCGTCGCCGAAGCTCTTCGGGCTCGGCATCGCCGGCGTGAGCGGGAGCGGGTCCGGCTCGCTCTTGACGACGCCGTGTGCAGGTCCTGGTGTGGGTGAGGGCGTCGGAAGAGGTGACGCGGGGAGGTACAGCTTGAGGTGTGCGTCGATGAGCGACGAGGCGTGCTCCCGCTCTGCAGGCGACAGGACGGAGGTTTTGAAGGTGGCGCGCTGCAAAGGCGAGTGTGAGCAAATGCTGTAGAGGGGATGAAAGGAGGCGCACCATCGCGAAGCCGACCCCGCGGGTCGTGAATGAGAAGACGTCGCGGAACTCGCCATGCGACTTGCCGCACCCCATGGCCGTCATCCGCGCGAGAGTGAGCTTCTTGACGGTCTGCATCGCGATCGAACAGATCCATCAGCTCATCCTGCGCGCACGACACGGAGGGGGCGGGAGGCGCCCGTGCGGACGTACGTTTTTGTTCCTCGCTTCGGCTGTCCCCTCCGGCGCGGCGCTCCCCTCGCTCACGCCCGCGACAGGCAGCGCCGTCCCCTCCCTCTCACTCCTCCCCTTCTCCTCCCTCTGCCCCGGTCCCGCGCCCGCCGCCGCGCCAAGCGCGAACGTCCCGACAGGGAGGCTCGAGCTCCTGGCCATCCCACCCGTGCTCCTCCTCCCCGCGCCAAAGCTCCTCAGCTCGGCAACCGCATCCGCGCCCTCGCCCTCGCCGTCCTCGTCGCCGAGCACGCTCGCGAGGGACGGTGTCGGGCTCGGCGCGCGGCTTCCTCGCCTTTGCATACGCGCGAGGTCGCCGCCGCCGCCGGCTTCGTCGTCCGAGCCGGGGGGCGAGTCGAGCAGCATCGACGAGCGGGAGAGCGTGCGCTGGAAGGCCCTGCCCTGCCCCGGTGCCGCCCCGGGTGCGGACGAGCGGCGTGCAGCGCCGAGGCCCGCAAGGGGCGGGAGGGACGCCTGGCGCGCGAGCGGCCCGTCGCGGTGGAGGGGAACGGACGACGCCGAGCGGGCGAACGGGCGCGCTGCCGCTGCAGCGGGTGGGGGGAACGCGATCCCCGGGCTGGAACGAGGTCGCGCGCGCGCGCGACCGTGCAGGCGGAGCCATCTCTGCTCCTGCACCCGTGGCGTCCTTCGAGAGGAGCGAGGCGATTGCTTTGTCCTTCGCGGTTTGGCGCTTGGGCTTCTTTGCGGGCGGCGGAGGGGCGGGGTCGGCGGAGAGGGTGAAGGCGGACGCGGGAGGGAGGCGGTCTTGCGGAGCTTGTTCGCGAAGAGGTTCTCTGTTCGTTGAGAAGTGTGAGCGGGACTCGGCTGAGAACGAAGGACCGCCTTCGCACCTCGCGGCAAGGGGTCGTCCGGCCTGGGCTTGCGGACCGTAGCGCGGGCGCGCCGGCCGAGCAGGAGCGTGAGCGGCGGACGAGGCGGCTGTGCGGAGGTCGAGGCGGCGGGGTCGAGGTTCTCCTGCTCCTCGGCGAGAGGAGCGAGAGGAGGAAGCGAAGCGAAGAGGATCACCTCCTCACCTGCGTCAGGCGAACATGGTCAGCCTGCTTGCTCGCCTGGTAGAGCAAGGAGAAGACGCACCACCCGCGTCGAGCTTGACGCCGTACCCCTCGCGCCCCTCGCGGCAGAAGGTATCCTCGAACCACTCGACCGTCTCGGGGCAGCGCCCGTCAATGTACACCCTCACGTCCGTCGGCGTCTCGACGTTGACGATCTCAACCTCGGGGTCTCTCGCGCGCCCCTTGCCTTTCCTCCCCGCAGACATGAACGGCGCCTTCTCCTCCTGCGCCGGCGAGCCGCCCCTCCGGACGCGGACGTCGCCCTTGAGCGCGATGGGCGCGCCGCGGAGCATCTCGAGCCCGAGACACATGTCGGCACCTGAGGCGGTGGCGGACGAGGCGGACGAGAAGGGGTCGTCGAAGGGTGAGAGGGAGGATGCAGCGGCGGGAGATGGGGGCGAGAGGGCGGACGAGACGGAGAAGAGGTGGGCGATGATGGCGACGCCTACCGGATGCGCTCGTCCGGGTCAGTGGATGTGCTCGGCGATGAGGACGAGCGCGTATTCACCGTGTAAGGACCTGCCCTGCTCGCTAGTGAGTCTCCCCCTCCACAGGAGCCGACACCCAGCGGCTCCCGTCCCTCCTCCAGCTGCAGCTCCAGCGGCGCTCGACGCGCCGCCAACCTGCTCCTTCTGGCTCATCGACGGGGCTGGAGGCACTGGAGGCGCTGCAGTGCTGTCGAGAGCGATGCGCTTGTGTGACGGGCGCGAGTCGCGTGCAGGCGACGGCCTCTTTGCGCTGGTCCTGGGCGAGAGCGGGTTCTGCGCGTCCCCCTGCGCGGGGTGAGCGTCTAGCATGGCGCGTCTGTCGCGCGTCTATAGAGATCTGGGTGATGAGGAGAGGGCTGCGCCGGTCGAGATGAAGATGCAGCTCGTCCTTCGCCAGTCTCGCGCGCTCCCGCTCTATCCAGCTCTTGCTCCACCCAGACACAGCGACCCATGGCAGACGAACACTCCGGTACCTCTCGCGGGCACGGGCGCGGCAGGGGCGGCGCAGGAGGGCCTCGCACAGGCTCATCAGCTCGCGGACGAGGAGGAGCTCCTGCCGGTCGCGGCGGGCGCGGTGCAGCCAGCGCAGCACAGGAACAGCAGGGCGGCGTCCCCTCGGGTTTGTCTCGCCCTCCTCCAGCCCGCACGAGGCTGAGCTGACCTCGTTCTTCCTCCTCCCTCGCAGGCTCCGTCTCGAAGCTCAAGGCCCAGCTCAGGCAGACCAAGCGCCTCCTTGCCCGCGTGCGTCCTCCTCTCCCTGTACAGCCCAGACGCGCGCTGACACGCCCACCCGCCCGCAGGACGACCTGACCCCCGACGTGCGGACGACCAGCGAGCGACGCCTCGTCCTCCTCGAGGCCGAGCTGGGCAAGGCTGAGCAGAGTAACATCGAGAAGAAGATGGTGCAGCGGTACCGCGGCGTAAAGTTCTTCGGTGCGTCCCTCCCCTCCGCTCCTTCCTCCGCTGCGTCGAACTGACCAGGAGCGATGAACGGCAGAGCGCCAGAAGCTTCTCCGGAGGATCAAGCAGGCGAAGAAGACGCTCGCCGACGTGCCGGAGAGCAGCGACGCGCAGACTGCGCTGCGGGACGCGCGCGTCGACCTGTACTACGTCCTCGTCCGTCCCTCCCCCTCGCCCTCCTGGCCCGCACTAACGACTCTACCTTGCAGCGCTACCCCAAAACCACAAAGTACATCGCCCTCTTCCCCGACGGCGTCTACGCGCCTTTCGTCTCCCCCTCTGCGCTTCCGGCGGACGCGAGCCCCGCAGAGCAGAAGCGGCAGGCCCTCCGCGCGGCGATCCGCGCCAAGATCGAGGGCGGCGAGTTGGGCGAGGAGGCTGAGCTGGGCGAGCTTGGCATTGAAGGCGAGGAGGACGTGCCTGCTGCGGTGGTGCGGCGGGCGGGAAGAGGGACAGGGGCGAAGAGGTCGAGGAGGTCGACGGCGCGGAGCAGGCCGAGCGCGTGGTGAAGAAGCCGAAGAAGGCGCCTGCGCCCGCGGCGGCGGCGGAGGACGAAATGAGGAGGCCGAGGAGGACGCCGACGCGGAGGAGGCGGCGGAGGGCGCCGAGCCCAAGAAGAAGGAGAACCGGAAACAGCGCAAGGAGCGCAAGCGCGCCGAGCAGGCGGCCGCAGCGGCGGGTGGTGCTCCCCCTGCCGAGGCGAAGGCGGCGCCGGCGAAGAAGGAGGCGAAGCGGGAGGACGCGGGCGGGAAGAGCCGCGCGGAGCAGCTGGTCGAGGACGACGATTTCTTTGCATAGCGCTCGTCCTGCACTGCCATCATCTACATCTCCTCTGAGTGTCTGTGTCCGCTGCGCGCGCTGCTCGCTAGTGTAGCAGCGCCTCGACGCCCTCGCACCCCGCTGCCATCCCCATCGCCAGCCCCGCGAAGAGCACCACCCCGCCGTACCTACCCCCTGCTGCGCCGTACGCCGTGTGCGCTGACGCGCCGTGCAGCGGATGCGCGATCAGCGCCGAGGAGATGGGCGCGCAGAGAAGGGCGCCGAGCCCGCGTGTGAAGGACAGGGTGGAGAAGAGGTGCGAGGCGAGGGACGGGTCGTCGCCTGTTTTCGGGTGTCGGGACGCGTTGTTTGCGTGGGGGTACAGTGTCAGCACTGCTCCCTCGGGAAAGCGAAGGAGCAGGACAGCGCAGCACTTACGGACGACGCTATTGATGATCGCCGAGTAGAGCGACGTCCACCCGCCTGATGCCAGGCCCATTACGATCGCAAAGACGAGGAGCGGCGGGAGCGAGGTAGCTGGGCCACGTGGGTTCACGCGTCAGTGTCGTGCGGAAAGGCTACAGGAGAACGAGCGCACAGGCGACGCCCCACAGCACAAGTACAGCGACGGAAGAGGCGAGCATCGTCCCGAAGCCGAGGCGGTGAGGGGAGTGCTTGTCGCTCAGAACACCCATGGCGACGCGAGAGAGGACGCATGCGCCTGTGTTGCTGAGGGTCAGCACAGAGCGCGAGCACCGAGGGCGCACAGGGCGCACCGTTCACGCAAGCCAGGAGGGCGGACCCTTCTGCGCCAGAAAGGCCAAGAGCCTTACTCAAGGAAGGTCAGGAGCCGTCTACGACGGGAAAGAGGGTGACGCACCGAAGCATAGGTAGGCAAGTAGAGCAGGGTGACGAAGTAGCCGAACGCCTGGCCAACTGCGCCGGGGACGAAGCGTTGGTTTCAGAAGGAAGGAAAGGGAAGTAAACGACGTACTGTTCGCAGCGAGGAAGACCCAGAGCTTGACGCTCTTGAGCATCCTCCGCGCCGTCGCCTTCTCTACCGGCGCTTGTGGCGGCTCCTCTGCTGTAACGGCAGGCGAAGCGTCTTCGTCCTTCTTGTCCGGCGAGCCGGCCTTGATATTCGGCGGGAGAGGCAGGCGCGGCCGAATGAGCGGGAGGGCAGCTCCGAGCAGCACAAATGTGGAGACGGACTGCGCGTTGGCTCAGCATCGCTCCGTCGAGGACAGATGGAATGCACCCACAAGCGCCTGGAGCGTTGTTGCTGCGCCGTAGTTCTCGAGAAGGACGTTCAGGATGAACGGGAGGACGAGTCCGCCGGCAGCAGTACCTGTACAAGCTGTGAGAGCGGTACGGCGTGGGGGAGGGAAATAGGACGTACCGGCGAAGCAGACACCGTTGGCAAAACCGCGTCGCTCGACAAACCACTCTTGGAGGAAGAAGAAAGTAGAGTAATCTAGTACAAGCGTTGTTCAGCATAGCGGCAGCGAGAAACAGGAGCAGGGCGTACACGCCATGGAGCCTCCGATCGAGTAGAGCAAGCCCTGCGTGAGGAGGAGTTGCCAAGGCTGCGTGCATAGCTGCTTCAGCGTGTTATTCGGCAGCGCGCCAGGTAGGACGTCGGATGCTCACTGCAGTAGCGAAAGAGCTGAGTAGGAGACTGAGCGAGCAGATGAGGGCACCGAGGCGGATGATGTTGAGGCGCCATCGCGGTCGCGGATTGAGCAGGAAGCTGATGGGCGGGCCGAGGAGGTCTGCCGACGTCGAGTGTCAGCGTAGGTAGGCTTCAAGCTTGAAGAAGCGCGTGAAGCAGACAGATTGCGCCCGAAGAGACGGTTCCGACGAGGGGCAAGAGGGCGCTCGACGCCGAGTGTCCATGTACGCCATGCTCCTGGTAGTACTCTAAGAAGAGACCGTACGACGACGGCAGGCCCCAGATGACCGTCTCGACTGGGTGTGCACGCGGTCAGCGGAGTCAATTCGGGACGAGGTGGGGGATGGAGCGCACTGGAGAAGGCGCCGAGGAGGAACAGGTAGGCTGCTTTGCCGCGGTCCGGCCGCTCGAGTGCTCTGACTGGACGTTCTTCGCCGGGCATTGAGGGCGGATAGGCGTAGTCTCGCGGTTGTGATGCGATGGACGGGGAAGGCGGAGGAGCGGACGAGGGAGGCGAGGGTGGCATTGGCGAGGGCGGCGCTTCGAGATCGTGCGCAGACTCTGTCTGCAGTATAGTCGAGCTGCTCATCTCGTCAATGGAGCTCGAGCGAGGATAGCGAGGGAGGGCAACCCACAGCTTGGCCTCGTCGCTCATCATGGCAGAGAAGTTCAGCCGCTGGAGGGTGAGCGGCGTCCGTGCAGCCCTCGCTACTGACGTGCTGCTCACACTCCGCCTCCCGCAGGACGCTTCCACGGGGGTCGCGCCCTTCCTCGTCCCGCTCCCCGCCGGCAACGACTCGCTGCCGCCCGTCCTCCAGATCCTCACCGTGCCAGTCGCAGCCCTGCTCGGCGGCCTGAGGACCTTCCTCGTCGTGCTCCTCCTCCTCGCCCAACTCATTCTCGTCGAGGGCGTCCTCCGCGTCTTCGTGCGTCTCGTCCTCATCAGTTCGTGGCGCCAGCTCACCGATCTCGTCTGCGCGCAGTCTCCTCTCCCACCCGTCTATGCTGCGTTGAGTCGCGCGTCAAACGCGAGCATCGCGCGCCTGGTTCTCGCTGTCCTCGGCGTCGTCTACATCAAGGTCGAGGCGGTGCACCTCCGCAAGACCGGGTGAGTGCTTCTTGTTGTCCATCGCTTTAGGCCAGAGCTCATCCATCGACTCCCGCAGCCGCTCTCCGCCCGCCGTCCCGTTCGACCCTCGCAAGGGCGACCTCATCGTGGCCAACTCGTCCTCCTACGTCGACCTCCTCTACCTCGCCTTCCGGTGCGTCCCGCCCGTCCCGACCTCAGATGCGCATTCTCTGACACGGTCTCTGATGCGCAGCTTCAACGCTACCTTCGTGCTTCCCATCGCGTCCCCAACCTCGTCCTCGAAGATCTGCGGCTGGCGCAGGGTGACCCTGCTCTCGGCTATCCTCGCGACCGGTCGACTCCCGGAGACGCGCGAAGGCGGCGAGACCCTTGACGAGGCTCTGAAGAATGCGGTCGGGCCGGTCGTGGTCTTCCCCGAGGTGCGCACCTCTTGCCTCTCCCCTTCTCCGGCCGAGACTGACAGAACCTCTCACAGGCCACAACGTCGAACAACCGCGCGCTGCTGAAGCTCGCCGAGCTCGCGACCCCGGCGAACGCGAAGAGCTCGCCCGTCCGCACCTTTGTCCTCGCCTTCAAGTGCGCCCTTCTCCCGCCTGCCTCCCCCGCCGCGCTGACCCTTCTCCGGCAGGTACCCCGCCCCGACGCGCCTCGCCCCATCCCTGACGTACCCGATCCCCTCACCCTCCCCGCTCACCGGCCTGCTCGCACACATCTACACGCTCACCTCGCGCCTGACGCCCTACACGCTCACCACCCGGCGGCTGCACCCCTCTGAGGCGCCGAAGCTGTCCACGGCGCCCCGGAAGGAGGAGTGGGACGCGCTCGCGGACACCCTGGCGGCGACGGCGCGGCTGAAGAAGGTTGGCGCACTGGGGTGGGTCGAGAAGGGGGCGTTTCTGGAGTTCCGGAGGGTGAAACGGAGGTAGAGGCGCGGATGCGATGCCTAGAGTGCGTTCTTCGATTGCGTTTTCGAGTCAAGAGCGTGCCGAACGCGAGATGAGGGAAGGAAAGCGGAGGCTTCCCTCGGCCGCGCTCCCCCCATTCAATATCACGCAGAACGAACGCATGTTGCCACTCGCTAAGACCGTCTACGCCTCAACCGCCTTTCGCAGCTTGACCTTGACGACGCTCCAGCTCGCCTCCGCCACCCCGCGCAGGTTCCACGGCGTCTGCACCTCCTGCACCTGCCCCTCGTCGTCCGTCGCGTATGCCACGAGCGCGACCTCCGCGCCCTCGCCGCCGACGGCGAGCGCCGCGAGCTGCGCGACCTCGGGCGGGACGGAGAGCGACGCGGAGAAGAGCGTCCAGCCCCAGTGTTTGCCCTCCTTCCTCCGCCTCTGGAGGGGGCGGCCCCGCGTCCAGCTCCGCCTCGCTCCAGGCGCCGCCAGGGAGCGCCGCCGCGTGCAGCCGGATCTGGTGCACTTCCGAGGCGGCGATCTCGGGCGTCGCGGAGTGCGCGAAGGGAGATGACTGAGCCGGGACGGGCAGCGGGACGAGGGCGACGCGGACGGATGCAATGGGGATGCCTGCGGGAAGCGGGTCAGCCCGGTTGGGCGTACGGTTGAATTAGAACGCACCCTTCGAGCCGACAGCGTAGCCCTTGACGAGGATCTTCGAGTCGCTCCAGATGTCGAGGATCGCGCCTTCTTCCGGGTCGCAGATCTCGGCATTCAGAGGAAACTCCCTGGAGGGACGTGTACGCTGTAAGCGCCCGTGCGAGACCGAAAGGAGGAGCGAGAGAGCGCACATGAGCGGAGGAACTTGTCTGAGGTGCGCCTCCTTCGTCTCGGGTGTCGCTTCCGGCGGAAGGATCTTGTCTGTAGACGACGATGCGTCAGCATTACCGGGAAGAAGGCAACTCACTGAGGAGAGGCTGACAGTCGCGCTGCACATAGAAGCACTCGCTCTGCGGAATCGCACAGGTCAGCACGGCCCGACACCCGCTCGATACGCGCCCGAAAGCCCGCCGACTCACCTCCTTGTCGCGGATGGCGACCTTCTCCAGCCATTTGACGCTCCTCGCGCCGATCACGCCGGGCACGACGAGACGAAGCGGTGCGCCGTGCGCCTGGGTGAGCGGGGCGCCGTTCATCTCGTAGGCGAGAAGGACGGGACGCTCAGGGTCACTGCGGTGGAGCCAACGAGGTCAGAGACGCCGTCGTGGGGACGAGAGAAGAAAGACGCACAGCGCCATGCGGATTGGCAGCGATGACCCGTAGAAATCGTCGTCCTCGCACTTCTGCGCCGATTCGAAGTGAACATGCAGCTCGTCCGCCTTGCCCTGCGCCTCGACCTGCTCCAGCCTAACGCCGGCCCGAGCGAGTACATCGCGAATGAGGACGCCTGCAGAAGCCAAGTGAGCTTACGACAGGATCGAGGGGAAGCGAGAAACGCACCGCCGTACTGGCAGTTCGAGATTGCGCTCTTCCCCCACTGCAGTCCCTCGGTCTCCTTCTCGGCAGACATCTCCTCGCGCCTGTTCCCCGCACATGCGAGGAGCGCCGTGACCGACACCTTCGGCAAGCGCTTGAGTTCGTCGATTGTGAGGCTGGATGCAAGAGCGGGCAGTCCGGGAGCCTCGGCAACGAGGTGCAGTAAGTAGTCGGACGGCTCGTCGACCCATTCGCCGTGGTTGCGGTGGAAGAGGGTGTCGACGGGGGTCAGGAAGGAGGAGACGAGAGAGGCGGGGGAGGGCTCGGCGTTGAGCGGGTGCTTCGACAGAACGTGCTGAGTGCCGGCCATGGCAGCAGGCTGTGTCTGGAGATCCAGCGGTGTGAGCGCGGAGGACGAGGGCGACTTCCCCCACATCTGCCCCGAAGACGGCCCACTTCGCTCTGCCACAGCAGGATCCGCCGAGATGCTGGGCTCGGCTCGGACACTACTGGTACTGGCATGGCTCGGGCTCGCCAGAGCAGTCCTCGCAGCCCCACCTGTCCAGTTCCCATTCTCATCAGTCGTCTCGAAGACCGACCCCGTTCCTCCGGCTCAAGCGCTCGCGAGGCTGCGACCGCCCGTGCACGCCGACTTAGTGGATGTCCCCGACGTGCGCAGCGGGCGCAAGCTCCTCGAGAACATCCAGGTCCACCACCCACCCGTCGTCCCCGTCGGCGGGAGGCGGTGCACGTCCGTCCTGCTCAAACACGACTTTGCCTTCTCGTACTGTGCGTCCTGGTCTTCGAGCACAGAATGTTGAGCGAACTGACGGCGAAGCCGCCCGCAGACCACCCCGCCGTCGCCAACTTCACCCCGCCGACCGAGTGTGGCACGCTTAGCACCTGGGCGAGCATCGTCCTCAACCTCACTGTCACGTCAAACCCCGGCGGGACGGCGAGCACCTCGTTGAGGGGGTACCGGAGCACAAGCGGCTCGAGGAGGGACTCGGGGCGCGGCGGGGGGAGGGTATTGAAGACGACGTCTGCGGACAAGTGGGCATCAGTAACGGAGAGGGGAAGCGAATAAAGAACGCGAGCTCACCGTGCCGAAGCTGAGCCGTGACAACGTCGCCCTCCGCCGTAAGCGCCGGGTAGCCAGTGAAGAAGGCCGACCAGGAGCTCGCGGCGAGGAGCTGCGCGGCCGTACCGCCCTCGCCGTACGGGACGACGCAGCCGGCGTACTCCTTGAAGAAGCGCTTGGCCAGCCCCTCAATGCGGGCGCGGGCGTCGCGGTCGCGGTGGATCGGCTGCGGGCGGGTGCAGAGACGACAGAGCCGGGGCAAGACTTGTCAGCACAGCTCACTGTAGAAGAAGGAGAGCGAGGGAACGCACCGCTTCAGCGACATGGCGTATCTCAGGCCTGCTGTCGTCAACAGGCCAGTGAACCTCGACCGTTGCGCGGGCGGAGTCGCTCCCCTCGAGCCGCATCGCCAGGTCGAAGTGGAGGCGCCCCCAGCGGTAGGTGCCGGAGAGGAGCTGGGTGCAGGAAAACGGAGGGTCAGCATCTCCCCCTGCAAGAGCTCGCAGTGGCTGTCGAGGAGTGCCTCTCGGCATTCTCCTTGCTCATGGAGACCTCGCTCGCCCCCGGCCGCCCTGAAGGGTAGGCCGGAGGAGGATGGCGCCGGCCGGGAAGCCCAGCCAGCACCCCCTCCAGTGGACGAGCGAGGCGGTGTGCTCGTCGTTCTTCTCACGTGCATCTCTCTCGGCCCTCGCTCGCCCTCGACCGCCCCGAAAGGTAGGTCGAAGGAGGACGGCGCCGGCCGGGAAGCCCAGCCAGCACCTCCTGCAGTGGACGAGCGAGGGCAGGGCAGGGCGGTGCGCCCTCCACGCCGCCCTCCAACTCGTTGACCCCCCTCAGCCCCGCCCAACCCATCGCCCCACACAAGAGAAGAGAGAGAGAGAGAGGAACGCACCGCCTTGACCGCATCCTCCTCTCTCAGCACCCCCACCACGCCATCGCGGTGGAGGGTGAAGATCACCGGCCGCTCCTCCTCCTCCTCCGCCCACGCCTGCTCCTGCGCCATCCGCTCCTCCTGGGACCGCTTCTTCCGCGCATCCCTCCCCCCCCCCGCCCTCGTCCTTCCTCTTCGCCCGCGCGGACCCCGGCCGCTTCTTCCTCTTCCCCTTCTTGCTCGGACTCCCGCCCGGGTTGCTGCCCCAGCCCGGTGCAGACCCGTTGCCCCTCCCGCGTCCACCAAAGCCGCCGCGGCTCGGCGGAGGCGGGAGGCCCGTCCCGCGCGACGTCGAGGCCAGGGGCGCGGGCGAGGGCGAGAGGGGGTAGGCGGGCGAGGCGGGGGCAGAGGCGCCCCACGCCGTTGAAGGGGGAGGAGAGGTACAGCTGTCGGGAAGCTGTACCCCTGGTTCGTCGGGCTGCGGGCGACCGAGGAGCAGTGAGCGTGAGGAAAAGGAGCAAGAGGGCAGACGCACCTCAACGGACGAGCCGCCGCCGCCGCCGCCGCCGGGGGCCCACGCCCCCAGCCAGTCCTCCCCTCCTCCATCGTCCTCGCCCCGCATCTCCAGCCCACTCATCCACCCCCCCGCACAGCCACCACTCCCCCGCCCCATCGCCGACTCGCGCGCCGGCGAGAACGGCGAGTACGACCCCCACGAGCCCCTCGGCGAGGGGGAAGGGCTCGAGGGGTCGGGCCCGTGCTGCATAGGCGCAGCGAGAGCCGCGCTCGAGGGCGCGGCGGTGGTGATCGAGGGGGTGGCGGGGGGAGAAGGAGGAGAGGAAGAGGGCGAGTGGGGAGAGGGGGAGTGGGTGTGTGTGTCGTCCTGCCGTGGTGAGGGCATGCCGCTGGGTCTGTTCGAGAGGCTCTTGAGGTGCTGTACGGGGTGGGGGTGCGATGAGGAAGGGCGAGGTGGGAGGGGAGCGATGAGGATGGGGAGGGAAGGGGGAGCGTGCGGGAAGGATCAGCGCGCGCTCTCCGCCGTCAGAGAGAACACTAGAGCACTTCAAAGAGCGAGCAGACTCACGAGAAGGGGTTGCGCGGGAGGAGAGCGAGGGCCAGCTCGACTTCGCGAGGAGGAGGAGGGGTCGCCCCCGAACCGCGCGCCCCGCTCGATCGTTGAACGGCCGGGTGTTCTGAGCAGATCCTAGCACATCCAGTAGCGGCTCACACCGGCTACCAGCTTCCCACTCGCGCTGAGGAGGACCCTTCGCCTCCTCATCAGCGCACGCGCCCTCGATGGCCGCGCCGCACCGCTCTCGCCGCTATGTTGCTTGCTTGCTTGCTGGGGCTCAGGAGAATCATGCCCACTCGACGATGGTGACCTTCGTCGCTACCATCCGCCAGCTGGGAGGGCACCTTTCCTCGTCCCTGGCTCTCTCTCCCTGCCTCGTTTGCCTTCTCCTCCCGCCTGCTGCTTCGGCTGGCGTTTCCGCCGCAAAAAGCGCACGATCGCCACTTCAACGGCGTTCATTCGCGCCCATCAAGCATCACCAAGGACCTGCCTTCCCACACTCGCCCTCGAGCCGACCGCACCTCCGCACTGTCCGATCTGGCTGGGCTGAAAAGCGGGGCTGACCAGGACAGGAGGCGAGGAAGGGCGGAGACGGGAGGCGGTGCTCCGCGAGGACGAGCGAACGTCGCCCAGCTGGTCGTGTTGAGACGAGAAGCAGGTGGAGCTGTGCAATCGTAGGGAGACAGGTGTAAGCAGCGCGGGCATCAGCTAGGCGTTCAGACCTGCGAGATGGCAGAGCGAATGCTGGCAAGTGCTGGGGAGCGAAGGAGCGGAAGCATGTCTGGGGATCAAGAGAGCGCGGTGAAGAGGCTGAGCGCCTTGGGCGGCGTCCATCTTCGTCCCCTCCCATCGCAGCTCGCGAACAAGCAGCCTGAGGCGGAGCCACCGCCCTCCTCGTCGTCCTCCCACGCCCCTCTTCGCGCGCCCGCCATCGTGCCTTGGTGCTGATACGCCTGCGTCGGCGACGCTCAGAGCGGTGCACTGAGCGATCCTGCCGAACCCCACGCCGCCCAAAGCCATGGTCAGCGCGTTCGAGGTTGCCGACGACGAGGAGCTGATGAAAACGCGAGTGGCGGCGGGCATCGCTGGCGGGCTCGATCGGGCTTCGCGCCCGCTGGAGCACGATGCTGGACTTCTCTGAGCACGCCAAGCTGGCGCAAGGGTCCGGGAGTGCGGCGTGTGCAGTCGCCGAGCTCTGGCTCACTCATCCCGCGCCTCGGGCTGCTCGTCGCTCCCCCACGTGCACGCAGAGGACCAGCTGATGTTCCAGCTCGACAACGTCATCACCGACAAGTACACGGGCGTGTTCTCGACACAGCTCACTGCAACGTTCTACGTGGAGACACCCGACTTTCCCGCGCCGGCTGCTGCAGACCTCATCGTCCCGCTCACGACCAGCAGCAGGAACTCGTCGCAAATGCTGGTCTACCCGGGGCAAGCTTCGATAACAGCTACGCTGCCGATCAACGCTGCCGAAGCATGGCTCGAGATTATCGCGACGGGAGCAGCTGATGAGGTGCGCCTCCTCCCTCTCACTCCCTCCTCTATCTCGTGTTGACCGACTCGCGGCGTCCACCAGGAGTTCTGGTACACCAATGTGCTTGACCGCTGGAGCGAGTACTTTCCCGATGCTGGGCTAATCGGGAAGGGCCCGCTGCGGGAGGTGCAGGTCCGGATAGATGGGCAGCTCGGTGCGCTCGCGTCCCCCTCTTCCACCTTCGCGAGCTCACGCGCAACTTCACAGCCGGCTTCGTTTACCCCTTCCCCGTCATCTACACGGGCGGCGCGAACCCGCTGCTTTGGCGCCCGCTCGCCTCTCTGCGCGCGTTCGACGTTCCCTCCGCGTTCATCGACGTTTCGCCGTTCCTGCCGATGTGCGTCCGTCTCTCTTGCGCGGGTTAAAGATTCTGATTGATCAGCGCGCAGGCTTAGCGACGGCGTCCCGCACGAGTTCGTTTTCTCGGTCCTCGGGCAAGGCAAGGACGGCTCGGTAAACGACAATTGGTGCGGCTCCCTTCAAGTCTTCCCAGCGGCTCGCTGATATGCCGAGACTCGGCACGCGCAGGTTCATTACCGGCGCGCTCCACCTCGTCCTCGATCCGTCCGATCCGCCCGTCCGCACGACAGGCCGCATGCTCTTGTACGACGTCGCGCCCCTCCCGCTCATCATCTCCGCGGGCTTCCCCTCGCCGGATGGGAAGACGCTCCGGACGTTACTGAGCGTGCAGCGGACGCTGGACATCCGCGCTGAGCTGGCGACGGGCGCGGGAAGGAAGGAGGTGCGCGTGTCGCATGAGGTCCGGTTCGAGAACGACCAGTTCTACGACGACTGCGGGACGTACGAGGTGCGTCTGCCTGCTCCCTCACGACCAGAGCCCGCGCTAATTTGTTCTCCACGAGAACAGCGCGCCTCGCAGTCGACGTCGTCGCTGTACACCTCGCAGCACAACAACCGCACCCTCCTGCGGGACGTCTCGTCCTTCCCCCTCTCGCTCACAACGAACTACACCCTCTTCGACTCCGCGCACCGCTTCTCCGCGTCCGTGACGACGTACGCGTACGACCGCGCGTTGTCGCTCCCCCCGGCGCTGGGCGGGATAGAGGGCGCGGCGAAAGTGACGAGGAGCAGACAGGAGGGCGAGGCGGAGATCACCGGACGGGAGGGGGCAAGATCGACGGGGTGGGGGCGGATGGAGGAGCGGTACTCGCTCATGGGCGAGAGGGGGGAGACGTACGAGGAGGTGATCAAGGGTGCGTCGGCGCTGCGTCCCGCTTCTCATCCTCCTCCATGACCAGGCTAACTTGGTGGGACTGGCAGCGGTCAACTCGACCATCGTAGAAAGGCGGAGATCGGGCTCGTTGGCGGATTGACCTCTCGACTGGACGCGGGCGAGTGCGTTGTCCTCAGGTTGTCCTCACCACTGTGTTGCCCAGACAGCTGCTTCAGTACCAGCCGTGGCAAGCACACGAGAGAGCGAGGAGCAGCGCGTCCCACAAGTATGCGAAACGGAAGCTTTTCCGCTCGCACGGAGGCTGTGAGGTGGCGGACAACCGCATCGCAAGCTGCGCGGACTGATGGGGAGGCCTCAGACGGTACTGAAGCATGTCCTGATGCAGTGCACACTCTCGCGCCCGTACTCGAGAGAGACGAGGCGCGTTCGCTGCGTCGGGAGCGGGCGTTCGCTTCGCCCATCACGCTCGTCTCGCCGCCTCTCTCACGAGAGCTGCGATTGGACGCAAGCACAAGGAGCACCTGCGCAGAACAGACCGGCGCTCCTCGCAGCCCTGCGCGCGCTCTCACCGCCGACCTCTGCGGACGAGTGTCCCCTCCCGCTGATGGACTCGAACAACCCGCAACTCACCCAGACGTCTCGTGAGTCCCGCGCAGCTGCATCGTACACCCTGTACGAGGTTGCCTGAGCTGACGCGGACTCCCGCGAAACAGCCGTCGTCGCCAGCGAAATGGCCTCGCTCCCCCTCGCAACGGCCTCCGCCGCCGCAACTCCGCTCGCGCAGGAGGCGAGCAGCTCAACCCTCGCGGACAACACGCCGACTACCAGTACAAAGCAGCACTCGCCCCCCGCATCCTTCGGGAACCACGACCTCCCGTCCACCAGCACCCCGTCCGCCGCCGCGCCCATCGCTTCCACCGAGCAGAACCTGCACAACTCGACCACCACCGCTACGAGCGATGTCAGCAACCCCACAGCACCCGACTCTGCTCTCGCAAGTGCGCCGGCCATCTCGCTCGACATGCACAAGCAGCCCGAAGCCGCGCTCGACCCGCCTGCGGAGAACACGCCGATGGCGGTCGACGAGCCCGCCGCGGATGCGGACGGCGAGGTGCGGGTTGATAGCCTCGTCGCGAGCGAGGGCGGGCCCGTTGATGCGACGGTCGGCGACGGCCCGCTCAACCCGGGCGAAGTGACCAGACAGACGACGATGGCGGGCGAGGGAAGCGCCGCGGACAACGTCACCGCCGGCGCGAAGGCTTCCGGCAGTGGCACCCCGCTCGATGCGGCAACACCCGTTAAGCAGGCGCCGCTCGCACCGACCGCCGAAGGCAGCGCAGGCACGGCCGCCGCGCCCGCTACGACCGGTCTCGACTCGCCGTTCGCGTCGCCCAAGATGCGCGAGGCGACCCCGTCGGAGACCGCCTCCGAGGCGGCGAGCGCCGCAGGCCCCGCGGTCGCGCCGATGAACGTCCCGCCCCCGCCGAGCTCCGCCACTGCTGAGCTCGCGCACCCTCTCTCGGCGTACCCGTTCGCGAACACCTCCCTCGTCCCCGCTGCCTCGACCTCGACCAAGCCCTTCTTCTTCACCAACTTCCCGCCCATCGAGCTCACCGTCTCCTGGGCGCGGAGCAAGCGCGGCGACGACCCCGAGGCGGACATCGCCCTCGACCGCGAGGCGGGCTACTTCGTCACGGGGAAGGACCTCACCGAGAGCCGCAAGCGCGAGGCCGCGCGCATGGCCAAGGTCCGCAACCGCCTCACCGACATGGGCCTCGCGGCCGACGGCTCGGTCATCCCCGTCGCGGCGCCCGTCGAGCCCACCGCTGGCAAGCGCAAGGGCAAGGGGCGCGCGGCTCCCGCGGCTCGCGGTGGGTCGAGGAGCCGGGAGGCGTCCAAGGGCGTCGACGGCGCGGCGCCTACCGGTCGTCGCGGCGGTCGCCAATCGAAGGCGTCCGCGTTGCGCGAGTGCAGCCCGACGAGGTTGACGAGCTTGAGGAGATCGACGTCGACGCGCCCCGCCCGTCGAGGGTCAAGGCGAAGAAGGCGGCGGCGGCGGCGCCGCGCTCGCCGACCCCGCCGCCGCCTGCTCCCCCTCCTCCGCCCCCTCCTCCCGCCGTGTTCAAGGCCGACCTTGCCTTCAGTGCGTCGGCGTCCTTCCCTTTTCGCTACGAACTTGCTGTTCTCAGCCGAGCTCCACCTGACCTCGTCTTCACGTTCCGAAGCCCTCCTCCAGGACGACCTGCAGACCTCGACGCCTATGTTCCTCGAGCCGCACCCCGCCTTCATCGACCACCTCGACCTCCCGCCGCACTACCTCCCCGCGGGTGTCGACCTCGACTCGCTCCCCGCCGTTACAAAGCCGAACCCGATCATCGCCGCCCGCCTCGCCGCCGCCGCTGCGCCTCCCGCCGCGCCTGCCGACGCCGCTGCGGCACCCTCGCCGGCGCTGGGAGCGCAGGCGGACGGCGACGACGCGTTCATGCGGGATGAGTACGAGGCGGACGAGGACATGAAGCCCGTCAACGGCGACGGCACTTCCGTCGCAGACGGCGCCGCCGGTGCGGGAGCGTCGCCGGACGCCTCGAGCGCGGCTGCAACGCCGAAGCTGTCGACGGAGGCGACGCCGGCCTTCGCTGCTGACGCTGCCGCGCCCGTCGAGGCGACGTCGAGCGGGAGGCCGAGCCGCGCGAGCACCGCGGGCAAGCGCGCGCGCCAGACCGAGGACGACGGCCCGAAGCCGACGAAGCGCAAGAAAGCGCGGAGTCGACGGTCGGGTCCGAGGCGAGCGAGGAGATCCCGCTCGGCCCGCCGGTCGAGTACGTCGTGCAGCAGACGACGTGCTTGTCGAAGAAGGTCGACGGGCAGGTGCGCTGCTGGCAGTGCATCGCACGCAGCATCGGCCACGGCTGCTCGTTCATGGGCATCCGCTCGTTCGGCGTCGATTACCTCGGCCGGATCGTCACGCCGCCGGTGTTCCGCTCGAGCACGGAGCCGGACGAGGTGCCCAACCTGGACAAGCCGTATACGTCGCCGATGACCAAGACGCAGAGCACGCTGCTCAAGACATGGCTCGCGCGCGAGGTCATCAAGATCTGCGACCGCGAATGGAAGCACGCGACGGACCACAACACGATCAAGGTCCGCAACGACCTCGTCACGCACTCGACGTGCGACACGTGCAACACGGTCTGCATGGGCGCCGAGTGGATCTGCAAGACGTGCGGCCGGACGGCGTGCCCGCTCTGCTTCGAGCGCCTCAAGCAGTTCGAGGCGACCGAGGCGGCGGGCGGGTCGGTCCCGACTACGGCCGACAACCAGCGGCGCCGCAAGTGTGTCGCGAAGAAGCGCGGCAAGGAGCACTCGGGCGGCGAGAGCCACCGCCCGGCGCAGTTCGTCCCCGTCACCCGCCTCGACGCGAGCAAGCTCGAGCGCATGCGCCAGGTCGCGCGCAACTGGCACGGCGCGCACAAGCTCCAGGCGTCCGACCCCAAGGTCGTCCAGTACATCATGGAGAAGTTCTGCATCAAGTCGAACCTGCGCGAGTACGATGCCGACACGCACCGCGTCTGGACGATCGCGCACCGCACGTTCGACGAGCCGTTCTTCTTCGAGGTGTGGCGCCGCGGCGAGCCGATCCTCGTCCGCCGCTGCCCGCCGCGCGACCTCGCCAAGTTCACGCCCGACTTCATCGCCGAGAAGTGGGGCGACCACAAGATCGACGTCATCAACAACCGCGACCCCGACATCGTCGAGCAGTGGACCGTCAAGGACTTTTTTGGCGCCCTCCAGACGCGCGAGAAGCGCCGCAGTGACGCGGCAGACAAGGACAAGCGGACGTTCCGCATGGACGACTGGGCGCGCCCGGCGCAGTGGTTCAAGGAGTATAAAAGTCTGCAGGAGGCCGTGCGTCTCTTTCCCTTCCTTCCTGCTCGAAGCAAGGCTGACGCGCTCGCCCCGTCTCGCGCAGTTCCTCTCGTTCCTCCCGCTCCCGAACGTCTTCCACCCCGATGGCGTCCTCAACTGCATCGGCCACACGCCGGACAACGCCGCGCAGCCGCAGCGCGGCCCGCGCCTCATGTCCTCCTGGGACACCGACGCCGCGACGCCGACGATCAAGCTGCAGAGTGCGCCCTGTTCTGCTCCCTTCTCCCATCAGTCGAGCTCACCATGCGCGCTCGCAGCCTCCAACACGGACATCGCGAGCTACATGTTCTGGGGCGGGCGCGACCCCGTCACGGGCAAGGCGCTCCGCATTCGCTGGGACGTGTTCCGCGAGGAGGACATTCCGAAGGTGCACTCGCTCGCCCTCCGTTTGCTCCTGAACGACCGTTGACACTTGCACCCCTGCAGCTCCGTGACTTCTGCTACGACCTCCTGCACTCGCAGCAGCCGAAGGGGACGTCCAACACCAAGTTCCGCGAGCTGCACGACGACCCGCTCCTCTCGCCGACGATGTACCTCACGAAGAAACAGCGCGCGGCGCTGTACAAGCGGTCGGGCGTTAAGCCGTACCCGATCTACCAGTACATGGGCGACCTCGTCCTCGTCCCGGCGGGGTGCGTCATTCTTCCTCCCTCATTTCGCGCTCAACAGTCAGGGTTCTGACCAACTCGTCCACGCCCGCAGCTGCCCGTACCAGGTGAGCAGCTGGATCGACCACATGAACCTGTCGATCTCGTTCCTCGCCGGCTCGCGCGTCACCGCTGCCATGAAGAGTGCGTCTCGCCTCTCCGACTCTCGCAAGCTTCCACTGACATCGTTACTCGCGCCACGCACAGCTTCCGTCGCTTGCCAGAACGCGACGCGCGAGCGCACGCTCTGGTACCGCGACAACATCCAGCTCGAGACGCAGCTCTTCTACACCTGGGTGCGCTCCCCTCTCGTCTTCTCCACCGTTCCCCTCGCTGACGAGTGTGTGTGCCGAGCAGATGTCGTGCGACGCGTTTGACCGCGCCGGCAAGGTCGGCACCAAGACGGTCCGCGGCAAGCTCAACTGGCCGTTCCCCAAGGACGACACCAACCGGCCGATCATCCCTCCCGATGAGGAGAAGCGCCTCGCCGACCTCGCCGCCATCGAGAAGCGCGGCAGCGAGATCAGCGCGCGCCTCAAGGCCGAGTCGTCGCAGAAGGCGAAGGAGGTGAAGGGGAAGGCGCAGTCGTCCAAGGCGGAGTCATCCAAGACGGTGAGCTTCGAGACGCTGATGCGCGCCAAGGCGACTGCTGCTTCCGCGGCTGTTGCTGCGGCACCTGCGCCCGCTCAGCTCCTCCCGGCGGCTGGCACGGCGGGCGAAGCCGCGCCTAGGCAGGGGGAGAGGACGATGATCACGCACAGGCGTTCCGACTACCCCGCAATGCGTGCCGCGCAGGACGCAGCGGCGGCGGAGGCGGCGTCGTCGCAGCTGGCGGCCGTCCAGCCTCTCCCGGAGGCGAGCGCAGCAGGCCAGGGCGCGTCGATGGCGTCCGTCCTCCCCGCTGCTCCGCCTGCGCACGCCTCGGCCTCCGCAGAGGGCGCGCCCGCCGCTGGTCCGTCGGGTGCACCGTAGGGTCAGCCTCCCCCTCTCCCCCCCTCGCGTGTCGAGCACGCCTCCCCGTCCGCTTCCCCTTGCATGGCAGTCCTTTCTCCTCCCGCTGTGTCGTACGCTTCCCCGTGCAGTTCATTTCGCTTCGCACGTACTTTCTCGCGCGTCTCAGGCAAGTCGGTGATTGAGCAAGCTGGAAGGCGCTTTGTCGTCGAGAGACCAGGCGCGTGTACGCGAGGAGGAGGACAAAGGGTCGGGTCGACGGCCAGCTTCGTGCAAGCTGTGGAGCGCGTCGATGCATCGCAAGAAGGTCTTCGAGATGCCTGGACTCGCGCAAGACGCGTGCACGCGAGTGAGACGACGTGCGCCGCCTCATCACGCTGATGAGGTCGGCCAGGCGAACTTGAAGGCGCGGTGAGACGATCGCATTTCAAGCGGCCAGCAGCCGTAGCAACTGCGTACTCAGCATGGACGCGTTGAGCGAAGGAGAAGACCAAGCGAGCTGAGCGGCGCCGGAGAACGCGACGAGGACAAGGGCGAAGAGAGCGAGGACAAGGTGAGGAGGCGGTGTGAGCGGGAGGAGCGCGCGCTGGACGGGGATCTGCGCCCGCGCAGAGTTCTTTGTGATCGATCGACGCGCCGTTGACAATCCTCGCCGCCAACTGCCCGCGCGCGACGCGTCGAGGAGCGGTCCGAGCACCTCGCCCTTGTCTTCTCCCGCTCTTTGTGCTGCTGGACGCGGGCTGAACTGACTTCTTCCGACGTCCATCGACAGTCCTTGCCGGCGCAACACCACTCGAGCCACCACGAAGCGCTCTTCGCCATCATCCAACCCTCCGCCGCGACGCGTCTTCCCCGCTTCACCCCCTGGGACCGTTCCGCCGAGTCTTCCGCTCAGATGCCGCCCCTCGCAGCCGCTCCTCCTCCTCTCACTCACCCTCGTCCCGTCCATCGCCCCGCGCCGCTCCTTCACCAGCCGAGTGCACCCTCCTTCCTTCGGCCTTCCCAAATCGCCTCGCCGTCCTCGCCCGCCAGCATGCGCGCCTCGACCTCGCGCGACACGCTCTTCGGCGACGCGTCCGTCGCCGCCCCTGCGCCCGCCGCCCTCGGCGCGAAGCCGTTCAGCATGGCGGAAGTCGCGGCTGCTGCGCTCGCGCGTCCCAGGACCGTCGAGCCGTGGGCGGAGCGGGACGACCTCGCAGAGTGCCCGTCGTCCCCCTCGTCGTGCGGCTCGCCGTCGCTGCCGAACTCGCCGTTCAGCGATGCGACGTCCTGCGCGATGACCCCGTCGTCCTCGGCCGGGTCGTTCTGCCTCCCCCCGCCCGCGCACCACCTCCCCTCCTTCGCGTCCGCATCGACCCTCGCACACTCCGCCTCCGCACCCGCCCTCTCGACGGTCCTCCCGCCGCCTCCACCGCCGAAACCCGTCGCGAACGATCCCGCGAACCGTCTCTGCGCCGACCCTGCCCGTTAGCAACGACCCTGGCACGGCGCCGACTTCTCGCTCAAGCTCCTCTTCACCTCGGGCAACGTCCCCGTCGCCAACTCGCACTCGCCGACGTCCGAAGAGCCGGAGCACACCCTCCCGCCCGCGTTCTTCCCCTCGCAGCGCATCTCGTTCTCGCCGCGCCTCCGGATCGCGTCGGCCGCAGGGCTCGCGTTCTCGTCGCTCGGCGGGATGCACCTCGGCGTGACGGGCATGTGCGAGACGCTCGACGGCGACGGCAACGTCAAGTCGAAGCGCATGATCGCCGACTTCTGCATCGACCTCTCGAGCGGGCTCCGTATCTGGAAGCGCGACGCCGAGACGGCGCGCAAGGCGGCCGCGCAGCGCCTCGGCCGCGTCGACCTCGAGGACGACGGCGACACGCGCCTCCCGCCTGGGACGTATGTCCTGCCGCTCAGCATGAAGGTGCCCAACTCGGACCGGCTGTGCGTTCCCCTCCCTCTCCCTCTCTCCGCGCGCTCCTCCTGATTCGACTCTCGCTCGCAGCCCGCCGTCGTTCGAGTGCGCCCAGTTCCGCATCTCGTACACGATGTCGATCGCGCTCTTCTCGGCGCTGAATAACTCGAACGGGACGCCCCGGCGCCTCAAGGTCTTCTCGGTGCCGTTCCACGTCCTGCCGTCGACGCTCCGGCGCCGGCACCCGAGCTGCCCGTCCTCACGCACGAGTACCGCAAGGGCGTCTTCGCGTCGCTGATGCAGACGCTCACGCTCTCGTCGCCCAAGCCGCACGAGACGGGCTTCCACATCGTCTACCCGTCGCTCCCGACCTCGCACTTCTCGCCCGGCGCGCATGCGTCGATCCCCGTCTCGCTGCGGATCGTCGACCGCCCGCTCGAGCCGACGGACCTGTACATCCGGCTTGCGCTAGTCCGCAAGACGTACGTCCGCGAGTCGCCGCAGGGCTCGCTCGCGCAGGCGATCGAGGACGAGTGGGGCCTCGGCGCCGGCGTGTCGCTCGCGGCGCTTGGGTACCCCGAGGAGGTCATCGTCGACCCCTGGTGCAAGGAGGAGGAGGAGATCGTCTCGCGGTGGGGGTGGGTCCCCTATTCGTCGCGCCCGGGCGCCGACCCGAGCGAGAAGGCCGAGGTCGTCATCAAGGACATCTCGCTGCCGCTGTGTGGCGCGGACGGCCGCGGCTGGAGCCACGGCTACTCGACCTCGCTCGACCTCGAGCCGACGTCCGTCCCAACCTCGACGCACGGCGAGTGCTCGTGGTTCTCGCCGGCGTTCCGTGCGCGCCCGCCCGTCGCCAAGGAGTACGGCAAGCACGTCCACGTCTCGACCCGCTTCTTCCTCTCGATCGAAGTCGGGTTCGCCTCGCCCGCTTTGCGCGACACCCTCGCGGCGCTCCAGGCGCAGTCGCCCGACCTGGAGCTCCCGCGCGCGAACGCGTTCACCGCGCCCGCCTCTCCGCGGACGAGCGTCTTCTCGGGCCAGTCGACGAGCAACCCTTTCTTCGTCCCCTCGTCGCGCTCCTCGTCGCGTGCCCCGGCGCAGAGGCGACGCCGGCAGGCGCGCTCCCCTTCCCGGGCAAGCTCCGCGAGCTGTTCATCCCCATCACGGTGGGGAGCGTCGCCGAGCCGGGGCTCGCGTGCCTCGTCGCGACCGAGGGCGAGACGGCGCAGCGGAGGCAGGAGCGCGAGGCGCGCGAGGAGCGCGGCGAGGACGCCAGCGCGGTGCATGGCGAGGGGCCCGAGGGCGCGTGGATGTGCGCGCCGCCGCGGTACGAGGACGCGCTGCGGAGCGCGCCGGCGTACGTCTGCGCGGCGCGGCCTTCCCAAGGACACTCTTTCTCTCCCTTTCGTTTTTCTCCCTCGCATGTCGCACCCCTTTACATCGTTGTTCTTGCACTCCCTCTTTTCCCGCGCAGGCCAGGTCGCCGCGCCCCCTTTGTACGCCATAGCACCTCCCCCTCCGTCTTTCCGGGTTGTATCGCTCTCCGTAGTTGGATCTCCCTCATGTCAACAGCAGTAGTCTTCCGCAGTCTTCTCAACAGTCCTCAGCGAGTCGCAAGGAAGTCGCGCTACACTGCACAGATAAGTCGCCCGCGCCCCCCCCCCTAGTCTCTACGCACTACGCAACGCCCATCTTCCGCGCGCGGTCCCGCGCAATAGCCCACATCTCTCCCAGTCCGCGGGCGAGTTCCGCGCGCCAGGCCTGCGAGCCGGCGGGGGAGACGCGCAGCCGCGCGCGGAGGTCGCTCAGGCGCGGTTCGGGCGTCGAGGGCGAGGGAGGGGGGAGGGGGAGGGACAGGAGGGACTGCAGGCGGTAGAGTAGGTCAGTATGCGGTCGGTGGGCTGACGGGCGCGGGGCGGGGTGACCGGGAGCGAAGGCGGGGTGGGAAGGGAGGAAGAAGCGGGAGACGCACCTCGATCTCGGGGACGATTTCGGCGCGTGCTCGGCCATTGACGAAGGTGATGAACCGGAGGCCGGGGAACGCGTCCTCGTAGAGTGAGTTGAGGACCTGCGGGACGGGGACAGGGAGATGAGCGTGAGAACAGTCGCACACTCGGACCACTTCTGCCCATCCCGGCCGACCGGGCGGGAGACGAAGGGCGACGACGCACCTGTAGCCGCTTGAGAACCTCTCCCGGAGTGCCCTGCTGCCCCTGCTTGGGCCCCTGCTCGCCTGCACTCGCCTGGCTCAAACCCTTGGTCTCGCCGATGCGCGGGTGCGCCGCAAGGAAGTCTGCGCGGTCCTCTACGTCCCAACCGTCGACGATCTCCTGTGCGAGGTCGATGAGCTGGGCGTAAGAGGACGGGCGGGCGGAGACGGGGAGGGCGGCGATGCGGGCGTGGAGTTGCGGGGCGAGGAGGTGCTTGAGGGGCGGGGAGGGTTCGAGGAGGGTTTCGAGGACGGGGATAGGGTGCCGGGGAGGGCGAGTGGACGAGGAGGTCGATGCGCGGCGGCGGGAGCGCGTCCATTGCGGAGTTGGGCGACGAGGGGGCGGTGAAGGCGAGGGAGAAGGGCGAGGACGGGGTGTTCGAGTAGTGGGGGTGCTCAAGGTGTTGGTGTGAACAATCGGGGCTGGTGCGGATGGCTGCTCGCGCGCACGGTGGAGGAGAGCCGAAGATAGGGCGGCGAACTGGGGAGGTGATGAGGACGATCTCGCTGGATGCCGCTCGAGGCGGGGTTGCTGTGCGCGGGTGTGCTCGTGAGAGTAGCTGAATGTGCCAGTGTCTACTCGGCTGTTCACCTGAAAAGGTGTGCTGGTTGCGGGCAGACCTTGGGCGGCGACCCTCCGCCTCGGCCGCCTTGCCTCCCGCGCCCTCACCCGCTCCCACTCAGAGCAGCTACTCTACAGCTCGCTAGTCTACCAGACCTCCACAGGGCACCCTCGAGCACCTCCCACGTCGCCGCACCCCGCCGTCACCTCGTTCGCCTCTCCCCCCACTCTTTCCCGACTTTCCCACAAACTCCAGTCCACCGCTGCCATGGCCCCCTTGCCCGCCCTGATCATCGTCATGGGCGCATCTGGATGCGGGTGCGCTGCCTGCCCTCGTCCACACATGCGCGCTCGCTGACCTCGTCCTTCCCCGGTGATCCTCCGCCAACCTTCTTCGACTTGCTCCTCGCCCGCACCACGTCATGCACCTTCGTCTCTCGTGCACCCGCTCACGCCACCTGTAGCAAGTCGACCATCGGCCTCAACATCGCAACAGAGCTCGGCATCCCTTCGTCGACGGCGATGACCTGCACCCCGCGGCCAACGTCGCAAAGATGTCGAGCGGGCACCCTTTGAACGACGAGGTATGCTCCGCCGACTGCTCACAAAATCGACCCGGCTGACATACACGCGCCCGCGCACAGGACCGCATTCCCTGGCTGCACCGCATCCGCGAGACCGCCATCCTCCTCACCTCTCCCGCCGGGCTCGCCGCGCTCGACCGCCCTGAGCACCCGCCCTCCCCCGCCGAGGTGCACTCGCGCAGCTCTCGCACGAGCTCGCCGCAGCGGTGCAGCACGTCCAGCCTGCGGCGCTCGCTGCGCGCGCAGAGCGCACCAAGGCGGGCGTCGTGCGCCAGCGCGAGGCGTGCGTCATTGCGTGCTCGGCGCTGACGGTCCAGTACCGCAACCTTCTTCGTGGGGAGGAGGCACGATTCACGCTGCCGGATGGGAGGGAGATTGTCTCCGAGACGCACCTTGAGCCGCACATCGAGACGTACTTTGTCTACCGTGCGTCGCCTCTCCCGCTATCTCTGCTGTGTTGTCGATGCGACAGGGTGACGTCAAGCCGAGGCACTGACGCTCTACTCGCTGCGCGCAGTGCACGGCACCCGCGCGCTCCTGCTCAAGCGGATGGAGTCGCGCGCGGGCCACTTCTTCAAGGCGAGCATGCTCGACAGCCAGCTCGCGACGCTGCAGCAGCCGAACGAGACGGACGAGGTCAACGTCGCGGTCGTCAAGCTGGGCCAGGGCGCCGACGAGGCGGACGAGCGCGGGATCGAGGCCGTGTGCAGGGATGCGGCGGAGCGCGCGCGGAGGATGGTCGGGTAGAGGAACGTATGCCGTGCATGTATCTATGTCGTAGAGTCCTCTCGCCGTGCTTGAGCATGTTTCGCTGCGGAGATGTTGCACGCGCCGCGACGCGAGCGGGGGAAGTTCGCGTCGACGAGGGGAAGCGGCTCCTCCCTCCATCGACGCTCTCCACCGCTGCGATGGACGCCGAACCTGCTGCCAAACGCCCGCGCCTCTCCCAGGGCGAGCCCGCGCGCCAAACGCCCGCGCCTCTCCCAGGGCGAGCCCGCGCTTGCTGCAGGCGAGCCCACCGCCGCCGCAACGACGTCCGCCGCGCTCCCCGAGACGAACCAGACAGAGGCGGGCGTTCCCGACGAGGACCACGCCGCGCCGCCGTCGACGGCAGCCGGCGCGCACGCCAAGCCTCTCAGCGCCCTCTTCGCCGCCAAGAGCCCCTCGCCGCGCAAGAAGAAGCAGCACGCGCTCAACCTCGATGCCGCTGCCAAGGGCAAGGGCAAGGCCCGCAGCGGCAAGGACGACGACAAGGAGAACTTCACTGCGCTCCTCGAGCGGCTCAACAACGAGAGTGCGTCTACCCGCCCGTTGTAGACGGGGGAAATACCCCTCGAGCTCCTCCTCGTCTCGACCCGCTCAAAGCACCCGCTGACACACTCGACGCCCCGCACAGCTTCGACCGACGAGCAGGAGAAGTGGGGCCGCCCCGCTGCCCCGAAACTGAACCCGCAGCGCGACGGACTCGGTGCGTTCCGCTCGCCCTCGCCGCCCCACTTCCTCTCTCCGCGGTGCGCTGACCCTCAGACGGCGCGCGCAGTCTTCCAGCAGATCGACATCGAGGAGCATTCGGCGCCCGGGGCTGGGCCGACCATCCGCGCGTTCGGCGTGACCCAGGTGCGTCGCGCATAGTCTCGCTCAGCACTCCGCTCGACCGGGCGCTGACCTTTTGGCTCTTGCGGCGACTTCGGACAGGGCGGCAACTCTGTCCTGCTGCATGTCAAGGGCTTCCTGCCGTATTTCTGGGTCGCGGCGCCCAAGGGGTTCACCAACTCGGACTGCGTGCCGTTCCTTGAGCACCTCAACGTGCGTTACCGTCGTTCTGGCGCTCTCGCAGCTCGTTCGACGCGCTGACGAGCTCGTCCTCTGACGATTCTCACCTGCAGACGAGCTACTTCAACGGGACGCGGCCAGTCCGGTCCATCTCGCTCGCCAACAAGCGGAGCCTGTGGGGGTACAAGGGTGAGGCGGTGTCGCCGTTCATCAAGATCACGGTCGTCGACACGAAGAGCTACCCCAAGGTTCGGAACGGGTTCGAGCGGGGCGAGGTCACGTACCGCGACTTCTTCGATGGGTCGGCGCTCATGACCTTCGAGAGCAACATTGCGTACACGCTCCGGTTCATGATTGACCACCATGTGCGTCTGCTTCACTCTCTCCTGGTAGTGGGCGTGGGCTGATGCGGTGAGCGCAGATCGTCGGTATGAACTGGCTCGAGATCAAGGCGGGCGGGTGGCAGTACAAGCGCGACAAGATCTCGAACTGCCAGTACGAGATCGAGTGCGAGTGCGCCCTCTCTCCTCTCTCTCGTCCGCCTCCTCGAGCGCGCTGACGAGACGCGCGCCGCGCAGGCACACGGCGCTGATCTCGCACGAGGCGGTTGGCGACTGGTCGGGCGTTGCGCCGCTCCGCATCCTGTCGTTCGATATCGAGTGCGGGGAGGAAGGGCATCTTCCCCGAGGCGGACAAGGACCCCGTCATCCAGATCGCCAACATGGTCACGCGGCAGGGTGCGTTGTCGGGCGCGGGTTGCGAAGGCTGTCTTCACACTCGGCAAAGGACTGACCTCCTTCGTGCCGGCCTGCGTGACGTGCAGGCGAGAGCAAGCCCTTCATCCGCAACGTCTTCACGCTCAACACGTGCGCGCACATCGTCGGGTCCGAGGTGCTCGAGTTTGAGCGCGAGAAGGACCTCCTCTCGCAGTGGCGCAAGTTCGTCGAGGAGGTCGACCCCGACCTCATCATCGGGTACAACACGAGCCAGTTCGATATCCCGTACCTCGTCGACCGCGCAAAGGCGCTCAAGGTTGCCGACTTCCCGTACTTCAGCCGGCTGAGGGGTGCGTCGGGGTCCGCTCCTGCAGCTCGTCTCGCAAGCTGCTCTGAATGGTGACTGATGAGAGCCTCCCCCGGGTATACAGGCGTCAAGACCGAGGTCAAGGACACGCACTTCTCGAGCAAGGCGTACGGCACGCGCGACTCGAAGGAGACCAACATGGACGGTCGCCTCCAGCTCGACATCCTCCAGGTCATGCAGCGCGACTACAAGCTCCGCTCGTACACCCTCAACTCGGTCTGCGCGCACTTCCTTGGTGCGTCGTCTTCGAGGGCTTCCGTTCCTTCGCTCCTGCAGGGCGCTGGAGCTGATTGACTTTTCCGTCGCGGCTGCACAGGTGAGCAGAAGGAGGACGTGCACCACTCCGTTATCACGGACCTGCAGAACGGTAACGCCGAGTCGCGTCGCCGTCTCGCCGTCTACTGCCTGAAGGTGCGTCGCCCCCCTCATCCTGCACGACCTTCCTGACCCACGGCTCTCCGCCCTCGCAGGACGCGTACCTCCGCAGCGGCTGATGGACAAGCTCATGTGCTTCATCAACTACACCGAGATGGCGCGCGTGACGGGCATCCCGTTCAACTACCTTATCTCGCGCGGGCAGCAGATCAAGGTCATCTCGCAGCTGTACCGCCAGGCGCTCAAGACGGGCTACGTCGTTCCGGCGCTGAAGCAGGAGGGGTCGGACGAGCAGTACGAGGGCGCGACGGTCCTCGAGCCCGAGCAGGGGTACTACGACGTCCCGATCGCGACGCTCGATTTCGCGAGTCTGTACCCGTCCATCATGCAGGCGCACAACCTCTGCTACACGACGCTGCTCGACGCGCGCATCGCGCAGACGCTCGGCCTCAAGGAGGACGAGGACTACGTCCGGACGCCCAACGGCGGTACGTCCCCCTTTCCTCTCCCTCCGGCTCTCCGCACGCGCCGACCCGGCAGCTTGCACGCAGACCTCTTCGTAAAGGCCTCCCGCCGCAAGGGCCTCCTCCCAACCATCCTCGAGGACCTCCTCGCAGCGCGCAAGCGCGCGCGCGCCGAGCTCAAGAACGAGAAGGACCCGTTCAAGCGCGCCGTCCTCGACGGTCGCCAGCAGCTCGCGCTCAAGGTGCGTTGCCTCTTCCTTCGCCCGCTCCCCTTCGTTTGGCGCGCTGACGAGGAAGGGGCGGAGCGCAGGTCTCGGCGAACTCGGTGTACGGATTCACGGGCGCGACGATCGGAAAGCTGCCGTGTCTGCCCATCTCGATGTCGGTCACGGCGTACGGCCGCGAGATGATCGACAAGACGAAGCAGGTGCGCGCGCCTGCCTCCCTCGTCTTTGCGCGAGCTGCGCCGTTCGGGACGCTGACGCTGGGAATGTGCGCGCAGGAGGTGCAGGACCGGTACAACACGGCGAATGGGTACGACTACGACGCGACGGTCATCTACGGCGACACCGACTCGGTCATGGTGCGGTTCGGATGCCCCGACCTCGAGACGGCGATGAAGCTCGGTGCGCCCTTCCCCTCCTCTTACCGCGCGAGCTCAGGCTGACGAAGGAGGGACAGGCGCTGAGGCGGCCGAGTTCGTCACGAGCAAGTTCGTCAAGCCGATCAAGCTCGAATTCGAGAAGGTCTACTTCCCGTACCTCCTCATCAGCAAGAAGCGCTACGCGGGGCTGTACTGGACCAAGCCCGAGAAGTACGACAAGATGGACACGAAGGGTATCGAGGTGCGTGCCGCGCTCCGCTGTCTGCGTACTGCCTCCCGAAGAGCATAACGCTGACTGAAGATCGTCGATGCACGCTCAGACGGTCCGCCGCGACAACTGCCGCCTTGTCGTGACGGTCATTGACACGTGCCTGCGCAAGATGCTCATCGAGCGGGACGTCAAGGGCGCCGAGGCGTACGCCAAGCAGGTCATCTCGGACCTCCTGCAGAACAAGGTCGACCTCTCGCAGCTCGTCATCACCAAGGCGCTCGCCAAGGCCGACTACGCGGCGAAGCAGGCGCACGTCGAGCTTGCAGAGCGGATGAAGAAGCGCGATGCGGGCTCGGCGCCCGCGATGGGCGACCGCGTTGCCTGTGCGCCCGCCTCTGCTCCTTCTACTCGCGCACGAGGCTTACAAAGCACGCCTCCCCGCCCGCAGATGTCATCATCAAGGGCACGAAGGATGCGCGCGCGTACGAGAAGTCGGAGGACCCGCTCTACGTCCTCGAGAACAACATCCCGATCGACACCAAGTACTACCTCGAGAACCAGCTCAGCAAGCCGCTCATGCGCATCTTTGAGCCCATCATGGGCGAGCGCGCGAGCTCCCTCCGTGCGTCTCCCCTCCTCTCTGCCTTTTTCTCCCCCCATGTGCCGAGCTGATGAGGAGCACCCGCAGTCGCCGGCGACCACACCCGCACCGTCTCGATCGTCGCGCCGACCGTCGGCGGCCTGATGAAGTTCGCCGTCAAGACCGTCACCTGCCTCGGATGCCGGACGCCCCTCAAGCCGGGCACGCCGAGTACGTCCCCCCGCTCCTCCCCTTGACAGCACGTGCTGACCCCCTTCCACCCCGTGCGCAGACCAGGCCGTGTGCCACAACTGCCGCCCGCGGACGGCCGAGCTGCACGCGCGGCAGGTCGCGCTCGCCGCCGGAGCGGAGACGGCGTTCGCGAGGCTGTGGACGCAGTGCCAGCGCTGCCAGGGGTCGCTGCACCAGGTGCGTCTCGCGCGCTTCTCTCTATCCTGTGGAGAGGGCGCTGATGCTCCGAGCGTGCGCGCGCGCAGGACGTGCTCTGCACGAGCAAGGACTGCCCGATCTTCTACATGCGCAAGAAGGCGCAGAAGGAGGCGGTGGACGCCGTCGGGACGCTGCAGCGCTGTGCGTCTCCGCCTCTTCTTTTCCCTTCCCTCGGACGTCGAGCTGACGAGCCTATGCACGCGCAGTCGACGGCGAGTGGTAGATGCGCAGGATGGCTGCTTCGCTTGTTCCGGTTCGGTTGTACAGGCTCTCTCCCTTTCCCGCTGTCCGCGATACCCTCCTCCCCGCTTGCATTGTAGCTGCATCTCTCGCACTCCTTATCCTGCCCGAGTGCCGCAAGCGACCAGCGCGTTCGCAATCCTTCCCCACTCAATCGCTCCTCGTCGCGCGGATCCTCGACCTCCTCGTACGCCCACCTCTCCTCCCTCTCCCACGGCCACCCCTCGTCCTCCTCGCCCCCGCCCCACACCATCTCGACCTCGCGAAACACCTCTACGCGCTTGCCCTCCCTGAACCCAAGCTTGTGGAACAGCCCCGCGCTGGGCGTTGTCGAACCCTATCCGGGCGAAGAACGCGCGCGGGGGGAGCGAGAGGGCGCGCGAGGCGTACGAGAGGAACGTCTGCAGCGTGTGGAGGGCGAGGCCGGACCGGGGCGGGAGGAGAGACGAGGGCGGGAGCATGATTTCGAGTTCGGCGCGGCGGGTGGGGGTGGGCGCGGGCGTGGGGGAGGAGGAGGGTGCTGGAGGGGGAGGAGGGCGGCGACGCGTCGTGCAGGAAGAGGTTCACGTCGCCGATCATGGAGTTGGCGGAGGAGTGCGCGGCGAGGAAATCGGCGGGGGAGGTGGACGGGGAGGGCGCGGACGGGGAGCGCAGGTGGACGATGAAGGTGAGCTCTGCGCGCGCGGTTGTCAGTGAAGCCCTCTCCCAGGCGACTGAACAGCGCGAGAGAGAGCGGACTGTCTGCGTCGAACCGCCAGGATCCTGCGAGCGCGGCGCGCGGGGGTCAGCATCGTTCGACCGCACTGAGCGTGATAACGCACTCTGCATCTCGTACTCCTCGTCGAGGGAGAGGCGTTCGCTCGCGGTCGCCTCGCGGATCGCGTCGTCGGCCATCCACTCGGAGTAACAAGGGACGTGCCAGCGGCGGTAGGGCCGCAGGACGAGACGGTCGTTGACGAGCGCGGTGGCCTCGTTCAGGCGCATCTTTTGAGCGAGTGCAGGAGGGAGAAGGAGGGAGAGAAGCGGGGCGCCTTCCGCAACGGGAGATCCGCAATCTACGCTGATGATCGAGCGACGCCGAGGCAGGTTTTCTTTGCCGAAGGGGCCGCGTGGTCCTGGATGATCGCAACGTCCGCCAGTGCTGCAGCAAGAGGAGAGCGCGCTGAGGAGAGGGAGCGAGGAGCAGCGAGAGCAGGCAGCCACGAGAAGAGCGAGCGCTCGACTCTGAGCGCCTGCGCGCGAGAGAGGGGTGCTGTGCGCGGGCTAGGCGATTGCAATAGACTTGGGCAATGCGCGGCTTGTGAGTGGCTGCGCGAGCGAGGGTCGCCCCCGCTTCTTCTCGCGCGTCGCTCACTTTCGCCCTCTCGAGCCAGGAGCAGCGCCTAGCCCGCAGAGAGCACCGATCCAGCTCCAGCACCCGCACCGCTCGCTCCTCCAGCGAAGCGCACCACGTCGCAGCGACCCCTCGCGCGTCGCTTGATCAGCCTCGCCTTCGCCGCGAGATCAACGGGCGTCGTTTGCTGCGATGATGCGCATCCAGAGCATCCTCTCGCCTGCAGGCTCGCTCGATCCGCCTTCACCCGGGCAGCAGCACGCCGCACCCTCGCCGCCACCTCCCGCCGCCGACGCCGCGCCGTCGCCCCGTGCCGCGCCCGCTCCGCACCCGGCCGCACCGCAGCCAGGGTTCTCCCTCCCGCCCATCTCCCACCTCACCACCCACTCGCCCATCCCGGGCCATCCGGCGCAGCAGCGTCTCCCCCGCCTCGCAGGCTGGTCCTCGTCGACTCCGCCCGCAATGGACCCGCCCTCCGCCGCGCCCGGGTCGCCCTCGTCGCAATCCGCAGACGCCGCCGTCGCCGCCATCCTCACCGCCCTCCCCCGCGCCGCGAGCGGATCCCCGCCCCTCCAGGGCGACAGCCGCCGCCGCGCCGACTCGTCCGCGCCGCCTCCTCCCGCTCAGCAGCAGCAGCAGCCCTCGGCCGAGCACCCCTCCGCTCAGCCGCAGCTCCTCACGCCCATACCCTACTTCAACGGCCGCCTTCCGACCCCACGCGGCCCGGACGCCCCGCCGCCGCAGCCCAAGGCCGCGCCGCCGACGAAGGCCCCAGTCAGCAAGCGCGACCGCCCGCCGAACGTCTGCGCTGCGTGTGGCACAACCACGACGCCGCTGTGGCGGAGGGACCCGCAGGGCAACTCGATCTGCAACGCGTGCGGTACGTCGCGCCGCTTTCCCGGCACGTCGAGCGCCGAACTGACATCTCCTCTCCCACGCCCGCAGGCCTCTACCTCAAGGCGCGCCGCGGTCCTCGCGGTCCGAATGAAGCGCCCGGCCAGGCGTCGCCTCCCCACCCGGCGCTCCCGCAGCGCAGGGCGCGGCGCCGCAGCCCCTCTCGGCCGCTCCTCCCGCCGCGAGCGGTTCGCCTGGCCCCGCCGCGCAGTACCCGCCCGCCCAGCAGCAGCAGCAGCAGTATTCGCCCGCGCAGGTGCAGGCGCAGCAGGTCGCGGCGCACTGGGCGCAGCAAGCCGCCGCTGCCGCTGCCGCGCTCCCGGCGGGGTACGTGCCGCCTTCGCACGCAGCCTCCCCCGCGCCCGCGCCCGCACCCGTCGCTGCCGCTGCGCCCGCTCCTGCGCCCGTCGCCGGCCCGTCGACCGCCCCGCCCGCTGCCTCGCGGCACAACGACGACCCCCCGCCCGGGTCGTGCCCCGGCGGCGGCGTCTGCAACGGCTCGGGCGGGCAGACGTGCTGCCAGGGCTGTCCGGCGTTCAACAACCGCATCATGTATGGGACGGGGAGCGGCGGCAACATGCACAAGCGCGGAAAGAGGAAGGACGCTGCCTCTGCGGCTGGCGGTGCGGCGGGAGCGGCGGAGGAGGACGCGATTGGGGTGATGGAGTGCCGGAACTGCGGGACGAGTGAGTCGACTCTTCCCTTGTCCGGTGAAGGAGGAGGAAGGTGCACGAGATGGCGTTCGACCGAAGGGAAGGTCCCGCTCTCCGAGGGGACGTACTGACGCGCTCCGCTTCTCTCCTGCGCGCAGGGACGACACCGCTCTGGCGTCGCGACGGTGAGGGCCACGTCGCGTGCAACGCTTGCGGTGAGTAGCTGGTTTTCACCTCATTTCTCTGCGGACGACTCGGTCATGCTCGTCTCGTTGCGTGCGGCGCGGCCGACGCGTTCTCTCCCCGTCCGCGCCTCCCGGCGCTCTCAAGGAGCTCTATGGTCTCGGCGTGCACGGCCACGGACGTGCACGGGCGCGCGAAGGGGACGATCCATCGGCGCGACGACGCGCCCTCCCGAGCATGTCTCAGTGCCAGCATTTTTTTCCCGCGCCCGCTCCCGTTCGGGCGGGTACGGGATGGAACGATATCTGATCTCGTCGCGGTGCTCGGAGGGCGCGGATGCCGGCGTGCCCGCTGGAGGGCTTTTCTCGCCCTCCCGCTGCTCTGCGCCCGCTCTGGCCGCCTGTCCAGCCCGCGCACCACCCCGCACGACCTCGCACTGTGCTTGTGAGCCGCTGCTGACCTCTCGCCGCCCGCCCTGCCCTCCCCCTCGCCTGCCCTCCTCCGCCTCATCCCGGTCACCTCCCCCACCCACCTCGTCTCTCCCGCACCTCGCGCGCGCGCAATCAGGCCTGTACTACAAGCTGCACGGCCAGCACCGCCCGGTCAACCTCAAGAAGCCGACGATCAAGCGCCGCAAGCGCGTGCCCGCTGCTCCCGCCGCTCAGGTGCGCCCCCCTTTCTGGCTGTGAGCGAGTTCAGGAGTGGAAGCTGACAACCCTGTACGAGCAGAACCGCGCCGCCGCGATGGACGCGCACGCCCGCGCCGGCGGGTCGACAACCGTCTCTCCCCCTCCCTCCGGCTCCGAAGCCGACACCACCGCAGGCGAGTCGGCCGCGACGACGCCCGTCCCGGCGGCGAAGAGGCGCAAGACGGCGCCGAAGAAGGCGGCGGCGGTTGCGGCTGCGACGGCCTCGCCCGCGGTGCTTGAGGAGCGCGAGGAACGCGAGCGCGAGGCGGCTGCTGCAGCGGCGGCGGTGCATGCGACGCAGCCGCAAGGCTCGCCGAGGAACATGCTCTCGGAGCTCGCGGCGGTTGCGACGCACACGGCGAATGCGGCTGCGGCGCAGCAGCATGCGCAGGCTCAGCAGGCTCAGGCGCCGGCGAGTGCTCCCCCACCGCATGCGCACACGCCCGCTCCGTCGCACTCGCATCACCACCACCACCACGCCGTCCCGCACACGCACACGCCGCATGCGCACCCGCACCCGCATGCGCACACCCACGCGCCGCACCGGCACCCCGCCCCGCCCGTCACGCCTTCGGTCCTCCTTCCCGCGCCCGCCGTACCCGCCCTCGGGCTCGACACGCCGCTCACGGCATTGACGATGCGGGACCTTACGGCGCTGCGGGACACGCTGCGTGAGGAGCTCGGCGCGGCCAAGGACCAGCTCGTCCGCCTCGACGCGTTCGTCCGCCGCGGGGAGGGGATCGTCAAGATCCTCGACGACGCGGTGCAAGGTGCGCGGGGCTCCCCCGCGCCGTCTGCGCTGGGGCTCGCCGCACCCGCGTCGTCGTCCTCCCCCGCCGCGGCGGCGCGCCCGCCCGCGCCGCCGCACGCGCACTCGCACTCGCACGCGCATGCCCACCCGCACGCGCACCCCCATGCGCATCACCATGCGCATGCGCGCGCCTCGCCCGTGCCCGCGCCCCTCGCTGCGCCGGCGCCCTCCCCCGCACCCGCTCCCGCAGAGGCGGACGACGACGCCTACGACGCGTACCTGCGCTCTCTGCCGTCGATGGCGGCGGTCAAGCTCCCGCCGCGGCGGACGCCGTCGTGTTCGGCTGCGGGGGGCGCGGGCGAGGTTGCCCCCGTCAAGCGCGAGGGGACGGAGGAGCCTGCGCGCGCTGCGGCTGCGGGAGGAGAGGCGATGGAGGTCGACGCGCCTGCGCCCGCGCCTGCTTCGGCGGCGAGCAGGCAGAGCGAGGTGGTCGCTTCGGCTTGAGGAGGAGGAGGATGGAGAAGGTGTGCATGGCTTGCGGCTTGAGAGGAGGCGCGGAGGCGTGTTGCAATCAGTAGGCTTTGCGTTTGCTTGACCTTTGGCGCGGTTGTGGTGGGAGAGCGAGAGCGCGCGAGTTGACAACGTTGACAGGGAAGCGCGGTGGACAAGGTGAGGAAGGACCAGGTGCGAGGCGCAGCGACGGCTTCCTCCGGCAGACGCTCTCGAGTCTCGACGAGAGCGCACGGCAACGTTGGCTGAAGCAAACCCGTTTTTGCGAGTCCACAACACGAGAGAGAGTGAGAGGAGAGGCAACAGAATGAGGCGAGAACAACCCGAGAGCGCGCGCGAGGGGGAGAAAGTCGAAGGTCGAGGTGGATGCCCGCGAGAGCGAGGAAAGGGGGTATCGAGGAGGTGAGGAGGAGCGACATTACGAGAGTGCGTAAGGACCGGGAAAGGTGGGAGAGATGCGAGGATGCGGCGAGAGGAGGGAGGGAAGGGGGACATGTGCAGGGCCGTTGAAGGCGGGAGGGAGGGGATGCATGTCGCGCGCGGAGGTAATGGACGTCCAGGGCGCGCAGACGATCGCGTAGGCGGAAATCGTCTAGTTGGTCTTCTTGGCGACCGTTGCGGCGGCGCCCTTGGCCGCGTTCAGCTTCGCCTTCGCGCCCGCCGCCTTGTACGTCCGCTGGTAAAAAGCGATAAACAGGAATAGGTAGGAAGCTATGGAATAGCGCATGAGCCGCTGGCGGAAATGGAGAAGGGGAAAGGGCGAGGGACTCACTGAGAAGCGCGCATCCGAAGATGGCGGCGCCCTCGGTGCCGGCGCACGAGCCCATCGACGGCCACGTCGGCCAGTATGTCGCCGAGAAGTACGAGTAGCTCGCGAAGTAGACCGTGAAAAGGTCAATCACGAACTGGGTGATCTGGAGCGTCGTGAGGTACCTGGGTGAGCGCGGTCAGTTGTCGGTCCGCCGTGGTCGAACGGGAGCGGGTCACTTCTTCCACCAGATCTTGTAGCCAGCCGCAGTCATGAAGTAGTAGTAGTACATCAACACATGAACGAAGAGGTTCAGCGTGATGACCACCCACGACACGGACGTGCGGCCGTTGAGCTGAGTGTAGCAGAGGACGGCGGTCGCGGTGTGGTGGAAGACGTGGAGGAACTGGAGGGGCTTCTTCTTGACGACGAGGAAGACTGTGTCAAACAGCTCCCAGTCTGCGGGCGCGGCGAAGGGTCAGCGCGCGCGACGGGTCGGCGGGCCTTCTCAAGACGCACACTTGAACTGCGGACGCGTGCAAAGCGTCAGCGTACTCCCCGGGCACGTACAGAGACGGCGTATCGCACGAAGTAGTTGAAGATGTAGTAGGTCTCGAGGCGAGGCGTCCAGGCGTCGTTATGGCAGATCGCGTAGAAGAGGCCGTGCTCCCAGACGATGGGGAGGATCTGCGGTTTGCGAGCACGTCAACACGTCAACACACGCTCTAAGCGGCGCAGAACGCGAAAAGGGACGCGGGAACGCACCTCCTCGAGCATCAGGGCGAGGAGGAGAGCCGAGCCGCCGGAGAGGAGGAAGTTGTGGAGCATGAACAGCGGCTTGAAGCCTGCATAGTGTGCCAGAACGGTCAGCACGCTTGTTTGCGACGCACCAGTGCAAGGTGTTAGCCTCCCCCCTCCAGGTCCCGCTCGTGGCACAACCTCGGGATAGGCGATCGGACGCGTCTCCCTCGCTCCGGCGTCGCCGCACTGCCCGTCCGAGGACTCTGCTCCGTCAACAGCACCGAAAACGCGTCCATCGGGCGCGACCGAGGTGGAAGACGCGTCCTTTCTCCGTCCGCACAAACCCCCGACAGCAACGGCGCGACTCACGGTACGGCTTCGAGCCGCGCATGAGCGCCTGCCCGCCGAAGATGACGACGAGGTAGAAGCCGATGGCGAGGACGACCTCCGTGGTCGTCGAGAGGGGTGTCGAGCCGGGGATCCAGCGCTCGATGTTGTAGGGGAGCGAGGGGATGGGCAGCGCGTGCAGGAGCGAGTAGACGGGGCCGGGAGGGGGAGCCATGGCTAGCGAGTGCGCGACGGTACGCGTCGGACGGGCTTGGAGTGGGCGAGAGGAGGGAGAGGGAGCGAAAGGGAGAAGAGCGCGCGGAGAGAGGCCGAAGCGCGAGACGAGCTGGACCGCGCCGCCTCGAAAAACGCAAGGTCCTCGCGAGAGTCGGCGTGCTCGGTTTCAACGGTGCCGCTCAAACATGACCAGCTTTGCTTCCGGTCGACACGTCCTTGCGTGGGAGTGCTCGCAAAAGGGAGGCGAGGAAAGGAGGTCGCGCTGGTTCAGATGAGAATCGTGCTCGCGCGGCTCGCCGCAGCGCCTCGCCAGGAGTGTGTGAACGGACGGGTGCATTGCTAGGGACCACAGAGCCTCCCGCACGAAACCCCGCCCCCTACGACGGGCTCCCCGGCAGCCCCGAGCACCCCTGAGCCTCCTCCTCGACAAGCACGATCCGACAGGGAAGGGGAGTGTAGGACCCTCGGCGACACCCGCCCCGACGCCTCCTGCCGTCACAGAGCCTGCACGGCCTCCGAAGAGGACACGGCGGCTCAAGTCTGGCAGGACTGGTCGAGGTTCAAGGGCGCGTCTCCCACCCTCGAGGGGCTGAGCGCCCGGAGGCGGAGGGTCCGCGTTCGTCTGAGCAACTGGAACGACGCCCCGCGCACTGTCAACTGCTAAGCAGGCACGGCATGGGGAGTAACTCTGCGAGCGAGGAAGAGGACAGGTAAGCTTTGCAGCGAAGGTGGGATAGGAGGTGTGGGCTCCGGAGCGGCCGTTGCGGTCCGCGGATCTGGGAGGGGAGGCTGTGCGTGTGTGTGGGAGGGAGTGCTCACTTGTGTCGCACGTAGAGTCGCCCCGTAGGGGACTCGTTCACGAAGAAGAAGAGAAGCAAGGGGTGCGCGAGCGCGCGCTCGAGGTCGAGCACGGCGCGGGTCTCAGCACGGACAAGCCGACACGACCTCGCACGATCCGGACAGCTGCAGCGGGACAAACCGCCTCACAGTAGCCCATCCAGGCCCCGTTACTTCACCAGCCTCCTAGAGATGAGCGGCGGACGGGGTGATTTCGCGGCACGCGCTCTCGTCCTCGCCGAACCACGCGACCCGCCTTCGCCTCCCCCTCGTTGTAGGGACCTGCTGGAGTGCAGGCACCGCGCACATCTGGGCCAGGACCCTCGCGAGCACGCGCGCAGCACCCACGAGTGGCCCTCGCGAACCTCCACCGCGCGCCTTGCACCAGCACGCTCGCTCATCCCGAGTCGCTCGCCGCCCCTCTGCGCCCGGCGAAGCGCGTCAGAGCGTACACCTCGAGTCACACCCTCCAGCCCGCTACTCGCCCAGCCCGCTCCTACTGCCGACGCGCCAACCCACCTCGTCCCCCTCGGCACACAAACACGCGCTCGTCGCGCCCGCGCCCGCGAGTGACGCGCCAGCGCCATGTCCTTCATCCTGCCCAACCCTTTGATGGCGGACAACGCGCGCCGCGACTACTACCACCCCGCCCCGTCGTCCTCGGCCGCACCCGTCGCCTCGACCAGCGCCGCACCCATGTCGTCAGGCGCAATGCCGTCCGACGGCAGGCGCGCCCCGCCGGGACGGCCAGCAACGCGGAGGAAGGGCAAGGGCAAGGGCAGGACCATGATGAGTGCGTCGCTGCTGCTCCCCCTCCGCTGCTCACCCCGTCGCGCGGAGCTGACTCCCCATTGTCCCGCCTCCGCAGTCAAGATCTTCTACTCGCTCAACTCGCCCCGCTTTGGCACGCCGTCGTCGTCGAGCACGACGCCCAACCAGATCCTCCCCGCCTCGACGCCGACGCCCGACTTCCTCGCCGTCCTCGACCCCTCCCTCGCCCCCTCGCCGAACCCGCCGACGCAGGATCCGGCTCAAGCCGGTTCTACCAACTACTCGTGCATGGCGAGGCTGTCGGCGCCCGTCTGGGTGCAGGTGCTCGGCGCGAGGAGGAGTGCGGACGGCGAGGAGGCCTCGCAGTTCGGGAGGGTCACGCTCAAGACTTGCTTGAGCGCGATTTGCATCTCGCGGTGCGTGGCGTCTACCTCTCGTCCTCGTTCACAACTGACGATCGTCGCACCCTTCAGCCCCGAGCTCGTCATCGACTCGACGAAGGACTTCTCCGTCTCCGCCGTCGACCCGTACGAGTCGTCGCACCAGCGGCAAGCGCCGGGCGGGCCCAGCGCCGGCACGACCGCGGCCTCGCGCCCGGCCGAGGGTCTCGTTGAGGAAAAGCATGCTCTCGTGGACGCTCGCCGAGAAGAAGGAGGGCACGACGATGGTCTGCGGCAAGATCGTCAGCCCGGCGGGCAGCGATGCGCGGCGTGGCAAGCGGAGGCGGGCGGACGACGGGAGCGTGTTTGCCGGGTTCGATGACGGAGAGGACGAGGAGAGCGATGGGGACGAGCCGGAGGAGACGCTCGAGGTCTGGCTGCAGCTCACCGAGGTGCGCCTCTCCTCGTCTCGCCTCCCTCTATCTCGCTTACACCCTCGCTCCCCGCAGCGCGATGCCTTCACGCAGGGCCAGTTCCTCGACTGCCTCCGCTCGTACCACAACCCGGTCCAGCACCTCCAGAACGAGATCTCCGACTTCAACTCGAGCCCGCCCAAACGGCGCGAGTCGGCCGTCTTCGCCCCTTCCTCGACCGCGCCTGCCCCGCGCCCGTCGACGAGCAGCTCTGGCGACCCTGTCAAGCGGAAACGCCCCCGCGAGCAGCCGTCCCTCCCTGTCCCGCCTCCTCCCGCAACCTCCGCCGCGCCTGCACCTTTCGCAACCGGTCCCCCCGAGTCCTCCCCCGCCACCTTCCCCGCCCCGCTCCCCTCCCTCGATCCCGCGCTCGGCCTCACCGCGCCCGACCTGCAGGACCCGCGCAGCGCCGCCATGCTCAACCAGCTCCTCGCCTCTCTCGCGACCGGTGGCGACGGCGCGGCATCCGCGCTCCCGCAGTCGCTCCCGCTCGACTCGCCGCAGCTCCTCCCCGCCTTGCAGACGCTCGCGAAGTACTACGGGCTCGAGCTCCCCGCGCAGTCGGCCGCGCCGGCCGGCGTGAGCCTGCCGTTCGCGACAGGCGGCGCGACTTTCGCGACGGGTCCGCAGGCAACGCCGGCTGCCTCAACGTCCGCGCCACCGGCACAGCCGCAGCCCGCATCGACCGCGCCCTCGGCAAGTGGCAGCACCGCACGCCGCCGCGCCACCAAGGACCGCGAGCACTTCGCCGCGATCGACCCCAACACGCTCGCTGCGCCACCGGTCGGCAAGCAGAACCCGCGCGACCCGGGCGGGTGCTGCAACTGCAAGCGCAAGAAGAGCACGACGTGGCGCGAGGGGACCGGCGCGGACGGCAAGCTCATGTCGGTCTGCAATGGTGCGCCTCACCTTCCCTTTCACTTCGATGCCCGTCTAACCATGCTGTTCTCGCAGCCTGCGGCATCTTCTTCAACAAGAACGGCTACCACCGCTCGAAGACGGGCCCGAACGCCCCGCCTGCCGGCACCTCGCCCCCACAGTCGAGCGCTGCCGTCGCAAGCTCCAGCGTGCAGAAGGGCGCGCGCCCGCTGCAAGGCCGCCTTACCGCGACGTGCGAGGCGGACCTCAAGCGCAAAGCGAAGAAGCAGAAGGCGCCGGCGTCCGCGCATGGGAGCATCATCCGCCGCTCTCTCCGTCCAAGCACGTCGGGCCGCGCTCCCCGCGCTCAAGTTCGACATCGGTGCGCATCGCAGCGCTGGCCGCAGCGCCGCCATCGCGATGAGCTCGCCCGGCCGCTCGCCCCGCCTGCGGTACCGCTCGGTTGCGCACCCGTACCCCGCGACGTCGCCCCTCCGCGGCTCGACCTCGAGCGCGCGCGCTGCGCTGGTGCGGGCTACGAGTCGGACGGCGAGGCGCGGGCCGAATCCGCTCTTCGGCAGCCTCTTCGGCCTGAATGGCAGCCCGAGCCCCGTCCGCATCGAGCAGCGCGTGCCGAGCGGCGGCAAGGTCATGCCGAGCTACCTCCTCACCGCGAGCCCTGGCACCGCGCTCGACCGCATCCTCAACGACACCAACATCGGCTCCATCGGCGGTATCGGTCCCGCGAGCGGCGCGGGCGAAGCGATGCAGCTCGAGCAGCAGGGCGACGCAAACCCGACCGACAGTCTCGGTGACGAGTTCGCCTTCTTTCTCCAGCCGGGCAGCCCGACGCGCAATAAGGAGAACGCCCGCCCACGCGCTGCGGCGTCGACGGACGCGCCGACGACCGACTTCGAATCGTTCGAATCGGTCCTCTCGTCCCTCCGGCGCGACTTCAACGCGCGGCTCTCGTCCAACGCGCTCACGGCGCCGTCCTCGCCCGCACCATCGAGCCCGTGCGTCCTCCCGCGCACGAGCACCGCCACGCCCGGCTCGAAGGGCAAAGCGCCGCAGTCGGGCGGGCGCGCGCCGCCGTCCATCCTTGACTCGTTCATGGACAGCCTCGTCCCCGGCCTCGTGCTCAACCCCGAGGCGGCGGGGTCGTCCAAGCAGACGCAGACGGGCTTCACCCCCGCGAGCGACTCGGATGCGTGGTCCCCGCCCGACCCGGCGCAGCAGGACCAGGACCAGACGCTCACGCTCGACTCGTGCACGGGCGGCGCGTCGGCCGCGCCGGAACGCTCGTCCCGCTCGTCGCAGATGGCCGGCAACGAAGCAGCGCACCTCACGTCGAGCAAGAACGTCAACCGCCGCGCGCCGTTCATCCCGGCGCACCTCCTCGCCCCGTCCGACGCGACCGACTTCGACCTCGGCTCGCTCCCGCCTTCGAGCCCGCCGCAGCTTCCGAGCGAGGCGTTCCCAACGCCGAGCGACTTTGACGGCATCACGCCTTCGGCCGACGGGGGCGACAACGAGGAGCAGCGCGCGCACCACGGCGCTGAGACGCTCTCGATCGAGGCTGTCGCGCAGCAGGTCGCGCGCGAGCCCGACGCCGACGCCCGCAAGGGCATGATCGCGCTTCTCCAGTCGCTCGGCAGCAATGCGGGCGGCAGCGGGGAGCAGGTCGCGATGCCCGGCCCGGCGGGCGACCAGATCCAGCTCGACCGCGGGACCGTCAACAAGCTCCTTGCGCTCATCTCGGCCAACTCGCACCCGGGTGGGGCAGACGACGTCTCGCCGACGCCGGCGGGCGAGCCCTTCGCCACCGCCGCCACAGCGGGCAAGGCCACCACTTCCTCGGCGCCCGTAGCGCAGGAGCAGCCGCACGCGCCCGACCTCTCCGGGTTCGACTTCAAGGCGTTCGACGCAGGCAGCGCGTCGATGGCGGCGACTGCCGCGCAGGTCTTCGGCGGCGGCGGGCAGATGAGCGAGCTTTACCAGGACCTCTTCTCTGGCGCGCCCGCGTTCTGATACCCTTCCCCCTTGTGCTTAGCCCCGTTCACCCATTCCCCTTCGTCGCTTGCAGCCGTCATTCCCCGCTGTTTATCCCCCTTCCCTCCTCGTCGTTCCTCGTTCACCCGTCTCTACTCGTTTTGCACCCGCTTGTTTTCGTCTTCCCATCCTGCGATACCCTTGCATTCCGACCATACCGCTTTGCTCCAGCCATGCGCGCGCATGCGGATGTCGACAGTGCGAGACGAGCGAGAGCGACGAGGCGTTCCCAAGCCCAACCTCGCGTATGGTGAGGAGGTTGAGCAGAATATGGAGGTCATTACGGGAGACGTGCAAAGGGGTCGTGAAGGTCTGCGGGAGAACTACAACGAAAAAGAGGAGAACAAGCAGGCTGTGCAGAACGAGGGGAGGACGAGAATCTCGGCGTGCGCGAACGACAAAGGGTGAGAGCGAGAACGACAGAGTCGAGAGCGAGAATGGGGGTGCAGGGCGTGCGGAAGGGGTTATCGTGCGGAGACCAGGGGTTCGAGAAGCAGCCACATGCAGGGTAGTCAGTCACTTCGAGCGCGCCTCACGCGCTCCTCCCCCTCGCGGCCACCTCGTCGTCGTCGCGCCCCTTCCCCGTCGCCGACGAGGGCGGCTCGTGCGCGCGCTTCTCGAGCCAGCGGAGGTAGTGCAGGTAGCGGTTCTTCTCGATGACGCCGCGGTAGAGGCCGCGCTCGTCGACGACGATGGCGTAGCGGATGCCGAGCTTGACGAACATCTGCGTGGGGGCATGGTCAAAGCCAGCTCGTCAGTTTGAGCGACATGACGAGCGAAGGAGAAAGACGCCGCGACGCACCTCGTGAAGCAGCTCCATCGGGCTCCGCTCGCTGATCGTCAGCGGCGCCTGGTCCGTCAACCAGCCAAGGTCCACCTCGGGCGGCTCCCCCTCGCTCGAGCGCACGCGCGCGAGCGCCTCGGCCCCGCTGAACCCGCAGCGCGCGCTCTCGGGGAGGCCGCGCGCGCGCGCGAGGGCCAGCCCATGCTCGAGTTCCTTCGACGCGCAGTAGGCGTACATGCGCGTCCCGGCGTCGCCATCGGGCGCGACGAGCGGGAAGCCGCTCGCGCTTCCCGAAGCGTAGAGCGCGGCGAGCTTGGCGCGGAGGGAGCCGAGCGTGTTGGGCGCGGTGAGGGAGATGGTCGGCGCGGCGGCGTCGAGGATGTCACCCGGGGTCGAATCGTGAATGTACTCGGTCTTGGCGTCGAGGTAGGGGAGGTCGGCGACTCTGCGTGAGCGCGAAGATTGCAAGGAGCCGTCAGCATGGCCTAAACGGCCGGAGAAGATGCCAGAGCACTGGCTCGCGACGTACTCGATGACCAGGTCATCTGCAAGCGTGAAAGTGTCAGTAAGCGGTCCAACAGCACGGAGGGCCAGCGAGAGCGGAGCGGAACGTCGCCCGGTCACCCCGAAGCAGGAAGCTTGACGTACAGATCGACCTCGGCTCAATCCTGTCAGCGACCGTCTTGGCGAGCAGCACGGCAAGCATCGTCGGCACCGAGTACGTGAGCGTGCCTGCGGGACCTTCGTCAGCGCTCCATCTTCGACAGGAGGCGGAGGGGTGAGGGGCGCACCGGTCAGCTCGAAGACGATCACCGCGAGGGAGACGGTCGTGCGCGTGACGCCTGCGAGGGTGGCCGCTGCACCGATCATCGCCCACTGTGCGACAACGTACGCAAGCACTAGTCAGCTCCGCGCGAACAAGATCGCGAGCTGCACCTTGACAATGCAGCAGCGGGAGGGGACGCACCACGCCTGGGAGGATGCACGCCTGCCCAAACGGCCTCGGCCCGCTCTCGCCTCCCGAGGGGCGGCACGCGTCGAAGACCATGCTGGTGGGGAAGTGCGCGTGCGTCACCTCGACGAGGAGGCCGAGGATCCGGCCGGCGCAGGCGCCAACTGCGAGCGTGGGGATGAAGATGCCGGCGGGGACCTGCGCGACGTGTCGTTCGTGTGAGCGACGCAGAGAGTAGGGGGAAGGAGAGGAGGAAGCGAAGCGCGGAGAGGCGAGGAGCGGAGCGCACCTTGATCCCGAAAGTCACCGCCGTGCACAGCGCCTTGAGCACGAGCGCCGCGCCGATGCTCGCGACGAGGGGCCAGACCTGCGCGGGCGTTGCGACGCACAGGCCCGAGAGGCGGTCGTCCTTGTGGCACTCGGAGAAGAGCGTCGAGATGAGCTCCGTCCCGCCCATCTTTGCCCAGGGGTTCGTGAATGCGATGGCGGCGGTGAAGCTGTGGACCGGCGGGCATGTCAATTGATCTCTGTGTTTACGGCGGGTTGGCACGAAGGGACGCACAGCGTAACGAGCGCGACCTCGACGACGGGGTGCGCCCGGAGGAACGACTTGTTGCGGACCTCGCGCGTCCACCAGATGTTGGCCTTGTTGAACAGCGCGCCGTAGACGCCGCCAAACACTGGCGAGCGCGACGAACCCGACGAGCTCGAGCGCGTGCCAGTCGCGGTCGTACGTGACGGCGAAGAGAACGATCTTGCCCGTCCCGAACGGGTCGAGGAACTTGAGCGAGGCGGCGGCGATCATGGCGCACCAGAAGGAGCGGAGCATCGTCTGTGGCGGGAAGAAGTACGAGACTGCGCGAGGTCGAGATGTCAGTACGCCGAGGAAGCAGCGGCGGAAGGCGAGGAGACGCACCCTCCTCGAGCGAAAACAACACGCCTCCGACAGGCGCGCCGAAGCTGACAGCGACACCAGCCGCGCACGCCGCGCTGAGGACCTCCCTGCGCTTCGCCTCGTTGCGGTCGTACTTCTTGACGAACCGGCTCGCGATGTTCCCGACGCAGCAAGCGATCATGACGAGCGGGCCCTCCTTGCCGAGCGAGAGGCCCGAGGCGACCGATAGGGCGAGGCCGATGGACTTGACTGCGAGCGTCCACGAACCGAGGAAGCCGCGAATGACGAACCCCGAAAGGATGGTCTTGATCTCGGGGATGCCGGACCCAGCGGCCTGCGAGAGGGCGTTAGGCCAGCTGGAGAATGTGATAGGCGAGGTGGGCGTACGTAGTAGAGCGTCTTGCGCGGGCGCTGTACGAGCGGGACCTCCGTCTCCCCCTTGACGGGCTGCGCATCCGGCTGATCGACCGCGCCGTACTGGCTCGCGCGGGCGGGTTTGGCGAGTGTGGAAGATGACGACGAGGGGAGCGAGTCGATGAAGTCGGGCGAGAAGCCCGGGTGCGGGACGGAGGGCGAGTCCTTCGACGAGTAGACGGAGGTCGAGGCGGTAAAGTGGAGCGTGAGGAGGGCCGAGGTGACTGAGAAGGCGAGCTGCGAGTCGCGGCCCATGTGAGTATACTCAATGGGGCGCACACGCGGGAAAACGCACGGCGAAGAGGATGTACATGATGTACGAGGCGAACCGGCTCGTTCCCTCACCCTTGCCCGTCCAGCTCTCCCAGACATTCGTCCAGGTCCTCCAGCCGGTACACTCCTCTTCACCGCGAGAGAGGAGCGCCTGCGCCGCGAACGCGCCGAACGCATTGTCGCGGCAGCAGAAGCGCTTTGCGCTGCGCCAGTTCGCGACGCAGTACCCTTCCTTTAGGTCGAAGAGCCACATCTCGGAGCGGGTGATGGCGAAGGCGATGCACGCGGTGACGAAGCCGACGACGGAGAGGAGGATCCAGCCGAGGGAGCCGTCGACGAGGTTGACGAACTGTCCCCGGAGACCGTGCGTGCGCTTGAGCTGGCGGAGGCGGCGCATGAGCGAGTGCTTGATTGCATCGTGGATCCAGTCGATGGTGTGGTAGTTGTCTGCCGGAAGAAGAGCAATGTAAGCGCATCTTCGGCAAGATGCGAAGGTAGCAAGCGGGCTCTCGGAACAGAGGAGGGCGCGACTGACCGTACCAGCCTCACGCCGTTCCCGCCGTCGCCCTCGAGCTCCTTGCGGAACTCGCCGTCGTAGCCATGGCCGGTCCCGAGCGCGGCGGACGAAGGCGCGTGCGCGACGGGGGACGCGGCGGGGTCCGAGTGGTTGAAGAGGAGGTCGCCGAACTGGGAGGTCCTGCGCTTGAGGCTGTGGGCGCGGGAGGCGACGGAGCGGAGGAGCGGGCGGCGCTCCTCGTCTGGGCCGGGCGAAGGGAGGGCGAGTCGAGGGGCGAAGCGGGGGTCGAGGTGGGGAACGAGACGGCGAGGGGAGCGAGCTGCGGGTGCTGGGCGCGGTGCGGGGACTGTGGGTGCGAGGGCATGCCTCGAGCAGCGGGTCCCACGAGCCGGATAGTCCTGGAATAGCCCTACAAGGATACAAGCGGAGGAGGAGGAGGGGGAGGCGAGCCGAGCCGCAGCTTGACCGCGTCCACCCGCGAGTGCTGCTTCAGAAGGCACACCAGACTGCGAGTACCACCTCACTAGACCCGCCGACGCGACCCAGACCGCACCCTCCCCTGCGTCGCGCTTGCTCCGCCTCATCACCTCCTCCTCCACGTCCATCTCCCTCCGGAGCGACACTCGTCACCCAGAGCCGCAGCTGCTGCACAGGAGCACTCAGCCAGTCCTGCCAACCACTCGACCCGCGCCCCTCCCGCCGCGATGAACATCTTCCGTCTCTTTGGGGACCTGAGCCACCTCGCGTCCATCTTCATCCTCGTCCACAAGATCCAGAAGAGCAGGAGCGTGCGCGGCATCTCGTTCAAGACCCAGCTCATCTACCTCATCGTCTTCCTCACTCGGTGCGCATCGTCCCTCCCACCTCACATCTCATGACGCTCTCCCCGACTGACTGCCCCTGCCGTGCAGCTATGTCGATCTCCTCACCGGCCCGCACATCTCGTACTACAACACCCTCATGAAGCTCTTCTTCATCGGGTCCAGCGCCTACGTCCTCTACCTCATGCGCTTCAAGTACAGGTGCGCTCCCTCGCTCCGCCCTTCTCAAGACGGTTGTGCTGACCCTCCTTACCCCGTTCAACAGGCCCACGCAGGACCCGGCAATCGATACGCTCAAGCTCGAGTACCTCCTCGGGCCTTGCGCCGTCCTCGCCCTCATCTTCAACTACCGCTTGTCCGTACACTCCCTCGTCCCTCTCTGCCGCCCCGCTCACTCTCCCACCCGCAGCACGCCAATGGAGATCCTCTGGGCCTTCTCGATCTACCTCGAGGCAGTCGGGATCCTTCCGCAGCTGTTCATGCTCACCCGCACGGGCGAGGCGGAGAACATCACGACCCACTACCTCTTCGCCCTCGGCGCATACCGCGCACTCTACGTCCCCAATTGGGTCTATCGGTGCGTTTACAGCGCTGCGGGGGGATTGCCCGTCGGCGTTCGCGTGAAGGCCGCGTGCAATGCACGGTGTCCTAGAGTCGTATTGCTGACCGTCCTGCACTCCGCGCAGATACTTCACCGAAGACACGGTCGACCCGATCGCCGTCTGCGCAGGCCTCGTGCAGACCGCGATGTACTCCGACTTCTTCTACGTCTACTGGACCAAGCGTCCCCTCTCCTCCGCACCCTCCATGGCCAGCATTGACCCGTTCACTCGCGCAGGGTCATGCGCGGGCAAAAGTTCGAGCTCCCGGCGTAGCCACCTTATCCAACCTGCTCCCCATCCCTCCGTCCCGCCGGTATACCTCAGCCCCCGGGCGCACTTTGCATGGACACTCACCGAAAACAGCAGCGCGGAGGGCGCCGCGGAGGGGGGAAACCGGAATGTAGATACCCCTCTTCTCTCGGCCGTGCACGACATTCGGGAGAGTTGCTCTGTACAGTGCCTGCGCCGCTACGCCCCCCGGCCTCACGCCTCGATCTCGCCCTTTGCGATCTTCTCGAACACCTCGACGAACGTCTCCACCTCCTGCGCGCCGCTGATGCCCAGCTTGTCGTTGATGATGGTGAAGGGCACGCCGCTGATCCCCCTCAGCTGCGCCTTCTTGATTCCCGCCTGGACGACGTCGCGGAGCTCGTCGCTCGCGAGGAAGGCCTGCGCCTCGGATGCAGAGGAGAAGATGCCCGCTGTAACGGCGTCGCGCGAGAGGATCGCGTGCGAGCCGGGGTCGGCTTCCTCTTCAAAATACGACTTGAACAGGCTGCGAGCACGCCGAGCGAGTCAGTGAGCGGTCTACGAGGGAGGAGAGGGAGGGAGAACGCACCGCTCAACGAGCGCAAGCTGGCCCTCCTCGCCCTTGAGCTCGTACGCCTTCTCGATCAAGCGGTGCGAGTCGGTCGTCTGGCTCACAACGCCGCCGTACGAGAACTGAATCGGCGGGTCGCACGCCCTGCCGCGCTCGATCATGGCCTCCTCCATGGCGCGGACCTTCTCGGGGCCGCCAAACCGGCGGATGTACCGCTCACGCTTGTTCTCGCCAGGCGAGGCGGGCAGCATCGGGTCGAGGAGGAACGGCGCGAACTTGACGGAGAAGGTGAGCGGGAGGTGTGCCGACTTGCGGATAGCCTCCTCGATGCGCCGCTTGCCGATGAAGCAGAACGGGCAGATCGAGTCTGCGGCGTGCGAGTGCGGGAGCGTCAGCGTGGAGTGCGGCGGTGCGGTGGCGCGAGCTGCCGGGAGGTGGGGAAGCGAGAACGGACCGGAGGTGATCTCGAGGTTGAGGTGGACGGGCTTGGTCGTGGCGGCGGCGGACATGTTGCGTGCGAGGAGAGCTGTGCGGCGGAGTGCAGAACGCGGGAGCATCCAGCGAGTGGAGAGGAGCGAGAAGAGGGTCGGTCAGCATCGCTCGGAGACGGGCGCGGCGCCGTCGGCACGAGGATGTCGCCTTTTCTCTCGTCCTTGGGAGGCGCGGGAGAGCACGTAGAACTGCTTGTTGGCATCTTGTGAAGTCTCTACTGATAAAATGTACAGGCGGGAGAGGCGGGTACGGAGGACAACAGATGGGTGTACAAGAACGAGGCGCTTAGGGGGGACATACATAGCGCAGCACAGATGCACATACTCAGCGCATTCAGCGCATCTCCTTCGCCGCAGCGAGGCGCGCGAGCTTCTCGTCATCGCTCGCCCGCAGCTCCGTCGCCGCCGCAACGAGCATCCCCAGCCCGACGCCCATCGGCGCGCGCGCAGGCGTCAGCACGGGCATGGGCGTCCCGCTCGCGCTCCTGCGCTCGCCGACGTCGACCGAGTCGCAGCACGAGGTGCGCCCGCGCACCGTCTCGGCGCCGCCGGACGCGCCGTCGACGCTCATCCTCGCGCAATCGACATCGCGCTGCGGCGCGAACGGGACAGAGCGCGCGCGCGACGGGTGCGCATGGATGTCGAGCGTCGAGTAGCGCGAGACGAAGACCGGGCGCTTCGGGAGGGCGGACGACGCCGAGTGCGCGTTTGGGAAGGTCGCCATCGCGGAGGCGGCGGCGAGGTCGGGCGAGTGGCCCGGGAGAGGGCGGATGGGCTCGACGGGCGAGGTGGGCTCGGAGGCTGTCGCGATGGGGACGACGACGGGCTCGTCGTCGTTAAGGAGGCCGCGGAGGGAGGGGAGGCGGACCAGCGCGGGGCGGGCGATGGCCGCGGCGACCTTCGCGGGCGGCGGGAGCATGGCGGCATGCGCCGCCGAGTCGCTGATAGAGCGACGGTGCATCGGCCGGCTCAGCCGCGAGGGCTTCGCCGCCGGGGCAGCGAGGCGGCCCCATGGCCCGCTTGAGCGGATCGGGCGAAGCTCGATGCGCGGCTCGGGCACGTCCTGCCGCGGCGAGTCCGGCTCGTACGTATCGCATGACGACTGCGGCGACATCGCAGGCATGGAACGCGGCGAGTCGAGGGTGAGGCGGAAGAAGTTGCCGGAGGGGGAGGCGACGTTGTTCGGCGTGTAGGGGAAGTAGCTCGAGGCCGACGCCGAGCTGGGCGACGCGAGGCTGGGCGTCGCGGTGCTAAGAGACGGCGATGGTATGCCGAAGTAGGAGGAGGAAGGGCCGCCTTGCGGCAGAGGCGGCGTGAGGACAGCGCCATGGGCAGGGTAGTAGGGAGAGGAGGGTGTAGCGAAGTAGGACGGGTAGGCCGGTGGAGGGTAGGAGCAGTGCGGCATCGGCATGACGTGTGCAGCCGGATGCGGGATTGGCTGAGGAAAAGCGCTCGGCGGTGGTGGCGGGGCGTAGGCGGGTAATGGTGGAGGGGCGGGGTGTCCATGCGCAGACGGCCGGAACCGCCACTGGTGCTGCCCTGCCGACGTAGTCTCGACAGGCGACTTGCACCCGCTAACCTCGGCAGGCAGGACGACGTCCTTGACGACCGCTGCAGCGTGTGCTGCCTCGTCTGCAGCAACCGCCGCGAGCCGCTCGCGGTTGACCTTGGCGCGGCGGTTCTGGAACCAGACCTGCGAGATGGGCGTTAGTGATGAGCGGTGGCAGGGCAGAAGCGCTCGCGACGAACCTGCACTTCGCGATTCGACATGCCCGTCTCCTGCACAGGAAGGCAAAGTCAGCAAGGCGCAGGCAACGAGAGAGGGTAGGCCGTAAACATACATTCCCAAGCTTCTCGCGAACATCATACGACGGCGAGTCGGTCGTCTCGAAGACGGCGACGAGGCTGACGAGCTGCTCGGGCGAGATGCGCTTGCGCTTCGGCTTGCACGCCTGCAGGCCTTCGGGCTTGCCCTTGGACGCCTCAGCCGCTTGCTGGTTCGTGTCGACGAAAGTAATCGACTTGGGCGCTGCAGCGGGAGCGGGCGGCTTGTAAGGGTGGTAGACGTTGTCCGCCGAAGACGTGCGATGCCGCATCGGACCTTGAGAAGGGGCGGAGCGCGTCACGGCGTGTTGATTGACTGCCGGCGCGGGATCGTGCGCGTACTGGACCTGCCTGCCACCGAGGAGACCGTGGCTTATTGAGGAGTACTGGCGAGCCGGTTCGAAGGCGAAGTCAGTCTCGCTGCGGCGGTCAAGCGGGAGCAGCAGCGGAAGGAACGTACCGGTAGAGGATAGGGGATAGAGAGGAGTGTGCTGTTGCGGATGAGGCCACGAAGGAGGACCGCCCGCAGGATGAGGCCAAGAGGACGCTCCCTGCGGCCACATCGACGGCGGCGGGGCGACGGCGGCCAGGCTGGGCAGGAGGGGAGACCTGCGTGTCGCCGGGGGCGAGGAGGCTGAGGAGGCGCGTACGACGCGTGAGAACCCGTGGAAACGGGCGGCGAGGGCGTTGCGGAGTCCGGAGGGGACGGAGGTCGACCAGCGACGGCGGGGCGGGGAGAAGCGAGCGCACCACAGCGAGCGCGAACAGAGCAAGAAGGACGAAGAAGCTGGAACAACGAGCAGCCCCTTGGAGCGGCGCGCGCGAAGAGATTTGGGACGGCGCTCGGAGAGGGAGCGCGACACCGCTCCGATCGCAGATCGAGGCGTGCCTGCAGGTCGCGTGGCCACACGCGCCTGCTTCTGATCACTCGGAGCCGCCCGCAGAACCGACTTTGGCTCCGGCTCAGCCATCTCGTCCGTAAACCCGTCCCGCCAAGATGCGCGTGCTGTCACACCTCCCTCCCTCCCTCGGGGCGCTCCTGAGCCTGCAGCGGCGAGCGGCGATCCCTCCACCCACTGACACCAATGCAAGTGCCCGAGGCGACATTTCCAGCGGGAGAGGCGGTCTGGACGTCGCGTTCGACCGCCGGCCGCTCGAAAATTGCGATGTGGGCAGCGGGGGGGTCCCTCGCCATGTGCTCGATTGCTGGCCAGGCTCCGCGTCGATCTCTGCTCTAGGTACAGCTCGCGCCGGCAACGGCGACTCGGCGAGGAGCGCCATCCTCGCGAGCGTGGTGGGAGCGTGTTCTGCGCCGCGTGCGCGCCCGCGAGCCAGCGCGCACCGTGACGGGCAGAGCAGGAGCCGGATCAGCGGTCTGCACGCGCGCGGCGAGCATCTCCACGCCCGATCAAAGGTTGAGGGCGAGCGAGACGTTCCACGCTCGCATCGCTCATGCTGAGGCCCTTGCGAGGTTTCAAGCGCGTCAGGCCTGAGAGACACCAGGGGCGGCGGAGGAAGCCCGGAGCCTCTCCCGCTGCTCGCAGAAGCACGCCCGTCCATCCGCCCTTTCGACCCGATGCACGGAGCCCGTGAGGGACATATCAAGCCACTCCTCGCCACCGGACGGAACTCCTCTCTGCGGTCCACGAAGAGCGACGAGATGAGGAGGTCGGGTGAGCGAGGAGCGAGAATCTGCGGCGGTCGCGTGTCCCGCCGCTCTCTCAACGCCCGCGATTCCGTTCCCGATTGCGGCGGCGAGATGGTTCGCGCCACAGCACCGTCCAGACGACACGTACGAGAGAAAGCGGGAAGGCAGGATGCACGGCGTGAGCGAGCGCTCGATTACTACACTACGTCTCGCGCGCGATGCGGGCCTCTACGTTCGAGCGGTGAACGCGGTTCTTGAAGTGGACGAGAAAGCCGTCGAGCGTCTCGCCAGGGCCGAGGTTGTAGAGCTGCACAAGGAGGCGAAAAGATGATGATGGGAGGAGGAGGGCGGGGCATGGGATGGAAACGACGATCAGTAAGGCGCGGGAGGGAGGCGCGAACTCGAGAGATCGCGATTGATGGCGCGTATCGCTCACCTTTCCGGGGCAGTCGAGGCACCGGATACGCCACTCTTGCACGTTCGGATCCGATGGGCGCGGACGCGGGATGATCTCGAAGCGGTCGTCGACCTGCTTGGCCGGAGCTCCGCGGCGGCGCTCAGCATCCATGGGAGCGGTTGCAGAAGGGAAGGCAAGTGAGGTAGGTCAGCCTCATCGCGTCCCGGAGTTGCGGTCGGAAGCGCCAAGACGGCTCCAAGCACGCTTGTGCTCGCGCTGAATAGAGGGAGGCTCGTCCGGGACTCACCGGTGCAGGTACGACGGCGGGAGCGGCGATGGCGGCAGGCGCAGGGATAGTGGGCATGACGGGCGGCGGCGACGAGTCGAGCTGCATCGCAGGGAGCACGCGCTGCCGTGTCGCAGGCGGCGAGCCCTCGGCAGAGCTCTGCTCCGAGTCGTCCGAGTCGAGCTGTACGAACGGCGTGTCGGGCGAGCCGTAGTGCGCGGACGCCGCCGCTTGACGCCGCGCGCGAGGACCGGCTCGTCGTCCTCGTCCTCATCCGAGTCGTCCTCCTGCCCCGACGACTGCGGCGAGAGCGCCTGCGAGGCGGGCGTCCCCGCCCGCTCGTGCGTGCCGACCGCGCGGCCGACTCGAGGAGCTCGGCAGCCGCGCCCGCGGCGGCGGCAGCTGCGGCAGCGGCGGTCTTCTTGCGCGTCTTGGTCGGGTTTCGCCTCCTCCTCCGCCCTCTGACGCTGGTGCGTGTCGTGGTCGCGCGTGTAGGTGCACGGGCGCTGGCGCTTGAAGCGGTGGAAGTACTTGCCTGCGGGAGGGCGGGAGGGTCAGGCCCAGTTTCTAGGAGGAGGAGGCGTGAGCTCAGAGAACGCACCACAGGTACCGCAGAGGCTGTCCTTGCCCGTCGGGCCCTTGCGCCTACCGACGGCAACGCTCGCGGGGCAGCCGCTGCGGGAGGAGCGAGGTCAGCGCGAAGAGTCGGGAGGCAGAATGCGCGACGCACCAGTTCGCGCAGAACCACTGCCCATCGACGATGTGCTCGTGCAATCCGAGCGCTTCGAGGTTGGGCCTGCCCGGCAGGCGCTTCTTGACCGGTGCCTGCTTGACGGGCGACTCGAGCCCGCCCGCCGCGCCCTCCTGGCCCTTCTTGTACCGATTCGCCGCCGCCGTCGCCGCGAGGCCGCCCGCGCCGCCCGCCTTGTCCTTCGTGAGGAGGAGCTTGAGCGGCGACGCCGAGTTGGTCTCGAGGTCGGCAGGCTTGGGCGCGACCGCCTTGGCGGGTACGGGAGCGAGAGCTCCGGCTGCGGGTAGTGCTTGTTGTCGCTCGTCGCGGTAGTACGAGACGTGGCCGGGCAGCGAGCGCGGGACGAGCGTGCGGTGCGTCGGACCGACTCGCGTTCGGGGAGCGTGACGCCGCGACCCTTGGTCTGCCGGCGCTTGCGGCGAATCTCGCGCTCGTGCTCGCGATCAAAGCGCTCGACCTCGTCCGCCGTGAGCTGGTTGAGGAGCGGGGTGAAGTCGTCGGCGGTGTCGGTGCGGAAGGTCTCGCCGACTGAGGGGAGGAAGTCGCGCCGCAGGTCGTCCTCGGTGATGGCAGCACCCTTCGTGTAGCCGAGGATGCACAGCGAACGCGTGTAGAACTCAACCTGCTCGCGGATCGAGTGAGCGATGGCGGTCCTGCGGGCAGCGAGCGGGTGAGCCGAGTACGCGCGAGAAGAGCGGGGAGCGCACCTGAACTCGCCGGTCAAGCCCAGATCCGCCGCGAACGTCTCGGCGAAGGCTTCCGGCGAGTTGTACGGATCGCTCAGGTCCCACTCGAACTTGTCGACAAGCTGGATCGAGTCGAGCGTGATGTCGAGCTGCGGGCGGGTGGGTGCGGGTGGTCAGGAAGGAAGCGCGGCAGGGAAGCGGGCGAGCGCACCTTGATCGCAACGCGCAGCTCATCCGACACGCCCTGCTCGACCTTCAGTTCGGCAAGCGCCGCCGGCTTCTCCTCCTTCTCCTCCTCCTGTTCCTCCTCCTCGCCCTCCTCGCCTTCCCGCGCGGGCTCCTTCCCCAGCCTCCGCCGCCTGCTCGCGTGCGCCTCGAGCCACGCGCGGCTCTCCTCCCTCGCCTCCTCCAGCGCGTCGGCAATATGCCCGTGGTAGTTCCCGCTCAGCTGCGCGTCTGCGATCTGCTTCGTGACGGCCGCGATGATGTCGCGCTGGAAGTGCTCGGGCGGGAGTCGCATATCGGCGCAGAGGTGCGAGGCGAAGATCTCGGGCGTGATCGTAGTTTCTGCGGGGTGGAGGGGATGAGCGGGAGAGGCAGCTTCAGGGAGGGAGGAGACGCACCGCGCAGGTTCCAGGTGAACGTGTCGCGTAGCTTGTACATCTCGTGTTCGAGCTCGAGGCGAATCGGGATGAGCGTTTCGGGCGCTGAGCGATGGAGCGGAGGTACGACTTGGACCTGTGAGCGGAAGGAGGGTTAGCTTAAGCACGCGAAGGGAGAGCAGGAGGGGACACACATCGGAACCGCCTTCCTCAGCGCCCCGCGCTTGCCCTTGGCCTCTTCCATCTGCTTGGCCGCCTTGGTGCGTGGGCGGAACCCGACGGGCGCAGCGGGGTACCCGAGCCAGTCCTGCTCCTTCATGAGCTCCTCGTGCATCGTGCTCGCCTCAATACGCATCGCGTGCTTGGCCTGCACGAGCTCCGTCTCGTACGCGACGTCGCGCTCGATCCACGCCTTGAGGCGCTCCTGGTCCTTCGCCGACGGGATCGACGGGAACTCCTCGCCGGGCTCGGTCTCGCGCGCGCGTGTGAACGAGCGATGCACGGGGACCTTGTAGGCCGGACCGCCATCGTTCGGAAGGGTCGCCGGGGGAGGGGGCGGCGCGAGGGCCGCGGTAGTGCCGCTCGTGCTCGCTACGGGCGGAGCGCGCGCGGCCTGCTGGCTCCGCATGAGCAGCGCCTGCTGATGCGCGTTCATCGGCGCCTGCGGGAGCGCTCCCAGCTGCGTAGGCGTCCCCGCGTAGCCGTACGACGCGCCGGGTCCGGCGGAGGCGCTAAGGCGGCGAGCGGCGAGGGTGGGTGTGCCAGCGGCGGGGTTACCCATGCCGGGCAGAGGTACGGCACCGTGCATCATGGCGGGACTGCCGTGCGCATAGCCGTTGAGGGCGGGGTGGGGGAGGGCGCCGTTAGGCGGGGGGTACGGTTGCATGATCCGGTGGTCCTCCTCGGCTCGTTCGACCGCGCCGCTGCTTCGGTAGTGCTGCTATGGGTGTGCTCGAGGCTCGACGGGTACTTGTGGGGCTGCCGGGTGCGGTGATCGGGCGGTGCAGGCGTGTTTGTGGGCGGAGGTGATGAGAGGTGGGGGGAGCGCGGGTCGCGCTGGGAGAGGCGCGCAGGTAGGTGTACGCGGCGAGGCGAGTCTCAGTAGCAGATTCGAAGCAACCACAGCCCACGGCGCGCGAGCAGGCGAGTGGGCAACGGTCGACCCGCGACGAACGGCTCGTGCCTCTTCCTCCCCTCACCACGCTCGAGCTGCGTTGAGAGCTCGCGTGCACCACCAGACAGGCATCAACAGGACCCCCAGGCTCGCGCTGGTCGCGATCTCCGCGTTGCCGCACTTCCTCGTCTCCCACGGACGCTCCTCGTCGCGCACCAACCGGTCAACATGGCGTCGCAGAACATGCAGGACTACGGGCCGTGCGACGAAGGCGGCTCTCACGAATTCCGCCTCCCGAAGAAGTCGTCAGGCTGCTGTGCGTCCGCTCCTTCCCTCGAACTCCCGCCTCTGTTCTCGCTGATCATGTTCGCTCCTCCGCCTGCGTCTTTCGCTTGCAGGCAGGTGCCTCTGCTGCCCTTGCTATCTCATTTGCGGGCTCGCTCTGAGTCGCGGTCAGTCGCGCTCGCCCTTCCGCCCACATTCACCGCCAAGACTGATCCCGTCGCGCTGTTCCCGTATTCAGGCGCAGGTCTTGCGTCCGCCCGATCGGCTTCAGCGCAGGAGATGACCGTCCCGACGAGGTGCGCCCTTTCCTGTATCGTGCCCGGCTGCACAAGGCGGATCTGCTCGTCCCGACTGACCTTGACCTTCGCAACATTCTCGTCCCCATACATTTCCTCCACCTCCCCGGTACCCAACAGATTGTCTGCACCAAGTGTGGCCTGACGCCATCCGAGGCATCCGCCCTCTCTCAAGCAAAGACGCCGAAGCGCACGGCTTTTCCACCTCGTACGTGCCCATCCCTCTCCCGTCTACTCCGAGCTCATGCTCACCGCCTCGCAACCGCGCGCAGTAAAGGTCCGGGTTACTTCTCCAACGCAGGGATGTCGATCCCCGCGCCCCCCACGCCTGCGCGCTCCCCCTCGCAGCGGCGCTCGCGGCCCCCTCGGCAGCATACCCTCCCTCGCCCAACCTCACACACGCGCGCGCGCACCCTCCGACGCGCACCGCTTGACGGCGGGGTACCCGCCCTCGCCGGAGCTTGCGCGCTCGCGCTCCCGCCCGCAGTCGGTGGTGTACCCTGCCTCGCCCCAGCCGCAGCAGGAGTACTACCACCCTGCGGCGTACCGTCCCGAGCAGCAGCAGCAGTACCGGTACGAGCAGCAGCAGCGACCGCGGAGTCAATACTACGAGCACCAAGAGGCGCGCCCGCAGAGCCAGTACTACGAGCCACAGCAGGCGCAGGCGCGCCCGCAGAGCCAGCACCTGCCCTTCCCTGGTTCCATCGACCGCAGGGCCCGCTGCGCCCCGAGCCGGGGATGGAGGCGAACCCCGCCGTCGAGCGGTGGCTCGGGGGGCTGCCGCCGGGGGCGGGCCCTCGCTGAGGCTGCTTCGACGGGGGGCGTTCGTAGCGGGGGCGGCGGGCGCGCGTTGTATCACTTGTGCTCGTAGACACTGCGTTTTCGCAAGGCCGCTTTGCATTCGCAGTCGATCATTGTGCGGGTCTGCAGTGCGAGAAGCAGGCACCGGCGCTCTCGCTCAACCTCTCGGAGGCGTGGTCAACGACGCAGGACAGGCTATGCAACATGCAGGGTGCGTACGGTCGCTAACCCGCAAACGAAGCGTCCAGAGACTCAATGAAAGCACGTCGAGGGCGAGGAGGAGAGGAGTAGGGGTATCGGCGGTGCAGGGAAAAGTAGTACAGACAGGCGGGGAGGGAAGGGACGGCACTGCGGGGTACGGAAACGACGGCGTGGAGTGAAGAGCGGACAACCCGGTGTGGACAATGCGGCGTGTGGGGAGGGAGAGGCGATGATAAGGTAGGTGAATGTGCGGCGGGGTCCTCAGAGGATGCCCGAGTCGCGGAGGGCGTTTTGCAGGAGCGTCTCTTGACAGCGGCAAAGACAAGGCGAATCTGCGAGCGGGAACTCGTCAGGCGGACGAGGGAAAGGAAGGGTGAGCGGGCGCACGTTCGAAGTGTCGGTCGCCTGCGTCAGATGCGGGTAGATGCTGAGGCGCTGGCGATTGAGCTGCGTGAAGCGCCACAGGATGTACTTGGCCGCCTTGTTGACTTCGGGCCCGCCCTCGTACTCGGGGAAGTAGCGCTCGAGGGGAACCTTGACGACCTTGGTCCGGAACAGGTCGATCTTGTTGAGGAAGAGGATGATCGACGTGCGCTGCGGGACGGCACGCAGGGTTAGCATTATCCCTGGAGAGGGATAAAGAGAGAGAAACGCACGGCGAACCACCGCGAGTTGACGACGCTCTCGAAGAGGACGAGCGACTCGTTCATCCGGTTCTGCCCCTTCTCCTCGAGCAGGACCTGGTCGTACTCGGAGAGCGCGACGCAGAAGATGATCGACGTGACCGCCTCGAAGCAGTGGATCCTGTCAAGAGACCCGCCACACCGAGTCAGCTCATCGTCCGAATGACGAGAAGGACGCGGCCGTGCGTTCGACGCACCACTTCTTCCGCTCCGACCGCTGCCCGCCAACGTCGAACATGCTGTGCGCCACCGCTCGTCAGCACCATTTTAGCGTGCCGAAGGAGAAAGGGAACGCACTGGACGCTGAGCTGGCCCGCCTTGAACTTGGTCTCGCTGATCCCGGTCGTCTTGGTCCGCGCGTGCAGGACGTCCGCCTCGCTCGGGACGTAGCCACTCGCTCCTATCCGCTTGACCTCGTCGAAGAAGCTGCGGACGGGCGCAAGAGGGTTAATCCCGCGTAAGAGGAGGGCGGGGAGAGAGGCGTACTACGGCGCCGAGTCCATGAGGTAGAACTCGCTCTGGCGGTCGAGCACGCTCGGGATGATAGGGTCGTGCCAAAGGCTGTCGACAGCACGGACGAGCTCGGGGCTGAGCCCGCCACTGCCGGGGCCGGGCGCAGCGCCTATCGAGCTCGTCGGCGGCGAGGGGACGAGCGACGGGCTCGACGTCGAGTACGTGTCGGCCTCGAGGCGGTGCTCGAGGATGCGGTCCGCGTACGCGCGGTTGATCTCCTCGACGGGCTCGAGCTGAAGCGGCGCATCGCGCGGACGAGCGCCTGCGCCGAGTCGAGGACGTTTTTGTGGATCGTGAGCCGGAAGAGGAGCATCTCGTCGCGCGTGTAGCCGTGCTGGTAGATGAGCTTCATCTGCTTGACGATCGTGCTCTTGCCCGACTCGCCCGAGCCTGTGCGCGCCCACATCCCACGCAAGTCAGCCTCATCCGCCTTATCCCGAGTGGAAGAAGCAGCAACGCACCGAGCAAGAGGATCTTGCACTCCCTCCGAAGCTTCTTCGCGTCGTCCTCGAGCTGGCGGTCGATCGCCCCGCTGCGGGCCTTCTCCGAGCCGTGCTCGCGCGCCCCGCCGCCGCCGTCGCCCTTGAGGGAGGAGGAGCCGCAACCCATCTGTGCGCGGGGGTTGGGGGCTCAGGTGGGGTGCGGAGGCGGTGGAGCTCTTGTGTGGGTTGCGAGGGCGGGCGCGGAGCCACAGGCGGGGTGCAGCGGGAGGGGCGGCTCGGGAGGTGGCGCGGGACGGTGAGGCGAGGGAGGGGGATGGGCGACGTCGGCGCGTGGAAGGGAAGCGTTGCCTCGTCGACGGGACTGGAGGATGCTGAGAGACGAAGGCGGGGCGCGCTCCAACGGAGTCCTGCAGGCGAGGGCGGGTCGCTGCACTCGGGACGGGAAGCGACTGATGAGACGGCGGCGCGGCGGCGGTGTGCTCTGGCGTGCAGGTGGGTCGCTGTACAGGTCGTGCTTGTGCAGCTGAAGCTGGAGGCGCGGCTTCAACCTCGCTCGAGACGACAGTGGGAAGAACGCGCGCGCGGGGGAGGCGGGCGGGGAAGCGGCGGCGGGACGAGGCGAGGCGGCGACCGCGGGCGAGGAATTCAGACGTGCGAGGTGCACTCGAAGCTTGTCTGCAGACGCAGGGCGCACGGGCACACCGCACGCAGCACTTGACGGTGAACTCGCGGCGGGAGGAGCGATTCGAGTTGGAGCTCCCGCTCGCGAGGGGCCAGACCACCTCGCATTAACCTCTGCGCCTGCCTGTTCCACGCCTGCGATCCTCGCACCCGAGTTCATTCCTTGCCCGCCCGAAGGCGAAGCGCATGCGCGCGTAGGGCACGTTCTCCGCCTCCACCGCGCCGAGAGAGGACGAGCCGCGAGGGCGTCTTTCACGTGCAAAGCCGCGTCTACCGCACAGATAAGGGAGAGGGGAGGAGGCATGACGAGGGGGATGAACGAGCGAAGAGACGGGTATGAAGAACTGCGAGGGGGGAATGCCAAAGATGCGAGGTGAGCGGAGGAAAGAGCAGAACACGGGTAAGGGCGCAAGGGTAGTCGAGCAGGAACTGAAGTGGTGGTGCAACAAAGGAGGCCGTGACGACGTGACGAAAGGCGAAGGGTGCATGCGCGCGACGACCAGCGTCGTTGGCGCGGGGACGCAGGCGGGTATGGACAGGCGACGGAGGGCGGAGCCTAGTCTCGCCGTTTGGGCGGCGCGTCGGCGCCTCCTGCTGCGGCGATGTACCGCGCCGCCGTCGTGCTGAAGCCCTTGATCTTCTTGCACTCGAGCGCAAGATTCTGCAGCGTGAGGGAGCGTCAGTTACCGCACTCTGGGCGAAGAGCACGAGCAGCAAAGGCGGCGCGGCCTGGCCGTCCCGATACATCGCTCAGCTCCGTTCCGTCAGAGAAGACAGAACGCACCTTCGCCCTAGGGCTCTCGATCTGGTCGAGGAAGAGGTTGAGGTAGCGGAAGCAGAGCTCCTCGCGGAAATCGGTGTACAACTTGCGGTTGTACTTGCGCTCGTGCTTGCGCGCCTTCTCGGCGTACGCGTGCGACTGGTGGATGAGGAAGTCGTCGGGGAGGACGTAGAACGACACGCCCGAGAGGTACAGCTCGAAGAGGCAAGCCGCCTTGTTCCCGCCGTACCCGATGAAGCGCTCGTCGCACCTGCGAGAAGAACCATTCCGCATCAATCGCTGTTCGCCTTGCAGTGGGCGGAAAGAGCGGGCTGGAAGGCGAGAGCGCGACTCACCACGGCGTGCCCTCCTTCTTGAAGATCACATACGGCTCGTACGAGTGGGTGTAGCCGTGCACGCGGTACACCTCGCCAGGCTTGGCGTCGTAGTACCGCGTGTAGTTGGTGCTGCCGTGCCCCGGCGCCCACGACTTGTGGAACATGCCGATCTTGTCGTCCCGGACGAGCTGGACGAGGTCCTGCGGGGGCCATCGACACGCACGTCAGCGCCGTCCGGTCAGGGAAGGCTCGACGAGGAACAGGCAGCGCGAACGCACCTCCTTGGTGGACGGGAACGTGTTGGGTTAACGCCGTCGCTCTGCTTATGGAACTCAAACGCGGGGACGACAAACGCCGCCATGCCGCCCTTGAGGCGCTGCATGATCTCGGGCGACTCGAGCATCCGCGAGCGGAAGTCGGTGCAGAGCCAGAAGTCGACGTCGAGCATCATCACGTACTGCGGGCGGGCGCGCTCCACGTCAGCTCCGAGGACGAGAGGGCGAGAGGGGACGGAGCGCACCTCGGTCCGCGCAAAGAACTTTGCGACGTTGCGCCACATGTTGAACTGGCGGTCGAACGGGTCGTAGACGAGGTGGATGTCGACGTACTTCTTCATCAGCGGGCTCGACGTGTAGAGCTTGTCGAGCGAGCGCAGCAGCTCGGACGGGTTCTTGCCCTGCGTCACGTGCACGGTTGCCGACACGGGGCCTGCGTGCACGTATGAAACTGTCAGCTCAGCTTCTCCGAGACAAGGTCGCGCGAGATGAGCGCGCGGAGACGCACCGCGGTACCGCTCGACGAGGCGCTCGAAGACGGTGAAGCGGTTGCTCGTGACGAGCGTCGTGATTGTGATGTCCTCCTTGTTGAACCCAAGCGCGTCGGGGTCGGACGCGCGGTAGTAGTAGGGGATGACCTTGCTCGGCTGAAGGCTTGAGCCGAACGACAGGCTTAGGAACTCGTCCTCACTGATGGTGCGGTGCTGGCCGGGCGTCGACCCATATGCCGCGAGCGCCGCCTCGTCCGCCTTGGGCCCCGAGTGGGCCAGGTCGTCCGCGGGCGAGTGCCAGACCATCTGGTCTTTATCCCAGTCGACGCCCTCGAAGCCGTGCATGCGCTTGTGGACGAGCTCGGTGCCGTCGACGAGGACGGCCGGGCGGCGGTACGTCCCCTTGCTCTTTTTGCCCTTGCGCTCGGCGGACTCGGCGGCAGCCCACACGGGGTCGGAGCTGTCCTCCTGGCGGATGTCGGCGGCACGGACGCCGGCCGTCTCGAGCGCGGCGTGCTTCAGCTTGGTCGTCGTGGTCGTTGCCGCCTTCACGACCGCAGGGGACGCAGATGCAGAGGCCCCGCGCTGGCCTGCCCTGCGACGAGGGTCTCTACCGCAGCGAGGTCGCTGAGGGCGCCTGCGTCGAGGACGACCTGTGACCGCGGTGCGAGGAGGCGGCCGCCGGAGAGGTAGGCGACGGAGGGGGCGACGACGAGGGAGAAGGCGGTGTAGACAATCGCGGCGAGGAGGTAGAGCGAGAGGGCGAACTTGGCGATGCGGCCGAAGCGGGAGGATCCACTTGCCGGTTTGGTCGTGCGCTGACGGGTGGGCGCCATGCTGCCTGCGTCGTGGGTGAGGGGAGAGGAGGGACGCGGGCGAACAACGGAAGGGGCGACGGGGAGGAGGAGGTGTGTGCGCGTGCGCGCCAGAGGGTGATCGCGGGTGAATGAGTGTGGGTTGCGCAGTCGGGGCAGTCGCGTGCACGCTCTCGCTCAGCGCAGCCTGGCGTCGGTGGAGCGGGCGACGCGGTGCTCTCTCGACGCGTCCTCCACTCGTCGCGCGCGTTGTCATCTCGACTGGCGCTGTTCCCCTCGTCGCTCTCCGCACCCGCTCACCCTGCTGCATTCTCTGCTTCTCCAGGGTGACACGCTCCAGCCTCGACACGTTCTGCCGCTCGCACCGACTCGCCCGCTCAGACGCCGTGCTTGACTGCTCTCTTCCCCACCGCTCCGCTTCGCCGCCCGCCGGTCCGTTCTCTCTCTCCTCTTCCACGCGCTCGAGCACGCTCACGACGACCAAACAGCTCGAGAAGATGCTCCGACGAGCCGCACCCGCCATCAGGAGCCTCGCAAGGACCGCCGCACCCCCACCACCGCGGCTCCGTCCCTTGTCCCTCTCCGCCCTCGCACACTCGTCCCCGCCAGCCATCTTTCGCGCCGACAAGACCGCCGTCTACCCTACGGCGTTCCCTCGAATGACCCTGAGCACGCCCTCTTCCCCTCGCTCTCGCTCACCGTCCAGGACGCCGACTGCTGGGCCATCCTCTCGCCCTCGTCCTCGTCGCCAACCCGCGCCGCCCTCCTCGCGACCCTCCGCCACCACGTCCGCTTCGACCCCATCTCGAGCGCGTCGCACCCGATCCTCGCAACGCTGCCGCCCGTCGAGCGCCCCGCAGACGAGGGCGGCCCGCGCGACCGCACCGTCGACGATCTGATCCAGTTCGTCAGCTTCAAGACGCGCCTCGGGCGCAGCGGCGAGTTTGACGACTACACCGCGCGGTACTACTCGATCCGCGACGAGGACAAGCTCACCGTCCGGCAGCACCTCCGCGATGCGACGGGCGCAGACGACGTCGCTGTCGAGGAGAAGGCGCAGGCGCTCCGCATGGAGAATTTCCTCGATCTGCCGCTAATCACGCTCAGCAACGGCCAGACGCGCCGCGCGCGTATTCTCAAGGCGCTCCTCGCCAAGCCCGAGCTGCTCATCCTCGAGGAGCCTTTCAGTACGTGCCGGCTTCTCTCCCCTCCCAACCGCACTAACCCTCAGTTCGGCAGCTGGACTCGACGTCGCATCGCGCGAGCTCCTCGCGACCCTCCTCGCGTCCCTTCATGCCGCTCGCTCTCCTCGCGTCCTCCTCGTCCTGCGACCGCAGGACGCTCTCCCGCCCTTCGTGACGCACCTCGCTCTCGCGGACGCGACTGGCCCGCGGACCCTCGCGCTTGGACCGCGGGAGGAGATCCTCGCGGGGGAAGAGGCGCGCGCGCTCCTTGCTGCGGGGGAGGCGCAGCGCGCGGCGAGCACGGCGAGGGCGGAGGAGAGGCGGCGGGCGGGAGAACAGGCGGCGAGGGAGGGAGAGGGGAGGAAGAAGCTCGTGGAGCTGAAGGGGGTGAACATCTCGTATGGGCGGAAAAGCGAAGGGCAGGTCGAGCGGCGGATCTTGCGGGATGTGGACTGGACTGTCAGGGAGGGCGAGCGGTGGTTGCTCACGGGTCACAACGGTGCGTCCGTTTCCTCTTCCTCACACTTCAGCGCTGATAGGTCGCGCAGGCTCCGGCAAGAGCACGCTCCTCGCCATGGTCCTTGGTGACCACCCACGCTCCTTCACGGAGGACGTGACCCTCTTCGACAAGCCGCGCTACCGGCAGGCAACCGCGACCTGTACGTTCTCCCCTCGCTTTGTCGCATGAGCCTGCTGATGCGCGCTCCGCAGTGCAACAAAACATCGGGCACGTCTCGCCCGAGATCTTCAACGCCTTTCCGCGCAAGTATGGTCCCGGCGCACTGACCGCCTACGAGGTGCGTTCCCTGCCCCCTCTCCCGCTGCACCGCTCACCCCTCCGCAAACACACAGGCAATCGTCACCGGCTTCGAGTCCGTCTACTCGTACCGTCGCGCCTCCCCCTCCCAAGCCTCGGCGATCTCCGCCCTCCTGTCCGCGCTCGCGCACCCGCTCCTCACGCCCGCGTTCCTCGAGCGCCCCTTCGCCGCCCTCACGGCGGGGGAGCAGTCGCTGATCCTGCTGCTCCGCGCGCTCGTCAAGCGCCCGCCGCTGCTCGTCCTCGATGAGCCGTTCGCGGGGATGGACAAGCTCACGGTTGAGCGCGTGCAGCGCTTCTTGGAAGAGGAGCTCGACGAGAGGCAGGCTGTGATCATGATCACGCATTTCGAGGAGGAGGTGCCCGCGAGTGTGAATCGGGTGTTGCGACTGGAGGAGGGGAGGGTTGTTGAGCGGATCTAGATCGAGGGAGAGCTAGACTAGCATGAAGAATAGGAGAACGCAGTGCACGCCGGCGAGCACGAGGTGTCCCGGCAGGAGCAGGCAAGAACGAGCGGTCGGGACGAAAGCCTGCTCTGGACACCCTCGCTTGATACTGTCCCGCAAGCCCCCTCCGCCCTGCAGCGAACAGTACAAGAAATGACACTGCACTCCCCCGCCCCGCGCCTAAGATGAATGAGCGCCGAGCGCCTACAACCCCCCGCCCCGGCCGCCGCGCGCGCCACGCGCAGGTCCGCCGCCCCGCCCGCCGCCACCACCGCGGCCACGATCTGCGCCGCGTCCTGTTTGAGCGGAATGGAGGGAACGCGAAGACAGGGGAGAGAGGGACGAAGTCAGCACGAGGGCATGAGCAACTTCCCGCAGCGCAGTAGGGCGTTCGCAAGGGGGCGGCCCGCCGTGCAGCCCGCACTGCCACGCGCGCTCCCCTCTGAGATGGCCCGCCAACGGAGCAGGGAGAAGGAAGAGAGAGAAAGAGGACGCACCCCTGCCGCCGCCCCCGCCGCGCATGCCCATCCCGCCTCCGCGCGCACCCCGCCCGCCCTGCCCGCCGCGCCGCCGCTGCTCCTCCTCCTGCTCCTTGACCTGGTCGACGAGCTGCACGCACGAGGAACGAGTCAGTACCTCGTGTTCGAGCGGGAGGGGGGAGGGGAGGGAGGGGGACGAACGTTCTCTGCTACGCGGATGTACTTGATCTGCGCACGGGGTCCGAGGTTCACAGTCAGCTCCTGCATGCACGCCAGCACGCTCGAGAGACGGCAGCGAGAGCGCGGTCGACGTACGTTGTTCCCGCGCACATACGCCTCGGGGAGCTTCCAGAACCGGTCGCCCTCCTGCGTACACCCTTTCCGTCAGCTCCCACGCGCGCCACACAGGACGAGAAGGGTGCGCACCGCGCTGGTCTGGTACACCTCCTTGAGGGTGAGGTTCATGAAGTTGTCGCACGCGATCAGGTGCCCGTTGAATGTCTCGCCGTTCTTGAGCTCGACAAGCTGCTCGCGCGCGCGGGTGGTCCCGCCTGATCAGTTGCGTGCGCGGGAAGGAGGGCGGGGAGGGGCGCACCATGGGCTTGTTCTGCGCTGCGTGGAGGAGCGCTAGCGGGAGCTGTGGGCGCGCAGGGTGGTCAGAGAGATATCGGTGCAGGCAGGTGCGAGCGCACCCATCGTGGGTGGTGTGCGGGGAGTGGAGGAGGACGAGCAGCGCCGGAGGGGACGAGGGGATGATGAGATGCACAAGTCACCGTCAACTGGCTCTTCTGCATCGCAGGCGCGTGTACTGCTCTCTGGAGATCCTCACAAAGCAGGCGAGACCGGGAAAACAACAAGGGATTGCGACGTCTGGTACTCCCCTCCCTCATCCCGCTCGACCTCCGCATCCACCGCACCGATTACTGCATCTCGAGACTCATGCCGTCGTTGATCTGTGCCAGAGCATGTCCGCTGTCAGCGTATGAACGAGGCGAAACGGAAGGTGGAGATGCGGATGCGCAGGTAGCCGGAAGCGTACCTCGTAGTCGCGGAGGGTGATGCTGCAGGAGCGAGAAGCAGAGTTAGCGGGGTCGCGCGGCGTCAGTGGGGAGTTTGAAACGTACTGGTCCTTGTAGATGGTGTACCTGCGAAACAGAAGCGGCAGAACAGGCGAAGCAGCGATGGGAAGGAGCGGTCAGCCGGTCCACCTCTGCTGCGTGAACAGGCGAGCGGCGGAGTTCTTGGCAGCGTGTACGCACCACTTCTTGAGCACGATCTTTTCGCTGAGGACATGAGCAGGACGAATCAGCGCGACGTCCAGGCAAGGGGGACAGGTCGAGCCGGCGTCGTGAAAGCGCGACTCACGACTTGGTGCCCGTCTGTGCCGCGATCAGCTTCTTGAGGTCGCCGACGGTGTCCTCGGAGCTGCGGGCAGTCAAGCCAGCTGGATCAGCGACGTGCGTTGAAGGGAGCTGGCTAGTCGGAGCCGAGGGCGTGAGGTCGACCAACTCACTCGCACTTGACGCGGACTGGGTGGGTGGGACTGTCAGCACACAGAGTAGGGAGAAGAGTAGAGCGAGCGGGAACGGACCCTTGTTGCCGAGACGGTCGTTTGCGATGACCTCGATGAGCGCCCTGGAACGACGAGGACAAGGTGAGCGGGAGAAGCGGGAGGAGCGCAGCCTGGGTCGGGTGGAGCGGGCAGAGCTGAGCGCTTACATTCGTGCTAGAGTAAGCTTGACCTGGGCGTGGTGAGCGGGGACGAGGACGAGGGCCGCCACTCCTCGCAGGCTTGGAGGAAACCATCACGCTCAAGTCACCAGTCCGCAACCAGGACTTACCAGGAGCACGCTAGACCCACTCATAGCCACCTCGAGCACACCCGCACCAACCCCGCCCCTCTCCACCGCCGCCCTCGCCCCCTCGCACCTCGCCCCCATGCCCGACATTGTCCCGAGCAGCCCAGAGGGGCAGGCCCTCCAGGTGCGCTCCCTGCCCACTCCCACTACCTTCAGACGCTGATCCGTATGCACCCCACAGGCCGCCATCCAGCACAAGCTCGCTCAGCTCGGCTGGTGCGAGGACGACGACTCTGTCATGGCGTCCGTCCCTCTTCTCTTGTCGCTGCAGGGGGACTGAATGCTGACCTGATTCACATGCTCGCAGTGAGTACTGCCTCGTCATGCTCGGCAACCGCAAGACGGCCGGTGCGCTCCCTCCCCCTCCTCGCCCCTCCCCGCAGCAAGCGCTGACCCCAACTCAATGCGTTCGCAGACCAGATCTCGACCGAACTCTCCGACCTCATCGGCGACTCGTTCGACGCCTCGTTCGTCGCCTGGCTCTTTGACGAAGTCAAGAAGCACTACCCCGAGCCCACCGCCGCCCCCGCCCCCGCTGCTCCCGCATCCGCACCCGCCGGCCCCGCCGCCTCCTCTTCCCGCGCAGGCCCGAACGGCATCCCCTCGCGCCCGCCCGGTCCCATCGGCGGCCGCAACGTCTTCGGCGCGGCCGTCTCGGGCGTCAAGCGCGGGGCGGGCGACCTTGACGGCGACCGGCAGGGGCAGCGCGCGCGCTTCGATGCGCCGAGCGGGCCGAGGGCAGGGCCGGGGAGCAAGAGCCTGTTCGACCGTGTCAACGGCAACAACCCGCAGTTTGCGCCTGGCCGCGGCCCGATGAACACGACGGGCATGCCGCAGCCCGCCTTCGACGCCGTGCGCCCTCTTGTTCCCCCCGCGAGTACTGGAGGCGGCTCACTGACGCTCCTTTTTCGCCCGCAGATCACCCAGGCGGTGACCGCCATCCAGAACGGCGCGCACCCGTCCATCCTCGCGCAGATCCCCTTCCCCGCCCTCGCCGCGCACCCGATGGCGCAGCGCCTCCCGCCGCACATCATGGCGCAGGCGCAGGCAAACGCGATGGCGCAGGCGCAGGCGATGGCCGCGATCCAGAACGTCTGGAACGCGCCCCCGGGCGCGTTCAACACCGCTGCAGGCGGCCCGCCCGGCGGCCCCGGTGGCGCGTTCAACCCGAACGCGCCGGCGTTCAATCCCGCGTTCGGCCCGCGCGGCGGTGCAAGTGGTCCGCGCGGCGCGGGCGGCGCGCCGCACAAGCCCGCTGCGCCGCCTGTTGTCCTGCCGAGCAAGCCGGCGCAGGAGCAGATCTGCAAGCACGGCGTCGAGTGCACCAAGCCGCAGTGCCCGTACTCGCACCCCAGCCCGGTAGCGACCAAGGAGAGCGGGCTGGTGCTCAGTAGCGAGCCGTGCGAGAAGCAGCTCCAGTGCGAGGACCCCGTGCGTCCTCGCTCCTTCCCCTCACTCGCTCGCGTGCGAAGTTACTGACGCGCTCTCCGCACTCAGGACTGCCCCAAGTCGCACGTCTCGAAGGCGCAGAAGACCCACCCTCCCTCGGCCTCCTCCGGCCCCATCTCCGCGCCGCCCTCGCGCCCCGCGTCCGCCGCCCCGCCGGTCGACCCCTCGTCCATCTCGGGCGCGGGCGTCAAGCCGTGCAAGTTCGGCGCATCGTGCACCCGCGCCGGGTGCGTCTTCCTCCACCCGTGGGACTCCGCCGGCCCGGGCGGCACCGGCACCCAGCCGTGCAGGTACGGCGCGGCGTGCACCCGCGCCGACTGCCACTTTGCGCACCCGACGCACCGCCCTGCGCCGTACAACCGCGCCAAGTACTCGGCGACGTTCGCTGCTGGCTCTTCGGGCGCGGCGGGCGCGAAGAAGGCCCAGGATGGGATCGGCGCGTGGCCCGCTGAGAGCAAGGAGCACATCAGCGAGCGGCTGAAGCGCTTTGCGGGCGGGGACGCCGCTGGCGGTGAGGGCGGCGCGGGTGCCGAGCGGATGTGCCCGGTGAGGGCGGCGCGAACGGCGACGACAAGGTCGAGATCCACCTTGATGACGACGACGAGAAGAAGGAGGGCGCGTCCGGGGCGGAGGTCAAGGAGGAGGTCAAGGCCTGAGGGCCGGGGCGGAGGACGAAGACGACGTAGTTGCGCTTCTATTCACCCCCACTTTGGCTAGCTCCCTCTGTCTCTCTCGTGTGCCGTGTTCGGACAATCAAAACGATGCATTCCCCGGGCGACGGGGCTGAACCCTCGCCGCCCTTCCGGCCCTGTACTAACGTGCGCCTCCTTGCCCTTCGAGAGAGCTGCTCTTCGCGCCAACTCATTTCAGCTGCTCCACCAGCCACGGGATGATCCTCTTCAGCCCCTCTTCCTTCCTCCTCGTCAGCTCCTCGTCTTTTCCACCAGGGCTGCTCTTCCACCCGCCGTCCGTGTCAAACCCATGCGCCCCGCCCTCCACCTCCCACAGCACGCACTCGACGCCCTTCCCGCGGAGCACGCGGTGCATATTGCGCGACTCGGCAAGGTGCACGACGTTGTCGGCCGTGCCGTGCGCGAGGAACGTCGGCGGGAAGGCGGCCGTCGCCCCCAGCTGGGGGAGCGTCCTCCTCCCCGCGTCGTTCTCCGCCGCGAGCTTCTCGCGCGCTTGGCCCACTGGGAGGGCGCGGAGGGCCGAGGACGCGCCCGCGACGCCGGAGAGGACGTCGACGAGGGTGCCGCTCTGGAGCAGCCAGACGAGGAGGAGCGTCCGCGGCGAGTGCGGGTCTGCCAGCGGGGTGGAGACGGTCGGAGGGGTGGTCTTCCGCGGGGCGTGCAGGAGCGCGTCGAATGGCTCGGAGGAGGGGAGGAGCGGGACGCCGGGGAAGAAGGGCGCTGCGGATGTGCGGGACGGTGAGCGGGCAGCGCAGGGCCGAGAGGGAAGGGAGCGCACCCGTCTTCTCCTGCAGGTACCAGTCCGAGAGGAGGTCTCCGCCTCCGGCATACATCGCGATCACTGCCTTCAGCGGGTAGGGCGAGTGGTTGGCCTGCGCGAGGGCGCAGACGAAGGGTCAGTCGTCTGTCGGGTGATTACTTGCTGGCACAGGCGTCCGAGCATCAGGTTCAAGTGAAGATCCGAGAGCGCACCGCGTAGTAAGCCACACACCCACCGCCCGAAGCGCCCGACACGGCAACACGCGTCGGGTCAATCCGCACGCTCGTCTCCGCCCGCTTCTCGAGCTTGTCGTTCAGCTCGTCGCGGATGAAGATGAGTGCATCCTTGACGTCGTCAATGATCTCCTCGCCCGAGTGAGGGCCGAGGAGGGTGTAGTCGCAGGAAATCTGAGGGGTGATGCGAGGTGAGCAGGGAGAAGGAGAGGAGCGACGATGAGCAGTTGATGTGATGGCTTACCACCGTGATGCCCGCCTCTACAGCGTCGTCTGGTGTGTCCCGCGGTCAGCAGTGCAGCAAGAAGGAGGCAGCGTGAGAGAGGACGACGCACAGAACATCCATTGACCGACCCAGTCGTTCCAGCCGCGGTCGCCCAAGCAGAGTCCGCCTCCTGGATTCGTCCGAGCGGTCAGCACTCATCACCTCCGCATTAGGACGCGACGCACCGTGGTAGTATACCAGCACAGGCGCCTTCTTCCGCCCCGACCGCTCGAGCTGCTCCGGCGAGGGGTAGACGTCCATGTCGAATGCCACACCCTGCTCATGTTTGAACGTGAAGGTCGTCCACGGGCCCGTCATCGTTGTCGGCGAGCGTGTCGGGGCGTTGTCGCGATGGCAGGTGCGGCGGGGAAGCGCGAGGGAAGCGCGGGGTGGGGAGAGCGATGGCGACGGCGGACGGCGCGAGAGGAGCACGGGCTGGGATGGTCCGTCACTCTGATTGCGCTCAGCGGCGGGCGAGCTCTACTCGGTTTGAGCTGAAGGACCAGCGACCCGCCTCCTCCGCTCGCCGGAGAAATGTCTCATCTCCCGTCGAATTCGCGGCACGTGCAGCTGGAGGTTGACGTCGCTTCGGCCCAGTTCTCCCGCGAAGCTGAGCGAGCTTCGTCGTTTTCGCTCTTACAGTACGCTTTGCTCAATCGCAAGCACCCTTCTTTCACAACCGCCGCACCGCCTCGCTCCCCTCCTACTCCCGCCGCTCACCCGCACTCCACCATGGCGAACCGCAACCCGTCCGTCATCCAGGTCAAGCCGTTCCTCCAGCCGTTCCCGTACGGCCGCGAGGGCATGAACAGCTGGGCCGCCCAGTACGCCCTCGCAACCCCGTCGCTCAAGGCAAGCATCGAGCAGGACGGCGGGATCAAGCCGTCGCAGCCGTACGGCGAGATCTGGCTCGGGTCAACCCACGAGAACGGCCCCTGCTACGTCGAGGGCACGCAGGAGAAGTTGAAGGACTTCATCCAACGCGACCCGGGCTTCTACCTCGGCAAGAAGCTCCTCGCCGACGAGCAGATGGCGAGCCAGTACAAGAACAACCTCCCGTACCTGTTCAAGGTCCTCTCGTTCGACAAGCCACTCCCGCTCCAGTGCCACCCGGACAAGAGCCTCGGCAAGAAGGTGCGTGCCGCAGCATCCCTCCGAGAATGCGAGGGCTGACTATCCCTCCCTCAGCTGTACGAGGAGGAGAAGCGCCGCGAGGGCGAGAACAGCGACTATGTCGACACGAACGCTAAGCCGGAGGTTGGCGTCGCGCTGAGCCCTTTCACCGGTGCGTCCTCCCTCCTTCTACCTGTGAAGGTCCTCGAACTGACTTGGCGCGAGCACAGCTTTCGTCGGTTTCCGCCCTCCCCACCAGCTCGCCGCCATCATCAAGGGCGTCCCCGAGTTCCAGGAGCTCTTCCAGGACTCGACCCTCACCTCGTTCTACTCGACCGTGTCGTCCTCCCCCTCGGACGCGCAGGCCAAGGCCGCCCTCCGTTCTCTGTTCTTCGAGGCGATCAACGCCTCGCCGTCCAAGTTCAAGCCGATTGTGAAGAAGCTCTCGCAGCGCATCGCGAACGAGGGCGCCGACAGCGTCTTTGCCGCCGCGAACGCGTCCACGCCCAAGGGCGCCGCAAACGCGAGCGGCGAGTCCGAGGCGGCGGCAATGGCGCGCGTGTTTGAGCTCGGTCAAGACGTACGGTGAGGACGATGTTGGGTCGATCGTCGCGCTGGTCCTCATGAACATCCTGCGCATGGAGAAGGGCGAGGGAGCGTGGATTCTCGGTACGTGCCTCCTGTCTCGCGCTTCGCTTATCCGGCGCTCACCGTCACTCTGAATGCAGCGGACGACCTGCACGCTTACGTCGAGGGCGACATCATCGAGTGCATGGTACGCCGCTCCGCCTCGCTTGTCTCTCTCTCTCTCTCGCTGACCCTGCGGCGCTCGCAGGCCAACTCCGACAGCATGGTCGCACACGGTCTCGGCGAGTCGGAGATGGGCGGCATCCAGACCTTCGTCGAGATGCTCAACTACCGCCACCTCCCCGCCGAGAAGCTCATGCTCGAGTACGAGGACAAGTGGAGCTCGGGCGAGAAGGTCTCACCCGGCGCTACAAGGTGCGCTCAGCCCACCAGCGTATGAGCTTGACAACGCTGACCGCTGTGAGCGCGCACAGGTGCCCATCGACGAGTTTGACCTTCTTGCGACGACTCTGACGGCGACCGAGTCGTCCGAGACGCTCTCGCCGCTCGACGGCCCACTCACGTTCGTCGTCACGAATGGCTCGATCAAGGTGACCGCCGACGGCGACACGGTTGGGTTTGCCAAGGGTCAGGTTGGGTTCGTCCGCGCGGGCGTGGAGATCCAGCTCGAGGGGAACGGCGAGCTGTGGGGCGCGTTCTACCAGTAGAGGAGCGCGAGAGGCGCTGTACATAGAGCCAAGTGTGCAAAGAAGCAGTCACCGCGCTTTCACGCTCGAGCTGCATCGCTTTCGCTCGAGCCGTCGCCGCTTCGACCCCCTCTCCCTCCCGCGCTTCACTCGCCCAGCTCGGCCGACCTCATGCCGCCCCGCAAGAGCACGAGGAAAGGCAAGGCTACCCGAGACGAGGACTACCTGCCCTCCCACGCTGCCGGGGGTCTGGTGAACGCGACGACGACGAGGGGACTGATGAGGATCTCGTCGGTGCGCCCGCTCTCTCCTCGGCGTGCGAACGCGCTGGAGCCCGACGATGTACTCAACACACGTCCACTGAGCCCTCATGGCCCGTCTCACTTCCGTCAGCGCTGAGGGCAAGGGGCGCGCCTGAGTTGGATGAGGCGGTGCAAGGCAATCGCTGACCACCTCGCTCGCCAGCTCCGTCGTCGGTCGGCACGTCGAGGCGCAAGAGGGCTGTGAATGCGAAGAAGGGCAAGGCCAAGGCTACCGAGAGCGACGACTCGAAGGACTACTGTGCGCTTTCTCGCTTCCTCCTTCCCGCTTCCCGAGGATGTGCATACCCCAATTGGCGCGAGCGTATGCCGCGATGAACTCAAACTATTCTGTTCTCCTGAGGGCGACCAGTTGCACGTCATCCAGCGACGACGCTGACTCCCTCCTCACCGCGCAGCCCCGCCGAAGAAGAAGGCCAAGGCGTCCGCGGCGGCGAAGGGCAAGGGCAAGGGTCGCAAGCCGAAGAAGCTCGAACTCTTCCAGTCGATGCCGCTCGACGTCCTCGCGCTCGTACGCTCACCATTCTTCATCGTTCTCCGCTGGCTCTCCGCCTGACCTCCCACGCTCTCACGCGCGTAGATCATGAGCCAACTCGACAGCAAGACGCTCCTCGCCATGTCGCGCACCTGCTCGGCGTTCCGCACGCTGCTCCACTCGTCGCAAGGCACGAGCTGCTGGAAGTCGGCGCGCTACAACACCAGCCAGATCCCGGACCTCGAGGCGACCGACCTCGAGGAGTGGATGTACGCCTCGCTGCTCTTCGACAGCACCTGCCACGTGCGTCCTCCCCTCCTCTCCGCCGACGTGCACGCCTGACCCGCTGCACCTCAGATCTGCCTCAAACCTCGCGCCAAGACGGTCGACTTCGACCTGCGCGCCCGAGCCTGCGCGGCGTGCATGCGCTCGAACTCGCAGCGGCAAGAGCACATCCGGAGCAGGATGCACCCACGCGTGTGGAAGTGCGTGCCGCAATCGTTGTGTGCGCCCTTACCCGCCTGTACTCCGCTCGGGAAGGCTGACTGCTCGCCCTCGCAGGGTCGCCGCCGGACCACGGCTTCATCGCGGAGCGCAAGACGTTTACCTTCTTCTGGCTGCCGACCGTGCGCTCCGTGAGCAGCCTTCTCTACGCGCTCGACGGCAAGGACGGCTTCGACAACTACGTCAAGCAGCGCAAGAAGGACAAGGCGGCGGCGAAGAAGGACGCCGCCAAGATTCGCAACTGGGAGAACCGCTACCACTGGGCTGAGCGGCCCAGCGCGAGGGATGCGCTCGCGAAGCGTCAGCGCACGTGCGCCCCGCCCTTCACCCGCTCGCAGGCGGTTTCTGACGCTTCCCACTCCGCAGGATCAAGGAGAACCTTCTCGCGCTGGGCTACACCGCCGAAGAGGCCGCCTGCCACGCCGTCCAAGCGCACTCGAGCTACAACCAGGAGACGGAGCTTACGGACCGGGCGTGGTCCATCGCCAAGCCGAAGCTCGTCGCGGCGATCGAGGAGCACCGCGTCGAAGTGCGCCAGCGCGAGCTCGCGGCGGCGATGAAGGCGCGCGGCGAGAAGCTCAAGCCGTACTACGACGCGCTGCACCTCTCGATCCCGTCGGGCGAGGCGCGCATGCTTTTCCCGCCGTGGGGCAACTTCCTCCACCTCCCGACGGTTAAGCAGCTCTACGAGCCCGAGGACGCGAGCTCCACGGACGCGGACCTCAACGCCGCGCGCGCCGCTGTGATGAGTGAGGCGCGGGCGTTCGGCGCCGAGATCCGCAGCGCGTTCTACGAGAAGCTCGTCAAGGCGTACGCCGAGGCGCACAGGCTCGACAAGGACACCATCGGCGACATGTCGCCGCCCGAGGAGCTCGACCACCTCGTCGGGTTCGCGGTCACGTGCCCCGGCTGCTACTCGACAATGGGGACGTTCCCCGCCATCCTCGACCACTACAAGGTCTGCGCGACGGACGCCCTCACGGCCGACTCGCTCGTCACCTCCTCAGCAGTTCTGCACGATCGCGCACGTCCTCGACGCCGTCAATGCGGTCGAGTCGGTCCGGGTCGACATGGCCAAGACGACGACGGGCGAGCTGTACGCGCTCGGCAAGGCCTTCGAGTGCCAGGCGTGCCAGCCGCAGCAGTCGGCGGTCGGGCCGGCGGTGTGGAGTCGAGCGCTCGACCCCAAGATGTCGTGGGCCGAGGCGGTGCGTTTCCTCCTCTTTCTTCGACTCGCTCGTGGCCAACGACATCTCTCTCTACACCCGCAGGTCCACCATATCAACCGCACGCACAGCCACAGCGCCGCCTTCCCGACGCTCCTCTACACCCCGCCCGCGCCGCAGTCGGACGGCGTCGACAACTCCGGCGGGTTCGTCGTCGACGACGCGTCGCCGTAGCCGTCCTCCCGTCCCCCAGCGTGTCCGCTTGTTCGTAGTTCCCGTCAGTATCGCTTGTCTGCGGCTGGCTGTGTGGTTGCCGCCGCCCTCCTCGCTTGTTTCCGGCTGGACGCCGTCCCCCTCGCCCCGCTTTGCTTTCGCCTGCAGTGCAGTCAAGCTCCGTGCCATTGGTGAGCATGTGCGAGTCGCGAGCGCGTCGGACAGGGGAGCTCGCGACGATCTCCCCACGCCTTCCCGCGCCCCTCCTCCCTCTCCCTGCACCCGCCCACTCGCCTCCCCCTCTCGCTCGCCCGGAGCCGGGCAAGGCGCACGGAGTCAGCATGTTCTACAACACCGAGATCCTCACCTCGCGCAAGGGCGGCTTTGGCGTCTTCTGGCTCGCCGCGACGGTGGGTGCGCGCGGGTCCGCCTCGGTTCGCAAGCTCAGCAAGAAGGAGCTTCTGGGGTGCAACATCGTCAGGGCCTGGTGCGTCTGCGCTCCTCCGCCCCTCCAGCGAGCCCCGCAGAGTGCTGATCCGCGAGAACGCATTGCGCAGCGAGAAGGTCATCCAGCCGGACGAGCCACTCGCGCTCCGCCTCTCGTCGAACCTCATGTTCGGCATCACGCGGGTGTACAGCCAGCAGGTGCGTCCTGCGGCTCGGTCCTGCGGCTCGACCCGCTCGCCGAGTGAGGAGGAGAAACTGATGCCCCCCTCGCCCCCATCGCAGTACGCCATCTACGCCGGTGACGTGGCGCATGTCCACCAGGCGCTGCGCAAGGTTGTCACCGATGCGGCGCTCACGATGTGAGTCGCCCTCCCTCGCTCTACGGCTGCTCGAGCTGACCCTCCCTCCCTCGGCGCAGGCCCGACATAACCCTCGCACCCGAGCTCCCGCCGCTCCCGACGGACGAGGCTTTCCCGGCACTGGTAGGGCCGGTCAAGAAGACGGGCATCGACCTGCAGCTGAACCCGTACGCCGACGGGGTCGAGCCGGACTGGGAGCTCGGCCTCGACTGGATCGTCCCGGGGCAGGCGGGCGCGGCAGCGGCGGGCGTGGTGGAGGACCTCGAGGAAGCGGTGTTCACGAGCCCGGCGCAGAGCATCTTCGGTGCGCACTGGCCCTCGCTTCTCTCACGTTGACCTTCCTAAACCGCCCCTCCGCGCCCTCGTTCGCAGGTTCGCCGCTCCCGCAAGGCCGCCAGCCCGCGGGCGCGCACCAGGCGCGCGAGGCCGACATCACGCTGCACGAGCCGCAGATGCACGACTACTTCCCGAGGAGTACGGCGGCGACGAGGGGTTCAGGGTCGAAGGATTCGAGGGGGAGCAGCTTGGTGGGCCGGCTTTCGGCGAGGGCGAGGAGGTGCGCCTTCTCCTAGATCGTCTCGTTAGGCCTGAAGCCGCCATGAGCGCGAGGCTGAATTACTGACCTCGTCGTCCGCCCGCAGGGCCTCCTCGAGGGCGTCCACCCCGACCTCGACGCCGCGATCCGCGCCGGCTCGGCGGGCAGGGGCAGCGCGGCGGGGTCGGGGTCGGGGAGGGGCGGGCAGCAGTGGGGACCGTCGTCGTCTGCGGTCGGGTACGAGGCCGACTTCGGCGGGTTCGACGGCCAGTGCGTCTCGCTCACTTCCCTTCTTCCCACTTCGCTGACCGCCCTCCAATGGCAGTTTCGACGGGCATGACTTCGGCGGAGACGGCTACATGGACGAGCAGCCGCTGCCCCAGGGGGCGAGGAGACGTTCGCCGAGCGGGTCAGGCGCGAGCAGGAGGGCGAGGCTGGAGGCGGTTCAGGGTGCGCATCGCATCGCTTCACGCCCACCGCGTCTTCTGAGCTCGGGCGGCTTCCTGAATACGCTGCGCCCGCAGCGCTCGCCCACCCTGCTCGGCGACGTCGACCTCTCGCGCGAGTTCATCGAGTCGGGCGAGGGCACGCCCTCCTCCACAACCCGCAAGCGCGTCTCGAACGCCCTCGATCTCGCGCAGGCCAAGGCTGAGGAGACGGAGAAGACGGCGCGCAAGGCGAAGAAGGCGAAGGTGCGGCACCGCGCTCTGTCGCTCGGAGCCGTTCGTCGAGACTGATTCTCTTCTGCCCTATGACCTCGCGCGCAGCTCGTCCCCATCGACCGCAGCACCGAGCTTGACGATGGGCTCTTCAAGGCGATGCGCGCGAGCTATCCCGACCGTATGCAGGCCGAGCGCGACCTCGCCGAGCGGAAGAAGCGCGACGGCGAGGCGCACCAGCGCGCGATGGACCTCGTCTTCGGCGCGCCCGCCTTCCGTGCGTTTATTGACGTCTTCCGTCACAACCAGAGCAGCTGACTCGCGCATGCGTACGGGACAGTTGAAGGACCCGACCTGAGCGAGTGTGCGCACTCATCCCTACTCTTTCCCCAACCCGCGCCGCTCACCGCTGCCTCCTACGCACACAGTCTGGAAGTTGACCGTTGCGGATCAGCTGGTGCCGTTCGACGGCGGGAGGCCGCTGGTGCGTCCATCCGCTCCTCCACCTTGACCTTCCTAAACTGCCGTCCCCCTTCGTAGAGGAGAAGAAGCGCCGCGCGTCGGGCCTCCTGCCCACCGAGCGCAAGTCGAAGCGCCTCGCGCTTGAGGAGGAGGTCGCGCGCAGGCCCGGCGGGCGTCTCAGCGAGCAGCCGGGCCAGGCAGCGGGGATGGGCGACTTCCCGCAGGAGGACGTCTTCGCGGGGAACGAGTTCGGCGGCGGGATCGAGTACGGTGCGTTGAGCTGACTCAATTCCTGGCAGCGCTAACGGGCGAGGCGCGCAGGCGGCGACTTGGGCGGTTTCGAGCACTTCCACTTCGACCAGGTGCACCGCCTCGCTTGTTCTCTCGCAAGACGAATCTGACGAACGCGCTCGCAGGAAGTCGAGCAGGGTCGCGCGGGGAGCGCGGCGGCCTCACGGGCAGCCAGCGCCCGTCGATCCTCCCGTGGGCGGCGGAGGTCCCGACGAGCGATGTCGGCGGTGCGTTGCGCCCCGTCCGCGCGCACACAATCTCCACTAACGAGCTCTACCTCTCCCCAGGCCCGCTGATGGGCATGGCAGGTCCGTCGAGCGCCGCGGGCGGCAGCCGTATCTCAATGGAGGCGCCAGTTCCCGGCGGGTACGTCCGCTCCGCGCATCTCTCCGACGACCGAAGATGACGAGCTCTCCTCAGCTCCGCTCGCCATAGCCGCACGCCGTCGCTGCTGCACTCGCCCGCCCGCGCGGGTTCGATCGAAGGCCTCCTCGCCGAGCAGGAGGGCGAGTTCGCCGGCTTCGAGAGTGCGTCGTTTCCTCCTTTCTCCTTGCTCCCTTTCACCCACCTCCAAAGAGCGCGCCTTCTCCCGCTCGCCCTCCCCCTTCCACTCGCATGGCGCGGGCGCGGCGCCCGCAGTCGAGCCCGGCCTGCGCGAGACCGAGTCGCTCAAGTTCCTCGCGTACGCGCGGCGGCAGCAGCGCGAGGGCGAGGAACTCCTCTTCAGCGACATCGTCCCCGTTGCGGACACGAACGCGAACACGGCGGCGCAGGCGCTGTACCACCTGTTGTGCCTCACGACGAAGGGGCTCGTCGGCGTCGCGCAGGACGAGGCGTACGGCGAGGTGCGGCGCGCCCCATCTCCCTGCTCCCTCGCTTGACTGACGCAGTGGGCGCGCGCAGATCACGGTCGATATCCGTTGAGCCTCCCCGAGCCGTAGCTTGACTCATCTTAGCGCGCGCCTGCATCTCCCACTCATCCTCGCCCGGTGCGCCGAGCGATAAAAAGGGTGTGCTCGGAAGCGAGCGGAACTGCGTTGTTCTTTTCAGGATTAGCGGCTAGGGAAGAGGAGGAGGGGAGGAGGTGGGAGCAAACGAAGGGAGGAAGGAGGGATGGTAGGGGTAAGAGCGAGAGGCGGCGAGGGGGATACTCAAGCGGAGGGGGGCGATCGTACAACAAGCACCGGCACACACACGTCGTCGGGAGGAGGAGGAGGCGCGGCTCAGTACGGCGTCCACCGCTGCCCGTCGACCGGCTGCTGTTGGTGCGGCGGCCGAGGCGGCGGCGGCGCGCCGTAGTACTGCGCCTGCATCGCCGCAGCCGCGTACGGGTCGTACAGCTGCTGGAACGGGTGCTGCAGCTGCGCGGCGTGGTGCGAGGGGTAGAACGCCTGCTGCTGCTGCGCGAGCGGGTGCTGGTGCGGGTGCGGCGGCGGGAACGGCGCGTACTGCTCGCCACTCGCGGGCGGGAAGGGCGGCGGCGCGCCGGCGCCGTCGAACGAGCCGTGCGACGAGTGCGTGTAGGTGCTGAACATGGGTGCAGAGGCGGGCGGCGGCGCACCCCCACCCGCGCCGGGGTAGTACGGCGAAGGCGCGAACGCCTGCTGCTGCTGGACGACGGGCGACCCGCCGGGGAGGAACGCCGCGCGCGTCGAGGCGGGCGAGCTCGACCCCGCAGTCGCGGCGTCCGAGTGCGCCTGCGCCTGCGCCTGCGCCTGAGCATGCATGTAGTGGTGCTGGCGCTCCTCGGCCTCGCGGACGAGCTGCGCGATCCGCGCCTGTTGCGCCGCCTCGAACGCGTCCGGCGGTGCCGGGCCCGCCGACTTGAGCGGGACGGGGCTCTGCCCGTCGCGCGACGGTGCCTTGATCTCGACGCGCTTGTTCGGGCGCGGCGGGAGGAAGTACGCCGAGGTCGGCGTGTGCGCGATGGCGCCGAAGGGCGGAGGCGGGGTCGGCGTTGCGCCGGGCGAGGGCGCCATCGCGCTCGGGTCGGGGTAGTAGGCGTGCGGCGGGGCGTAGTACGCCGGGCTCGAGTGGCGGGGATGTACGACGCCTGGACGGCCGCGGGCGACTGCTGGAGATGCGGCGGGACCTGGTGCATGAACGACGTCGCGGTGGGGACCTGGTGCGGGAACGGCGCGAGCGGGGCCGACATCTCGGGCAGCTGCTGCTCATACGACGCGAACGAGACGGGCGGAAGCTCCGCAGGCGCTGCGCCGTTCGCAATGCGCGCAGGGTCCGCCGCGTAGAGGATGCTCGCGCCCTGCTGCTTGCGCAGCTCGGCGTCCGCGTCGGGCGCAGGCGGCGCCTGCTGCTGCAGCGGCGGCGTGTTCTCCTTCTCCGCAAGCTGCTCCTCCGCCGCGCGCGCCGCCGCACCCTTCACCGCAAGCGAGACCTGCGCCGCGCCGCCGTCCGGAAGCTTGACGACGTCCTTCGCCGGTGCGTCCTCCTCGCGGAAGAGCTCGTCGTCCGGCGCAGCGGTCGTCGCCTCGGGCGCGATGGGTTCGGGCGCGCTCACCGGCGGAGCAGCGGCGGTCTCGGGCTGCGCGGCGGGATGGAAGCGGTGCGAGGGGTGGAAGGCAGGTGCGCAAAACGGGGGTTGATCCCGCTCTGCAGGTGTGCGCCGCCGCGGCCACTGCGAAGGCGGCGCCACGGCCGCGCCCGCGCGCACTGCCACGCACGCCGCGCTCGGCCTCGAGCTCGTCGAACCCGCTGTGGCCCCACTCGGCGGGCGTGGTCGACGCGCCCGCCTTGTCGGGCTCGTCCTGCGTCGGTGCGCCCCAACGGCCCGTGACGACTGCGAAGCCGCCGCGGCCGCGGCCGCGCCCGCGAGGGGCGAAGGGCTGCGGAATGGGTCGGCCCTGCGCGTCGCGCGGGAGGAAGGCGGGCTGGCGCGTCGCGGCGGGGACGACGGGGGCGGTCGAGGTCGAAGCGGCGGGTGCGGCGGCGGCGGGCTGGGAGGGAGAGGCGGGGTTGACTAGGCCGAGGGCGAGGCCAGTGCGGGAGGGGCGGGAAGGGACGACGGGGCGGGACGGCTTGGCGGGGCGGGCGGCGGGCGCAGGAGCAGCGGGAGAAGCAGCAGCGGGTGCAGGCGCGCTCGTCGAAGCAGCGACAGGCGCACCGGCCTTCTCCGCCGCCTTCTTCTCCCGTCGCTTCTCCTTCTGGCGCTCCTTCTTCGCCACGCGCTTGGCCTCTTCACGCTCCTGGTGCTCCTTCTCGCGCTTCTCCCACTCGGCCGGATCGCGCGCCTTGAGCGCCGCACTCTTCGCCTCGCGGCGCTGCAGCGCAATCTGCTTCTTGCTCAGCGGCTTGTCGCCCGCTGCCGCACGTGCCGAGGCCGAGGAGGTCGGGAGCGCCTGCACGGCCTCGAGCGAGAGGTCGGCAAAGTCGAGCGTCGGGAGCGCGACGCTCTCGTCGCCCTCCTCGGCCGCGTCGACCGCGTCGCTCCAGCTCGGGTGCACGTCCACACCGGCGAGGACCGCCTTGACGGGCTTGGTGCCATTCGCGCCGCGCGCAGGGAGCTGCTGCTCGGCCGGCGTGCGGGGCGTGTTGGCGCCCTCGCGGTCGTCCTCGTCGTCGTCGTCATCGTCCTCGTCCGAGTCTGGATCAGGCGAAGGCGCGAAGTCAGAGTCGCTGTCGGACCCTGCGTCGGCGACAGGAGGAGCAGACGAGGAGGCGACCTCGCTCTCGTCCTCGTCGTCCGCGCGCGCGCCCCTGCGGCGGAGAGGCTTGCGCTTGCGTGTGGGCGACGCCTGCTTGGGCTTCTGCGGGGCGGGGCGGGCGGCAGAGGGCGACGCGGTGGAAGACGGTGGAGGCGCGGCCGATGCGGACGAGAGGGCGGTTGGGGCGGGCGAGGAGGACGCGGAGGCGGCTGTGGACATGGCTGGTGCTGCGTGCGAGGCGTCAGACGCGTCAGCTCGGCCGAGGGAGGCGAGATCGAGAGGACGCGCGAGGAGGAGGAGATGAGACCGACTCACGCGACGGGGAGCGCAGGGCAAGGGGAGAGACGAGGCAGGTGTGATTGTACAACCAGGCTAGACGGATACACGCAGGCACAGCACGCTCAGGCGGGAGCGGCGAGGGTGGCGGAGGGAGACCCGACGCGACGAGAAGAACGTGACTCGCACTTCGCTCGCGCTGGCCAGGGCGGGCTTGCAAACGCTTACTCACGCTCTCACAATGCAAGGGAGGCGGCTCTGCCCGCGAAAAGGGGAGGTCACGAACACGCTTTGCTCAATATCCAGTACTCGACATCCTCGACGCCAAACGTGCCAGGGTCAATTTCATCTTCCGTGTAGCTGTGAGGGGAGGAGAGGAGTCAGTCGTCCGGAGCAGCGAGAGGGCAACCTGTCGAGGGAGCATAGCGGAGGAGAGGAGGGAAGGCGCACCCGAGCTTCTCGTAGAACAGGATGGCCGGCCGATTCGCTGCGAGCGAAAGGACGCGTCAAGTTACTGCTAATGAGCGAGAAGACGCCTGCGGGCGCAGAGCGTCAGGGCAGAGTAGACGACGCCGACGCACCCTTGAACACGGTGAGCATGGTCTTGTCCATCTTGAACGCCCTCGCGAGCCGATCCAGCGCGTCCATCAACACCCTGCCGACGCCCTTGCCCTGCGTCGCGGCCTCGACCTGCAATTCGTAGCTGTGAAGGAAGGCGAAGGTCAATGTCGCCGAGCGGGAGCAGCGATAGCAGAACGGAGCGCACCAGTACGCTACATCGCACATATTGTCGTCGTCCTCCGAAGCGGTTTCCTCGGTGTCGAAGCGGAAGATGCAACAGCCGAGCGGGGTGGGCGGCGCAGCGGTGGAGGAGGGCACAGAGGGGAAGAGGAGGAGGAAGCGCGAGTCGGGGTGGAACAGCTCTGCGCGCTTCTCGGCGGGGTCGTAGCCTTCCTCGGTTGCCTCGTAGCTATGCGGTAGAAGAAATGTGTTAGCTTGACGGCCTGGCGAGAGGAGCGAGGGAAGGCGGGCAACGCACAGTGATCGCATATTCCGCTCAAAGAGCTCCCATGCCCAGTCTTTCACGCTCGACGGGAGCGTCTTGGTGGCGTGCACTTGGAGGAAAGCGCTGAAGGTAAGCGAGCGCGGGTAAGCCCTTCATCGCGCGGTGTGAACGCGGGCGCGGGAGACGCACGACTGGTCCTGCCACGACACCTCAATGTGCTTCTCCTTGGCACGGCTCGCTCCGTAGCCCTCCCTGAGACGGTCCAGCAGTGCATCTGGCGTGGCCTGCGGGGGTGGAGAGTGAGCTCGGGGTGGGGCGCAGGATGACGGCGGACGAGGCGGGCGGACCTGGTTTGCGAGCCTGACTGCCATGTGAGCGCGTTTCGCCATGGCTGGAATAGAGTCTCGAGTCTAGGTAGTACTCCCAGGAGCAATAGTAGCGAGCAAGGGTGGGTCAACCTCGCGAGCACCGCGACGCGTCGCTCCTCGTCCTCCCTCCGCGACCACCAGTCGCAAGAGCAGCGACAATGCGCGCGCCAGAGGAGTGGACCGTCGACGGGGGTCGTCGACGCGCGCCAGCTGCCCCAGCACATCCAGCGCGGCAACCTCCCCGCCGTCCTGCACCTGATCAGCCGCATCGAGTACTGCCGCCGCTGGGTCCTCGTAGTCGCTCGGCACCTGCAGAGATTCGCACACCACTTCCGCATCACTGCCAAGGACACCCGCTTCCTCAACCGCGTCCTCGACGACGAGAACGAGGGGATCATCCGCTTCGCCGTCGCAGACCTCAACTGGCGCAGACGCGTGCGCTTCCACTCGCACGCACTCGCCAACACACACTGAAGCCCCTCCCGCGCAGATCATCGAGCCGCAACTCCGCGCAGGCGACCTCGACGCCGCGCGCCGCTCCCTCGCCGCCTACTTCACCTCGCCCACGTCCATGTTCCTCCGCGTCTTCGACGACGACGAGCAGCCCCCGATCCTCCGCGAGCACCTCGCGACGTTCGCGCGCGCGTACGCCGACTACCTCGCGCAGTGCGACGCTGCGCGTGGTGCGCCGCACCTCGTACGCCGGTGGCCGTTCACGGGCCTCGTGAACGACGGGCGGATCGACGAGGCTGCGCATGTCCAGCTTACGCTCAAGTGGGCGAAAAGGGTCCTCAGCTTCGGGCGGCGGATACGGGCGATCCAAGACCAGGTACGCTTCTCCATCGCTTCGTCCGTGCGAGCGCGCTGACCCCTCCCGCAGTCCGGCGACCGCAACTTCCATCCGCTCAGCCCTAACGCTCGTCGTTCCCGTCGCATCCGCACCCCCGCCTGCTCCCGTACCCGTACCCGCCCCTGCTGCGCACAGCAACTCGCAGGACTCGCTGCCCACGCCCGATCCCAGCTCGGACGGCGGGCGCGGGCCTGCGTCGCCACGGCGGCAGGCAGCGCCCCTCCTGAACGGCGAAAGGGAGGCACAGGTGTCCGAGGAGGTGAAGGAGGATGTGGATATGGAGGAGGCGACGCAGGGGCGGGAAGAGCCGGAGGTGGACGCGGTGCAGGCCAAGGAGGTGCAGATTGCAGCTGAGCCCGTGGTACCTGAGGAGGTCGGGATGGAGGTAGATGGACCTGTGCCGGTCGTCGAGGTGCGCGCCCGCTCGGCATCTCCCCCTCTCATCGTGAACTGACCCTCTTCTCCCCAGGACGCCGCTCCCGCCCCGCCGCGCCTATCATCGCCGTCCAGCCCGCGCCCTCGTCGCCCTCGTCGACGAAGCGCAAGCTCCGCGACTCAAGCGTGCAGACCTCCCCTCTCCCCTCCCCTGCCCCGCGACGCTCGCCGCGCCTCTCGCCCTCGCCGCAGCCGCAGCCGCAGGCCGCGCGCCGCTCCCCACGTGAACGGACGCGGTCGCCCGCCCCCACCACTGCTGCAACGCTCGCCGTCCCCGCGAGTGCGGGCGAGGAGCTCGCCTCGTCGCAGCCGCCGCGCGTTCCCCCGCCGGACAGCGCGGCGAGCGCGGCGATCGTGTCGCTCATCAGCCAGGCGGCGGCGCACACGCAGGCGCAGCTACTGCACAGGCGGCGGAGGGCGACGCTCGGCGATTTGACGCCTGTCGCAGAGGCTGTGGACGACGCGGGCGGGCGGGAGGCGCACGAGGCGACGAGGGAGAAGAAGCGCCCGCGCGTATCGGCGCCGCCGGCGGCGCCCGTGCAGGAGGATACGCCGCACCGCCCGCTCGGCCTCACGAGCAGCGCGATCCTCATGCCGCCGCCGGCGTCGACCGCAAGGAGCAGCAGGGTCGACTCGCCCGCGAAGCGCTCCTCCGGCTCCGGCAGCGCAGGCTCGTCGGGCCCGTCGTCCTCCGCGGAGCAGGCTGCGCTCCCCGCACCAACGTCGACGCTGCCGCCCGCGGCGACGTCCTCACGACGCTGACACCTCCCTCGTAGCCCTCTCCGCCTTGTCCTCCCAGTCGCAGTCGCAGTCGCAGTCGCAGTCGCAGGACGGGCCCGACCCCGCAGCACGAAGCGGACCGCACCGGCCCTATCCCGCCCGTCCCCGGCTTCACAGGGAGCACCGCGCGCTCGTCCCCCTCGGCCTCCATCCTCGCGCTGGACGTCCCCGCGCCCGCACAGCAGGCGCGCGTCCTCGTGAGCGATACGAGCCTGGAGTCGGGCTCGGGCTCGGGTGCGGTGCCCGACGCGGCGGGGATGCAGGAGTCGGCGTCGAGCGGGGCGAGCAGCAAGGCGGTCGTGAGCGACTCGCAGGCGTCGAGCGGCGCAGCGTCGATCCCTGCGCCGGCGGCGCTCCAGGGCGCGCCGCCTTCGTCGTCGCTCGAGCACCGGACCGCGCCCCTCCCCGCCGCAGCGCCAGCGCCTGCGGCGGCGGCGCAGGACGACAGCCAGAACAGCGGCACGTCGTCCAGCTCGGGGCTGACGTACCTCTCCCACGGAGCAGAGGCGGCGCTTGTCGCCGCTGCGGAAGCCGCATCCGCCGAGCGGCTGCAGCGCGAGCGCGAAGAGCAAGAGCAGGAGCGCGAGCGGCAGGAGGAGGAGTGGCACACGCAGGCGAGCCAGGGGATCTTGGACGACCTCGAGGACGAGGACAGCGCATCGGGGGCGCAGGCCTCGACGGCGGGCGGGGAGGGCGACGGCGCCGCCGACGAGGATGCCCCTCTCGCAGGCGGGCGAGTCGCAGCCTTTCACGCAGGCGCCGCTCGCGCCCGACTCGCAGCAGCCCTTCACGCAGGCTCCGCCGCCCGCGCCGCGGGACGTCCTCTCCCTCCAGTCGCAGCCCGAGCGCGCGCCCACGGCCGAGACGACCGACTCGGACGGCTCGCGTCCCGCAGGGCGCGCGCGCCGCCGGAGCTTGAGCGAAGTTGGGAGCGAGGACGAGCAGCAGCAGAGCGGCGAGGCGGACGCGGAGGACGACGGGTTCCGGATTGACGACTTTCTCAGGCAGGACTTGTTGGATTAGCGGCTCGCCGGTTGTTGTGCATTCGTATTCCTGGGTTCCACAGCCACGGCAAGGGAGAGAGAGAGAACTGCTCGATTGCGTATCCGCGGCACGCTCTATGCCTCCTTGACAAGCTTGACAAACTCGCGGATCTTGTCCAAGTCCTTCTCTCCCGCCGTCTCGACCCCGCCGCTGACATCGACCGCGAACGGCCTGACGGTCTCGACGCCCTCGCGGACGTTGTCCGCGTCGAGCCCGCCGGCGAGGACGATCGGGAGGCGGCCATGCCCGTCCGGCACGCGGCTCTCGACGAGCCTCCGCGCGACGCTCCAGTCAAAGACGCGCCCCGCGCCGCCGCTCAGCGCGCCCTTCGCCTTGCTCACCTGCGTGTCGAGAAGCGGGAGGGCATGCAGTCCCGGGCGGGCGGCCTCGCGCAGCGCGCGCGCAGCCTCGGCGTCGGCCTCCCCTTGGGGCGGGACGTGGAACGCCCGGATGACGGGGACGGGGACGAGGCGCGCCCAGTGCGCGGGCTCGTGCCCGTGCAGCTGGACGAGGTCCAATCCGAGGGTGTCGACCGCATGGAGGACGGTCGCGAGCGGCGCGTTCTGGAAGACGCCGACGAAGAGGGGCTTGCGCGGGTGCGCGGCGAGGCGCGACGCCTGCAGGGCGAACCAGTCCGACGTGTCGAGCGCGGCTGAGGCCGCTTCCGCGTCCGCCGCCGCCGCCGCGGGGTGCACCGCGCGAACGGCAGAGATGATCTCGCGCGCCTGCGCGAGCGAGACGTGCCGCTTTGAGCCCGGAACCATGATCAGCCCGAGAAGGTCGGCGCCGGCGTCTGCGGCGGCGAGCGCAGCGGCGGAGGTCTTGAGCCCGCAGATCTTGACGAGCGGGCGGGGCGGCGACGGGGAGGAGGCGAGCGCGCCCGACACAGCGTTGACGACGGCCGAGGCGGCGGACTGTACCGCGGCTGCGGCGCCACTCGCGAGCGACAAGGCGGGCGCATTGAGCCCAAGGAGCTCGCGCACGAACGCGCCCTTGTCGTTGGCGCGCATGAGGCTCTCGCCGACGAGGACGGCGCTGACGCCCTGAGCGGCGTAGCGCTCGACGTCCTTGCGGGCGGTGATGCCGCTCAGCGCGATGAGGATAATCTCGCCCGCGCGAGCGGGGTACTTGTCCTTGATGACGTCGGCGATGCGGCTCGTCGTGCCCATGTCGACGTTGAAGTCGTGCAGGTTCCGGTTGTTGACTCCGATGACCTTGGCGCCCACGGCGAGCGCGCGCTCGAGCTCTTCGGCGTTGTTGACCTCGACGAGGGGCTCCATCCCGCGCGCGACGGCGTGCGAGTACAGCGCGGCGAGCTTGGCGTCGTCGAGCATCGCGACGATGAGGAGGACTGTGTCGGCGCCGTAGACGCGCGCCTCGTCGATCTGGTACGGGTCGAGGATAAAGTCCTTGCGGAGGATCGCGGGCCGGTTCGGGAGCGCGTCGACCGCGGCGCGGACGGCGCGCATGTCGTCGAGCGAGCCCTTGAACCACTTGGGCTCGGTCAGGACCGAGATGACGGACGCGCCCGCGAGCGCGTACGAGAGCGCGATCGCCGGCGCCGAGGGCGACGACGCGTCGACGATGTCGCCCTTGGACGGCGACGCACGCTTGACCTCGGCGAGGAGCGCCATGTGCGGCCCCGAGGCCGACGCGGACGCGGAGGTCGACGTCGCGGACGGCTGCAGGCGCTGGTGGAACGAGATGAGGGGCGGCGGGACGTGGAGCGCGATGAGCGACTCGAGGTCCTGCGCCTGGTAGCCCGGAGTCGCCTTGGCCTTGGCGACATCGAGAATGCGCTGCTCCTCGATCTTCTGCAGGATAGTCGGGACTGCGGCGGGCGCGACGGGTGGGGCCTTGTCGGCGGCGGCGGGGACGGCAGAGAACGACTTGGCGGGCTCGAGGACGCCGGGGAGGTCGCTCCACTTGCCGCCCTTCCACGAGAGGAAGTTGGCGAACATGAGCTTGCCCTCCTCGGAGAGGATCGACTCGGGGTGGTACTGGACGGCCTCCATGGCAAACTCCTTGTGGCGGAGGCCCATGATGATGCCGCCCTCGGTGCGGCTCGTCACCTCGAGCTCCTCGGGGAGCGAGTTGATGCGGGCGGCGAGCGAATGGTAGCGGGTGCCGGCAATGCCCTGGGCGAGGCCCTGGAAGAGGCCCTTGCCGTCGTGCAGGATGGAGCTCGTCTTGCCGTGGACGTACTCGCCGGCTTGGTCGACGACGCCGCCGTACTTGACGGTGATGCACTGGAGGCCCATGCACACGCCGAGGATGGGGATCTTGCCGGCGTAGGCGTCGATGGCGGGGACGGAGATGCCCGAGTCCTTGAGGGGGTGTCCGGGGCCGGGCGAGATAATGAGGTGGGTCATGTTGGGGTGCTGGGCCTGGAGCTCCTCGACGGTGAGGGCCTCGGAGCGGATGACGGTCATGTTGGCGCCCATGAGGCAGAGGTACTGGTACTGCACGCGGAGACGGAGGTTAGCGGGGCGGAGCGCAGCGAGCGGTGAGGGCTCGTGCGGACGCACCAGGTTCCAGGTAAAGCTGCGAGCGGTGAGAGTGAGTGTCAGCGTGTCCCATCCGTGGCCAGCTAGCCCTTCCCTCGAGCGTGAGGAGCGAGCGGCATGGTCGGCAAGGAGGCGGAAGCGCACCTGTCATCTGCGAACGAGGGCACGGGCGGGTCAACGCGCTCGTGAGGGTGGCGAGGGAAGGAGCGTACAGTTGTCGATCATGACGACATGGTTGTTCGGGTCGATGCTGGGGAGCGGGTGGGCGGCCGAGGACGAGGCGGAGGCGCCGCCGTCGTGCACCTCGAGCTGGACAGCGCCGACGTGTTCGAGCGAGGCCGTCATAGTGCAGTTCCAGCTGATCTGTCCTAGTAAGAGAGCAGCTCGAGGGGAGGAGAGTGCGGGCTGGGAGTCAACCTCTGTGGACGAGGAGGAGAGGCGCTCCCTCCCGCGCTTGACTCGCTTACGAAGGAGCAGTTACTACTGCCAGACAGAGTACTGCACCGCTTACACGCGCATCAAACCCGCCCACTCTCTCTCACCCGGCGAGGAGCTGCCGCCATCGAGGACCTCCCGCCCCCGCTCCCCCTCGAAGAGATGAAGCCCGACGACGCATCTCCACACATCTCGATCGCAGCAGGGGTACGTCCAGTACCTCCATCCGGGTCCATTGCACGCCCTGCGCGTGCCAGACGCGTCGCAAGAGGTCGAGGACGCGTGGTGGACGCCTGCGAACGCGTCGAGGGGTCCCTCTAGGAGGCGGTGCACCCGCGCACGCACCACGGAGGACTGGAGGTGCAGCTCAGACAACTTCAGGGCGCTGCTGACAGGTCACTGCACGCGCCGCGCAGATCGTCATAGGCCTCGTCGCCAGCTTCGTCCAGTCGCTCGGTGCGCACCCCTTTCTCGATCCGCGTACAATCAACGATCCCCCAACTCACCATGTCTTCTATCCCGCAGGCCTGACCGTACAGCGCCTCAGCCATATCTCAAACGAGCGACAGCCATCCGAGAAGCGCAAGCGCGACTGGCAGCGCCCGCTCTGGCTCGCAGGGTTCGCCGTCTTCATCCTCTCCAACGTCTTCGGTGCGCCCTTCCCGCTCTCAACGTTCTCTGCCGCAGTTCAACTCACCCCCTATCCGCGCAGGTACCCTCTTCCAGATCGGCGCGCTCCCCATCGTCGTCCTCGGCCCGCTCGGCGCCGTCTCGCTCCTCTGGAACGCTTTCTTCGCGCGCATCATCCTCGGAGACAGCTTCACCGTTCAACTCGCCGTTGGGTCCGTGTTGATTGCAGGTGGAGCAACGCTTGTCGGGATCTTTGGCGGTGAGTTCCCCCTCCAGTTGTCACGCGAGGCAGCCTCTCCCCGCTCAGGGCTGACCAGACCTTGACGAACCACAGTCGTCCCCGAGCAAACCTACATCCTCCCCGAGCTCCTAGCGCTGTACCGCCGCCCCGCGTTCGTGACCTGGGTCTCGCTCCTCGGCCTCTTCCTCGCGCTCGTCCTCCTCTGCGCCCACTGGGCCGAGCACCGCCTCGCGCGTACGCTCGCGCACCTCCCCGCGGGCGCCCTCTCCGGCGCGCAGAAGAAGCGCCACAGGTGGTCCCTCCCGACGCACCGTCCGCGCCCGGGCCCCGCAGTGGGAGAGCCAGAGGCGGAGCCGCTCCTCGCCGGGTCGGGCAGGGCGGACGAGGCCGAGGAGGAGTGGCGCCGCGCAAAATGGGCGAGGGGGGTTGAGCGCGCGGATAAGCGCCGTGGGAGGAGCAGGAGCGCGAGGGGGAGCGCGTTGATGCGGAGGAGGCGCTTGCGAGGTTGGAGCGGTGCGTCTCCCCTCCTTCCCCGCGTGCTATCGCAGGGCGCGGGCTGACGCAGTGGGAGCGTACGCAGGACAAAGGTGTGGATCGCGGTCGGGTACGGCGCGACGTCCGGGACGCTGAGCGGCCTGTGCCTCCTCATCACCAAGACGGGGATCGACCTCCTCATCTCGACCATCACCTCGGGCGAGAACCAGTTCGGCCACCTCGAGGCGTGGATCATCCTCGCCGCGCTGCTCCTCTTCGAGCTCGTGCAGGTGCGCCCGCGCTCCCGTCCTTCCGGCCGTGCGCCCGCTCACCCCGCTCGCGCGTGCAGCTCGCCTACCTGAACCGCGCGCTGCGGCTCGTCGGCCCCACGCTCGTCTGCCCGCTCTCCTTCTGCTTCTACAACTCTGCGTCGATCGCCTCCGGGCTCATCTTCTTCAAGCAGGTCGACGCGCTCTCGCGCCTGCAGGTGTCGATGGTCGTCCTCGGCAGCGCGGTCCTCCTCGCCGGCGTGTGGATCGTCAGCGTCAAGGCGGGACCGAAGAAGGACGACGATGACGGGAGCGGGCGCGAGACGTGGACGGAGGAGCCGGTCGCGATGGAGATGGATACCGACGGGGACGAGAGCGGGTCGGACGACGAGCCCGGTGCGGCCTCCCTCCTCTCCCTACCTTCCGAGCCCTGGACCTGACCTTCCACCGCTCCTGCAGTCAAGTGGCGCCCCGAGGCTTCTCCATCGGCCTTGGCGCCGCGTCTCCCGGGTTCGAGATCCGCCCTGCGACGCTGCACCGCGCGCACACCTCGCACCACCCGTCGCCGCTCTCGCCCCTCCTCCCGCGGACCTCGCCGCCTCGACGGCGAGCCTCCCCGCCGAGGGCCGCCCCGCCCGGAGAAGGCACCACCATGTCCGGGGGGAGAGCCTCAGCGGCGCGCCGTACGTCGGCGACGGGCTCGAGCGCGCGCACCACCGCCGCGGGGGGAGCCTGCCGAGTACGCCGGCGGTGGGTGCCGGGCAGGGGAGGGAGGTGCGCATCACACTGGGTGGGGAGGTGGGCGGGGGAAGCCTGCGCGAGGGTGGTGGAGGGGTGTGAGGGATCGGCTGCGGTGGAAGGAGTAGCTGCTGCTGGGCGGCGGATGTGTACATCTGTAAGACTGGGTTGGACATGCTCTTTCTGCGAAAGAGGGACGGGAAGGGCTTCATCGCTCAAGAGGCGCCGCTTCGCCCGCTCCGCCCGCTTTCGCTTCCCCGTCTCCCGCTCACCACGCGATTCACCCTTCTACGCGCGCGATAGCCCTCGAGCACCCGTGTGGCGCGGATGCAACGCCGCCTCTCGCCCGGCGACGGCGAGCTCGTCGCCTCGCTCGACCCCTCGCGACGAGCGCACCTCTCGACGGTGCAGTTCTCGTACCCGCTCAAGCTCATCGTCCCCGCCAGGCGCTTCCTCCCCGCCGTCCAGTGCGCGTACGTCATCGGCTACGGCGGCGGGCTCGTCGCGGGCGACCGCGTCAGGTTGAGGGTCGAGGTGCAGGAGGGCGCGACGCTCGTGCTGCTCACCCAGGGTGCGTTTAGCTTGCTCGGGAGGACGGCGATGTGCTGCTCGCCCCGCCGACGCGCAGTGGGATCGCTCGGGCGGGCTTTCTCATATTGTCCTTCTCGAGGGAGCGGCCCCACCTTGCTCTTGCTGACCTTCCCTTCGCGTGCAACAGGCTCGACCAAGGTCTTCAAAGTCCGCCCCGGACGGTACCTCACCGCCCCCGAGCTCTCCGAGTCGAGCACGACGCAGCAACTCTACCGCCTCACCGTCGCTCCCTCCTCCACGCTCGTCCTCCTCCCCGCGCCCGTAACGTGCTTCTCGCGCGCGCGTTACACCCAGCGTCAGGCCGTCCGCCTCGTAGACGCGACGAGCAGCCTCATCCTACTCGACTGGTACACCAGCGGGCGGATGGCGCTCGCCGGCGGCAAGGGCGAGGAGTGGGAGTTTGAGCGGTACAGGAGCGAGAACGAGGTGTGGCTCGCGGGAAGGCGCATCGCCAAGGACGTCCTCGTCCTCGAGGACGAGGCGGTGCCTCCTCCTCTGCGGCGGCGGCCGCCGAGGAGGGTGGGGAGCAGCCCCCTCGGCAGCACGAGACGACGTACCGCGCGCGCGTCGCGCCCTACGCGTGCTACGCGACGCTGTTCCTCTTCGACCCGCGTGCGCGCGCATCCTCGCCTCGGTGCAGGCCGAGTTCGCCGCGCTCGTGCAGCACAAGCAGCGCGCGCCGTTCTCCCTCGTGTGGAGCTTCTCCCCGCTCGCCGGCCACCCCGCTGGAGGGGGGATTGCGCGCTGCGCGGGCGACTCGACCGAGGCGGTGCGGGAGTGGGTTACGCATGTGCTGCAGCAGGGAAATCGAGGAGATCATCGGGAGGGATTTGTGGAAGTCGGCTTTCAACTAGACGGTGCGTGCGTGATTGCTCTTTGCTTCCTTCAAGCCTGCCTGACACCTTCTGACACACAGGCACGCTCTCGGTAGACTCGCAGTGTCGGTGTTGTAAGACCATGCCTTGCGCTCCATGCCTCCGCAAGCTCGACGACAGACTCGCTAGTACTACACACGCGCTTCCGCTCGCATCTATCGCCGTGCCGTGAGGAACTGAGCCTCGTACGCCGCGAGCGCCGCCGTCTTGAAGACGACCGTAACGCGGTGCGACGCGGTCCTGAACTCCCAGCGCGAGCCGGCGAGCGGGACCCAGTGCTGCTTGAGGTGCTTCTCACGCGCAATGTCCTCGTGCCGCGGGAGGCGCTGCACGTGGATCTTGACGTACGCATGGCCCATGCCGTCCTCGGCGACGAGCGTCTTCTGCGCAATGCTGAACCGCAGCTCCTGCAGGAGGACACGTCGGAGCATCAGCACTTCCTCGCGGAGGGGAGGAGCAGAAAGCGGAAGGCGAACGCACCTTGAGCAGCGCGATCAGCTCCCTCTCCAGCGGGCTATCCTGCGCCTCCTCGTCCCTCTCCCTCCTCTCCTCCCTCACCTGCGGCCGCTCGTACGCCACCGCCCTCTGCACCAGCGCTGGCGGCAGCGCGCTGTACCCGTCGTCGTCGTCGTCGTCGTCCACCCGCATCCTGCTCGACGCGCTCGACACCGGCCGGCCGATCCCGCCAGAGAAGCTCCGCTGCACAGGCGCGACCGGCGGCGGCGGGAGCTGCGACGCCCATCGCGCCTGCTGCTGCGGTGCCGGCGGCGCACGAAAGGGAGGCGCGTCGTCCCCCGCCGAGGAGGAGAAGTCGCTCGGCTCGTACCCGGACGGGCTCGCGCGCGGCGGAGGGAGCGCAGGCGACGCGCGCCGGACGGTCACCCCGCGGGAGGGCGGGCGCGGCACGGCGAGGAAGCTCGACTGCTCGGCTGCGAGGCGCTGCTGCGCTGCGATGCGCGCGCGGGGGTCGTCCAGCCTGCTACGAGAGGAGGCGGCGGCGGTCCCGTCGTCCATGTCGAGGTCGGTCGCTACGCCCGTTGCGACGGCGGTGAACGCGTCATCGTCGTCATCGGGGAAGCCGCCTGCGTCCTCGTCGTCTTCGCCATCGAAGTCACCCCAGCCGCCGCCGCCGCCTCCACGGCGCGGGGGCTCCTCGTCGTAAGCCGTGCTGCGCGCGAACGACACCGGGCGGTCGTACCTCCCCCTGCCCGGCACGGGCGGGGGCGGCATCTCGGCGTAGCGCGGGTCGCTAACGACAACGCGCTGCGGCTGAGGCGGGGGCGGGACGAACGGCTGAGCGCTCCTGCGGCCGTCGATGCTCGTTGCGCGCTCACGCTGGCGAGACGGCGGGACTGGAGGTGAGAGCGCCTGCCGTGAGCGCGAGCGCGCGGGGAGGACCGCATCGGGCGCTTCGGACCCGTTGAACTCTTCGACCTCGTTCTCGCCGAACTGGACGCCGCGCCGCGGGGCGTGCTGCTGCGACATCGAGAGGTCCGTCGCGACAGCCTGCGCACGTTCTCCTCGTCAGCAGGATGCTAGCAAGGGAGGGAAGGCAGACGCACCGTCTCGTCGTCCTCGTCGTCTTCCTCAAGTCCGCCGACACCGCCTCGGTATCCGCCCCTCCCCGGCGGCGCCAACCCGCCCGGCTCGTCGTAGTACCCGCGCTGCGGCTGGTGGTCTGCATCGTCGGTTGCGAGTAAGTCAGCGAACCGCGGAGAGATGGATGCGGCTGAAAAGGAGGAGAGGAGAGCGGTTGGGACTTACAGCGGTTTGCGGGCGGGGGAGCGAGGCGGTTCGCGTAGCGGGACATGCGCGTTGAGATCGCCCGAGCGGAGGAGCAACGAGCGAAGAGGCGAGCAGGGCGGGAGGAAGGAGGGAGAGAGGAACGACGGGGCGATGTAGCCCGCCGGACAAGCCGAGGAGCAGGGGCGCGAGGATAGGAGGCGGGTCCGTGCGCCCGCGGAGATGCAGGCGCGTGCGCAAGCGGGAATCGCTGAGCTGGAGAAGCGCAGAGCAGAGCAGGGTTAGCAAGCGAGCATGCGAGAAAGGAACGATTGCAAGTACGTTGCGAGGGGAGGCTGCGGGGTATGGCACAACGACGAGGGCACAGAGGCGGGGGTATGGCGACGGCACAACACAGGTGGGAGGAGTACACACCGCTGCAGACTCAGCGATAGGCAAACGTGCCGAGGCTGAACGCGCCGCGGTCGTTGTCGGCGGGGGAGAGGACGAGGCGCTGATGCGGCGAGGCCTTCGGGTCATGGTAGAGGCCCTCGATCTCGCCTGTCTGGCGGTTCAGGACGACGTGGTAGAAGCCCGAGATGGACAGCGCCGACTCGGTGTCTGCACACGAGGCGGGGGGAGTGTCAGCAGAGCTTCGGGAAGAGAAGCTCCTCCTCATCCTCCATCGAAGGGGAAAATGCACGCACCGGTGACGTTGATGAACTCGCGCTCCTTCCAGCGGAAGAGCACCCACCCGCGGGTCCTCTCCTCGACCCACGTCCTGCTCTTGCCGCACTCGAGCAGCTCGCCCCTACTCATGCCCTTGAACGGCCCGAGCTGGACCCAGCTCTCGGCCTCGCTCGCGCGCGTGACGCGGAACTCGCCGCCCGAGCCGGTGGGCGAGGGCGAGGAGAAGAGCCCGTCGAGGATCGGGTGCAGGATCGAGCCGGAGAAGAAGGTCGTCACGTCGCTGACGGTCCTTGGCGGCGCGCCTCCTGGCGGGAGGGGCGACGACAAAGACGACGGCGTGATGGCAACGCCGTGCGCGCGCATCGTGCCCGTGAGGGACTTGAGCTCGGGGTCGTACGTGTGAATCGTGACCTGCGGGCAGGCACATCCTCCTACTCATCAGTCGCGCTTTCCCAATATCTGCGAGAGAAACGAAGCACCTTAACGCTCCACCTCTCCTCCCCCTCTCTCCGCCTCTCCCGCGCCCCGCCCCTCCCCGCGCGCGCCTCGCTATGCCGCTCCCTCGCCACCGCCCGGAGGAGCAGCTCCTCCCCAACGTCGCCCCAGCTCCCGCGGCTGCTCCTCGCCGCGGGGTTGACGCTCTGCGCGACGCGGGCGCGTACGCGCGCGGCGGCGTCGCTCGGGCCCGAGGGGGTCGAGCCGAGGAAGGTGGACGACGACCCCACCGCTGCGCCTGCTGCGCCCGCGCCCGAAGTCGAGGGGTACGTCGCCGTCGGGGCGTGCACGCTGCCCGGCACGGCTGCGGCTGCGGGGGCGGGAGCGGGCGCGCCCGGCGCAGAGTACGGTGCATACCGTGCCGAGGGGGACGAGCGCGCGCGCAGTAGGGCGAGCAGCGGGCTGTTCTCTGCCCTGCCCGATCCCGGTGATGCGCCCGTGCCCGTGCCCGCCCCTGCGCCAGAGGGCGGCGGGCGCGGGATCGCGAGCGAGCTCGAGGGCCCGAACGCGCCCTCCCAGGCGGAGGAGGGCGCGGCGTGCCACGGCGGCTGGGTGGACGTGCGCAGCGAGCCGAGCGACGGACCTGCGGGCGCGGCGTCGGCTGCGCTGGGGTGCGGCGCGAACGCCGGGTGCGCGGTCGAGACGTCGTCCGCATCGACGTTGTTTTCTGCTGCGGTGAGGCGCGTGGACGGCGCGCTCGCCCCAGTCCGCAGTGAAGGGGCCAGGGGCGTTGATATTGCGGGCGTACGTGGGGTTCTGGCGCGGCGCAGGCGCGGCAGCCGAGGCGGAGGACGAGAGGCGGACGCGCGAGCGAGAGCGGGACCGCTCGCGGGAGCCGAACGTCTGCTCGCCGACGAAGGTCGCGCCGGGCTGGAGGAAGGAGGTGTATGAGAGGGCAGAGGAGGGGTCGCGCGAGAGAGCGGGACGGCGGGGTCGGGTGCGGAGTAGGTGTCGCGTGGTGCGACGTGCGAGGGGTTGAGCGGGCGCTCGCCCGCGTAGCCGGGGAGGAGGGCGTGAACGTCCGTCTGCGCCTGCAAAGCCGCGCCAGATGGCGTCAGGGTCGACAGAGTTGAACATGAAGGTGTCGAGGTCGTCGCTGAAGCCGGACGCGTTGTCGTCCATCATGTCGCCCTCGTCGTCGTCCTCGTCCTCGTCGTCCCGGTTGCGGGAATAGCCAAATCTTCCACCGAGGTGCTCGATGTCGTCCATGTCCGGGTCCTCGCCCTCATCGTCGTCGTCCTCGCCAAACAGCTCGTCGTCGCCGTCCGCGGGAGGTTCGCCGTACATGCTGCGGAGGAGGGCCCTCGCTCTCCGCGCGGCGTTGTCCTGCTCGTCCCACTCGAGCTCGCGGGCACGGCGAGCAGCATGGCGCTGGGCAAGCATGTCGGCTGCGAGGTCGTCGAGGTGGGACGCAAGCGGCGGGGCGTCGGCGTCGAGGTCGGCGTCGAGGCGGGCGGGATCCGCGAGGATGGGCGTAGGTGCGGCGTGGGCCGACTCGAGGAGACGGACGAGGTGGTCCTCTGGGACGACGTCTACGTCCGCCTGGATGAACCCCGGGGTGGGGACGCGGTCGTGCGGCACGGCAGCGCGAGGTGCGGGAGGCGGAGGGGAAGGGGGCATGCCGGCCGCGCACGGGCGGTGGGCGAAGGCGGGGCTCTGTAGCGGCGTTTCTCCTCGGTGCGATTGCTACTGCGAGTCTAGAGAAGCAGCAGGGGGTGGAGAATGAGTCGCGATGAGCGAGCGAGAGGTGCAGGTTCGCGTCTCTCAGAGTGATTCAAAGAGGGAAGGAGATGTCTAGTGATGCAGTCACGGGTATTGTCAGGGTGCAGGCACTACACTCTGCGGTAGCGAGTGGCGGCGAACGGCGCTGGGCTGGAGGGTGAGCTCTGGCGAGCTGCGCTCTCCCTTTCCTCCCCCTCCGCTCTCGTGCGTCTGCCCCCGCCCAGCTGCTCCAGCTCTAGCCCAGGCTCACTCTCCACCCTCCAACAGCCCCCCCAGTCCATCACAATGTCTGCCGAGGACGAGGTCCGCCTCCTCCTCCACCCGCCGCCATCAGCCACCAGCTCACCGCGCTCCTCCCGCAGATCCCCCAGCTGGTCGAGGGCGCCGCCGCCGACGATGTTTTCGAGGGAGCCATCGGTCAGCTCCTCCCCCTACCACGGCCCTCCGCCGCCGCCGCACACGCGCTCACCGTCGAACGTCTGCCCCGATTTTTCCCTCGCGCTCCCGCTCCCCCGCTCGACATGCCGCAGGTATCGATCTCGGCACCACGTACTCGTGCGTTGGTGTCTGGCAGAACGACCGTGTCGAAATCATCGCCAACGTGCGTCCCCGCGGCCCCTTCACCTTTTCGACCAGACCGCGCGAATCCACGCGCGGGTCACGCGTCCCGGGATACCCGGCGAGGACAGGGCAGGGCAGTGCTGACGGGTTGAGAGGGTGTGCTGCTGTACACGCCAACAGGACCAGGGCAACCGCACCACCCCGTCCTACGTCGCCTTCACCGACTCGGAGCGCCTCATCGGCGACTCTGCCAAGTGCGTCCCTCCCGCCCTCCGTACGACTCCAGCAAGCATGTAGCTGACCTGCAACTGCACACCACAGGAACCAGGCCGCGATGAACCCGAAGCAGACCGTCTTCGACGCCAAGCGTCTCATCGGTCGCCGCTTCGACGACGCCGACGTCAAGAAGGACATGGCCCACTGGCCGTTCACGGTCATTGACAACAACGGCTCGCCCTTCATCGAGGTGCGTCGAACGCCATTCCTTCGCAGGAACTCGCACGCTAACCCCACCCCCACCCGCAGGTCTCGTACCTCGGTGAGACCAAGTCGTTCTCGCCCGCCGAGATCTCCGCCATGGTCCTCTCCAAGCTCAAGGAGACCGCCGAGGCCAAGATCGGCAAGGAGGTCAAGAAGGCGGTCATCACCGTCCCGGCCTACTTCAACGACTCGCAGCGTCTCTCGACCAAGGACGCCGGCACGATCGCCGGCCTCGACGTCCTCCGCATCATCAACGAGCCGACCGCGGCTGCCATCGCGTACGGCCTCGGTGAGGCGACTGAGAAGTCGAAGAAGGAGAAGATGGTCCTCATCTTCGACCTCGGCGGCGGCACGTTCGATGTCTCGCTCCTCTCGATCACCGGTGGTGTCTTCGCCGTCAAGGCGACCGCCGGTGACACCCACCTCGGTGGTGAGGACTTCGACAACTCGCTCCTCGAGCACTTCAAGAAGGAGTTCGAGCGCAAGACCAAGCTCGACATCTCGGGCGACGCGCGTGCCCTCCGCCGCCTCCGGTCGGCGTGCGAGCGTGCCAAGCGCACCCTCTCGTCGGTCACCCAGACCACCGTCGAGGTCGACTCGCTCTTCCAGGGCGAGGACTTCTCGGCCTCGATCTCGCGTGCCCGCTTCGAGGAGATCAACGCCACCACCTTCCGCTCGACCATCGACCCGGTCGAGAAGGTCCTCAAGGACGCCAAGGTCGACAAGTCGAAGGTCGACGACATCGTCCTCGTCGGTGGCTCGACCCGCATCCCGAAGATCCAGTCGCTCGTCTCGGAGTACTTCGGTGGCCGCCAGCTCAACAAGTCGATCAACCCCGACGAGGCCGTCGCGTACGGTGCCGCCGTCCAGGCCGCCGTCCTTACCGGCCAGACCTCGGAGAAGACCGCCGACCTCCTCCTCCTCGACGTCGCGCCGCTCTCGCTCGGTGTCGCCATGCAGGGTGACGTCTTCGGTGTCGTCGTCCCGCGCAACACCCCGATCCCGTGCAACAAGTCGCGCACGTTCACCACCGTCGAGGACAACCAGACGACCGTCACCTTCCCCGTCTACGAGGGCGAGCGCGTCACGTGCAAGGAGAACCGCCTCCTCGGCGAGTTCGAGCTGTCCAACATCACGCCGCAGCCTCGCGGCCAGGCCGAGCTCGTCTGCACGTTCGAGATCGACGCCAACGGCCTCCTCAAGGTCTCGGCGCTCGACCGCACCTCGGGCCGCCGCGCCAACATCACCATCACCAACTCGGTCGGCCGCCTCTCGTCGTCCGAGATTGACCAGATGATCAAGGTGCGCCCTCCTCTACACTAATTACGAGCTGCTACTGACGAAAACGACTACAAAACCGTCAGGACGCCGAGACGTTCAAGCAGGCTGACAAGGACTTCACCGCGAAGCACGAGGCTAAGCAAGCGCTTGAGGCCTACGTCTCCTCGGTCGAGTCGACGAGTGCGTGCTTTTCCGTTGCCGTCGTCGTCGTCGTCGCCGTTTGCGGAACGGAACGCTGACGAACCCGTCTCGATCTCCCCGCCCCTCCTCCTCCCCTCTCTCGCCTTTTCTCCTTCTCCCATCGTTCCTAACTCCTTCACCACGCTCTCTACGACTCTGGCAACGTGCGGAAACAGTCACCTCCCCCGAGGTTTCGGCGAAGATGAAGCGCCAGCACAAGGGTGCCGTTGAGGCGGAGCTTGCGAAGGCCCTGGAGCGCCTGGAGATCGACAGCACGGCCGACGAGCTCCGCCGCGCTGAGCTGCACCTCAAGCGTGCCATGCAGAAGGTGCGCCATCCGTGGTCGTCGTCGTTCTCCATCGCCGGCACCGTGCTGACGCTCTCCTCCCTCTGCGCAGGCGATGTCCGGCGGCCGGTAAATAGCGCACACCCCGCTGCTGTCCCCCCGTCGTCCTCTCCTGCACTACATTGTCGTAAACCCCACTCCGACGCCCGATGCGCGGTCGTCCCCCCGCTGCTCCCGCTCTCTCTCTCTCTCTCTGCCGCACATCCTCCTCCTCTCCTCCCGCACCACTACCCCGCTTGCGGACCCCCGAAAACGGTCGTACTTTGTTCTCCTCTCCACCACACCTCCCCTTTGGCGCAATGTCGATCGATTGGACTGAATCTACCGCGGCGTGCGAGAGTCGAGGAGGACCGTGGGCGCTTCTCTGGCTCGCTCCTCGCGGGTTGTTCTGCGTTCGTGGTCATCGTCGACGAGTCTGTACGGAACTGCACGTGCGTTCAGGAAGCACCAGGAGAGCGGCGTCGACACCCCCCTCCCCCTCCTCATCCTCTGCTCCTCCCCACTTGCACTTCACCCCGCCAGCGCGAGAGCCATGCCTTCGTACACGATCTCTCCGCTCGCGTACCCCAAGCTCGTCCTGCACGCCGCCGCCTACCCCTCGAGCACCGTCGTCGGCGTCCTCCTCGGACCGTCGACGACGCAGGGACGGGCGCGTGCACCGTGAGCGACGCGGTGCCGCTCCTGCATCACTGGACGGCGCTCTCACCTTCTATGGAGAGCGGACTGGCGCTCGTGCGTTTCTCCCTCCTTTCCTCCTCCTCCTCGAGACGGCACTGATGAGGACCACGCAGGCCGAGATCCACGCGCGCAAGGAGGGGAGGGTCTTCCTCGGGCTGTACGTCGCCAACTCGCGCCTCGGGGACATCAGCGTTCCGCACGGGGTGCAGCGCGCGGCGGACGCGGTCAGGCGGGAGCGGAGCGAGGCGGTCGTCCTCGTCGTGCGTTGCTCTTCCTCGCTCTCTGGGGACGCTACTGACGCGTCGGAGTGCAGGTCGACAACGAGAAGCTCGTGAGCGGCGAACCGGCGCTCGTTGTGCGCGCCTTCCTCCCTTTCCCTGCTCTCGCCTCGCTGACCCTCCTCCCACAGCCGTATCTCCCCACCTCCAAGCCGCCCACAACCTGGACGCCCAGCACCCTCTCAGCATCAAAGATCACCCTCTCGGACCCGTCTGCACCCGCAAAAGCGCTCGCGGCCGTCCGCGCAGGTCAGCACAAGCTCCTCGGGGACTTTGACGCGCACCTCGAGGACGCGACGGTCGACTGGCTGCGGAATGCGCTCGTGGTGCCGGCATCGTAGTATCGAGGCGGGGGCATGTTGTACAGATTACAGCAGGGGCACGACGAGTACAGCGCGAGGGAGACAGGGTGGGGAGGGAGGCGCGGGCTCAGCCCCGGTTGTTGTTCTGATACCCGCTGCTCGTCCCGTCGTACGCCGACACGAACAGCACCCGCCGGTTCAGGTCCATCCACCTGTGGAAGGCGGGGTCAGCGGCCTGAGCTGATAAGGCAGAAGGAGAAGGGACGCACTGCAGGAACTGCTGGATGTGGTCCTTGAGCTCGCTCATTGCCTCCGGGTCGAGCGACGTGTGTGCCAAAAGCTCGGGCAGGTTGACTGCGGCGAGAGTGCGTGAGCGTGCCGTCAAACCAGTAGTGCAAGGGCAAACGCACCGAATAACCGCAGGAGGTGCTCGCCACCGTACACCGAGCTCATCTGCTTGTCCGTCCCCTGCAGGAGCTTGTACTGCTCCTGGTACTGTCCGCGCTCGAAACGGTACAGGAGGTTGTTCCCGAGCGCCTTGTTGAAGTACAGCCCGAGTCCTGCTGCGACCTCCGCCGCGACGCTGTGTGAGGAGCGATCAGCGCAATCGACCGATGAGCGGAAGGTGGGACGTACCGCTTCCGCGTCTCCTCCTCGTTCTGCAGGTAGATGAGCCACTCGTTGAGGATCGTGTCGACGTTCGGTAGGCGGGGTATCGGGACGAGCTGTCGCACAAGCCTGTCAGTCTCTCTGCCGGATGAGCAAAGGGATGTCGCGCGCACCTGCTGGTTCTTCGTGATCGCCTCCCAGTCATCGACGAGCTGCGTCTTGAGGTTGTCCGGAATCGCAATCTTGACCTCGGGTCGCTTCATGTACTCGTCCTCCTGTGCGCAGTCAGCAGCATCAGTACAGTCCGTCGGGGCAAGTAAGGCCCACAGCCAACGCGCCGCCTCGCCCTCGCGCTTCTTCGCGCCCCTCCCCGTCCCCCTCCCACCAGCGGCGCTCCCACTCGGCACGCTCCCACCAGCCTTGGCCTTGCCCTCGGCCTCTGCAGCCTTCTGCGCCTCGCGCTCGGCGGCGTCGCGCGCGCGCTGCGCCTCGATCAGCGCCTTCTGCTTGCGGATGCCCTCCTCGTTGAACTTGCACAGGCGCTCTTCGGGCACCCACTCGTCCCAGCTGCGTGTGCAAGGACGGTCAGCATCTGCAGTGGGCCAACAGCCAGCAGCAGATTGGCGCAGGCGAGAGTGCGCGCCGCGCTGCAGTGCCGTAGGCCCGCCCACGGGCAAAGGGACGCACGTCTGCTTCCACCCCTTGTAGTGGACGTAGTAATGCGGGCCGACCGCGCCGCTCTTGTTGACGCCCTTCTGCCAGAACTCGGCCTTGAGGATCTGCGGTTGCGCGGTCGTCCGCATGAGCAAGTCGCGTCGCCGGGGCAGAGGGAGAGCGCGCGCACCTTGGCTTCGTACATGAGCGGGCCGTGGAAGCACAGGACGCGCTCATTCTCCGCGTAGGCGAGCTTGGGCCTGTGGTGCAGGAGCGGCGGCGGGGCGGCGGGCGGGGAGCGCGACGGAGATGAGGAACGCGAGGAGGGTCAGCAGCGTAAGGAAGGGGAAGCGCGCGGAAAGGAACGCACATCGCTGCTGGCTGCGCGTAGGCTCGAAGAGAGGGAAGCGAGGCGGAGGAGCGACGCCGCCGAGACGAGCGTGAACGGCCGGAGCGAGAGCCCGCGCGACGAGGCGGAGACGGCGGCTTCCTCCGCTGAACCTCGCTCTTTTGGGGCGCAAGGACGTGCAACACAATCGGACTCCCTCTCGACAAGGGGCGCGCTTCGAAAGACGAACGGAGGTCGACGTCAACTCGCAACCTCGTCTCCACACCCAGCGTGCTCGTAAATGCTCGTGATGCACCAAGTAAAGTCCCCCTCCCTCTTACCCACTCCACGCCTCAGATCCCGCTCATGATCTGCGCAAACTGCTCCGCGCCAAGCAGGCGCTGCAGCTCGGCAAAGTCCATCCCGGCGACGCCGCCCTCGGGGAATGCCTGCGGCTGCTGCTGCTGCTGCTGTGGCTGCTGGTGCGGAGGAGGTGGCTGCTGCAGGTTGAACGCCCCCGCCTGCGGGGGCGCCGCGCCAGCGAACGCCTGCCCCTGCCCCTGGCCCTGCGCCGCGAAGGAGGGCGGCGGCGCATGCAGCGATGGCGAGAGCTGCGGGAGCGCGTAGGGCGGTTGCGCGGGCGAGGAGAACATCCCCGACTGGGCCGAGGGCGGCCGCACGGGCTGTTGTGGCGGCTGCGGGGGAGGGGCCGGCTGCTGCTGCTGCTGGGCGGACGGCGCACGCTGGTGCGCTGCCATGGATGAGGAGGTGGAGGAGGCGGACTTGCTGTCCTGCAGCCACGCTTCTGGCAGCGGGATCTTGGTGAAGACGAGCGCGAGGAGTTTGCTCTGCTGCGGGACGGGGATGAGGACGAGGCCGTGCGGGGTGCCGGAGAAGCGCGCAACGCCGCACTGCGAGTACGTTCCCATCGTCAGTACGTTTCGGAGTGGGGAGTGCGCGAGGGTGGGAAACGCACATTGCCCCGCATCTCCATGCTCTGCGCAAACATGCCATACAGCGCCTCGTTCGCGTGCCCGCCGGGCGCAGCGAGCTGTTTCTTGCGCAGCTCGTCGGGGAGCGACTCGCTCGGGATCGCGCCGAGGCTCATCGCGGGCAGCGTGTGCTTGTTGGCGAGCTCCTGCAGCGCCGCCATCTTGATCTGCACGAGCGACGAGATGCGCCAGGCCTGCGGGAACTTGACGTCGGCGCTGCGAGCGTTCAACGCGCGTAAGCTGCTGATCTCCGTGGAGACGGAGAAGCAGCGAAGGGGCGCGACGTACAGGTCCCGGATCGCGCTCTGCTGCATCGGCACCGCCTGGCAGTACATCGTGTACTCGGCCGTCGAGCCCGACACCTCGGTCAAGGCCCACGAGATCGGCCCGCGCCAGACCGTCCGCGGCCGGTCCGACTTCTCGCGCTGCGGCGGCGGCGGCTGCGCGGGAGCGGGCGCGGCGGGGAGCGCCTGCGCGGGCAGGGACTGCGGCGTCTGCAGCCCGGGCGCGACGGGGATCGTGAGTCCGAGACCCTGCCCGTGCGGCTGCAGCTGCGCGCCACCGTTGGCGGGGGGAGGGCCCTTATGTTGCTGCTGCTGCGCAAGCATGAAGCGGTGCCTGCATCGTGCCGCTCCGTCCGTCAGCCCCACCCCAAGCCGAATACGGGAAGGTGGAACGCACTGGTTCGCCATCTCCTGCAACCGCTTGACCTGCACCCCGGCCTGCTCCTGCGTGAGCTCGCCGCGCTCGACGCGCTTCCGGATCGCCTCGAGGTGCCCCTCGATCTTGGCCTTCATGTCGGGCGGGATCTGCGGCAGCGCATTCAGCTGCTGCTGCGTTAGGCGGGGCGTGCCCCCTTGCCCGCCGGGGAGGGGTATCGAGGGCGGCCCGCTCGACCCCGGCCGCGCGACGCCCGCGCCGCCGTTCGCCTTTGCGTACGCAGCGAGCGCCGCAGCCTGGATGTCCGCAGCGGTCGGGGCGGGTGGCCCGAGCGCGCAGCGGCAGCCTGCATCTCGGCGATGTAGCGCTGCAGGTTCTCGTTCGTCAGGTTCGACGGGAGCGACGGCAGCGACGGTGACGGTTTCGGAACGAGTTGCGGCGAGTGTTGGGGCGGCTGGGCGAGCGTCCGTGACGGGTTCGGCGGCGTCGGCTGCTGCTGCTGCTTCGCGCTCGCGAGGGCCGCGCTCGCGAGCTGCGGCGAGGTAGCAGACCCCGCCGGGTTCGGCTTGGCCTTCTTATTTGCTGTGGCGGGATCTGGCGGGGCGGCGCGCTTGGCCGAGGTGGCCGCAGCGGCGGGAGACGGCGCGCCGTTCGGCTGGGCGGACGAAGGCGGGCGGGCGTTGTTGTTGTAGAAGCCGATGAGGAAACAGGCGTGCGCAGGCGAGAGGAGGGGGAAAGCGAAGGTGGAATTAGGATGCGGTGCGAGAGAGTTGTAGATGAGGTTCGGCGGGAAACGGCCGGACGACTGCTTGTTGAGGAGGTCAGTCAGTCGCGAGTAGCGGGCATCTGGAGGGCGGGACTCGCCTCCTTCCAGAACGCCTCGAGGTTGGGCGTGTACGCGAGCGAGATCAACGAGAAGAGCGTCGTGCAGTGCTGGCCCTGTGAGCGGGAGAAATTAGCCGATGCGAAGGGAGAGTGAGCGACGACACGCACCTTGGTGAAGCTCTTCGCGAACGACTCCCACGGCTCGCCCTGGTCGTTGTCCTCGAGCCAGACCTCGTCGCCACCGAGGTTCTCGACGTCGGTCGCCGAGATGACCACGACATACTTGGGAAGCTGTCCCCTGCCCTCCCCACCTGCGCCGGCAAGGGACCCCTCGACGAGGCGTTTCCGCGCGAGGCGGATCGCGCGCAGGAGGCCGGTCGTCGAGCGCCAGAGGGTCGAGGCGGGGCGGGCGGGGCGGCGGGTGAAGGAGGGGAGGGCGGCGAGGAAGGCGGCGGGCGGGAGGAAGGGGTTGAGCGGCGAGGCGTGCGAGGATGGGGTCACGCAGGTGACGAGGAGCTGTCGGGACAAGCGCAGGGTCAGTACAGCGTCCGTGTGGAAGCATCTGCGCGCCGTATGCCCCTCTAGCGGCGCTCCCCTTTCTTGCCGCCGCGTCGCCCCCGCACCGGCCGATGAGAAGCGAGTCGCCCCATCGCGCCCGTCCCTGAGCGCGGCCGTCTAAGTCTCCATCCTTGGCGCCTCCGCAGCGTTGTAGCGGTGATACTCCGGGCAGAGTGCGACGATGACTCGGTGTAATCGGGCGGAGGAACGCGCAAGGTACCTCTGTCTGCGGGTGCAGCGCCTGCAACGACCTGCGGGAGCGAGCGGGTCAGCGGGGGTGCACGACAGCACGTGTAGTGGTGGAAAGAGGTGCTCACTGGATGACCTGGCGGGCGTAGGGGAGGATGAGGGTGTCGGTGGGCGGGGAGGGGTCGATGACGAGGGCGACAGGGACGGTTGTGCGCCGCTTGGGCTTGTCCATCGAGGGGAGAGAGGCGCAGTCGCGGAGAGAACGGCGCTCCTTGCGGGAGAGGGCGCGCGAGGGTCGAGGCGAGGCTTGGACGCGGACGAGTGAGGAGGGCTGTCCCCACTTTCACCCCGACTTGTCCGCTGGAACGATGAGCGCAGACGTGCGTCCGCGCTCTTTGTCCGCTCTCAGTGCGCGCGTGCTCACCAGTCCCGCTCCGCGACGCAGAACAGCACCTGGGGTTCGTCATCTCTCCCCCGCCTCGCCCCACCGGCACTGCTGACGGGCACGTTGCGGTGCGCGCAGAGATCCGCTTCAGCAACTCGCGCAAGCGCCCCTACTTCTACAACACGGCCACCCAGGAGTCGCGCTGGGAGGTCCCCGAAGCCCTCGCCAACGCAGACCTCGCCTCGCTCCCCGGCGCAGAGCACCTCTCGTACACCCAGCAGCCCAAGCAGCAGCCCCAGTCCTCCGGCAACAACAAGGTCCGCGCGAGCCACCTCCTCGTAAAGCACTCGGGCAGCCGCAGGCCGTCGTCCTGGCGCGACGCCAACATCACCCGCTCAAAGGACGAGGCCCTCGAGCGCCTCCGCGAGTTCGAGCAACAGCTCAAGGACGCGCCTAACCTCGCCGAGACCTTCGCCAAGCTCGCCAGCACCGAGAGCGATTGCTCGTCCGCGCGCGACGGCGGAGACCTCGGTGCGCTTCCGCTCGCTCTTGCGGGTTCGCGGACCCGTTCCTGGGGGCACGGGCTGATCGAGGCCTTCCATACCGCGCACAGGCTTCTTCGGCCGGAACCAGATGCAGAAGCCGTTCGAGGAGGCGTCGTTCGCACTCGAGGTTGGCCAGCTGAGCGAGATCGGTGCGGCCTCTCCTCCCTCTTCCTCACTTCCTTGGACTGACGCGCCTCATTCACGCAGTCTCGACCGACTCGGGTGTCCACCTCATCCTCCGCACCGCCTAGCCTCCCCCCCCCCCCTCCCCCTCCCCCTCCCCCCCCTCCTCCCCCTCCCTCGCTCTCTTGGCTTCCGTCTCGCCCCTTCAGTCCCAGCATACTACTACTCCCGCATTCCGTCCTGTCGTCTCCGTTCCGTTCCTCCTCGCCTACTCTTGAGCAATGCACACTGCCGTTCAAAGTTCGCGAGAGGAGGGGGGCCTTCCCAGGTTGCTCGACCGCCTTACCCGCCGGGTCCCTCCACGGTCGCCAGCTCGGTCACCAGCTTTGTGCTCGCAGCGGCTAACGAGCGAAACAGACAGCCCGTTGCAAGCACACAGCCGAACCGAAACCCATCCCGCCCCGCTACTGCGGCACCGCGACCTCGAGCGTAAAGTGCACATGGATGTCGACCGTCTTGGTGCACCTCAGCCTGCGGCCCTGTCAGCCTTCCCTCATGATGAACGCAGGAGGAGGACACGCACACGAGGACCTGCGTGGTGGGCGTCCGCTGGCCGATGCGCCACATGCCCATCAAGCGAGGGCTGCCCTGGATGTGCTGCTGCGACGGGAGGGCGTTGTGGCATACGACCACGAGGACGGGCTCTGTGCGCGCGCTTGCACCTGGTCAGTCGCCAGCCTCCTCGCGAGCAAGGGGAGGGGAGAACGTACGGCGCCGGGGCTTGGCCTCGCGCTTGACGACCAGCTCGGTGACGAACGTCTCCTTGATCTCGACGTCGACGGCGACCTTGAGGATCTTCTTCGCGGGCTTCAGCTCGGCGAGGAGGTGCACGAGGTCCTCGGCCGTCAGCGGCGGCGATGCCCTCGGCGTGAGAAACGCGCACTCGTCGTCGTCGCCGGCGGCGGCGCTGGCGGCTGGGATGAGCGCGCTGCCGGGAGTGCGGAAGACTGACGGCGTGGTGGTGGAGGAAGAGGGAGGGAGACGCTCGTCGCGGTACTGCAGCGAGCCGGCCTTGTGGTCGTGGTGAATGTCAACGAGCGCGAGCTTGTGCTCGGCCGTCTGGAACAGGTTCTTGATGTCGTTGTGCTGCGTGCGCGCGAGCGTTCGACGGAGTCAGTGCCGCGTGAGAGAGCAGAGGGAGGAGAGTGGACGCACGACGCCGATGGACGTCGCGTTCAGCCTCTTGCGGTGCATCGCGCCGTCCGCGCCCGGGCCGTACCGCTCCATCTCGATCTGCGCACGCTGGTCAGTTCTTCGCTTTCCAAGGAGGATAGGGGAGAGGCGACGCACATGCGCCATCCGCATCTGGCTCGTCTTGCGCGACGTGAGCGGCTTGGCGTGTTCTGACGCGGTGAATGAGCGAGTCAGGAGGTGCGCGGCGGGAGGAGGGGGAGAACGCACGGAGGAGAGGGAGCTCGTCCGGGTAGACAACGGGCATGGTCAGAGCAGCGAGGGTGGAGAGCGGGGGCGTGAGGGGAAGGAGAGAAAGCGAGAAAGCGATGAACAAGCAGGAGCAGCGCGGCGCCGCGGCGACTCCGAGCGAGAGACAGGAGGCGAGGCGAGGCGGTGCGCGCATGTTGCGGCGCGCTCTGCGAGACGACGGTGCACGCGCAAGGAGACGACAGATGACAACAAGAAGGGGGCATGCGAACTGCGAAAAACGACGGGGTATGCGCGAGAGAATGCGGGCGGGAAGAGGGGTATGAAGCGTGAGCGGGTCAGGGCCTAGGGCGGCGGGTCGTTCGCGGGCGGGTGGGCGGGCGCCACGTCGTTCTGCGGCGGGAGGGGCTGCGCGGCGAGGTCGAGCGGGTCGGGGACGCCTGGCGGGAGCGGGAGCTTGCTCTTCTTGTAGCGCGAGTGGTCGAGCCGTGTGAGGTCCTCGTGGTTGCTGATCTGGAGGAGGTAGCGGGCGACGTAGAGCAGCTCGCGGTCGCTCGACATGCGGTCGCGCGTGAGGGCGTCCTGTGGCGCGCGTCAGGCAAGCAAGCAAGGGCGAGCGAGCAAAGCGAGAGACGCACCTTGTACGCCTTGACCCTGAGGCCGTTCGCGGCTGCAACGCAAAGTTGCGCGCTCCCGAGACCCTGTGGGAGAGGGAGGTGAGCGAGGGAAAGACGCCTGAGGACGGGCGACGTACCTTGACCTCGTGTGCCCAAGGCTTGCCGTCGCGCTCGCTATGGATGGAGAACATCGGCGTGCGGTCGATCGTCGTGACGATGTGGTAGTCGCCGCGCTTTGTCGGACCGATCATCTGCTCGGGCAAGAGCGGTCAGCCGGCGGCATCTAGTGCGTGGAAGAACAGCGACGCACGTTGAGTTCGATGAGCTTCTGCTCGAGCCAGCGCCACGACGTCTGGCTCCAGACGATGATGTCGTACGCGGGCGAGATGAGGCGGAGGAAGTCGTGCAGGTACGGGCGCGCGAACATCTCGGTCGGGAAGGCGAACTCGTCGTGCTTCCACAGCGAGGTGTCGAGGATGCAGCCGTCGAGGTCGAGGACGAGGAGCTTCTTGCCCGGGCGAGGGACGACTGCGCGGCAAAGAGCAGTCAGTCTCGCCCCTCCGTAGCGGCCTGTGAACAGCGGAAGCCGACGCACCATGATGTTGAGCTCGAGCTTGTCCGCCGCCTCTTTCAGCTTGCGGCGGTTCCTGACCGACTGCGCGGCCCAGTACGCCCTCTTCTTCTCGTCCTGCGCCGCATAATCGAGGTCCCCATCGTCCTTCTCGCTCGGCCCGACCGCCTTGGCCTCCTCGCCTCGGGCGTGCCGATCATCATGAACTCCTTGACCTTGCCCGTGGCGGCGGGGCCAAGGCCCAGCTTGACGACCTCCTGCTCGTCGCCGGGAGCTTGCCCTTGACGAGCCCGACGAGCTTCTGCCGGTCGGGCGGGACGCCCGTCACGCTCCAGAGGAGCTGCTTGAGGTCGCCGACCTGCGCGCAGCGAGCGCAGGGTCAGTACGCAGGTCGCCCCATCTCCCGAGCGATGAGGAGGAGAGCGGGAGCGCGCACCGTGTCAAACTCGCGGACGGTGACCTCCTGCTTCTTGCCGCGGAAGTTGAGCGTGAGCTTGTACACCAGCTCGTCTGGCAGCTCGGTCGGGAGGTGGCACGCCTCGAGAGCGTGGGCGCCCGGCGTGTCGGCGGCGGGCGACGAGCTCGTCGAGGCGACGGGCTGGGTGGTGAGAGTGCCGTGGGTCGCGACGGGGAGCTTCTGAGCGTCTGCGGGTTCCATCGCTAGCGGTGCGACGCGGGCAGAGTGAACAGGAGGAGGTCAAGCGGTGAGGGCGATGTCAACGCACGATGAAGGGATCGCCGGCTCTCCAGCGGGCGAGGCGCACGGTAGGACTGACGACAATGCACTGCATAATGACACAAGCACAAAACCGAGCCGTCTAAGGAGGAACTCGCAAACCCTCTCTACTCGACCGCAACGCGCTTCTCCTCGCGCCCCTCGTCGCCCTCGCCCTCCCTCGCGCGCTTCTTCGAGCTCCCGCTCGGCGCCACCCCGCCCAGGAGCGTCTTCGAGTCGGCTGCCGAAAAGTTGATGAACGAGATCGAGCTCCCCTTGCTCCGCCGCCCGCCCGGCGCGCGCTTCGGCGTCTGCGGCGGCGCCTGCGCCTGTGTCTGCGGGCGCGTCGGCGACGGCGGCGGCGAGCGCCGCTGCTGCTGCTGCGGGTGCGACGGCGCGACGCGGAATGAGGGCGGATACGCCGACATCGGCGGGGCGGCGTGCGCGCGGTGGATCTGCACGGGCGGCGGCCGCGTGGGCGACATGCCCGCGGCAGGTGTATAGGGCGCCTCGTGCGGCGGAGGCGGGGGTGCAAAGCCGACGAGCCCGGAGGAGTACATCCGCGGGATGGCGGACGCGTCGAGCGACGACCCCCGGCGGCGGTTCATCGGCGCGGTCACGCGCGCCGACGCCGAAGGAGTGTCGTACGGCGAGCCGTACGGCGCGAACCGGAACATCGGCTCGGGCTCGCCGGCTGCGGGCGTCGGCGGCGCAGAGGCCGGCCGTTGCAGGTCGATGGGAACGCCGAGTTGCGACGGCGCGAGGTAGCCGTTCGTCGGGAGTGCGGGGTCGGAAGGGGCGCCGTAGATCATGCCTGGCGGGACGAACGGCTGCGCAGGCGCAGGCGACGGCTGCCGGGAGGTGGTGGGCGAGTCGGCGAAGGCTCGGTAATCGTCCTCGTCGAGGGACGCCCGAGACGTTGTAGGTCGCGCGCTTCTTCGAGGGCGGAGGGGGTTGCAGCGTGACTGTGGGAGGAGGAGGGCCGAGTGAAGGAGGAGGGGCGTAGGAGCTGGTCGGGGAGAGCGCCGCAAGCGCTTCGGGGCCGAGGATCTCGCTCATCTCCTGGAAGAACTGCGGGTGCGAGAACGTCAGTGCCTCCTCAGGTACGCCAGAGTGGCAGAGACGCACCTGGTTGACCTCCTCAGGCGAGGTCTGCGAAACCCTCCGCCCGGCGTCGTGTGCGAGTAGCTCATCGGCGCCGCCTCCGGCACGCCAAACGCCGACCCAGGGTACGACGTGTACGCGCTCGTCGCGGGGCGCGTCACGGGCGTCTGCGTCGCGAACGAGGGCTGCGCGGAGGCGACGCGCTTGCGCGCAGACGGCGGCGGGGTCTGCGGCAGACGGGCTAAGCCGCCGCCCTGATAAGGGTCATCCGCGTACGCGAACTGCGCCGCGCCCGACGACTGAAGGTATCCTCCGTCCCGCCAGCCTGCCAGCGCCGAGGTCTGCTGCGCAGCGAGCCCGCCGGGGTAGAGGGGCGAGACGGGGCTCGGCGGGTACACCGGCTGCGCGTACGCCGCGTGCGGATGCAGCGCCGAGGGGTGGAGGTGTGGCAGCGTGCCCGAGCTGCGGACGCGCCGCACGGCGAAGCTGCCGAAGTTCGAGCTAGGAGTGAGGGATGAGGTTGGGGGGGCGGGAGGGGGCGGCTGGCGGTGCGGGTGGAGATCGGGGGGAGGGGCGGCGTCGTGCACGTAAGAGTGGTACTGCGGCGGTATGGGCTCGTAGGAGGAGTAGGAGGTCGAGGGCGCGGAGGGGTAACCCGACGACGAGGAGGAGGGTGCTGATGGATAGCTCATCGCGGGCGGGCGGTGGGACGGGCTGCGACGAGAGAGGGCAGGCTGGGAACGGCGCTGGCTGTGCTGGATAGGTCGCACGGTGCGAGGCGGGCGAGGTGCGACGGCGCGAGCCGCTGAGGGCGGTCGATGGGTGGTGCGAGGGAGGCGGCCGCAGGGAGCGGGTGGAGCGCACGATCCGTCAGGGGTGACGCCGGGAGCGAGGTGATGCCCGAGAGCTCACAGGCCTGGTAGGGTTGGAGCCACCGGGACCCGAAGAGGGAAGGAGCGACGGGATTACACGAAGCGGAGAGCGCTCAGGCTAGCACGGGAAGAGCAAAGAGAGGGCAGACCAGTGGTGCTGGCGCCCTGCGGAGGACGGCGCGCGCGGGCATTGTACCCGGCCATCTGGCGAGCGAGGGAGGAAGGAGAGGAGGAGCGGCCCGCCATCTCGTCGACTTTGGGGAAACGGCGGCGCCCTCGCTCCGTTCTTGCTCAAAGTGCTCTCATTCACTAACGGCGCTCATGGAATCTCTTTGCAGGCGCCGTTCCTGTGCGCCGGGCTGCGCTGTGGGACGGAGCTCTTGCTCTCTCGCGAGGACACGACCCTCGCTTAACCCGCCAACCGTCCGGTGGAGTCCTTCTCCCGCCAGCTAGTACATGGACCGTGTGCGACGTCGAGCCGGCATTCGTGGTGAAGATAGGCGAGCCTGCCGAAGAGGCGGAGCGGCCTGAGAGGTCGCTTAAAGGGAGCAAGTGTGGCCGGATAGACGAGCAAGAGCAGCCCACGGCCTTCGCCCTTCATCAACATTTCGGCGGGGTCCAGCGCACGGTGCACTCGATTGCCCGGCTGAATGAGCCGAGGCAGCGAGTCGAGGGAGATGGCTGGACGAGGAGGGGCAAGTCGTCCGAGAGCCTTGCGAGAGGCTGCCAGGTGGGTCGGAGCAGGTGCAGATGCGGTGGACCATGCCGCAAGCGCGCTCGAGTCGCGCACGATCGCCGTCGAGGCGCAGTGGGCGGGGTGCGCCGAGGAGGGGAGACGAGGCGAGGACAGCGAGTACGAGATGCGACGACGCGGGAGAAGCGCGAGGCGGCAGGTGTAGACTAGCAGAGTCTGTAAGAGCCCCGTCCAGCCCAGCAGGAGCGAGGGGCGGTTCGGTGCGGCGAGTGGTCGACGACGAAGCGGAGGGCGGCGCGGGCTGGCTTCTCCTTGTCCCCGACCATCCCTCCAACGTGAGCCTCTGCTCCGGTGCTACTCCCTGCCACACGTAGGCACTCTGCCAACGAACGCGCACCCATCCGCGCGACCCGCTGCGTACACTCGGCGTCGCCGTTGCGTCCGCAAAGTCTGCCGGCGTGCGACCGTTTCGACGCCCGGCCGCGCGCACGCGAGATGCAGCGGTTCTGCACCGGGGAACCGCGCGGAATGCTGTTGGAACGGCGGGAACGGCGGACCTCTGCGCGGATGGAGCAGCGGTACGCCCCTCCCAAATCTCGAGGACGAGCTGACCCCCCTCCTCGCTCCCCGTTCACTCTCGCCCACGTCCCCCGCCTCGCCCCGTACAGCCCTTCCTTCTAGACAACAATGGCTGCTGGTCGTGGTCGCGGCGGTTCCGCCGGCAACAAGTTCCGCATGACCCTTGCGCTCCCCGTCGGCGCCGTCATGAACTGCGCCGACAACTCGGGTGCCAAGAACCTCTACGTGCGTTCTGGTCGTTCATACAGTCTTTGTGAACGTCGTGGGCTGACGCGCGCGCCGCCCCGCAGGTCATCGCCGTCACCCGCACCGGTGCTCGCCTCAACCGTCTCCCGGCCGCCTCCGCCGGCGGTACGTCCCCCCTGCGTCTCCCATTGCTCCCAGGACGTAGCTGACGGTCTACTGTTGCCCCTACATCCATCCCCGTCATCGCCGCCGTCGAACTCGCGTCGAAATCGCCGATCTCGTCCTCCTCGACCTCCCCGTCTTCGTCGTCGACCTCCTCCTCCTCGACCATTTCCTCTACACCTCCAATAGACATGGTTATGGCTACGGTTAAGAAAGGAAAGCCTGACCTGCGCAAGAAGGGTGCGTACCGATTCCAGACGACTTGGTACGAGCGCTGAACCCCTCCCCATCCGCGCAGTCCACCCCGCCATCGTCGTCCGCCAGCGCAAGGCGTGGCGCCGTCGCGACGGTGTCTTCCTTTACTTTGAGGACAATGCGGGGGTTATCGTACGTGTCCCTGCGTTTCGTGAACACCGGAGCGATGTTGACCTTCTCGCGACCCCTCTGCCTCCTCCCCACCCCTCCCCATTTCCTCGGCTCTCTGGCCTTCTTCTTTGCGTCGATCCTTACTATCAGGTCAACCCCAAGGGCGAGAGTACGTCGCCTTCCTCGCCGCCGCCGTCGGCCCCACCCCTCTCTCCCGCCTCCCGCCCCCGGTCTCTCCGAACCGCCCGCTCACTCGCCCCTCCCCGCTCGCAGTGAAGGGCTCTGCCATCGCCGGCCCCGTCGCGAAGGAGTGCGCCGACCTCTGGCGTGCGTCCCTCTCCTCCTCCGTACCTTCTCAAGAAGCGAGGCTGACCTCGGTTTTGTGCGGGATACAGCGCGTATCGCCTCGAACGCCGGCACCGTCGTCTAAGCGGTCTCGTTGGTGTCAGTGGCGGGCGTGTAATGGAGGTTGACCCCAGGCAGACGTGCGTGGGGGAGAACGAGAGCTGCGGGGAAGTGGAGTTCGCTTCGTTGCTCGCTGTGGGTCGAGCATCTCATTGCTGCCGCGAGAGAGAGCGGACTGCACTCCCGAGTGACGCTTTCGCGGATGATGCACTGCCAGAAGGCGGTCCAGCAGAGCGAGCACAGCAAGTCTAGTTCCACCCCTGCCGCTTACTCTCTCCGCGTAAACATCCACCCATGCACCGTACTCCTCACCGCGAGATCGCCGCCATCCTCGGGGAACGCAGGCTGCACCGCGTATCAGCCTCGTCTCGTCCGGATGAGAAGGAAGGAAGGAACGCACCCCCGCCTGCGGGTCCTCCCACACCTTCTCGCACGCCCAGCCACCCTCCTCCGCAAGCTTGACGATCCCGAGATCGGCATCGACGAGCCATGGGCGGTGGTGGCTGAAGAAGCACAGCACGGCTGGCGTGCGGAGCGTCGCCGCGATCGAGAGATCCACGGCGGGCTGGGCGGGCTCACTAGCGGTGGACGGGGGAGAGGAGGAGGTGGAGAGACACGAGAGGCACGAGGCGAGGAGCGCGGCGTGCTGCGAATGGTTGAAGACGAGGTCGGAGAGGAGGATCAGGTCGAACTTCCGTGTGCCGTCCGTGGAGAGGGACTCGAGGAGCGCATCAGGCGGGGAACCCCAGGTGAAGCCCTGTGTGGGTGTGGTCAGGGGCGCGGAAAGGAAGGTGAATGGGGACGCACCTTGGCGCAGGTATCCGCGGCTTCGGGCGAGCTGAGCGAGGCGACGTTCAGCTCGACGTTCTTTTCGAGATTGCGCACGAGCGAGGCGTCGGGAAAGTCGGAGATGACGACCTGTTGCACGAAAGGTGAGTATGCGCGTCGCAGGAGAACGAACGAGCGGAACAACGCACATTGCCCGCGCCTTCCAGCGCCGCCGTCAACCCCGGCAGTCCGCCTCCCGCGCCTAGCTCGAGGACCGCCTTGCCCTTGCCCTTGCCGTGGCCATCCGGGCCGTGGAGCAGCGTCGCAGCGTGCAGCTCGAGGAAGCGGGCCATGGCGATAGCGGCGGGGTAGAGGATGTGGCCTGCGCGCGGTCACCGTCAGTCGTGTCACGCATAGACGGAAGGGGAGGAATGCACCCCAGAGCGGATGGCCCGACACCAGCCCGACGTCGACCTCGTCTGCGCCGACCTGCGCGCCGACTCCGCCGTACTTTCTCCGCTTGTAGGCACGGACGGTGGGCGGGGGCGTCGGAGGGCGAAAGTCTGCTGGTTCCTACCGAGCGAGAAACGGGCATGAGCTGGTGCGGACGGCGGGAGAGCGAGGAGTAGGCGCACCTCGAAGACGGCGCCGAAGCCATCACTGTCGGATCCGGCGCTGGGGGACGATGCGCGCGACATGGCAGAGATGGAAGAGGCTATCAGGCTGTGCAGCGGTCCCGTCAGAGGAGGGGAAGGGTAGCGAGTCGAGGCAACCCGCGCTGCTCTGCTCTGTCCTCATCAGCCCCGATCCTCGCAGCAACAAGTGCGTCCAGCTGGATAAGCCCACGAGACTCGTACTGACACGCTTGTACCCCGCAGTGGCGACCGCTTTCATGCAGTGGGCCAAGTGCGTCGTCGCCATCTCCCCATCTCGTCCACTCGAGCCCTCGGCACGCGCCCTCCTCCCTTAGCTGGGCCAGCGGTGTACGCGCTGTGATGTCGAGACATACATTGCTCTGCGCCGGGGTGCGGCGCTCCCTCTCGCGACCTTGCTCACACTCCCGCCCACCCGCTCAACAGGTCGCCCGAGGCGCGGTCCTACTTCTTCTCGACCCACTTCTGGGGGTGCGTCCCATCCTGCCTTCTTCCCTCGATGTGCTCTCTCGGCTGACATGCGCGCATTTGCCGAAACAGCCCCCTCGCCTGGGGTCTCCCCCTCGCGGCCATCACGGACCTCTCGTCCAAGGACGCCAAGTTCATCTCGGGCCCTATGACCGTCGCACTCATGTCCTACTCGTGTGTCCGAGTGCCCCGCGCTTGAAGGGGAACAAGCGCTGACCTCGCTCCGCCTCGCGCCTCTCCGTTTGCAGGCTCGTCTTCATGCGCTTCGGTACCTACCTCTCCTCCTTCTCCTTGCAGGGTCCGGCACTGACCACCTAACGCTGTGACAGCCTGGCGTGTCCAGCCTCGGAATGTACGCGCCTCTCCGCCTCGTGCCTGTTCGCGTGCTGACTCCATGCTTTGCCCCGAAGTACCTGCTCTTTGCCTGCGTGCGTCCTCTTCCCTCGTTCGCAACGAGTATTCGTACTTACATGACTGGCCACACCTATAGCACATGACGAACGCTACGGCACAAGGTCTCCAGGGCGCGCGGTTCCTGCAGTGTGCGTCTCCCTTGCTCCTCCCGCCTCCTTTCGCTCATACTAACACGCCCCCTCGCAGACAACTGTACATCCGCTCTCTCGCGTGCCCCCTAGTTCGCGTACTGACCAGCTGCATGACGCGCCACATTGCCACAGATATGGGCGGCACGGAGTCGGCCAAGGACAAGATCAAGGACGCGGTCGTGACCAAGTAGAGCAAGCGGGGCTTCTCTTTTTCCTTTCTTACTTTCTCGCCGGTTCAGTCTGGGGCGTTGGAACGCAGCTGTGCATATCGTCCGCGCCGACGCAGACGAGAGAGGGAAGCTCCGACTCTCCCGCCTCACGCCGAACCTGCGGCGTACCGAAGCTCTCTCCGCGCACTCAGTCGGACGCAGCCAGTCCGTCAGAAAAGCCTTTCCACCGCGCCCCGCGCAGCTCTCTACCTCCCCTGCCATCCCGGCCACATGCCCACCGTTGGCGCGCCCCGCTCATGCCTTGAGCGCCCAGCCGTCCTCGTACCCGTCGACCTTCTCCCGTGGCCGGTTGGGCACTGCTCCGTTGTGCATGCGTCGTGCGGAGCGGGTAGGAGTGGGGCGGGAGAGGGAGAGTGACCGGCGCGGCGGAGAGAGGGGGGAGAGAGCGTCGAGGTTGAGTTGGCAGGTTGGGGCGCGGCATGGGCATAGGCGGGCTCGTCAGTACATGCTCCAGCGTCATCTCGCCCTCCCTCGGCATCAACCAACGAGCCGGAGAGCGTGAACGTACGCGGGTAGGTCGTAGGCGGCCTCTCGACGGGCTTCCACCCGAAGAACTTCTTCCGCGCCTCCGGGATCGTGAGCACCATCACCGGCCCTGTGCGTATCCCTCAAATCAGCCTGTGCGCGGTGGAGAGGGAGGAGGGGACGGACCGATGGCGCCGAGGACGATCGAGTAGAAGACGGCGGGCTGCTCGTGCGCTGTCCGTTGCTGTGCGGGGCGTAGTCCGATAGCGGTACGCGGGCAGGCAGAGCGGGCAGCCAGCAGCGCAGGCGGGGAGATGAGGCGGGGTCGGGGCGACGAGGGGAGGGGAGGTGGGTGTCAGCGCTCGCTGCTTCGCTGCGGTTCGAGCGGGAGCATGGGGCGCACGAGGAAGGAGTAGCTCTTGCGGAACGGGCCAAAGAGGGCAGACATGGTGCGGGCGGCGCGGTGGAGGGAGGCGAGCCAACCACCGGCGCCTTGGGAGACGACGACTCGCTCTGCTCCCGCAAGATGCGTCGTTGTGGTGCTGAGAAGGGCTTTTGCAGGGCTGCAAAGTCGCCTACCTGCTTCCCCGCTGCTCCCGTGCTCTTCCGCTGGCTGCAGCCTGCTCCTTCGCCTCATCAAGCGCGGTGTCCCCGGCGCTTTGCTCCCTCTTCTGGAGCACTTCCCGTGCCTAGAGTACACTGCTACAGTGCCGCAAGGCTGCGTCGCCCGCACGCGTGCTCGCAAACGACGTCCTCGCCTCTCGCTCGTCCCCTCACGCTGCTCGCGCTCGAACGCAGGCAACGACAGACAACCGCGTTTCCAATACCAGGCAGACAGACATCAAGCGAGCGAGAGTAAGGCGAGGCGAGAGCGCACAGACAGGGTGGGGGAAGGGGACAACCGGACGAGGACGACAGGAGGCAAGGCGCGAAAGGCGAACGGCGGGACGCGATGGCGAGAGCAACAGAGGTGGGCTAAGCGGATGGGTATCGCAGAGTGAAGGGGTCGGAAGCGGCCAGGGATTCAGGCGCGCGAGCTGCGGCGGCGGGGCGAGGCGGTCTTCTGCGAGGGAGAACGAGCGATGTCAGCGTGGGAGGCGGCGGACGTAGTGCGGACGGCTCACCTTGGCGCCCGACCTGGACGCGGACTTCCTGGGGCCTGTGGGGCAGAAGAGCGCATCAGAAGGTGCCCAGACATGGGAGGCATGGCGGTGGGGACGAGACGCACCGACGGATCCCCTCTTCGGCACGACGGGCTTGCGGTCGACTTGCGTCTTGGCCGCTGCGCGCTTGGCTGCGTTGGTCTGCACACGATCAATGCCAGCAGCGGCGTCAGTACAGAAGACTGTCGTTGCTCACGGCAGCTCAACACGCACAGTCCGGCCAACGGGCTTCTTCGGCTCAGGCTGCAGGAGTGGAAGAGCCAGTCAGGAAGGAAACATGTGAGCGCAGTCACGGACGAGCGGCCTCGTCCGCTGCGGGAGAAAACGCGCGAGAACGACGCTCACCCTCGCGGCAGCCTTGCTCGTCACCGAGGTGCGCTTGGCGGGCGGCGCCGCCGTCTTCTTCGCGGCGGGCTTGGCGGCGGACGAGCGCGAACGGCTCGTAGTAGCGGGCTGCGAGCCGCGAGCGACCGTAAGTGGGTGAGCGGCGGGGGTGAGGAAGCGAGTGGGGCGGCGCACCTTCTTCGCGCCAGCGACAGTTTTCTTCGCCCGCGACCGTACGGGCTTCTCGTCCTCAGACTCCGACTCGTCGTCGCTCTGCGCAAAAGCCACAGCGTTAGTCGCGCGAGGTCAAAGGCGCGCACAGCCTCCGTGCGCCAGAGGTCAGGCCGACCAACGCGCCAGAAGACGACGCACCCGCTCGCCGGAGCCGATCTTGACCTTGCCTCCGAGGCCCTTGGGCAGGTCGAACGCGCCGCTGTCGTACCCGCGGCGGATTGCAGCCGCGACGTTCGAGTCGAACGCGTTCGAGTCCTTGAGGTTGAACGTCTTGAGGAGGTACCTGCGGAAGGGACGCGCGCGAGAGAGCGGGAGATGACCGGGAAGAAAGGAGGAACGGCACGGAGCCGAGGGGAAGGCGTGGAAAGGTCGGACGAGGGATTGAAGGGAGAGCGGCGATCGTCAGTTAACGCTCGTCGCCGCGCGTGATTCTGCGCAGGCGCTGGCAGCCTCCATCTGCTGTTCGCCGCGGAGTGCAGGGCGCGCGTCCGTCCAGCGCGCAAGGTAAGGCCCGGCCATCCCCGTGACCCACCTCCCCTCTCGGGCATCTCTTCCCCTGCCCCAGTACAGAGCGGGACTGCTCAACGCACTTCTTGATCGCGGGCCTGCTTGCACCGCTGCGCTTGTCGCCCTCGGCCTCGATCGCCTCCTGCGGTGCCGGACGCGTGCGGCAGGACAGGGGTGGGGAGGCGGGAGAAGTGGGGCAAACAAGGCGGAGTGGGCGGCGTGAGGGCAGCGGGGCGAAGTGGGCGGTCGGCAGGGGGTGCAGAGGCGAGTCAGAGACCCTTGAGGGCGAAAAGGAGCGGAAAGAGCGTGGGCGCACCGTGATCCTGGCGGGCGGAGAGGAGGCGGAGACGAGCACAACAACGGGCGGTGGAGCAGCGGCGGCAGCACGAGCAGGGCGGGCGAGCGGATAGCGAGCATTCGATCGGTCAGTGGAGCGCACGAGCAGGCAGACAGGCGCAAGGGGGGCGCACATGGTCGCATACGGCGGGTGCGCGGGTGGGGCGCGAGGCGCGCGCGGCTGCTTGTCCGCCGACGCGGGCTTGTCCTGCTTGGGCTGCTTGGGCGGCGCGATGAGCTTGGTGTTGGCCTCGGTGGCGGCCTGGGCGGCCTTGCGCTCGGAGGGCATGATGCGCGTGATGGGAGAGTGAGGTCGAGAAGGTCAACCCGCGCGCGCGCCTCGCCCGTCGAGGCGGTCGCGTCAACCTCGAGCCCGCAACCTCGCACGGCAGGGCAGCTGACGTTCTTCATTGGCAGCGCAACTGTGCAGACAGACGACGAGGGAAAGACTACAGGGCGGAACCGTCCGCCGGGCCCGCGCGAGGAGATGGGGAGGGGTACAATGCGAAGAGTGAGAGGGAAACGTCGAAGTGCGCTGGCGGGCGAGGCGTGTCGCTCGGCGTAGTGGTGGTGGCAGTGGTGGCGAGAGAGAGAGAAGAGAGAAGAGACGCAAAGCAGGGGGGGAGAGCACCTCGAAGACCCAAACCTGCGCACGTCCTCAAGCGACTGCCGCCTGCTCCGTCGGCTGCTCGCCCGACATCACCGCCGCCTCGTTGGCCTCTCCGCCGTTGGTCACCGCCGACGCGAGCCCGTTCAGCTCGCCCGCAGGCAGGCTCGTGTTGAGCCCCGGGATCGCGACTGCCTCCCCGCCTGCTGATGCGCCCTCGTCGACCATACCCACCCCCGCAGCAGCCTCGGCCGCCTCGCGCGTCTTCTCCGTCGGCGTCGGCATCCCCGCCCCGACAGCGCCGTCGACGGGCACAGGCGGCAGGCCGGCAGGGTTGGGCGTCGCGCTCTCAGGGACGAACGACGACGCGCGGTGCTTCTTGTTCAGCCGCTCGGCGTCGCTGTCGTCGGCCGTCGTCGTCGTCGTAGCTGCGGGAGTGGTTGCGGTCGAGGTCGCGCCGTTCGCCTTGGACTGCTGGGGAGGGTCAGCACGCACGCACACAAGGGAGAGGGAGAACGGAGGTGGAGTCAACGGGCTTCGCTCGAGCGGGGAAGGTGAGAGGATGCAGTGCTGCGAGGAATCGCACCTTGGTCTTGGCTCTCTTGACGCCGCCCGTCTTTGGCGGCTCCGGCTCGCGGCCGGCGTGGACGTAGGCGGGCAGGGCGGAGCTGCGCTTGCGGGCGTGAGCGCGTTCTCCTGGACGAGAGAAGGGAAAGGGTGCGCGCACCTCTTGATGTACCGGACGATGACGCCCATCGTGTCGGCGTCGTAGCTGTCCCACATCTTGACGAGCTTGGTGAACTCGTTCGTCGGGTACGAGATGTCGAGCTTCCGCGGGCCCTGCGCGCCCGCTGCTCCATCCCCTCACGTCAGTCTCGACCACCCAGTGGAAGGTGGAGGGAAGTACGGCGCACCCGGTTTCCGCTCGATCTGCAGCCCGATGTAGAACGTCGTCGTGTACACCGTCGCGCCCTGGCCCGGCGGGAGGTCCTTCTCCGTACGGCGCTCGACCGCAGCGGGCACCTCGCCGATCGAGACGGCGCGCTGCTCGCCCTCGTCGAGGCAGTGGTTCGTCCGGTCGAAGCTCTTGACGAACGGGTGCGCGAGCAGCAGCGAGTCGACGTATTCGAGCTTCATCACCAGTTGCCGGATCCGCGACTCGACCGTGCCGGACCTGCGTGCGGGGTGGGCGTGAGCTCGGCGGCGGAAGGAGGAGAGGCAGGGGACGCACCACTTGAGCTGCACGTCCGCGCTCGTCGAGCTCGCCGTGATCTGCAGGTAGTACCGGTACTTGCTGAAGAAGTCGTGCGGCTGGAACAGCTCCTTCCACGTCGCGCTCCCGACAAACACGCGGTCGACAATCTCGGCGGCTGCGGGCGGACCGAGTCAGCTGCACTCCTTCGCCGACAGAGCAAGCGGACGCACCTCGCTTGAACTCGGCGGTCATGATCTGCTGCGTGCTCAGCGTCACGTTGTGGGTCGAGCACATGGAGGGGTAGGCGGGCGTGATGATCGGCATGCGATGCGAGCGGTCTTGCGGGTAGAGCTGCTTACGACGAGCGTAAGTAACGCGCTTTTGTGCCGGAAGAGCGGAGAGCGCACCTTGGGGTTCCACACGCGGACCTGCAGCGGACCCTCCTCGATCGGCTTGAGCAGTACGGGTGCGGGCCACTGCCACTGGTGCATGATGATGAAGAAGCTGTGGAAGGGAACTGTCAGCACTGGGTATGAGAGTTGGGACGAGACGACGCACCGGGAGATGATGCTGCCGACGCAGCCTTTCGGGTAGAGCTGACATATCCGCGCGACGAGCATCGCCCACGCAACGCCGCCGCAGAAGCCCATCACATTGCCGTACACGGCCCGCTCTGTACATGAAAGGTTCGTCAGCCCCATAACGGAAGCGAAAGAGAGCAAGACGCACGCTGCGCCCACAGCTTGATCGTCCGCAGCGCGTCGCGGAACACGGGCACGTCGGGCACGAGGCGGAGCATCTCGTCCGTGACGCGCGAGCCGCCGAGACTGCGCACGCACCGCTCGTCGAGGTTCCGGAGGAGGTTGTCGTCCTTGAGCTCGAGCTCATCGGGGATGGTCGGGAGCGCGAGGCGCGCGAAGAGGAGGTCGATGTCGATGCCCTGGAAGGTGCACTTGATGATGGGGACGAACGCTTCGGGAACGGACTGCGCCTCGGTAGGTCAGCTATGGATGTACGGGCGGAACTGGGCGGAAGGGCGCACCGTCACTTCGAGAACGCCGTCCGTCTCCTTCAGCATCGCCTCGAAGAGGGTGTGGAAGTCTTCGCGCTCGACATGCCGCGGGACGACGAGGAGGGTGTCGATGTCGGAGCCGGGGCCGTGTACGCCGAGGCGATACGAGCCGAAGGTGAAGATCTTGCCGCCGCTGCGATGAACAAGGGGGAGTGCAGGTGAGCAGGGGTGTCTCGACGAGGGAAGAGCAGGGACTCACGCCTCGCGCGCCTTTGCCTCTGAGAAGCCGCGGTGGAGGATGCGCGGTAGACGAACTCCTTTACGAGCTTGTCGAGGCGGCCGAGGACCATCTCGCTGCAGGGAGGGAGGCGAGGTGGTGAGCGGCGACTCGGCTGCGCGCGGGTGCGCGTCCCCGGTGCGAGTGGGAGGGGTACGGACCGGACGCGGCCCTCTGCGGGGCTCTCGTAGATGTTGCGGCCCTTGAGTTCCTCGATCAAGGTCTTGCTCACCTCGAGGTCGCGCGCGGTTGGCGGTGCGACCGAGATGGGCGGGGTGACGCCGAGGTAGGGTTGCGTGGCCATCGTGAACACTCTCGCGGGCTCAGCCGAGCTCTGCACGCGGCGGGACGGGCGGGAACGGCTCCGGTGGTGGAGAGCGACGAGGACGACGAGGCGACGGCGGCGTCGATGCGGGCTGCGGCTGGGTGGAAGCTGTCGTAAAGCTGGTCTGGTGGCGATCTGCACGCGTTTGGCCCTGCTCGTCGAAGCGGCGCACGCGGATGAGGGCAGCTCGCCCGTCGCCCGCTCGTCGGCTCCGCTTCTCCTCCCGCCCTTCCTCCTGGAGCGATCTGCTCTCGCTAGACTCGACCGCTAGACTGTGCTCTCGACACTTCACGAAGCGCCGCCGCTTCCGCCTGCTGCGTTCCCTTCCGGAGACCCCGCCCGCTCCACAGCTGCCGAGGTGCTTGCGTTTCCACCTCTACAAGTGCGTCCTTCTCCCATATCTCTTGCCCGAGACGACTGCGTTGACTTCGGCATGCTCCAACAGAAGCGTCACCCGTCCCGGCTTCGTCCTCGCCAATCTCTCGCCCCGCACCGCCTCATCCTCCCGACCATGGATACCATCCGCCGTCTCCACGAGCGAGCTCAGGAGTACGGCGAGGGCGCCGTTGCGCGGTATCAAGCAATGAGCCGCGGTGGAAAGGCCGCCTTTCTCGGCTTCTTCGGCCTGAACCTCTTCTTCTTCGTCGGGTTCTGGGTGACGGGCCCGGAGAAGGTCTTTGAGCGTGCGCTCCTCCCCCTCTCGCTCACCAACGACGTCGCTAACCCTCCATGACTCTACCCGCCTCCGCAGAATTCGCCCGCTGGGCCGACCTCATCGCCGCGTCGCCGTACGGCTGGGCCATCCTGTTTGGCATCATCGTCGTCACCTCCGTCCCGCCGTTGCTGGGCTACGGTACCGCACAGACGCTTGTCGGGTTTGCATACGGCGTCTGGCCGGGCTTCGCCATCTCGGCGGCGTCGTGCCTCGCGGGAGGCGCGTTCGCGTTCCTGTGCGTTCCCTCCGTCGTCTCAGCATCCCTCACCAGCATCCCTCACCGTGCTGGGAGCTGCGTCACACTGCTCCTGACGCCCTTGCCGCTCGCAGCGTCGTCCGCCACTTCATCCGCTACTTTGCCCGTTCGTCCACCGCGACAAGACCTTCCAGGCGCTCTCTCGCGCCGTGCGGGCCAAGGGTGTGTTTGTCGACCTGCTCCTCCCACGAAGATGCTGAACCCGTGTCGCGCACAGGTCTCCCGCTGATGGTGATGCTCCGCCTGTGCCCGTTCCCCTACCCTTGGAGCAACGCCTTCTTCGCGTCGATCGAGACGGTCACACTCGGGCAGTTCCTGCTCGCCACGCTGTGCGTCCCCGCTCCTCTCCTACCTCTCTGCCGCCCTGCTTCGCCGCTCTCCTTCCCCTTTGCGCCCTCGCCCCGCACCTCGCGACTGACGCCCGATCTCGCCCTCACTCTGTAGCGCCATCACCCCCAAGCTCCTCCTGCACGTCTTCGTCGGGCACAGGACGTACCTCTTCGCGGACCCAGACTCGCGGCACGCGATGGACCCGCTGTCCAAGTGGCTCAAGTGCGCCCTCTCTTCCTTCTGCCACCCTCTCGCAGGCGCAGCGTGCTGACAATGAGGATGTGCGCAGCGGCGCGTTCATGGTCCTCGGGACGGTTCTCGGCGCGGGGACGAGCTGGTACCTGTACAAGGTGCGCCTCTTTCTTCTCCTCCCTCCCGCTCCCGCTCCTTCTCCTGCCTTTCACCTCCCTCCGCGTCCTACGCGCACCGCTAACGTACCCCACCCCGCAGCTCACCATGCGCTACGTCGCCGAGTCCGCGGACGTCGATTCCGCCGAGGAGCTCGAGGCGGGCCTGCTCGACGAAGGGCCTGCAGCGGGGAGGAGGAGCGAGGCGGAGGAGGCGTGGGATGAGCGGGTGTCCTCGGACTTTGGGGCCGAGGAGGGAGACCGTGCGCCGGAGCAGAGGAGGGACTCGACGGCGTGGGGGCTGGATCTTGAGATTGGAGGGGACGTAGATGCGCGAGGGGAGGAGGACGTACCGCAGAAGGGGCGGCTGAGGCTAGACTGAGCCTGCTCTCGAGGCTGTAAAGAAGTGCATCCGACTCGACAGTTGCAGCGCACTACGCGTAGTAGTCGAGGAAGAGGAGGGTGAAGGACGAGCCAAAGAGGAAGATGAGGAGCCACATCCTGCTATCCCTGCTGCGCTCCTTGGCCTGCTTGAGCTGCTTGTTCCCGCGCTCGACCTCGCCCGAAACGGTGACCGCCTCCTCCCAGAGCTTGTCCGTGAGCTCGCTCTGCTGCCCGAGGTGCTGCGCCAGCTGCGTCTGCAGCGCCGCGATCTCGAGCAGCGACGACTCGGCCGTCTTGAGCGCCTCGAGGTCCGACTGCGTCGCCTTTAGCAAGGCCGACTCCTCTGCCTCAAACTGCTGCACCTGCTCGGCCGTGAGGGTGCTCTCGAGCGGGTGGTCGTCGTCCTCGTCCTCCTCGCCCGGTATCGGCGCAGGGCGGTACATGGACGGGACGGCGCCGACCGCGCCCTCGTCGATGCTCTCCCGCCCCTTGCCCTTCCCCGCCGCGCGCTCGCTCTTCGCCCGCGCCGCCATCTGCCTCCCGAGCTCATCCATCCCGAGCGCGCCGCCGCCGCCCATCCCCCCGAGGCTCTGCGTCCGCTCGAGCTGCCTCCGGACGCGCGCCTCCTGCTGGTCGCGCTGCCGCTGCGAGACGGCCGCGAGGAGCTCGTTGAGGTAGAGCGCGATGTGCGCGCGGTGCTGCGAGAGCGCCTCGGCTTCGGGGGACGGCGGGCGACGAGGACGCGAGGCCCAGCAGGCGCGAGAGGCCTGCGTTCGGGTTGTCGCGCTTGGCGACGGCGAGGCGCACTGTCGCGGGGGCACTCAGTACGCTCTGATGGGTGCGAGGGAGCAAGAGCGCACCCTTCTCGAGGGCTTCGAGCTCGCGGACGCGGTCGACCGACTTGCGGAGCGCGACCTTTACGGCAAAGTCGATCTCGTCGCGCTCGCGGTCGGTGAGCCAGCGGACGCCCTCCCACGCTGCAAGGCCCTTGGAGGGGTCGAGCTGGCGCGCGGGCTGCTGGTGGTGGTGCGCGTGCGGGTTGGACGATGACGAGCCGAGGTCGAGGTAGGCGCGGCGGATCGAGGAGAGGAAGCCGGCGAACGAGCGCAGGTTGGTCGCCTGTCCTCTGGGGGGATCAGTACGGCTGCTGGAGAGTAGCCTGTAAGGACGCACGACTTGTTCTGCTTGGTCCACGCGTCGTCGTGAGCGTCGGGCCCCGCGCGATGAGGGCCAAACTTGACGCGCTGGGGCGGGTAGGCCTGCTCCTTGGCCTTGACGGCCTCGCGGAACTCGAGTGTGCGGTCCAGCGCGAGCATTAGAGCAGAGAGCGCGGAGATGAAGAGGGAGAGGAGCGCGGCGAAGTGGGGGTTGCTCTCCGCCTTCCACGCCTGCTTGCACGCGAGAGCTCGACGCAGGATGGACGAGCTCAGGCTGCCCACGCCTCCGCCGCTCGTCCTCGCCCCGACGTACCCGCTCCCGCCGCAGGGCTCGGCGCCCCTCCTCGCCGCCATCGAGTACCCCGCGCCCGTCCGCTCCTCGACGCAGCCCTCCAGTCCATGGGCGGGATCGCACGCATCTCGGCCGCCTCGACGCTCCCGCAGACGCGCCCGCAAAGCCCATCGAACTCGACCTCGACCCGAGCAACCGCTTCTTCCACTCGGTCCCCGCCCACGTCGCCAGCAACCGCAACATCGTCTGCAGGGTCATCAAGCGCAGGAGGAAGGTCCCCAGGCGCGACCACCTCGGAAACATCATCGAGGAGGGCGTCTACTCGATCCAGCCCGTCGGCGTCGAGCACAAGACGGTCCGCTTCCGGGGTCAGCCTGCTAGTTCTTTTCACCTCTTGCTGGCTCGTACTGACCCTTATGAGGTGCACGCAGGGATGGCCGACTTTCAGTACACGCCGGAGCGTCACGCCGCAGAGGACCCGACGCTGCAGCTCGCCGACGCCCTCACCAACATGGACAGTCCGTCCCGTCCCCGCGCTGTCTTGTCTGCTCCTGCTCACTCTGTGTGCTCGTGCAGTCGCTGCGATCCGCAGCTTCGAATTCCCCGCCCCGACGGAGGAGTTCCCCTCGTCGGCGTTCCTCCCGCCGCCCGCCTTCAGCCGGCACGCGCTCCCGCAGGTCTTCGAGTGCGTCTATCCACCCTTCGACACCGATTATCTAGCTCATGCGTGTCGCTCTGCAGCTACAAGCCCGCCGCCGGTACCGTGCAGCAGGTACTCGACACGGGCGCTATTCGCCTGATCAGCAGCACGCGGCACAAGTCGCGCCTTATGCAGTCGATCCTGTTCGTCCAGCCGACCGTTCCAAGCGGGCCCGAGGACACGCTCGTCAAGGAGCTCGGGCGGAAGGAGCCGACCGAGATCGAGCAGCGCTTGCTCGAGCTCCTCGAGAAGCGGCCGGTCTGGACGAGGACGGCACTCATCAACCAGCTTACGCACGAGGAGCTCAAGACCACCAAGGCGTACGTCGCGCTTCTCCCCGCTTCGTGCTCGGCTGGACTGACGAAAGACGCGCTCGCAGGGACAAGAGCTGCTGGCCGATGGTCGCCTACACCTTCGCCGACGGGCCCTTCCGTGACCTTATCATCCGCTTCGGCTACGACCCGCGCAAGGACCCCACCGCGCGCTTGTGCGTCCTCCCCTTTCATCATTGCGCTCCTCTCCGCTGACGAGGCGCCTCCCGCTGCGCAGCTACCAGCACCTCAGCCTCCGCAACGCCGCGAACGTGCGCACGCGCGCGCCGGCGCGCGCGTGGGGCGGCGCAGGCGCATGCCGCGAGCGCGAAGCACGCGAAGGCCGAGGACAGGGCGCCGACGACCTCGCAGTGCGACCGCTTCCTCCCTCCCATCGCCTATCTCGCGCTGACTCTCCCACGCTCGCAGCCTCTCGCACGAGTTCGACGGCGTCACCGCGCACGGCAAGGTCGCCAACTTCCAGCTCATGGACCTGAGCGACGCGCTCCTGCAGCGGCTCGTGCACGCGACGGACGGCGTCCTCGACCACTGCTCGAGCGACGGCAACGAGGGGTGGTACGCGCGCGACTACCTCGACCAGATCCGCCAGGTCCTCCGCAGGAAGTGGCTCGGCGCGCTCGAGGGCGTCGAGGTCTCCGATGAGGACTGCGCGGATATCCTCCGCTGGGAGATGAGTCGCGAGAGCCGCGCGGGGAGGGGCGCGGGCGCAGGCGCGGGCGAGGCCGCCGCGGAGGGGAAGGCGGACAAGAAGGGGAAGGGGAAAGGGAAGGCGCGTGCGCGGAGCGGGTCCGCCGCGAGTGAGACGCCCTCGCGCGCGGGGTCGGGGTCGGGCGTGGGGGAGGGAGACGACCAGGACGCAGAGGAGGAGGAGGAAGAGGGCGGCAGTGAGGTCGCGTCGAGCGGCGCGGAGAGCGGGACGCCCGCGCCCGGCGGCAGCAGCGCGGCGAGGAAGCCGCGCGCGCCGAGGCGGAGCAAGAGCGCGGTGGCGAAGGCGCCGTGGGAGCTGCCGAAGCGCAAGAGGCCTAAGGCCAAGCAGGCGGAGAGCGAGGCGGACCTGGTGCGTGCTCTGCACTTACCTTTCTTCGGAGCGAACGCTGACGATGGTCCCCGTCCCGCAGCTCGCGCGCCTCAGCCAGCAGGCGAGGAGGAAGAGCTCGCGGGTCGTCGGCGACGCTGGCACGCCGGCGCCGCAGGGGGATGCCTGAGTAGGGAGACGTGCGCTTGTAGGGTAGGTGCGGGACTGCGCTGCGCTTTCTCCCTCTGTCTCTCGCTCGGCGCTCCTCATCTCGCATTCCTCTTCGACCTCGTTCGTTTCGCCGCGCGCTTTCGCTGTTCTCCTCTTCGTCTCCGAAGCCTCGTTTACTCCCAGCGGGCCTGCGAGGGGCGGAGCCCGCAGCACCGCCTTGCTCTCAGCAGTCCGCGGACCAGCTCATATCGCACCGCTTGCGCACTGCCTCTCTCTCTCTCTCTCCCTTCTACCAGCTCTTCCAAAGTCAACCGTATGGTGCTCTACGCCGAGTTCGTCGACGCGGTGGATGCCCTCATCGTCGTCTTCCGCACGCTCGGCCTCGCATCGAGGGAGGTGCGCCAGGTCGACCAGTGGGCGGAGGAGTTGCGGAACGACGAGACGTGGCCGAAGTGGCACCAGCGGACACACGAGGCGCAGCAGACGGTGCTGGGCAACCTCGCAGCAGCGAGGAACCTGGCGTACCGCGGCGAACTGGTGCGTCCCCTTCACTCGTCAATCTCTCGCTGCGACGTGCTAACCATTGCTACAAGAGTAGCTCGTCATCGGCGCCATCCTCGACGACGTCCCGCTCGACATCAAGGTGTCCTCCCTCGTCCCCGCTCTCGCATCCTGCGCTGACCTCTCTCTCGCAGGGGGACTACGACCACTTCGTCCTCGTCCGGTTCGACATCCAGCCTCGCTCGCCGCCGCGCAACATCGCGCACATCGTCGTACGACCACCGCTGTCGTCGCGGCGCCAGCCCAGCTTGCGCACGCGGCCGCAGGTTCCGGAGGAAAGGCCAACGGAGCCTCGCGCACGTGCACAGCAGTCGTCCGCCCCTTACGAGTCCTTCCAGGAGGCTGTGGAACGCGTCGTCGCGCTGCTGCACCGCGACGCTGCGCCGGAGTGCCACCACACAATCGAGGAGTGGCAACGTGCCCTCCTCGAGGAGGAGCTTCCCCCGAAAGAGTGGCGATTGCGGCACGTTGAGCAGCGCATAGCGACGAGCGACAACCTCGCGCGCGTTCTCGACTGGATCAAGGTTGGCGCCACTGAGCTGGTGCGTGCTTGCTCTGTTTCACGCTCGTCGAGGAGTCGCTGAATGAGGTCCGCTTGCAGCCCGACGCCGAATGGATCGCCTACGCCTCTGTTCCTGCCGTCCCGCACGCTGGCGTAGAGGGACCCGCCCGCACGCCACTCCAGCCCGCCGACATGGTCAAGGCGCTCAACCCCGGCCTCGAAGACGAGCGCCGCAAGCGCGCCGCGCCCCCGATGGAGCGCCACCAGATCAAGGAGCTCCGCGCGGCGACGAGCGTCGCGCGTTTCCGCGTCGCGCCGACGCCCGGGCGCGGGCTGGCCGGCGACCGTCGCGCGAGTTCGCACGCCGAGCGTCCCGCGAGCAGAGGGTTCGCTTCGGCGCCCGACGCTGGGACCTTCTCGAGCGATTTCTCCTCCTTCGCGCCGGCCTTCGACGCGGGCGTCGTCTACCCGCACTTCGAGCACCCCGGCGAGGAGTACTTCGCGTTCGTCCCCGACCCGGAGCTGGCGTTCGAGGCGCCGCCGATGCAGCCGGACGGTACGCCGGCGTGGCAGTACTGGCCGGAGGGGCGGTAGGAACGGGAAGGTGGCGCGGATGGGCGGAGGGCGCCAGTGCCAGAAGCGCAGGACGGAGGTAGCGTCGCGGACGAGGGAAAAGCGGCGTGCCCGTCGCGGGCGCGTCTGAGTCCGTGCTCTCGAGACCTCGTGCCTTGTAGCTCGAGTCCTGCTCTCACGCTGGGCCCTTCGTCTGCTCGACGCCAACGGCTTGCGGTCGCGCCATGGTTGCGCAGTCGAGCTCGCCTCTTCTGCTCGTTTACGCTATGTCGGCCTGTCTCTGCTACGCTGGTAACTCCTGCAGGCACTCACCATGACGGAGGAGTGCCACGGCACCGCCCGAGGGGCGTTTCCTCTATCCCGGCGGGCTCTCCGAGGACCGCCTCGTTGCGCACTGCCACGCTCGTCGCTTCTTTCGCTTCTCGCACTCTTCCATAGCGGCGAAATGATCTCGTACGATGCGTTCCTCGGAGCGGTCGCAGCCGTCGCGTCCATCTTTCGACACCTCCGTCTCGCCGAGACGGACCTTCAGCAAGTTCAGCAGTGGGTGCAGAGGCTGCTCCGCGTCGAGGGTCTGCGGGAGTGGAGTGTGTGCTCCACTGCCGCGCAGCAGACCGTGCTGCACAACCTTGCGGCGGCGGAAATACTCGCGCGTGAGGGCAAGCTGGTGGGCTTCTTCCGCCTCCGCCTCGCACGTCCTGCTGATCCCCTTCTCTGGCAGCTCGTCATAGGCGCCATCCTCAGCGACGCACCGCTCGACATCTCGGTGAGTGCGTTCACTGAGACGCGAGCCCCGAAACTGACTCCCCGTCTCTCCTGCACAGCGCGACTACGACCACCTCGTGCTCAGGCAGTTCCCCTTCGACCCTTCTAATCGTCCTCAGCCTACACCGCCTCCACCTTCGCCGCCGCGTGCTCATGTCGCAGTCGCACAACAGCCACACAATAAAGGCCTGGCTGCGCAACCGCCTCGTGCGCTTGACTGGGGGCAACTTCCCGACCGTCCGATGTCCAGGCGAGACCTCGTGGCTGCTGTAGACCGCGTCATGACGCGTATGTACGCCGATGCCGACTCGACCAGCCGTCCTGCTATTGCAGCTTGGCGTCATGACCTACTGGAGGTGTACTTCACGCCCGCGAAGTGGCGCCGCAGCAGCCGCTTCGAACTGCACCAGCTCGTGTTCTCGAACCTCGAGCGGGTCTACGAGTGGATCGAAGCGGGGGCGACACAGCTGTATTCACAGGATCAAGCTGACTTCTTTCTCAGCCCGATGCAGACTGGGTAGCGCACCGCCCAGTCCCTCCCGCTCCTTCCTTCGCAGAGCAACACGCCGCTTTTACTCCCCTCCAGCCGCTCGACGCTTACCGAGCGCTCCACCCCGACCTCGACGAGCAGCTCGCGCGGCGCGACCAGCGGTGGCACTCTCCGCCCACGGCCCCCGAGCTCCAGGCGCAGGCGCGCCCGCGGTTCCGCGTCGCGCGCGCAACGAGCGAAGCTCGAGGTGAGCCAACGCACGGCGCGCTCGACCCAACTACGGGCGAGCACTTCCTGCTCAGGGCGAGCAGCCCGCTCGAGCGGCGTCACCCCTCCTCACCTCGCCCAACCCCGCGCCACACTCGCCCCCGCCGCGGCAGGTAGCCGACGCATACTTCATCCCGCACGAGGAGCGGCCGCACGGCTTGCCGAGCGAGCACACGCGCGGGAGTGGGCTGGAGCACCCCGGCGAGGAGCAGTTCTCGTTCGTCGCGGACCCGGAGTTCGCGCTGGAGATGCCCGTGCCGGCGCAGGGAGTCGTCGATTGGAGGTACTGGCCGCAGGAGCCAATGGCGCCGTGGGATGGGGAGGGTAGCGCGGGGTGGGAGGCGAGAGGCGGCGGAGTTAGTGAGGCGTGGAGATAGCGTACTTCGGGAGCGCAGGTCGTGTACGTTGTCCCTCCGAGCTCGAGAGAGACAGTGACGACGACTCGGTCCGTCGCTGCAGCCTTGCTCGCACGCTGCGCCTCGTTCTCCCGCTCGACGCACTCGGCTCCCCAGTCGAAAAGTCAATCTCGCCTGCTCCTCCCTTTCACCACCGGAACATCCTAACAGCAGCTTGCTGCACTCTCCGTGACTCCCGTCGGACGCTGTCGAGCTCGAAGAACGGGCATCGAAGGAAGCACCGCCTCTTTCCTCCTCGAGCTCGACTCCTCCTCGGGCAGTCCGCGGATCTGGTCGTCCCGCACCGCACCGCTCACGTTTCTTTTGCCGCGTCCAACCCGGCCGAGCTTGTCGCTGACGGCGGCTGAGCTCGTCGCGCTCTCCATCCGCGCCTATGCCGCCCTACCCTGGCTTCCTAGACGCAGCTCACGCGGTCCTCGCCGTCTTCTGCACTCTCGGCCTCACCAACGAGGATTTGCTGCGGGTCGAGCAGTGGACAGAGGACCTCAGCCGCGACGAGGGGCCGGAGAGGTGGGGGAGGCGCTCGCCTGGAGCTCGGCAGACGGCGCTGGGCAACCTTGCGGCGGCAAAAGTTCTCGCACGACGGGGCGAGCTCGTGCGCTTCGTTCGCCTAACATCATCGTAGACGAAGCTGACCCTCTTACGCTCGCAGCTCTCTGTTGGAGCGATCCTGGGCGACCAGCCGGTCGACCTCACGGTGCGTGTTCTCGCATCGCGAACGAGCGCACGAGCTGAACTCCGCTGTCCGCCGTGGTTGCAGCACGATTACCAGCACCTCATCGTCGCACAGTTCGAGTTTCAGACGCCCCGCCACCCTCTGCGCTGGCTGGAGAACGAGCAGCACCCGCAGCGCCCGCTAGACGCAGGACGAACCAGGTTCCGGGTGGGCGAGAGCGGCAACGTCGACGAGCAGCAGCAGCAGCACGCAGCCAGCGCAGGCCGAACCTCAACTCGCACCCACCTGACCTGGCAATCGCTCGCGAACCTCGTCCACCGCGTTGCCGCACATCCTCCGCGACGCCGACCCCTCCTCGCGCAGCGCGATCGAGAGCTGGGTGCGCGACCTCCTCGAGGACCGCCTCACGCGCGAGCGGTGGCAGTCCAGGCATGCGGAGTATCGCGAGGCGGTGGTGAGGAACTTGAGGCGCGTTGAGGACTGGATCAGGGCAGGCGCGACGGAGCTGGTGCGCTCCTTCACGTCCCCTCGCTCTTGCATCACATGTACTGACTTCCACCGCAGCCGGATGCAGACTGGGTTGCCTACGCGACGGTCCCTCCCGTCCCCGCCGCTCCCGCGCGCGGCGAAGCGTCCCGCCCGCTCCAGCCCGCCGAAATCGTCCGCGCCGAACGCGGCGTCACTTCGACTCCGACACGGATGACACCGACGAGCCCCGCACGCGCCGGCCACGCACGCACCAGCACCCGCCGACGATGGTCCTGCGGGAGCAGGCCCGCCCCGCTTTCCGCGTCGCGCCATGGGCGAGCCAGCCCGCCGCGATTCCCACCGCTGCCAACGAGCCACTGCAGGGCGTTCTCCGCCCGCAGCGTACGCGGCCGCGCGTGTTCCGTGCTGCGCGCCATCTCGAGCTGCAGCAGCGCGGACGCGAGGCATCCGCAGCACCCGCGTCTGCGGCGGCGCTCCTGATGAGGGCGCGCCCGCCCCTGTCGCACGGGCAGCCGAGCGCCGGAGAGCCGTTCGTTTTCATCGGGATGGAGCAACCCGGCGCGGAGCACTTCGTGTTTGTCCCGCCTCTGGCGGAGGAGGACTGGGCGGCGCTCGCGGCGCTCGACATGCCGCCCGGGACGCCGTACTGGCCCGAGCAGCGAGATGGGCCGCGGCAACCATAGTGCGCGGGACGGAACGATCGAGGAGGAGGCGAGCGGGCGAGCGAGGGGCGCGAGATGGGCGGTAGAGTCGGGCGGGGCGAGGCGGAGGGGTGGCCGCTGCGGAGCATCGAGGAGCTGTAGAGCATCGACATATGCATGGCAAGGCAGCATTGAGGCGTCCTTGAAGTTCTGCGGAGCGGAAGAGCCGGCTTGAACGATGGTAGCGACGAGCTCTTGTCGAGCTCGAGCTTGCGAAGGTCGACAAGCGAGGAGGGCGTGCTGAGCCTAGCGACAGCACCGCTTGGAAGCGCAAGTGAGCTTCTTCCTGTGGGTAGCGGGAAGAGCAGGCGGGAATGGAGATGCAGCGTGGAGAAGAGCGTTGGGCGGTGGTTGGGCGGGAGCGCCGAGAAAGCGGCCGCGATGGCGACGGGAGCACACGTTGAAGCGATGCGTACGAAGCCAGGCATGCTGGACGCCGTGGGCGCGCACGCGCCTGAGCGCGCGGTGTGCGCTCGATGCGAGGCGGATGCTTGGAGGGCGGAGGCGGAATCTGGGGAAGAAGCTGCGGGCGGGAACAGACGGTCGAGGAAGGGCGAGGAGGAGCGACGCGCGCGTCGGTCGCGGCGGTGGACAGCGGGCAGAGCGGAAGTGGAAGCACGAGTGAGCGGGAGGAGTGCAACGGACGCGGGCGCGTGTTGTGACGGCGGGCGGACGAGTGATCGAGGCGGGCGAAGCTCGCGCCTCGAGTGCGAGCTCCCCCCGTTTGCTCCCTCCTCCCCCTCCCCCTGCTCTCGCACGGGCTGCACCTACTGGGCACGAGCACGCGCACGTCGTCCTCAACGAGCACGCAGAGCCGCACCGCCGCCTCGCCGCGCTCGCCAAGGCAGCACCCCCGTCCCTCGTCTGCCCACCGACACCGACGCCCTCTCCCCCTCGTTCCGCCCCGCCCTCGCCTCCAGGCGATCCTAGGCAGCGCGCAGCTCCCCAAGAGCTCCCTCTCCGACCCCGTCGACCCCTCGGCCCGCCCGCACGCACCGTACGCGTCTCTACACGACCTAGCCGGTGCGTACCCTCGCCCTGTCTCGTGTCCGTTGCTCGCGCTCGAGGTGCCCTGCGCGCGCCATGAACGGCTGCAGCGCATGTGCATCTCGCACTCTACAAGTTACGCGCACGGGAGCGCGTCGTGCGGCGATGCCTGCGCGCGGGCGGGTGCGCGCGAACCGGGGGGCCTGGACAGACGCGGAGTGCGGAGGGGGCGTCAGTCACAAAACGCGTCTCTCTGCGCGTGCAGCAGATCAGAGCGCATAGCAGCACTCTCAGCAGTGCATCGAGCACCTGCACACACGCAGAAGAGCGCGCGCGCCACCACCCATTCTCGAGCATCGCGCGCTGACCTCTCGGCGTCCTTCCCGCTTGGCCCCCCTCTTCTCCCCGTCCGCCTCCATTCCTTGCCCGCCTGCAGACCGCACCAGCATTCGTCTACGCTCACCAGAGCTGCGACCCCACCGCCGCGATGTACGCCTCGCAGCAGAACCCGTCGTCGCCCGACCTCGGCGGCTCGTCCGCTGCGCCCAACTTCTCCCGTCCGGGCGCCTACACCAGCTCCGGCGATCCCTCGCCGACTGGCTCGCACGACGACCTCGAGCCGTCGTCCGCCGACCCGCTCCGCGGCGAGCACCGCGAGTCCTACATGGACTCGGACCTCGAGATGCGCAAGTACCAGGGCCTCTCGGCGTCGGGCGTCGCGGGCTACACCGCCGTCGGCGACGTCTCGGAGCCCGGCAGCCCCGTCCAGGAGGGCTCGTACGAGCGCAGCCACGAGAGCGGCAGCTCGGGCACCAAGGTCGACCAGTCGTCCAACTCGCGCCTCCCGCGCCCCGAGACGATGAGCAGCGAGGGCAGCTACGACGCGAGGAATAACCAGAACGTGCGTTACCCCGTCCATCCTTCTCTTGCGAGACGTTGCCGCTCACTCCCGGCCCCCCCGCAGTCCGAGTCGGGTCACTCGCACGGCCAGTACAACGGCGCCTACAACGGCTACCAGGACCAGAGCGGCGGCCTGTACCACCCGGGCTCGCCCGGGTCGCACTTTGGCCGCTACCGCGAGGGCTCTTTCGGGCAGCACTCGGGGCTCGAGTCGGGTCGCGCGTCGACCATCGGCACCGACCACATCCCCGCGCACAACATGCCGCAGAACTCGTCGCGCGTTGCGCTCAACTCGGACTGGCGCAACTCGTACGACCAGGGCAGCGACATGAGCCGCAACATGACGATCGCCGAGATCGCGCCCGGCAAGGAGGGCTACGGCCGCGCCGACTCGAGCTACGGCGACGAGAAGAAGGACGCCGCGCTCGTCGGCGGCCACTCGTCGTACGCGCCGATCGCGCCCGCGTCGCCGGCCATGAAGCCCCGCGAGGCGCCCGCCGTCGTCATCTCGCGGACGAACCGCCTCGAGTGGATCGACGGTGTCCGCGGTCTCGCGTCCATCATCATCTTCACCCACCACTTCGCCGACCTGACGTGGGCGCAGACGCACCCGAACACGCTCGCCGAGGGCTCGCTCGCGGGCTTCCTCCGCAACGGTCAGCTCGCGATCGGCATCTACTTCATCCTCGGCGGCCGCGTCCTTGCGGCGTCGTTCCTCAAGTCGGCGTTCACGGTCCCGAAGGCGCCGGTCGTCCACGGCGACGATGAGCCCGAGAAGCCCGTCGTCGTGCGCAAGCCCCCCGGCCCGCGCTGGCTCACGCTCTCGTCGTCGCTCTTCCGCCGCTCGATCCGCCTCGCGTTCCCCGCCATCATCGTCGGGTTCATCCAGTGGCGCGTCTGCCGCGACGGCCTCATGACCAAGGCGATGCAGGCCGAGGAGGAGTTCCTTTCGCCGTCCGCCCTGTGGGAGCCGACGTGGTGCGCGATCGGCGGCAACTTCGCCGACTTCCTCCAGTTCTGCCTCGACCTCTTCACCAACCCCAACCGCCAGTACATGCTTACGGTCGGCTCGGCGCTCTGGTCGACATACGACCAGTTCTGGGGCTCGGTCCTCGTCTACATCCTCGCCGGCACCCTCACTCCCCTCCCGTACCGCGGCCGCTACACCATGTACCTCATCATCACCGTCGCCCTCTGGTGGATCAACTCGTCCAACATGCTGTGCGTCGTCTCTCCCTCCTCTCCCCTCGTGCGCATCTGACCCGCCCTCGCCCGCAGCTACGTGATCGGCCTCTTCCTCGCCGACTTCTACGCGTCCGGATTCGTGCGCAAGATCCAGGACCACTGGAAGTGGACCGTCGCGATCGAGGTCGGCGTGATGGCGCTTGCGCTCGCCATGATCGCCGGCGGCGAGAAGGTCGCGACGCCCGCCAACCGCGCCATCGGCTCCATCTCGGTCTACGAGGGCAAGTTCTCGTACAACCCGTCGTACGTCTGGCCGCAGTACATGCTCATGAGCAACTGGTGCGTCCCGACTTCCCCTCCATCTCCCGCCTTCTCCCGCCCGTGCGCGCTTCTCCCGCTCGGATGCACCGCGACTCATGCACCCCGCCCACGCAGGATCCCGCCCGTCATGATCCTCATCTGGGTCGAGGTCTCGCACGCCCTCCAGTGGTTCATGAGCTGGGGCTTGTTCACCTGGATCGGCAAGGTCTCGTACGGGTTCTACCTCATGCAGTTCCTCACGCTCTACGGCCTCATGCCGCACATCCTCCTCCACTTCGCCGCCCGCGAGTCGTCGTACTGGAACGTCGTCACCCCGACCTACATCCTCTGCCTCATGTTCAACATTGCCGTCGCCTGGTGCGTCCTCCCCCTCCTCTCTCTCCCTCTCCCCAGCCGTACTGATGCACCTCGCGCGCGCGCAGGGTGTCGTACCACCTCCTCGACCGCGTCGGCCTCAAGCTCGGCAAGTGGATCTGGGACGGCCTCTTCGTTAGCAAGCCCAACACGGCCGGCTCGCTCCCCGTCAAGATCGCGCGCCACGCCATCTGGTGCGTCACCAAGGGCCCCGGCCACGTCGTCCGCGGCTACGCCAAGAAGATGTCGGCGTCGGCCAAGTCGACCAAGGAGGGCCTACACGGTCATGAACTGGCGCACGCCGACGACGCGCCCGTCCGTCCCCGACCCGACCGACCCCGAGGTCCTCTCGCAGCTCCACTCGACGCGCTGGACCTCGGACCTCAGCCACAACCAGGAGGCGATGCGCACCCGCCGCCTCCTCCGCATCCAGTCGTTCATGTGGATCCCGCACCTGTTCCTCATCCCCGGCATGACGGCGCTCTGGGTCTACTTCCACCCGATGGGCAACTGGACGTACGACGCCCTGACGTTCTCGTCGCTGTGGCGGTTCGTCTGGGTCCTGTCGCTTCCGAACTGCTTCTTCGCCTGGCTCGGGTTCATCACGCCCGACGTCACGCCGCCGCAGGGCTCGCAGGACAACAAGCCGGTTCACCGCGAGTACATCCGCAACTTCTTCGTCGTCCTCGTCACCAAGGGCTCGAACGAGGCCGCCGTCCGCCGTGGGTACAACCAGCTCATCCGCCTCGAGAAGTACCACCCCGCCGTCAAGGTCGTCGTCCTCACCGACGAGCCGTACGTCTACCCCGACCTCCAGAACATCGTCTGCCCCAAGTCGTACAAGTCGCCGCTCGGCAAGGCCAAGTACAAGGCGCGCGCGCTCGACTACTTCCGTTACCACGTCTCGCTCGGCGTCTACGACTGGATCCTGCACATGTGCGCCCCTTGCTCTCCCTCCTCCTTCGGCGAGTCAGCACTGACCCCGCTCGATGTTCCCCCGCCGCGCAGGGACGAGGAGTCCGTCACCGACGCCGAGTCGCTTCGCAACTGCATCGAGTTCATTCGTTACACGCCGCATCACTTCGGCCAGGGCATCATCCTGTACAACGGCACGGGCTACTGGGACAACTGGTACTTTACCGTCGCGGACGGCATCCGTGTCGGCGACGACCTCGCGCGGTTCCACCTCCAGAACACGATCATCAACCGGCCCGTCTTCGGTGTCCACGGCTCGTTCCTCATGACGAACGGCGAGATGGAGAACGAGTGCACGTGGGACTTTGGCTCGCTCGCCGAGGACTTCGAGTTCTCGCAGGACGCCTGGCGCCGCGGCTTCACCTGCGGCCGCATCCACGGCATCGTCCGCGAGCAGTCGCCGACCACCCTCCGCGACTTCCTCAAGCAGCGTCGTCGTTGGTTCATGGTGCGTCGCGCGGCGCGCCCCCCCTTTTTCTCTGGTTTCGAGCGGGAGCTGAGGTCATCGTGCTCTCGCAGGGTATCCGCGACATCAAGGGTCTCTACGGTCTTCCCCACCTCGCCATCAACCTCTGGATCGTCGGTGTCTTCACCCTCGGCGCGACCGTCGTCAACCTTCCGCTCGGCTTCATCGAGCACTCGCTCACGCCGCTCTGGATCGCCGTCTGCGCCAACTTCTGCTTCATCACCTTCTTCGTGCGTCCTCCTCTCGCCCCTCCTCCCTGAGCGTGTGGTTGACCCCTCCGCCCGCCCGCAGACGCTCTACCTCTGGGGAATCTTCTTCCAGGAGCTCGACTTCGGCCAGCCGTGGTGGAAGATCGCCTGCACCTCCCCTGCGCCATCATCATCCAGCCGTTCGCGTCGCTCGCCGAGGGCTTGTCGGCCATCTGGGCCATGGCATCGGAGGACTTCGGTGCGTCGCGCTTTCCTCCCTGCTCCGAGAGCGAGATGACTGACCGCCTTTGCCTTTCGCGCTCCTCCCCGTCCATTTTTTTGTACACAGGCAAGTTCGAGGTTATCGTGAAGAAGTAGAGGCGCTCAAATCGCCGAAATCTTCCGTTTCCCGCCTTCGCTCCCCAAGGCCCCCTCCCCGCCTCGATACCCTCCTCCCCCTTACGGACAATCACTCTTCACGTCTCTCCCTCTCCCCTACTCGCAACATGCCTTCCCTCTCTCGCGCGCTCCCTGTGGACTTTGCCCCCCTCTCAATCGTAGAACGACCCCCCTCGCCCCGACGCTCCCTTCTTCCCCTTCCTGTTCACACCCTCTCCCCCCTCTTTCCCTTTCTTCTCCTCGCTCGTGTCTCGTCAAATACATCTGCTTCGCATCCTTCCAGTGCGGTGTGTGCGAGTAGGGAGCGAGAGTACGGCGCGAGAAGCAAGGAAGAGGAAGAGGGCGAAGACCTTCGCAAGTTGGCGACTTCGCTCGCTCTGCACTACTACGTCCGCTGTTGTCGCAGAACATGCACGAGACGCTCACAATCTATTCATAGACTGCGGCAAGACCGCGGAAACCTCCCGTCCGTGCGATCCGCCTCTACATACCCTCCTCCTCGCTCGGAGTCCGGTCCTCCCCACATGCCCAACCCTACCTCACCGGATGCTTGCCTCCCGCGTGCGGACGCCGCTCTGGCCAGTACGGAAATCGCCCCCTGCAACGCGACGATGGGCGAGACGTGCGGGTCCGTGACGAACGTAAAGTGCTCCGTGCCGAGGTGCTCCAGCCCGCCCTGCCTGCCATGCACATCAGCCCAGACGAGCACTCTCTGCTGCTGCGCGGGCGGGAAGAGCCCGTTGTCCCAGAGTGCGGGCTCGGCTGGGGGGGCGTACCCCGTCCCGCGCGAGCGGACGCTGCGGAAGACGGTCGGCGGGGATGGGCCCCTGCTGGAAGGGGCGAGCTCATCCGCCAGCTCGGGGTACTGCGCTCTGACGACGTCGGCGGGCTCGATGGGGTGCTGCGCGTAGTCGATGGGGACGGGAGGGACCGTTGCTTCCAGGATCCAGTCGGCGTCCGGCTGCAAGAGCGAGCTTGTCAGTCCGCAGCACACAAAGGTGCGGAGAGAGAGTGCTGAAGGAGGTCCGAGAACGCACCAGCTGCGTCGCGCCCGCCTTGACCCAGTCCAGCACGCGCTGCAGGTTGATCATCGCAGCCTGGCGGCGCTCCGCCCGCTGGTCCTTCCACCATTGCTGACCGTGATCGCGGTGGTAGAGGAGCGCATACCTCCATGCGTCGATGGCGGGATAGCACGAGAGGTCGGCGTCGGCGCGAAGGCGATTTACGATGCGGTCGACAGCGTCTTCGAGCACCGTCCAGCTGAGGTGTGTGTAGAAGATCGTCGGGTCCATGTCGCGTGCCCTCCTATCCGTGGGAGATGCGAGTGCAAAGCCCGCCAGCACGCTGTGGGCGTAGCCATGCTGTGCGAGGCGGGGCGTGCAGAGGGGTCAGCTTCGGCTGAGGTCTCTCTCACGAAGAGGTGGACGCACCTCGACGGCGAGTGGCCGGTCATCAAGGACCGCGCCAATCACGAGCTGTAGACGACTACAGCGTTAGATTCGCCCAAGGAGAGAGGCGAGGAATAACGGGGCGCACCAGCTCGCCCTGACCCGCGAGGGTGTGCGCAGTCTTCAAGTTGTCCAGCACCGTCTGCTGCGCAGCGTGCGAACGCGCCTCCCACACCGTCACCTTCTCCTCCCGCCGGAGATCGTCCGCCCACTGCTCGACCTGCTGCAGGTCCGTCGCTGCGAGGCCCAGCTCGCGGAAGACGAAGACAACCGCCGAGAAGGCGCTGAGGAGTTTGAGGTACGAGATCATCGACGAAGGACGAGTGGGGACGGCGTAGGGGAGAAAGAGAGGCGAGCAGCGTGGCAGTGCACGTGAGCAGATCCGTGGACCGACGAGGAGGAGGAAGAGGAGGCGCTCTTCACGCGGTGCTACCTTGCTCGTCCACTCGATGGCTCTCACTGCTCTCACTCGTCGCCAGCGCGCAGGCTGGACCAGCTGGGCATCTGCAGGGGCACGGGGACGAGGAGAATGCGAAGTTGCCATCTCGACTGCCGGGCTGACTGCGTCGAGCGAGAGGTGCGCGCGCATCGTCACAGCTTGATTTCGCAGACTTGACTCGCTGTGGCACAAGAGAGCAGCGTGGACGACCACGGCGCTGCTCCCTCCCGCGGTCCTATTCACGGCACCCCCGCGCGCGACCGCCGACGCGGCAACAAACTTCCCTGCGCGACTCCGTACACCGACATCGCATACGGCCCGTGGTGCATCGCGCTGTCAGTCATCAATCACGCATGCCTTTCCGGTTCGCCGTCTCGTCAACCATTGCTTCATCACGTTCTCCGCGCGTCCTCCTCTCGCGCCCCTCCTCCCTGAGCGTGTTGTTGACCCCTCCGTCCGCCCGCAGATGCTCTACCTCTGGGGAATCTTCTTCCAGGAGCTCGACTTCGGCCAGCCGTGGTGGAAGATCGCCCTGCACCTCCCCTGCGCCATCATCATCCAGCCGTTCGCGTCGCTCGCGGAGGGCTTGTCGGCCATCTGGGCCATGGCCTCCGGACTTCGGTGCGCCGCGCCTTCCTCTCACTCTATTCGTGAGCAAGATAATCACGGACGGACCAGCTGGAATTGTAGAGCAGGGAGGAGGACAACGCGGAGTTCGCAGTTCACTGCGGACTCCACTGCTTCGAGCGGGAGAGGAGCGCGTCCTGTGGGAGCGAGGGCTTGCGGGCTCACAGAAGCACACGCGAGGATGTCAGGCTCGATCGGTCCACCGCCTGCAATTGCGCTGCGCTACCCCTCCAACCAGTCCTCCCACTCCTCCCTCCCGTGCTTCCTACCCGCGACGCTCCCCCGCCCTCGCCCTCACTCGCTCGCGATAGCCGACGCCCCGGCCAGTACGGTGACGTGCCCTCCTCGCCCGCGGTCTGCACCGGGGGCTGCGGCGGTGCAGGCTGCACCTCCACACTCGCGCCCGGGCTCGGGTTGGGGATGAAGGCGAACACCTCCTCGCCAGGGCGCTCCGCACTGCCCCCACCGCCACTGAGCGCGGCCTCGAGCGCTCGCGGGGTCGCAGGGAAGACGTGCGGCGCCTCGTGCGCCGGGAGGAACAGCACGGACGGGGAGGCCGGCGCGGCGCCCGAGTTGCGGGTCCGGCGGATGCGGGTGCGTCGCGTTGGCGCGCTCTCGGTTGGACGCGGAGGCGGACGCTGCACGTGTGCGGGGACGAGGATGCCCTCGTACGGCACGCTGGGCGGGGCTGCGAAGGATGGGGAGGACGGACCAGCTGCGTCGCGCCCGCCTCAACCCACTGTTCCACCCTCTCGAGGTCATCCAACACCGCCTGCTGCCTCCCCGCGCGGATGAATGCCTCCCCCTCCCAGTTCCGCGCCCTGAGCTCGGTGTCAAGCAGCTCGTGGACCCAGTACCCGATCCGCGCGCGGCACACCGGCGAGGCATCGCGGTACAGTCGACGCGCGAGGCGCTGCACTGCAGAGACGAGGAGCTGGCGCGGGACGCCGTGCGCGCTGCCCTGCGCGGCGGGTGCAGGGTCTTGCACCCGATGGGACGGGAGGCGGCCGTGCACGACGTAGTGGAAGTCGTGCTGGGCGCGGCGAGCGAGGTGAGCGGGCGACAAGCGCAGCTGGGAGGAGACGCACCTCGGGGTCGAGCGGCTCGAGGCGCATGATGGCCGTGATGTGAGCCTGGGGCATCAACCGTCAATCCTCATAAGCGTTCATCAACGAGCGAGAGCGCACCAGCTTATCCTCGTACGCCCACACCCTCGCCGTCTCGAGGTTGTAGAGTATCGCATGCCTGGCATACGTGCGCCGCCTCCCCCAGGCCTGGGACGTCTCAAGCGCGTGAATGTCGGCTGCCCAGCGCAAGACCTCCTGCAGAGGCGCACCCCCGAGGCCCTGCGAGCGGAAGACGGCGACGACGGCGTCGATGGCGCCCGTGAACTCGCTGTACGGCGGTGGAGCAGCCTCTGCCATGAGCACACGGTCGCGGGAGTGCGAAGAGAAGCAGAGTCGAGAGAAATCAGCGCGCGGAGTCCGATGTGATGGCCCGCGGGAAGGCCGCGAGAGAGGCGGTGCACGAGGAGGTCCCAGCTTGTCGCGGTTGCGCGGCACCCAACAAGCTCAGGGACTAGCGCAGAGCCCGGCGAAGAAGCGAGATGAGACGAGGAAAGGAGAGAAGGGAGGGCCCGCGCACGCGCGCCAGCTCTCCACCCCGCGTGCTCCACAGCGTCCGACAAAGCGGGTCTAGATAGCACACTCCCGCCCGCCGCGCCATGTCGGCGCGGGTAGGGAGGAGGAATAACACGGAGAGATAGAGGAAAGAGAGTCCCTGGTACTGCTTGACGCCCTCCCCCTCCAACCGCAGCTCTGCGCCACCCACCGCGCTTACTTGAACAAGAGCGAGATGGACTCGCCGTTGTGTGTCTGCGGGACGGGGCATTAGCGCAAACATGAGGGGGAAGCAGGACGAGGGCGCACCCGGCGGATCGATTCGGCGAGGACGGGGCTGATGTCCATCACCTCGAGCTTGCCCCCCGCCTGCTTCATGTGCTCGGTCTGGTTAATCGTGTTCGAGACCTGCGGGGTGCGGGAAGGTAAATATCGACTAGGCATGCGGGCGAATGGGAGGGAGGACGCACGACGACCTTGACGAGCGGCATCTTGGCGAGCTCCAGCATGCTCTCGCCCGACAGCAGACCTACGCGTGCGAGTCGTCAGTCACGCCTTTCAGAGATAAGAGAAGAGCCTGCAGCGATGTACCGTGCGACACCAGCGCATACACCTCCTTCGCGCCCTTCTCGACGAGCGTCTCCGTAGCGAGCTTGACCGTGCCGCCCGTGTCGGCCATGTCGTCGATGAGGATCGCGACCTTGTCCTTGACGTCGCCGACGAGGAGCTCCATCTTGCCCTCGCCGTCGGGCCCGTCGCCCTTGGACCGGTTCCGGTTGATCAGCGCAAAGTCGCAGTCGAGGCGGTCCGCGAGGTTCGTCGCGCTGCGGGGGGATCGTCGTCAGCTGGGAGTGCTCGGGTGTGGGAGAGGAGGAGCGCACCGCTTGGCACCACCCGCATCGGGCGAAACGATGATCGCGTCGCTCCAGTCGGCGATGTTGTCCTTGACCCACCTGCACGCCCAGACGTCAGCCCCTACTCTCACCGCAAGGGAGCGCCGCGCACGTACCGGACCATACTGGGCTCGGTCCAGAGGTTGTCGACGGGGACCTCGAAGAAGCCCTGGATCTGGCTCGCGTGGAGGTCCATCGTGATGACATGGTCGCAGCCGGCGATCTGGAGCATGTTGGCGACGAGCTTGGCGGTGATGGGCGACCGGGACTTGTCTTTCCGGTCCTGCGGGCGGGTCGAGCGGTCAGCGAGGAGGGGAGAGAGGGGGAGGAGGGGCAGCGCACCATGCGGGAGTAGGGGAAGCAGGGGATGACGGCGGTGATGCGCTTTGCGCTGGCGGTCTTGCACGCCGAGATGAGGATGAGGAGCTCCATCAAGAGGTCGTTGGGGTCGTTGAACGCAGCCGGCTTGGGCTTGGACGGGCTCGTCGGCCGCGAGACGAGGTCGGTCGCGCGCGCGAGCGGGGGCAGGGGCGTGCCCGGGCGCGACTGCTCGGGGTTGCCATCGTGGCCGTAGTGGCGGGCCTTTGCGCCAAAGGGGTGCGGCGAAGGGTTGAAGCCCGTTTGGATGATGAACACGTCCTCTTCCCGGACCGACTCGTCGATCTGCACCGACGTCTCGTTGTCCGAGAACTTCTTGACCGTACAGGGCGTGAGGGGAATGCCGAGCCTGTGCGCGTTCGGGTGCTGTCAGCTTCATCTGCTCGGGATAGGGATGGAGGGTGCCGCGGGGAAGGTGAACGCGGGAAGCGAACAGCTCGTGCGCGGTGCTCGCTGCGTGGACATCTCCAGCACACCTCCCGAGGGCTCCGTGTACGCGCTTCGGCCCTCCCGTACGCCTCATCTCCCGCTCCGCATCCTGCACCTGGATCCTCATCAGAGCGTGGGATGAGGCTCACCTCCCAGCAACCATGGCCGCCAACTCGGGGTGCGAGTTGCCTGAATACACAGCATCGCAATGCACGAACAGAGAGCATCGCAGCAGCGCAAGGAGGGGAGGGAAGACGGGGTCAGCCTCATCGTCCTTTTCTCGCCTTCAGCGCCCGCTCCCACCTCGGGGAGAGCGCAGGAGGGGCAGCGAAGGAGGGAGGGCAGCGCACCGGTGAGGAGCCTGATGCTCGAACCGTTGTGCATCGTGACCGTGCGGGGTGGGGAGGGCTGGCGGGCCGGCGAGTGCAGGCGGACGGGAAGGCGGAGAAGGTCGGGCGCGGAGGTGGTGGGAGCGTAATGCGGCGCTGGGGAGGTGCGCTGTGCAAGAGGCAGCACGGAGGAGGGTCTCGCGGGACACGGGCGGGCAAAGCAGCGAGGAGGAGGGAGGGCGAATCCCGGCTCTGCGCTTCCTCCGGACGGACAGCGCGACGCAGATGGAGCGGGCGACCCGCACTCGCCCTTCTCCGCGGACTCTGCCCTCTCCCGCACAAGTGGTACAACGCAGGGATTGCACTGCTCACACCGACCGACCAGCCCAGTCACACACGGGTATCGCCGCAAGTCCAGCGCGTCGCCCTCCACTCGCACCTCGATCGCACTGCACCGCTCAGAGCTCGTTCCGCGCGCTCTTGATCGCCTGCGACGTCGCCGCCTTGCTCGCGAGCGCCATCGCCTCCTTCTGCACACGCGAGAAACCACAGCCAGTCAGCAATCGCGGGAAGGAAGGCACGAGAGAAGGGGAGGCGACGCACCCCGTACCACGCGCCCTCGCGCAGGTAGAAGAACCAAACGCCGCCGCCGGTGATGGCGAGGACGAGCCCCGCAATGCCGAGCATGCCGCCGATCACGAGCGCGAGGAACTTGAACTGCGCACATGCGAGGACGGAGAGCGTTAGTTCTCGCTCGTGCGACTCTGACCTGCTCGAGGCGCAGCAGCGCGAGCGGCTCGACCAGCACGGTCGCGCACATCGCCGCAGATCAGCGGCACCAAGGAGAAAAGCGCAACGCACGTCGTCCTTCCCAAGAGCCTTCCCCTGCTGCTCCTTGAACCGCTGCGCGCGCTCCCTCTGCGCGACAATCTCGGCGTTCGGGCCCGGCAGCTGGCGGATGCGGGCGTCGCGCCCCGGCGCCCACTCGTCCGACGAGGTCGGGACGGGCTGGCCGATCTGGATGAACGAGGGGTACCGCGTCTCGGTCCACTGCTCGATCTGCGTGTGCGGGTGCAGGCTATCAGGAAAGAAGGGCAGAAGAGGGAGGGGGGAGGGTCGCACCCGCCCCGCGAGGACCGCGATCTTGATGAACGAGGGGTCGTTCGGGCGCGCCTTGGCGTGGATCTTGCGCGCGTAGTCGCGGAACGTATACGCCACGTCGCGCGGGTTCGTCGCCGCGAGGATGAGCTGGCGCGCGGAATGCGTCAGCGGAAGGCATCAGGAGAGCAGAGCGGGAGGGGACGCACGCCGACCGCCTCGCCTTTCCGGATCTTGACATTGCGGTGCATAACGTTCGGGTTCATGAAGCACGTCTCGAGCGTCGCCATAGCCATAACCTGGGGAATCGCACAGAAGTTGAACACGCTCTGGTTGCCGAGGAGGGTGAGGTAGTCGAGCGCGTCGGTCGCGTGCGCGAGCGTCGACCGCCATCTCGCTCAGCGCCCACAGCGCCTTGTCCTCGTTGCCCGGCGCGTAGAGCTCCTCCGGGCTCTGGACGTACTTGCTCCAGATCTCGGCCGGCCAGAAGACGCGCCCCTCGTCGACGTCCTCGCGGAAGTCGCGGAGGATGTTCGTCTTCTGGAGGAGAAGGCCCATCGAGTTGCTCAGCGTCAGCTGCTCGCCGAGGTAGGGCGACTCCTTGCCCGACGCCGAGAACAGTCGCGAGGCCCTCGCCGACGAGGCCCGCGACGAAATGGCAGTAGAGGTCGAACGATGGAAGGAGCGTGTCGACCGAGAACTTGCCGCCGCTCGCCGCGTGCAGCTTGGCGTACCGCGACATACCCGCGCCCATCTTCTTCGTGATATCCGAGATTGCCGTGCGGTAGCTGCGAGGCGGGCGAGTTGCGAAGGTCAGCGGACCTGCGCTTGGGCGGGTCGACGAAGCACGACGAACCCCTCGTCGAGACGCTTGAACTCGGCGACGACCACCTCGAACTCCTGCAACAGCGCGCGGTCCTTCTCATTCGGTCCCGCTGGGGGCGCGCGAGGAAGGCGAAGGTCAGCTCAAGTCACGCCGAACGAAAGGGAGGGGCGTGTACGCACATCCCTGGAAGTTCCACCCGTCCTCCTCGAGGTGCTTGTAGAAGTCGTCGAGCAGCGGCGCCTTCTTCTCGATGGGGATGGTCATGTCGTCCTCGATCGTGTCGAGGCCACGGAGGATGAGGTAGAAGAGCGCGACCTGCAAGTGCGCAGGCTCGTCAGCACGCTGGCTCACCACATCAGGATGGTCGAGAGGCGGACGACACGCGAGAGCTCGCCGTCGAGCTCGTGGATGACGGCGGCGAAGCTGCGCGACGTCGCGTCGAGGAACTCCCAGCAGCGCTTCATCGTCGGGCGGTCCCTGCACGCGTCAAGGTTCGTCAGTACCCGTCACTCGAGCTCTTGAAGGCGCGAATGCACGCAGCGACGCGCCCGCGAGGCGGAGAGGAGACTCACAGTCCGGCCTCCGGGTTGGACTCGATGCGGTTGAGGGGGTCGCGCCAGAGCTGCGCAGCGCGTGGTAGTTGCATCAGTACAGCTGTACAGAGCCCTGGGGAGTGCAGAGAGGGGCGGGCGGACCTTGTAGGTGATGATAGCCTTCATCTCGTTCGGCCGGTACACGGCCGTCCAGAGGAACGAGGCGATCTTGGCAGGACTCGGCATGGCGGAGGGTGGTCTGGGTGGAGTTGCGGGTGACTGGATGGGGCGCACGAGCTCAGGGAGGCCTGGCTGGCGGGAGGAGCGGGTCGGGCGGGCTGAGCGGGGGGAGGGTGCAGCGCGACGAGGGCAGCGCGTGGGCCGGTTCGAGCTGGAGGGCGCGCGGGTCGTTCGAGTGTGCGGGCGCGGCTGTGCTTCCTGGAGATCAGGACCGGCGGAGAAGAGCGGCGCGTCGACGGAGGGACGAGTCGAACGAGCGGCCTCTCGTCCTCGCATCGCCCCACTCTCACACGCAGAAGTCCACGCAGGAATGGCCCTCAGCACCGCAAAGCTCCCGGCCCCGCTCCGCCTCAAGGGAGCCGCCATCCAGCCCCTCTCGCACCGCGACGCCGCCGCCCGCCTCAGCGACTTTCTTCAGACCGACGCGTCTGCCCTCCTCTCAGGGTCCGGCGCAGTCCGCGCGAGCAGCGTCCGCCTCGTCCAGGGCCTCAACGACGAGCTCGCCCGCCAGCCCGCCAGCCCCGCCGTCCAGCCCAAGGACGAGGTCAAGCCCGTCGTCGCGGCGAGTCAGGACGACGGCAAGAAGAAGAAGCGCAGGAAGAGCGACAAGGGCCTCGAGGGTCAGGAGGTCAAGAAGCGCCGCAAGACCCACGCGTGAGCGCCGTGCGATGGTGTGAGGTGGGCGCGTTCGACGTGGGGGCGGAGGGATACTTGGGCTCGAACGCTCAGCAGGTGGGTCCTTCCGGGTCCATGCTTTCTATCAGAGCTTCGTACTGACTCTCTCGTGCCCAAGCAGTGCCAGCAGGCCGCGCCCCTGCCGGCTCCGGGTCGTAGCGCCCTCCTCGGCGACCCGTTGCAGCCATTGCAGGCGTCTCTGCGCTGCCTATCGCGCCCGCGCGCCCCGAGTCGACGAGAAGAAGGTCGCCGAGGCTCAAGGCTGCTTCGAGGACGGAGGAACCGCGTTCGGCGTAGTGTGCAACAAGCGGAGGTCCCTTTCCTTCACACGTTGCGATGCGAGCGGTCTCGCAAGCGCAGTCTCTCTCCGCCTGCAGGTTCGCCTAGACGGGAACTGTCCGTGTGTGAACGAGCTCAGTTTGCTACTGCTTCGATGTGTGCTTCAATGCGTGAGAGCACTTGGGCTGTCAAGGGATGAGCGAGGAGAGGGAGTGAGCAAGGCTGCCCTCTGGCGGGCTCGAATGAGCGTGGCTGCTTGGAAGCAAGCTGGGCAGGGTGGCCGTCGTGCCTGCAGCCCGGCAGTGCGAGGAGGGCGCGCGGGAGGGAGCGCAGGCGTCGAGCTCGCCTCGCCGTCGTCGCGGGCGGAGCGCGCCCGGTCGCCCTCTTTCCCCCGGCGCTCATCCCCTGAACTCCCGTACGCTCCTCCTCCGCACCCGTTCGGATTCGCAACCGTGCGCGCCCGCCCCGCCCATCCGCGCACGCCCCGCGTCCCGCCCCGTGCCGCCGTCGCCCTCGCAAACTCGACTCCCGCCAAAGTGCCCCGGCGCGACCGCTCGCCGCGGAGGACTGCCGGCTGAGCGCGCAGGCGTTTCTGCGGTTCCAAGGGGAGACGCGGCACGCGCTGGACTGGCGGGATGGGCGCGGAGCGGCTGGACCACCTCGAGGCGGCGTTCGCTGCAGGAGCTGACTCGCCTCTTCCGCGCGCAGGCACTTCTCTACAATGGCCAAGTCGAAGGTACGCTGCATTTCCTGTCCAGGGGCCCCTGTTGCAGGCCTTTGCGTGCGTTGGGACGGCGCTGACCCGTTCCCCCGCGCACAGAACCACACGAACCACAACCAGAACAAGGTACGCAGGCTTGCCACGCGGCAGAAGGAACAACGTCTGGCTGGGGAGCTCGCAAGGAGCGGCGCTCGGAGCGGGCGCTTCGCCGGCGATGTGCGTGAACGGAGCGGGACGGCCTTGCTGACCCCTCAGACCCTTCTGCCCCTTTCCCCGAGTGCAGAAGGCGCACCGTAACGGCCTCAAGAAGCCGTCGACCCAGCGCTACCCCTCGCAGAAGGGCGTGCGTACCCCTCTCCCCCGCCGCTGCGCGCACCCCCGCTGATCCGCCCCTCCACAGGTCGACCCCAAGTTCAAGCGCAACGCTCGCTTCGCCGCCCAGGGCACGCAGAAGGCCGTCGCCGCCGCGCGCGCCGCTGCCGCCTCCGCATAAGCGCGTCGAGGGAGGACCCACCACCCCCTTCTTAGACCCGGTTGTGTAACGCGACGTGGGAGACTTTTGGCCATCTGGCGCGCCTGCGCGCACGCGCGGCATGTGTGAGGAGTGGCCGAGGGAGACGAGCGGCGAGAGAGGCGCGGCGGTCCGAGGTGGGGCGGGAGGGAGGACGAGGGGAGCATGCGCATCCGGCTCGTTCGCTACGCCACGCGCTGTGGTGCGCTTCTCTCTCGCTTCGCTGCTGCTTGCATGCCTGTGCTACGCGGGCGCGTGATGCGTTGGCCGTCACGCCCCCGCAACTGGATTGCAAGCGAGCACGCGCATCTTTCGCCTCTTGTCACCCGCCGCTATGCCGTTGCTCGCTCGCACAAGTATAGGTCCACGCACTGCTCTGTGCACATCTCCACTACGCCTCGATCATCTCACCACCCGCGAGCTGCCCCTCCTCCTGTGCGTGCGGGTCATGGATGTCGAGCGGGGAAGCCCACCGCCTTCAGCACCTCGAGGCCGCCGACCTCGCGGATCTCGTCGAGCGCCTCCTGCTCCTTGACGAGGACCATACCCGCGAACCCGAGCGAGTTGACCGAGATACTGCGGCCGGTCCGGGTCGTGTACCGCTCGCTGCGGCGCGGGACGACGTGGATGTACGCCTGCGTCATGACGACGTTGTACGAGAGGTCGCTCAGGCGCATGCTCGGGCGCTCGGCGTCCGCGCCTGCGCCGAGCGAAGCCGGGTCCGAGAGGGAGAGGCGCCGCCGGTGGTCGATCAGCAGGTCGAGCAGCTCGAGGAACCGCTGCCCGAAGTAGGCGACGAGGTCGCCGCGCGAGGCGGACGACGGCGGGTCGAGCAGTGCGGTGAAGTTGGCGTAGGGGAGCGGGAGTTGGAAGGGCGTTTCTGCGTGCGTGCGTAGAGGAAGGTCAGGCGCGAGCGTGCGAGAGGGGGAGGGAAGACGCACGACGCTTGGCGGGCTTGTGCGCGTCGATGAAGGAGTCGAACGGCGCCATGCCGTTGGAGACGGGGATGAACTGAAGGCTGTGTGTGCGAGAACGTCAGCCTGAGCGAGATGGCAACGTGAAGCGAGACGGACTGCTTGTGCGGTTGGCTGCGTGCGACGGGCAAGTCAGCACGACAGCGACGAGGAGAAGGGCGCGAAGACGCACGAAGCGCCGCTCTCGGCACCGCAATTGAAGAAGGCGAGGTGCTTCTCGCGCGAGCTGAGCTGCTTGAGGATTGACCAGGCGGTGAACGCCTCGAGCGGCGACAGCGGCGTCGTCTGCTTGCGGAACTCCTTGGTCACGAGGAGGAAGTGTCGCGGCGTCACGCAGAACTTGTTCAGCTGCAAGGCAGCGAGGGCGGGATCAGCGGCATCTTGGCGAGGAAGAGGGAGGAGCGCCGCACCAACACAGCGAAGCCCTCGCCCGCGTCGTCATCGTCCTCCTGGACGATCTCCTCTGCGACGAACAGGTCCTGCTGGTACGGCGGCGCAAACGGGTCGACCGCCTTGTCGTCCTTGGGCTGCTCCTTCGCTCCGTCCACGTCCTTGCGCTTCGCCTCCGGCTTCTTCGCTAGTGCTGGCGCGAACCGCACCTCGAACTGCGGGCCAGGAGTGTTAGCTGCGCGGCGCACGAGCGTGAGGGGGCGGCGCACCGGGATCCCCATCTCCTCATCGTCCAACTCGACGACCTCGCTCTCGGTGAACAGGACAGAGCCGGCCTTGAGCGCGGCGGCGTACTGGCTCTTGAGCCGCGGTGCGAGGCTGGCGAACACTGCTGGGCTAGTCATGCTCGAGGATGACTGATGCAGCGGAACCCTTCCCCGCTCGCCCGCCGAGGACGGGGTCGCACCGCCAGATTTGGCTTGATCCCTCTTTCTCTCCTGCTCTTCACTCGCACCACCTCAGAGCACGCTCGAGGTCCTGCGCACACCTTGCGAGCGCCCTTCTCCCACTGCGCTGCCAAACCTCGCTCCTCCTCGTCCCCTTCGACATCGCTATCCCCGTCGTCAAGTCCTCCCGGTAACCATGCAGACGATCCTCCTTCGCCGTACGCTGGACTCGCACCCCCCTGTCCCAAAAGGGCTGATCGCTCAACCCGCACAGGCTCCCTCGAGTTCGCGCTCGTCAGCGACTGTCGCGGCCGATGAGGACGTGACTCCTGCACCCGCGAGCAACCCCGCCGCTGGAGACGTCGAGAAGCAGCGAACCAAGGCGCCGACGCAGCAGGAGGACCCGTTCCTCGTCGACTTCACCCCCGGAGACCCCCTAAACCCCAAGGTGCGTCCCTTCGCTCGTGCGCGCACAGCATGGGGCTCGACGCTAACGACGCCAGTCCGCTCGCAGAACTGGTCGCTCACCCGGCGCTGGATTTACACGTTCATGCTCTCGCATATCGCCATCCTCGTCGGCGCGGCGAGCAGCATCAACTCGGCCGCAGCGCGCTACGGCGCTGCCGCCCTGGGGGTCTCCATGGAGGTCCTCCTCGACACGGCACTGTTCCTTGTTGGCTTCGGAGTCGCAGCGACCGTCGTTGGTCCTCTCTCCGAGGTGGGCGGGCGGTACGTCCTCTTCCCCTCGATGGCTCCCTTCTCCGTATAGCTCCCTCGCGCCCTCGTCCTCGCCATCTCCCTCGCACGCACCCTCACTCCGTCAATTCAACGCCCGCTTTCCATCATGGCATGTCGGCCTCCTGCACGCCAACTGACGTTCAACTCGTTACAGTAACCCGGTCTACCTCGTCACCCTCGTCCTCTTCATCCTTTTCGAGATCGGCTGCGCCCTCTCGCCCAACATGCACACCCGTGCGATCTTGCGCTTCTTCGCCGGTTGCGCAGGCGCGACCCCGCTCAGCAACGCAGGGTACGTCCCGCACACTCTCGCGACCCGAGCTGCGCTAACGCTTTCCCTCGCACTTGCCGCAGTGGCTCGCTTGCCGACATGTGGACGCCAACACAACGCACGTATGGCTTTCCCGCATTCGCCATCGCCGGCTTCCTAGGGTGCGTCCGCTCTCCCCCCCTCCAGACTTCCTCGTTGACCTGTACGCCCGCGCAGCCCCGCCTTTGGGCCCGTCCTCGGCGGCTGGATCGGCGAGAAGTACCACTACGAGTGGTGCGACTGGACGAGCGCGATCTGGGGCGCGCTCGTGCTCGTTACGACGGCGCTCTTCCTCCCCGAGACGTTCGCGCCCGAGATCTTGAAGCTCAAGGCTGCATGTGCGTTCATGCCCCTCTCTCCTCATGCGACGACTCAACTGACACTCACACTCCCGCAGCCATTCGCAAGCACACGGGCGACCCACGCTTCAAGACGGCGCTCGAACGCTTGCGGAGAAAGTCTCATTTGGCGAGCACTTCGTCGACGCGCTCAAACGGCCGTTCCTCATGCTCCTCCTCGAGCCCATCGTCCTCTTCTTCAGCATCTACCTCTCGGTTGTCTGTGCGTACTTCCCTCTGCCTCGCTCGCCGGCTGTGCTGACCTCGCTTTCGGCCCGCAGACATCGTCCTCTTCGGCAACCTCGTCGCGTACGACTTCATCTTCGAGCCGTACGAGCTCTCGCCCGGCATGGTCGGCACGTGCTTCCTCGCCATCTGCGTCGGCCTCCTCGCCTCTTCCGCCTTCATCCCCCTCATCTACAAGGCGCACCTCGCCGAGGCGCGCAAGGCCAAGGCGGAGGGTCGCCCCGTCCCGCCCGAGGAGCGCCTCCGCGTCGCGATGGTCGGCACATGGCTCGTCCCGATCTCATGCTTCTGGACAGCGTGGTCTTCGTACGCCGACGTATCGATCTGGAGCATCCTCGTCGCGCAGGGCGTCTTCGCCGTCGGCATCATCAGCATCTTTATCGCGTCGTACCAGTATACCATCGACGCGTACCTCAGCACGGCCGCGTCCGCCCTCGCAAGCCTCACCGCCTTCCGCTACCCCATCTCCGGTGGGGCGGTCCTCTTTGCCGGCCCGATGTACCGCAACCTTGGTGCGCTCCCTCTCCTCCTCCTGCCTTCTTCCCCGCGCCGAGTTCTGACATTCTCACCCCGCCGCGCAGGCCGGCACTGGGCCATGACCCTCCTCGGCTTCCTCTCGCTCGCGATGAGCGCCGGCCCGTTCGTCTTCTGGCGCTTCGGCCCGTGCATGCGCTCGTGGAGCCGGTACACGCCCAAGGTCGCCGTCTAAGGCGGTCGCGAGGTGGGCAGCGAGGGCGATGGCACCAGGACGACTTGCGAAGGTGCGGGTGTGCGCAACGGACGGGCACCGAGGCAGCACGAGGGGACCACGGCGCAAGGTCGGGGCAGGGTAGGCGGGCGCGTGACGTGGCGAAGAGGGTGCTCCGGCAGGAGGGCGAGGCGGCAGGAGGCGGGCAGACGGAGGAGCGGCGGCGATAGAATCCTCTTTCGAGATCTTCACTTTCTTCCTAGAATTCCTGGTACTACCTTACGACGCGCATATACTGCGGTTCTCCTCAGTGCGATCCGATGCGAGGAACTCGCTTTCGACTTGGGCGGTGGCGCCGCTCCTCCTGCTTATACTCTCCTCCCACGCGCTCGCTCTCGCCTCCTACGCACACTCGCTCGACTCGTAAACGTCCATCGTCGCCCTAGATCGCCCCGGCCCCCCCAGCAGCCCGCCATGTCGTCGTCCCTCTTCGGCTCCCTCCGTTCCTACGCCCGGTCGTTCTTCACCTCTGCGCCCGTCAGCAGCGAGCACAAGCAGATCGCGAAGGACACTGTCGAGGTGCGTTCTCCCTGCCCGCCTCCCCGCAACGCTCGCTGACCTCTCCTCGCCCTCTCAGTCGCTCATCTCCTCGTCGCCGGTCGCCGTCTTCAGCAAGTCCTATTGCCCGTATTGTGCGTTCCTCGGCCTTGTATCGCGCTCGCGATCAAGCTGACATCCTGCACACAGGCTCGGAGGCGAAGAGCATCCTTACGGAGCTGGGTCAAGGCTCGCGGATGAAGGTCCGCCTTTCCGGTCAAGCCGCCTTCATTCGAGCTCCTCAAGCTAACCCCTTCCACGCAGGTCCTCGAGCTCAACCAGGAGGAGCACGGTTCGGCCATCCAGCAGTACCTCGCCGAGCGGGTTGGCGCCGCGAAGGTCACCGTCCCTCAGGTGCGTTCCGCTCGATCCCCTTTTACACCGCATGCAAAGCTCACAAGCACCGCCGCCCCGCCGTGCACAGGTCTACATCAAGGGCGAGAACATCGGCGGGTGCTCGGACCTCAAGAAGCTGCAGGCGAGCGGCAAGCTCAACGAGCTTCTCGCTTAGACAGGTCCTCGCGTCCCCTAGACTATCTGCACCCCCAAGACCGCCTGTAGCCTGTAGAACACGCCCATGCAACCGCTGCACAACATATGAGGGAGGAGAGCTACTGAATCTCAATGATGGGCCGTTTCCGCGGCCGCACTTCTTCCTCCTCGTCCTCGTACTCCTCCTCCTCTTCGTCCGCCTGCTCCGCCCGCCGCCGGTGCCCAGCGTGTGCGTCGGAAGGTCCACCCTCGGCGAGACCCTCGATCTCGATCCCGCCATCCCCATTGCCGATGTCGCCTTCCTCCTCCTCGCGCGCCTTTTCGTTCAGCGCTTCGCGCTCCTTCTGCTTGGCGATGAGCTTTGTCGCGCTGCACGGGAAGGAGGTCGTCAGCAAGAGTGCGAAAGGAGCGTTGATGAGAGCGCAACGCACCGGTTGAAGACGCCGTTCGTCCCCGAGCCGCACGCGAAGCACTTGCCCGTCTTTGCGTAGCGCTTGATCGCGCACGCCGAGTCGAAGTAGTGTCCACAGAGCGTGACGATGGGCTCCGGCCCAAACGGCTTGCGGCAGATCAAGCACGCGAAGGGGAGGTCCTCGTTGTCCGAGTCCGAGTCGGAGTCGACGTCGCCGCCGTCGCGCGCGCGCTGCTTCGCCATGAAGGAGCCCGTTGCGGTCGAGTTGGAGAGGAACGAGTTGTCGAGCTGCCAGCCGTGCAGGTAGTCGCCGCGGTCGTGCAGGAACTGCGGAGGAAGGGAGAGTCAGCTACGAGCTCGAGCGAAAGTGCGGGTGGAAGGACGTACCTTGCAGGTGTCGCCAAGCCACAGAAGCCAGTCTCTGGGAGGGAAGCGGTGGTCAGCTATGCATGGATCGGAGGAGGAGGGAGAGGACGCACCCTTGTAGTCCTTGCAGACGTCGGGCTGGTAGTCGGTGAGGGTGATGGTCCGGACGTTGCCCGGCCCGCCCTTGACGGGTCCCGTCGCCTCGGCACCTGGTTCTTCTGCTTGCTCGCGCCGCGGTAGAGGCCGTCGTCGGGCACCTCCTCGGGCGGCGTCCTTGTCGCGCGCCATCTCCTTGATCTGGTCACTGCTGACCCACGCGGGCGGGCTTTCGCTCCTGCGACGCTCGGCATGGCGGTCGGACGAGTGGCGCACGGCGAACGCCTTGCGCTCCTGGTCCTTGTCGTCGTCCGAGTCGGACAGCGCGAGGCCGTCGTCCTGCTGCGTCCTGCGTCGCTTGCTCCCCGTGCCCTGGATGAGGTGGCTCGCGACGGCGCGCTTCGTCGCGTGCACAACCTCGGAAGTGGCGGGCTCGTCGGGAGTGGAAGCGCCGGCTGATGAGGAAGCGGCGGGGGCGTCCTCCTTCTTGCGGAGGGCAGAGGGCGCGCCCTTGCGCTTCTTGATGAACGTCACGGGTCCGTCTCCGGTCGACATGGCAGCACGAGCACGAGCGGGGTGAAGGGAAGAGGCGAGAGCGCCGCCCTCCTCGATCCGCCAAGTCAGCAACGTCGCCGACGCTTCGTCAGCAGTGGGACTTTCGATGCGTGCAGCAGCGCTGTGATGCTGTTGTAGAATTTACTGCGCGGGTCTCCGAGGCAGAGGCGGACAGCTCGCTCGCCTCCCTCCTCACGACGTCGAGCAGCCGCGCAGATGGGAACAGAAAGACGCACGGACGGTTACAACAAAAGTTCTACGGCTGCAGTACTGCACGAGCATGCTAAGAGGGGCGGAAGGGTTCTATCTCACAAGCTCAGGGCGACTCTGCCTCGTCTCCGCCGCTCTCGTCGACCATCACAAAGTCCTCCGTCCGCGCCCACCCGAGCGTGTTGTCGCCCTCCATCTTACGGCCGAGCAGCCAGCCGCTGCCGCCCTCGACGCGGTCCGCCTCCTCGAGCTCGACGTAGAACCGCTCGCCGACGTCGAAGCTGAGGACGGGGTACCCCGAGCGGAACGCCGACGACCGGCTCGGGTTGACCGCCTCAGCGATGTAGAGCGGGCCCTCGCCAAACTCCTCGTCGTCCTCGTAGCTCTCCTCCGCGGCGGGGAGGTAGACGCTGTACGTCGAGAGGTACTTCTCGCGGAGCTCCTTGGCGGTGCGGCCTGCGTGCTCCGATTGCGGGCGCGGTGTCGGCTCCTGCATGCGCAGCGTCGGCGCGCGCACCTCGCGGGCCGAGGCGGACGACGACGCAACGTGGTCGGAGCCGTCCGAGCGGTGCACCCTCTTCGGCGGCGGCGCAGGGAGCGCCTGGTCGTGGCGCACGGCCATGGACCGGCGGTCGTGCCCGCCGAGCGGCTCGTGGATGACGGTGCGCGGGCTGTCGGGGCTGTCGAGCGAGTCCTTGACCGACGCGGGGAAATGCGGCTGCATCGGCGGCGGCGTGATCGGCTCGCGCGACGAGCCCGACCCGTCCGTGCTCGAGGGCCGGAGCGACGGCGCCGACGAGTCGGACGTGACGCTGCTGCGGTGCGTCGAGCCGAGGCTGCCGCGGTTGCGGCGGTCCGACGAGTAGTCGGTCCCGGTCGAGATGTACGACTGCCGCTTGGCCGCGCGCTCCTCGGGCGTGACGGGGTGCGACGAAGTGTGGCCCGACGATGGCGGGCTCGACGCGGTCGACCTGTGCGAGAGGCGCGACGAGCGCTGACGGCTCAGCGGCGAGCTCGACTCTGCGGGAGCGAGCGGGGTCAGGAGGGATGTCGAGACGCGGGATGTAGGAAGCAGAACGCACGAGCAACGGCGAGACCGAGACCTGCGGCAAGCGTGTCCATCATCTGGTTGAGCGGCTGGTGCTGCGAGGTGAAGGACGCCTCGATGTCGTCGTAGTCGCCGTCGTCGACCTGCATGAGCCACTGCTCGGCGAACGCGCTCCAGCGCTCCTGGACCGCCTCGTGGTACGCCGCCTGCGCGCCGGCAAAGTGCCCGACGATGATGTTGAAATACCGCGAGACGCTGCCGAGGAAGCGCGGGAGCTCCTCGAGGAGCTGCGACGAGAGGAGGAGGAACTCCTCCGACCCGCGGCGGTCCACCGGCATCTTCTTGGCGAGGTAGCGCGAGTGGTCGAGCATCTTGTCGTTGCGCTTGGCGATGACCTGGCGCGGCGACTCGAACAGACTGAGAAGATGGTCGGTCTTGAGGATGAGCGAGCGGCGAACCTCGTGGTCCTGCATAGCGGCGAGTCAGCCTCGTGTGTACGAGGAAGGCGAGAAGAGGAGAGAGAACGCACAAGCTCGCGCCACGGACCCTCGATGATCGGGATGAGGACCTCGTCGAGGAAGATGCAGAGGCGACGGTGGCTCGCGCTCGCGGCGGAGTGGCGCTCGCCCGCCATCGGTGCGTACATGTTGATCCAGCCCTCGACCATGTTGACCTGCGCCTCGAGCGCCGCCTTGGTGCTCTTGGTCCAGTCGCGCATCTCGTTCGAGAAACGGAGGACGCCGCTGCGCGTGCTGTCGACGAGCGCGACGAGCGTGTCGAACATCTCGTCGCCGCCGTTCTCGGCGAACCCGAATGCCGTCTTGGCCTTCTGCGACGAGCGGAGGAGCTTCTTCGTCACCGACGACGAGATCGAGCGGGACGAGTCGCGGCGCTGTGACGTCTTCTCCTTGTTGACGACGCGGCTGACGGCGTCCTGCTTCTTCTTGACCTCGTTGATGTGCTCGGCGACCATGAGCATGTCGGCATTGGCGCGCTGGAGCGACTCGGTCTGGGTGCGTCTCGGGCGTGACGGCGAGAATCTGGTCGAGGAGGAGCGGGTACTTGAGGCAGCGCTGGACGGGCTTGATAAGGAGCGAGGCGAGGTCCCAGGCGTTCGTGCGGCCATGCGAGAGCGTCTTGCACTCGGAGAAGTAGGTGCGGAGTGTCGGCTCCAGCTCCTGCAGGCGGAGGATCGCGCGGTGGTGCCGGACGCAGTAGGTGGAGTAGACCTGCTGGATGCGGGGGATCTGCGCGCCGAAAGAAGTCAGCATGCGCGGTGGAAAGGACGAGTGCAGCTGTGCGCACCATGTCAACGAAGATCTCGCCAATCCGGTCGTCAATCGCGTCGGGGTCGTCTGCGCCGGCGGCCGCGTCGAGCGCGTTGGCGAAGCCCTCGGCGAACGCAGCGATCTCCTCGAGGTTGGCGAAGATGACGTGAAGGTCCTTCTCGGCCATGAGTGGCTGGCCGGGCATGAGCGTCGGGAGTGACGGGACGACGGTCGGGCGGCGCTGGTCGAGCTTGCCCGAGGCGAACGGAGCGGACGATGCGCGGCGGCCGGCGCCGTTGTCCGAGAGGTGCGAGAGGCGGCGGGTCGACTCGGGGAGGTGCGACGCGCGGCGGGAGCTCATTGAGGGCGACGGCGGGCTAGCGGAGCCAACGTTGCCGAGGCCCAGCCCAGTGCTCATAACGTGATCCGCGATCTGCGCCATGTCTGCGGCGCAATAGAGGTCAGCGAGAGTCATAAAAAGAAGCGGGAGTGGACGCACGAGCACCGCGGGCGCGGGCGAGGTAGATGTCGCGCACGACGGCCATGTCGATCGCGTAGGACGTCTCCGTCTCGACAAGTTCGCGGATGATCTTGCGACGCTTCTCGAGGCGCTTGGCGTGCTTATCGGCCTCCTGCTCCGGGTCGCTGCTGGGCGGCGCGGGAGAAGGGTGGGCGGAGGAGGCGGGCGAGTCGGCGCGGACAGTCGAGGGCGAGCGCTCCGGGATCGGGCGGAGTGCTGGCGCCCTGAGCTCGATGTTGGAGAAACCGAGCCCGGACGGCTTGCGGTCGAGGGCGAGCGCCTCGGCAAACGTCATGCCGTCGACCTCCGACTCGCTCGCAGAGCCGACCTCGTGCTCCGCCGAGTTCGGCGAGTAGTAGACCGTCTGCCGCTCGTCTGCCTTCCTCGATACAGGCGCCTGCACCTGCACCTCGGGAGCGCCCGACGTCGGGCTCACCGGCTCGTCATCGGAGCCCTGGAAGGCCTGCTTCGCCGGAGCGGTCGGCGACTGCGGCTCGTCCTCGGTGGCCGACGCGGGCTGCGACGGCGCGCTCTTGCCGTCGAACGGATGCCGGTACTCGATCTCGTGCGAGGAGGTCCGCGACGGCGGGCGCTGCGCGCCGAGCTGCTCCTCGGCAAGCTCCGAGAGCGACTTGTGCTGCGGCGCCGCCGGCTGCAGCTCGGGCACGACCATCATGAGCGACTTGCCGCCCTCCATCGCCGACGCCGTCTCATCGAGGAACGCAGCGAGGCGCTTGCGCTTCTCCGCTGCGTCCGGCCCAGCCTCCGGAATCGAGGGGAACGTCGGGGACGTCGGCGAGCGGCGCGAGGCGAACGCCAGGCTCGAAGTGCCGCTGCCCGCCGAGTCGCCGGACATGAAGGATGCGACGGAGGGGCGGCGCCCCTCAGTCGAGGAGAGGTGGCTGGGCAGATACGGCCGCTCGCCCGGCGAGACGACGCTGCTCCGGCGACTCGACATCGACTCGGAGGAGACGCGCCGCGGGTTGCCCGGGCGCCGCGAGGGGAAGGGGAGGTTGGCGCTGGGGAAGGGAAGACCGCTCGCGGTGGAGCCGATCGAGTCGCGCTTCGAAGCTATGGGCGAAGGTGGGTCAGCGGAACTGCGCAGCCGAAAGCGGGCGGAACAACGCACCTGGCAGCGAACCACTCAGGCGCTTCATATTGAAGTAGTCCTCATCCCCACGCGGATCCCTCGCCCGCGGCGCGCTCGTCGGGCGTTCCACGCGCCGCGCCTCCTGCTGCGTCCTCCGCCCGTATGCCGTCTTGCGGGGAGGTGGCGCCTCATCTAGGAAGGAGAAATCCAGGTTGAAGTAGTTGGCGAGGGCGGAGCGCGGCATCAAGCCGGACGTCGGACGACGGTCGGCATCATCGTCGGACGACGAGCCGTCGTAGTGGTGCGACGTGCGCGACGGGCGCGGTTGGCGCAGGAAGGTGCGTTCAGGGTTGGGGCCCGTCATAACAACGGACGGCGGGCGGGAGCGGCGGGACGCAGTCGACGCCACGGACAGCGGACGCGGGCGGAAGGTGTCGTGCGCGAGTTCGAACGGCGAGGTGATGGGGAGGGGAGGAAGGCGCGGGCCCGACGGGCGGCGGACGATAAGGTTCGACGGCGAGGCGTAGGTGTACGTTGGAGCGACGCCGGCGAAGTGACGGGCGGAAGACGGTTGAGGAGTGGGTGCCGAGAGGTCGTCGTCGTTGTCGTCGAGGTCGTCGTCAGGTCCGTACGACGAGTGCGCCGTGCGAAGCGAGGTCGAGCGGGTCACGGAGCCAGCGGACGACGGCCGTGACGATGGCGAGGCGGCGGGAAACGACAGGGACGTGCGCGACGCCGGGCGAGAGGGCGGATGGGCGGTGGCAGATGATGAGGAGGGGGAGGCAGAGCGATACATCCAGGGTCAGCGCGGCGCTCGCTGAGGACCAGCCCACGATCTGTGCGCTCGGCAGGTGGCTCGAGGATGAGGGCAGCGCGCAAGCGACGAGACGGGCGGTTCCCACGCTTCGTCGCGCGCAGGCGAGAGGACCGCCGCCTCGAGCGAGCATAGCGAGACTTGGAACACATGGCCGGCTGCCGCACCTGCCCGTTGGTGCAGCGAGGCCGTAATGAGAATGCGCGAGCGCGAGAGGGCGAGAACAGGGAGCCGGCGGCGTCCTTGCCGTTCGCGGAAGCCGCCCGCCTCCTCCGCCCTCGCTTCCTCGCAGGAGGATAAGCGAAAGGCACCCGGCCGCTCAGCCCGGCCCCGCTCCCTAGAACGCGCCGCCCCGCGCATTTACGCATCAGCTCGACCGGTCCAGACGCTCTTCAGACTGTCCTCGACCCGCTCTTGTCCTCGTCGAGGGGGCAGCGCTCAGCCGCGCATCCCCCTTCATCGCCCTCAAAACGGGCATCGCACCCCCGAGCATAGAGAAGGAGCGGAGCCGGGGAGGAAGGCGAGCTCACCGGTTTGTCTCGCGCCGTCGTCGCGGGTCTGCACGCGGCGAACGATCAGCGCAAACCTTCGCCAACGTTGAGCCCCCGTGCGCAGCCGCGAGGAAGGAGACGCACCGTCTCGCTGGGTCCTCCGGGCTGCTCGCCCGCCACGCGCCCTGCGCCGTTGTCCCACCGCGCGCGGAGGAGTGCGCTGATCTCCCGAAGGACGGCTGCGTCCTCTGGGCTCATGGCGCTCCCCTCGCCCAGCGAAACCAGCGTGGCGAGACTCGCCCGGTACCCACGCGTACGGTTGCTGGGCGGATCTGCAGCGGGGCGTTCTGCGCGGGAAAAGCGCGCGGCGATGGGTAGTTCGGGTCGCGAGGGAGGTGGAGCCGCCGTCGTCGGGAGGGCGACCTCGTCCACGGGTGCATGCGCGGGTTGGAAGCGCAGGCGCGAGACGGCCTGGAGGAGCTCGTAGAACGACGGCGCCATGGCGTGCAAAGCTGTCGAGCGCTTCCCGCTCTCCTGCTCGCTCTCTGTCACCGACGAGGACAAGGGGAGCGCACTGTCCTCGTCCGCCCGGCCTTTGTCAACGGCAACGAAGTGCGACTGCGTCACCCTCCGACGGTGTCGACGCTGTCAAGAGGAGCAGCTGCAGCAGCAGAGCGAAGGGGAGGATCGCCTCGACAGGGAGAGAGATGAGCGTGATAGTGCGGACGCTGGCGCACGCGGCTTTCAAGCTTGCTTGGACGCCGCCGAGTTGGCACAGAGCGTTCGATAGCGACAACACAGACGCGAACCTGAACAACGGAAAGAGGACAAGGACGGAGAGCGAGAGTTGCGAGGAGCGTGGGAGGGTTGTGGGGTCCCCGACGCGTCCCTTCCACCCAGGCCTCCCGCAGAGGACGGCACGAAAGGTCAGCTTACGCGGGAGGCTCCCTGCGCACACCATACTCGGAGGAAGGGTGCCGCTCGCGGACGAGCAGCGCAATCGTCCTTGCGCGAGGGGAATTTGGGAAGTCAGCACCGCCGCTCTCATCGTCCCTCGATAGGCTGCACGCACTGCTTCAACTGCTCAACGTCGTTCTTGACAACTGCGACGTCCTCCTGAGGCGAGGCGGGCGAGTAGAGTAGAGGTTGCGAGCGGGTGCGGGCGCGTTTCTGCGCGTCGAGGGGGTCAGTAGGGAGCGCCAGAGCGCGAGGAGAAGCTACACACCGTCAGGACCCTGCTGAACGGCTTCTTTGTCGCCACACGGGCGTGGACGGGCGCCAAGACTTCCAGCTCGACGTGATCCCAGGACTGGTCTGCAAGCGAGTCGTCCGCCTGCGGCTCGTCGATCAGTCGCGCTTGTCTCCCGAGGCGTGAAGCAAGCGTACCTCGTCCTCGTCGGATGGCGCGTATGCGGCGGTCGTGAGGCCCTACAAGCGGGGTTTGCCTTAGCGCTTAGCTCGCGCGTTCAACGAGGGGAAGACGAGACGCGCACAAACTCGCTGAACGCATCCCCGTGATGCAGCCGCTTGTACTCGCCCAGCTGTTCGCGCCGTAGACACAGTCAGCACGGATTGCGGCAAGCTGTAGCGGTCTAGGCGCACCTGGGCGACGGTCTCCTCGTACGCGAGCTCAAGCTTCTCCTGCTCCTCCATGAGCTGCATGCACGCGAGATGCTGCTCGTTCTGGTCCGCCTGCGAGTCTGCGTTAGCGGTACCCGCGGGTGAGCAAGGAGGGAGACGTGCCTGCGACTGCTGAAGTTCCTTCTCAGCCTTCTCAAGCTGAGCGCGGAGACGCGCTCTCTCCCCGCGAGCATCGGCGAGGGCGAGCGTGTGCTGCGCCTGGACGAGGACGGGTGTCTTAGCTAGGAGCGGGAGGCGGGCGGAACAAGCGGATGTACCTCGAGTTGCGACTTGGCATCGACGGCGAGAGCGCGCTGCGGATTGCCAGCGCTTGTCAGTCTGCCGGTCTTCGCCGCGTGGTGCCGGGAAGCGAAAGCACGCAGCAGTCGCCTACGAGAGCGATCAGTAGCGCACCTCGGCCTCCGCAACCTCCCTCGCCTTCCTCAAGTCGCCGACCACCTGCGCGTGTTCCTCATTCGTCTGGCGGAGGATGAAGAGCTCGTCCTCCTGCTTGGCGAGGTCGAGCTGCAGAGAACAGCGGTGTCAAGCTCCGCACGGTGCTGGAAAGAGGCGAGAGCGCGCACCTGCAGCGAGTCGCGTTCCGCTACGACGAGATTGTGCGTGTAGCGCAGGTCCTCCTGCCTCACTCGGCGGTGTCAGTTAGAGGCTTCTGAAAATGAGTAGCTAGAGAAGGACGCACCAGCTCGCGCACTAACTTGTCGCCTTTGGAAGCTGCTTTGGCGAGTTCCGCCCGCAGCCGCTCATTCTCCTCGTGGAGCTGCGAGTTCTGCATGCTCTGTTCAACCAACCGAGTGCGTCGGAACACATGTCTCCGTGGCACGCATCTGGCGCACGAGTGGAGAGAACTGCAAGACGCACCCCGTTGCTGCTCGTCGGCGAGAGCGGCTCCTCCGAGCTCTCGCCCCCGCTCGTAGCCTGCGCGAGGTCGTCGAACCCGCTCTTCTTCTGCGCGCGCGAAGGTGTCAGCTGAGCCTGTCTGAGAGGGCGCCGGAAGGGAGCGCACCCTCAGCCTCGCGCGCCTCTTCTCCTCCCCGACGGGAACGGGGACGAGCACCTTCCTCCCGTCCACCCACGGGTGCGGCTCCTTCACCGCGGCGAGCTCCTTGCGAAGCCCCATGGCATTCGATGTCGATGAACTTGAGTTGAGTGAAGAGGCGGTGCTGCCGCCCGAGGCGGCGAGGACGTTGGAGATCTTCGCGGAGGGTTAGCGCGGTGTGCAAGGGGGGGGGGAGGATTGCGCACCTCGTCGAGTGGCATCACGGACTTAGATCCCAGCAGCGCGAGCGGGAGAAGGAGAGAATTGACCGACGACGCGGGAAAGGAGGTTTGCGCCGAAAGAAGCGGAGAGGGTCCGAGCGACAACGCGCGCACGCAAGGCTTATGTACGGGCAGAAGAGCGAGAGGGCGATGAGAAGGAAGAAGGCTAGCCGACGAGGAGCTCAGTGACGAGAGAGCGAGAGTGGCCTGAGGTGTGAGAGAACGAGGACCGCCTTCCTCGTGAAATCGCTCGATGGCACTCCTCCCTCATCCGTCCATCACGTATCCGGCACGAGGACCTGCCTCACCGTCTGCTTCTTGGGCGTGACCGCCCCCACGCTCGCCGGCGAGCTTGCCCCTCCCTCATCCGCGCGCCGCCGCCCGCGCTCCCGCCTGTCGAGCATCATTCCCTCGTCCTCGTCCTCGTCTTCGCCCTCGCCAGCCCAGTCCATCCCGTCGGACGGCAGTCGCGGTGGCGGGGGAAGGTGGAATGGGAGCGGCGGGGCGTCGCCCGCGCCGGCTCGGAAGGCGGCGCCGAGCGCAGCGAAAGAGGGGAGGGCGGCGGTCTGCGAGAAGGGTTTGCGGAAGGTTGCGGCGGAGGAGGCGGCAGCAATTGCCTTGTCAGGCGTGTCGGGGACGAGGGTGAGGGTATGAGCTGCGCGCTCCGACGCGGTGAGCTCTGCGATGCGCTGGAGGTCAGCGCGGCACAGAGCGCGAGAAAGGGAGAGAGAGAACGCACTCTTCGGGCGCATGCTCTTCCGCTTGCGCTTGTGCGTGTCGGCGTCCATCTCCTGCTCGTCCTTACCCTTCGCCGCCGCGCCCTTCTTCTTCGTCCCGACCGCGGAGGAGCTGGGCTTCTTGCCCAAGCTGACGCAGCGACGCTTGAGCGCCTCTGACATCCCGCCGACGCTGCTGTCACCGCGCGGCAGTGGCCGCGGTCGCTCCTGCTTGCGCGGCAGGCGCGGACGGCTCGACGACGCCACGGCCTGCGCGCTCGCCCCGTCCGCGCTCGGCGCAGCATCGTCGCCGTCCTGCCGCCGTGCCGGCCTGCTCGGCACCTTGAAGATATCGCCGTCGTCCGCAGCGCGCCCCTTGCCCGCAGGCGCGGCCGACCCCTCACGCTCCTTCCCCTTGCTCGACAAGCCCGACATGCTCATCAGGCGCTTCATCGTCGGGCTTTCGGCGACGCGGCGCTCGCCCTCGCGCAGCTCGCGCCTCCGCGCCGATTTCTCGAGCGAGAGGAGCGAGCGCGCCTTGAAGGGCGAGGGGGCGGGCTCGAGCCGCTGCGCGAGGCGGTCGGCCTGGGTCGTTGCGGCGGGGAAGAGCTTGACGCGGTGGTGCGAGAGGATGGAACCGTCGACGTGGGTACGGAAACTGTGGAATACGAGTTGGTGCTTGCACACGACAGGAGGCAGAAGAGCAGCACGCACAGCGGGTCGACCACGTCCGCCCACCAGACCTGCACGGCGTCACGCTCCTCGGCAGGCGCGAACTGCGTCTTGGCCTCCTTCTCGACGAGCGGGACGTCGGCGGCAAAGTCGAGGTCCGAGACGTCCTTCATGACGCGCCAGATCTGCATACGGTCCGTGAGGAAGTCGAGGAGCATGGCCGCGTCGAGCGTGTCGGGGTAGTGCTCGGGGTTCTTCTTCTTGCGGCCCTTCTTCGGCTTGTCGGGCTGAAACGTCGCGGGCAGGGCGAGGAGGGTGAAGAGGAGGAGGGCTTGCAGGCGGGTCCTGCGGGTAGAAGCGTTGGCGCCGCCCTGATGAACGATCGAGCGAGTGCACGCACTCGAGGAGCTCCTTCGCACTCAGCCAGTCGTTGGGGCGGACCTCGACCTCCTTTAGCTCATCCAGGTCGTCGTCGTCTCGCTGCTCCGTCGGGACATCCTGGTCCAGCGCGCGCTCCTTCCCCTGCGCCTCTTCTCCTCGGCCTTCTTCCTCTCCTCCTCGAGTCGCACCTTCTCGACGACTGCCCACCGCGCAAAGTCGTCCTGCACCCGCCGCACCTCGTCGTCGCTCAACCCCACCGGGGGGTGTTCGTCCTCGTCATCCGAGTCCTCGACGAGCGGTGGCAGCTGGTTCCGCCAGCGCTTATCGAACTCCTGCAGCGGGAGTACGAGCTCGCGCACAAGCGTGTTGAGCTCGACGGGCGGTCGCTCGGCGAGGAGGGCGAGTAGGAGACGAGCGAACGCCTCGAGGGTGAACTGCAGACGTGTGCGGCGAGTTAACGGTAGCCCCAGGAGTCAAGTGGGAGGTGCACACACCAGCTCGGACTGCTTCAAGGCTGCGGGAGGCCACAAGGCGTCGAGGTAGGCCTGGCGGAGGTCGCGGGTCGGGAGCTGGATGGGGTAGGTCGGGTGCAGCGGGAACGCGATGGGCGGGTTCAACGGGAGCGAGTAGAGCAGCCTGGGCTTGCCCTGCAGCGTGCGAGTCGCCATTGCGGGTGTGGAGGAGGGCGAGACGCGTCGAGACGCGCTGATGAGGATGGCGCGTAGGGAGCGGATGGCGGGAATTTAACGCTCTCGCTCTGCCTGCTCTGCGCGCTCTGCTAGCTGAACTGCAACGCGTGGGTCACCGATGGTGCCTCTTGGTCTCGCCGACCTGCTGGACCGCAGCACACCCCGCCTTGCCATCCTCATCTGGCGTGCTCCGCGCCGGGTGACGAGTGGGGTGGATCTCGGCCGCTTTAGTTTCCCTGCAGGCTCTCCTGCCTTGCTCCTGCTCTCCTGCCTCACAGCTCCACTCGCTGCTAGCCCAGCGTCGCTCCCCTCTCCCACTCGTCACCCGCCCGACCCCGCGCACCAGCTGCCCGCCTCCACTATGCCCGCCGCAACGACCAACGTCCCCGTCACGCTCGGGCTGATGACCTGGGGCCGCGAGGGTGTCGAGATGGCCCGTGTGCACGACCTCCCGACCTGCGAGGAGATGCTCGACCTCTTTCTCCGCCACGGCCACAACGAGGTCGATACGGCGCTCATCTACGGCGAGGGCTCGTCAGAGGAGTACCTCGGCCAGATCGACTGGAAGAAGCGCGGCGTCGTCGTCGACACGAAGCTCGCGCCCGGGACATACGCAGGCAGGGATGTCCAGTTCACCCTCGACGGCCTGCGCAAGTACATCGACGTCCAGCTCGCCGCGATCAAGACGGACCAGTTCGACCTGTGGTACCTTCGTGCGTGTAGCCGATCCTGCTCGTCCCCCTGCGTCTGCTAACACCTCGCCGCAGACATGCCCGACGCCTCGACCCCGCTCGAGGAGACGCTCGCGGCGGTCAACACGCTCCACAAGGAGGGCAAGTTCAAGCGCTTCGGCATCTCGAACTACAGTGCCAAGCAGGTCGAGGAGTTCATCGCCATTGCGGACGAGAAGGGCTACATCAAGCCGACCGCTTACCAGGGTGCGCTGTGTACGCTTTCTCTCGTCACCGCGGGTGCTGACGGCCTCTTTATCGGTTTCAGGCGTGTACAACGCGCTCCACCGCACGGTCGAGAAGGAGCTCTTCCCCGTTCTGCGCAAGAACGGCATCTCGTTCTACGAGTTCAACCCTCTCGGCGGCGGTGCGTCGTCCCCTCCCTCTCCCGCCGCCCGCGCTGATCTCCTACCCGCAGGCATCTTTACCGGGCAGCTGAAGCGCGACGCGGACGTCGAGAAGGGCTCGCGCTTTGACCCCAACACGGCGCAGGGCAAGAACTACCGCAACCGCTACTGGCGCGACGAGTACTTCCAGGCGCTGGACCTGATCGAGCCCGTCGCGAAGGCGCACAGCCTCACGCTCGCCGAGGTGCGCTCCCCCGCTCGCTCCTCTCTCTCGGCTGACGCCGCGCGCCCCGCTCCGGACGCGCAGATCGCGCTCCGCTGGGTCTCGCACCACTCGCTCCTCGCGCGGGACAAGGGCGACAACATCCTCATCGGCGCGTCGTCGGTCAAGCATCTCGAGGCGAACCTCGTGGACCTCGAAAAGGGCCCGCTACCGCAGGAGGGTGCGCCCGGCCGCTTCCGCTTCTCTTCTGGTCAGCGAGACTGATCCAACTCCGGTGCGCAGTGCTGGACGCGCTCGATAAGGCGTGGGAGGTTGTCAAGGATGTCGCATCGCCGTACCACCGTTAGAAGCCGGCGGACCTGGAGATGGAGTAGAGCAAGATCAGAAGCAGTGTTGTCCACGCTCGCGAACTCTCGCTCTCGATCGTCCCCGAGAGAGGGGCAAGACGAAGCATGCGATACACAACATACGGGCGGAACGGGAGGGATAGACAATAGCGCGACGCGGTCTACATGGACGAGTTGGCCGGGATCTTGCCCTGCCGCACGAGGACACGGTGCGCGAGCACGATCGCGAGCTCGATCCTGCGCGCGTCGTTCGTCAGCGTCCCTTCATGAACAAGAGCGAGTGCGAGGGAACGTACCGGTCCTTGACGAGGAGCTTCACACCCTCGGAGAAGAATCCCTTGAGGAGCTGGCTCTCGACACCCTGGTAGAGTCCCGCAAGCCCTGCTTCGCGACCGTCTTGCGGAAGACGTCGAGCTGAGAGGTGTAGAGCGCGGCCTGTCGGGGACTTGAACTGGAGGCGGGTCTGCAGGAGAGGCGGGTAAGCGGCGGGTCTCGAGTGCAGAAGAACGAGCGGGAGCGCACCTTGGCGAGAATGAGGGTAGGTGATCGCGCTGGCGATTGCGCTCGCAAGTGCGCCGCAGAGGAACGTCTGCGACGGCGTCGGGTGCTCGCGGTGCTTTGCGGGGATGAGCGCGCGCTTGAGCGTGTCAAAGGCGTAGAAGGTGATGGCTGGGTTCAGCGTCTGCGGGCGTGGGGGGAAAGCGCGGTGTTAAGGAATGCTGCTCCTCGAGAGGGGAGGAGACGGCACACCAAGATAATGGTGCTCTGGAACCCGCTCCAGAAACCCGCGATCCCCTGCTCGCGGTAGATCTCCTTCGCGATCGCCAGCGCGCTCGGCGCGCGGCCGTACCCGCCCTCGTCGTCCTCGTCCTCCGACGCATCCTCGACGGCCCGCTTGTCCCCCTCCTTCCCGCCGACGACATCCTGCCTCGGCTCGCTCGACGTCTGCGCCCGGACGGTGATCATCGACAGGGGCGAGCATACGCCCTTGGCGACGATGCCCGCGACGCAGCCGATCGCCAGCTCTTCGACCGCGCTGAGGACGGGCGGCGCGGCGCTCTTCCCCTTGCCCTCCGCCTGATGGGGGCGCCCGGGCGGCCTTGCGCGCTTGGAAGCGGTCGCGGAGGGCGCTGTACGCGAAGAAGTACAGGAACTGGCTCAAGAGAGTCGAGAGCGAGTCGGGCCCGAGGCCGGAGTAGAACGCTGCGAGGCCCTCGGTGCGGTAGATGGTCCGGACGGCGGCGAGGAGCGAGTTGTATCCGCCTTGCGCGGAGCGCCGGGCGGACTTGTTCGATGCTTGGATGCGGGTCGTGAGGGTGTCTAGGGGAAAGACGAGGGCGTTGGAGACGACGGCGCCGAGCGAGCCAGACGTCGCCTGGGCGAGCGGCGGCAGCGTAGAGGTCATTCTGCCTTGTTGAGATGCGTACACGGTCGCCTAGGGCGGTGTGGCGGGTGCGAGACGAGTTCGGACGAGGTGGGGGTGATGAGGTCGATGAGGCGGTGGATGGATCGCGAGCGGCGCTGGCGGGTTCGACGTGGGGGTGTACAGTCGGTGCGGATGCACTGGGGTAGCGAAGCCTCGAAGGGAAGCGTTGGGTGAAGAGCGAGAGCAAGAGCGTGGTGACGCTCTCCTCGCGTCCGGCGTCCTCGCGATCTGCCTGCTTACCTCCCCGAACCGCACATGCAATGACGAAGCCACAAGTAGAGACGACACAACACGCCCGTGCATTGCCGACGCGCCGCAGACGACCCGCATGTTACTCGGCCGCACCTCCGGCAGCCGCCTTCTCCTGCTGCAACCGCTTGCGCTCCGACTTGCCCGCACGCTTCTTCTTCTTCGGCGGCTCGCCGTCGTCGCCGCGCGCCGGGGCCGCGCCGCCCTCGCCGCCGTCCGCGCCCGCCGCCTCGGCGCTGCGCTTCTCGGCGTTGTCGCGGTAGCGCTTCTTCTTCTCGCGGCGCTTGTCGAGCGCCTTCTGCGCCTGCTCCTCGTCGACCTCCTCGCCCCACTTGCGCGTGCGGAGCGTGTCGCGGAGCTCCTTGAGCTTCTTGCGCTGCTTCTGCGCCTCCTTGGCCTGCCACGCCGCGCTGTCCTGCCGATACGGCGCGAGCTTTTTCAAGCTCATGAACGCGTTGAGCTCGGCGTCGGTCGCGAGGAGGATCTCCTCGGGCGTGAGGTTGTACGACGTCGACGGGACCTTGGCGTACTTGAACCGCGTGCGCAGGTCGCCGACCTTGTCCTCGTAGTCGAGCGCGTAGTACTCGTCGACGAGCCTGTCGACCATCTCGGCCTTGTCCGCGTCGCCGGACGCCTTGACCGTCTCTAGCAGCTCGGTTGGGAGGCCCTCCTCGTCGCGCTTGCCCTTCTTGTCCTTTTTGCGCTCCTTCTTGCTCTTCTTCGACGACGCCTCCTCCGCTTCGGCGTCATGCCGACATCGTCGCCATACGTCGGCAGCGCCGAAGTCGACGCGATGGGCTCGAACGGCAGCTCGACATCGTCCTCATCACCCGAGCCGACGAGGTCCGTGATGTCGATGTCGTCGTCCCACGTCGGCTTGAAGTCGTCGTCCTGCGGGCGTACACGCGTGAGCAAATATGACAAGCGAGAGCAGGAGAGACGCAACGCACCTCGACCGCCTCGTACTCGCCGCCATACACCTTGCGCATCGCCTCCTCATGCTTCGCCTCGTCCCAATCGCCATCGAGATCGATATCCTCGAGCCCCTGCGTCCCCTTGCCCGCGGCCTCGACAATCTGCTTCAGGCGCTCCTCGACCTCCTTGCGCTTGAGCGCCTTGAGGCGCCGGAGCTCCTCCTTGCGCTGCAGCGCCTCCTCCTCCTTGCGCTGCTTGGCCGCCTCGCGCGCGCGCGCGCGGGCGGAGACGACCGCGGTGGGCTTGCGCACGGACGAGGCGGCGTCGCGCGCGTGGGTGACGAGGTCCGCCGCGCCGCTGCGGGTGCTCGCTTGTCAGTCCGGCTGCGGGAGAGAGGGCGAAGGGGACAGGGGGGGACGCACGCCTCCTCGTAGCGGAAGTTGTACCGCGTCTCGAACTCCTCGGCCTTGTCGTCAAACTCGGCATCGACGTCGTCGTGCGCGGCGGGGTTGAGCGGATGCCCGTCCGCGTCGAACTCGTCCGCTCCATCGACGGAAACGGACGCGGCGCGCGCCTTGCCCTTCTTCGAGGTCGAAGGGTTGCCGACAATCTCGTCGTACGAGGGGACGTGCGACGAGTCGTTCTCGCGGTCGATCCAGCCGCGGTTCAAGATGTAGCTTCGGGGGCGGGGCGGGGTTCGGGTCAGTCTGGTATCGCTCTGAAGAGCAAGAGGTGATAGAGAGCGCACCTGCGGAGGAACGCCTCCTCCTTGTCCTCGCCAAGCGCCTGCTTGACCGCCTTCTTCCCGACCGCAGTCTCGAGGAACCGCTCGTACTCGCGCGCCTCCCTCTCGCGCTCGTCGTCGCCCTTCTCCCTCGGCCTGAACAGCCCATCGTCGTCCTCGCTCTCGTCGCCGCCGTCCTCGTCGTCCGAGCCGGCATGGAACGCAGCGGTGATCTCGCGCTTGAGCGCGCGCTGCTCCTCCGCATGCGTCTGCGGGCCGGACGCCGCGTCGAGCGCCTCGTCGCCCTCGGGGTTGGCGAGCAGGCGCGCGCGCTGGTAGTCCTTCAGGAGGACGGGCTTGGACGACGAGGCCTTGCCGATGCTGCGCGAGGTCGAGGCGGCGCCGCGCGCGGCAGCCGTCGCGGCTTCCTCCTCTGCGAGATCACACGCCTGTCAGCAGGTGGCTGCAGAGAACGAGAAGGAGGGAGCGCACCGTCAAAGACGTTGCGGCCGTCCTCGTAGACGGTCGGGTCGCGGGCGCGGATCTTGGCGAGGGTGCGGAGGATGGCGGCGTCGACCTCTGGGGTGACGAGCTCTGCGTCGTCGTCGTCGGTCGAGTAGTCGGTCTCGTCGTCTTCGTCCTCGTCGCCGAGCTGGTAGTCCTTGCCGTACTTGTCCTGGACTGCGAGCGGGCGGGGTGTGGCTGCTCAGTCGCGCGCTCGAGGGGGTGAGGGAGGGTGCGCACGCTTGGAGAGTTCCTCTGTGCGCTTCTTGGTGTCGTACTTCTCTGCGAACGAGTCGTTGACCTTGAACGCGAGCGAGTAGTCGCCGTCGGGGTGCTCGTCGTCGCTCGAGTCGACGAGGGCGTTCGGTGCCATAGTGTGCGTGGGGTCTAGCCTGGACTGTGCAGGTAGTACAGCCCTGTAAGCGCTGCTATGGAGAGCTGGGAGGGGAAGAGCCGGGACGAGGTGCGCCCCGAGCTGAGTCTCTGTCTGCACCGCCTCCTCTCCTCCTAACTCTCGCTAGTAAGCAGCACTCCTCTCCCGAAGAGGTGCACGGATGGGCCCATCGTCCCCTGGCCCGCGCGCCATCGTCCCGCTGCCTGAGCGCACCGCCTCGCTCGTCCGGTCTGCGGCGGTGGTGCCCTCGCTGGCGAGCCTCCTGGCAGAGCTCGTCCAGAACAGCATCGACGCACACGCACTCGCCATCAGCTGCTCCGTCGACCTCGACACCTGGACCCTCCGTTGCAACGACACCGGCGACGGCCTCCCCCACTCGGACCTCGCCCTGCTCCGCTCCGCCGCGCGGCACCTCACCAGCAAGCTCACCGCGGACGTATCTACCATCGCAGACAACGCGCTCGCCGGCGTGAGCACCTACGGCTTCCGTGGAGAGGCCCTCGCCTCGATCAGCGACCTCGCGACCCTCGACATCCGCACCCGCGCACGCACCGGCGACGGCAGCACCTGGGAGCTCATCCTTCGCGACGGAACCTGCCTCAACTCTGGCAAGAGCAGGGTCGAGCGCGCGGGGCACGGCACCACCGTCACCGTCCGCGACATCTTCCACAAGGTGCGCTCGCTGCGGCTCCGCTTCAGCGCGCGAGTCTCGTAGGAGAGCTGTGCTGATGCAGGTTGCTGGAGTACGGCACAGCTCCCCGTCCGGCGCCGCCCGCTCGCCAAGCCCCCCGCGCAGGCCTCGCTCCTTGCATCGCTCCGTTCGACGCTCGCCTCGCTCGCGCTCCTCCACCCGCACATCGCCTTCCCTCACCGACACGACCACCTCACTCTCGTCCCTCTCGAGCGAGCCGCGGACGCTCCTCGCCGTCGCGCGCAGCACCGAGGGGCTCGTCGGCCGCTGGCGTCAGCTGTGGCGTCGCGCCGGCGTCGAGAAGGTGTGGGAGTTCGACGAGGCCGAGGCAGGCCCAGACGGAGACGAGGGCGGGCGCATCCGCGCGAGGGGGTTCTTCTCGCTTAGCGCCGCGCACACCAAGGCCGGGCAGCACGTCTGTGCGTTCTCGCTCCTCTCCTCCTCCAGCGCGCAAGCTCACGTCGCCGCCGCACGCAGTCGTCAACTCCCGCCCCTCGCACCGTCCACTTCTCTGCCGCACAAGCTCCTCAACGCGCTCTTCGCGCAATCGTCCTTCGCGCGCTTCGCCTCCTCGCACCTGTCGACGCCGTCCGGCTCGCCTGCGAAGAAGGGCGCGAAGAGCCCGCGCCGCGCGGCGGAGCGGCACCCGGTGTTCGTGCTTGCGCTGGAGGTGCCTGGTAGGGTGGTCGATGTCAGCTTGGAGCCGGAGAAGCGTGTCGTCGAGTTCGAGGTGCGCTGTCCCTGCCTGTCGTTCTTGCTGCCTCTACAGCGGCAAGCTGACTACGTTGCCGGGCGCCGTGACGCAGGACCCCGCCCGCATCGAGCGCTTCCTCACGCAGATCACCAAGCGCTTCCTCACCCTCCAAGGCTTCCTGCACGTCGCGACTGGCCCGCCCCCGCAACTTCCTCCTCCCGCGTCGCCTCTCGTCGAGCGGAAGCGCCTTCGCACCGTCGATCTTGACGAGGTGCCGCCCGCGGAGCGCGCCGCCGCCCTTCCGGCGCCTGCACCTGCGCCCGTGCCAACCCGCACGCGCTCCGCCCCGGGCCCCGCGCCCGCACCCGTCGCGCACCCCTCCCTCTTCGCAGACGACGACTCCGCCCCTCAGCGCTGGGTCGACCCGACCACGCACGAGGTCTGGCTCGTCGACCCCCGGACGGGGAACAGCCGGCGGGCGGCGGCGGCGGCGGTGGGGGTGGGGTGCGAGGGGTGCGCGGAGGGGAGGGTCGACCGGAGGGCGCTGAAGCGCGTGAGAGGGGAGGGAGGAGAGGACGGGGAGGAGGAGGTGCCGGAGTGGCTGAGGCGAAGTCTCGAGGTGCGTTACCCTGCTCTTCCCGACCTCATCCGACGCAGGACGTCTTGCTCAGGCATTCCCAACGCGCAAACAGAACTGGGAGAACCCGATCTTCCCCTCTGCACCCGTCGCGCGTGCCATCCCGCCCCTCAAGCCCCTCCCCGTCCCGACCGCCGCCGCTCCGGCGGCGCCCGCGACGCTCCCGCAGTCCTTCCGCTCGACGAAGCGCGCCTCCTCCGCACCCTCGAAGCCCTCGTCCGCCCCGCTGGGGCGCGCCGCCCGCGCAGGGATCAGCGCCTTCTTCTCGGCTGCGGCGCCTGCCGCCGCGCAGGGGGTGGACCTCCCCTCGCTCTCGCGCCTCGGCGCAGGCGGGACCGCGCCCGTCTCGCGCGCGCAGCTCGCACAGGCAGAGTCCGTTGCTCAGGTTGACGCAAAGTACCTCCTCGTGCGCGTGCCCGCCTCGCCGCCGCCATCCTCCTCCTCCTCCTCCTCCTCCTCCGCGGCGGGCGCGACCCTCCTCCTCCTCGTGGACCAGCACGCCGCCTCGGAGCGGGTCCGCGTCGAGCGAGCGTACGCCGCCCTCGTCGGGGCCGTCGCGCGCGGCGAGGTGCCCGCCACCACGCCCGCAACCGTGGGCGTGGTGGTCAGCCAGGCGGAGTACGCCGCGGTGCGGGACCGCTGGCGGGGCGAGTTTGCGCGCTGGGGCATCGAGGTCGATCTTGCCCCGGGGGAGGGCAGCGGCGAGTACCGCCAGCTGGCGCTCACGGCCGTCCCCGCGCTGCTCGCCGCGCGGCTGACCTCCCCGCGCGAGCCGCACCTCGCGCAGGCGCTTGTGCGCGGGTTCGTCGCCCAACTGGACGAGGCGGGTCCTGCACCGTCCAGTACCGTCGAGGGCGCCGGGTGGGTCGCGATGCTGAGGCATGCGCCGGGCGTGGTCAAGGAGCTGCTGGACTCGAAGGCTTGTCGCGGCGCGGTGATGTTCAACGACGGTGCGGCCCTCTCTCGCTCCCTGCCACGCCGCGCGCTGACTCGCTGAGGGGACAGTCCTGACCGACGACCAAGCGCGGACGCTCCTTGCCCAGCTCGCGGAGACGGTCTTTCCCGGACAGTGCGCGCACGGCAGGCCGAGCATGGTCCCCGTCGTGCGGTTCGCGCCTCCAGGAGCGGGGGCGGCAGACGGGACGAGGGAGGCGGTCGACTGGGCGCGGTTGGGGTGAGCGCGCGTTGCGAGGGTGTGCATATCTGTTGTGCTTCTTCCGTATTCTTGGCTTCTCTGACTGCTCGCAACTCGCAACTCGCATCTTGGTCTCTCTCTCGCACGCGCGCGGGGTGAAGGCAGAAGAGAGGGTCTGTATGGCGAGCTCGAGCACCGCGCAGGGAGGAGAGGACAGGACAGGGAGAGCAAGGGGTAACGACTGCGAGTATTATTGCGATGCTGGAACATGTATATCGGCGCGGCGCGTGGGGGTAGAACAGGGTGGAAAGGAGGGAGAGGAGGAGGGGAGGAAGGAGGCGGGAGTGGGTGGATGGAAACAAGGACGCGGGGACGGGGGGAGGGTGGCGCGCGCCGGCGACACTAGAGAGACACACAGGGGACCGACGAGCCGCGCGAGACCGGGAGAAAGGCGAACGAGAAGAGGAGGGGGGAGCCCGGCCGCTAGCGCAGCTGGAACTCCCCTTCCCTAGGCGTCGGCGGCGCCGAAGGGTCTGCAGGTCGAGATGAGCGTCAGTCACGAGTTCTCTAACGCGTATGCAAGCTGTCGCTGAGCGCAGCTCGCAAGGCAGGAGTGTGCCGACGCACCGGGAGTCGCGCCCTCGCCCGCGTCGAAGAACTTGATCCGCAGGCGGTGGAACGCGGGGAGTTTCGGCGCGAGGCCGAGAAAGAGCAGCGCGACGAGGTTGAGGGTAAAGAGGGCGGGGTGCGAGTCGTAGCGGGTGTAGTGCGTCGAGAGGAGGAAGCTGCGCGGGGTGTGAGTGAGCGACGGACGTAGCGGAGAGCAGGGGAGGGGCGCACAGGAAAATGGGGAGCGAGGTGAGCCACTTCTTGGCGGGGGTGTACTGCGCGCCCGAGTCGATCTGCTCCCACAGCGTGAGGTTGTCGAACGCGCCCGAGTTGTTCGTCATGTCGAACGGGACGCCCGTCACGTAGTGGAAGACGATGTAGGTGACCTGCACGCTCGTGCATGCGTGAGCGCTTATCGCGGCGTGGGTGAGGAGGGGGACGCACGAAGAGGTACCCGAGGTTGACGATGGTCCAGGTGAGGTCCTGCGACATGCCGGGGATGGTTTCGAGGAGGAGGATGGCGATGCCGATGAGGACGACATGGATAAGCCAGGCGCCTGTTCGTCCAGAGCATAGTGGCGGGAATGGAAGCGGTGAGGGAGGAGGACGAGGTCAGTTCGGTGGTCTCGAGAGGGCGCACGGGCCAGATCCAGCACACTGTACCGCGCTCAGAGCACTGTACGAGTACAATGACGCGCTCCACTGGGCTCCAGCGCGGGTGGGGAGAGCGGGAGGGAAGTTGCGACTTGCCCTTGTAGTTGACCCACTCTGCGTTGACGTTGTTGAGAGCGGCCTGGTCGAGCTGGTCGTCGTACGTGTCGGCGACCTCCTGGACCGACACGATGGAGCTGGAGCGGGCGCGCTTTGTGGTGGAGGAGGATTTCGGGTTGGTAGATGACGAGGAGGAGCGGGCGAACGAGGCGCCCTTGTGAGGCGAGGGGCGGAGGGGCGGGAGGCTGAGGAGGGCGGTGTTGGGGCTCGCACTCATGGCTGCAGCTCTGGCCGGCTCGAGCGGGAAACGGGCGAGGGGCGAGGACGAGAGCGGAGCGGAGCCCGGCCTCGTCGCCGCCAAGTCGCTCGAACGACCCCGCACTCTGCAACGAGCGCACTCGGGAGTACCACAGCTGTAACCAGCACATCCAGTAACCCCGGCTCAGCTACCCACACCTCCCCGGTGGAACAAAGTGGCGCATTCACTCTCATCTCCCCCTTGTTCTCAGCTGCACGCCCCGCTCGCTCTGCCTGGCTCGTGCTGACAGCGCCGTACCACGGCGGGATGCAGCCACCGCTGCTCGACCCCTTCCCGGCATTCCACCACGCCCCGCTCGACTTTCCCCTCGACTCGCTCAACAGCCTCGCATCCCACCAGCTCGCCCTTGTCCAGTTCCACCCTGACGCCACTCGCGAGCACTGCATCCGTGCAGAGCTTCTTCTCAAGAAGCGCCGCCGTCTCGAGCGCGATGAGGAGGCGTACCGTGTCGGGTTGAAGGACGCAGAGCTTCGCCAGGTCGAGCGCGCGCGGCAATGGCTGGAGGGGACGCTCCCGCAGAGCAGGCCGATGCGCGACGCCGCGGTGCAAATGCAGGCGCCGGATCGGGTAGCAGCGCCGGACCAGGTTGGCGCAGGAATGGGGGGAGGCCAGGTCAACGCAGTGCGTTCTATGCCCTTTGCAAGCATCTCGAGGGCATGCTCACGACCGCGCACAGGGCCAGCAACGCGAATCGGCGCCGCAATCGACCCTTCCCGCCGCCAGCTTACCCCTCGACCCGACCGCTCCTCCCGGCCCCTCCTTCAGCTTCCCCGACACCACCGAACCCTGCCCGCGCGAGCTCTCGTCACACTTCCACATCCTGTGGTGCGGCGACCTCGACGACGACGTTACGCCCCTCCTCTTCCTCCACTTCCTCCTTCGCCGGCAACGCGACCCCTTCCCCCGCCCACTCGCGATCCGCCGCTCCTCCTCCGGCGCGATGATGCTCGCGTTCCGGAGCGCCGCGTACGCCCTGCACGCGCAGCAACGCCTCGACGGCGAGCCCTCCCGCTCATGCGGTGCAAGATTCGCGCCATCGTCCGCGGCAACAGCGGGAGCGAGTTCCGCTGGCGCGACCTCAGCGACGAGGTGCGCGACGCGTGGGACCGTACGCGCGCGCTCCCGCCCGCTGAGGGCGCGTGGGTCGAGAAGGCGCCCGGCCCGGTGCGCGGCGTGCGCGTCTCGGCCGGCTACCAGCGCGAATGGGAACGCATCGAGGCTGTGCGCGAGGCGCGGCGCCGCGATGAGGAGGAGGAGCAGGCGGTGCGGAGGGCCGCGAGCTTGCGCGAGAAGCGCAAATGGCGCGAGGCGAACTGGGGTGTCGACTACGACGGGCACGAATCGGACTGCGAGTCGTGCCCCGACGTCGGCGAGTTCGAGTACGACGACGTGTACATCCGCGACCTCGCGGCGAAAGTGCAGTACTGGAACGACTGGTACTCCAGAGTGGAGTTCGACCGCAATGCCTGGATCCACCGCCAGGCGATCCAGTCCATTGGCTACGCCGACTTGAACGCGAACGCCGACTGGTTCCCGTGGTATCGTCCTCCGCCGCCGCGCGAACCGACACCGCCCTCGCCCACGCCCTCGCCGACCCCCCCTCCACCTGCGCCCGCACCGCAGCCCAACCCGCACGCCTCGCACTTCGCGCCGCCGCTCCCCATCCGCAGGCTGCGCCGCGCATGCCGCATAGCTCCATCGGGCGCCCTCACCCCTCCGCCTCCGCCGCCGCGCCCCCAGCGGGCCTTCCCGCCCGCCCCCCCGTCGCCGGCCTCCCCGCGCGCCCCGCTTTCTCAAAGCAGCCGCGGCGGATGCCTGCGCTCGCGTATGGGTATGACCCGGACGATGAGGGGTTGCCGGCGGTGTTGCGCGAGGAGGGGTGGGCGGAGGGGACGAGGAAGAGGCCGAGGTACTGAGGAGGTGGGGAGCGCTAGATCGGGCTGGACATGCTGTGGGAGATAGAAGCGATGTTGTGTTGCTTGTAGATCACTGTGCATTGGAGCGCGTTTCGTTGCGTCGCCCGGGGAGGGGTGGTGCGGCTTGGGAAGGTCGACTGGAGCTCGCGCCCGCTCCTCCTCCTCCTCCTCCTCCTCCCGTTCACTCGCTCCGCTCGGGTGCATCGCCGACGATTCCACAGGTGTCTACCTCACTCAAGCCGCGCCGCCCGCCCATCTTCGCGCCGCCCCCTCCGTCGCAGCGCGCTTCTGCTCCACTCGTCCCCCCGTCTCCCTCCTCACGGTCCCCCGCCCACCCGCCGCTCGGCAACCTTCCCAGCCGCCCATGCTTGACGAAGCTGCCGTCATGCGCTGGCGGCAGCAGGTCGACATGCCCGTCGCGTTCCCCGTCCCCCCGGGGCTGTGCGTGTGCGGGCTTCGCGGTGACCAGGCAGCGCAGAGTCGCGCGGCGCGCAGGATGGTCGACAAGGCAGTGCAGACCGGCGAGGACGGGCCGGGTGCGGCGGAGCCGAGCAGGAAGCGGCGGAGGACGGAGGTGCACGTGCTCGAGGACAGTGACGAGGAGGAGAGGGAGGAGGGCGAGGTCGTCGAGGTGCGTCCTCTCGCTTCCCGTCTCACTTGACCGGGTACTGATGACAGGGAGCACCCGCAGACCCCCCTCCCCGCGCCGACGCCGACAGTCCCGCCCGAACCCGCGTCTCCTCCGCCGCCTCGCGCCCACCCGGCCCCGTCTTCGACTTTAGCTCGACGCCCGACCCGCGCTCGCTCCCGCCGTCCCTCTCCTCCCAGCTGCACACCGTCACCCTCACCTCCCTCGACGCGCGCGTGACCCCCGCCCTCCTACTCGAGTTCCTCCTCGTCCGCCGGTCTATCCCTTCCCGCGCCCGCTCGCGCTCAAGCATGTCGCGTCGTCCGCCACCCTCCTCCTCGCGTTCCGCTCTTCCGCAGCCGCGCTGCGCGCCGCCGCCCTCCTCAGCGCGCACGCCGTCCTCCCTCCTCAAGGCGCCGCTCCGCCCGTCGCTCGCTCCGCAGGGCGCTACGCTTCTCGCCTGGGGGATCTGAGCGCCGAGGTGCGCGAGCGCTGGCGCGCCGAGGGGCGCCTCCCCGATGGGGAGTGGGTGGGCGAGGCGCCGCACCCGAGGGCGGGGGTGAAGGTCTCGGAGGGGTACGAGCGCGAGTGGAGGAGGATCGTCGCCGCCGAGGCGGAAGCGGCCACGACGCCCCAACCTGCGCCGAAGGTGCCACGGCGTGGCGCGGCGGGTGCGGCAGACGAGATGCCGCGCGCGCGCTCGCCCGCGTCGCCGCTGACAACGGCGTGGGAGGGTCTGCCGCGCCCGCCGATCGCGTTCCTGCCGAACTGAGGAGTCGATTGCTGGCGGAGAGGGCGTGTCAGCTTGCAGTTGAGGAGGACGAGCTTGCGAGGGTCGACGGATAGCGGTCGACGCGGTTGAACGTGCTTGTCTGTACTGCTTCCTTCCTAGGGGTCTGCAAGCGTGCGGGAAGACTGCGCTGCCTGACAAGCGACACCCGCGCGAGCAAGAAGCGCGTGAAATCGCCGTCGCGGCTGTTTGGGAAGGTCAACGCCAGCGCGCGCGCATTCCTCGCGTTCGTTACACGGCTCCCAGGTCGCCGCGCGGCTCTCTGAGCGCTGGGAGAGCTACGCATGTCTACGGCGCGACCTTGCGAGCACCGCCTGCGTCGAAGGTCCGAGCGGGCGTCTCCTCTTTCCCCACTTCGCTCCTCTCCCTCCTTCCTCCGTCGCTTCTCCCCGCCCTCCCTGGCCGGACCAGGGCGTGCGATCACACCCGACGTTTACCATGGCCGCCCTCGAGGCCTTCCCGCGCTTCGAACTCTGCAACCTGAGCTTCCCGCTCGACTCCATCGAGACGCTCCCCGCGTTCCAGCTCGCTCTCGTGCACCTGCATCCGCACGCGACGCCGGAGCAGCGCGTCCGCGCCGAGCTGCACTTCTTCAAGCGCCGCGCCGCGGCCCAGATGCGCGGCGAGGAGCTCGGCGTCGATGAGGCGACTGCGCAGCTGAAGGCGCTCGAGGCGGCGAGGACCGCGCTCGACAAGGCCCGCGAGAGAGGAGGGCCAAGATGAAGGACCAGGGCGTCCAGGCGGGCGGGGGCGAGAAGCGCGCCGAGGTCGTCAAGCTCGAGGACGAGCGCTCGCCGCCAAGGCACGACAAGGCAGACGAGGTGCATTCCCTTCCCCGCTTCGTCGATAAGCACACACTGACTCACTCATGGACCCGGCAGCGCGCTGCCGCCGGCCGCGCCCCGACCGCAACGCCCGCTCCGCCGCCAACCTACGTTGACCTCGCCCCTCCCGGCCCCTTCTTCGACTTCGACGCGCTCTCGCGCGGCCCCGCGTGCCCGGTCGCGCTGCACTCGAGGCTGCACCTCGTCCGCCTCGGCAACCTCCCGAGTACATCACGCCGCAGCTCGTGCACGCGTTCCTCCTCGCGCGCCGGCGCGACCCGTTCCCGCGCCCGCTCGCGATGAAGAAGGCGACGAGCGGGAGCGGCGCGATCCTCCTCGGGTTCGGCAGCGCGCCTGTCGCGGCGCAGGTCCAGAAGCGCCTGGACGGTGAGACGCTCCCGCTCGCGAAGGTCAAGCTCGCCGCCGACCTCGTCCTCAACAACAACACCGCCTTCCGCTGGACGTCGCTCAGCCGCGAGGTGCAGTCCGAGTGGCAGCGCACGGGGCACCTCCCCGCTGCGGTGTGGGTCGCGCTCGAGGACGCGCCGAGGCGCGGCGTGAAGGTCAGCGAGGCGTATAGCGCGGAGTGGGGCAAGATCGAAGGCGAGCTCCACCTGCGCAACGAGCAGCTTCGCCGTATGCAGGAGCAGCAGCGCTTCGAGGAGCAGCAGCGCTTCGAGGAGCAGCAGCGCTTCGAGGAGCAGCAGCGCTTCGAAGAGCAGCAGCGCTGGGAGGCGGAGCAGCGCTGGGAGGCGGAGCAGCACTACGGGTACGAGGGCCGCGACGAAACCCCCGGCTCGTGTTCGGCGTGCGGCCGCGACCAGGACGACCTGTACCGGAGCCCATGCTCGGCGTGCGGCAGTGATGGCGAGCCGGCGTACAAGCGCGCAAGGTTCTACTGAGGCGGCGCGGACGGGCGCGTGTAGAGGGTGTGTAACGCTTGAGCAGTCGCTTGTCGCGCAGTCCTGCGGATGTGAGCGAGAGCGAGCAGAGAGCGGAAGCCGCGAGCAAGTCAGCACGCAGGAACGCGAGCCTCTCCGAGAGCGCACGACCGGCTCAATATGCGTCTTGCAGCTCTACCTGTCTATTCCAACAGCGAGTGGTACATGCGGCAGTGCGAAGATGGTCGTAAGGGTGTGTAAGGATGACGAGGAAAGGCGGCGGTCTAGGGAGGGCGGGAGGAGGTGCCGAGCTGGACGGACGGCAACGGCGCATCGTCGTCGTCCTCCTGCGCTTCGGCCGCCTCAGCAGCCTGCGCGTCGCCGTTGCCGTTCGCGTAGACCGAGTCGGTCTGGCCCGAGCCCTGGCGGGGCGGGCGGACGATGTCGTGGAGCTGCGCGCACGCGTCGGAGTCAGCTCGAGCGCGCAGGGAGGAGAGGAGATAGACGCACGCCAGACCATAGCGCGAGGCCATGGATGCGCGAGTAGTGCTCGTCAAGGACCTTGGCGAGCTTGCGGGCCTCGGCCTGCGGGTGGGCGGAGGAATCAGTCTCGCTCGACATGGACAGTGAGCGGGAGCAGGGACGCACCGTGTCCTTGCGTCCAGCGAGACTCGACGGCGGCGGGTGCTCACCGTGCAAGTCCCACACACCCTCGACGCCGAGCGGGACATCCCTCCCGCCCTGCGCAAAGTCGAGCGGCTCGGGCGAGTCGGTGACCTGCTCGGGCGCGTTCGGGTCGATGGTGCTCGGGTCTAGGCGCGACGAGCTGCCCGAGCCGTTCTTGCGGTCCTTGGCTTGCTGCTTCTTGAGCTCCTCGACGCGCTTGGTGATGCGCGTCGCCTCCTCCTGCATCGACTTCTTGAGGTGGCCTGCGAGTCGAATAGAGGAGCGTGAGCGGACAGTGGGACGAGAGACGGGAAGTCACGCACCCTCGCGCGTCTTCTGCACCTTCTCGTACGTCTTGCGGAACTTGCGCTGCAAGATCGCCTCTACGTACAGGAAGAGCGTCAGCTCACGCGTCGTGGATTCAGGGAAAAATGTACGCACTGCCGGCAAGGTATCGCCGCACCGCGTCCTCCTTGATGAGGCCTACGTCCTCCGGGTCGAGGTGGAGCATGCTCATCTCGCTCTCGGGCTCCATCGGGCGGACGACGCCCGTGATCGACACGCGCTCCCGGATCATGTTGTCGACGTAGTCGGGGCGGTTGAACGGCTGTCGACGAGTAGATCGTCTTCTCCAGGTTGGGGATCGGCGGCGGGGCCGGGCGCGCCTTCTTCTCCTTACGCGCCTTGCCCGAGACGCGCGCGGCCGAACGAACCGACGTCGGCGTCGAGATGGACGCGGAGCGCATGCCGTTCTGCTCGGGCGGGCGGAGGGATGCGCCATCGGGGTGGCCGGGGTCGCGCTCGACGGGAAGGCGCATCCCGCCGACGAGACCTCTTGCGGCTGCTCGCCCTCAGGTGTCGTCACCCACTTCGTGAACGACGCCATCGCGCGGTAGCAGTACTTGGCGGGCGTCGTGAACGAGAAAAGCGGGAGGTCGTGGCAGACCTCGTCGTAGATCTGCAGGTGGACCTGCGGGCGTGCATCGCAGCGTCAGCTTCTCATCTGCATAAGCAAGCGGGACGAAGAGAACGGAAAGGGCCGCACCTTGGTCGGCGGGAACGACTTGGCCTTCTCGGCGCGCTCCTCGTTCTGCTTGAGGATGCCCTCGCGCACTGGGTACCGGTCGGGATGCGCTGCGCGGTGCGCCATCTGCGAGCGAGCTCGTCAGTATTGCGGGATGCAGGAGAGGAGCGAGAGATGCGCACGAAGATGATCTCGTCGCGGAGGACCTCCTTGTCGCCGCCCATCACGTACAGCGGCGGCAGTCCCCCAAGCTCGGCTGCCAGATGGGGCTGACGAAAGGGTAGACGAGCTGCGCGCGCGGTAGTCGTCAGCCGCGTCTCGCGCGAAGGTGTAAGGACGAGCGCGGCTCACCTGCTCGTTCGTCGCGTACAGCTGGATCTGGTCGACGAGCTCGACCTCCTCGCCATCAACCTTGACCTTGATGACGTGCGCCACCTCAGCCTTGTTCTGCTCGCCGTCCGTGCTGGTCTTCTCGCCCGTGCCCTGCCCGTCCGTGCCCGTCTGCTCCGCCCGCTGCGGGTCATGGTCCGGCAGCTTCTCGACTGCATCGGCGAGCTGATGCGCCTTGTTGTGCGTCGCGAGCGTGCCGAAGCGGTGTCCGTGCCGCTCGGCGGACCCGACCGTTGGGTTCGCGCCTGTGTCGGACGAGGACGAGCCGTGCCGGAAATCGTGCGCGGCGCGCTTGAGGCCGGAGAGGGAGGTCGACTGCGCGGCGCGCGGAACTCGGGCGGAGGAGGCGGCCACAGGGTCGAGGCTTGAAGATGCTGAAGCCGTACGGGGCTGCGCAGGAACGGACAGTCAGCTCGGGAGGGCGGAGCAAAGGAAGCGCAACGCACGTGGGATGTCGGTCTTGGTATTCTGGAGGACGGAGGGGAAGCTATGCGTAAGGTCTGCGGGAGGTCTCGTCAGCTCGCGTCCCGGAGAAAGGAGGGGGCGAGCCCGACGTACCGCCCCAAGGCGAGATGAGCATGGCTCCTGCAGGCATCGGCAGGCCGGTGTCGCGAAGAAGGCACAGCAGAGAGAGAGCGAGGTTCCCGCCCGCAGAGTCACCGCAGATCGTGAGCCGCGCCGGGTCAACGGGGCGGTGCTTCGCTTCGGGCGGCGGCTGGATGAGGTAGAGGTACGCCGCGAGACAGTCGTGCACTGCAAAGGAAGGAGTGAGCAACGCGCGATAGATGGCGGAAGGCAGTAACGTACGAGCGCAGGGAAGGGAACTGCGGCGAAAGTCGGTAGTCGATCGAGAAGACGCGGCCGCCTGTCTTGCGGGCGAGCCGCCAGTACCAGTAGCGGTGCGTGTTGGTGCTGCCAAAGAAGTGCGCGCCGCCATGAACCGTGAATGGCGAGCGTGACGGGCATGTCGTCGAGGTCGGGCGTCCAGGCGTCCTCCTCGTGGTGGTGCGTCGACGTGCGCTCGAGGTAGCTCTCGCCGCCGTGCGTGCGCCGCTGCGCGCTCGCCGCGCGACGCTGATTCGCGCCTTCTGCGTCTTCTTCGGACCCTGAGAGCGACGAATACGAAGTCGCCCGCGACCTCGCCTTGCCCTCCTCGCGCCTGCGGCGGGCGTCCGCGCGCCCCTCCTCCTTTAGCTGCCGTAAGCGCTCTTCGAGACGCTCTGCGTCCTCCTCCTTCCCCTTGCCCTTGCCGCGCCCGCCGGCCTTGCGAGCCTTGGCCTCGGCCTCGAGCCCCTCCCAGTCCCGCTTGAGGCTGATCCACTCGCCGCAAACGCCGCTCTCGGGGTGCGACGTCCGCTGCCACCACTCCCGGCCGCCAACAACGTGCTCGATGTCCTCCTCGCCGAGCCCAGCGATGAGGTATTTGCCCGCCTCGAGGCGGGTCGAGAGCGGGACGGTCACGCGGATCACGCGGACCCAGAACGGCGCGGGGACGAAGTTGTTGCCGAACGCCTGTGTCTCCTCGACAGTGTGCATCGACGCCTTCTCGAACTGCGCGCAGGAGATCGGCAGGTCAGCGAGGGGTGGGGCACCGTCAGGAGGTAAGCGAGGCGACGCACGAACTTCTTCATGACGTTGAAAGCCTCATCGTAGAGCAAGCTCTCCCTCGCCTTGCTGCGCGGGCGCAACCGAAGCTCGGGTCAGCGCATCGGCCTGCGGAGTGCACCGTCCGCACGGCTCCACCTCGCCGAGGGAACGGGTGACAAGAACGCACGTCTCGCTGGAGATCTTCTTGCGGCTGGTGTAGTGCTTGACGAAGGTCTTGCCGATGGTCGAAAGGCTCGAAAGCGTGAGGGTGAGCGTGTTGAGCGGGAAGAGCGCGTCCGAGAGCGACATCCGGGGCGGAAGGCGATGGGCCGCAGCGGGGCGCGGCGGTTGCGGCGGTCTAGGTAGTACGCAGATAGGGGGAGACTCAGGCGGGTGCTCAGGCTAGCGCGCGGGCATGGAGGCGAGGCGGAGGAGCGCGAGGGAGCCGGCGGGGTCGGCAAGCTGATGAAAGGGCAACGGCTCCGTCTCGCTTGAGGAAAGCGAACAACGTGCGTACGGACGAGGGTGTCTTTGCAGGCACAGCTATACCAGGAGCAACACGAACGGAGACGATAAGAGGGTGTAGCGAGACGGGGACCTTCTACAACAGCGCCTTCGCCTCCTTACTGATCAGCCGGGGCTGCGCACCGAGGCCGTTGCCGACTGCAGGAAAGACCGGCGAGTCAGTGCACGGACGAGAAGAGGCAGCGGCCGAGCAAGGATAGCGAGTATCGCGTTCGAGCGGAGGCAACGGCGAGACGAGGCGACGGCGACGACCGCCGCGGCGTGTACCCGTACCATCGGGAAAGTGAAAAGTGAGGAGAGGGAGACGCACCGCCAGCGAGCGGCTCGTAGTTCGCGCGCGCGAGGTAGTCCGGCGTGCCCTCGACGATGCGGTTGCCGAGGGCGGAGGTGTCGATCTGCGAGCCGGCATTATTCAGTGACTCCAATCTCGTGCAGTAGAGACGACGGGAGAGCGCACCATGTCGGGCGTGATGTCCTTGATGGTTGGCGCGCCGATGAGGCGCATGTTCATCTCCATCTCGTCCTTGAGGATCTGGATCGCGCGGACGACACCCTCGTGCCCGTACGCCGAGTAGGCGTCTGTGGGAAGGCACCCAACTGTCAGTGCTTTGCGAGTATGGGGAGGAGAGAAAGCGGGCGCACACAGGAAGGGCCGGCCGATGCCGACTGCCGTCGCGCCGAGCGCAATCGCCTTGAGCACGTCTCCAGCACGACGGACACCGCCGTCGATGCTGCGAGAGTGGACGAGGTCAGCAAGAAGCACGACGAGCGAAGACGCGGGCGGACGCACTAGACCTCGAAGCCGTTCTTCAGAAGGTCGCGCTTGCGCAGCTCGCGCATGACTTCCTCGAGGATCTCGATTCCGGAACGCGCGAAGTCGAGCTGACGGCCTGTGAGTCAGATCAAGCGTCAGCGTCGGTTCGGCGGGGAAGGGAACGAGGCGCGAGCTCCGCGTCAAGGTGGGAAGGGTGGGGGAGAGAGCGAGAGCAAGGGGACGTACCGCCGTGGTTACTCAGCACAACACCCGCGAGCCCCTGCTCCGCTGCCATGACGGCGTCCTCCCACCGCTGCACACCCTTGAGGATGATGGGCATCTTGGTGATCGACTTGAACCAGGGGATGTCCTGCGCGCATTCCGTGATCAGCACCCGCAAGCAGCACGGAAGGGCAAGCGAGTGTAGCGCACCTTCCACGACAAGCTCGGGTCGATGAACGACGAGATGGCGCGCGCGGCGCCCTGCGACTTGTCGACCGACTCGCCCTGCGTCCGCTGGACGTTGGACCCCTCGTCGGCAAACTTCTGCCGCATGTCCTTCTCGCGGCGACCCAGTTGCGGCGCGTCGACCGTGATGAAGAGACCCTTGATTCCGCGCTTCTCGGCGTGCCTGCAAGTACGAGCGGGTCAGGCCTGCTGCGGGATGGGGAGGGGCGAAGGCGGGACGCACTGCACGATCTTGCGCGTGATCTCGCGGTCCTTGTTGACGTAGAGCTGCATGAACTGGACCTGGCCCGGCTTGGCGGCGTCGACAATCTCGTCGAAGGAGCAGGATGCGAGGGTGGGGATCATCTGCAGCGTGAGCGGATCCGATGTCAGCAGGAGAGCTCTTTGAACAGTGAGCGCGGCGGAAGCGCACTTGGATGACCCCCTGCTCCGCGCCGGCCCACGTCAAGTTCTTCTCGCCTTCGGGGTGACCCAGCTTGCCGAGCGCAGTTGCGGTGATGTAGACGGCTGCGGAGCGCGGAAGGTCAGCAACGTGTTGTGCGACCATGAGGTTGGAGACGAACGAAGAGACGTCTGCGCAAGAGAGGCGTCAGGAACGAAGTCAGTCGCGCCAGGAGAAGGAGGGCGCACCTTGTGCCCGAGGATCGTCGAGCTGAAGTCGATCTTCTCGACGTCGCGCAAGATGGCGGGGCGGAACCAGATGCGCTGGTACGCGTTGCGGTTCTCGCGCATCGTGATCTCGTCGTCCGCGCCGGAAGAGTCTGCGTCGGGTCGAGAAGGTCAGGTCGCGCGCTTGAGTGAGCGATGCGCGCGACGCTTCGCCCGCTCGCTCAGAGGGACAAAAGACTTACAGTAAGCCCATGCTGCAGTCGGAAGCACCGACTTCGCCACGGCCTGCGAAGAAGCACTCCCACCGTTAGCGCTCCTCGCGGAGAATAGCGGGATAGGCGCGCGCACCTCAAAGTCGTATAGACTCAAGCACTCGTCCATGTCCGGCTTGGACTCTACGCGGTTCTTGCGGTCCTTCTCCTCCTGCGTCTCCTCCTTGGCGACAATCTTCATCCCAGAGAGGTCGACCGGGCCCAGGTGCTTGTCCTTGGGCAGGTACTGCTCGAGCGTACCGGGCGGGTGGATCGGCTCACTGCGAGTAGGCGTCCGGTCAGCTCTGTCGGTCGGGAAGAGCGGCGATACGCTGGAGAACGCACTAGGCCTGCGAAACGAAGAGGAGGAGATGAAGGTCAGCAGACGTTCAACCGCACCGGGGAGAGCGCGGGTACAGCTCGGTCCCCTCTTCGCGCTCTTGAGCGCCTTCGAAGCGTAGCAGCTCTGCCCGTGGCGAGGAGGAGCGGAAGTGGGATCCGGAGGGAACGCACCTCGGTGGCATCCTTGCCCGCGTACTTCAGCAGGATCGCCTTGCCGCCAGGGTGCTCCGGCGCGAACTGCACGCGCGGTGGTCAGCCCAGGGTACGAGATAGCGTGGCGAAGGTGGAGGCGAAGGCGAACCTCTGTGAGATCGTACGCGCTGCCCTTGACGATGAGCCAGAGCGAGTCTGCGCTGGCGTGCTGAGCGACTTCAGAGTGGTGGAGCATGGCGGGCAGAGTGTGCGCGGAGTGCAGCAAGGCAACGAGTGAGAAGCGCGAGAATGGGCGACTTTCCCCATTGCACCCCACCTCTCCGCCCTCCGCGTCGAGAGCCCCGCGCCGCCGGCACGCGCGCGGACCGGAATCGCCCGCGAAAATGTCCAGCGCGCTTCTATGCAACGACGTCGCTCTACAGCCTGCCAGCAACCTCGACCGGGGTATCCGCGCCGCCCGCCGCGGGGGACGGCAGCGCACTCGCCACCTCCACGCCCTTGCCGTCCTCGCCAAACGCCTCGATGTACGCCTGGAAGAACTTGCGCCAGCTCGCCTTGCTCGGCGTGTGGTGGCCTGCAAGACGAAGAGACGTCAGTACGAGACGGAGAGGGAGAACCCGGGCAACGCACCGCCGTCGTGCCATTCGACCCGCGCAGCCTCGAACGCCTCTGTGAGCGGCACCGACCGTTCTGCGGACGGCCAAAGGGTCAGAAGTGTGTCAAGGATGGGTATGGGAGGAAGCGGTCGAACCCTCGCCGACGATGGTGTCGCCCTGCGGTCGATAGACGAGAGGTAAGGCAGGCATCGAGGTGGAGAAGGAAGGCGAGAACAGCGACGCACCCTGCCGAGAACATGCAACGTTGGTGTCTTCAACTTGCTGTCGAAGTAGGCGCTCGCACGCGGATCCAGCGGGAAGAAGCCGGCGGAGAGAATGGCAAACTTGAACGGCGCAGGTGGCCACTGCACCTGCGGGTTCTCGCTCGGCGCGGCGAAGATCGGGTCGAGGGACGGCCGCTCGACGAGCGCCGTCAAGATAGCGCCGCACGCCGCGCCTTGGCTGAAGCCGAACACGCCGTCGAACGGGCCCTGCGTCTCGAGGATGTTGCGCAGGTAGTGGAGCGTCTCATCGAACTTGATGAACTTGCGGTACTGCCCGTCCTGCGTCTCGGCGAACCACCAGGCTTTCGGGGTGTCTGCGTCCGACGTCGGTGCGGCGGAAGCGTCCGAGTCGAACTTGTTCTTAAAGTCGGCGGGGTCCGTCGGCATGTCGACGACGTGCGGCGGGTCGACAAAGATGAGCTCGGCCGAGTCCTTGAGTGCTCGCCGCAGCGCACCGATGCGACCGCCTGCGGGCAGAGGTCAACCTGGTCAGTACTGGCGACTGAGCAAGGCGACTCGGCGGCAAGAAGGCGCTCCGAGTGCGAGCGGTCGCAGTTCCCAGCCGCGGAGACCGTGGACGCACTAAAGATGGCGGCGTTCTGCGTGTAGCCCGGGAGCATGAGGATGCGCGGGACCATCTTGACGACCGAAACGGCGTGCGAGGGAGACGAGGGAGACGAGGCGGTCGAGGCGAGTGGGAGCGATGCGAGCGGGCGAGTCCCAGTCTGTAGAATCCAGGTAGCGGCGGGATGCGTGCAGAGCGACCAGGCGAGCGAGTGCACGGGTCGGGAGGAGGAGAAAGCCGCGATCTCCTCTCTGCGGCGGTGCCGCGGAGATGGGTGGCCCCTGTCTTCTCATCAGTTTCTGCTGCCCGGGGTCGCTCTTCTCCTCGTTCGTGGACTTGCTGAAAGCTGTGCGCCTGCTGTGCGCCCCGTCGGTGCGCGTCAATAAAGCGCCCGCAGCTGCAGGAGGACGAGGGGGCTGGACTCTGGGAGGTCGACCTTCCCTTCTCGGCGCAGAGGCTGGCTGGTTTCCCTCTCGACTCGTGTTCCGCGCGCCCGCGCCCGCCCAGCCAGCCTTGCCCGCTCGACTGCTCTCGCGCCCGCCCGCCCCGCCCCGCCAGCCTCCGCGCCGCCTCCCTCCCTCCTCCTCGTCGTCTCTCCCAGCCTCGACGCCGGCTCCCGCACGCTCGCTGCTGCTCCGCCGTCCCCGCTGCGTCGTCACTCGCTCGCCTGCGCAGCCGCCCCACCCACCTTCGACCCGCCAGCCGTTCCCAGGCTAGTCGCTCCTCCCCTCGGCCCGCACCACCCCCTCGTCGCCCCCACCAACCCGCCCAGATGGGTCTGCTCTCGCGCAAGAAGACGGAGCCCAAGCAGGCAGCGGCGCCGCCCGCAATCTCGGGCCCGCTGCCTTCTGCCACGCCGCCCGCGATCTCGACGACCGACTACAGCAAGAAGTACCCCGCTTCGACGGGCAGCTACGGTAGCGGCTACAACGGCCAGCAGCAGCAGCAGCCGTCCGGCCTACCCAGCCCGCCGCGCAGCCCCGTGGAAGCAGGTTGTGCGTTCCCCTCTCCCGCCTCTCCTGGCTCCACATCCGAATCTGACGTCTTTGCCTCTCCTTCCCGTCTTACCGCACGCAGATGCGCACCAGCAGCACAGCACCGCGCCGTCGTACAGCTCGCACCAGTCGGGCCACCGCCCGCAGAACTCGACCTCGCGCGGCGCGGGGTACGGCGGGCAGGACTACGGCTACCAGGGCCAGCAGCCGTCGCAGAAGCTGGCCGTGCGGGACGAGCAGTACGGCGGCAATGGCAACGGCTACCAGGACCACCGCGGGTACGACGACGTGCAGGGCAAGATGGGCAACCTCGGGATCAACAATGCGCGCGGCGGGGACCAGATGAGCGTCGACGATGCGGACATGGCGGACGGCTCCGGCGGGCAGTACGGCTCGTCGTCGCAACATGGACATGGCGGCGGGTACCAGGAATCGCGGGCCGCGCCGCAGTCGGCCACATCGCGCCACCAGCAGCAGGCGTCGTCAGGCGGGTACGGGCACCAGTCGCACGCGTCGCGGCAGCTCGCACGGCAGCCCGAACCGACGCCCGTCGTCGTGCTCTCCCCGACGCCGTCGCAGGGCTCGTCCGCGTCGCGCAAGACCTCGTCACGCTACAGCCTGGGCGATTTCACCTTCATCCGGACGCTCGGCACCGGCTCGTTCGGCCGCGTCCATCTCGTCCGGTCACAGCACAACCAGCGGTCGTACGCGATCAAGGTGTTGTCGAAGGAGCGCGTCGTCAAGATGAAGCAGGTCGAGCACACCAACTCGGAGCGCGAGATGCTCGAGCGCGTGCGGCACCCGTTCCTCGTCAACCTCTGGGGCACGTTCAAAGACTCGAAGAATCTGTACATGGTGATGGACTTTGTCGCGGGCGGCGAGCTCTTCTCCCTCCTCCGCAAGAGCCAGGTGCGTCCCCCCGCTCCCCCTTGTGCAGCATTCTCGACCTCACACTGACCGCTTCGACGTCCCCACAGCGCTTCCCCGATCCCGTCGCCAAGTTCTTCGCGGCCGAAGTCGCCCTCGCGCTCGACTACCTCCACTCCCTCGACATCATCTACCGCGACCTTAAACCCGAAAACATCCTCCTCGGCGCAGACGGTCACGTCAAGATCACCGACTTTGGCTTTGCGAAGCACGTCCCCGACATCACCTGGACCCTCTGCGGTGCGTCCGCTTGCGGCTCTCCGGCCCTTCGCGAGCAAGGCTGACTTGCTTCCTCCGTGCCTACAGGTACTCCCGACTACCTTGCGCCCGAGATCGTCCAGTCACGCGGCTACAACAAGAGCGTCGACTGGTACGCGCTCGGCGTGCTCATGTTCGAAATGCTCGTGCGTCCTGCACCTCTCCACTTCGCGAGATGCTGGACTGACCCGCTTCGCCCAACTCCAGGCCGGCTACCCGCCCTTCTTCACCGAGGACTCGAACCCGATGCGGCTGTACGAGAAGATCATCGCGGGCAAGATCCGCTACCCCGCCTACTTCACGCCCGAGGCGAAGGACCTGCTCAAGTCGCTCCTGACGAACGACATCACCAAGCGGTTCGGCAACTTGGCGAACGGCTCGCGCGACATCTTTGGCCATGTTTGGTTCCAGGAGGTCGACTGGGAGCGCCTCTACCGCAAGGAGATCCCGGCCCCGTACGTCCCGAAGGTCGACGGCGACTGGGACGCGAGCAACTTCGACGCCTACCCGGTGCGTCTCGTCTCTCTCCTTCGCGAGTACTTGATCGACGGATTTACTGACCCGCCTCTCCGTCTGCAGAGGTAGACCTCAGCGAGTACGGCTCGACGGGCCCGGATCCCCACGGCCACCTCTTCCCTCTGTTCTAATCTGCCGTCATTCCCCCCGCTCACTCGTCACACCTCACATGCTCGTATTTACGCATTCCATCAACCTCGCTGCGCTGCTGGCTGGCGTCGCGCCCCACCTCCATCCCCTCACAGTCCCGCCCGAGTCGTCCGTCCCTCTCTCATCCACCCAGCCTCTTTATTGCCCTTATCGCCTTTGTAGCATCTTCGTGGAGTGCAGTAACACCTGGCAGACGTGTTGTCCCGGCTTGGCGCGAGCGGGAGCACGCAGTGCACGCGCGAGGAGCTGCTTCGCATCATGCATCAGTGGGCTCGTCCCCCTCGCATCGTCTTCTCGCTTCGGACTTTCAAGCTACTGCGCGCCGTAGAATGCAAGGGAGTGCAGCGCACGCCACGCTGGGCTGCTTCTGCTCCAAGCGCAACGTGCCGCGCATCTCGTCCTCCTCAACCTCTCGCGCACATCGCTGTTATGGCCCGGCAGGTCGAGTGACTCGACAGCGCGGCCTGCCTACTGCTTTCGGGTGCGGGGAATGCTACCAGCAGCCCCTGCGACGCTGCTCTTCTGCCTTGCAGGCTGCGGCAGCGGGCGACCTTCCGTCGCGCGTGCGTTGTGACGAAGGGCCTGGGGAACGTCGCGCTGCATGGCAGGCTCCACAGAAGTCCGTACAGAGCCCACAGAGCCCTGCGGCCTCCCTCGCTGCGCTGCGACGGGGGCGGGGTCTGGCGGCGGTTCGACCGGAACTCCTTATCGCGCGTCTCGCTCCCGACGCTTCGCGGATCTCGGAGGACGGCTTGCGGTCCATGACCTCAACAAAGGCCCAGCCCTCGCAGTGATTGCACAAACGGCCTTCCTCCGCAGTGCCTCCCCTTGTCAAGAGACCTTCGGAAGCTACCCCAGCCTCGCTTTCTCCGACGAGCCGAGTGCGGAACTGCAATCGGGAAGGCTCCTGCATGGCGGGCGCCCCGTATCGCTGTCCAGGCTCTTCATCGCCGCGCTTCCTGGCTTCCTTCTCTCCTCTATCCTCTATCGCCAGCGCTCCACGCCCTCCCCCTTCTTCACACATCTCTCACCACACGCCGACACACACACCGCGACTCACCTACCTATGCAGGTGCTCAAGAAGTACGTCCAGTCGTCCATCGCCCCCTCGATCCGTCCCTGACTTGACTCCCCCTTCGCGTCCTCCCGTTCCCGCTTCGCAGGCTCGACAACCTTCTCAAGGTCGAACAGGAGGCAGGATGGAAGGGAAAGGGAGCGGAGCGGTGGTCGAACAAGGGTACGCTACCCCGCTCTCACCGAGCGAACTCGGCTGACCCGCGCTGTCTCGACTACAGATCTTGACCCCGTTCCCCTCGAGAAGCGGACGTGGGGCATGGGCTCCATCATCTCATACTGGACGTCCGACCAGTTCTCGCCGGCGTCGTGGTCGCTCGGGGCCTCTCTCATCGCAATGGGCCTCACCGCGCGCGAAGCCATCCCCATCACCTTCTTCGGCTTCTTCCTCTGCGGTATCATCATCGCCGTGAACGGGCGCATCGGCGCGAGCACCCACTGCTCCTTCCCCGTCCTTGTCCGCGCCTCGTTGGGCATGTGGGGGTCGTTCCCGGCCATTCTCGTCCGCTGCATCCTCTCGCTGCTCTGGGTGAGTTCACCTTCCTGGCCGCCCTCCTCCTCTCGACGACACTGACCAATCCCTCCTACAGCTCGCCATCAGACCTACCTCGCAGGGTCCATGACGGCTCAGCTCCTCGGCGCGATCTGGCCCTCGTGCGTCACCCCTCGCGCTCCTCCCCCACTGCCCATGCAGCACAGGCTAACGTCCGCTCTGACAGGTACCTCCGCATCGAGAACACCTTGCCCGAGGACCTCGGCATCACGACCCAGCAGCTCGTCGGGTTCATCCTTTACTGGCTCGTGCAGACGCCCGGTACGTCGCAATGCCTCCCTCCCCCCATCTCGAGGCTAACTCTCTCGTCTTCGCACAGTGTCGTGCATCCCGGTGCACAAGATCCGCATGCTGTTCCTCATCAAGGTCCGCCGCCCTTTCCTTCGCCCCCGCGACACTAGCGAGACTGACAGTCGCTTCCGCAGGCCATCATCTGTCCCATCGGCTACTCGGCCATCTGCTTCTGGGCGCTGGCCGTCACCAAGGGGCACGCCCCGTCGCTCGACGGGCCGTTCGACGGCTCGCTCGCTCCGCATGGCAGCAAGGTCGTCGCCGTCTTCATGGGCCTCAACTCGATCGGCGGCCTGTACTCGACTGTGCAGGTCAACATCCCCGGTATGTTCCGCTCTCCCGGCTGCAGGTGGCAGAGTGCTGGACGCTGACCTTCCTATCCCGCCTAGACTTTACCCGCTTCTCCAAGTCCTCCAAGTCCATCATCTACCAGATCCTCATCGTCCCCGTCACCGGCACCTGGCCCGTCGCCTGCGGCGTCATCTCGACCGCCGCTGCCGCCAAGCTTTACGGCGTCGAGGCGTGGGACGCGGCGACGCTCGTCTCGCTCTTTGGCCAGGATTCGGCGGGCCGCGCGGCGCGCTTTTTCGCCGCCCTCATGTTCCTGTTCTCGACTCTCGGCGTCAACATTTCGGGTGCGTTGTCCTCGCCGGCTCTACATACGAGCGCCCCGCTGACTACCTCCGCCTCCACCCACATAGCCAACTCGATCTCCTTCGCGACCGACTTGACCGCCCTCCTCCCGCGCTACCTCACCATCCTCCGCTCGACCATCCTCGCCGGCATCCTCGCCATCGCCATCTGCCCATGGAAGGTCGTCAACGGCTCGGCTGTGCGTTTCTTCCGCTCCTCCTGCTGCCGGGGCGAAGCTGACCCTTTCTCCTTCCTCCTGACTCTCCCACGTCCTCCCCGCACTCCCCTCTTCCGAACGACAGTCGTTCTACAACTTCCTCCAGAGCTACAGCGTCATCCTTGGCCCGCTCGCGTGCATCATCTTCACCGACTTCTACCTCGTCCGCCGCGGCAAGGTCGACATCCGGAACCTGTACTCGCCGACGGGCCCCTACGCTTACACCTGGGGCATCAACTGGCGCGGGTACGCCGCCTGGCTCGGGGCCGTCGCGCCCAACCTGCCCGGCCTCGCGCACGCCATCACGCCCTCGCTCCCGGACAAGGGCTGGGAGGTCTACACCTTTGGCTGGGGGCTCGGCTGCGTCCTCGCCATCGTGCTGTACTACGGCATCTGCTGGGTCTTCCCGCCCCGCGGGTCGTTCACCCCCGTTGCCGTGTACGAGATCGACGAGGTCTTCGACGAGGCTTCGGCGTCGGCCGAGGCCGAGGGCGACGACGTCGAGAAGAAGTCGGGCGCGTCGGGCGAGGTCATCGCCGTCTAGATGGAGGACAAGTCTGCGAGGGGTAGAAGGGCGCCTGAGGGACGGCGGAAATGGTCTTGTGGAGGGTGAAGTTCGGGTCTTCTTCGTTGTTTCCGCTTGCTAGACGTGTTCGTGTGTAGCTCCCATGATCCGTGCATTCCGGTCTGTTCCAATCTCCTCATCGCTTCGAGGATAGTGCGCGAGAACCTTCAGGGAAGGACAGGAGGGGTCGGCTGTCCGGGCACGCGGAGGCGAGAAAGCCCATGAGGCGAAGCAGCGCAGCCAACGAGACATGACAAGGACGGCGCACTGCGTTACTTCTGTTCGTCTGTACAGAGGGAGTAGCTACAGGAACCTGCGAAAGTAGCCAAGTCAGCGGGGAGAGGGGGGGCGCAGCGGCGAGCGCAACTCTGCCTCGGTGGACCGCCGGGACGCACCCTTCACCGCGCACCGATCCCCACGCTCCTCAGCAGGCTCGGTCGCCCGCTCCCCCTCGCCTTGGCCGCTAGCCGCCCCTTGTTCCAATCCCAGACCGCGCCGAGGTAGAAGCCCGCGACGCCCCACAGCACGCCCTGCAGCAGCGGGAAGATGACCTGCGTGCGAGACCATGGTCAGCACGTTCTCGAGAAAGCAGAGGGAAGCGAATGCACCTGATCCCGCAGGAGGACGTAGGTGACCTTGCTCCACTCGATTCGCAACGGCGCCATGAAGACGTCGCTCGGCCCCTCGCCCGCGGCGCCGCCTTCCGCCGTCAAGTTCGCGGACGCCAGCGCTCCCTTCTCCGCCGCCGCGAGCCGGCCCTTCTTCTCCCCCGCACCGGAAGCCGCCTCGCCGCCCCCGTCTGCGCGATGGAGGAACGGTCGGATGGACGCGAGAACGCCCTGTTCGAAGCGGAGGTCGGGGATGGGCGGTACAGGTACGCGCTCGCGGCGGTGGTCGTCCTCGTCGTCGGAGCTCGCGTCGTCGTCCGCGTCGAGGGAGTCGGCCCGTCTCCTGCGGGGGCGGGATGCGCGGTCCTGCTCTGCGAGGTGGCCGCTGAGGGCGTGGAGGGGCGAGACCGAGTTGTAGACGGCCTGCCCGGTCTTGGGATCGTCCGTCCTGTGCAGTCCCGGGATGTGAGAAGGGTCGAGGGTCCTGCGAGCGATGAGGATGGCGGGGCGGCGTCAGCGCGCGCTTCGAGTGCGGAGGAGCAGCTGGAGAGGCGCACGTCATCCTGGCTGAGCTAATGGACACCCAGAGAGTGCAGCAGGCGAGAAGGAGGGAAGACGCGTGTGGGGAGCATCGCCTCCGCCGCCGAGGACGACGCGCCTCTCGCGCTCCGACCTCGCGCGGCTGCAGAGCGAGTCCTCGGGACGAAGAGCGATATGCGCGCTCGCACCGCAGCACCCCTCGCTTTCCTCGCCGGCGCAGCCCTCGCGCTTCCCCTCGCCCCCCGCCAAGACGCCAGGCTCCCCTACGTCGGAGCACCGCCAGGCGACCTCTTCGTCTCCGCCGGCGAGCTCCAGTGCGAGCTCCTGCGCATCACGTACGGCGGAGGAGAGGGCCCGCCCTACTCGATCAACTTTGTCAAGCCGCCGCCCTCGCACAACGCCTCGCTCGACGATGTCGAGGTCCTCGAACGGTTAGGCGTTCTCGGCATGCCCGGCTTCACCTGGTTCGACCTCGACTCGGCGGCGAACCTCACCGCGGGAGAGGCGGTCGCGCTGCAGATCGTCGACCGGACAGGGCAGGCGGGATACTCGGTGAATCGGCATGGTGCGCTGTTGTCTCCCTCGCCCTTGCCTGCTCTCCTGCTGATCTTTCTACTCGCACAGTACGAGAAGCGCGGTTGAACGAGTACTGCCAGTGCGCCGCGCATCCTCCGCCATCTCCATGTCCTCAGCAAGACTGACCCGTCCCTCACTTGCCTCACCCAGTCTCCCCGGCTCCTTCTGGCCCCCGTCGCGCTGGGACGGCACCCACTTCAGCATCATGCTCCTCGCCATCTTCCTCGGCATCCCCTTCGCATGGGGCTTCCTCTCCTCCTTCAAGCAGGAATGGTCCAAAGCGCGCGCCGCCGCGCGCCTCCGCGCCCTCGAGGCCTCCTCCTCTTCGGGCGGCGGCGCGGGTGACGTCCCGCTTCAGGACCGCAGCGGCGAGACGACGCACGTGCTCGGCGACGGGGACGACGATGAGCGTACCTCGCTCGAGGATGAGGACCGGCCGCTGCTTCGAGCGGATGGGAGCGCGCAGGAGCCGCCACCCGAGTCGGCGCCGCCGGGGTACGAGGAGGCAATCAAGGAGGATACGCCAGGGAGACGGAGCGGGGAGGAGGCGAGAGTCTAGGGGCTGTACCTGCCGGCGGTGTATTGTTCTCGTCTTTTCCGGTCCTCGCGCTCGTCGTGGAGCTCTTTTCCGGCGATTGGTTGAGCCATTGGACGTGGAGGAAGCCTAAGAACACGTTGCAACCGGGCTAGACACGAAATACTGACGAGGCTGGGTACAGCAGAAGAGAGAGGAGGGCAACCGAGAGCGGGCTACCCGCCCACGTGGGCGCCCTTCGAGTATGGATATAGGAGTATCGTCTACGAGTCTGCACCTTCGAGCCAACACGGGATGCGAGAAAGCCATCCCGCCGGCGGCGTCTACTTGTCCTCGCCCTTAAGCGACCCTTGCCCGGACGACGAGCCGTGCCCCGCCGTCGTACTCGAGGAAGAGCGGCGCCGCGCCAAATTTGCGCGTTGGCGTCTCGGCATCGAACAGCTCGTCGATCTGCTCGAGCGTGAGGCCTGCGACGAAGGTAGGGAAGAGTCAGCGCGGGCGGAGGGAGAGGAGATGGGGGAAGGGAGCGCACCCTTCATCTCCGGGACGAAGAAGTAGACAAATGGGATTGACGCCCAGGTGAACGCCGCCCAGATGAAACCGATCGATGCGCCGATATTGCCGTAGCCCGGGTCCTGGATGTAAGGCGCGACGAGCGTGATGATGCTGCGCGGGTGTGGGTGAGCGTGGTCAGACGGGGTGACGGCGCGCAAGAGCGGGAGAGGACATACAGAGAGGTGCCGAACGCGGAGAAGGTCGCGACGGACAGCGTGGGCTCTGCGCACGCGCGGAGCAGATCTCGGAGCAAGTGATCCAGACGAGGGCGACCAGACGAGGCCGAAGCAGAAGTACCTGCAGAGTCAGAGGAGCTGTCAGTAAAACCACACAAGAGAGAGGTAGGGACGGGAAGGGCTCGACGCACCAGATGAACACCATCGCGAGCGCGGCCTTCTGCGCGCTCGGCGTGATCGCGTCGCCGTAGCCGACGTTGATGGCGCAGGTGATGGTGAGGCAGAGCGCGCACGCGAGGCGCCGTACATGAGGAGGGGGCGGCGGCCGAAGCGGTCTGGGAGGTAGAATGAGCAAAGGATCGCGGCAAGGTACAGGCAGCTGCGAGCGGCGGGCAGAGATAGTCAGGAAGGCAGCGCGTCGAGGTGCGAGGCGGGTGACGCACTAGAGCGCCATGACAACCTTGAAGACGTCGGTCATTCCAAGCGCCATGAGGAAGAGGACGATGTACGAAGTCACTGTTGCGGTGCGGAGGCGGGTGAGCGGGAGGTACTCACGTGAGGCGAGTAGGCTGGAGCTCACTGTACGATGAGCCCTGCGCCTGCTGCAGGCACATCACGCCAATAGCAATGAGGGCGCGGCGGCGGTCGGAGCCCTTGAACAGCGCAAAGACCGACGGCTTCTGCAGGCTCTTCTCGTGCTCGAATGCAGCGTGGAGCGCGGCGACCTCCTCCTCCGCCGAATAACCCTCGATGCCGGCATTGAGGTACTCGAGGACTTGGCGCGCCTCGTCGTTGCGGCCGTTGAAGACGAGGAACCGCGGCGACTCGGGCATGAACCAGACGCCGCAGAGGAGGAGCGTTGGCGCGACGAACTGCAGTCCGATGCAGAGCTGCCACGAGAGGTCGTCCGTACGCGTGTTGAGCTTGTACACGGCGATGGTCGAGATGATCACGCCGACGATCTGGATTGTCTGGTACAGGTTCACAACGGCGCCGCGGTACTTGGCGGGCGCGAGCTCTGACTGGTACGTCGGGATGACGTTGGCGGCGATGCTGTGTGCGTCAAGAGGCGAGTCAGTACGTGCGAAGGGAGGCGACCTCGGCAAGGATGAGGAGCGACGGGAAGGAGGAAGCAGACGCACCCCATGGAAATCGAGTTGACGATCTTGCCCGCCACGAGCTGCCAGTACCGGTAGCCATTCACGCTCGCGGTGATCTGGATGACAATGCCGACGAGCGCGATGACCGCCATCAACTTGACGCCGAGCCGCCGTCCGCCGCAGCGTCCGATGGGCGTGGCGAGGGCGCATCCGATCATGATGCCGGCCATGCCGAGCGAGGTGCCCGCCGACTGCTCAGAGGCGGAGAGCGAGACGGTGATGGTGCCGTCCGCGCCGACGGTCTGCTTCGTGCCGAACGCGGCGTTGAAAGCAGGGACGCCGAGAAGCGTACCCCACCAGCCGTTGTCGATACCCTGTAGGCGAGGTGTGCATGACGGAGAAAGGCGGAAGGTAGAGCAGGAGACGACGAAGAACGAAGAACGGTGTCGCCTCCTCGCCGCCTTCCTTCAGGAGGGACGTACAAACATGGCTGCGCCTAGGGACGCAAAGATAGTGCTGAGGAGCACGCCGCGAGTGATGCGTTCGGCCGGCATGTCGGGCGGGAGGTTGCGATCGTGAAGGTGAGCGAGCGGGAGCGGAACGAGCCGCGGCGAGGTCGGGACGAGCGCTGGATCACGGTGCGTGAGGACCGGGAAAGGAAGAGGTAGCTGGCGTTGGACGAGTCGGTCGGTGTCGAGGAGGGAGACTGCGCGGAGCCGAGTGCGCCGAGGGGACGGGGGGGAGAGGAGAGGGAGAGCTAGCGGCGGAGAGTGCGTGGGAGACGGAGCGGGAGATAGCCAGGCGTGTGCGGGGCCGTCGTTCCGTGCGCTGCGACTGGCCCGCACATTGCGGGCGAGCTGGGAGGAAACCGCGGGCGAGAAGCGATGGGGCGGAGGGGAACCCCCCGGTTCGACTCCCCCGCCCTCGTCGACCCCGATCACGTGCACTGCTCGTCTGAAGCCGTGGGCAGCGCGTGCCTCGTCGGCCGGTCAGCCCGTGGCGCCCCGGACTTTCGGCTCCTTGCTCTGCGTTTGTTCCGACGGCGCGCCTGATGAGAATCGCCCGGACCGCTTATCTCGCCTGGCCAGACGCCGTGCTGGGACGAGTGCTTGCGTCTCTTGCTCTCTCTCCTGCTCCACACGCTGCCCACCACCCGCACACGCCGCTGCTCGCACCCCTCCTATCGACCCGGGCTCACCTCTTTCCTCGACACTACACGCCCACCAGCACCTCTGCTCTCGCCATGTCCACCGACGATGTCAAGCTCGACGTGCGCTGGATGGAGCGCGACTTTGTCGGCTACGGCGAGCACCCGCCCAACCCGCAGTGGCCCGGCAACGCCAAGGTCGCGGTCAACTTCGTCCTTAACTACGAGGAGGGCGGCGAGCGCAGTGTGGAAGACGGCGACCCGCACGCCGAGACGGTCCTGCACGAGTTCGGCAACCTCCTGACGGTCACGCCCGGCGCGCGCGACCCTGCGACCGAGGTGCATATTCCTCCCTCGCTTTACCCCTCCACCTCCTCGCCTCCTCCCTCGCTTCAATCCTCCTCCTCTTCGCCCACTCTTCCCCTTCCATGACATCGGCGCTCCCTTCACGGCGAAGATACGCGCGCTGACCACTTCGACGCCCTCTACAGTCGCAGTTCCTCTATGGCTCCCGTGTCGCGACCTGGCGGATCCTCAGCCTCTTCAAGAAGCACGCGATTCCGATCACCTTCTATGCCGTCGGCCAGGCTTTCGAGCGCAACCCGCAGATCGTCAAGCGTGCGCTTGACGACGGACACGAGAGTGCGCTTCACCCTCCCCTCTTTTTACCGCCGGACATTCTCGCTGACCAGTAGCGCCCGCTTCAGTCGCCTCGCATTGCCAGCGCTGGCAGTCCTACGCCGAAATGACGGACGACGAGGAGGAGCAGTGGATCCGCAAGGCCGTGGAGTCGTTCAAGAAGACAACGGGCAAGGTCCCCGTGGGCTGGGTGCGTTTCTCCCGCTCTTCTCACCTCTCTTCCCGTTCTCGCTGACGCTGTTGACAACGAGCAGTACTACGGTAGGCCGTCGGCTCGCTCCGTCCCCCTCGTCGCTAAGGTGTACCAGGAGTTGGGGCACGAGCTGCTCTACTGGGCGGATACCTAGTGCGTCCTCCCGCCCATTCCTTTCTTCCGGTGCCTACCGCACCCGAGGTTCCACCCCCCTTCTGAGGGAAAGGTTGGCGAAGTGAGGCTGACCCTTGCGCCCTCCCGCCTCGGCTCACAGCGCCGACGACCTCCCCTACTACGTCCCCATGCCCAACAGGCCTGATGAGCATCTCGTGATGGCTCCGTACTCCCTCGATAATAATGACTTCAAGTTCTGGCTGCCCGGTGGGTACGGCTCGGACAAGGCGTTTGAGGACCACGTCCTGGACTCCGTTCAAACGATCCGTGAGGAGGCGGAGGCGGGCGAGCGCTACGGCTACGTTACCGTCGCCCTGCACGGCGTGAGTCTTCTTCCCTACCCCCCTGAAATGGAGCCGTACTGACGAACCCTGCTCTCCACTCCTCGACCCCTCCCCCTCCTCTCTCCCCTCCGCCCTCGACCCTTCTTCTCTCCTCTACTCTCCGCTCGCCGTTATCTCCCTCTGCAGCGCTGGATCGGCCGCCCGGGACGCATGCAGACGCTCAAGCGCATCGTCCAGGCCATGACGAAGAGCGGCGACATCTGGTTCGCGACCCGCGAGCAGATCGCGCGCCACTGGAAGGAGGTGCACCCTCCGCAGTAGATCTACAGTATCCTCTCCTCCCTAGACTCGTCCTGTTGTGCAATATCGCGCGTTGAAACGTCTCGGATGCCGGAGAGGCGCTCGATGGTCGACCTTCGCAAGTGACGCTGACCGTTGCGACTCACCCTAGCTCTGCCCCTCGCGCGCTCCGCCCTGATTTTCGGTAAGAAGTGGCTTCAGCTTCGACAGTGAGCGGCACAGGTTGGGAGAAGGGGAATCAAGCACGTCGCTCGCCCCCTCGCCGCGACTCGAGCGGCCTCCTCGCTGAGTCTGAGCGTTTCCCAACGTGCCGACTCCCACGAAGCAGTGCACGCGCATCCTTAGGTACCGATGGATGGACAATGCACTGTAGAACCCGCTGCGCGCTGTACAAGCTGAAAACTCCCGCCTGCCGTCCCCAACCTCTCCCGCAATGCGCTCAGAGCGCCGTCTTCCACCCGCCCTTCTCGCCCCAGACCTGCCCAACGGCCTCGCCAACGCGGAGGAGCTTCTGGTCGTGGTATCGCGGCGCGACGAGCGAGAGGCCGAGCGGGCAGCCGGAGGGGCCGGCGAAGCCTGGGACCTGCAGGGTTGACGAGGGTTAGCAACTCCGACTCCGGACCTCTCGCCGCGCATACATCCGTCGTACGCGCAGCACCCTCTTCGAGAGGAGCGAAGAGACGCACATTGAGAACAGGAACCTGGAGGATCGTCCACATGAGGTTGAAGCTCGCGTCGCCCGTGAAACGATCCGGCTCGACGAGCTTGACCGCCTCGTCGACCGTCGACGGTGTGACGATCGCGTCGTAGCGGCTGGCGATCTCGTCCATCTTGGGGCGGAGCGCGGCAATCTTGTCGTAGCCCTCGAGCTGTTGCGCACGCGTGATCTTCGTGTCGTTGCGGACGTGTGCGAGGATGAGCGGGTCGAGGACGTCGGGGTGCGTGAGGTAGTCGCCGAGGAAGGCGGAGCGGCCCTCGCCTGCGAGGACGTATCTGCGGGTGAAGGAGCATGGGTCAGAACGTTGTCGCCGCCCGAGCAGGACCAGATTGCCGCCTCCAGACCGAACAGAGAGGTCGATAGGAGAGAGGAGGAGGAAGGAGACGCACGGGTAGAGACGCCAGATCTCCTCAAACTCGGGAAGGTCGAGCTCCTCGACCTCGGCGCCCTCCGCCACAAGCAGCTCCTTCGCCTTCTCCCAGGCGTTCTGCGTGCCCTCGGTCGCGCGCGGCCAGACGTGCGTCTTGTAGAAGCCGAACTTGCGCCCTTGAGCGACAGCGGCTCGGCGGGCGGGGTGAGGTCGTCCTCGAGGCGGAAGACCTCGGCGAGGAGCTTGAGGTCGGCGACGGAGCGGGCGTAGAGACCGAGCGTGTCGCAGGTGAGCGAATCTGCGTGAAGAAAGGGGTCAGTTGAGCAGCTCGGCGAAAGGTGTGCATGCGAGTGCGGCTGAGGGGGCGATAAGACCGTTCGAAAGAGTGAGCGGTGAGAGCGTGTACGTACAGATCTTCAGGCCTTCGCGGGAGATAGCGTTCCACGTCGGCTTGAAAGCGTAGATCCCGTTGAACGAGCCCGGACGAATGGTCGAGCCGCCCGTCTGAGCTGCGGGGAGCAAAGGAGTTCTCGCAGGTCAGTCTATCGGCTCCGAGATCTCGCTCCGTGAGGAATTCCGAGCAAGACGCAGACGGATTAGAGGCGGACGCACTGCCGAGAGCGATGGGAACCTGGAAGTCGCCGACAGCTGCGCCAGAGCCGGAGGAGGACCCGCCTGCGGTGCGCGTCGAGTCGTGCGGGTTCGTCGTCTCGGGTCTGCGGAGGGCGAGCACCGGGGTCAGGCTTCTTTCCGGCTTCGCAGGCGCAGTGCCTCTCGCGCTAGGACTGGACTCGGCAACGCACCCGCGCTGGCACGTTGCAAACTCCGTCGTAGTCGTCTTGCCGAGGATGAGCGCACCGCTCGCGCGCAGCGTCATGATCGGTGCGGCATCCATCGCAATCGGCGCCTTGAAGGCGTACGCGGAGGAGCGGTACTGCGTCGGCTGGTCCTTCGTAACTGCAAGCACGGAGATGGGTCAGCATGTTACTCAGCGCAGCGCAAGGAGCGTGGTCCGCAGCAGGGTCGCCTCGATAGTTCCCGCCGAGAGAGAAGCGCAGAAGGTCACGAGCAAGAAGCACGAGGCAAGCGGGGAGCAGGAGGCTCGAGGAGGAAGAGGACGAACGGATCACGTCCTTGACGCCAATGGGGATGCCGTGGAGCGGGCCGCGCTGACTTTCGGGAAGCGCATCGAGTGCGCGTGCCTGCTCGAGGGCATGTGCGCGGTCGAGGAAGGCCCTGCGAGCGGGACGAGGGAGAGGGTCAGTCGACCGAGTCCAGTTGTCTTCGTCCGCATCAACCGCTGAGTCGCTAGTAGGACGCTCGGCTGCTCGGTCTTGCCCCTGAGGCGGCGTACGAGCGAGAACCGGACTCACCACGCCTTCACGACGGGGTCGCGCTCGTCAATCCGCTTGATCAGCGCCTCGACACTGCAGGCGCGCGCACGCCGTGGTCAGCTCGCTGGGACGCGCGGGACAGGCCGGGGAGGATACTCACTACTGCACGCAGGTGATCTCGTTGCTCTTGAGCAGGCTGAGCGCGGTCGACGCATCGAGGCGGTGGACGGGAGGGAGGGCGTGAGGCATCGTGGCGGCAGTGGGTGGGCTGGAGGTTGAGGGTCGAGGAAGTGCAGGACGGTGTGTTTGCAGGCTGCAGAGCAGGCGGGACGACGCGCTTGCTCGTGCTGCTCCTTATCTCCCGGCCCATCCCCCCGCACTTCTCGTCGGAACAACGGCACAACTGCCAAAAGTTCCGACATGCTCGCAACTCGCCCGCTCTCTGCTCCTGCTCCCGTCGTCGGCACGCCTGCGCGATCGAGCTCTCACGCTGAGTCCCGCTGGACCCGGCTCCTCTGCTCGCGCGAAGCCACCGCTGCCGGCCTCCTCGTCTTCCTCCACGCTCGCCGCCTCCGTCACTACACCGTCGGCGCGCCTACCATGGCCAAGCGGGAGGCAATCACGCTGCAGGATCAAACGAGCCGATTGAGCGGCGGACAACTCCTCATCGTCGTGCGTGCCGGAACGTCCCTTCCTCTCCGCGTCCCGAGCTGACCACTGCCTCAAACACCCAGTTCTTCGGGCTGCAGGTCGCCCTCTTCCTCTCCTTCCTCGACTCTACATCCGTCTCCACCGCCGCACCGGCAATCGGCCGCGACCTCGGCGCTTCCTCCTCCATCTCCTGGGTCGGCTCGTCCTTCCTCCTCGCCAACACCTCCTTCCAGATCGTCACCTCGCGGCTGAGCGACATCTTCGGCCGCAAGGCTGTCCTCCTCGGCTCGCTCTTTCTCTTCGTCCTCGGCGACCTCCTCTGCGGGTTCGCGCAGAGCGGCATCTGGCTGTACGCATGCCGAGGCATTGCCGGCATTGGCGGCGGCGGCATCAACTCGCTCAGCATGATCATCGTCTCTGACGTCGTGAATGTGCGGGATCGCGGCAAGTTCCAGGGGTGCGTCCTGCCTCCTCCGTCGACGCACCATCCTGACGTCCCTGTCCTCGCAGCCTGCTCGGCATCGCCATTTCGCTCGGCAGCGCAGTCGGGCCCTTCGCTGGCGGTCTTTTCGCGCAGTACGCGAGCTGGAGATGGACGTTCTGTAAGGCCCGGCTCGTCGCCCTCTGCGCAGGATCCGCCGCTCACCACTTTCGAGCGCACAGGGATCACGCCCCCTCGGAGTCGTGACGATACTTATCATCTGGCTCCTCCTGCCGCTTAAGCACGTCGCGGGTGACCTGAAGACCAAGCTCAAGCAGATGGACTGGCTCGGGACCGTCCTCGCCCTCGCCATGACCATCTGCTTCCTCGTGCCTCTTGCAGGCGGCGGCAGCAGCTTCCGATGGGACAGTCCCGTCGTCATCTCGCTCTTCGTCGTCTCGGGCGTCCTGGCGGGCCTGTTCTGGTTCGTGCAGGGCTGGCTCGCGCCCCTCCCGCTCCTTCCCGGCCGGATGTGCGTACTTCTGCAGCTCTCCTCTGTTTCGCGGTACTGACGAGCTCAACTTTCGTCTCTTCAGGTTCAAGAACCGCAACATCGCCCTCCTCCTCGGACAGGTGCGCTCGTTCGCTCGCGTCTCCCTCCCGCTCTCGCTAATCTCGCCGCCTGCAGACGTTCCTCGTCGGGATCGTGTACTTTGGCAACATTTACATGGCGCCGCTCTACTTCCAGAACGTCCTCGGGATCAGCGAGATCACCTCGGCCGCCCTCCTCCCGCTCGTCCTCACCCAGACCTTCACGACGACGCTCAGCGGCTACGTCCTCAAGTGGACGAACTACACCCGCCCCTCCTTCACCGTCGGCTTTCTCTTCTGGTTTGCGGGCCAGGCGGGGCAGATCGCCTTTGCTCGCTCGACTTCGAAGGGCGTTATCATCGGCGTCCTCCTCGTTCAGGGCATGGGCATCGGCGCGACGCTACAGAGCAGTGCGTCGACCTCTCTGGCTCGCACGAGTCGGCGCTGACGGCATTGCGCAGCTCTTGTCCTCGCGCAAGTTTCAGGACCGTCGGAGGATCGCGCCGTTGTGACGGGCGCACGCAAGTGCGTCTCTTCTCCTCGCACACTGTATCTGCGCCGCTCACGCCCGGTACCTGCAGCTTCGCACGCTCTCTCGGCGGCGCCGTCGGCCTCGCCGTGGGCAACACCCTCGTCAACAACGTCTTCATCAAGAACCTCCCCTCTACAATCCCCGCCGCAGTGCGAGAGCAGCTGCAGGCCGAGTTCGTCCTCACGCCCGCGATGAGCCCCGAGGTCCGCGACCAGGTCCTCGACGCGTACATGAGCGGGATGCGCAACGTCTTCATCTTCTTCACCCCCGTCGTCGGGGTGTGCCTCGTTCTGTGCTTCTTCATCAAAGTGCGTCTTCTAGTCACTCCTGCCGCGCTTTCCCTGACACGCTCTCCCGAGCAGGACTTGCCCCTCGCGCCGCCAGCGTCGCCGAAAGAGCCCTCCTCGGCCGACTCGAGCAGCACCGCCATCAACGGCTCAAGCGCGGACGATGAGAAGGACCTCAGCGGCAAGTCGAGCGACCTCTCCGTCTCGGCGTCGGTATCTCCTGCAGCGCAGCGATCAAGGGAGGCGTCGCCTGTGCGGGCGTACGAGGAGGGTCGGGGCCGGTGCTCCTGAGGGTCTGGGTTTGAGGAGGTCAGGGTCGAGTCGGACAAGTCGCCCGTGTAGTAGAGGTTGGGTGTGCATATAGAGACTCTTTCGCATCAGACGGAGGGTAAGGAGCGCGCCGAAAGCGACCGAGATGTCAGCAAGCTCCTCGTACGAATCCTGCGATATTTCTGCGGACCCGCACCTTGCCCGTACCCCGTTCCTGCGAGACACAGTTTATCGTGCCCGGTACGCAGGTATGCGCCGCACCGCACGAACGAGAGCGTCGATATGCGGAAGGGGAGAGGGGAGGCGAGGGAGCGAAGCTTCGCAAGCGTGCAGAACAGCGAGCAGGAGTCAGAACGTCGAGCGACGAGGCCGTTTAGATACTCGCCACTAAGCGGAGGGCCTGCGTCAAAGAATGCGCTGTCTAGACGAGATGGGAGCGCGCTTCGAGAGCGACGCGACGAAGCGAGGGGGAGAGGGAGGAGCGGCCGTCTGCGGACCGCAAGCGGAGCAGCGGTCCGAAAGCTGGCCGCAGCGACTTCGGGAGGTCGAGCCAGACCAGCAGCGGTCGACAGACGAGCATGACGGTGGAGAACCCCCGAGAGCCGTTTCTTGAGAACGGCTTGAGCTCTCCGCCTCTAACTTGTCAACGATGAGCGTCTTCTCCGCCAACGCTTTCGCGCTCCTGGTACGCTAGGCCCCGTCCACTGGTTGACCCGCTACGCCCCGTGCCGTGGGAGGAGCAGGAGACGCCGTCGAGCGCCTGCTCCCAAGTCGCGCGACCAACCCGCGCACCCACGGCTCGCGGGGCAGTACAGGCGGCATGAGCGACGAGCTGACCCAGCTGCACGTACCACCAGGGCGACGGCGACGACTACACGCCGGCTCCCGCGGCCAAGGCGGCTCCCGCTGCTGCTGCTCCGGCTGCGGCCCCCAAGGCCGCGCCCCAGCAGCCGCGCGCCAACGCCCAGCGCGGCCCGCAGCGCGAGCGCAAGCAGGCTGACCGCGAGGTCAACGCTGCCGTCCCCGCCGGCGAGGGCGCCAAGGAGGACCGCGGTGCGCCAGCCTTCCCTCTTCAGATTTTTCCCCCTGCCCGTACGGCCACGCGACCGGGCTCGTTGCATGCACGAGCTGCGCGAAGGGCGGAAACGCTGGCCGGCGGCGCTCTTGAAGCGGTGCTGCGGTGTCGAGACGAGGCGCTGACCTCGAGCGCTTTCCCACGCATCTCCCGACTCGCCCGACCTCGACGTCCGCACCCGCTCCTTTCGCCCGCCTGTTTCGCCTCTGTACCCGCCTGCAGCCAAGAACTTCGCCCGCGGCGGTGGCCGTGGTGGCCGCGGCGGCGTTGCCCGTGGCCCGGGCGCCAACCCGCGCGGCAACGGCGGCACCTACCTCGGCGGCAACCGCCCCCGCCGCGAGAACGGCGGTGGCCGTCCCTTCGACCGCCACTCGCAGACTGGCCGTGTGTGCGTCGAGCGTCGCTTCGTGAGGAGGTGGAGCCGGGGAAGCGGTCGACTGACTGCGTTCCTCCGTTCGCGCTCGCAGCGACTCCGACAAGGCCGAGGCCGCCGGCTGGGGTGCCGAGGACGGCAAGAAGGAGCTCGAGGCTGAGGTCCTCGGCGACGCCGACGCCAAGGCTGAGAAGCCCGCTGAGGGCTCTGCCACCCCCGTCCGCGAGGCTCCCATCGAGGAGGAGGACAACACCCAGACCTACGAGGAGTACCTCGCCGCCCAGGCCGAGAAGAAGCTCTCGCTCGCTCTCCCCGAGGCCCGCAAGGCCAACGAGGGCGACGACGCGTCGTTCGGCAAGGCCCTCACCAAGAAGGCTGAGGCCGCCGAGGAGTGGCTCTTCGGTGCCCCCGTGCGTGCAGCTGCTCTTTCGCACCCGTCTCTCGATCCGCTGACAAGGCGCGTAATGTCTGCAGAAGGAGTCCTCGGGCAAGGGCAAGAAGCAGAAGGAGGGCAAGACCTTCCTCGAGGTCGAGTTCACCTCGGCGCCCCGCCGCGACACCCGCGAGCGCCCCGCTACCCGCGGTGGCCGCCCGGCGCGCGGCCGTGGCGAGGGCCGTGGCCGTGGTGGCGCCCGTGGTGGCGCCACCCGCGGCCAGGCGCGCTCGTCCGCTGCCCCGGCTGTCCCGGACGCGTCGGCCTTCCCGGCCCTCGCCTAAGCTGCGCGTCGACCCTGAAGCGGCAGCGACGCCGACTCGGCACCTCTTACACGCCTAGTCGCCCATCCCTCGCCGTTCGACCCGCCCATCGTCCCCCCACCTCCCTCCCTCCCTCCGCCTTTCTTCTCCTCATAGCATCGCCGACTCCACCCTCGCCTCGGCGGCGTACGACGCTCGACTACCCGACTTATCCCCACTCGACCCGTCGCCGCGCCGCCCGTCGCGCACCCTCCCCCTCCCTCGCCAAAAGCACCGGTCTCCTTCGCCTCTTCCGCAGGGTTCTCGCCGCGTCGTTTCAGCACCCCCTCCTCCACCCCGTACTTTCCTTTCCTTCTTCCCTGGACGGACTCGTTCGCTGTTCCTCCACTGTATTACGTCTCGCAAGCGGAGGGCCGCAAAAACGGATCCCAAAACCAACTGGCGCGCCTTCGTCCGAGAGGGAGAGCGCGGGGCGTTCTAGCGAGTGAGCGTGGTTTGCAGCGCTTCGTCGGGAGATGTGTCGTTCCTCTGAGCACATCGCCGCAGCCGCCCCCACCTTCCATCTCTCGCTCCTCCAGTCGCGCTCGTCTCGCACGCTCTCGAAGTGCAGGCTTCTCCTGCGCCTCAGGGTGCACTCTCGCCGACTGAGAGACAACCCATGGGCCTGCTCGACCTCCCCGTCGAGGTCCTCGAACTCGTCATCCGCTGGGTCGCCCTCCTCCGCTACGACTACAGCGAGTCGCGCAGGCCGAAGCCGTCGGCGCTGCACCACCTCGCGTATGGGACGAATGGGCTCCTGCGACGGATCGCGCTGCCGTACCTCTTTCGCGAGGCGTGGACGGCCAGCGATGCTTGGGCGGACAAGGTGTGGCTACCGGGCGAGGGCCTCGTCGAGCCTACTCGCTTCGTGCGTGTGCTCCGACACTCCCTGCACGGGAACGTCGCGAGCGAGCCCACTCCGCTCGAGCTGGCGCCGCAGGTCGAGCGGGTTGTCCTCGCCTGGAGCACAGATCGGACGTTCGCATATGCACCGCCCATGCGCCCCCACCAGGCTTCCCACGTCAAGTACATCGAGCTGCGACATGCTGGACTGCCGGTCCTTACGCTCAAAGACATGTACTTCAGCAACTTCGTCAACCTCGTCTCCGTGAAGCTGCACAACAGCACGTCTCTTGTTCTCCCTGTCTTCTACCATATCTCCAGCATCACCGACTTCGCCTTCTCCGTTGTACACCGAGCCGTCATCGACACGGACGCTCCACTCTGGCGGCAGTTGCGCCGCCTCGAGATCGTCGTCTTGCCGCCCACCTCACGCCAACGAGACACCAACGCGCTTGCAGATTTCTTGCAAGCCTTCAAGTTCGTGCGCTGCGCTCTCTTCGCCTTCTCTCGCATGCTTTCTAACTGCCGTTCCACGCAGCCTACCGCCGACTCGAACCTCCGCTCCCTCTCCCTCGGAACACAGCTTGACACGGTCTTTACCGGCGAGGCTCGTCCGATGCACCCCATCGTACAAGCGATCAAGGCCTCGTTCGGCTCAATTCCCCTCACATCGCTCAGCATCGACGACCATACGACCTGCACGCCTCAGGATCTCGCCGACCTCGCCGCGGCGTTCCCGACGCTCAAGACGCTCTCGCTGCCGGACAGGACCGTTTGGGACGGCTCAAGGGTGCGTGTCTCCTCGACTTGCGCTTCGCGCTGGCTTGAACTGACAAGGCCGTCCCCTGCAGGCCGACCTCCTCGCCGCCCTCTCCCCGCTCATCGGCCTCGAAACCTTTTCTTGCCGTCTCCCGCCCGACACGCCCGCTTCCACCTTCGACCCTCCGGCCTCCTCGTCCTCGTGCAGCGGCAACGACGCGCTCTTCGCCTCGCCGGCAGCGATCGCGCTCGAGGCCGCGTCACACCTCCCCCGGCTCGGGCTCGTCGGCTTCGTCGGGCAGCACAGCGATATGGAGTGGTTTCGCGTGCGGAGGAACGAGGAGGGACGTCCGGAAGAGGCGGAGGGGGTCAGGCTCGTCGAGATGGACCTCGATAGACCGTAGAAATCCGCGGCGAGGCGCGGACGAGTATCGACGCAGTTGTTCCCGGTCTGCACACTTCCGCTTTCGCTCCTACGAGGCCGACGAGGTGAGGGAAAGAACAGAAGCACAGCACTGATACAGAGCAACAGATCGTCTACAAACCCCCTCACCCATCCATCTACTCAGAACTTCAGCACCTCGCCTTCAAACTGGATGCGCTCGCCCGCCTTGTGCGTCTTGCGTTCCGGGTGCACCGTGTAGCCGATCTCGTTGTCCGGAAACGGGCCGTAGAAGCGCGAGCGGTTGCTGCGGGCGCGTGGACGGGCAATTAGCTCCGATAACCAGGAGAACGGGGACGAGCCACCGACTCGTCGCCAGCAAGCGATGTCCGGGGAAGAGATGGAAGGAGGGTGAAGCAAGGACGCACTAGTGCCACAACGGCTGCCCCGTGCGCAGACGCTCGACGAGGTCCTCGTTCGAGCAGAAGTACCTCCCGAAGGCGACGAGGTCGTGCTCCGCGCCGATCCCGTAGTTCATGTTCTTGGCGTTGTAGTTGCCCGCGGCGATGACGGGCGTCGCGCGGAGCGCCTCGCGGTAAGGCCGCAGGGAGAGGTCGAGCGTCGCGAGCGAGTTGTTCGCGTCGAGGTTGGCGAGCTTCTCCGCCTCGGACTGCAGCTCGTCGAACCGCGGCTCGATCAGGTGGCTGCGTGTACGCGTACCGAGCGTCAATACTGTTCCTTCGCAGGTTGAGAAGGTTGAGAAGCCGAAGAGAAGCGAGTGGGAGTAACAAGCCGAGGGGATGGCGACGCACACGTAGGCGAGCCCCCTCTTCTCGAGCTCGACGCACAGCGCAGTCCACTGCGCCTGCCTCTCTCGCCGCGCGCCTGGTTGAACATCCCGAACGGCGCGAGGCGGATTGCCGTGCGGTCCGCGCCGATTGCGGCGATGACCTTGTCGAGCGTCTCGAGCGTGAAGCGGTTGCGGTTCTCGATCGAGCCGCCGTAGGCATCGGTGCGCTGGTTGATGTTGCTGCGGGAAGGGAGCGAGATCAGCGCATGCGGGCGAGGAGAGGGAACGGCAAGCGAACTCACGTGTGCTGGAACTGGTCGAAGAGGTAGCCGTTCGCCTGCAAGTGGAAGGTTGATAGCGTGGGCAAGGTTGTCCCGCTACGCTCGAGGGAAGGGTTAGACGCACCGCATGAAGCTCAATCCCGTCAAAGCCCGCCTCAAGCGCCCGTTTCGCTGCGGTGGCAAAGTCTCCTGCGTCGCCTGGATTTCGTCGACGGTGAGGGAATGCGGAACCTCGAACGGGCGCGGGTCGAGCCCCCGCCAGCCGAACTGTGCGTCGGTAATGGGGACGTTCGAGGAGGAGACGATGCGCGAACCCGTCAGGGCCGTTGCGGTGTTGCGTCCTTGGTGCCAGACTGGAGAGGTAGTCGTCAGCGTATTGTAGATAAGGCGAGGGGAGAGCGCGACGAACGCTGCGCAATGAAAACACCGCCCTTCGCCTTGACCGCACTGGTAATGGGCTTCCATGCCTGGAGCTGCTCGTCGGTGAAGGTCCCGGGGACGCCGGGCATGCCCGACGCCTCAATGGAGACAGGTCTGCAGCGGAGTCGGATCAGGACGTGCATACAAGCAGGGAACTGCAAGGAAAGAACACGTACGTCGCCTCCGAGATGAGCATGCCCCCGTCCGTTGCGCGCTCCTCGTAGTACTGGCGCATCCTGCGGGCTGAGGGTCAGCGTTTCCTCACGCTTTCAAGTACGGAAGGCAGGACGTACAGGTCGTTCGGCACCCAGGTCCGCTCAACCTTCTCGCTCTTCGAGGCGCGGTTGCGTGTGAGCGGCGCCATGACGACGCGGTGCCTGCACGGGCGCGCGACATAGTCAGATGTTACGCTCAGCGGTGTGGCGGCGCGCTGCGGCTGCTGAGAGAACGGCGATAAAGAGGAGAACGCACTTCAGGCTGATCGTCCCCCCGCCGAGCACGAAGGGCGTGAAGATGTCGGGCAGCGCGGTAGGCATCTCGAGGCTAGCGGATAGGTGAGCGAGAGAGACGGAGCAGGGCAGGGAGAGCGGGAGGCAGAGGCGCGGAGGAAGCAGGCGGGCTGTGGGTTTGGATAGCGCGGCCGACGCGCGATGCAGGGCCCGTTGCGGCAAGCTGGAACCTGCACTTCTTCCGATGAGAAACGCGGGGTAGTTCCGAAGGAGGAGGGCGTTGCCCCTGGGGCGATTCTGCGGGCGAGTTCGTGGAGAAGTTCGCGCGAGTGTGCATTCCGGGACGTCGGGACGATGTGTGCGCACCACGGGAGCGTGCTCTGGGACGACCGCCAGGCTCGCGCCGTCCCTCGAGCTGCCCCAGCGCGGTGTAATCCGGCTCATCACGTCTTCGAGCTGATGAGGATGCAGTTGGGCGAGCAAAGCGCGGCAAGAGGAGCGCGTTCGTGGCTGCCACCGTGAGTAGTGTAGCCAGCGATGCAGCCTGACAGAGCGGGCTCCCGTCGAAGTGGGCGAGCTGGGCGAGGACGATGGCGCGGGCGCGAGCCGACGCTCCTTATCGCCCGAACTTCCCGCTCCCGCTCGCTCCCCCGCTGTCCGGATGGACGGGAGCATCGCAGTCAGCGCACCACCGCCCTCGCAGACCACCACGACCCCCGAACAGCCGCCCGCAACGTCGGCACCGTCCCCCTCCTCGTCCTCGACCCCGAGCGGTATCGCCCTCCAGCCGACAACGCAAGACGGGCAGCCACCAGCGCGTGCTACCGACGAGCAGGGCGCTGGAGCGCTGGACAAGCCGAAACCGAGGAAGCTGCGGCAACCGCGGTGCGTACTCCTCCACCCTTCACAACCTCCCTCGCCCCTCTCTATCGAGCTGCCCACCACGTCTGAAGCGCTTCAGAGTGAATTGCTGACGATTTACGCTGTACAGGATTTCGGAGGCGTGCATTCGGTGCGTTCTGCATCCCGCTCTTTCCGTTCCTTGGCTGACCTGTTCGGCGAGCGACGCAGGTGCAAGTCGCGCAAGCAGCGCTGCGTACGGGGTGGTCCTGGGGCTTGCGTCAACTGCGAGGGAGCCGGCACCGAGTGTGTGATTGCACCCAGGTGGGCCGTTGTGCTCCTTCTACCGGCTCAGGCTTACCTTCTCTCTCCCACAGAGCACGGCGCAAGAACGCCCGCAAAATCGTCGAACCCTCGGCATCTGCATCGTCCAGCATAGACACGCACGCCGCACCTTCGCCATCCTCGCTACAGCACCTCCTCAGTAACGAGGGTCCCCCCGCCTTCGCCCATCCCTACACGCGCACGCCGTACGGGCAACAGTCCTTCTATCCGTACCCATACCCCTATTCCGTCTCTCCGCCCTTCCCGAACAACTCGCTCGCCCTCTTCGGGGCGGGCAGCCCGCACCTCTCGTCGCACCGCCCCGCCTTCCCTCCGCCTCCGCCCCCTCCTCCGGCCGCCCACTCGCCCTACGACCCCTCCGCCAGCTTGGCACACCACTCTCCCATGCACGGCTCGCCCCCCGCCGTGCTCAGTGCGCCCGTCTCGGACATCCGCTCGGGGCAGCATGTCGCAGCGGGGTCGCCGTCGCTCTCGCCCGTCGCGCGCCCGTCGCCGAGCGCTTCGGACGGCGTAGCGTTCGGCGCGGCAGCGATTAGCCAGCTAAGCGCCGCGGCGCAAACGCCCGGGAATGGCAGTAGCGGGGATGGGATGACGGTCGAGTACGACGACGAGGACGACGAGGGGGACGAGGACGAGGAGGAAGGCTGGCACGACCAGGCGGCGCGGGGTGTCGCCTTCCTCAGTTTGTCGGCGAATGGCAACCCGACCTATGTCGGCCCGTCAAGCGGGTTCTCCTGGGCGCGGATGGTGCTCGGGTGAGTCACGCTTTCCTCCCCTCCTTGAGTTTTCCGACTCGCTGACTCAAGCCGCTGCAGGGGTATCGCCGGCGCAACTGCGAGCGAAAGCGGGAACGCAAGCCGCCCAACTCACCTCGACACCTCGCAGCCGTTCCAGTCGGGAGCGCCGCTCCCCAAGATCCAGCTCGGCGCAGATGCCCTCGCTGGCGTGTCGGACGAGCTCGCCGACATGATCCTCAGCGAGTGTTACCGCCACATCAGCCCCGCTACGCCTTCCTCGACTGGCTCTTCGTCCATGAAATCTGGCAACACCGCATCGCCATCACCCGCTCGGCAGCGCAGCCGAACGCGTCGAGGATGATGAAGACGTCGGCGTTCTTCATCTGGATCCTATTCGCTATCGGCTCGCGCTTCTGCCAGAAGAGCGCCGTGCCGAACCTCGCGGCGCCCGAGGCGTACTACGCCAAGGCGATGGAGCACCTCGAGACGATCGTTGGTCTGCACGACCTCAAGAACGTACAGGCGCTGATGCTCATGGTCATGTACTCGTTCCGGTCCAATGAGGCGCCCGGGGTGCGTCCCCTCCCTCGCGGCCTCCCTCCCCGCTCAGTCCAGTGGCGTTCGCTCCCGCCCCGCCGAGCGAAAGACTCAGCGTTGACTGTTCTGCGCACAGGTCTGGTTCCTCGTCGGCATCATCCTCCGCGTCTGCTGCTCGCTCGGCCTGCATCGCCGCGTCCCGCCCGTGCAGGCGCGCCGCATGAGCCCCACTTGCAGCTCCGCCGCCGGATCTTCTGGAGCGCACACGCTCGACCGCATGTGCGTCCTCGCTGAGTGCCCTTACGACCATATACTGACGAGCTGTGTGCGCAGGATGGCGATGAGCCTCGGACGACCGTGCGGTATCGCCGACCACGACTGCGATATCGAGCTGCCCTTCGACTTTGACTGCATCGCGACGGCGTTCGACTTGCAAAACCCGCCGCAGGGGCCGACGAGCATGACGAGCTCCATCTTGTTTACCAAGCTGTGCGTCGTCGTTTTCTCCCTCCGCTTGTCGCACTCTGACCCGCTCTCGTCGGCGCAGCATGCGCATCGAGTCGATCATCCAGAAGCAGGCCTACCGCGTCGACGAGCCAAGCACCGAGCGCCCCGAGGCGGTCCTCCGCCTCATCGACGAGTGGGAGGCGCAGATCCCGGCGGTCGCGTCCGACCCATCGTGCTGGCACGTCCCGTGCTGCTCGCGCGAGTGGTTCCTCGCGCGCTCGGCCGACGCGCGCCTGTACCTCCTCCGCCCGCTTACGGCAAACCCGGCGGCGGCGGAGCCGAGCCACATCCGCCTCGTCGCCAAGTACGCCGCCGAAGCGTGCGAGATCCAGTGCGCCCTCTCAGCGCCGCTTTTCGCTCTCCCATCTGCTGATCCCGCTACACCGCGCGCGCAGGAAGCGCTTCCACCAGTCGTCAACGCCCCTCGCGCTCGAAGCGCTGCGCTCGATCTTCCTGACGGGCCTGACCCTCCTGCACGCGGTCCAGCTCGACCGGCATGCTATCCCGCTCTCGACTCTGCAGCGCGCGATCCGCGCCAACTCCAACACCATGTTCCTCTACACGCAGGCGTTCCCCGGCGCCGCCGCGTACAGCGAGGTGTTCGAGGAGCTCGCGAACGCGGTGCTCGACAAGCTGAGCATGAGCCCCGAGACGGCGGCGAGCGCGCCCCCGCCTGCGGCGCTGACGAACGCGGCGGCGACGCCGCTGTTCACGTCGCTGTGGGACGACCTGCCCACGATGATGGGTCCGTCCCGCTCAGCTCCCCTCCCCCATCTCCCACGCTGACCCGCCCCGCCTTTCATCGCGCGCAGCAAACGACACCGAAGACTCGTTCCTCGCCCTCCTCGAGTCTCTCGGCGTCCCCACGTCGTCCCTCGGCCCGTCGGGCGGCGGCAACAGCAGCGCGCTGCTCGCCGCGGGGGCGGGCGGGCTCGACCTCGCCGAGCTGGCGGCGTTCGCGCCTGCGAGCGGGCTCGAGGCAGAGCCGTTCGCGCTCGGGAGCCAGGCGGGTGGGATTTGGTGAGCTGCGGGGGAGCGGGGCGGGGCGGTGAGAGCGGGAGGGGCGAGGGGATGTGCGGGCGGGCGCTGTGGGTTCTTTCGTGCTACATGGGCTCTCGGGGTAGTTTCTGCTGTGTTGGTGTATCGGGCGTCACGCTGTCTTATCTCGCTCACTGTACGTCTCGAGGGCAAGAACCCGATGCGAGCGACTTGGGAAGGTCGAGCCTCTCGCTTCCCATGCCATCACGGACGAGATAACAAGCACTGCATTTCGACACGGTGACAGGACAGACCCCAGACACAGGCACAGCACAGCTGATGCGAACAAGCGCGCCCTCCTCCCCTCCTCAACCGCCTCCGCTCAGACGGCGGCCTTCTTGAACGCCTGCTCGAAGTCGGCGATGATGTCGCTGCAGGCGCGGGTGGGTCAGTGTACACTCGCGGGAGAAAGGGTGGAGTGGACGGGAGGAGAGAGGAGGGGAACGCGAGGGGAGAGAGTGGAGAGAGGGAGGGGGAGGGAAGGAGGCCGAACGCACTCGATGTGCTCGATTCCGACCGAGACGCGGATGAGGTCGGGGGAGACACCGCTCTTGAGCTGCTCCTCGGGCGAGAGCTGCGAGTGCGTCGTTCCGGCTGCGAGAGGCGGGGTTAGCTTGCTGCTTTTCGGACGAGGGGGAGAGGGGGACGAACCAGGGTGGATGACGAGCGACTTGGCGCTGTGAGCGCGGAGGAAGGAGTCAGTCGCTGTGGGACGGAGGGGGGGAAAGCGCGGCGACTCACTCGCCGATGTTGGCGAGGTTGCTGTGGAGGACAAGCGAGTCGACGACCTTGGAGCCCTTCGAGCCGTCATTGTCGCCCTTGACGCCGAAAGTCAATAGGCCGCCAAATTTGCCCTTGGCGAACTGCTTGAGCGCACGCTGGTGGTACGGGTGGTCCGGCAGGCCGAGGTACGACACCCAGGCGACGCTCTCGTGCGCCTGGAGCCACTCGGCGAGCTTCTGCGCGTTCTCGCAGTGGCGCTCGACGCGGAGCGTGAGCGTCTCGAGCCCCTGGAGGAGGAGGAACGCGTTGAACGGCGAGAGGCACCCGCCGAGGTCGCGCAGGAGCTCGAGGCGGACCTTGCCCGCGAACGCAACCTTGCCAAGCGCCTCGGTGTACACGAGCCCGTGGTAGCCCTCGCTCGGCGAGGTGAAGTCGGCGTAGCGCCCCGACGCGGCCCAGTCAAACTTGCCGCCGTCGACGATGATCCCGCCGATCGACGTCCCGTGCCCGCCGATGTACTTGGTCGCGCTCGCGACGATGATGTGCGCGCCGAGGTCGAACGGACGCGTGATGGTGCCCGCGGCGGTGAGCGTGTCGTCGACGATGAGGACGAGCTTGTGCTCGTTGGCGATCTTGGCGAGCTCGGGGATGTCGGGGACGTTGCCCTTGGGGTTGCCGAGGGACTCGACGTAGAGGGCCTGCGAACGGAGAGGCGGGAGTTAGCGGGTGCCTGGGGAGCGCTTCCAGTCCCGCTCGCCGCCGTCAATCCTCCGCCTCCGAGCCACCTCCCCCGCCCATCTCGACACACCCTCCGCGTACGATCGCGACACAACTCGTCAGAAAGGGCAGGCGTGCTCACCTTGGTGTTGTCGTCAATGAGCTTGGCGAAGTCTGCGGGGTCGTCGCCCTCGACGAAGCGGACCTCGATGCCGAAGCGCGCGAGGAGGACCTTGAACTGGTTGTACGTCCCGCCGTAGAGGTAGCTCGTCGAGATGATGTTGTCGCCCGCCTTTGCGAGCGCCGCGATGGCCTGTAGAGGAGGAAGGGTCGAAGGGAAGAGGTCAGCTTGCTGCACGACACAGCCAACAAGGAGAAGCGTCGCGCACCTGAAATTGCGCCGCCTGGCCCGAGGAAGTCGCAACGGCTGCAGCGCCACCCTCGAGGGCAGCGATGCGCTGCTCGAAGACGTCGACGGTGGGGTTCCCGATGCGGCTGTAGATGGCGCCGGCCTCCTTGAGGGCGAAGAGGTCTGCGCCGTGCTGCGAGTTGTTGAAGACGAACGAGGTCGACTGGTAGATGGGGACGGCGCGGGCGCGGTTCGCGCCCTCGGGCTGCTCGTAGCCAGCGTGGAGCTGGAGGGTCTCTGGGCGCCAGTTGGGCTGGGTGGAAGTCATGGCGGTGCGGGAGGGCGGGAGCGGCGAGCGGGAGCGGGGAGGGGAAGTGGGGGGACGGGCGAAGGAGCGAGGGAGGCTCTGTGGGAGGAGCTGGGCGGGTTGTGGACCGAGTCGAGCGAGATGCAGGAGCAAGCACGAGCGAGCAGGGATCCGGCGGAGGTGAGGGCGGCGGAGCTGGCGCGAGTCGCGGCTGCGATCGCGCCATGGGCGAACCCACTCGCCCCGACTGCGCACAAGTGCCGCGCTTGACAGTGCCCGGGCTCACTCAGACCATCACAAGTACTGTACACCTGCAAGTACTCTTCCCTGCGCCGTGCGAGAAGAGCGAGATTCTCATCAGCTCTTCGTCCCCGGGGCTGCCTGCCCCCGCTCTCGCTGCATCGAGAGCGCGCTTTGCCATGCCGAGAGCAGCATGACAGCTCACACAGACAGTCTGCACGCCCCGTTGCCCTCCCACAGCCGCTCCACCTCGCGCTCGCCCGCCCCGCCTCACTCGCCCCCCTCCGCAGCCTTCCCCGACCTCTACGCGGACCTCGCTGCCCCGTTCGACGCCGTACCCGCATCGTACGCACCCTCGCCAGCGCCCTCGCCCCCAACCTCGCCGGCCCGCGCTCACTTCACCCCGTTCGCTTCTTCGGCGAACACGGCGTCGTTCGAGGCTCACGGCTCCCAGGGCGCGCCTGATGGGGCCGACGCCGCCGCCAACGCCCTCCCGAACGGCGCAGGAGCTGCGAGCGCGCAGCCGGGCGCTGCTGGCGATGCGGCCAGCGACTGCCCCCGCGAGCAGGGCGAGGGAGGGTCGAGCGGGAGAGACTTCAGCGGGCGGCACGGGGCGGCAGGCGAGAAGGCGAAGGAGCCTGGGCTGCCCGCGCAGGACGAGCAGGTCCTGCTCGAGAAGATGATGCTCTACGAGACCCGGACGGTGCGCTCTCTCGTGCACCTCATCCTCCGCTAACTCTCGCTGACCTCGCACGACCCGCGCAGAAACTCTACGTCATCGCGACCGACAAAGATGGCAGGCGCTTCCGCGTGCTCAAGATCGACCGCACGCCCGCGCCGCAGCCCCCGCGGGCCAGCCCGTCCCGGAGGACGTCGACGAGGAGTCGGGCTTGACCATCACTGAGGACACGGCCGTCTACTCGCTCCGGCAGAAGGAGGAGCTCGTCGAAACGCTGAAGGCTGGCAATGGCGGGCTCAAGCTCGTCGAGAAGCCGTGCTTCGGGATCGCAGGTTCGTACCCTCCCCGCTTCTCTCGCTGAATCGACTGACGCGCCCTCGTTCGCAGGCTTCGTCCGTTTCACGTCATCGTACCACATGATCCTCATCACGCGGCGCAGCAAAGTCGCGGTCCTCGGCGGGCACTTTGTCTATCACAGCGAGGGCACCGAGCTGCACGAGATCACGCCTGTCCCCGCCGGTCTCGCCGCTGAAGACGCACGGCAGAAGAACGCCTTTCTGAGCGTACACCTGAGCAAGAACTTCTACTTCAGGTGCACCACTCGCTTACCCCCTCGCTCATTCTCCCGGCTTACGCTCCTCCCGCAGCTACACCTACGACGTGACCAACACACTCCAGCGCAACCTCCTCCGCGGCGCATCCTTCCTCCCTTTCGAAGACAAGTGGGTCTGGAACTGGCGCCTCCTCCGCCCGATGCGGCGCTGCTTGCGCCCGCAGAGCCCGTGGATCCTGCCGCTCATCCACGGCTTCGTCGACCAGAAGAGCGAGTTCCGCCTTCCCTCTTGCGGATACCTCGCGCTGATGCACAATGTCGCAGAGCTCGCCGTTTCGGACGCACCGTCTATGTCACGCTCATCGCGCGCCGCTCCAGGCACTTTGCCGGCGCGCGCTTCCTCCGTCGGGGCGTCAACGACCAGGTGCGCCCATTCCGTCTTGTTGAGACTCCTCAGACTAACACTCCACCGCTTGCAGGGCTTCGTCGCGAACGATGTCGAGTCGGAGCAGATCGTCGCCGAGGCGCTCACCACCCCGTTCTACACCTCCGCTTCCTCCTCCCACCCGCACGCCTGCTCCTCGCCCTCCCCGCCGCTCCCTCCCTCTTTCCCGACCGCGCACCAGGCACGGCGCCCCAGCCCGCGGTACACCGCGCACGTCCAGTGCAGGGGCAGCATCCCGCTGTACTGGTCGCAGGACGTCGCGCGCGCGCTCAAGCCTCCGATCGAGATGGCTACGCGGGACCCGTACTATGCTGCTGCCGCGAGGCACTTTGATGGGCTGTTTAGGGCGTATGGTGGACGGGTGATCGTGCTCAACCTGATCAAGGTGCGCTCCTTCCCTCCCACTGGTGCGAGCCGAACGGGGTGCTGACGAGGGGAGAGAGTGTACAGCACGGAGACAAGCGCGAGTCGACGCTCCTCCCCGAATTCAAGGAGTGCGTCGACTACCTCAACCAGTTCCTCCCCGATGCGCACAAGATCGACTACATCACGTTCGACATGAGCGCCGCCAACAGCGGGCGCGTCCCTACCGCGTCTCTCTCTCCTCGCTGGGGACGTGCTGACGCCGAAGGGGTTGCGCGCAGACCGACCAAGAACGCCCTCGGCGTCCTCGAGGACTACGCCGAGGGCTCGCTCGAGAAGACGGGCTTCTTCCACTCGGGCGCGCCGGCGCCGCGGCGCACGAGCGCGCACGACGATAGGTGCGTCTCCGCGCTGACTTTGGCGAGGGAAGAGGGGCTGACTTTGAGAGTGGGGAGAGCAGCGGAGGGAGTGCTAGGACGGGGCCGGCGGTGCAGACGGGGGTGGTCAGGACCAACTGCATCGGTGCGTTCTCCCCCTGCGCTTTGGATTAAGGCGAAGTTGACGAGACGAGCGCGCGCAGACTGCCTCGAGTGCGCCCCGCCCGATCCTCCCGCCCTTCCCTGCCCCGACTGACCGACCTCCTTGCCTCGACCACAGCCGCACCAACGCCGCGCAAACAATGATCGCGATGATCGCCCTCGGGCACCAGCTGCACGCGCTCGGCCTCTCCCCGTCCCCGCGGCTCGAGTTCGAGTCGGACGCGCTCAAGCTCGTCGAGACGATGTACCGCGAGCATGGGGACTGCATCGCCGTGCAGTACGGCGGGAGCAACACGGTCAATACGATCGATTCGTACCGCCCTGCGGGGCCGGCGTGGCCTGCGTGGGGAGGGGGGTACTCGAGGGACAAAGTTGAGAACGTCAAGCGGTACTATGCCAACTCGTTCGGCGGTGAGTCGGCTGCTCGACGAGACCCGCCGTGACGCGCTGCGCTGGCTGCACGCTGGGGCTGTGTGTCCCCTCCGCTGTGTGCTGACTCCCCTCGCGTCGTGCAGACTACGACAAGCAGGCCGCGATCGATCTCTTCCTGGGCATCAAGCCCGCGCCCGCGCCTCCCCCCTCATGGGAGTACCTCCCCCCGCGGCCTCGGCGCTCCTACCGCGCGTGGTTCACCCCCTCGCACCTCGCCTCGGCGCCGTCGTCCCTCTCTCCGGCGGACGTCGCCGCCCAGCTGCAGGCGACGGTCGACGCCGAGGATGCGCAGGACCCGGACGCGCTCTGGAGGAGGTACTACCGCGGCGGGGTGTGGCAGACGTTCGATAAGCAGTACCAGTTCCATGTCCAGTCGACGCTGCCGCCCCATCGCCTGCCAGGGTGCGTCCCCCCTTCTCTTCCCGAGGATACGTTGGGCTCGTGCTGACCGAATTGAGCGCACAGGACCGACGATGCGCAGCTGAGCCCGTTCGTCCCGAGGCGGTCGCTCTCGCACTCGACCTCGTCGCAGCGGTGTGTCCCCGATCGTTCTCTCTCATCAATGGCGACGACTGACAACCTTTTGAACGCACAGCCGTCACACGGGCGGCGGCCTCCGGAGCTGGATCTCGCACCGACACCCGCACTCGAAGCACCTGCGGCAGTCGCGGCACCTCTCATCGTTGCGCGATCCCTCGCACGCCGCCTCCGGCTCGCCCTCCACCTCGGACGGGCAAGCTCCGCCTCCTCTCCCGGCCGCACCGTTCTCCGCCTCGACGGGGCAGCTCGCGCATGCGCTCCTCGCGCCCGTTGTGCGCGCGGACGAGGCGCGCGAGTACGACGCCTGGGTCGGGCAGTTCCACCACTTGTCGCTCGCGGCGCAGGACCACCTCGGCGAGAAGGACCGCGCGCTGTACGTTGCGCATGCGGGCGCGGGCGCGCCCGCCGAGGTGAGCGACCGCGACCGCGGGGCGTTCGCGGCGTTTGTGGGGGGCGCGAGGCCGCGCGGTGCGATGGGCGGGGAGGCGGGCGTGAGCGCGGCGGCGGTCAAGATGTACCGCGAGATGGTCGAGGGCGTTGCGGCGTGAAAGCGGCGACGAAGGTGAGGTCAGGGGGACGCGGGCGGCTTTCTTTCTCTCGACTCGCCTTCTTTTTTGCGCGCGATGTTTCCGTAGTGATGTGTTGTTGCTAGAGTGCACTTGCAGCGAGAGATCTGCGCAGAAAAAGAGGGTTGGGGCGGGTGCGAGGCGCTGGCAGGGAGCTCTGGCTCCGTCGCGGCTCTCACGCTCTCCCTCGTCGCCTCTCGCCTCGCCGAGCTCCAACCCGTACGTGAACCCTCTCGATCGAGCTCACTCTACCCGCTGGCAGCCACGCACACCTGCTCGCGAGCTGCAGGCTGACTTGGCAGCGGCTCCCCTTGGAACAGTCTCGTCACCGCCAGCCCGCCGTCGCGCCCCATGGAGCTCTGAAGCCCTGCACAGGTGCGTCAGATCTCCCCCTCGCACCGTCTGAGCCGCCCAGCTATCCAGCTGGAAGCGCGCAAGGCGAGAACGGCGGCCCTGACCCGGTGCCCCCCTCCCTGCAGCTCCGCGATTGACCCTGCCTCGCCGTGAGCGCCGCGCTGGACCCTCTGATGGACGCGTACCTCGACCCTTCGCTCGCGGGCGCCCTCGCCTTCCTCGACCCGGCCGCCGCGCTTCACCAGGCGACCGACCCGGCCAGCTTGGGCGTCCCCGCCGCGCCGCTCGCCGCGTTCGACTACGACCAGTGGATCAACCCGCAGGCGACCGTCGCGTACCATGCCCAGTCCGTCCCCGCCGTCCTCCCGCACCCCGCCAACCCGCCCGCACTCGCCCACCGCGACGTCCTTGCCCCGCCGCCCGCCCACCCCTTCGGCGCGCTCCACTCGGAACCGGCGGGCGTCGCGCCCAGGGTTCCCGCCGCCGCCCTCTCGTCCCTCAGTGGTGCAGTACCGCACGCTGCCGATCCGCTCAACCTCGGGTACGGCGCTGGCGACTTTGCCCACGAGCTTTTCGACGCTGGTGGGGGATCGTCGGCGGAAGCTGCTCGCGCCGCTGCCCTCCCGCATGGGTACCCGTCGCAGCCGGCGATGAGCCTCGACGCCCGCAGGCACGACCTCGTCGTCCCCGACGTCTCGTCGTACTCGATCGCGGCGTACGGCGACGCGACGGCTGGCTCGCCCGCCTCGAGGCGCATTTCGGCCGAATCTCTCGTCGTCGCCCCTTCGCCCGCCCGTCGCTCCCCGCCGAAGGTGTACGCCGTCAAGGACGGTGCTTCCGCAGCCAGGAGCGCCGGGACGTCGTCCGGCACGCACACGCCCAAGACGCCGCAGGCGGACGAGTCGGTGCCCGAAGCTGCGCTCCACCTCCTCCGCCTCGCGCAGCCTGACGGATCGGCGACGGGCTCGGTCGCGACCAACTCGACCGGCACGCGCGAGGACGACGCGAGCTGCGACGAGGACGCCGAGGGCGAGAGCGACGACACGTCGATTCACTCGGTCGATGCCGCCGCCGCGCACGCCAAGCGCCCGCTCGCGCCCGTCGTCGCGCAGCAGGGGCAGCTCGAGACGCGCGTCTGGCTGCACAACCCGGACCAGCCGCCGCTGCACGTCCAGCGCGGCGGCGGGCCCGGCAGCGGGCACCCGAGCGTCTCCGAGTCGGTCGCTAGCACGCGCACGGGCCGCCCTGCCGCGGGCAGCGTCGCGCGCACGCAGCGCGAGGCGAGCGTCGTCTCGGGCCGGTCGCGCGCCGTCAGCGACGCCGCTTCGACCGCCTCGGTCGCGCAACAGGTCGCCGCACCGCCGCCTCCGCCGCGTCGCACGAGCGGCCGCGTCCGCAAGCCGCGTCTCTCGACTTCGGCGGCAGCCGACGTAAGCTCCGACATGGACGACGATGAGCACGAGTACCGGCCCGAAGACGGTGAGGCCGACGCCGCCGAGGACAGCGATGGCGGGCGCGGCGGCTCGAAGCGCAAGGGCAAGTCGCCGGCTGCGAAGGGTAAGAAGACCGCCAAGCGCCCGTCGACAGCTGCTGCGCAGGGCGGCGCGCCCTCAAAGAAGGCGCGCACGACGAGGGCGTCGTCGTCGGGCAGTGGGGCGCTCCAGCCCCGCAAGCCGCGCCGGCAGGCCTACATCCCCGCCAACCTCCAGCACCGCACCTTCCCCGCGCACGTCGAGATCAGCGACATGTTCCCGCGCTTCTACCGCACCTTCCCCGTCTCGTCCGCCTTCGCACCGGACTCGTACGTCCTCAAGCAGCCGAAGCAGGCCGGCGCTTCCTCGCAGGCGGGCCTCGTCGCGAGCACCTCGACGGCGACGTCGGCGCATTTCCTTCCGACGCTGAACTTGTACGACGAGTCGGCGTTCGCGGCGGCGCAGTTTTACGCCGGCGCGCATACGCCCATCCCGTCGACCTCGGCTTCCTCGCTCTCGAACATCAGCGTCGACACCAACAGCCAGTACGCCGCGATGGGCTACCTCCCGATGGCGAGCCCGTCGGCGTACTCGCCGCCCGGCACCGCGCTCCCGCACCAGCAGCACCACCCGCACGCCGCGCACCCGGCCATGTCGCCCGCGCTGAGTGCGACGTCCTCCCTCGCGGCGACACCTTTCTCGTCGCAGGCCTCGGCGTCGACGCCGCCGTCGACCGCCGCATCAACCATGTCGGCGTGCTCGGCCGCCGCCACGCCGACGACCCTCGGGCCCAACGGCGTGAGCGTGATGCTCCCGCCGCCGGACGCCAAGTGGAACAAGGGCGGCGACCCGCTCAACCTCTACTGGCCGCGCTTCGTCAAGGGCAATGCGGACGACAAGTGCGGGATGTGCCCCATCTGCGCCGAGCCGAAGGAGCGCGGCGGCGAGAGCGAGCAGAAGTGGCTAAAGGTGCGGTGGCCTCTCGTTCTTCCTCTCTCGAGCTATGTGCTGATGTCGTTTCTCGCGTCGCGCAGCTCAAAAACTCGTCCTACGTCTACCACATGTCGTACACGCACGGCCTCTCCAACCTCACCGGTGCGTCTCCCTCCCTGCTCTATGCGCGAGTCGCCCGCTGACCCGTCAACGAGCAGGCCTGCCGTTCTCGCCGCCCGTCGAGATGCGCACCGTCGACCTCCCGCCGAGCACGAAGGACCAGCGCGCGCAGATGGTTGAGGGCAAGTGCCACAAGGTGCGCCGCCTCGCTTGTCTCCCTCGGGCTAGCTCGCTGACGCCTCTGCCGCTTCGCAGTGCAACGACTGGATCAAGCTCCTCAGCGTCAAGAACATCGACGCGATCGTCCCCGAGTTGATCTGGTGGAAGGTGCGCCTCCCTCGCTCCCCATTGCCTCCGCTCCTCCTGACAATCTTTCGCCACTCCACAGCACGCGAAGAAGTGCCACGGCCAGACGACGATCGCCGGCGAGGGCGACCCGTACCAGCAGGACGAGGTCTACGCGCTCATCCTCCAGCGCAAGGCCGAGCACGGCGGCGACGCCTGAGCGCCCTCCGCCCCCTCTTCGACCAGCAACGTCGCATGACGACCCCCCTTACCCGACACGACCAAAAGTACCCACCCTCTCCCCCACCCGCCTCTACCCCCTCCCCGTCTTTCGGCATTGCACCTGTCTATCCGCTCCTCCTCATCTGTGCACGACCCCGCCTTCGACGCGTCTCGACGAAACCCGAATCGAGTCCACCAATCACCTTTACCCTGTCACCACCAAAACGCGGGAGCTTCGCCTCGTTCCTCCTCGTCCCACCCCTTGTTTGTGCCCCCTCGCTTCTCCCGCCCGCGCGAAACTCATGTACCGCCTGTGTGTCCTTCCTTGTTTGTTCTTTTCTTCCCCTTGCTCGGGGAACGGCGCGGGTTGGGCGACGGGAGGGGAGGGGAGGGGGTTTGCATGGACCGTGATTGAGCGAACGCATGCGCGGGGCGGGCTTTTGAGCGCTTGCATTGCGATGGAAGTGATCGTTCGCTCGCGGTGTGCGTTTCTAGCGAGCGGGAGCGGGAAAAGGCGACGCTCGAGCGGTTTCATGACGGGGCAAGCTACGGAGGAGATCACGCTGTGGAGCGCACGGGCGCGGGAATCTGCGCGCTGCGCGGCGGGGACCGACTCGGCAGCTCGAGTGCGGCGTGAGCGCGCTGCGCCTTCGGGGGCGCGAGGCGGACGGGCGGGACGCCCTGCGACACGCGGGCTCATCAGGGCACGAAGAGCGACTTGGGCGCGTCGCCTCCCGCAGCGCCCTTCCCGCCGCCGCGTCCGCCCCCCCCTCCTCCACCTCCGCCTCCCCTTCCGCCGCGTCCGCGCCCGCCGCCCCTCCCACCGCGCCCACCCCGCTCGCCGCCCCCCTCGCCCTGCTGCCGCTGCTGCGCCAGCGCGCGCAGCCACCCCTTCGCGCCGTGGACCTCGGCGCCCGAGATCGTGTAGAGCGCGCCGCGGACCGAGGGGAAGAAAGTCGCGAGGTAGAAGGCGAGGGCGTCGCCCGAGGAGAGGGCGAGGTAATCCGCTTTGGGCGGCTCGGGGCCCACGGAGGCGGAGGAGGGGTCGCGCCGCTTGCGTGGGGAGGAGGGCGCAGTCGTCTGCTGCGAGATGAGCTTCGCGAGGGGGGCGGCGAGCGGCGCGGGCGTCGGGAGGAGGGAATCGTAGGTCACGGCGACGGGGGAGAGCGGGTCGCTGGGGGAGGAGAAGGAGGCGCGGGTGTAGAAGTGGAGGATGCACTGGAGGGTTGAACGGAGGTGTAGCGGGATGTCGTTGACGGTCGGGAGGGGCAGAGGTGCGGGTTCCTCGCCCTCTTCAGGCGGCGAAAGCTCAACGCCGGCAGGAAGCTCCACGACCCAGTCCTCGGGTACCTTGAACAGCTTCTCCACCTCTGCCCAGCTGAGCTCCTCGCTCTGCGCCTGCGCGCGGAGGCGCGTGCGCTCGTCCGCGTCGGCGGGGGAGAAGGCGCCCTGGATCTGGCGGGCGATGTTGAGCTGCGTCTCGAGGAAGCGGGTCGCTTCCCGTGCGAGCTCGTGCAGCGGCTCTGGTGCCTTCTTGAGGAGGTCGAGGGTGGAAAGGGCTGTACGCAAGGTTGGTCAGCTCGAGGCAGCGGGCGGATGGAGAAAGGGACGCACCGGAGAGCGGCACGACGAGCTGGTACGCGTCCTCGCGGATCCACCGCTTGAGGACCGGGAGCGCATGCACGAGTGCGCTGGCGTCTACTACGCGCACCTCGCGCTTGGCCTGCCTCCCGCCGCCGGCCCCACCTCGCCCGCCGCGTCCGCCTCTGCCCCCGCCGCGGCCGTACAGACGCGGGTCGCGCGAGAAGGCGAGGGTGTCGACTGATCGCTCGAGCTCGGAGACCTGGTGGGCGAGGAAGGCGGCGCCGAGAGCCTTGCTTTGGCGTTCGCGCTGTGGGAGGAGAGGTGGGTCAGCTCGCGTGCGGGTGAGGCGGCGATGGGTGGAGCGGACCTTCTGCTCATCCGTCTCCATCTCAGACCAATTTCTGGCTCGATCGAGCTGAATGTGCGCGGGTCGAGGTCGAGGTCGAGGGACGAGGAGCGGGTTGTCTTCCGCCGCTTCACTCGCAATGCTGGTGAGGGCTCTTACGCTGCCTGAGAGCTGCAGGGCTGTACAGCGTCCTACCTAATTGGCACACTTACTGCTCCGCTTCTTCCCGCCCCTCCCCTCACCCTCATCTCCACTTGCAGCTGATGAGAGTTTCTCCCGCTCGCATCACCCTTGACCGGCGTTTCAACACGCTGGACTCGCCCAATCACCCGCCTCGCATGCGCTCGCGAAGGACCAGGGCACGCAAGGGACTCGCGGAGGATCGACCGCCAGACCTGGTGCTGCATGCTGTGCTTCCTCCTCCGCCCTCAGCTGCTCGCCGATGCTTCAGCAGCTCAGCGCTCCGACCAGCAGTCGCATTCACCCGCCTATGCTCCCGCAGCCGTGACCAACCCCGGGGCACGGCGGCGAGCTGTACTCGCGGGTCGGGCTCTGCGCTCGTCGGCAAGAGCACGCTGCTCGACCCCTGCTGTGTTTGCTTGCAATCTCACGACTTCACTCTGCTCTCCTCAAAACCTCGGCACCGCCATGGGTCTTGCGATGTTGACGTCGGGCGGAGGAGGGTGGGGCATGGTGCGTGGGCAACACTTCCCTCTGCGTGCGCTGCCTTGTCGAGGGCTGGGACTTCGAGCGTACCTCGTATACTGCTGCGCTCGGTCATGCACTGCCACAAGACGAGCTTGCCATCGAACAACCTTGGAAAGCGAAAGGCTCGAGGGCAGGAGGCGCGGTCGGCCTTCTCAAGCGGCAGTTGTTCCCGCTCGTGCCCGGTCATCTGCAAGATTCCTGCCCCTCTTCCATGGAGAGCCAGAGCAAGAGCGAGCCCGCCTGTCGTCGCGCACCCGCGCCCAGAAAGTCAACCTCGCCAAGTTGACTTTCCACCTCGGCCACGTCGGCCGGGCGCGTGCCCCTCTCCCTCCTTCCCCCACCTCTCCCCGCGCCGATGCCTCTCGAGCGACTGAGCGCGACGCCCGCAGCGACGGTCGACCCGCGTCTGGCGCGCAGGCGCAAGGCCGAGGAGCTCAAGAGCGAGCGGAGCACGCCCGCCATCCCCGGGAGCAGCAGCGGCGGGTCGGTGGGGCCGGAGAGGGCCGCGAGCACGTCGAGCAGGGACCCGCGGCGGACGACCACGCCGTACACCGTGAGTCCCGTCACACCTGTGCCCGACCGAGCGATGCTGACCTTTCGACGAGCAGAGGTCGCTCTCGTCCAAGCCGGCGCCGACCATCTTCCCGCACAGCATGGTGCGCTGTCTTCGCTCGTCTCTCTTGCTAAGGCTCACTCTTCGCCCTCCGCAGCATGCCCAGCACGAGCGCGGCAAGATGTGCGCGTCCCGCTCGCCTTGCCATGTTGTGCGAACTCCCGCTGACCCTCTCTTTCTGCTCGCAGCTACTGCGGCTCGTGCCTGGAGGTTCGCTTCCCTCGCTACCTCACTCCTCGGACCAAGCGCAATCCCGCCGCGCAGGAGCAGCCGTACTCACGCGTCACCACCCGCACGCAGTACCACCCCGAATCCGATTTCGCCTCGAAGCAGCTCTCCGACGCGCGGCGGTCAATCGCCCGCGCCGAGCGCGAGCACCGCGAGCTCAAAGCGTCCGACTTCCCCAAGTGCCGCCGCGGGATCAATCAGCAGATCCTCGAGATCCGGTGCGTTGAGTGCGGCGAGACGAAGCAAAGGCACGATTTCTCCGAGGCGATGGTGCGCTTTCTCGCTCGTTGACCGGGGAACAGGAACGCTACTGAAGATTGAGTGGGCCTGAGCAGAAGGCGAATCCGTACGGGGCGACGTGCAAGACGTGCCAGCGGGTTGCGGTGGATGTGAAGGACAAGATGCGGCGCGAGGTACGTCCCTTCGAGCTCTTCGCCCGCTCATCCTGCTCTCGCGATAGCTGATGCACCTTCCACTCGCAGGAGTGCGTCCCTTCGTCCGCACAGCAGCCGCAGGCAGAGCTGACCTGTTTCCACTCCTCTGCGCCTCCTCCCTTCCCGCCCTCATCCCGTTTGCCCCTCCTTCCTCTCCTCCTTCTCCTCCCGCCTCCTCGCAGCATCGAAGCCGACCCCTGGGCAGCGTACGAATCCTCCGACGAGGAGGGCGACGCCGCCCCTGCGACCGGCCCGTCACGCTCGAGCGGCCAGGCAGGCGCAGCGGCAAGCGCGGCGCCGGCATGGGACGCGGACGAGGCGTACGGGGTGCGGAGGGGGTTGGGGACGGTCGCGGAGGAGGGAGGCGGTGGAGCGGGAGGGACGGGGGTGGTGTATGACGACGACGAAGATTGGTGAGGCAACACACTTCTCGCTTCGTGGGGAGAGTACTGCTTGACTGCGCTGAGTCTATGTGCACGCCCCCGACCTCACGGCAAGCTACATCCTCGCGCCCGCGCCCGGGAGTCACTTGAACGAGACCTCGATCCCGCCCTCCCACGTCTTGCCCGGGTCGAGGAACTGGAACGGCTCGACGAGGCCCGGCTCGAGGCAGACGTAGCGCTCCCAGCCGCCGTCCTCCATGTCGCCGATCTTGGCGCCCTTCTCCGGGCCCGGGTTCCACAGGACCGCGTCGGGGAGGCCCGTCTTGTGCACCTTGACGACGTCGCCCTCGGTTGTGAACGCGAGCTCGAGGCGGTCCGGCGCGCGGAAGTACACGCGGTCGACCTCGCCGCCGGGGCCGTCGACATCGACGACCCTGCGCCGCTCGGGCTGCTTGGTCGTGCCGTCGTTCGGCGCGACCTTGTCCGCATAGGCGAGGTTCTCGAGCGGGGTGACGCGCACCGAAGAGGGGAGGACGCCCTCCGGGAGGCGGAAGTACGCGTGCAGGAGCGCCTGGAACGCGAGCGGCGCGACTGCCTCGGCGGGGTTGTGCACGCTCAGGGAGAGCGAGAGCGAGTAGGGGCGGAGGTGCACCGTGTAGCGCAGGAGGAACGGCTGCGTGTAGATGGCCTGGATCGCGGACGTCGGCTCGAGCTCTGCGTGCGGGCGAGCGTCAGCGCCAGCTGGAGGGAGAGGGAGAGTGGGGTGCGCACTGAAGACGGCCTTGACGCCCTGCGCCACGTCTTCGGTCTCCTCGACGCCCTCGAGCTCCCAGATGCTGGTGCGGGCAAGGCCGTGCTGCTTGAGCTGGGCAAAGAGCGGGTTGTCGAGGTTGGGCGGGCCGAAGATGGGCCAGCAGATGGGGACGCCGCCGCGGATGGCGGCCGGGTCCGAGGTGTGTACGCTCGACTTGGATGAGGTGAAGAGGCGCTCGCGGCCGTCGTGCGTGTACGAGAAGACGGTCGCGCCCTGCGGAGAGCGAGGGAGGGCGAGGGTCAGCTCTCCGCGTCGAGCTAACAGCGGAGTGTGGGGTTTGTTACGAGCTCGTGCATCGATGAGCAGGCTCGTGGCTCTTGAGCTCTGCCTCGAGCGAGGGCGAGCGCCGGAAGCCCGCGAGAGTGACGCGGAGGCGGTGCAGGCAAGGACTAGGGGGAGAGACGGACCTTGAGGGCGACCTGGACGGCCGAGGTGCCGAGAGTGAGGGTGACGATGTCCTGAACAGTCTCTGCGGGCATCTTGTGCGGGTGGACGAGGAGGGAAGAGGGAGAGCGGCGGAGCGGCGCGGTGGGGAGAGGCGGCGGGTGGTTCGGCTCGCGTTCCGCTGCGTCTTTCGGCGCGCTTGCAGTGGGAGTGTGCGGTAGGGTATCTCAGTGCCTCGTCCCAGTTTAGCTTCCCCTTAGAGCTGCAGCGAGAGAGCCGGGCGGACGGCGGCTCGACCTCGACGCTCGTTTGCGGCGCGACTCCGCCTCCGCCTCCGTCCCGCCCTCCCGCCCTCCCGGGGAGACCTACACGTGCTGCACAGGCGACTGTGCCTGTCGTCTAACCAGCCTCGCGCGATCCGGGCAGCTCCCGACTCGGCGACACCCGCCGACGGCCCCATCACCTTGCGACCCTCCCCGGCGTCTTAGCGGGGCAGCACTCGTCTGAGCGAAGAACCAGCAGCGTGCATCACCATCAGTAGTGCGCTACTCGCCCCGCACACGACCCGCAAGCTTCCCGCACCTCGCAGCTCCTCCCCCTCGCCTCCTCCCTCCCGCGACTACCATCCGCCATGACCAGCCGCGACGTCCGCGACATCCTCGAGCTCGGCGCCGCACCCTCGCCGGGCCTCCAGCCCGCAGCTTCCTCTTCGCGCCCGTCTGGCCCGCCCGGCCCGCCAGCAAAGCGCCTCGGTGGCATCGCCCGCGAGCTGTTCGCCCTCATCGGCGACAACGCCCCGACGCTCGCGCTCGCCCAGCCCGTCAAGCCCAAGTTCAAGGAGCGCGTAAAGCAGCGCGAGCGCTCCGTCGTCCGCTGGCACAAGGTCGGGTTCACCAACCCCTCCCGCGCGGCGCCTGCTATCGGCGTCGAGACCGAGGGCGAGCAGGAGCGCGACGCACGGAGGAAGCTCGTCCTCCGCCACTGGGTCAAGGAACTCCCCGCCAATCATGTCGACGGCGCACTTGACCACAAGTTCGCCAAGTTCAACACGACCAGCCAGCCCTTCTCCTACACCGCCGACGAGTACAACAAGTGGCTTCAGGGTGCGCACGCTCGCTCTCCTCGTGGTTTGGCAGCCCCTGACACTCTTGCACGCAGCCGACGGCTGGAGCAAGGACGAGACGGACCACCTCTTCCACCTCGCTCAGCTGTACGACCTCCGCTTCATCGTCATGGCCGACCGGTGGGAGCTGCCTTCGGAGCGGGACGTAGACGTGCGTTGCTGCTCACCTCTGTCTGGAGCTTGTCCTGACCTCGCACGCAATCTGCAGGCGCTCAAGGACCGCTACTACTGGTGCCGCCGCGCGCTCGCGCAGAACCGCCCCGGCCCCGAGCTGACGGACCCGGCGGAGAAAGAGAAGGCGGACCGCGCGCGGGCCGAGGCGGTCGCAGTGTTCAACTTTGACATGGGTGCGCCGACTCGCCCTCTCTCTTCCTCCCAGCGTTGACAAAGTCAAACCCGCACAGCCCGCGAGGTCGAGCGCAAGGCGTACCTGCGGTCACTGCTCTCGCGGACGGCGGCGCAGATCGCCGAGGAGGACTTCCTCTACCTCGAGTCGCGCAGGATCGAGCAGAACTACCACAAGATCGCGGCCGAGCGCGCCGAGCTGCTGCACCTCCTCGGCGGCCGCGAGGGCGTCGGCGTGAGCAGCACGGGCGTCCAGCTCGGCGTGGGCGGCGGCGCCAAGGGCGCGAGTTTGACGGCGAAGGAGCTCGAGCGGAAGCGGAAGGGCGGGCCTGGGTGGGAGTTTGTCGGGAGCGCGAACGCCCTGCCGGAAGGGTGGGCGGGCGAAGGCAGCAAGCGCAAGGCGACCGCTGCCGAGGGTGCGCCTCATCCTCTCTCCTCTTCTTGTAAGAGTGCAGCTGACATCGCCCGCCCACAGACGCCGCGCTCGGGATCGAGCGCCACCCCGCGCCGACGGTCGCCGCGCCCAAAGCATCGATGTGGCCGTCAATCGCGGTGCGGTCCTCGCGCCTCCCGCCCGTCAAGAGCGGCATCGCGGCCAAGGTGTCGGCCGCGCTCGCCGAGACGGGCATGTCGACGCAGCTCATCATGCCCACCAAGACGAACCTCGGCAAGCTCGAGGACTTGCAGACGGCGCTCGGGCAGATGGTCGAGCTCAAGAAGGCGGTCGACCGCATCCAGGGCGAGATCAGGCTCGTCAGGAAGAAGCGCGCGGTGCTGCGGGGCGAGGAGGATCCGACGATCAAGGCCGAGGACGACGACGGCGACAAGAGCGCCGCGTCGCGCGTGCGTGTTTGCCCTTTCTCCCTTCTCATCGGGCGCGCGCTGACCCGCCTGCACGCCCGCAGAACAAGCGGAGCGCGTCGGTCGCGTCGTCGACGGTGTCGACCAAGAGGGTGCGGCGGGACTGAGGGTGCCGTTGCTTGCAGTGCGTGTGCAGTAGCTGTACTAGCCTCCTGTACCCCTGTTGTGCTCTCGCTGCAGCGGGAGAGTCGAGGTGAGGCCGTCCCGCTCGTTTCCCCCGTTTCCCTCCTCTCCCTCCTCGCTTCCGTTCCGCCACCATCGCTCGTTCGCTCGCTCGTTCGTGCTCCCCGTACCCGCTCTGTACTCCCCCTTGCCCTGCCGCCCTTCGCGCCCTCGCTCGGCCTCCCTCGACCATGCAGTGCGTCCCCACCTCCTCCCGCTCGCTCCTCACGCTGACTCCCGCGTCGCTCCTGCCGCACAGCAACGCCTCCGCCGGTTTCTCCGCAGGCCTCGTCCTCCCCGCAGGCGGGACCACCCCCGCGCACGCGCCGCACCTCGCCCAGCGCGAGTATCTCCCGTCGGCGCCGTCGGCGGTCGAGCGCACGGCGTACATCGAGGCGGGCCGGCGGGCACTGGCTTGCGCGTCTTCTTTGCTCGCGAGGAGCGCCTGAAGCCGGTGCGCGGGCTCGAGGCGTACGCGAGCTACCTCTTCTGCCCCGACAGCACCGTGCGCCTCGCTTCTGTCCCCCGCCCGTTCGCCTCCCTTCGACCCAGGAATCAGAGCTGACGATCTTGAGCCCGCCGCGTGCAGCCCTGGATCAAGGTCTACGCCGTCGGCGAGGGCGTCGCGCCCGGCGCGGGGCATTGGTGCATAGACGGGAACTTCGGCCGTACGTCGTGCGGCCTTCGCTCGCTCGCTCGCTCGAGCACCCTTCGCTTCCCGCCCCGCAAACGTTCTGACCCCATGCGCGCGCGCAGCTGAGGCCCCAAACCTCGATGCGACGCTCCACGCGACCGTCTCGCTCAAGATCTACCCGTGCACGCTCTTCCCGGGCACGGAACTCGGGTGCGCTGCCTCCGCTCCCCTTTCATACGCAATGTGCGACTGTACTGAAGGCTCGTTGATCCATGCCGATAGGGACGGCCTGCTGTACGTCAAGGACGTCGTCGAGGTGGACCGCGAACACCCCGTCTGCGTCTTCACCTGGCACTACGCCTCGCGCACGCACCTCGGGCAGCTCGGCGTGCTCGGCAGCGACGGTGCGCGCGCTCCTCTCTCCCACGCGCCGCACTGACCCGCCCGCGCCAGCTTACGCAGGACCTTCCCAACTCGCCCCCTCGCCGCTCCCCTCCCCCTACGAGCCTCCGCTCGCCTTCGTCCGCCTCGTGAGTGACCTCGCCATTCGCTCCTCACCCCCGCGCAGCGCGCCCAGCTCGCGGACCAGCTCGCCGCCTCGCACGAGGTCCGCGCGCTCCTCCCCGCCGACGCGGGCGCCGAGCTCGAGGCGTACCGCGCGGCGAATGCGCGCGCGGCGGCGGGCGTCGGGGCGCGCAAGCAGGAGGTCAGGGACGAGGAGGTGCGCGTGACGAGGAGCAGGAGCCGCGCCGGACGGAGGGAGGGCGAGGAGGACGTATGCCGAGAGCGACGACGAAAGTGAGTGAGCGGGCGAGGGGGGCGAGGGCGCGCTTGTGCATGGTATTTGTAGTGCTTGTGAACGCGCTGTGCGCTTGAGACGGCGTCTGGCCCTGCAAGTCTAGCGAGTGCAACGGCCTCCTCTCCTCCCGGCGAGTCGCTCCTCTCCCTCCTTCGCTCCACTCGCTCGGCTTGCCTCGGCTTCTGCAGGTTCTCAAGAGCCTTACACGCTCCGCCGATGACCACCCTGCACTGCAACGGCTTCACCGCCTCGCTCGCGCTCTCGACGACGCCCCTCCGCCCGCTCTCGACCGCGGTCAACCCGCGCGCGCCCCACGCCGTCGAGGGCGTCTACGCGGCGCCCCTCGTCCCCGGGCAGGTCTGGACAGTTGCGTGGACGGACTCGCGGCGAAGCAAGACGCCCGTGCAGGCGACGGTGGTCTTCCAGGAGGGCGATGGGGAGGTGACGGAACACGCCGTCAACGAGGGCGAGCCGATGCGCGTTCGCGGGATCATCCGTGCGTTCCCTTCGCTCTCACAGGCTTATCGCGAGCCGCGCGAGGAGGCCGAGGAGCGGGGCGGCGGGACTGCGCACTCCGGGACAGCTCTTGCCTTCTCGTTCGCGGCGGCGAGGCTGACCCTCCGCGACTCTGGCCTTGACCGCCACCGCAGAGACGGACACCCCGCCCCTCAAGGTCACACTCGTCCTCAAGACCGTCTCCTGCAGCGCCAACCTCGCCGTCTTCGTCCTTGTCTGCGGCGACAGCTCGCCCCGCTCCCCCGTCGCCAGCCGCCTCACTGCGAACAACGTCGCGCCTGCGCACAATTCGCCCCCGGAGGAGCACTGGGGGATGACAAGCCCGCACAGCTCGCCCGAGCGCACCCTCGATGCGTTCACGACGCCGGGGTCGATGGCTGCGGGAGGTGCGGACGACTCGGGGATGGGGTTCGACACTACCGAGCTCGAGAAGATGCAGCGCGAGCACAAGTGTCCGCTCTATCCTATCCTCTCGACCCCGCCGTCCCCGCTGACCTCGCCAAGCCCTCCTGCCGGCAGTCTACCGCATCGCCTCGCACCGCCTCGAGCGCGCCATGTCGCCCGCCTCGCACATCCGCTACCTCTCGTCCTGCCTCGCGCACGAGCCCATCGACGGCGTCGACGGTGTGCGCGACGAGGCGGAGGAGCTCACGCCCGCGGCGCGCGTGCACACCGCAATTGTGCGCGAGCAGATGCGCGAGATGATTCGCGAGGAGGGCGACGCGCGCGTCAGGTGGGAGTTCCAGAACGTGCTGAGGATGCTGGTGGGCCCGGGGACGGGGCGCTGAAGCGCGGATCGCGAGGTGCGTCTCCGGCAGGTTGACCTTCCCAAGCTGGACTTGCTGATGACCTTGCCCGCGCAGAATTGCTGTCCTCGCCGCTTCATCCTTGCCGTGCCCAAGTTGCGAAGACTCGGTTTCTGTAGCTTGACCCGCTTCCGCTGTTATCGCGATTTTCTCCCGCTTCTCTCCCTCGAGCAAGCGCGGGAAAAGGCGAAAAACGGATTACTGCGGATACTGCAGGCACAACGCAAGCGATAAACACTCCCCGACCAAGCTGTACACCCCCTTCAAGCGCGCTGCTCATACCGCTCGACGACCGCCCTCACCCGCCCGCGCAGGTCGGCTGCTCCTCCTCCTCCTCCGCCGCCGCCGCCGCGCCCGCTCTCGTTCAGGCTGCGCAGCGAGCCCGACCGCGTAAAGAGCGCGACGGGCGGTGCGTCGATCGCGCACGAGTCCTGCCTGCCGTGCCCGCCCTTCCTGCGGTGCGGCGCCGGCGCCGCCGACGGGGAGAGCTCGGCCGTGTGCGCGAGCTCCTCCAGCTCAAACTGGTCCGTCACCGCGCTGTCTTCGCCCGCACCTCCCAGCGCGTACATGCTCGCGGGCGTCCCCGCGCGGCTGCTGCTCGAGAAAGACTCGTCCGCTGCGCCGCCCTCGCTGACGCTGACGAACGACTGGGCGTCGTCCGTCTCGACCTCGCTTGGGGAGGAGATGTACGACAGCTGCGAGAGGGCCGACGCCGAGCGCGAATGTGCGAGCGACATTGCCGACGCCGAGCGGGAGAAGGCGGGCTGGCGAGGCGACGACGACCTGGCTCGCGCTGCGGCTGAGCGGGCGCGTAGCACCCGTCGGCGTCGAGAACGCCGACGAGAGCGGCGGCGAGCGCGCAAGAGGCGTCATGGACGAGGATGTCCCGCTGCTGCCGCTGAGCATGCTCACGGCACCGAGCGAGCTTTGCTGCCGCGTGTGGCCATGGATGCGGGAGCGCACGCGCCGGTGCTGCGGCCGCATCGTAACGAACGGCGAGGCGGGCGTCTGCGCCGGGTCTTCCAGCTCGGGCGAGACGGGCGGCGTAAGCGTCAGCGGCTTTGGGTGGAAGCCGAGCGCGGGCGAGCCCGTCGGGGAGAAGGTGTGCGGTGTCTGGAACGGACCGACGTCGGGCGAGGGGGGCGGGCGGAAGGCGGCGTGCGTGCCCGTCGAGACGAGCGTCGCGTCGCTCTCGGCGGAGCGGGACGGCGAAGACGTACCGGCGGAGGATGCCGCCTGCGACGAGCCGAGCCCGTTGTCGACCTGCTCGCTGACGTCGCCGGCGGCCTGCAGCGCGATCGAGAGGCGCGACGAAATGGCCCTGAACGTCTCCTGGAAGGCGAGCCGCATCGCCTCGAGCCGCGCCTCCTCGTCGAGCATCTCGCGCGCGTCGCCAAACTCATCCTCCTCGGCGATGACGGCCGGGTAGCGGTCCGAGAAGTACGCCGGCTGGCGGGCGAGGCGGCTCGACGGCCGGTTCGAGAGCGCCGACGACGAGCGCAGCGACGGGGTGTCACTCCGGTGCGAGAGCGCCTCGATGCGCGCGAAGACGGCCTGGAAGATTGGGCTCGTCTCGTCGTCTACGCCGTGAACGATGGACTGGATCAGCTGCGCGATAACCGCGCGCTGCTGCTCGAGGTTGCGGCGGAGCTCGTCGACGTGGGCGAGTCTGCGGCGGAGCGTGGTTAGCAGGAGAGCACGAGAGCGAAGGGAGAGAGGCCGCACTCCTGCAGCGCCTGCTCGCGCGCCCGCTCGACCGCCTCCAGGCTGTCCTCGAGCTGCGCCTGGTGCTCGCGGTCTGCTGCAAGCTGGCCGGCGAGACGGCGCGCCTCGCGCCTCTCGCGCTCGAGGCGGATCTTGAGCTCCGTCGACTCGTGCGACGCGCGCTCCGAGAACTGCGACACGGGCTGTCAGCCCCATTGACGGGAGGGTCAGCGGGAGAGGGCGCACCTCCTTGAAGACCTGGAACGACCGCTGCCATTCGGCGCTCTGGTTCATCAGGATCTGCAAGCGACGGTTCGCCTTATTGACCTCGGCCTCGAGCACGTCGCGGCGCTCGACGAACGTCGTCGCATGGTTCCTGCGAGCCAGCGAGAGTTTCGATCAGTCAGCACTAACGACCGAGGAGGAGAGCCGAGGAGGCGCACCTCACGACCGCCTGCACCTGACGCAGGTTCGCATCGAGCTCGACGCTCTTGCGCGGAGCCTTGTTGAAACGGAGGAGCTTGCCGAAGACGCTCACGCGCGGCACCTCAGCGAGGATGGCATCAAACTCCTTGAGCACCCGCGGCTCGTCCCACTGCGTGTGGTGTCGTGAGCGGAGTTCTACGAGACGGCGAGAAGAGCGACGCACCTGCCATGCGACGTCCGGCTTGAGCCGCTCTGCATGCCGCAGCTCGCCATCGACCTCGACCTGCGCGCGGCAAGTTCGTCAGTCTCGGCGCCCGGACAAGGAGGACGAGGGAAGCGCACGAGCGAGAACGGCCTGAACCTCCCGCCCGGGAACGCCTCGATCAGCTCGAGCGGGACCTCATTCCTCCCGACGGTCCCCACCGCCGCCTCGAGCCGCCTGCGTGCTTTCTCGCGCGCCGAGCCGGTCGAAACCGCACCGGGGAAGGGGCGCGAGCACGAGACGAGGTTCGCGTCGAGGTCAACGAGGATGATCTCCGGTGCGAGGGAGGAGAGGAGCGAGGCAGTCGAGGGCGAGGAGGGGAGGCCGAGCAGCCACGGGCCGGGGTCCTGCGTGGCGAGGCGTCAGGTCGGCGCGAACGGGCCAAGACGGAAGAGCGCACCTCGAGGAAGAGCTTGAGGTCGCGGGCGTGCACCGTCGGGAACGCCAACCCCTTCCAGTCGCGCATCTCGAGGATAGTCTGAAACGCCATCGTCGCGAGGCTCTGTATACACCACGCCGTCAGACCTGCTCGAACTGACAAAGAAGGTGGTGCGCGCCAGCATGATCCGGTGCTCGCTCATGAAGACGATCCTCCCGAGCGGGGCGAGCGCAAGCTCGGCGATGGTGAGCAAGTTATCGGCGTGCAGGGCTTTGAAGACAGGCCAGAGCGGGAAGTTGCGGCGACGGGTGACGGTCGTCGACCAGTCAACGTCGCCGGGCATAGTCTGCGGCGCAATGGGTCAGGTCTAGTCGGGCGAGGAGAGAGAGCGGACGCACCGCTACGAAGAACGTCTCGCGCTGCTCGTCGGCGACGCTGACGGGGACCTTGAGCGTCTCGCCCGGCAGCGGTGTTGGCGTGTTCAGCACGCGCTCCACCTGTAGCGAGTGCGCCGCGAGGTCCTGGTGGTAGCGCGCCCACGAGAGGCGGACGATGTCGCTCAGGAGGGTCTGCGGAAGAGAGAGCGTCAGGCGGCCGCATCACGAGGGTATCTGGGGACGCACGTAGAGCGGGCTCGTCGAGACGAGAACGATGTTGTAAGGGAGCCACAGCGGCGCACCGTCGAGGTGCTCGACCATGCGCGAGGTCGGCATCGCGGGCGCATCCTCGAGGTCGAACGACGCTGTTCGTCACACCACTCATCAGCGGACTGCGATGGTGGAAACGCGGGAAAGCGGGACGCACGCCTGCCCTCGGTGTCCGTCTCGCTCGCCGCGCCCGTCGTCGTCCCGCCGTCCGTCTCTCCGTCCGCCTCCTCGCCGTTCATCTGCTCGAGCAGCTGACTGCTCAGCTTCCTCCCCGCCCTCGCGGCCTTCGCCGCGCGCCGCACCGCCTCCGCCTCGACCTGCGCGCGCGTCGCGCGCCGCTGTTGCTGTAGGAGGGCGGCGACGGCCGCGGCGCGCGAAGCATCGCTGTGCGACCAGACGAGGAGCGAGACGCAGTGGTAGCGCTGCTCGATTGTCGGGGCTGACGAAGCGGGCGGGGAAGAGCGCGTCGTCGTGAAGGAGAAGAAAGACGTCGTCGCCGGCGGCTGCGACGGCGAGGCGACGACCTCGACGTCGCGGTCGAAGGCGAGCTGCGGGGTCGTCCTCCGTCAGTCCAGCTCGGCGGGTCGGGAACGGAAGCAGCGCACCTTGAGCGCCTTAGCCTGCACCCGATCCCTCTCCTCCCTCTCGCCTCCTGACCCTCTCCTCCGCGCCTCTCTCCCTCGCGCCCTCCATCACCCCCAGCACCTCCGCCTTCCACCTCCTCCCCTCCCCCTCGCGCAGCGGCGCGCCGTCAACGCCCTCCGCCTCGACCCAGCTCTTCGGCTCCTTCGGCAGCCCGCAGACGAGGTACAGCGACGCGAGTGGGTCGCGCGGCTCGTCCGCTGCGCTGGGGTGCGACGGCGCTCGCGACACCTTGCGCCCGTTCGCAGAGTGCACGTCTGTCGAGGAGACCGGCGCGCGGCTCGGCCCTGCTGCGGCGGCGGCTGCCTGCGCGCGCAGCGTCGACGCCGTCGAGGGCCGCTTGCGCACGCCCGCGAACGGCTCGACCCTCGCCGATGAGGAACCACTGAAGTGGAGGTGCGGCTCGCGCGCGCCGTCGGCGGAGCGGGAACGCGCGATTGACCGCGGTGGGCGCGGCGGGCGGTGCACCTCCTCCACCTGCGGCGCCGAGGAGGGCGACTGCGCAGGGTGCGGCTGCTCGCGAACGGAGGAGGCGCGACTCGGGGTGCGGCGGAGAGGCGACGACGCCTGGCGCGTAGGCAGCGGCGAGAGCGGTGAGCCCGGCACGGGCTCGGGCGCGAGGCCCGGCTGGAGGGGCGGGCGGCTGTTTGAGCGATGCGACGCAGGCGTCGTCCTCGGCGTCGGGCGGTGAAGTTGATCCTTGGAAGGGACGAGGTCGACGCGTTCGGGAGCGGCGGGAGCGGGATGTTCGGCGGCGGGGAGAGCGGGCGGTTTGCAAGCGCGGCAGCCGCGTTCGAAGCCTGGATGAGGAGGTCTTCGCCCTCTTCCTCGGCATGGCGGGACAGCTGTGTCCCGCTCGAGGCGACGCGGAGGCGGTTGACCGACGGCGAGATCACCGACGAGGTGGTGGAGGCCATGATGCGCGAGCGCAGCGACCCCACCGACGAGCCCGTCGTCGCGAACGAGTAGCGCGCGTTGTCGGGGACGATACGGCGCGTCGGCGCATCGGTCGTGAGCGCGAGGCCGACGACATCTGTCTCGTCGACATCGGAAGCAACGTCTGAGGAGTCTCGTCAGCGTCACAATCGGACAAGGGGAGGGAGAACAGACGCACCCTTCATCTCCTCGCTCTTCGTCGACCCCACAAGCCCGCCCAGCACCCTCAGCGCCTTTCTCGACTGCGTTGGCGGCCTCTCCTCGTCGAAGCCGCGCGACTTGTCGTGCGCCGTCGCTGGTGCAGGCGTCGCCGACGCCCGCGGCGGAAAGAGCAGCGTCCCGAGCGAGCTCCTGCGGCCGAGGCTGCGCGCGCTCTGGCTCTGCCTGAGCTCCTGCGCCGGGACGGGCGCGGGCTCCTCCCGCGGCTGCTCCTCCGCAGCGGCGCCCTGCGCGACCCACGACCTCCTGCGCTCGACGGCCTCCTCGACGCTGATGAGCTCGACGGTGCCCTCGCGCGGAGGCTCCCGCCGCGCGCCGAGCCGGGGAGCGGCGCCGAGATGCGTTCGAGCTGGACGGACGAGCGCGCCCGGCGCGGCTGCTTCGTCAGCACGCTGGGCGGGGCCGCGGGGGCGGTCGCGCTGCTGGTGCTGGAGCGAAGGGGCCGCGCCAGAGAGCGCAGGAAGGACGAGGTCGAGCTCCTCCGCCGGACAGAGCGGTCCTCCTCCCCGTCATTGCACCGCGCGAGGGGCTCCTCCTGCGGGCCGGTGTACTGCGCGCGGTCGAGCGACTCGCTCACGCGCCACTCCTCCCCGCCGAGCGCGGCGTCCTCCCCGCGCGCCGCCGCCCTCGGACCTCCCTCACCACCACCTCCTCGCGCGAGAGTTGGCGCCGCGGCGAAGGGGTCGTCCTTGCGCGGGTCGAGTGAGAGCGTCGCGCGCTTGAGCGGCGGGCGCGGGCGGTCGGGCATCGGCGCTGGCGGGAGGGGCGAGCCTGAAGGGGGCAGAGCGGGCGAGCGAGACGGAGGAGGAGACGACGGCGCGAGGTATGGGCTCAGCGGGCGCGCATACAGCGCGGCGACAGGCGTCGGCATCCCTGCATCGACGACGGCGGGAGAGGGAGAAAGGGAGAGACGCGTCGACCGGATCGAGCGCGGGAACCGGCGCGGTGGTCCAAGCGAGCCAAACTCGCGGGGGAGGGTCTGTGCGCGCGGGCGCCTCGGAAACGAGCGAAGGGAGAGAGAGAGAAAGCTGCTGCAGATGCGTTGCAAGTCGTCCACGGTCTCCACCCTCTCAGCCGACGAGGTACTCCTTCGGCTTGGTCGTGCTCGTCAGCTTCTTGTCCGTATCCGCGAGCAGCCGCTTGAAGGCGTCTTCTGCGGCCTCCGTCTGCACGCACACGTGGTCAGTACACCCCATAGAACGAATGGGAAGCAAAGGGGACGCACATTGGCATGGTAGTGCTTGACGGGCTTCCAATCCTCCGCCTCCTCCGCCCGGAGCGGCTCAAACAGGCCCGCGCCGGCGCGCCCGTTCCCGCCGCGGGCCATCGGGTTCTGCGCCTGACCGCCGCCGTTCTGCTGCTGCGCCTGCTGCTGCTTGATCTGGACCTGGACGGCCTTGGCCGCCTCCTTCTTGAGCTCCGTGTCCGAGATGTCCGAGTCGTCGTCGTCGTCGTTCTGCTGCGCCTGGCGCTTGTTGCGGCGCTCGATCGCGAGCAGGTTGTCGAGGTAGGTGAGCGACGGGCGCAGCTGGAACGTCTGGTTGACGGGGTTCAGGTGGAGCGCGTCTACCGGGAGGAGCGTGTCAGCGTCGGCGCACGAATGAGGGAAGAGAGCACGCCCACGCACCGTTTTTGACGACGCCGACGAGGTAGCTGGTGACCTCGGGGACGCCGGTACTGGCGTAGATCATCTTGTCGAGGCGGCGGCTCTCCTTCTCCTCGCGGTAGCGCTGCTCGTCCTCGTCCTCCATGGCGCCCTGGTCCTTGCGCCTGCGGCGACCCTTGCCCTTCTTGGCCTCCTGCTCGCGCTCGCGCTGGCGGTCGCGGTCCTCGACGACGCCGGCAGCATACTTCTGCGCGTCGTCCTCGTTCCAGCGGTCGGGGTGCTTCTCGATGGGGAGGGTGAGCTCGAGGTGCTGAGTGTGGGGCTTGTACTTTGCCTGGAGGCGGCCCGCGCTCGTGCTCGGGTCGCGAGGCCAGTCGGGGCGGAGCGAGGGCGGGAGGAGCGGGTGCGCCGAGTCGGGGTGCGGCGGGCGGTCCGGGTACTGGAGGAGGCAGAGCGACTCGAGGTAGTGGGGCGTGTAGTAGACGGGCAGCCTGCGCACGATCGGGTCGTCCGGGTCGTCGTCGGAGTCCTGGTCCTGGTCCTCCTGCTCGTCGCCGGAGCGCATCTGCTCATCCTCGTCGTCGAGGGCGGGTGCGGGTGCGCGGCGACGAGGCTGCGAGGTGCTGGCGACGGGCGTAGGGTGGATTTCCTCGTACTTGTCCGCCATGGCAAGCAGCGCGTTGTTGGTCGAGCGGGAGATGTGAGCTTGGGGTCGAGGCCGGCGTGGGCCTTGCCCCGCGTTTCTGCTTCGCGCTGATGACACGCCCTGCTCTCCCTCCTCCCGCTCGCACTCCTCCCAGCAGTGCACCACAGCCATGGCTTCGTTCCCCGACTACTACTCCATCCTAGGTCAGTCCTCACACCCTCCTCCTCCTCCCTTCCCCGCCGACCCGCACTGCACCGCCTCGCCAACCTCGCCGCTCGACCCCATCGACGTGGAACCCGGCCTGGCGCTGTTCGGGCGTGGTGAAAATGGACGGTCATAGTGTGCGCAGATGGAGCGGGCACATCTGGCATACGGCCGTCGCACGCGAGATGGGCGTGACTGCGGCGGAGGGGGAGGCCCTGCTTGCTGTTCGACTGCTTGGATGCTCTCGCCCGCTTGATGGGCTGCCAGGTCCGCAACCACGGAGGTCGCACTCGTCGGGAGCGGCGCAGGACATCGCCTTCCCCGCCGCTCTTGCCGTCTCCCGCCTCGCCGCGGTCGCACCTCCCGCCCTATCGAGACTCTCTGCTAATCTCCATCCTCTTCCGCAGGCGTGACCGAGGACGCGACCTTCGACCAGGTCAAGACGGCGTACAAGCGCGCCTCGCTCCGCTGCCACCCTGACCGCGTCCCCCCCGGCCCGGCGAACGACGCGCGCCGCAAAGCCGCGACGGTCGAGTTCCAGGCAGTCGCCGACGCGCACTACACGCTTTCGGACCCGTCGCGGCGACGGGCGTACGACGAGCTCCGGCGCGCGAACAGCTCGCGCTGGACGGACGACGCGGGCGAGAGCGGCAACTGGTGGGAGTACTTTGGGGGCGGGAGTGGGACCCGCGCCGCGCAGGAGGACGAAGAGGACGATGTCGACCCGACGGCGGGCGAGCGACCCGACCCGGAGCACGTGTTCGGCAACGTCTTTGAGGAGATGCTCCGTCCCGAGGTCAACCGCGCACTGCCGTTGTGGACCTGGTCTGGCGCCGCAGCAGGCGCGACGCTCGGCTTTGTGCGTCCCTCTTTCTCTCGACCTCGCGACCGCCGGGACTGACGCGGCTCGCGCCCACAGATCGCAGGCAACCTCGCCGGCGCAGCGATCGGCGCCTTCGCCGGCTCGAAGCTCGGCGCCGTTCGCGACGCCAAGGGCAAGGCCGTGTACCAGGTGTTCAAGGACCTCGACGGCTCGCAGAAGGCGCAGGTGCTCGCCGCGCTCGCGAGCAAGGTCTTTGGCTCGATGGGCGGGCTGGGGCAGGCCGCGGCGGGTGCGGCGGGCATGCGGTAGGAAGAGCAGCGTTTGCTAGAGAACCTCACCCCTTGTGCTAGTATCCCCCTCCTCAACCCGTTGTGCCCCACTGTCGTGTACCGACTTTCGCTGCAATCCCACCCAGAGCTTCATCCGCGCTACTTAGAGTCCGCTTGCCCGCCTTCGCGCCTGCAGGACAGTCAGCCTTGCGGATACATACGGCACACCGCGACTCTACAGCTCTGCAGCTCGCCGCTGCGCAGCCTGCGCCGTCGCCGTCGGCCGGGGCGGCGCCGCGAGGCTCTGCCCGCCCGCGAGCAGCTCGTTCGTCTCCGTTGGGTAGCTACGCAGCCTTGTCAGTGCTGTGCGTGTGTTGAGATCATCAGGAGGATACGCACTCGACCGCCTTGACGACGACGGGGACCATGCTGCCCGTCCCGACGCTCAGCTTCGGGTTCGGGTGTCCGCACGCGCGGAGGAACGCGCTGATCGCGCCGCCGTGCGCCGTGATGCTGATGTACGTCGAGGGGTCGGTGGCGAAGATCTGCGGCGCGCGGAGGGAAGGTCAACGAGAGCGGAGAGGGAGAGCAGTGGGACGGGGAGGACGCACGTGGTTGAGCGTCTGCTGTATGCGGAACGAAGCCTGCTGGTCAGACTCGCGCCAGTCGGAGCTCCATCGCTGGTCTGCGCGGGGCAAGGAGGGTGAGCTGGATGCGGCTGGATAGGTACGCAGGGAGAGGGCGGAGGGCTGGGCTTGCCGTGCTCGGAGAAGGGTACCTCGAACGCGAATGACGGGTAGTGCTTCTTGATGTAGCTTTTGTCTGCCGCTTGTCGCCTGCGGAGATCTGTGAGTCAGCGCGAGGAACTCGCGAGCGAGATGACCTGCATAAAGATCCGGAGGCGAAACGCACAGGTGTGAACGCCGGTCACCTCGCTGTCCGCATGAAAGCCAATCAGTCGTTCGCTACGTTTTGATCGACGAGTGAGGCGGAACGCACCGCAGGTTCTCCTTCACGAATGGCACTACCTTCTCCTCCTTGAGCAGCAGCTCCCTCCAGGTGATCTCGAGCGTCGACATGGCCCTGCTCAGCGGGCTCGAGTAGAGCCGCTGCGGGAGCGGCGCCCCCGCCTTGGCCTCCTTCTGCCATGCCGCAGCGGCGCGCTCGGCCTGCGAGATGCCGAGCGGCGTGAGGAGCGGGTCGGGTCCCCACTGCCCGCGAGCAGTGTCAGTTGCGCAGCCCAATGAGAGCAAGGTGGAGAGCGCACCGTGATGTTTCCATCCCCGTTCACCATGCTCCAGTACGCGTCCCACTCCTCCGTCCCATGCACCCGCTCGCCGACATTGTGCCACCCTCGCCATGCCGCGCGAGGAAGAACACCTTGTACGTTGTGTGCTTGTCGGCGTCGTCGTTCAGGCGCTGGATCGCGTGGCGGAAGGACCGCCAGCGCGAAGGCGAGCGGTCAATCAGCCCAAAGGAGGACGTGAGCGGATCGAAGCCCGTCGAGTTGAAATCGGGGAAGGACTGATGGAAGACTGTAGGCCATAAGAGGGTGGGTTGAGGTGGTGGACAGGTGCCAAGGGCGAAGCAGACCGCGAGGCAGGGTTACGAGGAGGAGCGAGAGGTCAGTCCGGCTCGTTGTGGACTGAGTTGGTCACGCACAGTCTTGCACGACCGTGTAGTTCGTCGGCGTGAACCCTTGCCCGTCCGAAGGCGACCCCTGTGCTCTCCATGCCAGCGGGGAGTCCGTCGAAGGCCAGGGAACCGCCTCATCGGCGAGGAGGTGCGTCGCCTCCGAGGACGGTCTGTTGCGCAGCAGAAGCACTGCAAGAGAGCGCTAGCAGCGGTAGAAGTGGCAAAGCATGCTTGGAGCGAGAGGGAGGAAGATGACCGAGGAGGAGCTGATGAGACCGGCCGCACGTGCGCGCCGTGCGCGATGGCTCGCGAGGGCCGGGACGCGGTGCGGCCACAGCGAGCCGACAGACAGCGCGTGGCCTGCAGCTGGCAAAAGAACTACCAAGGCTGCAGGACGCGAACAGCAAAAGTTTATAACGACTGCATCAGCCGGGAATTGAACCCGGGGCTAGGCAATTCAGCGTAAGCTGGCAATGCCCAATTTTACCACTAAACCACTGATGCTTGTCAATGAATCGTGTCTGGCGCTTTGCGTAGAGGACCTGAGTTTTGGTCAGGCTTTAGTCAGGCTGTTTCCTCGTGTTCGATCTGGCGCCCTTCAGCTGACCTGCACGGAAGACGCCCACGTCTGCCTCACGTTCGCGGCACAACTCGACAGTGCTCCCACCCTGTCTCCCCCAGTGCTCCAGCAGCTCTTCACGTGGTTCTCTGCCTCTCCCTGCGAGCAGATGAGCTGCACCCACGCAGGAGCAGAATACAGCGAAGCAAGACACCGTCTATGTACAAAGCACCCCACCGCAATACAGCCCCAGCGCGCTACTGCTCCTCGAGCGACCCATCCCCGTACAGCATCGCGGCGTTGACGCGCTCGTTGTCGTCCGTAAGCTGGTATGTCTCGATGCGCTCGCCAAAGTCCGAGAGGTGGTAGACGCGCATGCGGCGCGCGAACTTGGCCGAGCCGTAGCCGGAGTACTACGGGCGTGGGAGGGATGGCGAGGGACGGACGGCGAGGGAGGGAGGGCGAGGGAGGGCGAGCGTGAAAGGGTCAGCACGCAAACGGAGTGGAGCGGAAGGGAGCGAAAGGACGCACGGTCGCGCCGCCGCCGAAGCACACCCACACGCCCTGAATGCGCCGGCAGTCGGACGTGAGGTGGCAGTGTCCATGCGCGAGGACCTTGACCTCGGGCCTGCCCGCGGTCGGGCTCGCGGCCTCGCCGTCCCAGAACGCGTCGACGGGGACGTCGCCCGCGCCGTGCGAGACGGGGAGCTCACCCTGCGCGAGGATCGCCTGCTCGAAGAAGCCCGAGTCGGTCTTGCTCGCGCCGGAGCCTTCGAGACGCTCGCCGACGCGGAGGCGCTTGCCCGACGGCGAGATGTCGATCGGCGACTCGTACGACGTGCGGAGCGGGATGTGGAAGAAGGTCATCTACGAGGAGAAACGAGGTCAGCATTCGCACCCTGCGAGCGACGCGCAGCAAGTCTCGACTCACGGCATTCGGCTTGGCCTGCATCGGGTTGAGCGCCGTCGGGCCCTGCGGCAGCTCGGTCGGCTCGAAGAAGCCCTCGTCCTCCAACAGCGCCTCTTCCGCCTCGAGAAGCGCGTTCGTCGTCCCTTCGGCGCGTCCGCCGTCCCCGTGGCGCTCGCTACAGCGAGCTCGTCATCGTCGTCCTCCTCAAACTCGGCGACGTCCTCCGGGTTCTGCACCACGCGCGAAGCCATCGTCGGGCTCGACCTCGTCCCGAACCCGCCGCTCGTGTTCTGGCGCTCCTCGTCCCGCACCGCACGGCGACCCTTCGTGCGCGCGAACGCCGAGCGCGCATCGTCCTCCTGCGCGGGAAGGCGGTTTGGGCGCGCCGCCGCGGCAGGCTTGCGGTTCGCGCCGCCCGGTGCCGAGGAGGAGAGTTTGCGCGGCGGGGTGTACGGGCGGAGGAAGGGCTTCATCTGCGCGCTGCGCCCGCGGAACCAGTTGATCTGGTCCGCCTTGAGGTAGTCGTACCCGGCGGTGCCCCACGGCGTGAGCTTCTTGGCGTACGCGTGCGAGTCGAGGAAGTACAGGTTGAACAGCGCCGTATCGTCCCGCGGCGGCCGGCGCGCGGATCGAGCGGACGTAGTTGCCCGTGCCGGTGACGCCGGAGGGGCCCGCCTCGCCGAGGAAGAGCGGGAGGCGCTGCATCAGGGCTGCGGCGCGGTGAGGACCGTCAGACGCGGTCCGGCTACTGGAGCTTCTGAAAGAGCGCACCCATCTGCTGCTCCTGCGTGAGGTCGGTGTCCTCGTGGTCGTGGTTCCCGTAGATGACCGTCCACGGGATGTTGCGCTGCCAGAGGAGCGGCGCCCATTTGAGGATGACGGAGCGTGCATCCCAGGACTGCGGACGAGGGGAGTCAGCGAGAGAATGGGCAGCCCAGGGGAGAGAGCGCGGCGCACCGTCTTCTGGCCGTTAAGCCTGTGGGGAGGGAAGGCGGTCAGCGTCCCTCCAGAGCATGGCGAGGGAACGCAACGCACTGGTCGCCGCTCAGCACCACCAAATCAGGCTTGACCTCGTCGAGCGCCGTCTCGAGCCACCGCAGGCTGTACACGTCCGCGCCCGCCGCGCGGCACTCGGCCTCGCGCCGCTCGTCCATGTCACGGCACTCGCCCGGGCCGACCGAGAAGTGCAGGTCGGCGACTTGCAGGATGGTGAAGTTGCCGGCGTTGCTGAAGCGGAGGACGGGGGTCGGAGGGAGCTCTGCGGGTGCGGGAGTGTGAGCGGGTCCTGCAGAAGGACGAGATGGGCGGACGCACTGGTCTGCTCCTTGCGGTAAGCCAGGCTCGTCCCGACGCGCTTGCCCTTGCCGTAACCGCTTCCCACGCGCTCGGCGTCGTCTTCGCCGCCAGACACCATCTGCTCGACCTTGACGAACCCGGGCAAGGGCTGCACCTCGCTCCCACCGTAGAGGACGTCGAGCTCGGTGATGGGCTCGAGCGTGCCCGCGCTGCCGTTCGTCGCGTCCATCTTGCGCGCGGCGAGCACGTCCGCCTGCGGCGTGAGCTTGTAGTGCAGGAACAGCGGGGTCATGCGCGGCCAGACGCTGTCCCGCAGCGACGTCGACACCTCGACCCAGAGGCCGTCGTTTGACAGTTCGGACGCGGTCGGGCGGTGGTCGAGCAAGCGCAAGTCGGTGATCACGTCGGCGTTCGAGCCGGGGAGGAGCCGGCGGGCGTAGATGTAGAGATACTTGATGCCGGCCTTGCGGCTCACGTCGCGGTCGATCCGCTCCCACTTGCCCTTGGTCGCGTCCTCCTTGGCCGACGAGGTCGGCGAGCACATGTCGTACAGGCCAGGCGACAAGACGCACGTCTTGACCTGCAACTCCGTGAACGGCGTCGAATCGGCTTCGAGCGGATCCCAGCCTGACTTCGTTGCCGTCATGCCCCTGCACGCAGCTCGTCAGCGCATTCCGTGAAGCGGTGAAGTCGAAACGCACCAGATGTCCCAGTCATCGTCTTCATCCCACCAGTCATCATCCACCCCGTCCTCCGTCCCATCCGACGCAGCATCGACCTGCCCCGCACTCGCCGCCTCTGCGGGCTTGGTCGGCGCGCGCGAGAAGGCGACCTGGTTGGCCTGGTGTCCGAGGTTGACGGGCGCGCCGTACGGGCGGTTGTAGGGCGTCTCCTCGAGCTTGTAGCGCGCGGTGAGGAGCGAGGCGAGGACGGCGACAAGGACGAGGAACCAGAGGCGGACGTAGGTGCGTGACGAAGAGGGGGACAGCATCGCGTGCTGGCGCGTCTCCGCTCGCACGCGTCGAAGTGCTGGCGGGAGGAGCGGGCTGCGAAGCGGGGCCGTGGGTCGAGGCGAGAAGGGCGACGTCGCCTCGTGCGGCGTCTCTGGCGGGTGCTGCAGGGATTAAGGGGTCTCTACGCGCTCTGGCCTGCTGGATCTGGCCTGCGAGGCGCGAGCTGTGCGGTGAGGCGCGCGAACCGAGGCGCTCCACCTCCGCCGTCCGCTCACGCCGCCAACTTCGCATCAGCGCGTGCTGTACGATTCGTCAGTGCTCTTGAGTAGTAGCAGGGTATGGATCTGCCGCCGTATCCGCATCCAGCTGTTTCACGCATCAAGAGAGGTGCCCCCTGTCTTGGGGTCTCCTTTCACGAGCATCTCCTGTTGCCCCGGTCTCCCTCTCCAGCGGCGGATGCGGCGAGGCGAAGGTCTGCAGCGCAGAGTCCAGGCAGGATCGCACGCATCCAAGCAGAAATGAAGAGAATCCCACTTGTGCCCCTCGTCATCGGCCATCGTTATCTCGCTGCCCTCATTGCACTCTGCCCTCGCTCGCAAGCAGAGTCGCACGGCCTGATCCTACGCGCACGCATCCCACCTGAACGCTCAAGCTCGCCCAGCAGCTTCACAGAAGCCAACAAAGTCGCCCCGCTCCCCACTTGCTGCCCAGCTCCCCGACTCAAACGGGCACCGCCTCGCGAGGATCCATCGATCAGAGTGATCCCGCCGTGAGCTGGACCTGCTTCTTCTCCTCCTCCCCCTCCAGCTGCAATTCCTCACCGCGCACCTCTCGCAGGAGAACGCCGCCGCAGCCCCGCCCCGCCAACGGACTCGCCGCACCTCCAGCCCCGCCGTCGCCGTTCCCCGCGCACTTTCTCCCTCTCCTTCTGCTCGCTCCTATGGCCAGCGACGCGACCTCGCTCAGCACGCCCATGTGCGTGCTCGCCTCGCGCCCCGCCCTCTCTAGCCGGCTCGCGCACTCACCGTCCCTCCCCCGCTTCCCCTCACCTCCCCCGTCCGCTCGCAATGGCGTCGCCCCACAGGCCATCCCGCCCCCAGTCCCCCGGTGCGGTCACGCCCAGCATCAACTCGCTCCGCCGCATCGGACGCAGCCAGCCCCTCAAGAAGATCCTCGTCGCCAACCGCGGAGTGCGTCCCGTCCCGCTCCCCGCTCGTGCCGCCCCTCCTGCCGCGATCTGGCGGTCGCCCCGTTCTCCCCTCGTCCCTGCAGGGACGGAGAGCGCTCGTTGCAACCCGCAGCGAGCTGTGGGAGCGATGCGAGGGATACCGGGCTTGAACGGAGGGCTAACCCCCCTACCGGCAACTTGCAGGAGATCGCGATCCGCGTGTTCCGCACGGCGCATGAGCTGGGCATGACCTCGGTTGCGATCTACTCGCACGAGGACCGCTTCTCGGCGCACCGCAACAAGGCCGACGAGGCGTACATGGTCGGCAAAGGCCTCACCCCCGTCGCCGCCTACCTCGCCCAGGACGAGATCATCAAGGTGCGCCCGCGCTTCCCTTCATGCTTGTAGTGCTCCTGGCATGTGTGCGCGTTGAGAAGACTCGAGTGCTGACTGTCGACTCTACGCGCTCTCGCGCAGGTTGCCCTCGACGTACGCGACCTCTTCTCCCGTTCCTGCGTCCGCTTTCTGCAAGCTGACGCGCTCCTGTCACACAGCATGGCGTCACGATGATCCACCCCGGCTACGGCTTCGTGAGTCGCGCGCCTCCTCTAAACTGCTCTACCTCCTCTCCCTCGCGCGCTCCTCCCGGCCTGCCGCTTCACCCTCTCGGGCTCCCGCCTCTTCCCGTTGGACTCTCTCTATTCTCGTGACTGCACTGCTGACACGTGCTCTTATCCGCAGCTCTCGGAGAACGCCGAGTTCGCGAAGAAGGTCGAGGCGGCGGGCCTCATCTTCATCGGGCCGCAGCCGCAGGTCATCGACGGCCTCGGCGACAAGATCAAGGCGCGCAAGCTCGCGATGAGCATCGACGTCCCCGTCGTCCCGGGCACGCCCGGCGCCATCGAGAAGTTCGAGGAGGCCGACGCGTTCGTCAAGGAGCACGGCTTCCCCGTCATCATCAAGGCGGCGATGGGCGGCGGTGGCCGCGGCATGCGCGTCGTCCGCGACCAGGAGTCGTTCGAGTCGGCGTTCAAGAACGCCGTCTCGGAGGCGAAGGCCGCGTTCGGCGACGGCACCGTCTTCGTCGAGCGCTTCCTCGACCACCCCCGGCATATCGAGGCGCAGCTGGTGCGCACATTGTCTGGACTCTCCTGAAAGGCTGCCAGCGTTTACTGACGTTTCCTTCGCATCCGTCTCCCTCCTCCCCCTCCTCCGCCTTGGCCCCGCCCGCCTCGCCCCTTCCTCTTCCTTGATACACACAAACGCTCTGCAGATCGGTGACTCGGCCGGCAACGTCGTCCACCTCTTCGAGCGCGACTGCTCTGTCCAGCGTCGCCACCAGAAGGTCGTCGAGCTGGGCCCGGCGACGAACCTCAGCGAGGAGATGCGCGAGCAGCTCCTCGCCAGCGCCGTCAAGATCGCCAAGGCCGTCGGGTACCGCAACGCCGGCACGTGCGAGTTCCTCGTCGACGCCCGCGGGTTCTACTTCATCGAGATCAACGTGCGCCTCGCTCCCTCCTCCTCCTCCTCCTCCTCCTAGTTTTCTCGCTTGTACTGACGCTCCTCTATGCAGCCCCGTATTCAGGTCGAGCACACCGTCACGGAGGAGATCACCGGCATCGACATCATCGCCGCGCAGATCCAGGTGCGTCTCGCTTCTCTCGGCCCTCCCCCCTTCGCTCCCTCTTCCCCTCCTACAGCGAACATCCGCTGACCTCGTCGTCGGCGTGAACAGATTGCTGCCGGCGCGACGCTCCCGGAGCTCGGCCTCACGCAGGACTCGATCTCGAAGCGTGGCTACGCGATCCAGTGCCGCATCACAACCGAGGACCCGTCGCGCGGCTTCCAGCCCGACACGGGCAAGATCGAGGTCTACCGTTCCGCTGGCGGTAACGGTGTTCGCCTCGACGCGTCGTCGGGCTTTGCCGGCGCGCAGATCACGCCGCACTACGACTCGCTCCTCGTCAAGTGCACGACCCGCGGCGCGACGTTCGAGATTGCGCGCCGCAAGATGCTGCGCGCGCTCGTCGAGTTCCGCATCCGCGGCGTCCGCACCAACATCCCCTTCCTCTTCCGCGTCCTGTCGCACCCGGCGTTCGTCGAGGGCCGCTCGTGGACCACCTTCATCGACGACACGCCCGAGCTGTTCAACCTCGTCACGTCGCAGAACCGCGCGCAGAAGCTCCTGTCGTACCTCGGCGACCTCGCTGTCAACGGCTCGTCGATCAAGGGCCAGCAGGGCGAGCCGGGCCTGCACGAGGAGATCCCTATCCCGGCGTTCGTCGACCCCAAGGACGAGACCAAGACCTCGACACGTCGGCGCCGTGCGAGACGGGCTGGCGCAACATCATCGTCGAGAAGGGCCCTGAGGCGTTCGCCAAGGCCGTCCGCGAGTACCCGGGCGTGCTCATCATGGACACGACCTGGCGCGACGCGCACCAGTCGCTCCTCGCGACTCGCCTCCGCACGATCGACATGGCCAACATCGCGCGCGAGACGTCGCACGCGCTGCAGAACGCGTACGCGCTCGAGTGCTGGGGCGGCGCGACGTTCGACGTCGCGATGCGGTTCCTCTACGAGGACCCGTGGGAGCGCCTCCGCACCCTCCGCAAGCTCGTGCCCAACATCCCGTTCCAGGCGCTCGTTCGCGGTGCCAACGCGGTCGGGTACACGAGCTACCCCGATAACGCGATCTACGAGTTCTCGAAGAAGGCGGTCGAGAACGGCCTCGACATCTTCCGCGTGTTCGACTCGCTCAACTACATCGAGAACATGCGCCTCGGCATCGACGCGGCCAAGAAGGCGGGCGGCGTCGTCGAGGCGGCCATCTGCTACACGGGCGACGTCGCCAACCCCAAGGGGCACAGCAAGTACACCCTTGAGTACTACCTCGACTTTGCGCAGCAGCTCGTCGACTGCGGCATCCACGTCCTCGCGATCAAGGACATGGCCGGCCTCCTCAAGCCCGAGGCGGCGACCATCCTCGTCGGCGCGCTCCGCAAGAAGTTCCCCGACATGCCCATCCACGTCCACTCGCACGACACGGCGGGTATCTCGGTCTCGTCGATGCTCGCGTGCGCGGCCGCCGGCGCCGACGTTGTCGACGTCGCGATCGACAGCATGTCGGGCATGACCTCGCAGCCGTCGATGGGCGCCGTGTGCTCGGCGCTCGAGCAGACCAACCTCGGCACGGGCATCTCGTACGCCAACATCCAGGCGCTGAACCTGTACTGGTCGAACGTCCGCCAGCTGTACCAGTGCTTCGAGGCCAACGTTCGCTCGTCCGACTCGGGCGTGTTCGAGCACCAGATGCCCGGCGGCCAGTACACGAACCTCATGTTCCAGTCGCAGCAGCTCGGCCTGTCGGGCCAGTGGAAGGCCGTCGTCAAGGCGTACATCGAGGCGAACGAGCTCTGCGGCGACATCGTCAAGGTGACGCCTTCGTCCAAGGTCGTCGGCGACTTTGCCCAGTTCCTCGTCGCCAACAAACTCACCAAGGAGGACGTCCTCGACCGCGCCGGCGAGCTCGACTTCCGTCGTCCGTCGTCGAGTTCTTCCAGGGCTACCTCGGCCAGCCCGTCGGCGGCTTCCCCGAGCCTCCGCACCAAGATCATCCGCGACAAGACGCGCATCGATGGCCGCCCTGGTGCCGACATGAAGCCGTACCCCTTCGCCGAGGTCCGCGAGCGTGCGTCCTGTCCCGCCATCGTCGCCGTCTTCGCGCCCACTGACCCCCTTCCTCCCCGCAGAGCTCGTCGAGAAGTTCGGCAACACGATTACCTCGGTCGACGTTGTATCGCACTGCATGTACCCGAAGGTGTTCGAGGAGTTCAAGGAGTTCACCAACAAGTACGGCGACCTCTCGACGCTCCCGACGCGCTACTTCCTCTCCAAGCCGCCCGTCGGCGAGGAGATCGCCGTCCCCATCGACCAGGGCAAGACACTCCTCATCAAGCTCGTCGCCGTCTCGCCCGTCAACGCCGTCACCGGCATGCGTGAGGTCCTCTTCGAGGTGCGCCTGTTCTCGCCTCTCCTCCCTGACCGAGTCGCTAACCTCCCCTTCCCGCCGCGCAGCTCAACGGCGAGGCGCGTCTCGTCCAGATCGAGGACCGTTCGGCCGCGATCCAGACGGTCCGCCGCGACCGCGCGACCAAGGAGCCCGGCTCGGTCGGCTCGCCCATGGCGGGTGTCGTCGTCGAGGTCCTCGTCAAGGAGGGTAGCGAGGTCAAGGCCGGCGACCCGCTCGCGACGATGTCGGCGATGAAGGTGCGTCCTCCTTCTCGCTCATTCAATCGTGAGCAGCCGCTGACAGAGCCCGCGCGCGCAGATGGAGACGAACGTCTCGGCCCCCGTCTCGGGCAAGGTCAAGCGCATCGCCGTCGCCGCGGGCGACTCGCTCTCGCAGGGCGACCTCGTCGTCGAGATCGGCGCGTAAACGACCCACACCCCTGCCCTCCCTCCCCTCCCGCCGCTCGATCCCCACACCCTACCCGCTTGTTCTGTCTAGAAGTGCCTCCCCCATGCCCATGTTTGCCGTCTTCGTCCTGCCTCTCACCAGTCACCTGAACTCAAGCCTGCAGTGCCGTCTCCCCTTCCTTCGCTCCCAGAGGCGCAGGCTGAGCGTGAGAAGCAGGCGTCTAGGATTGCCGCGCCAGGTCCACTCGACCGGCTGCAAGGCTATGCAGGGATGTACAACTCGACGCGCTGTGAAGGGGGTCCTAGGGTCGCAAAGGGTGTGTGTGGAAAGTCGAAAGTGCCTCCTCGTCTCCTTGTCCTCCTCATGCCCGCTCAGCTGCGGGCATACCTCCCGCCTCAAACACCTCTCCGCGCTCGTCTTCCTCCTCCTCGAGCCAGTCCAAACACCCCGCCCCGCACCCCCTCCATCGGATGGGCACGTCCCTCACCTCCACCTCCCTCCCCGCGGCGCCGCGACCAGCCCTCCCCGCGCGCAATCGCGCCTCTGATACCCACTCGATCCGCTCCACCGCGGGGCGGACGAACACGCGCTTCGGGCGCGTGTGACGGCGAGCGGCAGACGTGCGACAAGGGGTCGAAGGGCTGCGCGCCGGGGCCGGGGGCGGCGCTCGCGCCGGAGGAAGCGCGCGTGCGGGCAGGACGACGCGGCGGCGGAGGAGGAGGCGGCGAGGGACGAGGGCGGATAAAACGTCGAATGGAAGGGCGCGAACAGCCCTGCGGGAGGACGGTCCGGAGCGCCTCGACGCCGCCGCGGACGTGATGGATGTGCCGCGTTGCAGGAGCGCCGCCGCTGCGGGAAGTCGAGGACGAGAGGGAGGCGGGCGGGGAGGAGGACGGGGCGGGAGAGAGGAGGATGCGCGTGCAGATTTCGCCGAGGGAGGGGACGGCGAAATGCTTGAAGAGCGGGCCGAGGACGCGCCTGCTCCTGCGCGGGCGTGGGAGGGCCGCGTCCGTCGCAGGCTCGCCCTTCCCGAGTGCGGGGGCTGCGGGAGGCGGGAGGAACGGGTTCGGGTGGAGGGTGAGGTTGGCGAGGTTCTCGAGCTGGAGGATCTCGGCGGGGAGGAAGCGCAGCTGGTTCTGCGCGAGGGAGAGCTCGCGCAACCCATGGAGGCGGCCGATGCCTTCGGGAAGCGTGTCGAGGAGGTTGTTGCGGAGGGAGAGGACCTGGAGGTTCGGGAGGGTCCAGAGCGCGTTCGACAGCGACGCCGTCGTCAGCTCGTTGCCCGAGAGCATGAGCACGACGCCGACTGTCGCGGCGGCGAAAGGCGCGGACGACGTGGGCGAGCCGAACGGGACGGTCGAGTGCGGCCAAATATGCGGTGCGGGGTGGGCGACGAAGGGACGTTGGCCGCCGGGACCGACTGAGTGCGCGAGAGGGTGCGGGAAGGGCTCGATGGGGTGAAGGAGCGGAGCGTCGAGAGCTCCCAGACGGCGTTGGGGACCATGCCCAGCTTCTGGCCGCTGCGGGTCGCGAGCGTTTCGAGGTCAGTTTCAGCGCCGATTTCGCGCAAGCGCGAGCACGCACCTGAGCTGGATGTTTCCGTCTGCGTTGAGCACGGCGTAGTCGATCGCGCGGGTCCAGGCTGCGCTGGCGGGGAGCGGCGGGAGGGGAGTCCTCGCGAAGCAGCTCGGCGGGTCCTCCTCGACGTAGCCCGAGTCGTCGTGCGCGGCTGCGCCTCCACCGGCGTGCCATGCCTCGAACAAGTCGTCCTCTTCGTCGGCGTTGAGCTCGAGGGCCTGAGCGAGACCCGACGCCAGAGGTTCAATGACGGCCTCGTCCGGCTGCGCGAACTTGGCGGCGGCGGGGTCGGGCGCGCCAAGAGGGTCGAGGACAAATTGGACTGGCTTGGAGAGCGGAATGCGCGGCCCTTCTCCTCGTCTGGGGGCCGGAAGGGGGACGAGGCGGTCCGGGGCGCGAAGGCGAGGGCGGGGAGGGTGCGGGCGTGCTTCGGGCGGCGGGCCTCGAGGCTGAAGTCGGGGACGGCCCAGCCGTTGCCCTTGGAGAAGGCCGAGAGGGGGTCCATGCCGCGGCTCTGTGAGAAGACGTGAGGGTGGAAGGCGAGGGCGGTGCGGTGAAGATGCGCGCGGCGGAGGGAAGCAAGGGAAAGCGGTTCCCCCTCTTTGCGCGCGCAACCCGATGTGGAGCCGCGCCCTCCTCTCCCCCTCCTTCCCTCCTTGCCCTCGCTCCTGCCACTCGCACAGCCCGCACAACACATCCACACCCTCATGCACATCCACCACCCCCGCCTCGCTGCCTTGTGCGCCCTCTCCTCTCCCCTCCCCTTCCTTCCCTCGAGTGTCGGCTGACCGTCCCCACATTGCACCGTCAGCGCCACCCTCAGCTTCGCAACCGGCGTGTGGGCCCGCCTCGCCTACCAGCGCGCCATCACCCGCGGGCACCCTCTCCGTCGTCGTCGACCGCTCGGGCGGCGGCATCTGAGCGGACGCGCGCAGGTGGGGGAAGGGTCGCGTGAGTCGCCGTGTTCCTCTTCTCCGCACCGCCGGCATTCTCGAGCTGAGCTTTGCCGCGCGCTCCTCACCAAAGCCCGTTAGCACGGCCCCATCAAGCGCTTCTTGGTAGTCTTCGTGCGGAGGAGGATGGAGTTCTCGCTTCCGCTGTACTGGTCTCCACGTCTTAGGTTCTGTCCGTTGTCCTCCGTACCCGCAATGCCATCTTCAGTACACCTCTTTCTACGCCTACCTCCCGTCTACCTCCGTCTAAGTGGGCCGCGCCCACGCAGGGCACGTCCCGCCCATCTCGCCGTGCCAGAAGCGGAACCCCTCGGTGATGGCCGTCCAGTGCGCCCACGCCGCGCAGAGGATCAGGATGTGGAAGATCTGGTGCGACGAGAAGAGGAAGTCGAATGATCCGGGTGAGAGGCGCTCGGGGAAGCGCTCTGCGTAGCTGCGGGAGGGAGCGGGCGTGGGAGACGGAGGAGTCAGCAGCGAGCCCGATGGGAGGTAAGATGTAGCCGAGGCTGAGGAGAGACGGCTGCGAAGCGGAAAGCGGCAGTGACCCTGCAGCAGCCTCGAGCAGGACTTGGGAAGGCCGGGTGACAGCTAGGGGATACCCTCGCCGACGACCGTACGCGTGTTTCGCCGCGCCACAATGGGTTAGGGTGGAGCAGAAACTCACAGCAGCGCGCCGACGATGTAGAGCGCCCCGCCCAGCGCGAGCCAGAACAGCGAGATGGCGGTCGACGCGCCCTCGAGCTGTCCTCCCCTTCGTCAGCATCGCTTCACCCGCCCGTCCAGACTGGAGAAAGAAAAGCGCACCCCGTACCGCACGACAGCGTGCCCGACCGGGAACACCGCGCTGAGCCCCATGGCGATGAAGATCCAAGTGCGGAAGCGACGATACTCGGGCGTACGCGCGTGCGGGGAGACGACTGTCGCAGCGGTGGCTGCGTGCGCGTTGAACAGTTAGGTCGTGTGGGAGTCAGTGGAGGATGGAGGGGGCGCACCGGCAGCGAAAGTATAGATCAGGGCGATGTACCAGTTGCGAAGATGGGCGTCGCCTGCAGTGCGAGCGGCGTCAGCGCGCAACTAGAGCGCGGGTAAAAGTACCACGCACAGTAGAAGCCGTAGTGCACCATCGGGACGAACGTGCCCGAGATGAGGACGACGATGCCCAGGTAGTCGAGCCGGTTCCATTGTACGGCGACCTGCGAGACGGCAATCAGTGGGCGGCTTTTGCGTTACGTTCATAGGGAGAACACGGGGCTGGAAGAGAGGAACGGCAGAGGACGCCACGCGTGCGAGGCAGGTGGATTGGAAGAAAGGAAGAAAGCGCACCCCCTCCGAATGGCAGAGGAACGTGTGGAACAGCCCCGAAAAGCCTGCGAATTGTTAGGAGCGTCAGAAATGGGAGGGGACGCAGCAAGTATGTTTCGGACGAGCTGAGAGGGGCGTTCGAAGCATGAAGAGCGACGCACTGAGGCAGACAGCCGCCGAGACGAGGAACGCCGCGAAGCCGACCGTGTCCGCCCAGGTTACGCTGGGCTGCGCCGCGTTCGGGAACGGGTACGGGATGCCCGCGAACGGCGCGAGCCAGCCTTTGCGGCCGTGCGTAAGGGATTGGGGCGAGAGGTCGAGGAGGAGGAAGGCGACAGTGCCGACGGCGACGAGGGCGCCGAGGAGGTGCGTCCACTGCGTGCATGTCCACAGGTCAGCTCAGCAGCGGCCAATGGCGTTTGACGCACGATGTTGACGGATTCGTTGTGCCAGCGAGCGATGGAGCGCAGAGACCCAGCGAACGAGCGGGTGAGCGGGCGGTAGCCAGAGCGGATGCAGGGGTTGTCCCGCTGCCAGGGCTCGAGCTGCTCGAAGCGTAGCAGGGCGGGCATGGTTGGCGAGCGTGCAGTCGAGGACGAAGGCGTCTCCTCGGCGATCGCCCCGACGTCGGGGACCGCGGCGACGTGGTGCACCGCCTCGCTCTTCTTTTTCTCGCCCTCCTCTGCGGGCGTGCCCAGCTGTGCTTCAGTGCACTTCACAGCTACGTGCTCTGCGCCCCGTGCACAGCCTGCCAGGCCGCGGTCGAACCGGCTCGCCGAGTCGCCCGGCTCGCTCGCCGGCCGCAACATTCCGCCGCGTCTGCCGGGTCAGATCCCTGTCCTCGCTGTCCACTCCCGCTGCTTGATCCTGAACCGCACCTTGCTGCTGCTACCATGGCCTCGCTTGAGACGACCGCTGTGCGCTACGAGTCGCTGTCCAAGCCGACCCCGATCCCCCACTCGAGCAACACCGTGCGTGCCCGCCCTCCCGCTATACCTCGCGCAGAGCGCTGACCCCGATGAGCGCGGACAGGCTTTCGAGTTCCTCTTCTCGCAACCGTTCCGCAAGGGCACGGCAACGTGGGAGGCCTCCCCGAAGGAGCTGCAGAGCCATGTCCTCGGGACGATCTACCCCGAGAAGCCCGTCTTCCGCGACGGCAAGACCGGTGCGACTGTCCTCTTGCACTCGCAGTGGACGCGCCAAGCTTACCCGGGACTACCCGCAGGCGCGACGCTCAGCTATGGTCGCCTCTACAAGGACGCCCTGACCGTCGCCTCGTCGCTCACGGACGGCGTCTTGAACCTCCAGCCCGCACCTGCATCCTCTTCCAACCCGAACGTCAACCGCGGCGCGATCATCTCCCCGACTGTCCTCCTCCACCTGCCCAACTGCCTCCCATTCGTTACCCTCGCCTACGGCGTCCTCGCCTCCGGCCTCACCCTGACCGCCGCCAACCCCGTCCTCACGCCGTCAGAGCTCGCGCACATCCTCACGCTCTCGCAGCCCGCCGCGATCGTCACCACTGCTGCAAGCGTCGGCAACTTCCAGGCTGCGTTCAAGCTCCTCACGCCCGAGCTGCAGGCCAAGCTCGGCTACGCGACGAAGGGGAACGTCTTCCTCGTTAACCAGGACGCGGATGACTATGGTGCGGCAGCCGCGGCGCTCGCCCCGTCGGAGCGGAACCTCGGCGGCTGGGTCGTCTCGGACTGGAAGGTCCTCCTTCCCGCCAACCCCAAGCCGTTCACCCCGCCGAAGTACACCGGCAGCGAGGACGCGCTCCGCGCGGCGATGATCTTCTGGTCGTCGGGCACGAGCGGGAAGAGCAAGGGCGTCGTCCTCACGCACCGCGCGATCGGCTCGGCGCTCATCGCCGTCTGGCATGCTTCGACGATGGGCGAGGACGAGCGCCTCGTCGGCCTCCCTCCCTTCTACCATATCGTTCGTCTTCCTCCTTCCCGTCCGTCCCGCTTATCCTGACGACGCTTCCGCCAGTTCGGCTGGGCGAACGTCCTGATGGTCGGCGTCGCGTTCGGCGCGACGGTCACGACGATGAGCAAGTTCGACCCGGTGTCGTACCTCACGATGGCGCAGGAGTGCCGCGCCACGCACCTCCACTTCTCGCCGCCTATCGCCGTCCTCCTCGCAAAGAGCCCGCTTGGTGCGCTTCTCTCGCTCCTCCGTGTGCGAGCGCCCCGCTCACCAGTACACGCGCAGTCAACGGCTTCGACCTCTCGTCCGTCCGCGGCTGCACATCTGGCGGTGCGCCGCTCGGCACGAGCGTGATTGAGGAGGTTTACAAGCGCCTTGGGATTCTCATCAAGATTGGGTGCGCCCTTCCCCTCTCCTTTACAGTTCTCCCTGAACTGACCGCTCGCGCACACGCAGTTACGGCCTGAGCGAGACGGGCGGCGCGACTCAGCAGCAGAGCATGACCTGGGACGACCTCAAGCAGCAGCTCGGCAGCTGTGGGCCTGCGTACCCGGGGACGGAGATCATGATCCGCTCCGTCGAGACGGGCAAGCGTGCGTTTACACCTCCTCCTCCTCTTGCACGTTCCTCGCTGACCTCGCCCGCCGACCCCGCCCACAGCCGTCACCGTTGGCGAGGAGGGCGAGATCTGATCCGCGCCGTGTCGTGCACAATCTCGTACCTCAACAACCCGGGCGCGACCGCTGAGTCATTCACCGAGGACGGGTGGTTCTGCACCGGCGACATCGGCAAGTTTGACCCGTATGGGAACCTGTACATCACCGACCGCCTCAAGGAGCTCATCAAGGTCAAGGGGTGCGCCGCGTGCCATCTCCTGCAAGGATGAACGACGCGACTGACAACCCGGCCCCTCTACAGCTTCCAGGTCTCGCCCGCCGAGCTCGAGGACTCGCTCTGCGCGTCGCCGCTCGTGCAGGACGCGGGCGTCACGTCCATCTACCACCAGGACCACGCGACCGAGTACCCGCGCGCGTACATCATGCCGTTCGACAAGGAGGTGCTCAAGGGCGGCAAGAAGGCGCAGGAGTTTGCGCATGCGCTGCGGAAGCACATCGAGGCAAGCACGCGCCGTACAAGTGGTTCGTCAACCGCTCTTTCTTTTTCTCCTGGTCGTGCGCACAAGCTGACTCGTGTGCTTGTTCGCAGGATCCGCGGCGGCTTCGTCCTCGTCGAGCAGGTGCCCAAGTCCCCCGCCGGCAAGATCCTCCGCCGCATGCTCAAGGACTGCAAGGGCGTCGAGGTGCAGGTGTACGAGGAGAAGCCGCGCGCCAAGCTCTAGATTCCTCCTCTCTCTGTCCCCTCTCGCACTCCCTTCCGTTCTCGCAGTTCTCGTCTGTCGTTCGTTCGTTCTCCTCTGTCTGGATCGGTTCCGAGGGCGATGCATTGTAGTCCATACAGGTCCGCGACGGGTATCGGGTAGAGAGGAGAACTGCGTCCCAGAGAGAAGTGCAAGGAGGTCCGGAAGAGGGGAACAGCGGGAACAGCCCGGGACGAAAGAGGGGCGATTGACGAAGGACAGGAAGGGAGAGTAGCGACCAGCGCGCTCAGTGCCGCGCCCTTGCCGCCGCATGGTGCTCCTCCAGCGCACGCGCGTCCAGCGCGCGCACCTGCTCCACCACCTCGTCCCGCTTCGCCGTCTCCCGCGCGCTCGTCCGCGTCGTCGCGTCCGTTTCCGCCGTTGCTGCCGCGCGCTTCGTCGTTGTGCGCCCATCCGCCGTGGTCGTCCGCGCGCGGGCAGTCGTCCTTGCTTCGCTCGAAGAAGCGGTTGCAGCTCGGCGGGTCGAGCGCACCGTCGTCTCCCTCACGCTTGACGCGGCTGCTCGCTCCGCCGACGCAGCGCGGCTCTGCGTCACGAAGCGCGCCTGCGTCGAGTCAACGTCTGCGACACGCGCGAGGGCGGACGCGCTGCTCGAAGGCGCATCGTCCGGCGCGGTCGCGAGGACCGTGGGGAGCGAGCTGTCCGAGTGGGTATGCGTCGCGCCCGCGGACGCCGAAGACGCTGTATGCGCCGCCGAGCTCGCCACCGCGCGGTCGACGCGCTCGACGCCGCCCCTGCAGCCGCCTCGCGCTTCTGCTCCTCCGCAGCGCGGTTCCTGCTGACCGTCACGCCGACGCCACCGGCGATCGCGCCAATGACGACGAGCGCGATGGTGACGAGCGCGACCCACTTCTTGACCGCCTTACGACGTGCCGCCGAGCTCGCCTCGCTTACGCTGCGGACGTCGCCTGCGGCCCGGCGAGGGTGCCCGATGGCGGCGACAGGGACGGCCTGGTAGCGCTTCTCGGACAGGTCGTCCTTCTCATCGATTTCCGCGAGTGAGAGCGACGAGCGCTGCGGGCGGACCTGCCGCGCGGGGAGCGGCCGCGCAGTCTCGGCGGACGAAGAAGGCGAGTGCGCGGCCCCGTGCTGCCCGGGCGCGTTCGCCCCGCCAAAGGAGCGGAACGGCATCGGCGAGTCGTGGGCGCGGTGGGACTCGTCGGAGCCCTTGCGCTCGGTCGGGTGCGCGGAGGCGGCGATGCCGGAGACGGTGTACGAGGATCTGCATCGGGGCTTGCGACGGGCAAGTCGAACCGCACGGGCGCGGTGGAGATGGCATCGAGCGCGCTGGGTGGGTCGCGGAAGGGGTCGCGCAGAGGGCGGGATGGGGGAGACGCCGCGGAGGGGAGAGGAGGTAGCGGGGCGGTCGGGGCGGCCGGTGAGGTTTCGAGCGAGGCGGTGACGCGTGCACTGGAGTGCTCGACAACCTGTCGGCAGATACAGGTTCAGCGTCCTCCTCCAGATGGGAACGGCTGGCACACTTCGAAGCCCATCTCCTGAACGAGCCTTTCCTCAGGCGTCACTGCGCGAGGCCGTGGCCCTACCGCTTCGAGCGGACTCATGGGCGGCGTCGGCGTCGCATTAGCGGCGTACGGGTGGCGCAGGGAAGCGGAAGCCCGGCGAGCCTGCGGCGGGTGGTGGGCGAGAGCGGCGGTGCGGCGCGGCGGATGAAGGAGGGACGGGCGCCGTCTTCAGCGGCGGCGGCGGCATGAGGCCAATGTACGAGTAGTCGTCGCGACCAGCGCGGGCAACGCAAAGTCGAGCAAAGCGGGAGACGGACGATGAGCGAGGACAAGCGAAGAGCGAGATCGGAGGTCAAGGCGGTGCGGAAAGGAGGTCAAGACGCTCGGATGCCCGCGCAGCGACGTGCAAGCGGAGTTGGCGTGGCTCTCGGAGAGAACGCCGGTCGAGACGGCCTGTGCGAGGACTGCGGGCGTTGAGAGGGACGAGCGGGAGATGAGGAAGAGAAGAGGGCCATCATCGCAGCGGTAGACGCTCAGGCGCGTCGAGGGCGTGACGACCTCTCATGAGGCCGCACCCGCTCCAGCAAGGCGTCTCGCGTTGCGCGGAAGGCGAGTGGCGGGAGGACAGCCTGCGGGCGCGATGAGACGCGAGGCGGTCGTCGCCGCTCTCACCCGCCCAGTCGTCTCTACTGAGCCGTTGAGCACGGTGCCTCGTACAAGGACTCACTGAGGCTCGACTTGCCGACCCGGAACCGCTCACAAGTCGCCGTACCCGCTTCACCCTTCTCATCGCTCCCGCGCCTTCACCACACTCTATCGCCCCGGCGACACCGCGATGCCCCGTGCGAGCAAGTCCACCGACGGCGAAGAGCCGCTCTCGAGACAGGTGCGTCTGTGCCGTCCCCTCTGGGGTGCTGTGCGCTATCCGGAGCTGACCTCGTCCCGGTGGGGGCTGTGCCAACCCCGCCAACAGAGCCTGAAAGCCGCCGTCTGGTACACCGTGACCAAGGTGAGGGTTCACGGATATCGAAGTGCCGCAGAGGGAGCGCCCGGCTGACTCCCCGTCAACCTGCTTCCACAGATCGCGCAGGAGGAGGGTGCGTTCCTGCTGTCGCCGCGGCGCTTCTCCAGCAGCTCTCGCACAATTCTTGACGGCATGCCCTCGCAGAGCTCTCGCTGCCCTTCGCGGCTTCGGAGCACTTCGTCGCGACCCTCGCCGAGGTGGTCTTCCAGCAGGCCCGTCAGTCCCGTCCCTCTCCTCCGTCTCTGTTCTGAACTGACTCGCTACTGCACTTGTAGTCTCGCTCGGAAAGGACCTCGAGCGCTTCGCCAAGTGTGCTGCACCCGCACGCCCCCTTGCGCGCCGTGCTGACCTCTCCTGCGCCCGCAGGCATGCTGGCCGTCTGACTATCAATGCCGACGACGTCAAAGTGCGGCGCCTCCTCTTGCCACAACCAATCTCGCACGAGCTGACCGTCCTCTTCGTACAGCTCGCCGCCCGGCGGAACGAGCCCCTCGTGCGCCCTCCCCCCCATTCACCCTCCCTTCCACCATCCAACCCGCCTCCGACTATGCGCGCAGTACGAGCTCCTCGCCACCTCGGCGCAGCAGCACGGCCTCACGCTCGCGGACCTGAAGGCGGATGCGGGCGCTGGGGCGAAGGCCAAGAAGCAGGTCAAGGCGCCGCGGCTTGCGGCCGGCACGAGCGCTGCCGCGGGGAAGGAGAAGGAGAAGAAGGAGGCGAAGAGCCGGAGCACGAGCGCCGAGGGGAAGGGGAAGGGGAAGGGTAAGGGTAAGGCGCGGGCGCGGGAGGACCAGGATGAGGACCTCGAGGACGGCGTTATCCTCAACGAAAGCGAGCCGGAGCTCGCAGGCGGGTTCGTCAAGGCTTCGGCGCTGAAAAGCGCTGGCGGGAAGGGCAAGGGAAAGGGGCGCGCGGTGGACCACTCGGAGGCGGAGGAGGACGAGGAGGACGAAGACGCGCGAGGCGGGGACAGCGGGGACGAGAGCGAGGAGGTCGGGTCGAAGCGGCGCAAGGGGGGCAAGGGCGTCGACAAGGGCGCAAAGAGGCGCAAGAGCGCGGGGTAGATGGCGCGTTGCAAGAGTGCCTATCGGCGTCCAGCGCGCTCCGTTCGTCCAGTGAGGTAGTCGGCGCCGTACCACCCGCAAGCCTCACGAGTTCTTCTGATGAATGTAGTACGCCGCGCCGGCCGCTCCCAGCAGCGCGACGACGACAATGACCGCTGCGATCGCCTTCGTATTGTTGTCTGCTGGCGGCGGGTCCTGCGCGGCGGCCTGCGGGTCAGAACGCGTGCGGGCCAAACGGGGAGGAGCGCGCACCTCGGGCTCGTCGTGGTGATGATGCTTGTGGTGCTCGTGGTGCTTATGGTGCTTGTGGTGCTTGTGGTGCTTGCGGTGGTGGGGAGGCTGTGCAGAGCGTGCGAGAGAAAGCGTCTCAGCGTCGTGGCCCTCCAGCGAGAAAGGCGCGCGTACCGGCTCGTCCTCCTCGTCGCGGTGGTGATGATGGTGGTGTACCTGTGTATGTGGAGGGCGCGGTGTGAGGGCCGTCAGCGTTCGTCTGGAGTGCGCTTTGAAGCATGGCAGGAACGAACGTGATGATGCACCTGCGACGCCGACGGCGATGGTGAGTACGGCGTACAACGTCAAGGATGGGGTAAGAACTGAAGGACGCACCCTCGGCCCATCGTCGTCCATAGCCTCCTTCTCGGCCCTCTTGCGCCTCCGCTCCTCCTTCTCCTCGCGCTCTTCCCGCTCCTCCCTCTTCTCCCTCCGGCGCTTCTTCCTCCTCCGCTCGTCCGCAATCCGCTCCGCCTCCTCCGCCTTGCCCTTCCTGCGCTCCTCCCTGTCCCGCCTCCGCTGCTTCTCCTCCTCGCGCTCCTTCCGCTTCGCCGCGGCTGCCTGCTTCCGCCGCTTTGCGCGCCGGCGCTCCTCCTCGTCGTCCGTGCCGCTCAGCGTCCCACTACTGCTCCCGCCGCCTTTTCCGCCCTTCTCCAGGTCGGAGAGGTCGTCGCTATCCGACGGCGGAGGCGACGACGAGTCGCTCCCCCCCATCCTCAGTCGGCTCCGGCGCGTGCTGCGCGACCGCTCGCGGCCTTCCCCGCCGCTCGCGCTCGACGCGCCTGAATCGGAGTCCGTCGGCGGCGGGCTGCGGCTGCGACTGCGCGCGCGGTCGCTCGAGCGCGACGGCGACGGCGACGGCGACTGCGAGCGCGCGCTCTTGCGCCCCCGCCTGCGACGGTCAGGCGAGCGACGGAGGGGCGCGTCGGAGCCGGCGGAGTCGGAGTCGATGAGAGTCGACGCCTGCGAGCTGTACGAGGCGGTGGAGCCCGGGCTGGGGGAGCGTTGCCGGGAATGGGAGCGCGCGCGTGAGGAGCTTCGTGCCATGCGAGAGTGCGAGCGAAGAGGCAGGAGCCAGCGGGAGAGGGAAGCGAGGCGGTGAGTCTGGGCGGACAGGAGGCCGGGCGGAGGGTCCGCGGAGGCGAGAGAGGGGGGCGCAGCGGTGCGCACGCTCGAACAGGTCACGACGACCAGGCCAGCGGAGTGAAGCACGACAAGGACGCGGATGGACGAGGACAACCTGCGCTGGCGCGACTCCGCTCGTCTGCATCCGGCCACCACGCGAGAGATGTCGACCACCCTCACCATGTGCGTGCTCTCTACCTCGAGCACACTCGCAGAGACTGACTGGACCCGCCGCGCAGCTACCCGCTGAGCAGTGCGCCCTGCTCGCTCTTCCCGCGCCCCACCCCACCCCTCATCAGTCTGACCTCGTCCCGCCTCTCTCGCTCCTCTGTGCAGACTACTCGTTCGCTGTCAAAGAGCAGCAGCTCGAGGAGGATCCGTCCGTCGTAGCGCGGCTGCAGCGGCTGTGCGTACTCGCCCTCCCCAGCTCCTCATCAGCCCCCGCTGACCTCTCCCGCCTACGAACAGCGAGAACGACTACGAGCAGTATGGCATGCGGCGCACCGTCGAGGGCATCATGCTCGTCCACGAGCACGGCCACCCGCACGTCCTCCTCCTCCAGGTCGGCAACGCCTACTTCAAGCTCCCGGGCGACTATCTCAAGCCGCACGAGAGCGACGAGGACGGCCTTAAGGCCCGCATGCACCTTCGCCTCGGGCCCGAGACGCACGTCAAGACCGAGGAGGGCGACAACGACATGAACGGGAACGGTGCGCACGGCGCAGAGGAGTGGGAGGTCAGCGACGTGATCGGCCAGTTCTGGCGGCCCAACTTCGAGTCCTTCATGGTGCGTTCTCCTCCCCCTGAGTAACTGCGAGGTGTTGACCCTCTCCACGCACGCAGTACCCGTACAAGCCGGCGTGAGTATCACATGCCGTCCTCCCGCTCGTCGTCCCAGAACCGGAGCTGATCTCGCCGTCCTCGGCAGCCACATCACCAAGCCGAAGGAGGTCAAGACGTGGCAGCTCATCCAGCTGCCACCGAGCCGTGCGTGTCAACCCGATCCCGGAGATGGAGGCGCCCGCTTACCGTCGCTCCCGCAGGCATCCTCACCGTGCCCAAGAACCAGAAGATCGTCGCGCTTCCGCTGTTCGAGCTCTACGACAACGCTGTTCGGTACGTTCCCCTGCGCCCTCTGCCTCTATCGCCCCGCTCACTCGCGCAACCCGCAGGTACGGTCCGCAACTCGCCTCGCTCCCGGCGCTCCTCTCGCGCGTCAACTTTGTCTACGCGTCCTAGACTCGCCACGCGCGAGTCGACACCACCCATACCCTCCTGCCTGCCTGCCCGCTGTTGTGCTCACCAGAGCGAGTATGCCGATACCCTCGTCGTCGTCAATCCGCACCTGCAACCCGTCGTTTTCCGCTCCTTGCACGCGTGCTTCCCGAGGGAGAGTTCGCGGGAGTCGTCGCTGTGTGCGTGCGTGTGAGCGAACGGGTCGCTGTTGGTGAGGATTGCCGAGATGGACGAATCACGGTCGAGGGGTTGAGCTCGCGTTTGACCTCGGGCGCGGTCCAGGCACGCGCCCCTCCCAGCGCGCGCGTCGCGGAGTCGGACCACCTCCTCGCCCTTCGCGTCTGCCCTTGCTTTCGTCCTCCTTCGTGTGCTCCGTCGCTTCACTCGAGCAAGTCCAGCGCTCTTTCTCCCGCACCACACGCGCCCCGATCCGCACAAGGACCTCGCCGCCCGCCCGCGCCTGCCGTCGCCACCTCGAACCACCCTCCCTCTCCCCCTCGCATCGGCTCCGATGGCGTCCGTCTACGAGCAGCTGTACAGCAACGCGACGACGCTCGTCACCAGCTTCGTCGAGACGACCAAGCACGAGGCGGCGAGCTTCTACGCCGGCGTCGACCCGACGCAGCTCAACGTCCTCGAGCGCGCGTGGATGAACTGGTACATCAAGATCGGCGACCCCATCCTCGCCACCGGCATCCTCAGCTTTGTCATGCACGAGGTGCGCACCGCCGTCTCGCGTCTTGGCGTGAGGAGCGACTCGAGCTCACCGCCTCCTCCCTCCATCGCCGCGCACAGGTCATCTACTTCGGCCGGTGTCTGCCCTGGATGATCATCGACTACATGGGCTGGTTCCGCCAGTACAAGCTGCAGGCGGTGCGTTCATCCCTTCCCGCTGCTCCCGCCCGGAGGAGCGTGCGGCGCTCCCCTTGTTGTTGCCGGCGCTGACGATCCTGCTCGACGGTGTGCGCAGGACAAGACCCCGTCGGCGAAGCAGCAGTGGGAATGCACGAAGTACGTCCTCAAGACGCACTTCTCGGTCGAGCTGCCGCAGGTACGCCCCACCTCTTCCTCCGCTCCCCGAGTTTCGCATGCTCATCTGAGCTGTGCGTGTCGTAGATCTACCTCTTCCACCCGCTCGCGGTGTGGGCCGGCATGAAGACGTACGAGGTGCCGTTTCCGTCGTTCTGGACGCAGATGGTCCCGCAGGTGCGCCTCTCGCACTCTCCTTCACAACCCCGCTTGACGTGCTTACATTTCTCCTGCTCGCAGATCTGCCTGTTCTTCTTCATGGAGGACCTGTGGCACTACACCGTTCACCGCATCATGCACCACCGGTGCGTCGCTTCGCCGCCTTTCCTCGCGTGTGCCAGCCAGATCACTGACTTACTCGTTCTCCTCCGCAGCTCGCTTTACAAGCATGTGCACAAGATGTGAGTTGGCGCTTTCTCGGCCCTGCGGACCCAACTCGAACACGCGTTTCTGACCTTCTCCTCCCGTGACAGCCACCACGAGTACAGCTCTCCCTTCGGCCTTGCGGCTGAGTACGCCCACCCCATCGAGTACGTGCATCCTCTCCCCATGCGCTCCTTCGCGTCGAAACTGACCCGCCGCGTCTTCTCAGGGTCCTCGTCCTCGGCCTCGGCACCGTCGGCGGCCCGCTGCTCTACTGCTACCTTCGGGCGGCAACATGCACCTCATCACGATGTACATGTGGATCTGCGGCCGTCTGTTCCAGGCCGTTGACGCGCACTCGGGGTGCGTTCGCGCTCTCCTCATCTTCTCCCTCCAGGTCGAGCGTTGTCATGCTGACTCGTCGCGATGATTGAAGCTACGACTTCCCGTGGTCGCTGAACCACTGGCTGCCGTTCTGGGCCGGCGCGGAGCACCACGACTACGTGCGTCTTCCCGCCCTCCTCACTCTCCGCCTCCGCCCTCGCTTCGTGCTGACCCCGTCTTTCGCCTCCAACAGCACCACGAGAAGTTCGTCGAGTGCTACTCGTCGTCCCTTCGTATTTGTGCGTTTGCGTTCACTGTGCCGCACTCTCGAACGAGTCGCTAACCTTGTTCGCGTAATACAGGGGACTGGACGCTCGGCACCGACAAGAAGTACCACGCATACCGTGCGGCGCAGAAGGCGCGCAGAAGGAGCAGGTGGCGCCGGCCAAGAAGGTGCAGTGAGCGCCTTACGGCCCGCTTTACGGACACTCGCCGCTTCCCTCTTTACCCCCTTGCGCGCCCTCTCCTCGTTACCCTTCTGCGATTCACCTGCTTGTCGTTCGATAGAGTAGCTACCCCACGCAGTGCCGTCCCTGCCGCCGTGCTGCCGTCTCTAGACCTTATGCCGCCGGGGCTCGAGGAGGGGGAGGAGGGAGTCGTCGTAATTCGCATTCGCTCGTTTCTGGTACGCGACCTGGTCCTGTGACCCTATGCGAGTGCATTGCCCGTCTCTGCTAGTCCTGCGATGCGAGTGAGAGGTTCATCGCCTGCTCCTCGTCGCGCCGTCGGCTCCCCTCCGCCGCTTGACTCTCGCCCGCTCTCTCGCTCGCAAGATGGCTGACGCGCCCGCCGGAACGCTCCCCCTCCCTGCCGCGACCGCGGCCCAGCTGTCCGTCCGCGTCTCGCTGTTGCCCCGTTCTCCCGCTGACCGTTTCTTTCGCCGTCTCGCCTCATCTCCCTCGCCCCACACCGCACCGTGCGCCTGTCCGCTGCGATGGACCGCGAGACAGCACGGCGGACGAGAAGTACGCGCTCATCACGCAGCACCTTGCTGAGACGCTCGGCGGCGAGCAGCTCAGGGCGCTCCTCGACGAGCGCGACCTCACCGCGTACTGGGGGACGGCGCCGACTGGCAGGCGTGCGTGTATTCCCTCTGAACACTTGGTGGTGCTCCTCCGGCGCGCGCGCACTACGAGCTGTGCTTCGCCGGATGATCGAGTCCACGAGATGGAGGCAGGCGCTGACCTTGCTTCTCGCCTGTACAGCGCATCTCGGCTACTTTGTGCCCCTCGCCAAGATTGCCGACTTCCTCACCGCCAACGTCGAGGTCAAGGTCCTCCTTGCCGGTGCGTTTGCCGCGACCTCCGCCTCCTCGACCCGCTCGCGTGCAGCGGTTTCGCTGACCGTCCCGGGCCCGACTGCGCAGATGTGCACGCCTTCCTCGACAACCTCAAGGCGCCGATCGAGCTCGTCGAGGCGCGTGTCGAGTACTACCGCCGCCTGATCATCGCCGTCTTCCGCTCGCTCAACCTCCCGCTCGACCGCCTCAAGTTTGTCGTCGGCTCGTCGTACCAGTACGATGCCAAGTACAACCTCGACAAGTACAAGCTGGCGTCGATCACGAGTGAGCACGACGCGCGCAAGGCCGGCGCAGAGGTCGTCAAGCAGGTCTCGTCGCCGCTCCTTTCCGGCCTGCTCTACCCGCTCCTGCAGGCACTCGACGAGGAGTACCTCGGCGTCGACTTCCAGTTCGGCGGCGTCGACCAGCGCAAGATCTTCACCTACGCCGAGCAGTACCTCCCCAAGATCGGGTACAAGAAGCGCTCGCACCTGATGAACCTGATGGTCCCCGGCCTCTCGGGCGGCAAGATGTCGTCGTCGGACCCGAACTCGAAGATCGACTTCCTCGACGGCCCCGCGGCGGTCAAGAGCAAGATCCAGAAGGCGCACTGCGCCCGGGCGAGGTCGAGGGCAACGGCGTCCTCGCCTTTATCCGGCACGTCGTCGTCCCCATTGGCGAGCTCTTCAAGGGCCAGGGGCGCGCGTCTGCCCGCGCATGGGTCGACGCCGACGCCCCCGAAGACGCCGTCTTCACCGTCAAGGGCGACCCCAAGTTCGGCGGCGCGACGGTGCACTACCGCAGTGTCGACGAGCTCGACGCGGCGTACGCGGCAGGGCAGGTGCACCCGGTGACCTGAAGAGCGCGACGACGCAGGCGATCAACGCGCTCCTCGCGCCGATCCAGGCCGAGTTTGCCGGCAGCGAGGACTTCCAGCAGGCTGAGCGCCGCGCGTACCCGCCCGAGGTCAAGCCCGCGGCGAAGAAGAAGGAGAAGAAGTACACGCCCAAGCCGGAGCACCTCAAGACGCCCGAGGAGAAGGCGCGCGACGCGGCGGCGGCGCAGGCGGCGCAGGCAGGCGCTGGCGCGAAGGGCCTCAGCGAGACGGAGAAGCTCCGCGAGGCGGTCGTCGAGACGCTCTCGGCGTGAGGCGTGCGCTGGCGTTCTCCCTCTTCCCCCCCTTGTGTCGTATAGTCTCGCATTCGGTCCCTTCCCTGCAACCAGTAGAAGTCTCGCAGCGTCTTCGTCCCCTCCTTCGCACGTGAGCTCGGGCGCAATAAAGAGTGGGACAGCGCAGAGGGGAAGAAGCGACGAAGAGCGAAAAAGTCGACCCTCGAGGTTGCGCCCCGCCCTCGCCCTGTCACCCGCGCGCACGTGTGCACAGATGGACGACCGATTGCACGCCCGCATGTCTACTGCACCTTGTTCTCGCCCTCCTCGGGAAGGTGCTCGACGGGCGGGAGGTACTTGGCAGGGTTGAGGATCCCGCGCGGGTCGAACAGCCGCCGGAGCTGCTGCATGAGGTGCAGCGCCGGCTCCGTCTTCGAGTGGTGCAGCATATCCGCCTTCATTAGGCCGACGCCATGTTCGGCCGAGATGGAACCGTTGCGCTTGGCTGAAGTGGGACGAGGAGGGCGAGGAGGAGCAAGTCAGGGACGCCGCCGGGCTGGAAACGCGCAGAAACGACACGCACCGGTCGCCTCGTAGATCCACGGCTCGATCGCCTGCTCCACCTTCTTATCCCAGGCCTTTGCGACGATGTTGATGTGCAAGTTGCCTGTGGGCGGGCGCGGACGAAGCAGGCGAAGTTGGGAAGGTCAGCCTCGCGTTCTCGTCCATCACCGCATTCCGACACGAGCGTTTCGACACCGTGGAGAAGCGAGACGCACCGTCACCGATGTGGCCGTATCCGACGACAGTCTTGATGCTGCCGTCCTCGAGGAGGCCCTTCTCCGTGAAGCGCTCGCGCGCCTCCTCGACGAGCTCGTACATCCTGCTAACCTTGACCGAGAGGTCGTACTTGTACACGCGGCCGAGCTTGCCCGCTGCCTCGGGCAGCGACTCGCGGAGGGACCACAGGCCGAGGACCTGCGTCTCGTCCTGCGCGAGCGTGCCGTCCGAGATGGTGCCGTTCTCGAGGAGAGACTCGAGGAGACCGCCGAGCTTCTGTAGACGTGTAAAGGGTGGTAGAAGAGAGAAGCAGGTCAGCGGGACGTCACGAGGCGGGATGGGGGAACGAAGGGCGAGGGAGGGGGAGGTGAGGGGGAGGAGAGGGAGCAGCAGAGAACGCACCTCGTCGTCGTGGTCCTTGTTGCTCCCGCTCGTCTCGATCAAGACGTAGAACGCCCTCCCACCCTCAGGCTCCGTCTCGAACGGGGAGCGCGCACCCGTGTGCTCGAGGACCATGTCGAGCCCCTCCTGGTCGAAGAACTCGAACGCGGAGAGAATCTCGCCGAGCTGTGCGCGCGTCTCCTTGAAGACCGTCTGCACCGACTTGAAGTCGGGCACGGCGAGGACCGCGACATTGATTGCCTGCGGGTGAAAGCGGGTCAGTCGGGTCGAGCGAACGACGGGGATCGGGCCGGCGGCGCTGAGCTGGAGAAGGGAGAGATACGCACGCTCGGTAGCCGGGGAGTGAGGATGGAAACACCCGTCACGACACCGAGGGTGCCCTCCGCACCGATGAAGAGCTGCTTGAGGTCGTAGCCTGTCCCTCGCACAGTTCGTCAGTCCCGTTCACCAACCCGCATGTCATGAAAGCGCACCAGTGTTGTCCTTGCGGAGCGGACCAGCACCACCGTCGTTGGGCATGTTGACGCTGATGACGGTGCCCTTCTCATCCGGGAGGACCGCCTCGATACCGAGGACAGTACCGTGCAGGCTGCCATAGCGGAGGAGGCGCAGGCCACCGGCGTTCGTCGACACGTTGCCGCCGATGTGGCACGAGCCCTTCGCGCCGAGGTCGAGCGGCATCATGCCCCTTCGGGTGAAGGTAGTTCGACATGGCCTCGAGGATGCAGCCCGCGTCCGCCGTGATGATTCCTGCGCGCGCAGAGACGATCAGCAGGGGTTCACGGACCGCTGGGGAGCGCCGCAACAAATAAAGCGTGGCGGTGGAGGCGAACGCACCGGAGACATCGTCAAAGTCGCGGATCTGGTTGAGCCCCTCGGTCGAGAGTACGAGCTCGTCGTAGACGGGGACACCTCCGCCGACGAGACCGGTGTTGCCGCCCTGGGGGACGACGGCGATGCGCTTCTTGTAGCAGTACGCGAGGATCTTGGAGACCTCGTCCGTCGACTTGGGCTTGAGGATCACGGGCGAGTTGCCCTTGTACTTGTCCATCCAGTCGAGGTTGTAGGCGATGAGGTCGTCGCCCGTCGCGGCGGTCCAGGAGCCATCCGGCGAGGGGATGGTCGTGATGAGGGACGACGGCGACGAGAGGACGGAGCGGAAGAAGGCGACATCCTCAGCGTCGAGCTTCTTGAAGTCCGGACGGCGAGGCGGCGGGTCCCCAGCGCTCCGCGCCGGAGTGGTGGAGAAGGCGCGGACCGCTGCGATGCGAGTGGCGGCGGGCGCGATGCCGGCGCGGGCGAGAAGGAGGGGAGCGGCGGGGGAAGGAACTGCGATGGCGGCACTGCGCGCTGCGGGACGAGCGGTGCGCTTGAGCGCACGGGCGGTTGCGCCGAGGGCAGCTGCGCAGCGGACCATCCTTGCAGCTCAGTGCGAAGTTGGGACGAAGTCAAGGAGGCGCCGCCGGAGCAAAGGCGCGGAATCGGCTCCTGTACGCGATCGTCTCGCAGACTGTAGCCGCGGTGGGGACATCGTCAAGGAGAGATGCCAACAACGCATGCCAGGTGCCAGCGGACCCAGCCGGTGCCAGCAGGAGGGAAGGAGAGAGGTTGTTTCAGCGCGGAGACGCGCCTCTGTCCTCGCTCTTGCGAGGTTGAGGGATGCAGCCAAGGTGGAGATCGGAGTATTGAGGCCGGGCAAGCTAGACGGGCACACCCAGCGGTGCGGGCGATAAAGGCGAGACGCGGGCGGTGGGCCCGTGAGGAGGCGCGCGAAATGGGGGGTCGCCCTCGTCGTAGAACACGCCCTACTCCCCCCGTGAGCAGCCTCGCCGTGCCCAGTCGACGCCCAGGGACCCGTGCTGACCTGCGCACCCCCGCTGGACCCGCGCAGCTAGACCCCCCTCACCCACACATCGCCCGACATGGCCACCGACAGCTCCAGCCGCGAGGCGCACGTTTACATGGGCCGCATCGCCGAGCAGTCAGTCTCCCTTCTCCTCCACACCTGTCCCGCACACCCGCTTGCGACATTGCCGTGTGCGGGCCAGCGACACGCCCCTCCCACCACACGCCCGTTGCGCCCTCCCGCTGCCCCTGCGCGTCCGTCGACGCGTCTCGGATGTCGAGCACGGTGGGGGATGGAGCGGGGCGCGGCCGGCTGGAGCGGCACGCGATGGGAGGGCGACGCGGCGCTGCGGGGGGCCATCGCGCGTCCGCTGCGTTCGACGGCGGCATCTCCGCCCACACCTCACCCTGCGCGCTTTACACTACCCGGACGCTGACTGTGCACTTTCTCGTGTCGCCAGGGCGGAGCGCTACGACGAGGTGCGCACCTTCCCCACCCGCGTCTCCTCGCGTGCCGTGCTGACCCCGTCTCCGCTTGCGCAGATGGTCAACGAGATGAAGGAGGTCGCCAAGCTCGGCGTCGAACTCACCGTCGAGGAGCGCAACCTTCTGTCGGTCTCGTACAAGAACGTCATCGGCGCCCGTCGTGCGTCGTGGCGCATCATCTCGTCCATCGAGCAGAAGGAGGAGGCCAAGGGCAACCAGAGCCAGGTCCAGAAGATCAAGGCCTACCGCGAGAAGGTCGAGGGCGAGCTCTCGGACGTCTGCAACGACATCCTCGACGTCCTCGACCAGCACCTCATCCCCGCCGCCCAGGCCGGCGAGTCCAAGGTGCGCCTCTCGCTTTCTCCTTCCGTGTCCTCCTGGCTGATGTGTCGCGTGCGTGCAGGTGTTCTACCACAAGATGAAGGGCGACTACCACCGCTACCTCGCCGAGTTCGCGGCGGGCGACCAGCGTGAGAAGGCGGCCGAGGCGGCGCACGAGTCGTACAAGACGGCGTCCGAGATTGCGACCTCTGAGCTCGCGCCGACGCACCCGATCCGCCTCGGCCTCGCGCTCAACTTCTCCGTCTTCTACTACGAGATCCTCAACTCGCCCGAGAAGGCGTGCCACCTCGCCAAGACGGCGTTCGACGACGCGATTGCCGAGCTCGACACGCTCTCGGAGGAATCGTACAAGGACTCGACCCTCATCATGCAGCTCCTGCGCGACAACCTGACGCAAGTCTCCCTCTTCTCCCGGAGGAGCCGACTCGAACCGCCTCCCTCAGGGTTCCAAGCTGACCTCGCTTCCGTACCTGCAGCCTGTGGACTAGCGACCTCTCGGCCGACGCTGAGGAGCCCAAGGCGGAGGACAAGCCCGCTGAGGCTGCTCCGACGGGGGAAGAGGCGGCGTGATTACGCCCGTGTGGTGAAAGGGTCTCTTTTGGACGCTGCCGTTGATGTTCCCCCCCGCTCTCCTTCGTTGTTCTTTCCATCGCTTCCCTCCTAAACTCTCCCCGTAGCTCTCCTCCGAGTCGCAATGCTTTGAAGCCGACCTTGGGTGCGGACTGTCGGCAGCGAGAGGGTGAGGGCGTTTGGGAGCTGGCTTCTCCCGCTTGCTGGTCCTCCTCTCCGTGCCTTTCCTTCCCACACTGCACGCCGACCCGCAAGCGTCGGGTCCGGAAGCTCGCGACAGGCACGGCCAGAATGACGAGCAGAAAAAGCGTGAGGAAGGACTCCTGGTGAAAGCGCAGCGGCACGCCCGCGAGGAAACTGGGCTCTTCAGCGTCGAATGCAAGGATCGATGTGCGTGCGCTAGTGACGTCGTGAGCGCGACCTGCGAGAGACGCTCCAGCGGCCTGAGGATGACCTTCACAAGATGGTCACTCCTTGCGCTCCGCCGGTAGTTGAGCAGGACACACCTCGACGTCCGACAGCTCTTTCCTCCGCTCTTCCACCCTATATCGCCGCTTTGGCGAGTTGCCGAAGCGGATGTACGTGGGTTGAAGCGCTGCTCGCGTACTGCAGGCTCGTTGCGCTCCTCGAAGCCGGCGGTAGCGGTGTGGTCAGGCTCTTGCTTGTCCTTGGGCCTAGTAGAGCTGCTGATCACAACTCGCTGCAGCGTGTCCCTTGGAGAAACCCGCGAACCAGGCCTGGGAGTCAGAGGAGGTTGTCCTGCTCGCGCTTCGACCTGCCGGCGGAAGGGTAGAACACGACGGTAGACTCGGCTGCTTGCTGGGCCGGCCCACATCTCGACCAAGGTCGAGGCGTCGAAAGACTGCAAGCTGTGGGGAGGGCGAGAAAGAGGAAAGAGGGAGTTGGCGCGCAAGCTGTGAAGAAGAAGAGGGTGAAGACGCGAGCAGCCATCCTTGTGCGAGACTGTGGGGCTGGCAGCCACAAGCAGGGAGCTCAACAAACGGCATGCTTGAGGCGGACCGTCTGGCAGCCCGAGCGCGAGAGACTGCAAGCGCGAGCGTCAGGATGAGAAGGTCAACCGGGACGCGACGGTCTACGGCAACCTCGAGTCCCTCGACATTGCTCGAGCAGTCAAGTCAAAGCAAGCTGACTAAGCGGTTCCGATCGTGCGAGCTGGTTAGCGCGAACGCAAGGGAGAAGGCAAAGAGAGGGCAGAGGCGCGCAACATCTGAACTGGCGGATCGTGTGCGCGACGGCGTTCGACGACGCGATTGCCGAGCTCGACACGCTCTCGGAGGAATCGTACAAGGACTCGACCCTCATCATGCAGCTCCTGCGCGACAACCTGACGCAAGTCTCCCTCTTCTCCCGGAGGAGCCGACTCGAACCGCCTCCCTCAGGGTTCCAAGCTGACCTCGCTTCCGTACCTGCAGCCTGTGGACTAGCGACCTCTCGGCCGACGCTGAGGAGCCCAAGGCGGAGGACAAGCCCGCTGAGGCTGCTCCGACGGGGGAAGAGGCGGCGTGATTACGCCCGTGTGGTGAAAGGGTCTCTTTTGGACGCTGCCGTTGATGTTCCCCCCCCTCTCCTTCGTTGTTCTTTCCATCGCTTCCCTCCTAAACTCTCCCCGTAGCTCTCCTCCGAGTCGCAATGCTTTGAAGCCGACCTTGGGTGCGGACTGTCGGCAGCGAGAGGGTGAGGGCGTTTGGGAGCTGGCTTCTCCCGCTTGCTGGTCCTCCTCTCCGTGCCTTTCCTTCCCACACTGCACGCCGACCCGCAAGCGTCGGGTCCGGAAGCTCGCGACAGGCACGGCCAGAATGACGAGCAGAAAAAGCGTGAGGAAGGACTCCTGGTGAAAGCGCAGCGGCACGCCCGCGAGGAACTGGGCTCTTCAGCGTCGAATGCAAGGATCGATGTGCGTGCGCTAGTGACGTCGTGAGCGCGACCTGCGAGAGACGCTCCAGCGGCCTGAGGATGACCTTCACAAGATGGTCACTCCTTGCGCTCCGCCGGTAGTTGAGCAGGACACACCTCGACGTCCGACAGCTCTTTCCTCCGCTCTTCCACCCTATATCGCCGCTTTGGCGCGAGTTGCCGAAGCGGGCGTAGGGGATGTGGAGCGCTGCTCGCGAACTGCACGCTCGTTGCGCTTCTCGAAGCCGGTGGCAGCGTCGTGGTCAGGCTCTTCCTCGTCCTTGAGCCTAGCTAACGGGAAGTTCGCTGCTCCACGTGCCTCGGGGAACCCCGGGAATCAGCTGTACAAGCCGGAGGAGGATGTCCTGCTGCGGTGCTGCCCCGGGTAGACGGTGGCCTGGTTCGTCTGCAACCGCACAGACCTCTGTACCAGGTTCAGTGAGCTCGCCGAGATGCAGCGAACGCGACGTAGTAGAGGAGGAGCGGCGGAGCGCCGAAAATGGGTGCGAGGGAGAGATTGAGCGAGGAGAGAGAGCCGCGGAGGACGAGGCCGTGCGAGGCACCGGCGGAGCGAGGTACCACGTATCCACCAGAGCCTCTCACCGTCCACAGTGGAAGAACGCCTCGTACAATACAACCCGCCATCGCCCGCCTACGCGCGCTGCTCCGGTGTCCGCGGCGCGACCTCCTTGGCCTCCCGGTGGATCTCGCGACGGAACGCGACGTGGCACTCGTGGCAGAGGTGGTGCGCGAGCTTTGGTGCGCCGCACGACGGGCAGGAGACGAGGTCTGTGGGCGCGTGCGGGGTGAGCGGGAGCGCAGGAGGACGAAGAGGGAGAGGACGCACTCTGCCTCTCCTTGAGGCCCTTGTTGGACGAGCGCATGCGCTTTGCGCCGTGGGTGGTCCTCCGTTTCGGGACGGCAAAGACCCAGGGCGGGAGGAGGTCGCGGAGGCCGGCGGCGAGCGAGTCGGGGATGAGGGCGGCGAGGCGGGCGAGCGGGGAGGCGGGGACGGCGGGCGCGCTCGAGAGGGAGAGGGAGAAGGTGTGCGCGGGCCCTGCGGCGCTGCTCGCTGCGGTGTAGACGGCGGGGAGGGCGAGGGTGGAGGCTGCGCTGAAAATTGGCGAGCGCGATGCGAGGGATGCGACGACCTGGTGGACGGTGCGGCGGGCGGTTCGCGCAGAGGGAAGGGCGAGGGCGGCCATCCTGGGGTCCTCGAGGCGAGGGAGGGGGAGCGGGGCGGGTTGCGGCGGGGAGATGGAGATGAAACGCGGGTGCGAACGGTGCGGCGGAGTAGGGGAGGGTGCGCGCGTTTGTGGTGGTCTGGCAGAGAGTGCTGGACGCGTTGGACTGCTCGCTCACTCGATCGCGGGCGAAAGGACGGGGACAACCTCGTCCTCCTCGTCGTCGTCGTCCCGGCTTGTCCTCCGCCTCTTCACTTGCTTCTGCTTTAAGAGGATAGCCTGCCCGTCGCGATGGCTCCGTACGCGCTTTCGTTGCTTCAGTGCTCCCCTCCGCTTACAACTATGGCTCTCGCAGGAACGACACCCGTGCGTCCCGTAGGCGCCGCGAGGCCAAGGTTGACAGCGACGCCCCGGACGAGGATGGTACGTCGCGACAGTTCCCGGCTCTTTCACCGACCTGAGTCTGACGGACGCGCCCGCTGCAGAAGGCCCCACACCCCGTCGCTCCCTCCTCGACCTCCCCGACGAGCTCCTCCAGTCCATCTGGCGGCACTTGTACGAGTCCCTCATGCCCGACTCCGCGATGAAGAAGGCCGGCCGCTACGTCTCCATGGACCTCATCGTCATCAACCATCGCATCTTCGACCTCGCCTTTCCGATCTGGACGTCGCGTGTAACGGTTCCAGCTCTCGCGTCGGAGCAAGGCGGCTTCCTCTCGCGCCTCCTCTTCTGTTCGAGCAGCTCCAACATCACACACCTCTCGATCTCGCTCTCGGACACGGCCCCAACCCTATCACTGGCCGTGCTCGTCCAGCTTGGCACCCTCGAGTTCCTCGACCTCCGCCTCCTCCCCGGAAACACCACGATCGGGAGAGAGCCCCGCTCAGACGTGGCGACAATCGTCAATGGCCTCATCCACGAGCAGCACAACCTCAAGCGTATTCGCTTTGAGGAGGCGGGCAAGTTACCCGACGATTGCTTCAGCCTGCAAGACGCGCCGCACGTGGAGGAGCTCAGAGCGAACGACCGCCCTTGGTTGCGTGGAGCACTTTCGGGTGGTGCACCAAACCTGCGGGTTCTCACGCTCCAGGGCCCGGACGCGGACTTCGCAGAGCTCGAAATCCCGTGGCAGACCCTCGATGAGCTTGGCCTGTACACGCTGCGGCACATCTCTAATCCAGAGTCGCTCGTCCAGGCACTTCAGGGCGTGAGTCCTCTGTGGCACGCAGTGTGGTTTCTAGCCATCGAAGACCGCTCACCTGCTTCGCCCGCAGTGCCCGGTCGACACCGTCTTGCGCTGCCTCCGCCTGCGCCTTGACAGGTTCCCTCAGCTCCCGCCGCTAGATTATCCATCATGGGGACACAAGATCCTCGCTGCAGCGGCCGCCGTCTCGGTCCGCGAAATACGGATCTACCGCCTGAGCGCTTTCCGCTGGGCGTCCAGCGGCATCCAGCTTCCCAGCGTGACTGAGGTTGCTCTTCGCGGAACCTGCGATTACTCGACAGGCGTGCGTCTCTTGTGCATGTCCTGAAGAGCCGTCCCACTGACCGCTTGAAGCTCGCAGGACACCCTCCGGCACCTCTCCAACTTCCTCGCCATGTTCCCTAACCTCGCCAAGCTTTCGCTCGTCGGTGGCAGGTTCGCGTCTACGACGGGATCGACGGCCGCCCGCGATATCATCGGCATCGACGAGGCGACCCTCTGCCTCACCTACCCTCATCTCCGTTCCTTCGTCGCCTTCATCCAAATCTCGACAGGCATCCTCAACTTTCGGTACCGTGGCTCGCACGAGGCCGAGTTCGTTCGCTGGACACGCGCGAACCGTCGCGAGGACTTCGTGCGGGACAGCTTCTCCTTCAGCTAGCCAATCTCCCTTTCCTTCCGCTGTTGTGCATTCCCCTGCTCTGCAACATGCTCCGTCGCAATACCACAATCTGTGCGAGTCCTACGCGCCCGGCAGCAGCTCGCGCAGTCCCGCGTGGTCCCCGACCGCCTCGCTGCTCTTAAGGGTCGCGATCGCCGCCCTGCAACTCCTTGTCAGCTCCGCTCTCGCGCCAGGAAGAGTATGGCAAGACGCACCTCTGCGCCAAGTCGGCGATCCGGTCCAGCTCGCCCGGCACATCCGCCCGCAGCCCGCGCACCAGCGCCGCGAGCGTCGCGCCGGCGAGGCTGTCGCCCGCACCCGTGACGCCGACGACGTCCTCCGCGAGGAGCGGGAGCGCAGGGTAGTGCCGCAGGACGACGGCCTCGGCGGGGGAGGACTCGCTTGGGACGACGACGGTCCCCTTCCGGCGGGGCAGCGCACGCCACGCCGCGACGGCATCGACGCCGGAGACGCGCTGCACGGCGAGAACGCCGTCTGCGCCGGCTTTGACGAGGAGGGTGCGCACGAGCGGGAGGAGGCGGAGCGCCATCTGCGCAGCGCCAGTGCTTGTCGTCCAGGGCGGGAGGAGCGTCGCCAGCTCGGCGGAGGGGACGGTGATCCCGTCGAACCAGGCGCCTGGGGCGTCAATTGCCGAGTCGGAGAAAGCGATCTTGTCGTAGAGGGTCTGGAGCTCGTGGATGTTGGGCGTGGAGAAGGAGACGAGCGGGGTCGAGAGCGGGAGGAGAGCGGAGATGCGTGGCGAGGAGAGCGCTTTCAGCAGCTTGAGCGACTTGGCGTTAGACGTCGGCTCGAAGAAGGCTGTGTTTGAGGTGTTGTGAGCGGGAGAAGGAGGAGAAAGACGAGCGCGACTTACTGGGGATGCCCTCCATCTCACAGTGCAGCAGCACCTCGAGCATCGCCTCCGCCTCGATGTTCCCATCGAAGCACACCACCTTCGGCCTCGCCTCCTTGATGCGCTCGACGATCTGCGCAGGTCTCGTCAGTGCCGCACCGCACAGATTCGACGGAAGGGCGCACCTTCTCCCCGCTCAGCGCGCTCGCGATCCCCATATCCGCCACGCCGCCGACAAGGTCCCCCTTCTGATCCAGCAAGATCCCACAGGTCGCCATCGCGCCCTCGGCGCCGACAAGCCCGTCGTCGCGCATCCCGCAGCGAGTCCGCGCCGCGCGACCCCGCCGAGGAGGTCGTCTGCCACTGCGGCGACGAGGAGCGTCTGCCCGGTTCCGCCGGACGTGCCATCGAGAAGCGCGTGCGCGGCGGAGGCGACGTTGCCGGCTACGCCGCCGAGTGTGAGCGAGACGGAGCCGGGCGCGGTGGTTGACAGAGGTGAGGCGGAGGTGGGGGACATGGTGATGTCCACGGCAAGGACTCCGGCAACGACGAGCGAGGCGGGAGCGGGAACAGTGGAAGTGCTGGAAGAGAGCGGCGACGGGGCGGGAGAGGACGGGTTTGAAGGCGCAGGAGTGAGCGGCTGGGAAGGCTGGAAGGACCAGGACGACGCTGTCGAGCTCTGGGTGGCGCGCGCGGGAAGAGGTTTAGTACTGCATTGCATCTGGGTAGGGGACGCCGCAGCAGTCACACCTCTTTGAGCAGTCGCGAGTACTCGAGCGCGATCTCACCGCCAACCTTGACGTTGTTCCGGATGAGCGCCTTGTCTGTAAGCGCGGAGTACGTCAGTACCATACAAGCTTGCGAGTGATGTAGGGAAGAACCACGCACTGCTCTCGAGCGACTTCCCCTTGGACAGCTCCGCCACGCGCTGCAGCAGCCACGGCGTGACGAGCTTGCCGCTGCGCGCCATCCCGTTCTCGACGCTCTCGGCAACGGCCTGGTCCACCGCGCGCTGCAGCTCGTCGCCGACGACGTGGTACTCCTCCGGGATGGGGTTGCCGAGGAGGAGCGAGCTGGGCAGGCCGAGGCGGTCGGTCATGACTGCGTGCGGCGAGCCGTCAGTGCGGACACGGCGAGGGAGGATGTGGGAGGACGCACTGATCGTCTCTGCGACCTGCGTCGCAGAGTCGAGCTGCATGGGAGCTTTGAAACCTGACTTGGCCGTGTAGAAGGCGGGCCATTCCGACGTCTTGAAGCCCGCAACGGGGACGGCGTGGGCCTCGAGGTACTCGAGAGTGAGGCCGATGTCGAGCTGCAGGCGAGAAGCGTTAGTAGTCGAGAAGGGAGGGATACTGGGCGCGCGGCGCACGATCGACTTCGAGCCCGCGCAGACAACGGCGACTGGGGTGTCGCTCAGCGAGATGAGGTCGGAGGAGATGTCGAAGCCTGCATTGCGGGGTGGTCAGTAGGCGCAGACATTCGGCATGAGCGGGAAGTACCCACTCGTCTCCGCGCCGCGGTGCACGCCGCCGATCCCGCCCGTCGAGAAGATCTTGATCCCGGCGAGGTGCGCGACGGCCATCGTGCCTGAGACGGTCGTACCGCCGTGCACGCCCTATCCGCACGCAGGAAGAGGTCAGCGTCCGCGGCCCGAGGGAGGAAGGCGAGGACAAGCGCACTTTGACGACCGCAGCGCCGAGCTCCCGCCTCCCGACCTTCCACAGGCCCGCCGCGACGCTCTTGTCCCTGCGCCTCCCACCCCTTCTCGGCGAGGAGGTCGAGGTCCCGCTCGTCCAAGCCGACCTTAATCCGCCCGCCGAGGATCGCGACCGTCGCGGGCGTGACGCCCTGCGCGCGGAGGAGGGCCTCGCACTCCTTCGGGAGGGACTGCGAGTGCGGCGGCGGGAGGCCTGCATGCGTCGAGCGGATATTCAGCGGGAGAGCGGGAGCGAGGTGGGGGAAAGCTCACCGTGCGTGACGAGCGTCGATTCGAGCGCGATGATGGGCCGGCCCTCGGCTTGTGCTTGGGCGACTTCGGGCGCGATGTCGAACGGCAGCCCGGCGAGCGAGGGGCGCGGGGTGGCCCAGCTTCCGGCGGAGGAGGACGAGAAAGTGCGCGGGCGCGGGAGACGCGCCGGAGGGCGCTGCAGCGTGCGGGGGAGCATCTTCGCGTGTGTACAACTGGCCAAGGGGCGAGAGCTGCGGAACTGCAGGAGGGGGACCTTGCTTCGCCGCGTCGCGGCCGACTCGCGGCTCGCCCGGGCGAGTCGGTGCGATAGCCCTCTCAGTCTCCCGCTTGTCTATCTCACGCCCGAATGCCCTCACGGCAGCTGTCCCGACCCCTTGGATACGCCCCAACCCGCCGCGATCTATTGCAGCACCCGCACGGGCTTGCCCGCGAGGAAGGCCTCGATGTTCTCGACGCTTTGTGGCCACCACGCCGCCCAGGTCGAGTCCTCGACGTAGCCTGCGGTAGAGCGAGTACGTCAGCCAAGGAAGAAGAAGAGTAAGGGCGAGACGGCGTACCCATGTGCGGCGAGAGGACAACATTGTCGAGCGTCTGAAGCGGGTGGTCCTTCGGCAACGGCTCCTCGTCGTACACGTCCAGCCCAGCACCTTTGATGCGTCCTGTGCGCAGTGCCTCGACGAGCGCACCCTCGTCGACGAGCGGGCCGCGCGACGTGTTGACGAGGAAGGCGGACGGCTTGAGCAGGGCAAGTTCCCGCGCGCCGATGATGCCCCTCGTCGTCGACGCAAGTATGAGGTGCAGCGAGACGACGTCCGACGTCGAGAGAAGCTCGTCGAGCGTCGGCGCAAACTGCACGCCCGCCTCATCCGCGCGCTCCTGCGTCAGGTTCGGGCTCCACGCCTGCACGCTCATCCCGAACGTCTTGCCGATCTTGGCGACCTCCTTCCCGAGCCTTCCGACGCCGACGAGCCCGAGCGTCTTGCCTGCGAGGCCCGTCGCGGTGCCGGTGATCCACCCGCCGGTGTGGACGCTCTCGTGCTCCTGCAGCACGCGTCTCGCGAGTGCGAGGATGAGCGCCCAGGTCTGCTCGATCGCGCCCGTCGAGAGCTCGCCTCCGTCGCGACCCGTCCCGCTGACGACGATGCCGCGTTCCCTGGCGGCAACGAGGTCGATGCCGCGGTTGCGCATGCCGGTCGTGGCGATGAAGCGGAGGTTGGGGAGCTGCGCGAGGAGAGCGGCGTCGAGCTTCGTACGCTCTCGCATCGCGTGCACCATTGTGAAAGGCTCGAGGGTTGCGGCGAGTTCGGATGGGGGGATCGGATGCCGGAAGACGGTGGTGGAGAGGTGTGAGAGGGCAGACCAGTCGGCGTACTCGTGCGCGGCGCCTTCGTAGTCGTCGAGGATGGCGAGAGAGTGACCTGCGGTGTCGATCATGGTCGCTTGTTGGGTGTGCGAGCTGCGAGAGAGGCGGGGAGGTGGGGACGAGCGGAGGGCGGAGCGAAGGGAGCGGAGACAGTGAGGGGACGCCAATCGCATACGCTCAGGTGGTCGAGACAGTCCAGAAGAGAGTCTCGAGGGGAAGCAAGAGGTTCAGCGCGGTGGTCGCGGGTCGAGCTGCTCGTCATCAGTCCGCGAGAAGGGGTGCTCCTCCTCCACACCCGCAACCCCGTCAGACCGGTTCAAGCGTGAGTACAGCTGCTCTTACCCCACTGCAGTATCACCCACTGACCATCGCCGCTGCTCCCGCGCTGTCCCTCGCCTTCTCGCTCCTCCTCCCTTCCCCCACTTCCCGCCCGCTTCCCTCGCTCTTGCCTCTCAGCAGCGCAGAATGTCCGACCTCGACCTCACCCGCCTCCTCCAAGGCCACGTCGTCCTCTCCGCTCTCGCCGCATTCTCCAACGCACCCGCGTGGAACGTCCCCCTCGCCGTCGTCGGCCTCGTCGTCGTCCCGCAACTGGGCGAGGGACACGGCGCAGAATCCGTCAGGCAGGTGCGTCACCCGTCTCTCGGGCAAGGCAAACAGCGGAGAAGGGCAGCGCTGACCTCCAGATTCGCACAGTTCGTCCTCGCGCTCGGCGGCTCGCTCTTCCTCGACTTTATCGTGTACCCGCCCCTTTCTCGCGCAAACCCGTCTCAGACCACTGATATGCAGTGGTTCGTACAGAACAGCACCCACGGCCTCGTGCGGGTCCTCATCCTCCTCAACTGGCTCCTCAAGGTCCGCCCTCTCCCACATTTCCCTCCGTCGCACGCTCATACTCCAGACTGCGGCAGATCGTAACCGTCACCACCGCGTTGTCGTCCCTCCGCGCACGCGGCGAAGGCTCGTTCAGCTTCCCCGGCGCTGGCGCAGGCGGGATGGGCGGGTTCTCCATCCCGGGTGGGCTTGCGGACCGGCTGCCGGGGGGCTTCCCGCCGTTTGGGCAGCAGAGGCAGCAGCACGAGGGCGAGACGGGTGCGTCGCATGCTTTCTGTTCCCGCTGGGAGCGGACGAGCCGAGGAGGGGACTGACCTTCGGCGTTGCGCGCGCAGTTTGGGCCGCCCCGCCGCAGCAGCCCGCCTCGTACCAGACGCGCTTCTCCCTCGACGAGGAAGCCTCGGCGGGGAGCGCGACCCCGCCGCCGCCGCCGCCGCCGACCAGCGGGAGCGGGAAGAAGAGCGGCGCAGCGGCGGGGAGGAAGGACGCGCAGGCGGGGACGGAGCCGCACCTGGCGGCCGAGGGCGGTGGGTACCACTCACTGGAGTGAGCGTGTGCGAGGAGTGCAAGGGCTGCGTTATCTCCTTGACATGCCTGTCGATGTACAAGCCGGCGAGATGCCCAGGGTCGCCCGAGTTGCTCGCTCCCTGTCCCCGCTGAAGCTTGTTTACGAGTTCTACACTACGTCTCCAGTCAAATCCGGAGTTGAGACTCGCTGAAAAGGTCAGTCAGCCGGGTGATTGACGTGTCGCCGACGAGGAGGAAGGAGGAGGAGAACAGGGTTGTCTTCCCGCCCCACCCGTGCTCACTCGCACGTCCCGACCCGTGCCCAGCAAGCTCAGTGGATCCCCAGCAGCGCTTCCTCCCGCGTCTCTCCCACTCCGCTCGCTCTTCCCCACCTCCTCGCGCCCCTCCCGATCCCCCTCCGGCATCGACGACAATGGCCTCTCCCGCGCCCGCAAAGCGCCTCCGCATCCTCCTCACCAACGATGACGGCCCTCGGGCGCTTCGGGCCACTCGCCTTTCATCTGGCCGTTCGCGCGCGCGCTCGTCGACCTCCTCAACGCCGACGTGCGCGTCGTCGTCCCCGCGAGCCAGAAGAGCTGGGTCGGGAAGGCGTACCACATCGCCGAGAAGACAACGGGCGTGTACTACTACCCGCCGGTCGGGAGCGAGGACGGGACGGGCGGCGAGGCGAGGAGCTCCCGCGCGAGAGGAAGGAGGGCGAGATGGAGTGGATCCTCCTCCAGGGCACGCCGGGTGCGTCTTGTGGAGTCTTCTGCTCCCTTGCGCGAGCGCTGACCCCTCCTTCTCCCGTCCGCAGCGACTTGCGCCTCGATCGCCCTCAACAACCTGTTCGAACCCGATTCGTTCGACCTCGTCATCTCTGGGTGCGTCTCATGCTCTTATGCCATCCCACGGGCTGTCGCACTGACGAGGTTCCTCCGCGCAGCCCCAACTTCGGCCGGAACACCTCTACCGCGTTCGCCATGTCCTCGTGCGTGCACTCCTTGCGGTCCTCCCGCTTCCTGCTAACCCTTATTGGTCAACAGAGGCACCCTCGGTGCCGCCCTTGCCGCGGCCATCTCCGGCGCGCCCGCCATCGCGCTCTCCTGGGGCCTCATGGAGGGTTACAAGCCCGCCGCAGGAGTTCGTCGTTGCGGCGTCGAAGCTCTCATGCGAGGTCGTTAGGAGACTGTACGAGGTTGGGTGGGGCGAGGGCGAGGAGCGCGTGGACGTGTACAGCGTGAACGTGCCGGTGCGTCTGCCCGAGTGATGCGTCGCAGTCGAGGTCGCGCTGACTCTTGCTCGGCTTTCTGCCCCGCGCCCCCGACGCAGCTCCTCCCCGACATCGTCGAGCGGCCGGAGGTCCGCTGGACGACGATGGCGCGCACGGCTTACGGCCGGCTCTTCAAGTCGACCCCGCACCCGGACTCGGCGTCCGCCGCGCCGCAGCCCGACGAGGGCGGGCCCGCCGCCGAGCCCGAGCCGCAGTCTGTGGACGGGCGGAGTACGGGAGACGCAGGCGCGGAGGAGGTCGTCGTCCGCGTCAAGGAGGAGCACACGCGCGAGAAGCTCCACTTTGTGTTTGCGCCGGACCTCGGGGCGCTCGTCAACCCCAAGATGGAAGACCTCGTGCGGCGCACTTTCCCCGTTCTCTTGCACATAGTGCTGACGAGGAGCACGCGCAGGTCGAGGGAACAGACAAGCACGCGATCCACTCGGGCGCGGTGTCGGTCACGCCCATCCGCGCCGCGTTCATGGAGGCGCCGGCGCCGCAGGGCATCCCCGTAGACGGGCTCAAGTGGCGGCTGTAGGTCCTGGGAGTGTATCTCTGCATCGGGTAGCATCCTTTTGCGGGAAGGGGCGGTGCGCGGTTTTGACATCGCGCGTGCGAGAGGAGGCGCGCCTACTCTCGCTCGAACCGCTCACAGCCCTCTCCCTCTTTCCGCTTGGAGGCCGCACGCACCCTCGTGTCGACTCCAGACGCGCTCACAGCCTCGCACATGCCCTCCCCGAGCGCTCCCGCGCCGCCTGCGCCCCTCCCCAGCCTCATCAGCTCCCCCTCCTTCGCGCCGCCTTCTCCCTCGCAACCCCGCTCGCAGGGCAGCACGAGCCCAGCGGAACGCCCGTACACGCTTGGCGCACCGGTCGCGCTCACCGCGCGGGCGCAGGATACCCTTCTCGACGCGCCTGCAGCGTCGCGTGCCCCGCCCGTCTCCCCGTTCACCTTCTTCGCCGCCCCGCCGCCCTCGCTTGCTTCGATATGCCCTCTGGACAATCGAGTGATGCCCGCAGAGCTACGGCAGGGTGCCGCGCGGTCGATACGCGGAGGCGAGACCAGCGCGCCGAGGAGGTCGGGGCGGAGGAAGGGTGTGGGGGGCGCGGGAGGCGCGGGCGGGCGGTCGGGCGCGAGGCGTGGGAAGGGCGTCATCATTAGCGCGAGGGCGAGCGTTGACGAGGCGACTGAGGAGCGGGGGAGGAGGTCATCGAGCGTCGGGAGGTCTGGTGCGTCTGATCCCCCTTCTTCCCGTTCTCTAGAGCACTGACACCTTCTCCTGAGCATCGTAGTCGAGAGCTACTCGTCGGGTTCGCCTGACCGCCCTGCCAAGCGCCACCGCTTCAGCTTAGACGCCCTACCCTCGCACCCGTCCAGCCAGCCTGCCCTCCCCACCTTCGCCCACTGCCGCAGCTCCCCCGCCTCCGCCAAACCGCCTCTCACGCCCTCCAAGCGTATCGGCGAGGGCGGCGAGAGGACACAACTCGCGCACGATACGGCGCGTGAGGTCCGGATCTACGATGGCACGAGCGAGTCGGACGATGAGAATTGGGCGGAGCAGGTCACGCGGTCGCAGCCGCTGTCGGACGCCGAGACATCGGGCGAGAACCTGGTGCGTTCACTCTTTCACTGCTTTGACGGCAGTTCTGACGCCTCGTCTCGAATGCGCACTCAGCTGCGCCGCAACCCGCCCACCTCGCCCCTCGCTCGCTCGGCGCTCCAGCCCGTCCGGGCCACCAGCACGCCCTGCACTCGCCCTCAAAGTCGACGCGCAACCCAGCGCATGTCAATGTCGCCGTCCGCGCTCTCGATGCATCGCCCTCCGCCAGGCGGCCGGCCTCCCTCCTCCCCGGACGTCGCCGATCTTTCCTTTGACCTCTCCGCCCTCGATTTCGATGCAGGCCCGAGCCACTTGTCCGCGGGATGCGCGCTCGACGGGACATACACCGCCGAGTCGGGCGTTGAGGAGAAGGGCGAGGCGTCGCGGTTCGCAGAGGGCGCGGCGGGATTTTTCGTCGGGAGTGAGGGCGATGGAGGGGCGGCCGAGAAAGTCCTCTGGGAGTGGTAGACCCGCGGAGGCAAGGCAGCGGACGATGGGCGCGCTTCTCGCTGCGGGCGGCTTGAGGACTGGGTCGCGCCAGGCGCCGACTTCGCGTCGGCCCGCGCTCCCCTTCCGTTGCCCGCTTCTTCTGATGCAAACGTTCGCGCTGAGCGTCCCCGCGATACCCCTCATCATTGTAGACCTCCTCCCTCCCCTGTTCTCGTCGCGACCTTCCTAAGTCGCGGTTGTTTCCGCTCGTCGCACTCCTCGTTTTGCGCGGCTCGGCTTGAATGTTACGCAGTGACATCCTGGCTGCCCTGAGCCTCATCCCCGTCGGGCGAGAAGAGGTTCCGCAGCCGGTCCACTCCCGCGCGCGCCGCTGCGCAAACGGGCGGTCCTCGCTCTTCACCCGAGCACTCAATTGCTCCGCTGAGCTCGTGAGACTCTGCCACAGCTCTCTTCGGTCCACCCGCGCGCGTCCGCCCATCCACGGCGGTCCCAGCACCAGCGCGCGCCCTCATCGGCCGACGCGCCTTCTGCCCGCGATGCAGCATCGCGGGGTGACACTGGCGTTCGCGACGCTTGCTGCGCTGTCTGCGGGGACCAACTATGTGTGCGTACGCTTGCCTCTGTCTCCCCAATTGCGGCGCTCACCTCGTCCCGCTCGACCCCCACTCGCTCCGTCTCCCGCACCTCCGCGCTCCACACACCATGGATGGGCTGCATTACACACGCGCAACACCACCCATACACCCATGCACGCCCACTCGCACGCGCGCAGCATCGGCGCGTATCTCCCGCAAGTCGGCGCACGGCTGCACCTTGGCTCGCTCGCGATGAATGTCGTCGCCGCGAGCGGGAACGCTGGCGTGTACCTCAGCGGACCCATCATCGGCGCGATGGTCGATAAGCGCGGGTCGCAGATTGTGCTCGTGCTTGCGGGAGGATGCTTGCTCGTCGGATGTGCGTGTCGCTCCCGTGCCTCCTTGCCAAAGCTGACTGTGCGCCCCCGCAGACCTTGGCCTCGCGAGCTTGTACAGCGGCGGGTCAGACGGGCTCTTCGCAACGGCGGGCATTCCCGCTCTCGCTTTGTGCCAGTTCCTCACCGGGACGGGCAGCAGCGCAGGCATCTCCGCCGCGCTCAAGGCGACGAGTCAGTCCTTCGCTAAAGCGAGCCGCGGAGCCGCGATGGCCGTCGTCCTCAGCGGCTTTGGACTCTCCGCTTTTTTCTACTCGTCCATCTCGCGCGCCCAGCTCTTCCCCTCCGCCGACCCAACCTTCGCCTTCCTCGTCACCCTCGCAATTGGCTGCGGTATCTCCATGTTCCTCGGCGCCGCCTTCGTTCACCCTCCGCCCTCTGAGCCCGCCTCGACCTCCCAGTACGAACCGATCGCCAGCTCCGACGAAGCGCACGGCTTCTCCCACTCGCGGAGCAATTCGCCTGCCCCGGCGAGCGTGTACACCCACGCGGCGGACGAGCTCAGCCTGCACTCGGGTATCGCGCTGAGGGTCGACGACGAGTTTGCGCCGGACCGGCCGGGCAGCCTGCGGCGGCGGAGCGCGAGCCCGCTTCTGAGCAAGGAGGACGACGCGCACGTCCCGCACAGCGCGGGCGACCTCAACGTCTCGGGATGGGCGCTCCTGCGCGAGCGCGACTTCTGGGCGCTGTTCGCCTTCCTCGGGCTGTGCAGCGGCGTCGGCCTCATGACGATCAACAACCTCGGCACGGTGGTCGTGACGCTCGCCGCGCCCGACACACCCGCCGCCGAGCTTGCGAGCGCGCAGAGCCGCCTCGTCAGCCTCCTCAGCATCTTCAACTGCGCAGGCCGGCTCGCCGTCGGGTTCAGCAGCGATTTCTTCACGCACCACGCAGGGCCCGCGCGGTTCGCCCGCATCTGGTGGCTCGTCGCGACCGCGAGTCTGTTCGTCGTCTCGCAGGTGCTCGCCGCACAGGCGGACCGCGTGAGTGGGATCGGCGGACTCGCGCTCCCTACCGCTGTCGTCGGGTTCGCATACGGGAACCTGTTCGGCTCGGTGCCCGTCGTCTGCCTCGAACGGTGCGTCTTCCCTCTCTTCCATCACGGCATGTGACTGACTCGTTTCCGGGATGGTCCGCAGGTTCGGCATGGCAGCCTTCTCGCAGAACAACGGCTTCTTGACGCTGTCCCCGTCCGTCTTTGCCAACTTCAGCAACCTCCTCTTCGGCGTGCGTCTCCCTCCTACATTCTCCTCACCTTGCCACGCTGACCTCCTCGTCCCGACAGGCCGTCTACGACTCGCACGTCTCCCCCTCCCCCTCTCCCTCCCCGCCCGCCCCCGCACACGCGCTCAAGCGCGCTGCCGTCGCCGCCTCTCCGCCCGCCGCGCACCTCTGCACCCTCGGCCGCGAGTGCTTCGCGGCCGCGTTCCGCGCGACAACACTCATGAGCCTGGCGGCCGTCGCGCTCGCGGGGTGGCTCGCGACGAGAAGGAGCTTCAAGCCGGTGTACCACTCGTGAGGGCGCGCCAAGTTGTTGGGTAGATGCGGTGCGGGTAGACGGGCTTGTTGTGCCATGCGTAGATCGCTTCCTGTTGTGCTGTATCGCCTCGGTGTGCACTCCCTGTCCTCGCTCGTGCCTCAGAGTGAGCAGAAGCGACCTCTTCCAGCGTTCTACACCGCGCGCTTGTCCCACCCCTTGACCGCAAACCCCGTCACGCCGCGCACCACCCCGCTGACCAGGTCGGGCCGGTGCACCGACGCGCTGACGACCGTCCCGCTCGCGAACGCAAAGACGGCGCGCTCGGCCCAGCGCGCGAGCGCAGCGCCAGCGGGCGAGCGGCCGAGCGAGGCGGGGACGAGCTCGTCGACGAGGGCGTAGCTGCGTGCGCGGGGACTGTTAGGCCTGCTCGGGGGAGAGAGGGAGACAAGGAGACGTACAGTGCCCGCGGCGCGCAGTACAGCGCCATCTCCCTCCTACGGCGCTTGTTCTCAATCAAGACCGACGAACCGCACAGCGCGCACCCGACGAGGACGCACAGCCCGCTGTCGAGCGGCTGCTGCGCGACGTTGAGCCCGCCGCACACGCGCGCGAGCTGCGGGAGGCGCGTGCGCGTGAGGCACACGCCGAGGTAGACGGACGCGACGAAAGTTGCGAGGAAGGCGGAGGAGCGGGACGCGGCGAGGAGGATGCGCAGGAGGGAAGAGCTAGGGGAGCGGAGGAGGCGGCGGAAGTTGAACAGGAGAGGAGGGATGGCGTGCACCTGCGAGGGAAGTGGAATGAGTAAACGTTGAGGCGCAAGCCAGATGAGCGGAACGGGACGAACAGGAAGGTAGATGAGGAGGCAGTCGAGGAACGCCCGTGCCCACCGCTTCGCCGCGTTGGTCTCGCACGAGCCCGCCCCAAGCTTGCCGTGTACGAAGGAGCAGTCGAGGCGACTGATAAACTCGGGGTGGACGAGCCTGCGCGAGGACCAGAATGAGCTGGTGGAAGGGAAGAGGATGCGGCGAAGCGCACCTTGCGTCCCTCCCCGCGTGCTTGCTGATTCCCCACACATCTCGGCGACCTCGACGTCGGGCCTCTGGCCGTAGACGAACCTGCCCGACCTTGCGTACCGCAATAGCTGCAGCAGGCGCGGGTCCATCCGTGCGAGCTGCAGGATCCACTTGCTGTAGGATGGCGGCAGCAGCTCGGGCCTGTAGAACCACGCCCACATGATGCGCCAGCACGAGAGCCAGAAGACGATCGTGTCGCCCTGGTCCGCGAGGAAGCGCAGGACGGGCGCGGCGCGGCCACGAGCGGGCGGCGCGCGCTCGTACAGCAGCCGCGCGAGGGTGTCGGCGCCGCGGACGAGGACGAAGAGGGTGAGGTCGAGGGTTGCGGACTGCGTCGCGCGGTACTGCGCCTGCGGGAGCGGAGGAGCGGAGGACGAAGGCGAGGGGGAAGCCTTCGCGGACGACGGAAGGGCGGGCGTGTAGGGCGTGAGGAGATAATCGAGCTTGTCGTCGGCCGCCGACGTCGCGAGCGGGCGGACCGGGCGGCGGTACGCCTTGCTCGACTGGAGGATGAGGAGCGCGACGAGGGACGAGACGGACGCGCTGACGAAGGTCGACAGCGCGCGGACGTTGCGCTCGTCCTGCACGACGCGCTGCTGCACCGCGTCGAGGGAATCGTCCGTCTCGCGTGCCTTGCCCTTTCCCTCGCGGAGAGCGCGCGCCTTCTGAGCGCCAGCCGAGTACGCTGCCCGCACCGCCGGCTCGACGAGCTCCTCGCCCCATTTTGCGCCTCCGATGGCGACAGCGAAGGCCATGCCCAGCCCACGCGGGTCGAAGCCCTTGCCGAGCGCCTGGACGAGCTGGACGAGGACCCGGCGAAGTGGGGGCGAGCGGTTCCCACGACGAGATGCGGCGCTCAGGACAACGCGCAGGACGGCGGGGAAGGTCTGCGCGGCCCATCCGAGGAGATACGCGCGGAGGAAGGGCTCGGTCGACGGGTGCGCGTCTTTGAGGAGACGCGCGATGAGGGCGCGAGGGTGACGCGAGGAGGGTCGAGAACGCGGCATGGCGAGGTGGAGATGGGCGCTAGGCGCGTTGTCTGCACGCACGCAGCGATTGCAGCTGGTCGCGCGCGCTCGCGTGGGGAGGGCGGCGAGGACGGCGGACCGGATGAGGCGAACGCGCGAAGTCCGCTCCCACGCGCATCTCGCTCGACCCGGCCACAACGACGAGGCTCGATAGTAGTGCAAGATACCGCTCCATACCTTCCTTCCCACGGCCGTACGAGAAAGCCCAGCCCTCCCGCCGTTCCTCCCGCCTTCTACGAGTCCTCCGCCGCGTCGCGCCCCTGCGCCCGCGAGCCAGGGCGCGACCGGCTCAGGCCCAGCCGCGGGTGGTAGTGCTGCACGATGGGGTTCTCGCGCCGGCGGTTCAGCTGCGTCATCTCGCCCGCGTGGTCTGACACCGTCGAGTCGCTCGCATCGCCTGGGTCGCTCCCGCCCATGGGCAGCGCCGTGTGGTCCGGCTTCTCGTGCCCGTGCTTGCGCAGGTGCTCGTCGTAATGCCTGACGGCGGCGTCTTGGTGCGCGGCGGTGGCGGCTGATGGACGCGATGGTCAGCTCCGGCGCAGGGGGCGAAGAGAGCGAGAGGACGCACATCGCTTGTTGATGCGGTCGTGCAGGCCCTGAATCTCGGGCGTGGACTGGTGCTTGAGATACTCGCCCTTGAGCTTCTTGACCGTCTCGTTGTGCTTCTTGGCGCGGCGCCTGTCGAAGTAGCCCGCGTTCTCGTCGACCTTCTTCTCCTTCTTGTTGGCGTCGCGGACGATGTCCTCGAGGACCCACTCCTCCTCAAGCTCCTCCTTCTCCTCGGTGAGCGTCTTGCGCTTGTGGTCGCGCTGCTCCTCGACGGCCTTGATCGCCTCCCATTCGGGGTTCCCGCCTTGAAGAACCTCCCCCTCCAGACCGTCACCCGCCAGAGGAGGATGCCGTCGAACATGATCGACATCACCGAGCCGATGATCTGCGCAGGGAAGCGCGAGTGAGCAAGGCGGCGAGATCGAAGGAGGAGGAGGAGGACGAGGCCCGACAGACCCAGGGCGATTCGACCTTGAAGTACTCCGTCTTGCTCGACAGCGCAAAGATCGAGCCGAGGTTGAAGAAGTTCTCGATGATGAGGAGCCACCAGAGCGGATCGTCGACGCTGTGCTCCGGCTTCTCATCTGTAGCGTGCGGTTGTGAGCGGGGTGGGGTATGCGAGCCGGGAGGGGGAGAACGTACTGCGCTTGCTGCGGCGCTCGCCGCTGATAAGCTCGGGGATGCGCGCGAAAGAGAAGATGAGCCTGTGCCGCACGAGGTCGCGTCAGGATCGCCGGCCGGCAATGAGGAGAGAAAGAGACGCACGACGCCGCGATGCCCAGCGCGAAGGACCTCGTGTCCCACTCGGTCGGGATCTTGACCTTGAATGTGTCGGGCGTCTGCCAGAGGCCCGAGAGCATGTACACGCCCCAGGCCGTTGTGCACAGGAGGACGCACACGGTGGTGAGCACCAGGTCGTCCCAGAAGGTGTAGTTGCGGAAGTGCGTCGTAAGTCGGAACCACCACGGCGTCTCGTGCCGCTGGATCCGCCGGATGAGGTCCTTGACGCGCTGCGGGTCGCGCGCGCCCCAGTCCGAGTGGCCGAAGAAGACGAGCTGCGCGGCGAGCGAGATTAGCACGCACGGAGAAAGTGGGAACAGGAGGAGGAAGGCGGGCAGGAGAAAAGAAGCGCACCTCGATCGTCAGCGCAAGGTCGGCAAAGCAGTACCAAATCGCAAGGACGATCTGCGTCGGCTGCGCGCCGAGCAGAATGAGGCCAGCGACGTTGACCTGCGGGAGGACCGGTGCGCGGTGAGCTTGACGCGCAGGCCGGGCGGAGAGGGAAAGGCGCACAGCGTCTCCGAGCAGCCAGACGCCGAGGAACCACGGAGAGGTGCCGTTCCGTCGCTGGACGGCGTTCATCATACTGTAATCGTGCCAGGAGTTAGAGTTGCGTGATCTCGGCGGAGGTTGAGCGAGGAGCTCGAGCGCGAGGGCGCTGACACCGTAGAGATGCTCGCCCAGAAGGCTGGCAGCTGGACGCACATGAGTGGGATGAACGCTGCGATGGCCTGAGGACGTAAGAATCGCCGTCAGCATTCGTCTTGGTCAGGGGCCGAGGTAAGACGGGAGGAGCCAACAACGCACCACGCCGACTGTCGTCCAGCCGAGCAGGCTCGATATCACCATCCGTAGCGTTAGCAGCGCCATTTTGCCGTCGTCGTCGTAGCAAGCGCAAGCAAGAAGCGAGAGCCCAAGAGGAAGAAGCCGAGGAGAAGCACAGGAGGCTCACAGGAGAAGCGCGGCACAACCGCGGACTCTCCGCCGGGGCTCGTATCTCGTTTCCTCGCGAGGAAGGACACACGGACGCGGCGCCGGGGAGGACGCGGCCGCAGTGATCGAGTGGGGAAAGGAGAGGGCTCAGTCTTCCATCTCCTGCGGCTGCGGGAGCACCGCTCGCCGCCCAGGTCGAGCACCTCGAGCCTGCGCCCCTCGCCGCTCAGGCTCGCGATGAGCTGCCGTCCGCTCGACGCGCTCGTGCAGAACGAGAGCGCCGCGGGCGGGTACGCGGGGTCGAGCGCGTGCTGCGCCGCGAGCGGGAGCGGGGACGCGGCCTTGCCAGGGAGAGGGGGGGCGGAAGGTCAGCGGATGCTGAGGGCTTGTGACGAGATCACGCACCTCTTCCGCCATCTGAGACCACCGCAGAGCGGCCAGGTCCACCTTGGCGACGAGGAACTTGGCCGGCGCTGCTCAGCGAGTCGCCGATGGCGGACGGGGTCAGCTCGCGCTCGTTCGCGCATCTGGTCGAGGGAGACGGCGCACCTCCTTTCTTGACGGCTTCGGCGGCGAGGACGACCTCCCCGTCCGCGCCAAAGGCGAATTCGATGATTCGCAGCGTCGCTCCCTCGGCCGTCTCGAGCTTGTACGCTGTGCTCTCGACAGCGCCGAGGTCCTGCGGCGCGAGCTGGCGAGCAAAGGTGACTGTGCGCGGGATCGTAACCGTCAGTCGAAGCGAGAAAGACGAGCGACAGACGGGAAGCGCACTGGTTGACCCCCTCACCCAGACCTCCTCCAGCCTCCCGTCCCCTCCCACCCTCGCCCTCAGCCGTGCCTCCTCCTCCTTCCATCCCTCCGTTGGCGCACGCGCCAGCGCCTCCCCGAGCGTCGCTCGCGCTCCCGTCGCAGCTTGCACGGCAGAGTCCATCACCCCGCCGACGAGCCGCGCTGTGAGGTGCAGCAGCGCGGGGAGGCTCTGCGGCGCGAATGCGGGTGCGGATGTGTGCGCGGCGGCGGCGGAGGCGGACGGGCGAGGGGCGGCGTCCGGGTCGGAGGTGGTGGCGGCGGCGGCGAGCGGGTGCCGTGGTGGGTGGATGGTGAACGATGCGCTGTCGACGGGCCGGGGCGCCTGTGTGAAGGGCGCGTGCATCGCGGAAGCAGGCGCACCAGCCGGTGTGGACGACGCAAGCTCTTCGGCGTCGATCTGCCCCTGCAGCTCTTCCGCCATCCGTCGCAGGAGCGCGTCGAGTCGCACCTCGTCTTCGCCCTCCTCCCCGTCAGCGCCGGTACCCACATCGAGCCCGCACTCCGCGTCCATCAGCTCGCGCGTCCCCACCGGCAGCTGCGCGACCCACTCCTCCGCACGCTCGATCTCCTTGTTCCCCTTGAGCGGTGCGCTCGCGAGCCCGAGCGCGAGGAACGGCGCGATGGTCGACGCAGAGGGCGGGAGGCGGTGCTGGATGTAGGACGAGACGGGGAGGGGGTGGAACGCTGCGAGGGGGCGGACCTCGGAGCCTTCCTGCGCGGCGACCTTGTCGAGCTCTGCGCCCCGGGAAAGTTGAATACTCGCTTCCCTTGACCGCGCGGAAGGAAGCGAGTGAGAGAACCGGCAGCGCACCGTACCGCAGCCAGACTCTGAACTGCTTGAAGCACCGCTCCTCCTCCTCGACCTCGCGCTGGAGCCGCGCGCTGATGCGGATCGCCTCCTTCGCGAGCTCGGTCGCGCGGAGGACGTCCTCGCGCGCAAAGGCGTAGGGGGCGAACTTGTCCGGCCTGCGGGGAGGACACGCGTGAGCCACAGCTCCTCGGAAGCGCGGAAAGGCAGAAGTCCGCGCGACTCACCACCGCGCCCAGCCATCCACCTCCCTCAGCAGTAGCACCACGCGCTCCAGCGCTGGCGCGACGCTCATCCACGTCGCGCGCCGGAGGCGCTCGAGCGCAAGGGCCATCGCGCCCTCCCACTTGACGAGCCCGCGCTCGTTCATCTTGCTCGCGAGGAAGTCGTGCAGTGCGCGTGTGGGGCGTCCCGTCAGGAGGAGGAGGTGCAGCTGCGTTGCGGGAGGGGTGGTGACTGCTCCCTCTCCTCCGTCAGTGCACGGCTCGCGACATAGAGAGAGGGGGGGAGGCGACGCACCCCCATGCGGGCGCGACACGTCCGCGACTCGCTGCAACCACCCCTTCCCGATGCGGCGCGCCTCGTCCCAGAGCCCGCGCGCGTCCTGCAGCGCGTCGAACGCATGCTGGAGGTGTGCGCGGAGCGCAGTCGACTGCGCGAGGACGGCGGGCAGCGACGGCGGGAGCGGGAGGGAGAGCGCGCGGACGGAGAGGGGCGAGGAGGGCGAAGAGAGGTGCAGCGCGAAGGAGGCGGTTGCGGGCGCGGAGGGGAGCGCCGTGATCCCGATGACGGGTGCGCCGGCGTCGATGGAACCAAGGTAAACGCTCCCGCCGAGGTAGAGATGCACGCCGCCTGCTTCATCGCCAACGCAGAGTACCGTCTCCTCCCCCTCGTCGCCCTCCTCGCCCCGCACGCGCAGCATCGCGCGGACCTTCGGGTCCCCCGCCTCGGCGGCGTCATCGTCCGCACGCGCAGAGGGCAGCAGCGTCGGGAAGCGCGCCGCGGCGTCCTGCATGCTCAGCGCGCGCTGGGCCTCCTTGGCGCGCTCGCGCTCGAGCATCGCCTGCTTCGCGCCGACGCCGCCGCCCCCTCCCCCTCCCGCTCCTGCGCCTCCTCCCGCTCCGGGACCCGTGCCCGGCCCCGCCGTACCGAAGGAGACGGGCGCACCGGGCGCCCCGCCCGCCGCGGTGGGGAGGCCGTCCTTGGGGATCTTGGGGAGGGCGGGGAGGCGGTCGATGAGCCCGAGGGCCCACGAGGGGAGGAGCGGGTCATGCGCGAGGGGGAGGGGTTGCCAGGCGAGGGTCGTCGGGCGGGAGGAGCTTGGTAAGGGTGCGGACGGCGGGAGGAGCGGCGTGCCGGTGTGGATTGAGAGGAGGGAGAGGGTTGAGGGCGACGAGGCGGACGAGGAGGGCGGGGCGACGAGGACGGCGAGGGCGTCGCCTGCGCACGGGCAGTGTCAGTCAGCGGGTCTGAGACACGGCGGTGGAAGAGAGGGACGGACCCTGCGGGTTCCATGCGATGCGGGTGACCTTTCCAGCGGGCTGCGCCTTGCCCTTGCCCTTGAGCCCGAGCCCGCCGAGCTTCCCCGTCGGTGGCGGCGCAGGCGGGGGCGGTGGAGCCCATTCCCATACGCAGTCTGGGGCCTGGCCTGTGCGGTAGAGGGCGAGTTTCGAGTCGGCCGCGTCGGATGGGGAGACGAGGGCGGCGAGGTCGACGTCGGCGGGGCAGAGCGCGGTCTCTGGGAGGGCGAGTGCGGCTGGGAGGGTCTTGTTCGAGAGGACCGGCAGCCCGCCTTCCATCCTTGCGCGCGTCTGCACGAGTTGAGCGACTCGGGGCGATGAAGACGAGCGGGAGCTCTGGCGGCGCACGGCTCGCACGGGGAAGGCTGTCGCTTCGAGTGAGCGCGTGTAGAGCTGCGCGTGCCGAGTCAAGCTAGTCAGCAGTCCAGCCTGAGCGGGACGAGGGCGTGGAACAGGACGACGAGCAGCGGCCGCCCCTCTCGCTCCCGCCCTCGACTCGCTGCCTCACAGAGGGGACTGGCTCCACCGCCAGCTGCATCCACGCATCGCTGCAGCCTCGCCGAGCACACCCTCGCTCCTCCCCCCGCCGTCGACTCGCTCGTTCGCCTCCCCGCTCGCTTCCTCGTCGGTCACGCTCAACTCGGCGCACACCGCCCAGCGAGGCCCTGCGACCTCCACCGCACCACAAGCAGACACATTCTGGCAGGACTCGAGGTGCGCTGCTCTCCCGCGATCCCGCTCCCCGCCACAAAGGGCCGTCGAGGCGTCCCGAGCGGGGCCTCGAGGAGAATGGCCCTATCCACGCCGCGAGAGGACTGTGCGCGCCCAGACCCCGCGCAGAACACTCGACTGACCGCCCCTCTCCCTCTCTCAGGTCGAACAAGCTCCCCCGCCGCCGCCCCTCACCTCCTGTCGCGAGCCGTGCACCGCCCTCGCTCTTTCCGGCGACCTCGATCTCCCCCTCCCGTCCACTCGACGACGATGCACGCTCGGAGATACGACGCAGAGGCGAGGTCCCGCTCCTTCCCCCACCCCGTGGACCCCTCGAGCGGCCAGGCGGCGACGATGAGCAAGGCGTCCTCAGCGCACTCTGGCCGGTCAGCCTCCTCTCACCGCAGCCGCGTCGAACCGATCGCGAACGAGGAGGCAGACCTCCCCGCCATCCCGGACGAGCTCCTCGCCGCCCTCTCGCGGGACCCGCCGCGCGAGGTGGTTCCTCCGCCGGCCCCGCTCAACGGGTATGCGAGCGGGCGGACGAGCCTCGCCGTCGAGCGCCCGCCCCTCCTCAACATGTCAGGCTCCGGCGACAGTCTCGACGCCCTCAGGCTGCCAAGCATCCCGCCGCAGAGCCCCTTCGGCCTCGCCTATCCCCTCGCCTCCGCCTCTGCCTCGCCCACCACGCCTCGCCCGCCGCCCCAATCGCCGGGCAAAACACCGACGAGCAGTGTCGGCGGCGGCTTCTCCGCCAACCGCACCGACTCGACCGCCTTATCCCTCCACTCGCACGACTCGCACGACGCGCCCCCCTCCTCCGCCTCTGCACCGCACTTCCCGCGCGGGCCGTCCGTGTCCCCTGAATCGCTGCGCACCACACCACCTACGGCACCTCCCACCGTCTCGCCCAACAAGCGCAACGTCTTCAAAGCGTTCAGCTTCGGCCGCCCCCGCGCTTCGCAGCCTCCCCCTCCCTCCGCTTCCTCAGCGCATTTTGCCCTCCCGCCGAACCTCGCCCCTCCCCCCGGCGCCCCGAGCGGGGAGCAGCGACCACCCTCGCTCTGGAGCCGGGTTGCGTCCGCCCCGCCTGCACTGGCGATGACCTCTGCGCCGCCTATCACCTCCTCTGCAGCGGGCCAGCTCGCGCGGCCCGCCCCGCCCGAGGCACCACCCCGCGACCACCGCGCCCGCTCGCGAGAGCGCGAGCGCGAGCGCACCCGCACCGATTCCTCCGCCTCAGCGAGCGTCTCCCTCTCCCCCTCCGCCGACGACGACGGCGGTGTGGGGGCGGGGGTGGACCGCGCGCGGTGGAGCGCGCGCCCGGGCGCACAGGCGGAGCAGTACACGCGGGACTTGCGCGGCGTCAGGCGTAGGAGCGCGGGGAGCGCGGGGGCGATTGCCGAGGCGGAAGGGGAGGAGGGCGTCACGTACGAGGATGAGGAGGACGAGGGGGAGGGCGACCCCGAGGAGGGCGCGTATGCTCCGCCTGTGCCGCACGTCGGGCACGCGGTCGGGAGAAGGCCGAGCGTGATGAGCCTGCGGCACCAGCTCGCGGCGCTGCCCGCTGTAGCGAGGGACGAGCCGCTCCCGCTCCAGTTGCCGGTGCATGTGGACGGTGCGGCGGCCGGGGAGGAGGAGGCGCGCAAGCTCGCGAGGCTGGACCTGCAGGATGTGCGACCCGAGGCGGAAGAGGCGCAGCAGGTGCGTCGTGCTTCTTTCACACGCGTCGAGCGCGAGGCTGACCTCCCGCGCTCGCCCGCACAGGAGCCGCACTCGCCCGTCTCCTCCGCCGACTTTATCGTCGCGGTCGTCGGCCCGCGCAGCGTCGGCAAGTCGACCGTAATCCGACGGGGGCTCAAGCGCCCGCCCGAAGCGCCGACCGTGCTGCAGGAGGACGAGGACGGCAACCGCGTTACGACGAGCACGACGTCGTTCAGCATCAGTGGGGCGAGGAGGACGATCGAGGTGCTCGAGATTGATATGGGCCTGCTGCGGTACAGCGAGGAGGGGGTCATGTGGCCGGATGGGCTGCCGCAGTGCGAGGGCGCGATGATCTGGTGCGTCTCTCTCCTGCGTCGTCCTCCCTGCCTAGACTGACACAGCTCGTCGCAGCTACGACTCGACCGACGCGCGCTCGCTCTCGTCGCTCTCGCTCCTCCTCAAAGCCTTCTGGACGCGCGGGTCCGACGTCCCCCTCATCGTCCTCGCGTGCAAGGCCGCGCCGCTGTCCGACCCGGGTGGGAACGCGACCGACCCAAAGGAGGCGGCTGCGATCTGCAACGTCTACGGCGCGGGGATCGTCACGCTCGATGGTGGGATTGACGACCCGCAGAGGAAGACGAAGGAGTGCTTCAACTGGCTTATCCGGCAGATCATGGACAACCGCGGTACGCCTCCTGCTCCCAGTCTTCCATCGCTGCGCATCGTCGCTGACGCCCCAACCCGCAGGCGAGCTCATCCGCCGCCGTCGTCCGCGTCCGCCTCCCCCACCGACAGCCGACGCGGCTCGCTCCGCGTCCTCCTCCTCCCTCGCGTACGCAACGACCTCCTCGGCACCGATCACCTCCCGCCCGCCGTCCTCGCCCCTCCCCGACACGCCCGCACCCGCGCACGGGGCACGCGCGTCCCGCCTCGTCCGGACCGACTCGCTCCCACTCGGGCTCGCAGTCGTCGAGGAGGCGCCGCTGGGCGCGGATGGGCAGCCCGCGCGGGGGAGAAAGAGGACGAGGAGCCCGACTACGACGCCGAGGCTGCCGAGGCGGTCGCGGCGATGCTGGCGAGCGTAGCGCGCGGTGAGGACGACGCGGACGTGCCGTATGCGCCGCTGGCGGCGCCGCAGGAGCGGGAGGAGCCCGAGAAGGTGCAGCAGGAGGAGCACTTTAGCGCGGGCGTGGTGCCGTACCCGCCGCCGGCTGCGCTCGAGCGAAGAGGGTGCGTCTTCATGCCTCTAGTGGGGAGAAGTGGGGCTGACGAGACACTCGCGCGCAGGTCCAAGCCGCAGACGCTTGACCTGTTCTTCAAGCGCGACGACCTGATCGACAAATTCCTCTTCGCGTCCGTCGCGGGCCATGGTCCGTGGCCCTACCCTCCCCCACCTCGCCGTCGGGCAAAGCTGACCTCCCGCCCCGCCCGCAGACGAGCAGTTCGTGACGCTGTTCCTCATCACCTTCCGCCGGTTCGCACGCCCGTACGACGTGCTCGAGAAGCTCATCGAGCGGTTCGACTTTGTCGCGAGCAAACAGAAGACGGACCCGTTGCTCTGCCGCTTTGGACAGATGAAGTGCGTGCTTTCCCGCAGGACTGTGAGGCATCGCTAACAGCGCACGTACGCGCAGGCTCTGTGGCGTCCTGTCAACCTGGATGCAAAACTACCCGGGCGACTTCACCGCGCCGACCACCTTTGGCCTACTCGAGCCCTTCCTCGAGAACCTCCTCCCGAGCGGCGCGACCTGGATCGCACACTACGCGTTCGAGCTCGTCCCGCTCCTCCCCTCCATCGCCAAGCTCGCCGACCCCGAGACGGGCTGGGCCTTGCCGGACAAGCCCCTCGACGAGCCTTCGTTCACTCCACCACCAACTGTCTCTTCCGCCGCGCCGGCCGCAGTGGACGCCCCTCCCCGCCCGACCGCCATGTCCCGCCGCGGGTCGCTCGCTCCCTCGTACGCCTCGTCAGGCAGCCTCGCCGTTGACGCCGCGAGCGCGAGCGCCTCGCGCCTGTCGGTCCCCGCCTCGCTCGAGACGGGTGAGACGTCCCCCTCGATCCCGCAGCACCGCACCGCCAGCGAGGCCGGGACGGCCGGCACGGCCGACACGGACGACTCCGGGGTGCTCGCGCGCAGCAGGGTCCCGAGCAGCGCCGTCCTCGTCGATCTGAGCAATGCGGTCGTCGAGATGCGCGAGCAGGACGTCGCGACGCAGATTACGCGGATTGCGTGGGACTTGTTCGGCGGGATGTCGGTGCGTTTCCGGCTTTTGATCGTTCGCTCGTTGCCGCAGACTGACTTGCCGGGATCCGCAGCCCCGCGACCTTATGCGGCACGTCCTCGCGCCGCGGGACCCGCACAACCCGCACGTCGCGCTCCGCGATGCGGAGAGCCCCGTCGTCCGCTCGATCAACTTCGTCAACGTCCGTGCCCTCGCTCTCCTCTCCTCCAACCTCCGCTGACCCCCTCTGGCATGCCCGCAGTACCTTGCGAGCTGGACAGCGACGATGATCCTTGTGCAGAGCAAGGTCAAGGCCCGCGCGCGCGTCATCGAGAAGATGCTCCTCGTCGCCGCCGCCCTGCGCGAGCAGGAGAACTTCGACTCGCTGATGGGCGTCCTCGCGGGACTCAATTCGCAGCCCGTGTTCCGCCTTACCGAGACGATGGAGCTTGTCACGACCAAGCTCGACGGCGACCCGCGTTCAAACCCGCAGCGGACGGCGCAGCCCGACGGCGACAAGCACCGGCTGCCGAAGAAGCTCCGGAGCCTGAACCGCCTCATGGCGGCCAACAAGTCGTTTGCGGCGTACCGCCTCGCGCTCGCCAACTCGGGCATCCACATGATCCCGTACCTCGGCGTGCACTTGCAGGACCTGACGGTCACGAACGAGATGAAGAGCGACATGCGCGGCGGGCTCGTCAACTGGAGCAAGATGAGCCAGATGGGCAAGAGCGCCGCGATCGTCCTCGACTGCGCGCGCGTCGCGCCCAAGCTCCCCGTCGACCGCACGATCGAGCGCTGCATTTTCAACGTTCCGGTGCTCGACGAGGATGTGCGTTCCCGCTTTATCCTCTTCTTCCCGCTTCATGCTAACTCTCGCTCGCCCGTCAACAGCGCCAGTACACCCTCTCGTACGCGCATCAGCCCCGCCAGAACGGCAAGACTGGCACCCGCACCCGGCTGCGCGAGCTCGCCAAGTCAACCTTCGCTTGAATGTGCCCTCCCTCCTCCCTATACCGCCTATCTCCCTTTATTCCCTCCTCTCCTCCCCTTAGATACCCGGCTTTGCTTTCCGTCCGCATGACTTCGCAGTTGTCGTTACTCTTCCTCCTCGTCGTGCAACACTGGAGTGCGCGAAAAACATGTTACGACAGGCAGTGCTACAAAGCCCGCTCGCTCAGTCCTCCTTCCGCTCATCAAGCTTGCGCTCCAGCCGCTCAACCGTCGCGACGAGCCCCCTGATCATGCTCATCATCTCCGCCGGGCTCGCCTCCGCGCCCTCCGGCGGACTCGCTCCCCTCCCGCCGCCAAACGCCGCCCACGCCCTCCCGCGCGGGCTGCCCGCCCCCGCGCCGCCCACCACCCCATCACTTCCGTACCGCCCATGCCCCGTGCCCATGCTCATCCGCCTCCTCAGCGCGCCCGCGCGCGTTCCACCGAGCGCCATCCCGCCCGCGTCGTCCTCCGCGTCGAGCTGCGCGCCGTACAGCCTCGCGAGCGGGCTCTCGCGCAATGGCGCCGACGTCGACGACTGCGAGAGGAAGTCGAACGCGCTCTCGCCCGCGCCCGCGGCGTGCTGCCCAAACGAGCTGCGCCGCTTGCCCCCGCTCCCGACGCCGCCGCCGCCGCCGCTGCTGGAAGCGCCTGCGTTCGCAGGGAGCCGCTCGTGTACCGTGTGTGCGCGGCGAAGCTTCGTCCCCGGCGTCGGAGCGGGCGGCGCGCTGGCAAGCGGCGGCGAGGCGAAATGCGTGCGAGGCGGCTGGCGCGGTGCAGGTGCGGGCGCCGGGGCGGGCGATGACGGCGGCGAGTCGGAGAGGAGCGCGGAGGCGTTCGCGGGGTTGTCGAAGTACGACGGGCGCTGCGGCGAGGCGTTCCGCGCGGTCTGCGGGGCGGAGGACGACGAAGAGCTTGACGGTGGAGAGCGCGCGACCGCGGCAGCGAGGCCGGGGTACCGCGGCGGCGCGCGCGACTTCGATGCGGCGCGGATGGTCGACGCTTCGCTCGCGCCTGCGAACGACGGCTGGCGCGAGAGCGGGACGGGCGCACTCGGCGTCGAGGCGGTGTTCGGCGTCCCGATGAAGGACGACGCGCTCCCCGTCGCCGAGTGCGCCATGCGCTCGTGCGCGGCACTCATCCGCGCGGGGTCGATGACGGCGCTCGCGCGGCTGCTGATTCGCTGCACTGGCGGCGCCACTGCGAGGAGCGCCTCCTCCGCCTCGTCCGGCTCACCGAGGAACGAGTCCTCGTCGAACTCGTCGTCGGACGAGTCCTTCTCGTCGCCCGACGGCGTGTACTCGAACACGGCTTCGCACTCCCAGTGCGCGCCCTCGAGGAGGCTGAGCTTCTGCGCCCACTTGCGCGGCAGCTTGGCCGTGACGGCAACCTTGGCGTCGGTGAACCAGTCGACGAGCAGGCTGCCCGAGGCCGTCTGGCGCTCGTAGAGCGCGATAAGGAGCAGGATCGGCAGCGAGAGCGTGCGCGTCGCATAGACGTTGACCTTGTGGAACCACCGCGGTGAGAGGAAGTGCGAGAGCGGCCACATGACGCCGAGCGCGATGAGGTTGAGCGGCGGGAGGTCTGCACGGTTTGGGCATGTCAGCAGGAGTCGCGGAAATGGTTGGAGCGGGACTTGCAGTCGAACAAGGAGTCAGCTTTGACGCCTTCGAAGCACGACACGGCCTTCCTAAACATGTCCTCCGCAGCGGCGTCCGAAGCGATGCTGGCGTACGTCGTTGACAGGATCGCGACAAGGACGGAGGTGAGGAGCGTGTTGCTGAGCGCGGCGAACGAAACGAAGAGGATCGGGCCGAGGACGGGGTCAAACTTCGGCGATTCGTCGATGCCCGAGCCGTCGAGGCCGAAGAAGATGAAGATGAGCCTGCGGAGTGGGCGGTCAGTAACGAGAGCGATGGGAGGAGGATGCTGGGACGCACCACTCGCTGATGCGCGGGATCGAATACTCGCCCTCCGAGAGATGGTTGAGCGCGAAAACAAAGCCGACAAAGCTGCGCGCGAGTCGTCAGCACCTCTATGAGGCTTGAGTTTCGGCGACGCGTACCAGAAAACCGTGATGCTGCGGATTGAGGCAGTCAGCGCTGCAGGGTCCCGTAACGCGAGTCGACGCACCCCATGAGGTAGAAGAAGTCAGCGAGCATGGCCCGCAGACTGAGGATGAGCAGATTGTTCGAGATGGTGGCGAACGCGAGCCTGCGAGAGCGGGCAGGTCAGCGAGTGCGAGGAAAGGCGGGCTCGGGAAGGCGCACCTCGGGAAGAGCAGGCATGCCGCGATGCTCAGGATGGCATACGAGCGGTCGCTCGCCTTGGCGTCGTTCTGAATGACGCTGTGCACGCGGAGGAAGAACGCCGCGACGTAGATGGGGACGCTCGCCGCGTCGAGGCCGTTGGTCAGGCCGGCGGCGTACACGGACCAGCCGTGCTCTGCGATCGAGGCGAGCTTGTCGAGCGAGTACCCGAGCGAGTAGATCCACCACCACACCTCGACGAAGGTGAGCGCCGCGACGGGGAGGTGCTCGAAGCGGTTGTGGCGGTCGACGATGACGAGGAGGAACGAGACGAAGAGGACGACAAAGTTGAGGCTGTCGATCAAAGCGCGATACTTGGGCACGCGGAGGCGGTAGTGGTCAAGGAGAGGCGCCTCGCGGACGTTGTAGAGCGCGATCTCCTTGCTCTTCCAGCGGTCGCCGAGCACCTCGATGAAGCTTGAGCTCGAATAGGTGATCTTGCCGTCGTAGATGGCGCCGATGACCCGCTGCGTCGCCTGGCTCTTGATGAACAGGCGGGCCTTGCCGAGGATGGCGAGCTCGAGAGCATTCGTCCGGCCTGCGCCCTCAGCGGCGACGCGGCTCGCGTACCCCTCGCGCTGCCGGATGCGCTCGATGACGGTATCGCTCGCGCCCTGAAAGGCGTGGAAGCCGCCGACGAGCGCGCGGGCCATGGCGAGGATGCCCTGGCTCGAGCCCTTGACGCTCGCGGCTTGGTGCCGGAGGAGCTTGATAGCGAGCAGCTCGCAGAGGTGGGCGCGGGTGTCGTTGAGCGAGCTCGAGGCGAGCATCGAATCGCGCTCGCGGATGTACTGCAGGCGGCACAGGAGGAGGACGTAGACGATGCAAGGCTCCTCCTCGGCGGCGAAGAGGGCCTCGAGCGGCTGGATGATGGCGAACTGGATCTCGGGGCTGTTCGCACGGGCATGTCAGTTGCTTCTGCGCTGCGAAGAACAGCTCAAGCGGAAGCTACGCCGGCTCACCTCCTCATCTGTTCGTCCGAGAGCGGGACGTCGACATAAGCCTGTATCGTCCTGAACGTCCGGTGGCTGCGCGGGGCGTACTTTGTCAGCTCTTGCTCGTCGCCCACACGGCAGCTGCGCCTTTGGCGCGCCGCCGTCGTCGCGCAAGCCCCCGCTCGGCGACGCCCCTCGCCCGTTCCCCCCGGCACGTCCCCCTCACGCAGAAGAGGGAGGGAAAGAGCGCGACTCACACCGAGCTGAAGACATCACACCCGGCGATCTGCTCGTCCTCGTCGAAGAAGCGGTCCGCCCTGCGCTTCCTCCGGCAGTCGGGCGTCGTCGTGGGGCCCGTTGGCGCGTCGCCTGCAGAGAGGCGCCCGAGCGGAGGAGGGGACGCGATGAGCGGCGTGCGCTCGGTGGCCATGCGTGTCTGCAGGAGCAGCGGAGCGAGGATGAGGGAGGAGAGGGAGGGAGACGCGCGAGAGGAGGCGGTGCTCCCCAAACTTTGTCGTCGTCCGTCGCTTGAAGGCGGATCGAGCGCTCTCGACGTGTCCCTAGCTACAGTAGTGGCGGTGTGGAGCGGAGAAAGAGACGGCGTCACCGAAAGTGCGAGCATCGCGACACGCTCTGTCCTCTCGCTGCTTTCACGCCCATCTCGGCCCGCTCAATCGCTCAAAGGACGATTAGAGGTGCACGAACGCCTACAGATACAAGAAACAAGAAGGGCAGGCGAGACGGCATGTAGTTTTAGGGCAGCACACCAACCTAGGACCTCTCACTTGTCCTTGTCCGACTGGTTGTCCTCGACCGTCCAGCTGAACCTGCCCGTCTTCTCGAGCCGCTCGACGAGGACGTTGCCGAACCCGGTTGCGGGGGTGAGGAACCCGCCGTGCTTGGCGATCGACGGGAGACGGTCGTGGTCCTTGAGGAGGCAGAGCGCGCAGGACGAGATCAGGACGGCGGTGGCGGCGTAGCCCTGCGCGCGAAAAACCTCGTCAGCGATCTCGTTGTACAAGTCACCGGGTGGCGGGAAAGGGAGGAAGGGGAACGCACGGGGTCGCCCTTGCCCTTGCCGACGACCTTGACCTCCTTCTTGCCGTCCTCGCTCTTCGCGATCGTCGTCACCTCGTACCAGCCCTTGCGCTGCATCTCCTCGCTCGGGCCCTCGCCCGCCTTGGCGACGAGCTTCTTGACGAGCCAGCGAAACGGCGGGATGAGCACTGCGCGCGGGGAGCTGGTCAGCCGGGTCGCGGAAAGCGAGGGAAGGTGAACGCACGCGACGCGAAGCCGGCGAAGAAGACGAGCGAGCCGATCAGCGCCGACACGGGTCCGGGCATGGTGAGGAACTCTGCGTAGTTGAACTTGGGGCCGTACGCCTGCGCGCGCGAGGCGGGGTCTTCCGCCGCCTCGAGGATGCCCCACGAGCGGTTGACGACCTGCTCGTTGAGCGGCGCCATGAGCCAGAACATGCCGTGCGTCTTGCGGCCCTTGTACGTCGCGCTGTCGATGATGGCGGGCGTGGCCGAGCGGACGCCCGTCACGGGCGAGAGCGCGTAGGGCCCCATGGCGAGCTTGCGGCCCTCCTTGTCCTCGTTCTCGATCACGCCCATCAGGCTTGCGATGGTCCCGCCCGAGAGGCCGCCCTTGGCGCGGAACGCGCTGCGAACCTGACCAGCGCGGACGTCGCTCCCAAGCTGCTTGAGGCGCTGAACGGCGAGGAACGCGCCAAGGTCCGAGGGGATGCTGTCGAAGCCGCTCGTGTGCATGATGAGGGCCTTGGAGTCGAGGGCGGCGCGGGTGTAGCGCTTGGTAGTGCGGTGGATGAAGGGCGACTCGCCGGTGAGGTCGACGTAGTGGACGCCCTCCTCGGCGCAGACCTTGACGAGGGGCTCGCCGTGCTTGAGGTACGGTCCGACGAGGGACGCGACGACCTTGACCTGGCGGACGATGTTGCGGAGGGCGGCCTCGTCGCTCGAGTCGGCGGTGAAGACGGCGGTCGGCTCAACGCCAAGGTCGCGCATGGTCTTGTCGAGCTTGTCGCGGTTGCGGCCGCCGACTGCGAGCTTGAAGTGCTCGGTCGGGACCTGCGATGCGAGGTACTTTACGACGAGCTGGCCGGTGAAGCCCGTCGCGCCCCAGACGAGGATGTCGGCAACCTTGGTCAGTGCGGCCATTCTGTAGGTGATGTGAATCAGCTTCGGGCTGCGCAGATAAGGGGTAGGAGGGTGCGCACGGGGTAAGATCCGGATGAGCGTGCACGGGGAAGACGAAGTGGGGAGAGCGGTGCGACGCGGCTGGTTGGTTGCGCGGACGATAGAGGCGTGTGCTGGGTGTGCTGAAGTGCGGTGTACAGAGCGTGAGCTCGAGCGATTGCAGCGCAGGAGACCAAGCCGTCGATCCCGTCCTCGCGGACTCCGGGCGGCGGGAGGGGTCGGCCTCGACGCCGCTCTCTGTCTTGCGCTTTACGCGGGCAGCTGTCACTCCTTGCACCGCACTGCACGCCTGCACGGCTCTGCACCGCTCAGCGAGCACCGCCATCGCCAGCTCTGCCCCGTCGAACCTCGCTCGTCACCGGCAACTGTTCGTCCTGCTTCAACCCAGCGGTGGCTTGCTGGTGAGCTCAGGCAGAGCTACGGACACTCGCAGAAATTACTGCACACCTCGCCCGAACGTCTCGCAGGCGGTGCTCGGGCCGCTCTCGCCTCTTCCGTCCCTCGCACAGATGAAGATGGGGCACGGCGGGCAGCGCATCGTGGGCGGCGATGAAGAGCTGGGGGACGAGCACAGACTGTGTGCGCCTGCGTGTGCACCCTTTCGAGCGCGATAGCCGTGGGAACGCTGCACTGACACGCACATCTCCTCGGAGGTCCTCTTCGAACCTGCGAAGACGCTGCCCGTCCGCCCTTTCGCGCATGAGTCGTCCCCTGAGTACGGCTCTGAGGAACGTGTGAGCCATGTCGCGGAGCGTCGAACGAACAGCTTCGACCCTGGCGCTGTCGCCGCTTCGAGCGATAGGAGGTCGCTTCGCTCGGTTCCTCCCCCGCTCAGTTCTCTGTTTTGCTTCTCGTGCGAGCCTGCTGTCTCCGCCTGTACGCCTTACGACGCTCGACGACGCTCGACGACCGCGACGAGCACGCTCTTCACACTCAGCAACGTCCCCCTCGCTCGCGCCTTTCCTCTCGCCTTGCCTACTCGCCTCATCGCACCGTCACTCAACTTGCCAGTTCCCTCTCCACGCGCGACGTCCCCATGGACGCCTCCGTGCTCTATGTCACGCTCGTCGGAGCCTTCGTTGCGTGCGTCCCCTTTCCCTCCCCCTGCGCCGGACGAGCTGACCCTACGCCCGCAGCTTCGTCTGCTCGACCTACACCACCCTCCGTACTCTCCTGCCTCTCTTGCCTGGTCATCCGCTCAACCGTCGTGCAACGACCGGAGCACCTACCCCGCCGCAGGAGAAACGGCCGCGCCTCAAGTCCGCTCAGCGCTTCACCGCCTACCTCGCCACGGTCGACATCTGTGAGCGACGTTCCCGCTCAGTCAGGTGACCGCAGCTGACCCGCCGAGCGCTGCAGTCGCCGCCACCGTCCTAGTCGTCGAAGTCGCCATCGCCGTCGGAACCTCCGCCCAAATCGGCGGGTCGAGGGGCGCAGCGAGTAGGCTATACCTCGCTACGACGGCCCGACCGACGCTCCTGCTCGTCGTTGCGCTCCTCTCGTACACCAACGTCGTCCTCGGGCGGTCGATCACGCTCGGCAGAGCCGACTGGTGCGCCTCCTCACGTTCCCTCCCTCTCGAAGCCCGTGCTCATGCACATCTCGTCTTCCAGGATCGTATGGTTACCCGCACTGCTTCTGTACGCTGGCGGAGCTGGTCTCGCCGCCATCCCGCAGGCGGGAAGTCGCAACGTCTGGATCGGGCTCTGCGCGTGGCTTACGGCGGTCACCTTTGTCGGTGCGTCTCCTCCCCCATGGGATACCGCTGGGCGCTGACCGTTCGCCTACGCAGTCACGCTCTGCTTCGGCCGGCTCCTCGTCGCCATCCTCCGCGTGCGGCGGATCACGCAGCACGAGCAGACCTTCTCGCGCTTCGCCCAGCAGCAGAACCACGCCGTCTCGCCGGGCGACATGCCCTACGGCACCACTCTCCCGACGTTCCGCCACAACTTCTCCGGCATCTCGGCCTCGTTCGTCCACTCGATTGGCCGGTCCACCTCAACGCTCCACCTCCCTCCCCCGCCGGATCTCCTCCCCTACACGTCCGACACCCGCCCTTCAATCAGCTACGCCCCGTCTCGTGCCTCAACCGAGGAGCTCGACTTTGACCCCGCGCGCGACTTCCGCTCGCCGACGCCCGGCTCGGCGCACCTCCTCCTCGACCGCTCGACGACCTCAACACCCGCGTCGTACCTCTCCGGCCGGCTGACGCCGAAGCTCGGCCCGCGCCTCCCTGACTTTGAGGACGAGCACGAGGTGATCTCCTTCGACGGCGGCGCCAGCGGCGGAGCGAGCAGCAGCGCCGGGGGGACAGCGCGCTCGCGCGCGTCGCTCAGCTCGATCACCTCCCGCGCGTCGACGTACCTCGCCCCGGGCGGGTTCGTCGGCGGCGCGAACGTCCGCAACGCGTTGCTGAAGGAGGCGTGGGGGGCGTCGACGCCGCCGGGGACGGGACACTCGCCCAAGGTCGAGCTGAGCTCGAGGGAGGCGCGCGGCGCGCTGGTCAGGATCGGGGGGCACTTGCTGTGTAGTCTACTGAGCTACGTGCGTCTTCTCTCCTGCTTCATGCTGCTCGAATGCTGTACTGACGAACCCTCTCTCCCGCAGGCCCTCGTCTCGCCCTTCGTCTTCACGCGCCTCCTCCGCCCGAGCGCATCCGCGCCGCTCGCGACGTCCATCCTCCTCGTCCTCGGCGTCTGCCAGCCCGGCGTCATCCTCGCCTGGCAGTGCTGGGCGAGCGAAGGCTTCTGGTTCCGCCGGCCCGCTCCGCCCGTCCTCACCTCATCGACAGCGCTCCCGTTCGAAACGCTCGAGGGCGTCACGGTCGACGCCCGCGATGACGACGCCGAGGCCGACATGCGCGAGCGCTCGCACAGCCGCGCCTCGACGTACAAGACGTGGCGGTCCGTCCCGCCGGGGATCCAGCCCGACGGCGAGACTGCGCGCCGACGCCCCGCGGGACGATCGGCCGCGCGCTGTCGATGATGGCGACGCACCCGAAGCTGCAGGTCCTCCCTTCGGCGACCGTCGAGCCGGCCTCGACCACGTCCGGGTTCGTCAAGTCCGCGTCGATGGGGCATGCGCGCCTCCGCTCGCTCAAGCTCGAAGGCGACGATCGGCTCGTTCGGCGAGTTTGGAAGACGGCCCGTTCCCGCGCGGGCAGCAGCGCGAGCCGCAAGACGGTCGGCGGGTTCGAGCATGCGCGGCGCGCCTCCGCGCCCGTGCACGCGTCCGACCAGCTCATCGCGATGTCGCTCCTCCGCTCGCGCAAGCCCTCGGCGGACGAGCCGCGTGCCGGAGAAGGCGCGCGTGCCATTCGGCTTTGGCGGCGGCGGCGGGAGCGCGAGCCGCTCGACGCTCGACATCGTCGGCGTCGGCGTCGGCGGGCGGGACCGCTCGTGCTCGCCCTCGCCGGCGGTCACGCCCCTCGACTTCCACTTCTCGACGCGCGAGCTCAGCCTCTCGCCTACGTCGTCGACCTTCCCCGCCTCGGCCCTCCCGCCCCTCCCGAGCGCCGCCGCGCCGCCCACAGCGGACCACGCCACGATCGACTACCTCTCGGCGCACCTCCTGCCGCAGCTCGTCCCGTCCATCAAGCTCGGCGCAGACGTTAAGATCGGCCCGCGGGACGCGCCTCTCCCGCGCCGCCGCTCGAGCATCGGCGACGCAGCGCACGCGAGCAGCTCGCTCGGCGCGAAGTCGGCGCGCTCGCTCGCGAGCTTTGCGGGCGGGTCGCTCGCCTCGCGCAGGTCGCGCAACTACCGCGGCTTGTCCCTACCGCGGCTCGTCACGCCGCCTCTCCCGGCGACGAGCGCGAGCGCCGTATACGAGTCGTGGGTTGCGGTCGACGAAGGCGCCTCGCCGCGTGCGGAGGAGGAAGAGGCCCGGCCGAGCGGGCGCACGACGCCCGAGGCGGTCCTCAGCGGCCTGCGGCAGGTCGTGCGCGACAGCGCGGCAGGGCTCGTCGCCGGCGTCGAGGAGCGCCGGCGCAGCTGGCGCGGCGGCGACCGCAGCGCGCAGAAGTGGGACGCGGTCGAAGCGGCTGCGCGCGAGGTTGAGGCTGCTGTGGACGCACTCGGTTCGAGCGGCTCAGCGGCCGCGCCGCTGCCGCCGCCGTCGCATGTGCGGAGCGCCTCGAGGGGGACGAGGCTCGACATCTCGTTCGAGTGGGAGGAGGGCGCGACCGAGGTGCTCGAGGACGCGGGCACGCTCGCGGACGACTCGTCCTCTGAAGATGACGACGACGATGAGGCCGAAGCCGCGGCGCTCGAGGCGCACCAGCGCGCGCGCCGGCGAGCCGCGCCGCTCTCTCCGCTGTCGCCCCTCTCGCTCGCGAGCACAAGCTTCAGGCCATTCCGTCCGCTCTCGCCACGTCCGCTGTCACCGCATCTGCCGCAACGGCAGTCGGTGGACGGGTCGGTCATCCTGCGGGGGTCGCAAGTCGCGAGCGACGACGAGGAGGACGTTCTCACGGGCACGGTGCACTGTGCGACGGTACATCCCGTCGGGCGCGACTCGGACTCGTCCGCGGCAGAGCAGTCGGGCTGGGCGCTCCGACCGACGCACATCCCCGTCGGGTCGCTGAACTCGACACGCTCGTTCGCCTCGACCAACTCGTCGCTCATCACGTCCGAGGGGTTCAGGAACATGCTCTCGGGCAACGGTGCGTCCTCGCGCTTTCTCGTTCGCTCTCCGACTCGCACTGACGCGTCCGCCCGACAGTCTGGCACAACCAGGCGAGCGACAGCGGCCTCAGCTCCGACGAGCAGCGCAGCGTCGCGTCGCGGAGGCCGCTCCCCATCCCGCCCGCAGAGCAGCGCCCGCTCTCGTTCCTCAGCCAGCGCCCGCTCTTATTCCTCAGCCAGCGCGACGGCAACGCCTCGGTCCCGCTCTCGTCGGACAACGACAGCGAGCGCGAGATGCACAAGGTCGCGCGTCACGAGCGCGCAACCTTCGAGCGCGACCGCTCGTCCCGCGCCGGCGTGCCGCTGCCGAGCGTCCCGCCCGCAATCGATGAGCTCGACGAGGAATTCGTCGCAGCGGGCACTCCGACCCCGCGCGCGGCGGCGGAAGGAGCGCACGCCCGCAAGCGCGCAGGTCGGCCTTCCCAACCCGCCGCACGCGCCCTCGCAGGCGGCGGCGGCCGCTCCGCTGCCATCGCGTACGCCGCCGCATGTTACGCGGCGGACGAAGACGCGCGCTCGCCAACCGCTCGCAGGCGAGGGCTCGGCGGCGTCCGGGAATGACGAGAACGCCGACCCGCGCGGGGCGGCGCCGTCGCCTGCGCCGTCAAGGCCGCTGCCGCTACCGCCGGTCGGTCGACCGGCTGCGCGTGCGGGCATGCGCAGCTTCCGTTGACGCCGTATAGAGCCCATTATTCCCGTCTACGCCGTTGGGCGGTTGGAGCGCCGCCCGTCGTGTCTTCCTTCGTGCTTCTCTCATACTCGTAGCTTCTCCGTAGTTCGTTCTTCCGCTCTACTCTCCGCTGTACACTACCGCGCTCTTACAAAACCGCTGCGGATTTACAGAGAGAGAACGGAGAGCAGCGCGAGGTCGCTCGTGCATCAGCGGACGACCCCCTACGCACCCTGCACTTGCTGGGGCAGCCTCCGCATAGGCAGGACCTGCACACGTGCGCAATCAGTATATGCACGCGATACGCAGACCGTCAGGGCGCAGACCCCACACGAGAGGAAGCGCACCGTCATCTGCCCGTCCGGCCCGCTGTGTATCCTCTCGCCAAACTGCGCAAAGCCAGTCTTCTCGTATAGCGGAATACCCTCTGTACTCCCGCCAGACGTGTCAGATCCTTACACACCGAACGGAATAGGGTCGAGAGAAGCACCGTCTGACGCCTCGAGGAAGACCGGCAGTCCCGCCGCATCGGCCTCGTCACAGCCCCATTGGAGCAACTTGCGGCCGATCCCGAGACCTTGTGAGCTAGGATCGATGGCGAGGATGGCGAGGTCTGCGAGGCAACGGGAGTTAGTCGCGCTTGACCACGGGAGGGGACAGGATGACACACGGTAGAAGCGCTCGTCGTAGGTTTCCTTCACCTTGTCGAGCATACCGAAGAACTCCTTCGCGAGCTCTTCGTTTGTCCCGGGCGCGAAGTCGGGCTCGTCCTCGTCCTTTGTAGCATTATTCTCCCCCGCCCGGAGGGTCCACTGCGCCAATCCTTTGATCTCGCCGTCGACATCCGCCTTGAAGATAAACGACGTTGGCTTCTTCAGCTCCTTTTCGAGGAAACGCGCGAGTGCAGCAATGCTGTCGTCCTCGTGCACGTTGCCCCAGACGAGCTGATTGATGGTGGAGGGGCTGAAGGCGTCGTGGTGGATGCGGGCGAGCGCGGCGAGGTCCGCCGGTGTAGCAGGAGCGACGGTGACGCTGGTCATAATATGTGCGAGTGTTCAGCTAAGCGCTAGGGTGCGGAGGAGAAGCGAGCAAGGGGTCGGGTGGTGGAGTCAGGGTCGGCGATGCCGCAGCGGGGCGCGAGGACGCGCTGGGTGGCGCCCATGACTCTGAGTAGCGGCAGCGTGCTGTCCAAGTCATCAGCAGGTCTACGGCGCGCGTGGGCGGACATGCAGCACTTCATCAATCCGAGGATGCGGGTCGGCCGACGGAGGCGCGGGTGCGGTGTTGCGCTTGAGTGGGGCGGTCGGAGTAGGCGCGCAGGGTCGCAGAGAGCGTGCTGGGACAGCAGGGCGGGCGAGTACAGCCGCCGGTGCTATGCTGACCCTTTGCTGATGAAGCGACGGAGTGCGGGGCTCGGAGAACGACGTCGACGACGCGGCCGTCGCTCTTCTTCTTCACGCTCTGCAGCTCCAGCAACCATGGCCAGCCTTCCCTCGACCTACTCGCGCTATGTCCTTCGCGGCACTGGCTCTTTCGATGTCCTCAAGCTCGAGAAGGACCTCCCCCTTCCCGAGCCCCGCCTCGGCGAAGTCCTCGTGAAGGTCCGCGCAGTGTCGCTCAACAACCGCGACCTCCAGGTGCGCACTGCAGCCCCTCGACCGATGCCACCGCGCAAGCAAGCGCCCTGCCGCGCGGACCTCCAGGCTGACCTTCTCGACCCGCTCTCGCTCCCTCCCCTGCCCTCACCCGCCCGCAGATTGCCAAGGGCACCTACCCTGGCGCTGAGGACAACGTAAGCTCCCTCTCGACGACCTCGTTGGACCGCCTTTCCCAGGCTTTGCGGTCTCTTTGCCCGTAACTTACCCCGACTGATCTCGCCTCCGCCCTCGCTCTCGCAGATCATCCCTTGCTCGGACATGTCTGGCGAGGTCGTCGCTGTCGGCGAGGATGTCCCGAAGTGGAAGGAGGGCGACAAAGTCATGGCGGCGTTCACCATGGGCCTTATCAGCGGTGCGTCGCGCTTTCCCTCGCTGTCCTCAAGCACGACTCACCCCACACCCGCACGCAGGCCAGTTCGACGACGCCTCGCTCTTCGCGACCTGCCTCGGCGGCGGCTGCGACGGCACACTCACGCAGTACCGCCTTTTCCCGGCGCACGCCCTCGTCGCCATGCCGTCGAATCTCTCGTTCGAGGAGGCGGCAACGCTCCCCTGCGCGCCCGTGACGGTGTACAACGCGCTCTTTTCGGGCCCGCAGCCGCTCAAGCCGGGCATGACGGTTGTTCTTCAGGGAACGGGCGGCGTCAGCGTCGCGGGCGCGCAGGAAGCTCCAGCGCGTCAAGGACTGGATCAACAAATCGCACAATCACGGTGGTGCGGGCAAGCTGCACACGATTAACTACAAGACGACGCCTGACTGGGACCAGGAGGTCCTCAAGCTGACGAAGAACGGCCGCGGCGCGGACAAGGTTATCGAGGTGCGTCCACCTTCCCTGCCCGACATCTGTTTTCCGCACTCACCAAGCTGCGGGCACGCAGATCGGCGGTGCGGGCACGCTCGAGAAGTCGCTTAACGCGCTCCGGCAGGGTGGCGAGATCGACGAGTGCGTCCTCTGTCCTCGCTGGGCCTTCTCCTCCTCTTCTCGCCTCTCGCCACAGTCGCCTCGAGAGCACGACTTGCTCACCGACTTTCGTACGCCCGCAGCATCGGCTACCTCGCCGCTGGCTCGCCGCCCGACATCTCGCGCCTCGTCCTTCTCAAGGGCGCACACTTCCGCGGGATCCTCATCGGCGCGCGCAAGCACCTCGAGGAGCTCTCCGACTTTGTCGAGACGGCGCAGCTCAAGCCCCTCGTCGACAAGGTGTTCGACTTCGAGCAGGCCAAGGAGGCGTATCAGTTCTTGAGCGAGGCGACGCTTGTGGGCAAGGTGGTCATCCGCGTTGCGTAGACGCAGATGGGCGTACACGTGTGTGGACGAATCAGAATCGAAAGTACCGTACAGCGTGAACTCAGCTCCTCGCGAGTCAGGAAGGTCAACCCAGAAATACCTAGTAGGAACGCAGCTATGCGCTGCTGAGGAGTACAGATATGCGCTAGTGAGGTGTACAGGTACAGACAATCTCGACCATGATAGATCCCGCCTCTACCGCGGCGAGAGCACCACCGTCGCCGTCTCGCCGCTCGTCGTCACTCTCACCCGGACCGTCCCGCGACCATCGTCCTCCGTCTCCACGCCCTTGCCCTCTACCCGGACCCTCACGCCGCCCTTGTGCATCCTCCGCGTGTCGTACCCAATTTCGAAGAACTCGCCGACCTCCGCGCCTGTGGTGACACAGCAGCGGTACTTGCGCGAGGCGGCGTCGACCGCCTCAGACTGGAAGATGAGCGAGACGTCGTGTGACGTGTCTGGCCGGACGAAAGGCGCGTGGCCGTCTGTGCGTACGGCGGTGTCAGTTGGCTGGGAGGGGGGCGGGGTTTGAGCGGGAACGGAGACGCACATTGGTAGTACACGTCGCGGGCGCGACCGGTGCACAGCGGTGTCGCCGTCGTCGCCATCGAGACAATCGCGCTAGGGATCATACCGCCGAGGGCGATCTGGAAGATGTAGCTGTGTGCGGTAAGAGCGTGAGAAAGGGTTCGGGATTGGAGTGAGAGCGGACGAGGACATACGTGACGCGAACGTTGTTCCCTTCGGGCCTGCGCAATAAAGAGAGGGTGAGCCAGCCGCACAAAGCGTAAGAAGCGAAAGACGCACCGGAAGTGCCACCCGCTCAGGTTGAGCGTTGCCCGCTTCAGTCCATTCTGCTCCGGAACGCGGTCCGTCTCGACGCTCGTTTGCAGGATGAGCGCCGACCCGTCTTCCTCGACGTAGTCCTTCTGCACGCCGACGATGTCCCTCGGCTTTGCAATGAAGCGTTTGCCTTTCGTGACCGCGTAGAAGAGGACCTCGTCCCGGGAGAACCTCTGGAGCATGAAGCCCGCTTCGGTCCGCTCGTCCCAGAGCTTGCGCATACCGGGGATCTGGACGACGCCGGCGAGGAACTGCGAAAGCGAGCGTGGTCAGCGAGGAAACCGATTCGAGGGAGAAGGAACGCACGGCGTCTGGGGAGACGTCCTCGACGACTGTCTCGCCGCGAACCCAGGGTACGGGGTCTGCGCAAGCGCGGTCAGCTCTGACATATCATCCAGGCGTGCGTCGTGGAGCTCACTGTCGTCCTGCAGGTGAGAGCAAGGTCAGCCCGCGAGCCTTCACGTGAAAGAGGGAGAGGTATGCGCACATCGTCGTGCCACTTCCTCCACAGCCGTACGCCTTCCCGCTCGCCAATATCGACCCAGCCGTCCTCGACGTGCTCGAGTTCGTACAGGAAGCGAGTCCGGACCTCGTCGATCCGTGCGGACCAGGGCGACGACGTCGGGTAGTTGGGCACAGCGGGCAGTGCGGGTTCTTCGACGCACATGGCGGTGGGTGTGGAAGCGTGCAGGTGTGGTAGCAGCAGGAGCAGAAGCAGGGCGAGGAAAGGAGCAGCTGCAGCCTTTGCGATGATGGCAGGCAGCCCTCGGGGGTCGGTCACGGAGAGATCGACCCACGACCGCAAGGTGCCGAGGGCGCTGCCCGAAGCCGTTCAAGCCGTTCTTTCCAAGCTTAGTCCGCGCACATTCGCCGCATTGCACGCGTCAGATGGAAGCGCCGGCTCTCCCGGTCAAGGGCAGGGAGCGAACGTTCGCCTCCGCCCATCGCGCATGTCCCGCTCCACCCGGCTCGGGCGAACTGTGCTGAGCCCGCACGCACTGCTAAGAGGGCCAGCGTTGCCGCTACGCCCGTCGCACGCCCTCGGGAGGAGCAGAACCGCTTCATCGCAGCGTCACCTCCATTCGCCGCCCCGGACGTACCTCTACGACCTCGACCTGCACGGCCAGCTCTTCCTCTCCGACAGCAAGCACCGCAACGTCGCCACCGCCTTCCACGACCCGCGCTTCCTCGACGTCTTCTTCACCCGACTCCGAAGGAACGACCGCGATGAGGGAGACGAGGCGCAGGCACTGCGTGGGGACGGCTACGAGTTCGTCAGCCCGTGCGAGGGCGAGATGAACTACCTTAGGCCGGACAGCGACGGATCAGGCGTCGTCTTCCAGGCGCTGGAAGACGGAGGTGCGTTCCCTGCCTCCCTTCCTCCTTGTCTCTCGCTCACCCACTCCTCCCTCCAGAGCTACGGTACGCCGGCACCCTGACACAAGCGTTCGACCCAGCTGCAGTCCGGGTCGACCCCTCGACCGGGTACCTCTTCCACCCGTCACCGACCTCCCGACGAAGCAAGGCTGCGCCCTCGCGTTACGGGCCGTACTCGCTCCTGCGATCGTCGCTCGTCATCCAGCACTTTGCGAAGAGCCTGGAGGTCGATGAGCATGGCGGCGGGAGCTTCGCATACGGGGGGAGGAGGCATGCAATCGCGCCGCTCGAGGAGGGAGGTGTTTGGCGGCAGCAGGACTTGTAGCGCCCGCGCTGTAGCTCGCTGTTGTTGTATGAACGCGTTCACACCTTCCGACCTCCGGACCGTCGAGAGCGTCCGCCGTCGCACCGCCTCATTTCGCCCGCACGCGCTTCCGCCACGACTTGGCGTTCACCACAACCGCTCGCATGGTCCGGGTAGCCGCGGCACCAGTAGAGGGTGCTCTCCTGAGCTCAGACGTGCTATCCGAGCAGCAGCGCCCGCACAAGCGGCAGCGCCAGGCTTCCCTCCCGACAGCGAGCGATCTGTGGGTGGAGCGCCTCCCCGGACTTCGTGCGTCTCCCTGCTTGCTGCCAAGCGTGCGCCTAAGCTTATTGAACCTTGCGTGCACAGCGGACGCTGCCCGACTGTCCCTCTTCGCGGGCAACCTCCCCTCCGCTCCCCCACCTTCAACGTCCGACGCACACCTCTACTTCCTCCTCGCGCGCAACAAGCACATCCCGAAGCGCGAGCGACTCGTCATCTGGTCCGTCCGCCGTGCCGCGCTTCTCCCGTGGTCTCGCTGACCCCCACTCTTGACAGGTTGAACGGCGGGCCCGGGTGCTCCTCCTTCGACGGCGCGCTAATCGAGCTGGGCCCGGTCAAGGTCAACAAGGACGGGACGCTCAGGGTTGTCGAGTCGACCGCGTGGAACGAGTATGCGAACGTGCTGTTCTGTGCGTCCCTCCCCCTGCTCATTCCGCACACCGACAAGCTGATCTCCCCTCGCCCGCGCAGTGGATCAGCCGGCCGGAACCGGTTTCTCCTACGTAAGTAGGAGCCACGCAGTCCCGAAGAACGTCCAGCTCACGCTCACGCGTGCGCGCAGGTCACGAAGAACGACGACGTCCGCGAGCTCGCGGCTGCGGCAGATCACGTCGTCGCCTTCCTCGCCAACTTCTACAAGGTCTTCCCCGAGTTTTCGTACATGGACGTGCGTCATTCCCACCCGCCCGCTTCAGCACCCCGCCTGACCCGTCCCGCGCACCCCGCAGACTTACATCGCCGGCGAGTCCTACGCCGGCCAGTACATCCCCTACATCGCCGACGCAATCGAGAAGACAACGCTCATACCCACGCGGCTCAAGGGTCTCCTCATCGGGAATGGCTGGATCTCCCCGCGCGAGCAGTACCCCGCGTACCTCACGTATCTCGAGCGCGAAGGGCTTGTCAAGAAGGGCTCGCAGGCGCACAAGAACGTCCTTGCTGCGACGGAGAAGTGCAACAAGACACTCGCGGCGATGGAGGCCAAGGGCGAGGGCGGCAAGGGTACGGTCCTCGTCGCGGACTGCGAGGCGATCCTCGGCGTCATGAGCGCCGCGACGATGAAGGAGTGCGTTCCTGCTCTTATGCCCCTTAGGAGCGAGCACTGATGCAATTCGCACGCAGCGGCAAGTGCCTGAACTCGTACGACGCGCGAGTACTTCACCTGCGGCACCGAGTGGCCGCACCAGCTCGGGAGGTCACCAAGTACTTGCGGGTGCGCTCTCCCTTCCTCACATGCTCGAGCTCAACTGATACATCTCCGCGCAGCGAAAAGACGTCGTTCCGCCCTGCACGCCGAGGGCGGCCCGCGCGGGAAGAGTGGACGCACTGCTCCCCCGCCGTCGGCGCCAAGTTCTGGACGCCCAACTCCGTCCCCTCCATCGCGCTCTTCCCCGAGCTGCTCGAGAAGATGCCGATCCTGCTCTACGCCGGCGACAAGGACTTGATGTGTGCGGGCGTCGGGATCGAGGCGGCGGTTGCGAACCTCGAATGGAACGGCGAGAAGGGTTTCGTGCGCATCCTTCCGCTCTCTGTGCTGCGAAAAACGTACTGCCGTACTGACCACTTCCGACACGCACAGGGTGACGCCGAAGCGCTCGAGTGGACGGTCGGCGAGGAGCACGCCGGGCGATGGACGACCGCGCGCAACCTCTCCTACGTCGAATTCAAGGATTCGTCACACATGGTGCGTTGCCTTTCTCGATTTTCAACCACGCCGGACCCTGCTAATGCGCTCGACCTATTTTCAAAGGTCCCGCTCGACAAGCCCCTTGCCGCGCATGACATGCTGCGTACGCTCGCCCTCTCTCTCAAACCGGAACGGCTTGCCGACTCACACACACCACACAGTCCGCTTTATGCAGGTCGACACGCTGCATCCGCCGGCAACGCCGCGCGCATCCCGTCGAGCATCGGCAAGGAGGAGGCGACCGTCATCGGCGCAACGCATCCGAACGGGACGACGCTGCAGGGCATCGCCGAGCTCGCGTCCGACGAGGTGGACGAAGGACCGAAGGAGGTCAGCGAGGAGGGGTACGACATCGAGCACGAGCGGTTCTACGGCCCGCGGCGCACCGCCGCCCTCGTCATCCTCCTCGTGCTGCTCGCTGCGACCATCTGGGCGATCCTCCACTGGCGCCAGGGCAGGCGGCGCGAGCGGTACCGCCGCCTGAAGGGCAAGGGGCGTGCGATCGCGCTCGACGAGCGTGCGCCGCCCTCCGGCTCGGGCCGCAGGTCCGGCTCGCAGTCGTACCGCGACAGGCAGGCTGCGCCCGAGCCTGTCCCGACCGAGATGCCCGAGACGGTCGCGGTGTTCGACGTCGGCGAGGAGGACGAGTCGGACGAAGGACGAGGAGCGCAAGAGGTACAGGGAGGACCCGGAGGCGTGGGGCGACTTGGGGCGCGTGTCGGAGTCGGAGCATCCGTGGGATGGGAAGGAGGGGCGGTATTGAGACCTCTGCACGGTTATCGGCCGACATCAGGCTGCATCTCGCGATCGTTGCCTCCGTTCACGAGAGAGCAAGGCGGAAGACGACAACAGTGATTCACGAAGACAACACGTAACGGCGCGCTATGCTACATACCATCGCGAATCGCAGCTCGAACAGCTCGGGCGATTGCGCCCGCCGTGACCGCCTCGGGCCCTCGCCCTCTCCGGTCCCCCACTTGCGCCAAACCTCCTCGAGCTCCTCCTCGAGCACGATCCTCTCCCACGCGCTCAACCCACCCTCGGCCTCTCCCCGCGTGGCGCGGTCCATCCTGTCCACCCGCTCGAGCACCTTGCCCCGCGCACGGACGGCGCTCGCGGCGGGGGAAGCGAGCTGCAGCAGATCGGAGGAGGTGCAGAGGCCGAGGCCGTGGAAGAGCGGTGGGAGGCGCGAGAGGGAGGGGAGGGGGAGGGAGAGGAGGAAGGTGGAGACGGTGGGGACGGACGAGGAGGAGGAGGAGGGGAGGCGGGGGGAGGCGGAGGCGGGCGAGGGGCGCGCGCGAGGGAGAGGGGAGGGCGGGATCGCGCGCGGGATGCGGCTGAGTGTGCGGCGGGGCGCGCGGCCGGCGGGTGCGTGCGCGCGAGGCGGAGGAAGCGGATGGCTCGTCGAGGACGAGGACGGCGGGCGCAGCGTCTGGGTCGGGCTTAACGCGCGTTACAGGCGCGGCGGCAGCCTCGTCCTCCTCTTCGTCGTCGAGCACGACTCCGCGACGCCGCAGCGCCTTCGTCGGCGAACGCTCCTTTGCCGGGCTCGATGACAACCGCCGCTCCTGGGACGGCGCCTGCTCCCGGCTGCGCCTGTCGGCTTCGGCGCGCTGCCGTGCGCGGCGGTCACGCTCGGTGTCGCCCTCGGGCTGCGACAGCGCGGGCTTGAAGGTGAGGGACCGGCGGCGCTTCTTGGGCGAGGCGGAGTCGTCGTCGTCACGCTCGTCGAGGACGACGACGTCCTCCTCCTCTTGTGCATCGCGGCGCGCGCGCGAGCCACGCCTGAGCCCGTTACGCGCTTCGGGAAGGGCTTCGTCCTCCCACGCCGCATGGTCACCGCCTCCGACACGCTCATCACGCGGGCTACCCCTCGCGGCGCTCCCACCGTCGCTCCTCCTCCGCGCTGTCCCTACGCGTGCCAGCGTCGTACGTCCACCCTGCGGGCTCGCCGAGGGCGTGTGTAGTCCCTGCGCGACCCTGCGCGGGGCGAGTCGCGCGAGGTGGGGCGCGTCCCTGCGCGCTGCGGATGGGAGGAGCGCTGCTTGGCGCGGGGTGCGGGCGCAGGTCCGGGCGAGATGGAGGGGAGGAAGTCGAGTTCGTCGTGGTCTGCGTCGCGGGGTTGCGGGTGGGCGGGGCGGGGCGGTGCGCGGGGAGCGGGAGGGGAGGACGACGAGCGCTTGATGGCGCGGGGCATGGCGTGCGCGCAGGCAGAGCGAGAGTGCAGCTGTAGCTAGCTGTAGAGCACTGTGCTGCGGCCTAGGAAGGAGCAGAGGGAGACAGCCCGAGTTCATCTCCATCTCCCGCTCGAGAGGGAGCCAGCGAGGGGTTGACTCCTGCCGCGAACGCTCCCACTTGGTCGAGTAATCTGCACGTCGCCTGCTCGTCCCGAGTCAGTGCATGCTTGTGAGCGCAGCCCGCGCCTTCCTCCGCCCTCACTCGCTCTCGCCGCGCGTCCCTCCCTCGCACCGCCCGCTCGCCCTCTCAGCGCGCCTTCACGCCACCATGTCCGCCCCGACTGCCCCGCCCGTCCCCATCGTCGACCCTGCGACCCCCGCGCAGCAGGACCCCGCCGCCGCCGACGTCCCCAAGGACGCCAACGGCCAGCCCCTCACAAAGTCGGCCCTCAAGCGCATCGAGAAGGAAAAGGCCCTCGCAGCCAAGAAGGCCCTCAAGCAGGGCGCCAACCCCGCAAAGCCCAACAGCAAACCCGCCGACGGCGCAAAGGCCGCAAAGAAGGAGAAGCCCAAGAAGGAGGAAGCCCCCGAGGAGCCCGCCTATGTCGACGTCCCCGAGGGCACCAAGAAGGGCGAGTTTCCGTCTCTCGCCGCCTACAACAATGCAGTCGAGCGCAGCGTGTCGGCGGAGCGTCGCGTCCGACGGCTGCGCTCTCGCTCACCTCGGGAGGCCCCCACTGACCCGCCCCACCTGCTTGCACAATGCACGCCAACAGACCTCTCGAACCCGATGGCGGCCGGCTACAACCCCGACGTCGTCGAGAAGGCGTGGTACTCGTGGTGGCGTCAGTGCAACTACTTCGTCCCCGCCGTCCCGTCCGCCAACCCCTCCGAGTTCTCGCACTTCGATGCGCAGCCGCAGTTCCTCCCGCGCACCGAGGACGGCGCCGACCTCGACTGGAGCAAGGTCGACCCGGAGAAGACTTTCGTCATCCCCGCCCCGCCGCCCAACGTCACCGGCAGTCTGCACATCGGACACGCCCTCGCGTTTGGCCTGCAGGACACCCTCATTCGCTGGTGCGTCTCCTTGCTCTCCGCCCCTGCCCGTCGTACGAGTGCTCATCAGCCTGCGCACGCAGGCACCGCATGCGCGGCTACACGCTCTTCGTCCCCGGCTATGACCATGCCGGCATCTCGACCCAGTCGGTCGTCGAGAAGCGCCTCGCCAAGCTCGAGGGCTTGTCGCGCCATGACCTCGGCCGCGAGAAGTTCCTCGAGCGGTGCATGGCGTGGAAGGAGGAGTGTGTCCCTTGCTCCCTCTCACATTCCCGGTGAGCGAGGACTGACCCCCTCGCTCGCGCAGGTACCAGTCGCGGATCACGACGCAGATCCAGCGCCTCGGCGTCTCGTGCGACTGGGACCGCGTCGCGTTCACGATGAACCCGGCGCTGAGCAAGGCCGTCGCCGAGACGTTTGTCCGCCTGCACGACGACGGCATCATCTACCGCGCGAACCGCCTCGTCAACTGGTGTGTTGCGATGAACACGACGCTCAGCAACCTCGAGGTGCGTTGGCTGTCTTCCATCGGCGTCAGACCGCGCTTTGCTGCCTCCCGCTGCTCGCGGGCCGGGATCCGCTCACACGCCTTCGTTTACCTCGCCCGCAGGTCGACCAGAAGGTCCTCAACGGCCGCACGATGCTCAACGTCCCGGGCTACGACGCGAAGGAGAAGTTCGAGTTCGGCGTCATCACGTCGTTCGCGTACCCGCTCGAGGACTCGGACGAGAAGATCGTCATCGCGACGACCCGTCCCGAGACCCTCCTCGGTGACACGGCCATTGCCGTCCACCCGGACGACGAGCGGTACAAGGTGCGTCGCTCGTTCTGTGTGCGGAGAGAGGGGCGGGACTGACGGGACCTGCACGCCCGCAGCACCTCCACGGCAAGTTCGCGATCCACCCGTTCCTCGGCCGCCGCATTCCCATCATCACCGACTCGATCGCGGTCGACATGGCGTTCGGTACCGGTGCGGTCAAGATGACGCCGGCGCACGACCCGAACGACTACGAGGTCGGGATGCGGCACAAGCTCGAGTTCATCAACATCCTCAACGACGACGGCACGCTCAACGCCAACGCCGGCCCCGAGTTTGAGGGCCTGAAGCGCTTCCACGCGCGCGTCAAGGTTGTCGAGGAGATGAAGAAGAAGGGCCTGTACGTCGGCGACGCCGAGAACCCGATGAGCATCCCCGTCTGCGCCAAGAGCGGCGACTTTATCGAGTCGGTCATGAAGCCCCAGTGGTGGGTCAGCTGCAAGGGCCTTGCCGAGAAGGCCATCGAGGTGCGCCCGCTCCTTCCCCTCCTTATCCCTCCGGGCGGAAGCTCACCGGATTACGTCCCGCCCGCAGCGCACCAAGGCCGGCGAGCTCAAGATCCGCCCCGCGACGTCCGAGGGTGACTGGTACCGCTGGCTCGAGGGCATCCAGGACTGGTGCATCTCGCGCCAGCTCTGGTGGGGCCACCGCGCGCCGGCGTACTTTGTCAAGATCGACGGCGAGACGCAGGACGTGCGTCAACTTTCTCTCCCTCCGAGCAGGAATAGAGGCTGATGCGGAGGAGAACGCCCGCAGCGCGAGTCGAACGACTTCTGGGTGACGGGCCGCAACGCCGAGGAGGCGCAGGAGCGCGCGGCGGCCAAGTTCCCGGGCAAGACGTTCACGCTCGAGCAGGACGACGACGTCCTCGACACGTGGTTCTCGTCGGGCCTGTGGCCGTTTTCGATCCAGGGCTGGCCCGAGCAGACGGCCGACCTGAAGCACTTCTACCCGAGCAGCCTCCTCGAGACGGGCTGGGACATCCTCTTCTTCTGGGTCGCGCGCATGGTCCTCCTCGGCATCTACCTCACGGGCCAGATGCCGTTCAACGAGGTGTTCTGCCACGCCATGATCCGCGACGCACACGGCCGCAAGATGAGCAAGTCGCTCGGGAATGTCATCGACCCGATCGACGTCATCGAGGGCGCGACGCTCGAGGCGCTCCACGCCCAGCTCCGCATGGGCAACCTCGCCGCGAAGGAGGTCGAGCTGGCGGAGAAGGGCCAGAAGAAGGACTTCCCGAACGGCATTCCCCAGTGCGGCACCGACGCGCTCCGGTTCGCGCTCGCCAACTACTCGTCGACGGGTCGCGACATCAACCTCGAGATCCTCCGCGTCGAGGGCTACCGCAAGGTGCGTTTGCGGCGTGCTCGAATCTACGCGTCCTCTCGCTCCCACCTCTGACGAAACTCCTTTGTCCCGCTCGCAGTTCTGCAACAAGCTGTGGAACGCGACCAAGTTCGCGATGCTCAAGCTCGAGGGCGACTTTGTCCCCGCGCAGTCGGAGACGGTGCGTCCTTCGCTCCCTCTCCCGTACACCCGCACTGACGCTCCCACCTGGCAGCCCACTGGTGACGAGTCGCTCGTCGAGAAGTGGATCCTGCACAAGCTCAACCTCGCGGCCGACAAGGTCAACGCAGCGCTGCAGGAGCGCAACTTCTTGGCCGCGACGAGCGACGCGTACTCGTTCTGGCTGTACGAGCTCTGTGACGTCTACATCGTGCGCCCTCCTTCTCCGTTTCTGGCCGAAGCAGGTACTGACCACGCTGGTACGAGCAGGAGGCGATCAAGCTCATCACGGACCCCGCCTCGCCGAACGCGTCGGCGCGCCGCTCGGCGCAGAACACGCTCTACACCGTCCTCGATAACGGTCTCCGCCTGCTGCACCCCTTCATGCCCTTCGTCACCGAGGAGCTGTGGCAGCGCCTCCCGCGGCGCCCGACGGACCAGACCCCGTCGATCATGCTTGCGCGCTTCCCCGAGCGCAGCGACAAGTGGGCGTTCCCCGACGCCGAGCGCGAGTTCGACCTTGCGTTCGGCGCGGTCCGCGCGTCGAGGAGTATCGCGACGAGCTACGGCATCAACTCGAAGCTGCAGGGTGCGTTCCCCCCTCGACCTCCTTCCCGACCCGCAGGCTCGCTGACCCCTCCGCACGACACGCAGTATTCTTCCTCGCGCGGACGCCCGCGCTCGCGGCGACGCTCCGCGCGTCGCAGGACGCGCTCAGCGTCCTCATCAAGGGCTGCGCGGCGTTCCGCATCGTTGAGAGCGAAGACGAGCTGCCCGAGGGGTGCGTGGGCGAGATGGTCAGCGGCGAGCTGAGCGCGTTCTTGCTGCTGAAGGTGCGCTTGGCCTCCCTCCCCGTGACTCTCCTGAGCGGTGCTGATGAAGAGTGCGGTGACAGGGCGTCATCGACGCGCAGGCCGAGATCACCAAGTCGCAGAAGCGGCTCGCGTTCGCTGCCGCGGCGCTCGACAAGCTCGAGAAGCAGCGCGCGGCGCCGACGTACGCCGAGAAGCGGCCCGCCGAGGTGCAGGAGCGCGAGAAGGCAAAGGTCGACGAGTGGAAGGGCGAGATCGCAGAGCTCGAGAAGGCCATCGTCAAGTTTGAGGCGCTCAAGGTCTGAGCGAGCGCGGGGTGTGCGTAGACGGCGGGGTATCGCTTGCAAGACTCGGGTTTCTGTCGTTTCTCCTCTCCCGAGCATCGAGAGCGAAACGCAGTGTCTATTGCGCCGAGTCCGCGCCATTCCTCGCCGCCCATGGCGCACGCATCACCTCCAGTCTCCTCCCCAGCCCTCCCACCGTCCCGCGCTTCCTCCTGCTCCTCCGCCCGCTCCGGCCCCATCCCCAACCCGCATGCCCTCAACCCCCTCCGCAAGCGCCAGCTCCTCGAGCACGCCCGCGACCCAGTTGAAGTCCGTCAGGGGCGTGAGGTCCGCTGCTGGCTCTGCGCCCAGTGAGGCGGGAGAGGGCGCGCGCGGGGACGGGACGGCAAAGGGCGTGCGGAGCGCAGCGGGCGAGGCGCGCCCCACCTGCGGCGGCGGCGGGGCCGCGCGCGGCGTCGGTACGGGGCCGAGCCGCGCGCGGACGGCAGCGTAGGGTGCCTCGCGGCCTTTGATCTCGCGGAGAGCTCGGGTGCCGAAGCGGTGGAAGAGGCGGACATCGAACGTGCGGAAGAGGACGCCGTCGATGCGGAGGGCGAAGCGCGAGAGGATGAAGAGAGAGAGGTGGTTCACGCGCTGCGGGCGTGGGCTCTGTCAGCGAGGAGGAGGGCGAGGGAGAAGCAGGACGCACCACCCGCACGGTCACGTCCGCGATGCCGTTGTCGCCCAGCTCGTCCTCGAACAGCGGCACCTCGTCGAAGAAGAGGATGGGGATGTCGGTGCGCGCGAGGAGCGCGAGGGGGATGCCCGGGTGTGTCGGCGGGGCGGGGTGCCATTCGGGCGGGGGAAGGGGAGGAGCAGAGGAGGAGGGAGAAGGCGAGGGGCAGAGGCGAGACGGCCCTTGTGCAGAGTCGTGTAGGTCCAGTCGAAGGGCTTCTGCACCGTCAGATCGGTGGTTGACCCGGACGCTGCTTGCCTGCAGACGAAGAGACCAGGTTGAGGTCAGTTTGCGCCAGAGAAAGCGCTCCGCCTCGTCCACACGGACCTCATTGACGCACCCTCTTGTCCACTCATCAGCATGTGCGACCCTGACCGCTCCCGCTCCGGGCAATGCGTCCCACCCATCGCCCTTCTTGACTGCGCGGAGCATGTCGAGGGTGTTCCATTCGAGCGCGACGCCTGTCGGTTCGTGGCGGATCGCGAGGGCGTTGTTGCCGAAGCAGATCTCTGGCAGGGCGAGGTCGAGTTCGGCGGATGCGCTGCGGAAGGGGAAGGGGTGAGTGGAAGCGGGGGAGGGGTGTGAGGAGAGGAGGGTGCGCACGCGTCTGCCTGCGGGATGGAAAGGATGGGCCGCTTGGTGGTGGTTACTGTCCAGCCGTGGATGTGGATCCTGCGCTGCCCCTGGTCGGGGTTGTTCTCGAGGCGGTGCGACGCAGAGGAAGCGGAGGAGCCGACATCGCGGACTGCTCTTTGTTCGACGTTGCGCGGCTGAGAGCGTGTTCCTGGTCAAGCTCGAGGTAGCGCCAGTCCCGTCTGAGCGAAGGAGGGTGAGGAGCGGTTCGACGAGAGAGACGGTCGACGCGGGTTGCTCTCGCTCCTCCTGCCCGCGCTTGTCCCGCTTGCCCGTGCTAGCGAGCTGCTTGTAGAGATGACGGTCCCTCCGACGAGCATTCAGGTCGACACTGGCCACGCCGACATGATTGTGCGCTCCCCTCTCGTCTTCATCACCACGTCGCCCCGCTCCCGGCCGCTGACTCCCACCCGTCGCCCCGGAGCAGCACGACGCACAGCTCGACTACTACGGACGCAGGCTCGCAACCGCCTCCTCCGACCGCACCATCCGCATCTTCGACGTCGAGGCAGACGACTCGTACCGCCTCGCAGACTCGCTCCAAGGGTTCGCCGCCCCTTCCTTCATGCATGCATGGCACAGACCTTCTCTGACACTCTGCTCGCACGCAGCCACGACGGTCCCGTCCACGCCCTCGCCTGGGCCCACCCCTCGTTCGGCTCCATCCTCGCATCCTGCTCCTTCGACGGAAAGGTCCTCATCTGGAAGGAGAACGATGCGCCTCACAAGGGCTGGGGCAAGGTCAAGGAGCACACCCTCCACACCGCGAGCGGTCCGTCTCCCCCTTCCTACTGCGCGCTTCCGCCCCACCCCCGCCCCGAGCAGGATGCTGACCACCGCTCGGACGCGCAGTCAACGCCATTGCCTGGGCACCGCACGAGCTCGGTCCCATCCTTGCCTGCGCCTCGTCCGACGGCAAGGTCTCGGTCCTGACCTTCAAGAGTGCGCCTCCCTCCTCGCGCTCTTCCTCCCTCTCTCGCTCACCGACTCGTCCACCGCAGACGACGGCACCTGGGAGGCGTCGCTCTTCCCCGCGCACTCCCTGGGCGTCACTTCCATCTCGTGGGCGCCGGCAGTAGGGATCGGTGCGCTCACGCACGCGGGTGCGGGCGCGGGTGCAGGTGTGCAGGGCGAGCCGCAGGAGGCGCTGCAGCAGGTCAAGCGGTTCGCAACGGGCGGGTGCGACGGGCTCGTCAAGATCTGGGCGTGGGAGTGCGTCCTCCCTCCCCTTTCACTTCCTCTCGCCACGCACGACGGTGCTGACCCGCTACGCGCGCGCGCAGCAACGCGGGGAACCAGTGGGCGCCGGACGCGACCGAGCCGGTCCTGAGCGGGCACAGCGACTGGGTGCGGGACGTCGCGTGGGCGCCGTCCGTCGGCGTCGGCAAGGCGTACCTCGCGTCGGCGGGGCAGGACAAGACGGTCTGCATCTGGACGCAGGCCGACGCGCGCGCGCCGTGGAGCCGCGCTGTGCTTGACCCGACGGGGACGCCTGCCGCGCAGCCCCCCGCGCAGGCGCAGGGCGGACAGGCGCAGCAGCAGCAGCCCGCCGAGGGCAAGTTCGGCGACGCCGTCTGGCGCGTGAGCTGGAGCGTCGCGGGGAACGTGCTGGCGGTGTCGAGTGGTGCGCGCCACTCTCTCTCCCCCTTGCTTCTTCAGAGCCGTGCTGACTCGCAACCCGTGCGCAGGCGATGGCAAGGTCTCGCTGTGGAAGGAGAACCTCAAGGGCGTGTTCGAGAACGTGTCGGAGCTGACTTCGTAGGCGTGCTCGCTCGGTTGTGGACAACGAGACTTCTGTGCATGCTGGCGGCGCTCGGGCGGCGCTGAGACTATGTACTGAGGGAGAGGAGGCGAGCGGCGCGTGCGGAGCGTCCGCGGAGCGCCGGGGTCTCCTGTCTCTCGCTCGCTGCTTCAGCTCAACCGCTCAGTGCTCTTGTTACTGCCACGCTTGACTGTGCGCGCGATGAGCCCGTCTCGGGGTGCGCCGCTGCTCTCCTGCTCGACTCGCCTTCGCCCTCCTCCTCCTCGCGCTGCACCTCGTCGCCGCCGATGCCGCCGTCTCGCACGCCGACCTGATCGCCTACCTCGGCGGTTCGGCGACGGGCCAGACGCTCAGCACCGTCGCGTACAGCCTGACGATGCTCGCGAACGAGACGAGCGTGCTCGTCTCGCTCTCGGTAGACAAGAGCATGGGCGAGGTCGGGTGGCTCGGCTGGGGAGGGGGACGGCGATGACGGATGCGTGCGACCGCTCTCTCTCCGCGCGAACGAAGGGAGCGCTGAAGTGCCCCGCGCCCGCAGCGACATCCTGATCCTCTGGCCCAACGCCGCAGACGGGACCTGGACGCTCTCGCACCGCACCGCCTCCTCGACCGTCATGCCCACCCTCGTCGGCTCGCCGGCGAAGGACGACCCTAGCGCCGACGCGAGCGGGCAGGTCCGCGTCGTTGCCGCGCTGAGCAGCGCGGGCGAGGGCGACAGCCCGTGCGTGGTTACCTTCGAGCGGCTGCTGAGCTTGGAGGACGCGGACGGGTATGGCGGGAAGGATGCGGGGCTGGAGAAGGCCGTGAATCAGGTGCGCAAAAGGCGGAAGCTTCCCCCGCTGCTTGGGCGATGCGGCGAAGGTTGGGACTTACCCCCGGTGTCCCAGCCGATCATCTACGCGTACGGCGACGACAACCCCGGCGACTCGGCGCAGGAGACGGACCTCAAGCAGCATGCGCTGGATGCGATGGGTGGGACGTGCGTCGCCTCGTCCGCTCACTCGCAGCCTGTCCGATCGAGCGAACTACTGAGATGACTCTGTCGAATACGCGCACTGACCCGTCAAGTCACTGCAGCTACGTCGACCTCTCCGCCGAGTTCACCTCCGACACCGCCGCGATCGAGCCGCCGCTGTCGCCTATAGAAGGAGGCGGCAGCTCGAGCGGCGGGTCATCCTCCACTGCTTCGTCCGGCGGGTCGAGCAGCACCGCGACGGGGTCGAAGACGTCGAGCGCAACGGGCACGGCGGGCGGAGAGGAACCGGGCGCGGCGCCAACCGCAACGGGAGCGGGAAGCGCGAGTTCCAGCGGGTCCAGCACGGGCTCGTCCTCCTCCTCCGCGTCGACCGCCAGCGGCACGTCGTCTTCGTCGAACCCATCGTACAAGACGCTGATCAAGGCGCACGCGATCTGCGCGGGCGCGGTGTGGTGCGTCCGCCTTTCTCTCCTCGTCGCTCCAAGCACGGGCGAGCCTGACGTCCCCCGCGCGCAGGGCGTTCTTCGCGCCGCTCGGCGCGCTGTACGCACGGCTGGGCCGAGGGCCGATGGGAAGGGTGCTGTTCCCGCTGCACTTCAAGCAGCGAGTCGTCGCGGCTCTTTGGGAAGGTCGTCCCGCTTCGTCGCGTCTCCCGCTTACGCGCGCGCGCATGCCCGCAGACAGGGGCTCCTGACGACGCCGCTGACGCTTGTCGCCGTCGGACTGGCGCTCTGGGCCGTCAAGGTCAAGGGCGGGAGCGGCCTCTCGTACCCGCACAAGGTGCGTACAACTCCGCGCCCTCGCGCATCCTGCTTCGAAAGCTCAACCGCGGACGATTCCTCCATCGATGCAGACGGTGGGCTTCTGCCTTGTCGGCCTCCTCCTCGTGCAAGACGGCCTTGGACTCTGGACGCACCTCTCGCACGCGCCAGCGCCCCGCGGCGGCGGTCCGGCACCGCGAGCGGTCCAGGGCTGGCTGCATATCGCGCTCGGCGTTGCCCTCATCTGCGTCGGGGTGGGCAAGCTTCCCCTCATCTTGGCGCGGAAAGCACTTCGCTGACCCACTCGGAGCGACGGACGGACCCGCGCAGTTCTACCAGGTCCACCTCGGCCTCGAACGCTACGGCGTTTCTGACAAGGTCATCCTCTACGCGTACTACGGGTGCGTCTCTGCTCGCTCTGGGGAGGAAAGTACACGCCGCCTATGCCCGCGCGAAACTGACGTTCTCACGCGCAGGTGCATCGCGGTCTTCGCGCTCCTCTACGTCGGCTCGCTCCTCCTCTCGCTCGCAAAGCGCTCTCTCCCCGCGCCCGCTCGCCGGCCGCATCGCCCTCGCCGCGAGCGCTCGTCTTCGTCTGCCCGCACGCTGCGCCGCCCCCGCGGGCGGCGGAAGAAGCGGCGACGCTCCGCGCGGGGCAGTGCCGCCGCGGGCGCAGCCACGCGGGCTCTCCGGATGACTCGTCGGGCACGTCGTCAGGATCGGAGAGCGACTCGAGCGGGGAGGAACACTCGCCCGCGGGCGGTGGGCGCGGCTGGAAGGGCGGGAGCAGTTCAAGTGACAGCGGCGACTTCTCGTCCGACAGCGAGGATGGCAGGCAGAGGACCAGGAGCAGGGGGAGACGGAGGGGGCGGTAGAACGATGCATGCAGCACGAAAGATCTAATCCATCGCGAGGAGCGAGATGAAACCGCGGGAACGCGCGGCTCCGTTGTCCGGGATCGTCAGGCACGTCGCTGCGGAAGAGAAAGAGGCGAGGTCTGGAGTCAAGGGACGCCGGCATCGCGACGTCCTGTGCGCACCTCGGACGCGACGCACCGGCGGGCAGCTTGCTCCCCGACTCCCAGCGACGACGCAGCGCGATGTACCCAGCGGGCGGGCCAAGCTGGCCAAGCGACGGGCAGCCGCCTCTGCAGCACGAGCGAGGGCCCACGACGCAGGACTGGGCGGCTGCCGCGCCCGTGCGGGGAGCTGAGGCAGGGTGGACGTCGGAAGAAGCGGGCGCGCTGCAGGTGCGTCGTCGCAGAGGGAGGCCGTCGGTTCCGCTCTGCGTGGTCGAGACTGACCCAGATTGACCCCTGCGGCGCAGGAGAACGCTCGGCATCAGGCGAGTAGCTTCACCGACATGCTTCCGGCGCGAGTCCACGAAACTGACGAGGTCCACTCTTCTGGTTCTCCGGGGCGGACAGGAGCTCGACGGGCACACCGACCATCAGCTCAAGCAGGCGATCCCGTCCTTCGCGCCGTATGGGGTCGCGAACGACGCGGGACGAGATGCCCGTGCCGCCGCTTCGCTCGTCGCGGCCGGCGCAACGGCGTACGGCGGAGGGCTTGCACCTGGCCCGTCGTCGTCGACACTGCCTGCGCAGTCGTACGCGCCGTACCCGCAGACTCAGGCGTACCCGCAACCGCAGGGTTACCCGCTCCCCTCCCCCTCCTCCCACCCGACTCAGCATGACCCCCGCCCCGACCCCTTCTCCTACTTCCCTCAAGCTCCGACACCCTCCTTCAGCGACCACGCTCCGCTCTCCGCCCACACGCCCGTCCCGGCGGGCACGCCGACGGCCGAGTACCCCTTCTGGCTCGACGCGCAGGGCGTCCCCGCTCAGGGCGGGCCCGACGCCCCGCCGCAACCCCATGCGCAGGGCGCACAGTTCGTAGCGGGGCTTGCGCAGTTCCGCTCGGCGAGCGGCGACGCCGGGGCGCCTTACGAGCAGGGCGTTGGGGCGGGTCAGGCGTACGACGCCAGCATCGGCATGGCGGCGCGGTCGAGGCAGCCGAGTGCGCCTTCCCTTCCCCATTTCGACGCACAGCCGGCAACGTTCGGCGCCGCTCCGATGCAGCAGCACGCTGCGCAGCCGTCGTATGCGCCGGCCCTCGCGCATGGCGGAGCCGTCGCCTCGGCGCCAGCGCAAACGGACTCGCAAGACCCGGCGACGCAGACGATGCTCAAGCAGTACTGGGCTCAGCAACAGCAGCATCATCAGCAGCAGCACCCCTTCGCGCCGTCGCAGCCTTCCCCGCTCACGGCGCAGAACCCGTACAGCGCGTACCCCTCGACCGCCCAGTTCGGCGCGCAAGCCTCGCCCGACTGGTCTACGCAGTGGCCGACGCCGGACAGCACGCCGCAAAACGCCTACGTCCCGCTCGCCAGCACGAGCCAGCACTCGTCGTACGACTCGGCGGGGTACCCCTTCACGCAGCAGTACGCGGGTTCCGCCGCCCTCGCGACCGGCTCGTCCTCCACTGCGCCGCCGCAGATGTCGCCGGTGTCGATCGGCCAGGCCGGCGGTATTTCTCAGCGCCAGCCGTCGAACCCGTACTTTACCCTACCAGGCGACTTTTCCGCACCAACCAGCACCCTCCAGGACACCTCGTCGGCGGCAAAGCGCAGCCGTTTGGTCACGAGCCCCGACGATGATGCACCTCCAGCGCCGCGCCGCCAATCGTCGAAGACGTCGGCCAACCCGAACAAGAAGCTTACGACCAATCTCTCGACGGCGTGCATCGTCTGCGGCGAGCCCATCGCGCGACTCATCCTCCGTGGCAAGCGCGCCGAGCTCGACGTCCCGCACTCGCCGGTCTTCACGTGCCTGCGGTGCTCCTCGTCGTCTGCCTCGCCGGATCACGGCCCAGGCGCGGGGCCGTCGAAGGCGGACAAGCCGAAGAAACCGTCGTTCCGCAAACGCAACAAGCGCTTCGACGACGCGTCGGCAACGGCGGCGTGCGACGTCTGCCTGCGCGACATCGCCGTCGGTGGGGTCCTCCCGCTCCCGCTCGACAACCCGCCCGCCGATGCGCGCATCACGTTCATGATCGAGATCGTGTGCGTCTCGTGCGACGTCAAGTACAAGCGCTGCTCGGACTGTGGCGGCGGCGGCGGCTCGCGCGCGGGGACGGGCAAGTGGCGCTGTGCACAGCTCTTCCCGCCCGGGCGCAAGACGTGCTGCCTCAACCACCAGCGGCTCGGCGCGTTCCCCGCGATGGAGTACACCGTGTGGCGTAACTCGGACATCCCGGCTGCCGAGGTCGGCGAAATCTCGAGTCTGTGCGAGGCCATGTTCCGGAACTCGATGCTTGCCGGTGTGTACCTTCCTCTTCGTCCTCTCCCGCTTCCTGACTGACGGTCTCATCATACAGGCTTGTGCATCCCCGAGGTCATGGAGCAAGACGGCGCGGTCTGGTCGACGTACGAGAAGTGCTATCAGCGCGCGAAGCAGGGCTGGATGGGCTTCGACTCGCTCCTCCGCAACGTGCGCCGCCACTTTCGCTTCTTCCTCTCCGCAACGCTGACGAACAACAAACTCTTGCTCGCTCGCAGGACGTCGAGCAGGAGCGGCAGATCCGGCGCTACCTCGCCCTCCGCACCTGCACGCCCAACCTCCGCAAGACGAGCCGGCCAACGCGGCACACCCCGGGCGAGTCCCCGGCAGACTCGCCCGAGCCACACTCGCCCGAGGTCGACAGGAAGCCCGGCATCGTGCTGAAGGAGGGGAAGGAGATCGCCGGGTTCATCATCGCCGAGCACGAGGTGCGTCTCGTTCTCGCCTTTCCCGCACTCTAACATGGCTGATCGCTGTCGCGCTACGCAGCTCCTCATCGGAAACCTTTTCCTGTGCCTTGTCTTGCCCTGGGTACGTCACTGCGCTGCTTCCTTCCCTCCTTTCCGCAGTTTAGCCTGACCGCCCCGTCCTGCAGGACCCGACGGGCGAGATCTTCGACGCGACCAGTCTCCTCATCTCGTCACTCGTACGCCACGTCGACACCGACATCAAGGCAACGAACGCTCAGCGCGCACAGGAGGGCTTGCCGCAGTATCCGGACCTCGTGAAGGTTTGGACGATGCGTGCGTGCGCTTCCTCTCTTATCTCGAGGCTCGTGCTGACCCGGCGCACGCAGTCTTCTTCAAGCGCGAGTCGCGCGTTCTCACCTCGCTCGTCAAGAAGCGCGGCTTCATGCACCTCGACGACTACCTCGCCGCGCACCCCGACGTCCCGCCCGAGCAGGTGCGTTCGCGCTCCCGCAGCTCATAGGCGGCGCAATACTGACCCATCTTCATTTGTAGTTCCCGCCGCACCGCCGGTGCTACCTCCCCGTCGAGCGGCAGGAAGGCTGGGAGATCCTCGTGCGCCAGCAGCGGCAAATGGCGGACGGGTCGGTGGACGACTGGGGCGCGCGGCGCGCCGCTGACGAGGAGCGCGGCAAGAAGAAGGAACTGCGCGCGAAGGCGCAGGCGCAGGCGTCCGCTTCGTCGGCCAGCACGTTGGCGAGCACGTCGCGCTGAGGCGGATGCGCGGGCGGCGGTATATAGAGGGGAGGGTTCCGCGCCCTCCTCGTTCTCGAGCAGTACGAAGCAGTGTTCTCAGTGGTTCCGTCGTCCTGCGCTGTGCAGTCCCCTTCCTTCGTCCCCTTCCGTTCCGTCGTCGCAGTCCTTGTGGTTCGCTTCACACCCTTATCCCGTGGTAGATGTTCTTCGGTCTTGTCGTCCTGAATGCAACGCTGTGCTTCCAGCGCCCGTGTTCCCAACAGGACGGACGCAATGATCGCCGCCTTGCGAAGGCGGAGCGGAGCGCCTCCCTCCTCCTCCGCTCCGCACCCGCTTGCTCGCACACCTCGATCCGTTTGTTTCCCGCTTCGAGCGAATCGAACGGCTTCTCTCGTCGCGCCCGTCGTCTCAGCAGGCACCCGCACGAGCGTTCTCCACCCCGTCGTCGGCACCAAGACCGAAGGACTCGGCACTTTGTCCGTCTCGACGACGCCCTCAGCGGATCTGAGACCTCGCGCCAAGGGTTGGAGGTACGCTCAGCTCTTCGCATACGAAGCATCATCCTCTCAGGCGACGAGGACGGGTCTGGCGGGCTCGCGGACGAGGCGAGCGGGGCGGAGGCTCGCCGCTCACGACGCGCGCACCACAGCGAGGGCGGAGCTGCGAGGGTGCTCTCGCGATGCGCAATAGTCTCGCTGTGCAGCGCACGAGTACTGCGCCTCTGCAGTGCCGCCCCTACCGCGCCGCCGTCCTCATCAGCTCGTCGCTCACCCCCACCCGATCTCGCGATACCACAACACTGACCCATCCCTGAGCTCTGCAGCACATCGAGTGATCCATCATGGTCGCCGCACCTGTACCGCCGCCCCCGCCGAGGCGGGTCTCCTACGTCCTCCCTCCGCCCGCCGCTCCCCCACCCGTCCTCGCCCTCCCGCCTCTCACCATCCCTCGTCGCGGCCAGTCCGCCCCGCTCTACACTCGCACTGGCATCCTCGCGGATGACGGCAAGTACGCACATGAACGCGAGTCTCACCCGCGGCACCGTCTCGCCGTTCAGGCCCTCGCCCTCGACCTCTCCACCTCGCTCTCGCACGACCATGACGGACTCGAAACGCAGGACGCTTCGCCGGGCGGCATCCTCTACACCGGTGGGCGCGACGGCCTGCTTTGCTCGTGGGAGCTGAACCTCCCGACGAAGCGGAGGAAGCGCGCGTATGGGCGGAGGAGCCTGGACGACGAGGATGAGGACGCCGTCGATTCGGACGACGAAGACGGCGTGGTGCTCGTCAACCACAAGTCGCGGACGATGTCGACGTCCTCGGCTGCGACGACGCGGCAGGCGTCCGCTGGCGCGACTCTGCCGCTGCAGGACCGCTGGGAAGTTGACGCCGACGCTGTCAAGCGGCAGAGCTCGCCGCCCAAGGCCAAGTTCCGGCAGTGCATCCAGTCGCACACCGACTGGGTGAACGACATCGTCCTCGCCAACTTCAACCGCACGCTTGTCTCCGTCTCGTCCGACTCGCTCGTCCTCGCCTGGAACCCGCACTCGTCCGACCCGCACGACCAGGTCACGCCCACCCCTATCGGCCGCCACGCCGACTACGTCCGCTGCCTCGCGACGGGCCGCGACACGAACTGGGTCGCGAGCGCAGGCTTCGACCGCAAGATCAAGCTCTGGGACATCGGCGAGGGGAGACCGGGCGCAGCTTTGAGTGCGTCTCCTTTCATTCTCTCACTCTTCACACGAACTTGCACTCATTATCATTGTGCAGCCGAGCTTCCGAGCCCGCCCGGCTCCGTCTACTCGCTCGGCACGACCCCGTCGGGCTCGCTCATCGCCGCCGGGACGCCCGAGCGCGTCGTGCGGGTGTGGGATCCCCGCAGCCGCAAGCAGGTCTCGCGGCTTGGCGGTCACTCGGACAACATCCGCGCCGTGCAACTCTCCGACGATGGGAAATGGGTGCGTTCTCGCGCGTGCCTTCGCTCTCCAGGAGCTCTGCAGGAACGATCGCTCACCTCCTCGGTCTGCAGCTCCTCTCCGCTTCGTCCGACTCGACCGTCAAGCTCTGGTCCCTCGCCGCGCAGAAGTGCCTCCACACCTTCTCGCACCACGCCGACTCGGTCTGGTCGCTCTTCTCGCAGCACCCCTCACTCGAGATCTTCTACTCGGGCGATCGCTCCGCCAACCTCTGCAAGATCGACTTTGAGGGCACGGGCGACCTTGCCGACGGCGAGTGCATCCTCCTCTCGCGCGACGGACCCGAGGACCCGACCGACCGCGCTGGGCACGAGGGGATCACGCAGATGGTTGCGCAGGACGACAGCTGGGTATGGACGGCGTCGGGCAGCAGCAGCGTCAAGCGGTGGCGGGACGTCCCACCCAAGGCCCGCCGCGCAGGGGCGATCATGCGCCGCGCGAAGGAGAACGGCGACCACGCCGTGCCTGAGGACCGCGCGACGGACTCGCCCCTTCCTCCTCTCGACACGACCCGCGCCGAGGCGTCGCCGACGCTCTCCCCCCTCGCCAGCCCTGACCGTGAGCGTGTGGCGCGCCGAGCGTTTCTTTCCTCGAGGGCCTGACGTCCCCGCTCGGCCGCACGTCCTCCTCCCCAACGCCGCGCCCCACCTTCCCGCTCGGCCACCTCAGCTCGAGCAACCGACCTTCCTCGCTCCGCACCACTCGCCAATCCCTCATCTCTGCAAATCGCCCTCCGCTCGAAAACCTCGTCTCGAGCAACCCGTCGACTTGTTGCGACATCCCCTACGACTCGCTCGTCCCCCTCACCCTCCCCGAAGACACCTACTTCGCCCCCGCGTTCTCCAGCCGCTACCGCGACCCCGACGCGGCGACGATCTACTCGACCGTCTCGGTCGTCTCGGCGTCTGGCGGCGGCCTGCACCGCCCGCAGCTCGTGACGGGCTCGTCCTCGTCGTACCGCCGCCCTCTCAGCGTCGCCGACACGACGGGCGAGACGACCAACCTCGCGCAGCGTGACTACCTCGACCGCGAGTCCGCCGCCGAGGCGACGCCGCTGCGCTCGACGCCGGACGATGTGATCGAGGGCGGGTACGGCCTCGTGCGGTGCGAGCTGCTCAACGACAGGCAGCACGCGCTCACGCAGGACACGGAGGACGAGATCGCGCTGTGGGACATCGTGCGCGGGACGTGCATCGGTGTCTTCGGCCGCGGCGAGCTGCAGGACGCGGTCTCGCGGCGCCGCCCGTCCGACGCGGGCTCGGCGCTTGCGGTCAACGGCCAGGTCGAGCGCGGGTACGACCTCCTCGAGTACGTCCGCGAGCGCATCGAGGGTGAAGTCTCGATCGCGACGTGGTGCAAGTGCGATACGCGGACGGGCGCGCTTGCGGTGCATCTCGAGGAGGCGCGCGTGTTCGACGCCGAGGCGTACATCGAGGAGTGCGGCGTCGGCCCGCCGGAGGACTACCCGGCGGACCACCGCGTCTCGCTCGGCAAGTGGGTCCTCCGCCAGCTCTTCGACGGCTTCGTCGAGGCCGAGATGGCCGCGCGCGTGCCCAACGCCGTTCTTCCGCCCAGCGCGCTCTTCGGCACCGAGCAGGAGGACGGCGCGCCCGGCTTCATCTCGCTCGCAGGCCTCCCGCCGCCGTCGACGGCGCCGCTGCGCGCAAAGGGCCCGCGCACGCCCGGCATGACCATCGCGCTCGCGACGCCTGCGCTGAAGAAGGCCGTCCTGCCCGACCTCCCCGCTCTCTCGACCACCTCGCCTCGCTTCGGCACGACGGAGCTCGCGCCGATCCCGCAATCGCCCATGGTGCAGACACCCATGACGGCGCTCGTCACTCCCGCAGGCGGGAAGACGCCGACACTCGAGCGCCCCGAGGGCGACTACTTCTCCCTCCGCCCAGCGCCGCCCGAGCCGCTCGCCTCCCCCTCGCTCACGAGCGCTTCCTCCACGAGTGCGGCGCGCTCGAACGACGCTGTCACGCCGACAGCGAACAACAACGCGCCGCTCCCGACTCCGGGCGGGACGCTCATGGGTCGCTTGCGCGCGTTCGGGAAGAACTCGAAGAAGGCGTCGACGGCGCCCGAATCGCAGCCGGCTGCGGCGCCCACGCAGCAATCGATCCCGGCCGACGTGCGCCCTTCTCCTCTATCTGCGCAAGGGCAGAACTGACCTCATTCGCACCCGCAGCACCGCTCGCTCGAGGAACAGCAGCAGCAGCAAATCCTCGACGCCGTCTTCGCGCACCCGCTCGCGCCATGCCCGCTCGTTGATGCCCCACGCATCATTTACGACCCGGACATGGCAATCATCCTCTCCGAGGAGACGGGCGACGCGTGGAGCGTCAAGTACCGCGGGCTCGTCGGGACGAGCTACGAGGACATGCGCGTGCTCGAGCAGAAGGCGCCGTTCTGGCTGCTCGACTTCTTGCTTGGGAACCGCACGCATGCCAAGGAGGCGGTCAAGGTGGTGCGCCGCGCTCTCTCTCCTTCGGTCTCGCAAGATGCTGACACTGTCCCGTTCTCGCAGTCCTTCGTCCTCCAACCGTGGAAGGGCGACGACCATCATGCGCTTCCCGAACTGCCGAACCAGTACGCTCCCTCCGCCGCTCTCCTTTCAACGATACTGACGAGCTTGCGCATCGCAGGAACGCCCGCCTCACCGCGAACCGCTCACTCCGGATCCGCAAGGTCTGCGCCTATGTCGCCGACAAGCTCGACCTGCGGCGGCCGTCTCGCGCCCCGTCGATCATGGACGGCGCATCTGCCACGTCGTCGGAGCACTCGTCGCCGGCAGTCGGCAGCACGCTCTTCGGCGACTTTGACCCGGAGAGCGAGATCGAGATTCTCGTCAACGGCGAGGTCCTCCCAGTGCATGTCACGCTCGCGACAGTGCGGCACTGCATGTGGAAGAGCGGCGGGGACATCGTGTTCCACTACCGCTCGAAGCGCGACGTCCCCTTGTAGTTCCGTAGAGACCCTCCTCTTGATGTAACGATCCGTCGGAAGTATTGGCCCCTCGTCACGGTCGTCTACGGATGCAAAGCACGTCGTCGTCGTCGTACGCGTACATCCCGACAATCAGCTCCGAGGCATCCTCCTCAGCCGCGCGCGCCGCCCCTCCCGGCAGCGGCCTCGAGACCTTCACCGCGCCCTCCCCCTCCCTCCGCTCCTTGCGCAGCTTCGCCCCTCCCGCGCGCTCCGCCCGCAAGCGCACATCGCGCTCCTCCGCGCTCAGAGGGGGCGCCTTCATCCCCTCGCTCACGCGCGCCCACAGGCGCTGCATGCTCCCCGAGCGCTGGAGCGGCGGCGACGCGCGCGAGTCGAGCAGCTCGCGTGTGCGCTCTAGTACCGCGCGCTCGGCCGCGTCCGCGAGAACCTCGAGCTCGTCCTCTCCGTCCTCTTCGCCCGCTCGCGCTCCTCGCGGCGAACCCTCCCCCTCCCGGGGCGCAGCGCGCTCGCCGCCCTCGCGAGCGCAAGCGACCCCGTCCAGCTGCCCTTCCTGCGCATCGTCGCCGCCGCTGGGGCGTGCGCCTCTCCTGCGCTCGCGGCGCGCCCGCGGCGGGAGAGGTCGGTGCCCACGCCGAGCGGTGCGGCGCGCGCGGAGGACGCGGAGGAGGGCGAGGAGGTCGACGATGCGGGCGAGGGAGGAAGCGGGAGCGAGGCGTTGCGCGGAAGCGTAGCGGCGCGGTCGGCGGCGCGCGGAGGGGCGTGAAGGCGGCGGAGGGAGGGGGGTGGGACGCGCCGCGCTGGTGTGGGCGTGGAGGCGGTGGGCGCGAGTGTGTTAGCTGGGGCGGGCGAGGCGGGATGTGCGGCTTGGACGAGGATCGGGGCGGTCGAGCAGGCGGGGAGAAGTGCGGGTCGGGGTGAGGCGCCATCCTGCGCGGGAAGGGCGAGAAGAGGTGAGGGGAGAGAAGTCAAGCGGCGATGCGGCTCGTTCTCCGAGCGAGCGGAAGCACCGAGGCGAAACCGGGGATCGTGGCTGCACGAGCCTCGCGAGTACCTCCTGTCGCTGCGAGCCGTTGCGGAGGTCAAGGCGCGCGGGCGACTCGCCGAGTGTAGCAGCAAAAGCGTGAGACGATGGTATAGCTTTGCTTGCATGTGCGGTACTGCCTGCGACGGAGGTGAGTGTGAGCGGGCGCATGCGAGGCATGCAAAACGGGACGGGGCGCACCTCCTTGTTCATATCGCGCCTTCTCCTCCCTATCCTTTCCGTCCAGCTCAGATGATGTCCTCCGACTCGGTCGTGCGCACCGGCTTGCCCGGAATCTGCGCGCGGCGCCGCTCGTCAGCCCTCCTCCTCGCCCTCCCCGAACAAGCGCGAGGTGAACGACGACGCACCTTGTCCCTCCCGCCCGCGATCGACACGCTCCCCTGCGCGTACTCGGGGACCGCCGTGCGCTTCTGTGCGCGTTCCCACGCCTTGCGGCCTGCGGCGCCGAGCCCGTCGACGGCGGGCGGGCGCGAGAGCCACGACTTGATGTGCTCCTGGTAGTTTGCCGACGAGGCGTACGACCGAATTGCCTCGTCCTGGTGGATCTTGAGCCTGTGGTGGGCGGGTGAGACATGAGCGAGAGCGTGAGGACAGCGGAGGGGAAGGAGGGAAGCGGAGGAGGAGGACGGCGGATGAGGGGGAGAGATCGTAGGGGGAACAGGGGGGGGACGAAGAAAGGGACGCACGGCGCGTACGCCATGTCGAGGCGTGGGGTAGGAACGCCGCGCGCGCGTGCACGGTCGAGCAAGCTGCCGATGATGGGCTCGAGCTCGCACGGCCGGCCGGCCTCGACGTCGAGGAGCATCGACGGCTTGAAGTTGTAGCTCGACTCGAGCGAGTCCTTGACAGTCTCGCCCTCGGTCGGGAAGCCGTACCCCGCTGCTCCGGTTGGCGATGTCGCGGGCGTCTCGGCGGGCGTCTCCGGAACGCCATTCGCCACGCGGCGCTGGTAGTTCTTGATCGTGACCTTGATCGCTACAGGCGCGTGCGTGAGCGTGAGCGAACACCCTCGCCTGCAGAGGACGAAGCGGGACGCACCATCGTCGATGCGCGAGAGCGGCAGGACCTCCTCGGTGTAACCCCATGCGCGAGCGACGTAGATGACCTGGCATGGGCTCGCAATCGCAAATCAGCGCTGCTATTCAGAGCATCGAACGCCGCACGGAGACGAGTCCTGCGCACCTCAAGCATAGTCCTCCGGATGACGGGGAGTGTGTAGGGGAGGACGGCTGGTGCAACCGCCTGCGAGACGGTGCAGCGGCTCATCGAGCAAAGCGATGACCAGGCGGCGTTCCACAAGTTCTTGCTGTACCGCTCGGCCTGGATCTCGTCGACGACGGTGGCGTGCCCGCCGCCGTTGTTGACGAGGTCGGCGAACGCCTTGAGGCGGCGCTTGCCCTCCTCGAGGCGGTCGGCGCCGTCGGGCTGCTGGCGGTAGCCGTGCGGGTCGGCGAATTCGTCTGTGGTGAAACAGGGTGAGCGAGGAGCAGGGAAGGGGAGAGGGCGGGGGGAAAGCGCACCCTCGACAAACTCGGGGTCGATGGGGGTCTGCCCGCCCTCGCCCGTGTAGAGACCTGTGGACGGGCGCGTCATACGTCAGTGCGGTTCTCCGCGCGGGAGTGGACGAGCTGAAGCGTGTCTGCCTGGACGCACCCATGATGAGCTGCTCGAGGGCACCGTGGGTGACCCTGCCGCCAGCCTTGAGGTTGGCGCCGATCCAGGCGACGACCGAGATGATGGGAACCTGCGGGTAGGCGGTCGCGAGCGGGTGCTCGATGCCGATGCCGTTCTGGATGAGGACGACGGTCGGGCCGTCCTCGAGGTCGACGGACTGGGCGTGCCTCGACTCGAGGAAAGGCGCGAGGACAGAGGCGGTCGGGAGGAGGTCGGGGAGACACTTGGTCGCGCAGATGATGAAGCGGTACGGGCGGTCGTTGGCCTCTTCGGTGTTGCGGACGAGGCGGTACGGCTTCCAGTCGGAGATGACGCCGAATTTCTCCGACTCGATGCGGATGCCGTCCTTCATGGCGTCGTACGACGAGCGGGCGATGGCGGTGACGCGGACGTTCGAGTTTTGGAGAGGATCCATCCGTAGACGGTGCCAACGGCCCCAAAGCCGACGCTGTGGGGTCAACGCGAGAGGGTCAGCGGGGGTTCTCTTGCGTCGCAGTCAGAACGTTGTTCTGGTGTCAGCTGCACAGGTGTCAGGACGAGACGGCCGCCGTAGGAGAGTCGGTGCGGGGGAGGGTGCGAGCCGGAGGTGAGCGGGCGCGCCGCGTCTCGTCCTCGCCAGCATCCGCGCTAGCTTCAGCCAGCCCGTCCTCGCCCTTCGAACAGGTGGCCGTCGCCGGTCATCCGCACGAGGGCCGTCGCGAGGGCCGAGGTGCTGAGCGAGCGAGCGAGGCCGGACGCGGGATGCGTTCGTCTGTGCGGGTGAATCGAGCCGGTGGAGCGTGAGGGGAGAGCGCACATGAGGATGTCTACTGGGTCACTCATCCTGGCAGCAGAGCAGAGCAGAGCGGAGTCTTCGCGGTGAACCCGGGCCAACTGATGACAGCGCGGTTCCCTCTCTCCCGCCAATTCCCCGCTAAGCGCCGAGTAGAGCTGCACTAGCTCGACTCTACGCCAGCATGTTCGCCCGCACCGCAGCCCGCTCCGCCACCCTCGCTCGTCCCGCTCCTCGCCTCGCCGCACCGCCTCTCCGCTCGTTCGCAAGCCGCGCACTCCCGCACACGCCCTCCAGCGCACGCTGGGCACTCGCAGGACTCGCAGGAGCAGGCCTCGTCTACGCCGCGTGGGACCTCAAGCCAGAGTGGATCCCCTCCCGTCCGTCCTCCTCCTCCTTCTCGACCCTGCCAACTGCCCTCGACCCGCTCAATCAGGCTAACCTGCGACCCGATCACCCGCAGCGCAATCCCTGTACGCCGACGCCCCCGCTCCCACCGGCGTCCACCTCGACCCGACCACCAAGACTCCCTTCCCCACCCGCCTCGCCTCGCCCGACGGCACGCAACTTCGCCTCGTCGGCACCGGCGTCCGCACCGTCTCTTTCCTCAACATCAAGGTCTACGCCGTCGCGTGGTACGTTAGCGAGAAGGAGTACGACCTCGCACGGCAGGGCAAGCTCGCAGGCTGGGAGGTACGTCGAGCGTCTCTCTCCGTCATCGTCGTCTCCAGGCTGCCCGGGATGGCTGTCGTGAGTAGACATCTGACGTGGTGCACTCGTGATGCAGGGTTACACGCCGGAACGGCTCATCCCGCCGTTCAACCTCCCGCCTGATGGCCCCGAGCGGCCCAAGGGCGAGCAGCTCATCGAGACCCTCCTCGAGAAGGCCGACGCCGCGGTCGTAATCAGTGCGTTCCGTCCGAGATACTTACGGGTACAGCGCCTGGGAAGCAAGAGGCTGACCTGCCCCGCCCTCGCAGTCCCCCTCCGCAACACCTCTCTCCCTCACCTCCGCGACGGCTTCTCCCGCGCGCTCGTCGCCCGCATGAAGGTCCCGCGCGTCTCTGATGCATTGACCGACGCGATGAACGAGGTGCGCCGCGTCCATCCGTTCCTGCTGTAAGGTACGCGAAGCTGACCTCGCCTCGGCGCACGGCTCGTCGCGTACAGTCGACCGGCGCTGCGATGGTCCAGTTCAAGAGCTTCTTCCCGTCCCGCACGCTGCCGAAGGGCCTCCCGCTCGAGCTGTACTACTCGGCGAAGGATCGGTCTATCCTCTTCCAGCTCAGGGTGCGTTGGATGTGGCGGCTCGCGCTGCATCCGCGCGAGCTTCGTGCGTTCCCGCGTGCTTCCCGATCATGAGTTTACTCGCTTGATGCCTCCGCAGGACGAGAAGACACACGCGCCGGAGGTCCTGGGCACCCTCCGCGACGCAACCCTCGCGACGCAGCTCATGGTCTCGTACTTCTCGAACGACGCCGCGCCGTCGCCCGAGCTCGTCAAGAGCGTCGCGATAGGCTTTGACCCGGTCGAGCGGGTGCAGTAGCGTCCAGGAAGTCCGCGGGATCTGCGCTACAGAGGGGGAACGCTTCTTCTCTCGCCCACCCCGGAGAGGTGATCCGCTCGCTTGCTTTCCGCGCCGCTTCACGCTTGGGCTCGCTTCGCTGCTTGAACCTGCTCAATCTACCCGCACAACTCCCGCCATGTCCACCTACAAGTCCCTCGCAGGCGAGCCCGGCGCGCATAGTGCGTCCTCCTCCTCCCTCCTCTCCGCGCGATGCAGCTCACGCTCTCACTTCGCAGACGTCGGCAACGACCCGCCCCGCCCCGCAGCAACCAAGGGCATCCACCTGCACCACCTCTGCCTGCGGATCAAGGTGCGCGGCGCGCGCGCCCTGCCCCTCCTCCTCCCCACCTGCTCCCGAGCTAACCTCTCCCGCGTCCTCCTCGCCCCCAAACAGGACCCGAAAGTCTCGCTTCCGTTCTTCAAGGACGTCCTCGGCATGCGCACCCTCTTCACCTACAACGCTGGCTCGTTTTCCATGTACGCTCCGCTCCTCCCCCACTTCTCGCCGACCGCGAGCTGACAAGTGTGCGCGCATCGGAATAGCTACTACATGTACCACAGCGACAAGGAGAACGACACGGAGGAGACGTGGGCCAACTTCCCGGACCAGAAGGGCCTTGTTGAGCGTGCGTCGGCTCGCTCGTCTCCCGCCGCTTCCCCGGGCAGGACCGTCGCCAGACGGTCTTCTCTCGGGTGCGTCGCTCACGCAGAGTAGCTGACGCGCTCCTCGCCTACAGTGATCCACCGGCACGGCTCGGAGGACGAGTCGTTCACCTACGCATCGGGCAACCACCCGACGGACGCCGCCCAGTCCGGGTTCGGCCACCTCGGGCTCATCGTCGACGACGTCCCCGCGCTCGTTGCGCGCGCGGTCGAGGCCGGATGCAAGGTCGTCAAGCCGCAGGGCGAGAGCAGCGCCGAGACGGTCGGCTGGCCCGAGGGGACGCCCCAGCCGATCGAGGCGTACCACCAGCTGTACCGGAACATGGCGATGATCGAGGTACGTCGCTCCTCCTCTCTGCGCCGTAGGCTGCCGGTGTTGGGCGGTCTGGGCAGTCCCGCCTTCGTCCCGCACTTGGCGCTTCGCTCGTTCACTCTACGCGGGATGCTAACTCTTATCTCGCCCTTCCCACGCACGCAGTCTCCCGATGGCTACTGGATCGAGCTGGTACCGCGGGTACTCGGCCAGCACTGAGCGCTGCGCTGAACGGGCTGCGGGGGATCGCGGTAGACGCGCGAATGGTATCATAGTCGGTTCTTCAGGTTCTTTCGCGTCGTACGGCTTGCTCAGGCATCCGGAGAAGGCGTAGAGGAGCATCACATCCCAGTCTCTCCGCGCACGTCGTGTGCGCGACGGCAAACGCACTCTCAAGAGGTTGCGCGTGAAACTGTGCGTGGGCCTCTTCGCCGTTCTAAGAGCGCCCGACGAGTGCACTGCTCACACTTCCAACACAATGCAACTCTGCTCGACTCCGCAGCTGGAAGAAAGCCACTGCCGCTCGTGCCCCGTCTTCGACCCTTCATCAGCTCATCCTCCTTCTCCTCCCCCACTTCACGTCCTCGCCGCTCAAGTAGCCTCGCGGAGAGCCTCTTCGCACCCGGAGCACGCTGTGCAGCCGGCACACGCGCACACACACCTGCCCGCACGCCTGCCATGCCACTGGGCCTCCTCCCCGACGAACTCCTCCTCCCAATCCTCGAAGAGGTCGCGAGCCTCGAAGACGTCGCGGGCGACCCCGAGGCGGTACGCTTCGCCCGGAGGCGCGACCTGCGAAGGTTTTGCCTCGTCTCGCGCCGCTTCCGCCGCCTCGCGCAGCCGATCCTCTGGCAGAACGTCGTCGTCAAGGCAGGGCCGGTGCTCAACACGTTCCTGCAGCACGCGCCGCACAAGCTGGCCAGCACCATGCGGACGTTGTCGTTCGTCGTCCCTCCTCGCAGTACTCGCAAGACGCGCGACCTCCTCTACCGGTTCGAGCCCAAGCCATTCGTTCAGCTGCTCCGCAAGTTGACAAAGGTCGAGGAAATCGAAGTCGTGTGCTTGCGGCCGGCAGACGTAGCCTACAAGCTCTTAGAAGCGGCCCCAAGTCAGTCACCGCCCTAATATCGCCGAATCTCCTACTCAAACTCCTTCCGCAGACCTCAAGAAGCTCGCGATCTTTCGACCCGGCGGAATGTTCCAGGGCACGGCGCCTCCCTTTTTCCTCCCGCGCCTCGAGCACCTCGAGATCAGGGCCGACTGGCGCATGCCCAAGGAGGTGCTGAAGAACCTGACTTCGGCCAGCGTCCCGTCGCTGCGGGTGGTCGTGCTCGACAAGGTTCGGTCAATGCACGCCGACTTCCTCCACCCTACCCTCCTCGCGCAACTCGAGCTCCTCCAGGCCAACTGGCAGTACGCGCGGGCGTTCGAGGAGCTCGGCCGGCGCGGATCCCGCGTCGTCGTGCTCGCGACCATCGCGCTGGACGAGCTGGTCGATGCCGAGGAATGGCTCTTTACCAGCCTCTCCAGCGAACGGATCCGTCACCTGAGCCTCTCGGAGTTCGACACCGCCCGCATCAAGGACTCGGTCGACGTCGCTTTCAAGATACTTGCGCAGTACCCCAACCTCGCCACGCTTTCGATCCCGCGCATCACCGCCACCTCCGCACAGCACGACTAGTACGGGCGACTCGTCCAGTACGCGGTCGAGCATGACATCAAGATCATCTGGAGCGAGCTGGCGAAGGAATACGACTTCGACGAGGCGTTCTACGAGTACGCGAAGGAGCTGAGGGCGCGGGGCGAGGTGTAGCCGCGGCGGGGAGGTACCGCTTGTTCCCTGTAGTTTCTGAATCGCTTTCTCGCGTGATAGGCCGTTAGAGACGTCTCGCGCTCGACATGGACGGGCGGAAGCGCGTCGCAGCGTCCCCACTCCAGTGCTTCCTCTCTCGCCCATGTCTTGCGAGAGCGGTGCTGGCATGCGCGGGCACCTTCTCCGCGCTCCAGAAGCTCTCTGCGGCCAGCGCTAGAGGCCGTGCCTGTTCGCGCTCCGCTGAGGGCGCTCGTGCGTCCCGCTACGCCTCTCTCCCTCCGTCCCCTCACCCCGCTTCGCGTTACCCGCTCTCCGCGCACTACGGTCGACCGGCGCGCCCTCTAGAGTATCAGGATGATCCGCTGCACCCGCTCGTGCGGGCTCGGGGGCCCTGCCAAGCGCCGGTCGCCCTTCATCTCCTCGTCCTCCCCCTCCTTCCTCCTCCTCAAGACACAAGGCTCTGCGTGCATCCTCGCCTACCTGCACCCGCTCGAAGCGATCCGAATGACCGCCACGTTCCCTCTCGCCGACTGGCGAAGGGCGCAACGGAGCGAGCGGGACTTTGCGAGGACAAGCCCGCGCGACGCTCCCTCCCCTCGCCGCACAGCCTCTGCACCGCGCACACTGTTCCACGACCGTCATCTGCCAGCGGGTGCAAGCCCCTCGCGGTCCGCTCTCCGCGAGCAGAGGACGACGGGGCCGCGCGGCTGGGCGCCGGTCGGACCGTTCCCTGTTCGCGCGCGCGAGGCGGAAACCGCAAAGGGCCGCTGTACGGCCGTGGGCTGTGCCGCTCCTGGACGCCGACGCTCTCCGCCGGGGAGGGCGCGGTGGCTTGAAGGGAGAGAGCAGGGGTGGAGCGGGGGCGGGCGGTTGGGTCGACCTTCGCAAGTCGGGAGGAGGCGCGATTCTCCTCCATCCTCCACGCTGACCCGCCTCGCTTCCGGCGCGACGGACTCTGGACTGGTGTACGGGCGTACTAACCCGTCAGCTGATGGCGCTGCTGCTCTTTTCGGGGAGCGGCGGCGCCGCCCTCTGACCCCACCACCAGCAAAGGGGGATCCAGGCGCGCCGTTTTTTTCCCGCTCGCTCAAAGGCTTCTGTACACTCTCGCAAGACGAACGCGCACAAAGCGAGAGCCGGGCGAGCTCTACGCGTCGAGATATCGCTGATTCCGCCTCCTCGCCGGCTTCTTCGCCGTATCCCGCCAATCAGGGCTCTTAGGCGCCTCGTCGCCTCGTCGACACGCTCACCGACTATCAGACTGGCCGTGCGCGAAGCGGTGCGGATGGCGGGCTCGAACTTGGCGAGATTTGGGGCGGGATGGACGACCCGCCTGCCCCTCAAAAGGCCCAACCGCTGTCCTCGCTTCTTCCGCGACTTCGCGCGCCCTCGCGAACATGCACGGGGTCGAGGAGGTCCTGTAGCGCTCGAACAACGAGCTTGCGCTCCTCAGCTCGCCGCCACATCGCTCGCCCCGCCGCGGTGCACAAGGAAAACAAGCGCGTGACAACAGAAAGAGCACTACAAGAAAGCTACACTCGCCCTGACGCCCGCTCAGCCCGCGCCGCGCTCCTTCGCGCGGCGCTTGGACGCCTCGTCGCGCTTTTTGAACAGGTTGTGCCGGTTCGACTTTGCGTCCTTGGCGAGTTGCTTGTTGGCGCTCTTCTGCCGCTCGCTGTACGCCATCGACTGGCCACTGCGGACGCGCACAGGACGTGTGAGCACCGTCGCACGGAAGAGAGAGAGCAGAGGGCGAACGCACCCGCTGAGCGCCTGCAAGCTCCCGGCAATCCTCGTCGCCTGCGGCGCGCCGTCCCTCCTCCCAAACGGCGCCGGCGTGCCGAACCCGCTCGCAGGGGCCTTGCCGCCCGCGAGCGCAGAGCCGTCGTCGCCCGCGGCGGTGTCGGCGTCCGTCTCGTTCGCGAGGAGAACCGATTGGAGGAGCTCGATCTGCTCGGCCTTGGTCGGGTAGACGAGGTTGTCGAGCTGCTCGAGGCCGTCGAGCGAAGTGATGACCTTGAACGCGTAGCCTTGGCTGCGGGCGGACGGGCGGGTCAGCGGAGGGTTCAGGGGGACGGGAGAGAGGGACGCACTCGACGAGGAAACCCTGCCGCTTCGACGAGTAGTACATCTCCTGCGTGCTGCGGGCGTGCAAGGCTGTCAGGGAGAGACACGGGAGCGGAGTGGAGAGGTAGCACTCCTTCGAGACGAGCGAGTAGAAGAAGGCATTGAACCCCTCGTCGTTCCTACGCTTGGCGCGGAGGATGCGCCCGAGGCGCTGCGCCTCCTGCCTCCGCGAGCCAAAGTGGCTCGAGATCTGGATCAAGCACGTCGCCTCGGGGAGGTCGATCGACGTGTCGCCGACCTTGCTCAGGAAGATGGTGTTGACGATCGGGTTGTGCTGGAAGTTCTGCAGGATGCGCATCCGCTCGACCTGCGGCGTCCCGCCGTGGATGTACAGCTTGCCGAGCTTCTTTGCGTAGGCCTGTAGACGCGCGAGGGGGTCAGCCTGAGCCCGCGGGCAGTGAACGAGGAGCGCACCTCGAGGGCGTAGACATTGTCGGAGAAGACGATGATCTTGTCGCCGCGGTTCTCGTGGTACTGGATGAGAAACTGGCACGCCTGGAACTTGCGCGGGTTCATGCAGTAGAGGAGCATGCGCTTGCGCGCCGACTCGCGGAGGTACTCGCGGTAGAACTCGGGCGTCATGTCGCACCAGACCTCGGCGCACTGCACCTTGGCGATGTGCCCGTTCTCGGCGAGGTCCATCCAGTTGGCCTCGTACAGCTTGGGGCCGATGAGGAAGTTGAGGTCGTCGATCTTGTCGTCCTCGCGAACGAGCGTCGCCGTGAGCCCGAGCTTGGTGTGCGCCTTGATCTTGGTCACGACGCGGCGGAACATAGCCGCGGGGACGACGTGCACCTCGTCGAGGAGGATGAAGCCCCACTCGCGCGACGTGAGGAAGTCCATCATCTTCTGCGAGTCGTGCGACCGCTTCTGCCGGTTCGCGACCATCGAGTACGTCGAGACGACGATGCCCGCCTCGCCCGTGAACTGCGCGCCCGTGCGTCAGCGATCTCTTCTCCCCTGAACAAGGGAGAGCGAGCGCACCTTCTCCTTCTGGTCGGCGGTAAAGACGGAGATGGCCGACTCCTTGATCGTGGACCACTGGAGGAACTGCTGGCGCCACTGCATGACGCTGACGGACGACGTGCAGAGCACGATGCACGACTTGCGGATCGTCGTCGCCGCCGTGATGCCGACGAGCGTCTTGCCCGCGCCGCAGGGGAGGACGATGATGCCCGAGCGGGCGCGCCTGCATAGCGTGCACTGCGTCAGCTCGCACATGGGGAGCGTGAAGGAAAGACTGAGCGCACCCGTTACAAACATCTTGCCGAGCGACTTCTCCTGGTACGGCCGGAGCGCCGCCGTCGGCTTGAGGTCGATCTCGAGCGTCGGGTTGACCTCGTCGTGGCGGAAGTCGTACTCCTCCATCATGCGGTAGTCGAGGTCGAGGCAGCGGCGCTTGACGGCCTCGATCTCGGCCTCGCGGATCTCGAACGAGTGCACCTCATCGTCGTCGTCCATTTGGTCCTCTGCGGACACGGGCGGGCTCAGTCAGCGGGGAGGCGACAGCAGGGAAGAAGAGCGCGGGCGCACCCTTGTCGAGCCCAACGACCGCGGTGAAGAGGTCCTCCTCCTCCCGCGACTTGGCTTTGTCCGCGCCGTCCGCGCCCGCCGCGTCCGGTTTGCTCGTCCCGGGGATGACGAGCCCCGCGCGGGTCGGCGCCTTGTCCTTCTCGAGACCAAAGGTCGCAGTCGCGACGCCGGCGGCGCCGTCGCGCGCCTGCTGCTCCTCGGGCGGGACGCGCGCCTTGGCGATGACCTCGTCGCGGAGGAGGATGCGGAGCGTCTCGGGGTCGGTCGACTCGACAAAGTGCTTGTTCTTCTTGAGGACCATCTTGACCTTGCCGTACGAGTGGGTGCAGTCGCGGATGAAATCGCACAGCTCGTCGGGGACGGGGACCTTGCTCATCCGGTTCAGCACCTCGATGATGTTTTCCGTCTCGAGCCCGACCGACACGGCGGCGTAGAGCGAGTGCGGCGTGAGCTTGTACTCGTGGATGAAGCGCGGCCGCGAGACGGGCTCGGCGATCGCAACGAGGAAGTCGGTCGCATACTTGGCGAGCGGGTGGAAGTTCTCGAGGATGATGTGGCCCGTCGAGGGGACGATGTAGAACGGGCGCGACGCCTGGTCGGGGCGGAGGAGGTAGCCGTAATCGCGGTCCTGGCGGAAGCTGGCGTTCATCAACGCTGCGCCGGCCTCGACAGCTGACACGCCGGCGGTCTTGATCGTCGGGAGGCGCGAAGACGACGACGAAGTGCCGTCGCCGCCATACGCAGACGCCGAGGCAGAGCTCAGCTTGAGGCGGACCTTGTTGGCGCCGCCCGCTGCTCCCGCCTTGGCCTTGCCCTTTCCCTTCGCGGCGCCCGCCTTGGGCTTGGCTTTCGCCTTGCCCTTGCCCTTGGCAGCGGTCGCGCGCTCGGGGACAAAGTCGTCCTCGTCCTCGTCGCCGTCGTCGACATCCTCGACGGCGACGTCCGCATCGTCGATGTCGTAGTCCGACTCGTACTCCTGCTGGCGCTCCTGGCGGGTGACGCGGTAGCTGCGGTCGGGGTTCTTGCCCTCGTCCGACTCGTCCGAGTCGCTCGAGCCGGCGAAGTCGACGGTCGAGGTCGCGGCGGCCGAGGCGGCTGCTGCAGCACGACGGGCGCGCTTCGGTGCGTGGCCAGGCGCGGCGCTGTCCGAGTCGCCTGCGGGTGGGTACGAGCGAGGTCAGCGCAAGCTCGGCGGGATGGACGGGTTGCTCGGGCTGAGCAAGCGGGGAGGGGTGGCGGTGCTGGGCGAGTTGTGGCCCACCACGAGCCCCGCTCGCCTGTCGGCTGTTCTGCCCGTACAGTTCCATCCATGTTCCGAGTTGCCCCACGGTGCCCCGAGGTGTTGCGAGATGTGCGAGGGGGGGGATGACTGCGATGAGGAGCGGGAGGGGGACGGACTGTAGCCTTGGCCCTGGGACCGCTTTGAGGCCATGGCTGGCGGGTAGTCGGTGCTGGTGAGCTAGAGCAGCAGCCCTCCCGAGCGAGATGAGCAGAACCGGAGGGACGGGGCGAGGGCGAACCGATGAGAGAGGACGCGGCGCTCTCTCGCTCGAGAGCTCCCGAGTGACTGCGCGGGAAGGAATGGCGAGCATTGCAGAGCTCATTGGGTGGGACCCGCTGCACCCCTCCTCAGGTCCGCCCCTCCCCGCTCCTCGCCTCTTCCTCTCGCGCTGACCCCCACCTCGTGCCCTCGTCCGCAGCCCGCCCTCGCCCAGCTCGACCAGCTCGAACCAGACGGTGCATCCACTCCCACCCTCTCTACAAGCGCACACCACTCACCCACGCCCGCCCGCAGACTACCCCGCCTACGCCCAGCATGCACGCGCTCTCGGCACCGACCTCCGCTCCGCCTTCACAGATGCACTCGCAGCTACGAGCGCACACGAGCACGACCAGGACCGCTCCTGTACGCACCGTCAGCTGCAGCTACTCGCAGAGCGCCCGCTGACCCGGATGCACTTTCCCAGTCCTCGAACGCGCGAGCGAGTTCGTAGAGCTCAACGACCAGGTAGACGTGCGCCCCTGTCGCTCTGCTTCTCCAGTCGTGTGCACGTGGACTGACGCTCGACGTACCGCGATGCAGGCCAGTACCCAGCTCCTCACCGACCTCTCGTCGTTCCTCGCGACCTTCCAGCGCGACCTCTCGGCCGTCTCGGGCCACATCTCCGAGCTCCAGGGCCGCAGCAAGACCATCGAGGCGCGCTTGAAGGCCCGCAAGGTGCGCCGTCGCCCTCCCTCCCCCACGAATCGATCTGACCCGCGCGGACGCAGGCCGTCGAGCGCTCCCTCCACCCCTTCCTCTCCTCGATCGCCATCTCTCCCTCGCTCATCACCACCATCATCGACACCGAAGTCAACGATGCGTGGATTCCCGCCGTTCGCGAGCTCGACGCCAAGCTCGGCGCGATCCGAGGAGGCGCACGCGTCGAGTCGGCGGAACCTCGACGAGGCGGCAGAGGCGCTGCGAGTAGCGGTGCGCGCTTCCCGTTCCGTACTTTCGAGTGCAGGAGCTCATTTCGCTTCCTCCTGCAGGCCTCGTCCAAGATCCTGAGCCACCTCATCTCGCTCCTCAAGCCCTACACCGTCTCCATCTCGCCCTCCCTCGCAACCCTGCACGCGACGCTCCTCTCCCTCAAGCCCCTCTTCGACTTTCTCCGGCGGCACGCCGCGCGGCAGGCGCACGAGTTCCAGAAGGCGTACGCCCAGACCACGAGGTGGTACCTCGAGACGGCGTTCCGGCGGTACATCCGCGCGCTGGAGAAGATCCGCACGGCGCGCGCGGCGGTGCCCGTCGAGCCGATAGGGAGCGTCGCGGGCGTCGCGGACGCACTGGGTGCGTCGCTTGGTGTTCTTTCCTTGACCCGTCGACCTCGCTGACACCCTCGACCGATAGCGCTTCTCAATCAGCGCAAAGCGACCTCTCCCGCAGGGCGGCCCGCCGAGACCACGCCGACGCCAACGTCTGTTGCACTGGACAACGCGCAGATAACCGGCCCGGGCGTCATCCTCGCGCATATGGCGAACGAGCGGTCTTTCGTACGTCGCCCCGCTGTCCACCTGCGGTTTCCTTACTACGGAACGAGTAGCTGATCGTGGAGGCTCCGCAACACAGCACCCCGCGCCTGAAGCGCTCTTCCGCTCCGCCTCGCTCGTCCTCGCGGACAACGCCGCTGCCGAGCACGCCTTCCTGTCGTCCTTCTTCGGGCAGCACTCGACGCTGGACCTCCTCTCCCCCTCGCCCTCTCCCGCACCCACGCCCGCGCCGGAGCGGGCCTGCGCCGCTCGGCGACGAACGGGAGCTTGCGGAGCGCGGCGGCGCCGCCGAGCGAGAGCGCCAGGACTGCGGGCGCGGGCGAGCGCGACGAGAAGATGCAGCGTGCGGTGGTCGATGCGCTGTGGAAGAGCGTGATGGACCCTGCTCTGGAGTACACGCGGGTGCGCTCCTTCTTCCCGCTCAATCGCGCAGGGCGACGCTGACCTCCATGCCGACGCGCGCCGTAGAACTTCCTTCACGCGCTGCTCGACCCCGTCCCGCCGGCGCCGATCGCGCTCCTGTCCATGATTCGGCTCAACGAGTCGCTCACCTCCGTGCTCGTCGCCTCGCCCTCCTCGGTCCCCGCCCCGCGCGCCCCTTCCGCCCTGCCCCCCGCTCGAAGCGCACCTCTCCTCCCTCCGCCTGCAGCTCCTCCCGACCTTCTCGCGCGTCCTCTCTTGCAGGTCGATTCCCTCCGGCGGATCAACGGCTCGCCCGCCGCTTCAGGCGGCGGCGTCGGCGGGATGCTCGCGCGCGCGACGGGCGCCGCAACGAGCGCGGTCAAGGACTCGGTCGTGCTGGTCATTGTTGGCAGGTACTGCGAGCTGTTTGGCGCGGCGGTGGCGATCCTTGCAGGTGGGGACGCGCAGGGGCAGGAGGATAACCCCGCCGAGGGGCAGGCTCAGCAGGACGAGGAGATGATCTTCTCCGCGTGCGTCTCCCTTCCCTTCCCCTATGCGCTATCTCGACCCTTGAGACTGACACTGGCGCTCGTCATGCAGCCTCCTCCGCCTCCGGCAGGAGCTCGACAAGCTTCTCGCGCACCAGGCGGGCAAGATCCCCTCGCCAGAGCAGCAGCGCGCGTTCCTCCGCGCGCAGTACGAGGAGCTCCTGCAGGGCCTCAGTGTGCGTCTCCCTTCGCTTTTCTCTGGCTGTGCAGTGGCTGACGAGCTTCTGTGATGCAGGCGGGTCTGGCGAGCCATGCGAGGATCCAGGCCGAGGTGGCGCACTACCGCGAGGCGGCGAGAAAGGTCGCGTAGACTAAGACGGACGGTCTGCCCGATGTATGGCTTCCGCGAGGCTGGCGGAGCGTGTCTGACCGGAAAGACGGGGAGAGAGGACCACGCGGAGATGAGGAGGGCGCAACACAGCAATGCCGGTCTGCAATTCCGTAAGCTCCTTAATGAAGCAATCAAGGACCTCTCTCAGGCCCGCAAGCATCCGCAGGTGCCGAAGTCGAGGAGCGCGACTTTCGACTTCGCCGCGAGAGACCCCCTCACGACGCTCGCTCACCCCTCACCGCCCACGATGCTCCGGACAGTCCTGCAGAGCACCGCACGCACCGTGCAGGCCACCCCTGCATGCTCGTCGTGGCGCGCCTTCTCCTGCGCCGCCGTCCGCGCCGCGCCCGCACCAGCTTCTTCGCCCGCCGGGAGCGCGCCCGCAGGAGCCGCGTCGGGGACGGACGCGCTGTTGGACCTGCTCGGCGAGGTGGACAAGGACAGTCCCGCTGCCGCGCAGGAGCTTGCAGGTGCGTCTCGCCCTCCTTACGCTCTTCATCTCTCCGTCCCTCTTCGAACGCTGACCACCGCCTCCCTCCCCTCTGCCGCCCATCCCGCCCACCGGAACCGACCCTACACCGGCAACAGACCAGACGTCGATCCTGCGCCACCTCTCGCGCAACCAGGTCATCTCCCCCCAGCACCTCTCCCCGCGGCACCTCCTCGTCCCATACCTCCCGCGGCCGAACTTCGCACAGGCGCACCCGCTCGGCCCGCCGACGTCCTTCGCCGAGTCGCACGACCCGTTCGTGCGGTACGGGCTCGACCCGCTCCGCGACGCGACGACCAACCCGTTTGTGCTGAGCGAGTTTGTCACGAGCATGGGCAAGATCAAGAGCCGTGGCAAGACGGGGCTGCAGCGCAAGAGCCAGAGGAGGATCGGCAAGGCGGTCCGGCGTGCGAGGGTGCGTCCTGCTTGTTTTCGTGGTCCTCGCGAGCGGCCGAAGGCGAGGCGACCTCACGCCGCTCGCATCGCGCTCTGCTTCGAGGCATGCCCTGACATGTCAACCACGTCCGCAGAGCATGGGCATCATCCCGACATTCGGCATCAGCGTGCCGGGCGGGCAGTACTAGAGGAGTCGGGTCGAGCAATGCAAGTCGTTCTTCGCACACGCGTCTGTCCTTCAGTCGTTCACGAGGTCTCGCTCGATACGCGACGGGAAAGCGGAAGGGACCAACGTATCTATGCTGCATATGCTGTGCCTCCTCCGCGCCATACACCGCCCCACGCACGCACCGCGAGCTAGACCACCCGCTCGCTCGTGCCGACCCAACCCCGCCAACCTGCGCCTTTACTCGCGGGTGTGGGCGCAGGCTCCGCTATCCTCCCGCTACCGCTCGCCGCCGCCTGCTCCTCCGCCGCGCGCTCCTCCGCCGCGCGCTCCTCAGCCCGCGGCACCCGCTCGAACCGCCCCGCGGGCGGCCTTGCGAAGGGCAGCGGCGGCGCGGCCGCCTGCACCGCAGGGACGACCGGATCGTCGAGAAAGCGCCCCTTGCCCTTCCACCCTCCGCCCCTCTCCTCCTCCTGCAGCGCAACCGCCGCGTCCTTCCTCGCAGGGCAGCCTGGCCTGACACCCGCACTACCAAACGTCCCGCTCATCCCGAGCGAGACGGTTGCGACGCTCAAGAGGCCCGCAAGTGCGAACGAGAGGTTCGTCAAGCGCTGCCGCGCGAGCGGGTGGATGAGGTGCGCCCGGCGGTGCGTGTGCGCGCGCGGGGAGGGTGTCGGGCGCGAGGTGAAGAACGTGCGTGCGGGTGCGGCGGCGGCGGCGCTGTAGGGGATGCGCGAGGTCGAGGCGATGGGCGCGGGACGGCCGAGGAAGGCGGGAGAGGGTGCACCATCGTGGCAATGCGTGCGGGTTGCCGGGGATTGTCCGTACGCGGGAAAAGTGTCCGGGCGCGCTCTGTTGCGGCCACGCGTTCCCTTGAGCGTGCGCGTGCAGTGGAGGGCGGCGGAAGCGGACGGGCGAAGGTCGAGATGTGGAAGCTGTAGCGCGGGGCTGGCGGGTCAGCGAGGCATGCAGAGCGCGTTGTAAGAGCTGTGCGCACACCTTGCGCTTGTGCACGTGGGATCAAGTGGTGAAGCGCGACTTGGCGGGAGGAGAGCGAATCGGCGGGGAGCTGGAGAGGGTCGACTCGCTGGCTTCCGCATCGTAGGGCTCACGGGGATGCACGCTGGCTTGCTGGAGCTATATCAGACGCACTGCGCAACAGACGCGTCCCGAAGCGGCTTGTGACACGAGCACCTGTCGAGCATCTGCATCTCGTCCGGAAGGCATCCTCACGCGGGACAAGCCAGACTACGGGAGAATCCAACGGAGATGCAAGCTGTGCGGGCTGTGAGGAGACTAGGCACGGAATGAGTACGAAGGAGCAGGGGATGAAGCTGGGGAGGAGGGCGGAAGGGAAGAACGAAGGTCGAGAGGTCTAGGGTACTGGGACAACGCCGACAATGCGAGTCTGACGAACGAGGGTAGTCTATGCAAGGAGAGGGAGAAGGAGGGGAAGGAGGGGAAGAGGAGAGGCCCCGAGAGCCCGCCCTGGTCAGCTGCGAGGGGGAGCGGCTTCGAGTAGCTGCGCCCTTGAACGCGTCGACGCGCGGAAGCGTCTACCGCTTCGAGTACAGCCGGGTGAGGTACTTCGTGCCCACGACCGTGATGATGCAGTTGAACTGTGGACAAGGAGGTCAGCGCCGCCACGTGCAGGGTGCGGCGAAAGGAACTCACGATCGCGTAGCAGAAGTACCAGCCTGCGTACGAGCTGCGCTTGCCGTACTCGATCTCGAGCGGCGTGTAGAACTGGTCGCCCTCGAGTACTGGCAGTCTGCGAGATGGGAAGGTCGAGGGTCAGCCCGCATTCCCTGAGAACCTCCTCCGCGACCTACCTCGGGAACGAAGAAAGATTACGCACACTTGCACGCGTCGGTGTCGTTCGGGTTGAGAAGGTACCGCCCGCGGCGCCGACGTAAGGGCCCATCCATTGCTCGCACGTCTGGCCGCTGGGCGGCTCGATCATGCGGTACTCGTTGTTGAGACACTGCGAGCGAACACGTTGATCAGTAAAAGCGACTGGCACGAAGAGGGGAAGGGAACGCACCCTGATCTGGAGGCCGTGGAGCTCGTTCGAGACGAGACCCGCGATGAGCCAGGTCATCGGGTTCTGCGGAGCGGACGCTCGCGTCAGCGTAGTTCAGGATAGGAAAAGAGAGACGGCGCACGAGGTAGTACAGCCACGAGCGCCAGAAGTGGGGCATGTTGGGCTTGGGGATGGTGACTCCGCAGAAGAGCGAGAAGATGACGAGGAGGAACGGGTTCGTCATCGCCGCAGCGTATATCGTCGGCGCGAGAGCAGCGACAGCCTGGCCCCTGCGTTGCCGAGGGAAGAGGTCAGCGGCGGTCGGGGAAGAACGAGGAGTGTGAAGACGCACATGGTGACGGCGAAGAGCTCGGTGAGGAGGATCATCGCGAAGGCGTAGCCCGCGCGCGCCGACTCCATGTTGAAGCCGGCGGGGTAGTAGAGGAGGACGAAGAAGACGACGGAGCACAGGATCGAGTACGGCATCTCGGCAGCGAGCTGCGAGAGCGCGAAGACGACCGGGCTGTACATCTTCGACGATGCCTCGCGGATGTACGTCATCCGCGACAGGATGAACATGGGTTCAATCTGACTCATGATGACTGGAGAGCAGCGCAAGGGGGCGGAGGAGAGGAAGAGTGCGAAGGGGAGAGGGTCAGAGAGGCAGGCGGTGGAGGACGCAAGACGTGCGACGCACTGGCTGGGATGACGGTGACGAAGAAAATGACGAAGACGCGATACTGGAGGGCGGCGACCGAGTTCTCGAGGTTGAGGAACTGCGGAGAAGGAGAAGGGTTAGCGGAGCCCGAGACCGATACGCGGACGCAAGACGCACCGTGAGACCGACGACGAGGGCAATCGAGATGTGGTTGAAGAGACGGGTGAAGCCGTAGTCGGGCGAGCGCCAGAAGGCCATGAACGTGCGGGTCGAGATGACCTTGAGCTGCGTGAGGAACGGCGTCGAGTCTGCAGGCGGGGCTACGGTCAGCGGGCGGAGAACAGCAGCGGGACAGATGCGAGAAACGTACACTCGTTCTTGAGCGACGGGTCGGTCTCCTCCGGCATGGCGAGGCCCTCAGCCTTGAGGTCCTGGATGCGCTGCTTGACGCCGACGAACTCCTCCGAGTCGTTCCAGATGTCGGCCCAGTCCTTGTTGCCGACCTGGCGGCCGGAGCCGGCACCGATGGCCTCGAGCATGTCTGCGGCGGAGAGGGAGAGAGGGCGTCAGCATCGGACCGCGGCGGGGAAGGGGCGGGGAAGACGCACACTCGGCGGGGTTGGCGTTCTCCGGGCAGACGGCGCCGTTCTTGGCGAGGTACTCGCGAAGGACGTGCGAGTCCTTGCCGATGTCGCCGAAGTAGACGGTACGGCCGCCGGACTTGAGGAGGAGGAGGCGGTCGAAGTTCTCGAAGAGGAGCGCGTTCGGCTGGTGAATTGTGACGAGGATGGCCTGGCCCGCAGCAGCGAGCTTGCGGAGGAAGCGGACGATGTTGTAGGCGGACTGGCCGTCGAGACCGGAGGTCGGCTCGTCGAGGAAGAGGAGGAGCTGCGGCTTGGACGCGAGCTCGACACCGATGGTGACGCGCTTGCGGCCCTCGACGGAGAGACCAAAGCCGGGGAAACCGATCATCGCGTCGGCCTGGTCCTCGAGCTCGAGGAGCTGGATGACCTCCTCAACGTAGGCGTCCTTCTCGGCCTTGGAAATGTGCGCCGGCTGGCGAAGGTACGCCGAGTAGCGGAGCGCCTCGCGGACGGTGGTGGTGTGCTCGTGGACGTCCTGCTGCTCGACGTAGGCGGTGCCACGCTGGAACTCCTTGCCGGGCGGGCGACCAGCGACGAGGCGGTCGCCGCCAATGACGCCGACAGTCTTGCGGTTCGCGAGAACGTCGAGGAGCGTGGTCTTGCCGGCGCCGGACGAGCCCATGAGAGCGGTGAGCTCACCTGCGCGAGGAACGGTCAGTACCGAGAGAGAGGAGAGGGAGAGGGGAGGAAAACGCACCGGGGCGGACGTAGCCGAAGACGTGGTCGAGGAGCTGGCGCTGGCCGCCGGGAACGGGGACGGTGTAGCTGCGAGCGCGACGAAATAAGCGTGAGCTGTGGAACGGACAAGAGGCGCGGAGGAAGGAGCGCACGTGAGGTCCTCCCAGGTGAACGGCTTCTTGGTCTGGATGAGGCCCGAGAGGTCCTGCTCCATCTCGCCCTTGCGGTACGCCTGCTTGTTCTTCTCGAGGTTCTCGTTGAGCTCCTTGCGCTCCTTGTTCTCCTTGGCGAAGACGTTGATGGCAGGCATGCCCGCGCCGTGGTCGAGGATCTCGGCGAGGTACGCCTGGATGAGGTTGAAGCCCACGAAGAAGACGATCGAGATTCCCCAATTGCGCCACTGCTCGCTGACGTTGTAGTCGAACGCGGCCGAGATGTAGTCGCGGCCGGGGACGATGGCGTTGCCGGCGGTCGAGCCCGCGAGCGTGCAGACCTGGTTCGGGCCGAGCGCGGTCGGGTACTGCGGGAGCGCACCGCCGAGGCTGTTCGGCGTGATGTACGAGCCTTCGCAGAGGAGGTTGATGCGCTTGAACTGCGGGTCGAAGCTCCAGATCAGCGGACGCTCCGCTCTTTGGGAGGAGCACGAGAAACGCACCTCATTCTCCATGGCGGCCGAGAACGAGTAGTTGAGCGGGTTGAGGTAGCTCAGCCTGCAGGAGGGACGGGGTCAGCGACGAGATCGACTGGAGGAGGCTGAGGGACCGGGGCGCACCAGAACAACCAGCGCTGCTGCGCGAAGATGGGGATAAGGTAGCCCGAGTACGAGATCATGATAGTGATGATGACGGAGGCGAGGCGGGAGGCCTGGTCGTAGTTCTGGCAGAGGGTTCCGAGGAGGCGGAAGAAGCCCGCAAGCGCGAAGAAGCCGCCGAGGACGATGACGTAGAACTATGAGCGCGGAGAAGGGTCAGCGGGCGTCCATCGTGGACGAGGTGCCCTTAGGAAGGGGCGGGTAGGGGAGGGAGACGGGGAGACGAGGACGAGGAGTGGACGAGGACGAGGACGGCGGACGCACCGAGAAGAAGGCACCCGCCGTGCGCGCGAGGCCGCCCATGAAGTAGATAATGATGCAGAACACGAGGATCTGCGCCATGTTGTTCGGCGAGTCGGCGACGGTCATGGCGATGGTCGTCGCGGCGGGGCGGTAGAAGGCGAACTGCTTGTGACGGTGAGCGATGGCGCGGCCCATCATCTGCGTCGGGAGCTCGTTGAAGGCCTGCGGAAAGTCACGTCAGCGAGACGCTCAGCGGAAGAAGGGAATGAGTTTGCGCACCTGGAACGAGTTGAAGAGGAGCGCGATGAAAATGGCACCGCCGCGAGTAAAAGCACCCGCCGACGTCTGCGGCATGTTGAGGTAGACGGATCTGCAAGATAACGAGCGTCAAAGGCGGCAGGCGTGCGAGAAAGAGAAGCGGACGCACCCGGAGATGATGGCGACGACAATCGAAGTGATCCACGAGACAGCGAGATCGACCTTGTCCTGCGCCTTGAGCTGGAACTGACGGATGACGAGTGCGTGAACCTGGGCCGGGAACGACGCCGTGTACTTGGACTTCTTGCTCACGCCCTTGCGCTTGTCCATCGCGACGGCCTGGCGGAAGTCCTCGCGCGCCTTCTCGTCCGCGTCGGACTGCGCACGGAACGCGTCGCGCTCGGCGATCATGCGCGCGTGGATCTCGGACTGCTTGAACGCCGCCTCGAGCGCCTCCGGCGTCGAGGGGACGTCCGCCTCCGTGCGGCCGTCGGCGAGCTTGCGCTCGTTGGGGTCGGTGCAGCCGGTGAGGTAGTCGGCCGAGGTCTGGCGGGGAGGTCGGCGTAGCCGAGCGACTGCATGTACTTGCGCGCCTCTTTGGCCGGGCCGAAGTAGACCTGGCGACCCTCGTCGATAACGAGGACCTTGTCGAACTGCTCGTAGATGCCCTCGCCGGCCTGGTAGAGCGAGACGAACGTCGCCATCTGGTGAACGTCGGTGAGGACGCGGAGCGCCTTCGCGTAGTCGAGGGCGGTCGAGGCGTCGAGACCGCGGGTCGAGTTGTCCCACGACGCGACACAGGCGCGGGTGGCCATCTGTAAGAAGCCAAAGGTGAGCTGCTGCGCAGCGAAAGAGGCGGAACGGGTGAACGCACCATCTCGGCGATTGAAACACGCTTGCGCTCGCCGCCGGAGACACCGCGAACGAACGCGCTGCCGACCTGGGTGTTCTTGGTGTGCGAGATGCCGAGCATGCGGAGGAACAGCTCCATAACCTCCTGGTTGAACTGCGCCTTAGTCTTGCCCGGGAGGAGCTTGCCGGGCGTCTTGACGCGGAGAGCGAAGAGGAGCGTCTGCGCGACGGTGAGCGTCGCCGCGTGGTCGTCGTCCTCCTGGTTGTACACGACCTCGCCGCGGTAGCGCTTGGCCATCTCCGCGGCGGGAATGCCGCCGTACGAGACGTCGCCGTTGATCGCGCGGTAGCCGTGGCGCTGGTTCGCGATCGTCTTGAGGAACGTCGAGCAGCTGCGAGGCGCGGATTGAGTCAGAACGAGCCTCGCGTAAGGAACAGCGAAAGAGGAACGACCCAGAGCCGGGGCGACCAAGAACGAGGCACATCTCGCCGGGCTTCAGGCAGCCGTCGAACTCGTGGAGGTTCTTCGACTCGCCGCCGAACTTGCCCGTGATCTTCATGTACTTGATGAGCGGCCACAGAAGCGCCTCCTTGATCGCGTCGGGGAAGGTGCGGATGAAGATCTACGTGCACGCAGGCGTGAGCAGGACGCCCCCGGAGAGTCGAGATGAGACGGAAGAACGCACCTTCATGCCGCCCGCGCCCTGCACGTTCAGCTTGTCCCAACTAACGCCGACGACCTTGCGCTTGAAGCCCGCCGCGTCGTACTGGTCGACCTCGCCGCGCAGGTACGCGAGGAGGTCGAAGTCCTCGGACGCCTCGCTGCCCTCCTTCTCCGGGTCCTTCTGGCCCGTCTGGACGCGGTGGAGCGACGACCGGCGCGAGAGCTCGCGGCGGAGGTTCTGCGAGCGATCCTCGAAGTCAGCATCTCGTCCGACCCGACCGGAACAATGCGCCGGCGCCTCGCTCGTCCCCCCTCGTCGAAGGAGGACGCACCTGGAACTCTGCCTCGGCGCGCTTGACATCGACGCCTTCCGCCTTCTGCGCGTCGCCGTTCGGGGACGTCGCGAGCGTATCGGTGGAGGCGACGCTCGCCGGCTCGATGTGGTTGTCGCCCGTCGTGCGCTCCATCTGCATCATGTCGTGCTGGGGGACGACGCCCGCAGCGCCCACAGCGCCGACCGGGAGGGTAGCCTGCATCGGTGGTGCGAGAGGGCGGAGAAAAGCGAGGAGGCGGGTTTTGTGGGTCGGGGTGGAGATGCGGCGGAAAACGCGAGTGCGGCGCGCGTGGGTTCGGTCGCGCTGGTGGCTGGCTCTGTGGAGAGCGAGCGCGAGAGAAGGCGCGGAGGAAGCCTCTGCGTCGAGGGGTGACCGAGCGGGTCGACTTGGGAGGTCGAGTCGAGGAGCAAGGCAGAGGCTTGACGAACGCGCTGGGTCCGCGGACTCGACTTGTAAGCTTCATCTCCGAACGGAACCTCCGGCCCGACGACCAAGCCCTCGATCGCCGCTCCTCTCCGGGGTGATGTTGAGCTCGAGACGCACGCAGATCCGCCCAGCGCTTCTGCAGCTGCGCGGAGCATGCCAGCACTGCGTTGGAGCCCAGCTGCACCTCTGCAAGAACTCGAGCCGCCTCTTAGCCCCGCTGCGCCACCGCCGTGTCCGAACGGCGCGACGGCACCCCCACATCCGTCCCGCACCGTAAGCAGGTGCGGTGCTCCAGGGTTTGCACCGCGCGCCGCGCAAGCAGCGCCGACGCGCATTGCAGCGCTGGACGGCGCTCGACGAGTCGGACGACCCGTACGTGGCCGGCGGGCCGCTTGCGACGGTCGGAGCAGGCGCAACCGTCGCCGTCGTGACAGCGGTCCGGGAGCAAGCGAGCAGGATCCTCGGGTTGCACTGAGCTTCGACGAGGAGGCTGAGCCTGGAACAGCTTGTCGAGGAGCATATCGAGGTAAAAGAGATGAAGAGGACAAGGGGGCGGAAGGGAAGGTAGCGAGCTGGTCCTTCCGAGGGCGATTCTGCGGCGACGGGTGCCGTCTTGCTCCGCTCGCACGAGCCTTCGTCTCTTCGCGTTCCTTCGACGGTCACGCTCGTAGGGAAGAGACCAGGCGCAGCGCGCGAGGGTCGAATGAACTTGAGAAGGTTGAGCTGCGCAAGCTGCTCTCGTGGTTCTATGCTCACGCTCGCACGTTCCTACTCTCGTCGATAGCGTACGGACCGTACGTAGTAGCGGTGCAAGTACGAAGATGAGCCAGAAGCTGAGCACGCAAGCTGCAACCGCCAGTCAAACACGCATGCTCTTCGCTCCCTTCGAAGCGGCGCTACCGGCGAGCGCCCTGCCGCTTTCGTTAACGACCAGGAGCGTGTACGGCTGCATCAGGTCGATGCTGTTGAAGGAGGTCAATGAGACGTCCCATTTGCGCCAGGACTGTTGTCCGAAGCGGCAGAGGACGTGCCATTCGCGCGTGGAGAAGCAACGGGATCCGCACAGTAATCTCGCGGGAGCAACGAGGAGTGGGCACGCAAGTACACGTCATGGAGGAGTAGGAAGACCGTGCAGCTGGTCCGCCTCGGCGACAGCGCAGTCGCGGGAGGAAGCGTTCTCAACCCGCCGCATCGACGAGTTGCGGCCTGCGACTGCTGTACGAACCACTGGAGGAGCGGAGTCAGTCGTCGAACTTGGCTGCAACCTGTAGCTGCGTGTATCGTCTGCGAAGCAGGGCACCGCGGATGTGCGCTCGTAGGGCTGACAGCCGAACGACCTGAGCTCCTGAACGACGCGCACGTCACGCTGCGCCCCCGGGACGAATGTGCCAACCAACAGGGGCGCGTGGACTACCGGGGTGAACTGGTCAGTACAGCGAACCTTCTGGTACCAGCGCGTGAAGCCAGTTCCTGGGAGGTTGTCGAGGCCGGAGACGCAGCGAATCGCTCAGCGCAGTGCTTGAAACGAGGCGGGTCCCGTGCAGCCTTTCCATCAATGGAGAAATGAGCGCGCGATCGGCCCGCTGCAGAAGCGCCGCATGCACTCAGGGAGCCGAGCTGACGGGAGGAAGAGGAGGAGCCGGAGCGGAAGAGAGCCATGCGGAGGGTGCGGAGGCTTTGTCCGAGCAGTCGAGCAGAGCGGCAAGCGCGCAGACGTCCCACAAAGCTCAGCAGGAGGAGAAAGGGAAGCGTGGACATGGCAGCTCGAGGAGGAGGAGCGTGTCGGCGGAGTTGAGCCGCCACCTCGCGCTCGAACTGCGTGCAGACTCGCCGGCTGAGCTCCAGGGGACCATACCCGCACCTGCACCAGCCGCGCAGCCCGCCTCCCCCGCTCCCGGCGCCCCTCTCGCCCCGACTTCGCCTCGCTCCGCACCGACCTCTCCGCGCCGCGTCGACCCTCGCAGCCTCGCGCAGTGAGCATGGTCTGCGAGTGCGAGTGCGGCCACCACCACGAGTGGGACACGGACGACGAGGCACTCCGCGTCGACCTCGCGAACCGCCCCATCGCACCCCTCCCGCTCCGCAAGCGACAGCGCCTCGACGCCGCCGCCGCCTCCTCCGTCGCAGACCTGCAGAGCGGCATTGCCGCCCTCAGGGTCTCCGCCCCCGCCCCGCACGACTCGAGCTCGGAGAGCGAGGGTGACGACGACCGCCTCGCACGGGACGCTCGGGCGGCGGCCAGGGCGAGGGAGCTCTCGTCTCTCACGGGGGGCAGGGGCGCCGGTGCCGCCGACGTCGAGCACGGGCATGGCGGCGGAGGCGGCGACGAGGCGGACGAGCAGGCCTGGGACCACTGGCTCTCTCAGCATGCCGACCCTCTCGAGGTCTCGCGTGACCCGGACCGTACCGCTGGCGAGGCGCCCGACGAGTCGACCAAGACGACCAACTCGCTCGATCCCGGCTCAACAACTTCCGAGTCGCCGCCAACATCGCCTGCGCTCTCCGCCTCGCACGGGCGCGACGGCAAGAAGCCCGGCGAGCCCATCCTCTTTGGCGGCGAGGGCCAGCGCATCGTCAAGTCGCTCGCGACTGCCTCGTCGTTCTCACCTGCCGGCCTGTTCGGCGGCTTGGGCCTCGCGACGCTGCACCCGTCGCTCGCCCCGCCCGCGGCGGAGCGTCACTTCGATGAGGATGAGGACGGCGACGAGGACTCGTATGGCGTCGTCGACCGCACTCGCCCGCCTGTCGAGCCTTCGATGTCGAGCCAAGTCGCTGCGACGGCGCTCGGCCTCGGGGAGAGCAACAAGAAGAAGCGGAAGATCCCCGGCCTGAATCTCGCGCAGGGGATGGGTCGCGAGGGCGATGCGGCGGACGACTTCGCGCCCGTTGAGGCATCCGCACCGACCGTGCCGGGCGAGTTTAAGCCGGCCAACGGTGAGTCCTCACTCGTCGCTTCACTCGAAACGCAGGTGCTGACTCTCGCCCGCAGGTCCTCTCGCACCCGTCAACCCGCCAACCACGGCGGAAGCCGCGCTCGCCAAGCTCCGCGTTCGTCCTCCGCACGTCTCGCTGTGCGACGCGTGCATCTCCGCTCGCCGGCGCCGCCGCAAACGCTTGCGGAGCACCGCCGCCAAGCAGCACCCGCTCGCCCTCCCCGATGCGCCCGCCTTCGTCCCTCCCGCGATGCCCAAGGAGGGTCCGCCGCCCCTCCCGCCCGGCTCCGGCCTCAAGGGCAGCAAGGCGATCAAGCTCGCGATGAAGGCGGCGAAGGAGCGGGAGAAGGAGAAGGAGCGCATTCGCAAGCTCTTCGCGCATGTCCGCCTCCCCGACCTGTTCGACCCGCAAGGGACGGCGAACCCGCCGCCGAGCGTCGTCACGCGCGCGATCAAAGCGGACCTTGACCGCCGTCGCAAGGATGGCATGCCACCCGGCGACGACGACGACGTGCGCGCGGCCTCGCTCGTCCACGCGACGCCGCGCGCGCTCGACCTCTTCGTCTTCTCCGAGCGCCCTCCGCCGGTCATCGAGTCGCGCTGGAACGCGGTCAACGACCAGAAGGAGCGGCTGAGGGCGGCGAAGGATCGGGCCGCGCGGGCGCGCGAGGAGGAGGAGCGCCGCCGCCGCGAGAAGGAGGAGAAGGAGCGCGTCGAGGCTGCCGTCGCGGCCGAGGCGCCGCCCGCTCCGCCTGCTGCTCCCACCGCAGCGCCGGTGCCGACGACCCCCGCGCCGGCGAGAAGGACACCGTCCGCCACCCCTCGGCCCGCCGCTGCCCTGCCCGCTCCCGCTCCCGCTCCCGCCCCTCTCCCTCCTGCGCCAGTCGCTGCACCAGCTTCCCTTCCGCCCGCGCCGCCCCCATCGGCCGCCCTTCCCGCGCCACCCGCCCCGCCTCTGCCGCCAACACCGACCCGCAAGCCGGCGGCCAAGAAGGGCCGCAAGAAGCGCGCGGCGCACGCCAACGCGCTGAACGTGCACCACCGCGACAACTACATCCCGTCGCGGTTGCCGTCGCATACCCCGAGCGCGAACGGCGTCGCGCACGATGCGAACGGCACGCCGTACCTGACGTCGTGGCCGGCGTCGGAGGAGGCGCTCGCGTCGGCGGGCCCGTACGCGTCGACGTGCGGCGGCGGGCACTTCTGCGGGCCCGACGAGTGGCTGTGCCTCTTCTGCGAGTACGAGCTCTTCTACGGCGAGGAGCCGCTCCTCTACAAGGCGATCCGCAAGCGGCACAATGTCCTCAAGGTCCGCAAGAAGGCCAAGGACCGCGCGACCAAGGCGACGCAGGGCGCGCCTGGGACCTCGGCTGCAGCGACGGACGCGCCAGCGACGCCGTCGACGTCGGAGGCTGCGCCGCCGCCGGACGACGAGGTCGACGAGGCGCCGCCCCTCGAGGACATCAACTGAGCCGCATCCTCTCCGCTTGCCGTAGTTCCCTGTACTGCTTTGTCCCTCTTCCCTTGCATTCGCATCTTGGAGGTCCTGCATCTTGCGTGCGGAGAGATGTGTTCCCGCGCCTCGCCTCGCCTCCGCCGCTGGTCCCGAGCGAGGTTGGCTCTCCGCCCGCGCGCTCGTTGCTTTTTCGACAGCGCTGTTGCTTCCTTCTGCGCCTGTACAGTCCACTGTGCCGCTCCCGCCCACCCAGCAAGCCCGTCCGCCATCGTGCACTGCGCCTCCCCGCCTCATCAGGACGACCAGCCTCCGTCCGCCGTCATGGCGCTCAAGGCTCTCTTGCCGCGCATGAGCACGAGGGCGGCCATCGCGACCTTCAAGGGTGCGTCTCATTCCATTGCAGCGGTCCTGCGGGCGGGCAGGAGAGGCTAGTCGGACGGACGGATCCGATGAGGGGAGATGAGCGAAATGGAGCTGGGCGACGCTCAGAGGGGCGCAGGGGTTCTCGGCGGACTCGAGGGCGGCTGCTCAAACCTGGAGGAGGCATTCAGTCAAGGGTGCGTTCTCACCACTCCTCTCCTCCTCTTCCAGACCACGCTAGCTGACTTTCGGTTCCTCCGCAGATCACCTTTCTCCGCACTGACCATACCTGCGTCTTGCAGCCTCGCTCGCCTACACGCTCGCCTTCGTCCTCATCTTCGTCCACTCCTTCTCGCGCCTCAACCCCTACCCCGTCACCCTCTCCGGAACGATCCTCATCTGCATCGCCGGCCAGCCCGGTCTCGCCGTCGGAGCATGCTGGGACCAGGCAGTGTTCGCCGCGCTCGGCGTCGGGCTCGGCGGCGCAGCGTTCGCTATCCTCGCGAAACTCGGTGCGTCGTCTTCCTTGCGTTCCTCCCTACGTACTCTCTCTCTCACTCCCTAGACGTCTCCTTCTCTCCTCTGCTTCGCCTGCTAACCACTTCGATGCGGCGGCAGGTGGGTCGCAAGTCGCGCAGGGCTTTGTCTTCCTCATCTTCGTCTACATCGCCGCGCTCATCAAGGCGCAGAGCATGCGCTACTTTGGCGCAAGCCTGCTGTTCATCATCCTCGCCTTCTCCGGCATTTACACAAGCATCCTCTCGGGCGGCAGATTCGTCCCCGAATACCTCGAAGCCTACCTTGAGGCCTGTACGTAATTCACTCGTTCCTCGCTTCCGATGGGACTGACCCGCTCTTGACCGCAGACTGCTGGGGCTTTGTCATCGTCCTCGTCGTCAATGCGCTCGTCTTCCCGCACACGAGCGAGAAGGAGCTTCGCGAGATCCTCGTCATCTCGCTCGAACACATCTCGACGTTCTCGCACCTCATCTCCAAGACGTACAACCTCGACCTAACGGACGACGAGCGCGTTGCGCGAGACGCGCTCAACCAGTCGATCCGTGCCGACATGGGCGTCCTGAACCAGCGGCTTGCGCAGGCCGGCCTCGAGATCAACTACTCGCGGTGGTCGATGCAGGACTACAGCCTGATGGTGTCGAAGGTCCGCGCGATGCAGCACGGCCTCATCACGTCGTACTCGTCGCTTGTCTCGATGGAGAAGTACGACCCGCGCGCGCTCGAGATCATCAAGCAGGAGCTGCAGGACACGCAGGCGAACAGGCTGTTCAGCAAGCTCCGGCGCAGTGCGTTTATGTTCACTCCACCCGCTCGTACTTACGCTGACAAACCACGCTGCAGGCGCCGACTTGAGCTTCGCCGATATCGTCGCCGAACTCGCCGTCGGCAAGGCGGTGTACCGCTCGCCCGCGCCCGGCGAACGCCACTGGGACGACTTCCGCGAGATGCCCGAGTCGCCCGACATCGAGTCTGGCCACGGCCTCGGGCGGCGCTTCTCGCTTTCCACGCCAGCAACGACTTCGAAGGAGGACGCCGACGCGCTCCAGCAGCGCATCGCGGCGCGTTTGCGCAAGGAGGTTGCGACGGCCGGGTCCACCCCGACGGTCAGCCGTCGGCCGAGCATGAGCAACATGCCCGACTCGCTCGTCAATAGCGACCTCGCCGCAGCTGCGACGGCCGCGCTCGCCTCCCACCGCCCCGCCGCGAAGAAGGAGAGCAAGGTGACCGACAAGGTCGCATTCCTGCGCAGCTGCTGGCGGGCGTTCGAGGATTCGCAGCTGTCTGGCATCGGGCGCATGCTCGCGACCGGCCTTCCCGAGGATGACGAGCTCCGCCTCCACCGCCCGGGCCCCTCGATGGCCCAGCAGTACCTGAACCCGCCGTCGCTTTAACCCGCATCAGAGCGTGACGACCGCCACCGCCACGCCGGTGCTCGCGAAGCGCGGGACGAAGGAGACGGACGGGCTCGACGCCGAGGACGAGAAGCTGCCCGAGTCGGGCGAGAGCTCGAGCGGGTCGAGCGACACGCTCAAGACGTCCGAGATGATCTGCGGGTCGGCGGTCATGCGGTCGTTCGCCTTCCTCGCGGGCATGGGTGCAGTCGGGAACGAGCTTGCGGCGCTGTGCGTACCGGACTGTTTCCTCTCCTTCTCCTCGTGCGAGACTGATACCTCTTCTCCCGCAGCTACGAGCACATCGTCCCGAAGCCGGACTCGCCTCCTCGCCGCAAGCGCTTCGGTTCCACCTCTTCGAGTCGAAGCAGACGCAGGCGAAGCCCGATGGCGCCGCGCCCAAGATGACGCTTCGCGAGGCAGTCGCCCGTCTCGCTGGCCGCGACTTTGTCCCGCCTAAGAAGAGCTTCTGGGTTCGTATCGCCGAGCTCGAGCGGCTCTTCCGCTCGCCCAACTCGATCTACGCTGCCAAGACGTGCGTGCTCGCTCCCTCTTCCCTGGTGCGCGGCTGACACGCTTCCCTTGTCGAAGCGCCGCCGCCGTCTCGGTATACGGAGTATTCATCCTCGCGCCCTCGCTCAAGGTGCGTTGCGAGCGGCCGAGCTGCCGGGCGTTGCACTGACCGATGCTCCCTCTCCGCAGGCGTTCTTCGTCGACTACGGGCTAACGTCAGGAATAATTACGATCGTAGTGGCAATGGCTCCGTCACTTGGTCAAACCCTCCTCACCTTCGTGATCCAGGTGCGTCTCCCCTCGAGTCCGCATCAGCTCGTCCGATACTTACGCCTCGCCTCGCAGATCCTCGGCACTGGCTTCGGCTCGCTCCTCGGCCTGCTCATCCTGCGCATCTTCCTCGACGTCGGCGGCTACCACTTCAACCCGTACGGCATCGTCTGCCTCCTCGCCGTTGGTGCGTCTCTGCTGCTCTCCGGGCGTTCTCGTGGGGACAGCGCTGACGCGTCCCCTTCGCAGCCTCCTTCCCGCTCTCCGCGATCATCTACTGCAAGCCTCAATTCTTCGCCGGCGCACTTCTCGCCCTCAACGGTGCAGGTGTGCTCATTGTCACCGAGTGCGTCGCCTTCTTCCTTCCACCTCTCACTCGTGCGCTAACGAACGCCCACGCCGCTCCTGCAGATGGACGTACAACGAGGTGCCCGGCTGGATCCGACCGGGCTTCGACTCGCCCGCCTTCCGCTGCGCGAAGCAGATCGTCGCGATGTGCATCGCGCTCGGCATCGCGGGCGTCTTCCAGACGCTCATTCTCCGTCAGCCGGCGCGGCAGACGCTGCGCCAGAAGCTTGCGCGCATCAGCTGGTCACTCAACGGCCACGGTGTCCTCTTCTCCTTCCTCACCGAGGCGGTGATGCCGATGGTCGACGTGCGTCCTCGCTCTCCCTTCTCCTCAAGCGAGGCTGATCTCCCTCGCCTCGCAGGACTCTACACACCACTCGTCACCGGACTGGGAGGCCGTGCAGGTCGTGCAGAAGGAGCTGATCGCGCGCGAGGTGGCCATCCAGGGCGAGATCCTTGCCCTCATGCCCATCATGAAGTGCGCTCTTGCTCACCATCTGCTGTCTCGCCCCGTACTGACCCGTGGTACGCACAGGTTCGCGAGCGTCGAGCCGACATTCGGGCAGCCGTTCAAGGCGCTCGTCATCGCCCGCATCATCCGGTCGCACCAGCTCATCCTCGACCGCATGCGCGAGGCTCGCACCGCGATCGGGGCAGAGGGCTTCTCGCCCGAGATCCGCCACAACTTCTCCGACGTCCTCCTCCCGTACCGCAAGCAGGGCAAGCGCGTCACCCGCGCGCTTTTCTACTTGTGCGTTTCGCCGCGCTCGGATCTAGCTCGCGAAGCTGACCACTCCGCGCCCGCAGCACCGCGACCTCGCTGTCGACGAAGCAGCCGCTCCCGCCCGATCTGCCGTCCATGACTGCGACAGCGCGCAATATCCAGCACGACGCGATGGTTCTCAGTCGCCGGCTCACGAAGACTGGTGCGTCTGCCCCTTTCTATCACCTGTCCGCGCTAACCCGTTCGACCGCTCGCAGAGGAGGGCCGGCAGATCCTTGCTTCGTCGGTCTACCTCCGCTACTGGCTCTTCATCGCGTCGATGGCGTCGACGGCGTACATCCTCGAGGGAATGGAGCCGGACCTGCGCGAGCTCTTCGGCGACCAGGTCGACAGCCCCTTCTTTACGGACGGCACCGTCCCCGCGTCGTTCTAGCGGCGAGAGCTGTAACATGCGGATGTGTTCATCGTTCTCAGGGCGAGCCTGCAAGCCTATGCAGCCTTCTCCGTCGTCGTCTCCTCCGCGTCCGCCTTCGTCTCAGCGACAGGCGCGTCCACCTCCATCGCGCCCGCCGACGCCTCCTCCTCCTGCTTGAGGCGAGCCTCCATCTCCTGCGTGAGGAACTTCTGGTTGGCAGCGCTCGTGCGGGACTTGAGCACCTCGCGCAGCGCCATCGTCGCGTCTGTGAGGGCCAGCTGTGTTAGCCGAGCGCCCGTACGGCCAGGAGAGGAAGCACGCACAGGTCGACGAGCCGAGCGTCAACTCGACCTGGAGCGCGAGGGTCTCGCCGTCCTTGAGCGGGCCGTCCTCCTCGCGGTACTCGCGCGCGTTGGGCTTCGAGCGCCCGAGGAGCGCGTCCTCGTCCGACTGCGCGAGGTCCTCGTTCGGCGAGGTCGAGACGAGCAGGCGGTACGAGACGTCCTGCGGGAGATGCACGACCTTGCGGTAGGTGCCGCCCTACGCGTGCTCGAGCCCGTCAGCGGCGTTGCGTGCGGGAGAAGGAGGAAAGACGCACGAGCGAGTACTCCTTCTGCTTGCGCCACATGTTGTCCGGGTCGATCCCGTCCTCGCGGATCACGCGCTTGTACACCTCGCCGAGCTCGCCCGCGGGGTACGACACCGCGAAGCCTGGCATCGGGAGCACGACGTCGTAGATCGAGTGCTTGCCCGCCGCGATGCCGGCGGCGGTGAGCGCGCGGACCTTGCGGACCTTGGACGTTGCGATGAAGTGCGCGAGCTGCGGGTTCGCGGCGGCGGCCGGGACGGCAGGCGCGTCGGAAGCGTCCTCGGCGGGCGCGTCGCCCTCCGCCGCGGCGACGTCCTCCTCAACCGCTGCGGGCTCATCCTCTGCGTCCTCTCCGTCGGCGTAGACAAGGTCGCCCTCGACGGGGCTCTTCGCGCCGAAGAGCTTGACGCGCTCGCTGACGACGCGGTTCCAGATGTAGGACTGCCACGCGTGCACGTACATGAGGCGGAGGTTCTTCGGGATCTGCGGGCGAGAGGCGGGTCAGCGGTGCATGCGGAAGACGGAAAGTCGACGCACGTTCGAGATGGCGCCGAGATGGTTCGACGCGTCTCCGCGCTGGTACGCCTCGAGCACTGTGTTGAGGTGGATGTCAGTGGAGGATGAAAAGGAGTGAAGCGAGGACGCACAGCTCCGCTCGGCAACGGCCCTCCTCGGCATCGCGCGGACCGCCTCGCCCACCTTGCCCTGCTTCCACAGCTGGCGGGCAAGGAGCATGTCCTGCTGCTCGCCATCGCGCTCCGACATGATGAGCTCGGCTGCGAGCGCCCACTCGCCGCGCAGAAGCGCGAGGCCGACGGCGTGGGTCGGGACGGGCGCGGTGCCGAAGCGCTGCATGCCGTAGTAGTTGATGAAGCCGTACTTGCGGATCGAGTCGATCGAGGCGTGCAGGGTCGCAATGGAGGGGGTCTTGACGTCGCTGCGGGTGAGGGGTAGTGAGCAACCACCTCGACTAGCTCAAGAGTAAGGAACGGGAGCGCACCGGAGAGTGATGATAAACCTGTTACCCTTGAGCTGGCCGAGCTCGAGCGGGCTGTCGCCATACCCGACATCGCCAATGCGGATGTTGCGGTCGATCCACCCGCCGCCACCGCCGCGCATGCCTCCGCGCCCGCCGCGGCCGCCCCTCCCGCCGCGCCCGCCGCCACCGCCGCCCGTGCGCGCCGCGCGCCAGACATCGTCGGCGGTCTGCATGCGCCCCGAGCGCTTGAGGCTCACGCGCTGGACAGTGACGGCGCGCTTGTCCTTTGTGCCGGCCATGCCCAGGTCGCGCGTCGAAGTGAGGTTGAAGTACCGGCTGAGCGTCGACAGCGCATCGTGCGACTCCTTGTTCGCCTTGAGGAGCGTGAAGTGGATGTACGGCGGTAGGGTCGAGAGGTCCGGGCGCTCGGCTGTGGGCGAAAGCGGACGGTCAGAAGTGGCTCAACCGATTGCGAGGCAAGGGAGCAAGCGTGGCCGGTGCTGAAGCAGAGTGGAACTCACTGCGCTCCCTGCGCTGGCCAGCCTCGCCCTTCGCGCCCTTCTGCCTCTTGTCGCGCGCGCCCGCACCCGCCTTGACCCAAGCAACCTCGATCGACGGCTCGCCGCCCTCGTTCTCCTTATGCGCCGAGATGAGCTTCGACGAGAACGCCTCGCGAAGCGTCTTGTGGAAGGTGCCGCGGAGCGCCTTGTCCGGGATGGGCTACGGATGCGAGTCGTGTCAGGACAGCACGCAGCGAGGCGGATGCGAACATGATACTAACATCGGTGACGAACACGCGCTTGTCGCTCGCGCCGCCAGGACCTGCCTCGACGAACGCCTTGAACTCGTCAAGCTTCGCCTGCGACGCCTCGAACAGAGGCGCAACAGCAGCGGCGGCAGCATCGGACCACAGCGAGGTAGGCTGCGTGGTCATCGGTCAGCTCTAACGATAGACAACGGGAGGGGGAGCGGGACTGACCTCCTCGACGACCGGCTTCGCCTTCTCGACCGGCGCGGGCGCAACTGCGGCCTCGCCTCCGGCGTCCTTCGACTCCGACGCAGCTACAGAAGCATCGGCAGCAGCAGCCGGAGCCGCAGCGCCGTCCTTCGCGCCGACGTCCTTGCCCTCCTTGTTCTGGTCGCGCTTCCTGCCCGGCCCGTCGATGTCCTTGAGGCGGACGACCTCGCCGTCGAGCCCGACCTCGTAGACAAGGAAGTCGGTGAAGCTGCGCGCGCGGCAAGAGTTAGCTGTGCACCCTTGCTCCTCCTCATCAGCGGAGGGGACTCGCCGGTGCTTGATGATCCCGGAGAAGGGCTCGACCTCGGGTGCGATGAACTCGGTCACGCCGACCTCCTCCTCGGTGGCAGCACGCTTGCCCAGCGACCCGGCGAGGACGCCAAAGAGCCCCGGTGCGCTCGGCTGGAAGAACGACGAGATGAGGGCGCTCTTGTCCTGCGCGGCGGGCGGAGCAGCGGCGGGCTGCAGGCGCTGCGCCGTCGTCGAGGCGGATGCGTTTGGCGGCGGGCTGGTCTGCTTCGGACGACATGGCTGGTGTTGAGCGACTCTCCCCTCGCGCGACTTTCTGGCGGTGAGCTCGCTGCTCTCGAGGGGAGGCGCGACGGCGGCCGAGTGGGAGGCGTCGGCTCACCCGCTCCCAGCTCTCGCTGCTCTCCCTCGCCCCTTTCGCTTGTTCTGACCCGCGCAACATGGCCAAGACTGTGCTCGTGACCGGCACGTTCCTCCGCTCCGCCTCCTTCCTTCCCTCGTCCCGCTGACCTTCTCCGCGATAACGCCATACTACAGGCGCTTCCGGCTTCGTCGCCTCCTACGTGCGTTGCGGGGCGCGTTCGACCGGAGGAGACGCGCGAAAAGCTAATCCTCCGACCGCAGGTCATCGACGCTTTCCTGAACGCGGGCTGGAATGTCAAGGGAACCGTTCGTTCGACCGCCAAGGCAGAACACCTCCGCTCCCGCTACCCCGATCACGCCGACAAGCTCGAACTCGTCGAAGTGCCCGATCTTGTCACCGGCGAGGGCTTGGAGGAGGCGGTCAAGGGCGTCGACGCGATTGCCCACACTGCGAGTGCGTCTACATCGTTTCTACGCTCCAAGCGCGACCCTAGCTGACTCTACAGCGCACTGCAGGCCCTTACACCTTCACGTTCACCGACCCGATCAAGGACCTCATTGACCCGGCGGTAAGGGCACGCTCTCCGTCCTGAAGGCTGCGAAGGTCCGCCTCCGTCCTTCCCGTTCTTGCCGGACGCAGCTGACTTCCTTGCGAGACTAGGCCGCGGGCATCAAGCACGTCGTCATCACGTCGTCGTTCGCGGCTGTTACCAGCCTCGCTCAGGGCGGACCGGTGCGTCTCCTCCTCGGGACCTTCCCAACCGCAAACTCGACCCGCTTCGTCCGTACTGACTGCCAATGCGTGCACAGTGGCGCGACTACACCTACACGTCGGCCGACTGGAACCCTTCGACGATCGACGACGTGCACGACCTGCCCCCTCCCGGAGTCTACTCCCTGTCAAAGAAGCTCGCCGAGGAGGCCGCGCACAAGTACGCCGCGGAGAACGGCCTTGTCCTGAGCTCAGTGAACCCGCCGATGATTTACGGGCCGCCGCTCCAGAAGATCGCGAACCGCGACGAGGTCAACACCTCGAGCGCGGCGATCTACGCGCTCATCCATGGCGACGAGGGCCGCGAGGTGCCCTGGAACCGCCTGCCGCTGTTTGCGCACGTCGCGGACGTCGCGCTCGCGCATGTGCGCGCACTCGAGGCAGAGGACGAGAAGGTCGCGGGCAAGCGGGTGCGTCCCCTGGCTTCATTGCCACGTCTCGCGGACTGATCGGTTCTCGCACGCAGTTCCTCATCTGCGGCGGTTCGTTCACCTGGGAGGACGTGCGTTATCGCTTCCTCCATCCGAATTCTCCGTGCCTCCCGCTCACGCGCATTGCCCCGCTCGCAGGCCACGTCCCTCCTCGCCTCCAAGCGCCCCGATCTGCGCCCGCGCCTGCCCAAGCTCCCACCCTCGCCCGATACAAGGACGCGGGCAAGCCGATCGCCGTGCTCGACACGACCGAGGCGAGGAGACCCTCGGAATCAAGGAGTTCAAGGGCTGGGAGGAGACGCTCCTCGCGACGATTGACGCGCTCGTAGAGATCGAGAAGCGGTTTGCGTAGACGGTAGAGACGTATACGGTAGACGAGTCGTTATCTGGGCCAACATGGCAGTTTCTCCTATTTGAGCGCGGTGAGAGGAGCCTGTCTGTCAGTACAGCCAGCGCCACCGAGTTCGGAAGTCTCTCGTCGCTTTGCCTCGCCGCACTGCGTACCCGGCATGGTGGCTAGGGCACGGTATCCTCCGCCTCCTCTCGCCACCCTACCCAGACTACGAACCCCCCGTGCGCGATCCTCCCCGCCCGTTCCCTCTCCTCTCCCTCCCACCCCACCCTGGCGCACCGCCACCCCTCCTTCGCCCCCAGCTCCACCCATGCACGGAGGAACGCCTCGAGCGGCTCCTCGTCCCTCAGCTCGCACGCAACGAGAACGACCGTCCGCGGGCCGGCGTGCCGGAGGAGAGTCTTTGCGAGGGGGAGGGAGAGGGGGTTGTAGACGCAGTCACAGGCGAGGATCACGTCTGGCGGGGCTTGGAGCGCGGCCGTGGCCGGGATGGGGGATGTGGAGGCGTAGAGCGACCCGGGATGCTTGTCCCACGAGGCGGCTTCAGCGAGCCAGTCCAGCTCGACCACCTCAACCTGCGGTCTCTGCACCTCCGCGTCCGAACCCTTAACCCCCGCCGCCTTCCCCGCCGGCGGAGGAGGCGCCGTCCCCACAGGCGGGAGCAGCCCGTTCGCGCGCAGGTTCCGCAGCACGAGTGGGAGGTTCTCGAGCTGGTCGCTGAAGACCCACCTCCCTTCGTCGGCCCAGATGGACCGCAGCGCGAGGCCGAGGAAGCCGGTACCGCTGCCTAGCTCGAGGATGGTCGAGGTGAGGAGGGAGGGAAGCAACGGGGCGGGGAGGCGGAGGGGAAGTGATGTGCGACTGGAGGAGGTAGTGTGCGAGGTGGAGACTGCGGAGAGCGAGTCGTTACAGTCAGCGCGGTGTTCTCTCGCGACGAGAGGGCGGAGAACGAGTTGAGGAGGGGAAACGAGCGCACCTCGTGCGCCACAGCACCGATCCTGCGCGCAGATCCTCGTCAGCGCCTTCGTAGATGACATAGAAGTAGGCAGACGCACCGGTATCCCCCTTCCGATGCCGCAGCGCATCCAGAGCCTGGTGCACCTCGACCTCGACGACGACCTCGTCCTTCTCCTTCCACTTCTCCTTCTTCGCCTTTGCCCTCCTGCCCTTCACCTTTTCCGCGGCAGCGTCCTCCCGTCCTCCCAGCCCAGGATTCGCGATAGTGAGCGAGACGGGGAGGACCCCCTCTCGGCCAGAGAGGTACCCCAGGGCGCTATCCGCGTCGTGCGCGCCGCTAGCGCCGTCACCGGCGCTGGAGGAGGCGAGCTGGAGCCTCCGCGTGTAAAGGACGAAGATCTGCGCGTGGGAGTGGGCGAGGTCAGCGAGCCGGAGGGGGCGGTGCGGTTGAGCGAAGATGGGGGCGCACCTCCTCGTCCACGTCCACGACGAGCGTGGAGGGAGGGAGTGAGAGCGATGCTGGTGTGCGGATCATCGCGGGCGAGTCGGGCGAGAAGCGAGTGGGAGCATGTTGCGGACGGGGGAGAGAGGCAAGGCTCGCGAGAGGACGATAAGGAGGAGACGAAGCGCGCAGGGTAGGGTACATCCGGGTCTTTTATTCGTAATTCACAGTCTCTTGGAGAGGGCGATTCAACCTACGCAGGGAAGTAGCGGGTGAAGGGGGAGGGGCGGAGAAGACGAAACGAGGGGAGGGCGAGGTGTAACGGCGACGGGCGGCACGATGGGAGGACGACGGACTGCAGGGGGATGCGGAGGGACGACACGGCGGTGCGGAAAGGCAAAGGAGGTGGCGAGAGCGCACGCGCGCTCATGCGTCGGTCATGACGACCTCCTCGCTGACGGCCTGCGTCTCGCCGCTCGCAACCTGCCTCGCCTTCTCGGCCGCCTTCTCCGCAAAGAACCGCACGTCGGCGTCCGGGTCGCCGAGGAGGTGCTCGATCGACGGCAGGAGCGACTCCTTGACGAGCTCGGCGCCGCCCTGCTGCCCCTCGAGCGCCGCAGAGAGCACCTCGAACGCCTTGGCCACGTTGAAGCGGATGTTGGGGATCCGGTCCGTCGCGAGCGTCTCGACCGTCGGGAGGATCGAGCTGCGGATCGAGTCGACGTCGAGCGCGGGCGCCATGGTCTGCGGACGAGGGGCGAGTGAGTTTGGGTCGTACAGAAGCGAAGGGAGCGGGGCGCACGGTGATCGCAAAACGGTGGTCATGCGGAAGAGGTAGTTGACGTTCTGGCCCATCTCGGTGACCTTGGGGATGATGGTCTCCTTGGCCCACTCGACGCCAAACACCTCGGTGAGCTTGCGGAGGTTGATCGTCGCCGCCTCGCGGATCGAGAAGACGGGGTCGCCGAGCCAGCCCATGCAGAGGTTGGCGAGCTGGTCGTCGAAGAACTCGACGCCGAGCTGCTTGGCGAGGAGCGGGATGTACTCGATGATCGCTTGCCGCACGCGCCACTGTTTGTCCTCGGCGAGCTCGACGATGGCGGGGAGCGCCTTCGAGAGGAGCTCGATCCCGATCACCGTGTTGACGACCTCGAGCTTCGAGATGATGTTGAGGCGGACTTCGGGGAACTCGTCCTTGAGGAGCTGGAGGAAGAGGGGGAGGAGGTGCTCGATCGTCGCGTCCTTGCCGAGCTGCGGCGCGAGGCCAGAGATCTGGCTGCCGAGCGCCGCGCGGACGTGCTGGGACTGGTCGGTCGAGAGGTCGCGGATGCAGGGGAGGAGCGGGCAAGGATGGTGTCGCGGTCGATGAGCTCGGCAAAGCCTGCGGTGAGTATCTTGGTTAGCCAGATCGGAAAGAGCCCGGGAAGGACGGGGACGCACCCGGAATCTGGCCCGCCGCCGCCGTCCTGACCTCGGCCTCGTTGTCCTTGAGAAGGGCAACAAACGCCGATACGAGCTCGTCGCGACGATGTCCTGGCCGGCCGCCTTGGCGAGCTGGACAAAGTGGTCCGCGACCATGTACCGCACCCGCCAGCTCCGGTCGGTGACGAGGCTCTTCATCGTCTGGCCGAGGAGGCTCTTGCACTCGTCCTCGGAGAGCTGCTCGGCGATGGCAATCATGGCGTCGACGGTGAGGAGGCGGACCGAGTCCTGGTCGTCGGACGACAGCTTGCGGAACGCGGGGAGGAGGTCCTGGATGAGCTGGTCGTGCGGGAGCTTCTTTGCGAAGCCGCCGAGCTCCTTGGCCGACGCTCGCCGGGTCATGGGCGTGTCATCGTCGCAGAGCTTGGCGAACATCTTGATGAGCTCGTCCTGAACGCCCTCGGTCGCCTTGGGGTACGCGGCGGCGTACATGGCGGTCGCCGAGGTGCGCGAGGTGAACCACTCGCCCGTCGAGAGGCGGCGGAGGAGCGGGACAAAGTACTCGTCGACCTGCTCCTGCGAGAGGAGGCCGCAGACGCCGTTGGCCGACTGGGCGGCCTTGTCGCGGACGAGGGTCTCCTCGACGCCGGCGAGGTGCTCGAGGAGGGGGAGGATGGTGTGGGCGTGCTCGGGCCCTCCGACGTACTCGACGAAGGGGGCGCCGAGCTCGTCGGCGAGGGCGAGGAGGATCTCGTCGTCGTCGTCGAGCGATTCCTGGAGGAAGGGGAGGAGCTCTGCACGGGTGCGTTCGGGGCCGAGGGCGATGCAGATGGTCGAGATGCGGTGGACCGCGTTGAGGCGGAGGGTTACGTCCTCTGCCCTGAGCTCGTCGACTGTGGGAGGGATGCGAGCGTCAGGTGGGAGGAGAGCGGGCACGCGGGAGCGGGGCGGGTGCGCACCGAGGACGGCGATGGGGTGGAGGGGATCCGCCTGCCAGTTGGACATGGTGGGCGGTGCTGGCTTGGCGGCCTGGGCGGGAGGTGCGCGGGTTGCGGGCGCGAGTGATGAGGACGAGGGGGAGGTGGCAGGCGGGGTCGGGGTCGCGCGGGGGAGCGCTGGTTGGGCCTGGGGTGAGTGCTGAGCTGGCGAGTGTACTTCGAGTGAGCCCGTGGACTGGTCTGCGCGGGTCTCGAGCGAGGAGCGGAGCAGCGCCGCCGCCTCGCTCTCCTCTGCGACGACGCCCTCCGCGCCCAACACCCTCCGCCCCACTGCCCCAGGGAGAGCTGCAAGTATCTGCAAGAGTACTCTGACACACTCGTAGGATTTCTACAGCTTGCTCTCGAAAGAACCGAAGAGGTCGCGAGCACCGCTCTTGTGCGGCCGCGGGCGAAGGTGCTCGCCCTCCAACTCGCCCACTCTCCGCGACGATGAGCGCCGCACGAGGACCCGTCGCACGCGCAGCGTCTGCCTGCACCCACGCCGCCCGCGCAACCCCGCGCCGCGCCGTGCACTCGTCCGCATCTCCCTCCTCGCCGTCGACCTCCGCACCCGCGCCGAGCGCCTCGTCCTCCAAGCAGCGCGCTCAGGATGACGCGTACCAGGCAATGCTCAACAAGGTTCAGCAGCGCAGGGCAGAACGCCACACCGGTCAGCTTCCCTCCCCTCCCGCTTCCCCGTGCTTTTTCCCTCCGCACCGCCTCGCACCTCTCGCCGTAAGTGCTGCCCCTGAGGAAGACGACTGACCCGGCCGTGTGCCCGCAGCCGACGTGTTCAACCAGCTCGGCTCGACGCAGAACCGCGACACGACCTTCCAGCCGCACCACACGCTGCACCGCCCGCCCGCCCCTCCCGCCGTCACCACCTCGCACCTCGTCGCCGCGGGAGCGCACCTCGGCCACTCGCCCGCCAACACGCACCGCGCCGCCCTCCCGCTCGTGTACGGCACCCGGACCGGCGTCTCGTACATCGACCTGCGGCAGACGCTCCCCGCCCTCAGGCGTGCCGCCCAGGTCGTCAAGGGCGTCGTCGAGCGCGACGGCAAGGTCCTCTTTGTCGGAAGCCTCAAGGGCTCCGAGCGCGCCGTGTGGGAGAACGCCAAGCGCCTCGGCGACAACGGCTACGGCGTCACAAAGTGGCTCCCCGGCACCATCTCGAACGCGCGCGAGGTCTTTGGCTGGTGCGAGATCCCGCAGCCGGACAAGGGTCGCAACGCGGACGACGAGCGCGGCGCAGGGGCGGGCGGCCGCCCGACTCCGCTCGCGTTCAAGCCCGACCTGCTCGTCCTCCTCTCGCCGACGCTGAACCGGCACGCGCTCCGCGAGGCGACCGCCAACGAGATCCCAACGATCGGCATCATCGACACGGACCTTGACCCGCGGAGCGTCACGTACGCCATCCCCGCCAACGACGACAGCCCGCGCGCGGTCGAGCTCATCGCCGGCGTGCTCGGCATGGCGGGCAAGGACGGCCTTAAGGCTAAGCAGGAGAGGTGCGCTCGTACTGTCCGTCTTCTCTGTGTGCATGCACTGACTCGCGCGCACCCGCAGGCTCCAGCGGGAAGCGGCGATCCTGGCACGGCGAGCGCGCTCGGAGCGCACGCGCGACTTCCGCGAGTTCTAGACTGGGGAGGTGGTCGCAACGCTGTTCTACCGAATCCTCTCTGAGAGCGTCCGCGCTGGTGTGGGGCGGTAGCTGTGCGCGGCCGGAAGCCGGGCTACGATCACTCTCTCTCGCTGGAAGCGAAGGTCCGACATCGCCCAGTCTTACAGGTCCTCCCCGCGCCGATCGCTCCCTACAGCACCAGCTCCCCGCGCCTGTTGACCCCGAAGCGGACAAGCTCGACGCGGTCATGCGCCTCGCGCTGCTCATACGGCGGCGGGCGCGGGTCATCCCCCTCGCCCTCTCCCTCGCCCACAGGCCCTGCGCGTTCCTCCCCGCCCGCGCTCGCGCTCGAAGCGGCGCTCCCGCCCCCGCCCCCGCCCCCACCGGCAGAGGACGAGGCCGACGACCCCCTCGCGTGCGCGCCCTCCGCAGGCGGCGGCGCGTCGTACGCCCCTCAGCGCTGGAAGCGCGCGAGCGGGGCACCGTCGGCGACGCAGGCGGCGGCGGGAGCGCGCCGGTGAAGTACGGCGGCGGGAGCCCGCGCTCGCCCGTCCCCGGGCTGGCAAGCGGCGAGAGCGGCGGCCGCCCCGCGAGAGGTAGTCCCCCGCCGCTCGCCCGGGCGGGGAGAGTGGCGGCGGCGGCGAGCCCGGGTGGTGCTGAGGGTGTTCGGGCGGTGTGGACGGCACGGGGAGCGGCGCAAAGTCGATGTGTGGAGGGGGTGTCGCCGGCTGGAGGTCGTCGCTCCTCCTCTCTGCGTGCTCGCCCGCGGGCGTGTGCGCGTCGAAGGACGGCGGCGGTGCGGGCTCGCCTGCGGACGCAGGCGCGCTTGACCGGTACGAAGCAAAGTCATCGGGCGGGGGCGTCTCGCCCTCGTCCTCACCGAGGTCGAGCTCCCCCTCGTCGATAACCCCGCCCCTCGCCGCCGCGAGCGCGAGCCCCGCCACGCTCGACGGTTCGCCGACGCTCGGGGGGCTGACATCCTCGTCGATGGCGGGCGGCGGCGCGCGCGTCGATAGCGTCGCGGGGAGGGACAGCTCCTCGTAGCCGTCGTACTCCTCCTCGTCGCCGTCCGTCGGGTACACCGCCGCGTAGGGGACGTTATCGAACGCGAGCGCGAGCCCCCCGGACGAGGAAGAAGGCCCGGAAAGCGCCCAGGCGGAAGTGCTCGACCCCGAAGCCCCTGGAACGGGGACGGGCTCGCCCGAGTCGTGCTCCGAGTGCTCGACGTACGTAGGGACGGGCGCGTCCTGCTGCGCGCTCCAGGGCTCGGCAGGCGGCGGGAGCGCGGCGTAGGTGTGCTCGCGGTCGACCTCCTTCTGCTTGTCAGTCCGCGCGGTGGGCGTGTCGGGGAGGATGAAGACGTCGTGCGAGAGGACGGCGTCGGGGCAGGGCAAGCCAGCGTGCGAGGACGGCGAGACGTTAACGAGGCCAATGATGACATTGACGGCGAAGGAGACGGTATGCAGGATAGTGGACTGGGGGTGGAAGGGAGTCAGTCGAGCGCGTAGGGGGAGGCAAGCGGAGCGCGACGCACCTGTGTGATCGACTCGCACGACGGCTCGGTCGGAGGGTGCAGCACAAGGCGGATGATGATCGGGCGCGAGGGCGAGAAACGCGCCGACTTGCCGGAGTGCGCGAGCACTGTCCTGTGCACCTGCGGCTCGGCGGGCTCGACGACGCCCTGCTCAAGCTCGTCTCGTCCGTCGGCGCTCGAAGGCGCCGAGTGCGAGACGCCGACGACCTGGATGGTGCGGACGAACTCAGCGCTGACAGTGCGGAGGCGCAGACCCTCGCCGACCGCCTTGGCATTGGGGACCTCGATGCGGGTCACGAGCTCGATGGGCTCGCTGCGCCTGAAGACAGTGCGGGGCAGGCGGACGCTGAACGCGATGGGCGATGTCGTCGCGACGGTGCGCGGGGTAGTCGACGGAGGGACGCCTCCGAGGGACGCAACGGTGCTGCCGGCGAGGAGCGAGCCGGGCGGGGTGGCGCGGACAAGGTGGACGGGCGCGCATCGGACAAGAGGGAGGGCGTCAGAATCGGCGGAGTAGAGGGTGGCGGTCAGGGTGTAGGCGAGCGAGGACGACGGGGTGGTGTGGATGCAGACGGGGAGGTCGGGGGTGAGTTCGAGCTTGAACGATGTCGAGCTCGGCGGGAAAGAGGCGTAGCTCGTCCCAGCCGACGAGCTACCCGCTGCGCCCTCGCCCCAGAGGACGGCGCGCTGCTCGAAGAGGTCGATCGGTGCGTCCTCGGGGTTCAAGTTGGCGCGCTCGACGCCGTTGAAGCAGACCTCGAGGCGGGTGAAGGCGGGGCGGGGCTGGTCGTCTGGGCCGGCGTACTTGACCTGGACCTCGCCCGCGACGAACGCTGGTCCATGGCCGAGGTACCCGAGCTGGAACGAGGTCGCGTCTGTCGGCGGGGCGAGGTTGACGAGGACGGCGGGTGCGCCCGACACGGCGGACGAGTACTGCGGCGGGTTCAAGTCGTTCATGGCGACGTCTGGTGGTGCTCGCAGCCCTCCTCGTGGCGTCGATGGGGCAGGGCGGGGAGGGGTTGATGAGGTGAGGCGGTGCTGCGGCGTCTCCAGCGATGTGTCAACCTCGGGCGGATCCGGCGAGATGCTCTGCGGGTGTGTAGCGGCAAGGTGATGCACTAGAAGTCTGCGCTTCTCCCCAGGAGCAAGAGGGCGGAGTGGGACGAGAGGGAGCGTCGACCCGAGGGGGGATCCGCCCCTTGTCCCGCCAACGCGCGCTGCCCTCGCTCGGCGCGGATCTCCTGGGCACTGCCGCACTCTGCCGACAAGCTCAGCGACCCTCGAACCAGCCGGAACCCGCCCGCGGCGATTGCTGCCTCCCGCTTCCTCTTCATCGCCCGCGCGCATCCCCCGGCGCACGTGCAGCTGCCCACACGCCGCGCATGAGCGCCACCGTCGACTGGGCAGATCCAGTCGTATCGTCCTTCGTCGCGTCCCTCCTCGAAATCTCGCCCGATGCCACCGCCTCGGCCCTCCTCCCCTCCCTCACCGCGTCCGTCCCCCCTCCCGCGCTCTGCACCTATTTCGGGACTGACCCCCGCCCACCCGCCCCCCCTGCAGCGCCGTCCAGTCGATGGTAGCGCAGAACACAGAGACCACCCGCGACGGCATGGAAGACCCCCTCCTCGGTGCGCCGACTGGCCCGTCCTCCCTTTCGCCCAGGCTCACACTCGCTCCCGCAGCCGCCCTGCCCGACTTTACCTACGCCATGCCCGTGCAGGTCATCATCCTCGGGGTGACGGTCACCCTTCTCAGCATGCTCCTCGTCCACCTCCTCTTCACCATCCGGTACCACGCCCCCCTCAACAAGGTCAACTACGCCCTCCAGACCTCGGCGACAGGGCTCTCGCTCGCCAACGTCGCCGCCCAGCTCCACATCGTCATGGACAGCCTGTACGGCACCGGGCGCACCTGGCCGTTCATGTTCGACTACAGTCCGTTCCCACGCCCCCTCCACGCCCCCTCGACGGGCAACTGACCCTTTACGCTCCGTCGCAGTCGAGGTCTCGTTCCCGAAGAAGACCTGGTCCCGCGGCGAGCGCGCGGCGTGGCTCCTCCTGCAGGGGCTTAACGCGCTCGCCACGCACTCGACGCACATCCAGTTCCTCACCATGCTCTTCCCCTCGGCGCTAGAGGCGCGCCTCATTCTCGGCCTCCTCGGACCCCTCGCGCTCGCCACCGCCGGGCTCTACTTCACGGCGCTCGCGCCCTCGGCGGCGGTCAACGACCTCGGCGACGCGATCCGCAACACGGCCAACTCGTCACTCACCCTCCTCTACACGATGGCGCTCTTCATCTGGGGCCTGACGCTGAACCGCTCTCGCGCGTGGCGCGCCGAGGGCGGTACCGCGAGCTTTGGCGTCCTCGCGCTCGTGCTCGGCGTCCTCGGGACCGCGGTCAACTTTGTCGAGATCAAGGAGGAGCGCATGCGCTGGCTCCCCGGCGTCGTCACCTGCATCCTCCTGTGGCAGAGCTGGGTCGGCTTCTGGTGGTGGGTCGGCGCGGGGATGTGGACCGGCGAGGCCGAGGACGTCGAGCGCCGCAGGGACAAGCAGCGCCGGAAGGAGGAGCGCCGCAAGCGCAAGCGCGAGGCCGCTCGCACAGCAGCAGCAGCAACAGGAGGAGGACGGCGCGGCCGGCGCGGGCGAGACGACCGGTGCGAGGAGCACGGTCAGCAGCCTCCGCCGCCGGTTCGGGCGCACCGAGACGCTCCGCACCGAGACGCTCCGCACCGAGGAGGCGATCGAGCTGCAGGACCTCGGCAGCGGCAGCGGCGGCGCTGACGAGGACGCTGCGACCAACCCGGCGCCAGCCGGCGAGGGCGACGCCACACCGACCGCAGTACGCCCTAGCCCCGACGGTGGCGGCGGCGGGACGAACCGGAGCGACTCGAACTCGTCGACGGTGTCGTCCTCGCGGCCGTCGTCGCACCACTTCTACACCCCGCTCGTGAACCTCTTCGGGCCGTTCCTGACGCGCCTCCGCCTGGCGCATGACGCCGCCGCCGTTGCACAGGCGGCGAAGCCGCCCGGTTTGCCGGAGGACGTCAGGCGCGGGTGGGGCATCCGCGCGCTGATGATGCGCGGGAAGAAGGAGCGTGGGGAGCGCCGGCAGGCTGCGCGGGGGAGGGTGCGCGACGGCGCCGAGATGGACGCGGCGGAGCGGAGGGCCGCGTTCGAGCTTGAGGGAGGGGCGCGGCTCGACGAAGGGGCGAGGGCGCGCCGAGGGGAGGGAGAGGGGGGAGACGAGTGGGAGGACGATGGGTCGACCTCGTCCGAGGCGGAGGACGACAGCGAGATCACCTCGAGCGCGACACCGTCTCGCGTGCGGCAGCGCGCGCACGCCTACCCGCCGCCGAGACCTGCCGCAGAGGCCGCAGGCGCCGCGCCGCCGCCGCGCGAGACGGGCGACGAGCCCGAGGGGAACTGGGCGGGGCGCGGCATGGACGGCCAGCAGGGCTGGTGGTGGCGCGGGCTCGTCGGGCGGTGGCGCTTGAGGGACGTCTCGCAGTGGTAGTTCCCCCTTCCGTGCTTGTGTGGCTGTACAGTTCTGACGTGTTGTTGCCATGCCCTATCATCTCTCCTCCGGAACGAGCCCGCGGGAAAATAGCAAAGAGCAGCGTTGCAGCCCCTCTTTTCCTCCGCCTCCCGCATTATCGGCATCCTCCTTACTGCCCCGCGCCAAACAGCCGCTCGACATCCTCCCTGCTCTCGACCTTGACCGCCCTCGGGCTCTCGACGCCCGCCTCGCCCGCATGCCGCGCCTCGTACGCCGCAAGCGCGGCACCCATGTCGTCCTGCGCGTCTGCGCCCGTGCTCTTGAGCAAGCCGAGCGGGGTCCCCGCGGGGGAGGTCGCGCGACCGAGCGAGCGCCGCAGCGCCGCGGCGGCCTCCTCGCTCGCAGAGCTGCGCAGCGCAGAGGTGGGCGTCTGCGGCGTCGGCGGCGAGGGGGACGCGAGCGCCGAGGCGCGGAAGGGCGAGGCGTTCGCGCCGCTGCGGAGGCGCGAGCCGCCGTGGGAGGGCGACGCAAGCGGCCCGGGCTTGAACGGCGAGGGGGACGCGCGCGTCTTGGGCGAGGAGCGGACGGGCGTCCCGAAGTTGCTCGAGGCGGCGCGGAGGGGCGTGGGCCGCTTGGGGCTGGAAGAGGGGAGCGGGCCGACGGTAGTCGAGGGCGGGAGGGAGGAGAGCTTGTTGAGCGTGCGGAACGAGTCGATGATGTTGTAGCAGAGGAGAAGGAGGAGGAGTGTCTCTGCGGGTGCGGATCTGTCGGTTGGCTCACTTGTCTGAACGAGGAAACAAGCGCACCGCAGACGTGCAGAGGCGTGTCGAGCTGCGGGGCTGCCGCAACGAGGTGACCGGCAGCGAACCTGCAGGCAATCATGTGAGCGGGGAGCCTCAGCGAGAGACGGAAGCACGCACCTGTACATCGTAGTCCGGCTCGAGACCCACCACGCAACGAGGAGCACCGCGTTGACCCGCAAGCGACGCGCCGCTTCGCCTCGCCCGAGCGGCATGACCTCGAGCTTCTTCTTCGCGCTCTGAACGGCCTCGCCGGCGTGACTCAGCTGGTCCTGCACCGCGTGCACAGCGCTGGACGACTTGGCGAGCGCGGCTTGAACGGGGAGGTGCGGAAGGTGGAGCTTCGAGCTCGACTGGGGGGTGCCTTGCTGCTGGACCTGGCCTTGCTGCTGTTGCTGCTGGACCTGCCCATTATGCCTCGGGGGGGTTGCAACTGCGCCGCCGCCGAGCCCGTACCCACCGCTGCTGTTGGCGGTAGCGGTGCGGAGGAGGGACGGCGAGTGCGAACGGGGCGGAGTCGCAAAGCCCTGGATGCGGCTCGCGGGGGCGGACGAGTATTGGTTCGAGTAGGCGCTGGTGGTGCTTTGGTGGGCGGGCGAGAAGCGGACGGCCTTGATCGCGGAGGAGGGGGGGAGGGTCGAGGTGGTCGACCGGATGGGGACGTTCTGCGGGTTGAACGAGAGGGGCTGGACGACGACGGTGCCCTGTCCGGCCGAGGGTGCGATACTCTGTGCGAGCTGCGCCTTTGCGAGGAGCGTCGACGCGGACAAAGGCGAGCTCCTGCGGTCGAGGGGCGACGGGGTGTGGAGCACCGAGGTGGACGCGCCAAACGAGCGGTCCATCGTGGCAGTTCTTCGTGAGGAGCTGTCGGGTGCGGGCTGGCCTGCGAGTCGAGGCGAGGGGCGGGGCTGCGGGGTGACGGAGCGAGGAAAGAAGGGGGAGGCGGAGGGCGGATCGGGGAGGCGCACGGCCTCGCGGGGTGCGGTCGCGTGTCGAGTGTTGCGAAAGCGAGCTGTTGAAGCTGCTGGACGCGTTCAAGCTGGACCCGAGGTGGGAAAGGCGCGAGACGACGGACGAGGCGCGGAGGGGCGACACGCGGCGAAGGCGCCGAGGGCGACGCGCTCGCTGTTGCGCGTCTCCAGATCCGTGAATACTTGCACCGCCCTCGCGCAAGCCATGGCCGCCGCTCTCGCCTCGCACATCGAACAGCCCTGGGGCCGCCGTACGTCCTCCCTGTCCCTCGTCCCGCTCCTCGAGCGCGCTGCGTGCCCACAGCCCACCTGCCGTGATCACCGCGCCCCCGCCGCGCCCCACTCGCCCCCGCGCGTGCGCCGCACCGCCCCACTTGGTCGTCGCGCGTGGCGGCGACCGCTCATGCGCATCTCGACCTTCGCAACTCGCTCTTCTGCTTGCAACGTTCTCACTGACCTGCTTGTCCGCTCTTGCGTCTCTTGCTCTCGCCAGTCCTCATCGCAGGCGGGTGCGCACTTCCCTTCGCCTTTTCTCTTGCTGCAGACGAACTGACCCTTCCGCCCTTCGCATCGCACTCGCCGCTCCCGCTACGGCTTTCTTCTGCACAGTACCGACTTTGCGACGCTCGGGCGCAAAGACAAGAGCAGCAGGAACATTGTCAACCCGCAGCGGTGAGTTCTCGGCGCTCCTCCTCTCCCTCGTTCAGAGCCAAACTCACCGCTTGATGTCGTGCCAGGCCGGAGCTGGGCGCCGCACACATCGTCCGCTCCGTCGCCAACGGTGCGCTCGAGCTCTCTCAGGCCCCGGTAGACCGTACTGACCATTTCGCCTCTGCAGTCAAGTTCAAGCGCGTCTTCACCTCCCACTCCGGCTGCCATGCCGTTGCCTTGACTCGTGCGTTCCCTCTATGCCCATCATCGTCACTTTCCTGACGTCTACTTGCCGCAGTTGATGGCCAGGTGCGCATCCTGATCCCCCCACGCACGTCGCCCTACTGACCTTCTCAAACCTCGCAGGCATACCTCTTCGGCCGCAACGAGCACAAGCAGCTCTCGCACCCGCTCCCGGAGCACCTGACGATGCCGCACTTGGCGACGAACGACCTCCCCTCGCCGACGCCGATGGCGCCGGAGCCGTTCCCGCTGCGCTCCCTCCCGGACACGAACGTCCCCGCCGAGCTGAAGTTGCAGCGCATCGCGCACGCCGCCGTCGGCCGTGGGCACACAATACTCGTGACGGAGTCGGGCGAGGCGTGGAGCGCAGGCTGGAACGTCGGAGGGCAGTGCGGGCACTCGGAGCGCGACGAGCACATCGCGGCGTTCAAGCGCATCCGCGGCGGCGGGATCGACCACGAGAAGGTCGTTGCGGCAAGCGCGGGGACGGCACACTCGCTGTTGCTTACCGAGAGCGGGAGGGTGTACGCTGTCGGGACGGGCGAGAAGGGCGTCCTCGGGAACGGCAGGGTGCGTCGCGCTTTCTTCCATTCGACGATATGACCGCGCCGGCGTAGTTGCGCTCACACGCTGACACGTTCGTTCCATCGCAGAGTGGGGAGCACATCGCGGGCTCCCGCGTCCTCTTCGACATCCAGAGTGAGCCGCTCCTCATCGAGGGCGCGCTCGAGGGCAAGAAGATCGTGCAGATCACGAGCGGACAGCAGCACAACATCGCGCTTGACGACGGGGGGTATTGCTACGCATGGGGTTTCGGCGGTGCGTCCCCGTCTATTTCGCCCTTTTCTCCCGCGATTCTCCCCTCCTTCCTTCCAGTCCGCTCGCAACGCCACCGCTCTTCTACGCGTTCGAGCGAGTGTCTGACGTCGCTTCTCCGCGCAGGCCTTGGTCGCCTCGGCATCGGTGCGCAGGTCGACGCGTTCGTGCCCGTGCAGATCCCCTCGTTCGCCGGCTCGAACCCGCTCACCCGGTGCCGCAAGATCGCGGCGGGCAGCACCAACACGCTCTTCATCGACAACCAGGGCATGATCCTCCTCTGCGGCAAGTGGAAGACGAGCGGCGACGGCAGCGCGGGACAGGTGCGTCCTCTCGCTAGCGCCGTGTTCTCGCCGAGCTGACCCTCGCCTGAATCTCGCAGCCGTGGATGACGCCCCGCGCGGTGCAGGACATCATGGGCTACAAGTGGGAGATCATCTCGTCGGGCGGTGTCACGCTCTTCTGCCACGCGCACGACCCGAAGGAGGGCGACTTCACGGTTGCGTGGGGCAGAACGCGCAGTACGGCGAGCTCGCGTTTGGTCAGGGCGCAGTACGTGCGCTCCCATCCTTTCTCGCGAGCGAGGGCGCTGACGCTTGCCACGCGCCCGCAGAGCAAGTCGGCGACCAAACCCGCCCGCATCGACTACCTCGACAGCATCGAGATGCTCGACATTGCTGCCGGGCAGTCGACCACGTTCTTCATTGCGCGCCCGCCATCGACGCAGGCCGCGAAGGACGAGGCGAAGACGCTCATCGAGGCGCCGACGCCGCCTCCTCCTGCCGCTCCCGAGCCTGCTGCTGAGCCCGCCGCCGAGCCCGTTCCCGCTGCGACCGACGTACCCACCATCAAGCCGACGTTCGACATCTCCGGCTTCGGCTTCTCCTTCGGCGCGCCGGCCGCTGCGCCTGCCGCCCCCGCCGCCCCGCCGCCCACTGCAGTGAGCGCAAAGCGGCGCGCGGCGGGGATCAGCCGGACGACGAGCGACGCGTGGGAGGAGCTGCAGCGGTTCCCGCCTGTCCTGGACGCGACGGACAACTGCAAGGTCTGCGGCGGGTTCGAGGCGGACGAAGTCAAGGGGGATATCCTCGAGTGCGAGAAGGTGCGTCTCGCGCGGGCGGAGCGCTTTCGTCCGAGCTGTGCTGCGAGGCGCAATGCTGACACTGTCCTTCCACTCTGTGCGCAGTGCGAGGGCGCCTACCACGCTGGCTGCCTCACCCCGCCCATCCAGGGCATCCCCGACGGTGCGTTGTCCTCCGATCCGTATTCCTCTTCTACTCCCTCGCTGACTCTCCACACCCCTCTGCAGGCGAGTGGTTCTGCCCCGAATGCGAGACGCCGGACGCAGCGTCGGCGGCGGACGAGCTCGAGCAGGCGGGCAAGAAGCGCAAGGCGGACGGCGACGGTACGCCTTCACCCCTCCCGCCTCTCCCTCGCCATCGTACTGACCCCGTCGTTGTCTCGCAGACGCTGCGGGCAGCAAGAAGCGCAAGTAAGGGAGCGCAGAGGTCGAGACAAGTCGAGGGGGGTGGTAGGAAAATGCCGCGCTTTGCTAGAGCGGCGCGCGCTCGTGTAGTACTCGTTTCCGTCTGTTATCTGAGGTTGTGCATGCGTGGCAGACCAGAGACAATGCGGTGCTTGCGGGAGAACGCGGATTGGCCGGTCGCGATCCAAAACTCTCGCGACGAGGCGAAGGCCGCGCTCGTCCTCGCCGCCGTCGCTCCCTCCGCGTCCCGCAGCGTGCACGTGCCCGGGTCGTTCGAGCCTCTCCCTTCCACCCTCGCGCCACCCGCCGCCATGCTCCGCCAGGCCGCGCTCTCGCTGCGCCAGCTTCCTCGCGCCTCGCGCGCCCTCGCCGCGTCGTCCGCCGTCGCGCGCCCGCTCGCCGCCCAGGGTGCAGCGCGCCTCCCGCGCGTCGCCCTCCAGCGCCGCGCGTTCGCCGCCTCTGCCCTATGCCGCGATGCGGAGTCGAAGCCTGCGCCGCCGGAGCCGCTCCCTGCCAAGTTCCCGCTCACCGACGAGGACAAGGCCCGCCTAACCCGCCTCAGGAACGTTGGTATCAGCGCGCACATCGACTCGGGTGCGTCGCGCTTTCCCAGCATAGGAGCCAGCTCGATGTCAATCGCTCGAGAGCTGACCTCCCTTCCTCCGTCCTGACGATGCTCGCACCCAGGCAAGACGACGCTGACCGAGCGCATTCTCTACTACACCGGCCGTGTCGCTGCGATCCACGAGGTCCGCGGCCGCGATGGCGTCGGCGCCAAGATGGACTCGATGGAGCTCGAGCGCGAGAAGGGCATCACGATCCAGAGCGCAGCGACGTTCGCCGACTGGACGGTCCAAGAGTGTGCGGAGAAGGAGCGCGAGGGCAAGTACAGCATCAACATCATCGACACGCCAGGTACGCCTCGTCCCTCTCCTCCGGCCAGAGCACCGTCTGACCTTTCTTCCGCCTTGCAGGTCACGTCGACTTCACCATTGAGGTCGAGCGTGCTCTCCGTGTCCTCGACGGCGCTGTCCTCGTCCTGTGCGCCGTCTCGGGTGTCCAGGTGCGATCCGCTCTTCTCCTACCGCTCACGAACTCGCTAACCTCGCCCATCGCAGTCGCAAACGATCACCGTCGACCGCCAGATGCGCCGCTACAACGTCCCTCGCCTCTCGTTCATTAACAAGATGGACCGGTGCGTGCAGTCGCGCTCGTCAAGCCCCGCTCAAGCTGACCTCGCTCCTTCCGCAGCGCTGGCGCGAACCCGGAGCGCGTCCTCGGCCAGCTCCGCCAGAAGCTCCGCATGAATGCGGCTTTCGTCACGATGCCGATGGGCGCGGAGGCGGACTTTGCTGGGTGCGTTGGGCCGCGCTGCTTCCTGTTCCGAGCTGCAACTGACCTTCCCTCTCGTGCAGTGTTGTCGACCTCGTCAAGATGAAGGCGGTCTTCAACGATGGCGAGAAGGGGTTCGTCTGCACCCTCCCAGTCCGGCTGAACGAGCACTGACCCGCCGCTTTCCGTAGCATGAACGTCCGCACCGACGACATCCCGGCGCAGTACGTCGAGGCCGCGAAGGCGAAGCGCGCCGAGCTCGTCGAGGCGGTTGCGGACGTTGACGACGAGCTCACGGAGGCGTGGCTCGAGGAGCGTGAGATCACCCCGCTCGAGCTTACCGTGCGTCTCCCTCTCCTCGCTGCGGTGGACTCCCGCTCACTCTCACACAACAGAGCGCCATTCGCCGCGCGACCGTCTCGCTCAAGTTCACCCCCGTCTTCATGGGCTCCGCGCTGGCAAACAAGGCTGTCCAGCCGGTCCTCGACGGCGTCTGCCTGTACCTCCCGACGCCGGAGGAGGCGCCCGCGCACGCGCTGTCGGTCGAGGCGCCTGCCGACCCGCCTCAGACGCTCTCGCCGACGGCGAACGCGCCGCTCGTCTCGCTCGCGTTCAAGCTTGAGGAGGGCCGCTACGGCCAGCTCACGTACATCCGCGTGTACCAGGGCACGCTCAAGAAGGGCGCGACGATCACCAACGTCCGCACGGGCAAGCGCGTCAAGGTCCCGCGCCTCGTGCGCATGCACTCGGACGAGATGGAGGATGTCGACTCGATCGGCGCGGGCGAGATCTGCGCCATGTTTGGCGTCGAGTGCTCCTCGGGCGACACCTTCTCCGACCAGTCGGGTGGCGGCGGCTACTCCATGGTGCGTCGCGCTCACGATTCGCTGCTTTCAGCTAGGGACTGACGCTTCTCGTCCGCAGACCTCGATGTTCGTCCCCGAGCCGGTCATCTCGCTTGCGATCCGCCCCAAGGGCCAGGAGACCCCCAACTTCTCGCGCGCGCTCAACCGCTTCCAGAAGGAAGACCCGACCTTCCGCGTCCACGTCGACACCGAGTCGCAGGAGGTGCGTTATCCGCTCTCAGTTCGGGAGGAGCGAGACTGACCTTCTCTCGCCCGTGCAGACCATCATCTCCGGTATGGGCGAGCTCCACCTTGACATCTACGTCGAGCGTATGCGCCGCGAGTACAGCGTCGAGTGTGTGACGGGCAAGCCACGTGTCGCGTTCCGCGAGACGATCCAGGAGCCGGTCGAGTTCACCTACACGCACAAGAAGCAGTCGGGTGGCGCCGGCCAGTACGGCAAGGTCGTCGGCCGCATCGAGCCGATGGAGACGGACCCCGACACGGGCAAGGACACCGCGTTCGAGAGCAACGTCATTGGCGGCAACATCCCGGCCGCTTATATTCCTGCCGTTGAGAAGGTGCGCTCCCTCGCTCAGTACTCGTCTCCGGCAGCGATCTGACCCGATATACCAACGAGCAGGGCTTCAAGGACGCCCTCGAGCGCGGCATTCTCACCGGCCACCCGATCTCGGGCTGCAAGTTCGTTCTCGAGGACGGCGCGGCGCACCAGGTCGACTCGTCCGAGCTTGCTTTCCGCCTCGCCGCGCAGGGCGCGTTCCGCGAGGCGTTCCCGAAGGGCAGGCCGACCGTGCTTGAGCCTGTCATGAAGGTCGACATCGTCGCGCCGCTCGAGTTCCAGGGTGCGTCTCTCGCTCCTTCTGGCTCTTCTCCATCTTTCCGCTCTTTTCGCTGTGTCACCCCGATGTTTGACCCCTTGAGGACGCTAGTACTGACGCTTTGCGCCCAACCAGGTGCGGTCATCGGCGGCATCAACCAGCGCAAGGGCTCCATCATCGACACCGAGACCCGTGACGACGAGTTCACGCTCACGTGCGAGGTCCCGCTCAACGACATGTTCGGCTGTACGTCCGGTATTCTCGCTTGAAGAGAGCAAAGCACGTCGCTGACTTCTCCCGCATCCCCTTCCCTCGCTCCCCTTCCTCTCGCACTCCTCCCCCTTCGACAGACGCTTCGCAGCTCCGCGGCATGACGCAGGGCAAGGGCGAGTTCTCCATGGAGTACTGCCGCCACGCGTCGGTGCTGCCGAACGTGCAGCGGGAGATGATGGAGGCGCACAAGGCCTTCACGGCGAAGAAGTAACCTTCCCGCCCGTCTCTCCCCGTCCGCGTCTCGTTCCGTCATTCCGCCGTGCCCCCACCTCCGCTGTACCTCTACCTCGTTCGCCCGTTGTCGTTATTCTGGCTTCCACCTCGCCTCAGCAAGAGCACCCGGAGCACTTCGGCCTCGTAGATCCGCCTTTGTACACGCATAGACGCTCCTCCCACGCACCACTCGCTCATTGCAACGCAACCGCAGTCTTATCCCGCGTCTTTCGAGCGTCGTCGTCACCGCATGTCTCAGCCCGAGGTGTCGAGCTTCGCGCGCGCCGCACCTCTCTTGCTTTCCCCAGTTTTGACACCGGCACGCTCGCGCCCGGGCGCTCTGCGCACGGGTTGCCCGCCCAGCTCCTGGGGCACGGCAGCGCGGCGCGGGTGCGGCTGGGAGAGCACCCAGCGTTCCTAAGACGCGGCCTCCTCTTTTTCATGGGGACGCGTCCGTTTGGACGCGACATACTTGCGCAGGGCTCTGCACGTAGGGTGTGAATGCGCAATGCACAGAAGCTCTACACAGCGTTGGCCAGCTACACAGTACCGCGAGATTGTCTGTCCGCCTTCACGCCTACTCGTCCTTCTTCTCCTCGTCGACTTGGTGCCCCTCCTCGCCCTTCTTCCCCTCCTCCTCCTCGCCCTTGCCCTCCTCCTCCGCGCCCTCCTTACCCTCCGACGCCGTCTTGACCGACGAGTCGCTCTCCTCGCCCGCCTTGTCCTCATCCGCGCCGTCCTTCGCCTCCTCGCTGGCGACCTCCTCCTCCTTCTTGTCCTCACCCTCGCCCTGCGCAAGCGCCGGGCTGCCCGCAGCGGACGTCGTCCCGATGCGCGGTGTCCTCCGCGGCGGGACGGGGGCTTCTCGCCTACACCCGCGCGCGAGCCCTGGCGGCTCATCGCCGCGCCCTGCCTCAGCGCGGGCGTCGCGTCCGGGTCCTCCCCATTGCCACGCTTCGCGCCAGGCGAGTCGGGCGGGTGCTCGACCTCATCGCTGAGCAGCGCGAGCGCGCTCCCCGGACTGGCGGTGAGGTCCGGCGTCGCAGTGCCCGTCCCGCCCGTCGCGGCCGTCCCGTCCGCCGATTCGGGGTCGGGGTCGCCCTCGCCGTAGCGCGCATCAACCTCGAGGAGCGGGTCCTCGGCGCGCGAGCGCACGTTCACGCTCGGATCCTCGATCCCGAACGAGCGCATCGCAGCCTCCATCTCGCGCCGTGCCGCGAGGTCCTCGTCGTCGAGCTCCTCCTTCGGCAGGCGACGGTGCTGCTGCGGCGAGGTTGGCGGCGCGCCCGACTGCGCTGACGTGCTCGTTGCGGTGCGGGAGAAGTAGGAGAGGAAGGACGGCGCGGGCGAGATGCGCGAGGGCGAGGTGTTCGACGGTGTGAGGGTAGTGGGCGGGAGCAGGGGAGAGGTCGCGAAGGTAGAGGGGTTGGGCGAGTCGTCCGGAGAGCGGGCGGCGGGGTCCGGCGAGAAGGCGCATTCGCTGGCGGAGGGGCCTTGCGGGATTGAGTAGGGCTCGAAGTCGAGTCCTGTGCAAGTAACGCGAGTCAGCTGGGTCCTGCGAGGAAGGAGATCGAGGCGCACCTTCTGCTGCGAGAACCGTTTGGTAGAGCCCGTCTGCCCAGTCCGGCTTGGCGACCTGGCCGTCGAGGAGCTGTGCCGCCGACGTCTTCGCACCGTAGCTGCGCCTGTCATACCACCACCGTCAGCTCATGACGGAGTAGGCGAGGGCGTGGAACGATTTACTCATTCTCCTCGTTTCGCTCGAGGAGGACCCGCCCTTCGAGGGGCACCCCGCCGTGAGATGCCTTGCTCTTCGAGTAAGACCAGATCGCCGCCTCCTGCATCTGCTCCTCGAGCATCATGCCGTTGCCGACGGGACCTGCGGCTTGCACGCGGTTAGTTGAGAAGCGCAAGGGGGGAAATGCGATGCGGGGCGCACCCGTCGTCAGCGAGAGCTCGCCACCGAGGGTCACGCTCGCCCGCTTGAAGGCAGCGACGGTAGCGTCGCTGCGGAGGACGAGGACGGCATCGTAGACCTGCGGGACACGAGAGCGTCACTTCCTCGCGCTGCAGCGAGCAAATGCGCGGGTACCCACGTCCTTCTCGAACGACTCGTCATCCGTGTCCACAGTATGGAGGAGGATGCCGCTCGGAGGGGACCAGGCTGCGAAGGGACTGAGGATCAGCATCTGGAAGGCTGGCTGTGACTGCGAGGGAGACGCACTGCCGTCTTTTAGCCTCGCCAAGACCACGCCGCTCCCGCTCGCACCGCTACCGACGACGCCCTTGCGCACGACGGTAAAGACGGCGACACCCTGCGCGGCTGCAAGCACCTCGGGCGGGATCTTGGCGAGGACGACCTGGCTCTTACGGCGGTCTGCGAGGGACACCTCCGCCGGGAGGTCGGCGGCATCGAGAGTAAAGGTGCGAAGGATGCGAGCTGCGCGGATGCACTCGACCTCGAGCGAGGCCGGCGTGAAGGGGTTGTCGTCGGCGGGCTGGTCCTGCGAGGCGGCGGGTTCAGCACTGCGACGGCGCCACGGAGGAGAGGGAGGCCAGAGCGGGCAGCGCACCTTTGCCGGTTTCGCCGTCCAGATGGCGCCCTTCGCGGCCGCGTCGAGTGCGCCGACGGTGGACGATCGGGCCCTCTCCCAGAAGGAAGGGCGGGCGGGCGCGGGCGAGGTTGACGACGACGGAGGCGACACCCGTCTTGGTGGCACAGGCGGCGGTGCGGGCGTGTCGGCTGCGGTCATGACGGCGTGCAGGGCGGGCGTCCTCCTCGATCAGAGAGAGGGAGAGGCGCGTCGGAGGATGTGGGGGAACGCGGAGCGATGAGAACGACGTGGCCTCGTCCTCGTCCAGTCGCAGTTCACAGGCAGCTGGTGCGGGCAGCGGGCGGTCCAGCGGGCAGCACACAGAGCAGGCAGCCAGGCAGGACCCGCCTTTCACGAGCGACTCGCGCTCGAGACCGCCTCGTCCTCATCTTCCCCTTCCGAGCGAGGAAGGCACACATCGCCCGGCTCGTTCCCCCTCTTGAGCCGCGAGACTGGCACTCCTCCCGCTCAGACGCCGCACGCGAGCGGATAGCCAACACGGGCGAGACGGCTGCGATGAGCGGCTTTCCTCCTCCCGCTCGCGAGGCGCTCCTGTGCCGATCCCCCGGGCCGCAGTGCCCGCACGCCCGTGCTCCGCAGTCCAGGAGCAGACTCTAACTTAGCTTGCAGCTCTGGCTGCGCATACAGCCACCCGCAGGTTCTCGACGCCGCTCCTTCGCGCCGCCGCCCCCTCTCGTCGTCCTGCTCGGAGACTCGCTCGCTGTCGGGCTCGCTGGGCACAACTGGGTCGGCGTGCAACCCGTCGCGCACGCATCACCTGAGGCTATTCCCGCGCATGCCTGCGGACGTACCTCCGCGCCCTGCTCTCCGAATGCGAGGAGGCGGCCCCGGCGACGTCCGCGCCGAGCAACGCGTTGCCTCTGCCCGCGCGAGTTTGCCCGACAAGCTTCCGCGGGAGCAGCGCGCGACGAGCCAGGTCGGGCGGGAAGAGGCGCGGCCGCGTGTGAGGAGGAGGAGAGGATGTCATGCTGCTTTCGTCGAGACGGGACGGACTCCGGGCGCAGGTCGCGTGCACTGGCCTCTCGGTTTGCGAGGCAGCGCGAAGGGACGGTCCTCAAACAAGGTCGGCGCAACGCGGAGCCGAAAGGGGAGCCACCCTTGGCGACCTCCTCGATCGCGCTAGCGCCGCCTGGGTATCTGATGCCGCAAGGGGAGGCGCCAACGCTTTTTCCCTCTCTTCCTCTTCTGCATCCCTCGCCACCGAGCTTTCTCGACGAGCACCCGACGGAACGATGTCGTCTCCCCTCAACCGGCCACGGAGCGTCGATGACATTGACCCTGAGAAGGCCGACACCTCGTCCACCTCGCCGTCGTCGTCGTCGCCCGTCGAGCAGCACGCCCAGGATGGCGGCCTTGTGACGGCCAAGTCGCGCGGTGTCCTCCAGATGGAGGCGCTCAACTCGCGCCTCTCGACGAAATGGCGCATCCTCCTCTTCGCTGGTTTCGCCCTTCTCGCCTACGTGATGTCTCTCGGTACATCCTCCTTGACTTCTGACTTGAAGAAGGACGACGCTGACGAGGCATCACACCCTGTAGACCAGTACACAAACCGGAGCTACCTCACCGCCGCGACCAGCGTTTCGTTCGCCGCCCACTCGACTCTCACGACCATCAGCTCGATCAAGTCTGTCTTCCAGGTATGTACCCATTTCTTCGAGCGCTATGATGAACGAGAAGGGATGGAGGACGGCTGCATAGCCGACAATGACTGAAGTCGAGCTGGGCGGGCAACTCGGAGGGCGCTGGGTCGTAACGGGCGGATCTAGGACCTCCCAAACAACACCGTACACATGCTGACATGTTCGACACGACCACAGGCCGTCTCCCAGCCTCCTATCGCGAAAATCGCCGATGGTGCGGGCCGCCTGGAGGCCTATTCGCTCTGCCTGTTCTTCTACGCACTCGGCTACGTCGTCGTGGCGTCGGCGCAGTCCGTCTACGCCTACGCCGTCGGGAATTCGATCTACGTTCTCGGCATCACCGGCCTCTTCCTCCTCCAGAACATCATTATCTCGGATATCACGTCGCTTCGCAACCGTCTCTTCTGGTCCATCTTCCCGTCGATCCCGGTGTACGTTCCCGTCGTATTTCCCGTTCAACGGTCGCTCACCCTCGTCGTCCGCGCCCACCCAGGTCATCAACGTCTGGGTTTCGGGCAACATCACCCAGTCGCTCCTCGGCTCGGCCAACGAGCATGCCAACAAGTGGCGCTGGGGCATCGGTGCGCTGCTGCTCGATGGATTGACCACACGCCGAGCTGACCCTGCTTCTCCCTCCGCAGGCATGTTCTGCATCCTCACGCCGGTCCTCGCCGTCCCGATCATGCTCATTCTCGGCTACGGCATGCGCCAGACCAAGCAGCAGAAGCAGGACAAACTCGCCGCTCCCGCCTACTCTGGCCCGCACAAGACGCTTTGGCAGAAGGTTGTCCACATCTTCTGGCAGCTCGACGTGATCGGCCTCCTCCTCCTCGTTGCCGGGTTCGGCATGCTCCTCGTCATCGTCACCATCGCGAATGGCAAGGGTTCGCGCTGGAGCGACCGTGCGTCCCATCGTTCCTTGCCGTCGAGAGCTCACGGCTGACTCCTCACGCTTCAGCGCACTCCATCGCCCTTCTTACTACTGGCGGTGTTCTCGTCGTCGCGTTCATCCTCTGGGAGCGTTTCGGTGCTCGTCACCCTCTCATCCCCTTCCGCCTCCTCACCAACCGCACCGTCATCGTCTGCGGCATCGTCTCCGTTCTCTACCCGGCGGCTGGCGGCGTCATCGGCTCGTACTTGTGCGTCCTATCCAGCCCCTTTTCGCATCGCTACCACGACTGACGGATTGCCCCATCGCAGCTACACCTATCCTCCTCGTCGCGGGCGAGCAGACGACGCTCTCGGCCACCCGCATCACGTCCATCTCCTCCTTCACCGCGACGCTCACCGCGGCGTGCATGGGCGTGGTCGTCCGCTACCTGCGCTACCTCAAGCCTATTATCATTGCCGGCTTCTGCATCGACGTGTGCGTCCTGTTCCCCTCGTTCGTCCCCTGCACAGCCGCTGATCTCCCCGGTTCGCAGCCTCGCCTTTGCGCTGATGATCCGCTACCGTGGGTCCGGCGCGTCGAGGGGCGACCTCATCGCCGTTCAGATCGTCCGCGGTCTCGGTGGTGGCTGCATCTCCTTCCCCGTCCAGGCCGCCATCCAGTCCGTCTCGAAGCACGAGCGTGCGTCTTTCCCCTCTTTGTCCTTTACTCCCCTCGTCGCCACGTGTTGTTCCCCTCTATCATACGCCGAGACTGATGAAGCTCCTTCGCAGACCTCGCCGCTATCACGGCCAGCTACCTCACGGTCTTCTACCTCTCCCAGGGCGTCGGCTCCGCCATCGGCGGCGGCATCTGGTCGAACGTCGTCCCGGGCAAGCTCAACGAGTACATCGGCAACTCGACGCTCGCGGCGCAGGCGTACGCCAACCCCGTCGGCCTCATCGCCAAGTACCCGCCCGGCACCGCCGTCCGCGACGCGATGGCGCATGCGCACGGCGACGCCCAGCGCATCCTCTCCATCACGGGCACGTGCCTCGCCGCCGTCGGCCTCGTCTCGGTGTGCTTCCTCCAGAGCATCCGCCTCACCGACGAGCAGTCGCTCGCGCAGGTTGAGAAGGCCGAGGACGGCAAGATCCTCCCTGCGGAGGCGGCGAAGTAAGCGCCCTGAGCACCTTGCTCCTTCCTCAATCCCCCCCACCTCGCAACCCCTTCCCTCTCCTCCCCCTTCTCGTCATGGTTCTCTCTAGTCGTTCTATCTTCTCACTCTTTAGTACAAAAGCTCTGCCTCGCGAGCCTTGCCGTTCTTTGCAATCCTGGGAACCCGTCTTTCATTTCCTCTCAGCCTTCGCAAGTCGCTCTTCTCGCGCCAGCTGACCGAGAACGAGAGCACAGTCCTGTGTTGCGATAACGTGCGGGAAGTGAGGTATAGATACGGCGGGAAACGCGCCCTCGAGGGACAGCAAGATGAACGAGCAAGGCACAGAACGAACGTGAGAGGGGAACTCTAGAAAGACGAAAGGGAACGAGCGAGGGGTGTACACCGACGGGAGAGGCGGCGCACTCAGCGCCACGGGTTCGGCGCGCTCACCCGCCGGAGACTCCTTCTGACCGCTGCGAGCCCGCCCGCGAGGAGCGACGACCCGCTGCCGCTGTTGTTGCCGCTGCCGCCGCTCAGCCGCGCCTCCTTCCTCGCGGCGATCCGCGCGGCGCTCTTCTGCCCGAACGAGAACCGCGCCGGCGCAGTCGGCTGCATGCCCGCGAGGGCTGCGGCCGCCCCGGGCGCGCCCACTGCGGGGAGCGTCGAGAGCCGGCGCGAGGACGGCGCGAGCGACGGGCGCGAGAGCTTGCGCGGGGACTTGCGCGCCGAGGAAGGCGGGTGGAGGGCCGCTGCGCCAGGGACGGAGAGCTGCCCGCCCGTGCCGGGTATGCGAACCGGGCGGCGGGAGGGCGCGGCGGACGAGAGGGAGGTGTCGCCTGCGGCTGGTGCGGGGGCGGTGGAGAGGAGGGCGGCCGCGGCCAACGAGGAGGTACGGCGCGTCGCCTTGTCGGAGCGGAGCGGGCCGATGTGCGAGGCGCGGCGGGCGCGGAAAGTCGGCGTTGGCGGAGGTGCAGCGGCCGACGAGGATGCGGGTGCGGACGACGCGAGCGGTTTGGCGGCGACAAGAGGCGCGACGAGGCCGGACGCGCCCGGCGCCATCGAGAAGGACGCCTCGTTACGGCCGGCGCTCGAGGTGTTGGCGAGATCGTGGAAGGGCGAGCGCGTAGGGAAGGGCGAGGGCGGGGCCATGGACGTGTCGCCGCCGCTGTCGGAGAGGAAGGAGAAGGGTGCGGGAGACTCGGAGACGGACGGGAGGACGGGGAGGCGCTGGGCGGTCGGGCGGTGCGCTCGCGCCTTGGACGCCATCATCTCGGCCGCCTTGGTCGCGTCGCTCGTCGTCGAGAACGTCGACGGCACCGTCCACGACTGCGACGAGAGCGGCTTCGGGCTCGTCATCGCGATTGAGGGGAAGCCGTCGAGCGCCTCGACGGCGTCGACGCGGACGAGGACGACGCAGCCGATGGGACGGGCGAGTTGTACTTGACGTCCTCGAGGTCCTCGCCGACGTCGTCCGCCCACTGCACGCCCTTGCCCTTCTTCGCCGCCGCGCCGACCGGGCTCGGCGGCCGCTGCGGCACGATGCCCGGGCTCCGCTTCGCCCGCATCGGCGACGGCGCGTACGGCGCGTACAGGCCCGTCGGCGCCGACCCAACGCCCGAGAGCGCCGAGCGCGGCACCGCCCGCCTGGGAGGGCGCTTCAAGCCCCGCCGTCGCGAACGGCGACCGTGCGCCCTGGTCGCGCTTGACGCCCGCGGCGAAGCTCCCCGCGGCCGGCTCGCCTGCGAAGCCCGCAAACGCCTCGGCGTTCGCCTTGTCGATGCTCTGCGCAAGACGCGCGAGCGAGCGCGCCCCGTCGTCCAACGAGTCCATCGCCGAGTCGAGCGCAGCGCTCACCCGCGCGCGCGCATCGAGCAGCCGCCGCGCGGCCTGCGCCTGCGTCGCAAAGCCTGCACGGACGCCATGCGCGCGGGCGTCGGCGGCGGCGGAGTCCGTGCGCGCATCGAGCGCCTTGAGCTCGGCGGAGAAGAGGAGGATAGCGGAGGGGCGGTCGCGGGTGAGGGATGTCCTCGCCGCGAGGACGGCGCGCACGAAGCCATCCATCGCAGACTCAGCCTGGGAGGCGTCGGCGCGGAGGGTGGAGGAGATGCTGAGGAGGTTGGCGAGGAGGCCCTGGCAGTCCGCCTTGACCATCGCCGCAGTCAGGCCGGCGGGTGCGGCGGCCGACGCATCGGCGTCGAGGCCCGCGAGCGCGCTCAGCTGCCATTGCTGCAGCACGCGGACAACGCCGTCGACGATGTCCTTCTCCGCCTCGGCGCGCGCCGCCGCCGCCCGCTTCGCGCGCCCCGCCTCCCACGCCGGCTGGACCTGCCGCAGCGCACCCTGCACGGCGCGCTCGTCCGCCGCGGCGTCGGCGGTCGATGACGCGGTCGACTTGCCGTCGAGCTCGCGGCGGAGGCGCTCGATGACCTGCGCCTGCTCCATGATCTGCTGGCAGTACTGCGCGACGTGCCGGTCGACCGAGATGACGTTTCGGATCGCCTTGGTCTTGATCTCCTTGGCGCGGTTCGCGTACTGGAGCGTGTTGTGCGTCTCGTCGTAGTGCGCGCTCGACGGGCTGACACACACGATCATGACCGTCTTGCAGTTGCCGCCGAGCGACTGCTTGAGCAGGCGCGTGAGCTTCGAGTCGCGGTACGGGACGTGCCCGCGCTTCCGCGGGTCGCACAGCGCGTTGATGCAGTTGCCGAGCGCGAGCAGCGACCGGTTGATGTTGGCGCCCTCGGTAAGGCGCTCGCCGCGGTTCTTGGTCACGCTCGCGCGCTCCGAGCCCGCGAGGTCGATGACCGACAGGCACGCCGACGTGGACGTGTCGGTGAGGCCGCCGGCCTTGGGCTTCTGCGTGACCGTGACGCGGAGGACGGCGTGCGAGCGCGACGAGGTCGCGTTCGCCTCGGTGAAATTGACCGTCCGGTTCGTATTGCCGAGCGTGATCCACTCGACGACGTCCTGGGCGCAGCTCGGCTCCTTGGTGCTGAGGTTGGCGGGCGTCGCCATGCCGTCCTGGCTGTCGCGGAGCTGGAGAACGCCGCTCTCGGGGGCGAGGAGGTCGCGGATCGTCTCGTTGTAGATTTCGAGGTACGAGACGGTGAGGGAGAAGTCGACCTCGTCGGACTTGGCGGTGATGCGCGCGAAGAGGTCCTTCATGATGAGGAAGACGATGCCGGGCTGGGTGGGCGAGCCGGAGATGGTGTGCGTCTTGCCGCAGCCGGTGGCCTGTGGGTGATAGGGGTTAGCTTCGCCCCGTCGAGAAAGTGAGGGGACGCACGCCGTAGGCAAAGACGGTCGAGTGGAAGCCGTCCATGACATGGGCGACGAGCTCCTTCGCGCTACCATCGTAGACCTCCTCCTGCCCGCAGCCTTCATCGAACACGCGGTCGAAGCAGAAACGGATGTCCTTGGTCTTCTTGCCCTGCATCGGGAGGATCTGGCGCTGGAAGGACGCGACGGCGTTGGTTTCGGGCGGGTCGAACACCAGGATGCGGTCGTCGAGGACCTTGAGAACCTTGCGGAGGTTGCCTGCGCCACCGCGCGCGGGTTGCGGCGTCGAGTAGACGGGTCCCGCCGAGGTCGAGGCGTTGCCGTCTGCGCTGAAGAGGGTCGGGCCGGCATCGTACTGCGAGTTGACGAGGAGCCGCTCCTTCTCGGAGAAGGGCCGCACGCGGACTGCCCGGCAGTGCGGTCAGGTCAACGGGCTTCTCAGGAGAACTCAAGGGTGGGCACGCACCTGCGACCGAGATGGAGCTCGACATGGACGGGGCGAGCGCCGAGAGGAGCGCCTTGTTGTTGAGCGACAAGGTCGGGAGCGAGGGAGCGGGCTGGAGCGCTGCGGCGGGTGCGTGGGTGTGCTATGCCTTGCTGTAGACTGTGCAGGCCGAGCAAGCGCCGCAAGGAGCGAGCAGGCGGGAGTAGCGAGAGCGTCGAGGAGGAGAGCCCGGCCGGCGCCGCGACGGCGAAGGCCAAAGTCACCTCGCCCAGGAGGGACGTTTGCTAGTCCCCGATACTCGCTAGAGTTTCCCACTGTTTGTGAGCTAGACAAGAGAAATATCTGAGCGGTTGTTGGAGACGAGGCAGAAAAGCGAAACGGGTTCTTCACAACGGCACGAGGGTCGCCAAGGTGACTTGCATAAATTCTCGTACTGCATTCTGACTTGACTGCGAGTATCACCTGAGGTCCGCGCGGGAAGTCACCCTGCTGTCGAGGTGACTTCGCGAGGACGAGGCGGAGGTCCCTTTCTCCACCGCCTGCCTCGCTCCTCCAGCTCGCGGAGGCCAGCGCTGCACCCGAGTGCACCCGTACACGCTCTACCACCGCCCACGCTCTCCCGCCGAGCCCTCGTCCCACACCCTCCCCCTCCCTCCTCATCTTTCTCGACCTTCGCCGCACCCTCTCCCACGCGCTACACCGCACCCAGCTCCGCGAAGATGGCCTCAGGCGCAGCAGCCGCTCTCCTCGCAAAGGCTCTGCCCAAGGCGTCCGGCAGCGGGTCCTCTGCCGCGGGAGGTAGCTCTGCAGGCGGTCGCACCTCCCGCAGTGGACGCGGCAAGGGTGTCAGGGGCGCAGGAGCGGCGCACGCAGACGAGGATGTTGGCATGTCGGATGGCAACGAGGGCGCTGCGGCGCGCCGGAGGGGCAGGCAGGGCAGGAACGGTCCCATGGGCGAGAGGGTGAGTCGCCCGTTCCCTTTCCCTTCCATCGTCTGGAAACCGGGCGGCATGACGACCCGTCAGCTCCTGTTGTGTCTCACACTCCGACATACCTCGCTGTAGCAACGCTCGAAGCTGCCCGACTATTCAACCCGAGGAGGCGGTGCTGACCTCGCTCTGCTCCCGCAGCCAACTCGCGGCGGTGGGCGCAATGCGCCCGGCGTCATTTCCGACAAGCCCACCCGCGCTTCGTCCGCGCCGACATCCAGCAAGGCGGGCAAGTCTTCGGACCCTCCCACCCAGTCGACCATCGACGTCCTCCGCCTCTTCCTCCTCTCCCGCTACTCCCAGCCCGACCGCATGCTCAACCTCGAGAGCATGTCCGACGACCCCATTCTCAAAGAGCACAAGCTCCTCGCGCCCGGCCAGCCCGGCGCACCCACCAACATGGCCGGCGCCATTTGGAAGCTCTCGAAGGAGCTCTTCCCCGACGTGAGTGTCCTTCCGATGATGCGCTGAGCACCCTCGCTCACCTGTCCTCCTCCATCGATACTCTACGATCCCCTCTTCAGGTCGTCTCTCTCTCACTCGCCAACAACAACCTCAGCTCGCTCCTCCCACTCTCCCCGTATCTCCTAACCTCGAGCCTCCCGCACATTGAGAACGTCTCGTTCGCCAACAACAACATCAAGAACTTCCGTGACCTGGACCCGTTCAGCCCGCTCGTCGGCAAGGAGCGCAAGGACAAGCAGCCGAAGGGGTGGGGGCAGCTCAAGGAGCTGGTGTTGACGGGCAATCCGGTCGTTGGGTCGGGAGGGCAGCCGGAGACATACGCGCGGTATGCCATTATTCCTCTGCCTTCGTAACGGTTGTCAGCTCACCTGTTTCCCGCAGCGAAATGGCCCGCCGCTTTGCCACCCTCCGCACGCTCGACCAGAAGCCGCTCGACCCGTCCATCGCCTTCACCGCTGGGCAGGAGCGCCCGAACCCCACTGACGGGCCTGGCCTGTCCTCGCGCGCGAAGAGCGAGAAAGCGAAGGCGGCGAAGCGCGAGCCGGTCGTCTTCCCCGTCGACATCACCAAGGGCGGGTTCTTCGAGAGCGACGGCGCGCGGGACTTTGTCGGGCAGTTTTTCCTCAAGTGCGTGCTCTCGTCTGCTACGCCACGCGATCCCGCTCACGCTCGTTCGCGCGCGCAGGTTCTTCGACGCGTTCGACAACGACCGCCCGTCGCTCCTCCCCGTCTACGCCCCCATCTGCACCTTCTCCCTTCACGCCGACACTGCGAACCCGGTGCGCGCGCGCGCGAAGAAGATCGGCACCAAGGGCGACAGGCGGTTCCCGAACCAGTACAAGCTCGACTGGAACGTCTACCTCACGGCCGAGGGGAGCCGGAACCTCGTCCGCGTGCGGAATCCGGGTGCGTCCGCCTCTCTATCGCTCCACAGAGCGCTTGTTGACTCGCTGCGGGCCTGCGTGCAGAGAAGCGCGTCGCAACTCTCAAGGTGACGCCCTCGTCCATCATCACGACGATCGTCGCGCTGCCGAAGACCAAGCACCCGCTCGAGGAGGCCGACAAGTTCGTCTGGGATTCGTGGACGATGCCCAACATGCTTGCGCCGCCGCAGCCGGGCGCAGAGGGCGAGACGGTCATCTTTGCTAGCGTGCACGGCGAGTTCACCGAGTGTGCGTGGTGCGCTTCCCTTTCCTGTCAACCGGCGCTGACCCTCGGTGTTATCCCGCAGTCCCGAGCAAGGGTGTCCGCTCCTTCGACCGGACCTTCATCCTCGCGCCTGCCCCGCCCGGCTCCCCGTGCGTCTCCCTTTCTTCCTGCCCTTCTACGACCTTGACTGACGCCGCCGCCACCGCTCGCAGCGCCGCCGCCGCCGGCTGGCCGTGCATCGTCCTCTCGGATCTGCTCACCCTCCGCGGGTATTCGGACCTCGCGTTCTCGAAGCCCGCGTGCCGCGGCCGCCGAAGAACGCGCCTGCGGCTGCTGCGCCCCCAGTAGGTGTTGTCGATCCCGCAGCGGCAGCGGCAGCGGCGGGCGTCGTTCCCGGAGCGGTGCCGGTTGTTGGGCAGGAACGCGCGGAGGGCATCGTGCGTTCTCTCTCTCTCTCCCTCCCCGTGCCTCCGCTTACGCCCCCGACGCCCACAGACCGACGAGCAGCAGTCGCTCGTGCTGCAGCTGCAAGCCGTGACGCGGCTGACGTACGCGTTCGCGCACCTGTGCCTCGCGCAGAACGCGTGGGACCCGCACCAGGCGCTCGCGCAGTTTCAGGGCCTGCAGGCGCAGGGGAGCATCCCTGCTGAGGCGTTCCTGCCGGTGTAGGTGCACGACGGCGGCGCGGAAGCGGACGAGCGGAGGGAGACGAGTCTGTGTAGCTACCCTACCTCGCATGTTCTGCATCACCCCTTTTCCTCGTTCGCTGGCGCGTTGTTGCATAGGGCTCATTGCGGCGGAAGTACAGTGCGGGAGCTCGAGGGGGAAAGCGAAGACGTCGCCGGGAAGCGCGAGCGAGGGACGGGTTGCACTTCCCTTTCTCCGCTAAGGACGATGAACGGGGCAGGCACGGCTTCGCGTGGCCTGAAGAAGCAGCTGGGACAAAGGCGCGCCGGGTCGCCCGGCGCCCCGTCGAGCGCTGCGCCGCGCGCCGCCGTCCCTTTGTCGCGATGAGACTGACGGCGCGGCGTGCTCGGCAGGAGCAGTGGGCGCCGTGCAATGCAGCGCTGCGTTGGGTACAGACGCTCCACTCGTTCACGGCTGACCAGCGACTGAAGCACCCGCACGAGAGGCGAGAAGCACGCGCATCTGCACAGCACGAGGCTCGCGACGCGGAGCAGGACCAGGTGCGTCGCCGGTGCCGAGCAGGAGCTGGTGCGGCGCTGGAGCTGACCCTGCACCCAGCAGCTTCACTCGCGCGCCCCTGTGAGCTCGAGGAGCGCAAGCGCCGCTCTCCGTCTCCATCCCGACCAAGGCGCTCGTCGCTCGGACCCCGTCGCCTCTCTCCTCTTCGTCGTCGCCGCTCGAGCCGCGCGCAATGGGGCTCTTCTCCAGGGCCCGGCCCTCGTCCCACCCGCTCACTCCCAACAGCTCGCAAGACTCGTCCCCTTCCTCGCCGCCTCCTCCCCCCACATCCTCCTCGTCGCCCTCCCACGGCGCCTTCGCCTTTGCGCGCACGGCCGCCGAGTCCCCGAGTGCACCCTTCCGCCCCGGCCCCGTCGAGCGCGTCCCCTTCCCCCGCGCATCCGGCCTCGCGACCGCGCCCCGTCCCCTCTCGCTCCGCTCCTCCTCGTCGCGCAACCTTCCCGCACCTCTCGCGACTCCGCCCCTTCGCCGCCACACACGCGCACCCCGCCGCCGCCGATCCGCTCGCCGCGTTCATGGCGTACGAGGACTCCGCAGAGGAGGACTCGTGCCCCATCTGCCTCGAGCTCCTCTCGCTCCGCCTCGCAGGCGAGAAGCCTCACGTCGTCCCCGTCTGCGGCCACCGCCTTCGTGCGTCCTCCTCACTCCTCTCCCCCGCACACTAGGCAGACGGGCCCGCACTGACCCTCGCGCGATACAGACCACTCGTGCTTCGAGGCCGTCTACGGCGATGTTCAGCGCGCAAAGAGCAAGACGAGCAGGAGTCTCGGGCTCTGCGGTGTGTGCAGGCGGGATCTGAAGGTCGGCGATGCGAGCGACGGGCCCGGCAAGACCAACAGTGCGTTCAGCCCCTCCTTCTCGCTCTACTCTCAGTGTTGACGGCCTCTCTCCCGCAGAGTTCGCCAAGCTGAGCGGTCTGCCCTCCGTGAGCGAGTCGGTCCCGTCGTTCAAGATGCGCTCCTCGACGAGGGGCAACCGCTTCGACGACATCGACGAGGGCCCGGCGCCCAACACCCAGGACGACGACCTCGTCCAGCTGCCCCTCCCCTCACCCTCCTTCCAGATTCACGACGGCGGCGTCCGCGCGAGCTCGAGCACGGGCACGGCAAGCACCGTGACGGGGCGGCGCGGGAGCGGCGATACCTGGGCCGGCGGCGGGAGCACCATCAGCGGCGGGTCGCGCGGACCCGCGAGCAGCATGAGCGGCATCGTCGAGGTCGTCAAACCGATCGTGACGGTGCGGGCGGAGCACGCATCGGTTGAGCGCAGCTACGAGCGCGACAAGAAGCAGCACCTGACCTGCATGGTCAGCGTGATGATGCCGTCCCGGTACCCTCCCCCTCCCCAGTTCTCCGACCTCGACGCCACTTCCCTCCTCGACTCGGCGGCAGCACACGCCCGCGCACCGCCACCTGCCCCTCTCCCCCTTCCCACCCGTGCCGGGTCGATCCCCTCCATCCGCTCTGGCACCCGCTCCTCGTCGCCCACCTCGTCCGTCTACTCGGCGTATGCGTTCGGCTCTACCGGCGCGTCGTCGCCGTTCGCGCCCGTCGTGCAGGACCTTCAGGCGCGGATGGCCGACTGGAAGGGCCACTCGCCCGAGGAGTTCGGGCAGCTTAAGCTTTACGACACGATCCACGTCCGCAAAGACACGGCGACGCGCGAGTTCACCGTGTACCTCTTTGAAGAGGCGATCCTCTGCGTCACGGACGACAAGCGCAAGGGCCTCAGCAAGCTCGTCAGCGCCGTCTCGCCGACGAGCAGCGACGGCGGCGACAAGCTCCGCCTCAAGGGCCGCGTCTACGTCCGCCACATCCGCTCCGTCGCCGACACCTCGCGCGGCGACGACCTGTCGCTCACGATCCTCATGAACGACGACGCCGTCGCCGAGTTTGTCATGCTCTTCAAGGAGCGGACGAGCCTCGAGGTCTGGAGGGCGCAGATCGAGCTCCTCCTCGCGCAGCACCGCGGCGGCTCGCCGCCGGCGTCGGCCTTCCCGGAGACGCCTGCGTCGGCGGCCATCCCGCGCGACCGCAAGGACGTCGTCAGCGAGATCTCGAGCTCCGACCAGTCGAACCTGACGGCGTTCTCGGGCTACACGCGCACGACGTCGACGAGCATCGGTCCGTCTGCGTCGGTCATCCACGAGGAGGACGAGGCGGCGATGGACGAGTTCGGGCGCTTCGCCGAGCTCAACGCGCCCGGGTACGGCTCGACGGGCGGGTCGATGAAGTCGCCGCCGTACGGCTCGTCGACGTACCCCTCGCGCGGGCCGTTCGCCGGCCCGTCGTCGTCGCTCGACCTCCCGCGGTCCTTCACCCCGCTCGACCTCATGCTCATCCTCTCGGTCCCGCCGCCGAGCACCGGCACGCTCAAGCTCGAGATCCTCAAGAACGCGCTCGAGTTCGTCATCGGGCACGTCGGCCCGCGGACGCGCCTCAGCATCGTCACGTACTCGGCGGGGGAGGGCATGCGCGCCTCGCTCCGCAAGACGCCGTTCATCGCCGTTGGCAAGCCCGAGGGCCGGCGCCGCCTCGACCAGATCGTCCGCGAACTCGGGTGCGACGCCGAGGCCCTCACGAGCATGCTCGAGCACAAGGAGGAGCGCGTCAACGTCGTTACGGCGTGCAACCTCGCGCTCGACATCGTTCTGCAGCGCAAGGTCCGCCTTTTCCCGCCGTTTCGTTGCGATAAGTACTGACCGTTCCTCGCGGCGCCCAGGTCAAGTCGTCCCTGACGGGCATGATCCTCCTCAACGATGGGCGCGACGGCACGCAGAAGCAGCAGATGGACCTCGCGATGGCGCGCGTCGAGGCGGCCAAGTGAGCCTTCTCATCCTCATTCTCCCGAAGCAGTTGCTCACCCGTTGCTTCCTACAGCGTGCCGATACACACCTCGGCTGGGGACGCTCGCACGACCCGAGCAGCCTCTGGCTCCTCTCGAACCACTCGGCGGGGTCGTACACCTTCGTCAAGGACTTCTGTGCGTCGCTACTCTTACCCCTAGAGTCTCTCGTCTGACTCGGCTCACGCAGACGACCTCCGCGACGCTCTCGCCGGCTGCATCGGCGGCATCCTCTCGATCGCAGCCACCAACGTCCGCCTGCACATCAAGGTGCCCGAGAAGCGCTGGTTCCGCATCCGCAAAGTCTCCGGCACGCCCGGCGCCATCGTCTCGAAGACGGGCACGGACGTCGACGTCGAGATCGGCGAGCTGCGCTTCGGCGAGCGCAAGGACCTCATCGTCGAGGTCGAGCTCTCGCTCGGTGTGGGCGACGGCCCGCAACGCGAGCGGAGCGAGAGCACGGCGCACATCCCCGACTTCAGCACCGCGACGGACGCGTTCTTCCTCTCCAAGGTCGGCATCAACCCCTCGACGATGGACGAGTACAACGCCTCGTCAAACCTGATGGACGACGCGTACGACGACATGCCGGACGAGGCGCCCGTCTTCGAGGTCAATGCAGCGTACCGCGACCCCGCCGCGGGCAAGAGCATCTCGCGGCTGAACCACTCGCCGTGCCTCCTCACCATCACGATCAACCCGCCGTCGTCGTTCCCGCGGCAGCCCACGCCCGTCTCGGCGCCCGAGATCGTCCGCCGTCGCATGGAGCTCCTTGTGAGCGACATGCTCTCGCGCGCGCTCCTCCTCATGACGCGGCGGAACGACGCGCAGGCCGCGCGCCTCCTCGAGGAGACGAAGCGCATCATCTCGACCATCTCGAGCACGCTGGTCCCCTCCTCCTCCGTCAATGGCGGCGGCTCGAACGGGTCCTCCGCTGCGCTCGCGCGGAGCCAGACGCGCCGGTCGTCGATCGCCGCAACGGCGACGACTCAGCGGACGCTGCTCGCGCTCGCAGAGGACGTCGACGCCGTGCACGACGCGTGCCTCCACCGCGAGCAGTTCGACACGGTGGGCCGGTATCAGGCCGCGCAGCAGGCGGTCGTGCTCCGCGATCAGCGCGCGTGGACGCCCAAGAGCGCGACGGAGCGCCTCGTCTGGCGCGCGGACAACAGCCTCTGGCTCGTCGCCAAGAGCCAGGCGTGGCTCAGCGCGAGCAGCGCATAGTCTTTCCTTCCCTACCTTCCCTCTGCTGTACAGTCCATACCCACTCGTCCCTCGTCGATGTCCCCTCGCAGTTTTGTTCTTCGCACTCCCTCTCGTCCCCCTTCCGCTCGTTCTCTTGGGTTCTGCTCTCCTCTCGTCGTGTGATCACCTTTGCAGGCTCTCCCTCTTTATCTTGGTGTCGGTGTAATGCTCGTGCAGTGAGTTGCAGCGTATTCTCTATCAGTACAACAGACAGCGAACTGCGAGGGGGAGGAGGTCAACGAGAGCTCGGAGCTAGGACCTAGTCGCGCACACGCTCTGAAGTGCACGCTGTGTAGCACTGTACGAGGCGTAAGAGGGAGGACGCACATGTAGCGTTACTGCGCCTCTAGACCTTGTCCACCTTGTGGAAATGCGCGTTTAGCCAGCCCGGGCTTGGCCACACCTGCGCGCGCAGCTCGTCACTTTGTGTGCATCGGAACGGAGAGCTTGAAACGCACCCGTGCGACCACCTTGCCGCGGAGGAGCCCGAGGGGAACAGGCCCGTAATCCCTCGAGTCGGTCGAGTTGCTCGCGTTGTCGCCCGCGAGCCAGACATGCCCCGCGGGACGGTGCACCACTCGACGCTAGCCTTCCTCTCCCGTGGGGTCGACGCAGATCGTGTCGCCCGCGAGGCCGATCACGCGCTTGAGGACCTGGTGCGCCGGGTCGAGCGGCGAGACGGCTGTAACGAGGTTGCCGCGCTCGAGGGGGCGAAGGCGCAGCGCAAGGCGCGAGTGCAGGACGAGGGTGCCGCTGTCGGCGAGGGTCGGGTACATCGACGCGCCAGCGCACTGCGAAGCGAGGGCGAGGTCAGCGAGAGCGGCGAGGCAGGAGGGGAGCCGCGGTGCATGAGATGGACACGTCAGAGTAGAGGATGGAGAGCAACGCACGGGGCGGATCTCGGCTACATGCTCGTTGAAGAGGTGGACGCCGCAGAGGACCTTCGGGTCGGGGAGAACTGATGAGCGGGAATCGCGACGACTACGGCGGGGAGGGCGCGCGCACCTGCACTGTACCGAGGGCATACCGTCCAACCCTGCCGAGCCGCTGCAGGATCGAGCTTGACATCTAGCGCATGAGGGACGAGGCCAACCTCCGGCGGAGGAGGGTTCGCCTCGACGACATCGCTGCTCTCGCTCAGGATGCGATGAACTCGCCTGTCGAGCTCCCTGTGGAGCTGCTTGAGGCGGTCAAGAGGGCGCTGCCCCGCTCCAGTCGTCGCCAACACGCCGCTCTCGCTCAGGATCTCGCGGGCGTGTGGTGGGGACTGAGGTGCGTAGCAACCTCCTTTCGCATTGTCCGACCGCTCACGAAGTCGCACACAGGACCGCCGTGCTCGTGGACTCGTGCATGCTGTCGGAGCAGGAGGCGAGCTCGCTGGGAAGGCATCTTCAGGTGCGTCTCGCCGCTTCAGGACGGCGTGCCCGACTCGCATTGACTCTTCGCCCTCCGCGATAGGTCTACAGCAATCGACTCTTCGCGCTGCACGAGCCCGTCTCAGGACAAACGCTCGTTGTCAATCGTACACTCCTTGAGGAGCGGCTGTGCGAGCCGGTCTCGTTCGTCGAAGTCGGCGGCAAGCAGCCTGACCTTGTGCGTTTCACCTGACCTGTATCTCCAGTCTTGTCTGACGGTGCTGCGTAGCTTGCTGCTCCGCCGCCCGCGTTTACGGCCCTCCTCGCCAACCTCTCGTCCTCCCCCGAATCCGGCTTCATCCCTCTCTCCCTCCCCGACCCCAGCGCCCCGCAAGACCTCATCCCCCTCGTCGGCTTCCTTCTCGACTACCCCGTCGCATACAGCCTGACCGCATCGGAAGACGGCCGCAATTGCCTTGGCGGGGTGGAGCTGTGCGTGGTGGAGGCGATGCTAGTCGGTGCGGGAGGAACGAGGTACGCCGCTTTCCTCGCTACGGAGACGCCGTACTGACGACCTTGCGTGCAAAGGCAGCGGCTGCTATCTTTCTCCTACCCCGCCAGCCTCGCCCATTCCGGCTCGCCCCTCCATGTCAACGAGGTCCTCCAGGCGCTCCAGCTCAAGCTCGACACCCGCCTCGCCGCCACGCAGAGACGTTACCCAGAGCTGGAGGGTGCGACGATCGCGGTGGACCTGCGGGCAGTCGTGCTCGACCAGGTCGCGCTGTGATGTGGGCGGGTCGTGGTAGAACGCGATTACAAGCTAGATCATCAACACGAGACTGAAGGGGCCACTGCGGGAGTGATACAGAGTAGGGCAAGGGAGACGAGGGGGGAACTAAAGCGAGGAGAGCGAGGCGACTTGCATGTGCGTTTCGTCGCTGAGCGCGTACCCCGCCGCCTCAAGCTCGACCCATCCATTCTCCTCCATCGCGAGCGCGGTGCCTTCGAGGAGCTTGCGGACCTCCTCGATTGGGAGCTGCGTGAAGGCGGGGAGATTGAGGCGGACGCGGAGCTGGCTGAGCGTGCGCAGCGGGGCGAGGGCGGTCATGTTGAACTGCGGACGAGGCAGCGGTCAGTACAGCTCCTGCGAAAACGAAAGGGCGATGCGCACCTTGGTCGCGCTCGCGCCGGTGTTCTCGCCAACCCAGTACCCGGCAACCACGCTCCGGAGTGTCTCCTCGCTCCAGCGCTTCGCCGCGGGCACGCTGACCTCGCCGTCGACCTTGATCCGGAGCCAGTCCATCGCCTCGAACGAATCGGGCGTCTCGATGCAGATGGCGCGGTGCGAGCGGAGGCCGGTGAGGTGCGTCGAGGAGAAGCGCATGAGGCGCGAGGAGAAGAGGAGAGACGACTTGAGCGTAACGGGGACGGCCGAGGCGGTCTGCGGGTGCCGGAGGAAGGGCACTTCGATCTTGGCCTCCTATGAGTTGGGGAGATCAGCAGGGCCTGCGGTGGGAGAGGCGATGAAGGGGGGACGGACGTGAAAGGTGGAGCGCCCGAGGGGGACCCAGCCGACGCCCGTGCGGATCTGCTTGCCCGCTTCGACGACGATCCAGCTGTGGCCTTCGCCGGGGTCGGGGACGCGCACGGCAGCGGTCTGCACCTCTTGCGGGGTGAGGAAGTCGACTTGTGGGGCGGCGGGCGATGAGGAGTGGGGGAGGAGCGCGCGGACGAGCGGCGTCGGGAGGGCGACGGGGACGGCCCAGTAGTCGTACTGCCCGACGTAAGCGGCGCTGATCAGGCTCTCGATCATGCTGAGAGCGGGTGGAGCGGGTTCAAGAGGCGACTCTGCCGCGTCGACGCAGCTTGACCTCCTCGTCATCACTTCGACTCGCTAAACCCTCCTGGGAGCAGCAGCTTCGATGCTCTGAGCATTCACAAGGGGTCCAGCACCTGCTAGAAGCAGTTGCAGCTCGCCCCGCGCCCTCGCCGCGCCGTGGTCGCTCTGGAGATTTTGCATGCTCGCGCTCGACATTTGCCTCGACGGCTGGCGGCGATGGATGTGCAGGGACTGCTGGTGCGTCCCACCCCTCCCACCGTTCCCGCGAGGCGCGAGCTGATACCCACCCCGCCCGCAGATGCCTCCGCGCATCCCCTCCATCCTATCCTCCTCTTGCTCTGTCCCGCTCGTGGACCGCTTCCTGCCCATTCACCGACGCACCGACAAACACACCGCCCCCTTATAATGCTGCCTGCCCGGATCCCTCGGGATCCAGTGGGCGGAACAGCGGGAAAGAGGGGGCAGAGCCATTCCTCCTCCTTTCTTTCCGGTGAGGAGGGGGATGCGGACGCCTCGTTGCAGTCTTACTAACTGCACTCCCGGCCGGGGGCTCTTTTTCCGAGCACTCCGGTTGGAGGCGGTGTCCGATACATTCTTCGAGCTGAGCAGAGTGCGCTGCCTGCAATTGCGCTTCTTCTCCACCCTGTCTTTGCTGCCTGTTCTACGAGACTAGGAGAGAGTGAGAGTGGTTGCCTCGACGGAATGACGCATCGTCTCGCTCCGTGCTTCGCGCGCGATCATCTGCCCTCGAGGAGCACGAGCTTTACGAGGGTACGGATTGCAAAGGTGCGGCAGACTGGCGCGGGGCAGGAGCGTCCATGGGTGTCGACTCGGGGGGGGAAGAGAGGGAGGGAAAGAGGAGGAGCGGATGGCGGACAGGAGATCACGCCGCCGCCTCAGTCACCTGGATCGAGACGTTGTAGCTCTGGACGCGGTAGAACGGCTGCTCCGAGTCGTACACCGGGACCTGGTGCTCCGTGATGACGAGGACTGCCCGTCGCGAAGCAAGAAGCGAGATGCGCGTGTCAGCAGCGTTTTTCTCTTTCCGCGCGAGACGCGAGCGACGCACAGTACTCCCCCGCCTGGTACACCGCGCTCGGGAGCGCCACCGTGCTGTTGACCCAGCCGCCCGGTCCGCCCGTCTCGAACCCGCTCGCGAGTTCGAGGATGCCATACGGCGTGAACGACTGCGGGTCGATAACGATGGGACCGGGGCCCTGCAGGCCGATGTCGACGGTGCGGATCGAGGCGCCGTAGTGCGGCTCGTACGGGGGCTAGAAAAGGACGGAGAGGGTCAGTCGAGCGATGCGAGGAGAGGGAGGAAGGCGGAGCACCGCGGTGTTGTACGCGACCGAGAGCGACCCGCCGATGGGGACGCTCGTCGAGTATTCGACGAGCTGTCCGATGTACGCGGGCTTGACCTCGTCGCGTTTGGTGAAGGCGGTCGGAGCTGCCGATGTGAGCGAGGCGAGGGCGGCGAGGGCGGCGGTGAGGGCGAGGAACTTCATGGTGCGAGTCGGTGAGGGCTGGGTGCGTAGAGTCTGAACGGGGAAGACTGGAGCGGAGTGAAGGAAAGAGAAGCAAGAGCCGAAGCGCCCCCTCCTGGACACCGACCAGTTCGTCGAGGCGGTGCTGGTCTCCTCATCCCTCGGCGCGGAACTCGTCCGCGTGGAAACGGCGCCGAAAGAAGGCAAGCGACGCGTGAACCGGCGAGCCGTAGCGCGAGGAGCTCGGCAAGAGTGGCGCGACCGTAACCTTGAAAGCGTCAGCGGCGGAGAGTCCGCCTAAGTTCGAAGCGAGGCAGACGAAGCCGAGAGTCGAGAGAGAAGCGCGGAAGCAGCCGTGAGGACGGAAGGCGCGGTCGCGAGGGCCGAAGTGAGGGGAAGGAGCAGAAGGGTGGCTCACCACGCGCGGCTGACTTGCATGCGCAAGACCTCCTTCAGGCCCCTGCTCCCGCCGACCTCGAGCCGCTCAAACGTGTCTAACAGCGCGTCCGCCTCGTCCGCGGGCGCAGTGCCGTCCTGCCGCGCGAAGAACGGCTTGACCGCGACGTCGATCGTGCACGCGAAGAGGTGGTCGATGATGCTCTGCAGCTCGACGCCCGTCTGGCCAAAGTCGGGGCACTGCGCGCGGTGAGATGTGTCAGTGAACGATAAGGGGTTCCGGACGGCAGAACACACGGCGTTGATCTCGAGGAGGGAGACCTGGAAGGAGCTATCGACGAGGAAGTCGACGCCGAAGATCTCGAACGCATTCGGCAGCGCCTGAACGGTGGCTCGTCAGCCCAATGCACACTCTAGAGCGGAAGCTGCGCACCTGGAAGGACGAGCCCGCGCCGACCGCCGCCTTGAACACCTCGGCAACCGTCTCCCGCACACCCTCCTCGATCTTGGCGATCCGCTCCGCGCCGAGCTTCTCGCCTTCGTGCGGCCCGCTCAGGATGACCTTGTCTGCCATGCCCTGCAGCGTTGCGACCGAGATGGCGGACGCCTCCTCGCTGAGCACGCTCGTCTGGAGGCACGTGTTGGTGAGGTGCGCGCTGAGATCGAACTCACCGCTGTCGGTTGCGGTGTCGGCCGGAGAAGAGTACGGCGACGAGGCGAAGAGCGCGAGGTACGGGTGGTGTACGTAAACGGTCAGGCCGCCGACGGCGACGACGTAGACGCGGAGGTGGAACTTGGTCCCGTGCGAGTTGGACGAGGGGAGGGTCGAGGAGGAGCGGCGAGGAGATGTATTCCTGTGAGAGCTGTGTGAGCAGTCGCGAAGCGGATGTAAGACAGAGGAGCGCACCTGGATCACCCATTCTCGCAGCTGGGTCGAGTCGACCCTCGTGTCCGCGCCAAACAGGGCCGCCCGCGACGCCTGTGGCCGGTCCTCCGCCTCGTCGTCTTCGTCCTCTTCCTCTTCATCGCTGCTCTCGGGTTCAAACTCCTGGAAGATCTCCTCGAGCATGTCGCGCGAGTTGAACAGGCGGATGCCGTTGCCCTTGTCGGCAAGCGCGGCCTTGAGGATCCACCACTTCGGCTCTACGCCCTGGTCTGCGGCGTCGAAGGACTGTGCGACCTCGTAGAGGTCGTCCATGAGGAGTTCGTCGAGCTCGTCGGCGAACGAGCACGAGAAGTGGAAGGTCTGCGGTGCGGCCTGACGGAGGGGCGAGTCGGGGTTCTTGGAAAGGAAGAGGGCGATGGTGTGGGCGAGGTTGCTCTTGCGGATGAGGCTGTGGGACGAGCAGGGTCAGCTTGGGAAGGTCGCCAAGGAGAGAGGCTAGGGAGCAGGACGGACGCCTTGCGGATAGCGAACGAGTTGAGGAGGGTAGCGTCGTCCATGGCGACGTCCCAGTCGAGCTCGTCGTAGTCTGACCATTGCAGGTCTGGCCTGGTGCCGTCCTCGGCGGGTGCGGTGAGGATCTGCCAGTCTGCGAGTTGGCGGGCGAAGGCGGTCCGGAGGGACGCGACGACGTAGGCCTGCGACTCGGGGTACTGCACGAGCGCAGTGCGCTGCTTCTTTTGTGCACTCGCCATCCCTGCAGAGCTTCAAGAGATTTGCGAGGGGGCAACCTCCGGTTTCCGCGGTTTCATCTCCTCGATCGGACGGTCGTCCTCCTTCGTCGGCACTTTACTGCCCGCGAGGATGGCTCGGGCGCACCGCCGCCCTCCTTCTCCTCCTTCCCAGACCAGCGCACACCCGCACCGCCCGCGCCCGCCTTCTCGTCGTTCCCCTCCCCACCTCGCCTCTCGCGCCGCTCCGACTCGCCTCCACCCGCAAAGCGCTCAAAGGCCGCAGACTTCTTCGACCAGGTCGGTGAAGACCTCGGCATCGTGCCCGCCGAGCCGCGCCGCTCGCACAAGCGCGACAAGCGCGACGACCGACCCTCCTCCACCTCGTCCGCAGGCGTCACGACGACGACGGGCATGAGCGGGACAGGCGGAGCAGCAGGCGCGACGAAGACCGCAGCGGGGATAAGGAGGACCAGCGCAGGCACCGCTCGAGCCGCGACAAGGAGCGCGACCGGGACAAGGAGCGCTCCTCGAGAAGGAGAGACGATGACCGCGACAAGGAGAGGCGCAGCGGGAGGGACAAGGGCAAGGAGCGCGAGATGGAACGGGACAGCGACTATGGGCCAAAGGTGTGCTTCTCCCTCCTGCATTGTCCTCCTCGCTATGCTCACCTTCCTCGCCGCTCACAGCGGAGCAAGCCCTACCAACTCGTCCAGGCGCCTGGCGGCGAAGAGGTCCCTTCCGTCCCCGTAGCGAGCACTTCCGCCGACGCTAAGCCTGCGGAGAAGCCCTCTTCTACGAGTCGCGCCGGGGCGACGAGAACAACCTGCGGTATGGCGGCTTGCACCGCGGCGACGTGCCCAAGTACCGCAGGCTCGGCGGCGGGAGGGTTGTTGGCCTGAACGAGGGCCTGCGCATTACGAGGGAGACGGCGTATACGGGGAGAGGCGTCGAGATCGCGCCGCTGAACCGCTTCAGGGTGCGTTCTCCTAGCTCGGTCCGCCGGGCTCAAGCTGACCTTTCGTCTCCACAGACGCCTCGCTATACCGACTCGTCCTCGTTCCGCCACCTCACCGATAAGAAGACCAAGCGCCTCATCCTCCGCCCGCGCCAGACACCTCGGGCACTGGGCGAACCCGTCGCCTCGTCGCCTCCGGCCGACCCCTTCCTCACCTCCACCACGGACGACACTTCCGAGTTCGTCGCCTTCGACCGCGAGCGCACGACCGCCGAGAAGCTCGAGCAGCTCGAGCACGAGGAGGGCACCGACTACCGCTCGGTCGCAGGGCTCATCAAGCCCGCCGACCTCGCCGAGTCGTCCGATACGGAGGACGACCTCTTCTCGGGCCTCGGCATCAGCGGCGGCGAGTCGCACGCCGAGCGCCTCCGGCGGCGGAACCTCGAGCTGGACCGCGCGCTGCGCTCCGACCCGCGCGACATCCCGCGCTGGCTCGAGTTCGTCGCGCTGCAGGACGAGATCGCCCAGTCGTCCTTCACTGGCGGCGGTGCCAAGCGCGCGCTGAGCAAGGCCGAGCGCGCGAGCACCTCGGAGGTCAAGCTCGCGATCCTGGCGCGCGCACTTGCCGTCCCGGAGAACGCCGCGGCGGAGGAGCTCCTCCTCGCGCAGCTGCGCGCGGCGGCCGAGGTCGAGGACGCGCAGGCTGTGCTCAAGCGGTGGAAGGACGCCTTGCGGGAACATCCGGGGTTGACGGGCCTCTGGACCGAGTTTGTCGGGTGGAGGCAGACGACCTGGGCAGCGTTCAGCGTCAAGGACGTCGTCAAGGTGTTCGAGGAGTCATTCGAGGTGCTCGTCGGCGCGATGGACCGCGAAGAGCCCGGCTCGAACGGTGCGTCCTTGACTGCGATTAGGAGCCAGTGCTGACGACCGTTCCTCCTCGTCCTGACCTCGCTCCGTCCGCAGCCCGCGAAATGCTCGAGGGGAACGCCATCTACCTGTTCCTCCGCCTTTGTCTGATGCTCCGCCAAGCTGGTGCGCAGGCCCGTCTCCCTACCCTCTGCTCAACTCCGCTAACCTCTCCCGCAGGCTTCTCCGAGCGCGCGCTCGCCGCCTTCCAAGGCCTCGTCGAGTTCAACCTCTTCCGCCCGCGCGACCTCGAGCGCCTGCCAGTCGAGCGTACGGGACCATGGCGCGGGCGCGTCTTTGCCGCTTTCGAGTCATTCTGGGACGGCGAGGCGCCGCGTATCGGCGAGCCCGGCGCAAAGGGCTGGAGCGCGACTAGCGAGGATGACCTCCCGCCGGAAGCGGCACCCGCACCCGCCGCCGCCGCACTCGTCGAGACGGACGCAAACGCGCGGGCGTACGAGCGGTGGGTCACCGCCGAGCGCGCCGCTTCATCGAGTCGCCCCGCGCGCGCACCGACCCCGAGATGGACGACTCGGATGACCCGTACCGTGTCGTCCTGCTGGACGACATCCGGCCGTTCCTCTTCCTCCTCTCGTCGCGCGAGTCGCAGCAGCAGCTCGCGTACGCGTTCCTCGCCTTCCTCGGCTTGCCGTTTGTTCCGTCCGACGTCCCCACCTCCGCCATTCACGACGGACCCGTTCGTGCACTCCGAGCTGGCCGAGCGCCCTGCCCTCATCCGCCGCTTCTGGCCCGCGGCCGGCGACGCACGCCCGTTCGCGGTCGTCGGAGGCGAGGCGATGGAGCCTGAGCGGCGGAGCGCGCTTGGGAGCCCGTGGGACATCCCGTTCAAGGCGATGCCGGCGACGGTCGATGGGCTGTTTGCGGGCGCAAAGCCGGGGTGGTTCAAGACGCTCGCGAAGGAGGACTTGCAGGACGTAGACGTCGAGCTCGCGAGGCGCGTCGCACTCGTTCACCTTGTTCTCTCGAGACTGACGATGATTGTCCGCAGGAACGCTCTCGCACTGCTGCGGCAGGCGCTTCCGGACGATACGTTCCTCACGCTCGACGCCTTTTCGCTCGAAGCCGTGCAAGGGCCGAAAGCGTACGTCGCTCGCCCCGCCTCTCCCCGCAGCTCGCACTAAATACTCCTCTCGCAGCGCCGTCAAGCTTGCGAAGCAGGTCCTCCGCGACAAGCGCAACGACCTCGCGCTCTGGGACGGCTACGCGCGGATCGAGCGGCAGCGGGGCAAGTCGGCCGACGCGCGGCAGGTCTACTGCACCGCGCTGTCGATGTACCGCTCGTTCAAGCCGCAGGACCAGATCGACGGCCCGCTGCTGTGGCGTGCGTGGGCGGAGATGGAGTGGGAGGAAGGGAGGGCGACGCTTGCGCTCAAGGTGCTCACCGCCGCGACGAGCCCGGAGCAAGTCGACATTGGTGAGCGCACTCTCGCTCATTGCTGCGAATGCTTCGGCTGACTCGCCCGTCGCGCAGCCACCCTCGCAACGAAGGACCCTGACGTCCGCCCATCCGCCCCGCAGCTCCTCCGCGCGCGGCAGTACTACACGCACGAGCTGGAGGCCGCCTTCCAGCCGCAGGCGACACAGGCTATCGTCCGTAACCGGAACCACCTCGCCTTCTCGTTCGCGCTCTTCCAGTACCTCACGCAGGACCTCGCTGCGGCCGTCGACGTCCTCGAGCGGCACCTCTTCCGGCTCGACTGCGCAGGCGCAACCGGCTCGGCGGAGCACGAGGAGGCGCTCATGATGTACGCGAAGCTGCTCTTCCGCCACTCGATGACCGGCGGCGAGTACCGCCCCGCACAGATGCGCGAGCTGCTCGAGCGCGCGGTCAAGGAGTACAAGAACAACTCGTTGTTCCTGTCGCTGTTCTACCACAACGAGCGTGCGTCCCCACCTCCTCCCACGGTTCGATGCGATGGCGCTGACCTTCCTCCCACGCAGAGCGGATGAAGATCGAGAATCACTTCCGCCGCATGTTGGAGGAGACGGTGCTCAAGGAGAGCGAGGCGACGCGTGAAGGCTGGCTGTTCGCCATCTTCGCCGAGTTGCACCGCGATGCCCGCCTGACGAACGTCTGGGCCGTGCGGAACCTCTTCGACCGCGCGCTCGACAACCCCAAGTGCGTCTCCCGCTGCCTTCCTTTTCCGTGCTCTGCTGACGCTCGTTCCGCAGGACGAGGTGTTCGGCGTCGCTGTGGGCCCTGTACATCGACTTTGAGGTCCGCAACGGCGAGCTAGGCCGCGCCAAATCGCTCATCTACCAAGCGATCCGGGAGTGCCCGTGGTGCAAGGGTGCGTTCCGCTGTCTTTCTCTCGCTGCAGATGCTGACCGCCTCTCGCTCGCAGAGTTCTACCTCCGCCCCTTCTCACCTGCCCTCCGGCCGGTCTTCCGCTCGCGCGACCTCCGCGACTTCCACCATCTCCTCCTCGAGAAGGGCCTCCGCGTACGCGTCGACATCGAGCCGTTCCTCGAGGGCGTTGTCACGTCCGACATGGAGGACGACGACGCGGCGGACGAGGGCGAGGGCCCGCTCGAGCGGCTCGAGGAGGCGGGCGAGGACGTCCTCAGCGAGAGGCAGAGGCTGATGCCGTACTGAGTGAGGAGGAACGCGCAAGTGTCGGCATGGCAGGCTGTGTGAGCGGGAGGGGTCGAGAGGAGGCGCTCCGGAACGGCCACGGAGGGTCCGCGGCCGTCCGTCAGGGGCTTCTTCCCGCTCGTTCGCTTCCTCTCTTTCTCGTGCTTCACGCTCCCGCTGCTCTCGTCACGCCATGCGCTCCGTGCTTCTCGCTGCTATGGCAGCCGCCGCGCTTGCAGGCAGGAGGTGCGTCTCGGTCCCGCCTTCTCCCTCCGCCGAGCTGACCTCTCTCGACCGACAGCTCCGCCGAGCGTACCATCAAGATCATCAACGAGTGCAGCTACGACATTTGGCCCGTTGCGATCCCCTTCGCCGAAAACAAGGAGGCTTACAACGGCGACCGGGGGTGGGAGGCGAAGGCGGGTTCGACCAAGTCGATTACCGTACCGAGCAGCTGGATCGGCCGCATCTGTGCGTCCTCTCACTCACCTTGAGTGGAAAGTGCTGACGGTGTGCAGGGGCGCGGCATGGCTGCGTCGCGAACTCGGACGGAACGCTCGCCTGCGTTGTGCGCTTTCTCCCCTCCCCGCCCGACGTTCACGCACGCTGACAGTCGTGTTCTCCCTTCGTCTGTTTTCTCCGCGTGTCGTCAACAGACTGGTGCTTGCCAGGGCAACGCGCTGCAGTGCGCGGACGGCGAGCTCGGGGCGGCGCAACGGCCGTCGAGCTTCGCTTGCAGTACAACCAGCAAGGTCAGTACGACGGGTACGACCTCACGAATGGCGGCGGTTGGGGCGTCCCCATCGGCCTCAAGCCGCAGGGCAGCGGCTGCGATTACGTCTCGTGCACGCCGACGCTCTCCTCGTGTCCGGACAACCAGCTCAAGCTGCAAGACAGCTACGGCAACGTCCTCGGGTGCAACTCGGCGTGTTACGCGAAGATGGGCGACTCGAACGTGCAGTGCTGCGTGCGTGTCTCCTCGCACTTACGCACCGCTCGTCTCGCCGACGAACCCGCCCACTCGCCCGCAGAAAGGCGACTACAACAACCCCGACTCGTGCACGCCCGACTTGATCCAGTTCTACTCCTACTTCAAGGAGGCGTGCCCGAACGCATACGCCTACTTCGTACGTCCCCTCTCGACACTCCGTCCTCCCCCTCTCTGACCCTGACTTCTCCGCATAGCAAGACGCCCGTGCAGGGCAGCCCACCGTCAGCTACATCTGCAAGAGTGAGGACGACCCCGGCTTCACGGTCACGTTCTGCCCCGACGGCGATGGCGACTCGGCGGGCAGCTTCTCGAACCCATCGGGCGGCGCTAGCGGCTCTGCGAGGTGCGTCTCTCAGCTGTCTACCTCTCGCCCGATTCGCTGACGTCCGTCTCCCTCTCTCTCTGACTTCTTCTCTGCAGCGGGTCCGGCGAGAAGTCCGCCGGCGGTCCCACCGCGACGGGCGCAACTACCGTGCCAACTGACCTCCCCGCCGTCACCTCCGCCGCTTCCGTCAACGTTTCAGAAGCCCTGACGGCGGCGTCGAGCGGCGCGAAGAGCTTAGCGGGCGCGAGCAGCTCGGGCGGCTCTGCCGCTGGCAGCTCCACCTCGTCCGCATCTTCCCCTTCTTCGTCTTCGGGCTCGAGCTCTACCGACAATGCCGACTCCGAGTCGGCCGAGGACAGTTCGTCCAGCAGCAGCAGCAGCAGCCTTATCCCAGGCCTGAGCAACACGATGCTCGCCGTCATCGTGGGCGGTATCGCTTTGCTCCTCTGCGTCGGCGTCGGCGTCGCGTGCGTCGTCATGCGCAAGAAGGACCGCGCGACGTCGCAGCAGCAGCAGCAGGACCAGGCCGCCGGTGGCCACTCGAATAGCGACGAGGAGGCGGCTGCTGGCGCGCCGACGGGAGGAGCAGCTGGCTCGGGCAAGAACCCCGCTGCAGGACGTGCGTCCGCCTGCTTCCGCTCCTTTCCTCGTGTGACTAAACGCCTTCTTCCTGACCACCTGCAGAGAACTACAACGCGCTCGGCCACGGTCGTCGTCGCAGCCAGGCCGCGCTCCTTTCCTCGAGCGAGGAGGAGTCGGGGTCCTCCGAACTCAGCGACTCGGAGGAGGAGAAGTACGGTCACCACAGGCGCGCGAGCATGGCTAGCACGGCGAGCCGGCGGAGCGGGACTAGCCAGCGTTCGGCTCGCTCGAGCAGGCGGTGAGGGTTGCAGCGGGCGGCGGTGCAGGCATGGAGGTCGGCGCAGTGTGCATTCCTCCTTCCTTAGATGTGTGCAAACGGACCATTGCGCCTCCCACGCCACTCTCCAGCCGCCCGTGCGCGCGTTTGAGCATCTTCGCACTTACCCCCGGGGAGAACGCCTCCCTCCGCCCATCTCGCCCGCTCTTTCTGCGCATCCGGATCGGCCCTTGACACAGTGCCAGCAACCCAGACAAAAGTATCACAACGCACATTGGCGACGTTCACCTTCCTCGCCCGCCCCCTCCCCCACATCGCCGGCGTCCCTCCGCCGCTTCGCCTCGCTCCTCACACCCGCTCTCTGAACCCTGGCGCTTCACACCATGACCGCCGTCAACCACCCTGCACTGCCCGCCGTCTTCGATTACCCCACCCAGAGCTCGCACGCCGGCGAACTCGACGCGGCACACAAGCTGTTCCTCGAGGAGCTCGCCAGCCCCGAGGCGGACTGGGAGGACCAGGGCGAGCGTGACGGGGTACAGCTTTGGAGCAAGAAGGATCCGGAGGTGCGCTGCGCTTCTCATCTTCCTCGCAAGACCTCCAGCTCACGACGGACGGCGACCTCGCTATGTTCGCGTACAGGACCCCTGTGCGTGCCTTTGCCGCTCTTTGACGTCTGTGAAGCTCACTGACGTGGTGCCCCTCGCAGACGCCGTTCCTACCGTCAAGGGCGAGACGGTCGTCGAGGGCGTCTCGGCCGAAGCGGTGCGTCCTGCGCTCCCTCCGTGCGAGCGATACTAACGGAATCTCTCGTACAGTTCCTCGGCGGCGTGATCCAGCTGCCCGGGATGCGGAAGCTGTGGGACACGCGCTTCGAGCGGGCACATGCTCGCGCGATTCGACCGGACAACCTTTGCTTTCTACACCGTCATGAAGGGCATGGGCTGGCTCGTCTACCCGCGCGACATCTGCGGCATCCAGAAGAACTACCACCCGGCCGATGGCGATTCGCAGGCCGAGCGGCTCGTCGTGCAGACGAGCGTGCAGGAGGACGGATGGGCGCCGGAGCAGAAGGGCAAGACGCGCGCGACCCTCACACTCAGCGGATGGCGACTTGTGTGCGTCCGTCTCTTCTCTTCGTCGAGGGCATTGCTTACTTGGCCTGCTTCGTGCAGTCCCGACGGCGAGAACCTGAAGGTCACGTAGGTCGTCGTTCGCTTTTTCGCCCCCCTCTCCCCGTCCTGACTCCGCCCCTAACTCGCAGCTACATCGTCAAGATCGCGCTCAACGGCTCGATCCCGCTTCCAATGGTCACCATGGTCGCGACTGAGACGCCTATGTGCCGGTCGCGCGCGGGACGCTTTCTACCAATGTGAGCCGGCTCTCGCCTTCTGCTCATGCCGCGCTCACCTCTATCCTGCAGACGGTCACGCCCCGTTCGTGCGCATCCCTCCCGGCGCCGCAGAGCCCGCCATCACCTTCCAGACGGAGCAGTTCTCCGACCCGCCCTCGACGCTCAGCCTCAGCAACCACCCGCGGCAGTACCGCTGCACTTTCACGACCAAGGAGAAGACGGGTGAGACGTTCCAGATTGTGTATGACCGGAAGAAGATGTACCCCGAGGGCGTGCGCGTCGAAGTCGAGGGCGCCGAGGGCGCCGAGGTCGAGGACGACGGAGAGGGGACGCTCACGGTCAAGACGGTCAAGGGCGGGATCGACGTCACCGTCATCGTGCAGCCCAAGTAGACGGGTGTAGGAGCGTGCTAGAGCTTGTGCACTCAGCATCAACGGTCATGACCTTCCCAAGCTGCCCCGCCCTCGCTCTCTCGCCGGTAACGCGCGCTGGTACGGATCGTGGTACTTCGTTTCAGACTTCTTGTGCAGATGGACTAAGCTGCAAGCGTGCAAGCGAGGTGCGAGGCGGAACGACTGCAGCACCTTTTTCGACGACAGCGGCGCCTACTTGTTCTCGGCGTAGAAGAACGTCGAACCGACGAGCTCTGCGCGTGTGTGTCGTGTCAGCTCTGCACTGCCGAGAACGACGCAAGACGGACGCACCGAGCTCGTTGTCCGCGACGAACTTGCTGAGCGGGAAACTCTGGCGCGCATCGGGCTCGCCGGGGAGCGTCGGGGTGTGGTCGACCGGCTGGGCGTAGACGTTGAACACGTAGCGGTGCGGGCCGGATCCCTGGGGCGGTGCGGACCTGACAGTGCGGGAGGAACCAGGGGGAGGGACAGAGCGGGAGGGAAGCGATGCGAGGGTGGAAGGGCAGCAACAGAGGAACGGGAGGACGCGGACGTCAGCGAGATCGCAAGGAGCATGGAGAGGGGCAGCAGGACGCACCCATGTACGAGACGATCGTCTGGCCCACCGCCTGGCCGGGCAGGACGTCGCCGAGGACAAAGTGCAGGAACGGACCCCACTTGGGGTCCTCGCGCGACGGCGCATCAGGGTCGGCGAGGACGACGGTGAAGCGGCTGTCCTTGCCCGGCGGGGCGTTGAACGAGATGCTCGGCTCGCCCTGCGTGTCGGCGACGGCGTACGTCGCGCCGGCCTGGACGCTCCCGACGCTTCCGCCGTAGGTGACGTGGACGACTATTTTGTTCTTGAACGTCGAGGGGATCACCATTGAGCCGATGAGGCCTGCGTCCTGGAGGCTGTGGGCGGTGAGCAGGGTCAGCTCAGATCGCGACGCGAGCGGGCACGTGTGACGAGAGGCGCACGCCTGGTCGATCTGGGTGCCGGTGACGGAGGTAGTCATGCTGAGAGAGCTGTAGCGGGTATTCGTCTGTCGAACGAGTGAGGAGGAGGAGCGAGAGAGCGGATCCCGGCTTGACCTCATGAAGGGTCGGCCACCCTTCCACGCCACGCCGCGATCTGAGCTGGACCGAACACGCTGCTGGACCTTTCTCGAGGCCCCCTTGAGTCGCGTGAAGCTGCACGTTCCGTGTCAGGCCCGCCAGCAGCACCTTCTCCTCCTCCCCCACATCGGCTCACCTCGTGAAGGCTACGATGGCGCGGCGCTCTTCCTTGCGCCTGATTCGCGAGGTCCCCTGGGGCAGCTCTCGACACTTGCCAAGCTGGATCGCGCGATCCGAAGAAAGCGGACGGCACGGCTTGTTCTCGTTATCCTCACGCGCCTCCATCTACAGCTTCTCGCTCCCACCGCCAAACAGCTTCTTGCCGAGCTCGATCCCCGCCGCCCAGTGGTGCAGCCGCGCGTCGACCGTGTAGCCGAGCTTTTCGAAAGCCTGCAGGTGGGCGTACAGCTCGGCGAGGGGGACGACGCGGACGTCGATGTGCTCGCCTGCGGAGACGGAGCGTCAGCGGGACTGTTACGCCGCAGACAGCTTCGCAAGCCTCGGAGAAAGACGTAGGCCAGAGCGGGAACGCACCCTCGTCCAGATGCGGCTTCGGCTCCTCCTCGCCCTCCTTGAGCTGGACCTCGAGCGTCGCGAGCACCATGTTTGCCTTGGACATGCCTGGTTGGGACGCAAGCGGTTTGCGAGCTCGGGAAGGCGTCAGTGTCAGTCTCGGTGCGGAGAGAGCGCATGAATGCTCAGCGGAAGTGCAAGAGAGCGAGACTCACCCGGGTCGCTGACGATGGTGCTGCCCAGCTCGGTGACCTTGATCCGCCCCTCAAAGTCCTTGCCGCCGTAGCCCGTCTCCTCGTACAGCTCGCGCGTGGCGGCCTGCTCTGGGCTCTCGCCCTCGTCGATCAAACCGGCAGGAAGTTCGACGCAGACGTTCTGGATGGGCGGGCGGTACTGGAGAATGCTGCGCGGGTGCGATGAATGTCAGTCGTCATTGTACTGCCAGGTGAGGGGAGAAGGAACGCACATAGGGACGGCATCAGGGCGCTTGGGGTGCTTGAGGACGGCAGCAATGGCGACGGCGTCGATGCCTCCCTTCGAAGTCGTCTTGCGGGCCGCCATTTCCCACACGCGGTCCTTGCCGTCCTCGTCGGTCCAGTCGATCTTGCGCAGCTCGATCCACTGCGGATACAAAGATCAGGACGTCGAGGCGGGCGGGGAAGAGGCGAGGGACCGGACCTTTCCCTCCTGCATCTTGTCGACATTGCGGATCTTTGCGTTGCCCTGGGAGAAGGGCTCTACGTGCGGGAGGGACGCCATGGTGCGGAACTGGCGGGTCGGAGGTGGGGCGGCTGATGAGGACGAGCGGCGGAGGAGCGGGAGCGAGTGCGAGAGCAGGCGGCGCGGGAGCATCCACTGGGTCCAGCGAGTAGTCCCGAGGCAGTACTGGCAGAGTCTGAGCTCGCGGGCGAGAGGAAAGAGGTGAGAGGAGAGAGGGCGACGACGGTGACGTCCCCTCTCTGCCCTCGTCCACTCGCTCTTCAGCGCAGATCCACCTCAGAGTACACGCGATGGACGCAGAGATGGCACCTCCTCAACCCGCGGCGACCCTCGCGTCGCTCCCGCCCGAACTCGCTCTTCGCATCGCCGCCCTCCTCGACCCGCAGTCCCTCGTCCGCCTCTCGCGGACATGCGCAGCCTTGCACGCGATCGCACGCACAGAGTCGCTCTGGAGGGCAGTTATCCTCGAGCTCGTCGACGCACATGGCCAGATCCTCGAGGCGGACAACGCTCCTCCCGCCGCCGGCTCTGCCCTCTCGACTTGGTTCGACCAGGCCCGCTTCCTCCTCTCGCATGCCCATCATCTCGGTTACTTCGCATCGTCGCTGCCGTACAGGTACGCCCGCCGCTCCCCTGCCTCGCCTACGCACGCTCACCTCCCCCTCCGCAGCTCGCGCATAGTTCGCGTCTCTATCGCCACGCCCAGTCCCGCCCCTGCGCCAGATGCCCCACCGCCACAGTACACCATCCACGCGGCACAGCTCATCCCGCGCAACGTGTATGACAGCCCGCTCCACCCGATCCCGCCGGAACTCGCTCCTTTCGGTTCCTCCCGCGACGCCATCACGCCCGCCGCGATCGTCGTCAACCAGCACCTCAACCTCGACCACCCCTACTCTGGCCTCTCCGTCGACGTCCTCGAGCCCGTCTACGACACCGCCGCCGCCCCGATGTTCGAGATCACGCCGCAGAACGGCGCGTGCCTCTCGCGCGGCAACTCGCGCACGCGCGAGGGCCTCGCCGCTGCCGCGCTCCGTGCCCACTCGCCTGCCGACGTCCCGCGTCTGCGGCTACAGCTCGACCCCGTGACGCAGCGCGTAGAACGGAGCAGCGCCGGCGCGCACCCCGACGGAGGCGCCAGCGGCGGGATGCGCGACGGCCTCAACCGCGAGGCGCTCTTTGCGCTTTTCAGCGGGCGCCTCCCGCGGCGGCAATGGCCGACGCTCGCGCTCGTCGGCCTCGAGGAGGTCAACACCGCCGACGTGCCGCACCTTCGCGGCGGGCGGACAGACCCCCCGCGGAACGTCCTCCGCCTTGCGAGCGGCGGCGCCGGCGCGTTCCGCGGGTTGGCGGAGTACCTCACGGAGCGCGCGGGGGAACGGCCCCTCGCGCAGGTTGTTGAGCCGGACGAGGCGGCGGCGGCGAGCGCGTCGCGGGACGACGAGGCGTTTGTGACGGGCTTCAGGCTGCGCGCGAAGCGGACGCCGCGTACGCCGCCCGGTGCGATGGAACATGAGCGCGGAGAGACGTCTGCGAGCGCGAGGACGGGCGAGCGCTGGTCCCCTGCAGGCCCGACGAGGCGCCGCGGCGTCGGGAATAATGGCGGGCCGGCGGTGCTCTGGCACGGGCGGGAGGAAGACCCGGATGACCGGCCGCACGTGACGATCCTGCGCGCGGGAGAAGAAGCTGAAGGGGTGCGTTCCCCTTGCCTTACCTGCCTTCGCTCCTCGCTCACCCCGCTTTCGCAGGGCTTTGTCCTCCGCCTTCCCGGCTCGCCGCCGCAACCGACCGCGGACCTCCCCGTCGGCAATGACGTGCCCATGCAGGACGGCTCTGCCACCCCGAACGGCGACGACGACGAAGAAGACGCGGCCGACTCGCTCGCCAACGCCGTTGATGCCGCTGGCGAGTCGTTCTTCCCGCTCAAGACCCCCGCACGGCCTCTGTGCTGGGCGGACACAAGTCCGGTCGACGAACATGGCGAGGTGTACGCCTCATCGCTCGAAGGCCTGTGGCTCGGGACCTACGGCGGGCACGGGCTCGAGTTCGTCCACCTCTCGACGGGGTTCGTCGAGCTCCCGGCGGGCGAGGGCGACGTTACAGAGGAGGAGTACGACAGCAGCGACAGCGAGGGAATGGAAAGGAGGAGCGTCTACCGTCGCGTCGTCACGGCGACGAAAGTCACGGGCGACCCGAACGTCCCCTCGGGCCAGGTGCGCCGGGTCGCCTCGTCTTCTCCCAACCCGATGCTTACGCTCTCCTCGTGCAGACCTCCTGGCTCGCGATCCTCCCCGGCTCGCCTCGTCACGCCACCCCTCACCGCCACGCTCCCCTCCGTCTCCCTCTCAACCTTCCAGCACCTCTCCTCGCTCGACCCCTCCTCGCCCGCGTACCAAGCGCTGAACAGCGGCGCCGGGCCGGACTGGCGCGCAGGCACCGCCCGCGGGTTCGGCCGGATCGCGCTGACGGGGTTCGCGAGCCCGAGCTGGACGGGCGCGCAGGTCCGCTTCCTCCGGCATGAGGTGCGCGTCGCGAGGAGCGCGAGGACGGCGAGACGGAGGAGAAGACGGTGGAGAGCGTCGAGGAGATCCATCTCAGGTGGGACGACCTGCAGAAGGTCGGCGTATTCCGGCGCGTGAGGATCTGAGATGGGGTGTCGTAATTGAGGCTCGCGTTATCGACGCCTTGCCGCGGACGCTACCTGCGGAGTGCGGATCTGCGAATTGCTCGAGAGCAGGCCGTCGCAGGCGCAGGCTCTCCATTTTCTCCCGGCTCGCTCTGTTTAAGCAAGTAGGAGAAACGACTGTTTGCATGATCGAGACACGGCAGCTGCTACGCGCACGAGAGAGAGAGCGAGAAGGGGACGCAGACCTAGGCACGGGGTATGAAGGAGGAGGGGGAAAGGGTGTTCAGAGGGTCGCGACCTTGTCCTGGACGGCCTTGACGAGCGTCGAAGCGGCGGCGGGGTTGCCCGTCTGCGGGCGGCAGAGTCGTCAGTCCCCTCGCAGCTGGAGAGGGGCGGAGCGGGGACGCACGCGCAGCATGTAGCTCGTCGGGGTTGAGCCCTCGATCGCCGAGAAGCGCACGTACTTCTCGCTGTGCACCTCGATGGAGAAGGCGGTGAAGAGCGGTGCGTTGAGCAGGAGACGGTGCGTAGCGTCGGCGCGCATCACTGCGCGTAGAGGAGAAGGCAGGTCAGTAAGGGCGCGGAGGGAAAGCGGGAGGAGCGGACGCACGCAGCCGCGCGCCCTTCTTGTCGTCGGCCTTCTTCGTCTCGTTGAGCTTGAGCATGCCCGTCCCGCGCTCGGCCCACTGCCCCTCGTGCATCGCGTACAGCTTGCACCGCACGCTGTGCACGATCTGCTCCTCCTCCTCGCCCGTGACCGTCTCCTGCTCGGTGTAGACGCGCTTCTCGCCCTCGTCCTCCTCAGGCGCCGGCGCGGAGCCCTCCTTCGACGAGGCGTCGCCCTCGCCGCTCAGAGCTGCCTTTGCCGGCGTCGACGGTACGCTTGAGAATGCCGACGGCGCGGCCGAGAAGGCGCTGAATGCGGACGAGCCACTCGACTTGCCCGCCGCGGCGAACCCGCTCGTCGACGCAAACCCAGAGAAGGGCGACGCCGCGGCGAGGTTCGTGGTCGGCGCGGCCTTGGTGAACGGGGTGGTCGAGCGGTCGCCCGCGGTCTTCGTCTCCGTCTTCGCCTCGCTCGTCGAGGTGGATGCGGCGGGAGCGGCGGGCGGAACCGAGCTGGAGAGGAAGGGGGAGGCAGAGAAGGCAGACTTGGCCTTGGGCTTCTGCTCCTCTGCGGCCGGCTTGGAAGGGGTGGAGACGGAAGCGAGGGGAGATGCGGTAGAGGCGAACGCGGAGAACGGAGATGCGGTCGAGGAGTAGTTGGCGAAGGTCTGCAAGCGGGTCAGGTCAGATACGCATTCAGGTGAGAGAAAAGCGGCAGGTAGACGCACCGGCTGACCAGCAGTAGCCACTGGCTTGGGCGTCGGTGCGGGCGTTGGTTCCGGCGCCGCCTTGGCCGCGTCGGCAACCTCGCTCGCAGCGTCCGCGACCTTCTCGTCCTCCGCCTGCACCTCGGCGGCCGACTCGCCCACCTCCGCCGCGACATCCGCAACCTCCTTCGACGCGCCCTCGCCGACGCCGCTCGCCGCGTCCTGCTCTTGCCGCTCGTCCTCGTTGGCGAGGTTCTCCGCCGACTTGCCGACCTCAGCCGCAACCTCGGCGATCTCGACGTCCTTCTCCTCCTTCTCGTTCTGCTCATCGCCGAGCTTCGCCGCCGAAGCGGACACCTCGTCCGCGACCTCGGCAATCTCGACGTCCGTGTCATTTGCCGCGGCGGCGGAAGGCTCGTCGTCGCCCTCGCCCTCGCCCTCGCCCGTCTGGCCAGGCGGCTTCATCGCCTCGACGCGCTCGCGGAGCTGCTTCGTGTCCTTGCCCTCGGTCGCTGGCGGGCCGGCGGGTGCGGCGGTGTTAGACGGGGTGGACGGGCGCGAGGCGGACGAGCCCGCGGCGGGGGGTGGGGTCGTTGCGCGGTCTGTGTCGGAAGCGATGTCGTCCTCGCCCTCAACACGACTGCAATGAGAGCGTCAGTGCGGCTCCTGCGTCCCACAAAGAGAGACCCGCCCCCGTTGAGCGAAGAGAACGCACCCCTTCTTGGCGACGGGGGTGAGTCCCGCCAGGCCCTTGCCCTCGTCTCCCTCGCCCTGTGTGCACGCGCGCAAGCCGCGTCAGTCCCCATGCGGCCGTGCACGTGTTGACATCCGCCTCCTCTCCGCTCGCGGGCGAACGCACCTTGGGCGTCCCCGGGTCGACTGCTGCGCGCGGGCGCTTGTGCCGCGGGCGCTCTTTGGAGAGATGAAAGCTAGTCAGGCAACGCGCGCGGGGCTGGGCGGGGAGGGGCGCACCTGGCGCTGCGTCGGCTGGGGTGGGAGGAGCACCGCTCGCGGGCGCGGACGAAGACGCAGGCGCGGGTGCGCTCGATGCGGGAGTGTCGCTGTTGCTCTCAGGAACCATGCTGCTCAGCTGGATCCAGGCGGGAGCGGGCGGTCGAGCAGGGACGGGGCGCTCCTTCCCAGCGACGTCGCCCTCGCAGAGTCCCCACCTGCTCGCACAGAACGCATCCTATGCAGACTGGACAGCTCGATGATGCTATAACATGCACGGACCGGGCGAGACTACGATGGCAAACCGAGAAATGCGCGACCTCCTCCCTCTCCGCCTCAGCTCTCGAAGAACGACAGATCGTCAAGCGACAACGGTCCCGACGCCGTCCGCTGCGGCTGCGGCGACGGCGACGGCGTCTTGCCCTTCGCCGCCCTGAGCGCAGGCGACAGCGCCGGCGCGGGCGCAAGCGGCGCCGGGATGGACGGCGACGAGACGCGCTGTACCGGTGCTGCTGCCGGCGGCGCGTCCAGCCCAACCAAGCGGTTCGCCGCGAGGGGCTGCGAAGGCGGTGGCGGCGGCGCAAGGGGCATGATCGGCGTCGATCGGCCCGTCGAAGAGGCGGGCGAGGCGGTCGACATTCGCACGGGCGGCGAGATTGTCAATCGCGGCGGAGGCGAGACGATGCTCGTCCGCACGCTGCCTGACGACGCACGCAACGAGGGAAGGCCCGCTGGAGTGGGCTGGGTGCTGCGAGGGACGGGCGAGAGTACCGAGGGGGCAGAGGCGGTGGGCGCGGCGGGCTTGTGGCCTGTCGAAACGGCGACCGAGTCGAAGAAGGCGTCGAAGTCATCCAGCGGCGACGATGCTCGCACCGGAGGTTTCGTTATCGAGGGTTGCAGCCCGCCGAAAGAGGCGGGAGCGGCGGGTTGCGGGTGCGAAAGATGCGGTCTCGTCGCGGCTGAGCGGGAGGATGGGGCGACGGGCGGAGGAGGAGGACGAGTGAGGGCGGGAGAGGCGACGGGGCGGGCGGAGGGTTTGGCCTGCGGAGCGGGCAGCGCGTCGAAGCTGTCGCTGAGCGGGTCGAACGGATCGAACGACGACGACGACGCTTTGGCCTTGAGCGTCCCGGCAGCCGGCGCGACCGAGAACGCGCCGAGCAGGCCGCCGAAATCATCCTCGGGCGGAGCATCCGGGATGCGCGAGGTCGACTTACTCCGCGAGCCGAAGAACCCGCTCGGCGGCGGCCGATCGTCCTCCTCGTCCTCGTCGTAGTCGTACATATCCTTCTTCGCCTGCGCGTGCGCTTGGAGCTTCGCAACGCCGAGCGCGTCGAGGTCCATCACGCGGAGGTCCGGCGCAGTCTGCTCGCTGCTTGTCCGCGGCGAAGTGGACTGCTGCTGGCCGTCGACAGGCGCCGACGCCGGGCGCTTCAGCCTACTGAATAGCCGGCCGATCGCAGACGCCTGCGGCTCGGGCGACGCTGTCCGCCCCGACTCGCCCTGCTGCACCTCCTCGACGCCGAGCGAGTTCGGGTCGTCGTCGTCCACGCCGGGCTTGCCGGGGTCCCCTTGCCGCGCGGCGACGCGGCTGAGCCAGCTCTTCGCCGCGGGCCTCTCCTCCGCCGCGCCGCCCTGCGCCTGCGAGTCCTGCTCGAGCGACGGGCGGGTCGAGGCGGAGCGTGCGAGTGCGGCGGCACCACGAGCGGCGCTCGCCGCCGTGTCCTTCGCTGACTCAGCGGCGCGGGACGCGGTGTCCTTCGCGGACTCGGCAGCGCGCGTGGCGGTGTCCTCGGCGCTTTTGCGGAAGCGGAAGATGGAAGCGAGCGCGGATTTCGGCGCGGGCTTGTCGTCCGCAGGAGCTGCGTCGGCGCCCTTACTGCGAACCATTCGATCCGTCAGTACACGTCGAAACCCCCTGGGAGAAAGCACGCACGCGTCCGCACCCTTCTCCTGCCCGTCCTTCTTCCTCTCCTGCTCCGGCTCGAGCCCCGCCGCCTTCGCCTCCGCAATCCGCTGCTTCTCTCTCGCCTCCGCCCCAATCCGCATGCGCTCCTCCCACCTGCGAGCTGCCCCACGCGTCACCGCCCTGCTCCCCTGCCTGCGCGAGCTCGGCGCTCTCCCCGCTGCTTCGACGCGGGAAACAGGTCGCCCAGCGTCGGGAGGGGCGGCTCGTCCTCCTCCGCGGCGGGGTCCTCGTCTGCGCCGCGCCAGCCGATGTCCCGCGCCGTCTCCTCCGTGGGGGAGGGCGGGGCAGCGATGCGCAGCGCGCCGAGGGGAGGGAGGTCCGGCGAGGCGCCGCCCCACCCGCCGCCGTCGTCCTCGTTTTCCGCGCCATTCTGCTCGGCTGTGGCGTGCTCATCGACGGAGTCGGAAGGGAAGGAAGGAAGCGGGAGGGCGACGGGCGGACGAGGGGGAGAGGAGCCGAAACCAGTCGAGGTGGGCGGGTCGACGTCGTCGGCAGGAGCGCTTGGCTCGCCCATGCTGAACCGCGGGAGCTCCGGCGACTCGGGTGCCCAGCCGCCCCCAACACCGCTGTTGAAGCTTGTGGGAAGCGGAATGTCCTCGTCGTCCCGCTCGCTCGGCTTGGGCCCATCGTCGCCCGTGCCGAACCCGGAGCTACTGAACGCGCCCGGGACGTAGTCGTCGACCGCCCCGCCCCACCCGCCGCCCTCGTCGACCCAGGCGGGAGCGGAGAACGAGGTGGAGGCGGCTGGCGGCGAGTAGCTGAGCTTCGGCGACGGCGGGCGCGGGAGGGTGGGCGAGTCGCTCGGCGCGCCCCAGGGTGAGGGCTCGTCCATTTGCGCGCTCGAGGCAACCAGTAGGCGGGAGTTGGTGAAACGAGCGGTGTTGGAACGGGCGAGCGAGGAAGCGCTCGCCGATGACGGTGAATGAGGTTGCTCGCGCAGAGATGCAGGTTACAGCCCCGGGACAGTACGACACAGCTAAGTAGACTACACTCCGACCGCAGCGACGGGTATCGAGAGTACAAACGGGGTATCCCTCCAACATTCCTCGACCTCCTCGTGCGCGCTCGCCGCACCATCACTGCCTGAGCGCGCACTGCAGCGCCTCGACGAGCATCTCCGTCTCCTGCGCGGAGAGGTAGTAGAAGAGCCGCTCGTCGCCGTCCTTAAGGGTCGCTTTGAAGGCGTGCGGGACGAGCGCTTCCTCCGGGTTTGAGGTGAGGCGGTCGATGGCGGAGAGCGGGATACTGTCGACGGGGTGATCAGCGTCCTGCACATGGGGGAGAAGTCAGCGCTGCCGTACAGGCAAGAGGAGAGGCAGGACATACCGCCTCGCTCTTGAAGAACTCGAAGGTTGACCCGGTGAGGCGGAAGTAGCGGCGCTTCCAGAGCTGCGCAGTACACGTCAGTTGGAAGGCGATAATGAAGGACTGGAGGAGCGACGTACCATAGACCCGCCACCCTGAACGTTGACCGTCCCCGCCAACATGACCTCGCCCGCGTCCCTACGCTGGACGAGCCGGCTCTTCCGCTCTTCGATTGCCCGCAGGCGCGCCTCCTCCCTCCGGCGCGTCTCTGCCTGTTCGCGCAGCAGCTTCTCCGCGCGCTGCCGCTCGATCAGCAGGCGCATCTCCTCCTCGGCGCGCCGCGTCCGCTCTTCCTCCTCGAGGCGCACCCGTTCCGCCTCCTCCGCCTGGCGTCGCTCCTCCGCCTCGCGCTGTTCCCGCAGGATGCGCTCCTCCTCCTGACGCACGAGCTCCTCCTCGTCCTCGATCCGCCGCCGCTCATCGTCTGCTGCGCGCCGGCGCGCGTCCTCTTCAACCGCGGCCTGCCGCGCCTCCTCCGCCGCCTGCTCACGCGCAAGCTCTTCTTCCGCATGCCGGCGGTACTCTTCCTCCGCTTCGCGCCTCCTGTGCGCCTCCAGCTCCTGCTCCCGCGCGCTCGCCTCCTCCGCCTCAGCCCTCACGCGCTCCTCATCCTCCCGGGCCCGCGCGGCCGCGTCCTCCGCCTCGCGCTCGCGCCGCTCGCGCTCCAGCCTCGCAGCCTCCTCCCTCCCCTCAAGCTCGAGCGCGCGCGCCCGCCTCGAGCTCCGCCGTCGCATCGCTGTTGCCCACGCTCGGCGCCCGCGCCAGCGCAACGCTCGCGTCGTCCTCGCCGACGTCGACGGGGACGCCCTGCGCGCTGAGCGCGTGCCCTGCGAGGGAGGGGTCCGATGCCGAGGCGACGAGCATCGCCGCTGCGGCGGACTCGAACAGCCCGCTGGTGTTGGCGCTGGCGGAGACGAGCGGCGGGGAGACGGACGGCGGACGCGAGTGCCCAGGCGCGCGCCACTCGTCTTCGGGCTGAGGGGCGGGAGGCGCGGACGCAAGGTTCGAGGGCGCGGGCGCGAGGGTCGGGGCGGGGGCGGTGCCGTTGGGTGGCGGGTGGGAAGGGGCGGCGTGGCCATTACGGGTGGCGGCGAAGGTCGGGTGCGCAAGGTGTGGAGGGTAGCCGGCGGAGAAGCCCTGGTCGGGGCCAGTCGACGGGGGGATATGGTCCACGCGCGGCGAGGCAGGCGCGTTGACGGCGGGCGGAGAGCCCTGACGAGAGCCCGTGTGCATGCCGGCGGTGGTAAAGGTAGCGGGCGAGCCGTTCGAGCGAGGGGAGGAGGGCTTATGCGTGGAAACGGTGCTGTCGGGTACGGGGGGGCGGCGGACCGACCCCGCGATTGGCGAGTGATGCTGGGAACGGGGAGAGGGCATGGTCGCCGAGACGGGTGAGGGCTGGTGCGAGGCTGGCTGATGGAAGAGGCGGATCGCGACAGCGGAAGCGTCGAGCTCTGCGGGCGAGGCGATGTTAAGCGCCGCGGAATAGCCTCGCAGCGCGCTAGAGACCGTCCGCTCGTGCACCAGTGCACGCGCTGCGCAGCTTCCCATCAGCACGCGACTCGCGATAATGGGAGGGGGAGCGCGCACCTCGCTTGACGCCCCCAACAGCATAGGGATCTGGCTCCACAGCAGTACCCGGCCTCTACTTTGAGCAGACCGTACAGGACCTGGTTCGCGACCTGCAGGGGCGACGTCAGCTCGAACGCATCTCGAGAGGCGTTGCCGAGGAGGACGCACCAATCGCCCGCGCAGCTCCTCAAGCCCGCCGCTGCCCTGGTCGACGAGGAAGAGCTTGTTCGACGTGCCGCCATAGCCGAGGACGAGCCTGTCGCATGGGGTATTCGCCGAGTTAGTTCGCATGCGTTCATCAGGCGAGGGAGAGCGGGAACGCGCCAGTCGGTCATGCCGTCGGGGCGGAGCAGGTCTTCGTACGCCGCGTGCAGACGGCTCGGAGAGGTCCAGCGCCATCAACGGGATCAGCTCAGCCGAAGGACGCGGACAGCGGGGTGCGGTTTCTGGCAGAGGGCGATCTCGCGGCTTGCCCTCCGCACCTTCACTCGCAGCGCTGGAGCCGAACTCAGCTCCCGTGGAAGAGCTTGCCACGCAGGCTGGAAACGCGAGCTGTCGCGCAGCCGGCTTCCACAGCTCCCCGCCGCGCTTCTCGTCGGCTCCCTCGCACGCTCCGGATCCAGGAAACGTGCACAACCGCTTTGTTCACTTACAGCACAACGGATCTCTACAACTTGCTCTGGCCCGTGAGCGCGGGCGGGTCCCTCCATACAGGCTGGCGCTTCTGCTCGGGCGAGAGGGAGGGTCAGTTCCGCCCGCACGCAACAAGCCGACCGAGGGAGGGCCACGCACCTCGACAAACGACTTGAGCCCCTCCTTGAGGTTGTCGCCGACGTACAGCTTCTGGCTGTCCTCCGTGTCGAGGCTGCGGATGACGACCTCCTCGAGGGAGAGCCCGTCGCGCGTGAGGTTGACCTGCTCCTTCGTGACCCAGACGCTCTCCGGGCTCGCGGCGACGAGGTCCGCCGCCCAGCGGAGCGCCGCGGCCTGCACCTCGGCGACGGGGACGACCTCGGTGAAGATGTGCGCCTCGAGGATCCGCGAGGGGACCGGCTTGCCCGTCAGCAGGTACGGGACGAGCTGCGGCGTGCGGTGGAAGGCGTTGGGAATACCGCCGACGCCAGCGACGACGCCTAGAGCAGGAGAACGGCGTCAGTCGCTAGAGGGGTGTACTTGGAGCGGGAGAAGGGGCGCACCGCGCAGGACCTCGGGGAAACCAACCTTGCACCCCTCGCAGGCAATGACGATGTCTGCAGCGGTGGACGGGTCAGCAGAGCGCTCAGGAGTGCAGAGAAGGGCCTCGAAAGCCGTGCGTTGCGCGGGAGGACGTGCGGGGCGTCTTGCGGGGATGAGCTGCGCGACTAACCGGCATTGACGAGCGTCTCGGCGCCTCCGCCGTACGCGAACCCGTTGAGCGCGAGGATGAACGGCTTCTTGCTGCGCCTGCGCGCGAGCGAGCCGAACCCGTGCGGGTTGTTGCGGATGGACGCGCTCGGCGAGGAGGACGTCCCGGCAGTGCGCTGCCAGTTCTTCAGGTCCTGCCGGCGGGACGGGGTGTCGGGAACGGGTGCAGAGCGGTATGACGAGGAGAACGCACCTGTCCCGCGCAGAACGCCCGGCCCGTACCCGTGAGGATGAGGACCCAGAGAGAGCGCTCCTCCTCGAACCAGTCGAGGACCTGCGGGCCGATGTCAGCTCTCCTCGGGAGAGCTCAAGCGAGAAGGCGCACCTTGCGGATGTCCTCCTCGAGCGCGTCCGTCATGGCGTTGAGCGCCTCGGGGCGGTTGAGGCGGAGGTGCAGGACCTTGGGCGCCGGGTAGCTGACGACGAGGTGCGGGCCTACAGAGGGGTGCTGGGGAGGCATGCTGGGCGTCTGTGTTGCCGTGGAGCTGCTGGCGAGTGAAGGGAGCGAAGGCAAGGAGCAGCGAGCCGATGTGGGGAAGCGTCGCCCGGTCCGGCAGCAGGACGCAGGAGCAAGAGATGGGAGGGCTGGGGTGCGCCGATCCGCTCGCGCTCTCAACGAGCTTGAGCGCGGCGAAGCGAGGCATCCGGACGGGGAAAGCCAAGGTACGAGCGAGTGCCGCCGTATGCGAGTTTGAGAAGGTCAACCTCCTCGTCGCGGTCACCCCGCGACGAAGCGCGAATGAGCAGACTTAGGCATTACAACACCGTCAAATAGATCCTCTAGCACCCGCCGCCGCCTCGAAGGCACGCCCTCACTCGCCCTTGGCCCGCTTCGCCTCCTTCTTCGCACGCTTGGCCTCCTTGCGCGCCTTGCGCTCCTCCTTCGACTCGCCGTCGCGCTCCTTCTCCTTCCGCTCCTTCTTGCTCGGCCGCTCAGTGTTCTCCTTCGACGCCTCGTCCGCCGCCTTGCGCTTCTTGTCCTTCTTGTCCTTCTTCTCCTTCTTGCTCTTCACCTCCTCGCCCGCGACCGGCGCGGGCGTCGCCTCCGTCGAGGTCGACGTCGACGTCCCTGACGGCGGGACAAACGTCGCGCCCATCCCGCCGCTCGAGCTCCCGACGAACATCCGCCCAAACACGCTCCCGAGGCCGACCGCCGGCGCCGCCGTCGCGGTCGGCGTGTCCGCCGCGGCGTGGAACGGGTCGTGCGCCGCCGAGTGGACCTTGAACTCGGGGCTCGGCTCGCGCGCCTCCTTGCGCTCCTTCGCCGCCTCCTTCGCGGCGCGCTTCTCTGCCTTAGCCGCGCGGCGCGCGTCCTTCTCTGCCTTCTTCGCCGCCTTGGCCGCCTTCTTCGCGGCCTTGTCGTCCGCGGGCGCAGGTGCGGCGTCAAAGGTCGCCGCGAGGGACGTGGTCGACGCGCTGGCGAACACAGGCGCCGCGCCGACGCCCCCCGCAGCGCGGAGCGTCGTCGTCGTCGTGGTGGTCGTGACCGTCTCGCTGACGGCGATCGCCGAGCTCCCGCGCGCGGGGACCACAGGCCAGCCGTCCGCGCTCGGCCCGTTGACCGCCAGGACGGGGACGGGGGTGCTCGCCCCGAGGGGGCGGGCGACGGCGACGCCGAGGTCGCGGAGGGGGTGGGCGCGAGGCCGAGAATCTCAGCCATGGCGGAGGCGTTCGATGCGGTCGCCATGCGCTTGGCGCGGAGGTGCTTCGAGCGGGCGCTGCACGGCAACGGTGGTCAGCTGCAGCGAATGAGGGGAAGGAGGAGGGAGGACGCACGCCATCCGCGGGTTCTTCAGGATCGCAAGGGCCGCGGCAGAGGGTGCGACGGCGGTGGCGGGAGGCGCAGGAGAGGCAGAGACGGACGCGGCGGGGAGGGCAGAGGTTGAGGGGGTGGGCTCGTCGTCCGAGTCCGAGTCGCTCGAGTCGCTCGAGACCGAGTCGGACGACGAGGACGACGCCGAGCTGGAGCGTTTCCGCTTCTTCTGCGCGAGCTCGGGGGCGGGGCTGGTCGAGGCGGACAGGGTGCCGTTCTGCTCCTTGAGCTTGTTGAGGCGGGCGAGGAGGCTGCCGAACTCGCCGCCGCCGCTCCCGCCACCGGTGACGCCGTCCTGCGGGGTGGCAGAGCCGGCGGTGACGAAGCCGCTGACCTTGCCGGTCGAGTTGGCGCCGCTGGCGGGGCCGACGCCGAGAGCCTTGAGGGAACCGACGACGGCGGCGGCGCTGCCGCGCTTCATGCCGATTCCGAGGTTGTCCTCCTTTGCGGTGGGGATGGAGGCGATGCGCTTGGAGAAGATGGAGCCGCCGTTCGCGAGGATGGCGGCCTGGGATTCTTGGTTGCCCAGGGTCGGGGCAGAGTCGGGGTTCCAGCCCATCGAGGCGAGGAGGCGGAAGCCGGGTGCCGAGGTGTCTGTGGTTGCATGGTCTCTAAGTCAGTGCTGCTCCTGCCGAGCGCGAGGGAGGCGAGGGAGGCGAGGCTGACCCTGGGCCCAGCGCATGTTGCGGGGGTCGTCCTGGATGCGCTGCTTCTTGGTTGCGCCGGAGAGACCCATGGCTGCTGCTGTTCTCGGAGTGGGTGTGGGTAGGAAGGAGCGCTCAGAGCGGGAGCTGCGGGGAGGGAGCAGGGCGAGGGTCGCGACGAGGACCCGTGCTCGAGCGGGGCGGTGCCGCCCTCTCGCGAGTGCAGTGCGGGTGGACTTGGAGTACTTGTAAGGTAGTCGCACGCCGAGTCCAGCTACTCCTCGCTGCTCCTGTGGCAGAGTGTGCGGCTGTTTGTCTCGACGCGCCCATCTCGTCGCAGCTCCCCACCTGCCCAGTCGCTTGCGGCGAGAGCGTGCACGCGCAGGCTTCCTCTCGAGAGACGTACCTCGGCGCACCCCACCGCCGCTCCTCCTCCCCTCGCTGCGCGCGCTCTCTCGACGCGCTCAGCCCGCCCCCGCCCCGCCTCGCGACCAAGCCATGTCGCTCCGCAACAACGGCGCACCGGGGCCGAGGCCTTACAACGCCCCGCCTGCAGACGCCTTCTCCTACCGCGGCCCGAACCAGCAGCAGCAGGGCCCCGCGCCCACCTCTGCCTCGCCCCGACCCGCGCCGCAACCCCTCAACGGCTCCCAGCAGCAGCAGCAGCAGGGCCTCAGCCAGCAAGGCCAACCGCAGCAGCAACAACAGCAGGTTCAGGGCTCGTTCGTCAAGCCTCCGCCCCTCTCGCTCGAGCAGAGCAAGCTCGTCGCCCACACCCACTACTCGGCCCTCAAGGGATGGCTCACCGAGGAGGGCGCCCTCGCCAGCGGCAGCACACGCACGTGAGTCACCGCAGGCTCATATCGAGAGGCCTGCACATAGGCGCGGCTGCGAGTCTCTCGCCAGGAGCTGTCACTCATCGCGCTCGCCGCTCGCAGGAACGCCCGCGAGAAGCTCACGCGCCTCACGCGCCAGCAGTTCCAGGAGCTCTCGACCGACGTCTACGATGAGCTCATGCGCCGGCTCGACGACACGGCCACCCCGGCAGGTCAGCGTACGTCCGTTCCGCTCTCCCTCGCTCCTTCGCAACTCACCCACTGCTCCCCACGCAGAGCCGTTCCTGGCCGTCCGCCCCGACTTCCACCCTAAGCGCAACCAGGCAGAAGCTCGCGACGCTCCCGCTCCTCCGCTTCCGCGACCTCGCCAGCGACGTCTACTTCGAGCTGGACCGCCGGTACCCCGAGTTTGGCGAGGAGGACGACGTGCGTCGCCGTCTCTTTAGACCCTGCGCCAGACGAGCTGACTCGACGCATGCGCAGATGGCCGGTGGTCAGGCGTTCAGCACCCCGCAGACGGGGTACGGCTCGTCGCTGCACTCGCGCACCGGCTCGCTCGCCTCGTCGCAGCACCACGCCCTCTCGTCCCCGCCGCTCGGCGCCGCGCCGCCCTCGAACCTGAACGCGCGGCGCGCGCCCACCCCGACCTCCGCCGCACACTCTGCCTCGCCCTCGCTCGCGAGCCTCGGCGGTGCAGGCGCCGCCGTCCCCGCGGGGAACGACGTCGTCGTCCCGAACAAGAGCACCATGATCGTCGAGGAGGAGCCGGCGCGCTCGCCGCCCCCGATGAGCCCGACGAGCGAGGACCGCCGCGGGAGCGCCGAGCCGCGCAGCCCGGGCGCGCTGTCCTCGTCGTCCTCGTCGGGCCCGAGCTCCGGCTCCGGTGCGTTCTCCTTCGGCGCAGCGGCAGCGGCCGGGGGCCGCGCGCCGCCCATCCCCGTCGTGCGCGAGGAGGACGACGAGCAGCAGCAGCGCACCGAGGCGCTCACGAGCCCGCCTCGGCGCGGCTGCAGGCGCGCGCGGGCGCTGGCGAGGCGCAGAACCGCGCGAGCGAGGTCAGCAGCGCGGGGACGAGCAGCAGGTTCTTTGGCGGGTATGCGGGGAGCGCCGCTGCGAGCGAGGTTGGCGGGCGGAGATCGGTGCGTCCTGCTCTCGCGCTTCCTTGCGATCCCGTTGCGCTGCTTCGCGCGTCACTCCTATCAAAAGCTGTCGAGACTGACGCACGCTCGCATCTCCTGCAGTGGGAGCACGACGCGGCGGACAAGGTCCGCGCCGAGTACGAGTACAAGCTCGCGATGTTGCAGAACCGGGTCTCGGAGCTCGAGCGCGAGGCGGGCGCCGGCGGCGAGGGCGAGCGGAGGGTGCGCGAGCAGTGGGAGCAGGAGCGGAGACGGTGGGAGCAGGTGCGTTGGCTTGGAGCCGCTTCCGGATCGTCGCTTCTTCTGTTTCCAGAAGCGGTGCTGATGAAAGGTTCTTGTCCCGGTACAGCGCTCGGAGGAGCAGCAGTCGCAGTATCGCGCCCTGCAGCGGGAGCACGAGACGCTCCGCTCGCGCGGCCTCTCGCCCTCCGGCCCGTCCTCTTCCTCCGCCGGCGATGCGCAGCTGCGCGCGCGGCTGCACGAGGCGGAGGAGCTCGCCGCCGAGCTGCGCGGCGAGGTGTCGAGCCTCGTCGATGAGGTGCGGCAGGTCAACGAGCGGGCGGAGGAGCTGCAGGGCGAGGTGGAGCGCGAGCGGGACACGCGCGAGAAGGCGGAGAAGGAGGCGCGCGAGTGGAAGGAGAGGTGGCAGGCGGCGAAGCTCGAGCTGAGGAACGTCAAGGGTGAGTCGGCGCCTTCCTGTTCCGCGAGAGCATGCTGTTTCGCAGCCTTGCGTAGTTCATCGGCCCTATGTACTCACCGTCCTCGTTGCTCGCAGCCACCTCGATGCTCTTCACCTCGTCGATCAGCGTTGACGCCGACTGGCTCCCCGCCTCGTCCGACGGCCTCATCAACGACACCTCGATCGCCGCATTCCAAACCTCCATCGACGACCTCCTTCAGGCCGCCCGCTCGAAGGAGCCGTCCTCCGTCCTCCCCGCCGCCCGCGCCGTCGTGCAGGCATGCACCAAGGTCGACAACGACGTGCAGGCGATCGCCCCCTCCCGCCTCGCGTCGCTCCCCTTCTCCGAGCAGGACCTCGTCAACTCGCTCAAGGTCAAGATCAACGCGACGCTCTCGAACCTCCTCACAGCGTGCAAGAACCACGCAACGAGCTTCGGCGTCTCGCCCGTCTCGCTCCTCGACGCTGCGGCTTCGCACCTCGCCGCCACTGTCGTCGAGCTCGTCCGCATCCTCAAGATCCGGCGCGCGACCGGACCGTCGAGCAGCGGCCGCGGCGGCGTTCGTAGCAGTCTCGACCCGTCTGCTGCGTTCGGGTTCCGCAACGGCCGACCCGCTGCCGTCGCTGCGGGAGGACGCGCATGCCGTGCGCGAGGAGGAGGACGAGGAGGCCGAGCGCGACGACGACGCGCCCCGAGGCCTGTCGATCTCGGTCCCGGCCGATGCGCCCGCGCCGAACTCGCCTGCGCCGCCTGCCCTCCCGCGAAGGAGCAGCAGGCGCGCGAGGCCGACAAGCCGAAGGAGCGCAGCCCAGGCTACCTCTCGGGCGGGATGTCCTCCCTCCTCGAAGCGGGCAGCGGGAGCGTCAAGCACGCGCTCGGCGCGATTGGCCTCGGCGGCGTGGCGGGCTCGGACCGCAGCGCCGGCAAGCGCGGCAGCGTGGAGACGGTCTCGGACCGCGGCGGCGCGGGCAACGCACGCGCGAGCGTTGCCGACTCGTTCGGGAGCCCGACGGCGGCGGATCCGTACGGCGGCGAGGCGCCCGCGCATCAGCAGCAGCAGCACGCGTACTCGCACGACGGCGGGAGTGCCTACTCGCGCTCGCACGACGGCGGGTCGCCGTACGAGGCGCGTGCGCAGCTCCCTCCTCAGCAGCACTCGTACGGCTCGTACATCGCCGACGGGCGCCATGGCGCGCCGGCGTTCGAGTACGGCGCCGAATTCCAGGACGGGCCGGAGCACGCCGAGCAGCTCCGCGATGGGTACGACGCGCAGGGCCGGTACAGCGCGTACGAGGATGAGCAGCGGCAGCACGAGCAGCACGGCGGGGAGGCACACGGCGTGGGTAGCCCGGGCATGAGGCGGCAGGAGCGCGACCCCGAGGAGCTGAGGGTGAGTCGCCGTGCCCGCTTCCCTCTCCCAGCCCACAGCAGTGCTGACCGAGTTGCTCGTCTCGCAGGCCTACATCGAGAACCAGACAGAGGCCATCGTCCACTCGATCCAGTCGCTCCTCTCGGCCATCCGCTCGGGCGCGCAGACCTCGGAGCTCAACGACAACTTGACGCAGATCATCACCATCGTCTCGTCCATCGTCGCCATCTCGCAGGAGGCGCTCCCCGACCACGCGCGCGACGAGGGCGACGACATCCTGCAGGACCTGACCACGCACTGCGACAAGCTGAGCGAGATGCAGAGCGCCGACCATGCGCTGGCGGGCGCGTTCACCAAGCAGACTAAGCAGGCGATGGCGGCTGCGAGTTTCGGCGTCGCCAAGCAGCTCAAGGCGCTCAACGCGCTACTCAGCAGCGGGGCGGGCGACGAGTAGAGGCGGGAGGGGTTGTACCGCTGTGCTCTGTTGGATGCCGTCCCTCGTGTTTGTACGTGACATTACCTGCGTTACGCGCGCTGACTCCGTGCTGCAAAGAGCGGGCGAGTTGAGGAAGCGAGGAGGTTGGGACGCGAGGGCAGGTCGACTCGCTACTTTCGCTCCCGCAGGCACGTCTCGCTCGCTGGCGCGTCCGGATAAGTCTTCCGGAACAACACGGCAGTACGGGAGGGAGAGACGAGGGCGGCGAGGCGGACCGGGTGGCAAGCGCATGAGCTGGCGTGCTCTCCCCGAGTCGTTCTCGGCGAGTGCGGCACGGGTCTCGCCGCCGCTGCTCAAGCCGCTCCGGAGAAGATGTGTCGACCGGGCGGCGAGCCGGGGTGGCGGATTCAGCTCGCTCAAAGCAGATGCGAGGAGGGAAGCTGCCGTCGAAGCGGCGTCCGCGATATCTCGGCGAGGAGAGCTCGCCTGGTCCTCGCTTTACGCGCGGTCGACTTGGCGGCACGCGAGGGAGCGTTCTGGCGAGCGGGAAAAAAACGGCGCGCCTGGATCCCCCTTGGCTGGTGGATGGGTCAACGTGCGACGCCCCCGCTCGTCGGAGAGAGCAGCAGCGCCGCCCGTCGACGGGTCAGTACGCCCGTAAGTTAGTCCACAGACAGTCGCGCCGGAAGCGAGGCGTGTCAGTGTGCGAGGAGGGAGGAGAATCGCGCCTCCTCCCGACTTGCGAAGGTCGACCCTCCCGCCCGCCTCCGCTCCACCCCTGCTCTCTCCCTTCAAGCCACCGTGCACTCCCCGTCGGAGAGCGTCGGCGTCCAGGAGCGGCACAGCCCACAGTCGTACAGCGGCCCCGTGCGGAACCCGCCTCGCGCGCGAGCAGGGGACGGTCCGACCGGCGCCCAGCCGCGCGGCCCCGTCGTCCCCTGAGCGCGGAGAGCGGGTCGCGAGGGGCTTGTACCCGCTGGCAGATGACGGTCGTGGAACAGCGTGCGCGGGGCAGTGGCTGTGCAGCGAGGGGAGGGAGCGTCGCGCGGGCTTGTCCTCGCAAAGTCCCGCTCGCTCCGTTGCGCCCTTCGCCAGTCGACGAGAGGGAACGTGGCGGTCAATCGGGTCGTTATAGATGTGTGCAGGTACGCGACGCGGGGCGCAGAGCCCTGTGTCGTGAGGTGGAGGACGGGAAGGAGGACGAGGAGATGAAGGGCGACCGGCGCTTGAAAGGGCCCCAGAGCCCGTGCGAGCGGGTCGAGCGGGTCGTCCTGGTACTCTAGAGGGCCCTTCGGTCGACTGGAATGCGCGGAGAGCGAGGGAGGCGAAGCGGTGTGAGGGGACGGAGCGAGAGAGGCGAAGCGGGGCGCGCGAGCGATTCCAGCGAGTCCCATTGCCGGCACGAATGGAGTGCTTGCTTATTGGAAGCTCTCAACGATGACGAGATGCCTGGTACGAAAGACCTGCGGTCGAAAAGGCGAGGAAGCAGCGAAGACAGCACGTCGAGCCGAGCTTGTGCCCGTCCATGTCGAGCGCGAGACGTCCCTGACGACCTATCGGACAAGGGAACGGCTCAAAGTGTTCAGGCGAACATGCGAAACAACCCTCGCTACCGCTACACCTCGCCACGCGCCCTCAGCTCCTTCGCGTACTCGTAGAACGCCTCGTCGAAGCAGTGCTCCATCCACGTATCATTCCAGATGATCTTGATGTGGCGATCCGAGGCGTACTTGACGAGCCTCTCGACTTGAAAGACCTCGCCTGGAGCGGACGCGGTCTGCACCTCGCGTGAGAGGGAGAGCGTCTCGAGGCTGGTACAGCGATCGAGCGTAAAGTCCATGAACTTCATGACGTCCGTGACGCCGATCTGGAAGATTCTGAGATGGCGGATGCGGGCATCCCTGAGCGGCGCCGGGAGGACGGGCGCGTCCATGATATCGCAGACCCCGATCCGTGCGAGCACGACGACGCGGGACCTTGGTCGAGCAACCTCCTCGAAGCGTGCCGCGAAGGCCCATTCCGCTTGGATGAACTCGAGTTGAGGCAGGAGCGAGGGGTCGAGGGTGTCAACGGCGCCCGGCGCCACCCCTTCGAGCCTGAGGACCCGGAGTGCAGGGACGCTGCTGGGGGAGAGGGAGCGGAAGACGCGTGGCGGTAGATCCTCGCCGGCCCAGTAGTCGAAGCGCTGGAGGTGCGGGAGGAGGAATGGTCTCGTCGCCGTCAGAACGCCGAAAGAGTCGAGGAAGGCGAGCCTCGCAAGGTCTGCGGGCGCGTGTGAGCAGCTGCGTCTATAGGTGGAGCACCAAACTCACTCTGCGTCTCCTCGAAGACCTTGACCTCCACTACCGTCATGCAGAGGCATGCGACCTTGACCTCCTCAACGCTCGGCACCATCCGAAGCAGGCGCTGCAGCGCCGATTCCTCCAACCCGTAACGATGCGCTGTGAGGTCCACCATACGTACGACGTCCGCGAGCGCTTGCGGCGTGTTTTGCTCGAAGGCCGCGACTTGCGGGCCCGACTCGAGGAAGACGTTCCGCCAGAGGACTGGCTGCGCGAGGCGGTAGAAGCGGCGCGAGACGAGGCACAGCCTTTGCAGGCTGCCCAGTCGTAGGTACAGCGGCTCCTGGGGGTCGTGGGCCATGGCGGTGACGACGTGGAGGACTAGTTCGTCGGGGAGGAGGTCGAACGGTGCGAGCGGCATGGTGGGCGCGCGGAGAGGTGTGCGTGCGGGTGTGCGGGTCGTAGAGCCTGATCTGAGCGCGTGACTGGGCTCTGCAGGCTGCTCGGCCGGCGAGGAGGCGGCGAGGGTGAAGGGAAGGAGGGAGAGCTGATGAAGTCGACCGAAGTGGGGGGTCGAGCGTCGCCGTCGAAGTCGCAGCTTGCGCGAGCAACACAGCACACTCAAGCACACGCGGAGGTACACGCGGGCCGCGCGAGGAGGCGAAGATGGGAGGAACGAGAGCACTGCATGCGATTGCGATCTAAGAGGAGGTACAGGTGGTCTGAGACGGGGAGAAAACAACATGGCGGGCGATTACGCGTGGCTGCCGATCCACTCGGACCAGCTCTTGACCTCGGAGGGAATGCGACCCTCGACATAGTTCTGCGCCTTGCCAACCTCGCCCTTCGCCATCTTGCGTGCCAGGGCCGATACGTAGAGCTGCGCCAACTTCGGCTCGTTGATGAGGGGAATACCGAAATCTGCGTAGAGGGCAAGAAGAGCGGGAGAGAAGTGAGGGAAGAAGCGAGGAGAAGTCAGCGACATGTCCGAGGGGCGGCGACGGCGGCGCCGACTGGCCCGCGGCTCGGGGTTGCACCCGTCGCGCACGAGCAGCTGTGCGTCTCATAGGAAGAGGGCGACGGGGAGAGAGAAGCGTAAACGCACCGACAGCGTTGCGGCGGGCAACGTAGTCCTCGTCGACGAGGTCCTTGCCGCGCGACTTGGCGAGGTTGATGACCGACTGGATGTCGTACTCCTCGAAGACCTCGCGGAGCTTGCGCTTGTCCTTGAGCGGGAAGAAGATCTTCTTGACCTTGCCGAGGTACGGGAGCGAGTTGAGGTGGTCCTCGACAACCGGTGACGTGCAGTAGATCTTGAAGCCGAGGTCCGACAGGCCCTGCGCGACGGTCGCCATCTGCGGGCACGCCGTGTCGCCGCCGATGAGGACGCCCGAGCCGGTCTGCGGGACGCGGAAGCCGTTGGTCGAGGTGAGCGACGCCCAGTACGCCTCGGCAAGGTCGGCACCGAACGCGGCGACCTCGCCAGTCGACGCCATCTCAACACCGAGGTACCTGTAGCTCAGAAAGGGTCAGAGCGATTCAAGGAGAGAGGGAGAAGGCAGGGACTGACGGGTCAGCGCCAGCAAGACGAGTCCAGCTGAACTGCGGGACCTTGATGGCGACGTAGTCGCGCTTCTCCTTCATGACGTCGATGGGCGCGGGGACGTTCTCGCCGACGATGGCGGCGGTCGCGTAGTCGATAAAGTTGACGCCGAGGACCTTGGAGACGAAGGGGAACGAGCGCGACGCGCGGAGGTTGCACTCGATGACCTTGAGCGTCGTCTCCTCGCCCGGCGCGGCCTTGCGGATGATCTGCATGTTGTACGGGCCCGAGATGTTGAACGCCTTGGCGACCTTCTGCGCGATCTCCTTGAGGCGCGCCATGTCGTCCTCGGCGAGCGAGAACGGCGGGAGGACGAGCGTCGCGTCGCCGAGTGGACGCCGGCGTTCTCAACGTGCTCCGAGACGGCGTGGATAAGGAGCTCGCCGTTGTGCGCGACAGCGTCGATGTCGATCTCCTGCGCGCCGTCGATGAACTTGGTGATGACGGTCGGGTACTCGGACGAGACCTCAGCGGCGGCCGTGAGCGAGTGCTCGAGGGTCGACTCGTCCCAGACGACGTTCATCGCCGCGCCCGAGAGGACGTACGACGGGCGGACGAGAACCGGGTAGCCGACCTTGTTGGCGAAGTCCTTCGCCGCCGAGACGGACGACGCCTCGACCCACGCGGGCTGGTCGATGCCAGCGCGGTCGAGGATGGCAGAGAACTTGTGGCGGTCCTCGGCGTTGTCGATCGACTCGGGGTCGGTGCCGAGCACCTTGACGCCGGTCTCCTTGAGGCGGAGCGCGATGTTCTGCGGGAGCTGGCCGCCGACCGAGACGACGACGCCCTCGGAGCCCTCGAGCTCGTAGATGTCCATGACGCGCTCCCAGCCGAGCTCCTCAAAGTAGAGGCGGTCCGCCTCGTCGAAGTCGGTCGAGACGGTCTCGGGGTTGTAGTTGATCATGACCGTCTTCTTGCCCATCTCGCGGACCTTGCGCGCGCACGAAACGGCGCACCAGTCGAACTCGACCGACGAGCCGATGCGGTACACGCCCGAGCCGAGGACCATCGTGCCCTGGTCGTTGAACTCGACGTCGTGCGTCGAGGCGTTGTAGGTCGTGTAGAGGTAGTTGGTGTGCGCCGGGTACTCGGCCGCGAGCGTGTCGATACGCTTGACGAACGGCGTGACGCCGAGCGCCTTGCGGCGGTTGCGGACGTCGTACTCGGACGTCGCATCGCCGCCGTCGCGCGCGATGAGGTCCGCGATCTGCTTGTCGGCGAAGCCCATGCGCTTCGCCTTGCGCATGAGGTCCTCGTCGACGGTCTCGACCGACTTGGTGTCGCGGAAGGTGCGGTGGACCTGGACGATGTTGTCGAGCTTGTGCAGGAACCACCGGTCAATCTTGGTGAGGTCATGAATGCGGTCGACCGAGTAGTCGAGGTTGAGCATGGCGTGCGCGATGGCGAACAGGCGGCGGTCGGTCGGGACGGTGAGCGCGTTGTCGATGTCCTCGGGCTTCCAGTACGCCTCGAACCCGGTCCAGCGCGGGTCGACCTGGCGGATGGCCTTCTGGAGCGACTCCTCGAAGGTGCGGCCGATGGCCATGACCTCGCCGACCGACTTCATCGACGAGCCGACGTCGCGCTGGACGTGCTGGAACTTGGCCAGGTCCCACTTGGGGATCTTGGTGACGAGGTAGTCGAGCGCCGGCTCGAAGCACGCGGTCGTCGTCTTGGTGACGGCGTTCGGCAGCTCGGGGAGCGTGTGGCCGAGAGCGATCTTGGCGGCCGTGTACGCGAGCGGGTAGCCCGTCGCCTTGGACGCGAGTGCGGACGAGCGCGAGAGACGCGCGTTCATCTCGATGACCATGTACTCGCGCTTGTTCGGGTTGAGCGCGTACTGGACGTTGCACTCGCCGACGACGCCAACGTGGCGAACGATCTTGATCGCGGCCGAGCGGAGCATGTGGTACTCGTCGTCCGAGAGGGTCTGCGACGGCGCGATGACGATCGAGTCGCCGGTGTGGATGCCGAGCGGGTCGAAGTTCTGCGAAACAGTGAGATAGTCAGTAGGGGCACGTGTGAACGAGGGAGGAGAGCGGGGCTCACCTCCATGTTGCAGCAGATGATCACGTTGTCGGCCGCGTCACGGACGACCTCGTACTCGAGCTCCTTCCAACCCTTGAGCGACTTCTCAATGAGGACCTGGGGCGAGAGCGAGAGCGACTTGGCCGACAGGTCGCGGAGCTCCTCCTCGTTCTCCGCGAAGCCGGACCCGAGACCGCCGAGCGAGAAGGCGGAGCGGAGGATGACGGGGTAGCCGATCTTCTCAGCAGCCTCGAGGGCGTCGTTGACAGTCGAGACGGCAGTCGAGGTCGCGGCGGGGATGCCGATCTCGTCGAGGGCCTTGACGAAGAGGTCGCGGTCCTCCGAGACCTCGAGGGTGCGGATCTGGGTGCCGAGGACCTTGACGCCGAGGCGCTCGAAGATACCCATCTTTTCGAGCTGGATGCCGACGTTGAGCGCCGACTGACCGCCGAAGGTGAGGAGGATACCGTCGGGGCGCTCCTTCTCGAGGACGTAGGCGACATACTCGGCGGTGACGGGGAGGACTGCGGGTGAGCGTCGTCAGTGTTCGCGCGCCGAGTCCGTGGGGCAGAAAGGACGCACAGTAGACTTCGGACGCCATCTGGTGGGACGTCTGGATGGTCGCAATGTTGGGGTTGATCAGGACACACTCGATGTTCGACTCCTTCATGGCCTTGATCGCCTGGGCGCCTGTTTGTGCGGGTGCGTGGGTGAGCCTTGGTCCTCTACACAGAAGGAGAGCAGCGCGACGTACCAGAGTAGTCGAATTCGCCAGCCTGGCCGATCGAGAGACCGCCGGAGCCGACAATCATGACCTTCTTGACGTCGGGGCGCTCGAGCTTGGGGAGGACGGCCTGCGAGAGGCGACGAGCGAGGTCGGACGCGGCAGACGTGCCGTCCTTGGTCTGGATGTGCTTGAACTGGGACGAGATGTCGACGAGGTCGTCGGCGGTCGCGGCGGCCGAGTCCTTGACCTCGCCGCGGCGGGTCAGGTCGACGACAAAGGTGCGGCGCGGGGTGGTGGTGAAAGTGCGGAGCGCGCGGCCGGGGGTCTGGACGGCCGGCGGGACGCGCAGGCGCGAGGAGAGGTTGCGGAGCATGGTGATGCGCGGGGTTCGGGTTGGTATGGAAGCTAGTGGGCGAGGGAGCGAGGGCTCTGCTTAGAAGCCGAGGGCCTTGTAGACGATGGCGTCGAGGTCTGGAGGGCGTACGGAGAATGCGCGGGTGCGAGATAAGGTGGGAGAGGAGGAAAAAGTGCGGGTCAGCGCTGCACTCTGCGGCTGCTCGGGCGGGCATGCGCGTGCGCAGGGTCGTCTGCACGGAAGGGGAGGCGTGGGAGAGGGCGCGGCTACTCACAGTCTTGACGGGTTTGGCAGCCGGCGAACCACACGAGCCTGATGGTGACGGGGTGGTCAGAGGCGGGATCGGCGCGGGAGGAGGTGGGAGGAGCGCACATGAACTTTGTAGGTTCTGCTACGTTGATGGGAGGAGCGAACGAGGCGTTCGAGCGGGAGAGTAGCGAGAGCTGGGGAGGGAAGAGGGAGAAGCTGCCGACGAGGAGAAGGCCGCGCGAAAGACACGAGTCAAAACACGCCTCGCCGCCCTCCCCCTCCCGCTCCACCTCTTCCGGGTTGGCTTTTGCGCAGGGGTCGTGCTCGCGTCGCTCAGAGTCGCACGAACGCCCTCCGAGCGCCCGTCGACGCGGGTAGCGAGGTCGGCGAGCACCACTGCGCGGGACAACCTTCCCGGCCCTCGCACCACTGCCGGGCTCTCTTACGGACGTGCAAAACGAGGCTGCGTATAGCTGCATACCACGACATGTCACGCAGCCCGTCAATTTGAGGAGATGATGGGGAGACACCCTCGCCTCGTCTTGCTCCTCCCTTGCTCCTCCCTGTTCTGGTGCCCTGCTGCTCCTTCTGTCAAGCTGGCTTGATGCGATGCTCCGGCGAAGCACGGTACACGCGCACAGCACCGCTCTGCGCGCTTCTTTCGGACGTCGCTCCTCGCACGGACCCGCTATCCGCTTCTCGTCGCATCGCTCGCCCCGCTCGTCTCGCCAGCGATGGTCCTGCCGAGATTGCCTGCCCTGCGTCCTCCTCTCCACCGCTCCTCGCACCCACTTCAGCCCACTCGCCTCGAGCCCTCCCACCGCTCTCCCACTCGGTCAAGCCCTCTATCAGCATGTCGACCCCCACCCTCCTCGCCTCGCCGCTCGGCCCGCTGCACCACCAGCCCCCCTCCAGTCAAGGCAGCGCCGGTCGCACCCTCCTCTCCCTCCTCCGCCGGGCCGCTCCACATCGAAGGCGCCCTCCCCAAACGCTCAAGAAGCGCTCGCCGTCGTACACCACCCTCGACTGCACCTTCGAGCGGTCGACGACGAGCACCTACACCCCGCACGCGGAGCCCGCGAGCCCGCCACCTCCGTACGCGCAGGCCGTCGCCGCCGTCGGAGGCGCCGAGGAGGACCTCGTCGTCCTCGAGGAGCACGACTTGCCCGCGCCGTCGCCGTATGGGGAGCTTAAGGTGGAGACGCCGCAGAAGCGGAAGGAGCGGATGCGGAGGGTGAAGATGGAGCGCAAGAGGGCGCAGCTGTTGGCGGAGGATGCGAGGATCGGGGAGGAGCTCCAGCGTCTCGGGTTCTGAGCGGGTCGTTTGTCGTTGTTTATCGTTCTTCCTGCGGTGCCTTGTTGTGCAACTAGTCCAGTCTACAGCCTCCACTGCCAGGAGGGCTGGTCTCGCGCGAGCATCGTTACTCCCGCTCGAGCAGCTCGCGCGCACCCTGCCGCACCGCCGGCGGGACTTCGATGCCTGTCCAGAGGAGGCATTGCTCTGCGACGGCGAAAGTGCAGCGTCAGCGCGGGATAACCGCAGGAAGAGGCGAAGAGAGACGGACCGAAGCAGTTCTCCTGCAGAAAGGCGAAGCGAGCGAGGTGTGGGGATACGGGTGTCAGTTCCTGCCCAGTGTACGTTCGTGCAGTCGCACTCTGAGTCGTCGGGAGGACGCGCAGGACGCACGAGCACGACCTCCGTCCCGCAGACGCTCTTCCACCCGTGCTCCTCGGCCATCACGCGGAACTTGGTCATGAGCGGCTTGTACGCCATGTCTGCGGGGCCGCGCGCGCGTCAGTATGCTGCTCCAGTTTATCGAGAGCAGAAGGCCAGCGAGCGCACCGACAAAGACGGGCCTCTCCGGCAGCGGCAGCGTCCCCTCCTCGACCTCGCGCACTTCAGGCTCGTACCGCCTGCTGAACACCTCCCTCGCAACGTCGTACACCCTCCTCTCGCCCTCGCTCTTCGGCTCCTCGCACGGCACGGCACCCACGCCGCAGACGACGCGCCCGCCCGCCCCTTCAAGTCGCGCAGCGCCCTCTCCGCCTCCCGCACGCTCCGGAGCGCACACACGCCCCACCCCCCCTCGTCGCCAAAGTGCGCCAGCAGCACGTCGGTCTCTGCGTCGTCGCGGTTCACGACAAAGATGGGCGCGAGGCCGAGCGCGTGCAGCGCGTGGATCGCGGCGCGTGTGGCGCCGCCGCTGCCGATGGCGAGGGCTGCGGCGTGCGCCGAGGGGGCGAAGGCGCGCGGTGCGGAAGGAGGGAAGGGCGAGGGGGTGGAGAGGAGCGAGGAGAGGAGGACGTTGCATACGGCGGGAGAGTCGGTATTGGTCCCGATGTGGAGGAGGGTCGAGGGCGAGGAGGGGGACGGGCGGAAGAAGGTCGTGTTGATGCAGCCCGTCGCCTCGGCCTCGACTGTGAGGGCGTCAACGCGAGAGAAGGCTTGCAGCTGTGGGACGGGGAGTCAGCGCGGGCGCGAGGAAGAAGGAGGAGGAGGTGCACCTTCAACGGCATGGTAAGGCAAGTTCCGAGGCAGTCCTCCCTCTCCAGCGCCTCGCTCCAGCCGTTGCCGTCCTTCTCGAGCGACTTGCACTCGACCGCGCCGTAGTGATGCATCGGCAGGTCCCTGCTCGCAGGAGGAGGGTGTCAGCGCGACCTATTCTCGACAAAGGAAGATCGCGAGCCACGCACAGCTGGCCGAAGATGTAGTTGCAGATCTTGGGCGAGACGGAGCCCGACACGGGCGAACCGTAGATGGCGACCGAGTTGCGCTGGTCGTCCGGGCGAGCGTGCTGAGCGGGAGGGGCGGAGGAGAACGTGGGACATGGTGCGCGGCCGACTGCTCTCGTTGTGAGCGTCTGGGAAACTGACGAGTCTCGCGAAGAGCTAGAGAGGGAGAGGGAGGAGGAAGAGGGGAAGGTGGGGGCCTGCTGATGAACCGCCGCAGGTCACGTGACCTAGATCTGACAGCGGGACCAGGAGAGCTCACAGAGGAGCCAGACATCGAGAGACAGGGCAGTGGATTGGGGCAGGGTCGTGGGGAAAGCCAGCCGGGCGCAACCCTGGCTTCAGAAGGTCCCGCTCGGGACTTTCTCTGCGCACTCGCTCGCATCGCCCGCGCGACCTCTCTACATGTCGCAGGCCGCCCTCTTGATGACCCGAGTATGCGAAAACCCTCGCAGTTACACGATACACCCGACACCTCGCCGCCTCCCTCTACTGCTGCAGCGACTTGTAGTAGTTGGCAAGCGACACCCGCTTGGCCTCCTCCGCCTGCTCCTTGCTGAGGAGGACGTAGTCCTTCTGGAGGTAGTAGAACGGGCCGTGCGGGAAGCCGAGCTGCTTGGCGCGCGCGTCGTCCGTGATCAGCTCCGTGTCGACGATCAGCGACGTCTTGACGCCGAAGACGGCGTCGCTGTGGGCGCCGAGGGTGGCGAGGGAGTGGCGAGAGGGAGGTGGAGGGGACAGATGGAAGGCATGGGAGCGCCCGGGGTACGGAGGAAGGGAGATGATGGGGCAGAGTTAGCAAGCGAGAAGGAGCGAGAGAAAGGGAGAGACGAGACGAACCTGTTGAGGTACGGGTCGCCCTTAAAGTACAGCGACGTGATGAGCGTCTCGTACTTGTCGGCAATGAGCATCCTGCGCGCGAGATCGAGGTGAGCGAGCTGCTCGCAGCCGGACAAGGCGGGCGAGGACACACATGTGGAGGTGGGCGGGGCGGAAGACGTGGCGGCCGAGCGACTTGAGCATCTTGCCCACCGGGCCGTCGAAGCTGGATGAGGGCAAGAACAGGGCATCAGCGCTGCTCTCGCGTCGGGAGCGTGCGAAGCGGCGCACGGGATGGGGTAGGGTGTCGGCTTGATGAGGCGGTACTGCAAGCGGAGCAGTCGTCAGCACGCCCAAAGAGCAAACAGCGGAGAGAACGCACCGAGTAGTAGCCATTCTCATCCGTCTTGAACCGCCCCCTGCAATCAGGCGCCTCGCGCCCCGGGTACTGCGTGTCGTACAGGCCCTCGTCGTCCGTCTCCCACGTCTCGATCGTGCAGTTGGCGACCGGCTTGCCATCGGTGCCGAGGATGCGGCCCTCGCAGTACATGTACTCGCCCTTGCCGTCCGACGCAATCGAGTCGCCGTGTTGCAGCTGTGCGCGCATCGGCATAAGCGGACTTCTCGCGGGGGTTGCGCAGGAGGAAGTACGCACGTCTGCGGCGTCCTCGGTGAAGAAGGCCGAGGACGGTCGCCTCGGTCGCGCCCGAGCCCTTCGGCACCGGGTGGTTCATCGAGTCGACGAGCGCAGAGAGGCCAAGCGCATCCGAGAGAAGAATAAATTCCTGGCGCGTCTTGGAGCAGATCTGGCCGACCTGCGTGAGGAACTGGATGGCGGCCCTGCGTGCGAGCAGGTGAGCAAGGAGGAGCAGGCGGAAGGGAGGGGAAGCGGGACGCATCCACTCGTCGGTGGTGAGGCTGACGTCGCGCGCGAAGTCGTGGAGGTGGGTGACGAGCTTCTCAAAGACGAACTTCTGCCTGCGAACGAGTGGGGGAGGAGCGTGAGCTGGAGGTGCGACGAGGTGGGGGACTGGAGGAAGCGCACCTCGGGTCCTCGCAGAGCGAGTTGATGGCGTGCACGTTCTGGGTGATGGTCTCGGGGGACATGTCGGTGAGGTTGGGCAGCTTGGACTGTGGAGGGAGGGAGGCCGCGGCACGGTGGGGGAGGAGGGGGAGGTGAGCTCGAGGTGGCCTGCAACCAGGACGGGGAAGAAGGTTGCGTACGAGGTCGATGTTCTGTGCGCCCTGGTCGAGTGCCATCTGGACTGCGCGGCCCACCTGGGTGCGGGTGCGAGGAGGGGCGGGTTTCATCAGTTGAGGGAGGCGAGGGAGGGGGGGGTGCGCGGGAGGGCGCACCTTGGGGGCGGTGTCTGGGGTTGCGTGGTTGATCTGGTCTGCGGTGGACATGGCTGCGGTAGTGCTGGACTGTACGAGGCAGAGGAGCGAGAGCAGCGCGCTCACCCCGCACCTCGACCGGAACCGCGCCCTCCGCCCCGCCCCGCCCCTCTCGCTCCGTCCAATTCGCCGCATCCCTTTGCACACCGGATACTCTCTCGCGCTCATCCCCCGTCCCATCAGCGCCGTACTGTACGCCCCACCCACTCCCACTCGCCCTCCTCCCTCCTCTCGCTGACCCCGCTCCAACTCAACGACACAGCCCAGCATGCTCCCCTTCACCTACAACGCCCTCCCCGCCAGGGTCATCTTCGGATTCGGCACCAGCTCCCAGGTCGCACAGGAGGTCAAGCGCCTCGGATGCGTCCGTTGTCCTCCTTCCCTCTCGCCCCCACCACCTCCCGCCCCACCTCGCTGACACAACCCGCGCTGCATCGCAGTCCCGCGCTCTCGTCCTCACCACCCCGCAGCAGGTCGAGGCTGGCGAGAAGGTCAAGGCCGACCTCGTGCGCCCCACCTCCTTCCGCTCGACCCACCTCCCACGCGCTGACCCGCTGCGCTGTACAGGGTGACCTCGCCGTCGGGCTCTACACCAATGCGACGATGCACACCCCGATGAACGTCACCCAGGACGCCCTTGCCAAGGCCAAGGAGCTAAATGTTGACTGCTGCGTGCGTGCTTCCCCTCTCTGCCGTCCTGCTCTGGCGTCTCCTCCCAGTCCTCACACTGACCTGGAACTGCGCTGCAGGTCTCGGTTGGCGGCGGCTCGACCATCGGCCTTGGCAAGGCACTCGCGCTCCACTCGCCCGACGACAAGAAGATAAAGAACATCGTCATCCCCACCACCTGTGCGCTCCTCGTCTACTCCTTCACAGTGTCTGGGAGCGGAGCTGACGGAGCGTGCGCACGCGCAGATGCCGGCTCCGAGGCGACGCCCATCATCGGCCAAACGGAGAACGACGCCGAGGGCAAGCCGCTCAAGACGACGCAGAAGACGATGAAGGTCGCTGCGCCGGCGCAGAACTATCAGGAGGAGCACATCGAGAGGGAAAGCCAGTCCTGACAATCCTTCACCCGCGCAGGTCCTGCCGGAGGTCATCATCTACGACGTTGACCTCACCCTCTCCCTCCCGCCGCAAATGACCGTGCGCGCTGCTTTAGCTTTCAGCGGTCAGGAAATCCCGCTTACCGGAATGCCCGCCTCGCGCAGGTTACCTCGGGCCTGAACGCCGTCGCACACGCTGTCGAAGCGCTCTGGGCCGTCGAGGCGAACCCCATCATCTCGAACCTCGCGATCCAGGGCATCGAGGCGATCGGCCGCTCGCTCCCGCTCATCAAGGCCGACCCCCAGTCGCGCGACGGGAGGAGCGACGCGCTCTTTGGCGCGTGGGCATGCGGGACGTGCCTCGGCGCGGTCGGGATGAGCCTGCACCACAAGCTGGTGCGTCGAGATGCTGCATCTCCCCGTGCTCTCGCTCGCATCATGCGCGAGGAGCGAACGCTGACGGGCGGTTGCCGAACTCGCAGTGCCACACCCTCGGCGGCTCGTTCGGCATGCCCCACGCCGAGACGCACACCGTCATCCTCCCTCACGCCGTCGCGTACAACGCCCCTCACGCGCAGGACGCCGTCGCGCGCGCCGCAAAGGCGCTTGGCGTGGAGAACGCCGCGCAGGGCCTGTTTGACCTGGCGAAGGAGAACGGCGCGCCGTACTCGCTCAAGGCGCTTGGGTTCAAGGAGGAGGATCTCGAGAAGGCGGCGGACATTGCCGCAAAGGCGCCCTAGTGCGTCGCCTATTTCTCTCTTCTCTACGCCATCCCCTCAGCTGCACCGCTCCAGCCCCTTCTGCTCCCGCCATACTCTCCTCCCGGACACACGGACGGCAGCAGCAGCTGTGCATGTGTTACTCGCGTGCTGACTTTCATGCTTCGACGCAACAGCCCGAACCCAGCCCCGCTCGAGAAGGCCAAGCTCCTCCAGCTCCTCACCAACGCCTTCCACGGCACCCGCCCGGAGTAGACTATCGCGCAACAGTGATACAACGATACAGCAGTGCTCGAGCAGTACGTAGTCAAACGTCGGCGCGAGTCAACTCCCGCGCACTCATCGCACATCACCTCTGCCCGCTCCGCTTGCGGTCCTTCTCCACTCGCGTCTGTCTCTCGCTTTTTTGCACTCAGTCCTGCTTGCGATGCTCGCCATGGACGCGAGGAGACTGTGCACCACAAACACCGCGGACCGAAAAGGCGCACCGCCTCACCTCGGTCGACGCCTTTGTCCTCGTCGCACGCGCCTTCCCTCTCACCTCCTCGTCTGCTTCCCTCTCTCGTCCTTATCCTCACTCCTGCTTCCTTCGCTCGTCTCTCATGGCCGCCATGGCTCGGTTGAGAACAGCGGATGCTCGCTTGCTCACCTTCGCTCCCTCACCACCGCGCCTCCGCCTTAGCCTCCTCAAGCGCCCATCCTCCTCTCGCACGCGAGCACCATGGCCAGCACCACCACCTTCGCCTCGCCTCTCGGCCCCATCTACCACGCGCACCACTCCACCGCGCCCTCGCACACCCTCCTCAGCCTCTTCCGCCCTCGGACGGCTCGAAGCGCACCAAGAAGGACCTCGTCATCTCGTCGCCCGTCCTCCAGTCAACGACGAACGTCGCCGTCGCCGCGCCCGCGTACACCGCAACGGCGTTCACCGGGCCGCGCGCCTTCCGGCGCGAGGCGGGCGAGTTCCCCTCTTCCTCCTCGGCGCGCTCGTCCACCTCCTTCGCCTCTTCCGGCGTCGAGCGCGCCGCCTCCCCCGCGGCCGTACCGCCCCTCGTCGTTCCTCGATCTCGACGACGCCGCCGACGCAGGCGCGGACGACCTCCCCACCCTCCAGGAGAAGGCCCTCGTCGACGCGGAGCAGGTCGAGCGGCGGATGCAGCAGTGGGACGCGGAGCGGCGGCTGTGCAGCGCGGAGAAGGCCGTTGCGGCGGATATGCGGATGGCAGCGGAGCTGAGCAGGCTCGGATTGTAGACACCGGCGGAGGAACGCGCGTTCGTCCATGTCAAACTTGAGAAGGCTCCAGAGTGAGAGGAAAGCGCTGCTCGAAGCTGCTGGTGAGGGTGCTGCAGCTCGCCGGGAGCAGCTTCGGGAGCAAATGGCGTGCGGACGCGTAAATTGGGCGGGCGCGGGCGCGCGGGGATGTTGAATGACTGTGCCCTCCTCCTCTCGCGGCTCACCCTCTGCGGGCGGCTACTCTCTGACGAGCCTTGCGCTGTTTCGAGGCGTACAAGCGACCCTTCACGACCCATACGACCCGCCCATCACGCTCCCGCGGCCCCGGTACGTCCGCAGTCCTCCTCATCGTGTCGCCCACCTCCGCTGGGCCCTGCCTCGCCCACAACCGCATTGCAGGCCTTTCTGACACGCGCACCGAGCCCATAGACACTCTCTGCACCCTCACGAACCCATAAAGCGCGGCGGATCGAAAAGTGAGCGGTGCTCCATCCTGCGCATGCCGGACCGTTGCTGACCTTGCTCGCCGCGTGCCCGCAGGCGAACCTCGTCCGAACGCGCTCCCGACTTCCCTCACGACCTCATAGACCTACGAAGACTGCACGACGTCCAGCATCACGCTCCCTTGACATCCACGCTCGTTACCTCCCCCGTCGCGGCGAACCCAGGCGCATGTCGCATCTCGACGCGCCGCTCCGTTCCCGCCGACACTCTGACCCGCCGCCCATCGACCTCCGCCGCCGCAAGAGCACGCCTGCCACCTTGAACGACACGATCTTCCACGCTGCGGGCGACGCGCTCCAACCACCTCTACGACGACCCCTCCGCTCCGCCGTCCTCCTTCGCGCGCGCGTCGCTCAAGACGCTCCTCCTCCCCGCCCAGCTCGAGCTGCGGCGCGTCTCCACGCGCGCCAAGCCCGCCTTCTCCCCGCCGCACACCACCCCGTCCCCCTCGGCCCGAAGCACTTCTCGACCGACTCGACCTTCGAGCTGCACGCGCTCGTCGCGCGGCAGTCGGCCGGCGGCACTGGGCGCAGCGCGCTCCTGGACGCCCTCGACGCTGTCACCGCCTCGACGGACTGCGATGCACTCGCGCCCGCGTACGCGGGGAGCCGCGCGCAGCTTGAGGCGGTGTGCGTGAGGCGCCGCGCGGCGATCAGGGCGGCGGCGGAGGAGCAGGCTGCGGCTGCGTCGAGCTCGAGTGCGGCGGCGAGCGCGAGCTCGAGCCGGGCCGTAGCGAGCTCGAGCCGGGCCGTAGCGAGCTCGAGCAGGGCGGCGGCAACGAGCTCCAGCCGAGCGGCGGCGGCGAGCTCGAGCAGGGCGGCGGCTGCGAGCTCGAGCAGAGCTGCGGCAGTGCGTGCGAGCAGGTCTGCTGCAGCAGCGGTATCGAGCAGAGCGGCAGCAGCAGCCACGGCAGCGACGAGGACCACGGCGCGGATACAGACCACGACGCGGGTGGCGAACACGCCGCGTGTTGCTGCACCGCTCCCGACCTCGCTCATCCCGTCACAGGCGACGACTGCGAGCAGCAGCCCCAGCCCGTACACTGGGTCGCGGGCGGTGTTGCAGTCTTCCGTCGAATCGCTCTTCTCGCAAGCGCTCAGCGACGTCTCGAGCCGACGGGCGGCGGCGACCGCGTCGAGCACGACGCCGACCAGCGCATCCTCCTCGTCCACCGTACCGTCCTCCTCTTCCACCCTTCCTCCACCTCTTCCGGCGCCGACCCTGCTGCAACGGTTCAGCCGGCAAAAAGGTGCGTTTTGCTCCTCTCCCCTGGCTAACGCTGACACTACTGCTGCAACGGTTCAGCCGGCAAAAAGGTGCGTTCCTTTGCTCCTCTCCCCTGGCTAACGCTGACACTACTGAGCACGCAGCAACAACAACCGGATAGCCAAGATCGTTGGGCCGTCCGTTGCCATCCCGCTCGGCCTGCTCCTCCTCGCTCTCCTCGCCTTCTGCTGCCTGCGAAGACGGCGGCAGCGGAGCGGCGCTGCTGACCTCGCGAGTGGGCGCTCGACACCCGCCATCGGGCCTATCTCGAACCCGCAGCCGATGCAGGCCGCACCGCGGCATGGCGCGATGGCTCGCTACGGCCCAGTCGCGGTGCCGCTGCAGGAGCCGGAGTCGGCGCAGCTGCGGATGCAGCAGCGGTCGGCGCGTCGCGCGGCAACAGCTCGCAGGAGAGCGTCGGGACGACGCCCTCTGCCATCGGCGTCGCGTTCAGCGAGCCCCGAGTGGGGCCGCCGCTCGCTCGTCGACGTCCTCGCCGGCGGCGTGCGCAGCGCCAACAGCGGCTCGAACACGCCGACGGGGAGCGCGGGTGGCTCGCAGGATCTGCATGCGCCTCGAGGCGTCTCGGCGTCGTCGTCGTTCGGCGGTCGGCAAGCGTCCATCACGAGCCTCGCGTCGGGCTCCGTCCCGAGCGAGTACCGCGGCGTCGGCGGGTACAACTCGTTCGGGTACCAGCCGGGGCAGATGCGCCCCGTCATGACGCCCATCGGCGGGCACTACGACCCGTTCGGCCCGTCGTCGTCGATCGTCGCCGTCCCCGCCTCGGCGCGGCGGCACCACCCCATCTCGTCCGAGGAAGGCTCGATCAGCGGGTACGGCAGCGGCGATGAGGACGTCCCGCGCCCGTACACTGCCGGCGCTGCCCCGTCTGGCCTCTCGCATTCGGGCAGCGGCTCCGCCTCTGGCGAGAGCATCACCGCGCGACTTGCGCCGCCTCTCGCAGCCGGGTACGCGCACTCGCCGCAGGCACTACAGAGCCGCACGACGCAGGCGACGACGAGCGCGGGCGAGGAGGGCTACTACACGGCCGATGCAGGTCCGAGCAGCTTCGACGACCACGAGGCCGAGACGCTCAGCGACGAGGGCCTGCGCGAGTTCGGCGTCGGCGGCTCGCCCGAGGCGGCGTCGGTCAACTTTGGCAGCGGGTCGAGCGGGAGCGGGAGCGGGAGTGGGAGCGCGGGGCAGCTCAGCCTCAGCGGCAGCGGGCCGAGCTTCCAGCGCGCGAGCGAGGACCCGAACGCAACGCCCAGGCTGAACAGCGCGCCCTCGACGCCGCGGCTCGGATCGGGGCACGGGAGCCTGGGCAACCGCCGGAACGACGGGACGGGGAGCTGGTGGAACTGAGGAAGACGGGAGAAAGGCGGCAGTAGAAGTATCTATCGGTCACAGTGGCCTAATCTATCGAGTTATGTGCACCCTCTGCGCAGACCAGCGTGAGCGAGAGGGCGGGAAAGGACAGGTCGAGTCTGAGAGTGAGAACGAGTCGAGCGGTTCGGCGGGAAGCACGGTCGTTCCGAGTTCGGCGATTTCTCCCGCAAGCTCACGAGTAGCTCCTCGTAGTGTCTGTCGCGTTGCATCCGCGTCTATGCCTCGTCGCCGCTGTCGCGGTTGTTCTCCCGCCACGCTTGCACCCACTGCACTATCCGGTGGACGTTCTCCTCCATGTCGTCGGGCGACTCGCTCTTCAGCTCGACGACAATCTCCTCAGCGTACGACTCGCGCGCGTCCTGCAGGATCACCTCCATGATCTCGGCCTCGTTGTTCTCCTGGATCTTGTTGAGCTTGTAGCCGCTGCGTCGGGTGCGGGTCTTGTCAGCTCCGGCGCGGGAGAGCAGAGGACAGTAAGCGTGCTCACCGCTTCTCTAACCGCTCCCACAGCCGCTGGTGATTGCACCGCAGCACCACGACGAGGTCTATCCACCGCTCGGGGAACATGTCGCACGTGTGCCAGTCGAGCACCTTGGCGCCCTGGCCCTGCACGAGCTCGAGCTCGTCCAGCAGCTGCGCGAGCGCGCCCAGTTAGCTCATCCGCGCGCCGCTAGGAGGGGCAAGCACGCGCACCTTGTCCTCGTCGACGTCCCAGCTCTGCCACTCGTCATTCCAGCCCTGGTGGCAGCCCTTCTCCTTGACGAAGTCACCGACGTTGAGGTGCTGCCATGCTGCGCTGCTCGTCTCGGCACCGTGCTGGAGCGCCTCGACGAGCTGGGCGGCGTGGGTCGTCTTGCCCGTGCCGGGAGTGCTGCAGCGCGCAGGGCGGGTCAGCGCGGGTTCAGAAAGTGCTCACGAGGCTCAGCAGACCCGGTGATGAGGATGTTGGGCCACTCGCGAGCAGTCATGGCGAGAAGCGGGCGATGCGTCGAGGAAGAGATGAAGATGAGGAGAACCGGCGGGGTCGACGCTCATAACCGCTCTCGTTCGGACAGGGCATGCTGGCAGGGCACTTGCAGGCTCTCTAGAGCTCTGTCCGGCGGAGCGGGACCGAAACGAGCGAGGCCGACCTCGTCGCTTTCACGCTCAGCTCGCGACAGACTCACACCGCGGACCATAAACGGAACAGACGAACTGCTTTGTCAATCATTCGGGATTGGGCACAAGGGGGACTACTGCTAGCGAAGCGGAGGAGTTGACGAGCCGCTCAGAGGGTCGTGAGAGGGACAGCGCCCGGCGCGGGCGGGCCAGAGAACTTCGTCGAGATGAAGGTCTGCGGGCGGAAGCGCGGGTCAGCGTCCCGTCCGATGTAATCGGAATGCCGATGTCGAAGAAGACAGGCAGAGGCGCCAAGCGAGAGGGCAGGACGCACCTTGATGATCTTGTCCTCGGCGCTGCGCTCGCGCATCGAGTAGTAGACCTTGTCAATCTGCTCGAGAGCGATGCTGGAGTCGAGAAAGCCGAGAGTCAGTGCGGAAGCTGGCAAGGAGGAGGGCAAGGAAGCCAGCGCACCGGTGGGTGACGAAGAGCTCGCGGGGCTTGATCTTGCCGGTGACGAGGTAGTCGTCCATGATGCGCTGCATGTACCTATGGAGGGAGGCGCGAGTCAGAAGGGCCGTGAGGAAGGGAGAGGAGGGAGTCCGCACTTGTGCGTCGGGGCCTGGCCGTTGCCGATGAGGCTGGAGACGAGGAGGTCAGTGTCAGCGACAGGAAAACGACGACGAAAGAGAGAGAAGTACGTACCGAACGCCGCGCTGCATCATGCTGCCAATGTTGAAGTGGTTGGTGTACGCCGCGTAGACGCCGGTCACGCCGATGCGACCGAACCCGATGGTCGACTCGCTGCACATTGGACGGGTCAGCACGGGTTCCAACGGGGTCCATCCCGTCCGCCGGTCGAGCAGCTTTGAAAGGGTCGAAGAGGATGGAGGACGCACATCATCTCGTTGAGGATCTCGCTCGTGTCGGTCTCGAGGCCGGTGAGCATCTCGAGCTTGTGGATCCAGCTCTTAGCGTACTCGCCCGCCGCGCACTCGAGCGCGACATCGAGACCTGAGGGGCGGGTGTCGGGGCGGCCGTCCTTGCCCGGCGCGGTAAGCTCCTGGATCTTGGTCACCACCGCCTTGTCCTTCTCAAAGTTGATGAGGTCGATCTTGACGTTAGGGTAGTCCTTGGACACCTTCTCGCGGAAGTTCTCGAGGCGCCAGTCGACGTTGTCGATCGCGATGAGGTGCTTCGCGCCGCGCATCGCCGACCAGATGCCACCCATGAGGCCAATCACGCCGACGCCCCAGATGCCCACAATGTCGCCCTCCTCGACGCCGGTGTCCTCGACCTGGTGGAACGACGTGACGCTGTGGGAGGGCCCGTCAGTGACTGCGCAGGAAGGACAGGAAGGGGAGAACGCACAGCGAGTCCGAGATGTAGAGCGCGTCCTCGTCGTAGACACCCTCCGGCACCTTGACGCAGTTCGCGTCGCCGTACGGGATGCGCACGTACTCGGCCTGGCCACCGGCGAAACCGCCCGTGAAGTGCGAGTAGCCGAGCTGCGAGGGTAAGAGGGCGTCAGTTTAAGAAGGTCCCGGGCGGTCGCGCTTCCCGCCGCGCGTGTACACTTGTAGCGAGCGCAGAATGCAAAACGCACCATGCCGCAGGTGCGGTTGCCGTACATGGCGTTCATGAGGCTCGAATTGTTGGTCTTGACGCAGGCCGACGAGAGCTTCTTCTCGCACATAAAGCACTCGCCACACGCGACGTTGAAGCCAGCAACGACGCGGTCGCCAACCTTGAGGTTCTTAATGCCCGGGCCGACGGACTCGACAATACCCATGCACTCGTGGCCGAGGCTGCGCGCAAGAAGTGAGGGTCAGGCTCGCTCGACGGCAACGGCAGTCCCGCTGCTCGTGAGACTGGCCGGCGGGCGCCATATACTCACATGTCACCCTTCTCAAGCTCGATGATAGCACCGCTGCGAGACAAAAGCAAAGGAAGGTCGAAAGTCAGCTCGCTCGTCCTACAAAGGCCTCGCGGATCGTGCCGAAGGCCGTTCCAGTTTCAGGGGAAGTGGAAGCGCACGCGAGAAGGTGCATATCACTGCCGCAGACGGTGGTGCCCGTCACCTTGAGGACAACGTCCTTCGCGTCGACGACCTTCGGCTTCCTCGCCTCCTCGACGGCGACCTTCATGTTGCCGTTCCAGACGAGCGACTGTAAAGCACGGGGATGTCAGTACGGCCAACGGAAGGAGACGGTTGCTCGTTTGAAACGACAAGAGCGATGTCGCCGTGGAGGGAAGCGGAAGCCCGCGAGGGGAGCGGCGGCGGGAATCGTTCCGCCCTCGCGTCCTGCCACCATCCCCGTTCGTCCCAGCGTCGATCCACCCTACAGCACCTCGCTCGCGGCGCAAGAACTGCCAGAATTGCGAGCACGCACCTGCATCTTCTCCCCGCTCGGGTCGGCGCCATCGGTGCGCTGGCTCGGGTTGTTGATCTCGGCGGTGACCTCGACGGGCGGGTCGTCCATCGTGCGCTCGAGAGCCTTGGCGGCGGCGTTCATGGTGGTTTCTGTGGGGTGGTAGGCTGTGGGCGACTGGAGAGAGCGGAAGTGGGGCGGTGCTGTGCGCGAGGACAGCGGGTTCGCCGTCGTGGTCAGCGCGGGCAGGACAGGATGGTTGCCTGAGAGCTGCTCACTCTTTCTAGGCAGCGCGTATGGAGGAAGAAGAGCGAGGGGCGCGGAAATCGGCGAGGCCCGCCCCACGCGCTGTTCGGACTCCGACGTCAGTTTCGACTTTGCCATGACGATCAAGAATCCGCCAGAGCGGGCCCAAGCCGACGGCCAATGACGGCACGCCTCGCGGAAAAACACCTCAGTGCGCAGCGAGACGCATGTGCGTACCACAGATGACAGTTACAGAGTACGAGAAAGGTAGCGAACTTGACCACGCCGGGTCGAGGTGGGAGAGAGGATCGAAGAGCGCGGGAACGAGAGGGTGGGTGTTGCTACAGCATACAAGAGCGACGAACAGAGCCTATGCGGAGGGAGATGTGCGATGTAGGGGGCTGGGGTGGATGCGGGAGACGGCTCAGAGGTCGTCGCGCCCGCCGATAGTGACCTTCTGGCCAGGCTCGAAGGCGGGCATGCCTGCGGGGAGAGCGTTGTGTGAGCACGCGCACTAGATGGTCGGACATGGCGCGCTGAACGCACCGAGGTACGGGCACGAGCCGCAGCGGAACGCGTCGCCGAGGTAGCAGTTCCCGCACGAGCTCGTCACGCCGCTCTTGATCTTCCGCCGCGGCGCCGCCGTGCTCGCACTCGCGACCGTCGCGTTCGGCTGCGCCGCAAAGCCCGCCTGGACGAGGTCGTCGTCCTCCTTCTCGTCGAGGAGAGAATCTCACGCAGCCCGCACGTGCAGTTCTTGCATGCGCGCCGCGTCCGCTTGACGTCGCAGTCGGCGCGCTTGACGAGCGTGGGCCGCTCGAGGTCCGCGTCCGTCAGAAGCGTCGACTCGTCGATGGTCGGCGTCGCAGTCCCGGACGACGCGGCGGCAGTGGTGAACGCCCAGAGGGACGCCTTTGCAGCGCGCGACTGGCGGGTCGAGAGGGAGATGGCGGCGCCGCCGTTCGTGAGAGGAGCGGCAGAGGTGGATGCGGCGGGCGCGGTCTCGAGCGCAGAGGCGGGGCGCTTGAGCGAGAGCGGGACGGAGGTAACGGTCGGCTTCGACGCGAGGATCTGCTCGGCAGGCGGAGGAAGCGCTTGGTCAGCTGAGGGTGCTCTCGTGTGACTGAGGAAGCAGAAGGGAGGTCACGCACTGCGCCGTCGGTCTTGTTGGCACCCGCCAATCCGGCCAGGGTCAACTCGCCGAGGAGGTCGTCGCTGAGCGCCGCCTCGCCGCGCACCTCGAACGCGCCGCCCGGCGCAAGAGCCGGCTCGACAAGAGCGATGAGCGAGGCGGTAACGAGGTTGGCGGGGAGAAGGACGACGACGTGCTTGAAGCTGGCGGGCGCGAGGGTCGTTGCTGATCAAGCGGAGCGAAAGAGTCAGCGCGCGCTCGCGGGATGAGGGCTGCTCGTGCGATCCCTCCGAAGCAGGCTCAGGGATCTTTTGCGCGCCCGCCCAGCGTTATCGCAGAACGAGCGCCAGTACGCACGCCATGTCCGGTGCGGAGGAGGAGGGGAAGGGAGAGGAACGCACCGCCCTCGACGATGCGGTCGACCATCTGCATCTCGACCTGCGCACCCTTGCCCGCGAGGTCCTGTACGAGCGCCTGGTACGAACCGTCCTGCGCGGCGAGCTGCGACGCAACGACGAGGGTGTCGGCCGGCGACGAGGGTGGCGCGGACGCAGCGGGCGCAGCGGCGGGCGTGGGTGCGCCCGTGAAGTCGAGGTCGTCGTCGAAGAGCGCAATCGGAGTCATCGCGATGATTTCCTTGAGAGGGGAGCGAGGAGGAGGAGGGCGAGCTCCCGCTTCATCAGCTCGACCGACTTGGCCGCAGCGCTGATTTGCCCACATCTTTTCTCTCCATGGGGCGAAGCAGGTTCGACAACGGCTCGACTGCAGAGAGAACAGCGCAACACACAAGATCCGGATCGGCGAACGAGAGGGGCGGGAGGGATATGCGAAAAGACGGCGAGGCAACAACGAGGGGGAGCTGGACAGAGAGGGCCGGAGCGCACGGGAATCTACTAGGTACACGGAGAGCGACAACTACTGCGCGGGTACTGCCGGAGGAAGATACTGCATCCGCCGGATCGAGGGGCCGGGAGGCTGAAGGGAAGGAGTCCTACGCCGACTCGCGGCCCTCCTCCTGTGCGGCGGGCGCGGGCGATGATGCACGGCCGCTGTCGGCCGAGCCGCGCCGCGAGTCGGACGTCTTGACCTCGAGCTTGAAGCCGAGGTGCGAAAGCACGGCAAGAAGGTCCGCCTTCATCTGCGGGCGGGTGGCGGGGCTTGTCAGCGGGAGCATGCGCGACAGGGGAACGGGGGACGCACGATGGGCTTGGACAGCGTCGCGGTGAAGAGGGTGCCGGTCGCGTCGTCGATCGCGGCAGGCTGGGAGCAGACGGCGACGATGGGCGCGTTGGTTGACGGGTTGACGGTGCTCTTGATCATGCGCGCCGCCTTCTCGCCATCGACGACGGGCATGGCGAGGTCTGCCAAGGGAAAGAGCGTCAGTCGCGGCTTCCTAGCAGGAAAGGGGAAGCGAGGCGCACCGAGGAAGAGGACGTCAAAGGGAATGCCGCCTGCCGCGAGGATCGCTTCTGCGCCGTTGGGAACGACGACGACGCGGCACCCGAGGCGCTGAAGCATCGTCTCGAGGACCTTGGTCACGATGGGGTTCCGCCCCGCGACGAGGCAGTCAATCGTCGACAGCCGATTCGTCGACACCGGGCCTGCGGATGCGGGCGAGCCCGTCGCGCGGAAGCTCGTGTCGATCGGACCGGGCATGGGCGGCGCCGAGTACGCCTCCGGGTCGCTCTGCATGGACGGCTGCGGGATCTGCAGCGGCGGGAGAGGCTCGAACGCCGAGGCGGGCGACGAGAGCGTCGAGCCCGAGTGCGAGTGCTGCACCGACGTGCGGCGCTGCGCCGCGATAGAAGGCTCCGACGGAGCCCAGTGATCAGGCAGCGTCGGGCGCTCGCCCTCGGCGGTCGACGTCTCCGAGACCGAGACCTTGCGCAGGCGCGATGGGAGCGAGTTGCGACGCTGGTGCAGGGCGTGGTGCACCGGCAGCGACAGGCTTGGCTGCCGGGCGCGGAAGCGCTCGACGCCCGGCGAGCCCATCGGCTGTTCGGACGGCTGGCGCGAGTGCCCGCCGCCGCCGCCGCCGAAGAGGGACGACGGCGCGGTCGTGCGCTGCGCCATCGAGCTGCTCGAGCTGTTCGACACGGACGACGGCGACGACGGCCCGCCCTGGCGGAGGTCGATGCTCCCGCCGCGACTCTTGGCGAGGCCCTTGTGCGTCGCGATGGGCAGCGCCGTCGGGATGAGCTGCTCGTCCTTGAGCTTGCGGATGACGTCGTCGTTCGCCTGCTTGAGCACCGTCAGGTTGCGGAAGTTGAACGTGCCAAAGTCGTCGTGCTCGCTCGGCGCCGTCTCGGCCCGCTCGCGCGGTGCGCGGGCGCGCCGTCTTCGGCGGCAGGCGTCGGCAGCGCCTGCATCTGCGCGATCGCCGGATCGTTCGAGACGGCGGGATCGTTCGAGACGACGGGGTTCTCGGCGGCCTCGTCCTCCTTGAACTCGCCCTCCGTCGCGCCGCGCGGGTCGAAGTAGTCCGTCGACTCGGGGTCGGCGACCTTGGGGACGAAGTCGACCGGCTGCTTGAGAAGGTTGTCCCAGTCGACGTCGGCGAGGAACGGGTGCGCCTTGACCTCCGTGGAGCCCTTCGTGCCGAGCCGGCGGGATGTGTCGGGGCAGAGGAGGCGGTCGATGAAGCTGTGCGCTTCAGGCGAGATCTCGACGACGTCCTCGTGCCACTCGATGCGGCGCGACAGGATGTTCTCGAAGACCTTCTCAGGCGTTTCGTCGTGGAAGGGCGGGATGCCGTATAGGAACCTGCGGGTGACGCATCGGTCAGCGGAGGAGAGAGGGAAGGGAGCGTGAGAAGGCGCACTCGTAGCAGATGACGCCGAGCGCCCACCAGTCGACGCACGCGTCCATCCCGACGCCGAGGATGCTCTCGGGTGCGAGGTAATCGGGCGTGCCGACAAAGTGCTTGTCCGGCGTCTCGGTTGCCGCGCCTGGCGGGCCGACGACGCCGACGGGGTGGGAGGCGGAGCTGGTCGGGCTGAGCGCCGCGAGCTGCTTCGCGTGCGGATGCGTGGACGGCGGGACGCTCGACCCGCTCGACTCGCTCGGCGTGTCGAGCGAGAAGCTGTCCGTCATGGGCACGTTGCCAAAGTAGCCCGTCTGCGACGAGTGCGGCGCGAACGCCGGCGTCGAGAGCGGCGACGACCGGTTCGAGAGCCCGCCGGAACCGGTGCGGCCGAAGGTGGACGGACGGCGCTGGTCGCGGATGCTCGGGAGCTGGGTCTGGCGGCCGAGGAGACCGATGCGGCTCAGGCCAAAGTCGGTGAGCTTGAGGTGGCCCTTCGAGTCGATGAGGAGGTTGTCGGGCTTGAGGTCGCGGTGGACGATGCCGTGCTGGTGGAGGTGCTCGAGGCCGACGACGACCTCGGCGATGTACCGGCGCGCCCAGTCCTCGGGGAGCCCGCCGAGGTTCTTGACGAGCGCGGCGCAGTCGCCGCCGTTCAGGTACTCCATGACGAGGTAGAGGTAGTCCTTGCTCTGGAACGTGTAGTAGAGCTTGACAACGAAGTCGGACTCGGTCTGCGTCATGAGGATCATGCGCTCCGCCTTGACGTTCGTGACCTGGTTCTTAGCGACCATGTCCGACTTCTTGAGCACCTTGATCGCGTAGTAGTCGCCCGTCGTGATCTTCTTGGCGAGGTAGACGGACCCGAACGCGCCCTTCGAGATGGGCTTGATCACCTTGAAGTCCTTGATCGACGACACCTTGGTGCGCGACGACGGGACGGCGGCGGGGATACGCGGCGAGAGGAGCACGCCTGCGCCCGGGCTCGTCGAGAGGCTCAAGGCGGACTCGTCGTTGACGCCGACGGTCGGCGAGAGGAGGGTCATCGGCTGCGAGACCTGGCGGCGGAGCGCCTGCGTTGGTCGCGGCAGGTCGAGCGCGTCGATGTTGCGCGGCGAGTCCTCCTGCGGGAGCGGCTGGAGCTGCGGCGAGTCGAACGGGAGCGGCGATGGCTGACGGCTCGGGTCCTCGAGCTGCTGCATGGCGGCGATCGCCTCCTGCGCCTTGATCTCCCACTCCTGGCGGACCTTCTCGGCGTAGAGGATCGTGTTGCGGAGGCGGTTGACGCTGTTGAGCTTGAAGCGGATCTGCTCCTCCGTGTCGACGACGAGGCGGGACAGCGCCGGCTCCTCGGCGTACGGCCGCTGCCAGCGCATGACGGCACCGAGGTTGTTCTCCGACTGCGTGTGGGGAGCGGGTTAACGGGGGTGCGCGGCAGAGGGAGGCCAAGCGAGAACGCACGTTCGGGCTGAGCAGCCGCTGCTCCTGGATCGGGATCTGGCCAGTCTCGTCCGTCACGGACGGTGTCGAGATGGACATGGCGATCTGGAGAATCTCGCGGACGTGGTCGAAGATGCGCTGCTGGTTGCGGCGGACCTGGTGCGACTGACTCGGGCTCGACTTGGGCGCGAGGGGCGGGCGGAGGCCCTCGAGGTAAGTCGGCGGCGTCGCGGCGGGCGAGACGGTGAGCGGGATACCCTGGTACTCGATGGGCGTGTCGGCCCCGTCGGCGTGGTCGATGCTCTCGACAAGGTCGTCGACCGTGCTGAGGAGGTCCTTGAGGCGGTCGTTGCACTCGGAGATGTCGCTCTCGAGGTGGTGGACCTCGTTACACGTCTCGTTGTGCTTCTCGAAGAACCACGCCGGCGTCGGGCGCTCGCAGATGCGGCACAGAATGGGCTCGAGGTTGATGCGCCCGGGCGAGAGGAACGTTGTCGGGTCACTCGACGAGCGCCACCGCAGCGTGTCGAAGCCGTAGCGCGAGAGCGACTGGTTCGCCTCGACGGCCGCCTCGGTATAGGGCGTCGGGCGGACGACCCACATGGTGTGCGAGGCGCTGCCCGTCAGGCCGTCGAGCATGAGCATGCCCTTGCCCTCCATTGCCTCGTAGAAGTCCTCCGGCGCCTGCTCGTCCTGCGACGTCTCAGACGCGCTCGCGACGCGGAGGCGGAAGTTGACCTCGACCGTGTGCGAATCGTCCATCTCGAGCTGACGAGTCGCCTCGGCGAAGACGGAAGCGTCGCCAGGGTAGAGGAAGTCGGCGATGGGCATATCGAGGCACTCGTCCGGATCCATCCTGCGCGCGAGCGAGGCTCGTCAGTACTGATGCCCGAGCGGCGGAACGAGAGAAGCGGCGCACCCAACGAGGTCCCGCCACGCCGAGCTAAGGTACTGGAAGAGCTGCCCATCGAGGCTGAGCTCGACGAGAAGCGTCTGCGAGCGGATGTTCTCGACGGCCTGGCGCAGGTCGTCGGCGCGCTGCTGCGTGTCGTCCTCCTGGAAGTTCTGCGTCGGCTCGCGCGAGCGGCCTTCGGGTTCACTGAGGACCTCAACGCGGTCGCCAAGGTCAATACCGAGCGGGGACCACCGCGCGTTCGGCGGCGGCTGCAGCGACGGCATTGACGGGACGGACGAGAAGCTCTCGCCGCGGGCGCGCACCTCGGGCGAGTCGTCCGCGGTCGGCTTGGCAACAAAGAGGATGGGCTCGCCGTCGCCGTCGGCCGCCTCCTCGAACGACCAGAAGCCCTTCTCGGCCTCCCACCACTCGACGACGCGGCTCAGGCCCGCGACGGCGAGCAGGAGCTGGACGTACCACCCGCGGCAGGGCAGCTCGGGGTTCTCGCTCCATGCCTCGCCGATTTGCTGGACGCGCTGGATGTACTCGCCGCACAGGCCCGACCTTGACGTGAGCTTCGAGATGGGCGTGTCGAGCACCTCGGTCGCGACCATAATGATCTCCTGGAGGAGGACGATGAGCGCCGACTGGGCGAGGTCGGTTGCGCTGCTCTGCGGGAACGCGCCGAGGCTCGAGAGCCCTGGTGAGCGCGAGCCCGAGACGCGGTGGTGACCTGGCGGGAGCGGCGAGCGCGAGCGCGACTGCGAGTTGGAGCGCGAGCTGTCGTTCGACCTGCCGCCCGCCCCGCCGCCCGCCGAGCGGGGCCTCCGCTCGCCGATCTGACTCGAGTCGCGCGGGACGCTCGTCAGCCGGCGCTGCCGGACCTGGAGCGACGCACGGCGCGGCGATTCGGACCGCGGCGCCGAGCGGCGGCGGCCTGCGTGCGGCGTTCCGCTCGTCATCGTCTTCAGACGCGACGGCGGGATGCTCGTGCTCGCGCCGTCCGAGTCGGTGAACGCGAGCTCCTCCATCGGCTCGTCGTCCGCGCCGGCGACGGCCTCGCTGCCCGAGTCCTCGAACTCGGCGTTGGACGAGTAGCCCTGCGCCGAACCCTCGTCGACGGCAAGTTCGCCGAAGCGGTTCCCGTGGCCGGCGCCGCTGCCGAACCCGAACGGCATCGGCGTCGAGATGTCGCGGTGCAGCTCCGTCTCGACGTACGCCGTGATGCCCGCGACGATGCGGCGGAGCTCCTTGTCGCAGTTCTCCTTGGCGCTGGCGAGGCGTTGGCGGATCTGCTGCCGCACGGTATGCATCGAGAACGACGAGCTCTTGCCCTGCGCGCCGACCTTGGGCCTCGTCTGGCTCAATGTCGACAGCTGCCGCTCGAGCGTGGACGGCTGCCGCTCACGCTGCGCCGGGAAGTGCATCTGCGACGTGACGAGGCCGGGCGTGCGGTCCCACATGGGCGAGTGGTCCGGCGTGAGCCGCGTCTCGTCCGGCGAGAACGGGATGTCGGGCACGGGCACGGGGAGCGAAGTCTGCGCCTGAGGAGCCGGGCTCGCCTTCGGTGGCGGCGACGGCGCAAGCGGCTTCTCGGCGGGCGGGGACGAGCGGATGGACGGGCTGCTGAGCGGCGAGAGGCGGGTCGGGGGGAGCATGTTGTTCATCGTCGGGCCGAGGTTGAGCGAGAGGTGCGGGTTGCGGCGGATCCTGGATGTCGTCGCGCCGTCGCTCTCCTCGCCAGACGAGACCGCCTTCGGGTCGCTGCCCGCCTTGCCGCGGTGCTGCGAGTCCACGCGCGCAGCGGGGGCGAGCGCGCCGCCGGGAACGCCATCCTTGAATGTCGGGACGGACGTCGGGATGGAGGGGCGGAGGAGGTCCGACGCGGAGGCGACGTTGCGGAGCGCGGGCGTGCCTGGCGAGGTTGGCCGCGCGAACTGCGACGATGTGCGGCTCGGCAGCGGCTCGAGGGTCGGCATCTGCGAGAACGCCGGGTGGTCGTGCGACGTGCGCCGATGCCGCCCCTTGTCCTCCTCCGCGCCGGCAAAGCTCGTCCGCACCGCGCTCCACCACGCGTCGATCTTGTTGCCGAGCTTGGCGAAGTTGCGCTTGCGCTTCGCGCCGGGCGAGCCGACCTGACTGCTCGTGCTGCCCGTGTTGGACGGCGAGGCGTGCAGCGGGGCAAAGTCGAACGGATCGCCAATGGTCATGGGCGAGGCGGTCGCCATCGGCTGGAAGGACGACGAGCGCGACGTGCCGGCGCCGTGACCGGTGAGGGGGAAGTAGTCGTGGTGCTGCTGCGGAACACCGGGGGTGAGGAAGGCGCTCGTCGAGACGGCGGCCGTGGGTGGTGCGCTCGTCGCCTCGAACGGGTTGAAGCGCGTCGCTGCGCGCGAGGTCGACAGGTCAGTCAGGATCGAGAATCGGCGATGTGGAAGAAGCGGAGGGGACGCACTCGTCGCCTTCGCCTTCCCCTTTTGTGCAGCCGTCAACGCCGGTTCGGCGAGCTCCGTCCTTCGCGGCGGACTGGGCGTCAACGGCTTCGTCTCCTTCGGGGCCTCCTTCTCCACCGTGCCCTTCATCGTCCCATCGCGCGTCGTCGTCGTCCTCCTCCTCGTCTTCCTCCTCCTCCTCCTCCGGGACGCCGCCCTGCTCATCCGCCTTGAGCTTGGCCTCCTTCATCTTGCGGTACTCGTCGAGCCAGTCGACCCACTCGATCTCGCGCGTCTCGGGCTGCACCTCGTACGTCGCCGTGCGCGCGCCCGCTGCATCCGCCTCGCCGCCAGCGGGCTGCTCCTCCCCACCGCCCGCCTCGGCAAGGTTCGTCCACGTCTTGCCCGTGCCCGCCGTGCCCGCCTCGAGCGTCGAGACGCTCGGCCCGCCGCTCGTCTTCCACTTGCGGACCTTGGCGTTCCGGGTCGAGAGGATGATCTGCGCGTACTCGTCCGTCGAGTCGGCGCCCGGGCCGCCGAGCCCGCTCCCCGCGCCGACGCCCGCAGGCGCGATGCTCATCCTGTGCGCGCTGAGCCGCCCGCCCGCCTTGGGCGGCATCAGCGGCTGCGGAGAGCGCCGCGGCGCTGCTCCCCAACGAGCCGACGCCGAGCGCGGGCGTGGCCGTGCTGCTCGTCGTCATCGTCGGATTCGGCCCGATGCTCGCGATCGAAGCGCTCGCGCGGTGCCCGCGCGGGGATGCCGCAGCTGAGACCGCGCGCGAGGGAGCGGGCGCGGTCGACGCGAAGGACGAGAGGTTGAAGACGGGCGGGGGCGAGTCCCGCGAGCGCTGCGGGGCTCGGGAGCGGGAACGGGTCCGTCGCGTGCGCGCTGAGCGCCGTGCTCAGCATGGGGACGTTGATGCTCCGCGAGCGGTCGCGCGTGCGCGACGCGGGGGGCGCGGTCGGGACGTTGAAGAGCGGGGCGAAGGCCGAGTGTGCGGAGGAGGAGGCGGAGGGGGTGAGGCGCTCGGGCGGGGACGCGCCCAGGCTCGAGAGCTGCTCGCGGCTGCCTTCCCGCGAGGGGATGCGCGAGCTGGGCCGCGAGTTGGCGGGCGAGTGCTGCTGCGAGGAGCGGGACGAGGTGGGCGAGGCTGGGGAGGGTGCGCGGGTCGCGAGCGGCGTCGCGGGCAGGCGGTGCTCGGTCGGCGAGGTGGACGGCTTGAACCCGCCGGGCAAGCTCATCGTGTCGCCGAGGTACGCCGCCGTGAGCGAGTTGGGCTGGCGGAACTCGATCGCCGTACGAACCGACTCGGGCACCTTCTGCAGCTTGATCGACTCGGACGGCGGCGGTGCGGCGGGGAAGGGGAGCGGGATGCCGGGCGAGCCACCGCTGATGGAGCCGCGGCTCAGGCGGTTCGACGTGGGCGAGGAGGGGGCAAGATGCCGTGGCGGCGAGACGAGGTTGATCGACGAGCGGCGCGAGAGGGACGACGGCGAGATGCTGAGCGAGGAAGACGGCGAGGGGGGTGAGCCCGCCGTGCCCGCAAAGCTCGTTGAGAGGCCTATGTTGCGCGTCGGTGACCCGCCCGTGCCCTTGATGTCGACGCCCAGCCCCGAGAGCCCGCTCAGATCGCGCGAGCGCCGCTTCGACATCGGGCTCTCGTCTCCCGACAACGCATGGAAGACGGCCGAGAGGCCGCTCGCGCGCCCAAGCGAGGTGCGCACGCGCGCCGCACGGGCTGTCCGGGACGGGTCGTGCTCGGGCGAGCTGTCCCTCGCGTCGGGCGGCGGGCGGTGACGGGAGCGGTTCGCTGGTCGCGGCGTCACTGTCGGCTCGTTCGGCGATGATGCTGGGTCGGGTAGGTCCATCGTAGCCCCCGGTGGCGAAAACTCGAGCTCTGCACGGGAGGGAAGCGAAAGTCAGCTTCAGCGGGAGGAGCCGTGGAGTCGGCGAGGACGCACCCCCGAACGGCGCACCGCCTCTCAACGACGACGAACGTCTCTCCTGCGCTTTGTCGGCCCACGCCTCGTCGTCACCATCGTCCTCCTCCTCGCCCTCGCTGTCGCCGTCCTCGCCGCGACTCGGATCCTCCTCGGGGCCCGAGGCCTGCGCGAGCGGCGACGGGAAGAGCGGAGTGGTCGACAGCCGGACGGACGACGGAGGGATGGCCGAGGCGATAGGGATGGGGAAGGACGACGGCGGCGGGATGGAGACGGAGACTGCATGCGGCGAATTGAGCGGTGACGCAGGGGTCGACGCCGCGGGCGGGAGGAGGTCCTGGGTGCTGAGGGAGCTGGGCCTGCGAGTCGCCTGCTCGGGGTGACCGAGCCGACGGTCGCAGTCGAGGTGCCGAACGAGGACGAGTTGCTCGCGCTGCTGGTGGGCGAGCCGGCGGCGCTGGCCGGCTCTGGCTTGTCGGGGGCGCCGTCTGCGCTCATGCACTCTTCGCCCGACTCGTCGAGGGAGGTGGCCTCGGTCGTGTTGGACACGCTGGACGAGATCGAGTCCTGGCGCCGCCGGGAGCTGGCCGAACTGAGGGGCGAGGACGAGAGCGGGAGCACCGCCGAGAGACGCCTGCTGGGCGATACGGGAAGCCTGCGCCGGTGCGGCCGTAGAAGCCTGCGGTGGGCGCAGCAGAGCGCGGCTGCGGTGCTGTGGGGGCGGTGGAGCCGTTGGCCGACGTCGAGGACGAGCGGCGGCTGAGGCTCGGCGCAGCGGGCGGCTCCTGTTCAGGGCGGGGGTTCAGCGGTCAGCCTGAGCTGCAAAGAGGAGGAGGGGCGGGCGCGCACGCTGCTGGCCATGCGTCTGCTCGGCGAGTGCGGTCGCACGGGGAGCGAGGTGGGGAGACGCGCGGGACGAGCGAGACGAGCGGCGGGTGCGCGCGCAGCGGGGGCGGGCTGGCGGTGGGTGAGATGCGCGCTGCTGGTCCTGCTCTGCGAGGATCTGCGTGGCCTGCGCGCGTCCAGGCGACTCGGCGTCAGCAGGTCGGACGCCAACCTGGAGCTCTCCGCGCCGCGTCCCTCCCCGTCTCCCGCTCAGACGCACCTCTGCGTGCACTTGTACGGGCTGTACCGTCTGCACTCTCCCGATCTGACAGAGCGAGCGCGACAGAGGGCAGACGCGCGTTCCCCGCTTCCTCTCCTCGGCTTGCATTGCGGACTGCGCGGCGTGCTCCCCTCTCGCTGGACCCGCTCGTGCAATGCGCGCGTCCCATTGCGTGCAGCCGCGTACAATGCACACCGCCCTTCCCCCGCTAAGTTATCGCCCCTTCTCCTGGGGTATCTCTCGTCGTCCCCTTCGCTTCGTCGCGCCACGTTCCAGGAGGCCACGCGCTCCGCTCCGCCCTTTCCCAGACGCTTTCTGTCACTTTCTGCGCTCTGGTGGTCGCCCTTGATGGTAGAAGCACCTCCTCGAACAAGGCGAACTTCCCCTCCTCCTCCTCGTCCCTTCGACGCTCCATCGCCAGTCGAAACTCCCACCGCTAGCGCAGTCTCTAGCGGTCGCTCACCAGCTCCAGAAGGGCACACGCCGTGCGCGGAAGCATGCCAGCGAAGCTTCGCGACCTGCGCGTTGCTGCGCTCTCGTCGCTTTCCTTCAGACGCTGGCGGGCTGGTTTCTGCACGCCTGCAGTCAGCACTCGTTCAGGCCCTGCGCCGCTTGCGCCCCCCGTCTCGAGCACCACACGCCCCGCAATGCAGGAACCCCTGCCATCCCGCCCGGGATCCTGATGCCCTCCTCGCCGCGCGGCCGCCCCACTTGCGAAGGTTCCCCTCCGGCGCTTCCCGCTGGGTGCCGGCCTCCTTGCCGCGCTCGTTGACGGCGGGGACGATCAGCTGACGGCGAGGTCGCGTCTCCGCACACACGAGCGGAAAGCGGAATGAGCGTGGGCTGTGTCCGGGAAGGGTGGGCGGAAGAACAGCGATGCCCGGACGGTGCGGTGGGCTGTGAACCGAGCTGGTTTGGCGGGGTCCTCTCGTGCAGGTTGCGACGATGAGCAAATGACGAGCACGTCGAGAGACGGCACGCTGCGGGGACGTGAGCGCGCGCGCGAAGCAGCTCGTCTCGAACCACTCCCCTTGCCGGAACTCGCTTACGACAAAGACGAATGTCAATACACACCTCGATATACGCACACACGAACGGCATAGATACGTTTTACCCTTCCGCGAGACATAACGATACGCCCCTCCCTCCCTCCCTCACGCCCACTTGCTCCCCCCTCCACCCCCTCCTCCCGCTCCACGCTCGCGCCACGACGCCCCCGGCGCGCCCCCTCCCGCGCTCGGGGGCATCCCGCCCCGCGGCCCCGCGCCCGACGCGCGCGGCTCCCCGCGCGAGCGCGCGCCCTGCGCCTGCGCCCGCGGCGGAGGGTGAAGGCGGCAGCGGCGCCCCCGCAGCTGCGCCTGAGGGTGATGGTGCGAGCCCGCTCAAGCGAGAAGAGCGCCCCGGAGGGGGCCATCCGCTCCCTCGTCTTAGGCGTCGTCGCGGCCTGCTGCTGCAGCGGCGGCGGCGCAGCGACATGCGGCGGGAGCTCCCTCCCCGGAACGGTGGTCGCGGCGCGCGCGGCGCTCGCGAACAGCCTGCTCGGCGCTTTCGGCGGCGGGTGGTGCGCTGTGCGGGGGGACGTTGGCGGCGCGAGGTGCGGCGGGCTGCGCGCATGCGGGGGCGGGTGCTTCCCCGCACCGGCGCCGCTGTGCGAGCGCCGCCGTGCGCCGAGAGGGGGGAGGGAGGGTTGCGGTTGCGGATGGGCGTGCTGCTGCTGGGTCGAGGCGGGCGGCGCAGGCTCGTCGGCGAAGAAAGGTGGAGGGGAGGTCGTGATGCCCCAGTCGTCGAGCCCGGGAAGCTCATCGTCTTCGTCGTCGGCCCAGCTGAGATGCGCGGCATGAGCGGTGGACGCAGAGATGGAGCTGATGGACGGCGCGAGCAGGGTGCGGGCTCGGGTGGAGGAGGGGAGGATGCGACGGCGGGAAGAGGGGGCGAGGGCTTAGCAGCGGGAGAGGGAGGGGATGGCGCGGTAGCGGGAGGAGGGGGAACTGGGTCGGCCGCAGTGGGAGGAGGAACAGGCTCCGCCTCCACGGCCGGCGCCGCAGGCGCCACCGCAGGCACAGGCGGCGGTTTCGCCTGCTCCGGCGCGGGTGCCGCCACTGACGCAGGCGCTGCAGTCGGCGCCGGTGCAAGCGCCGGCACTCTCGCCGCCTCTTCCCGCTCCTTCTCCTGCGCCGACGCATACTCGTCCGGCTCGTCATCGTCCGCGCGCGCCCACTTCGACCGACCGCCGAGGATCTTCTTCTTCGGCGACGGCGCAGGTGCGGCTGCTGCGGTGGCGTTAGGCGCAGGACTAGGGGCGTGCACGGGTGCGGCGGGAGGGGAGACGGCGGGGACGGGCGGGAGCGCGCCCCGCAGCAGCGAGAAGGGGCGAATGACGCGGGAGGGAAGACGACACCGGCTTCGGCGGCGAAGACGCAGGCGTCGCGCGCAGCTGCGCAAGCATGCTCTCGATCTGGTCGAGCGCCGGCGAGCCCTGCTTCGGCACCGAGGCGGGCGACGTGCCCAGCGCCGAGTGCGCCGACGGCGAAGTCCCCGCACCAACGGCAAAGACGCTCGCGGGCGAGCCGAACGCAGCGTGCGGCGAGCGAGCGGCGGCGAGGAGGGCGGGCTCGCAGCCCAGCGCGAGCTGCGCGTGCTCCTCGCTGCGGGGATCGGGTGCGTCTTCTTCAGGACATCTTCCGGTAAGGCGGAGAGGTGGTGCGTGCTGCCTGCGGGGGAGCGGAGCGCGGAACCCTTGCGCGGCGAGGTCGATGGCTTGGGCGGAGAGGCGGAGAGGAAGACTGGTTTCGGCGGCGAGGCGGGGAAGGCACCGGCCAATGGGGGGCTGCGTGCAAAATGCACATCGTCGCTGAGCGCTTGCTGCAGATGCGGCGGGAGCTCGCGGCCGGGGGAGGAGCGGGAGACGGAGGGGAAGGGCGCGACGGAGAGAGGCGGGAGAGGAGCGAAGGAGCGGTGTCGGCGGATGGCATGTTGACGAGATTGAGGCCGGGGTGTAGGTGTGCTCGGAGAATAACTTAGGCGAGGTCTGCAAAGGATGGGACCGATCGTTGGGCGAGGGCGGAGGGGGGAGGCGGAAGGCGAGAGCATGGTCAGATGGTCACCCAGGAATGGGCCACGGGAATATGCGCACAAGGTCGACGGTGTCCCCCCTCGGCGTCAGCGGGCGAATCGAGTCGGAGATGTGGGAGTTCTGCGGTGGGGCGGGGAAGTGAGCGGGAGGAACGAGACGGCGGCAGGAAGAGGCGCACCGGCTGGCAAATAGTGTAGCGCTCCGAGAGAGTGCTATCAGCTCAAGCGAGACGCGTGCCGCTCTTGCTGCTGCAGCGCGAGGCGGGATGGGGGGGGTTCAGCGGGGGAGGAGGGGGCGACGACAGCACGAGAGAAGGGCGGACCTGGACGGGCAGACTCGCGGGATCCGTGCAGTGCAGCAAGGCAGGAGCACAGCCACGCAGAGCAAGCAAGCGGGAGCGAGCGGAGACCAACCTCGCCCTCGTCCCCCTCGCGCAGGGCTGCCCCCGTCCCCGCACTCCACCCGCACGAGCACCGTCGAGATGTCCAAGGTCCAGGCGCCAGAGCTCAAGAAGGTCCGTCCCGCCCTTCCTCTCGTTCCTCCCGCCCTTCTCCGTCCTCTGCCCGACGAGATGAGGGCACCCGGCGATGGCGCAGCTCCCGCGCCCCACTCGCGTTGGATGAGGGCGCAGACTTGCTCAGTGGGGATGGCAGTTCCGACACACCGCGCCTGGCACATCAGCCGCACCCTCGAGCCTGTGCTGACCCTCCCCTTCCCACCTCTCCTCCTCGCCCCCCTCCCCCGCCTCACCCTGACACGACACGCCCTTGCACGGACGCGCAGTACATGGACAAGCTCCTGTTCGTCAACCTGCAGGGGCACCGCAAGGTCTCGGGCTACCTCCGCGGCTTCGACATCTTCCTCAACCTCGTCCTCGAGGAGGCGCGCGAGGAGGCCACCGCCGACAAGAGCGAGATCGGGACCGTCGTGCGCAACCCTTCCCTTCCCCCTCCGGTCGAGGTGGGCCCGCTGACGAGCGCGCGCACGCAGGTCATCCGCGGCAACAGCGTGACAAGCATGGAGCTGATGGCAACGAGGGGATGAGGACGACCTCGGCGCGCTATACCACCGTACAACCACACCCTGTAACATCACGCGTACCCACCAGCGACTCGCGCATCAGCCGAGAGCGGCCAAGTTCAGAGCGGAAGAGTCGCGACGTGGCGAGTGTGCGGAAACTCGCTCGTCTGCTCGGAACGCTCACAGCCTGCTGCGCTCGTGGAGAGTTGCCCATACTGCTACTGCACTACAACAACCGCCCGCTACATCCCTTGCATGCGCGCGCGCCTCCCTAGGCCGCGATCTCCCACCCAATCTCCTCGCCCGCGAGGAACGGGATGACCCACTCGTCCTCGCCCTGGTCCGTCTTGTACCCAAACGCCTTGTCGACCTCTCTTCCCTCGACACGGCGGATCGTCACCTCCTGGCCCTCCTTCGCCGGGAAGCCATAGAACGCGCGGCCATGGGCACTGACGAACCCCTCGAGGCGGTCGAGCGGGATCCCCGCGCGCTCAAAGAGCGCCGCAGTGAGCGGGACGAGGTTCTGACTCGTGTAGATCCCCGCCGCGCACGGGCTCGGGAGCGTCACCTCGTCCTGCTCTTCACCGTTGGCGCCGACGACGCGCGCGACGCTCAGCGCGGGGAGCTTCGACCGCGAGGGGTGCGGCGCCGAGTCGCTCCCGAGGAAGAACTTGGGGCTGCCGGACGCGACGGCCGCGCGGAGGGCGGCGCGGTCCGACGGGAACTTGGCGAGCGGCTTGCAGAACCCGAGTGGGGTCGAGCATGCGCCGTCGATCGTCAGGTGCAGGTGGTGCGGCGTGATCGTCGCGACGACGTTGGCCGGGAGGGACTTGACCTATGGGCGAGGGGGGGCGTCAGTCGAAGGCACGGCAACATGGACAACAGCCACTGCCTCAGGGGCTCGAAGTGCAGCGGTCGGGAGGGGCGCGCCGACTCACACACTCGACGGCGGCGGCGGTGGTGCAGTGCTCGAGGACGATGCGGAGCTTGGGGAACTTGCGGTTGATTTCGCGGAGGTGGGGGAGGAAGCGCTCCTCGGCGTTGAGGACGCACGTGCCCTGCATGTGCGCAATCCGTTAGCCGAGACCCGCAAAAGGGAGAGAGTGGAGCGCACATCGCCGTCGATGTCGCTCGGGACCTCGCCGTGGAGGTTGAGGACCAAGTCCTGGCGCTCCATCTCGGCAAAGACGTCGTCAAAGACGGCGTAGCCCTCCATGCCGACGCCGCCGTCCGAGTTGGTGGTGACGCCGCGCGGGTAGCTCTTTACGCCGACGATGCCGCCCTCCTTGCCTCGCGGATGAGGGCGGGGGTGAGCGCGCGAGAGGTAGAGGGACGGGAGGAGGTGAAGGGAGGGGGCGAGGGCCTGGAGCTCCTTGGCGTAGGCGATGGTGTGCTCGGGGAGGGTGAGGGGCGGGACGAGGTTGGGCTGCGTGTGTGCGTTGACCGGGATGAGCCGCGGGCGAGGAGAGGAGGGAGGAGAGGGGGCGCACCATGACAAAGGCCATGCGGATTCCGCCCTGCTCCACGTGCGGGGTGACTAGGCGCATGAGGCTGCCCTGCCTGAGGTGGACATGGGCGTCGAACGGGGCGGGGAGCGTGATCTGGTCGACCATGGCGCGGCGAGGAGATGAAGCGGTGGACCGGGTGAGCGAGGGCGTGGAGAGGGCGGTGCGCGCGGGTGAGCTCCTTGTGAGTAGAGTCCTGGCAGTCAAGCTGCTCGTGAGCATCCGCAGTGCAACCTGCAGCGAGTCGTCTCTCCTCAAGGAGCGCCGCACCCGCTCTCCCCGACCCTCGCCCCACTTTCTCGCTCTAAGTGGACTCGCACGCACTGAGCAGCTCGGATCAGCAGCAGTCGAGATGGCCGCGCCCCGTCGAGCCCCAACGACGTCCTCCAGGCGCTCGCACACGCCCTCGCCGGACCCGGCCCTCCGCACCGCCGCAGGAGACCAGCTCGCAGCCTGGGCCACTCTGCCCGGCTACTACGGCTACCTCGTGCAGGCCGTAGAGGCTCGCGCAGCCGTCCCGCCAGAGATCCGCCAGCAGGCCGCCATCCAGCTCAAGAACGGCGTCGACCGTTACTGGCGCAAGGGCGCGCTCCAGTCAGTCCCGCTCACTTCGTGGGAGCGTTGCAGAGCGCAGCTTGAAGGGCTGTAGCTCAACCCAAGCTCCCCCAGCGGTTGCGAGCACAAGTACTGACCCCCGCTTCCGCCGGCACCGCCTCACAGCGCCATCGCTCCCGCCGAAAAGGACCAGATCCGCCCGCGCCTCATCGCCCTCGTCGACGAGACCGACCGTGTGGTGCGTCTCAGCCGGTCCTGAAGGCGGAAAAACGCTGTGTTGACCTTGCGCCCGCCCGCAGGTTGCGAAGAACCTCGCACTCACGGTTGGCAAGATCGCACGCCTCGACTATGGCGTCGAGTGGTGCGCTTTCCTGACAGCTCTAGGCGTCAGGGGCAGCGAGCTGACGGCGGCCCGTTCGCAGGGACTTCCCGCACACCCTCCTCGCCTCCGTCCAGGCCGGCTTCTCGCACCCCGATCCCTCTACCGGCCGCCTCATCCTCAACCGCGCGCTCCTCTTCCTTCACTCGGCCGTCAAGCAGCTCTCGTCGAACCGCATGCCAAAGGGTCGCGCCCTCATGCTCCGCCTCGGCGGCATCCTCTTCGGGACGCTGCGGCAGCTGCACGCGCAGATCCTCCAGCAGGCGGTGCAGCGATTGCAGGCCGAGGGTCTTGCGCCGCCAGAACAGGCGCAGGTGGGCGACGTTGACGAGATGGAGTGCGCGCTGCTCGCGTTCAAATCGCTGCGGTACCTCCTCCTGTACGGCTACGCCGACTCGAGCCTGAACGACGAGCCCAGAGTACGTCGGCGGTCCTCTCTCACGATGCACTCACGCTGACCGTCCTGCCCTGCAGGACTTCTTCCGCTCGAGCATTTCGACCCTATCCTCCCTCCTGTCCATCCGGCAGCAGCTCCTCTCCGCCTCCCCGCCCTCCCACGCCACCCCGCGCCTCGAGTACCTGACGAAGCACGTCCTCCTCTACGGAAAGATGTACCGCGCGCTCAACGCGCACAACCCGGCGCACTTTGCCGCGATGGACGTCGCGCTCCCGCTCGAGGGGGTCTACTTCCAGGTTGTGCAGGACGCGGCGCAGGATGTCCTCGGCAAGGCCGACGGTGCGCGCCCACGTTGTCTCACAGAGCCGGCAACTCGCGCTGACCTGCCCGCGGGTGCGCGCGCACAGACTCGGCCCTGGCACCCTACCCAACGCGGCTCGTCGTCCAGGCGCTCCTCCTGCTCAAGTCCCTCCTCGGCGACTGGGACGGCTCCTCGGGTCGCCGTCCGTCACGGCTTCGTCGAGCAGTTCGCCGAGCTGCTCATCACCAGGGCTTGCTCCCGCTCCGGCAGGAGGACCTCGATCGGTGGAGCGAGGACCCCGAGGAGTGGATGAATGAGGAGGAGGCTGAGCGGTGGGAGTTTGAGCTGCGGGTGCGTCTTGATCGCGCCTCCGAAAAAGGGTGAGTGCTGACGAGCGGGATCGTAGCCGTGCGCCGAGTACGTCCTCAAGGCGCTGCTGAGTGCCTTCCGCGACAAGCTGGGGCCGCGGATCGCAGGCCTGCTGGAGCAGGTGTCCGGTACGTCTCCGCGCCCGTGCGCCGCTGCGCGTACTGACACCTCACGCGACCGCAGCGCCGCAGGACATGGCGGGCTTGATCCTCAAGGAGGCGGTGTACACCGCTGTCGGGCGGAGCCCGAGCGACCTCGAGGGGTCGATCGACTTCAAGCACTGGCTCGAGAACGTGCTCGCGCCCGAGTGCGCAGGCGAGGACTCGGCGTGCGTCCCGCCTCTCTCCTACCTCCTCCATGCGCGCGAGCTGACCCGCCCTGCGCGACCGCAGGTACCGCCTCATCCGCCGGCGGATCGCCTGGCTCCTCGGCAACTGGGTGGGCGAAGACATGGCGTCGTCGTCGCGCGCGCTGATCTACCAGCTCCTGGTGCACCTCCTCTCGCGGAACGCCTCGACCGACACGGCGATCCGGCTCACCGCCGCGCGGAGCCTCGCCAGGTGCGACACGTGGGACTTTGACCAGGAGGCGTTCGTCCCCTCTTGCCGCGCGCGATCGAGGAGATCGTCCAGCTCCTGGGCGAGGTCGAGCTGAGCGACTCGCGCATGCGGCTGAACGAGACGCTCGGGGTCGTGATTGACCGCGTTGGCGCACATGCACGTTCTTCTCCCTTTCGCTTGGCGGGAGAGGATGCTGACCGCGCGAGGAGCAGATCACCCCGTACGCGGCGCAGCTTGCGGAGATCCTCGCGGCGCTGTGGGCCAGCACGCAGGAGAACCATTTCCAGACGTCGATCCTTGTCACGCTTACCAAGCTCGCCGAGGTGCGTCTACCTGCTTCGTCGTCACGGAGAGAGCTGATGAGAGGATGTGCAGGCGCTCGGGGAGCAGTCGCAGGGGTTGCATCCGCAAGCATGCCCGATCATCCAGCTCAGCATCGACCCGAACCAGGTGCGCAGTCCGCCCTTCCCTGCACAGCAGACTGTCGCTAACGCTCCAACGCCGCCGCAGCCTTCGCACATCTACCTGCAGGAGGACGGCCTCGAGCTGTGGCAGGTCCTCCTCCGTCGCGCATCCGTCCTCTCGCCCGAGATGCTGCAGCTCCTCCCCGCCCTGACCATTCTCATCGCGAACGGCACCGAGGTGCTCCCGCGCTGCCTCGCCATCTTCGAGAGCTACCTCCTGCTCGACGCGCCACGGGTGCTCGAGGCGCTCTCTTTCCCCTTCCGTTCTTCGCCAGCTGACACGAGGCATACAGCTCTGCGCCACCGACTTCTTCGCCGCGATCGCCCCCCTCCTCGACGGCCTCGCCCTCGACGCGCTCAAGATCGTCCTCCACGCGCTCAACACCGTTTTCCAGACCGCGCCGCCGCAGTGCTGGGCCGCTGCGCTCGAAGCGAGCGGGGGCTTCGAAGTGTTCGTCAGGGTCGTGTCGGCGAAGGTGCGTTGTGAGCGTCTTAATTAGGGCGGATCAGGGCGCTGACCGCGTTGCGCTGGTAGGACACCTCCGCGCTGATCACGACGAAGTGTTCGTGCCGCTCTTCTCGTCCGTACAGCCACCTCTGACACTTGTCGCGCCCGCAGACCTCTGCTCCCTCGCGCGAATCATCCTCGCCGGCCCGGAAACGTTCCACCAGCTCGTATCCGCTTCCGCCGCACGGATAGGCTCTTCTGCGGACGCGATCCTCGACGCGCTACTGGTGCAGTTCGTTGACCGGGTGCGCACTCTTCGATACCGCCGTTTCGCGCCTCGCTGACGCGAGCATGTGCAGCTGGACAACATGTCCCAGGGCGGGCAGCGCAAGCTCGCTGCGCTCGCGCTCGCGTACCTCGTCCCGACGACGAGTCCCGTCGTCCTCGGCCGGCTCGCAGACCTCGTCTCGCTGTGGTCGAGCGTGCTCGCGCTGACGGAGGAGAGCGCCGCGGGCGAGTGCGTCCCGCCCTTTCCTTTCTCGCTTTCCGGAGGCAGAGCGCTGATGGAGCGTGCAGTGCGGCGTTGTACCATGACGACGGCGAGGAGCCGTACGCGATGCCAGACGACTACCAGTCGGACGTCGACGTCGACTACACCGAGACGCTCGAGACGGCGCGTCGCACCGCCGTGCGTCCCCCTCTCCCCCTCTCCCGTTCAGCCACGCTGATCCCGTTTCGACCGCGCGCAGCTCTCCGCGCGCGATCCGATCCGGACCGACCCCCTCAAGGCGACCATCGGCGCCAAGCTCTCCGAGGCGCAGGCGCTCAACGGCGGCGCGGAGGCATTCCAGGCGGGGTGGCTGGGGAGGGTGGATCCGCTGCTGGTGGAGGAGTTGGTGAAGAGGCTCGAGGGTAGGCTCGTTGGATAGTGGGAGGGAGCGCAACTTAGACGCATGAGACCGCGAGCGGGCGAGGAGAGGGGGCTCGTCTGGAAGATACACGGCCGCGCGCCTCGTGTGCTTCGTCGCTGGAGGTCCAGGGAAGCGCACGTCGTGCCAGCTAGTCGAAGGAAAGCGATGCCGACAACCACCCTTCCTCATCGCTCCGCCCGCACCTCTCCCTCCTCCCCTCACCCGCCTCTCCTCCTTCTCGCCCCGTGCACGCTCAGCACCTCCGCAGCAACCATGTCGAGCACCCTCCGCGACATCGTCGACTCGATCTTCACGCCGGGGACGAACAGCGGCCTCCTGCGCGCGATGAACGCCTCGTTCTACGCGCTCTTCGCCACGCTGTTCGGGATGGTCGTCCTCACCCGCGGGAACGGGCATGTCTGCGCGCTGCTGGCGCTGAGCGTCGGGCTCTGGGCGAGCATCAAGTGGTGCGTCTGGCCTTCGCGTCGTGGAGACGAGGTGGGGGTTACGCAATGCTGACAATGGTCCCTGCGCAGGTTCCTCGCGCAGATTGCCGACGCAGAGAAGGCGCAGCGTGTCGAGCGGCTCGCGAAGGAGGAGGCGGAGGCGGCGCAGGGAGGGGACACGGCACGGTCGGCGCGGAAGGAGGGGAAGGACGAGTGAGCGCTGCGTCGCACTAGGAGGGGTACAGGTGCGCTCTCTACCCCACGGCTGAGGAGGCGGACGGCGGCACTGACGCTTTTCTGCAGCAGCGCTTCCTCCCTCTCCGCCGTTCCTCCTGCTCGTCCGCCGGTTTCGCCGCCTTAGGCTATCGCGCCGCGCATACCCATACGCACAGCAAGCATGTAGCATACCCTCGCATCCTCGAGCGATACCCAGCAATGCCGTCTTCGATCCCGTCTCTCCGCTGCATCGCGCTGCTCCCTCATGCGCAGTGAGTGCTGGGAAGATGCGCTAGATATTACAACAGAACAGCGGATGTACTGCGAGGATGCCCATGATGTAGAGGAGGTTTGTCGGACGCCGACGGGAACTACCGCTTCTTGGCCTTGGTGTCGAACCAGGCCTTCATCTGCCTTGCCGAGTTCTCGCCGACGGTAAACACTGCGTTCGTGTTGCGTCAGCATTCACCACGCTTGAGAACAGGACGGGTTACACGCACGCTCCTTCTCCCAGCTGTCGAGGCCCTGGGAGAACTCGTACGCGGCGCCCTCGCCGCCGTGGTCCGCGAGCGAGTGCTGGCTCTGATCCATGATCTGCACGAGGCGCGTCTTGAAGCTGTGCTCGAGGATCTTGGACAGCTCGGGTCGTCGACGCTGCGTGCGGGGTTGCAGTGCGCGGTCAGTCGCGAGGAGCGTGCCGGAAGAGGGAGCGGACGCACAGCCGCAGGAGTCGCACCCCGCCGGCGTAGAACCCGCCGCCGCCGCCGCCGAGGTTGCGCAGGTGGACCGACTCGGGCGAGGCTTGAAGTGCGTGGCGGACTTGAGGCGCGTACGGGCGCGGAAGCGAGAGGTCGACGGTGTCCCTGCGGGAGCGGGCAAGAGGGTGAGCGCTAGCGGGATGCAAGGGAGGGAATCGCGCGACGCACTGCGAGTAGAGCTTCTCGGCCATCCAGTACGGCAGCTCGAGGGTCGAGCCTGCCTTGAGCTGCGTGTTTGGGTTCGCGAGGAGGTAGTCGCGCGGGTGGGTCAGCAGGGACGCAGCGAGGGAGGCTTGGCGCGGCGCACGTCCTTGTCTGCGCTGCCTTCGAGGTGCCCGGTGTTGGGGATGTCGAACTGGACCTTGCAGGGGAGTTTCTGTGGGCGCGACGAGGAGGACGCGACGGGGACGCGACGGTGAGCGGGTGTGCGGGTTGCGGGCGGGCATGAGCGCACCTGAGCGTCTGCGAGGAACTCGTTGACGGCGAAGAAGGCGCTCATGGCGCGCAGCGGGGCGGGGGCGGCGCGGCGAGGAGAGCGAGCGATGAGGACGAGTGAGGCGGTGCTCCCCGCGGCGTCCCTCACAGGAGCAAGCGCTAATGCTCGGAAGCAGCGTGTACGCCCTTACTGGAGCTAGCACAGTACCCTGTGACTCTTCCAGATGTGTATTCCAAGAGATGGCGTTGGGGGTCCCCCTGTTCGGCAAGGTGGGAGGGGGCTGCCACCGTCTGCCCTCGCTCCTCTGCTCTGCTCTCTACCCTCTCGCCCGCTACCGCTAGATGCCCCGCCAGTACTCCCGCCGCTTACCTGCAACCACCCGCACCCTCGTCACCACCGCGTCCCTCGCGTCCTCGCGTCCTCGCGCACGCCCTCGTCGTCCCCACCTCGCTTATCGCGCCACCCTCGCTCGGCTCGCTCGACCTCCGCAGCAGCGTCCGCAAGTCCATCAACCTCGGGCCCACCCTCCACGCACAGGTCTACGATGACCACGCCAACCCCTCGCCGCCCCTGAGCGTCTGGAACGCCAACCACTTTGCCGCCCTGCACGCCATCGGCGACCACTGCGACCACCTCCTCGACCGCGACGACAGCTCCACCGCCGTCGCCCGCTGCGTCGGCACCGAGCTCGCCAAGAACTTCGTCGAGCACCTCCACCCCGGCGCCGACTTCCGCCTCACCGACGCCGTCCTCTCCAAGCACTCGGGTCTGGTCCACGCCCACTTCGTTCAGGAGCTCGACGGCGTCCCCGTCGCCAACGCCAACCTCAACGTCAACATCGACCTCGCGTCGGGTAAGGTCCTCTCGTACGGCGACTCGAGCTTCGCCGCCGCCGTCAAGGCCGAGGCCGCTGCCGAGGGCGACTACTCGCGTCCGCGCCGCGAGTCGGCGTGGAAGCAGCGCGTCAAGAGCTGGGCCACCGACGCCGTCGACCAGCTCGAGCAGGGCGTCGAGCAGGTCGTCTTCGGCTCGGCCTCGCCGTCGTCGCAGCGCGTAGATGACGGGCCGCAGGGCGTGCGCGCAGGCCGCGCCGCCGCCGCCGATCCGCGCGAGGGCTTCCTCACCTTCCTCGCGCTTCAGTCGAACAACATCCAGCTCTCGACTCGTCTCGAGTCGGCCGCGCACGCAGCTCGTCGACGAGATGACCGTCGCCGAGGCGTCCGCCGGCGACAAGCACGACTACGAGATCATGACCGCGCACGAGCTGCTCGACGAGCCCGTCAAGGCGACGCTCACGTACGTCCACGACGGCGCCGACGTCAAGCTCGCGTGGAAGTACGAGCTCAAGACGCGCGACAACATGTACGAGGCCTACATGTCGGCCGACCGCGCCATCACGCCCGGCAACGAGGAGCCCCTCCTCGTCGTTGACTGGGTTCGCGACTTCCGCCCGACCGGCGGCGAGCTCGGCCTTGACGCCCTCGCGTCCGCCTTCTCGCGCTCGTTCGACCGCCCCGCGCACGACGACGCCCTCGCACCCTCGTCCGTCACGTCTGCGCCGGTCGCGTCGACGACGGACAAGAAGGAGATCGCCAAGATGCGCACCGTCGAGCCGGCGTACAAGGTCTACCCGTGGGGCGTCAACGCGCCCGACGAGGGCAAGCGCGCCGTCCTCCGCGGGACGCTCGTCGAGCTCGACAGCGAGGCCTCGCCCGCGGGGTGGCACACCGTTCCCGGCGAGAAGCGCGAGTATGGCGCTGCGAGCCCCGAGACGTTCTACTTCGAGACGCGCGGGAACAACGTCCTCGCGCAGGACAACCCCTCGGGCGGCAACTCGATGAACGGGTTCCGCGCGAACGGCGGCAAGGCCATGAACTTCAAGTTCGGGATCCACATGCCCAAGGAGGGGACGCCGCTCGACCCGACGACGTACATCGAGGCGGCGACGACCGAGCTCTTCTACACCAACAACGAGTTCCACGACCTCCTCCACCGCTACGGCTTCGACGAGGAGTCCGGCAACTTCCAGGAGCACAAGTGTGTCCTTTCCCTCGGTCCCCTCCCACGAGCCGCACTAACACGCTCCTCATCTCCCGCAGCTTCGGCCGCGGCGGCTACGGCGGTGACGCCGTCCAGGCCAACGCGCAGGACGGCAGCGGCTACAACAACGCCAACTTTGCTACGCCGCCGGACGGCCAGCGCCCGCGCATGCGGATGTACGTCTGGAATGCGCAGCAGGTGCGTCCATCTCTCCGTCTTCGCGTCGGTAAAAGTGGGGCAGGAGGCTGACCCTCCCCGACCTGCGCACAGCCGTACCGCGACGGCGACTTCGAGTCGGGCATCGTCCTCCACGAGTACTCGCACGGCCTCTCGACGCGCCTCACCGGCGGCCCGGCCAACAGCGGCTGCCTCGGCTGGGGCGAGGCCGGCGGGATGGGCGAGGGCTGGGGCGACTTCCTCGCGACGATGGTCCGCATCCACGACGTCAACCAGACGGACTACTCGATGGGTGAGTGGGCGAGCGGCCGCGCGAACGGGATCCGCAACTACCGCTACTCGCGCAACATGACGGAGAACCCGTCGACGTACAAGTTCCTCGACAAGCCTGGCTACTGGGGTGCGTTCTGCTCCTCCGTTATCTCGTCTTTCCCGCCCCGCACGCGAGGCTGACTTTCGGGCTCTCCGTCCGCAGGCGTTCACGCCATCGGCGAGGTCTGGGCCGAGATGCTCTTCAACGTCGCTGAGGAGCTCATCGACGTCTACGGCTTCCACTCTACGCTCTTCCCGCCGCCCGTCAACGGCACCGATTCCTCGGGCTATTACGACGAGGCGATCCTCGCCGCGACGGGCAAGAAGGTCCCCGCGCACGGCAACACGCTCGCGGTGCAGCTCGTCATCGACGGGATGAAGCTCCAGCCGTGCCGCCCCTCGTTCCAGAACGCGCGCGACGCGATCCTCACGGCCGACAAGGCCTCACCGGCGGCAAGAACGCCTGCACGATCTGGTCGGCGTTTGCGCGCCGCGGGCTCGGCCCCGCCTCGCGCGTCGTCGGCAGCACGCCTTGGGGCGGCGGGTCCCGCACCGAGGACTACACCGTCCCGTCGCACTGCGTCGATGACGGCGGCAAGAAGAAGAAGAAGGCGCCGAAGCACTTCTCCGCCTAGAGCCCCTCCTCTACCCACGCCTCCTGTACAGTCTCTATCCCCCATGTTCACGATACACCGCAGAACGCCCCGGCTCGCTGTCCCTCGTTGTCGTTTGTTCCCGTCTCCCCTCCGTCTGCACCGCCTCGCTCCCTTGTTCTGTTCCCTCGCGCCTCGTCTCCCGACCTGTTCATTTCGTTCGTCCTGTCAGTCGTCCCCGTGTAGATTTGCATTCGCTTCAGCCATACTCCGCGCTGCACAGAGAGTTGACAGTCCCTTGTTCGCCCGCTCGGGAGGGTCTCCTTCCCGTCCATCCGCTCTCGTCTTCTCCCATCACGCTCCTGTGCTCGCTACCGCTACCCCAGCAATCCAACTACCCTCTCTGCGCGGTCTGACGCGTTCAGGGTGCGTCTGCGCGTCGTTCCTCACTCTCCCGAGGCGCGTCGAGCGGGAGGAGCGATGAAGATGGAGGAGCGCAGCCAACGGGCTGGGTCCCACCAGGAGCACCTCATGGGACGTGGTAGTCATGAGAGCGAGGCATACGTGGCGTCTGGGCTCGCTCGAACGTCAGGAGGATCCGACTGACCCCCTCCTCCTCGACGACCCCGCCTCGGACCCCCTCTTCGCCCTCGCAGAGCCCATTTCTCCACTAGAGACTCCGCCGAACCCGCCCCTGCGTCCAAATGGCCCCCGCCGTCGTCGCCGCTGGCCCGTCCACGCCGCTCACGATGCTGTGCGCCTTTCTCCCTCCCTCCCTCCCTCCCTTCCTCCCTCTCCCCTTTTCGCTCATGCCAGTGTCGCTGCGTGCAGCTCCGACCCCGAGAAGCACTTCACGGCGTGGGTCACGATCGACGACAAGCCCGTGCCAGTGTACAAGGTCGTGCACGGTGAGCGCAAGACGACGTGCTACATCGAGGCGGTCGAGGGCAAGGAGTACCAGGTCAGGGTGAAGCGGAGCTGGCGGGAGACCGATCTCTGCTGCATATTCCACGTCGACGGTGTCCGGTCAGTTCACGCGCTCCACTCTCCGCACCTTCTGCTGCTCACACAAATCATCCCGCAGCGCGCGGAGCTACTCGTTCAAGGCTACCAACGCACTTACAAGCGAGCGGCGCTGCGTTGGCGTGCGCGTGTCCGACACGCAGGTCAAGCCGTTCGTGTTTGCTCCGATGATGCTCACGGACGACGGCGATGCGGCAACCACCTCCGAACACATCATCAAGAGCCTCGGAACTGTGCAGGTTCACGCCCTCCGCGCCGAATACGTAGGCATGCGTGACGTCGAGAAGTCGACGTGGGCCGACCCTCAGCAGCACGTGAGCCTCTTGCGTACATCGAGGCTCGGTTTCAGGTCTGACAGCAACGCCCTTCAGGTCGTCGATGAGCGCGGCAAGAAGGCCACGATGTCGCATGCGACCGCGTAGGCCATTCCCTCCGGCCGGTAGCGCTCGCCGCTGACTGGTCTTACGCTCGTAGGTACGGCGAGGCGAAGCGCGACAACTACGACTCGCTGAAGAGCAAGTTTCGCCACATCGACGGCACGGACTCGCCGTTCTACACGCTCGAGTTCAAGTACCGCTCGCGCGCGCTGCTCGAGCTCGACGACATCGTCGCGCGTGCGTCCAGCTCCCTCTCCTGCGTCGACCGCGATTGACCGTGTTCCTCCCCTCCCGCAGCTGCCGCCTCGCCCGCTTCCCCCACCCCTCAGCCCGTCGCCTCCACGTCGGCCACCGCCCGCGGGTCGGGCGAATCGTCACCGGCAACCAAGCGCAAGAAGCGCAAGAGCTCTGCCGCCGCGCTCGAGGGCGAGAACGAGGACCTGCGCGCCAAGATCGCACGCCTCGAGGCGGAGAACTCGCACCTCAAGGACGCGGGCGTCAAGCGCGAGGGCGGCGGCGAGGGGGACGTCAAGCCGCTGGTCAAGGGCGAGCCGATCGGCAAGGTCTCGACGGAGAACGGCAGGACCGTGATTGACCTCCTCGATGAGGACGACGACTGAGTCGGCGTGCGGAGGAGTGAGGAGGTGTTGCTTGTGCGCCTTCTTTCTCAGCTTCTCTCCCTGGTCGCCTTTTCCGCGCCCTCACGGCGAGACTGACGCTCCCGTCGCTCGCAGGATCGCTTTCCGGGTTGTACCGCCTAAAGAGACGCGCTCAATACCGCGCGCTGAGCAGTGTTGTATTCCTTGTGTGCATTCTTCCCAGCTTGCCATTCCCCGCGTCGGCCCTCGGCGATGTGAAGAGCGAAGCTCCTCTGCGAGTCCACGCTGCCTCCGTCCCGCGTCACGCTCCCCGTCACGCAACCCTCGTAGCGTTACCGTGCGACTACAAGGCGCCCGGCACGCGCCATCGCAAGCGCGAACCCGCGTAGGACCGTGGTTCCTTGGCTTGAGAAGGTCCCGAGGTGAACTCCCTCCTTCGCAAGCTCTCCTTCGCGCTCGCGGGGCTCTTGCCGCTCCTGACACTGCTCACACCCTTTGTGCGCACTGTCTGTGCGACTCTCACGCACCGTCACCCTTCAGCAAGGCCTCCCACCCTCGCACGAAGCCGGTCGAGGAGGCGGAGCGATGAGAATGAGGGAGCGTCGATACCGGCTTGCTGGGGCGGGCCCGAGTAACAGAACAAGCCGCTGCATGGCACAGACTGGTCCACATGCGTCGAAGGCGACCTGCGACCAGCTGCCGCCCTCGATCATTCCTCATCACCTCGAGGAGGATGAGGGGGCTCGAGATGCGTCTGCAGAGTTGCGCAGCGTGCTCACTTCGCGCGAGACACCTCGTGCAGACTAGCGCGATGGAATGGCATCATCGCTTATGCCTCTGGACGAGCGGCAGGGGTGGCCGACCGCGACGGGGGGGGTACGTCAAGGTCGACCTTCCTGAATCGAGAGGGCGTCTGCTCCTCTTGCTCCTGCGCTTCACTGCTTGCTCCCCAACACCCCACCCCACCCAGCTACCACTCAAGAATGACCAACGCATCGGACCTCAAGGAAGGAGACAAGGTCTCGTACGTTCTCCTCCCCCTCCTCGCCGGACCGTCCCCACATCCTCCAGCCCCCGACCTCCGATCCCCCGTCGAAGCGGCGCGCTGACACGCCGAGCGCACAGCTGGAACTATGGCGGTGGGCACCCCACCGGTACCGTCGAGGCTGTTGTCCCCGAGCACCACACGATCGAGACGAAGGGCGGCAAGGAGGTCTCGAGGAAGGGCAGTGCGTCCTACTTCCCTTCTACCGCCTCGAAGAGCGCGTTGGCTCACTCCGCTACTTATCCACAGCCGAGGACGACCCCGCCGTCGAGCTCAAGGCCGACTCCGGCGTACGTCACGGAGCCGTCCCGTCATCTCGAGCAAAGGAGCTGACGAGCGCACCCGCAGAACAAGGCCATCAAGCTTGCGCACGAGCTGAACGAGGTGGACGAGAGCACCACCGGCGACAAGACGTCGCACGCGAAGAAGGACGCTGCAGGCAGCGACAACAAGGGCGACGCTAAGAGCAAGCAGAGCGAGAGGCGGCAAGAAGGGCGCGGCCAAGGCGCGCCTCCTCCCCCTCCAATCTCTGGGAACGCGGGGCTCACCCGTCTCTCCCACACGCAGACGAACGCTAAGCGCGGCAATACTGCGTCGGCAGACGAGGCGTCCGGCGACGAGGGCGAGTCTGACGCGAAGAAGGCGCAGCGCGAGGGTGGCCGCAAGGGCGGCAAGGCCACCCAGAAGAAGGGGGCAACGCCTCCGCGGACGAGGGCTCCGCCGACGAGAACGACGACAAGGCGGGCAAGTCTGCGCGCGAGCGCCAGAGCGAGGGCGGCAAGAAGGGTGCCGCGAAGGTGCGTTCGTCTCTTCTCGCCTCTCGCCAGCCATGCTGACGATGCCGCTCTCGCAGACCAACGCTAAGCGCGGCAACACCGCTTCCGCCGACGAGGGATCGGCGGACGAGGGCGACGACAAGGGCGGCAAGTCCGCTCGTCAGCGCATGAGCGAGGGCGGGAAGAAGGGCGCCGCTATCGTGCGTTCACGATTCGCTGCATTCTCCCCTACTCCGTCACTGACGAGAAGCCCCCTTCTCTCGCATCGTCCCTCGCTTTCCGGTCCGGCCGCGCTTTGCTCGCCTTTTTCCGCAGACTAACGCCAAGCGCGGCAACACGGCCTCGGCTGACGAGGGTTCTGCCGACGAGGCCGACAACAAGACCGGCAAGTCCGCCCGCGAGCGCCAGAGCGAGGGCGGCAAGAAGGGCGCGGCGAAGGTGCGCTTTCCTCCCACTCGCCCCTGATCAATCGGGCTCACGAGACGCTCTTGCAGACGAACGCCAAGCGCGGCAACACCGCTTCTGCCGACGAAGGCTCGGCGGACGAGGACGACGACAAGGCGGGCAAGTCTGCTCGTCAGCGTCAGAGCGAGGGCGGCAAGAAGGGTGCCGCGAAGGTGCGTCAACGCTCCGCTCCCGCTCCTACGATTGCTCCGCTGACGCTCCCGCTCGTTCTCTCCTTCTCCTTTCTCCCCTCCTCTCGCTCCTTCCGCACTCCATCGCCTCTTTCGCAGACCAACGCCAAGCGCGGCAACACCGCCTCGGCGGATGAGGGCTCTGCCGACGAGGGCGACGACAAGAACGGCAAGTCGGCGAAGCAGCGCATGAGCGAGGGCGGGAAGAAGGGCGGCAAGGCGACGCAGAAGAAGGCCGGCAACGCCAAGGACGACGACGAGGACGTCGAGATGAGCGACGCGGAGGAGGAGGATGACAACGACGCGGAGGAGGAGGATGACAACGACGACGAGGGCAAGTCTGGCAAGCAGCGCCAGTCGGACGGCGGCAAGAAGGGCGCGGCCAAGGTGCGCATCCGTCCCTCTTCCCGCTTTACGAACCCGGACTGACGCGTTTCCGTTCCTCCCGCCGCCTTCGCCGCAGACCAACGCCAAGAAGGGCACGGCGAAGACTACCGCGAAGAAGCGCGCCGCCCCGACCGAGGGCAGCCGCCGCAACCCCTCGCGCGGCGCCAACGCCAAGAAGAACCTCGCCGAGGACGAGGACGAGGAGGAGGACGAGGACTTCGACGAGGCCGCCGTCGAGGACGAGGACGAGGAGGACTTCGATGAGGAGGACGACGATGAGCCGGAGAGCAAGAAGAAGCAGCGCGAGGGCGGCCGGGTGCGTCCCTCTCCCCTCCTGCCTCTTCGACCTGTTCACTCCCGCTGACCTCGCACTCCTCGCTCGTAGAAGGGCGGGAAGGCCACCGCCGGCAAGAGCAAGGCCCCGCCGAAGAAGAAGGTCAAGAAGAACTGAAGAGACCAACCAAGTCACGCTTTTGCCTGAACATTCGCGTGCTATTTCAGCAGGAACTGAAACGAAGTGTACACATCTCGCTTAAAACGGATGTGCGTGACGAGAGATGGGAAGCTTTACTCGGCATTGCGAGGCGAGCGGCGACGCTTGGATGCGTTTGCGGGCGAGGCGGACTGGCTCGCGCCGCGTTTGCGAGACACCGGCTCGGGCGTCGTTGCGGCGGTCGTCGTTGCGGCGGTTGAGTTAGACGAGTTCGAAGTCGTGCGTGAGCGGGAAGGGGAGCTGGCGGCGTCAGAAACGTCGGCCTGCGAGTTTGCGAAGGTCAGCCCGCGAAGTCTGCAGCCATCAGCTCTCCCGTCGCTTCGCCCGCAAGAGAGACGGAGACGGGAAGAAAATGGCGGGACGCACGAGCTGCGCGGGCATGGCAGACGGGGCGCTGACCAGGTGCGCGCGGTCGGGGTGGACCGCGAGCGGCGGCTGGCCGGGCATGCGGACGAGCGCGACGCGGCAGACGTCGAAGCCATCCTCGTTCTTGTCCGTCCAAGCCTATGAGCGAAAGGAAGTCAGCGAACCGTGAGCGCAGTAGAGGCGGGAGCTACGGCGCGGTCGAGAGAGAGGAAGGACGCACCTTGACGGCGACGTACAAGCCGCTGTAAATGTAGCCCTCCTTCGGCGCGTATGCGCTGCCGCCCTTGTACGAGCGGAGGACGCGGATGGGCTTCTGCGTCTTGACCGAGTGCAGGAGCGCGAGGTTGCGCGGGTTGTCGTCCCAGCGCATGTTCGCCGATTGCGGGGCGGTGCGAAGATTCTTGCGCTTCTCGGCGGTGCCTGTGGGTGAAACGAGTCTGTGTCAGTCGCTTGCTTAGCGTGGGGAGTGTGGAACGGGGTGAGGGAACGGAAGGAGAGGTAGAAGAGGAAGCTCCCTGCATCAGCGGAAGGGACTCACCGGTGAGATCGCGACCGCCGCTTCCCGAGTACGTCAAGCTGTAACCGTGGTCGGCATCGCCGTAGTTCGAACCGCCCGTGCAGATGGACGCGACGGACGGAGCACCCTGAACCGGCTTGCCCGTCGCGATGCCCTGCACAAAGCCGGCGTGCACCGCAGCGTCGTGCCCTGCGGAAGCTGGGTTAGCACAGTCACCTCGCTGTTGATGAAGAGAGAGCAGCGTACACTCCTGGCGGCTGCCGCAGACGTCGTTCACCTTCACGCCCGGAATCGGCCCGTACTGCTTGGGGTCGTACCGGCGCGGTGTCCTCCGCAGGGCTGTCATCGCCACAAGTTAGCTCGAGCAGTTCATGGAAGGGAAGCGCAAAGAGCAGGCGCACGGGTCGCGACCGCCTTCCCGACGGTCTCCTCATCCGCCTCGCCGTCCGATCCGACGGATGCCCTCCGCGTCTCCTTCTTCGGCGTGAGCCCGAGCAGGCCGTCGCGAATACGGCCGGACGAGCGCAGGCCCCTCGTCTCACGGTCCTTGACGAGCGCCTCAGCGCTCGCAGGCGGCGACGGGCGCGGCGACGCTTTGGGCGTACGCGGCTTCTTGATCGGCGAAGGCGACGGGGTAGGCTGCGCGGCGGGGATTGCGGGCGCGCTGGGGATGCTCACCTCGAGCGAGTCGAGGAGTGCAGCGTTGACCTGCGCCTGCTTGGCCCTGCAGGAGTGGGAGGGGTCAGCGACGGTGGAAGCGGGGAGCAAGTGCACGCACCTGAATGCGGCGAGGTCGAACACCATGGCGGGGCGATGGAGGAGGTGGAAGGTGAAGGACGAGGAGAAGGTGATGAGCCGAACGCAGCGGACGCGTCGAGCGCCAAGACGCGTCTCGTCGCGTCGACCGCGTAAAGAGAGGGGGAACGAGAGATGCGAGGATTGCAGCGGGACGAGGAGGGTATACAGCGACAAGGGCGGGCAGGGTAACAGTGCGAGAACGAGGGGAAGAGAAGGTATCTAGAACCGCGACGCGGCAAGGCACTGGATCGTGTACGTCTGTCCGACGGTCTGCGAGTAGAGGACCTGCTGACCTGCGTAGTGCGTCGCGAGGAACTGGATCGACGCTCGGGCGTTGGGACGGCAAACGGGGACGGCGGCGGAGAAGGGGGACGAGCCGCCGTCGACCGAGATGGCCTTGACGTCCGTCGGCGAGAGCTTGACGACGATGGTGCGCGCGCCGCCGACAACGAGCACCTCGAGGCGCTGAGAGCACTCGGTGTCGGACGCAAGAGGGGGAGACGGGTCCTGCGACCAGATGAGCGGGCGCTTGATGACTGGGCGCGCTCGAGGTCAGCCTCGTCTCGCCGTAAGCGACAGGATGGGGAGGAACGCACTGCTCTTGCCATCCGCAGTAACGATTCCGCTGATGGTCTGCCCCTTCGACACGAAGAAGAGGCCGGGCGGGCCGTTCTGGCGGATGGCGGCGCCGCCGAGCAGCGAGACGGGCGAGAGGAGGGGGATGTCGTACTGCGTTTGCAGCGGCGCGGGAGCGGCACCGACACGCTCGCGTGCCTCGCTGACGATGCCGTTCGCGCCCGTGACGGTTATCGACGGCTGCGACTGCTCGTCCTCGCTGCTCTGCGAAGGCGCGGGCGAGCCGCCGGCAACGACGTCTGAGTACAGCGGCGGGATCGTCCATGCGGACGATAGCACGCTCGAGGGCACGGGCGGGACGAAGGGGAGCTGCTGGAACGTGCTGTAGGGGAGCTTGCTCCGCGCGGCCGTCGACGACGAGGAGGGCAGCGGCGCCCGAGCGGGTTCGGCGGGCTGCTGCGCCTGGAGGTGCGAGTTGGTGGTCGAGTTCGACTGTGTGCGGTCGCGTGACGGGAGGTCGTAGTCGGGCGGGGGAGGAAGGTCGGCAGATGGGGCAGGCGCTGCGTCGGGCAGTGGCGAGGGCGACGGCGAGCGGCTCCGCGGGTCGAGCGGAACAGCCACACCCTCGCCCTCGGGCACATCGGCCGCGTCGCTCTCCTGCCCCTCCTGCTCCTGACGCGCAGGGTCGGCGGGATGCAGGGCCAAGTGAAGGTTGGGCGAGCGGACATCGTCGGCCTCCTCCCCCTCGGCAGGCAGCGGTGCGGTCGTCGTCGCTGCGAGCGTGCGCATGCGGCGCTCGCGTTCGCGACGAGCGCGGCGCTCCGTGCGACCGACGCCGACCTCGCGCACGCGGACCGTCGCCGGCTCCAGCGCGAAAATCGACTCGGGGTAGACGAGGTCTGCGGTCGAGCCATGGTGAGCCTCGTAAGACGAGGACGGGAAGGGAAAGACGCACAGATATCGACGAGGTCGTCACCCTGCAGCTGGAACTCGATTGTGCGCGGCGTCTCGGGCAAGACGAACGTGCGGTTCAAGCTGAGCGAGATGCTCCTCGAGCCCTGCGCACTCGAGATCGTCAGTACTGCATCTGCAGAACGACAGGAGGAAGGGCGCACCGTGAAGAGCTCGATGCGCTCCGCCTCCTCGCCGCAGAGCACCGCGAGGTACGTCCGCTTCTTCGTCTCGATGGCGCGGAGCATGCGCGCGCCTTTGTCCGCGCGAGCTTCACGTACTTGAGCGGCGACGAGCTGTTCGCGGGGTGGGCGTCGGGCGGCGCCTGGCTCGCGGGCGCGATGGTCGGCGCCGCCTCGCGGTGGAGCGAGTTCGTCGGGCGGCGCTTGCGGTCGCTCGAGTCGTTGCGAATCGGTGCGGGCGGTGCGAGCGATGCGGCGGGCTGCGCCGATGTCCGCGGAAAGGGCGCGAGGCGCTCCCGCTCGAGCTGCTGCTCCTGCTGCAGCCGGCGCGCGTCGGGGATCATCTCCCACTGCGCCGACGTCCACTGCGAGTCGACCGAGACGCGGTTGTTCTGCGATGCGGACGACGCCGGGCGCTTCGACGGCGAGCTGTCCGGCGGGGCTCGCGCGGTTGAGCAGCTTTGACCCGACCGCGCTCATCGTCCAGCGCTTGCTCGCGCGCGAGCTGGGCGACCCGCCGTTCGACGACGGAGGCGGGCCGTCGCGGATAACCTCGGCAAGGGCAGCGCCATTGCCCTCCTCGGCAGAAGCGAACGGCGGACGCGCTTCGAGGCGGTTCAGCGCCGCCTCCCTCGCTGCAGCCGCCGAGGTCGACTCGGCGCGCTGTCGGGTCTTGCCCTTCGTGCCGCCGCCCTCCTCGTCCGATTGGTCCGGGAGCGTGGAGAAACCCCTTGTTGGCGACGCCGAGCCGGACGAGTCGTCCGGGCCCGTGTCGCGAAGAAGATCCGCAAGCTCCATCGACGGCGACTTCTGGCCGACGCCGAGGAGCGGTGTCGTCGGTCCGCGCGCCTGCGGCTTGGGCGGGAGCGGCGGCGGACAGATGAGTCGCCCTCGTCGTGATCGTCGGGGCCCGAACGGCGGATCAGCTCGGCGAGCTCAAGCACCGGCGAGGGGTTCTCCGCCTTCAGCGGTGGGGTGCACGCCTCGCGCGGGCGCGGGCGGAACGCCTCTACGCCGCGCTCGTCGTCGTCGACGTCGATGCGGCGGAGGTTGCCCGTCGACGCGCGGCGGTGCTCCTCCGCGCGGTCCGGCTCGCGGAGCATCTCGACGAGGTCGCCCGTGTCGCCCTGCGCAGTGTACAGCGCGAGCCCGGCAAGGTGCGACGCGGTCGCGCTGCGCGCGAACTGCGGCCTTCCGGGCTTCTGCCCGGGGAAGAGCTGCGCGGCCGGCCCAGCCTGGAGGAGGATGTCCGTGATGGAGGAGCGGCGGCGGCGGCGCGACGACGCAAGGACGGTATCCATCTCGGGAGCGCATCTCGGGCCCACTGTCGCGCAGGAACTCGGCGAGGTCGCTCGTGGGCGACCGCTCGTGCGGGTTTGGGAGCGGCTTGACCGGCGCGCGCGGCTCCATCCGCTTGGCGGGGACGAGCGGCGGCGTCGGCGCCGATGCGTCGGTCTGCCACCCGGCGTCGGACGCCGCAGACGGCCGCCGCGGCACCGCCGGGACGGAGAGCCGCCGCGCGGCGCTGCTGCTGCTCGCGCCTGCGCCCACGTTCGTATCGTCCTCGCTCGCGCGCCGCGTGCTCCCCGCCGCGAGACGTGCGAGTGCACGCTCGCGCGCCGGCTCTCGCTCGGCGAGTCGAGGTCCGCGCGGCTCCGGCGGTGCCGCATCGTTGCCGTCGTCGAGCTCCTCCGGCCCGCGATGAACTCGCGCGACTTCTGCCCGCGAACTGTCCGCGCCGAGGCGGGCGTGACGGTTGCCTGGCTCGAGATGGACGCGCGCGGGGCGGGCGGGTTGGTCGGGACGGCGCGGACGAATGAGGCGGAGAGGGGCCGGCTCGAGATGCGGACGGGCGAGGCGGGGTTCGCGGCCTGATGCCAGGAGGGCGGGCGCTGGTGCCAAGAGGGCGGACGGCGGCGGGTCGTGGGTGAGGGAGCGGGGTAGTCGGGCGGAGGGGCCGCCGAGGCGGACGACGACGAGGGCGGGAACTGGTAGCTCGGGTTGATGGTGGGCTGCGGCGGCGCAGGCGGCGGCGCGGAGAGCGAGTCGCTCGTCGTCCGCGCGCGCGCCTTGCCCTTGATGCCGCTGCTCAGCTTGGACGACTTGTCGAAGATGGACGCGTCGTGGATGATCGGGTAGCCGTCCTTGATGTCGACCTCCTGCATCTTCTTCTCGATCATGGCGCGGATGCCGTCCAGCGCGTAGACTGCGCTCGGGCGTAGTCAGCGAGTGCCTCGACGAAGAAAAGGGGAGAGTGACGACGCACCGCGGATGTGGTCGTTCCGCCCAGCGATGGCGAGCAGGATGTTGCTCCTCTCGCTGAGCACCGCAAGCTCCTTGAACCTCGTCCGCTTGATGAGCGGGATGGGCTTGCGCGTGTCCTTGCGCTTCTTTCCGCCGAGCTGCTGCATCGGCAGGCTCCCCGGCAGCGGGAGCGGGAGGAAGTCAAGCCCGGCGGTGGTCCCGATCAGGAGGAACTTCTTGTCGAGAATGGCGCCGCAGAGGGGCTGCGCGCTGCGCGAGAGCGAGAGCGGCTGCGTGAGGGGGACGAGGGAGAGGCCGATCGAGGCCAGGTAGGCGGCTCGGGCGCGGGGCGGACGGGAGAGGCGGCGTTGCGAAGCCGATGGTTGGGACGGGCGAGCTCGTACCGCGCTGCCCGCCGGCGGACGTCGAGGAGAGGGGAGCAGGCGGCCCCAGGGACGGCGAGCCGGACGCCCCCTCAACGACGTCGTGCGGGACAAGCCTGCGAACGTCGCCGCCGCGATGGAGCGCGGCGTACGGCGAGGCGGCGACGCGCCCAGCCCGTTCGTCGGCGGCCGGTACAGGTCGCTCGAAGCGCGCGCACGGGGTCGCCCTGCGCCGCAAGCGCGGGCATGCTGGTCGAGCGCGAGTGGATGCCCTCGTTCGACTGCAGCGACGTGACGGACGGGTGCTGCCAGCCGAGCGGGGCGGACGGCGAGCGCGGGATGGACGGGTTCGGCGAGGTCGAGGCAGACCCGGTGGGCGAGCCGAAGCGGGGCGAGGTGTTGGCCGAGCGGGGTGAGCGGTTGAGGAGGTTGGAGAAGAAGGAGCGTGCACCGCCAGAGTTGTTCTGCGAGAATATACTGTCAATGAGGAGATGGCGCGGCGAGCAAGGAATGGAGCGCACCTGCGTCCGCTGAGCCGGAGCATTGCCCGCCGCCAGATTCGCCATCGGGCCATTCGCAATGCTGACGAACGGCCCCGCAGGACGATTAGGCAGCGACAGGTCGACAGGCGGTGCGGTAGGGAGACTGACGGTCGACGAGTTGGAGGAAGCGACCGTCGAGGACTGCGACGCGTCCGGCGAGCGAGACGCGTGTGACGCCAGCGCAGGGCGGGACGGGTGCGCGCCGCCGCTCGAGACGTCATGAGGCGCTACGTCCGGGAGGACGGGGGCGAATGCGCGCGAGGGGAACGGAAGGCTCCCGCGCCGGCCCTGCGGCGGGACCTCGCCGCTGCTCTCGGACGACTCGTGCGTGCGCGCCTTCCTCTCCATGCTGCCGCCAGCGCCTACGCCGTCCCGAGCGTTCTCTCGCCGCCGTGGCGAGGGCGTCGACGGGCCCACAACGCCCAAGCCGAGCCCAAGCCCAACGCCCTGCTCGTTCAGGAGCGCCCCGCTCGCGCCGACGCCGCCGAACCAGTCGTCGCGCGCGTCGTGGAAGTCGGACGCATCGTCGTCGTCGCTGAGAACGTCTCCGCCGCGCGCAGGAGAGCGCGGGAGGACGACGGGCGTCCGCGGCGGGCTCAACTCCGGCTCGTCCGCGCTATCGTCCTCCGCGTCGAGCGCGTGCTGGCGGCTCGTTCCCACGCCGGCGCCGACCTCGCCGTACGCGCCGCTGCCGCCGTACACTAGGACTGCCTCATCGCGGCTGTGGTCGTCCGCGTCGTCCGCGTCGCCGTCGCCGAGAGCCGAAGCGGGGCGCACAAAGCGGTCGTTGGTGGGGACGTCGATGGTGAGGCGGCTCGAGACAGGGGTGATGCGGCCTGCGGTGCTGCCCGCGCTCGGGAGGGAGCCCTGTGTGGAGCTGGACGACGAGGTGGAGCTGCTCTGCGTCGAGAGGCGGTGCGGGTTGAGCGACGCCGCGACAGAGGGCTGCATGGCCGCGGGGGGCGGCAGGAGGGCCTGCAGCGGCAGAGCGGGCTGGGGGAGGGCTCCAGGGGAGAAAGGGGCCGAGGGGGAGGAGCGGCCGGCGGGGAGGAGGAGGCGCGAGCGGGAGCAGACGGGGCCCGAGCGACCCTGCGTCTCCTGTCCGCGCGCTCGACTGCTGGCGCACTGAGCTGAGCCTCTCGAGAGCAGCACACAGGTACAGTAACCGGGCACACCGGGCGAGAGAGCAGATGAGGCCAGCCCTCCGAGCGATCGCTTCCCGCCGCGCCTTCCCTCTCCGGCAGCTGCACCGGCACACTCGCCTCGCATGCGCATGTAGTTGTTCCTCTCAGCTCTACTGCACCCTGCACACGCTCAGCCCTTGAGCGCAGCCTTGAGCGTCTGGGCACGGGAAGCAGAGAGTCAGTCACGCGGAACAAAGGGAGCGCAGCGAAGGGGAAGAGGGCGGCAACGCACCGCCTCCATCTGCTCAAAGTCGGCCGTGTCGACGCGGACGATGGGCTTGCCGAGCGCCTTGCGGATCGCCTCCATGTGCTCGAACGACCGCCGGTCGTGCACAAAGTTGATCGAGACACCCTGCCGCCCGAACCGTCCCGTCCGGCCTGCGTGTTCGCGCGCGGCTCGTCAGCGGGACGCACGCACGCGGAAAGGGAGAGGAGAGAAGGCGCACCGATACGGTGGAGATACGTCTCCGGGTCAGGCCGGTTCTGCGCGTCGAGCGGGAGGTCGTAGTTGACGACCATGTTGACCTGCGAGATGTCGATGCCGCGCGCAATGACGTTCGTCGTGATGAGGACCTTGGTCTTGCCGTCGCGGAACGACTCCATGATTGCGTCGCGCTCGCCCGTCTCGAGCTTGCCGTGCAGCGAGGTCACCTTGTGGCCCTCGGCCGTCATCCGCCGGGCGATCTCGTCGGCGGTGTCGCGGCGCTGCGTGCGGCCGAGTCAGCACGGGCTCCATGAACCCGGACGAGCGTGCTCACCTTGACAAAGATGATGGACTGCCCGATGGTGAGGAGGTTGTACAGCTCGACGAGGACCTCGTACTTGTGCTCCTCGTTGTCGCAGTCTGCGTGCACGAAAGTCAGGGCTGCTACTACAAGCTGGAGGTGCGCACGCACCCATGAAGAACTGCTTGATCGCGTCCAGCGAGAGCTCCTCCTGCTTCAGGCGGATCTCGTTCGCCTGCGGAGCGAAGCGCACGGCGAACGTCCGGACCACGTCCGCGAACGTTGCCGAGAAGAGAACAATCTGCGGGTTCTTCGCCATCTTGGTGATGAGGCTGTGTTGCGAGGGCGAGTCAGCGCTGCTGGGAGGAGAGTGGAGCGAAAAGCGCACTTCTTGAGCGAGATGCTCTGGTCGCCCATCGAGCCCGACTCGAGCATGTTGTCCGCCTCGTCCAGCACAAACACCTTGACCTCCTTCAGGTCAAGCACACGCGCCTTGGTGACCATCTGCGAGCGCCCTCGTCAGCCCGAGTTCGCCAGGGAGGCAGACTGGACGCACGTCGATCATCGTCCCCGGGGTACCGATAATGATCTGCTGCGTGAGCTTCGGCATCCCCTTCTGGTACGAGTCCTTGCCCGCAAAGAAGCACTCGACGGGCGTGTACTGCCCCATCTTCTGCACAACGTTGAGGATCTGGATCGCCAGCTCGCGCGACGGTGCGATGCAGACGGCCTGCGGGTCCCGGAGCGGGTCAGCGGCGGAGCGGTGCGTAGGGAGGGTATGGGCGCACCTGCGGCGCCTTGAGGTCAAAGTCTACCCGCGAGAGCATGGTGAGCGCGAACGCGGCCGTCTTGCCCGTGCCCGACTGCGACTGCCCGATCATGTTTCGCGGCCTGCGCGCACAGTTTCGTCAGCTTGACCGCAAGGGGGATGCGAGGAAGACGCACGGGTTCTGGAGGAGGAGCGGGAGCGCCTTCTCCTGGATCTTGGAAGGCTTGTGGAAACCCATCTTGTAGACTCCTTTGAGCAGATTCGGATGCCTGGGTGCGCCCAGGGGTCAGTCTTGACCTCCCTGAGGTCGGAGAGAACGCACAGGTTGAGGTCCTCGAAGGACTTTGCCGAGTAGAGGGGCGAGTTGGGGTCTGCCTGCTGGTCGGCGAGGGTGACCTGCGTGCGAGTGAGGAGGGTCGGCGATGGTCGTGCGAGGTGCGTTCTGGAATGTGCGCACCTGGACCTCATGGCTGAGGTTCTCGAGGAGGGCAGAGGCTGTTACGGGGATCGTCATTCAGCGGGCGGCGGTGCTGGCGGAGGGAGGGGAGAGCGACGCACCCTGGAGGTGCCTCTGCCTGCTCCTCCGGCTGCTCGTCTGCGGGTGCCTGCTCCTGCTCGGGTGCCGGTGCGCTGGTCGACGCTTCCGGCGCGGGCGGTGCTTCGTCGCTCGTGTCGACTGCTCCGAGGCGAGATGCGAGCGAGGCGACGGCGTCTGCTGGAGACAAGCGATGAGCGCGGGTACCTCAGCCGTGCAAGTGCGGTCAGGACTCGCCTGAAGCCATCCTGGCTGGTCAAGAGCGGTGAAGTGAGAGACGAGACTCCGTTCTCATCTCGTCGTCGCACTTGATCCGCAACTGTATTCGCGCATTAGCTGCACCTAGAGCAGGAAAGGGCCCGCTCAACCGGGTCACTCTCAGTCCTGCTCGGCGCCCAATGGTCCGCCTTCGCCCGCCCGACGGCGACGTGCACGGGTGGCCCTCGCGACTGAGGCTCAACGCACAGGAGTGGCTCAGGACCCGCTGGAACGAGAGGGTCCTCGTCATCGGGACCCTCAAAGCGACGCTCGCACTGTGCCTGCTCTGCGTCCTCGCCTTCTCCACCAGGTGCGCACCTCTCGCCTTCCCTCCCGCTTCCCGAACCGCTTGCGCCGGGGATCTCGCTCTTCTCGCTCACCCTCTTTCGCAGGTGCGCCGCCTCCCTTGCACTCGCACCGACTATTCAAGACTGCTGACGAATCCACGCGCACAGCTTCGCCCGCCTCAACCCCTATCCCGTCACGCTCAACGGGGCGTTTCTCGTCGTAGTCGGCGGCTACCCCGGCGGTACCACCGGCAGGTGCTTCCAGGCCCTCATCCTCGGCACTGCGGGGCTCTCGATCGGCGTACTCGTCTACGCCATCCTCGGCGAGCTGTGTGCGTCCTTACAACCTCCTCCCGATCCCGTTCTCGCTGACCCGGCTCGCCCGCAGCCGACGCTCCAACGGGGCAGGGCTTTGTCTTCGCGATATGGGTCTACCTCGCTGCGCTCGTGCGCTTCGGCGGGCCCAAGTACATCTCGTTCTACCTCGTGCGTCCGTCTCGCTCGAACTCCTGCAGTTCCCCGCTGACCCGAAACCGCGCGCAGTACGGCGTCATCTTCTCGTTCAACGGCATCTACGGCTCGATCGAGCAGGGCCGCTTTGACCTGAGCTTCTTCCTCGCCAACTTCGAGGCGTATGCATGGGGCATGGCCATCGCGCTCGGCGTCAATGTCCTCGTCTGGCCCATAACGTCCGAGTCGGAGCTGCGCCGTTTGCTCGTCACGTCGCTGCAGCACGTCTCGACGCTCGCGCACCTGACATGCAAGACGTACGCGCGCGAACTCGACCAGGACGAGCTCGACGTCCGGCAGGTCCTCGTCAAGACGCTCCGGAGCGACTACCTCGCGCTGAACGCGCGGCTCGAGGAGACGTCGTACGAGGTCGTCTTCTCGCGGTGGAGTCTCAAGCAGTACGCCGACATGATCCGCGCGGTGCAGGGCCTCCAGCAGGCGCTCATCACGGCCTCATCCGCGATGGACCTCATCGACCAGCTCGACCCCGCGGGCGTCAACAGCCGGCACCTCCTCGCACGCGCCGAGACGGCGCGCACGTTCGCCGACTTCCGGCACGGGATCGACCTCGTCATCGCCGAGATCATCGACGAGCTCGTCGGCGCCTCGAGTGTCGCTGTCGAGCCCGACCCCGCGCTCGACGAGAAAGGGCCCTCCTCGACGGCGGCCGCAAACCGGCGCGGGAGCACCGCTGGCGGCGGAGACGGGCAGGCGCCCGCGCCCGCGCCGCACCCGGTGCAGCAGCTGGGCGACGCGCTGCACACGACGCCGACGCCGACCGCCGCGCAGGAGAAGATGCTCACTGCGGCGCGGCTGAAGCGCGAGGTTGTCGAGAGCGAGGAGCGGCAGCGCCGCATTCGCGAGATGGGCGGCGCGGGGCGCAGGAGCGGCTCGACTTCGGCGAACGCATCGCGCCCCGGGACGCCGAAGCAGGGCGGAGGCGGCGGGTCCGGCACGGCGACGCCGAGTGGCTGGGCGGGCGCCAGCGTCGAGGACCTTGAGGCGCGCGGGAGGTTGGCGTTCCGCTCGAGCGCGTCGGCGGAGACGGAGATGGAGCAGGCCGTCCGGGCGAGGAGGCGCGGCCGGAGGACAACCCCGCGCAGACGACCGACCCGGAGCAGGCGAACGCGGACCCGAGCGGGCCCGGCGTCGTCGACATCTTCCGCAAGGCGTGGGACGCGTTCGCGCGCGCGCAGCAGGACGCGCTCGTCTCGCTCATCAAGGATGGCGCGCTCGAGGTCGACGACGTCCTCCGCATTGAGGCGGGCATGCCTCCATCAAGGACATGTACCGCGACCGCCTCCCGAAGGCGTGGACGTCGTCGCTCATGGCGCAGACGCCGCTCGCACGGTTGCGCTCCCGCGGCGAGACGATGTCGGGCGAGTCGATCGACGAGGAGGACACGCCCGAGGAGGTGCCGTGCTCCGAGGCGCTGACGAAGAGCTACTCGCTGCTCTTCGGCCTTGGCCAGCTCACCGAGGAGCTCGCGACGCTGCACGACATCGTCATGTCGCGTCGCCACCGGCGGCTGCGCTTCTTCCTCGCGAGCATGGTCGTCCAGCGGGTCCAGAAGCTCTTCCACCCGAAGGACGACATGAAGCTGCAGGAGGCGCTCGCGGTCCTGCACGGCAAGGAGTACAAGCCAGTCAAGAAGCCGTTCATACACTACGTCGTCCGCGCCGAGCGCTGGTTCTGGGGTCAGCGGTCGCTGTACGCCGCCAAGGTCGCGATGGGCACGACCATCTATACCGTCTTCGCGCTCGCGCCCTACCTCCAGGAGCACGTTTTCCTCAAGATCGGCCAGGTCTCTGCTCTCATCACGATCATCGTCGCCATCGCGCCAACGCTCGGCGGCACCCTCTCGACCTGGCTCTTCCAGATCTCCGGCACGGGCGCGGGCGCCCTCGTCGGCCTTGTCGTTCTCGAGATCTTCAAGAACGTCGGTGGCTACGACTACAACCCGTGCGTGCGCCCTGATCTCCTCGGCGACGCGCCTGACGAGCCGGCGCCCACAGGTACGGCATCGTCGCGCTCGGCTCGCTCTGGTTCGCCTTCTCGTCGTACAAGTTCCTCCGTTACCCAGCCAAGTACACCCAGTCGCTGCTCTACGTGACCGGCTTCGGCGGGATCTGCCTCCAGGAGTACCTCTACAACGACATGCCTGGCGAGACGCGCCCGTACGACTCGCCCGCCCTCCGTTTCGGTGCGTCCCGCTCTCCTTCCCGCCTTGGTGCGTGTACTGAAGGCGAGCGCTCGCAGGCTACACCATCGCCTCGCTCGTCATCAGCATGGGCATCTCGGGCGTCTTCCAGCTGCTCATCTTCCGGCAGCCAGCGCGGCACCGCCTCCGGATCCAGCTCGCCGAGGTCATGTTCGCGCTCTCGGCGTACAACTCGCTCCTGCAGGCGTACGTCAACCTCGTCGCGCCCGCGGACGAGGCGCCCGCACCGCCGCAGGACGCGCTCGCAAAGGTCCAGCGCGACTTGATCAAGCGCGAGACCAAAGTGCAGAGCTTGATCCTTGCGCTCGCGCCGACGTACGAGTTTGCCAAGGTCGAGCCGCGGTGGTGGAACCCGTTCAAGAGCGACGGTGCGTTTCTCGCCTTCCTCGCTCACTCTTCCTTCCGCTGACCCCCTCCTCTCACTCCTCCTACCCCGGCGATCTCATCGGCTCCCTTTCGACCAATGCTCTGCTGCTGCCCTGCAGTCCTTCTCAAGATCATTCGCAGCCAGCAGATCATCCTCGACCGGTTGCGCGAGGCGAGGACCGCGGTTGGCTTGCGCGGCTTCAACCCGACAATCCACCACGATTTTGCGAACGTGCTCTTCCCGTGCGTCGATCTTCTCTGCTATTCCGTGCGTCTCGCAGAAGTCCGCCGGAGCTTCTCCGGGAAGTCTACGCGCTGACCCGCGCTTTCCCCGCAGGTACCGCCTGCACTCGCAGCGCCTCGCGCGCACGCTCTTCTACCTCGGCGCGACGTCCCTCCTCTCAAAAACGCAGCTCGCGCGCGACGTCCCCTCGTCGAAGCCGACATGGGCCTCGTTCGAGCGCGACGCACTCGTCCTCAGCCGGCGGATGAGCAAGCTCCCGCGCGGCGAGGAGGAGCTCAAGCGCCCGGGCTTCCTCGGTACTGGTTCTACCTCGTGTCGCTCGGGTCCGTCAGCAGCGAGCTCGAGGAGCTCGAGCAGTACCTAGGCGACGTGCGTCCTTGCTCTCCAGAACGTGCTCCTCGCCCGCCTTGCTCATCGCGCCCTCTCCCGCAGCTCTTTGGCGACCCCGACGTGTCTAACCCGTACATATCCTAGTTCTCCCACGCCTCGGCCGCGCCTTACCCGCTGGCGACGTACCTTCCCCCTCTTAATCGCTTGTTGTCCTCCATCCCCCTCTGCACGCCCGTCTGCACTCCGCATTGCTATCTAGATGTGCACTCCATAGAATCGCTTTCCTCCAGCGCGCGGCGAGACACGTCGCTTCCCCACTTGACGAGCACGGACGAGAAGCGGGGGTCGCGGCTCTCCCTCATCACCGCTACACTCTCTAGCACGAGATGGGACGCACGAAGCAGCGCAGCAAGAAGGCGTCCAAGGCCGAGGCGTACGCGGCGACCACGCCCGCCCCGTCGACGTCGGCGCAGCAGCCGGCGAGCATCACCGTCGAGGACCTGCTCGTGCAGAGCGCAGAGCTGATCGCGTCGCTCAACTACGACGGCGCCAAGCAGCACTGCCTGCACGCGATCGAGCTCGCGACCCGCGTCGCGCAGGACAAGCCCGAGGAGGCGGACCCGCGGATGCTCAGGGATGCGCTCGAGATCCTCGGCACCATCGAACTCGAGCTGAGCGAGATCGACGAGGCCCGCGAGGTGCGCCTTGCCGTCCCCTCCGTGCTGTCACACGAGAGCACGCGCGCTGACCCCGAGACGAGCATCGCAGCACTTCGCCCTCTCGATCCAGCTCGCGTCGTCGCTCGCAGACCCGTCGCCCGCGCCGCACCTGTACCTCGCGCAGATCTCGCAGACGCCGCAAGAATCGCTCGCGCACTTTGGCGCCGCACTCGCCATCCTGCAGGACAAGCTCGCGGCGATGGAGCAGGCCAAGCTGGGCGGCGATGGCGGTGCCGGCGCGCAGGAGGACGCCGAGGACGAGGGCGAGATCCGGCGGAGCGCGAGCCGCGCGCTCGTCGGCATGACGGAGCTGTACCTCACGGACCTCTGGTGCGTACTGCGCTTGCGGGCTGTCTGCTCGACTCGAGTGGGGCGGTGCTGACTTGCGGTCTTCCGTGTGGTACGCAGCTTCGAGCCCGAAGCGGAGCAGAACTGCGAGAAGTACCTGGCGCAGGCGGCAGAAATTGACCCGACAGACCCGGAGGTGTACCAGGTGCGCCCCTTCCGCTCCATCTCCTCGACCTCCGCTGATTTACTTTGCTCTGCAGACGCTGGCGTCGGTACGCCTGAGTCAGCAGCGGGAAGAGGACGCGAAGGCGGCGCTGAACCAGGGCTGGGAGCTGTGGCGGAATCTCGAGGCCGGTGCGTCCTCTCCGCTTCCCTCCTTTCGAGGCTTCCGCTCACCCTGCCCGCGCCCGCAGAGTCGGCCCTCTACCCTCCCGCCGCCTCGCGCCTGACGTGCGCCAAGCTCTTCCTCGAGCTGGGCGTGCACGTTGCCGCGCTCGAGATCCTGCACCAGCTCGAGGGAGAGGACGACGAGAACCCCGAGGTGTGGTACCTCAGCGGGTGGGCGTGGTGGCTCCTCGGCGAGTCGCGCGCCGAGACGCCGGCGACGGAGGACGAGGAGAGCCAGGGCGAATGCTGGAGCGAGGCCAAGCTGTGTCTGCAGAACTACCTCACGGTGCGTCGCCTCCCTCTGCCTCTTGTTTCCCCTTTGACGCGCTGACGCCGGCCGTGTGCGCAGCTGGAGGAGCGGGACCCGAGCGAGACGGACGCGGAGCAGATGAAGCACGTGCAGGAGCTGCTGGGCAAGCTCGACGCGGCGGGGGTGGTTGCGAGTGTGGGTGCGGCCGAGGGCGATGCCGAGTGGGAGGACGCGAGCGAGGACGAGGCGATGGAGGAGTGAGCTGCACTGTCACCCTCTGCGTGTGCATGCTCCTCTGCGTGCTGGTGAGGTGCGAAAATGCGCGTGTTTGCCGCGGTGCGATGAAAGCGGCGCGCCTCTCTCGCTCGATCATACGCGCTGCTTGCTCCTACGCGCCCGTCCCTCCCTCAGTGGGGCTCAACGCAGTCTACAGACACGCACAAGTGACGCGCCCGCCCGCCCCTTGTCCTCGTCGCGGCGCTCGACCCTCTCCCCGCTCACAGCGCTCCCGCCCTCTCCCGCTCGCCGCCGCCGCAGGAGCAAGAGGTGCACGCGCGCGATGAGCCTCTTCAAGAAGAAGCGCACCGTCGGCAAGCTCAGCTTCGGGCCCGACCCCGCCGCGTCGTCGCAGCCGTCGCTCCTCAGCCCCATCGCCCGCACCGCGTCGGCGCCCGTCCCGCCGAGCCCAGGGCTGTCCCTGCACGAGCATCCCCAGCACATCGACGACTTTGGCCGCCCCATCTCGCAGCCCGCGTTTGCCGCAGCGGGAGCAGGTGCCGCCCCGTTCGGGCATGGGTACGGCATTGGCGAGGATGCGGACCTCCAGCAGCCCGCAGAAATGCAGCTCCTCTACGGCTATGCGCCCCTCTCCACCACCCTTGAGCTCTCCATCATCAAGGTCGACAGGATCGTCGCTGCCTGCGCAGACGAGATCCGCCGCCGCGGTCAGTCCCATGTGGGGAGCCCTCCTTTCGCTCTTTGCTGACCTCCAGGATGCGCGCAGGCCTCGACACGCCCCTCATAATGTCTAGCATGGCGCTCGACATCTCGCTCGACGGCGTCTGCTCCCTCATCCGCTCCTACCTCGACGAGCCGGCCGCATGGGCGCAAGGTGCGTCCCGCTTTCGCCGTTTCCAGCGGCGCACGCTCACTGAACCCTTTGTGGGTAGACCTCGCTTTGGCGCACCCGCTGTCGGTCGGCGCGTTCATGAAGTGGGGCCTCGCACGACTCATCAACGAGCGCGGCAGGCGGGGGTTCGTCTCGTGGGACTCGTACGAGGGCTTCCGCTCCGCAGAACGAGGTGCGGTTCCGTCGCAGTTCTCTTTCCTCCTACATGCTCACCCTCAGGCGCGCACAGCGAGCAACTACGTGCCCAAGGCGTGCAGCCTTCACCTCATCTCCCGCCTCTCTGCCTCGAATGGCCGTCTCCTGTTCGTCCATACCTGTCCCGCCGAGTCCGTTACCGACTGCAGGTTGACAAACCCTCTCTGCAGCACCAATCTCTTGTCCCTCTTCTCCAGCGTTGCCGCCCACAGCGCAGCGAACGGCATGCCCCCGCGCAAGCTCGCCTCGCTCTTCTCGCCGTACGTGTTCGGCCTCGCCGACGACCGCAGCTTCGACGAGACGTACCAGGAGTGGCAGCGTGCGAGCGATGCCCTTGAGCACATCCTCCTCAGCTTCATCCGCGACCAGCAGGCGGACGCGCCCCTCCCAACCTTCCTCGAGCGCTTCACCTCGGGCTACCCCGACACGCTCAACATCTCGTACAGCAACGGACCGTGCAAGGTGCCCAAGGGTGCGAGGCTCGAGGAGGTCACGCGCGTCAAGCGCCTCACCCGCTTCCACAGCCGGAACCTCATCCAGCAGGGCGGAACGTGCGTTCTTCGCTCCTCTCCGCTCCTATCGCGTGTGCTGAGCCTTCCTCGCAGATGGGACGTTCCGCACTCGAACGATTGGAAGCTCTTCTTCGCACCCGGCGTCACCGCACTCTCCTCCTCGACTTCCTCCACCGCATCCGGCACGGCCGCGCCCGACCGCCCCGTGTACACCCCGTCGTACCGACACCTGCTCAACATTCGCTCGTCGCACGGCCTAATCGATGACGACGACGAGGGCTTCCTGCAGCGGTACAAGACGGCGGTCGAGAAGGAATGGGCCAAGTTCGGCGAGATCGGTTTCACGGATGTCGACTCGGCCAAGCTCGAGTTCGACCTGACCGAGGGCGAGCGCGAGGCCGTCAAGCGCAAGCGCGACACGATGGACTGGTCGACGTTCGAGTCGGCGGGCTTCTCGCACGAGGTCTTCGCGCCGGGCCACCTCGTCTTCCACCACACGCTGAACCAGCGCGTCAGCACATGGCCCTCGTCGGCGAAGGCGATCGACCAGCGCCTGCGGCAGGCCGAGCAGGCGCTCCCGCCCTTCCCCTACGACACGACGCCGCGCGAGGAGGCCGCATCGCCGTCGACGCGACCTTCTTCGAGGCGTGGGCCGACGTCCTCGTCGGCGGCGGCTGGGCGCGCGACGAGCTCAAGGAGAGCAGCTTTGCGCTCATCCAGTGGAAGGCGCGCCCGCGCGACGGCGACCTCTCGCGCGTCAAGCCGGGTGGCGACCCGAGGACGGAGGAGCGCTGGGTGCTCGTCGAGGAGTTCGTCCCGCGCGAGTACCGCGAAGCGCTGCTCGCCGACCCGAAGGTGCGCCTCCCACTCTGTCGCGCTTTCTCGAAGCACTGGACTGACCACCCCGCGCGCAGGTCAAGAAGGAGAGCCGGCGGATCTCGTTCATGCGCGCCGTCCGCCGCAAGAGCTCGTTCGCGAAGGACTCGGTCCCCTCGGCGACGCCGCAGCGTGCGCCGCCCGTCTCGTCCGCGTCGGCGTTCGGCGGCCTGATGGCCGCTCCGCTCTCGTCATCCTACACCCGCAAGGAGAGCACCCTCCGCCCGATCGACGAGGCCGTCTTCGACCCGAACAACGACGCTGAGACGAAGCTCATGACGCTGTCGAACCTGCACCTCGCGTCCGAGTCGGCGTATGGCCCCTCCTCCACCGTCTCGGGGTACGGCCCGCCCTCGGCGTCCCGCTACGCCCCCTCGACGGCCTACGCCCCCTCGGTCATCTCGACCGTCCGCGCCGCAGACGGGCACGGCCCCGCCTCGTCCTCGACGGACCTCGTCGACGAGTACGCAACGCAGCCGTCCTACTCCGCCCGTCCCGCCCGTCGGCGGCGGCGGCGGCAAGTTCGGCATCGGCGGGACGCTCACCTCGCAGCGGGCCGAGGCGTACCCCTCGCACGCGCACGCGAACCCGTACGGCTCAGGGCAGGCGCAGCCGCAGCCGCAGCCGCAGCCGCAGGGGCAGGGGCAGGCGCACCCCTTCCCCGCGGCGCCCTCGGGCGGCGCGAGCCCCCTCGCCGCCGCGCCGCTCGGATACCTCAAGCCGCCGACGGAGAAGAAGGGCTTCCTGAAGCGCATGGGGACGAAGAAGATGAGCGACGGCGTCGGCAGGCTCTGGCGCGGCCCGAACGGCGGCGCGGCGGAGAAGCGGCGGCCGCGGCGCAGGCGCAGGCGCCGACACCGGCAGAGCCGTATCCGACGTACAGCGCGAACGGGAACGGCTACGTCGGCGCCTGCTCCCGCTCCCGCGCCCGCTGCGGCGCAGCAGGCCCCGCCGCTCGCGCACGGCCACTCGTACATCACGACCTCGCGGCCGGGCGTCCCGCCGCTCGCGCCCGTTGCGGACTCGTCGCTGAACGGGTACGGGTACGCCGGGGCGGGGGGCTCGCCACCCGTCCCGCCGAAGCAAGACGGCACCTCGCCGTACCTCACGCCGTCGCCTTTCGACAATGGCTACCGCGCGTCGGTGCAGTCCACCGCGTCAGGCGACCCGTATGGCGGGCTCGACGACGAGACGGACGTCGGGACCGAGACGGAGCGCGACGTCGACGGCGCAGAGGTCGGCGAGGTTCTCTTCCGGGGGTCGCAGTCGTTCCCCAACGGGCTGGACGCCGCGGCGCAGGGCGCGCGGCGTCCAAGCGTCGCCAGCACGGAGACGATGCGGACGAGTCCGCGCCGCGTGCCCGTCCCGCTCTTCGCGAGCACAGCGGCCGAGGCGCCGTTCCCGCCGCGGCACGCCTCGCTGCCCGACTCGCCCAAGCCCGACGCCGAGGTTCCCGTGCGGCCTCTCTCCTCCCCTCTCCCTCGCAGAGGCTGACGTCCCCCCGTGTCTCCGCGCGCAGTACGACCCGCACGACCCGCGCTTCCCCTCGGCGCGGTACGCCTCGGGCGCATCGCAGTTCTCGCAGCGCGTCGCGGGCATCGTCGGCCTGTACGAGCAGCGCAAGCGCGACGCGGCGTACCCGGGCGCGCCGGCAGAGGGGGACGTCCGGCTGACGCAGTACGGGTTTGGGCCCGAGAGCGCGGCGGCGGGCGGTGAGCCGGCGAGGGCGTAGAGCCACCGTTCTAGTCGTGTGCAGTTGGTCTTTCCCCCGTAGATACTCTTGATACCCACCCCTTTCTCGCTCTATCTCCACCGTCGTACAATGCACAACACAAGGCTGGCTGGTCCAGTGCACGCATCTAAGCTCGCAGCGAGAAGAAGTACAACGACACGCCCCTCCCTCCTCCCGGCTCTACGCCCGCGCTGCGTTCTACACACTCACTCACCTCTACGCCGTCTTGCCCTTCGCCGCGCCCGTGACATGCACCCTCCAGCTCCCCGGCTCTGCGAGGCGCGTCTTCCCCTCCGGGCCGCGCTCCTCCCCCTCCCCCTCGCTCACCGGCGCCCGGAGGACGCCCCTCTTGCCCCCCGCGAGGAACTCCCCGCACGCTTCGACGACGGCGGAGAGGCCGACGAGGGGGTCGACGCGCGCGCCGGTGCGGCGCGAGAGGGCCGAGGGGACCAGAGGGAGGGAAGAGAGGAGGAGGGGCAGGTCCGAGAAGGACGACTGCGGGCGCGCGCACACACACACGCACACACATCCGCTCGTCAGCTTGCGAGCGGGAGAGAGAGGGGCGGGGGAGAGGAGGGCGCACCGAGAGTGAGGAGGTACCGCTCCGCGCCGCCACCGACGGCGGCGACGATATCCCGCACGAGGGCGTAGTGCGCGCGCCAGAGCGTAAACGACTCGCTGTTGATGACCAGCAGCGGGACATTGATATCGAGCGGGACGTCGCCGCCCTTGTCCGTCTGCCCCGCGGCGGTGGCGGTCGCGGCGGGGTCGGAGCGCGCGGTCGCGGTCGAGGCGGCGCGGGCGAGCTGCGAGAAGGAGGAGGAGCGCCGACGAGCGGGGGCGGGCGGGAGCGGGTCGGCCCACGGGTCGAGGGCGATGCCGCGCACGAAGGGGAAGGCGGTGAGGCCGGCGCGGAGGACTTGGATCTGCGGGGACGGCGAGGCGTGAGTGACCGCTGCGGGTAGTAAGGAGGTGGAGAGCGTACTGTAGTTGCCCCGCCAAAGCTATGCCCCGCCATGACCATCTCCCCCTCGAGCCCGATTCGGCCCTTCCAACCCTCTAGCCACCGTCCGACGCGCTTCCCGCCGTGGTCCTTGCGCCGATTCTCAGCGGCGACGGCCGCGCCCTCTCCCCCGTTGATGCGGCGGAGGTGGTGCAGGAGGGCAGAGATCTCGGCGAGGCGGAAGGGGAGCTGCGCGGAGGAGCGGAACTGGAGCGAGGTTTGCGGGCGGGTGCCGGAGGGCCAGCTTCGGGAAGACGAGTCAGTCGGGCTCGCTGAGGAAGTGTAGCCTGGAACAGCCCAGCGACCGCTGCGAGGTGTGCGAGCGAGATCGACGTACTCGAGGTGCTCCTCCGGGCGAAGGTAGTCGACCACGCGCTCCTTGCCGTCTTCGAGACGGACGACCGACACAGGCCCCGAGCCGTCGCGGTGCTCGAGCGCGGCGACGATGTATCCGCGGGAAGCGATCTCGCCGCACCAGTGACTGCGCGCGCGGAGGGTCAGATGGGAAGGTCCACTTGCGGTGGATCTAAGGACGAGGTGGACGCGCCTGTAGGTCGTGCGGGTGCCACTGAGGCCGTGGGAGAAGACGACGAGCGGGAAGGTGTCTTTGCCGTGCGCGAGGGCGTCGCCGACGAGGGTGTCGCTCGAGGCGGTGGCGGGGGCGGCCTTGTCGGCGAGGGCTGCGTCGCCCTTGACGGGGAGGCGGATCCGCGCGCCGACGATCCAGAAGAGGGCCTTGAGGATCCAGGGCTTGTTAAAGTTGAGGAAGCGGGCGTATCCTTCTGCTGTTCGCGAGAGGGGGCGTTCGAGCCACGGCTGGCGGGTGCCCGAAAACTTGCTGTCGGGATTGGCCGGGTAGAAGAGGGTGGCAGAGACGGTGTCGAGCTTGAGGGCGGCTGGCCGGTGCCCTTGAGGGTGGCGGCCGAGAAGGAGCGGGTCGCGAGGTCGGGCGGTGCAGGCAGCTCGAGATCGGTCGACGCGACAGAGTAAGGTCCCGAGTAGCGCGGAGTACTCCTCCCAGTAGTCCCATCGTGCAGAGTCTAGAGTCTAGCCCGGTCGTACGAGGTGAAGCGGGGGAGCCAGCGGAGCGAGGGGGAGGGGGGCGTCACCGTCTGGCTCCCGCCAACTCGCTCCTCGGCGCAGGACTGCTCTTAAGCAGCACCACTCACTCCGCAGTAGCTCACTCGACGATGCAGCACTTCCCCTCGACCTCTCTGGTGCGCTTCCTCGGAACGCCTCATCACCTCCGCCCCGCACTCACCCCTCTCGCCCCTCCACGCAGGGGCAAGCCCAGGAACGACGCACTCGACCCCTACGCCTCGTTCCCCATCCACCAGGGCCGCGGCGCAAAGCCCGCCCACGACCGCTTCTCGGCGGGCGTGCAGCACACCCAGTCAGTTGCGCGGCCCCTCCCTCCTCCCGCACACCGGCACTGACACAGGGAGGGACGCTCGCAGGCAGCCCATCGTCACCGGAACCTCGGTCCTCGGACTCAAGTTCAAGGACGGCGTCATGCTCGCCGCCGACAACCTCGGTCCGCTCCCCTCTCCCGCTCTCCTCTCTCCTCGGGTGGACGCTGACCTCTCACCCTGCGCACAGCCTCCTATGGCTCGCTCGCCCGCTTCAAGGACATCCGCAGGATCCACAAGATCTCGGACGCGACCATGGTCGCCGCCTCGGGCGACATGGCCGACTTCCAGCAGGTCAAGCGCATGCTCGAGGGGCTCATGACGGACGAGGCCATCCTCGAGGATGGTCACGAGCTGTCGACCTCGCAGATCTACGAGTACCTCAGCAACGTCATGTACGCCCGGAGGAGCAAGTTCGACCCTTACTGGAACGCCCTCCTCGTCGCCGGCCTTGACAAGGGCGAGCCGTGCGTCCTCCCTCCCGCTCCTCTCCCTCGCCGCAAGCTCACACGCACCCGCACAGTTTCCTCGCACACGTCGACCTCCTCGGCGTGACGTACACCTCGCCGTCGATCGCGACCGGGTTCGGGATGCACCTCGCGCAGCCGCTCCTCCGCGCCGCGCTCGACAAGCGCGGGCCCGACGGCGAGAAGACGCTCACGGCGGACGAGGCGCGCGAGATCCTCGAGAACGCGATGAAGGTGCTGTTCTACCGCGACGCGCGGAGCTTGAACAAGGTCCGTCGCGCGCGCCGCTCTTCTCCGCCTGCGCCAGCTCACGCATTCTCTGCGCGCCCACAGTTCCAGATCGCAACGGTCACGGCCGAGGGCGTGACGATCGGCGAGCCGCAATCCGCGCCGACCGAGTGGAGTTTCGCCGAGGGCCTGCGAGGATGTGCGTCCGACCTTCCTGCCTCCCTCCAGCCCTCTTCTCCCGCAGCGTGCTGACGTGAAGGCCCGGGCATGCGCGCAGACGGCAACTCGGACGAGACCTACTAGAATGCGTGCGCGCGCGCGCGAGCAGCTGTACCCTCCCCTCCCCGATCCGCTTGTAAATCACGACCCTCCTCGCATGCCTCTCGTTCGTTCTCTGCACTCGAAACGTCGCCGCCGAGAGGAGGGAAAGCATGCGTAGGAGTACAACAGCCAGCGAGCAAGCGGGGCGGACTACAGCGGAGGCGAAGGGTGAACTACTCGACGCTCTTCTCGACAAACGCGCGCACCATCGCCTCGACCTCGGCGCGCGCCTCGGCGGGGATCATCCCTGCGCGTTCGTCGTCAGCTCCGCGGTCGATGGCGCCCGAAAGGGGGATGCACGCACCGAGAGCTTGCGGTTCGAGGTCCGCAACGAGGGCTTGCAGGCTTGGCGGGTCCTGCGTGCGGGCTTTCTCTGCGCGGCGGGGCGTGTTCGTCAACGTCTGCACGCTCGACAGGGCGTCGTTCGGGGCAAGGATCGGGATGGCGCCGCTAGCAGGAGAGAGAGACGCACCCCGCGCTGCGTCCCGGACCGTGTCCTCCCACCCCGACGCGTCCAGCTTGGCCTTCAGCGCGTCCATGATCCTGCGGACTCAACCCCGTCAGTCACGCTCTCGGGCGCCGAGGCTGGGAAGGAGGGGCAATCTCCCCACCCCGGCCGAGGGAAGAGAGGGGGAGGACGGACCGCGAGTACTCGCCGCTCTGGACGAGCCTGGCGCGGAGGAGGTCGTGCAGCTCTTGGGAGGGGAGGGGCGCGGGTGGAGGAGGCGGGGGCGGGGCGGGGGCCATGCTGAGCGGGGTGTGGGTGGTGGACGAGGAGGAGGAGGAGGAGGCTGGAGCGGGAGTCTGCGCGGGTGCGGGGTGGGCGGACGGGCGGTTCACTTGGCGATCAGGAGCGCAGGAAAGGCTGCGCTGCCGAGGTGGAGCGGGAAGAGCTTCGCGCTCGTCGACGAGGTTGGCCCACGACGCTTCACCCCGCCTCACCCGCTTGCTGAGCCTGCGGGATCAGTGCGCTCGACTACAGAGGCTCTTCTCGCTGCATCGCACGCGCGCACTCCTGCCACCGTGCGAGCTGTGCTCCGCTTCTCTTCCTCATCGCCCGGACATTCTCCTCCTCCTTTCCCGCTCGCTTCCGCATACTTCGTGGTTCCGCAGTCTGAATTGCGCTGAGGCTGTTTCCATGTACCTATCCGCCCGGCCTTGACTCGCCTGGAGGCTTGCTCACCCCGCGCCCCTCGACTTCGCTGCACCTGATGAGGGCTTTGCTCCGCGCACATCGCACCGGTCACCTTCTCGCTCGCTCTATGACATAGTACGACACGCTACTACATGCTAACCGCCTGCACGACCGACGCGCGAGAAGAGGTGCACCATCCGCCGCCTGACCGCGTTCCGTGCAGCTCCCCCTCGCGACTCCTGCTTCTCCTGACCGCGATGACGGCGGGCATATGATGCAACTCAGCTGCATCGATGGGGAGGCCGCCCACGTCGTGCGGGGCGAGGTCGAGCGCGCTGGGCCGTCCTGTGCCTCTCTCCCTTCTCTTCTCTCTCGGCCCCGCAACCGCCTCAAGTCCTCCTCCCACACTCCTTCACCTCCTGCTCTTCGGCCCCATTCATCCGACGAGCATGCTCGCCGTCCTCTCGCTCCTCTCGCTCGCCAGTAGCCTCGTCACCGCCGTCCCCGTCCCCGCCGGCAAATCCTCGGAGCTGGTCTCCCACCTTGACAGGCGCGCACCGTCCTCGCCGATGGCACGTCGCTTCAGTACGGCAGTCTGTCGGGATCGGTCGACTGGCAGGCCTCGGGCGTGCTGAGCCAAGGCTGCGAGTGCGTCGTCGCCGCCGTCTCTCCCACCTCTCGCCTCTAACGTGACGCTCTGAGCCTGCCTAGCCTCTGGACCGGCATCACAGACTGTTACACCCTCTCCCTCGCCCCCTCGGGGCAGCTCGCGCGCCGTTCCACCCCGTCCCTCGCTCCTTGCAGCGACGACCTCTTCCTGCTCGCCGTCGCCCGCCAGCGCATCGAGTTCCTCTCCCGCCCAAACACCAAGAACGGCGAGACGTGGACCTTCGCGTGGTCGTACCGCCTCGCCGCGGGCGTCTCCTCCAGCGTGCGCCCGGTCTCCGCTCCTGAGGGAGGACCTCCCAACCCGCCGCGCTGACTTGCAGGACCACTTCTTCCACATCATGCAGCTCTTCAGCCGTGCCACCGACGGGTTTCTTCGCGCTCGACGTCCTCACGCTCGACGCGGCCGAGGGTCCCATCGTCCGTATCGTCGATGCGGACGAGGACCGCTGCTCGACGGCGAGGGGCGACTGCCCGAGCGTCCCGCTGGGGCGGTTCGAGGGGAGGACGACGAGGCACACGCTCAAGGTCAAGTTCGGCGACGATGGCTGGTTCGAGTGTGCGGTGCCCGTTCTCCGCTTCTATTCCCCCGTGCCTTCTCCCTCTCACCGTCCTCTCCTCCAGGGCTCCGTTGCATCCCATGTCCACTTCTCTCTGCGGATAATCGCCGGCTGACTCCCTCACTCCACGCAGACACCATCACCACGTCCTTCGTGTTGGCGGTGCGTCCTCGGGCTGATCTCCGAGCTTCCCCTCGGTGCCGTCCACTTCTTCGCACCCTCGTTCTCCGCGTTCTTTCATCTAGTCGATCCCCTCGTTTTCTCTCCGAACCCCCGAACCACCTTCGGCGCCTGCGCGCTCGAGCCTCTCTCTTCTTCTTTACCGTCTCGATCGCTCTCGCGCCGCACAGGTCCGTTGTAGACTCGTCTCCTCGTCTGCATTCCCACCTAACCGTCTCGATCGCTCTCGCGCCGCACAGCTCGACGAGAGCTCCCCGCCTTACTTCGGCGCCCCCGTCCTCTCCTACTCCCGCTATGGCACCTCGCTCCCCTCGAACGGCTACGTCAAGACGGGCCTGTACCGCGCCGTCGTCGCCGGCGCGACGAGCAACGGCGTATGCCGGGGACTTCAGCTTCAAGAAGGTGGCTTGAGAGTGCGGGGGAGGAAGTGCTGTGCATAGACGGCGGCGCGTTGCTGCGCCTGTGCAACACTCGCTTAGTCCGTCACGCGCGGCCTCTAACAACGCAGTGAAGGTGGAAGAAGGAAGAGTGATCCATAACAAACATGCAAGAGGGAAGGGAGAAAGATGCAGAGTGATGCTGACGAGCGAGAAAGATGCGAAAGATGCCCCCGGTCCTCCCTACCCCAATCACGTCCAACGCCGCGCGCGCTCACAGCCCCAGTACCGCGAGCGGCGTCTCTCCCCCGCCGTGGTGCATCGCCCAGAGGAGCTCCTCGTCCTCGGCCTTGCCCGCAAGGCTCCACGGCCGGACCTTGAGGTTCCTGAGCCCCTGCAGCAAGCGCCAGTGCGTGTCCTGCACCTCGCGCTCGGGGTCCATGAGCCCCTCGGCGCGCATCCCGCGCGGGAGGCGCAGCCTCGCGCGGTTCGCGACGCGCCCGACGAGCTGCGCGTCGTCGAGGAAGGCGGCGAGCGCGGCGACGCGCGCGTCGTACACTGCGCCGGCGTCGCGCGTCGGCGGGTCGGCCGAGAGCGCGAGCGCCGAGGGCGCAAAGAGGAGGTACGAGAGGTGCGAGTTGACGAGTGGGGTGAAGGCCTTGCGCGTCGAGAGCGCCGGGTTCGAGAGCTTGGGCCCGCTCGGGTGCGTCAGGAGACGGATCGCGTCGAGGAGGAGGAGCGGCTGCGGGTGGGAACGGGTCAGGCTCGGAGACGGGGAGTAACGAGAGGAAGGACGCACGTCGAACGTAAGCGCGTCGAATGGGAGCGGCGGCGCGCCCGGCTCCGAGAGCTTGGCCGCGAGGCCAGCGCTCCAGGTCGCCGACTCGCCCGGCTCCTTCGGGAACGGCGGGAAGGCGTACCCGACGACGTCGCGCTCGCTGTCGGCGAGGTCGGCCGCGCCCTCGTCGTCCTGCTGCCGGAGGAACTGATCGTGCTGGTCGACGCGGTAGTAGAAGTGCGGCGTGCGACGGACGAAACGCTCGCCGATGAACTCGCTCGCCGCGTTCGAGTACGTCGCGTTGTTCGTGAGGTAGCCCGCCATGGCGAGCAGCATCGACGCCGTTGCTGCCTTCTGCGCATGGAGGTCGCGCATCGCCTGCGGATCCTTGAGCGCGTGCTGGACGTCGCGCAGCGTCGGCTGGACGAGGGCCTCATAGCGGTCGACCTTCTCGAGCGCGTCGCGGCGGTGCAGCCGGCGCTTCTGCCGCAGGCGCTCGATGTCGAACATGTCGAAGTTCCACAGGCGGTCTGCGTGGTAGCCGCAGTGGAACGGGTTCTCTTCGCCGTAGCAGCCCTTCTCGCCGCGCGCGACGACCTCGTCGAGGTGCTCGAGGAAGGCGACGATCCCGCGGATGCGGTTCGTGTTGCGCAGCGTCGCCGCCTCGGTGCTGTGCTCCTCCTGGCTCTTGTGCCCGGAGAAGAGGCGGTACACCCACCCGGCCTTGACGTACGCGAGGTCGCCCCGCGGCGGGTTCGGCTCACCCCACGGGTCCATCTCGCCGTGCGGCGCGTGGATGATCGAGTCCTTCGTCAAGGCGCCCTCGACGCCCGGGATGGAGCCCCAGGTGTTGGCGGTGATGTGCGCGCGGTCCGTTACCTCCCACGGGAGGGTGCGGCGGTCGAGCCCGCGCGAGTACGGGATCGCGCCGAGCCGCCACAGGAGCTCGAGCTTGCTGCGGCGGCCGTACCGCATCGCCTCCTGGAACGACTCGGTCGAGTCGTAGCGGAAGCCGACCTGCGGCTCCTTCGGGCGTCGCGGGCGCGACGGCGGGGCGGTGGTGGATCTCGGCGTCGACGATGGCAGACGCCGAGTCCTCAGCGCCGAGCGGGACGAGCGCGACCGTGTTGTTCGCGCGGACGTCGTCGTTGTTGAGGAGGCGCGCCATCGGAATGATCACGTAGCGCGATGCGGCGGGACCTTCGCCGGCGATGGAGAGCGTGCGAACGATCGAGTACATCGCCGCGGGCGTGAAGAACGAGTTGCCGTCGAGCGGGAGGATCCACCGCGCGTACGGGAGCGAGCGGCCGTGCTGCAGGGCGAAGTTGCGGCCGCCGTTCTGCATGAGCGGACAGTCAGTAAGAGCGAGATACGAAAGGGAGGAAGAGCGACGCACGTTGTTCATGGCGTACAGGTTCTTCTCGTGGTAGACGAAGTCGAGCGCGCGGAGGCGGCCGAGCGTCTCAGACTTGCGCCTGCGCGTCTGCAACTCGTCGCGCGCGCGCGCCTCGTCACCGTCGGCCTCCTCGAGCAGCGTCGAGAGCTCCTCGACGTCGGCGCGGTGCCACTTCTGCGGGGTGTTGGCGACGTCGCCCGAGCCGTCGCCGAGGCCCCAGCCCTTCGCGTTGTCGACGCCGCCGTCCCAGCGGAACTCGCGGCGCTGGTACTCGTTCCAGTCGAAGGGGATGGTGAGGATGCGCGAGTCGGGAACTGAGTAGAGGTGAAGGAGGCCAATGATGGCGCTGACCATTTCGGGCTCGGCGATGCGGTTCAGGACGAAGTACTTGTCGACGCGGAGGCCGCCCATCTGCGTGTGCGCGCTCTTTGCGTGCCCACCCGAGCCGTACAGGTTCGAGTGGTGAACGCCGTGCGGGCCGAGCGGTGGCAGGACCGAGAAGTCCGACTCGTGCTGCAGGAGGAACCGGAGGTTGCGGAGCGTCTGGCCGGGCGAGTGCCGCGGCGGGAGGTCGTTGCCGAGGATGCGGTACAGGACGAGCGTGTCACGCTCGGGGTGGTCCCCATGCTCGACGGGCGGCGGGAGCGCCTTGTGGTCGACAAACTCGACGTGTGGGCGCGCGACGAAGACGTTCCGCCGCTTGGCCTCCTTGTCCGTCTCGACCGCCTTGGACGCCGTCGAGCGGACCTGCGCCTTACCCGTCCGCCGCGGCTCGCTGAGCCTGCCCTGCGGCGAGGACGGCGCGTTGTTGCCGAACAATCGCTGCGCTGCGCGGACGGGCGCTGCCAACCAGCTCTTCGACTCCGGATTCTTCCGCTCGATCACCTCGGGGTGGACGAAGGCGCGTCCACCGGTGGCGCTGCGCTGCAGGCGCCGGCCCACGGTCACCCGTTTGGCGACCGCGGCCCTTGAAGGACGAGCTGGTGTCGACGTGTCGCGCGAGCGGAAGAAGGCGAAGTAGAGCACGCCGACAACGACGAGCACGATGACGGCGAGTGTGCGCTTTCGCAGGCTCCGTCCCGCGCCCGACTTCGCCTTGCGGCGCTGCGCCAACCCCCTCGCGGATCGTCCGGCCTCGTTGCCCAGCTGAACCCGCGCGAGTGGTACTTGGCCGAGCGCTTCTTATCCTCGCGCTCCTGCACCTCCCTCCTTTTCCTTCTCCTTGTCGCGCGCGGCGGACGCGAAGCTGGCGCGCCGGATCGGCCCGCTCACGCCTGCTCCGAGGGACGGGCTGAGCGACGGGGCAGACGAGAGCGTGGGCGACGGTGGCGGCTTGATCGAGGTCGGCAGCTCGGCGTTGAGCGAGTTGGACGACGCGCGGCGGACGAGGCCCGTTGCGAGGCGGCCGAGCGGGTCCGTGAAGCTCGCGAGGCGTGGGGAGGATGGCGCCCGCTCCATCGTCGTCGAGCCGGACCCTAGTGTCGGGCTACCTGCCGTGAGGAACGGCGATGGGAAGGCGCCAAACGTGGGCGAGTTGACGGGGCTCGTCGAGAAGTACGGCTGAGCGGGCGAGTTGAGGGGCGAGGTCGAGCCGGAGAAGGAGCTGCCAAGGAGGGGCGAGGGGAGGTTGCCGTCGCCCATGTCGACCCCGATCGCAAGCCCTTGTGGCTCGTCCGTTGGCGCGGATGTCAGGATGAGGGAGGGGCGGCGCTTGGCTGCGGAATCTGCGCCGGCGTGCAGATCCTCGCCGAGTAAGATGGACGAGCCGCGCGAAACTTGCCGCTCCATCGTTGACGAGCCGCCGAGGTTGAGAGCTGTAATGCGAACCGTGAGCACCAGGTCGTGCGGAACATCCGCGTGAAGAGGAAGAACGCACCCGTCTCGAACGCGCTGCGGGTCCTCGAGCTGGTCGGCGCCGAACCTGGCGGGGTGGGGTATGCGCCCGCTCCGCCCGACCGCTTCAGAGCGCCGACTGGCGGGAGCTCTGCGTTGCCTGCGAGCGGCGGCGATGGCGGCAGGGTGGTGAAGTAGCTGGGCGCGCCGGCAACAGGCGAGAGGGGCGCGCCGAACGGGGACGCCGGCGAGTGGAACGCGGGCGAGTGCGGCGAGAGCGAGCCGTCTGCGCTAGTCACGACGTCGAGGCGGGGCGAGGTGTTGCCGAGCGGGAGCGCCGGCGGACGGTGCGACGACGACGGGCGACGGTTGCGCGCTGATGGCGGCGGCCCGTTGTGCAGCGGGAGGCTCATCTTGTGCGAGTACCAGCCTGCACGTCCCGCTTGAAGGTCAGCCTGAGCCGGACGGGGACGTGGAGGATGAGCGAACGCACCGGGAGAGGGACGACGCACGCCGCGCACAAGTCAGGAGAGGCTGAGCGGGTCGACGGCGCGTGCAGTGAGCGTGTCTTTGCGCGATCTACGCGAGTCTAGCGGGAGTAGGCGGGTGCAGGAGGAAGGAGCGCTCCCTCTGCCTCGACGCGATCTCGCTGCACCGCGTCGAGACGCGTCTCCCTCCCGGCACTTCCGGGGCGGAGGCTTGGAACGACCAAACTCGGTGCAGTCCACGCACGCGTTGCATGCATTCACGCCCGCCGCGAGCGCCTACTCGACGTCGACTCTCTCGCCTCGTCCCTCTGCTCCTCCTCGTCCCGTCCTCGTCCTTGACCTCGCTCCTCCCCCTTACCCCGGGTCCGCTTCCCCAACTCCCGCGCGCTCCCTGGTTCGACCGGCCCGACCGCATTGACCGCACCGACTTCTGGCGCAATATTAAACGCTCCAGCTCACTGTCAGTGTCCGAGTCGAAGCGCGATTTGCGGCGCCGCAGCGGGCGGCGACGGTGCGGCGGCGCTTGCCCGGCTCGAGGAGGAAGCCGCTCTCGAGCTGCACGCCGTAGGCGGGGCCGCCTGCGCGAGGGCGAGTTGGGAAGGTCAGCCTGGCGAGTGGCGCGTGAACAAGGAAGGGCAGGGCGCACGGGTGTAGCGGTAGACGGGGAAGCCGAGCGCGATGTGGGCGATGAAGACGACGCTGCAGCCAGACGGGGTCAGCCGCGGAAGGGGATGATCACCATGCTGATAGTGGGCGAGGTAAGCGATGGGCGGGCTTCAGGTGGCAGGCAAGGCGAAGGGGCGTACCAGAACGAGACGAACGACTCTTCCTTCTCGAGCAATACGAACAGCACGATCCCGGCAAGCACGTAGAGCATGGCGAAGAACTGTGGACGAGCATGGATGAGCTCGTGGCTGCCAGGAGACGAGGAAGCGGACTTGCGAAGGAGAGCAAGGCGGCGAAGCGCAGCCATCGCGGGTTGTGCGGTGGCAGTCCCTCCGCCGGTTTCTTCTGGATCAGGATAACGAGAGCGCCCGTCCTGCAGGAAGTTGTGTCAGCGGGAATGCGTCAGAGGGGAGAGCAGAACGTACCAGCTCGGGAGAACGGCGAGACAACCGATCAGCAGGGTCATGAAGAGCACGGCCGTGCTGCTCGACGCCATATCGTTCAGGCGGGGCGGTCCCGTCACGTACAACGAGACAACGAGCGTCGCTGCGAGGAGGGGAGGTCAGCCTTCGCTCGTCCAGTGGGAGAGGAGGGCCTACGCACACCCAAGGGCGAGCATGCCCGCCCCGATGAACTGCAACATCACATTGACGCGCCTCAACGGGTCGACAGGGTTCTCAGGCGGGACAGCGGCGGGGTCGTCATCTGGGTCGTCGGCATCACTGGTCGATGGCGAGGAGAGCGGGAGGGCGGGGAGATACCGCGCCTTGCGGATAGAGCGGTCCTGCCTGGGTGCGGCCCGTACCGCTGAGAGTGTCGTGGGCGACATGCGCAGGGCGGTGGAGCGAGGAGAAGATGAGGAGAGCGGGCGGAGCGTCCGCGGAGGGCTGTCGGGATCACGACCACAGGAACAGGAGGTGAGAGGGTGCAAGCGGGAGGTGTTGACCGTGTCGGCATGCGGTTGCAGCAAGCACGAACGAGGGAGAGCGTCGAGGGACCTTATCCGCCCGCGAGAGCGACGGGCGCCATACCACGAAGCCGCGCAAAGCGGAGGCGCAGCGAGCGGCAGCCAGCTGAACGAGCACGCTCATCTCGAGCCGCTGCACCTGATGCGTTCTCGCCGTCGAGCACACTCGCGTGAGCGTAGAACGTCCTGCGTGCATGTCAAGCGGGGAGGGAGGGTATCACGAAGCGGGTACAACAAACACAGATCAAGATACAAGCGGCTGCGTACGAGGGTGCGTCGGCGCCTGTAGAGACTCAGCGGCGGAAGAAGAGGGAAGGAGACGCACCACAGACCCTCCCAGCAGGCAACGCCTTAGTCGTCGTCCTCGTCGAGCAGGTCGATGACCGTCCTGCCGTTCTCCTTCCGCACCTTGCCGATTGGCTCGCCCTTAACCTTCGGCTTGACGTCCGCCTTCTCGCGCTTGACGCCGCCCATGAGCTTCGAGTTCTCCGACTCGAGGCGCGCGATCTTGGCGCGGAGGTCCTCGCCTCGTCGTCCGAGAGGGAGAGCGCGGACGTCTTGCACTTCTTGCGGCTGTCGACAGGCGAGCCAGAGCCAGACGCGGACGCGGCGGCCGACGCGGCGCGGGCAGGCGGAGGGGACGCCATGAGGCGGGCTGCGCAACGAGACGGAAGGTCAGCAAAACGGAATGTAGGCGAGAGGACGCTGCGCACGCTTGACGATGTCTTCGAGCTCGAGCAGCGCGCGCGACCGGTACTTGAACTCGAGCGTGTACCAGGGTGTGCCGTACGGGTCGACCCAGATGACCGAGTCGGACTGCTGCGATGCGACGCTGGTCTGCGCCTCGCCGTACCTGCGCCGCCGCATCGGAAGGAAGGTAAGCGGAGGTATCTCCGGAAGAGGGCATGTCTGGGAGGTGCGGTACAGATGCTGGAAGAGCGTGCACAGCGAGAGAAGGGGACTCACGCCGTCGAGTGCGACATCGTCGCCTTCTTGCTCTTCTCGTCTACAACCTGCGATGTCAGGACCGTCAGTCGAAACTACCTGCGTGAAGGGCGACAGTGCCAGCCATACGTGCTGCTTCGCGTCCTGGTAGGCGTGCGACGGGCCTGCAGCCTTGCCGAGAATCCTCGTGCGGTACGTCTCGATCTGGATCGAGCCGAGGTTCTTGACGACCGCCTCCGTGTTGTTCGCCTCGTCCGGCTCGTCCGTCAGCGCAATCTGAGCGAACTTGAAGGGACGGATCGCTGTTGGCGAGATGCGCGCGCCCTTGAAGGTGTCGACGTGTCCGGGCAGATCGCTCTGCGGCAGCGAGAAGCCCTCGATGCTGTATCCGATGTGCCGAGTGCGCATAGCGAGCGGTGTCAGTCTCGCGCCTAGGGAAACAAGGGAGAACAGCCCAGCGCACCTCGTCCCGTCCACGATGAGGTATGCCGCGAGGTCACTCACCGCGTACGACGCGCGCGTGAAGCAGACCTTGTACTCTTTGCGCTCAACGGCCTCGACGTAGCAGGTCGTCTTCTGGTCCTTGTGCTCGACCTTGAAGACCTCGACGGGCTTGCCGTCGATGGTCACCCACGCCGACCAGCGGTTCGCGACGTCGGTGCTGCGGGCGGTGCAGGTCAGCTCGAGGCTCTTGCTAGACCAGGACGGGCGACGCACAGGTTGGTGAGCGGAGCTGCCCCGCCGGAGGATCCAGAGACGGGCGCCATGTCCTGCGAGCGGGCGGGCGGGTCAGCTACGTGTTGACGGTCGCTGCAAGTCGTGCTCAAGGCCTTAGAGATCGTATCGAATCCAGCGCGGTGCGACCCAGCCCTCCAGACGCGCAGTACACCTCCCAGACTTCATCGCTCGAGCGGGGGAACCGGGAACGCCCAGGCATGGGAACGAAGCTGCTCACCTGGTGCGCGCGCGAGGTGAAAGCTGTAGTGGGTCGTGAGGTCTGCAGGCGAGCGGTCGCGTACAAGGTGCGAGGACGGCGAGGGCGAGCGAGCGGGGATGTCAAGGAGGAGGCGTCGCGACGAGCCGCTGGTTTACCGCCCGCTGCTTCCCAGTAGAGATTTCTGCGTGAGAAGCACGGGTACTCTGACGACGCGCACAATGCGAACAGGCGGGAAAGGGCCGAGAGGGCGGCGTCTTCCCGAGGTGACCTCGTCGTCGCAGAGGACCTGCGGCGCTCAGACGGGCCGGCGAGCTGAGAAACAAACGACACGTGCAAGCTATACAGCAGTACAAACGACGAAGCCTCGCCGCACGGCCCGAAACGTAGAATCAAGCGCGCCAACCTGCAGAGGGGCGGTAAGGCGGGGGTCAACGGCGCTCAACGGGGAGTTCGGGGAAGCGCGGCGCACCTTCTCCCTCGCATGACCAGCTCAGTCGTCGTCCTCGTCGAGCAGGTCAATCACCGTCTTGCCGTTCTCCGTCCGTACCTTGCCGATCGGCTCGCCCTTGACCTTCGGCTTGACGTCCTCCTTCTCGCGCTTGACGCCGCCCTTGAGCTTGGCATTCTCCGCCTCGAGGCGCGCGATCTTCGCGCGGAGGTCCTCACCCGCGTCGTCGTCGTCCGAGAGCGAGATGGCCGAGCCCTTGCGCTTCTTGCGATTCACGGCCGGGGAGGAGCCGGAGCCCGCACGCGCAGCAGCGGCGGCACCGGAGGTCGAGGCGACGGGTTCGGGAGAAGGCGAGGGCTGGGGCGCGGCTGTGGAGGACCGGGCGTGAGGACGGATTCGACGTGCGGAACGGCCGAGACTGGGCGCAAGGACGCACACTCACCGATGCCTTCGAGCTCGAGCAGCGCAGCGCGAGCGGTAGCGGAACTCGAGCGTGTAGTACGGCTGGCGGTACGGGTCGATCCAGCGTACGGACGACGTGCTGCTGTTGTCGGGGCTGTACTTGGCCGCGCCGAACCTGCAAGATGGCTGCGTCAGTCCCTCGCGTGGGAGATACTGGAGGGAGAAGCGTACGCGGTCGAGTGCGACATCGTCGCCTTCTTGCTGCGCTCCTCCACGACCTGCGGGGTTCAGGTGCTCAGAAGCGAGTGACGGCCTCTGCGGAGGGGAAGAGACGCACGTGTTGCCGCGGGTCCTTGTACTGCTTCGGTGCACTCACCGTGCCGAGGATCTCCGTGCGGTAGACCTCCAGCTGGATCGTGCCGAGGTTCTTGATCACCTGCTCCGAGTTCGTTGCTTCGTCCGCATCGTCGGTGAGCGCGATCTGAGCGAAGGCGAAGGGGCGGATCTCTATCGGCGAGATGCGACTGCCCATCCACGTCATGGGCTGGGTCGGCAGCCGCTCGCGGGACGAGGAAAAGCCCTGAATCCTGCGGTGGCGTGAATGAGCGAGAGGCGAATGTGGGAAGCGGAAGGGGAAGCGCACTCGGTGCCATCGAGAGAGAGGTAAGTCGCGAGGTCAGTCGCGTACCATGACTTGCGCATCTCGATCTTGAACTCCTTGCCCTCGACCGCCTCGATGTAGCACGTCGTCTTCCGCTCGCTGTGCTCGACCTTGTAGACCTCGACGGGCTTGTGGTCAATCAAGACCGACGCCGACCACCAGTTGGCCTGGTCAGAGCTGTGTTGGACGAGGGTCAGCGCTGCGTTCAAGAGAGTTCGCCGAGAACGCACAGGGAGGTGAGCGGGGCAGCGCCGGCAGCAGGAGCGACGGGGGCCATAGCGCGGGATCTTGTCGAGTAGCCGCGAGAGGTCCTCGAAGGTTCCCAAGGCTGTTTGCGGGTGATGGCGGTCGTCCTGCGAGGAGTCGAGCGGAGCGAGGAGGTCAGCTGAGCGTTCCACGCGCCAGATGTAGATGCGCGGCGCCGTGGGGCACCTTCAGCTCTTCAGCCGCCCACTGGCCTGCCTAGCCAGACGCCTTACGCCGTCGTGGACGCCCGCCCGTCCTCATCGCTCCTTCGGCTCGACGCGTCTTGAGAGAGTGGGGGAAGCGCACAGGCGTACCGGGAGGGCGCGTCGGACGCGAGTGCACAGCCTACGATGTCCTGGAGCGAGTCACACAGCAGCACGCGCGGGCGACGGCGAACGGAAGCGAGCGGGCGGATGTCAACAGCGGCGGCGTCCCTCACGCCGAACCAGGCGCAGCTCGTGTCGGTGCGTCGGTGGGACATAGGTGCAACGCATGCAATCAAAGCGCAGTTGCTCAGTCGCGAGCCGCAAGCACCGAGTTTGAAGGGAGCGTGGGGCTTCACGTGCTTCTTCTCGAACGGCTCCTCGTGCGATAGCAGGCAACGTTACATGCGACATCACGCAGTCCCAGTGCAAAGAACGGACGAGAGAATGCACACAGAGAATACAACATGGCTCGGCGCGCGGGACTCAGCGCGGCCCCCTCAGGCGGTACAACCCGGAAAGCGATCCTGCGGGCGATGGGAGCGTTAGTCTCGCCGCCAGAGCGCGGAAAAGGCGACCAGGGAGAGAAGCCGAGAAGGAAGACGCACAAGCAACACCTCCTCACTCCTCTGCGCAACGACTCAGCCGTCCTCGTCCAGGAGGTCAATCACGGTCCTGCCGTTCTCCGTCGAGACCTTGCCGATCGGCTCGCCCTTGACCCGCGGCTTGACGTCGCCCTCGCCGCCGTCCTCGCGCTTGACGCCCGCGTCCTGGAGCTGAGAGTTCTCCGCCTCGAGGCGCGCAATCTTGGCGCGCAGGTCCTCGTTCTCGCCCTCAAGCGCGGTGGCCGAGCTACGGCGCTTCTTGCGCTGGTTGACGGGAGACGAGCTGCCCGAGCCGCTGGCGCCAGCGAAGGTGGAGGCGACGGGCCGAGGGGAGGGGGAAGCGGGCGGGGCGGGAGCTGCAGGATGGGAGGAAGCGATGAGTCCCGGTTGGATCCAGGCAAGCGAGGAGTACGCACGCGCGACGATGTCCTCGAGCTCGAGCAGCGCGCGCGAGCGGTACTTGAATTCGAGCGTGTAAAAGGGCGAGTCGGAGCGGTCGATCCAGTCCAGCACTCGCTCCGTTGACGACCGGACGCGCTGCTTCGCCTCGCCGAACCTGCCGATGCCGAGCAGTCAGTACATGCACGGCCCGGTGAGAGAGTTGTGAACGGATGACATACGCGGTGGAATGCGACATCGTCGCCTTTTTGCTGCGCTCGTCGACGACCTGAGGGGCGCAATCCAGTCAGAGTGAACAACCGGGTGCAGCCAGATTGAGAGAAGGGACGCACATGCTGCTTGCAGTCCGTGTACGTGCCCGAAGAGCGTGCCCGCAAGCCGACGCGCGTGACGCGGCAGATGTTCATCTGTACCGTGCCGAGGTTCTTGATAACCTGCTCGGACGTTGTCGCCTCTTCCGCATCGTCTGTAAGCGGCATTGTGGCGAAGACGAACGGCCTGACTTCGGTGGGCGAGATGCGAGTGTCCTTGAAGGCGACTCCTTGGTAAGATGCGGTTCGCGCGCGAATGAACGGCCGAGAACCCTGCGGCACTAGGCGGTCAGCGTTGTGATGGAGAATGTGCATTTACTGATGACGCACCTAACCCCGTCAATCCATAAGCTGGCGAGGACATCCGTCGCCGGCCAGTTGCGCACCAGCTTGACCTGGTACTCCTTCCCCTCGACCGCCTCGATGTAGCACGTCGTCTTGCGCTCACCGTACACGACCTTACACACTGGCATGGGCTTGTCGTCGATCGTGACCCACGCCGTAAAATGCTTCTCGGGGTCGGAGCTGCACGCAGCGAGACTGGCATGAGCGGGAGAGGGGAGGAAGGGAGGGAGGGAGGGAGGGAGAAAGGCGCACAGCATCGTGAGCGGCGTGGACGGGCCAGCGGCGACGACGGCGGGGGCCATGTTGGACGCAGTGGGCGGGTTCGGCGGAGTCTTTGGTGGAGAGATGGGCTCTGCGAGGGCGAAGAGGGGGTCCGAGGCGGGGTCGTCGAGAGAGGGTCAGTGGGATCCTCCTGACGTTCGAGCGAGCCCAGACGCCACGCATGACTCGCTGTTGTGGCTGCCACGTCCCCTGAGGTGCTCCTGGTGGACCCCAGCCCGTTGGCGGCGCTCCTCCATCTTCATCGCTCCTCCCGCTCGACGCGCCTCGGGAGAGTGAGGAACGACGCGCAGACGCACCCTGGACGCGTCAGACCGCGCAGAGAGAGTGGTTGGAGAGCTGGAGTAGCAGCAGCGAGCACAAGAGCGCGATGGGAGCAGACGAGAGCGGATGGACGGAGGGAGACCCTCTCGAGCGGGCAAACGAGGGATTGTCAACTCTCTGTGCAGCACGCAGTGTGGCTGAAGCGAATGCAAATCTACACGGAGACGACTGACAGGACGAACGAGGTGAACAGGTCGGGAGACGAGGCGCGAGGGAACAGAACAAGGGAGTGAGCCGGTGCAGATGGAGGGGAGACGGGAACAAACGACAACGAGGGACAGCGAGCCGGGGCTCTGCGGTGTATCGTGAACATGGGAGATAGAGACTGTACAGGAGGTGGGAAGAGAGGACGCCCTCTAGGCGGAGATATGCTTCGGCGCCTTCTTCTTCTTCTTGCCGCCGTCATCGACGCAGTGCGCCGGGACGGTGTAGTCCTCGGTGCGGGAACCGCCGCCCCAAGGTGTGCTGCAGGCGACGTCCTATGTCACGACGGGCTCAAAAGCAGCATGCTTAGCATGATGGAGAGCGCGTCGGCGCGCGCGCGAGTGTGTAGCAGGTGAAGGCTAAGAGCAGGCAACGTAGCAGGCGAAGAACTGCGTCGAATGCGAAAGCGAAAGGCGACCCGAGCAAGGCGCCAAGGCGCAGCATGAAAGAGGGGGTCCCGAGGGGGATGTGTCGCCGCTAACTAGAAGGGCGGCACACAGTTGGCACACGAAGGCACCCTGCACTCGCGAGGAGTCGCCGTCCTTCACTCTGGGACGAGTCCGCCCCGCCTCTCGCCTCGCCCTGCCGCCCATGAGGACGACAGTTGACAAGGAGAAAAGCAAGGGGCAACCGTGAATCTTCCGCAGCTGTAACGCTGTCCGTCATGCTTGGTTCCTCTTATGCACACACGTGGGTGCGGCGAGGTGGCGACCATCTGACTGGCTACGGTGGATGGAGGGATGGGGAGGGAGAGGAGGGGGGACAGGCGAAGCGGAGTCGACAAGCTGAGCGAGCAGGATGAAAGCGAGCAGTTCGGATGCGCGGATAGTGCAGCGTATGGCGAGCTGTGTACCAGGCGGGTCAGCTCGAGTGCGCGGGAGCGTCGCATTGCGAAGGGGGGATAGGGAAAGAGGACGCACCGAGTGACCAGCGAGCGAGGCCTGTGCGCGGCTGCTCGTTCCCCATTCACACACTCCTGCGATCGTGCCCCGACCAGCAGGGCAAGATGCGCTACCCGGCGGAGACGGGAAGATTTGCAGTCGACGGGGGCGAGATGAAGAAGCGCGGGAGGCGCTCTTGCAGAGGAGCAGGTTGAGGAGCGCTGTCGCGTCAGGCTGCGAGCTACAGGAGCGGTCCTGCGCTGTTCGCGTCGCGGCGAGTGAGGAGGAGGAGGGAGAGCCGCGACGGAAGCGAGCGCCGCTTCTTGTGCACGAGCTCGCCCTCCGCCTCGACGCGCTACGGGCACGATGCTCCGCAGAGCTGCACTCAGAGCCGCGCTCTACGCCCTCCCACCCCGCGCAGGATCCACCAGCGCCCGCGCCGTCTGCGCCACTCCTCCCTCTCCGCGCCCGACCCTCCGCCGCTCGCTCGCAACCACCGTCTCGGCACACCCGGATGTGCCCGCGTACGACACGCTTGTCATCGGTGCAGGTCATGCGGGGTGCGAGGCGGCCGCGGCGAGTGCCAGGGCAGGCGCGAGGACGCTCCTCCTCACCCAGAAGCTCGAGACGATCGGAGGTGCGTTTCGCCCCCACTGCGCTCTGGGATTCTTCTGCGCCCCGCTGACTCGCTCGTATGGCTCGCAGAGATGAGCTGCAACCCGAGCTTTGGCGGTGCGTCCTAGTTTCACTCTCCTGCATGCCTGAACTCGAGCTGAGAAGGTCCCGCTCGTCTCACTACCACGCAGGCATTGGCAAGGGCACGCTTGTCCGCGAGGTGGATGCGCTAGACGGCCTCTGCGGCAAGATCTGCGACAAAGCGGGCATCCAGTTCCATGTGCTGAACAAGTCGAAAGGCCCGGCAGTTCACGTGCGTCCTCCTTCTCTGCTTGTCCGCGCTCCGACTTGCGGTGCACCGCTATCGGTTACTGACCCGCACAATTCGACGCGCTCTGCAGGGCTACCGCGCGCAAATGGATCGCAAAATCTACAAGCGCGAGATGCAGGCGGTCTTGTCGAACTATCCGAATCTCGAGATCCGCAAGGCCGCCGTGCAGGACATCGTTCTGTCGCCGCCGATCGACGGCGACCTGCTGAACCCGGGTAGGAAGGTCGTCGGCCTGCGACTCGGTGAGTCGCTGCCGCGCATGTCCGCTCACCTCGCCCCGGCTGACCGCCTCCCCGCCGGCAGACACGGGGGAAGTCGTCCCCTGCAAGTCGGTCGTAATCTGCACAGGCACCTTCCTCGGTGGCGAGCTGCACATCGGGCAGGAGATCATCCCCTTCAAGGGGCGCATCAACGAGGCGTCGGCGCACGCGCTCTCCGACTCGCTTCGCGAGGCGGGCTTCCAGCTCGGGAGGCTCAAGACGGGTACGCCGCCGCGGTTGGCGAAGGACAGCATAACGTACGAGGGGCTCGGAGAGCAGAAGGGCGACATGCCCGCGAAGCCGTTCTCGTTCTTGACGGACCGGGTTGCGAACGAGGTGCGTCCTTCCACTCCACGCTCCTCTCGCATTCCGGCATTTTCCGCCTCTCGACCTCAATGTGTGCTCGGCCAGGAGCTTCGCTGACAGGCCCTATCGTCTGCAGGACAACCAAGTCTCGTGCTTCCAGACGTCGACGAACGAGGCGTCGCACAAGATCGTACGCGACAACATCCACCTGTCAGTGCACGTCCGCGAGACCATCAAGGGTGCGTCATACTCCGCGCTATGGCATACTGCCTGTAGATTGGCCGTCGGATGCCGCTTGCTTTCGCCGCCTATGAAGGATTGACCCGCTGCTCCCGCCCGCAGGCCCGCGCTACTGCCCGTCGATCGAGTCCAAGGTCCTCCGCTTCGGTGACAAGCTCGGGCACACCGTCTGGCTGGAGCCCGAGGGCTACGACTCGAGTGCGTCCTCCTCGCCCGTTGCCTCCAGTGGAGTTCCTGACCCGCTGCACCCGCGCAGACCTGATCTACCCGAACGGGATCTCGATCACCCTCCCGGCGGAGAACCAGCTCGAGCTCCTGCGCACGATCCCCGGGCTCGAGAACGTCGAGATGGTCCAGCCCGGGTACGGCGTCGAGTACGACCACATCGACCCTCGCGAGCTCAAGCGTGCGTTCCCCCTCCCCCTTCCCCCCGTCCCCTCGTGCTGACGCAAGGAGCGCAAACAGACACTCTCGAGACGAAGCGCATCAGCGGCCTGTTCCTTGCGGGGCAGATCAACGGCACGACGGGGTACGAGGAGGCCGCGGCGCAGGGCGTGCTCGCGGGGATCAACGCGGGCTGCGCGGCGAGAGGAACGGAGCAGCTCGTTCTGAGCCGCGCGGATGGGTTCATTGGCGTGCTGGTGGACGATTTGGTTACCAAGGGGGTGAACGAGCCTTGTGAGTGCGCGGTCGCGCCGCTTCTTCGTCTTGCTCTCGCACCTCGGGGGCACTTTGCTGACCTCTCCGCAATCCAGACCGCATGTTCACCTCCCGCTCGGAGTACCGCGTCTCCCTCCGCGCGGACAACGCCGACCTGCGCCTCTCGGCCAAGGGCCGCTCCGTCGGCGTCGTTGGCTCCGCGCGGTGGGCCGCGTTCGAGGCGAACAAGCGCGACATCGATGATGGGATAGCGATGATGGAAAGGATGGAGATGCCGCCGGACTGGTGGGTTAGGAAGGGGTTCGAGGTCAGGCGCGATGGGCAGAAGCGGAGGTGCGCTCCTCTCTTCTCTCAGTTTTCCGGGCTCATAAGCTGACCCAAGTGTACCGCCCCAGCGCATTCGACCTCCTACACTACAAGGACGTCGACATCGAGCGGCTGCTCCCGCACGTCCCGGGGCTCGATGCACTCCCGCCTCGCACGCTCGAGCGGATCGGCATCGCCGGCAAGTGTGTCCCCGTATCCCTCTCATCCTCCCCCCGCGCTCGCTGACGCTTCTCGTTCGCGCGCGCAGGTACAAGCAGCACATCCTCCGCCAGACGCACGACATTGCCCTCTTCCTCCGCGACGAGAACCTCGTGATCGACCCGAGCGTCGACTACGACGCGATGCCGGGCATGAGCCACGAGGTGCGGCAGCGACTCAAGGACGCGAGGCCGACGACGCTGGTGCGCTCACTCTCTTTTCTGCTCTCGGTTGCGGAGGGGGACTGACCCAAGACCGCGCGCAGGGCCAGGCCAAGCGCCTCGAGGGCGTTACGCCCGCGTCGCTCGCGTGCCTGATGAAGTACGTGCGGAACAGCGCTGCACGGCGCGCCGAGCTCGAAGCAGCGGCAGCGGCGGGCGTCGTCGGCGTCGAGGGTGCTGCGCAGTCGACGCCGGCGCGGCTGGGGCTCTAGACGGCATTGAGGATAGAGTGTTTGTTGTACCACTACGCTTCCCGCCCTGCACCGCTCTTCTGCATGGATGAGGGTTTCAAGCGCTGCATCCCGCGCAGCCCCCTGTTGCGACGAGGAGGAGCGAGCGGTTCCCGAGCTGCAGGTCTTGTTCCAGCGCCGTACAGCTGCGTGGAGAGGTACGAGTAGAGTGTCGCGAGTGTAGGGAAGCCGGAACGCGCTGGTTCGGGGGAGGGCCGGGCTGCCTCGTCGGGAGCACCGAGACGAGCGGGTGGCCTTCGCTCGTGCACTCGCCCCCCGCGTCGTCCCTTTGCGCCTGGCTGTGCTCGTAGTAGTGCCGTCCTCGCTCTACTCCCTCCTCCCGCCCGCCTTTTTCCCGCCGCGCCTCTTCCCGGAGCTGCCGCGTCGCCTCCCCCTCCTCCGCCGCCCGCACCCCAGCCTCGCTCGTCCGCCGCATCTCCGCGTGAGTCCCCTTTTCCCGCGCACAGAGCTCCACTGCGAGCTGCACGGCAGGCTGAGCGCGCGCTGACCTGGCTTGCGCGCGATCGCCGCCAACCTTGGACCTCCAGGCTCTCAACGCTCGCCTCGCGCCGCCTCCGCCGCACGCGCCCCCGCCCGAGTCCTTGTGCCCGCACGAGTGCCCTGCAGTGACCGTAGCGACCCGCTACACTAGGTGCGCACCCTCTCGCGTCCTCGTCTGCAGGGGAGCGTGCACCGCGGGCTGACTTGGCGTTCGGGGGGAACCCTCAGACCCGTCGACGCGTCCATCCCGGCGCATCCGCACAGCAGGTCCCGCGCTAGACCGCCCGCCCCAGCTCCTCCACCCGCAGGCATCCCAGCCTGACCGCGCCGGCGCACCCGATCCCCCCGACTCGCGCCGCGATCCCATTCACGCGCGACCCGTCCCTCAACTCGCCGCTCCGCTCGCCCCCCACCCGCCCGATCCGCGCTTCCACCATGCAGGGCGAAGACACCAAGCTCTACGCCGCATTCCCACCCTTCGTTCGCCGCCGCCGCGGGTGGGGCCGCACCCGCCGCTGCGAACGGAGCCACCGGGTCCGCTGCCGCGCCTTCCGATCTCGGCACCAACCCCAACGGCACCGCCGACTTTGAGGCCATCAAGCGCTCCTTTGAGGGCGCAGGGCGCGCGCCCACCGGCCCCGCAGGCGCCGCACCGCCCAACGGCGTCGCCCCTGGCCTCGGAGGACCGGGCGCGCCCGCAGGCGGTGCAGGCGCCGCCCTCGCAGGTGGCCCGCCTCCCGCGCCGTACCAGGACGTCTACGCCGCCGCAGGCGTCCCGCCGAACGGCATGTACGGCGCGCCCTTTGGCGCGCACCCCGCACCCTTCGTTCCGGGGCACCACCACCACGGATCGACCAGCAACGGCGTCAACGGCGTTCCGCCGCAGCACCAGCAGAACGGCGCCTTCTCCAACGCGACCTCTCCCTTCCTCGGCAGCGCCGTCCCCCTCATGAACGGCGGCGGCCCGGGCGGCCCCGTCCCGCTTCCCTTCGGCTCGCCCCTCCCTCCCCAGGCGGGCATGGCGGGCGGGCCCGGCCCGCTCGCGCCTCCCCAGCCGTACGCCGGCTCCGCCTTCGACCCGACGCCCGCCTCGCCGAACCCCTACGGCGGGCCCTCGGCGCCAGGCGGCGCGCCGTTTGGCTCGCCTGCGCCGGGCGCCTTCGGCGGCCTCGGCATTGGGAGCCCGTTCATGGGCATGGCGATGAGCCCCATGCTGGGCATGGGCAGCCCGCAGATGGGCGGCGGCGGCTTCCTGGCATGGCGTACCCGATCGGCGGTGCGCAGGGCATGGGCGGCATGGGCGCTACGCAGACCCCCTCGGTGCGCCCACTTCCTCCCACCCTCTTCAGTCGCGTCATTCAGCTGACTCTGGTGCACCCGCAGACCCGCACGGTCTACGTTGGCAACCTCCCGTCGGACGCGTCGGTCGACGAGCTCCTCTCGCAGGTCCGCTTCGGCCCGATCGAGAGCATCCGCATCCTCCCCGAAAAGAGCTGCGCCTTCATCTCGTTCCTCGACCCGACCACCGCCGCGGCGTTCCACTCGGACGCGCTGATGCGCAAGATCCGCCTGCACGACCACGATCTGAAGATCGGCTGGGGGTGCGTGCTCTCGCCTCTCGCCTCCTCCGCCCCCAGAGCGCTGACCCCTCTCGCATGAGCACAGCAAGCCGAGCGCTGTCTCGGCGAACGTCCTCGCGGCGGTGCAGCAGTCGGGCGCGACGCGCAACGTCTACATCGGCAACCTCGACGAGCTCGTCACGGAGCAAACGCTGCGGGACGACCTGTCGCGCTTCGGGCCGATCGACCAGGTCAAGATCGTCCGCGACAAGAACATTGGCTTTGTGCACTTCCTCTCGATCGCGACCGCGATCAAGGTCGTCCAGAACCTCCCGCAGGAGCCGGCGTATGCGGGCCGCCGCGTCGCGTACGGCAAGGACCGCACGGCGTACGTCCCCAAGAACCAGCACCAGCAGCAGCAGCACAACATGGCCGCCGCGGCGATGGGCAGCATGGCGGCGAACTATGGCGGGTTCGGCGGCCTCGGCTTTGGCAGCCCCAACATGGGTGCGCTCTCTTTCTCCTTCTCTACTCGCGTCGTGCGAGATGCTGACTCGCTCCCCGCCGCAGGCTACGGCCAGAACGGCGACCCGAACGCGCAGCCCGGCAACCGCACCATCTACCTCGGCGTGCGTCCCGGTCTCCTTCCCTCGTCGAGCGGAACTGACGCACTGCCTGCAGAACATCCATCCCGAGGTGACGACCGAGGAGATCTGCAACATCATCCGCGGCGGTATCCTCCAGCAGATCCGCTACATCCCCGACAAGCACATCGTGCGCTCGCTCCTCTGTCTTCCATCGCGTGCGGCCCACTGACCACGCCCTACAGTGCTTCGTCACCTTTGTCGACCCGCATTGCGCGCTTGCGTTCTACCAGACGGCGTCGTTCCAGGGCATCGCGCTGCACAACCGCCATCGGCTCACTTCCCTCTGGGTTGTCGGTCTCCTTTTCCTCTGCCGGTCGGACCCGCTGACCCGTGCACCGACAGGGAGCGGGCAGGACCGCGCCAGGTGCAAGCCGACAGGCGTGCAGCTCCCGTTCACCTCGCGTACGCCCCCCCACCATCTAGGCGGCAACATCGACGACTTCGAGACATACAGCGAGGAGAAGCTGCGCAAGGACTTTGGCGAGTACGGCGAGATCGAGCTCGTCAACTTCCTCAAGGAGAAGCAGTGCTGCTTCGTCAACTTCACCAACATCACGAACGCCGTGCGTCGCTCTTTCTCGCGCTCTCCGTGTGCATCCGCTCACGCGGCCGTGCTCCCGCAGATCAAGGCGATCGAGGGCATCAAGCAGCACCCGGACTACGCCAGCCTCAAGATTTCGTACGGCAAGGACCGCTGCGGCGGTGCGCCGCGCGCGTTCCGCGGCTTCGACCTGCGCAACCAGCAGCGGCCGCCTCCTCCTCCCCCGCCCGGTGCGGTTGACCAGAACGGCGGCTTCCCGCGCTCGCCGTTCACGGACCCGCTCTCGTTCCCGACGACGCCGCTCCAGGCGGACCAGCTGCACCTCGGCGAGGGTGGCGAGTCGACGTCGCCGCAGCTGCCCGAGATCGGCGCGCTCGTCCTCGACGAGGAGGCGGCCGCGGCGGCAACCGGCCAGACCCAGGCGGCGGCGGCGGCGGCGCAGGCTTAGACGATTCCCCCGGCATAACCCCCCTCCCACTTCCCTGCACATGACTTCCCGTCGCATCTTTCCCGCCTTCGACTTTCCCCTCGGACCATCCCACCTTGGCGGTGCCCCTTGCGCCCTCGCTTCGTCTTTCGCCCTCCGTCAGTCTCCCCCCTCTTCTCCCTTCCGTCTCTCTCGCAAATACACGTGGTCGTGATCCGTGGACACTGTCTCCCTCCTCTGCATCCCCCACCCTACGCGGCTCTCTTCCCTGGACATTCTCCCCTCCCCCCTCTGCAGCTGGATACCCGCCTCGCTGCTCGTCTTCCCCACCCCTTTCTGTGCGCACTTATTCCCCGTTCCCCACAACTCTCTTCTCTCGTCAAAACTGTGCAGCAGCCGGCGCGTGCAATCCCCTGCGCGGGTGTCCAGCATTTCCCCCGATTCTGCGAGGAGAGCGACCCCCACTTCCGGCAACCTTCTTCTCGTCTCCCACTCGCTCTCTTAACTCCAGCTGCTTGGACCTGCACTCCCTGCGCTGCACCATGCCCTCGCACCCCCGCCAGCCCGCCGAGCGGCTCTCGCAAGTCTCGCAGCATCTCGCCGCCCCGCCCGCCTCCCCACCTCGCGCTCCTCCCGCGTTTCGCTTCCGCCCCGCGCTCCCCGCCGATCTCCCCGTGAACCACACGCCCCTGAACCCGACCTCGTTCCTCCTCAAGGCCGCTCTCATCCGCCCCGACCACCCCGCGCTCGTCCACCCGCGCCGGAGTGGCGGCGCCGCTAGCTGGACCTACGCGCAGTGGGCAGAGCGCGTCGCGCAGCTCGCGTATGGGCTCCGCGCACGCGGCCTGAACGAGGGCGACCGCGTCCTCGTCCTCGGCCCGAACGTCCCCTTCGTGGCGGACGCGCTGCAGGCCGTTCCCGCGGCGAAGATGGTCCTCGTCGTCGTCAACACGCGGCTGAGCGCCCCCGAGGTCGAGTACATCCTGCGCGACAGCGGCGCAAAGATGGTCCTCGTCGATGAGTCGCTCGTCGACTTGCTCCCGCGCGAGGTCCTTGAAGGCGGAGGGCGGAAGGGCACTGGGGTGCAGGTCGTGCGCTGCAAGGACTCGGGCTCGCAGGACGACGACTACGAGCAGCTGCTCAGCGAGGGCGCGAGGTACGACTGCGCGCTGGGCGGGAAGGAGTGGGCGGGGCTCGAGTTCCAGCGGGATGAGAACGCGACGCTCGCCATCACCTGTGCGTCCGCCTTCCGCACTTCTCTCCCCCTCATCACGTGCCCACACCCTCCCTCCGCGCAGACACGAGCGGCACGACGTCGCGCCCGAAGGGCGTCGAGCTCACTTACCGCGGGTGCTATCTCGCCGCGATCGCCAACGCGGTGGAAAGCCGCGTCACCGATGCGTCGCGGTACCTGTGGACGCTCCCGATGTTCCACGTCCTCGGCTGGTGCTACCCCTGGGCGTGCACGATGAGCATGGCGACGCAGGTGTGCCTGCGCTCGATGGATACGACGAGATCTGGGAGGCGTTCCTCGACGGCGTCACGCACTACTGCGCCGCCCCCACCGTGTACGTGTCCGCTCTGAACTCGATCCCTGCGCGAGCTGCGGTTGCTGCGCGTTCAGCAAGGGGCGAAAGCCCTCCCGACGGCTTGAGAAGGTCAACTCGCTGACCTCTAAGCATCTCCTCCCCTCCCCTGTCTTCCCCCGCACAGCCAGATCGCCATCGTCAGCCACACAAAGGCGCGCAAGCTCGCCAAGCCGCTGCTCGCGACTATCGCGGGCGCCGCGCCTGCGACCCTCATCGAACAGCTCGAGAAGTTGGGGATCACGGTTGTACATGGTGCGACCCTCATCTCGGGAACCAGAGAGCACATGCTGATGTTGCGCCCGCAGTTTACGGGACGTCCGAGTCGTACGGACCGATGACGAGGACGGTGCGCTTAGCTTTCCTCCCCGTCCCTTCTCCCCCGCCAAACGACTCGGGCGTACGCTGATGCCCCTCCTCCCGCAGTACTACGTCGACCCGTCGTCTCCGACCTACTACCGCGACATGGCGAAGCAGGGCCACTCGTTCCTCACCGCCGACGACATCCGCGTCGTCCGCCTCACACCGGAGGGCGAGCCGCCCACGTCGGAGGACCTGGTCGAGACGGCTGCGGACGGGCAGGAAGTCGGCGAGGTGCGTAGCTCGCTCCTCTCCTCCTCAATCGCGAGGCTAACCGGCTGCACGCAGATCATCATGCGCGGCAACATCGTGATGAAGGGCTACTACGGCAACAAGGAGGCGACGGACAAGGCGTTCATCGGCGGCTGGTACCACACGGGCGATCTCGCCATCCGCTACCCCGACGGCACGTTCGCTATCGTCGACCGTGCGAAGGACTTCATCATCTCGGGCGGCGAGAACATCTCGAGCCTCGCGGTCGAGAGCTCCGTTGCCGCGCACGAGGACGTCTTCGAGTGCGCCGTCGTCGGCCGGTCGCACGAGAAGGTGCACTCGCTTCTCTCGCATGCATCCGCTCGTCCTGACCCGCCTTCCTTGCCGCCCGCAGTGGGCGAGCGCCCGCACGCTTTCGTCGTCCTCAAGCCCGGCTCGACCTGGCACGGCAAGCACGCCGAGTTCGCGACCGACCTCAAGGGGAAGCTCCGCGGCAAGATCAGCGCGTTTGCGATCCCCGAGTGGATCGAGGTCGTCCGGCCGGAGGACCTGCCCAAGACTTCGACGGGCAAGAGTGCGTCCTCTCTCACCTCCCGCGAGATAGTCGGAACTGACGCTCTCCCGGCACACTCGCAGTTCAGAAGGTCGCGCTGCGGGAGCGGGTGAAGAAGCTCTCGCAGGCGTAGAGGCTCGCGCTCTTTCCACAGCATCCCAGGACGAACGAGCAGGAGCAATGATGTCTATAGCAACCTCGCGAGCTGTAACGCGCAAAGTACATACGTTCCTCGTCCGTGTTCGCACGACGCTCTATTCCTTCTCGACTCACTGGCCGGGCGGCTTGTCGTGCTTGACAAGGTCGGTTCGCCCCTCGAAGACAGCGTATGACGGCTCGACGTAGCGCAGCGAGTGCGCGACGGCCTCGACCTTGTCCAGGATGCGGAGGATGTTGCCTGCGGGGCGGCGGTCAGTCCGCTCACGGAGATGCAGGAGAGAGGGGAAGACGCGCCGCTCGTCAGGCCGCGGATCTCGTCGTCGCTCCAGCCACGGCGGATGAGCTCGGCGACGAGGTTCGGGTACGTCGAGACGTCCTCGAGTCCCTCGGGCGTCGACTCGATCCCGTCAAAGTCGCTCCCGATCCCGACGTGCTCCCTCCCCGCAAGCCGGCCGATGTAGTCCGCGTGGTCCGCCATCGCCTGCACGTCCGCGAGCCGCCCGCCGTCCGCCTCGCCGGGAACTCGCTCACGAATGGCGGCGCAAAGTTGAGCATGACGATCGCGTCGCCGCTCGGGACGTCTTCTCCGCCTCGCCGTTGTCGGCGCCCCATCCCTGCCCGCGCTCGCCGTCTTCAGAGAGATTGAACGACCCGCGGCGGGCGGGGTCGATCGACCCGATGCGGCGGAGGATCGCGTCGGGGACGTTGCGGACGACGGGGTGGACGCCGCGCGCGTTCGAGTGCGAGAAGATGGGCGGCGCGAGGAGTGCGACAGCACGTCCGACGCAGTCTTCGGCGCCGTGTGGCTGATGTCGACTGCAACGCCGAGTCGGTTCATCTCGCGCACGGCGGCGTGGCCGAAGGGGGAGAGGCCGTTCCACCGCGGCTTAAGCGGCGCGCCCTGCATTCCACACGAGTCGGCGAGCGGGCTGTGGCACGAGTGTGTGAGAGTAACGTAGCGCACGCCGAGAGCGTGGTACGCTCGCAGCGTGGAGAGCGACGAGCCGAGCTGGTGCCCGCCTCGACGCCGAGCATCCCGCCGACCTTGCCGCGCTTCATCGCGCGCCGCCAAGCGTCCGCCGTGGGCGTGTACTCGATGTCGGACGAGTACTTGTCGATGAGCAGGCGGGCGGTGTCGATCTGCTCGAGCGTGTCCCGCACGCGGAACGAGGGCGAGGAGAAGTTGCCGTAGTTGTCGGCGGGGTAGCCGGCATCCTCGGGGCAGGGGACGAATACCGAGTGGAAGCTGCGGGTGTCGCTCCGTCAGTGTGAACGGGCAAAAGCGACCGCTGGGACGCACAACCCGCCGACGTTGCCCTTCCTCAGCCTAGGGAGGTCGACCTCGCCGCGAGTATCCTTGCGTAGGTCGAACGCATCAAGGTCGTTCGCGTAGTACCACCTCGCCATGATCTCGAGGTCGATGTGCCCGTCTGTGAGCGGCAGTCTCAGCTCAGCCTCGGGGAGGTAGGCCGCGAGGAGACGCACCGATCACCGGCGCCTGCTCCAGCAGCCTGAGTGCGCGAGCATACGGATTCTTCGGCAGCGGCTTTAGCGCGCGAACGAGCGACGAGGCGAGGTCCTGCGCGGCGTCGAGCGGGCGCGGCGAGGTCGAGAAGAGCGCGAGGGCGATGAGGACGAGAACGGCGACGACGCGATCGGGGCGGATCCGCGCCAGTGGCTGCGGCGCAGCGAGCGCAGGCTTTGCGTCCAGCGGAAGGCCGCGCATGTCGGAAGCGTGATGAGGTGAGAGGGGAGGGGCGAGGGGCGTCGGCCGAGGTGGGGGCGAGTCGACGACGGCTACGGGAGCGCTTGCCGCGCTGCTTCGCGCAGCCGCACACTTGCAAGGTACGAGCTTCCATCCGAGCGAGCGGTACCAGCGAAACCAGTGCGGAACTCTCGTCTCCCTCCCCGCCTCGCGACGCCGGGGCTGTTGCGAGCGGACTGGTACTGCAGGAAACCGATTCAAAGGCGACGAACGGGAGCGCGGGGAAGAAAGGAAACCTGGAGGGGAACTAGGCAGGAGGAGGCGGGCGAGGGGAGGTTCAGATCGTGAAGAAGGGCTGGTCCTGCGGGCGGTCAAGCTGGTCAGTATCGCGCTCGAGAAGAACGGCAGGGGAGAACGCACATCCTGCCTTTGCTGCTGCTGCTGCTGCTGCTGCTGACCGTACCCGTCGGCTGGTTGAACTGCATCGGCGCCTGGTAGTTGCCCGTCACGCTGCCGAACGGGTTGAGCGGCTTAGCCAGCCCCGTCTGCTGCGGCTGCATCGGCCCCTGCCCCTGCCCCTGGCCCGTCTTCTGCTGCCACACGGGTACGCGCGACGCGCCAATGTTGCCGAACGTGTCGAGCCCGTCCTCGCGTCCACCAGCGAGCATCTTTGCGAGCTCGCCGTGCTTGTCGTCGCCGGTCGCCTTGAACCGCGCGCCGCCCGTGCGCTGCGGCTGCTGCGGTTCGGGCGCGGGCGCGGGCGACGGCGCGGGCTGGAAGGACGGCTCGAAGCCGGTCTGCTGCGGCTGCTGAGGGGGCGGGGCGGGGGCGGGCGAGGAGGTGGGCGGGGCGCGGCGAACGCGGCGAAAGGGTTGTTCGCGCCAAAGCCGGTCGCCTGCGCCTGGATCGGCTGCTGGGGCTGCTGCGCCTGCTGCTGTGCGTAGAGGAGCTGCTGCTGGCGCATGTACTCCTCGTAGGCCTGCTGCTGCTGGTACTGCGCCTGCATCGCCTGCTGCTGCTGCTGCGCGTACATGAGCTGCTGTTGCTCTTGCTGTGATGCGCGGAGAGGTCGGAGGGCGGGTCAGCCTCTACGCTCGAACGGACGGCCGCGCTCGATAGACACGCAGACGCACCTGCCGCTGGAGCTCCAAGAGCTGCTGCTGCCGCATGTACTCCTCCATCTGCTGCTGCTGCTGCGCCTGGTACGGGTTGAAGCTCATCCACCCCGTCTGCTGCGGCTGCACCGTCGGCGCATCCATATCGATCAAGGCGTTCGCACTGTGCGTTGGCGGCACATGACGACCACGTCAGTTCCGCACAATCGGACGGAGAGGACGCAGAGTGCGCGGGAGACGCACCGCTGCTGCTGCTCGTCGAAGAGGTTCCCGCCCCCCGCGGCCGCCAGTTCCCGCTGCCTGCGCTCCTCCTCCTCCTTGCTCAGCCGCATCGCCTCCTCCAACTCGGTATCCGCGCGTGCGCCTCGCCTCGTCCTCCGCCGAGCGCTTGCTCGCCTCGATCGCCGCCTGGAGTTCCGCGTCCGTGCCCCCGGGCGGGCCACTGACTGGCGAGGCGCGCGACGGCCGCTCGCGCTCGCGCGGCGGGCGGTCCTCCGACGGCTGGCCCGCCATCCGATTCCGCATGTCCTTCCGCGATGCACGCTGCGATCGCATCCGGTTCTCGTCGAGGAGGAGGTTCGTGATATCCTTCGCCTTCTGGCGGACTGCGCGCGAGGTCGCGGTCAGCAGGGTTCGAGAAAGCGCTTGAGAGGAGCACGCACCGTTCGCGCCCTGGTCCTTTCCAACCTCGTCGATGTACTGGAACTCCTTGAGCGTCTTGACGATGTAGAGGTTCTCGCTGTGCGTGAGGACAAGAGAGCCGTCAGTAAGCCTGTTCCTGGACAGAAGTGGGACCAGTACAGAGAGCACAACACACCGGAAGTACTGCACCACGTTGTCGCTGCCGGCGTGAAGGATGTAGTCGAGGACGGTGAGCGACTTGAAGACGTGCCTCCAGTTCTTGCCCTTGTCGTTGAGGCGCTTGTCGAGCATCTCGATGATCTCGACGAAGTCTTGCCTGCGAGCGGAACGATCGAGAGACGGGCGGGGTGGGGGTGAGGCGAGGCGAGATCAGCGGAAGGACGGCGGCGAGGGGGACGCGAAGGACGCACTGGTTGTAGGTCATCTGCGCGATCTCGGCCATCCTGCGCGGCGGAGGCAAGTCCCGGTTAGCGGATCCGATTCCTCGGGTTCTGAGGAGGGAGGCGACGCACTGGGTCCCGCTCGGCCCCCACGGGTCGTTCGAAGTGGCGTCGCGGACCTTGACCTGGGTGTCGGAGTTCGAAGTGGCGTCGCGGACCTTGACCTGGGTGTCGGAGTAGCCCTTGACCGAGTTCTTGGCCACCCTGTGCGCGGAGAGCATGGGTGGGAGCTCGCACGAGGAGGTGGAGCGGAAGGCGCACCGCATCACCGTCTTGCCCATTCCCTGGATGCCAGACATGGCTGCGCGAGTCTATTGTGTGTACTGAAGATGAGGATGCGGGCGGGGCTGCTTCGGGCAGTCGAGTGCGGCGAGGCGATCAAAGGGAGGCGAGGCGAGGGGCGGTGTCGGCGGTGCAAGTCGACGCGAGTTGCGCAGGTTGAGGCGGCTCTTCTGGGAGCTGCTTGAGCGCTGGCTCCGGAACTGGCCTGGGAACGCCTTGCTGTGCGAAAGTGCGCGGGGAGGAAGGCGGTGCCGAGGGGTCGGACGAGGAGGTGACGCGGGCGCAGCGGGACGCGGGAGAACGGCGATGCGTCCTGGCGAGGCGGGAGAGGTGCTCGCTGGGGAGAGGTGCTCGCAGGTGACCAGCGCGAGAGCCAAGCGAGGAGCGGGTGCAGCGGACAAGGCGGCGCGCTGCGAGAGGCGAGGGCGAGGCCTTGGAATACAACTGCCCGAGTTGCAATCGGGACAAGGCGAGCAAGTGTGCGAGGTGGGGCCGAGGGGGGAACGCGGGTGGGGCCGACTCGGTCGGAACGCTTTCCTCCTCCCGCCAGCGCTCGCCGCTTGTTCCGCTCGACCGCCTTGCCAGACTCTGCAACTCCTCCAGCATGGGCAGTGCGTCCGCTCTCCCTCTTGCACGTCCCGCCCGGCCTCGCTCATCGTCATCGCCCCACTCCTCCACCTTCTCACGCACCCGTCCCCACGCGCTTCGCCCGCAGAGCACATTCTCAACGACCCCAAGACGGCCATCCTCGACTCGCTTTCGGGCCTCACCTTCCTCAACCCCGCAACCGAGGTGTACGACACCACCCTCCTGCTGCGCACCCCGGCCAAGGACCGCGTTCACCTCCTCTGCGGCGGCGGCGGCGGACACGAGCCGGCGCATGCCGCCTTTGTCGGCGAGGGCATGCTCAGCGCAGCCGTGAGCGGGCAGGTCTTCGCCTCGCCCAACGCAGGCCAGGTTGAGAAGGCTCTCGGCAAGCTCAGCCTCGCCAAGGGCACTCTCATTGTCGTGAAGGTGCGTTTACCTACCCTCGCCCTCGTTGGCGAAGCCCTCGACTGACCCGCCCAACACTCGCGCAGAACTACACCGGCGACGTCCTCCAGTTCGGCCTGGCCAAGGAGCGCTGGTCCGCAACGCACCTTAACGACGACTCGGTCCGGATGGTCGTTGTCGGCGACGACGTCTCAGTTCCGCGCTCGCAAGGTGTCCTCACGGGCCGCCGCGGCCTGACCGGCACCGTCCTCGTGTACAAGCTCGCGGGCGCGCTTGCGGCGCAGGGCGCAAGCCTCGACGAGGTCGAGCATGTCGCCAAGGTGGTCGCAGAGCGCTGTGGAACGATCGGAATGGGGCTCGAGCATTGCCACGTCCCGGGGACGGAGAAGGGCGAGGCATACCTTAAGGACGACGAGGCCGAGATTGGCATGGGCATTGTGCGGCCCTTCCGTTCCTCCTGTTCCCTCTCGCGTATTGACACTCCAGCACGAGCAGCACAACGAGCCGGGCATTCGCAAGGTCTCGCCCATTCCCTCGGCGGCTAAGCTCGTCGGCGAGTTCCTCACCACCCTCACCTCGACCGAGGACCCCGAGCGCTCGTACCTCCCCTTCGAGAAGGACGGCAACGAGGTCGTCCTCGTCGTGAACAACCTTGGTGGGCTGCCCGAGCTCGAGCTTGGCATCGTCGCGAAGGAGGCGGCAGAATGGCTCGCGAACAAGCGCATCAAGGTCAAGCGGTGCGTCCTGTCCTCGCCCTTCTCGCAGCCCTGGCTGATACACACCTTTGCAGCGCCGTCGCCGGCTCGTTCATGACCTCGCTCAACCTCCCCGGCTTCTCGCTCACGCTCCTCCTCCTCCCGCGCGAGCCGCTCCCCGCACCCGCGTCATCCGGCTCCTCGCTCGCAGTCACATCCGAGCTGCTCGTCGACCTGTTCGACGCGCCGACCGAGGCGCCCGCGTGGAAGTGGACGTTCAAGGGCGAGCCGGAGATGAAGGTGCTCAAGGCGGAGGAGGACGCCAAGGTCGCGAAGAGGGAGGACAAGGGAGGCGAGGAGGTCACGGGGCCGAAGCGTGCGTCCCTTCGCATCTCTGTCGCGGGCGGCTGCAGCAGATCGCCCTGCTCGTGCGCGTCGCCGTCGAAGCACACGAGACCGACATCCCTCTTTCCGCAGCGACGGACTCGAAGCTCTTCATCTCCGCACTCGAAGAGGCGCTCAAGGCCGTCATTCACGCCGAGCCGGAGATCACGCGCTACGACACCATCGCAGGCGACGGCGATGCCGGCCTGACGCTCAAGGCGGGCGCGACGGGCATCATGGACGCGATCGCGCAGAATCGCATCCCCGACGACGATGTCGTTGCGGCGATGGTAGCCATCTCGGCCGTGGTCGAGAAGGAGATGGGCGGGACGAGCGGCGGGCTGTACGCGATCGGGTTGAGCGGGCTCAGCAAGGGCCTGCTCGAGGCAGCGAAGGAGAAGGGCGCGAGCGAGGCGAACCGCGAGGTGTGGGCGCGCGGGCTCGAGGTGCGTCTCGCTGTTCGCTTCCCTTCTCTTGCCTGAACATGAAGCTGACCCGCCGTCTGGTCCCGCCCGCAGCTCGCACTCAACACCCTCTACCAGTACACGCGCGCGCGCCCGCCGTCGCGCACGCTGGTCGACCCGCTCTCGTCCTTCATCCTGACCTTCTCCGCGTCGCCGACGGACGAGGGCGCCCTCACGCACGCGTTCGCCGCCGCGAAGGAGGCGGCCGAGGCGACGCGCGACCTCGACGCCAAGGCGGGGAGGGCGGCGTACGTCGACCAGGAGAAGATTCGCGAGGCGGCCGTCCCCGACGCGGGCGCATGGGGCGTCTGGAAGCTCCTGGAGGGTGTGCAGAAGGTCCTGGGTGCCGCGTGAGTGCGCAGGGCCCGGTCTTTCGCGGAGGTGATGCGCGAAGTGGAGCTCTGCCGCGCTTCTCTCGCCGGCTTTGACCTCGTGACTCGTTGTGCAAGATGCTCGAGTGTACCATACCAGGCGGAACGTGCAAATACCTGGCTGCTCTCCGTTCTCAGCGAGGTCGTCCTCGAGGAGGCCCTCGCTCCGAGTTGCGAAGGTCGACGTGAGCGAGCGGATCGGCGCCCGTCTCCGCATCTGTCGCTGCCGCGCTTACGAAGACGGGCTCAGGCCGCCTCCCCTCCCACGGTTCGCCCAGGCTTTGTGGCTGATGGGCGTGTTCGGAGTCCGGGGTTCGACTCGCCCGGAATGTGCACAGCCTCGCGTCGCCCTCGCTCCTTTGCCCTCCTCCCAACACACGCAGAGCATCATGTGCGTAGCCCTCTACCCACGCGGACCCACCCGTGCAGCTGCGCGAACGCGCGCTGACCTCCCCCACCTCCTCCTCGCCCGAACCGGCTCCCCCTCGACTCGCGACAATGCAGGGCCATCGAGACTGAACTCACGCGCAAGCTCGGCATCAAGCGCCCCATCCTGCAGGGTGGCATGATGTGCGCGCCCCTCTCGCACGCATCCACCCGCCCCGCTGACCCCCTTGTTCCCGCACCACAGGTGGGTCGGCCTCCCGGGCTCGTCGCAGCCGTATCGAACGCTGGCGGGCTCGGCATCTTGACGGGCCTGACGGCGGGGAGCCCTGACAACCTGCGCAAGTCCATCAAGGAGGTCCGCTCTCACCAACAAGCCCTTGTCCGTCCTCCCCCTCTCCACCTCCAGCACGCGCTGACGGACCCCGCCGACCGCAGCGGCGTCAACCTCACTTTCCTCCCGTCCATCTCGCCGCCGCCGTACGACGAGTACGCCAAGGTGATCGTCGAGGAGGGCATCAAGATCGTCGAGACTGCCGGCGGGCCCGCCGCGATCCCCATCATCAAGTTCCTCAAGAGCAAGGGGCTCACGGTCATCCACAAGTGCACGAGCGTCCGTCACGCGCAGGCGGCCGAGAAGGTCGGCGTCGGTGCGTTTCCCTGCCTGCTCTCCTTCGTGAGAATCGCCTGCTGACGCTTCAAGGCGCGCTTCAGACTTCCTTTCCATCGACGGCTTCGAGTGTGCCGGTCACCCCGGTGAGGACGACGTCGGTGGCCTCCTCCTTGTGCGTCTCGTTGTCCCTCGAAACCCCGGCATTCGGGCGTGTCCTCCCTGGGCGCCGCCCGGTCTTCCGCCAAACGCGCTTGCCCACCGCCCCTGGTCTCGCAGCTCGCGCTCGCGGCCCGCAAGATCAAGACGCCGTACATCGCCTCGGGCGGCATCGGCGACGGGCGCGGCCTCGCGGCGGCGATCTCGCTCGGCGCGCAGGGCGTCAACTGCGGCACCGTGTTCATGGCGACCAAGGAGTCGTACGTGCACGAGAACATCAAGCAGGCGATGGTCAAGGCCGACGAGCGGAGCACGACGCACATCTTCCGCACGCTGCGCAAGTGTGTTACCCCTTCCCCGCCTCCTCCCGCTCGGGCAGCTCTGACCTTCTTCCACTCGCGCGTGCAGCACCGCCCGCGTTTTCAAGAACAAGGTGCGCCGCGCCGCAAGTCGCTGCCCTCGCTCAACCGTCTGACCCCGTATCTCGCGTCTTGCAGGTTGCCGAGGAGGTCGTCGCGAAGGAGCGCCGCCCGGGCGGCGCCGAGTTCGCCGAGATCGCTCCCGTGCGTCCTTCCCCCTCCCCTCCACCCTTCTTTGCTGACCCCAGAGCCCCTCGCAGCTCGTCTCGGGCGCGCGCGGCAAGACGGTCTACGACTTTGGCGACCCGGACGCAGGCGTGTGGAGCGCGTCGGGCGTCTGCGGCCTCATCGAGGACGTCCCGACCTGCGCCGAGCTCCTCGAGCGAATGGAGCGCGACGCCGAGAAGGCGCTCCTTGCCGGCGCGGCGATGGTCAAGCGCGAGAGCAAGCTTTAGAGGGGGCTGGTATTCCGTCAAGGGTTGCGGGGTGCGCTGTGCAATTGAGTCTTCTGTCTGTGCCTCACCCTGTCTTGGTCTCACTAGCGCTAAGCGCAATGTGCGTGCGAGAATAGGTTGGGAAGGTCGCTCAGAGGGGAGACGAGTGTTTGTTGCGGGGGCGAGATAGAGACGACAGACAAGGGCATCTACAGAGGCATACAGACTGCGTCTAGGCGTACATGCGCGGGGGCTGCGGAGGCGCGAAGCGAAAGAGTTGAGCGAGATCTGCGACGCGGATGGAGAGGTCAGTCCCGCCTGCGTTCGGAAAGGGAAGACGAGCAGGCGCGCCTATGTACATCTTCAGGACCACCGGCGCTATATCCTGAGAAGCGACACCGCGCCCCTCAGAGCGCGAGCACCCTCACGCCCCTCCCTCCATGCGGCGCTCGCCCGCCGCCTCCGCAGGGCGGTAGGTTCTCCTCCGTGAGGACGACCACCTTGGCGACATCGAGCGCGACGTCCTCGAACGTGTACTCGTACACGCGCGGCGGGCCCGCCGCAGCCGGCGAGCCGTACCGGCTCCCTGGTGGGGACGGGCCCGGCGAGAGACAGAGGACGTCGGCCTCGTCGCCGTCGGGGAGGACGTCGCTTAACGGGATCTGGACGCAGGCGATGCTGGCGCTCAAGAGCGCGGAGCGCGCGGGGGGAGAGCCGGGGCCGAGCCGGCGGGGGCGGGTTTCGCGCGAGGAGGGAAGGGGGGAGGGCGAGCGTGAGGGTGAGAGAGATGGCGAGGGCGAGGGCGAGATGGAGGGTGAGGCCGACGGGGAGTAACAGGGGGAGGAGCGCGGCGAGATCGCTTCGCTTGCAGACTCGAGGAACCACGAGCGGAAGAACCGGTCGAGCGAGGTAGCGAGGTCGAGCGTCCAGTTGTAGTCGATGAAGCGCGACTGTGGCAGTGGTGCAGACGCCTCGTCGACGTCCATCGCGTCGGGGCTGCGGGGGCGGGGAGAAAGCGGCGCTGTCGCTGCGCGGAGGTGTACTGACAGGATGTTCTGCTGGAACATCTCGCCGTCGTCAAGCGCGAGCCTGCGCATCTCCGCGGCGTCCTGGGCAAGGGCGTCGACAGAGAAGTGCGCGACGTTGCCCGTGAAGAGGCCGTCAGTCGGCGGGGCGAAGTGCGAGAAAGCGAGGGGCTGGCAGTGTAGCGCACGCTGCTCGTACGGCGCGCAGCTCTCGAGCTGCAAACGGGCGCAAAGGTCAGCTGCGCTCGCGGGCGAGATCGCAACGCGAAGAAACGCACGACGAGCTGCTTCGAGCTGTCCTCGGCGATGTCGAGGAAGCGGCGGCGGAGGACCTCGTCGGCAAGGAGCTGGAAGGTGCGCCTGCTCGTGCGTCTTCGTCAGCTCAGGCGTTTGTCCGAGGACTAGAAGGAAGGTACGCACGACACGCTGCGCGTCTGCAGCAAGTCGCGGGACGGCATCTCTTCGAGGATGGCGAGGAGGAGGTCCTCGCAGACGGGGTGGATCGAGTCGGGTGCGAGATGTTGCGGCATGGCGGACAGTGGACTGCTGTCGTGGTGGAGCTGGGGACGCAGGAGGAGGACGAGGCGCTGAACGAGACGTCAGCTCTACTTATCGCCGTACGCCTGCGCGATAAGGTGCGAGGGGCGCACCTCGAGCTTGATGGTGGGAGCGAGCCGGTGGGTGTAGCGAGAGGAAGCAAGGAGGCAAAGCGCGACCGAAGCAAGGACCGCACGGCGTCGCGGAGAATGCGTGGAGCGGTCGGGGTGCCCGGGGCGCCCGAGGATGAGGCGAGAGGAGCGGTCGGCGTGAGGCCGCGTCGCGGCGGTGCGTGCGCGATTCCCCTGCGTTGACAGGACTCGCACAGAAACGCTCAGCAAGCGAGCGGAAAGCGGCAGAGAGCGATGCTCGGTGCAAGCGAGGCGCGGCCGCTCGTCATGATTTCGAGCGGGACCGTGAAGAGGTCAAGCCCGATCCGCCGGGCGTTCCCCTTGAACCGTGGGCAGGAGGCACGCGAGCTCGAGGAGCAGGACGAGGGTCAGCGACGGCGTTTCCCGGTCGGGCAGCAGTACTGAGGTGAAGTCCCGGTGAGAGTCGGCAAGCAAGCGAGATGCTGGCTGCTATGATCCCACCCTTCCTGCAGGCGCGCCTCCTCGTCCGTCATACCCGCACAGCAGAAGAGCGCCCTATGTGGTGCCACCCCATCGACCCGTCGTGTGAGAGGGTCAGCGTCGAGGTGGAGGAGAGCCAGCTACGGGGGAAGGGCGAAGCTGGACGAGTTGAGCGCTGGGCGGGGCGTCGCAGGTACCACGCGGACGACAGTACGAAATGGCGCATGCGGCTGGGAGGGCGAGCTGGCGATGATGGGAGCCGGGCGGGAGGAGGGGAGCCGCGGGATGAGGAGGACGAGAGGGTCGCATCGACGCGTTCGAGCTGATCGCTGAGCTCGGCGGGGTGGCAGAGCCGTCGAGAAGGCTCGTGGCCCTCCTGCCAGTGTCCAGGTGAACGACGGAGGGTCGGGCCGTCCTCATCGCTCGCGGCGGAGGTTGCTCTCCCCCACTTGCGCCCGCTCGCCGCTCCAGCGCCCGATCAGAGCCAGAGCCAAGCACCAGACAACCTCACAGAACCGCACAGCACCCGCACACCCGCCCGCACGAGCAGCAACCCTCGCCTCGCTCCCACCTCCGCACCGTCGGGTCACCGATCCATCCCCCGCCCCTCCCCCTCTCCAGCCACCGGAGAGACGCCCAGCATGTCCTTCGCCAACTCGACAAAGGTCTCCCTCGACCTCCGCGGTCACCGCCTCTCCCTCGAGCGCGAGGCCCTCATGGAGCTCCCCGAATCCGTCCTCCTCTGCCTCTTCCCAAACGGCGTCGTCCTCAGCCCCCAGCGCCCGCCCCGGACAGACCACCAGGACGAGGAGGACGACGACGAGGAGGACGTCTATTTTGTCGACGTGCGCCCTTCTTGCTCCTTCGCATTCGCCGGCGCTGACCTCCCTTCGCGAGCCCGCAGTTCGACGCGCGCTGCCTCGAATTCGTCCTCGACTTCTTCGGCGCTGCCCGCGACTCGTTCTACGGCCCGCCCGACGGCCCACGCCGCGACCTCTCGCTCACGTCGCCGATCGCCCAGTTCAACGGCCAGAACCCGCTCTTCCTCAAGCAGTCGGTCATTGTCCTCCGCGAGGAGCTCGAGTACTTTGCCATCCCGCCGGGCAAGGCCACCGCGACGGCGGCAGCGGCGGCAGAGCACCCGGGGACGGACGAGGCGGGCAAGCCGAACGCGGCGCTGTCGCAGCTCAAGGTCGACTGCGGGCACGCGCTCCTCGAGCACCGGAGCATCTTCACCGCGCTGCAGCGCAACGTCAGCCGCGACAACAACGTCGCCGAGCAGCACCTCATCGACATGCTCTGCATGAGCGGCTTTGAGCGCGACGACGTCTGGGGGTACCGCGCGCTCGAGCCCGCAAGGTGCTGCATCGCGTCGATCGCGCTCGTCCTCCTCAAGACGGGCATCGTCCACCCGCCCCTGGGCGGTGGTGCGGCGAGCGGGTCGGCGCCGAGCTCGCCCGGCGCCGACGGCGCGGACGGGGACGGCGCGACGCAGGCGAGCGACGAGAGCGGCGGCGTGCAGGTCAACACGCAGCAGCTCGCGACGGCGCAGAAGCTGCTCCTCTTCTGGCGCAAGCCGGCTGTGCGTCCCCCTCCCCCTTGCTCCCTATCCCTCCCGCTTGACTGACAGCCCCGGCTTGCGCTCCTGCAGCGCAAGGTGTGGTGGGACCACAGCACCGAGAAGCTCGCGAACGGCAAGGAGGTCAAGATCTGGGCGCGGCGGGTGTGGACCCTCGAGCTGAGCCTGATCTGAGCCCTGCTGGTGCGCCCTCTTCCCCTCCTTCCTCGGACGCGCGCTGACCTTGCTGATGGTGCAGCTTCGAGCCCCGCCTTGCATACCCCCCCTCGCGCCTCGCCTGACTGATACCCCTGCTGTCCTTCCGTAGCTCTCTTGTGTGCCTATGCTTCCGTTCTAATGCGCTCGTCGATGTTGTCGAGGTTGCGTCGAGGTGCGGCGAGGGGGAGGAGAGCGGCAACCTCACGCGGGATTTTCTGCAGCACCGTGGGGCTACGTCTGACTGCTTGGTAGGTTCAGTGCAGCCCTCGCAGGCTTGCCTACGAGAAACGAGTACGGCCATGTTCGCTCGACGCGCCTGGTGGGAAGCGAGGGGGGGTTGGCTCGTCCTCCGCTTTCGTCGTCCCCCCGTTTGAGCAGTACCTTGTCCGTGCAGTCCCTCCCGCTCTCCCAGACCCGCACTGACCCGCGCGCCCTCCCCCCAGCCATCATGCGGTGCGCCCGCCCTCCCCTCCTCCAACACGCGCCCGGCGGGGGCAAACACCCCGCCTCCCCCCGCTTGCGCGCGAAGCTGACACGCGCGGCTCTACGCGCCTGCGGGCGAACGCAGCGAGATCGTCCACCTCCAGACTGGCCAGGTGCGTTGCTCGCGCCTCGAGGGGGGGAACACGCGGAGGGGCGCAGGGCGCTCCCCTCCCTCTCGCGCGCTTGGTGCGCATGTGGCTGACCATGTTCGATTCCTGTGATACAGTGCGGCAACCAGGTGCGCTTCTCTCGCTTGCGTACGAGGGCGAGGCTGCGAGGGAACCGGGCGCGGCGAGGGGCGGGGACAATGACCCCTCGAGCGACGAGGGTACGCGCTGCTGTTGCCGGGCTGTGCGAGTGCACCGTACTGTGCAGGCACGCAGGCGCGGCTGGAGGCGCGCACGTCAGGAGGGACCCGCTGACCACTTGCTCTCGCTGGTTCGACTCGTTGGCAGATCGGTACCAAGTTCTGGTGCGCCCGGTTACCTCAATACATCCCTGATGATCTCACTGACACGCTGCGCGCACGCAGGGAGACCATCACCGAGGAGCACGGTTCGTCGTCGGCCTGAACCTGCCCACTCCCACCTTCTCCCGCTCACCCTGCTCGTAACTCGCAGGCATCGACGGCAACGGCAACTACGTCGGCGACAACCCCTGCAGCTCGAGCGTCTCAACGTCTACTTCACCGAGGTGCGGCCCCCTCCGCGTCCGCTCACCCCGGTGGCCCCGCTCACCTCGCTTTGCTCTCGCAGGCGGCGAGCAACAAGTATGTCCCGCGCGCGGTCCTCGTCGACCTCGAGCCGGGCACGATGGACGTGATCCGCGGTGGTCCCCTCGGCGGTCTCTTCCGTGCGTCGTCGCTCGTCCACCCCTCCTCAACTCGCGCTCACCCCTTTCGTGCGCAGGCCCGGACAACATCGTCTTCGGCCAGTCGGGCGCGGGCAACAACTGGGCCAAGGGCCACTACACCGAGGGTGCCGAGCTCGTCGACTCTGTGCTCGACGTCGTCCGCAAGGAGGCCGAGGCGTGCGACGCGCTCCAGGGCTTCCAGCTCACGCACTCGCTCGGCGGCGGCACGGGCTCGGGAATGGGCACCCTCCTCATCTCCAAGATCCGCGAGGAGTTCCCCGACCGCATGATGGCCACCTTCTCGGTCGTCCCGTCCCCCAAGGTCTCGGACACGGTCGTCGAGCCGTACAACGCGACCCTCTCCGTCCACCAGCTCGTCGAGAACTCGGACGAGACGTTCTGCATCGACAACGAGGCTCTCTGTGCGTTGATGCGCTCGTGCATGCGCGGGAGGGCGAGGCTGACGAGGTGGCGCCCGCAGACGACATCTGCTTCCGGACACTCAAGCTCACCTCGCCGACCCACGGTGACCTCAACCAGCTCGTCTCGGTCGTCATGAGCGGCATCACCACCTCGCTCCGCGTGCGTCTTGCCGTCGTCCCCCTCATTCCCTCCTCGCAGCGATCCTGACGCACACCCCGCGCACAGTTCCCCGGCCAGCTCAACTCGGACCTGCGCAAGCTCGCGGTCAACATGGTCCCGTTCCCGCGCCTGCACTTCTTCATGGTCGGCTTTGCGCCGCTCACGGCCAAGGGCTCGCAGTCGTTCCGCGCCGTCACCGTCCCCGAGCTCGCGCAGCAGATGTTCGACGCCAAGAACATGATGGCCGCGTCCAACCCCATGGACGGCAGGTACCTCACTGTTGCGGCGCTGTGGCGCGGAAAGGTCTCGCTCCGCGACGTCGAGGACACGATGCTCAGCGTGCAGCAGAAGGTGCGCCCTCTCTCTCTGTTCCTTCCTTGCAGGCATCGCCTGTACAGGCTGCCGGGGTTCTCCTGAGGGTCGCGGAACTGACAGGATGCCTTGCGCCCGCAGAACGCCGACCACTTCGTCGGTGCGTTCTCTCCCCATTTCGCGATCGACCCGACGTGGCTCGCGCCACTAGTCGCGCTTGACTCCTCACGGCCCTCGCTGACTCACCCTATGCCCGCCGCGCAGAGTGGATCCCCAACAACGTCCAGACCGCGCACTGCGAGATCCCGCCCAAGGGCCTCAAGATGGTGCGCCGCCGCTCCTGTCGCTCAAGCCACTCTCGAACACTATCGAGAACTGTACTGATGCTCCGTGCTGGTTCTCCTCGGCGCGCAGGCGGTCACCTTCATCGGCAACTCGACGTCGATCCAGACGCTGTTCCAGCGGATCAACACGCAGTTCTCGAGCATGTTCCGCCGCCGCGCGTTCCTCCACTGGTACACCGGCGAGGGCATGGACGAGATGGAGTTCACCGAGGCCGAGTCCAACATGCAGGACCTCGTTGCCGAGTACCGTGCGTCTCGCCGTCTCCTCTCCTCCTCTTCTCCTGCACTTCCGTCCCTGGGTGCCTTCACTGCCGCGAGAGCACGAAACTGACGGTACCCGGTTACACCACGCGCAGAGCAGTACCAGGAGGCCGGCGTCGACGACGAGGAGTACCTCGAGGAGGAGGGCGTCGAGGTGCGTCTCTCTCCCTTCGCCACTTTCCTCCACCGCTGACCGCCCATGCTCGTGCGAAGTACGCCGAGGAGTAAACACCCCTACCTTCCCCTCTCTCTCCCTCTCCATCGGTTTCCCCTCGTCCGTCCGTCCCCCTTCGTGTTTTGGCCTTGCCGCAAACCTTGCCCCCAGCGCGCCCCCTACTTTCTCCCCCTTTGTCGTTCTTTCGTCGCGAAATCATAGCTCGTGCTGCTCGAACGCTGCTGACTGCGCTTGGATGGGAGATCTGGCTATTGGGTTTTTCGTGTGGCGCGTGAGGGGATGCTCTCCCGGACTCTGACGCTCGACTCGGCGGCTTGGCGATTGAATCTCGAAGCTGTAGATGCACAACAGAACGACGGATACGGCGGTACTGCAGCGGAAGTGAGGGTATCGGGGTATCTATCGCCTCGCTCCCTCTCCGTCTCAGTGCAGCCTCCTGCGCCCCTCCCTGTGCCGGCCCCTCTTCTCCCTCCCCGCCTTCACACACCCCCTCCCATCCCTCGCAGGCGTCCACCCGCCCTCGCACGCAAACACGACGCACCTCCCTCCCTCGCACCCCGTCGCCCTCGCGCGAGGGAGGAGCGTGCAGTCCTCGCCCTCGCCACTCGCCGCGCACCCCCCGCAGCTCTCCGCCTCCGCGCCCGTGTCGAGGCACTCGTATCCCCCGCGGGTGGCCTCCGCGGCGCTCAGCGGGCCCGCGAGCGCGCGCACCAGGTCGGACCAGGAGGTGCCCGTCGTGCGCGCGGCGGCGGCGGCGGCGGCGAGGGAGGCGGAGTGCAGGATCGGGCAGGCGGTCAGGCCCGGGGGGCAGAGCTGCCCTGTGTGATGGGAGGCGTGCAGGGCGCGCTTTGCGCGGGCGCGTGCGGAGGCGGAGGGCGCGCCGCGCTGGGCGGCAGTTGGGGAGGGGTCCCCAGAGGGGGAGGTCAATGTCGCGGCGGCTGGTGTCGACGGAGTGGATGATGTAGCTGGGGAGGAGGAAGCGGAGGGCGCCGACGATGTGGATGCGGAGGTCGGGGACGACATCGCGCTCGTGGAGGAAGTTGGCGCGGACGCTGAAGCAGCCGAGGAGGTCGCCGGAGACGAAGGTGCGACGCAGCCACCCCAGGAGCACGTTGCGCCGTCGGTGCAAGCGTTCCCGACGGCGCCGCTGCGAGAAAAAGAGCAAGCTCAGCGTCCTCCTCCGCTTGAGAAGGTCGAAAGGGCGCACCAGTTCGCCGCGTCGCTGCGCACGTCTACGCACGCCGCCGCGCCCTCGTCCCAGTCGTACCCCTCGTCGCACCTCTCCGGCCTGCACTGCCCATCCGCGCACATGCTCCCCTGCCCATGAGGGAACGACTCGGGGCAGACAGCCCCGACCGCGCCGCAGTTGTTGGCGTCTGCGGCGAAGGGCACGGCGGCGCAGCTCCCGCCGCTGAGGGAGAACCCGCGCGCGCACTCCGTCGCGACGCACGTCCCTGCGACGCACGCGACAGAGGTCGTCCCCGTCGGGGTGGTGCAAAGCCTCCCCACCGCGCCGCAGTTGGCGGGATCGCTCGCGGTGTTGATGCAGGAGGAGGAGGCAAAGTCCCAGTTGTAGCCGAGGACGCAGCCCGAGACGCACTGCCCGGCTTGGCAGACGACGGGGCCAGCGGAGTTGGGGAAGGAGGAGGGGCAGATATTGCCGACGGCGCCGCCTGCGTGCACATCGCGTCAGCGCGTCTGCGGTCACATGAAAGGAAGGAAAGCACACACAGTTGAGCCGGTCGGAGCTCGTGTCGATGGCGGGGCCCGACGAGTTCTCGCAAGCGCTCGCGACGCCCAGCGCGCAGAGCAGGCCCTGCACCGTGTTCTGCCGTTTCGTGCCGGGCGGGCGGTGCGAGTAGTGGGGTATCTTGTGCTGCTTGAAGCGGAGCGCGGCGCGCGAGACGTCATGCCGCTGCGGCGACGGCGAGCGAGAGTCGAGGAGTGCGAAGGCGGTGGGGAGGCGGAGGAGCGCGAGGAAGAGCGTCGTGCAGGCTAGTAGGGGTATCGGGGCGTCGAGTCGAGCTCGGCGCATGCTGGCATGGGCGAACGAGGGTCGGAAAACGAGGGTGGGAACGGCGCGAGGCCGTGAGAATGACGAGAGCGACTGAAGACGGCGGTCCGCTGAAACGAGTGTGGGAGGGTGGGTGTGCGCGGAGAGCGTCGAGAACGTCGAGATGAATGGGCAGAGCGGGCGGAAGAGCTGCACGAGCGGCGACGGAGCGAGCAGAGTGGCCGTGAGAACGCAACTTGCGCGTGGGAAAGGTCCCCTCCTGCCGCCCGGTCTCAGGGGAAATGACGGAATGAACGGGAGCTTGAGCAGAGACTATCGCGTGGCCCAACCTGCCCGGAAAGCACCAGCGCCGTGCGTGCGCACGCTACGACGACAGGGATCACGGAGAGGGGGTGCCGAGGAGCGCAGGCACGCGCATCTCGCCTTCCCGACTGGGGAGCTGGAGTCGCCCGGGATCCCAGGCTGCGCGGCCTGTAAGCAGTGTGCTATCGTCAGGGGTAGCTTGATCGTAGCTCGCGGACTTGCGGCGAGAACGGGCGAGACGAGACGCGGACGCGGGCGGGCGAGTAGAGGGGGCGGCCTCGCCTTTGCTGGAGGGGTTACACTTGAGCTTGGGTCCAGCCCCCGTCCTGCTCTCCTCTGGCACGAAGCCTGATCGCGCGAGGTTGTCAGGACATTTCCTTACGAGCGGACGCGGGCTGTAGAGGGGGATGGGCGTGATCTGGCAGTGGGCGTGTTCCGCACATTGCTCGAATACCGGTCTGTGCGCGCGGTCCATGGAGCAGTCGAAAGGCTGAGTACGACGCTGAGACGAGGGGCGCGCCATGCGAGCGTTCCGGGTCGGGCGGGGTGCCCGAGAGAGGCGCGCGCGCGGTCGAAGTGGTCGCCTTCTGCGGGTGGTGGGGTCGTTGGTCAGTTCTGCTTCGCTCAGTACGACATCACGAGCAGCAACGCCTGCGCTGAGGAGCAAAGAGAAGTCGCGCTTTCCCCTGCACGCTGAGCAGCGTGCCATCAGCGTCGAGGGGCGAAACCCTGGCGGGTCACAGCGCTGAGATGATCGTCGTTTCCTCGAGGTGTAGGCATCACCGAGGAAAGGAGGGAACCCAGCAGACGTGAGTGCGGTCCAAAGGAGCCTCTGGGTGCGGGGAGCCGTGGAAGGAGAGGGGAGAACGAAGCGAGGAGGAGCAAGTCGGGACTCCTACGCTGGCAATGCGCACAGGGCGGCTGAAACGTATCGCAGGTGGTGGAGTAGTTCCGTCGAAGAGGCCGGCGGAGTAGCATCGTCCACGGAAGCCTGGGTCGAGCTCGCGGCGCTCAAGGTGATGAGGATGAGGAGGGACGAAAGGAACAAGGAGCGGCTCGACCAGCAGCGTCCCGTGTGCCCGAGCCCGTCCGTTAGCCCACCAAGCGTGCGTCCCGCGTGCAAGCAGCCCTGCGGAAGGGAGTGAGGGTCGGGAGAACAAGCCGCGAGCTTCGGGGCCTCAGCGGGGGTCGACCCTCTGCTCCCGCCCCGACTGCGCTCAGAGCTGCCAAGAGCGAGTCTGCCCTGCTCCACCCTCCCCGATCTACCTCCAGCCAGCCTCTCGACCCCTCCCGCTACCCCGCCACGGTGAGCCCACGTCCCTCGCCGCTCGTCGCAGCCGACGTCGCTTCGGTCCTCTCGTCTCGCGCAGGGCTCGCACGGGTTTGGCACGGACCGAGTGCTTGCCGTCAGGCGGGTCAGACTGGACTGTGTGGCAGGCAGCTGACGATCCCTCCGCCCCGAAGCAGCCTCTCCCCGCCATGGACGCCGACCAGCAGCAGCAGCAGCCTCCGGCCCGCCCCGTGCAGGTCAAGCTCGTCCTCCTCGGTGCGTTCACTTCACTGCGCCGGGCGCCTTTGTCGGGCGAGGCAGGCGAGGGCAGGGGTTGCGGACCGCTCCCGGACACCCTCGTCGGACTGCCTGCTCTGCGGCCCCGCCTCGGCGTCTCTCCGGGACTCTCACGCTGACAGCGTCAACGTCGAACAGGCGAGTCGGCCGTCGGCAAGTCGTCGGTCGTGCTCCGCTTCTGCCAGAACGACTTCCAGCCGAACAAGGAGCCCACCATCGGCGCTGCCTTCCTCACGCAGCGCTGCCGCCTTGGTGCGTCGCGGCTTTCCCTCCCTCTCTGGTCGGCATCGTGACGTGCATCGACAGCGGCAGCGCGGGTTGTTCAGAGGGCGGAACGTACTAACCCCTCCGCTGTTCGCTTGCAGAGGACAAGGTGATCAAGTTCGAGATCTGGGACACAGCCGGCCAGGAGCGCTTCCGCAGCCTCTCGCCGATGTACTACCGCAACGCTCAGGCCGCTGTCGTCGTCTACGACGTGACCAAGTCGGTGCGTCCCGCTCGCTCCCTTCCGCCGAGCTGCGAAGTGCTGACCCCTACACACGAATGCACAGGCTTCGCTCGACCAGGCCAAGACCTGGGTGAAGGAGCTGCAGAGGCAGGCGAACCCTAAGTGCGTTGTCCTACCCCACGAGCCAACGCGCCGCCCGCTCACGTGCTCTTTCCACCCGCAGCATCGTCATTGCACTCGCCGGCAACAAGATCGACCTTGTCCGCCCGTCTTCGGACGACGAGCCGACGACGCCGACGTCCGCTGCCGATGTTGAGACGCCGGAGGACGGCTCGGACGGAGACGACGCGACCGAGACGCCGGGCGACGACGCCTCGGCGGCGGGCGACGACGGCCCCGACGGCGGCAAGCCGAGCGAGAGCCGGCGGCAGGTGTCGCGCGAGGAGGCCGAGGAGTACGCGCGCGAGTGCGGGCTGCTGTTCTTTGAGACGAGTGCCAAGACGGGCGAGGGCGTCGTCGAGGTGTTTACCGAGATTGGTGCGTCGGCGCGCTTTCCCTCCTCGCTGGGTGCATCCTACTGACGCTCGGGTCGCATGCAGCCAAGAAGATCCCGCTCGACGCGCTCATGGCGCAGGCGCGCGGACCGGGCGGTGCGCGCGGCGCGGCACGCGGGCAAGCTGGCGCGGCGGGCGTCAACCTGACCGAGGGCGAGGCGGGCAAGAAGGATGCCTGCGCGTGCTGAGCGCGTGCGGTGCTCGTGGACCCTCTCGCTCCCTCTCGTCTGTCCCAGCGCGTCTCGTTCCTTTCCGTCGGTACTTCCCCCTCCGTTCTATGCCTCGGTTCTCCCATGCGCCCCCTGTACCTTCTTGTCGCTCTCGGTTTGTGTGCAACCATCGCTGTCAGTCCCCGCCCGTGCATCGAGCGAGGTGTAAGAGAAGGTCGGACGCGATCGCGCGGCGAGCAACAGCGGCGGGCGCGTCGCGCGGCTCTCCGGCTTGGCTGCTGCTGCTCTCGCCCGCTCGCGCTGCAAGGATGGCGACGGTCAACTACTCGCGCCCGCTGCGACCATCGACCGGTGCGTGCACGTCCCCCCACCGCTCGCACGGCCCCCGCGCGCTGCGAGGGTCGCCCCCCTCGTCGTCCTCGTCGTTGCGCGTCCGCCTCTGCAACCCCCGCCGCGCGCGAGGATGGCTGCCGCCCTGAAGCGCACCAAGAGCCTCACTGACTTCTTCCGCCCTGCCCGCTCCCGCTCGCCCGCGCCCCCGCCCGCCAACGCCGCTCCTCCTCCCGCCCGCCCCGCTCCCGGACATCCCTCGACCGCGTCCTCGTCCCGCACCCTGCGCCCGCCCGATGCAGACTCGTACGTGCAGCTTGAGCCGCAGGTGAGCTTCCGCGCTCTTTCCCGCCCGCCGTCTCCCTCTGCGCTCGCTGCGTCGGTGCATTCCCCGCGTCGGCTGAGGCCTTGGGCGGGCGGGGGCGCTTCTCAGCGCTTGGGCGACTCTGCGCGCTGCATGTACTGACACGCTTGCACCTGCGCGCGCGACAGAACCAGTCCCACGCCCTGCCGCCCATCGAGACCTCGTTCACCCGCTCCGGGACCGTCGACGACATCCTCGGCGCGTACGGCGACTCGCCGACCAAGGCGCGCTTCCCCGCCGACCCGCAGCGCTTTGACAGCAGCTACACGGCGTCGACTACCGCGTCGGGCTCGACCTCGCGCGATGAGATCGCCGAGATGCCCGTCCTCGACCACCGCGACGACCGCGCGGGCTTGCGCTCCAGCCAGCCGCAGTCGCAGCGCAACAGTCGCAGTCGGCCGTCGGGCGCGAGCAGGGCAAAGAGCAGCTCGGAGCTCGACGTGATTGACCGGCTCGACATCTCGGGCCTGTACGGAGGCAGTGCGTCCGCGCGCTCCTACCCCTTCCCGTCGCGCTAGACCTGACCACCCCTTCCGCAGGCTTTGTCCGCCACGAGGGCCCGTATGCTGCGGCCTCCACGTCCCGCAACCACGGCTCGCTCGCCCCCATCGCCGCCTTTGATCCCTCCGCCTTCACCCTCGCACCCTCCCCCGCATCGTCCAGCGCAGCCTCGTCTATGCGCCGCGCGCAATCCAGTGGCGTACCCACAGGCGCGTCCCCTCTGCTCGGCAGCCGGGCAGATGGGCCGTACGCCGCCGCGAAGGCCAGCGCGGGCGGGAGCGGCGGCGCGCGCGACATCTCGCTCGGGTTCCCCGCCGCGCGGGAGGACCGCAGCGGCAAGGGCGCGCAGCTGCTCGAGATCTATGGCGTGCGCGACAACGAAGCGTGGGAGGACTTTGGGCAGGCGAGGTACGACTCGAAGGCGGCGTCGAGGGAGAGCGTCGTGCCGAGCGATGAGCAAGGAGGATAGGATGCTGAGGACGCAGAGCATCTGGGACATCGAGGTGCGCTCTCTCGCTTTCCGTTCCCGAGTGCGCGCTAACTCGGAGCATGCTCGCAGGCAACCCTCAAGGCCGGCAAGCCCGTCGGGCAGGCACCCCCTCCCGTTCCCGTCATCCCCAACGAGTGGTCCCCTCCGGAGGTCTCGCCATCGAACAAGCCGAAGCGGTCCAAGTCGCTCGCAGCACGCTTCCGCGCCGGCCGCAAGAACCCCAACAACCCGCTCGGCGACGACCTGACCGTCCAGACGGGGCTCGACGACAGCCGCGAGGCCGGCGGCGCGCACAGCGTCCCCGTCAGCCCGGTCGAGGACCGCCGCGGCGCGCGCGGCGAGCACTGGCCGCTCGCCGCGTCGATGCCTGCTTCTGCAGGCGGCGGCGGCGGCGGCAGCCGCCCGTCGAGCCGGGCGGACGAGCGCGCGCTCGAGCAGCTCGAGAGCCGCACGGGCGCGCTCCGCTTCGAGGATGCGCCGCTGCCGGAACGGCCGAGCGGGCTCGGGCGGGTGTACACGGACGACTCGGCGGGGTCGCCGACGACGGGAAGAAGGAGAAGGGCGGGCTGAAGAGGCTGTTCAGCACCAAGCGCAAGGTGCGTTGTCGCCTCTCCCGTTCGTCGTCGTACTCTACTGACGAGCTCGTCACGCAGAGCTGAGTATGCTGGAACAACGAGGTCGCGGGCGACCTCAGGCCCTCTTCCCTCCCTGCCCCGGCGGCCCTCTAGCTCCCCCTTCGGCCGCCTGCCGCTCGTTCGCGTCTCTTCTTCTCGTATCGACACTGCTGTACATAGGCTCGCATGCCCTGGGCTGCTGTAGACCTTCACCGTTGGATCTGAACCCCGTGCAAGACAGTCGTATCGCGTGTTCAAGGCTTCGCTTGCCCGGCTAAGCAGTGCAGGGAGGTTGTCCTTTTGTGGCACGATCGAGGCTGAAAGGGAGAGGGCGGATCCGGCCGGTCGGAGTTCCCTTTGTTGTCGCATCCTCATCGCCTTCCGCCCTCTCGTCGCTGCATGCTCTTCCTTCCCGTGCTCTGCCCGCCTCTCCGCCTCGCACGATGAGCGTCGACATCTCGCCGCCGCAGTCGCCCTTCGAGCCGCGCCCCAGCCCGCCCTCGCCCCCCGCCTCATCCTCATCAGCTCCGGGCAAGGACGACGAGCCGCCATCGTCGTCTGGGCCCACGCAGGCGCGCCCGATGCCCGTCGAGTGGCCCCTGACCAGCTTCTCCTCGCCGCACAACGTCGCCTGCATCGCCTTCCTCCTCGGCGCGACCTGCGCCGTCGGCGCCGTCCTCCTCGCGAGCAACGCCGCGCACTGGTTCGTCTGGGCACCCGGCGCGCTTCGGGCGCACGCGCAGGAGCTCCCGAGGGGCGTGTGGTACGCGGCAACGCACAGCCCGCAGCTCGGGCTGTACCTCGCGGCGTGGTCCTTCTTCCACCTGGCGGAGTTCGTCGTCACGAGCATGTGGAATCCGGGCAAGCTCTCCGTCTCGTGTGCGTACTCCCCCTTCTATCTCTGCGCAGGTTGCTGACACGCGAGCTGCAGCGTACCTCCTCGATAACGGCAACCTGTACCACGTCGCGCATGTCGGCGGCATCCTTGAGCACATCCTCGAGGATGCGTACCTCCCCGAGGAGTACCGCCGCTGGAAGCACGCGGGCGGTGTCTTCCTCGTCGGTGCGTTCTTCCCCGCGTCCTGCCGCGGAATGAACGCTGACCCTGTGCGAACGTCGCAGGCGTCGCTCTCATCGCAGGCGGCCAGGTCCTCCGCTCGTACGCCATGATCAGCGCTAGCAGCAACTTCTCCCACCTGTGCGTGCCCTCCTCTGCAACAGTAGTCTGCGAGCCCGACTTACGCTTCGAAACCCCTTACGCAGGCTCGCCTACAGCAAGCGCCCCGGCCACCGCCTTGTCAAGGAGGGCGTGTACGCCTGGTCGCGCCACCCCTCTTACGCGGGCTTCTACTGGTGGGCCTTTGGCACGCAGGTGAGCGCAGTTCAGCTCTTTCAGCGTCTGAACCACTCGCTCACCTTCCTCGCTCCGGCAGGTCATGCTCGGCAATCCCATCTGCGGGCTCGCCTTCCTCGCCCTCCTGCAATGGTTCTTCTCTGCGCGGATCAAGAGTGCGTTGCGTCCACGCCTTTCCAGCACAGCCAGAGCTGACACAAGCGTGCGCAGTCGAAGAGCAGTACCTCGTCCGGTTCTTCGGGAAGGAGTACGAGGACTACCGCCGCGAGGTCCCCAGCCGCATTCTTTTCGTCCCGTAGACCTATCTCACTGTCGCATTGCATCCTTCTCTCTCCAGCGCTGTTCGCTGCCGGCTCCGCATGTACCCCGCAGATCCGGCTCGAGGTGCGACGCGACGCGACGATCGAGACGCGCTTGTTTGGCATGGAGCTTGCGCTTCCCGCTCCGCGCTCTCCCTCCTCCTGCATCCTTCGGCTGCTCTGCTCCCACAACGCGCAATGAAGGCAACCGACCCGTCCGCGCCGGCGGGCAGGGCCGTGTACGCTGCGCTCGGCGCGTGCATCCTGGGCGTCGTCCTGTATTGCTCCTTGTACGTTCGCAGTCGCGCTTCTTGCCCCACCGTCGCTGACATTGTACGAGACGCAGTGCTCTCCCCAGCTACGATAACCCGCTGTCGACCTTCGACTGGACCGCTTGGGCGGAGAGGGTCAAGAGCGGGAAGGCGGACTCGAGCCTGCATTGTGCGTCTCTCCCTCACGCCTGCGCTTCCGTCGACTCGCCAACGAAGAGCTGACAACCCCGCACGCGTGCAGTCCAAGCCGCGTCCGCACCGAACGACTCGCTCTCCTCCCCCTCCGTGCAGTGCGGCGCGTCGCCCGCGCTCCTCGCCGAATTCGGGCTGCACAACCTCCGCCTGTCGCAGGTGCACGTCGGGTCGGGGTACCGCGTGCAGACGGCACTGCAGAAGGCCGCGAGAGGGGAGAAGCTGCGCGTTGGGTTGCTCGGAGGGAGTGGTACGCTCCGTTCCCTCCTCTCCCCCGTCGTCTTTCTCTGACGCTCCGCGCGCAGTCTCCCTCGGACACGGCACCGATCCCGTCACGAAGCACCGGAACAAGTACGGCGCGGTGCCGTACGAGGAGCAGTACCACCAGGTTATCATGCGCGGCTTGCGTGAGGCCCGGGCGTGGAACACGAGTCCGTCCTCGGCGCGAAGGCCGCGACGGACTCGAGCTTCTTCGAGTGGTGCTGGGCGTCGCTCATGTGCGTGATCCCCTCTCCGCCTTCCTCCGCCCGCTCGCCCGTCTTCTCAACTCGCCCTCGGCCCGTCTGACCGCCTCCCTATACAGCGGCGAGGACCTCGACCTTGTCTTTGTCGAGATGGCGGTCAACGACGAGTACCGCAATGGGATGGACTCGACAGAGAACCTCCTCCGCTCGCTGCTCAACCTCGACGGCGCGCCCGCAGTCCTCTTCGTCGACTTCTTCGCGCTACAGAACGGCGCCGCGCAGAAGACGATCCTCACGGGGCAGGACGTGCAGACCTCGCTCGCGAGCTGGTATGACGTCCCGCAGATCTCGGCGCGCCCTGTCCTGCTCCAGGCGATGATCCGCGACCCGGAGCTCGCGCAGCCGCTGTTCCTCGGAGATCAGCGGCACGGGACGGCGAAGGTGCACCGCTTCCTCGGGAACATGGTCGTCGGGTACCTCCAGGAGGAGTTGTGCAGGATGAGGCGAGGAGGTGCGGTGCAGGGCGGGAATGGTACGTTCTTCTCCCTTTTGCCGCTAAGCTTGCCCAGTGATGCATACTGACGTTTCGCGCGCGTAGGCGGTTGGCCCGGGACGGAGGGTCTTGGGAAGGTCCCGAGGGTTCGTCCCTCTCTCTCTCTCGCTTTTCACATCAAAGCTGACCCACTCCTGCCTGCAGGTCAAGCTCAACGAGGGTTGGGATGCGCAGGTCGCACACCCCACCAAGCCGCCAGTGTGCGGTTGCAGGCGCGGGCCTAGCGCCTGTCGAGGAATCGCCTGACTGGAGGCTGTTTGACTGGAAATACTCAAGTGCGTCCCGTTCCTCACTGCCCTGTGTCCTCGTACTGACGACGCTTGCACGCAGAGTTCTACTACGAGACGACGGTTCCTAACTCGGGCGAAATCGCCTTCCAGGCGGACGTGCGCGAGGGAGCGCAGGGCCTCCTCGCCGTCTCGTACCTCCGCTCGCGGCAATACGACCTCGGCAGGGCGCGATGCGTTGCGGAAGGGCAGGAGGTGACGCTCGACGGGTACTGGGGCGCGTCGACGTCCGTGGCGCAAACCACCGTCGTCGCGAAGGGGCTGCCGCCAGGCCCTCACGTCGTCCGGTGCCGCTCTCTGCCACCCTCGAAGGATCACAACGGAACAGCATTCCGGTTGATGGGAGTCATGACTTTGTAGATACGTGCTCGCGCTTGTTGTACTCGCAGTTGGACTTCCCCCTCGCTTTCACGCGCTTCTCTCGTCCCTGTCTACCGCCTCCTCGTCGCGCCTCGCGGTTTACGCTCTTGCGATCAGCGTCAGGCCGGTTCGTACGGGCGAAAGGCGTGCCAGGCGTAGGCGTACCTTGAGAGGGCCCGAACGCGTTCAGGAGAGAGCTCGCAAGCGTGTTCTCGAGGGTCGCGTCGTCTCCTTCCTCCTCTACGCTCGCTGGGACGTTGGTCATGTTCAAGGGGCGCCTGTGGCCCTTCGTCGCGCTGTGCGCTGCAGTCGTCGCCTTCCTCTGGTGCGCGCGCTGCCTCCGCCGTCTTCATCAGTCGACCCCGCTCACGATCACCGTCCCCGAACACAGGGTCTCTGTCGCGCTCTTGCTGGACTCGAGCGTGTTCAGCGTACCGACAGCCGCCTCCTACACGCGCGTCCTCGCCGCCGCAAGAGGTGCGCTCCTTCCCACACCTCATCGCCTGGGACCTTCGAGCTGACCTACCTATCCACAGGCGGAGACACCGCCACGGCCCCATGCGCAGTTGAACAGTCGCTGCTGGAGATGTATGGGCGGAATGCCCTGCGTCTCTCGCGCGTGCATGAGGGGTCGGGCTACCGCGTGCAGCGCCTCCTCGAGCGCCTCGAGAAGGGCGAGCACATCAAGGCGGCAGTTATCGGGGGTAGCGGTGCGTCGGTATTCTCTCCTGGACGGCGAGAGCGCGCTGACGATCCGCCGCGCAGTCTCGAACGGCCACGGCATGTCGGCGGACGGGGTCCCCTTCACCTACGGCGCCGTCAAGGAGACCTGGCACACCTTCGTCTCGGCCTGGCTAAATGAGACGTACGGGCCGCAGAGCTTCCTCAACGGCGCGATGGCGGCGACCGACTCCAGCTTCTTCCGCTTTTGCTGGCCGGAGCGAGTGCGGCTCGAGGAGCAGGCGCCGGACTTGGTGTTCGTCGAGCTGGACGTCAACGACATCGCGTGCGTCCTCGCCCACCTTCAAATATCACGAAGCACTGTGCTGACCCCAGAAGCTGCCCCCAGCGACGACACTGCGCGTCGAGGATCCGAGTCGCTCGTCCGCTCCATTCTCCTGCTCCCGAACAAGCCCGCGGTGCGTCTCCCTTCGCATCTCGAGGCATTGCGTGACGCTGAAATGCTTGCGCACAGGTCATCTTTGTCGGTGCCTTTGCGCTCGTCTCGCAGTCGAGCAAAGACGGGATTCTGAACGGCGGGGATGCGCATGCGTCGGTCGCAGCCTACTACGACGTTCCGCAGGTGCGCTCTCGGCGTCTCCAGTCTCCTACCCGCTTCAGGCTGACTCTCCTCGTGCGCCTGCAGATCTCGCTCCGCGGCCCGGTCCTCCCCGCGCTCATGCAGAACCACTCGCTCGCACGGCCGTGGTTCAACGGCGACCCGCGCCACATCGCCGCGCCGCTGCATCGCGCACTTGGCGACATGCTCATCGCGTACCTGCAGGAGCAGCGGTGCGCGAGGGAGGTGGACGACCCGTTCGTCCCGAGCGAGCTGTTCCCGACGCAGACGTTCCTTGGCGAAGTCCCGTCGGTGCGCCGCTCTCCTCCCAGCCTCAACACGAAGTGCGCTCGCTGACCATCGGCACCGCTCACAGCGCTTGATGCACGACAAGTGGGACTCGACCGTCAAGCACGCCTCCTCCCCGCCAACCTGCCGAATCGCCGGTTCGACGCTCGAGCCCGCCTCGTCCAGCCCAGGTTGGTCGCTTTACTCGTTCCGCGAGGTCAAGACGTACCTCGAAGCGATGGCGGCGGGGCGGACGGTCGAGTTCGACGTCAAGGTGAAGGAGGGCGGCGCGGGCGAGGTCGGCGTCGGCTTCCTCCGCTCGCCGCAGTACAAGCTTGGCAAGGCGGAGTGCCGCGTCGGCGGGCAGGTGAAGGTGCTTGACGGGAACTGGGCGCGGAAGGCGTCGCTCACCGAGTGCGTCCCTCTACCTCTCCCTCACTTCCTCCCGCGGCCGAGCCGCTACGCTGAGGAGCCGCTCAGCCTCGCGCACAGGCCGTATGCATCCTCTCTATGCACGTCTGCTGACTGCGCGAACGCGCGCCTGCAGGATCGAGATAGTTGCGACGGGACTCACGCCGGGCTGGCACCGGTTGAGCTGCGCGACGCTGGGCAAGGCGCGCGCATTCCGCATCGCCGCCGTCATCTCTGCCTGAAGAGGTCGTATGTATCTGTGCATAGACGCTGTTTCGCTGTTGAGCTGGAGAACGAGGCGGTGCACGGGAGGGGCTCCACCTTCGCGCGCTCATTTGCGCAGCGCTCGATCGTTTGCGAGAATCTTGCGACGCTTCTTCTCCGCGCTCCCCTGCGGCGCGTGCTCCTCGACACTGTGCGCCATGCTCTCCACCGTGCGCCAGCTGCTCGGAGCGCGCGCCCTGACTCGGGGTACCTCCCGCTCGCGACGGGTCGCAGCTGGGCGGACGCAGGCAGGAGACGCAGCTCGCACGCCTGGTTGGCGCTTCCCCCAGCACTGCAGGCGCTGCTGCCGGCCGCTGCGCTCGTCCTTATCGGCGTTGTGCTCGGGCGAGCGCTCCCCTCCCGCAATACTCCCGTCTTGAGAGGTCTCGTCGAGCCCGCTGTTCCCCGTCGACCTTTCCTCCTGAAGGTGCGCACCCGTCCTCTCGCTCCAGGAGCAGAATGCTGACCTCGACCTTCTCCGACCGCGCAGGACCGCCCGTACGACCCGCTCCCCGAAGGAGTCGCCAACTCGCGCAACCTCAACTTCCAGCAGTGCGACGATGCCTTTCCCCTCTTCTGGCCCGATGTCCGCAAGACGGCAAAGCAGTTCGAGAAGGGCGGGATTACGCTCGAAGAGCTCGACCGGCGGGAGAAGGACGAGACCAGGCTTGCGGTGGTTGACCGGCAGCTTTACGGTGCGTCCAGCGCCGGCCTCATCCCTTTCCTCGTTGACTAACCTTCGCAAGGGGTGTACAGTGAAGACGTACCACGGCGAGTCAACGACCAGAAGCCTTGCGGTCCTGGCGTCGCTGCGCGAGGCGATCATGAGCTCCCCAGACGCGTTTCCCGACGTCGAGTTCGTCTTTCGGTGGGTCCGATTACTCACATGCCTTACCCCAGCGAGGTCGTAGCTGGGGACGCAGACGAGCGGTCTACTGACGGTGTTCTTCCGCAGCGCGACTGACAACCTCGACAGCGGCGCCCACTTCGGCCTGACGAAGCAGGACAGCGACCAGATGTGGCTTCTGCCCGACTTCGGGTTGTGGTCGTGGCCTGAGCCGCGCGTGCTCGGTTGGCAGGATGCGCGGAGGAAGGCGATCGAGGTCGAGCAGGGGCTGAATGGACGGTGAAGGAGGATAAGCTGGTGCGTACGCTTTCCCTCTCGCTCCTCCCGCTTCCGAGGGCTCTCGAGTTCCTTTGTGGCAATCGGACCCGAGTCAAGAAGCGTGCAAGGTGCTCACAGGCGCATCGAGGTCAAGTACTGACCTGGCCGCTGCCGTAGTTCTGGCGCGGCGCCTACCTATCGCAGCTGCGGCATGAGCTCCGCGACGTCGCGAACGCCCAGCCCTGGGGCGACATCGGCGAGATCGACTGGGGCGCGGGTGCCGCCGGCAAAATCTCCATGGAGGATCACTGTAAGAAGCGCTTCCTCGCGGACGCTGACTCGCATTCGTACTCCGGCCGGCTCAAGTACCTCTTCCTCTGCCGCTCGGTGGTCGTCTCGCACCGCAAGCGGTGGAGGCAGCACTGGCACGGCGCGCTCGACGGGCGGGCAGGCTCGCCGACGCAGAACTGGGTCGAACTCGAGCATGAGAACTGGGACGGCCTCGTTGAGGCGTTTCAGGGGCTTAGGATGGATGAGGCGCGTGCTGAGGAGGTCGCGCAGAACGCGGTGAGGGCGCTGCGAGACCGGTGCGTCGCGACCTTCTCAACTTGCCCTCCTCGCCGGCGCTGACGCCCCATCCCTGCAGCTACCTTACGCCTGCGAGCACTGCATGCTATTGGAGGCGCGTGCTGGCGGTGCGCGTTCTCCCTCTCTCTCGGCTCGCACAGGGCTGACCTTCTTGACCAATGTGCACCCCGCAGGAGTACGCCGTGCGTCCCCTCGCCTGTAACCGGACCCCTCGCCCGCCGCCGCTGACTTTGTCCTGCATTGCTCACAGGCGCTACAACGCTTCAAGCCGACAAGAGGCGGGATCGACTTCGAGTCGTTCATCCTCGCTCGTGAAGGTGTGTGTGTCTGCCTCGATCTTCTCCTTCTCCCACCAGCGCTGACGATTCGCTCGTGCAGTCGACTACCCGCCGCATTAGCTTCCGCTTAGATCGCAATGCAGGCTGTAGGACTGTCGCCCTGAAGAGAGAGGAAAAGGAAGCGGGACAACCATGTATCGTCGAGTGCAGGGAAACTAGGGCTACAGGGAGGGAAGATGCTGATGCCGAGGATAGCTACAAGGGGGCCAGTCGGGGAGGCTAAGGCTACATCGAGTCTGGAGGAGCTCGCTACAGAGGAGGAGAGGTGGGAAGATCACGCGAAGAAGGGTTGCTCCCTGCCGCAGACGACGCGAAACGCCCTGCCCGAGCGGCGACGCCGGGATCGGTGTGCGCTGCAGCCCGTACGGCGTGCGGCCCTTCTCGGACCCGGCGTCGGGAGGTACGCCGTCTGCTGCGACGGCGACGACGGCTGGAGGTCGCTGAAGTAGCATGTCCGCTCCGCGACGGGGACGCCGGGCGGGGGCGCGGGGCACCCGGGCGAATCCGGGAACGAGTACGAGTGCCACTCGAACGCGGCGCCGCCTGCGCCGAGGGCGGGCGCGGTGGGAGGTGCGACGGCGTGAGCGGCGTCCGCGGGCCGGTGTTGCTCAGCGCGAAGGCGGACGAGCGCGAGACGAGCGGCGAGGGCGGCGCGGCGCCCGAGGGGGAGGGGAGCGGCGAGGAGGACGAGCCGAAACCGCGCGGGATCTTGAGGACGAGGTTCGACGGCGAGCGGCGCACGACGGGCGTCGTCCCGTCGACGGCGATGTTCTCCGCGCCGAGAGAGCGCGCCGACGAGAGCGGGCTCGACGGGCGGCTCGAGCTGCAGCCGTCGTCGAGGCCCATCTGCAGGCGGAAGTTCAGCCCCGGCCCGCCGGGACTGACCCCCTCCATGCCCTCAAAGCCCGCCGAGCCAGGGCCGACGCCGAGGCCCATGCCCGCATCGCCGGACGCCTCGAAGCGCATCTGCTGCAGGCCGACAAGCGCCTTGTTCGGGAGCTTGCCGGACGCCGCTCGCCGCGCTGCGAGGCCCGACGGGCGCGACGCGCCGGGGACGGGCGTGAGGGCCGGCGACGACTCGGTGGGCGTCGCGAGCCCGAGCCCGAGGTCGACCTTGATCCCGCCCGGGGTGGGAGGGCCGGGGTCGTGGAAGAAGGGGACGTGCGAAATGGCGACGGGCGTCGCCATCGGCGTCTTCTCCTTCGAGAGCGAGTCGTCCATGTCGACGTTGTCGCCGTAGAAGCTCGAGAGGTGCGCTCCCGGCGGCGAGATGTGGACGACGGGGCCGGTGTAGGGCGACTGGGGAGGGGTCGGATTCTCGTCTGCACAAGCGAAAGAGGTTAGCGCAGGTCGACGAGAGCGGAAGCAGCGGAATCTCCGCAACGGCGACGCACCCTGCGAGATGAGCGAGTCGATGGTGCCGTCGCTCGAGACGCTCAGGTGCCGGACGCCGTCGAGCTCCGGCTCGTCCTCGTCGTAGTACAGCACAGGCGAGTCCGGCTCGGCAGGTGGCATGACCATGGTGAATGGGGAGGGGGCGGCGAAAGAAAGACGAAGGTGCGGAAGGGGAGGCCGAGGAGGGGCAGCTGGCGGAGCAGCGGCAAGAGTCGGTCGTGGGAGGCGGGACGGCTGGGGACGCGTCGCACGAGGAGACGCGAAGGCTGCTGAATGGAGCAGGCCCAGGCGGGGCGGAGAGAACGGGATCGAGTTGGGGAGGAGGGGGCGGTCGTGATGAGGGCGACGAGAGCGCACGGCGCTGCTGGTGCAGGGGGAGGGGGAGACGAGGGAGACGGAGGGAGAGGGGAGGGAACGGGGGCGCGAAGTGCCAGCACTTGGAGCAGCCCAGTCGACCAGCAGCGGAGGGCGAGAGCAGAGCCTCGCAGCTGCTCGATGCGGATCCGCCGCGCGAGAGGGCTCTTGGGAGCAGCCCCGAGGGACGCAACTCCAACTCGCGCTGCCCGCGCCGGGGAGCGCTCCAAACGCGTGCGCGCGCGACCGCACCTTCCGCGACCGGCGCGCGCGTCGTGGTTGACCTTCCTGAACGAGCAAATTCGCCCTGTTCTGTTCATTCCGGCTCAGCCGCGCCGCGCCGTCGGTGCTGCGTCACGCCCGTCGTTTGTTCCGCCGTGCAGCCGGCGCGGCGCGCTATCCCGCCTCGAGCAGCCGCAGAAGAATTCAGAGCGAGGGGGCAGCAGAGGAAAGTGGCTTAGCCTGCGCTGTAGCCTGCGCCTCTTCTGGTCAAGCGAAGCCGAAGGTCCTCGGGCGTACGGTCCAGGAAGCTCGTCCTACCGAAGGTCGCAGCCCGCGGACGAAGAACGGAATCGCGCTCGTCGGGGGGCTGTCCGCCGCTCGCCTCGCGGCCTCTCGCCGCCGTTCGCAGTGAATCCTCGCGTGGTGCTCTTGTCAATGCACAGCCACGCGATGCGAAGGTCCGGGGAGGCGCGAAGAGATCATCGCGCGGAAATGAAAGAAGCGTGGCGGCAAGGAGCAGAGGGGGTGATGCTCGGATTGGCAGGTCGACGCCTTCGCGCGTACAGGCGCTTCACACACCCTCAATCGTCGTCCAGATCCGACGAATCGTCGCCTCGCCGCGTGCGGGCGCCGCCGCTCCGGATCTTGCTCCGCCCGCCGTCGTCTCTCCGGTTCCCACCGCTCAAGGACGGGAACGTGCCGACGCGGTCGCTGCCCGGATTCTTGTTGAGCACGCCTGCGTCGGGAGGTGGGGAGTTAGTCGTCGGCGGGCAAAGTGCGGCATGAAAGAGAACCGCCGTAGGCGGTTGAACTCGAAAATGGGGAGCTCACCGCACTGCACCATGCCAATCTCGAGCGACCCCGTCGTAAACGCGTCGCCTCCGGGCAAGTCCTCGAAGCCGACGAGCCTGCGCGGGCAGAAGTCAGTAAGGATGCGGAAGACGGACAGCAGGCGAGCAGACGCACTTCATCTTGGTCACGCCCTCGACGAAGCCGACAACGCAGGGAAGGACCTTGACCTCGAGCTTCGCGACGAGGAACGGCACGTTGGCGACTTCAGCCCGGAGGAACAGCGTATCGGTGTGTTTTGCGGCGAGTTTCTGCAGTCGGGGCGAGATGAGCGTGAGAGCGGGCAGGGTGGACGAGGTGCGCGCACCTCGAGGTGGGCGTGCATGATCCTGCATCGTGCAAAGTCGCGGTGGAAAAAATGCACGACGGAGCGCCTTGCCTTGCTGTTGACAGAGTGGGCGAGGTCAGCACCGGCTCGAGGAGGAGGAGCGTCGCGACACGCACGCCGTCGTCTGGATGAGGTCCTTCTCGACCTTGATCTCGGTGTATCGCCCGTAGGTAGTATCGCGCTGCTGCTGCGCGGCCGCTACCCTAGCAAGCGGGAGCAAGAGATCAGCTTGACGCGTCGAGGCGGGAGGACGAGGACGAGGGAGGACGCACTGAGCCTGCAACTCGCGCAAGCGCTGCTCCCTGAACCCGCCCACGTCAAAGTCGTTGTCGAGCTCCTCCTCGAGTTCCTCGAGCAGCGCGTCCGAGTCGTCCGAGTCGTCCCGCGCCTCTCGCGGTTTCCGGTGAACTGATGAGGACGACGGGCTGCGAGCACGCGTCTGGTCAGCCTGTGGCGCGTCACGCTGATCGCGAGAACCATGCTGACCCTGCGTGCGAGCTCATCGTGGCACTCTGCGGGAGAAGTCGACGGACGAGGCCAACCTGCGGACGGACCCCCCTCTCGCTCCTCCTCCTCGCGGCGACTCGCCTGCACTGGCTGCTGCTGGATCGTGCAGCCTACCAGACCGCCTCCAAGCACACCCGCGAGCCGCCTGACTAGCTCGCGTGACTGGACGCCGTGCTCCCAGTCACCTCGTCGTCCCCGCCCCTTGTCCTCGCTCGATTGCGCTTCCTCCCGCTTGCTCGCCTGCTGAGCACCTCCTCACTTCTCCACGATGAGCACCTTCGCTCTCAAGACCAGCGGCACCGAGAAGGACGTTGCGCTCACCGACCCGCCCACCGACTCCATCTCTGCCCTTGCGTGGTCCCCGCCGCCGACTTCCTCGCCGCCGCGAGCTGGAGCAACGAGGTCCGCGTGTACGAGGTCGGCGACAAGGGCGCGAACATGGGCGTCGCAATGTTCAAGCACGAGGCGCCGGTGCTGGATGTCTGCTGGTCCAAGGTGCCCTTGCCGCTTTCCTCGACGCGGGTGATTATCTCGCTGAACCTCGCGGCGTGACAGGACGGCGGCAAGATCGTCTCCGGGTGAGCTCGCCGCGTAGCCTTCGACTGTCTCCTCTGTCTCGACCCTCCACCAACCTCCGCCCTCCCGCAGCGGCGCCGACAACGCCGTTCGGCTGTACGACGCCGCGACCGCGCAGTCGACGCAGATCGGCGTGCACGACGCGCCCGTCAAGTGCGTGCGCTGGGTCGATGCGGCTGGCGGGCTTGTCTGCAGTGGGTCGGGGACAAGGTACGCCGCCTTTTCGCTTTTTCATCGATTGCGGCTCGCTCACAACCGGGTGCTCGCAGACGCTCCGCTATTGGGACCTTCGGCAGCCCGCGCCCGTCGCGCAGGTGAGCCTGCCGGAGCGTTGCTATGGTTCGTGCTGCTTGCCGCGCCCCGTCCGCTAGCCGCTCATTCCCTCGCCCTGCCTTTCCCGCAGCGATGGACTGCGTCTTCCCTCTTCTGGTCGCCGCGACCGCGGGACAGCACGTCCTGATTTTCAACCTCAGTACGGCTCGTCCTCCGTCGCTTACCCCATCCCGCACTCACCGCTGCCTCGGTGCACAGACAACCCGACCGTGCCGTTCAAGACGGTCACCTCCCCGCTCAAGCAGCAGACGCGCACGCTCCTCCCCGACGGGTCCTGCTACGCGCTCGCGTCGACCGAAGGGCGCGTGGGGATCCAGTACGTCGACGAGGCGAGAGCGTCGACCAACTTTAGTTTCAAGTGCCACAGGCGCGACCTGCCGAAGAGCGCGGCGGGCGCGCTTGGCGCTCAGTGGAAGACGACAAGCCAAGCCGTCTATGCGGTCAACGAGCTCGCGTTCAACAACCTCGGGACGTTCGTTACGGTCGGGACGGACGGCGGGATTGGGTGCGCCCGTCTCTCCCCTCTCGACGGCCCTGAGCTGACGATCTCACGCGCAGGATTTGGGACCACCTCAGCAAGACGCGCCTCAAGACGCTCGAGCCGGACCTCGGACGTGCGCCTGCTCCTCCTCGCTCCACTTCTGTGGGTCTGCTCACCTGCCCACGGATGCACAGCCATCACTGCCGCCAAGTTCAGCCGCACGAGCCAGTACCTCGCATGTGCGCCGTCATGCTCCGCTTGCGAGACCGTCTCCTCGAGACTGACCTCCCCGACGCCGACGCAGACGCCATCAGCTACGACTGGTGCGTTACCTCGCGCCCCTCCTTCGCTCAACCATACTCGAGCCCGCGTGTCATCGCGCAGGCATGCCGGCTACATGGGCAACACGCCGCAGCAGCAGACGAAGATCATGCTCCATGCCTGCGAGGTGCGCTCTCCCTCTCCGCTCTCCCTCGCAAACCCGCCCGACTCTGCCTTCCTCGTCACTAACCGCGTCTCTGCATCCAGCCCGAGGAGGTCAAGCCCAAGCCGAAGAAGACGTAGCGCATCCCAAGGCGCACGTTTGATCACTCCTCCTCCCCATCCTCGGTACTCTACTCCGCCTCTCTCGCACGCATCGCTCGACATCCGCCGCCCTCCCCTGATACCCTCGTCTCCTTCTTCGACACCCTACGCTTCTCAAGTACCCTCGCGCGCTGCAATATACCGCCTGCTTCGCCCACCTCCTCTCGCTCTCCTCCCCTCTTCGCGAGGTGCTCACGCAAGTTGAACGCAAGGGCGGACTGCACCGCCTCACTCCGTTGTTGCGGGTGACGCTGCCTGACGCTGACTGGCGAGAGAGGAGAGGAGAGCAACAGCTCGGCCTGGCAGTGCACCTTGGCGAGAGAGAGGAGGACGAGCGGAAGAAGCGGAATGACGGGTGCTGATCGAGCGGAGGAAGTGCACGAGGAGAGAGAGAGAGAATGGGCGGGGCGCAGACAGGGGGCAGTGCGGAGGCCGACCTACGCTGCGGAGCTCAACGTCGGGGAACTGGACTTGACGAAGCGACGGCGCTCTCGCTCGCTCGCCTCCCGCTCCACCCCCTGTTCTGCTCGCGATGCCCATCTCGAGCGTCCTCAAGGGCCTCCTGCACAAGCACGACAAGCAGCAGCAGCAGCAGCAGCAGCACGCCTCCCCCTCGTCGTCGCCCCCGTCGTCGTCGTCGCCCGCGTCATCCGCCGGCGCCGTCATCCCCCCTCCCGAGCCCGCCCACCTCCCCGCCGCGTCGAGCAAGAGCCCGCCGCAGGCCAACAGCGACGCCGCGACCGCACCCGCACCCGCAGCCGCCGCGTCCATGTCGCATCACCAGGCCGGCTCTGCCTCGGCCACGGCCAACAACAACACGGCGCAGCAGGCCAAGGCGGAGGACCTCGTCCGCAAGGATGCAGAGCAGAAGGCGCGGCGGGACCAGAGCGTCTTTGAGGGCCTTCCCGACGGGCTCGTCCTCGGCCGCAAGATGGGCGACGGCGCCTTCTCCAACGTCTTCGAGGCGACCCTCCGCCCCAGCCCCGCCCAGCTCGCCATCGACCCCTCCCTCGGCAAGGCCGTCAAGGTCGCCGTCAAGTGCGTCCGCAAGTTCGAGCTGAACCAGTCCCAGGTGAGGCCCGTCTTCCCTTGCCCTCTCTCCCTCTCCCGCGGCCGACGATCTCTTCGCGTCATCGGGTCGCGTCTCCTGTCTCTTGATCGCCCGCGCCGCTCGCCTCTCGAGGAGGTCCAGCGTGCCGTGGATCTCCCACACAACCCCCTCCGACGCCGCCGTACCCGCGCCGAGTACTGACGGCCGTCTCTCGCTCCTCCTCCTCCCCCACCTCCCCTCCACTTCCTCGGTCCTGGCTGCTCCTGTTCTCTCCCTGGCTGCTCCCTACTCCCGCTGCGCTCCTCCTCTACCCCTCGCCGTCGGCGTGGCTACCGTGTCGCTTCACTGTGCTGCTCCGGCGGGACTGATCCCCCCGTCGGCAGCAAGCGCACGGCAAGCACGTCGGCGAGGCGGTCAAGAAGAAGCCGAGGGCCACCGAGGTTCGTCCCACTGCCTTTCGTGCGGGCGCGGACCTCGCGTTGGCGTCGTCGCGCTCGAGAGAGCCGCACCACCCGCCCTCCCCGTTCGCATGTCGAGTGCCGTCCGTTCTGACCATCGCCACACCCGCTTGCTCGTGTGCTTCTCTCCCCGTCCTCCCGCCCTCGCCCCCTCGTTCCCTCGCAACAGCGCGCCAACATCCTCAAGGAGGTGCAGATCATGCGCGGCCTCAACCACCCGTCCATCGTCCGCCTCCTCAACTTCACCGAGTCGCGCGAGCACTACTACCTCACCCTCGAGTGCGTCAGCCACTTCTTCACCCGTTGGCGGTCGTGAGCTGACCGTCTTTCGCGCGCGCAGGCTCATGGGCGGCGGCGAGCTCTTCCACCAGATCGTCAAGCTTACCTACTTCTCCGAGGAGCTCTCGCGGCATGTCATCCTCCAGGTCGCGCAGGGCATCCGGTATCTCCACGAGGAGAAGGGCGTCGTTCACCGGTGCGCCCCCGCACCCCTCCTGATGACGTCGGCCGGGAGCTGACCCCTTCACTCTCCCCTCCCCCTCCTCGCCCGTCCCCGGCGCGCAGTGACATCAAGCCCGAAAACATCCTGTTCGAGTCGATCCCGATCATCCCGTCCAAGGTGCCGAAACACCGCCCGTACGACGAGGACAAGGAGGACGAGGGCGAGTTCATCCCCGGCGTCGGCGGCGGCGGGATCGGGCGCGTCAAGATCGCCGACTTTGGCCTGAGCAAGATCGTGTGGAACAACGACACGATGACGCCGTGCGGGACGGTCGGGTACACCGCGCCCGAGATCGTCAAGGACGAGCGGTACTCCAAGTCGGTCGACATGTGGGCGCTCGGCTGCGTCCTCTACACGCTCCTCTGCGGCTTCCCGCCGTTCTACGACGAGTCGATCCACGTCCTCACGGAGAAGGTCGCCAAGGGCTACTACACGTTCCTCTCGCCGTGGTGGGACGACATCAGCGCGTCGTGTGCGACCTCTCTGCCTCGCCTCGCCCTCACTTGTTGCTGACCGATCACATGCGCCGCTCGCAGCCAAGGACCTGATTACGCACCTCCTCGACGTCGACCCGGAAAAGCGGTACACGATCGACGAGTTCCTCGCGCACCCGTGGTGCCACGCCAAGGCGGCGCCGTCGGCCGTCACCCCTGGCACGCTCGACTCGCTCAACCTCAAGCCGGTGCCCAAGTACGGGCCGATGGACTCGCCGCTGCTCGCGCCGGGCGGGCGGCGCGCGATGCCCTCGCCGGGCATCGCGACGCTCAAGGAGGCGTTCGACGTGACGTACGCGGTGCACCGCATGGAGGAGGAGGGCAAGCGGCAGCGCGCCGTCCCCGGCGGCGCCGGCCGCGCCGGGTTCCTCCACGGCCTGAACGAGGCGGACGAGGACGAGGCGGACGAGGCCGACCTCGGGCGACCAAGCGGCGGTACGGCGCCGAGGTGAGCCGCGCGATCGAGGAGAAGCGCCGCGCGGCGCAGGATCCGTCAAGGAGGCGCGAGCCGCCCCAGTCGGCCGAGGAGCAGCAGCGCGCGGCGCAGAACTACCAGGGGTGGGGCGGCGCCGACCGCCGGCAGGCCGAGGCGGCGCTGTACGACGGGCGCGCGGGCCCGCGCGACCGCGGCGGCGAGAGGGGCAGCAACGGGAACGGCCGCGGGCGCAGGACGGGCTTCGAGCTCACGCTCGACAAGGCGACGCTCCTCGGCCGGCGCAAGGGCGCCCCGGTGCTCGACGCGCTGCCGAGTCCGATGCGGATCGACTAGAGTCGGCTGGGGTAGACCTCTCTTCCTCTCTTGCCTACTCGCAGCTCCCTTAATACACCCTGCGCATCCCTGTCCATAGCCTTCCCCTTCCTCTTCCTCCGCTCCTACATACACCGACGCTGTATCCGTGTTGTGATTGTACGCATACTGCCCCTCCTCTCTCTTCCGTAGCTGCCTCCTCCCTCTTCGGGCGCTCTATGGCTGCAACTCTGCCCCCGCCTTGTCCATGACATCCACCCCGTTGCACTGAGAGCACTCTACATCGAGATCCGCCTGCTAGCGGGAGCTCGTGCGGCGACGCGTCGGGCCACTGCTCCTTGAACCACCGCTGCAGGTGGACTTCGGCGTTCTTCGCCGTCAGCGGCGTCGCAAAGTCGTCGTCTGCGCGCTCCTCTTCGTCAGCCTCCGCACACGAGGGAAAATAAGGAGGGGAACGAAGCGCACTGAGCGTGAGGAACGTCGGCATCTCCTTCTGCTCGACCCACCCCGGCCGGCGAAGCATGTGCGCGATCGGCTTCGCCTGCCGCATGCTGACGAACTGCGAGTTCGAGTCGCCGAGCGTGTACGCGTAGCGGAGGATGCGGCGGATCGCGAGCGCGCGCGCGGAGGCGCAGTCGCGAGGGGAGGAGGGCGGGAAGACTGTGAGAGAGACGGAAGCGAAGCGCCGAGAGGGGGAGAAGAGCGCGCTGGGATGGAGGGTGGCGAGGAGGAAGATGCCGCAGGAGGGGACGAACGCGGAGAGCCCGGCGGCGCCGCTCGCCCCGACGAGTGCGAGGACGACGCAGTCGCCGCAATGCGGCGCCTCGTACGCGACGCGGCGGAGGACGTCGTCGACTTGAGCTCCCCCTTCGTGCGAGGAACCCCGCGCCAAAGCACTCCTCGAACTCGATCGCGCAGACGGCGCGCGCCGCCTCGTCGTCCGTCGCGTTGGGCGGGAGCGCCGGGCGGATCAGGTCCTTCCGCCGGGAGCCCTCGCGCGGGACGCGGACCATGCCGTGTCCGTCGGTCGAGGAGAACGCGACGCCCGTTGCGCCTGGCGGACTCAGGCCCGCGAGCCAGCCGCGCGAGGAGGTGCGCTGATCCCGCCCGACGCGGCAAGGCGACCTGTACCGTCGCGGGGGCGAGCCGTCGCGCGGGAGGGCAAATCCCAGCTCGACGAGCAGCGCGGTGCGCTCGTCGAGCGAGAGCGCGCCGTCGAGGTCGCGGTCGCTGCGCACGGCGAAGAAGGCGTGCAGGAGCGCCTCGCGGTGCGCTTCAATCGTGTAGTGCGTTGCGAGGAACGGGAGCTGGTACTCGCTCGCACGGCCGCGGAAGCGCGATGCAGAGGTCTGCGAGCACATTGTGAGCAACGAAGCGAGGAAGACGAGGAAGGCAGGCGTACCTGGAGCAACTCGTCATGCCAGATACTACCGACTTCACGAAGGATGGGCGTAGAAAAGGACTTCGGGATGTGCGCGAGGTAGCCGCGGGAGCGCGTGCCGAAGCGGTGGTCTGCGCAGTCGAGAGCGTCTGTAAGCGCGGGCTTGCGGAAAGCAGGGGAACCAGCTTACCGAGCAGCCAGTTCGAATGCTTGAGACTCGCCCACTCGCCATCAGTGCCTTCGACTATGGGAGAGGTAAGTATCGGACAAGGCGAGGAAGGGGAAGCACCGGACCGAAGCTATTCGGGGAGGCGCCGTCGACGGTCAAGTCCGACTGGATGCGGAAGACGGGGCCGAGAAAGGGTGCTCCGACGTCTGTTGTACTCAAGCTATGGTTGCCGAAGAGAAAGGTGTCGTCCTGTCGGTGGGTCAGTCAGTTCAGGAAGAACGAGAAAGGGATGGTAGGCGCTCACGTTCATGTAGAGGAAGAACTCGCTGATGCCGTGCAGGTTCGGCAGCTGCGACTCGATGCTGAGAGAGTTGAACGTTGGCAGGGCGGCGCGGTCCTCGAACATGGACGAATGGTGGTGGACCTCGAGCGGCGGACTTGCGTTGGCAGAGCGGTCGAACCAAGTTGGGACTTGCCCAACTCGAGTTGCGTCGACGACCCGGGTAAGGTTGGCGGCGGGCGTACCGTCGAGCATGTCCCGGAGGAGCTTGTTCGCGGGCAGGTCGGTCGAAACGAGGTGGAGCTTGCCGAGTGCGACGAGGTCGAACGCCGTCATGGCTGACCGGAGGGAGAAGCGCAGCTCGTCATGCTCTCTGCGGTGCAAAAGATGGCTCAGTCTTGAGAGAGCACATGCATTGCAAGCGAATGTCGACGCACCGGAAGTGGTGCGACGCCTTCCGCTCGCGCACCATGGCGACGCCGGGCTTGACCCTGCCTGACAGCGTCGCCGTCGCCTCGGCCCGCCAGCGCTGCAGAAGCGGATCCGACCCGTTCGTCCACGTCCAGAGCAAGTCGACGTGCTCGTCTGCCAGCGAGCCCTCGAGCTCGTCGCACAGCCTCCCACGCTCGAGCCACTCGTCCGCACATGCCGCAGGAAGCCGCTCCGCCCAGCTCAGGAGCCCGTCCTCGGTTGAGGGCGCGGATGCGGGATCATAGGCGCGCCAACCTATCTGCGCATCCCTCCAGAGATCCTCGAAGCGGGCGTCTTGGTCGACGCCGACCTCGAGAAGTCGCTGATCCCGCTCCGAGCGTCGTCGGGGCGTGCCGAAGACGAACAAGAGAACGAGTAAGCCGGCGCAAAGCAGCGCCGCTGCGGTCTTGACGCTCAGTCGGGGGAATGCGGTGCGGGCGGGTCGAGCGAGGCTGGCGGTGAAGAGGCGCGAGCTGCGGAGCGATGAAGACGGATGCGTCCCCAGCGGTGCGTACTGTCCGGCGGAGGTCATCGCAACATCAGGCAGGCGGTGGAGCGGTTCTGGCGGAGGAGGACCTCCCGCGCGGACGAAGCGAGGAGGTCGTCCTCACCGCGACCACTCGCTCTCGTCCTGGCTGGCTACGAGCACATGCAGCTTAGTCACACGAGCAATCAGAGTGTGCAGCACCGCACCCGGGCATCCGGCCGGCGAAGCGCGCTCATCCTTCCCCGACGACTCGCCTCCCTCCAGCCTCCTTATCCCGACCAGCCGCCTCCGCCGATCACCCTGTTGCGATCTGCGGAGGGTACAAGAGGTGCCTACAGTCGCTCACAGCGACCCACCGACGTCGCAGAGGGTGTAGGCGGCTGCTGAGCGCTTCATCAGTTCGTCGAGGTCGCGCTCGCCCTGCGCCCGCTCGCGGCAGGGATCGCTCGCCCCCAGACACGCGCTGTCTCAAGATTGCCTTTCTGGAGCTTGCTGCTAGCCTCGAACCGCTCTGCACGGGCTGTGGGTTGCCTGGCTTTCATCGAGGGGCGCGCCTTTGGGAGCCTCGACCGCCTCGAATCGGAAAGTGCTCCGGAGGGGGCTTCCTGCAAAGACACGGCACAGCTTCCGAAGCATGCACCGTGGCCGGCTTCGACGCGCCTCGCCGTCCTCGCCCTGGCCTGTGGCTTGTCCTCCGCCCACTCCCCGCCGCGCCATCCCACCCTCGTCGCTCGTTTACACCCCTCCGCCGCCCGCTCTCGACCGCTCATCAGGCATGGCGGACCCGACCGTCCTCGACGATGTCGGGAGAGCGACTGGCACCTTGCTGGGGTCGACTTTGCAGGCTCGCAGGTCGCCCTCATCCTCTACGGCCTCTATCTCGCCGCCCACACTCGTTACACCTCCTCCGACCTCTACGCCCGCCTCGCCGGTCGCGTCAAGGTCGTCCTCTGGGCCGTCTTTGCCCTCCTCACCGCCTACTCGGCGCTCGTCTTTGCGGACGTGGTGTACTGGTCGAGTGCGTCCCGCCTCCACCCTTCCTTGCGGGCGCGGGCAGCTGATCATCTGCGGCGAGAGCAGCTACGACGCAGCGTACTCCGTCCGATATCCTCCACGGCTGGCCCGTGGACTCGGTCCTACCCGTACTCGCAGGATGCGTCGCGCTCCCGGTGCAGGCGGTGCTCTCGCTGCGCGCGGCAGCGGTACGCTTTCTCCTCCGGCCTTCCTCGTGCGACGAGAGCTGACATTCTCCTCGTCGACGACGTGCAGACGGTATCTAGCCGGACAACGCGCTACGTCTTTATCGTCACGATGCTCCTCCTGAGTCTCGTGTCGTTCGCTGGCGCCGTCGGGACCTGCGTGACGGGATTTTTGGTGCGTTCTGCCGCCTTGGAGGCGCTCTCAGCTGTGCTAACACGCTCGCACGCTCGCAGTTCGTGAACAACAAGGACGCCTCGCTTACTCCGCGAGAGTACGAGATCGCCGCATCCGCCTGGCTCTGGACGAGCGCCGTCGTCAACATCGTCATCACCGCCTCGCTCGCGTGGACAATCAACCACCGTCTCGCGCCGCAGACGGAGAAGGAGTCGCGCATGAAGCTGTGGTCGGCGAGCGCGATCCAGACGGCGGCCTACACGGCCGTTCTCTCGTTCGCAGCGGGTGCGTACGACCTATCCAACTCGCTCAGAAAGCGCACTGATCATCTGCACGCACAGCACTCACTGCTTCGGCGGCGCTCGGCGAGAGCTCCATCTACGCCCTGCTGGACTGGGCGTTCTGGCGTGCGTTTCCGCTTCCTCTCTTCTGCTCGCACCGGCAATGACTGACAAGACTGTGCACGCGCAGTCCCGCTGCCGGCGTGCTACGGGCTCAGCCTTTACACGACCCTCGCACCGCGCCGTGCCGCCTCGTCGCAGTACCCGCCCGCGAGCACCTCGGGCCTCCCGCTCACCGCCATTGACACGAGCGGCAAGGCGTACCCTCCCCTGCCGGAGGATTCGGTCACGCTTGACCTTCCCTCCGCCAGCGAGCCGCCGAGCTACGCCACAGTCGCGGCACGCGATCCGAACGAGTCGACAACGCCGACGACGCCGACCAAGTCGTCGCACAAGCCTGCGCGGCACTCGGCGCTGTACGACCGGATCGAGCCGTGGGAGCGGCGCGCGAGCGTCGACGACACGCGGATCCCGATGCCGACGAGCGCGCCGAACAGCGCGGTAAAGAGCTCGGGCGGGAGCAGCACGGCCGGCCGGCGCGGCTCGAGCGTCGACATCCACCGCGCGCCGTCGCTCACGCTGAACGTCGCGCCGTCTCGGCTGCGGACGGGCAGCGTTTCGGAGGTCGAGGGCGAGTCGTCGTCGGACGACGACGCGGACGGGCAGGAGGTGCGGCCCAAGACGGACGGCGCGCTCCGCTCGAGCCAGGGCTTCGAGCACCACCACTAGACGGCGTGCGAGCGGGAGATGGGCCCGCAAGATACCCGCTGGCGGCGCGACCGCCGGTCCAGCGCGCCGATTCCCCTATCATCCGCCATCACCTCCTCGTCGTTCAATATCCACGGAGCGTGTGCGTGCGTGCTGCACGATCGAGCTGGCTCTCGCATCGTCTGCCGCGCACACGAACCTCCCCTCCTAGCATCTCTACAGCATCTTTGTTGCAACATGGCTGGTTCCCCAGGATTCTGCACGGCACGCGGTGGGCCGTCGGCGAGACGGGGAGCGCATCTTTTCTGAGAGCCGCCCGCCAAGCTCCGTTCGTTGACAGCGGCCGGCGCAAGGTCGGCGACGACGAGCCGCGGTCGCCTTATCGCGCGAAAGGCAGGAGGCGTCGGAGGGAGGTTTTGCGCCCCGCCTGTGCTCGCCCGAGTTGCTTTCGTGGCTTCCCGCCGTCGGCGGGGCAGTGCACGACCAGCGGGAACGGTGTTGATCAGTTGCTGCAACGGATCGAGCGCTTCAGGAGTGCAGCAAACGGTCGTGATGGGTGACGATACATACCAGCCGCTCAGGAAATCAAAGCGAGGCGGGATTGATTGTGTGACGGTTTCGGCATTCGCTAGCGAATAATTTTCGTCGGCTGGCGGCGCGGGGGCAAGCGGCCGACCAACTTCACCCGCTTCCCTCGCTCTTCTCCCTCTCCTCACCTCCCACGCCCACCCGCCTCCGAGACCTTAGCCAACATGTCGTACACTCACTCGAAGGTCTCCGAGCCGGAGTTCGAGCAGGCGAAGGCTGAGATCTACTCTACCCTTGGCCCGCTCTTCAAGAAGCGCCCGGAGCTCGAGAACGCCTTCAAGGGTGCGCATGCCCTCCTTGCGCCTCGGGAGGGGCATCCAGCTGACGATCTCCCCTGTATCTCGCAGTCCTCGCCATCCCTGAGCGCATCATCCAGTTCCGCGTCACCTGGGAGGACGACAAGGTGCGTCTCCCGCGCAGATAACGTCGCTGATCTTGCGCGATGGCTGACCTTGTGCTGTATCTTGCATCGTGCAGGGCAACTGCCAGGTCAACAACGGCTTCCGCGTCCAGTTCTCGTCGGTCCTCGGCCCGTACAAGGGTGGCCTCCGTCTCCACCCGTCGGTCAACCTCTCCATCCTCAAGTTCCTCGGGTTCGAGCAGATCTTCAAGAATGCCCTCACCGGTCTCCACATGGGTGGTGGCAAGGGTGGCTCCGACTTTGACCCCAAGGGCAAGTCGGACGCCGAGATCCGCCGCTTCTGCTACGTGAGTCCCCCCTCGCGCGCCTTCCCGCGGCTATCCTCGACGCAGGCGCTGACCTTTCTTGTGTCTGCGCGCCCTCCCAGTCCTTCATGCGCGAGCTCTCCCGCCACATTGGGTGCGTTTTGCTCGATCTTGGCGGAATGAGTCAAACTGGAGAAGGCGGGGGCTGACCTTCGCAACTCGCGCTTCCTCCCAATTCACAGCCAGGACACCGACGTTCCCGCCGGTGACATCGGCGTCGGTGGCCGCGAGGTCGGCTTCCTCTTCGGCGCGTACAAGCAGCTCCGCAACGAGTGGGTCGGCGTCCTCACCGGCAAGGGCTACGACTTTGGTGGCTCGAAGATCCGCCCGGAGGCGACTGGCTACGGCTGCGTCTACTACGCCGAGGAGATGCTCCGCGTCGCGCGTGGCGAGGACTTCAAGGGCAAGCGCGTCCTCATCTCGGGTGCCGGCAACGTCGCCCAGTTCGCGGCGCTCAAGGTCATCGAGCTCGGCGGTGTCGTCCTGTCGCTCTCCGACTCCAAGGGCGCGCTCGTCGCGACCGGCGACGAGGGCCTCACGGTCGACTTCATCGGCGAGGTCGCCGAGCTGAAGCTCAAGGGCGGCTACCTCCAGGACCTCGCCACCCCCGCCGGCTTCAAGTACGTCGAGGGCGCGCGCCCGTGGAAGCTCGTCTCGAAGGTCGACGTCGCGCTCCCGTCCGCGACCCAGAACGAGCTCGAGAAGGACGACGCCGAGGCGCTCGTCGCCGCTGGTCTCGGCTTTGTCGCTGAGGGTGTACGTCCACGCTTTCTCTGCTCTCCATTCCGCAGTCCTATGCGCGTACATGGATGTGCCGCTCGGGGTGCGATGACTGCTCTTCTTGACATGCGCTGACCCGCTTCTCACCCAGGCCAACATGCCCTGCACCCTCGAGGCCATCGAGGTCTTCGAGACGTCGCGCAAGGAGAAGGCCGCCAAGGGCGTCTGGTACGGCCCGGGCAAGGCGGCCAACTGCGGTGGTGTCGCCGTCTCGGGTCTCGAGATGGCGCAGAACTCGGCCCGCCTCCAGTGGACTACCGAGGAGGTCGACACGAAGCTCAAGAACATCATGCGCACCTGCTTCGAGACCTGCCTGTCCGCGGCGCGCGAGTACACCGACGACGAGCTCCCGTCCCTTGTGGCTGGCGGTGCGTCCTTCCTCTTCCTCACCACGCTTCGGACGCCTCGCTGACATCGACCGGGTTGTTAGGCAACATCGCCGGTTTCCTCAAGGTTGTGGACGCCGCCGCTGCCCAGGGCGACGTCTGGTTCTAAGCGCCCTCGCCGCCTCCGCCGCACAAAACGGAACTTCCGGGCCGTCAGGACGGCCCGCGTCCACCTGCGCCGATATCCCCGAGTGGGCCTGTTTATTCCTCCCCTGCCGTTCTCTTTCTCCCTCTTTTCCGGGGCTACTAGACTTGGACCTCCCGTGTTGCCATCCCTTCGTCCTCCCCTCCTTCCCCTCGCCCATCTCGCAGCGCTTGCGCAGTCTCTCTCTTCTCTCCTCTCACATATCGCAATGAGTTACATGGTTGTGCAGTATCTCCCACTGCCTCGTCTCTGGAGAGTTTCCGAGGGAGAGAGCCAGCGAGAGCCGCGAAGCGAGCAGGAAGGAGACGGAACTGCTTGAATTGACAACAACGGGAGGCAACAATGGAACCTCATCCTACATCTGCACCCCGCCGCATGCACCGCCGCAACCCCCTGCCGGGTTGAAGACGACAGACGGGCCTGCACCGCCCGTCGCGACAAGGAGCGAAGTGGGGAGGAGGCGAAAGGACGAGGTCAGCCCAGCTCAACCGGCCCTGACAAACCACAAGAGGCGCACCTGTACTCATTCCCCGCAGCCTGGCGCCGCCGCCGCCCCCGCTTCTGTCGCCGCCGTCTCGTCGCCGCCGTTCCCGTTCGCGGAGGGAGGAGGAGGGCGGGAGGCGGTGATTGGCGTTCGGCTGCGGACGTGGGAGCGTCAGTCTTCTTAGGTCCGCAGTGGTGGTAGAAGGGTGCGCACGTTCAGCAAAGTCGAGAGGAAGAGGCACAGCGAGAGCCAGAGCGACTGGAGGGCGCGCACGAGCCGTTCGAGCGGAGGGGGCGACGAGCGTACGCGCCCCTGCGCGTCGATGTAGGGCATACCCGTACGAAGCAGCAGACGTAGCTTGACGACGGACTAGCTGAGGAGTGGCGAGCGAGGGCGAGGTGGGGCCGGGAGAGCGATGAAGACGTCGCTCTCCTCCTGCCGTCTCCCGCCGCTCCCTGCTGGGCCGACTCTACCCCACGGACTGCGTTTATCTCTACTCGGCCTGCACGAAGTCGCCCGAGCCAGATCCGCCCGACGATGCCCGCCCTCTGTGGGCTCCCGCTTCCCTCGACCAGCCCGCACGGCGTCGGCGTCAACGGGGCAGATGGGCACGGAGGGTACGCGGGGAGTAGTCACGCGCGGCCGGTGAGCCCCCTCCAGCTCCTCTGCAACCCCGTGGACCTGTGCTGACCACCTCGCACGACCCGCACAGCTGGGCCGGAAGGTCGGTTCTCTCCCGCTCGCAGCAGAGGAGCCGCACAGAGGCTGATATCTCCGTTTGTGCAGGTCGTTGTCGTGGGGGACGGAGCGTGCGGGAAGACGAGCTTGCTGAACGTCTATGTCAAGGGCGAGTTCCCGCAGGTGCGTCCTCCTCGCCTCCCGCAGCTCTTCCTGTCGCATCTCCCTGACCTTCACATTGTGCGCGTGCAGGAGTACGAGCCGACGGTCTTCGAGAACCACTGCGTCGACCTTGGTGCGCAGACCTCCCCTCTTCCCGCTGGATTGGTGGCGGCTCGTCGCTCGCTGGGCGCTCTTCCCCAGCACGGTACTTACGATCTGCGCGCACAGTCGTCGATGGCCGACCGGTCGAGCTCTCGCTGTGGGATACGGCCGGCCAGGAGGATTTTGACCGGCTGCGCTCGCTCTCGTACCCCGATACGAACGTCGTGATGATGTGCTTTTCGGTGCGTTTGCGCTCTCCTCTGTCCGCTGGGCGTCTCGACGCATGCTGGCGACCAGTCGAGCTCTGTCCGACTGGCTCGAAGAGGGCACCACGCTCTTTCCAACACCGTGCCACCCCGTCTTCTCCCCTTGCACAGGTCGACCAGCCGACTTCGCTCGAGAACCTCGAAGCCAAGGTGCGTCTAGAGTTTGGAGTGCTCCGCCCACATCCCGCTCACACTGACGATCTCTCCCTCTCTCCCTCGTCCCCTCTTCCCCTCGCCATCTATCGCACGCAGTGGATCGACGAGATCCGGCACTACTGCCCCGGGGTCAAGATCGCCGTCGTCGCGCTCAAGTGCGACTTGCGAGCCGACACGGTTGTCTGCGAGAAGCTCGCGCAGCATATGATGCGGCCGGTGCAGTACGAGGAGGTGCGTCAGCGGGTTGCTCTTTCTCCCTATGCACATCCCGTCTAGCAATACACATTGACTGACTCGGTTGTTGACGGTGCGCAGGGTCTGGAGGTTGCGAAGCGGATAGGCGCGTCGCGGTACTTAGGTGAGTCTCGTCCTCCCCTTCGCCTCGCTTTTCCCCGCACTACTTCCTCCCATTCGCTTCTCAAGGACGCGCACTCACTCGACCGTCTTTTCGCGCGCAGAGACGTCCGCCAAGCTGCATCGAGGGGTGCAGCAGGCGTTCGAGGAGGCGAGCACACTCGCTTTCACGCCGTTCTCTCGCCTCGACCCTTTCGCTCACGACCCTCCCGCGTCCGCAGGCCGCGCGCGTGTCGATCAGCGCACCGCGAGCAGGGGAGACGCGCGGGAGCCTCCTGCAGCGGATGCAAGGGGCGCGAGCGCGGGGTGCACGGTGTCGTGAGGAGCGAAGCGGAGCGGCGGGAGGGGCGGTATACTCAGGGGGCATTGCGAGGAGATATCCAGGTGTCGTGCATTGCCAGCAGTTTTGCCCGTGCTCTTTGGTGCTGCGGATGTTTGGTCGGCGGCGAGAACCCCGTCACTGCCGTTTTCGCGCGCCTCGAGCTCCGCCTCGCGTCCGCCTCGCCTCGTCCCTGCACCCCCCTCCCCGCCCGCTGCTTGTCCAGAGCCGCGTAGCCCGTGCCTGCACCGCTCCCAGCGCACCACCAGCGCCCGCTTGCATCTCGCCGCGCCCTCCCGCGCTCGCTCCTCGATCGTCGACCGACGCGAGGCCAAGGTGCGCTTGCTCCGCCTCGCCCGCGCAGCTCTCGCTCGCAGGGCGCGTGACTGACGCAAGGGACACGCTCTGCAGGTACAGCACTCGCACACCCACCCGCCAGCGCACCCGCCCGCGATGGCCTACGACCCGCACCGCGCCCACGCCGAGCCGCACGCCTACCCGCCCGTCGGCGGCGCGTCCCCCTACGGCGCCGAGCACGACATTGGCATGGCCGCACCCCGCCCCATCCGCCAGGGCTCGAGCGCAAACTCGAGCACCCACTCGGTCGACGCCGACCCGAGCACGATGCCCTACGTGAGCTACGGCGCGTCGTCGCCCTCGCTCCCGCGCTACCAGTCCCAGACCGGCTCCGCGACCAGCCTCGCCAACCCCTCGCCCCTCAACCCCGCCGCGACCCGCTCGAGCGCGACCGGCTACTCGCCCAACCCGCCCAACCACCGCTTCTCGTCGTACGGCCCCGCGAGCGGTGCCGGCGCCCACCCTGGCCAGGGCGCGCACCCGCTTTCCAACGCCATGTACATGGAGTCGAGCCCGACCCTCGCCGGCTCCGAGGTCATGAGCCCCGGCGCCGACAAGGTCCAGGACGAGAAGATGCGCCTCGGTGCCGCCGATCAGCTTGGCGAGTACATCGCGCCGTCGACCTCGTCGGGGAGCGCCAACAGCGCGCCGTACCGCCGTGGGCCCAAGCCGACCGGCCTCAAGGCGCTCTACCGCGCGTGGGGCGGCGCCAACCTCGCCGACTCGGGCAAGGACGAGCGGCACGTCAAGCTCCCCCGCCTCGGTTACCTCGACGGCATGAAGTTCATCGCCGCGTGGGTTGTCCTCAACGGCACCTTCTTCGACGCGACCATCTCGGACAATGACTACTCGGCGATCCAGCGCAACTCGCCGCTCTACATCGTCCGGTCCGTCGGCCCCGCTCGCTTCTCCTCCTCTACCCCGCGCTCACGTCCTTTCTCCTGCAGCTCGACCAACCTCGGCTGGGTGTTCCTCCTCATCCTCCTCGGCCGGTCGCTTGTCACGCCGCTGTGGGACGTTCCCTCGCCGGCCGCGGCCGCGCAGGCCGCCGGCGCTGCCAAGCCCAACACGGCGCTCATCTCGTGGGCCCGCCTCACGCGCGCCATGCTCGTCCGCCCTTTCCGCTTCCTCCTCCCCGCCCTCGCCATCGTCGGCCTCCAGTGGGGCCTCGTCAACAACGCCAACACGCACAACTGCAACAACGTCGGAATGGACGAGCCCTACTGGGGCCTCATCTCCAACTTTGCCGGCTACTGCACCCTGATCTTCGACCTCGTGCGTGCCTCTTCGTCGCTCGTCGCTCTTCCGGAGCCCCGCGCTGACGAGTACTCCGCCCGCAGTTCACGACCTACGAGACGACGACCATCGCCGGCCAGACGTTCGCGGGCAACCTGTGGACGATGCCGTGGTTCTTCCAGGCATCGTACGCCGTCTACGTCGTCCACCTCATGCTCGGCAACCTCTCGTCGAACCGGTACTGGGTCTACGCCATTATCGGCTTCTTCTCCTGGACGACGTACAACTACATGTTCGTCGCGATCCTCGGCCTCGTCATCGCCGACATGCACGCGCACGGCCACCTGCACCGCATCCGCACCAAGTGGCCGGCCTGGCAGCGCATTGCGCTCCACGGCGTCCTCATCGCCATCGCCCTCGTCTTCCAGTGGGTCCCGGTCATCCGTGACAACGTCAACAGCGGCCTCCACACGATCAACGTGACGGACCACCCCGAGATCACGTTCTGCGACGCGCTCTTCGCCGCGTGCTGGCTGTTCTGCATCGAGACGTCGGGCGTCGCACAGACCGTGTTCGGCAACGTCGTCATGCGCACGCTCGGCAAGCTCGCGCCGGGCATGGTCCTCCTCGCGCCCGCCATCACGTTCACCATCGTCCCCGACATCGCGCTCAGCATGCACAACAACGGCGCGTCGGCGTCGACCGTCCTCGGGACGACCTGGATCGCCATGTTCGGCATCGTCGTCGCGCTCTCGATCGCGTTCCACTTCCTCGTCGAGCTCCCGAGCAAGATGATCGGCGAGGTCTTCGTCGAGGCGCTCGAGAACTGGGACGGCGAGGGCTGGTTCGGCAAGAGGCGCGCCGCCAACGTCGTCAAGAAGGAGGGCGGCGCCGCCAAGCTCTCGAAGAAGTAGGCGCGCCGACTGGGCACCCCCTCCCCCCTTCTTCCTCTTCACAGACACTTTTTCACGACCCCTGCCTCGGACCCCCTCCGCACACCCAAGAACGCTCTTCCCTCTTCTTCGTTGTTCATCTCTCTCCCCTCGGCCCTTAGCAGCCCTCACACCTCCCATCCTCCCTCGTCACTCCCTTGCTTCTCACCCGTATACCCTGTTTCTGCATTCCTACGGCCTCCATAGACCACGCGGGTACGTCGCCGGCGCCCGAGAGGCTCCTCGCGCCTGACCGCGTCTCCGCTTCTCTCGCGCTCTGCTCTCCGTATCTGCTTCCCTCTCTCTCGCAACATCCCGGGGGCACAGGCAACGTGGCGGACTGCTGACTGCGCTGAATACACTAACCCCTCACCTCGTCTACACTTGCGCGAACAGCTCGTCGTACCGCTCCTCGGCCTCCTTCGCGCAGTCGTGCGCGTACAGAATGCGCTGCGTCTCCTGCGCGTGTCGCCCGCGGTCAGTACACGCTCCAGGTTGCGGGGGAGCGAGGAGGAAGGCGCACTTGTCGATCGCCTTGTCGGGATTCTTCCCGCCGTCCTTCGCCGCCGAGCGGAACGCCGCGTCGCGCGCCTCCTGGTCCTTGCCCTGGCTGAGGTGCAGGCCCTTGCCGTTGTTGGCGGCGGTCGCGACGGCCCAGTCGGCGCGGGGCTTGCGAAGGGCCTGCGGGCGGGACGAGGGGCAGCGGGTTAGCCTCGCGCCGAGCAGATGAGAGGGGGACGAGCGGGCGCACCTGATACACCAGCAGCGCCTTGTGGATCTCTTCCTTGCTCTTGATCTTCCAAGGACGACGCCGAGCACCGCCGCATCCTCGACGGCCTGCGCCGCGCCCTGCGCGAGGTGCGGCAGCGTCGGGTGGCACGCGTCGCCGACGAGGGCGACGTTCCCGTCGACCCAGTGCGACAGCGGTTCGTGCACGCGCAGCTTCCACTCGAGGACGTCGCCCTCCGGGACGAGGTTCAGGAGCTTCTGCACGCGCGTGCAGAAATCTTCGAACGTCGCGAGCATCTCGCTCTTCGAGCCGGTTGCGGTCCAGCTGTCTGCCTCGACGAAGCGCCGGTCGGGGTGCGCCGTCGACATGTTGAACAGGTTGCCCGAGTCGATCGGGTACGCCTGCGAGGGGGTGCGAGAGGCGTTGTAAGCCCTCTCCTCCGTCGGGGAGACAGAGAGGAGTAACGCACGATGATATGCCGCTTCTCGCCGATCCAGCGGAACGAGTGCGACGAGGTGAAGAAGGGGACGAGGTCCGGGTCCTCGTTGATCTGCTCACGGCGAACCATGATCCGGTACGCCGCCTGGCCCGTGTCGACGACTGTGAGTACCGCAGTGATCAGTACGCGCTACGAAGAGGAGGGAGGGGATCAGGGCGCGCACCGCTGTCGACCTCACCGCGCCTACCAAGCATCTTGCCCCTCGCGCGACTCTTCACTCCGTCCGCAGCGAGGATGACGTCCGCCTCGATCCATTGCGGCTCGCCCGCGCTCGCCGCCAGATGGCCGTCCGTGCCGTTCGAGCGGTCGCCGAGTGGCGTGCGCTCCGAAACGAGGAACCGGCTCTTCTCGAAATCATAGTCGTGTACGAGCTTGTTCAGGTGCAGCTTGACGACGCCCGATTCGAGCGCGCCGGTGACGAGGCACTTCTGCAGGGCCTTGCGGTGCACGACCTGCGACGGCATGACGGGTCAGGGAGGAGCCGCGGCAGAGGGGGTCGAGGCGTGCGCACGTAGAACGGCCAGCCGAACTCCTGTTCGATGTAGCTGAAGTCGACGCTCGTGAGCGTCTCATCCGATGCGCAATCTACACAGAGAACGCAGACATCAGCAGTCAGTGCCCAGATGTACTTCGAGGTGGTCGGGAACGGAGGCGCACTCAACACGCTCGCGCTCTTCAAGGCGACCGCCTCGGCCTTGGCGATGTCCAGCACGCCGAATTTGTCGAGGATGCGCGAGAGATTGGGCGTGATGTTGATGCCAGCGCCAACCTCGCCGATCGAGGAAGCGGACTCCCACACGCTGATGTCGCGGTAACCCTGCTTCGCGAGCGCCAGCGCGCAGCCCATTCCTCCCATACTGAGGGTACGCAGAGCCTCAGTCAGCCATCCGGTGCTCGCGAGGGCGAGAGAGAACGCACCCCGCCCCGATGCTGTTCGGGAGATGAAGAGGTGGGGAGTCAGCGCATCCGCTCAGGTGGAGCGCGGAGCATGCTGGCGTACATGTGGATTTTCAGCTCGTGTGCCAGAGTAGGTGCCATGCTGTGCTTTGCTGTGAGGAGGCGGAGAGAGCGAGCGGGGAGGGGCGTCTCTTCGTCGTGCGGAGGGGAGAACGCCGGCCGCGCCTCGTCGCACCTTGACCGCCGCTGGAAAGTGCCCTCTCGACCCCCACTCTCGCCCGCCAGCCCGACGCCCCATCCGTTGCGGACTCGACGGCGAACAAGGAAGACGCCGCTCTCGCCGCACACGAGTCGCCGCCGCTTGTCGCCACCTTCCCAAGACCAGGATTCCGTCCTCTCGCAGCACGCTCGTCAGGTGGGCGCGGACAGGAATAAACACAGCGCTGCGTGTCCGAGCGAGAACAATCGAGAGACGGAGGACCAGTGGGGCTGCGTGATACAAGGGGTCGCCTCGCGGGCCCCCTCTTCTCGCCCCCTTCCTCAGCTCCGCTGCTCAGACAGCTTCCCTGTCGTCCTATCGACGCCTACAACACACCCGTCGACCCTCGACCCCCGCCCGTCGAGATTTGACATGCGTTCCTCCTTCGCCCGTTCCGACTCGGACCCCTCGCTCCCACCCAACCACCCCATCAACGCGCTGAGCCCGCTCCGCAAGTTCCTCATCCTCGCAACCCTGAGCTACAGCGGCTTCCTCGCCAACTTCAGGTGCGGCTGCACCCCACGACGTCGGTTTTCTCCTCGAAAGCGAGACTGACCGCTTCGCTGCGCACCCCGTTCTCTCCCACCGCAGTGTCGCCATCATTCAATGCGCCTTTGGGTGCGTCTTATCGAGTGGACGCCCTGTGGGGGCGCTTAGCGTGTGCACCCCCAAGAACCACACCAGCTGACGACGGATGCTCCTCCTTTCGCGCGTTTTCAGTCCGATGGGCAAGGCTTTCGGCGTCTCGCCGGGCGACATCCCCAACACCATCGGCTACAACCTCCTCGGCCTGGCCGTCGGGCCGCTCTTCTGGAACCCGCTCTCCAAGGTGTGTCCCACTCGCTCAGGCAGGATCCGCGAGGCTACCGACCCTGACCTCCTCACCGCTCTCGCCCAGACCCTCGGCCGCCGCCCCGTTTACCTCATCGGGTCCTTTCTGTTCCTGCCCTGCGTCGTGTGGATGGCGCTCAGCGGGTCGTACGCCTGCTTTTCGGCAGCTCGCGTCGTCGCGGGTTTGTGCTCGTCCTTTTCCCAGACCGTCCCGCCCGCAACGGTCGCAGACATCTACGTCAAGGAGGGTACGCACCACACTCCAGCCCCCCGCCTCCGCCTCGCACGCACGCTGACCACCCTCGTCTCGCAGTCCGCGGCTCAAAGATGTCCATGTTCGCGACAGCCGTCGTGATCGCTCCCGCCATCGCGCCGGTCTTTTCGGGCCTCATCGTCAATTCTCTCGCCTGGCACGTCCTCTTCTGGCTCGTCCTCGGCCTTGCCGGGCTGCAGCTTGCCCTCTTCTTCTTCATCGTCCCGGAGACGCTCTGGAACGAGCGCCCCGCTGCGGACGAGGGCGTCGCACCGCAAGGTCCCGGCGCCAAAACCGCTTCGCCGACGTCGAGCACCGTCGACGCCTCGAAGCCCGCCTTCGACGAGGAGCGCGTCGAGATGGCCGCCATCCCGGTCGGGTCCGCAACTAGCGAAGGCCATGTCGGCGCAGCCTGGATGCCCTGGCGGCGCCCGGGCGAGTTCCTCCGCGTCTTCCTCTCGCCGATCCTCATGGTCAGTCCTTCCCCTCACTGACGAGCGCGGGTTGACTTGCGCTGACCTTCCCAAGTTGCGCGTCGCACACTCCGCAGGCCCGCTACCTCGCCGTGCTTCTCCCGTCGATCTACTACGGCTCCATCTTCGCTTGGTCTGTCGGCATGACGATCGTCATGCCGCAGAAGTTCGAGGAAGCGCCGTACAACTTCAAGACGTGCGTCCTCCCGCCTCTTGACGCGACGGGCCTTACTGATGCACCGTCCCTCCGCAGTATCCCGCTCGGCTGCGCTTTCCTCGCTTTCGGTATCGGCGGCGTCCTCGGCAAGTGGAGCGGCGGTGTCGTCGGGGACAAGACGGTCAACTACCTGCAGCGCCGGCAGGGAACCCGTCAGCCTGAGCACCGTTTGTGGGCCCTCGTACGCTCTTTCTCTCTCTGTCTCTAGCGCGAAGTAGAAAGAGCGCTGACGAGGTCGAACATCCACGCAGCTCCCCATCCTGCCCTTCATGGTCGTCGGCTGCGCCATCGTCGGCGTGACCATCGAGCGCGAGCTTCACTGGATCGCCTACCTCATCGGAGGCGGTCTCTTCTTCTTCTGCCTCTCGGCGGCGACGGGCATCCTCCAAACCGTGCGCCGCAGTCCTTCTCTCCCTCAAACGCATACGCAGGCTGACCCGCTCAATGGTTCCGCCGGCTTTCTCCCCTTGCAGTACGTCCTCGAGAGCTACCTCCCGCGTAGCATGGACACGCAGGCCGTCTTCGTCTTCTTCAAGAGCATCTGGGGCTTCGTCATCCCGCAATTTGTCTCCCTCTGGGGCGAGGAGCGCGGCTACCTAGAGGAGTACGTCGTTCAGGGCGTGCTTGCAGCGGGTGTTGGCGCGCTCCTCTGCGTCGGCCTTATCGTCAAGGGGCACAGCCTGCGCAAGTGGCAGGGCATGCCGGTAACCCCGAAGTAGCAACCCCTCGCCACCTTGTCACGCTGTCGTTTTCCGCCTGTCTTCTAGTTTCGCGTCTTTCCTATCCATTTGTCCCTTGTTCTGTCGCCCTGCCTCTTCCCCTACGGTCTGTACAACTTGTTCGTCCTCCCAGATTCTGGGCGCACCGCGAGAGAATCCGCCGCAGTCATCGCGCGCCTCGAGCTGTGCCACAGGAGGAGATGCGAAAGCAAGTGGCACGGCTGCGCATGGACGAGAGGCCACACACAGGGAGGAAACAGCGAGCAGCCTGCGGAACTGCGCGATGCACGAAACACTGGTGAATACTGCCGATGCATTGCGAGGCGTCGTTCCCCCGCTCTACTTCTCCTCGACAATCTGGTTGACGAGCGTGCCGACGCCGTGCGAGACGAAGACGCGGAAGTCGTCGCCGTCCTTGAGGAGCGTCTGCGGCTCGCTGGACCAGCCAACGCCCGCCGGGGTGCTGTTCAGCGCGAGGGAGGCAGTCAGCAGGGCGAAGAGGTCGAGCAGCGGGGCGGGGAGAAGCGACAAACCCCGTGAGGATGATCGTGCCGGGCAGGAGCGTCGTGCCCTGCGAGAGGAACGAGACGATCTTGGGCACCGAGAAGATCAGGTCGCTGCGGGAGGACTTGCAGGTAAGCGTCGCGCTCCCGAGACGATAACGAGCGAATGGAACACACTCGAGGCCGCTCTCCTGCACCGTGTTGCCGTTGAGCACGCCCTTGATTTTAAGGTCCGCAACATCTTTGACCTGCTCCTTGTTGACGATCGCGGGGCCGACGGGGCACGCGCCGTCGAACGACTTGCTGAACGACCACTGGCTCTGCGCGAACTGAGCGCGGCGGGAAGAGACGTCGTTTGCGGCCGTGTAGCTGCGCGGGGGAGTAAGCGTCAGCATGGGATTGGAAGAGCGAGGGAGGGAGGACAACGCACCCAAGGACATAGTCCAGCGCCTCCGCCTCTGACACGTTCTTCGCCGCCTTTCCGATGACGATTACGACCTCCGACTCGTAGTCCGCCGCCTTGTCCGCGACGAACGCCTTCGGGATGACCGTCGGCGCGGGGTGGGGGTCGGCGAGGGCTGTCGACGGCTTCATGAACAGCACGGGGACCTCGGGAATCGCCATCTTGACCTCCTCAGCGTGGCGGCGGTACTGAGAGGGAAGGTGCTAGTGAGCGCGCGAGGGAGGAGATGAGGAAGGAGCGAAGCTACTTACGTTCAGCCCGATGCAGCGAATCGTTCCAACCTCCTCCTGCGCGAGCGGTGAAAGCACCGCCTTGACGGTCTCCTTCTTGCCCGTCCGTTCGCCCGGGTTCAGCACGGAGCTCCCCGTGAACGTCTCCATCTCGATCGGCTCGCCCGCGAACGAGGCAAGACCAACATCTTGCTCTGGGTTGGTGGGCTCGCCAATAAGGGGCGTCGAGCCAGAGGTGGGGACGAAGCGAACGAGGCGCGACCAGGTCGACATGGTAGCGGCGTGTGTGCTGAGGTATGTGGCGGTGGGGGCGAAGTGGGCGAGCGTGCGAGGAGAGGCGGTGGGCGAGCGGCGGAGTCCGATGCGCGCAAGGCTAGCAAGCATGAAGCGGGGGAGAGGCGGGCGGAGCAGGACAAGCGCGTGCTGCGAGCGAGTTGGCGTGCCGCGGTGCGCTCGAGCGGGGCGCGCGGCGATGGCGGGCGGAGTTGTGGGGGAGTCGCGGCGACTCTGCGCGACGATGAACGCCGCAACGAGCTGGTTGTCCCGCCAGCGCTCCTTGGCCTTGTGCAACGCCCCTCTACAGCCTATAGCACCGTCAGCATGTCCGCCCAGCAGCCCATCGGCCTCGTCTCCGTCAACACTGCGCCCGACCGCGCGAAGAAGGTCCTTGGCGAGGTCTGCGAGCGCGTCAAGCCGAAGTACAACATCGCGCACGTCGGCAACAGCGACAGTGCGTCTACCTCGCACATTATAGAGAGGCGGGCGATGAGTGAGGGCGAGGCGGAGGGTGGCGGACGGCGTGGACGAGGACGAAGAGCGGCCCGCGACCGATGCTGACCTGCGCCGTCTCCTGCGCGCAGCAATTGAGGGTCTCAAGCCTTTGCTCGAGTCGCTGAGCACGAAGCCGGGCATTGTGGTGCGTGAGCACGTCCTCGAAGGTCAGGCGAATGCGCGTGAAAGCGGTCACTGACCTCGTCCTTCGCTGTACAGTTCTGCGCGTCCATGGTGCGACGCTTCTTTGCTATCTAGCGTCATTGGGGATGCTCAGCTGACCTGCCACTCTGCACGCAGTGGACGCCCGAGCAGCAGCAGGAGATCAAGGAGATTGCGCGGTCCGTCCTGGGCGACGACTTCAAGTTCTACGGCATCCCCACCGGTCTGCAGGTCAAGGTCGGCCCGCAAGGCATCATCGACCACATCCTCGAGAACTTCGACAGCGTCATGGCGCAGTAGACTCGTTCTCTTGCCCCCGACCTTCTCATCCTCGCGAGTCCTCATGCTGTCCCCACTGTACTTCCCATCCTGCATTGCAAAGATGTGCCCACATGCTGCGCACAGGAAGTAGCGCGTCGAGAGAGCGTATGAGCTCGTAAAGGATGCAGATGGAATGCGCCGAAGCTCCCAGACGCACTCTGTCCTCGTCAAGGCGCTCTAACCAACTCTCGCGCTTAGATACGACGTGTAAGCAATCTTCGTGTTACAGACAGCGGCACAGAGGGTAAAGCGGGCTATGCACATCGGGCAACAAGCGGCAGCAAGCGTTCCCTTCCTCCTCCACCCTCCCTCGACTCGCCGGCGAGTCTAGTTGTTGAGGCGCTCGCCGCGGGCGTTGAGACCGAAGAGGCCGGCGAGGTCGGCGACGGTGAGCTTGCCCATCTCTTCAGGCGGACGTGGACCAGTCAGGCCGGAGGAGAACGAGAGGAGGAGAGCTGGACGCACTGTGCGCCTTGCCCTCGCCCGTAGCGGCGTCCGCGAGGCCCTGCTTCTTGTCCTGGAGCGCGAGGATGCGCTGCTCGACTGCGGGTGTCGACAGTTGTCGTTAGGGGGGGGGAGCAGGAAGATCGCACGAGGGAGAAAACGCACCAGTGTTGGCGATTGTCAGGCGGTTGCTGTAAGAGAAGATCGTGCGAGTAGCGCGGCAGGTCAGTCCCCTGGCTCTCTGCACGTCGAAAGCCGAGGGAGAAGGCACGCACACGAACACCTCCTTCGCCTGGCCGATGCGGTGGACGCGGTCGAACGCCTGGCTCTCAACGGCGTTGCTCCATGCGAGGTCTGCGAACGCTGCGATGGTCAGCATTTGTGCGAATGACGAGGAGGAAACGCGGCGGCGGGCTGGGAGAGGGCGCGGGAGCGGACGCACCGAGCGAGATGACGCGGTTCGCCCTCGTGAGCGTGCTGCAGGCGGCGTACAGTCAGTCGGAATCGACGCAGAGGCGAAATACGGACGTACAGGCCGACGCCGCCGCACTTGAGCGAGACTGCAGGTGGGCGAGAGCTGGTTAGCCGGAGGCGGGCGTGTCGAGAGAGCGCGGGGGAAGCGCACGGAGCATGACCTGCGGGGTGGCGCAGAGTGAGTCAGTACGGTGTGTGGGCGGAGCATGAGCGGTGCTGGCTCACCTTGCGCTTCTTCGACTTGCGGAAGATGCGGAGCGTCTCGTCGCGCTCGCCGATGCTCATGTCGCCCTGGTAGCGCAGCGTACGGACGCCCTTGTTCTTGAGGTAGTTGTCCATCATGTCGAGCGCGGTGACGAACGACGAGATGACGATGATCTTGTCTGTGGACGAGGCGGATGAGCGAGGGCAACGAGACGAGCGCCCGAGAGACGCACCATCGGGGTTGTCGCGGAACATGCGCTCGAGCTCGTTCATCACCCAGACCATCTTGGTGCTCGGCTCCTGCTCCTTCATCCACAGCAACTCGCGCACGCTCTTGACCTTTTTCTTGCCCTTGCCCTTGTCGGCTTTCGGCGCGAGCTCCTCCTCGGCCTCGCTCTGCTGCGCGGGCTCGTCCTCGTCCGAGTCCTGGATGACCGCGCGGTTCGGCTGTTTCGGCGCCTTCTTCTTGACCGCCTTGGCGAACTCGTCGTCGTCCTCTTCGTCCGGGACGATGAAGCCGCCGAGCGTCTCGTCGCCGTCCTCCTCATCCATCTCGGCGTCTTGCCCCGTCGCTGTGCAGAGCTCCTCGTCGGTCGGCTCGAAAGCAATCCGGTCGTAGAGCTGCGATTGGCGGAGCGGGAAGACGCGGGAACGTCAGCACACGCGAGTGAAGGAGCAGGTGCTAGAACGCACGTCCTTCGTCCCGACGGGCTGGCGGCAGCTACGAGCGGGTGCGGGCGGGCGTGAGTACACGGACGAAAGGAAGGAAGAGAGCGCGAGACGCACATCGGGCACGGGCGCTGGTCGGCCTTGCAGCGCTTGTCGGCGCCCTCGTCGTCCTGTTCGTCGACGAGCGGCGCCTCGATAACGCCGTTGATGCACGGCGTGCAGTAGATGTGCCCGCACTTGGTGACGCTCGACCCGCCCTCGCTCGCGAGGACGTCCTCTGCGGGCGGGCGGCAGGGGTGTGAGCGTCTTGCGTAGGGACGCAGCGAGCTGGAACGCACCGAGGCAGAGCGGGCAGTCATCGTTGCTAGCGGCCTCCGTGCCCTTGCCCTCGCGCTCGGCCTGGCAGCGCTCGACGGCGGCCTCGAGGCGCGCGCGGCGGATCTTCTTGACGACCTCGAGGCCCATCTCCTTCTTCGCGCGCGCGAGCTCGTTCTTGACCTTGCCCTTGGCTTCCTCCTGCATTGCGAGCGTCTGCTCGGCTGTGAGCGGTGGGGAGGGGTGAATCAACGGCGACGCGAGCGGGAGGAGGGGATCTGGGCGCACCGTCCGCGATGAGGGCGGGGTGGAAGCAGACCTGGCGGAGGCGGAGGATGAGGAGGAGGACCTGCGAGCGCGGGGTGAGCGGCGAAGCGGTGAGACGAGGGTCTGCCGAGGCTTACGTGCGAGTAGCTATGCGGGAAACAAACGGATGTCAGCTCCTGCTCAGCGAGACGAAGAGCGAGCACGCACTTCTTCATGACCGTGCCGGCCTTGAGGAACTTGTCTGCGCGCGAGTAAGTTGGTCAGGACTGGTCGAAGTGCAGCGAGGGATCGGACTGCGGCGACGTACTGAACTTGGCCTGCGCCCTCTGCTCGACCATCTCGTCTGCACGCGGGAAAGAGGATCGGTGAGCGCGGGAATGGAGACGTAGAGGACAGAGAACGCACAGATCTCGCGCTCCTCGGTCGAGAACTCGAGCTCGTGCATGTCAATGTGCTTCTCCGGGAGCGAGATCAGCTCCTTGCCGTCAAGCTTCGAGTCCTGCGAACGTGTCGATTGTGGTCAGCTGTGCGTGAAAGAGGCGAGGGGGAACAAGCGCAGGCTCACCTTCTTCCTGCGGAGCATGCACTGGAGGCGAGAGGGGCGAGTCAGCTGCGGGCTCGAGGAGCCCGTCGGGCAAAGGGATGGAGTCCTCGAGGCGAGAAAGGAGGAAGGGCAGGAGGCGTAGCCGATGGCTCGGACGGAGCTGCATGCGAGAGGGAAGAACGGGACGAACGGTGCGAAGGATGGCCTGCGCCTTGCGGCCGGCGATGTCGGGGTGCTTCTTCTCGTAGTGGAGGACTGCGCGCACTACAGTTAGCATCCAGCGGCCACAGCAGGAGCGAAAGGCTGCGCACCGCTTTCCTGGTACGTCTTGTAGTCGTGCCAGCACTTGAGCTGGAGGAAGCGGAACAGCGGCCACAGGTCGCCGAGCGAGTTCGTGACTGGCGTGCCCGTGAGTGCCCACCGGTACAGGCTGTCGAGGTGCATGACCGCGCGCGAGATCTTGGTACTCTTGTTGCGGATCGACTGCGCCTCGTCGAGGATGACGCGGTAGAACGAGCAGTCGTCGAAGAGCGGGCCGCGGCCCTTGCCCGCTTCGAGGTAGTCCTCCCAGTTCTCCGCCTCCCCCGCCTTCTTCGCCGCCTTGCGCGCCTTCTTCCCGAGCGCCTCCTCGTCCTCGAAGTCGGCGACGAGCGTGCCGTACGTCGTGAGCACAAAGTCGCTGCGGGAGCGGGAGAGATGGTCAGCGCCGTTGTCGGCCCGACGAGGGATGCGAGACGCACTACTTGAGGATGTGCTTGCGTTTGTACTTCTTGCGCTCGGCGCCGTGGTACGTGAGGATCGAGAGGTAACCGTCCTCGACCTTCTCCTCGAGCTCGGCGCGCCACTGCGCGAGGAGCGCGAGCGGCGCGACGATGAGCGTCGTCTTCTCCTTCGGGTCGCGCGACTCGTTGAGCAGGCAGGTCGCGATGGCCTCGATCGTCTTGCCGAGACCCTGCGAGGCGCGAAATGGGTGAGGAAGGGTGAGCTTGAGAAGGTCGAGCGGGAGGCGAGGAGGCGCACCATCTCGTCGCCGATGATCCCGCCGTACGTCTTGCCCTCCTCCTGCTGCTTCGTCCACGCGCAGGCGATGATCTGCGAGTGGGTGATGCGGGAGGGGAAGGTCAGCGTGTCTTCCGAGTTGCGTTTGCGAAACGCGAGAGGCACCTGGTGCGGGAGGAGGTGGACCGTCATGTGCGGCACCTTGTCGCCGATGCGCTCGATGCCGATCGCCTTGCACGCGTTCATGACGTTGACGTTGCCCTCGAAGCCCTCGCCCTCGGTCGCAGCCTTGAGGAACGCGTCAAAGTCCTCCGTGTTCTTGACGGGCGCGAGCTGCCCCCACATGCGCTCCTCGTCGCTGTCTTCGCCGTCGTCCGCGCGACCGGCGGCGCCCATGCCCGCGAGCGCGTTCATCGCCGCGCCCATAGGGTCACGGCCCGCCTGGTAGCCGATGTGCCCGGGAAAAGCGGCGACGGCGCCCGCACCCGCACCGGAGGGGCCGGCGATGGGACCCTCCGCGGCGGGCTTGACGTACGCCGGGTAGGTCGCGGCGGCGACCTCGGGGCGAATCCAGAAGAGGTTGCGCACCGGGAGCGGCGCCGTGGGCACGCACGTCCAGTCGCCGTTGACGTGGTTGTTGTCGGCGGCGAACTGCAGCGCGGGCGTCGCCTTCGCCTTCGCCGCAGCAGCGGGGGCGAGGGCGCCGGTGAGCGCCGCAGGCTTCGCAGCGGGCGTCGGCGGCGCGGCGCCGGGGCGGCCGTCGTACATGCGCAGCTTGGTGCGGAGCGGGATGAGCTCGCGGTTCGCCTCGTCGAACTCGTCGTACCACGCCTGGTCGCGCGACGCGTCCGACTCGCGGCGCAGGCCGGCGAGGACGCTCTCCCAGCGCTCGATCGAGCGCCTGACCTTGGCGAGCTCGGTCTGCTCCGCGGCCGAGAGGGGAGGGACGCCCGCGGCAGCGCCCTGCGCGGCGTTCTGGCGCTCAGCGAAAACGCCCGGCTTGAGGTCCTTCGCGGCGGCGGCGGCGGCGGCGACGGCGTTGGCGGCGACCTTGGGCTTCTTGTCGGTGCCGTCGTCGTCGGTGAAGACGTTCCCGGCGGACGAGCGCGGCTTGAGACCGTCGGACTTGCGCTTCTTGGGGAGGAGGCCCGACCCGCTCGCCGCGCCGTTCGTGCGGAGGCCGGAGCCGCTCGCGAGCGGCGAGTACGGCTGGAGGTCGTCCTTGTTGCGGGCGCGGGAGCCCTCGGCGTCGCTCGACAGCGCACTGGACGGGCGCCAGCCCGAGCCGGCCGCCTTGGCCTTGGGCGTCTGCGGGCAGCGGCGGGGTCAGACCGCTTTGGAGGGGCGTGCGCGAGCAAGTGAACGTACCCAGGAGTCGGGCGGCGCCTCGGCCTTGATGAGCTAGAGGCGGCGGGGAAGCGTAAGCAAGCGTGAGGGAGGCGGCGGCGGCGTTCAGGACGCACCTTGTCCTTGGCGACGCGCGCGTCGCGAGCCGTCTTGTGAGCGGGGGTCTTCTCGATGTGGTCCTGCGCGTTGTCCCACGCGTCAGCGACGCGTGCTGGATAGAGGAGTGAGAGAAGCAGATCGCACCCAGTACTTCTGCAGCCAGCCAAAGCCGCGCGCAACGCCGCCGTCAGGCGCCATGGGGTTCGGGTCGAGCGGGATCTCGGCGAAGCAGGCGTCCTCCATGCAGACGACCGAGCTGTGCACGCGGAGGAGCGGGGGGAGGGGTCATCAGCTGCACCGCCCCCGAGGAGGAGGAGGGTGGGGACGCACCCGTAGCCGTTGCCGGGGGTGCGCGTCGCGATGAAGTTGATGTCGTCTGGGAAGCGGCGGAGGTGCGCGTTGAAGTCGCCCTCGCACGTGAGCGTGTCGGCGGTGAGGACCTGGACGCCGGGAGGAGCGACGCGAGGGAGGCAGGGGTCAGCGCGGCCCCCGGGGCCGGATGGAGCGCGTCAAGGGGGCCTGAGACGCACTGGCTCGTCGGTGAAGGCCTTGGCGAGGAGCTCGCGGCCCGTCAAGGTGGGCGCGGCCATTGTTACGTCGCGAGGAGGCGAAGGGAGCGTGTCGCTCGATGGAGCGAGTGGGGGCGGTGAGGGGGGGTTCTGGTGGCCCTGTGAGGGTCTGTGAGGGTCTCTGTCCGCTGCTCGCGGGCTGCGAGGCGGGAGAGCGCGTGGAGCGGAGGGCAACCCTCGCGCGCTTCCCCCTTGGACGCGTCGAGCGTTCGCGTTGCGACACGCGCTGTTGACATTGTCACCGCGGGAAGAGCGCGCTGCAAGGCCTGCGTAGCTGCCCAGGCTGCCTCCGGTTCCCTCCAGGCGAGCTGAGTTCCCCCGAACCACGCGCGGAGGATGGGGCGAGGACCTGGCGGCTTTCACGTGCTTTCCTCCATTCCACGTCGCGCAAGCTGTGCGAGAGTCTTGATCCCATGCCGAGATAGAGATAGAGAGGGTACGAGGGAGCTCAACAGGAGAGGGCAGTCGTCAATCGTGGAAAGAGGGAGCGCGCACTGCGCGCAAGCAGGAGGGGGGGGCATGCACGCCCGCTCGTCGCGTGCGAGAAGCAATAAACAGGTCTATCCTCCGCCACTCCCTCTCCTTCCCAATCCCTTCCTCCACCGTATCTCCCCATCCCCCGCTCCATCGCCGCGTTCATGACAGCCCGCCAGCGCGCCGCTCACCGCCCGAGCGCCGAGCGGAACTGGATCAGGTACTTGTCCGTCGCCTCCTTCGGGAGCTTGAAGACAACGAGGCCGGCGAGGGCGATGCCGTAGCCGACGAACTGCGCGGGTGAGAGGGAGATGACGAGCGCAACAGCGTGGAGGGTTGAGAGGAAAGAGCGAGGTCAGCGGGCTCCTCGCCCGGGATTCAGTGCAGGAGGAACACGAGCGCACCTGAGTGAAGGTGACGGTCGAGCCCATGAGGAGGACCGAGCCCAGGACGAGGAGGATGTCCTTGATGACGCCCGAGAGCGTGAGGACGAGCGAGCTCGCGCAACCGATGAGGAACACGACGGCGACGTTGAGCAGGAACGCCGTCGACGCGTTGCCGATCAGGATCGGGAGGCCGACGACCTCGAACGCGTCCTGGAACGGCGCGGCGCCCTCGAAGAAGGGGATCAGGCAGAGGTTCAGGCCTGCGCACACCGGGGCGAACTGCGGGTGCGGAGGGTCAGCGAACGCACGTTGGGGGATCGAATGAGGCAAAAGGTACGTAGTAGAGCGAGACGAGCTGTGGGCAGCGAAAGGCAGGAAGGTCAGGTCCGTCCTCCGGGGCGCGGGTCCGCGATGGAGGAAGGAAAAGGAGCGCACAGGTCCCATTTTCAGACCCGTCAGGAGTTTCTGGATGGACACGAGACGGCACGCCTCGAACGCGATGCCCGTCGCCTGGCAGAGGAAGCCGCCCATGTCGAAGTCAATCTCGCCAAACGAGGCGAGCGCGACTGCGGAGGAGAAGCTGCGTCAGGTCTGGCTGCGAATGCAGCTACACGAAAGCAGTGAACGCTGAAAAACGCCGCCGTGGCTTGGAGAGCTGCGTGAAGCACATAGCGTGCGAAGCGGGGAAGGAAACGCCTGAGAACGCACCTCCGCACGAGATCGCGATGACGATGATGAACTTGCGTGGCTGCATCTGCTCGAGGCCGAACAGCACCGACATGCCGAGGACGGCAACCTGCGGGGTGGGTACACCGGTCAGGATGCATGACGGGAGAACAAAGCGGACGGGCCGAGCAGACCGAGGTGAAAGCCTTGAGCCTGCGAGCAAGCCAGCGTCAGTGTGGGCACGTACTGAAGGTTGGGAGAAGACGTACATCTGGATGAACGAGACGGAGAGCGTAAGGTACGCGAAGTTGTTGAAGATGAGCGAGCCGGAGAACAGCGCGCCGATGGGGACGATCTGCGGACCGCGACGAGATTGTAAGCGCTCGCTCACCACGCTTCGAATAGAGCAGGGCGGCGCACGTTCTTCAGCCACCGGTCCCAGCTCATCTGCACGTTCTGAACGTCGTCGAGCATGTGCGTGAACCGCCGCAGCAGCCGGGTGCCGACGGTAGCGTACACGAGGTGCCTGCGCGCGAGTCGGCGAGGTAGTGCGCTCCTGATCCGGATTGAAAAACGTGGAAAGAAACGCACCAGGTCGTCAGCGCGATGGGGTAGTTGAACTGCATCGTCCGCAGAATGTAGGCGTTCTGGAGGATCACGCTCGACGACAGCGCAATCCACACCATGATGATGTAGCCTGTGCAGTGCGTAGGGAGTGCGAAGGTCAGCGCGTGCCGGTTTAGCGAAAGGCGAGCGTGAGAGCGGGGCCGAGGGGAGCGGGAGGTGTGTGGCTCGGCGGAGCTGCTCGAGGCTTGAGCAGTCGCGCCGTCGGTCGAGGACCGTGTCGGAATCCCAGCCGGACAGCCCTCGCAGCGAAAGGCGCTGCGCCCCGCTCCCTCAACCTCGTTCCGGCTGGAAACGAGGCACTGCCCGCAGCGACCGCCCGTCGCTCGTCCCGCGCGCATGCACGAGGGCAACCGCCATCGTACAGGCTCCGTGAGCGAGGCGCGCGCGCCCTTCACCCGCCAGCGTGCACCGCTGCACGGGAGCTTCATCACGCTCCCGCACTCCCGCCCAACCTCCCGCTCCTCCCGCCGCAAGCTGAGAGCGCAGCGCACCCGGCCAGATCTTCTTGACTGCATCCGCGCTGAACCCGCCTGCCGTCTTGGCGGGGATCGCGTTGGTGACGGCGGTCGGGAGGGACGGGTCGCGGTCGTTGAGGAGGCCCTTGGACGACAGCGGGTCGTCGTTGCCCGGGTACATCGGGAGCTTGACGTCCTTGTCGTGCGACATCGTGGGCGGACTGGGGCGCAGAGCACGGAGAGCGAGCGGGACGGAGGAAGAGTGCGGGAGGCTGGACGGCGTTGGAGAGGGCGGGGGTAGAGCGCGACAGCTTCTAGTGCTGCAGTGCAGTGCGGAGTAGCGCAACGTCGCTCGGATACTCGCTGCAGTGCGGAGTGGGACGAAGAGCGGGAAAGAGAGCGATGATGCGCTTTCCGCGCGCGAGGCGAGAGCGGTCTGCGAAGGTCGAGAGCACTCGTCCGCCAGCCTCCTCTTTCCGAGTTCGTGCAAGCTCCCTAACAAGCCGACGACGTATGTAACTGCACAGGATACAGCGACGAAGGGAAACAGGAGAAGATACGCGAGGAAAAGCACCGCTAACGAGACTGACATTGCGACCGGTGCGCCTCTCCCTCTTTTCGGCGGCGCTGGCCGGGGCTACGACCTCGATGCAGATGTTCAGGGCTGCTGAGGAAAGCGGGAGTCGGCCGTTCAGCCGAGTGAGGTGTCCGTCACGGGAAAGAGGAGTCGCTGCAGGCGGACGAGCAGGTCAGCTTCACACGGCACGAGCAGAAAACAGCGAATGGCCAGCGCACCCAGATGTCGTCGTCCGCCGCGGGGAACAGCAGCTCGTCATGCGCCAGCGGCATGTGCCCGAGCGCTCCGCCGAACGCGTCCCCCTCGCCGCCGCTCCCGCCATGCACTTCGAACGGCGCGTGCGCGCCCACACCAACGCCCGCTCCGGCGTGCTGCTGCGCGTAGAGGTTCTCCTGGATGATCTGCTGCGTTGCGAGCGCCCAGGAGGGGAGGTTATTGCTCGGCGAGGCGTCGCTCGAGAGCTGGTCGAGGTGCGAGTACTGCGCGGGATGCGCAGCGGGCGCGGCCGCCTGCGCGCTCTCCCGCGCTTGCTGGAGCTGCTGCACCTCGCACTGCGGTTGCGGCTGCAACGGCGCGGAGGAGACGGCCGTCGGGCCGGACATGCCGAGCGCGGCTGGCGAGGGCTGCGGCGCGGCGAGCGACGAAAGCTGCCACGCGGGCGAGACGCTGCTGAGGAGGTGGCTGATCAGGCGGTGCGTGTACGCCGACATGTCGTCGCTGTTGCGCGACGCGTCCTCAGTCGAAGACTGGATGTCGTTGAGCGTCCGGATCACGCGGTCACGGTCGGTTTGATGCATCGCGACGATGTTCTGCGCGATTACAGAGTGAGCGAGGGGTCGAGTAGGACTTGCGTCGAGCACTGGAAAGCGGGGAGAAGGCGAAGGAGATGGGAGGGAAGGTGCAGGGAGGAAGGAAAGGGAAGCTCACCTTGACGAGCCAGACGCTGACCACGGCGAGCGCAACCCACGTGAGGTTGAAGCAGAACGAGAGGTAACCCGGGATCGCAAAGTCGTTCTGGAACACCGCCGCGAGCGCGAGCGACGCGTCAACGCACTCGCAGAACGCGCTCGAGAGCTCCGACGGCTCCTCCGTGTCGAGCGTGCCCTTGCTCCGGTAGCGAGACGCGAAGAGGAGCTTGTACTCGGCGAGGTGGAAGCGGAAGAAGGCGTCGCAGAGCCGGAGGGTCGAGATCTGCGGCGGGAGGAAGGAGAGACCGGCTGGAAGCGAGGGCGGTCACTGTCAGCGGTAGCGTTGGAGCGCAGATGGGAAGGCACGCACGGCTATCGCCCAACCACCTCGAACGCCATCGCCGCCAGTCATGCTCGAGCCATCGCAACGAACGCAGGTTCGACGGGTCGCCGTTCATCGCCGCGAGCATATCGGCGTAGAGACGGCACATGCGCGAGAACGTAATCCACGGCGCGACGGTTGACTCGCCCGGTGTCGGGACCTTTGCGGCGTGCTCTGCCACCCACTCGGCGGGGTCGTCGACGTGCTCCTCCGAGATCATGCGCGGCAGCGAATGGTGGATGGCGAGGTGATAGTCGGCGACGATGAGGTCTGCCAGGTCGCAGCGATGAGTGAGGAGGTAGGCGATGCGAAGGGGAAGGCGAACGCACTAAGCCACGCCCGCTCCTTGTTGAGGATCTCCCTCGCCTGCCGCTCGTCCGCCGGTAGCGGTCTCGGCGCACGCACGTTGAGCCGCAGCTCCTGCGCCATGCGAATCGCGTAGCCGACCTTGCGCCAGCTCGACGAGTCGTCCGGCTTCTTCCAGTGCGTGAGGAGATTGAGCGCCTGGACGACCTCGACGGCGCAGAGGCCGAACTCGATCGCCTGCCCGACAAGCTTGTTCGCGAGGAGTACGCAGGCGCTGTACACCTTTGGTCGCATAATCTTGGACGTGACGGTGAGCACGGAGGCGAAGAGGAGTGCCGACTTCTCGCGGACATAGGCCGGCGTGTGGAGGTGCGGGTCGAGGATGGGGACGACGAGGTTGAGGTGCTTAAAGTAGCTAGTAAAGAGCGAGAGGAGGCAAGAGGGGGTCGCGATGGAAGCGACATGGCGGCGAGAGAGGGGAGGCAGTCGAGGATGGCGCGGACGCAGCGGGGCGACAGCGTTCACGAGAGCGGGAAGGACGATACGAGGGGAGTCAGTACGCTCTCCGCACGCGATGCAGGATGGGGCGAACGCACAAGTCGAAGAGCTCGTACGCGTCGAGTTCGGAAAGCAAGCCTGCCTGGACGGGATCGGGCGCGTCGCTCGGGAGAAATGGGCCTGCGGCGGGAGGCGGCGCCGCGTTCTGCGCCCCGGCTACGAAGGGCATAGAGTCGCCCGAAGGGACGACGTGCGAGAACTGGATGTTGACCTGCCGAGCAGCGGACGGCGGGAGCGGCAGTTCGGGCTGTCGCGGCGGTACCGCGTGTGAGGGGTGTGGGTGGTCGAGGGTCACTGCCGACGTCGATGCGACGGGTGGGTAGACGGGCGGGGCGAGTGAGACGAGGGACGCTGTCGGCTGGGTGGACGACGAGTTCGAGGCAGAAGAGGGCGAGGGGAGGCTGCCGTTCTCTGGCGCCTTCTTCTTACGCCCTCGACGATGTCGCTGGTACTCGCAGAGGAGCTGATGCGTGGCGCAGCGCTTGCAGACCGTATTGACGTCGTCGCTGCTGCATTTGCGCTGCGAACAGGCGGGTCAACTTGAGGGAAGGAGGATGCGCGGAGTGGCAGCACACCTTCGCGGCGCGGCAGGCCAGGCAGGAGATCTTGCTGTAGGAGTACCGGCGAAGAGAAAGACTCGATTAGTGCCCGTCGTGGAGAAGAAAGAGGACGCCGCCGCGAGGGAGAGAACGCACGCTCCGAGCTTACTGTACCCGTCTACCGGGCCAGAAGCAGGGTCGATCTGCGTTATACCGTGGTCTGCGTCGCCTGGCACATTGTCGTCGTCCCCCAGCCTCGACGCCATCGTACGCGCCGCAGCGAGTGATGAGAACTGGCGGGGAGAGAGAATCCGCGACGGCAGCGCTTCTGCGCCGCTAGTCCGCTCCAGCGGTACGAGGAGAGTGTTTGCTAGCGCTGTATAGCCTCAACGAGCAGCAAGAGGGTGGTGGTTGTTGGCAGACCTCGTCCTCCGCCGCGGCTCCGCCCCTTGTCCTCCCCGTCGACCGTCGCTTACTGACTCTGGCGCTTGTACCATAGACGCGTTCCTTGTCTGCATTCTCCGCATTGCTCGGCCGCGGCGGGCCTGGCCGGAGAGCTTTCCTGAGGCCTCGCGCGAGAAGTCGCCGCAGTGCCCGCAAGGAGCGACTCGCCGCCCCCACAAGCTCAGCGGCCGCTCCGGCCGGGCTTGCTGCGCTCCCTTGGCTTCCGCTTCTTTACTACCGCTGTTTCCGACCCCGACATCATGGTCAACGCACCGCTCAACTCGGGCTTCATCCTCCAGGACGATCCCGCGACTCCCCGCACCGACGCGACCGTCTCCTTCCGCGACATCCTCCCTCGTCCCGACCACCCACGCATCGCTGGCATCAGCGAGCACACCGCCCGGTCGTGGTGCGACTCGCGCAGGGCGGTCGAGGCTCCGGCCTGGCTCATCAACCGCCTGGACGTCAAGAACATCGAGCGGCCGTACAAGGGCTTCTCGGCGGATGGCAACCCTGACCCCTCCATCTTCCGCTACGAGGAAGACGAGGGCGCACCGGTCGAGGCGGCGGTTGCGGCGGTCGACCGCCTCCTCGAGGCACTCCCGGCGGAGCTGAAGAAGGAGGTCGTCAAGGGCGATGTCGAGACAGACGACGAGTTTAGGGCATGGTCAAACCCTGAGCTGTATGTGAACGAAGGTGCGGCCGTGACCTACCGCTCAGACCTTCCTCCGCCCTGACCTAACCTCCCGCTCCCGCAGGCGGAATCCGGCTCGACGAGACGACCGAGGAGGTGCAGACGCTCGTACACGACGTGCTCAAGGCCTGCCTCTCACCGGACGGCTACCAGAAGGCGCTCGGCTGCACACTCACGAACCACTTCCTTGGAGAACTCGTCAACGGTCTCAACGTGCTGAACGCGCACTCGTATAACTTCCGCCTCTTCCTCCCAACTTCGACGCGGCGCCCTTCCCTCACCGAGCCGTGGGGCTGGACGTTCTTTGGGCACCACCTTTGCCTCGCCGTCGTTTTCGTCGGGCGGCGCATGGTCGTCGGCCCAACGTTCATGGGCGCCGAGCCGGACCGCATCGACGAGGGCCCGCACGCAGGCCTGCGCCTCTTCTCGCAAGAGGAGATCCGCGGTCTGAACCTCATGCGCGGGCTCAGCGAGGAAAACCAGAAGCGGGCGCAGATCAACGAGGGCATGACCTCGGCGGAGGGCCTTTCGGAGGACAGGTGGAACCCGTTCGACGAGCGGTACGTCCGCGCTCCTTCTCCTTCCCCAGCACTGGCTGACGATAACGCGTGCACAGGCATCTCGGTGGCGCGCACCAGGACAACCGCACCGTCCCGTTCGAGGGTTGCCCTATCTCCCTGTTCACGCCCGAGCAGCGCGAGGAGGTGTACGCCATCGTCCAGGTGTTCAACACGTATCTCCCTGAAGGCCCGCTCAAGCACAAGATGCGCCGCATCCGCAAGCACGAGGACCAGACGCACTTCGCGTGGATCGGCAAGTTTGGCCTCGGCGACGCCTACTACTTCCGCATCCACTCGCCCGTCACCTTCTGCGAGTTCGACTTCCACTGCGGCATCTTTCTTACGAGTCCGTCTCCGCACTTCGGTCTTTTCGCGCCAAGCTGACCTCCCCACCGCGCCGCAGACACCTCCCCCGCCAAGTGCCATATCCACACGGTCAACCGCCTTCCGAACTGCGAGGACTACGGCAAGGCGCTCATCCTGCAGTACAAGGAGGAGCAGAAGCGGAAGCAGCAGGCATGAGCTCCGCCTCGCGCCGTCCCGCAATGCCACTCTCGTTCGCAGTGCTCCCAACGCTGCAGCTCAACAGGGTTCGTGACAAAGCGATGATTGTTTTGCATGGGTACAACGACGTGCGGGAGAGAAGCTAGCTACGGAGACAAGCATGCGAAAGAACGGGCACGAGAAGGGGAAAGAGGAACCACGCTCCTCACGCCGCAAGCGCCTCGACCTCCTCGACGAACTCGCGCGCGAGCTCATCCAGCTCCTGCACGACCCCGCGCGGTCCCACTCGCTTCGCGCGCGCCACACGGCGTCGAAGCACGCCGCACGGAGCTGCTCGAGCTGGTCGATGTTGAGCGCGTCGGTCCGCTGCGCGAGGAAGGACGCGAGCGCATCGACGGCGTCCGAGGGGACGACGAAGGGCGGAGGCGGGGGCGGCGTCACCTCCATCGCGGTCGGCGAGCGCTCCTGCTCGGCGGGCTTAGCAGCGGCTTCGCCGGCGGGAGGCGCGGCCGCGCCCTCGGCAGCTTCGCCGTTCGCGTTCGCCGGCACAGCGCCATTGAGGGCGGGGGTGGGCGTCCCGTCGCGGGAAGGCGCGGTGCCCGCCGCGCTCGCAACGCTGCCCGCCTTCTTCACAGGCGAGATGGGCGCGGGCGATGCGACGGCGAAGGGGTTCGCAGCGGCGACGGGCGGCGCGACGAGCCCGCTGAGGAAGGAGGGCGTGGTGCCGTTCATCGCGCCGGGCGGGGCGATCGCGTCTGCAGGGGTGCCGCCGACGGGCATCGGCGGCGGGACGGGGCCGGCGAAGGCCTGCGCGGCAGTGATGGTGGGAAAGGGGTTCGGCTGCTCGAGCGGCTGGGTAAAGTCGAACGAGCTGAGCGACGACGAGGTAGTCGGGTTGAGGAGGTCGGCAAAGCCGCTCGAGGTAGCGGGAGCGGGCACCGCATGGCCGTTGACGCCGTTCGCACCGCTCGTCGAGGCGACGGCCTGCCCGTTCGCGAGGTCCGTCGCGGCGGGACCGCCCTCCTGCTGCGCGTCGTCGAAGCGCGCCCGCTTCGCCGGGCCCTGCCCCTCGGCGCGCTCGACGCCGTCCATCTCGCCGCCTTCGCCGTCCTCGCCCTCGCCGCCGCTCCCCGCGCCCTCCCTGGCGCGCTTGAGCCGCTCCTCGACCTCGCCAATGTCCTCGATCTCGCCCTCCGCATCGCCGCTCCCGCTCGCGCGCGTCCCGTAGCGCGGGCGGTGCGCGCCGCCCGCGCCCGCGGCCTTCTCCGCCGCCGCGACGAAGCCCTCCTCGCCGGGGAGGCTCCCCTCGCGGCCCTTGCGGCGCGCGCGGCGGCGCGGGTCGGCCTCGTCCTTTGCGCGCATGCGCGCGGCCATCTTGTCGCACTCGGCGCGGAAGGGCGCGTCGAACGTCTGGTCGAGCATGACCTTGACGTGGTTGACCATCTGGCCCGCGCGGACGGGCGCCTCGGCGTCGTTCTCCATGATCTTGTTGACCTCGGCGTTGGCCTGGACGCGGAGGACGTCCGTGAGGAAGTCGTCGGGCGTGTAGTAGAGGCCCTTGTACAGGTCCGCCGCCATCGTGTCGAGGTCGACGTTGTGATAGGGCTGCGCCCCGAGGCCCGTCACGGGCTCCTGCCGCTGGAGCTGCTCCTTGCGCCAGTCGAGGTCGTCGCGTTGCCAGTCGCGGTACAGCGACCGCTGGAAGCGCTTGTACCGCTTCTTAAGTTCCGACAGCACCGGCCCGAGCTTCCACTTGAGGTACTCGAGCAGCCGCAGGTCGTTCTGCTGCAGCTGCGCGATCTCGGCGGCGGTAGGCTCGCGCGGTGGCGGCGGCGGCGCGATCGGCAGCTTCTCGAGAACGCGCTTGCGGCGGGGCATGCCGTCGGGGTACTCGCTCGGCGGGCGGTTGATCGCCGTGATGACCTCGTCGAAGAACGCCTGGCGCTGGTCCTGCGGGCGGGAACTCGAGGTCAGCGGAGGCGTCGCATGGTGCGAGCGGAGAAACGCACAACGCCGGGCTTGCCCATGACGACGCGGTTGCCCTTGACGAAGCCGAACCAGCCGCGTACGTCGGGCGGGACCTCGGAGAAATGGCCGTCGACGACGGCGAGGAGGAGGATGGGGTCGTTCGGGTCGAGCCCGTCGAGGAGGCCCTTGATCGTCGCGCGGACAGTCTCGCCAACGCTGGCGCACCACGTGACGAGCGAGGGGATGAACAGGATCGACGGCTTGTGGCGCTTGGCCTCGACGAAGAGCTGCACGCACGACGCCTCCATCGTGCGCGTCGAGTCGGAGACGAGCGTCGCGAGGTCGAGCGTCTGCACATGGAAGCCCTCGAGGTGCTGCAGAACCGCAGCGCCGACGTATGACTGGCCCATGCCGGGCTCGCCGCAGATGATCATGCGCGGGCGGAAGACGCGGAGCTGCTCGAAGGCTGTGCGCGCATGATCCGTCAGCTCGCTCGCTCGAGGGTGGCTCACAGCGAGAATGCGACACACCCTGCATCATCTTCTCCTTGTCGAACCCGCCGCCGTCCTCGACGAACTCGGCCTCCTCGAGCACGTTGACGCGCTTGACCTCAGGGAGGACCTTCGCAAGCGCGGTCTTGGCGTGGTCGAACGAGGTGGAGAGGAGCGGGAGGAGCTGCGGCGGGATGGGCGCGGCGGAGGAGGAGGTCGAGCGCGCGGTCGAGGGGATGAGGTCTGGCGGCGAGCGGCAAGGTCAGTCTCGCTTGTGGGGGTGAGAGCGAGCGCACGCACTCTTCTGCGAGACGATAAAGTCGCGCGCGGTGACGCTGATCGTCTCGGGCTTGATGACGAGGCGGTCGTTCGTCTTGTAGATCTGCGGGTAGGTCCGCTGGACGGCGTTGAGGGCCGCCTCAGTGCAGAGCGCCTGCGCGAGGGGTCAACACCTGCTCAGACAGAAGCGGGAGAGCAACGCACGCGAAGGTCGGCACCGCCGTAGCCCTTAGTGAGCTTGGCGAGCTCGTCCTTGAAGTCGTCGTCGAGGGGCGGGTTCCATCCATCGGTGTGGATGTCGACGATCTTGCGGCGCGCCTCGAGGTTCGGCAGCGGGAAGTAGAACTCGCGGTCGAACCTGCCCGGGCGGCGCAGGGCGGGGTCGATCGCGTCGGGGCGGTTCGTCGCACCGATGACGATCACCTGCCCGCGGCCGTCCATGCCGTCCATGAGCGCGAGGAGCGTCGAGACGATCGAGGCGTGGATCTGCTCCTGCTTGCTGCTGCGCACGGGGGCGAGGCCTGCGGGTGCATCGCGTCAGCACTGCCCGAGGACGAGGGTGGATGGGGCGCACCGTCGATCTCGTCGAAGAAGATGATGCTCGGCTGGCACGCCTTGGCCTCGTCGAAGAGCAGCCGGAGCTGCCGCTCCGCCTCGCCGACCCACTTGGACAGGCAGTCAGCGCCCTTGCGCATGAAGAAGGCTACGGGACGTAGAAAGTCAGCGGGGGCTCCGAATGCGGGTGGAGCGCGACGTACAGATCTTGCGCCCTTCGGTACTGCAGCTCGCGGCGAGTGCGCGCGCGAGGAGGGTCTTGCCGGTTCCGGGCGGGCCGTGGAAGAGGACGCCGCGCGGCGGGGTCATGTTGAAGCGCTCAAAGACCTCGGGGTAGAGGAGCGGGAGCGAGACCATCTCCTTGAGCTGCTGGATGTGCGACCCGAGCCCGCCGACCGAGTCGAACGAGATGCTCGTCGGAACGCCGAGCGGGTCCGTGTCGGCGAGCGCGGCGGCGTTGTTGACCTTGCCAAGGTTCGACGGCGCGCCCGAGCCAAAGTCGAGCCCGCCGCCCGCGAGCATCCCGCCCGTCATGCCTGCGCCTGCGCCGGTGAAGACAGCGCCCTTGCGCGGGCTGCCAAAGTTGGGCGTGTCGTCGTCGGACTGCGGGAGGCGCGCTCGTCAGTCTCGCTCGCGAGCGGAATCACAAGAAGACGCACCGAGTCGGACGGCTGGCCGCCTTCGGGGTAAAGCGCAGCCCACTGGGCACCGGTCATGTTGGCGGGGAGGCCGGCGAAGGGGTTCCCGTCCTCGTCCGTGCGGCGCTGCTTTCCCTTGCCCTTGTCCTTGCCGTTTGCGGGCGCGTCAAGCTGGAGCGGGACGTAGTAGTTGACGCGGGGCTTGTTGCGGAGCCTGCGGCCCGACGCCTCGTTCTCCTGCGCGAGCGAGTCGTTGTCGTCGTCGAGGTCGAGCATCTCCTCGTCCGTGTCGAACTCGGTGTCCTCGTCGTGCTCGTACGACTGGTCCGCCTTGCGGCTGTTGCGCGTCGTCCGCGCCTTCGGGCGAGACGGCTGCGTCAGGCTGCCGCGGTCGCGTGCACGCCGCAGCGAGCGCTGCTTGTCCGCCTGGCGACGGCTCCTCAAGCGGCCGCTCCCGCCGCCGCGTCCGCCGCCGCCGCTCCCGTAGTCGTCGTCGTCGTCGTGCGCGGCAGTGTAGTCCTCGTCCTGTTCGACGCCGTCGCCATGGTACCCGCTGCCGCGGCGGAGGCCCCGCCTCGTCCCTTGCGGCTTGACGTCCTCTTCAGCGTCCGACTCGCCGTAGAACTGCGGCCGCTTCGTTTGACGGCCCGAGGACGTCGTTGTCGTGACGAGGCGCTGCTGTGCAACGAACGCCTCCTCGTCCTCGTCGTCGCTGTCCGGGATGACCGGCCGGCGGCGGGGACGAAGGCCGTGCCCACTCGCCTCTGCGGGCTCGTTCACATCCTCCTGCACGGCGTACTCGCCCGTGGGAGCGTACTCGGGCTCGCCCGGCGCGTCGAGATCCGCGCCCTCGCCCTCCTCCTCAGCGGCGGGGAGCTGCGGCTGCTCCTCCTCGGCGGCGGGGTTGTACGCGCCGACCTTCAAGCGGACCCTGAGCGCGCCATGGTCGGCGTACGGCTGCTCGTGCGCGGCAGGCTGCTCGTGCTGCCAGTCGTTGACCTCTGCGCCGAAGTGGCCCCCCTCGTCCTCCACCTCGCCCGCGTCCTGGAAGTCGTCGTCTTCGTCGTCCTCGACCGCATAACTCCTCCTGTTGGCGGCTGCGCGCCTCGTCGGGCGCGCAGACGCGTGCGCGCCGGGGCTGTACTCGTCCTCGTCGTCGGGATCGGCGTACGACGCGGCGCGCCTGCTCGACGCGCGTCGCGGGCGCGCAGTCATCCCGGGTGCGGAGCTGGATGGGGCGGCGCCTGGCAACGGGTGCGGGTGCGGCGCGGCCGGGGCGGGTTGCGAGGGCGGGGGTGCTCAGGGGCGTGCAGGGCGCGGGGCGGCGTGGGCGATGCGCGCGCGTGCAGGCTGGGGCTGGAGGGCGGGATGCGCGTGCTTGCTGCGCTCGCTCGCTCGTACGGCGCGGAGCAACACGAGGGAGCGCGGGAGACCCGGCGCGCGTCTCAGCCGCCTAACCGCGCCCTCGCTCGCGCTCTCGCCGCACCGCAGCGTCGAGCAGTAGCAGAACGCGCGCCCAAGTACTGCCCTCGAGCCCCTCGACCCGCTCGTACTCCCCTCGCCCTCGTACGAGCACTTGAGGCAGAACCTTGCCCCGGCGGAAAGCCCTTGCAATGGCTCCAGAGCACGCTCAAACGCACAGCGCGCGCGTCGAGAGCACTTGTGCGCGAGGTCGGATGTCGCGTCGTGAGCGGGCGGGGCGGAGGAGGTCGCTCCCCCACCTTGAGCTGCCCTCGCCCCCTTGCGCAGCGAGAGAGCACGCTGGACTGCCAGCCAGACTCACATTCAGACCAGCAGCACCACTCCCGGAGAAGCGTGCGCTCGGATGGCGGGCTGGGACGACTACGTCGACCAAGGCGAAGGGGCAGCACTCCGCATCCCGACGCTTGGCTGGGAGGACGGCGCAGTCTACGAGCCTGGACATACAGAGGTGCGCATGGCTCGTCCCTGCTTCCACCCGGAGAGGAGCGCGGGCTGACCTCCGCTCGCTCCCCTCCTCTGCCTCTCCCCGCCTCGTCTGGACGAGCAGGAGCCGGGTGCGCCCATCTTTGCGCTGGGGCAGGTCCAGTTCACCCTGCCCTCGGCCCTGCACTCGCTTTCGTGCACGAGCAACGTCCTCCTCCTCGCCTGCACCGGCCACCGCCCCACCTCGTCCTCGTCGGCTTCCCCTCCCTCCTCCCCGCAGCTCATCCGCATCGACCTCGACCGCCCCACAGAGGTCGACACCATCGACATCCCCCTCGCTACGCCCGGCAGCCATGCCCGCGGCGCACCCGCACCCGCGCCGCCAACCCTTCACAAGGTCCATGTCGACCCCGCAGGCCGGCACGCCCTTGTCTCGACCTCGGGCGGCGACAACTTCTACGTCTTCCTCGGCACCCTCCCCACCGGTCTCCCCTCCGCCTCCTCCACGCGCCGCGCCAAGCCCCTCGCACGCTTGAAAGGCGCAATCATCGACGCCGTCGCCTGGTCGCCGTCGTCCTCGCTTCCTTCCTCGACCTCCTTCTCGACGGGCGAGATCCTCCTCGGCACCTCGACCGGCCAGCTCCTCGAGACGACGCTGCTCGACCCCTCGCTCGACTCCTCCGCAGGCGGCTTCTCCCTCCCCGTCCCCGGCCGCGCCTCCGTCGAGCGCTACGTCAAGCAGCTCTACACGCTACCCGAGCGGCAAGGCGTCATCGGCTTGCGGTACGAGACGTGGGGGAAGCGCGTCGCCGTCGTTGCGGCGACGGCGACGAGGGTGTACCAGTTTGTCGGTGCGGTGGGATCGAAGGTCAAGGACGAAGACGCGGCCGTCCTCGAGGCGGTGATGCACCCGTACGCATCGGGTGACGCACGACCGAGTGCGTGTGCCTTCATTACTGCGGGGAGCGACGCTGACGGGCCGCACCCGCAGAAACGCTCGAGCTGCCCGGCGAGCCGCCGATGTCGGAGCTGCACTTCTTCACGCCCGCCCGCCCGGAGGACAAGTCGCGCGCGCTGCCGAAGAGCTTGGCATGGCTTACGGGTGCGTCCCTCCCTCGCTTCAAAGCCGCCCATCCTTCTCACGCCCGTCCCAGCAGGCCCCGGCATCTACCACGGCCAGCTCGTCTTCCCTTCCTCCTCCGCCGACCTCCAGCCCGGCGACGGAATCATCGACACGGCGTCGCTGATCCCCTACCCGTCGGACCCGGCTTCGCTCTTCCCGCCCGATGCACTTCCGCCACTCAGCATGGCGCTCACAGAGTGGCACTTCGTCCTCCTCTACGCGGACAAGATTTGCGCCGTCGACCTCCTGACGGACAAGGTCGTCTACCACGAGCTGCTCGACCTCGTGCGTCCCCCTCTTACCCTCTTCCTCCGCGGCACTGACGCCACGCCTCACGAGCAGCCCGACGGTGCCCGCCCGCTCCGGCTCGCGTCTGACCCCGTCCGCAAGACGCTCTGGATGTACACCGAGCAGGCGATCTACGAGCTCGTCGTCCGCGACGAGGATAGGGACGTGTGGAAGGTGTTCCTCGGAAGGGGGCAGTGGGAGAATGCGCGGCGATTGGCAAAGGTGCGCTCGCTCGCTCCTCTCGTCACGCCACTGTGAGACAGATCGCTGACGTCCGGGTTATCGCGCGCCGCAGACGCAGCGTCAGCGCGACGCCGTCCTCGCCGCCGAGGCCGACTCGCATTTCGGTGCGGGCAAGTTCATTCAGGCTGCGCAGGCTTACGCCCAGTCGTCCAAGAGCTTCGAGGAGGTCGTCCTCCGCTTCGTCGAGCGCGACGAGCGCGACGCCCTGCGGTACTACCTTGTCGCGAAGCTTGAGCGGCTCAAGCGGACGGTGCGCGCGCGTTTCCCTCGTTCCGCCTCGAGCGCTCTCACGCCGGAGACTGATCAAGGTCTGAGCTCGTGCATAGGACCTCACGCAGCGGATGATGCTCGCGACCTGGCTCGTCGAGATCTTCCTCGCCAAGATCAACGAGCTCGAGGACCTCGCTGCGGCGGAGCGTGCCTCGGGCGATGCGGACAACTTTCATGCCGAACGCGCGATCGTCGAGGAGGACATGCAGCACTTCCTCAAGACGTACATGGTGCGCTTTCTCTCTCCCTGGACGAGATGCGGAGCTGACCCCGCGCGCACTCTCGCAGGACAACCTCGACGAGCGGACCGTGTTCGACCTCCTTGGCCGGCACGGGCGTGACGAGCTCACGCTATTCTACGCGTCCGTTGTCGGCGACCATGAGCGGATCATCCAGCACCACGTCGCGCAGGAGGAGTGGGGCAAGGCGCTGCAGGCGCTCAGCAAGCAGGTGCGCCTTCGTCCTACCCGCGCCTGAGATGGAGGCTGACTCGCTTGTTCGTAGGAGTCGCTCGACCTCTACTACCGCTTCGCCGCCGTCCTCGTGCGGCATGCGCCGAAAGACGCGATCGACACGTTCCTCCGCCAGCCACGCCTCGACGTCCGGCGCCTGATCCCCGCGCTCACCTCCCCACGGGCGCGGTCCTCCTCCTCGCCCGACACGACGGACCACCTGATTCGGTACCTCGAACACGCGGTCCTCGCTGCGCACAGCGCCGACCCCGCCGTGCACAACACGCTCGTGACGCTCTACGCGACGTCGTCCTCGCCCGCGGCCGAGGCGGCGTTCCTGCGCTTCCTCGACGCGGCGCCGACAGACCCGGGGACGGGCGACCCGCTGTACGACCTCGATTATGCGCTGCGGGTGTGCCGCGCGCACGGCCGCGTGCAGGCGTGCGTGCGGATCTATGCCCAGATGGGCATGCACGAGGCGAGTGTCGATCTTGCGCTCGAGGCGGACGATGTCGAGCTGGCGAAGATGGGCGCCGAGGGGCCCGAGGAAGACGAGCTGTTGAGAAAGAAGCTGTGGCTGAAGATCGCGCGGCATGTCGTCGGGAAGAAGAACGACATCAAGACGTGCGTCTCTCGTTCTCTTTGGGGAGACGGCGCTAACGCAGCGGGCGTACGCAGGGCGATGCAGTTCCTAGAGTCGACGACGCTCCTCAAGATCGAGGACGTCCTGCCGTTCTTCCCCGACTTTGTCGTCATCGACGACTTCAAGGAGGAGATCTGCTCTGCTCTCGAGGACTACTCGGCGCACATCGAGCGCCTCAAGGAGGACATGAACGAGGCGACGCGCAGCGCCGAGGCGATCAAGGCCGACATCGCCGACCTCGACAGCCGCTTTGTCGTCGTCGACGCGGGCGAGAAGTGCGGCTGCTGCAGGCAGCAGCTCCTCACGCGCCAGTTCTACGTCTTCCCGTGCCAGCACTGCTTCCACGCCGACTGCCTCATCCAGGAGGTGCGTCCTTCCTCTCTCTCTCTCTCTTCTGGCTCGCACGCTTACACCCTCGATTCCCCGCAGGTCACCAAGACGCTCTCGCCGTCGCAGCTGCGCCGCATGCTCGACCTGCAAGCGCAGCTCGCGCCGTCGTCGTCCTCCGCGCGCGCCGCCGCGCAGGCCGCGCGCTCGCGCCGCACCCTCCTGGACGACACCTCAGCGCAGGGGCTCAAGCTCGCAGCCGCGAGCGTGCAGGCCGTCGACCAGCTGCGGAAGCTCGTCCTCCCCGACGCGCTCCTCTCCGCCATCGGGGGCGCGATCCCCCTCCCCGCTGCGCCGTCCCTGCGCGGGTTCCCCTCCCTCGGCGGGCGGGCTGGCGCACAGGCGGGGTCGACGGCGCGCGTGCGGAGGGCAGACGCGGCGCGGGAGCAGCCCGAGCGGGAGACGAAGGAGAGCAGGGAGAAGGACGCGCTGCGGAGGCAGCTCGACGAGCTCATCGCGAGTGCGTGCGTGCTTTGCGAGGGGGCGATCGCGGCGGTAGACAGGGGGTTCGTAGAGGACGGCGAGGAGATGTGAATCTGCGCTTGCGGGGACGTGCCTCTCTCGCGTGGGGAGCAGGAGGGGAAGGGCACTAAGGATTGCACAACAGCGAGAATTACGTCGGCTAAAGGAACGGGGAAGGCAGAGGATCACGGCTGCCACGAGATGCGCTGCGGGCGGACAGGGTCAGCGCTGCGTCTGCGCAGGAGAGGGGCGGAGACGCACGCCGCCGGGGCCGAAGGAGACGCGGAAACGCCTGCCGATGCGGTGAATGTAGACGACCTTGGGAACAAGGGTGTAACTGCATGGTGTGGGAGTTAGCTCGCTGCAGAACGCCAGGTTGCGGCCGAGAGAGGCCGCCCGAAAGAGGGAGGAGAGGCAAGGGGAGAGGCAACGTCGGTTTCGACGCACGTGTGGACCCTCCGGTTGACGGTGAAAGGCCTGTAGAGTTGCTGGTCAGCTTCTGTGGCCGTACAAAGTGCGCCGTACGCACATGGTGGCGGTTTGAGCGAGAGGAGCGTGCTGTTCGATGACGACGGATTCGAGGAAGGTGAGCGGACGCGCTGACGGGCTGACAGGTGGGCAAGCAGGGCGCACCGGCTTGTGTGCGGTGCTGGATGAAGTGCTCGCGAGCGCAGAGGTGTGAGGGAGGAGGGAGAGAGGGAGGAGAACAGGTTGCGCCTGATCGACGGGCGAGGCGGTGCAGCACCGCCTGACGAGCTCGTCCGTTCCTGCCACCAAAGCGCCCCAAGCATGCGACAGGGTCACTCTTGAGGCACAACACGCAGCCGTGACAAATCCTCCCAGGCTGGGCGCAGTCTTCGCCAGACGCTGCCCCTCCTCCTCGAGCAACGAGAGAAAACGATACAAAGATGCAGCAATGCGCATGCACAGAGTGTCTATAGTCACCTACTCGTCGTCATAAGGGCTCCTCCCATCCCTGCACTCATCCCAGCGCGCCGCCCATTCCCCTCCCGCCCCCTCCATCCGCACCCTTGACGGCCGGGCGTAGATCGAGCGTCGCCACCCGGTCTGCCGCGTCCTCCCTCGCGCGACGGACGGCCTCTGCTGGCGGGCGGACGAACTGCCTGTGCGGCGCTGCGTTCCGCGGCGTGCGCGGTGCCGGCTCTGGCTCCTCCCGCTGCGGATCGTCGCCGTCGCCGTCGGCGGCAGCGCTCCGCGCAGCGGGGACGCCCCGCGCGGGGAGCGGCGTCCACACCTCGCCTGCCAGGGCAGCGGCCTGTTGCACGCGCGCCCATTTCTGCACCCAGGTGCCTTGGCCCATCTGGGCGGCGAAGGACGGCGGCGAGGAAGGGTCGGGGCCGGACCAGAGCGAGGGGGGAGTGGCGGGAGAGGAGGGCTTGCGGATATAGAAGGGGTGGGCTTCGGTCGAGAAGACGTAGTCGTCGAGCGAAATGAAGTCGCGCGGCGAGAACTGCGGACGGGGTTCGCAATCAACACGAGCGTAGGACGGGCGAGAGAGAGGAGGCGCAGAGAGGGAAGACCAAGAGGGAGGGACGTACCAGGAGGTAGTAGTACTTGAGCGTCTCCGCCATCACGAACGACTCCATACTATCGTCCTTCTGCGTCGGCAGCCTGTTCACGTCGCGGATCGTCGCGCTGCGTCGCTCCCGTCAGCCACAGTCAGCACGCAAGATAAAAGGGAGGAGTACGCACAAGCCCGCCTCAGTGACCGCGTGCCGCACCCAGTTGACGAACATGGTCCAGCCAACGTCCTGCCACTTGCGGTCGCCCGTCAATCGCCACATGTAGAACACGCTCTCGATTGTCTCGGGGCGGCCGATCTGCCGCTTGTCGGACGTGCGGACGCCGACGGGCGAGCCGCGCGGGGTGCGGCTGCGCGCGAGGATGCGGAGCGCTCGTCAGCGGGCGGGGAGGGAGCAGGGAGAGCGAGAAGCGGGACGCACTATTTCGACCCATCGGGCTTGTGCAGCGTCATATACCGCGACGGATCCTCAGCGTTGTAGAAGACGGTGTTCTCGCCGCCGATGCCGCTCTTGGACGACTCGTACACCCACGCGCACGCGTTCGTGACGTTGATCGCCGTGTCGAGGTCGTGCGGACGATTGAGGAGCTTGGCGCCGAGGCCGAGCCTGTGCGCCGGGACAGTCAGCGCGGGAGAGGAAGGTTGGAAAAGGGAGGAGGCACATCCCGCCCCGAAGCACGTGAGGTGCTGCAGCCCCGGCGACCACGCGCCAAAGTGCACCCGCCGACGAGGTGAGGTCCTCGCGGCCGGGGACGACCTCGACGGGGCGGATGAGGTGCTCATACGCCGAGTCGACCGCGTCGCGGTACATGCGCGGGTACTGCTCGAGCGAGAAGGACGTGAGCTGCGCCTGCTTGATCTGCGGGTGTGACGTGCGTCAGCGTATGATGCGGGAGGAGGAGAGGAGGAGACGCACGAGGTACTCGTAGTACGAGTCCGCGAGCCCGCCCCACCCATAGTCGCCCTGGAGCATCTTCGGTGCCGAAGCGTCGAGGTGTGCGGGGAGAAGCGTCCCGAGGCGCCCGCGCCAGCCAGGTCCAGCCCGCTGCTTCGCGTCGCTCGGGGCGGGGACGGCCGCTGCAAAGTGCTTGTCGAGCGTGTCCATCGCGCGCTGGGCCTGCGGGCGCGTGCGAGTGAGTGCTGTTCGCAGGGAGGAAGGGGCACGCAACGCACTCGTAGTAGATCTCGTTGCCGGTGAGCTGCGACAGCCTCGTGAACTCGAGCGTCAAACTCCCGACCTCGGCAAGGACGCTCCTCCCCGCCTGCGCGCCGTCGGGGTTGTGCCCGATCGCGTACCGCGCAAGGGGGAGGCCATGCTCCGTCGCAAGCGCGGGGAGGAGCCAAAGCTCGGTCGCGCGGTCGAGCATGAGCGGGTCGAGCGAGAGGTCGTACGCGGCGAGGAGGCCACCGAGGTACCGAATCGTCGTCTCGAACCAGGGTCGTCGCGGGCTGCGCTGGTCGAACGCCTTGGCCAGCCGCGGGTCGACGTACTTCTTCTGCTGGCGCTCCGGGCGCTCGGCGCTCGGCGGGAATGTCGAGCGAGGCGAGGTCGGGCAGCTCGGTCGAGAACGTCCTCGAGCCCGAGGGGACGAGGTACGTAAAGTCGATGGCGGCGACATGCTCGCGCGCGCGGTTGTACTCGCGCGACATGTTCAGGAGAAGGAGCGTGTCGAGCGAGTCGACGATGTTCGCGCCCCAGCCGTTGTAGTTGTCGCTCCACAGGTTCGACACGGGCGAGACCTCGTCGTGGCCGTACGCGTACTTGCTCATGCCGCTCCAGGCGTGCATGAACGCGCGCTTGACCCAGTCGCGCCGGTGCCGCTCCTCGACCGCGCGCGCGCTCTCCGCGCCATCCTCCTCCCCATCGTACTGCACGCGCGGCAGCTCCTTCTCGCCGACCTTGCCCGTGCCGAGCTGGGCTGCTGCAAAGCCCTTCGGCGGCGCCCAGCCCTTGCCCCGCCCGAGCTTCAGCACCTCGTGCGGGATGCGCTTCGGGCGCCCCGTGCGCTCGTCGAACGCCATGCCCGGCGGGAGCTTCGCCTTCCTCCCATCGAGCGTGCGGCCCGCGGTCGCGGCTGTGAACTCGAGCGCCTTGAGAGGTACCTCGCCGGCGGCGGAGCCTTCTCGGGCGGGTCCTCGACGTCCCTCCACCCGTCCGCCGAGCTGCCGAAGCGCGCGACGCCGAGGTACTGTCGACCCTTGAACGACGGCGGCTCGTCGGCCCATGGATCGGGCCACGACGGCGGGACGGGGCGGCGCGGCTGGATGAACTGCTTCATGTCGACTATCTCCGGCTCGGCCGTCTCGAGCGGCTCGGCGGGCGCGTCTGCCGCGTCGGAAGGTGATGTCGGTGCAGGAGGAGGAGGGGAGGTGGAGGGAAGCCGTTGCTGTCGGGAGGTGGGGGAGGACGACCATGCATCCAGTGCGGGCGGTGGCGTCGCGGGCGGTGCCACGCTTCGTAGCTGTGGGTGCAGGGCTGTCAGATTGAGTCGGCGCGTCGGGTGAAGACCCGGCTGCACGCTCGCGAAAGCCTGCGAGGAGGGGAGGGTGCTGCGGACCCGAAAGAGGTGAGAGAGCCGAGGACGCACAGCAGGTAGAGGAGCGCCGCGCCAGCCAAGCCGAGAGCGACTGTCTTGACGGTCTTCCTGCGTGCCTTCTTGTGCCCCACGAGAGCGGGCCAGCCGCCCCTCCCTGTCGGCGACCCCAGCGCGCTCTCGTCGTCGTCCCAACCGAACGGGCGCGTGCCGTGCCCGGAGTAGCCTGGGTAGCTCGAGTAGGCGGATTCGGAGATGGGCACGGCGTGGTAAGGCCCGCTGGTGCTGGGCAGGGGCGCTCTTGGCGGGAACGACGAGAGGTGCGCGTGCGAGCGGGGCGGGGGAGAGCGGCGTCGCGGGCCACGAGGCTCGCCCTCCTCGCTGAGGATGGTCATGCGGGTGCGTCTGAGCAGCCTGGCGGAGCGGATCGGGGGCGGGGCGAGCGGCGAGATGAGGCGGCCGGTGCAGATCCGGGGTCGAGCGCGGCGTCCGTCTCAGTGAGGGCTTCCCGTGGGCTGGACGCGGGGGCGGGTGAGTAGTAGCAGTACAAGGCTCAGGCAGACTGCACTGGACGGCTCCAGAGCAGAAGAGAGACGCAGGTGTCCCCCTGTCGCCGCCTTCGCTCTCCGCGCGAAGTCGCGCGCCTCTCTCGCTCGTTCCCACCACTCGACCCAGGCGATCCACCCAGGAGGACCCGCGGAAGATGGCCACGAGTCGCCTCGAGCAGCTCCCACCCGAGATCCTGCTCCAGATCCTCGCCCACCTCCCGCTCCGCCGCGACTCGCTCCGTCCACACTCGTCCCTCGGCGCCCTCGCCTCGGCATCGCGCCACCTCCACAGCGTCCTCACCCCGCTCGTCAACAGGAGCGTCCGCATCACCGACACCGCGCACGCCGCCGCCTTCCTCGACGAGGCGCCACCCACCCTCAAGTCGCACGTCCGCGCCCTCCACCTCCGCCCAGTCACTCCACCTTGGACCGCCCTCGTTCTCGAGCCCCTCTTGCACTCGCTCGAGCGGCTCACAGAGCTCCGCTGCGACGGACTCGCCGGAGACCCGTTCGCCGTTGTCGAGCTCCTCGCAGCGAGCGATGCGACTTCGCACCTCGAACTCCTCGAGCTCAACTTCAGCAGCCCCTCGGGGGCGCACGGCTCTGCCGCTGTCGCTCAAGCTGCCAAGCCGCCCTGGACCGTCAGGGCTGACTACCCTTTGACCGCTCCTCCGCGCGCCGTTACCTCCCCCGGCCCCGCACCAGGCTCGCGTACCTCACGAAGCCCGCCCCTCTCGCACGCTCCCCTCGAGCCGAGTCTGGGGACGGACCTCTCGCTGTCACCGCTGCCTCGCTGCTCTGCGCTCTGGACCTTTGTCCGCGCATGCCTTGCACTCTGCCCCGAGTTGCGCACGCTCCGGCTCCGCAACCTCGCGCTGTCTCCGGACCAGCGCGACGGTCCTGCTTCTGCTTTCTGCCATGATGGGTGGTTGTGCTCCAGCATCGATGCGAGCGTGGGGACGAGGCTGCAGGTGCTGGAGCTCGACGATGTCCACCTGGACGACGAGACCCTGCACGAGGCACTCTCTGCGACGAGCGCGACCCTCGAGACGCTCGCACTCCGGCGCTGCGTCTCTTTCACCCGCGCGGGACTCGTCGAGGCGATCAAGACCAGCGGCGGCAGGCTCCGACACCTCGACCTCGTCGCCGCCGAGCCGGCCTCCCCTCCGGCCACGCCCTCGCCGCCGTCTCCCCTGCGCTCCCCGCCTCTCTCGCGCGCCTCGCCCCCCTCGCCGCCTCCCCCTCCGGCGCCCCCGCCCCTCGCGCACATTGTCGATACCCTCCTCCCCTCCCTCCCGCAGCTCACGACCCTCTCCCTCTCCTCGCCCTCCACCGCCCTCCTTTCGTCCGAGGCGCTCTCCTTCCTCTCGCTCCACATGCCGCACCTCCGCGCGGTGCACCTCCGCACGCCGCACCTCTACGCCGCGGACGCCCTCCAACTCGTGCAGCGCTCGAGCGGTGCGCGCCTGCCCGCGCTACGAGTGCTCGCGCTGCATGCGCCCTCCTCGGCGGCGGGAGGAGGGTGCGGACTAGACGAGGAGAACGGCGACGACGAATCGGCGACGGAGGCGCTGTGGGCTGCGGCACTCGAAGCGGAGGTACGCCTCGAGGGCGCGGCGTTCGAGCGCGCGAGGGAGAGGCTCGAGTGGGCCCGGGGAGCGGCGGAGCGCGTCGCTGCGTCTGGGGAGTCGGTGGCGAGCGGGAGGCGGAGGAAGAGGCCGAGCTTGCTGTAGCGGTGGTGATCGAGGTGGTGGTTGGTCGTGACGACGGGGCGGTGCTGCGATCGAGGGCGTCCCCGGTGATGAAGTTGAACCTTGGCCTTCTTCCCTCCCGCTCTTCTGCCTCAGACAGCGCTTCACTGCACGATGCAGTCCACCCGCACCCATCTCGTCAGCGTTCCAGGCGTCCAGCTCGCGCACGTCGACGGCGCGACCCCGACCGTCCTGTTCGACGCGGGGACGCTCGACCTCTTCCTCTGCCGCCCGCAGGCGCAGTCCCGCCCCGCCTCGCCCGCCACCGGGAAGCGCAGGACCCCGCCCCCGCCGCCGGGCACCCATGCGCCGCCGTCGTACAACCAGGCGACCCTCGCTCCCCCTCCCCCCGCCGGGCCCTCGTCCTCGACCTCGTCTTCCTCGAGCCCAGGCAATGCCAGCGCCGAGTGGCTCTCGCTGACGCTCACGCTCCTGGGCGACAGCGAGCCCGCGTTCGAGATGCCCGTCTCGCTTGCGCACCCCGCCGAGTCGGTCGTCGCAACCCCGCCGGCATCGTACGACCTTCCCAACACGGCGGGGCAGGACCCGCTCGCACTCGACACGGCCACGAGCGCCAAGGGCGCGGGCGCGGCGGGGAGGATCCGCCTGACGCTCCCGCGCGAGCTGGACAGCTCGACGCGCGAGCAGTTCGAGGCGGCGCTCTACGGGCTCTACCGCGGCCCAGGAGGGGACCGCAGCGGCGCGGTGACGCCCGTGCAGACGGAGCCGAACGCGCTGTACCTCGTCGACGAGGCGAGCGGGCGCGTCCTCGGCCAGCTGGACCATGCTGCGGCCGGCCTCGCGCTGCAGGAGGACCCGGCGCTCGCTGCGGGCGAAGCGGCCGACGCGCCCGGGTCGACGGCGAGCAACGCAGCCAAGATCAACGACGTTGGCGCGCACGAGGCCGTCGTCATCGCCCCGACCACGGGCGCGGACGGCGCGCTCGTCCCCGGGATGGGGCAGACGCTCTCCGTCCGCCCGGCATCGGCGTACTTCTCGCCCGCCGAGAACCCGCAGGACTCGCGGATCATCTCGGTGGCGAACACGGTCTCGCACGGGATCATCGTCGGGTCGAACCTCCTCTCGAAGCAATTCGAGGCCGGCGCGGGCAAGTACGTCGCGAGCCGGCCTGCGACGGAGAAGCCGCTCGTGTTCAAGCAGGGGACCAACGGCGCGTTCGAGAAGACGAGCAAGTGGACCCAGACCGCGACGGTCTACAGCGGCAAGGCGGCCGGCGCGGTCGGTGCAGCTTGCGAGCACGCTCGGGAACAAGATCGGCAAGGCGACGGGCATCCAGCGTGCGTCGGGCGGTCCGTTCTCTGCTCCTTCCGCTCTGCTGACGAGCAGTTCCTCGGCGTGATCCACGCACAGAGCAACCTGGCGGCCCGCCTCCCTCAGGTTGGAAGGGCGCCCTCTCCGCGACGCTCACCGCAGTCAACACCGTTGCGGACCACCTCGAAGCGGGGTGCGCCTCTTCCACCCATCTCCTCCCATGGCGCGCTGACATCCTCTCCCGCGCAGCGGCAAAGACGCTCGTCGACTCGGGCTCCAAGTCCGCGAGCCAGGTCATCCACCACAAGTACGGCGCCGAGGCGCGCGGCGTTGCGGACGATGTCGGTTCGAGCGTCAAGCGTGGGTCCTGTCTCTCTGCTTGTGCTGGGCCGCGCGGAGGCATGGCGAAGTAACCCCGGCATGCTAACCTTCCCGACGCAGACGTCGCCCTCGTTTACATCGAGTGCGTAGTCCTCTCCTCCCGCTACACCCTTCTCCCGCTGACGCACTCTCGCCCTCAGTGCCCGCGGTGTGACACGCAAGGCGCTCCTCAAGTCGGTCGGCAAGGGCGCGCTCAAGGCCAAGATGGTACGTTCCGCTTCGAGCGCCGTAGACGACCTCGAGGCGATGCTCATCCTGCCTTCTCCCCTTCCCCGTGCAGGCCGATGGCTCCGAGGTCTACCTCTCCAACTCGACCGGCGAGCTCAAGCAGCTCGAGGCGGCTGCTGCGGCGCACGGGACGTACCCCGTCTCGATCGAGGCGGCGCCATCGCCTGTCTCGTCTTCGCGCCCTGCGAGCGCCGGCGGGAGCGGCGTAGCGTGGGGACCCCGCTGCGGCTGGGGTCGGGAGCGGCGTCCGCGGTGGAGAAGCGGTAGAGGGTGGCGAGGTGCGAGAGGAAGGGTATCGCTTTAGCCCGTACAAAGTCTGTATCTCATGCGCGCATCGCTGTAGCATTAGGACGTGACATTGCTTACTCGCCAGGACGGGAGCGGTTGCGGGAGGATGAGCTACAGGTTCGGAGGGAGAGATGCGAAAACGAGAGGGGTATCACGGCGCGTGGCAACCTGGGTATCCGAGAGTGTAGGTGCGCCCGCCTACCCGCCGACGAGCTCGAGTCCCGTCCGCGGATCCCGCCGCACGCTGTCCTCTTCTGCCTCGGCGCCCTCGCCCTCCCTCTTCCCCTTCCCCTCCTTCACCCTCTTCTCCTCGCGTTCCTTCTCCTCCTCGTCGCCGCACCCACAGTCATACACATCGCGGAGGTTCGTCCCGCAGTCGTACTCGTCCTTGCCGAGCCGGGCGTTGACGAGGTTGTGCAAGTGGCAGAGGTAGAGGCTTGCTGCGCCGCGGGACGATGCCTGCGGAGGGTGCTCCCGCAGGAGGAGCTGGAACTCGGCGGCGCACTGCGGATGCCCTTGTGTCAGCGGGAGAGGATAAAGAGGAGGGCGAGAGGCGCACCTCGCCGCAGGGGTACAGGCGCGAGAAGAGGAAGAGGAACGACTTGAACGCGTCACGCTGATTGAGCGTCGGGTCCTCCGGGAACCGCGCGGCCATTGTGTGGAGAAGCTTCCAGCTTGCACGGCCCAGCTCGGCTCTGCGTGCGTGCGCGGAGAGTCAGATCCCACAGGGAGAGGAGCGAGCGGAGGGAGAAGGGCGCGCACTTTGCGGTCGCATTGGGGAGTTTGGGCATGATCACGTCGCCATGCTGGACGAGGCTGGCGAGGGCGTACGCCTCCCCCGCCGCTCCTGCATCCACACCCGCGCCTTTGCCCGCTCCTTCGCGAGGAGTTCCCTCACGCGCGCCTCGACGACTGCGTCCTGCGCGTGGTTGTCATACGCGTACGAGCCGACGCTGCCTGGGGCCCAGAGGGCGTTGTGGGCCTCTGGCGAGTCGAACGAGCCGCGGAGGAGGAGGAGGCGCCGACGAGGAGGAGGAAGCCGGCGGTGAGGAACGAGAGCGGGAGGCGCGCCATCGGGGGGCGCGCGCTGTGCTGCTGAGGAGCTGTGTAGGGCGCTCTACTCGTGCGCTCGGCGGCAAGGCGCGGGGAGCGTCATGCCGGGCCTTGCTCCGTTGTCCGGATCGCCCGTCGGAGGAGGGCAGCGCTCCCTCTCGCTCTCCTTACAACTCGCTCCAAGCCAGTCCTACCAGCTGCGATGAGCCTCGAGTACTACGACGACTTTCTCGCAAAGGTCGTGCAGCCCGCCCAGTGGCAGCCCGCCCAGGAGCAGGTCCGCCCGCCCTCCTCCCCACATCGAGCCCGCCTCGATCCCGCCCACTCACCGCGCCCACCTGCACGCACAGGTCCTCGTCGAGCCCTATGCCTACCTCGCGAGCATCCCCGGCAAGGAGGTCCGCTCCGCCCTCATCGCCGCGTTCAACACCTGGATGCAGGTGCCCGAACAGGACCTCGACACCGTAAAGAAGGTCGTCGGCATGCTCCACACCGCTTCCCTCCTGTGCGCTGCCTCCCACCGTGTAGGAGCGACCCTGCTTACCGATCCCCGCCCGCCCGCAGGATGGACGATGTCGAGGACGACTCGCACCTCCGGCGAGGCATGCCAGGTCCGTCCCCTCGCACTCTTTTCGGCCTGGAGCAGCTGTCTCTAACTCGTACACCGCACACAGTCGCCCACAAGATCTACGGCATCCCGCAAACCATCAACTCGGCCAACTACGTCTACTTCCTCGCCTTCCAGGCCGTCCAGCGGATACGCCCGCGGCCAGGCGTCAAGTTGAGGAGATGGTCACTGGTGCGTTCTCATGCCCCTCTTGACGCCGAGGAAGGAGGCGCTGACGTGCACACGCTCGTAGAGGAGCTCCTCAACCTCCACCGCGGTCAGGAATGGACCTCTTCTGGCGCGAGAACCTCATCTGCCCGACCGAGCCCGAGTACATCGAGATGGTCAACAACAGTGCGCACCTCCCTCCCTCTTTCCTATGCGCGGGTGAGCTGACCCGGCATGTGTGCTCGCAGAGACGGGCGGCTTGTTCCGGATTGCGATCAAGCTGATGATGGCTGCCTCGCCTGAATCCCCGCCCCGGTGCGTACTCTCTCTTTCTCTACGTCTGCGAACCGAGCTGACGAGTCGCGCACCCGCAGAGACTACGTCCCCCTCGCCAACCTCATCGGCATCATCTTCCAGATCCGCGACGACTACGTCAACCTGCAGAGCGCAGAGGTGTGCCTCCCCTTCTTTCTCTCGCTGACATTCACTCACGCTCCCCCTCCCGCAGTACACGGCGAACAAGGGATACTGCGAAGACCTGTCGGAGGGCAAGTTCTCGTTCCCGATCGTGCACGCCATCCGCGCCGACACGACGAACCGGCAACTGCTCAACATCCTGCGCGAGCGGCCGTCGTCCCCAGGCCCCAAGACGTACGCCGTCAGCTACATGGAGACGCGGACGGGCTCGTTCGCCTACACGCGCGACGTCCTCCGCCGCCTGATGACGCAGGCGCGCGCGGAGGTCGCCCGCCTGGGCGGGAACGCCGGCGTCGAGGCGATCCTCGAGAAGCTCGAGCTCGGCGAGCCGAGCAAGGACGAGGACCGCGAGGCGATGGAGAAGATGCTCGAGAAGGTGGTCCGCGCCAAGCACGTCAACGAGGTCAGCGGCGCGTCGCCCCCGCCGCCGCTGGAGCCCAGCGCGGAGACGGTGTTCTCCTCGATGGCGCCGCCGACCTCGAGGGCGTGAGGAAGAGTGCGCGCGTTGTTGTGGGGAGGAAGGGGTCTGGCAGTGTAGATGCATGGGACGGATCGCTTGTTGTACAGCTGGGTTTCCTGCGCTTCGTACACGCTCCTGCCTGCTGTCCTTTTGTCGTTCTCAGAGCTGGTTCGCGCGAAGGAGCAGGTACGCCCTCTTCTCCCCTCCTCGCCATTGCTCTCCTGGTGGGCGCTGCGTGACGAGAGCCACATACACTCAATCGCTGTGCAGCTCGCAAGCGACGTGTCTGCACGCGCCCGCACGACGGGGCGCGACGAGCTCGAAGAGCCCGTCGTAGTTCCCGCCCAGGCCAGAACCCAACCTCGCGACGACGCGCTCCCAGGCGCGCCGAGAGGTGCTCTCGCTTCTCTCTACCACTCTTGAGCCGTCCAGCACCGCTGCGCTGCGTGCGCCTGTCGTCGCCGTCCCCTTTCCTCTCCCTCGCGTTTACTGCACCCCGTCTCGGCGCGCCCCTCCACCTTTCACTCCCGCACTTCGCCCAACGCGTTTTCTGCCTCTCTCCTCGACCCGACCCATCATGGTCTACGTCTACACCCACGGCGAAACCGTCCTCGGCGCGCGCGTGTCCTGGATGCATCTGTGCTGGGCTGCGTACGCGAACCAGACGCACGGCTGCTCTCTCGCGCTCGGCATGCTGGCGAAGTGGCGCTCCGAGGGCACGCTGCGGGTCTCGCTGAAGGGCAGCGCCATCGCGCGCGTCCCCGTCGAGCTGTGGGAGAAGATACGGCTCATCGCGCAGTATGCTCAGCACAGCGCGATGGAGGACGAGGAGCTCGACTCCGTGGACGACGCCATGTGCGGGAAGTGCAAGGAGGACTACGGGGAAGACGCCGGCGTGGCTGGACCACGAGCACTGGGAGGAGGTACCCCAGTACCTCCGCGAGGGCGCGCAGGGCTGCAACAGCTGCCCGAAGGGGCGAAGCTCGTCGCGAAGGAACTCAAGAAGAGTGTGCGTAAGGTCGCTCGCCATTCTCGTCGACTCAGCTGACGGCCCGCGCGCAGCGCTTCGATGTCGCCGACTTCCTCGCCGAGTACGGCCTGGCAGTGGAAGGCCTGCAGGCGCGACCGGACCCCAAGAACTGCCGCCATCATCGGCGTTCGTCAACCAGCTTGCCGGCAGGCTCGACTGCGTCCTGCGACGGCATCGACGGGGACAAAAAAGACCAGCGAGGTCGGTGATTCCGCCGGCCAACGCTCCCCCAGCAACTGCTCCTGTCCATGTTCGGATAGGAGCAGCGAGCGCGAGGACCTTAGGGACGTGTTTATTCGCGACGAGCTCGTGAATCGCATCTCCTGGCCCGGTGCCACCGTCCTCCTCATCCGCTCTGCCGGCGACACGATCTTCGACCCCGCTTTCGCGTCTACAGAGTCGTGGTGGCACGAGCCGAGCCTGGGTTACTCGCAGGCGTACGACGTCGACGAGCTGCGCGAGCTTGCAGACGAGCACGACGCGCTGTTCCAGCGGTTCTTCGATGACTGGCCCGTCGCCATGGAGGTCAAGGGCAAACTGCGCCGTCCGCGGCGCGACGAAGCCGTCGCACGGTTCCACACACGCATGTTCAGCTGGTCCGACTAGAATTGATGCGCTTCCCTCGTTGTGCTCTGTCCGCCTCCCGTCTCGCGTTGCTCTCCCTCGATAGCTCCCTGCCGTTATTAGCGTCCCTTACTCACTGCATTACACTCTTCATGCGGTCCGTACTCAACGCTCCTCGACGTCGACCCAGAAGCTGCATGAGAGAGGGAGATCATCAATCGTGCTTGTGCTGAAGAGAAGGGGTGCGACGCACTCGTGCTGCACTGCAAACCACTGGCTCTTGACATGCCACGGCTCCTTTTCGCTCCATGTCCCATCGACTGCGCGGGCGGGGAGGCGGTGCGGCGAGGACGGCGACTGCGGGGTGAAGGAGAAGCGATAGCGGTGCAAGAGCGTCGGGAGGACCTTGGTGATCTCCATCAGCGAGATGTTCTGCGGGCGGAAGCGAGGGTTAGCAAGTCCGACGAGAGACCGACTTGAGCACTGCGAGCGAGAGGGATGGAGAGATAAGCAGAACGAGGCGCACCTTTCCGATACACACCCTCGACCCGCTGCCGAACGGGATCAGGCTCCGCTCCATCATCTCGCGCTCCGCGGCGTTCACCTTGAATCGGCGTGCGGTGCGGACCCCATAACGCTGGGTAGGGGCCCAAGGTAGACTTTGCAGCCGCTCCCCGCGAATGCTGCGCCTGCGGAACGCGAGCTGGGAGATCCAGCCTCGGGCGCGTGCTTGCCGCTCCACGTGCCTTTGCGATAGCGAGGAGTGCTGCGACCCGCGACAGCGCCGGAAGATAAGGCAGCGATGAAGCGCGGGGAAGAGGATGAAGCCGAGAAGCACCTGCTGTCCATTCCCTTGCGCCCCATTCGAGCGTCAAGCCCCGAGCGCACGCATGATTCGCGCCTGGGAGGTCGTGACGAGAGCGTCGGCTGCCGAAACGCGCGAAAAAGAAGCAGGTCAAGCCGCAGCGCCTGGAAGGAACCGCCTCGCGCGTTTCACTCGTAATCCGGATGGCACTTGTACGTCTTGCCTGAGTGCACAAACGTCGCCGTTTTGTAGATCTCCTCGAGCTGGGCGCCGAGGCCGGGGTTGACGTGCTTGCAGCCTGCGGGAGCGCAGCGAGTCAGCGCGGGCTGAGAAGGCGGAGACAGAGGAGAAGCGCACTGTCCGTCACGCGCTTCGACCAGACAAAGTATTCCTGCCGGCCAGGTTCGACGTCAGTGTGGCTCATGGAGAGCAGGAAGGAAGGGAGGGAAGTTGCGGACTTGTATCCGCGCGACGGACCACCCCGCCGGCCGTCCCTCGGCACTGATCAGGTCCGTCAAGTTCGACAGCTTGTCCGCGAGCTTGACATGCTCTGTACGAGCGACGAAGATGACAGGGGCAGCGGGTCAGGAACGGTCCGACCTCACTCCCTAAGGACAGCGACGCACTCGCTTCGTCTGACTTGTGCGGCGCCGAGTCAATCTGCGCCTGCTTCCGTGCCTCCTTCGACAGGTACTTGTCGTCCGAGCACTCCATCACTGCGGAAGAGGCGTGAGCAGGGGAAAGCGCGTGCGAAGAAGCGCGAGGCGGAACGCACCTATCCGCGTCACAACCTTGCCAAAGCGCTCCTCCAGATCCCGCTCCGTCACGTCCGTGTCCTCGACCGTGTCGTGCAGGATCGCCGCCTGCAGGATCTCGATCGGCGGGTTGGGATGCAGCGCCGACGCAGGCGAGGCGAGCAGACTCGCGACGTGCAGCGGGTGCTGGATGTACGCGGGCTGCGCGCCGCTCTTGCGCCGCTGCTGGCTGTGCGCGACGGCGGCGTAGTGCGCGGTCGCGAGGAGCTGCGAGAGGACGGACGGGTCCGACGTGAGGGACATGAGGGGGCGGCGGGACGGGGCGGACGAGCTGGGGAACGGCGGGCGAGGGTAGGCCGCGGGAGGAGACGGTGCAGGACGAGTCGAGGTGGCCAGAGCGGCGGGCGGGGCGGGGTAAGGCGCGAGCGGGAGAAGGGGGGTCGCGGCGGGAGGAGGCGGTGCGGGTCTGCGGTGGTCGTGGAGGTTCGTCAGTACGCCTTCGCAGCCCTCAGAGTAGCCTCAAGCTCGCTATCCAGCGCTCATCGCGCTATATCGCGGTGCGAGGGTGCTGGAAACGCTCAAGGGAACGGTTGCGGGACGAGGACGATAAGGACCAAGACGCACCGGGCGGGTGTGCGGCTTCGTGAGAGATGCGAGTCGCGATGCCTGAGTGTGGCGCGGCTTTGTACGGCTCAGGAAGCGCGAGTGGAGCAGAATCAAGCGTGAGGGTCGACGACAAGGAGGGGAGCCGCCTCGGTCTGCTCCTCCTTCACCGCCCCACACCGCCAGAGAGCCCTTTGCTGAGCTCAGCCGGTCCATACAAGGCCCGCGAGTGCGCTCCAGGAGGAGGCGCGCCCCGCCCGCGCTCGTTTCACCCCGCCCCACCTCCTCATCGCCCCGTCGCTCGTCATCCAATGGACGACGCCAACGCAGGGTGCGTTCGCCCCTGCGCCTTCGACTGAGCAACGACATTGACTCTGGAGCCGACAGGAACATCTGGTTCGGACCGCCAGACGGGTACGTCGAGCCGTCGTGGCCCGGCTTCTACAACATCGTCGGGAGCGACGAGGCAAAGTACCTCTACACGCCCGAGCAGATCTGGCGCTTCACCCTCTACGACACCCTCGTCCTCTTCGGCGCCGTCTACTTTGTCGCAGGCTGCCTTTGCGCCGCCAACCTCTCCCGCCGGCACCTCCGCCTCGCCCTTGCCGCCCCGCTCGTCTACAGCTTCGTCGGCATCACCCTCGGGTTCATCTCAGCCACCATCGTCGGCTATGCCCTCGCCGCCCTCTACAACGCCGCCTTCCTCCGCATGAGCTGCTGGATCCCCGCCATCTGGTCCCTCGTCCAGCTCTTCGTCCTCGTCCTCTCGAGCACCACCATCCAGACCAAGAGCTTCATGGGCTGAGTTGGCCGGTGCGTGCACTCCCTGAGCTTATCGGCGAGTACGTGAGCTGACCTCCCTGAGTGTATGCAGACGCGGACTACCCCCGCTTCGGGCGCACGCGCCTCTCTCCCTCCTTCCCTCACCTCGCTCTCCTCGCTCGCTCGCACGGGCGCCCGCTGCGCCCTGCCAGTCGACGCGCATCCAGCTCGACTGCTCCAGCTGAGTCGTTGCAACGCCCGCGCTCCGCCGGCGGCTGCACGGCGCGCGCAACTTTTCTCGCTCGTCTCGGTGAGCCCCCCTCTCCCATTCCCTCTCTGGAGGAGCAGGACCTGCGCACGCACACGCACAGCAGCTCGCACACGTACGCACGCGTGCCGTATGAAGATACCCGATCTGCCATTCAACAGTCTTCCGAGGTTCACACCCAGTGAAGAGCTTCGATCTCATACGTCAACACCACTCGGACGGCACATGCGCGTTTGTCGAGCTGCCTGCGTTGTGCGCGGCGGGGTCCTGCTGCGAGGAGGACAACAAGGGTGCGAGGCGAGAAGAGCCGTTGCGCTAACCCACCTCTCCCGCGTCCCGTTGAACAGGTTTCTTCTTGAGCAGTCGATTACTGCTGCGTGTCAGGGGTGTGCTAGGGTGACGTGCTGTTGCTGGCAGATCGAGGGGGCCTGTGGTTCGAGGGCGAGGGCGGGTCTCTCTCGCTGCACCTGTTTCTCCGTGCGCTGTTGTTGCAATGCTTCTGCCGTGTCCCACTTGCAGTCCCGCGAGAGTCTTGCTCGTGCGGAAAAGTGAGCACAGGGGAGATCGCATCCAGGGCCGGGAGCGGAAGGCGAGACTGGGCGACGATCGGGCGCGACGCGAGGGGGGGAGTCCCGAGAGGACGAGCGCAGAGCTTCTGCCTCGCGCGTACGCTGCTTGCTTGCTGCCGCAAAGCGCGTCTCCTGCAGCACTCACTCGCCTGCACCTTCCCGCTGCACGCACGGACGGCGCAGAGGGCGGTCCCCCGTTCCCCCCGCATCCGTCACTCGCCAGCACGCGACCGTCTTCCTCCCTCTTCCGCCTCTTCCAGCCGCGCCCCTCTTCCCGCCCACCGACGATGGCGACGCAGCTGGGCACGCCGCCCTGCGCGATTCCCACTGCGGGCCCGCCCCCCTCCACGACGAGCTACTCTGCGTCGCTCCCGCCGACCTACCGCCTCTCGGCGTTCCCCGTCTCGCCCTCCGACTGCAGTGCCCTCCCGCCCGGCCTGGGGCTCGCACAGCGCGGCTGCGCCAGCGATGACGAGCGCAGCGACGACGAGCAGCAACGCGCACCGCCAGCGAGCGGGCGCGCCCAGGCCGCACCGCCAACGGTCCACGGGTTCGACCCCGCGCCCCGTCCGCTCGACGACGTGGCGCTCACGAACGAGAACACCGGTTCGAGCAGCGCCGCGAGCTCGCGCAAGGGCAGCGCCGGGTCCCTCGCCTCGACGACCGAGACGGACGACGGCAGCGGGAGCGCAACGCCGCTCTCCTCGCTCGCGGGGTCGCTCCTCTCCGACGTCGACGAGGGCAAGGACAGCCCCGCCACAGCAGTAGGGGCAGGGAGCAACCTCGCGCGGACGAGCCCCGCGCTCGGGTCTCTCGAATGGGGCGTGCGCGGGCTGAGCATCCGCGCCCCGCTCGACGATGCCGCCAAGCGCGAGCGCGAGGCACGCGCCGTTCGCGGTGGGTGGGAGGATCCTGCGCTCGCGGCGGCGAGGAGGGCGCTGTGGGATGATGTGCCAGCGGAGGAGGTAGGTGGCGAGGACGCGTCCGGAGGAGAGGCCGTCGTCGAGGTGATACTTGGGGGCGAGGCGGAACCATCCGGCGATGAGGGCGCGTCGGACGCTGCGGTGGAGGACGACGACAGCGACGACGAGTGGGGCCTCCCGCCTGTGCGGTTACCCTGCCACACAACCCTCGCGCCACGCTCGTCCTGCCTGCGATACTCGCCCGCGGCACGGACGTCGATCTCCCTCCCTTCGCTCTCGACTTCGTCCTCCTCGCCCGCCGACGACCCGACGGCCAGCGGGCGGCACTCCCCCTCGGCCGACTCGACCGCATCCACCTCCGCCCCCTCGGTCTCATTCTCGTGTGCCCCGCCGCAAACCTGCGCGACCTGGTCCGCCGAGGCCTACTCGCGGCGGGGCGACGCGCCCGTCGAGAAGCTCTCGATCCGCGAGTGGATCGAGCTGCAGGGCGTGCGCGAGGCCGTCGGCGTCTGGAGCGGCAAGATCGCAAAGTGGGACGAGGTCCTCGCCGCGGACGCCGCCGCCCCTCCCGCCGCCGCTGCGGACGCGTGCGCAGCGAGGGGCCGCCCACCGTGCCAGCTCGCGGCGGTCGTCGGCGTTGTGCACGTCTCGCGGAGCACGCCGAGCTCGCCGGTCGACACCTCGCGCTCGCTTCCCTAGCCCCCCTCCCCTCCCCTTCACACGGACAGACCCTCTTCGCCTTTCCCCTCGCATCCCCCGCAGCATCTTGTGTGCCTAGCCGTGCTTTCCATCGCTCTCCCTCTTTTGTTGGTACCATCACTCGCGCTCCCCCGCCCACCTTCTTGCTGTCAAAAGGACACTGCCCCCTCTTCCCTCGTAATCCTTGTAGGCGTGCCGTCTATACTCTGCATGTACACGTTGCAGGCTTCCTCTCTCCGCCTCTCAGCGCAGCAGGAGAGCCCGCGAGCGAGTCCAAACATCCTTTGCACGCCCAGCGCGCGCCGCTCAGTCCCGCACGCCATACACCTCCTTGCTCACCCTGTCCCAGTTGTCCTTGTCGACCGCCCACCGGCGGGCAAAGTCGCGCTCGAGCGCATGGAACGTCCTCCCGACGATGACGAACGAGTGCAGCGGGCCGCCGAACGCCTCCTCCTCGAGCGCGCTCAGCTCGGCGAGCGTCCCGCTGACGAACGTTTGCGAGGGGTGGCCGACGCGCGACGCGCTGATCGCGAGGGTCGTGTGCGGGTCGAGGGCGTCCGCGGCCGGAGGGGACGAGAGGTCGGTGGGCGCGGCGGAGGAGGAGGAGGAGCGAGAGGAGCTGCGAAATCGCACAGGGGACGGACATGTACCGCGGCGGCTCGTAGATCTTGCGACCGCTGCAGGGTGAGCGAGTAGGAGAGTCAGTCTCGCGCATAGGGAAAAGGGCGAAGATCAGGCACGCACCGCGCGAGGTTCTCCTCACTCTGCTCCTTGACCTTAATATCCAGCAAGCACAGCGTGTGCAGCCCCAAGCGGGTGTTCTCGCGCACCCGCTCGAGCCAGCTGTCGGGCCTCCACGAGTCGGTGAAGAACGGATCGAGACCGTCTGGCCGTAGTTGTACAGCGCGAGGCCGAGCGCGCCGACGGCGTTCATCACTGACGCGTTGTGCACGACGACATAGGGGACGGAGAGCGCGTCGGCGCGGAGGAGCAGGTCGGCGTGGGTGGTTGCGCTGCGCGGGACGCAACGGCTGGATGAGCGCAGCGCGGAGGGGTGGCGAGAGCGCTGCGACGCACCCGAAGGGATCGCCCGACGAGGAGGCGCGACGTCGACCTTGTCCGCGTCCTTGAGGATGGCATCCGAGTCCGTCTCGACCATGTCGCGGTCGGCAATGATGATCTCCTTGCCGTAGAACGCCTCCTGCGGATCGCACACACGCTCGTCAGCTCTCTCGCGGCATGCACGAGGCGGAAGACGACGCACGAGGCGCTCCTTGCTGATGCCCAGGATCGAGGTGTACGCCTCGAGATAGACGCGCTCGCTGCCCTTGATTGCCTCGAGGCCGCGGATGGTGACGTCCTTCTCGTCGTGGAGGCCGAGGCCGATCAGGTAGAGGACCATGGCGGTGTACGGGCGAAGTGGGGCGGATGCAGGAGATGAGGCGGAGGAGCGGGCGAGGTGGTGTCGCGTGCTATCTTGACGCGGCGCGCTTGTCTGGCTGCTTCGAATGGATGGACTGGTGAGGTACTGCAAGCCTCAGAAGCTTTACGAGCGCGGGGTGGAGAGCGAACCGACCTCGAGCTCGTCCTCGCTTCTGCGCCCCACCTCGAGTGAGCGCAACCTCGCTCTACGGATCGCTGCTCCTGCTCAGACGAGTACGAAGATGTGCAGGAATCCTGCATTTTTTTCCACATGCTTACGAGCTGTGGTCGTCGAGATACGGGCGTCCCTCCTCTCCTCCTCAGCTCATCCCGTCTCCGCGTGGGCACCCCTCCCTGCCAGGGAGGCCACGGGGGCAACCCAAGGTCGCAACACGTGCTGCGACTCGGCCGACGAGCTCCCGCGCTCCGTGCTGCTGCTGACTGCTCAACCAACTGCCCGCCTCCACCCGCCCTCGCCCCCTCGCAGGAGGAGGTTCGTCTTCCGCCGCTGCTGCAGTCGCGTGAGCGCGACAGAGCCTTGGACAGGGCCCACTGTTTCTCCCGGCCGAGCCTCGGGTCCTCAGGTGATCGCCATTCGCGCCTCCACCGCTCGAAGTGGTGCCGGCTCCCCCACTTCCCGCTTCGTCTCCGCTCTTTCACTCGCTATCCTCCACAGCGCAGCCATGGCCGCACCGGATCTGCTCTCCTACGCGCAGGAACACCTCCCGCTCACACTGGCTGCGACGCTGCTCGTCTCGCTCGCGACCTATGCCCTCTACAACCTCCTCCTCCATCCCCTCGCCGGAGTGCCAGGTCCGCTCTCAGCGCGCCTCGGGCTCGGGAGCTGGATGAGCGCCCGCGCCCTCCAGCACGACATGGGTTGGCAGCTCGCGGCGCTGCACGAGCGGTACGGCAAGGCCGTCCGCGTCGCGAGGAACCTCGTCTCCGTCGTCGACCCCACCGCCATCGGCGAGATGTACCGCTACGGCGGGCCCTACGAGAAGACGCCCTTCTACACGTACTTTGTGCGCACCTTTCCTCCCCGAGACTCCGCCTCGACGCTGCTCGAAGCTGACCCCTCCGCCACTCCCGCAGAAAGCGGAGAAGGACGGGCTGATGTCGACCTTGCCGAACCACGCTCATGCCCTTGTGCGCCGCGCTGAGAGTCCCGCCTACACGATGAACCTCCTCGTCGACCTCGAGGAGCACGTCGACTCGTGCCTCGACGACCTCGTCGAGTACCTCGATGGGGCGGTTGCTTCGGGCGCGGGCAAGGGCACGGTCGACATGGGCACGATGATGCAGCTCCTCGCGATGGATGTCGTGGGCGAGTTGGCATTCGGCAAGACGTTCGGTGCGCCACGCTTTCCCTTGCTCCTCGTGCTCGACCAACACTCACCCACCTTATCCGCAGGTCTGTGCAAGGCGGGGAATGATACGTATGGCTTCCTGCCGATGCTGGAGGCGTTCGTCGAGAGCTGCTGCCTTTGCGGTACGTCGTCCCTGCTCGTGTCAAGCAGGCTGCTCGAGACTGACTTTCGCCGTCCCCTCCTCCTCGTTCACTCGTAGGCACGCAGCCCTGGGCCGGCCCACTCCTCGTCGCGTTCTGCAACTGGAAGGTCGGCGCTCGCGGCCCGCAAGCCCTCGGTGAGCAAACGACCAAGGCCGTCCAGGAGCGGTTCGAGCAGCTCCGCGTCGCGCAGGAGACGGGCGACGAGCCGCGCCGGGACATGCTCAGCAAGCTCGTCACGGCGAAGAACCCCGATGGGAGCCCGTACTCGACGAGGCAGATCGAGGTCGCGGCGACGAGCATCCTCGGTGCGCTTCCTTCCCTACCCTCGTCTCGATCTCGCGCTGACTTTCCTTGTCTCACAGGCGCCGGCTCCGACACGACCGCAGTGACGATGCGCGCTCTGCTGGGTTATATCGTCAAGGACCCGCGCGTGAAGGAGAAGGTCTTGAGCGAGATCGACGAGGCGTTCGAGACAGGCGCGCTCTCGCTGCCGGTCAAGTACGCAGATGGGACAAAGCTGGAGTACTTCCAGGCGCGTTCTTTCGTCTTTGCTCTCTCTCGCGTGCTCCTGCTGACCCTCCAGCACCGCAGGCCTGCCTCAAAGAAACGCTCCGTCTGCACCCCGCTGTGCCCTGGACGCTCCCTCGCGTGGTTCCGAAGGGGGGGGGCGTCCTCGCCGGACACTACTTCGCTGCTGGTGCGCTCGCTCTCCCTACACCTGTCGCGCTCGGTCGGCTGACCCGCTTCAACGCGCAGGTACGGAGGTCGGCATGTCGCCCTTCGTCTTCCACCGTCGTCCGGAGGCCTTCGGCGCGGACGCGAGCGTCTTCCGCCCCGAGCGCTGGATCGAGGCGAACGCCGAGGAGCGCAAGGTCATGGAGCGGAACTTGATCACGTTTGGTAGCGGGTCGAGGGTGTGCATCGGGAAGGTGCGCCTCGTTCTCCTTTCTCTCTTTCCCTCTCGCTCGCAGTGCTTTCAGTCGACCTCTCGTCAGACTTGCTAACGCTCACTTCCGCCCGCAGAACATCTCGCTGATGGAGATCACGAAGGTCCTCCCGACGCTCCTCCACCGTTACCGCTTCTCCTTCACGCCCCGCTCCCCCTCCTCGCCGCACCGCCTCCCGGGTCGCGCCGTCGACGGGACATGGAGCGACAAGGAGCCGTGGCATGTCAAGAGTCAGTGGTTTGCGGTGCAGCACGAGTGCGTTGCTTCCCTCCCTTCGCCTGAGTAGGACTGAATCTCCCACTCGCGCACAGCTTCTGGGTCGACGTCGAGGAGCGCTCAGTCTGAATAACGTAGCAGGTGACATACAGAGGTAAAGGTGAAGTAACGCGAAAAGGGCGAGATCGCGGGCGGCGAGGATGACAAGGGAACGTTACGAGTCTAGCGTGTCCATACACGGGTGTACAACTGCGGCACGCATTCACCGCGCCGAGGGACCCGCTCCTGGCCTTCCAGCTCCATCTGCACCGGCCAGTCCTCGAGGAAGCGGCGGTACAGTGGCGTGTTCGCCCGGACGACCTTCTGCATCTTGTCCAGGTTGAGCGGGCCGCCGTAGTCGAGCACGGCGTCGTAGTACTCGCCCCAGCCGCTTTTCTCCGTGTTGACGGCGGCGGGCTTGTACCCCGTCTGGCCCGCGAGAGGCGTGAGGAAGATGTGGAAGCGCGGGTCCTTCAGGCGCTCGCGCGTGTGGTGCAGGAACGCCGCCTCGTCGTAGTCGACGGCGTCACGGTCCTCCTCTTCGCTCTCGTCGCCCGACTCGGGAACCTCGAAGCTGTCGTTCCCGTCGTCGTCCTCCTCCTGACGCTTTTCTCCTCCTTCTTGCCGCGGCGACGCTTGCGCTCCTCCTGCGAGTCAACGTACGTCTCGTCGTCCGGGTCGTCGGGCTGCGTCCACTCCTCTTCGGGAATCTCGCGGTAGCGGATGCCCTCCGCAGCGAGGCCGTACATCCACAGGAAGTCGACGATCTCGTTGCGCTGTATCCCCCTCGGAGTGTTAGCTCCTCGCCTTGCATGCCCGAAGATGGAGAATGTGGACTGCTCACGGCGTATCTGAGGTACCACAACATCTTCGCGCTCGTTGAGCACCAGTCGCACTTGCCCCCCCGGTCGAAGAATCCCTTGTGCTCGTGCCAGCCGGGCAGCGCGCCCGCGTACTTGTCCCTGCACACGCTGCAGATGATCCGCTCGACGAGCGTGCGCTCCTCCGCCCTCAGCGCCGCGCCGTGCAGCGCCTGGGCGTGCAGCTTGATCCGCATCCACAGCTCGACGGGCATGCGCTCGACGGCTCCTCCGTCTGCAGTTCGGAGCGTGCCCTTGGCTCGTCGCCCGGCGAGAAGGTCGAGGGCAAGGGTGGAGCCTTGCGCGGCGTATGCGCGCGCGGCGCAAAAGAGGTGTACCCAGGACACGCGGGCGCCAACGACGAGGGAGGTCGAGGTGGAAACGTGATGACCGCCCATAGCCTCTTGCGAGTAGAGGGGATGTAGCAGAGCGAATGAAAGCAGGAAGCGGGAGCAGCGGACGAGGCCATAGCGGACGGACGCCGTTTCGTGGGCGCGAGGCGGATCCGGCATGCTCCTGTCTCGAGGAGTGTTTTTCGCTTCTCGTCAACGGTCTGCACCCAGGGTCCAGTCGGTGGAGGACAGTCTGGCTGGAGCTGGGCGCTGGGACGAAGCGGTGAGGGAAGAGCAGAGCGAAGCGTTCGGTGCAAGGGAGCGGAGCGTTCCAAGGGAGCTCGAACAGCATCGCGACGCTCCGCGGTCACAGGGAGTTACTTTGAGAAAGGCTAAGCCTGACCCGGCCGTGCACTACGCCCTCACAGGCGTTCGTTGCGAGATTGCGTTCCTGCCTGGGGCGCGAACTACGAGGGCTCCCTCGCGCTCATCTCCAGCGCGGCGTCGCAGTACACCCGGCGGGTCATCATTACGTCGGGGAGCAAGCTGCACAGGCAGTCAGAAGGTATCGCTGGAGGCAGCCCAGCGACCCCGAGGTCGAAGGCGGAGAGAAAGTCGACCACCTCGGTTCGCTGTGTGCAGATGCAGGTTAGTGTCGCGCCCTGTGAACAAAGATGAATTGGGAGCCATACAGACGCCCTGGAGTGCTGCAGTAACTTCTTCACACGCGCGATATAACCTGCGCAGCCGCCTTGTACAACGCACATGCGCGCCCTCGTCCAATGCTCGTGGCAGCGGCAGCTCCCCTTTCGTACCCGTTCTTGCGCTCGTCGCACATCGCCACCCACATAGCGGCGCGCTCGACCTCCTCCATGCTGGCGTGATGCGCGGCGTGCGCATGCACCCTGACCCGAAGCCACACCTCGACCGGGACGCGCGCGACGGCGCTGCTCGCGTCCGACGGGAGGAGCGTGCCCTTTGTGCGGCGGAGTGCTAGGAGATCGAGTGCGAACATCGAGCGGCCGTACAGAGTGAAGGCCCGGGCCACGCAGAAGAGATGGAACCAGGAGACGAGCACGCCGAGAACAACGACGCTCAAGGTGGATACGGGATCGCCCATGGCCGTGTGCCCGCCAGGGGAGGAGACGGAGGGATGTCGGAGTGGGGACAGCGAGGTGCGGCTTGGGACGAGCCCGTGCAGGCAGGAGGACGAGTGGAGAGCGAGTTGAGAAGGTCCCGCTCGACGAGCGCGGCGAGGGGTCGAGCTGGTTGGCGGGGCGCGCAGACAAGCGAGCGAGCGGGTGTGGCGAAGGGAGACGCGCGAGGCTGGGAGCGCGCCAGGAGCGCGCTTGCGCAAGCGCGGGAGGCACGACGAGCTCTGCGAGCCCGCCGCTCCCGCTGGACGCGCCGCTCGTCGCGACGCCTCCTTGTAGTGTCAACACTACTGCAGGGCGGCGACCGCCAAAGGTAGCGTGCGCAAACAGGAGCAAAGCCAGGAGCGAACGCCTCTCGTCCGATGCGACAAAGCCGAGGTGGGGCAAAGCAAGGGGAAGCGTTACAGCACTGCGTCTACTACACAAAGCGGATGGAGGGGAAGGGGTAGCTCGTGACGACGGCGAGACGTCGAGTGTGGGTATCGAGTCTAGGAAGAGGGGGGTTGCGCGCCGTCCAAGCGGGGAGGGGGACAGGCAGGAGCGTCGAGGGGCATCTGGACTAGAGGGAGGGGGAGAACACTGTGGACAACGGAGGGGAGGGGAGGAGCGACGAGGTCTATGGTATGCGCGAGCGATGATGGGGGAGGCAAGCCCAGCGAAGGGCTCCTCGGTACAGAGGGGTGTCGCGCCGTGAGGCCCTGTTGGTGGTACAGGGCGGAGAAATCGTCCGTGCGTTCTCTGGTGGATGCTGGTGATGCTACCGACTGCTGGTGAAGGTGTAGAAGCGCGGTACTGCCGAGGGAAAGGAATGCCGGAGTCGAGTCGAGCTGAAGGGGAACCGATGGGGAAAAGTCGAACGAACAGGTGAAAGAGGAAGGAGGACGAGGGAGGGGAAGGAGGGGAGGGCGTCGCGCCTAGTACCAGGCCGACGAGCCGCCGCCGCTCGAGGCAGCCGGCGCGCCGCCGTAGCCGTAGCTGCCGCCGCCGGTGCGCGGGGGGCCGAAGCTGCTGGCGCCGCCCGCAGCGCCGCCCGCCGGGCCCCAGCTGCTGCCGCCGCCGCCCGACGAGAAGCCGCCGCCGCCGAAGGGAGCCGCCGCTCGGCGCGCCGCCGCCGAAGCCGCCCGAGCGGACGTCGCGCGACGGGCCGCGGCCGCGACCACGGCCGCTGCTGGCGCGGCTGCCAAAGCCGCCCGACTCGTTCGAGACAGACTCGAGCCACGCCGGGACCTCCTGCTTGGCCTCGCGGAGAAGGTCGATGAGCTCGCGGACGATGTTGCGGTTGCCGCGGTTGAAGAAGGCGGTCGCGGCACCGGTGTTACCGGCACGGCCGGTACGACCGATGCGGTGGACGTAGTCGTCAATGTCTGACGGGAGGTCGTAGTTGACCACGTGCGTAACGTTGGGGATGTCTGCGCGGAGGGGCGGGGCGAGTCAGCGACGGCGCGCAAGGAAGAGCGGAAGAGGAGCACGCACCGAGACCACGGGCGGCGACGGCAGTGGCAACCATGACCGGGGTGCGGCCGGAGCGGAACGTCTCGAGGGCGTACTCGCGCTCGCGCTGAGTGCGGTCACCGTGGATCGAGGTCGCGGCAAAGTTGTTCTGCGAGAGGAAGCCCTCGAGCATGTCGGCCATGCGCTTGGTCTCGACGAAGACGAGCGTGAGGCCGCCGGGCGGGAGCGCAAAAGGATGTCGAGCAGGACTGAGCGCTTGTCGTCGTCCTCGACGTACTCGATCTTCTGCGTGATGTTCTCCGACGTCGAGCCGACGCGGCCGACCGAGAGGAAGATATAGTCCTTGAGGAAGTCGCGGGCGAGCATCTGGATCTCGCGCGGGAACGTCGCCGAGAACATGAGCGTCTGGCGGTCCATCACGTCGGGCATGTCGGCCTGCTGGACGATGCGGCGGATCTGCGGCTCGAAACCCATGTCGAGCATGCGGTCGGCCTCGTCGAGGACGAGGTAGCGGACGTTGGCCATCGAGATGCGGCCGCGCTCCATGAGGTCGACGAGACGACCGGGCGTCGCCGAGAGGAGGTCGCAGCCCTGGTCGAGCTGGCGGAGCTGCGAGCCGATGTCGGCACCGCCGTAGACGACCGCGGGGTGGACCCACGAGCGGTACGCGAACTTGCGCGCCTCGTCGTGGATCTGCGAGACGAGCTCACGCGTCGGCGCGAGGATGAGCGCCGTCGGGTACGCCTTGCGGTTGCGGCCGTAGCCGCGGCCCTGGTCGGCGGCGGGGTTCGCGCGCGGGCCGTAGGTGAAGAGGGCCGAGAGGATGGGGAAGAGGAAACCGCCGGTCTTGCCGGAGCCGGTCTGGGCGCAGGCCATGAGGTCGCGGCCGCCGTTGACGATGGGGACCGAGTACTTCTGGACGGGCGTCGGCGTCTTGTAGTGCGCGAGCTTGATGTTCTCGAGGAGATGGTCGTTGATGGGCGGGAGGAACTCGGTGACGGGCTCCGGGACGTCCGTGCCAGTCGCCTCGACGGGGATGTCGGCGTAGGCGTCGAAGTTGATGCCCGAGCGCTGCTTGGTCGCGTCGGTCGCGTCGCCGAACAGCTCCTTCTCGAGGCGCACGTTCGCCGGGCCCGGGACGTGCTTGCCGTCGCGCCAGACGCCGTAGCCGTCGCGGCCGGCGAACGCGCTGCCGCCGAAGCCGCCGCTGCTCGTGCGGGCGCTGAAGCTGCCGCCGGCGGGGGCGCCGCCAGCGGCGGGGCGCGGGGTCGCGCTCCAGCTCTCGGCGGTGCGCGGGACGAACGGCGGGGCAGCCGGGTTGCCGCCCCAGCCGCCAGTCTGGGCAGCGAGCGCCGGGGGAGCACCGCTGTGAGCGAGAGAGCGAGTCAGTACGGCACTCGACGGAGACGAGGTGGAGGCGGACGCACGCAGCGGGGGGAGGGGCGTCAGCCGCCGCCTGCATCGACTTGCGCATGTGGGGCGGGACATAGGCCTGGCGGGGCGCGCCGCCGTTGACGTCGAGAGAGCCTGTTTGTGGGAAGTGGCGACGAGGTGCGTTTCATGCGCAAGGTGGGAAGAGGCGCGTGAGGCGGGGCGAGCGCGGGGAAGGGAGGAAAGGGGCGGGACGAAGCACTGTCAGTACGCTGCTCTGACTGCCCGCACGCGCGGAGCCCACCCAGCGTGGTGGCGCTCGAGCACGCGCCGCCGGGGAGAAAGGGGACGAGGGACGCACTCAGCGAGCTCTCGAGGCCGGTGGTGCCATTGCTGGTCATCTGCTGGGGTGGGAGGGAGTGTTTTGGGTGGTGGTGGTGGAGGAACAAGCAAGCAAGCGCGAGGGGCTGCTGGGTAGATGCGGGAGAAGAGCCGTCGTCGCCGTCGGTGGCGAAAAGGTTCCTCGCTCGCGGTGAGCTCGAGCCCCGCTTCCATTGGTTCCCCGCGCATCATCCTTGTCCGCGTCTCTCCCGCGCTTCCATGAGCTCTCGAGACGTCTGCTCCGCCACCGTTGCCCGCTGGACGCGAGGGAGGGAGTGGCGCCTCCTCCCGTTCTCCTCGTCCGATTTCACGCTCGACTGCTCGTCTCTCGCTGGCTCGACCTGGCTTGGACCCAGCAGGACTCGCCTGGGACTCACTCCAGGGCTCACGGACGGTGGATGTTGGCGTTCGTACGCTGGAACGCTGCGAGAACGCGACCACCTCACCGGCTGCTCGTGCCGGCGCGGCTCTTCCGTCTGAATTCGCTGAAGGCCTACTGCGGTGTTCGCTCTCTTGTTCTTAACCAGTAAACACTCGCGACCGCGCTCGGTAGTGTACAGGCTGGAGAACCCAGGTGGACGGCTACAGAGCGGCAGGGAGGAGGAATGAAGGAGGCGGGAGTGGGAACGGGCGTCCATGACTGCGCGTGGGACTCGCTGAGCACAAAGTCTTGATCGGCGGCGACACTGACGATTAGACAACCGGTCGGTCGAGGGAGAGGTAGGCGATGAGAGCGAGAAGAACAAGCGGGATGCTGGGAATTTGTGAGGAAACAGCGCCGGAAAGCGCTCCCAGGCGACAGCGATGCGATACCGAGGAGCAGCCATAGCGACACAGCGCAAAGGGGCAAGCATGAAGGTGCCGAGCGTGCTCGACAACCGAAAGGCACGGAGCAGGTCCACACGACGCAGGATCAGAGTCCGTTTTCTCAGCAGCGCCGACGCCGAAACCCGAAGGTGACGACGCCTGCAGTGTCTGCTAATGTAGATAAGTTGATGAGATTGGATCATCATGTGCGTCGTGTGGACCCTCTGCAGGGGAGGGCCGAGGGGTGTGGAGGGCGGCAAGGTGGCTGGGAAGCAGCGAGCGGGCGCGCTGCACGGCACGATGGAGGGGAGGATCAAGCAGCACTGCCTGAGACGACCTTGGAGCGCGCAGGTGCGATGCGGCGAACAGGAGCGCCCGCCGAATGATGAAAAAGGTGCGGCGGGCGAAGGGGGATGGCGGGCGAGGAGCGGCGGGAGGCGGATGCGCAGAGGATGAGCGTCGAGAGCGCTCGCGAGGCTACAGATCTCTCCCTGGACCCAGGCCGCAAGCGGGTGAAGGTGGGGAGAAACGGGAGGAAAGGGCGAGCGAGAGAGACGCGCGCGCGCAAAAGCTGGCCGCGTCGCCGCCCAAGTCGCGCGCTCGAGCTTCGCCCTCAGGTCCCCCCGTCCTCCACGCCAGCTTCAGACGTGTGTCCTGCCCGCTGTGTCTGCAGGGACGACCGCTGACCGCTGCCCTCCCCCGTCCTCGTCCCGTCCCGCCACAACCCCTCGTCGCCCCTCTCCGCCCCGCCGTCTTTTCCGCCGCGCCTCGCCGCCTCGCCTCGCCTCTGCACCTCTGCCGCGCGCCACTCGCAGAGGTACATCGACGCCCCCTTACGCCCATACGCGCGAGCCGCGCGCTCGCGAGGAGAGGAGGCGGGGAGGAGTGCGCGCGGTCGAGCTGGAGCTTTGCTCGCTCGCCGCTGCAGGGAGATCGGGGCGCTGGGGGACGCCGTGGGAGTGCAGGGCGCTGAAGGGGAAGTGCTGCGCGAAGAAGCGCGACCGCAGAAGCCTCTGCGACGCGCGCAGGGACGGCGGAGTGCTCGCCGCGCACGACCACCCACTTGCTCGACCAGCCGCTGACGATCCCCGTCTCTCCCCTCGCCCTCGCCGCCCTCCTCGCCCGCACCACTCGACTCGCCACCTGCATCTCCCTCGTCCATCCCGGCTCGACCCACCAACAGCAACCATGTCGCTCGTCGTCCCTGAAGCTCACGTGCAGTTCCAGCACATCTTGCGTCTCCTCAACACCAACGTTGACGGCAAGCGCAAGATCATGGTCGTCCAGCCTCCTCCCGCTGTTCGCGTGTCCGCAACGAGCGAGCTGACCTCCCCTCGCTCCCGCAGTACGCCCTGACTGAGATCAAGGGTGTCGGCCGTCGCTACGCCAACCTTGTCTGCAAGAAGGCCGACGTTGACCTCACCAAGCGGTGCGTCCCTTGAGCGAACGAGCCGCGTCGGAGCGTATTCGGGCGACCGTCAAGTGGGGCGGAAGCTGACCTCGCCCGTCCCCTCGTTCCCTGCTCCTCCCACGTTCCGCCGTCCGCCCTGGCTTCTCCCACGCTACAGTGCTGGTGAGCTCAACCCGGACGAGCTTGAGCGCATTGTCACGATCATGCAGAACCCGGGGCAGTTCAAGATCCCGAACTGGTTCGTTAACAGGCAGAAGGACATCGTGCGCACCACTCTCCCGCTCTCTTGTCCGTTGGAGCGTCTTCTGACAATCGCACGCACGCAGGTCGACGGCAAGTACGGTCACCTCCTGTCCAACCAGCTCGACTCGAAGGCGCGTCCACTCTCCTCCACCCCTCTCCTTCCCAGCCTGCCCCGCCCGGCATGCTTCGCGTTCCTCCTGCGGGCCTTTTGGGCAGTGGGAGGAGCGAGCTACAGTGCACGCGCCGGACGGATGGGCTATGGGGAGGCGGACTCGTTCTGAGCCCGAACAAGGCGCTGACGGCCCTCCCCGCCTTCTTCGACCCTCCTGCATCGCCATCCATCTCCTACCGACGCGCCGCACCGTTCAAACCCGCCAAAATCGTCTAATCCGCAAACAGATGCGTGAGGACCTTGAGCGCCTCAAGAAGATCCGCAACCACCGCGGTCTCCGTACCTTCTGGGGTCTCCGTGTTCGGCAAGTCTACGCTCTCTCCTCGCTATGCGACATCCGCGTCGATGCTCGCACCTGTTGGGAGCGCACTAGCTGACCTCGACTTCGCCCCCACCTCTCTCCTTTCTCATCACAACTCCCACCCCGCGCTTCCTGTCTACAGTGGCCAGCACACCAAGACCACCGGTCGCCGCGGCAAGACCGTTGGTGTCAGCAAGAAGAAGTAAACGGCTCGACGCGGCCCTTCTCTTCCAACGGCTGGGGTACTCGGCGGGCGTGCTCTTCTGCGCAACGGCGGTTCTTTCGGTTCCCCCGAGCCTGTACACTACCGAGCGAGGCTGCGAGCGTTGAGTGAGCGAGCAAAGAGAGATGAGAAAGCGAGACCCCTCGCCGCGGGCCGCCGCTTCCGGAGAAGGAGGGGCGTCGTTCGCTCGATCTGGCTCATGCTCCTCACGCGCACTCGTGCTCTCCTTCGACGCTCCTTTACACCAGAACCTCTGCCGCAAGCATGTCCTCATCGCGCCACCCTCCGTTCAAGCAGGTGCGCGCTGCCCCTCCCCCGCTCCTCGCTGATGAAGCGGGTCAACCTCCGGCTCACGCTGTATGTCCCCAGGTCGAGGCAGGAAGGCCCGACTTTGATGCGACCGAGCAGTGGTCCTACAGCAAGGTGCGCGCCCCGGCCGTCTCTCCGCCGCGTTGACAACCCCCCACTCGCAGACGCCCGCCCCCGAGTGGAAGGTCGGCACGGGCGCGAGCGGGCGCGAGGACCTCCCTGGCGTCAAGGAGGGCCTCTGGACGGGCGAGCAGGCAGAAGGCAAGTTCCGCGAGGTCGACCCGAGCAAGGAGGGCGCGCTCAACGTCTACAAGATGATGATCTCGGTGCGTTTCCCGCGTTCTTCCTGCGTTCTTGTGCAATCAGCTGACCCTCACCTCTGTGCGCGACAGGCCGTCGTGCGTCTCCCAGCTCACCGACTTCTGCCGCCGCCCCGCTGACCCTCCCACCCTGCCCTCCTCTCGCGCAAAGACGCCCCGCCCGATCGGCTTCCTTTCGACTATCAACGCCCAGGGCGAGACCAACCTCGCGCCGTTCTCGTACTTTAACATCGCGTGCCACGACCCGCCCATCGTCATGGTCTCGTTCACTCACCCGTGCGCTCTTCCCGCCGGGCCGCCTCGCGCTGTTTCGCCGCTCTAGCTCATCTCCCTAACCTCTTACCCGCTTACAGCAACGGTCAGGAGCTGAAGGGTAGCTGCGAGAACATCCTCGAGACGAAGGAGTTCTCCGCCAACATGTGTGCCCTCTCCCCCTACCCTTCTCCAAGTCTCGCTCATACTCTCGCGACACAGCATTTCGGAGCCTTTCATTGAGGCGGCCAACTACACGTCTATCGATGCGCCGAAGGGCGTCAGCGAGTGGCCGCTGAGCGGCCTCACGCCCGTCCCGAGCAAGATGATCAAGCCGGCACGCGTTGGCGAGAGCGGCTTCTCGATGGAGTGCGTGCTCGGTGCGTTGCGCGGCTTCCTCTGCTTCCCTTGATACCGCGCTGAGCAGCCTCGCTCACCCAGAGCACCACTACCACCTGCACAACGACGCCGGCGCGCGCACGGGTACGGTCGTCCTCGGCCGCGTCAAGCTCTTCCACGCGCGCACGGACCTGATTGACCCCGAGTCGCTCATCGTCGACACGGGCAAGCTCATGCCCGTGTCGAGGCTCGGGGGATCACCTACGCAAGGACGACGAGGGCGTACGAGCTGCCGGTGCGTCGGCGGCCTTGCCTCTCTCGTCATCTCCAGCTCCATACGCGCGCACTGACGATGTCGGTATCGCGGCTCACCCGCAGCGCCCGGTGTTTGACAAGGAGAAGGAGCGCGACGAGGTCAAGACGGTGCTCGGGAAGGCGTAGACCTGTAGACCGGCTGAGAGCGTATCTGTTATAGTTCGTCGAACCCCGTGCGAACCTCGGCGAGCCTTAGCAAGCGGCAGGCAATTGTCCTCTCGAGGTTGACATCTCGAGCGGGTTGCCCCTTGGCTCTCCACCTCGTCTCGCTCAGACGCGCGTTGCTTTCTTGGACTCTTCCGCAGCTGCGATGGCGGGCCAGCAGGGCGAACCGCTGCCCCCGCCCACCGATGCTGCCGCGCCGCCCGCCGACCTGAGTGCGGCGACGGCGCCCCCTCCCGACGCGTTCATCCGGTTCCGGCTGAGCGCGATCGACCACGTCCTCACCTACGAGCACTCGCGGTACGACGTGCGCCGGTCGCCGTTCAGCAAGGAGCCGCTCCGGCAGGTCCCCGTCATCCGCATCTGGGGCGCGACGGACCGCGGCCAGCGTGTGACGGCGCTCGTGCACGGCGTGTATCCCTACGTCTACATAGAGTACAAGGGGAAACTCGACCCCGAGTCGGGTGCGCGCTCCTCCCGTTGCCGTCGAAGGTCGCGCCAGCTGACACCGCCCCCTTCCGCCGGACGGCAGTGAACGAGTACATCCGCCGGTTTGGCGCCGCGCTCAACCGCGCCATGGAGCTGTCCCTGCCCAACAAGCACGGCAAGGGGCAGCCGGCGCAGTACGTCGCGTTCATCGTCCTGTGCAAGGGCACCAACTTCTACGGCTACCACGTCGGCCACCAGGCGTTCCTCAAGGTGTACCTCGTCAACCCGCGGCACAAGAACCGCATCGCCGAGGTGCTCCGCAGCGGCGCCGTCCTGCGCACCCAGTTCGACGTCTTCGAGGCGCACGTCCCGTACCTCCTCCAGTTCATGCTCGACGCCAACTTGTACGGCTGCGGCTGGGTCGAGGTCAGCGACTGCCGCTTCCGCGAGGAGGTGCCAGGTGCGTGGCTCTTCAGCGGGGGAGACGGGCGAAACTGACGTACTGTACCCGCAGAGCACGTCGACACGCCGAGCGACGAGTACAACCCGCCCTCATGCGACGGGCCCTACGCCTTCCGCACTTACACGACGCGCACCGTCCCCTCCTCGCGCATGCACCCCTCTGTCGACGCCGGCGGGCCCTCCAAGATCTCGTACGAGGCGCTCGAGCTGGACCTCCCCTTCACGGCGATCCTCAACCGGCGGCGGCTCACGCCCCGCAGCCTGCACCACGACTTTATCGAGCGCCTGCACCCCGAGACGGTCGAGCGCGGCAAGCTCGTCCGCTCGCTCAAGGAAGTCTGGGAGGACGAGCGGCAGCGCCGCTCGGCGCGCGGGGAGCCCGGGCCCGCCGACACGGCCGATACGGCGCCGCGCGAGTGGGACACGCGCGACCCCCTGCAACCCGTATGGCGGCGCGAGCCCGAGTTCCGCGAGAAGGTCGCGCGCAAGGTCGAGGAGGATTTGCGGCGCTGGAGGGACAAGGTCGGCCCGCGGGGCAAGGCGCAGCCCGAGTTTGCGACGTACGTCGATGACAAGGAGCGATACGTCGAGGGGAGCAAGACGGGCTGGATGGACGCGGTCAGGACGACGTTCGAGCAGGTCGATGCCGTCTCCGTCGAGCGGTTCGAGGGCGACGAGCGCGACAAGTACCCGTTCGGCGTCTGGGCCGTCAAGGGCATCGGCCTGTCGATCTCGAAGCGCGACGAGGACGCGTGGATCCGCGCCGGGACGGAGGAGGTCGACGTCGGGCGGCTGCGGGCGTCGACTGCGGCGAACACCGCCGCTCGGAGAACGGCGAAGAGGCGACCTCGCGAGGCAGGCGCGGAGGACGACGACGACGACGAGATGGACGGCGACGACGTCGACTCGGGCGAGGACGGCTCGGACGGCGGAGGCGGGAGGATGCCCCCGCCGGCAACACAAGCCGAAGCCCTCGCGCGCTTGCGCCGCTCGGGCCGCGGGGAGCGCATCGAACGTCGTGGGAGGATGGCATCGACGCAGGAGGGCGAGTGGGAGCCCGAACCGGACGACCGCGAGGACGACGATGAGGAGGACGACTTCTGGGGGGTCGACGCCGGGACGGACCGTGCCGCGTCACGAGCGCCCTCTGAGGCGTCGTTCGGCGACGGCGACGAGGACGAGGACGACGAGGCCGCCTCGAGGCGCTCGTCCGTCCACCCCGCCTCCGTCTCGCCCGTCAAGCGGCCGTCGGTCTCGCCCGCGAAGCGGTCGCTTGCCTCGCCGTCCAAGCCCACGAGCGCTGCTTATGAATACGGCGCGGCGGACGAGCGGCCGGAGAAGCGCCCTCGGGGTGTGGTGAACGAGGTCGTGCAGGCGATGGCGGAACAGGGAGGCGCGTTCGGCAGACAGGCGGCGAGCTTTGTGTGCGTTCACTCTCCTGCCTTCGCCCTCTGCATCTTCTGACTTCGTACACCGCAGCGCGACGGCTCCGCAACCTGTTCAGCGCCCCACACCTTCGCACGCCCGCACCGCCCGCTCGCCCACCTACTCCCGCAACCCTGAGCGCCTCTCCCCCGCCGTCACGCCTTCGCGGCGGATGAAGCAGAACCCATTCGCCTCGCTGAACAGGGCGGTATCTGTCCGCGTCGCCCCGCCCAGCTCTGGCGCATCGACCTCTCAGCACGCCTCAGAGCACGAGCACGCCGACGCGCTCTTCACGTTCGGCGCGGCCCCGCCCGATACTGTCAAGTTGGGAACGGCACCGAAGCAAGCCGCCGCGCCACTCAAGCGTCACCTCTCCAATCTGTCGACTGCCCTCCCGCTCGAGCAATACCTCAAATCGTCCGACGAGTCCGCCAACGCCCGCTCGCCCACCCCGCCTGTCCGCGCTCGGTCGGCCGTCACGCCGTCGCAAGCACTCGCCGAGTTCGAGGACCTCCCCGACGGTGCGTTCGACGAGTTTATGCCGACGCCGACGGTCAAGGAGGAGGTGCCTTCGCAGCTCCCGGCGCACCTCCGCTCTTCGGCCCGGCCGTTCCTCCGCTTCGACGGTATGGACGTCGACGACAAGCCCGACAACCCCGCCTCGCCGCCGCACTCGCCTCGCGTCTTTCCGCCAGACTCGGACATCGAGACCGACGCAGAGCAGGACGTCAAGCCGCTCGTCGCGGCGACGATCCCGCCGACGAAGAAGCACGTTATGTTTCAGCTCGTGCGCTCCGACTCGAGTTCATCCAACGCGTCGGGCGCGACTACGCCGACGCCTATTGCCTCGACGGCCGGCTCGCACCGCTTAGCGACGCCGCTACAGACGTCGCAGAACACGACCGACTGTTTGTACAGCCCTTCGCTCTGCAACGTTCCTCACTCACCCGCGCCTCCCGCAGCTGCCGACTCCGCCGTCGCGCTTCCTCCTCCTCCACGCCCAAAGACGGACCACCCCCTCTCCTCACGCTCGTTCGTCTTCGCCGAGTCTCCTCCCACCGCCGCCCAGCTCGTCAGCGCGCTTCAGCGCGCCGACCAGTCCTACGTCGTCTACAAGGACCCGTTCTACAGCAAGCCCGCCGATGTCCCGAAGCGCAAGCGCGAGTATGCCGGCCGCGCGTTCCGCATCAAGGGCAGTTCGATCAAGTTCCTCATGCCGTTTGTACACCACGACGCGTTCCGTGCGAGGCCGACGGACGAGTCGAGCGCGCCGGCACGCAGGATCCGCAAGGTCCGGACGTGGGAGTACGCGGTGCGGCCGCCGACGCGGAAACAGATGCAGGACTGGCTGCGGGAGAATAGTGCGTCTCGTCTTGCGCCTCTGTGAACGAGTGCTCACCGGTTGGCGAGCGCAGGCGGCGGCGAGGAGAAGAAGCCGCGCTTCCACCCGATCAAGTCGCAGGTGCGCCCACTCTCTCCTCACCAGCACCTGCAGCTCTCGCTCATAACCCTGAGCGCGCGCAGATCGAGGGCCCGACGCAGAAGACCGACAGCGACAAGTTCACGTCGATCAAGGGTGCGAGCCAGCGCGAGAAGCAGCACATGGCGGTGCTTGCGATGGAGGTTCACGGTGCGCCTCGACCACCTTGCTGTGCACGCTTGCGAGATTGACGCTCGCACCCACAGTCAACACGCGCGGCAAGCTCCTCCCGAACCCGCAGCACGACGCCATCGAGGCGATCTTCTACTGCCTCAAGTCGGACAACGACGAAGTCGACTACAACGGCCGCTCGGAGAACACGCACGTCGGCGTCATCGTCGTCGGCGAGGAAGACATGTACCGTCGCCTCGGCATCACGGACTACTACTTCGAGGTCGTCGAGACGGAGCGCGACCTCATCGAGGCGTTCATCGACAAGCTCCGCGACGAGTGGGATCCCGAGTGCGTTGCGGGCTTCGAGGTACATCACGGCTCGTGGGGCTACCTCCTGGAGCGGGCCGAAGCGGCATTCGGTGCGTCGTCCTTCATCTCGTCCCGTCTCAATCCCGCTCACCTTGTCCACGCAGAGTGGAACCTCGTCCCGGACCTCGGCCGCGTCAAGACCTTCGACACAGGCAAGTTCGGCGACAAGCACTCGGATCGCTGGGGCTTCTCGCAGTCGAGCGTGCTCAACTTCACCGGCCGGCACGTCCTCCCCGTTTGGCGCATCCTCAAGGCCGACAACAAGTTCCAGCAGAACAGCTTTGAGCATATCGCCTTCCACGTCGTCGGCGTTCGGTGCGTCTGCGCGCTTCTCACTCGTCAAGTAGCATGGCTGATTCTCCCGCCGCCGCGCAGGACGCCGCACTTCTCGTACAAGACGCTCACCGAGTGGTATACCTCGGGCGACCCGTCGAACATGGCGCGCGTATTTGCGTACTGGCGCAACCGCGTCGAAATGGACATCGAGATGCTCGACGCTGCCGAGGTCGTCGAGCAGAGCTGGTGCGCCTCCCGCGTTCCGTCTCTTCGGCACCCCGCTGACGCTGCCTCCGACTGCAGCGAGGAGGCGCGCGTCTTCGGCGTCGACTTCAACTCGGTCCGCACGCGCGGGTCGCAGTTCAAGGTCGAGTCGGTCATGTTCAAGCTCGCCAAGCCCGAGTCGCTCCTCCTCCTTTCGCCTAACCGTGTGCAAGTCGGCCGGCAGAACGCCGCCGAGTGCATGCCGCTCATCATGGAGCCGAAGAGCGCGTTCTACAAGGGCCCGCTGCTCGTCATGGACTTCCAGTCGCTCTACCCGTCTGTCATGATCGCGTACAACTATTGCTACTCGTGCGTGCGCTCCCCGTCATCTCTCAACATTGAGCTCACACTCTTCCGATAGCACCTTCCTCGGGCGCGTCAGCGACTTCAAAGGCTCGAACAAGTTCGGCGTCAGCGAGATCGACCTTCCCGACGGGCTGCTCCACCTGCTCAAGGACGACATCACCAGTGCGTCCGCCTCTCTCCTCTCAGTACTGGAGGCTGACGGGCTGTGCGCAGTCTCGCCGAACGGCATGATGTTCGCCAAGGAGCACATTCGCAAGTCGCTCCTCGCCAAGATGGTCGGCGAGCTACTCGACACGCGCGTCATGGTCAAGGGGAGCATGAAGGCCGTCGCTGCCGACAAGGTGCGCTGCTAAGCTCCCCTCCCCGACTCGCAATGGTCGCTCACCGCTGATTTGCGCGCAGGCTCTCACTAAGCTGCTGAACGCGCGTCAGCTCGCGCTGAAGTTTCTCGCAAACGTGAGTGCAGGTTGCCACCTCACTCCGAGTCGCCCTGTTGACCCGCTACGCACCCGCAGGTCACGTACGGCTACACCTCGGCCACCTTCTCCGGCAGGATGCCCGCGGTCGAGGTTGCGGATGCGATCGTTCAGACCGGCCGCGAGTCGCTTGAGCGGGTGCGCGTCCCGCTCGGAGCGCTCTCACCTTCACGCTGACATGCTGTCCGCGCGCAGGCGATGGAGACGATCAAGGCGACGAGGAAGTGGGGCGCCGAGGTCGTGTACGGCGACACCGATTCACTCTTCATCTACCTCCCCGGCAAGACCAAGGACGAGGCGTTCCGTATCGGCAACGAGATGGCGGACGTGATCACCCAGCAGAACCCGCGACCCATCAAGCTCAAGTTCGAGAAGGCGCGCTTCGCTGTCCCTCTCATCCGCCGGCAAAGGCTGACCCGTCTTTCCCACCCCCGCAGGTCTATCTGCCCTGTGTCCTCGTCGCGAAGAAGCGCTACGTTGGCTTCAAGTACGAGTTTCTGCAGCAGAAGGAGCCCGACTTTGACGCCAAGGGCATCGAGACGATCCGGCGCGACGGCATCCCCGCCTGCCAGAAGATGCAGGAGATGTGCCTCAAGTGCGTCCTCACTTGCTTCCTTCTGCGAGCACCGCTGACAATCCGCCCGTGCAGGATCCTGTTCCGCACGTCGGACCTCTCGCTCGTCAAGGAGTACTGCCTGCGGCAGTGGAAGAAGATCCAGGCTGGCGACGTCTCGCCGCAGGACTTCACCATCGCCAAGAAGGTCAAGCTCGGCAGTTACGCGTGCGTCCCGTCCCCGTCGCCTCTCTAGCCCGGCTGACGAGCACGCCTACAGCGAGGGCCGTCTTCCTCCGCCCGGCGCCGCAGTCGCCGCGCGCGCCATGCTCGACGACCCGCGCGCCGAGCCCGAGTACGGCGAGCGCGTCCCGTACGTCATGTTCCAGGCCGAGCCCGGACAGAAGCAGGTCCACCGCGCCATCGCTCCAAACGAGTTTCTCGCCGACCCGTGCGTCACCTCCCTCTCCTCCCTTTGCCGCGCGCGCTGACCTCCCGAGCCTCCCGCAGCCGCCTCCGCCTCGATGCCACGCACTACATCGAGCGCATGATGATCCCGCCGCTCGAGCGCATCTTCAACCTGATGGGCGCAGACGTCAAGGCGTGGTACCGCGAGATGGCGAAGGCGAAGCGCGTGCACCGCGTCGCCGACAGCAGAGCAGGCAAGGCGGTCATGCTCGAGCAGCACTTTGTCAGCGACCGCTGCGTCGCGTGTGGTGGACCTGGGGGCGATGGCGGTGCGTGTTCTCCCTCTGCGCTCCCTTAGTTCCGACGCTGACCGCGGTCGCTCCGCAGGCCTCTGCCTCGACTGCCTCGCGCACCCCACCGCTGTCGCCTACACGCTCGCGACGCGCAAGCAAGCCCTGCAGCACCGCCAGCGCGCGCTGCACGAAGTGTGCGTCTCGTGCTCGGGCAACCCGCGCTTCGAGCCCATCCAGTGCGACTCGATCGACTGCCCGAACCTGTACGTCCGCGCGAGGAACGCGAACGAGCTCGCCAAGGTGACGGAGCTGGCGAGCTTGAAGCTCGATTTCTAGATGTACCCCCTCTTCCTTGCTGTCGTTGTTTCCTCGCCCCTCTTGGTTATCCTGTTGTCGTAGCATCCCGCCGAAGCACCGCAACGCGCCGTCCGTTCCGTATAACATCGCTATGCCCGCACGTCTACCAGCGCCGCCCCTACAGCCGCGCTCGCCGGTGCAGCCGGCGCGCCCAAATCCCGCACGCGCACCTCGCGCCCCGCCCCGCTTAGCACCACCCTCCCCGCCTCCTCCCCGTCGGCTCCCGCCCACGTGAGCACGACCTCGTACGCGCCCGCGGCGAACGTCCCCGCGCGCGGGATCCACAGCTGCGCGTCGATGCGCGCGCGGCCGAGCGGGGGGAGGACGCCGCGGTGCGTTTGCGGACCGGCAAGAATGGGCCTGCTGTGCGTCCCGCGGGAGGGGGAGGAGGGTGAGAGGGAGAGGGTGTAGTTGAAGGGGGTGGAGGGGGACTGGCTTGCGAGGGTGAGGCGGAGGTGGAGAGCGAGCGGTCTACGTGCGCGGACGGTCAGTTTCGTCTCAGGAAGAGCGAAAAGGAGGAGCAGCGCACCCAGTGGAGAAGTCATGCTGCACGGCCTCCTTCACGCGCACCTCGACCGCAACCGGTGCGCCCGCGACCGACCCCGCACCCGCGCCGACGATCTCGCTCCTCCGCAGCGCGGCCAGGAGGGCCTTGCGTTCGCGCCTGCTCTCCTCGTACAAGCCGCCCGAGCGGCGCTCTGCGGCCGTGAGGACGGCGAGGAGGCGTGCCGCGGCGGGGGAGCCGACCGCGCTGCCCGGCTGGGGGGCGTCGAGCGGGAGGAGGAGATGCGCGGGCGCGAGGGAGAGCGAGGGGGAGGAGAAGGTGAGGACGAGGGCGGCGGAGCGGGAGGCGAAGAGCGGGAAGAGGGACGAGTGCAGCGCGGAGGGGACGGTCGGGTAGTGCGCTGCGAGCGACGCGCGGCGGTAGGTGGTGTACTCGGCCAGGAGACCGGCGAGCGCAGAGGAGGAGAGGGCCCGGTCGGGAGACTGCGCGCGTGCGGGTCAGCAATCGCGTGGAGAGAGGAATGACGAGCGGAGCACGCACCGCCGAGAGGCTCGACACGGCGACCTCGCACTGCGGGGGCGCGCCCTTGACGTCCTTGCCCTCGAGCAGCGCCTCGACTTGCCCCACCGTCCACAGGTCCGCCTCTTCTCCCTTGCCCTGCTCGTCCGGCGCGGCCGCGAACGGGACGAACGCCGTCAGGCCCTGCTGCCACCCGATGCGCTGCTCGGCGACGTCCTCGGCGAAGGCGCGAGGGTCGAGCGCAGCGGGGATGCGCCACCGCGGCGAGAGGAGCGAGACGGCCTGGAGGGAAACGTCGTCCGCGGGGAGGCCGGCGTTGTGGACCTGCAGATTCGCAGTCTCGTCAGCACGCTCCGCCTAAAAGCGAGAAAGACGGAAGCACGCACCTCGAGACCAAGCACCAGCGCCTCGCCCTCCCTCCGTCCCGGCCGCAGCGCATAGCGCACCTCCAAGCTCGGGTACACCTCGACCTCGCGCACCGCGCGCGTCGAGAAGTACTCCTCCTCCCCTCCTCCTTCGGCGCCCTCCGCGCGGAAGGCGAACAGCACCCGGAGGGCATGCGCGCCTGGCGCCGCGCCGCGGTACAGCACGGGGAGGGCGATGCTCGCGCCCGGGGCGAGGACCGCGCCGGGGAGGAGGAGCGGCGCCGGCGCGGGGAGGGCAAGGTCGTTCGCCGTGGGGAGGGTGCCTTCGCTCGAGAGGGCGGGGAAGGGGCATGAGGAGGAGGAAGTCCGGATGCGAGCACAGCGCGTGCACGTCTGTCAGGGGGACGGTCCCTGCGTTGCGGAGGACGAGCTGCGCCGCGTGCGTCTCGCCGTGGAAGAGCTGGTGCGGGAGGTCGTCCATCTCGACCGCGAGGACGGGGACGGCCGCGCGGACGCGGACGGTGAGGGGGCGGGAAATACGCGCGCTGGGTTTCCCCGGGAGGGGCGCGGAGGGCTTGGACCACCGCGCGGAGGAGAGGGGCTCGACGACGGGGAGGAGGTTCGAGAACCGGTAGGACAGCGAGCGGAACGTGTAGGTCCCGAGGGCGGCCGCGCGTACGGGGATGAGGATCTGCAGGCGCGGGCAGACATCAGCAAGCTTCCCAACTCGTCGGGAACGAGAGCGCGACGACGCACCTTGCTCTGCTCCCCAGGCGCAAGCTCGACCTCCTGCGGCGGCTGGGCCGCAAGCCCGCCCTCCTCGCCCTCAACGTCGACCGCGAGCCCGCCAAGCGCCAGGAACGCCTCGAGCGGGTTCCGCACGGGCACCTCGAGGCTGACCGTCTCGCCCAGTACCGCCTCGACTACGGTCTCTACCTCCTGCGAGCTGCCACCGCCGGGACCGCGGTAGCTCAGCGCTTTGGGCCGCGCACCGGCGCCGGCGCCGGCGAAGTCCGCACGGGCAAGCAGCGCGCTCTCGAGCGCGCCCCACGCGCCGCCCGCGTCCTCCCCCGCAGCAGCGGCGCCCGCGCCCGCTGCCGCGGCGCTCCCCACGCGGACCTTCGCGCGCTGCGCGTCGAACAGCCTTACGGGGAGCTCGAGCGCCGCGCCCTCCGCCTCCACCGCCTGAGGGTCAGACGCGAGGAGCAAGTCCCACGCGAGGGCGAAATCATCGAGCCACTCCGGGCCCTCTGCCTCCTCCACCCCGACGGGCGCGCCAGTCCCGAGGAGCGCGACAAAGTGCCTGCACGCGTCCCCCGCGCGGCCAACGGTGTAGCTCTGCCGCGCGAGCGCGTGGTGGAGGTGCGTCCTGATTGCGGACCACTGCGCGGGGGAGCGAGGCGGGGTGGGGAGGGACGGGGGGAGGAGAGAGGCGAGAGGGGGAGGGGAGGAGGAGGAGGAGGGGGGCGTGGGGAGGAAGAGTGTGGAGGATTGCGAGAGGCACCGGATTGAGAGGGCTTTCTGCGAGCGTGCAAGGACGAGTGGTGGTGAGGATATTGCCCCCGGCGGGAGAACGCAGAGAAGGAGAGACGCACCACCCCGCACTTCTCGTACCTCGCCGCAGCCATCGCCATCCAGAACGCGTACTTCCTCCTCCTCGGCGTCGCCCCGGGGCGGACAAGGACGAGCTCTGCGAGCGCCGCCTGCTCGAGCAGGACGGCGGCGACGATTTCCTCTGTGTCGGCTGCGGCGCGGACGAGCGCGACGGGCGCGAGGGACGGGAGCGAGAGGGCGAGGTAGGATTCGTACGCGAGGAGGGTCGCGCGGAGGGCGTCAAAGTCGCTCACTGCGCCTCCGGCGGGGGACGCCGCGGCCGCCTGCGCGAGGAGCGCCTCGGGCGCGCCGGCCGCGCCCGATGAGGAGGGGAGGGGGAGGAGCAGCGCGCAGAGCGCCTGCATCCGCAGCGCGGCGGCGTGGTGCCGCCAGGCCTTGTCCGTGCGGGCGTCCTTCGCGACGGTGTCGTACGCGCTCGACGCGAGCTTGTAGTCTCCGAGGAAGAAGGCCGTGTCGGCGAGACGGCGTGCGAGGGACAGCGGGGACGAGTGGTGGTAGCTGTGCGCGCGAGCGTCATCAGTTTCCGCGCGCGGGAAGGAGAGAGAGGGAGAGGGCGCGACGCACTACCCCTTCTGGGCGTTGTACCCCTCCCTCCCCCCCGCCCCGGGCGCCGGACTCCCCTCCCTGCTCGTCCCCGCACTCCCCCCTCCCCCACCTCCTCCCCCGAAGTACTTCCGCCCAACGCTGAACAGCCTCCCGCCGATGCTGCGCCTGCCGGCCTGCCACTGCTCGTGCAGGACGACGCCCTGCCGCTCGAGGTGCGGCACGAGGGACTGGACGACGAGCTCGCGCGCGAAAGTCCGCAGGGCGAGGATGTCGGATGAGGAGAGCTCGTGCCCGCGCTGCGGGGCGGCGAGTGCGGAGGGGTCGACAGCAGGCGCGCGGATGGGCGCAGGCTCGGGCTCGTCGACGCCGAGGCCGATGACAGCCTCTACGGGGGGAGGCGCCGCCGGCGGGGCGGGCAGCGACGCCCAGAGCGCGGCGGCGCCCTCTGCGGGTGGGAGCGGGTCGGCGGCAGACTGCGCCGCCGAGAAGAGCGGGAGGAGCGCTGTGTGCACACCGTACGTCTTCCTCACCGTCTCGTGCAGGCGCTGCGCGTCCTCCCACGCGGGGCGCCCGCCACCGGCGCCGAAATCGTGCACGAGGACGATGAACCGGAGCGCGTCGGGCGTGGCCCACTCCTGCCTCGCGTCGTCCTCGGCGCCGGAGCGCGGCGGGTACGACGCGGGGGCGAAGAGCGCCGCGGGCGAGGTGAGGTCCCACAACGCGGCGAGGGCGTTGAGCGGGTCGGGGTGCGAGGTCGACAGCGCGACGAGGACGCCGACGGGGTGGGCGAACGACTCGTGCGGGACGAGGTCGCGGCGCGCGAGGACGCTGTCGCGCACGAGGGCGTACCACGGCGCGAGGGCGTCGACGCGGCGGCCGCGCCAGCCTTCGTCCTCGTCGGCGACAGGTGCGCTCGTTGCCTCGTCGCCGTCGCCTGGTCTCGGGCGGAGGGACGGGAGGCGGATATGGAGCTCGTCGCTGCCTGGCTGTGCGAGCCACGAGTCTACGCGAGCGGTGACCTGGGCGCCGAGAGCGTCGAGGAAGAGGTCGTCGCGCTCTGCCTGGGACTGGGGAGGAACGGGGTGGCCGGGGTGGGCGTGGCCTGGTGTGCGGGTGTCGCAGGGAAGGCGGGCGGGAGCGGGCGGTGGACCAAGTGGAGCGGGAAGCGGTCGACGGCGTGCTGGTCGTAGGTCGAGGGGAGGCGGAGCTGGAGGCGGTCCTGGCCCGGTTGTGCGAGGAACGGGTGCACGAGGTCTGCGAACGAGCCGAGGTGGTTCCGCGCGAGGGCTTGGCCGAGTTCGTCCGTGTGGAAGCAGTGCAGCGTCGGCGCGAGGGCCGCGTGGAGGAGCGGGGCGGCGGGCGAGCGCGTGCTCTGGCCCGGGGTGCTCATCCGCGCAGGTGCGTCCCTGTGCGGTTGTATGCTCGGTCGTTCTACGGAGGGAATAGAGCGCGGAGAAGGGCGAGAGCCGAGGCGAGACGAGGAGCGGCTCCACCTCGAGTGAACCTCGCGCCTCTTGCTCTTGCTCTTGCTCGGGCTAAGCGAGGTTACTACAGGCTACTACTCTCAAGTAGCACCACTCGGACAGCGGCAACCCCCTCCCACCCGACGTGCACCCCCGCGCGCTCCTCATCACCTCGTCACCGCCGAGTGCAGCCCTCCACGGTGGAGTCTGTCCGCGCACTCGCAGACGAGGGCAGCTGGGCCACCGCCCTCGCCCTCGCCCGCACCCTCGACCCGCCCGCTCCGCCCGCCCTCGTCGCCTCGCTCGCACAGCGCATCTTGCTCGCCTCGGCGCCGTCGGCCCTTTCCGCAGACGACATCGACGACTTGTTCGCCCTCTTGCCGCATGACAGCCCCGAATGGTCCCTCGCAGCCGCACTCCAAGTCGCACTCGACCTGCATCGCCCCGAGCAGCTCACCGCGCCGTCGACCACGGCCTCCGCGCCGCAGACCGCTGGACCGCCGCCCTCCCCGCACTCGCAGATGCGCTCGCAGACGACGACTACACCGCAGTAGACGCTCTCGTCCAGCGGGGCGCGGCGGACGAGGACAGCGAGGCGCAACAGGTCCGCAAGGTCGTCCTCGCCCGCCGCGCCCTCCTCGACCTCCAGGACCGCATCCTCTCCTGGGAGGCTCTCTACGGCGAGGGCGCGCCACCACCGACGCCGAGATTCCCGCACGAGTCGAGCAGCGAGGACAAGGTCGATGGGCCAGCCGACGAGGACGAGGAGGACGGCTGGGGCGAACTTGACCTCCCGCCCGAAGACGAGCCCGCCGTCGCGGACGCAACCAAGGAGTGCCCGGCAGTACAGCCCACCGCCGAAGCCGACTCGCCCTCCCGCCCCGCCCTCTCGACCTTCCTCAGCACCCCCCTCGTCTCCACCGCCCTCTCGCTCGCGTCCGCCTCCGCCCTTCCCGAGCTCACCCTCCTCTGCACCCTGCACCCCTCGGCGCTCTATCCCGCGCGCACCGCCCTCCTCGACGCCATCCCCCTATGGGCCGACCCCGCGTCGTTCATCGACCTCCTCCCCGCGCTCGACGCGTCGAGCGGCGCAGAGCGCGACTGGGAGGACCTCGCGCCGTGGCGCGCCACGCCCGACTGGGCCGAGGCGCTCCCCTCGCTCTCCCCCTCCCCCTCCCCGTCCCCCTCCGCCGCGCGCCGCACTGCCGACGAGCTCCGCACGTGGTACCTCTCCCGCGTCGAGCGCACCGCCGACGCCGGCCTCGTCGACGCGGCGCTCGCGCTCGTGCAGCACGGCGCGGCGCGCGGTGTCCCCGGCCTCGATGAGGCGGGCGAGGAGCTCAGCCTCCTCGCGCGGCTGGTGTACAACCGCCCCGGAGCTGGAGCGTCTGACGAGCCGGCGATGACGCTCGCGGCGTGGCGCAAGCTTACCCCCGAGGAGGTGATCCAAGCGTACACGGCGACGAGCGCGCCCGACGAGCTGCCGAGCACGCTCAGGCGCCTCGTCGCGCCGTACCTCTCGGTCCTCGAGTCGCGCCTCGAGCGCGCGGGCGGCCGACCCCCGACCCCGCGTCCGCGTCCCGCGCGCTGCTGCACTCTTTCTCGTCGCCCTCCCCCTCGCACGCGCAGACGGCCTCGACGCGCTCGCCTGCATCGTCGCCGCCTCGAAGCCGACCCTCCGCACACCGGAGCGCATCGTGAGCGACGACGCCGACCTCGCGCGCGTGGTCCTCGCCGCGCTGTACGGCGCGGGCGGGGCGGTCGCGAGCGAGCGGGGCGCGGCTGCATGCGGGAGGATGTTCGAGTGCCTCCCCGCCTTCGCCGACTCCTCCTCCTCCGCCGCCTCCTCCTCCCCGGGCGCGGACCTCTTCGCGCTCGCCGCCCCGCCCCCAGGCACGCCCGCCACGGCGCCTCCACCGCCCGCGCCCGCCCCCTCCACGCTCCTCGCCGCGCTGGGCGCCTCAGGGCCCGCCGCGCTCTCCGCCCACCTCGACGCTCTGGACCTGCACCTCTCGCAGCTCGAGGTCCTCCTCCGGTACTCCTCCGCCCCTCCAAGCGGGCTCGCGTGGTTCCTCTCCTCGTACGAGAGCGCGCCGGCGCAGGCGCAGTGGGCGACGCGGCTCGCGCGGACTGCGGCGGCGGGGGGCGCGCGCGGGGGGGAGGGCGCGTTCGAGGGCGAGGATGAGTGGGTCGGATTGATGGAGTTTATGAGGGAGGCGACGGGGTTGCGGGCGAGCCGGGGGAGGAGGAGGAGGAGAGGAGGAGGAGGACTGGGGAGGATGTTCTGGCGCTTGGGGGAGGAGGAGGTCCTGAGGGTGTTCTTTGGGGGGTTGCTCGGCGCGGGACGTGCGTCGTCTCCCTCTCCCTCTCTCGCGGTGGAGCGCTGACCTGCTTGAGGTGGACGAGCAGGCTTCTCGCTCGCGCGCGCTCTCTTTGAGCCTTCGTCGGTAGCGCCGTCGCTCGAGCCGCGCATCGTCGAAGAGCTCGTCACGCCGCGTCGCGCGAGTTCTACGACAACGCCGAGGAGGGGAACCTCCACTCGGGGGAGATGAAGCTCGCGTTCGAATGGTGGGCCCTCTCTCTCCTTCCTCTCCGTACCAGGCGTCCGCTCACACCCGCATCGCGCGCAGCCTCCGCCGCACCGCAGCAGTCGCCCGCGATCCGGCGCGAGCGCGACTTCATCGAGGCGACCTCCCGCCTCTGCTCCTTCCGGCTCGACTCGCGGCCGGGGATCCCCCTCACGCCGATCGAGCTGCGGCACGCTTCCGACCGCCTGTTCGTCGCGCGCCTGCTCGGCTCGAACGCCAGCGCGCACAGGCACCCCGAGATGGTCCTCGCGCTCGTGCATGGCCTGGGTACCCGCGGGCGGCAAGGACGAGGTTCGCGCGCTGGCGATGCTTGCGGATGCGTGCATCGCTGCGGGGACTTCCCTCTCGCGGCGGAGCAGTGCGCCCGCGCGGTCCGCGCCGTCGAGGCGCTGCGGCGGGGTGCGGCGCGCGCGAACGAGCCGGAGAAGGAGCGCGACGCGGAGCAGGGCGCGGACTATGCCTGGCGGGCGTGCTTCGCGCTGGGCAAGAGCGGCTGGGCGGACGCGACCAAGAGACTCGAGGCGATGGGCCAGGCGCTCACGCTCTGCCCGTCGGAGCGGATCCAGGACCTCCTCCCGGCGTGGACGGCGCTCGAGCGCGACGTCACGCAGGAGACGCTCCGCCGCCAGCGGGAGGAGGCCGCCGGCGGGAGCGTCAGCAGCAAGAGCGCTGCCGCGGCGCACGCGGGCGTGCTCTCCGACCCGGGCGAGGCGGCACGCGCGGCGGCGCAGGCGGCGGCAGCGGGCGCGGCAAAGGTCAGCCACTTCCTCGCGGCTGCAGCGGCGAAGACGACCTCGACGGCGCCGTCGCCGCAGCCGCCGTCGCCAACAAGCCCGGCGCACGCTCCGCCGCAGGGCGTGCAGCACCTCGCGAGCGAGACGGCCGCCGCCGCGTCGTACACGCTTCGCCGGGCGGCGGCGTTCCTGCAGGGCCCTTCCGCCGCGGGCGGCGCGCGGCCCTCCAGCGCGCAGGGCTCGTCGCCCTCACGCGGCGCGCGCGGCGACAGGCCTGCGAGTCCCGCGTCCCCGCGCAGCGCGACGCTCTCCCCCGCTGCCAGGGTCCGCGCACCCCCTGCGTCGGCCCCGCCGCGGTCACCGTCCCCGCCGTCGCGGTTCGCGTCTGCGCTCTCGGGGCTGGCGGACGCGCCTCCGCGGCCGGCGTCGAGCGCGAGTGCCGCTGCGGGCGGCGGGGCCGGCGACGGAGGGATGTTTGGGTTCCGCGCGGGGCTGGGGGAGAAGTTCACTGCTGGAGTGGGGTGGCTCATTGGTGCGGATGAGCTGCTTGAGCGGGAGAAGGAGGAGCAGGAGCTCAGGAGGAAGAGGGGCGGTGGGGCGGCGCCTGCACCGGTGCCGGCGAGGAGGGAGGAGGTGAAGGTGCAGAAGAAGGCCGAGGAGGAGGAGGGGGACGACTGGGATAGTTGGTAGTGCAGTAGAGTAGGAACGCAGCGCGCGTCTTGCCCAACTCGCTCGAGCGTGTTTGTTCTTCGCTCGCACCGCCTCCTCGTCGCCCCTTCCTCATCGCTTGCCCCGCTGTCACTGCTCCGAGCCAAGCTGGCGCCGTACGCCGCGTCCTACATCCCACCCGTCGACGTGCAGCGGCATGGGCGGGGCCCTGTCGTGCTTACGCTCGAGCTGGGCGTCGAGGTCGAGCAGGTCGAGGTGATGATGGACGTCGAGGAGATCCCGCCGACGCAGGAGGTCCTCGACGCGGTGAGCAGCCTGCGCAGCGGGGACGGAATGGGGCGCATGCAGCTCGACCTGCCCTGGGAGGGGGACGGCGCGGGACCTTCACCGGGAGACGGGAGGATGGTCATTGTCGTCGGTGCGTCTCCTCTCGCTCTATGCGTGCACTTGTACGCTGAAAAGCATCCCATACGCAGACACGAACGTCCTCATCTCGCACCTCGCCCTCCTGCGCGACTTCACCGACCTCGCCACGTCCCCCACACTCCCGCCTTCGCACCGCCCACTCCTCCTCATCCCGCACATCGTCGTCGCAGAGCTCGACGGCCTCAAATCCAGCACCCGCGCTGCCGACGTCAGCCGCGGCCCGTCCAAACCCCGCGGGCAGAGTAGCATCGCCTCGCTCGCTCGAGCGGCGACGAATTGGCTCCTCCACGCGCTCGCGCCCGACGGGGAAGACGCCGTCGTCCGTGGTCAGCGACGGCACGAAACGCTCTTCGGCGCGGAGGGCGCGCCCGTCGGCGAGAACAACGACTCGCTCGTGCTCGACGCGGCGCTGTACCATGCGCAGCGGGGACACGCACGCGTCGTCCTCCTCACGGACGACAGGAACCTCCAGTTGAGGGCGACGATTGAGCAGGTTGAGGCGCTCGGGGTCGAGGACGGGATGGACGCGTCGCGGCTGCTGGAGAGGCTCGCGCTGCCGGCGGCGTCTGCGCCTCACGTTCAGAATGGGCGGCATGCTCGGCCGCCGCTGAGCCCCGAGCAATCGCGGCATGGCTCGCCCGCTAAGGTGCAGCGACGACGCAGCCCTCCTTCCGCCCCCGCGCCGCTCCCTTCTCCACCTCCGCTCGTCCCGACGCCCCCAACGCCCGCTCGCCCCCCCGCTCGTCGTCCCCCCACACCTTCGATGGAGCTCGACCCGCCCACTCCACCTCCACTGCACGTCTCCCTCCCCGCACCGACGCTCTACCCCGTCCGCTCTCCGCCCGACATCTTCCTCAATGCGTCCCTCCTCCTCTCGCACTTCCTCGCGCTCCCGCTGTATCGCCACGCGTACGAGCACCTCCGCCGGACGCGTATAGCCCAGCAGGGCGAATGGCAGCCCGCGCTGGGGGACTGGCGCGAGTGGGGCGCGCGGGAGTGCGTCGACGCTGCGCGCAGGTGGTGGATCGAGGGGGACGTCGAGGGCTTGTGCCGCGTCGGGATCGAGGCGGCGCTCTCGGGGAGCGCTGCGCCGCCTTCGCCGCTGGTGCAGAAACCCCCGCTTGCGAGCCCGCCCCGCGCCCGCTCCGCCCCTGCGTCCACCTCTCGCTGGGCTGCCCCGCCCTTGTCCCGTGCTCCGCCCGCGCCTGCGCCTAATCCACGAACCCCGACGCCGTCCCGCGCGCCGCCCTCCTCCGCGCAGCAGCTGCGCGACCTGCACAACTCCCTCCCTGTCATCTGCTCCGCGCTCGCCGTCCCGCCCGCATCGACCGCCTCGTGGTCCGCGCCGCGATGGGAGGTCCTCCTCGAGGGTGTGGGAGCGCTCTGGCGCGCCGTGCTGGGCGGAGCGGTGAGAGGCGACGTGAGGGGCGAGGTTGGGAAGATTGTTGGCGAGTGGGTGGAGGAGCTGAGCAGGCTGGGGGTCCGGGTGACGGTGGAGGTGTAGAGCAAGATGAGGTGTCTATCTTGGCGGGTGCACAGCACTTTGACGGACGCGCGCTGCGCATGGCGAGGGCGGAAGGGTATTGCTGACCGCAACTACGCACTTTTCACTTCGCTTGGCATACGCATCCTCCTGCACTAGCCTGCGGGCCCCGCGCCGCACAGGGATTCATTAGCCACCGCCGCGTATCCCTGATGAATCTCGAGAAGTTCAGCAACGAAGGCAAGAAAGCGAGCGGGACCTTCCCAAGCTACGATTGTACCCTACTCAATTACCCCTGGATGCCATCTCCGCTCTAGACCGGCAGCCCCGCACCGACGGGCAGCTCCGCCGCCCCTCCCGCCGCCTGCTCGACCTTCTTCGACCACAGCACGACCGCGACGCCGCTCCCCGCCACAACGAGGAGGACCACCGCCCCGAGCGCGACGCGCGTCCACCGGCTCGGCGCCTTCGCCTCCGGCGGCTCGAGCGGCTCGCCGTACGAGCTCACGCGGTCCTCCTCGAGCGGGGCGTACTGCGTGCTTGCCGCCGCGCTGGTGACGGACGATGCGCGAGAGAGGTAGCTTGGCGGTCGGGAGGCGGCAGCGGACTTGGGGGTCTTGAGCGGGAGCGTGGGGACGTAGGCGACTGGCTGGAGGACAGTGTCAGCGGAGTATCGAGAAGGGAGCGGAGGCGGCGCACGTTCAGCCAGGAGGAGGGCGCGGGCGTGGGCGCGGCCTTGAACCCGTCGAGGAAGGAGAGATCGCCTGCTTTGGCGACCCTACGAGTGATGTGATGGTCAGGAAGCTGCTGCCAAAAGAAAGGAGAGAAGGCACGCACTCCTGCTGAAGACGGGAGAAGGGGCGCTCGACTGCCCAGCGCCAGCTTGGCGTGCCCGCCTGTGTGCGGCAAAGTCAGCTTCGAGGAGTGATGATGCAGAGAGAGAGCGCACCTTGAGCTGCTCAGCAAGCGCCGCAATACCCTCCCGCTCCGCCGTCAACAGCGCCGCCATCATCTGCGCGTCGTCCGCGCCGCCACCAAACTGCGCCTTGATCACCTTAAGCAGCCTGACCCTCGCCTGCGGCTTGTCCTTCTCCTCCTCGTCCGCCTTCTGCAGGATCTCGCGCACGTTGGCGCGAAGACCGTCCGCGCACTCCGCCAGCTCGTTCTTAAGCGGCGCGCTCTCCCCGCTCGTGACGAGGAACCTGCCCGCGCCAGGCTTGAGGTGCGCAATCTTGCCCGCGAAGGCGCGCAGCTGCGCCGGGAGGTCGGCGAACAGCCGTGCGGCGCCGGAAGTCTGCACGCCGAGATCGGCGAGGAGCGACTGCGCAACGAGGGTGTTGTCCTCGGATGCGAGGGCGAGGACTTGCGCCTTGAGGGCGGCGACGCGCGCGAGCGAGGCGCACAGGGTGTCGATGTCGTGGTGCACCCGGCCGAGCTGCGTATGCGGGAGGGGTCAGCGCGGGCGCGAGATGGGAGAGCAGGGGGCGCACCTCGTAGGCGAACCCGTCGACATCAAGCGGGATGGGCTCGTCCTCCCTCCGTCCGCCCTTGATAAGAGGCGCCGCGTCCGTCTCCTTGCCGCTCCAGCGACTGGAGAAGCCGTGCGAGGGATTTCCGTCCGCATCGTGCGGGTACTCGGGCAGGTCGTCCACCACATCGTACGGGTCGTGGTAGCTGCCTGGGCGGGAGCTCATGATAGCAGGTGGAGGAGAGAAGCAGGGGGAGCAGCGCGCGGCCGTGAAAGGGGGGTGAGCAGGAGAGGAGGCGAGGAGAGGCCGCGGAGAGTCCGCCCTGCCACGCGGACCGGGCGCGAGGAGACAGCTGAGCTGGATTGAGCAGGAGAGGGGTCAGGCTGTTCGAACTGAGAGCTGTGAGGGGAGGCGCTGAGGGCCACAAAGGTGTCAGGAGGAGGAGGTGGGGCCGGGGGAGAATAGCGAGCACGGCGCGCAGGCCTGCGCTAGTGAGTGCGGCAGCTGCAAGCCTTCTACGGGCTCTGATGCGCTGCTCGCGAGCATCCCAGCGACGAAGGCTGGCGAAAGCTGTCATCTCCGAGACGCGAAGGACGGGGGGCCGTAGTTCGGCGCCGGACGCCCTTCTCGCTCCTCCCACACACTCGCTGCACGCACAGAACAAGCATGGCTGCCATCCCCTCCAACACCAAGACCTGGATCCTCAACGAGAAGCCCTGAACGACAAGGTGCGCCCCGTCCCCTCCGCCCTCGTCACCGAGCTAACGCTTCCACGCGCCCCGAGCAGACGTTCAAGCTCGAGACCAAGCCCATCCGCGAGCTCAAGGATGGCGAGATCCTTGTCAAGGTCCTCTACTTCTCCAACGACCCCGCCCAGAGGTCCGCACCCTCTCCCCGCTTCCACCTCGTCTGCCGGACCGGAGCTGATCCCCGCTCTTCCTCCCCCAGGACCTGGATCAGCAAGAACGTCGTCAAGGACCGCGCATACGGGCCCTGCCCCAACGAGGGCGACGCCATGCCCAGCGGCATCCTCGCCCGCGTCGTCAAGACCAAGTCGTCCCAGTGGAAGAAGTGCGTTCTCTCCTTTCCTCTCGCCTGAATTCCCTTCCGGCTTACCATCCTTGTGCCGTGCAGGGGTGACCTCGTCAACGGCTTTGCTTCGTGGTCGGAGTACGCTGTCGTGGACGAGAAGGCGGTCATGGCGGCTCGGTGCGTTTCCCTCCCTCCCATTTTCCCCTCTAGCTCTCTCTTCCTGTCTCTATACTCTACCACTATCCCAGGTAGCTGACCCTACCTTCCGCACGCAGCCAGATCGAGGGGCACTCGGAGTCCATCGCGCTGTCGGGGCTCGGCATGACCACCCTCACCGCGTACTGCGGCCTCTACGAGGTCGGCCAGATCAAGCCCGAGCACACCGTCGTGATCTCGGGCGCCGCCGGTGCCACGGGCTCCGCCGCCGTCCAGATCGCCAAGCACATCGTTGGCTGCAAGAAGGTTATCGGCATCGCGGGTGGGCCCGCCAAGTGCGAGTGGGTCAAGTCGCTCGGCGCCGACATCTGCCTCGACTACAAGTCCGACTCGTTCGCCGATGACCTCGTCAAGGCGACGCAGGACGGCTACGTTGACGTCTACTTCGACAACGTCTCGGGCAAGATCCTCGACCTCGTACTCGCCCGCATGGCCCGGTGGTCGCGCGTGATTGCCTGCGGGGCCATAGAGGGATACGAGGGCGCACGGGGAATGCTCATGAAGAACCTCTTCGAGATCATCTCGATGCGGATCACCATGCAGGGGTGCGTTGGACCTTCCCTTGCACGTGCTCGGCGATTCGCTGACCCTTCCTCGTCCTCCTCGCAGCTTCATCGTCTCCGACTTCATGGACAAGTGGCCTGCGGCGGTCGACGTCCTCAAGAAGGCTATCCAGGAGAAGAAGTTCACGACCGAGGGCACCGAGACCAAGGTCGAGGCGTCGTTCGAGGAGGTGCCGAAGGTGTGGGCTCGCCTGTTCACGGTGCGTCCTATTCTTTCGCCTCTCTTTGACGCCGTGGTGTGCGCTGCGGCGGAGTGCGCTGACCCCTCGTCCTGCTCGCCGCACCACAGGGCCAGAACCAGGGCAAGCTTATCACCCAGCTCAAGGCGTAGTTTTCGCGTCTGTCCGTGATGCAAACGTACAAAGCAGTCCTCCGCACGTGTTCAAGCCGGCGGAAGCGACCTGCGAGAGAAGCACAAAAGAGATTCTCATCGGGACCGGCCCCGCTAGCCGCGCTTCGCTGCAGGCCTGCCTCGGTGAGCAGGCTTCGAGGGCGTTCTCCGAGCTCGCTCGGACACGGTCAGCCTCGCCGAGCTCGCGGATGCGCTCATCACCCACCGCGCGCACGTCTCCCTCTCTCTCCCTCACTCCACACACACCCCAGCACAGCACCATGGTCCAGATCGAGCAGGTTGTCTTCAACTCCATTCCCAAGGGCAAGCCCGTCCCCGGCGAGACGCTCAAGAAGGTCACGAAGGAGCTCGACCTCGACGCCCCGCTCCAGGACGGCGAGGTCCTCCTCAAGACGCTCACGCTCTCGCTTGACCCGTACCTTCGGTGCGCACGCGCTCTCGCAGCTCCTATGTGAACGCGAAGCTGACCACGAAGCGCACACAGCGGCCGCATGCGCGACGAGGGCATCGACTCGTACGTCCCGGCGTTCAAGGTCGGCGCGCCCATCGCCAACTTCGGTGTCGGCGAGGTCCTCAACTCGTCCAACCCCAAGTTCAAGAAGGGCGACCACGTCTACGGCTCGCTCGAGTTCGCGACGTACCAGGTCATCTCGAAGGACGCGGCCAACGGGCTCGCCGTCCTTGAGAACAAGGAGGGCCTTCCCTGGACGACGTGGGTCGGCGCGGCGGGCATGCCCGGACAGACGGCGTGGTGGGGCGTCGAGAAGATCGCCAAGGTGAAGAAGGGCGACACGGTCTTTGTCTCCGGCGCGATGGGCCCGGTCGGCCAGGTACGTCCTCCTCTTCTCGCATACCGTCGCGCTACGTGCTCACCATGCCTGGGTACTCTGCAGGTCACCATCGGCCTCGCGCACCGCCTCGGTGCCAAGGTCATCGCGTCGGCCGGCTCGGAGGAGAAGGTCAAGTTCCTCCGCGAGACGTACGGCGTCGAGCGCGCGTTCAACTACAAGACGGAGGACCCGAACAAGGTTCTCGGTGACTGGGCCAAGGAGAACGGGCCGTTCACTGTCTACGTTGACAACGTACGTTACTTCCGCTCTCCTCGTCCCCATCTCCCCGCTTTCCGCTCCTCGAGCCCTTGTCCGCCTTCCGATTCACCGATCTTCCACGGCCAGACGCTAACCCGAGTGCCACCACCTGCAGACGGCCGGCCCGCAGCTCGAGGCGGCGCTGGCCCACATCGCGAAGGGTGGTCGCATCGTCGCTATCGGAGCCGTGAACGACTACAACGGCAACCCGTACGGCATCAAGAACGTGTTCCACGTCGTCGCCAAGGAGCTGAAGTACGAGGTGCGTCTCTTCCCCTCCTCCCTCTCATGCGTTGCTCCCTTTCCCGCCCCCTCACCACCTGACACTCTATGTCGCTGCGCAGGGCTTCCTCATCATGGACCACATGACCCCGGAGAACCTGAAGGCGTTCTACGACGAGGTGCCCAAGTACCTCGCCGACGGATCGATCCCCGTCAAGGAGCACGTTTTTAAGGGCCTTGACAACGTGCGTACTTCTCTCAGTCTTTCCCCCCATTGCCGGCATCGGCGGTGCGCCAGAGGGCCATCACCGTCAGACACCTGCGCAGCCCTCTCTTCGACCTTCTCAAACCAGCCTGCTGACCCACGCGCTCCTTCCTTGCTCTCCCCACGCACAGGGCGAGTCCTTCGCGACGCTCTTCGACCAGGACAACTCGAACTTCGGCAAGGTGCGCCTCTTCCCCCGCAGCTCGCCTCTCGCGAGACTGACTGACCCTTCCTCTTTCTTGCAGGCCGTCATCTCGCTCGAGTAGACACCTTCCTGCCCGCTTAGCACGCTTAGCCCCCCTTGTACCCAACGTGCATCGCATACTGCACACACCCGGAGACGTACGCTTGGCAGAAACAGAACGAAGTGCCCCTCCTCGATCTCCTGCCGCTGAATCTCGCGCTCTCCTCGCTCCCTCGTTCTCGCGCGCAATCGACACAGCGCCGGGGGCTTTTGTACAAGCACGAGAGGCACCTACAGCTACACAACCGCCCGCCTCACGCGTTGACCTCGATGCCGAGGTCCTCGACCCGGGAGAGCGCAATCCTCGTGAGCCACTTGACGCCGCGGTACGTCTGCCTGACGCTCTTGACCACGCCTACGACGATGAGCTGCCTCTTCCTCGTCAGCCCCGGAGCGAGGGGAAGAGTGAAGAAGGAAAACGCACGAACAGCACGACCATCTGCCCCATCCCCGCCGCGCGGTCCGCGGCCCTCCTCCGCGCGCCCGCCGGCCGCAGCGCGCGGAAGAGCGTCCGCCCCAGCGGGGAGACGAATGTCGCCGCCGCGTACGTGTAGAATGTGCTGATGATCCCGAGGAGCGCGCCGCCCTTCGTAAAGTGCATTAGGGCGCGGATCGCGAGCGGCGCTGGCGGGAGAGCCTCCTCGGGCGTACATGCGCCGGCGGAGGGGGAGAAGAAGCGATAGGAGGAGGAGTCGGCTGCGGCGGCGCGCTGCAGCGCGAGGGTGCGGGCGCTCGCCCATCGGGAGGTATCGAGTTGGTGCTCGACGAAGGAGACGGCGTCGCGGATGCCCTCGCCGACGAGGATGTGGTCCGAGACGAGGAAATCTGCGGGGGGTTGAAGGGTATGAGTCGATATTCTCCAGGGAATCTACCGCTCCGACGTTAAGCAGCGAGCGGAACAGGGCGGGGAGCGCGGAGCCCCGCAGAGAGAAGAGTGTGACGCACCGTCGAAGAAACCTGATGCGGTAGACTGGCGAGCCTCGACGATAGCGATGAGCGAGTTTGCGATGAAGCCGGCGAGGAAGACGAGGGTCGAGAAGAGCAGGCAAGTGAGGAAGGTGACGGTGACTGCATGCGAACAGCCAGTCAGAGTGAGAGCTGTACGAGATGGTCCAACTCGAGAAAAGAACGCACGAGGGTTGGTGATGGCGCGAGCGAAAGCCGTCCTCCGGAATCGGTACTGGTAACCGCATTGGTCGCACTGGTAGAATGCCCGCGGGTTGGCCGACGCCTTGCGCCAGCTCTCGAGGCACTTGGTGTGGACGTGGCGGCTCTGCAGACATGGCAACAGTCAGTCAAGGAGCCGGAAGTCAAGGAGGACGAGTGGGAGGAGCGACGCACCGTCCCGCGGCACAAGCACGGCGAAAACAGCTTGCCCATCTCATCCTCGTCGTCGCCGCTGAAGCAAATCCTGCACATCCTGTCGTCCTGCGGCGGCGCGTCCCCCTTCTCCTCCTCCTCGGACGCCTTGGCGTCCCCACCCGACGGCTCCTCCGGGATCGCCTGCGCCGCCTGCGGGCGCAAGAGCCGCTCGACGAGCTCGTCGTCGCCCTCGCTGCTCGCGACGCTCGCCCTGCGGCGGTGCTGCGTCGGCGTCGCCTCGTCCCCCTCCTCGGCTCTCCCGCCGGACCCTTCTGCCGCGCTGGCCTCGCCCTCGCCGGGTGCCGGGACACCAGCATCGAGCTCCTGGTACTCCTGCTCCATCCTGGCGGCCATCGCGCGGCGCGCCTCGGCGAGCTGGGCCTGCCACGGCGAGAGGTCAGTCGCTGCATTCTCGACGATACAGTCTCTGCCGCAAAGCTGCGAACAATGGACGCACTGATGCCGCTCGCCTCGAGCGAGATGGTCGACAAGTCCGAGATGGGGACGTCCCAGCCAACCTTGAGCTTGGCGACCTTGACGAGGAGGATCCGCTTGGTCGTGAGGATGACGACGAGCGTGTCCTCGGACGACGGCAGGTCGAGGTGCGCGACATACTCCTCGGCGAAGTACTTGCCGTTCTCGACGTTCTTGAGCCAGTTCTGGCCCATTGCCTCGCGCTCGGCGTACGGCTGCAGTCGTCCGGAGTCAGCAGCGCTCCTAAGTAGAAAAAGCGGCAGCAGGACGCACCCGGACACGGTCAGCCTCGCCGAGCTCGCGGATGCGCTCATCACCCACCGCGCGCACGTCTCCCTCTCTCTCCCTCACTCCACACACACCCCAGCACAGCACCATGGTCCAGATCGAGCAGGTTGTCTTCAACTCCATTCCGAAGGGCAAGCCCGTCCCCGGCGAGACGCTCAAGAAGGTCACGAAGGAGCTCGACCTCGACGCCCCGCTCCAGGACGGCGAGGTCCTCCTCAAGACGCTCACGCTCTCGCTTGACCCGTACCTTCGGTGCGCACGCGCTCTCGCAGCTCCTATGTGAACGCGAAGCTGACCACGAAGCGCACACAGCGGCCGCATGCGCGACGAGGGCATCGACTCGTACGTCCCGGCGTTCAAGGTCGGCGCGCCCATCGCCAACTTCGGTGTCGGCGAGGTCCTCAACTCGTCCAACCCCAAGTTCAAGAAGGGCGACCACGTCTACGGCTCGCTCGAGTTCGCGACGTACCAGGTCATCTCGAAGGACGCGGCCAACGGGCTCGCCGTCCTTGAGAACAAGGAGGGCCTTCCCTGGACGACGTGGGTCGGCGCGGCGGGCATGCCCGGACAGACGGCGTGGTGGGGCGTCGAGAAGATCGCCAAGGTGAAGAAGGGCGACACGGTCTTTGTCTCCGGCGCGATGGGCCCGGTCGGCCAGGTACGTCCTCCTCTTCTCGCATTCCGTTGCGCTACGTGCTCACCATGCCTGGGTACTCTGCAGGTCACCATCGGCCTCGCGCACCGCCTCGGTGCCAAGGTCATCGCGTCGGCCGGCTCGGAGGAGAAGGTCAAGTTCCTCCGCGAGACGTACGGCGTCGAGCGCGCGTTCAACTACAAGACGGAGGACCCGAACAAGGTTCTCGGTGACTGGGCCAAGGAGAACGGGCCGTTCACTGTCTACGTTGACAACGTACGTTACTTCCGCTCTCCTCGTCCCCATCTCCCCGCTTTCCGCTCCTCGAGCCCTTGTCCGCCTTCCGATTCACCGATCTTCCACGGCCAGACGCTAACCCGAGTGCCACCACCTGCAGACGGCCGGCCCGCAGCTCGAGGCGGCGCTGTCCCACATCGCGAAGGGTGGCCGCATCGTCGCTATCGGAGCCGTGAACGACTACAACGGCAACCCGTACGGCATCAAGAACGTGTTCCACGTCGTCGCCAAGGAGCTGAAGTACGAGGTGCGTCTCTTCCCCTCCTCCCTCTCATGCGTTGCTCCCTTTCCCGCCCCCTCACCACCTGACACTCTGTAACGCTGCGCAGGGCTTCATCATCCTCAACCACATGACCCCCGAGAACCTCAAGGCGTTCTACGACGAGGTGCCCAAGTACCTCGCCGACGGATCGATCCCCGTCAAGGAGCACGTCTTCAAGGGCCTCGACAACGTGCGTACTTCCCTCATTGTCTTTCCCCCATTTGCCGGCATCGGCGGTGCGCCAGAAGGCTAGCACCGTCAGACGCCGGCGCAGCCCTCTCCTCGACCTTCTCAAACCAGCCTGCTGACCCACGCGCTTCTTCCTCGCTCTTCCCACGTGCAGGGCGAGTCCTTCGCGACCCTCTTCGACCAGGACAACTCGAACTTCGGCAAGGTGCGCCTCTTCCCCCGCATCTCGCCTCTTGCGAGACTGACTGACCTCTTTCTTCCCTCCCGCAGGCCGTCATCTCGCTCGAGTAGACGCCCTCCTGCCCGCTTAGCACGCTTAGACCCCCTTGTACCCAACCTGCATCGCATACTGCACACACCCGGCGAACTACGCTTGACATGGAATCGAACGAAGTGCCCCTCCTCTCTTTCTCGCCGTTGAGCTGGAGCGCTCCCTCCTTTCTGGTGTCTCCGATGCGGCACAGCGACAGGAGAATCTGTACAAGCAAGAGATGCACCTACAGCTACATAACCGCCCGCCTCAGGCGTTGACCTCGATGACGAGGTCCTCGACTCGCGAGAGCGCAATCCTCGTCAGCCACTTGACGCCGCGGTACGTCTGCCTGACGCTCTTCACCACGCCGACGACGATGAGCTGCCTCTTCCTCGTCAGCCCTGAACGAGGGGAAGAAGGAAGAAAGAGAACGCACGAAGAGCACGACCATCTGCCCCATGCCCGCCGCGCGGTCCGCGGCCCTCCTCCGCCCCCCCGCGGGCCGCAACGCGCGGAAGAGCGTCCGCCCCAGCGGGGAGACGAACGTCGCCGCCGCGTACGTGTAGAATGTGCTGATGATCCCGAGGAGCGCGCCGCCCTTCGTAAAGTGCATTAGGGCGCGGATCGCGAGCGGCGCTGGCGGGAGAGCCTCCTCGGGCGTACATGCGCCGGCGGAGGGGGAGAAGAAGCGATAGGAGGAGGAGTCGGCTGCGGCGGCGCGCTGCAGCGCGAGGGTGCGGGCGCTCGCCCATCGGGAGGTATCGAGTTGATGCTCGACGAAGGAGACGGCGTCGCGGATGCCCTCGCCGACGAGTATGTGGTCCGAGACGAAGAAGTCTGCGGGGAAATGAAGGGTATGAGTCGATGGTCTCGAGGGAATCCACCGCTTCGAGCTTGAGCAGCGAGCGGAAAAGGGTGGGGAGCGCGAAGCTGTGCAGAAAGAGCGTGACGCACCGTCGAAGAAACCTGATGCGGCAGACTGGCGAGCCTCGACGATAGCGATGAGCGAATTGGCGATAAAGCCGGCGAGGAAGACGAGGGTCGAGAAGAGCAGGCAAGTGAGGAAGGTGACGGTGACTGCATGCGAACAGCCGGTCAGATTTGAGAGCTGTACGAGATGACCCAACTCGAGAAAAGAACGCACGAGGGTTGGTGATGGCGCGAGCGAAGGCCGTCCTCCGGAATCGGTACTGGTAACCGCATTGGTCGCACTGGTAGAATGCCCGCGGGTTGGCCGACGCCTTGCGCCAGCTCTCGAGGCACTTGGTGTGGACGTGGCGGCTCTGCAGACATGGCAAAGGTCAGTCAAGGAGCCGGAAGTCAAGGAGGACGAGTGGGAGGAGCAACGTACGGTCCCGCGGCACGAGCACGGCGAGAACAGCTTGCCCATCTCGTCCTCGTCGTCGCCGCTGAAGCAGATCCTGCACATTCTGTCCTCCTGCGGCGGCGCGTTCCCCTCCTCCTCCTCGGGCGCCTTGGCGTCCCCGCCCGACGGCTCCTCCGGGATCGCCTGCGCCACCTGCGGGCGCAGGAGCCGCTCGACGAGCTCGTCGTCGCCCTCGCTGCTCGCGACGCTCGCCCTGCGGCGGTGCTGCGTCGGCGTCGCCTCGTCCCCCTCCTCGGCTCTCCCGCCGGACCCTTCTGCCGCGCTGGCCTCGCCCTCGCCGGATGCCGGGACACCAGCATCGAGCTCCTGGTACTCCTGCTCCATCCTGGCGGCCATCGCGCGGCGCGCCTCGGCGAGCTGGGCCTGCCACGACGCACCCTCGGGGTCGGCGGGCGATGAGGCGGGCGGGGAGCCGTCATCCCCTGCAGGCGCAGCGGGCGGGACGTGGCGGTGGCGAAGCTCCGAAGCAAGCTCGCCTAGCAGCGGGATGGCGCTGCTCTCGCTCATGTCGAGTCGAGGTGAAGTGGGGGAAGGCGAGAGAGAGCGACGAGGCGATGTGGGGGTATCGCGAGTTTCGAGTGCAGAACTACGAGGGTGCGCGAGCACTACGACAGAATACGGGCATGTACAGCAGATTCATGGTGGAGGAGAGGCGGGAAGAGATCTACTCGACAAGGCGGCGGGCATTGCTGCGCGAGGTGAACAGGGCAAGTCAGCGCGGGTTCGGCTCAAACGGGCGGACGGGAGCGCTGGAAGCTTGGAAAGGACTCACTGTGCCTGCGTCACGCGCTCGAGGTGGCGGAAGAGCCAGAGCCTTGCGCTCTGGTCGGCGATGGCGAGGAACGGCCCGGGGTGGCCGTCGCGGAGGACGAGGCCTGCAAGGTGAGCAAGTCGTCAGTCGCTGCATTCTCGACGATACAGTCTCTGCCGCAATGCTGCGAACAATGGACGCACTGATGCCGCTCGCCTCGAGCGAGATGGTCGACAAGTCCGAGATGGGGACGTCCCAGCCAACTTTGAGCTTGGCGACCTTGACGAGGAGGATCCGCTTGGTCGTGAGGATGACGACGAGCGTGTCCTCGGACGACGGCAGGTCGAGGTGCGCGACATACTCCTCGGCGAAGTACTTGCCGTTCTCGACGTTCTTGAGCCAGTTCTGGCCCATCGCCTCGCGCTCGGCGTACGGCTGCAGTCGTCCGCAGTCAGCAGCGCTCCTAAGTAGAAGGCGGGCGGCAGGACGCACCCGCAGAACGCCGTCAGCCGCCGTGAAGCGCGGCAACCGGACGCGGTCGATCCCGCTCTGGTCGAAGACGGTGGTGGTGTTGCGGATTCCTGTTCGTGTGCGGCGTCAGCGAAACTCTTGACAAAGTGAGTGAGCGGGAGACGCACCCTCGGTGATGTTGTTGGCGAGGTCGAAGATCCCGACCGCAGGCTTGGTGACGGCACTGTTCCAGGTAGAGCGGTCAGTCTCGCTTGTCTTGTCGTCTGGTGAAGGGAACGCACCCGACGAGACCCATCCCGACGCCCTTGAAGAAGCCCGCTGCGCCGCCCGACTCGGCGCCCTCGAGCGGCTTGGTCTGCAAGCGGTTCCTCGCGCGTCAGCCTCCGCACCCAAATTGGAAGGAGAGAATCGACGGACTGCGAGGCCCTCGAAGCCACTCGCAACGCTCGTGACGAACGAGGTTGCGCCTGCCGTCACGCCGTAGAGCGCGTGCTTGGGCTTGTTACGGAACTGGCGCATGCGGCGCTGGCTCTGGTACTGCTTGTCGAGCGTCGCCGCCGAGAGACCTGCGCGACGAGGATGTCAGCATTGGCGAAGAGGGAGAGGTGCGCGAGCAACGCACCCTTGCCGATGCTGCCCGACACCTTAGCGAGCGAATCGCTCAGGCCGAAGACGGTCTTCTTGGCGAGACTGCCCGCGCCACGCGATGCCGATGCCGAGGTCCTTGTTGCCGTTCATCATGACCGAGTCGTAGGGCTGGATGAAGAAGTCGGCGACGCCGGACGAGACGTTCGTGAACAGGCCGACGGGGTTGCTGCGACCCCATAGTGTTAGCAACGGCCTCGTCCAAGTCAGGGAGAGCGAGTGGGCGCACCCGAGGAAGTCGGCGCTGCCGAGGACGCGGTAGAGCTGGCCAAAGAACTCGTCGCTGTAGTGCACCTGGAGGCGCTCCTGCAGAACGGGGAGCGAGAGGCGCGCGTTCTCGATGACGAGCGCGTTCAGGCGGACGGGTGCATCGTTGACGTTCCCGAGCGCCATGGTGAGCGCGTTGATGAAGAAGAATAGCGGGTTGTGCGAGGTGAGCCTGCCGGGAGCGAGGGTCAGTCTCGCCGAGTTCGAGCGAGGGGGCAACCACGCACTTCTGCTCGACGTTGACGCGATCGGTGCGCATGAAGGAGAGGTCGAGCTGGATCGGGTGGAGGTGGAGCACCTCGAAGTAGAGGTCGCCTCCCTTCGACGTCGCGGACGGTTCGGGGATCTCGTCCGGATCCTCGGTGAGTCTCCTGCGGGCGAAATTAGTCAGTCTGCGGCTCCGGCACCAGAGAGAGAGGAGGTCCAGCGCACGAGGTCTGCTCCTCGGCTGCGCCGGAGAACTTGGCAAAGTCGAGCAGCGCGAAGAGGAAGTCCTCGTCGACCTCGATCGTCATCTCCTGGAGGAGGATCGACGCGTACTTGAAGTAGGTGACGCCGTGCGCTGCGGTTGGGTACGAACAAGGGTGAGCATTCGACGCGGGAGAAGGGGAACAGCGCGGACGCACCCTCGTCCTTGAGCACGATCGCCGATGCCTGCAGACTTGGGTGCACCTCGAGCTCCTTGCTGTCCTTCGGGATAACCGACGGGTAGAGGAGGATCGGGTACAGGCCGCCGAAGAGCTGGTTGTCAATCTGGATCCACTTGATGCCGACATCGTATGCGACGTTCGTTGTCGAGTCCGAGCACTTAGCCGTGACGCCGCGGAAGGACGCATAGATGAGCTCCTGCATACGTCGGTTGACGAGCGAGATGCCGATGCCTTCGAGGCTGAGCTCAAACGAGAAGGTCGTCACGACGTCGACATCGACCGCCTCGAATCCGCCGTCGCGGCTGCTCGCGATGGACGACGCCGTCTCGACGTTGCGCCGCTGCACCTTGAAGACGCTCGTTTCCTCGACGTAGTTGAAGAACGAGATCGCCTGCGTCGAGCCCTCGGCGCGGACGTCAATCGACACGACGGCGGTGTGGCCCTCGTACGAGAAGCGGAACGGCACGAGCGCGCCGATCTCGAGCAGGTTGATGAGGCGCTCGCGCCCGCCAACGGCGATCCGCAGCTGCCGCTGCTCGTCAGCCGGGAAGTCCCACGCGTACGGCCGCTTGGTGTTCGGGTCGAGGCGGTAGTGCTGGCGCGGTTCCCGCCGCGCGTTCGGCTGCTGGCCCTCGGGCTCGGCCTGCCAGAACTCGATCGGGTAGTGGCTGTCGTTGCGGAGGAGGAACGGCCATGCGCCCGACTCCAGGTCGACGCGAATGAAGATGCACGGGCCCTCGAGGACGGCGTCGACGCGCGCGAGCTGCTCTCCGCCGTTGCGGGCGGGTACGCGGACGTAGTTCTGGCCGATGTCCTGGAGCTTGAACGGCGCGGACCAGGTCCGGCTGCCGGGGAGCGAGAGGACGAGCTGCGGCGCCTGGCCCGACCGCAGGAAGCCGACCTGGTGCCGCTCGCCGGCGCGAAGGACGACCTCGTCCGTCGAGCCGAACTCGCGGATGCGAAGCTCGGTGGTGAAGTTGTTCTTGATGATGAACCGAGGGCAGAGCGTCACGACCTTGGTGAGCTTGTACTGTGCGCGCGAGTAGCGTCAGCAAGCAAACTTGGGACATAGCGGGAGTGAACGCACGTCGCCGAGACCCTCCGTGACCTTGAGGCCGAGGCGGATCTCCTCCTGGCCCGTCGCCGACGGCAACGTCACCTCGGATGTGAGGTTGACCGTCTCGAAACTGAGCGGGGCGGACCAGTTCGAGTCGCCGACGCGCAGGAGGGAGCGGTTGCGACGGTCGTCGGTCGGGTACGAGAACATAAACGGCTCGCTCGGCTTGCGCCTGGCCGCTGCCGACGAGTACTCGTCGAGCCCAGCGACGCTCTTGGCGGAGCCGAAGAATGTCTTAGTCTTGAGCGCGAACGGCAGCCCCGTCTTGTTGATCAGGATGTAGGGCGAGTAGACCTGCACCCGGAACGCTCCGCCCGAGTCGGCGTGCTTCCTGCTCGAGGCCGTAGTCGATCAGCGGACGCTCTAAGCGTGCGCAGGAGGGGACGCACTGGTAATGTACGCGAAGGTTGAGCTTGCGGTCCTCCTTGTCCGCGAGGATGAGGTCGTTCTCGACGGGGAGGTCCTCCGGGTTGTCCGTGTTGATGATGGCGAACTCGCTCCGCCCGAGCGCTGTAGGAGAAGAGGTGGTCAGTCGGAACGAGACTGGAGGGCAAAAAAGGGACGCACTCGTGTCCTGCAGCTCGACGCTAAGGAGGATGAGGTGCGAGAGCTCGGCAAAGTGGATCGGGCTGACGCCGCCGGCGTGCAGGAACGTCGTCCAGTTGTGCTCGAGGTTCTTGTCGAAGATGCGGTAGCGAAAGTCGTGCGGGAGGAGGTTCTGCACCTCGATGGGCGCGCGGAGGCGAAGCGAGACCTTGGGGTAGATGCGAGTGAGCGGGTCGGCCTTGTCGTGCACAGCGTACGTCTGGAAGCGGAACGCCGCCTCCTGCGGCGACTTGCAAACGATGGCGCGCGTCGGCCGCTTGATGAGGTCCTGCCAGTGTAGCGACTCGGTCGACCAGGCGTAGCCGAAGCCAGGGTCGGGTCGGATGCGGATGCGGTCGCGGAACGCCGAGAGGATCGGGACGGCGCACTCGCCGCCGGGCGGGATCTTGTAGATCTGCGACGCCTTCTTGCCGTGCTCGTCGACGATAACCATCTCGGCGTTGACAGCCGAGCGGTTCTCGACAAGGAACGTCGAACGAAACGTGACGACCTTGACGTTGTCGACGAGCTTGACATCGCACAGGAGGCGGTGCGTAACCTTGTCGACCTTGGGCCGCAGCGCGTGGATGTGCTCACCCTCGCGGTCGACGTAGACGTGCTTGAGCCGGTCCCATCCCATGCCGTCGAAAACGACGGTGAGCGAGTTGTGCGTGCTCGCGGCGACGTTCTCGCGCGTCTTGCGCCAGTCGTCGAAGCGCCACGGGATGTCGCCGCCGTCCTCGAGGCGGTGGCCCTGCGCGCCCGCCTCAGCGCCCTCGCTCCAGAGCGACATCGGGTAGCCCGTGCGGTTCTTGACGAGGAAGGGCGCGTTCGAGCCGCGCGCCTTCTTGAAGACCTGCTCGCCCTCGCGGTTGAGGATGGCGAGCGTCGTCATGGCGAGCTCGATGAAGGTTGACGTGATGTTGAGCTCGAGGCGCTTCTTCGATGCCACGTTGACGGCGAGGAGGCCCGTCGAGACCGATTTCGAGACCTGTATGCGGACGAAGGGTGAGCAGAGAAGCGGTGAAGACGGCGGAGGGACGCACATTGACGCCGAACTCCCACGGGTCCATGAGCGGCTCCCAGTGCGAGACCTTGAGGTTGAAATAGTTGATGAACGGCTTGATCATGACGCTCGCGTCGAGCTGTGGGCGAAGGAGGTCAATGATGAGCGAAGCGAGAGAAGCACGAGAGACGCACGTCGGTCGACCAGTCCTGCGCCTTGGCCGTGAACTTGCCGGCTTTGAGGTCGAGGATGGGCAGATCGTGCATGTCGCCGATGATGATGAGCTGCAGGCCGTCTACGGTCGCGCGAAGCTGTGTAGGGGGGACGTCGTCAGCCCGGGAGTGAGGAAAAGGGGAACGGCGAAAAGCACCGTCTCCTTGGTGACGATCACCTGCGCCTGGACGATGGCGTCGCGCGAGGCCTTCGAGAGGCCCGACTGCGACCTGCGCCGGCTCGCGACGTCGCTCTTGCTCCGCACGCGCACCTTGCCGGACTGAGTCGGCTCGAGGTCGGGCCGTGCGGGCGGCTCGACGGGCGCGGGCGGCGCGTTGCGGTTCGAGAGCTCGATGGCGCGGTTGATGATCGAGTTGATGAGGAGGATGTCGCGGAACGAGACGCGGAGGATGAGCGGCTGGACGCCGACGTCGATGTTGATGACCTGCCGGCCACCGTCGCTGCGGCTGTCCATCGAGAGCGTCATGTCAACGTCGTCGAGGACGCGGATCGCTTCCTTGGGGCGGTCCATGCGGCAGAGGAACATGCCCATCCCGGCGACCGTGAGCGCGAGCGTGCCCTGCTGCGACATCTGGAGCTGCGCGAGCTGGAGCACGACCGCCTCCGAGTCCTCCTTGGCCGGGTCCTCGAGCAGGATGATCGTCGGCGAGACGACGTTGACGCGGAACGCGAACGTCGCGTTGCCCGCAGGCCCGGGGTCGACCTTCTGCTCGTCCGCCTCCTTGAGGCCCTCGTCGATGCCGTCGTCCTCCGCCTCGGCGGCGAGCTCGGCCGGCGTCTTCGGGAATGCGCTGATGAAGTAGTCGAGGAGCGCAAAGACCGGGTCGAGCGAGAAGATGACCTTGGGCGAGTCGATCGTGACGTTGGCGATGGCGCTCTTGTCAACGCCGCCTGACTGGGTGTAGTGGATCATGAACTGGTGCCCCGAATGCTTGGTCGCAGGGATGATCTCGCGGTGCTTGGTGAGGCGCGCCGGGCGCGTGTCGTGCACCGTGAACGAGCGGATCGCGACCTCGGCCTCCATCAAGCCGTTCGAGAGCATCTTGTACTTGACGCCCGTGTCGTTGAGCGAGAACCGCGCGAGGCTCGCCTCCTCGAGGCTGGCGACGGTCGTCGCCGCCTCGGTGAACAGCTCGAGGTAGACCGTCCCGACCGCGAAGGTCAGGTCGAGCGTCGCCGTAAGGCGGACGTGCTCGCCGGCGGCCGTCTTGGCGACGCGCGGCAGCTCGGGCAGGAGGTCGACGACCTGGCCCTCCTCCTCGACCGAGGGTAGCGCACCGCGCGCTGTCAGCTCGAGGTCCTTGCGCGGCGGCGTCGGCGCGGGCGTCGCCTCGAGCATAGCGGTCGCCTCCTCGCCGAGCTCGTCGCCGCCGAGCGCGAAGGCCGTCGGGATCGTCTTCGAGAGATGGATGAGGAGGCCGTACTGCGCCTGCGTGAGCTTCATCTTGACGTCCGAGAGCTTGGCATTGATGACGGTCGCGGGCGAGTCGAGCTGCTTGTTTGGGTCGATGTTCTGGACGAGCGTGACGTCGACGTCGATGCGGACGCCGTCGAGGACGGGCAGCTTGTGCGCTTCGCCGGCGGAGTAGAGCGTCGACTCGAGGCCGACCTCGTGCAGGCCAAAGCTGATCTTGGTGATGACCTGCTCGTCCGTCACCTCGAGCGCGTTCTTGAGGCTCAGCTCGCCGAGGCGCGCGACAATCGTGTCGGCGTCGCGGCCGGCTTCCTCGTGCGGGAAGACGACGATGGGCGTCTTGACGGCGATGTCGTAGTGCATCTTCGGGATCATCGTCTGCATCTCGGTCGCGCGCTGTGCCGCCGCCTGCGTCGCCGCGTCGTAGACGGCCTTCATCCGGCCGAACTGGGTGAAGAAGACGAGGATGCGGTGCACGGGCTCGGAGCGGAACGTGAACCGGAGCGAGCCGCTGCGGAGGTGCACGCTCGTGTCGTAGCCCGGGTACGTCGTCTTGTCTGCCGGGTCGAACGTCTCGTAGCGGAAATCCGCGAGCTCGTCGCCCTGGATCGTGAGCATCTCCTGCGGCGCCGCCGCGCTGAAGTCGTCGTGCAGCGAGAGGTTGCCGAGGCGGGCGGCGACGCGGATCGTCGGCGCGCGCAGGAGGACCGAGACGTCGGCAGCCGAGAGCGAGAGGGTCGCGAGGCGGACGCCGTCCTCGTTGAGGATGAGGTTGATCGACGTGAGCTTGACCTTGACGCGCAGCTTGTCCGTGCTGGTCTCCTCCGACGCGTCGTCCTGCCCCTCACCCGCCTCGATCGCGAGTTGCTGCGGCGCGGCGGCGTCGTTCGGGTCCGTGAAGGTCGTCATGACCCAGTCGAAGAGGAGGAGGATGCTGCTCCGCGTGACGACGACGTTGAGGGTCGACATCTCGACGTCGACCGTCTTGTCGAAGCCCTCGTGGACGGTCTGAAACTCGGGCGAGGTCTTCTGCACGCCCTGGTAGCGGATGCGGACGAGGTCCTGCTCGTGTCCGCCCTCGAGCTTCTCGCTCGTGACGAGGTGGCGGAAGTCGGACTGCTGTGCGGCCGTCATCTTGTCCTCGAGGTAGAGCGAGCGCAGGAGGACGTCGACACTCATGTCGTACGGGCGAAGCTCGAACCCGAGCTGGAAGCCTTCGAGGACGGCGTTGACGAGCAGGCGGTCGGGCTTGGACGGGTCCGGGTTCGAGCGGAAGATCGACGCCTGGACGCGGTCGACGCTGAAGCTGAACTCGAACGTCTTCTGGTGGACGTTCTGCTTCTGTTGGTACAAGTTATGGTCAGCGCGGGACGGACGAAGGAAAGAGGAGCGGGACGCACGCCGTCGGCGATGTCGGGGGTGTCGAAGAACTCGTCCTTGCCGTCGTCCTTGTCCTCCTCGACCTCGCCGGCTTCGCTCGCCTCCTCGTCCGTCTCATCGCCGACCGTGAGGTCCTCGTCGTCCTCGTCGGGCACGACGCGCGAGCGGGACCTTGCGAACGACGAATGGCGGACGACGGGCTGGATGGGCGGCCTCGAGGGCGACGCCGCGTTCGGGTCGTCAAATTTGGGTAGGGCGACGTCGATCATGCGCATGAGGCTCTTGTATTTGCGGTCGGAGAAGTTGAGCTGGAGCGTCGGGAGCGAGCCCGAGATCTTGAAGCGGGTGAGGTTGGGCGCCGACGCGACGATGCAGTTCTGCGCAAGGAACTTGAGCGACGTCCGCTCGAGGATGTGCAGCTCGCCCGCTTCGCCCGCGGCGTGCTTGTGCCCGTCCTTGACATCGAGCTCGTCGAGGCAGACTTGCAGCGACGGGCCCATGAGGAGCTGCGGGTGCGAGAGGGTCAGACGCCGTTCACCTGAAGACGAGGAGAGGGACTGCTCACCTGCGCGTCTTCGAGCTTGACGTAGAAGCGGTCGTACATGAGGCTCTCGAGCCGCTTGTAGTCCTCCTCGCCGTACTCCTCGCGCTCCTTGGCCTTGACTGCGTCGAGCGCCGACTGGTCCGCGAGGCTGCTCTCGACCGAGATATGTCCCGCGTCGAGGACGACGTGCTGACACTCCTTGGTCGTCATGCTCTCGGGGATGATGATGATGGGCTGCGGGCGTGCACGGGCGTGAGTGGTGGTCTCCGCCAGGAAGAGGGATGGTAGCGCACCGCCTGCAGGTCGAGGTGCACGTCGACCGTCTTGTGCGACTGCAGCGCGTACTCGAGGCCCGCGCGCGTCTCCTTGCGGATGCCCTCGAGCGTCTCGCTCGCGACATCGATGAGCGCGCCGACCGACTCGAGCTGGCTCTCGGGCGGCTTGAAAAACGCAAAGATGGCCTCGACGTAGCCGCGGTGATAGACGATCTCGGTGTGGCGGAGGCGAACTGCGAGCGCGTTGTCGGCGCGGTGGTCGAGCGGCTTGTGCTCGAACTTGAGCGAGAAGAACGGTTTGTTCTGCATCGCCCAGCGCCCGACGCCGTCGTCTTCCGTATCGGCCTTTTCGGCGACGTCGTCATCCTCGCCGTCGGTGTCGTCCTCGTACTGCCCCATGTCGTCGTCCGCTTCGCGCTCCTCGGGCGGCGGCCTCCGCGGCTTGCCCGCCTGCTTGAGCGCGAGCGCGGCGCTCGCCTCCTGCTCCACCGAGAGCTCCTTGACGCGGACGACCTGCTCGTGCAGCGTGTTCGGGCACGTCCCGTCCATGACGCGGAGCCCGCCGAGCGCGAGCGTCGCCTCGAAGTTCTCGGGCCGCTGGCCGACGTCGAGCCGGAGGTCGTCAAAGTTGAGCGCGACGAGGTCCTTTGCCGCACCGTGCGGGTCGGTGCGGAGCGCGAATGAGCCCGTCTTGAGCTGCGCCTTGACGCGAAGCATGAGCGTGTCCTCGGGGTAGTCGACCGCGTGCGCGACCGCGTCCTTCTCGTCCCAGTCGATCGCCTTGTACAGCTCCTTGCGCTGCTCCTCGTTGAGCCCCGTCGACGGGTCGTCCGACCCTGCTGGTCCGCCGCCGCGCCGCTCGCGGCGCCGCCGAGGCCGACCCACGACCCGAGCCAGCTCGTCGCCTTCGCCGCCGCCGTCTGCTGCTTCGGCTTGACCTCGACCGGGTGCTCGAGACGCTCCTTGCGCATCTCGGACCGCGCGATCGAGCGGTACAGGCGGATGTCCTTGTAGCCGAGCTTGCGCTCGAGCTCGACGAGTTCTTGCGACTCCTACACGGGGTGAGGTGCAAGTCAGTCGAGGCCACTGAAAGCGAAGGGAGAGAGGCGCACCTCGACGTCGATGGTGCCGTACGTCTTGCGCTTGAACAGCGCGACGTACGCCTTGCGGTCATCGCGGCGCTCGGCAAAGTACGCCCAGCTCCACTGGCGGTGCTTCTCGTGAACCTCGCTCTTGATCGCGTCGATCGCGAAGCGCCACAGCGCGCGGTTGCGGTTCTGCTCGATCGCGCGCTGCGGTGGGCGGAAGCGACGGTACTCACGCTGGCGGATGTAGAAGTGGAAGAGGTCGACCATGCTGAGCGCGTCGCGGTACTGGTTCGCGTCGAGGACGAACCCGAGCTCCTGGAAGAGGAGCTCTGCGTCCGTCTTGGGCGTGTGCGCGTCGACCTTCTTGTTCATCACGAGCCGGCCCGTGCCCGAGACTGGCTTGAGGACGAACTGGTGCGACGGCGTGTGGCCCTCGCGCGCGATGCCCTCGGTGAACTTGGCGATCGCGTCCGAGAGATCGTGGCCCGCGAGCGAGGGCGCGTCCGTGTCGAAGTAGACGGCGAGCGAGTCGAGCGTCGCGAGCTTGTGTACGCCGCCCTTGGCGTTCGTGATGTACGCCGGCTGCCAGTTGGCGTCGGTCGAGACGGCCGAGAAGCGGGCGAGGGTGAGGCCGACGGAGAAGGGGTGGCCGGGGACGGACAGTTTGTCCTCGTATCGGACGTGGATGTTGCGGACCTGCGTGCGTGTCGTCGGTCAGCAAATGCGCCTCTCCTGCGGCAGCGCCTGTAACGCACCTCGATCTGCAAGTTGTCGACGATCTTGTTGATCAGGCTTGCGGTGAAGCTCTGGTTCTTCTGCTCCTCCTCGGAAGTGAGCCCCGGTGCCGGGCTCGTCGAGAGCAGCTCTGCATTCTCGAGCTTCTCAATCTTGCTCGCCTGTGCCCGCGCCTCGTCCTCCTCGGGCGTCGCCTTGGACGAGTCGGTCGGGACTGCGAGGAGGTAGACGTTCTCGACGAGGACCCGGACAGGCTTGCCGCCGAGGTTGGACCTGCGCGCGCGTGCATCGTCAGCTCAACCCGCGACGAGCGCTTTTCTGGAACCAGGTGGGACGCACCAGGGGATACTGAGGGTCAGGTCGCCCAAGTAGCCCTCGACAACATCGACGGGGAGGCGGAACTTGTCGAGGGCCTCCTTCTTGAGGCGGAGGTTGCGGAGCTTGACATCGCCCGACCAGATGCCGACGTTGAGCTGGTTGGTGTTGAGGTTGTCGACCTGTACATGCGTGCCAGCGAGGTCAGTCTCTAGTGGTCACAGTGCGGCGAGGGAGGGGAGGTGGGGAGGCCGGCGAGGAGGGGGCTGGACGCACGTAGGCGGCTAGGAAGCGGTTCAACACGCCCGCGACCACGCCTTCAAGCATACTGGCGGTAGTCTGCGCGGGCTCGTGCTCAGACGAGCTCTGAACGGAAACGTGCGGTCGATGCGAACGGCGAGGAGGAGGGCGAGGTGAGGACTGTCGGTTCGAGGCGCGAGTTGCGCGTGCTGGGGGTTCTCGAAGCGTGCGTGTACTGCTGCGCTCTCGAAGTCCAGCTCTGCGAGCCAGAAGGTGTGCAGTGCCAGGACCGCGAGGAGGCGCGCCGTCTCATCTGCTCCGCGTCATGCTGCGAGCGTCTCACCCCGAAGAACGGCTCGAGAAATAGGCAGGTCGGCCTGGCTGGACTTACTAGAGTATCAGGACTCCTAAGGAAGCCACTCGCATTTTACGGGACGCCAGTCGCCCGCGGCCCGCTTGGCCCGGCGTGCTGCTGCCGAGAGCGAACGGGGCTCTGCTCTGCTCTCTCACCCACTCAGCTCTGCTCGACGCGTGCTAGTCTGCACCAGATCCGCTCACTCACGCAGGACCGCCCCACCTAGCCCGCCCGCCCGCGCACCTCGCCGTTGCCGCTCCTCTCGACCGTCTCCCCACTCTCTCGCCCTTGCCTCCCTCCAGCACCTCGAAGAAGATGGCGAGCGTCGCAGTGGTCACCCCGACCAAGGACATCAACCCTATCCTCGCAGGTGCGCCCCTTCCTGCGCCCCCTCTCCCCCCACAGCGCGCTCACTCTCCCCCTCCGGCTTCTCTCCCCCTCCCCGGCTCACCCTTGCCGACATGCCTCGAACACAGCGTACCTGCAGTCGCTCGCGACCAAGCCGATGCTCACCAAGTCGTTGACGTCGGGCTCACTCTCGTGCGTCCGTCCGGCGCTGCGTTCGCAACCGAGGCTGACCTTCCCCTCCTCGACAACAGCGTCCTCTCCGAGATCATCGCTGGGCATGTCGCCGGCTCGCCGCCGCCCCCGCTCTCCGCCAAGGAGCGCACCGGCTTCCTCCCGCTCGACATCCTGAAGCAGAACCATAAGGCGATCAAGCTGGGCTTCTACGGTCCGTCGCCCTCTCCGCTCCCTGGGTCGGGCAAGCCTGACACTCCCGCCCGCCCGCACACAGGCTTCTTCGTCTCGGCACCGCTCGGCCACTCGCTCCTCGCAATCCTCCAGCGCGTCTTTGCGGGCAAGACGTCGGCGCGCGCCAAGCTCCTCCAGATCGTCTGCTCGAACCTGTTCATCTCGCCGATCCAGCAGAGCGTCTACAGTGCGTCGCGTTCTGTCCCTTGTGGGTACACCGGTGCTAACGCCGCGGTGCAGTCGCCGCGATGGCCATCATCAACGGCGCTACGACCCCCGCGGCCATCAAGGCCGCGTGGAAGATGAGCATCTGGCGCGTGATGAAGGTGCGCTTCGGCTCCTTTCTTTGCTTGTCCTCGTGCTGACCTTCTACGACACACAGCTCTCGTGGGTCGTCTCGACCATCACGATGGCCATCGCGCAGCGCTTCCTCCCGCCTGAGGTCTGGGGTGCGCTGCTTTCCTCCTCCTCACGCTCGTTCTCCATTCTGACGCTCCCTTCCGCCACGCAGTTCCGTTCTTCACCGTGCGCATTACTTTACGCTCCCTAGCATCGACCAACGAGACTGACCTTCGCAACTCGACACATGCCTCGCTCTCTGCCCGGCTTCTCTCCTGGACACGCAGCTCATCGGCCAGTCCGTCGGGTGCCTCATCAACATCCAGGTGTGTTCGTACCCTCGACCACGGCAGACGAGGACGCCCACTGACCGCTCTCCTGTCCGTCCGCCTCGCCCCTGCCCGTCATCCCTCGTCCGCTCCCGCTCCAACCTCCGCTGCACACCCTCCGCACTCCTCCCCCGCCGCCACTGCCTCGCACGCGTCTGGCAACCTGCCCGCAGGTCAAGAAGCGCGCGCTCGCCGCCAAGGCCAAGTCGCAGGCGGCGAAGGACGCGGCCGAGGCGCTCGAGAAGAAGGCGCAGGACGAGCTCGCGGCCAAGCGTGCGCAGGAGTAAGTCACCGTAGGCCTCGTACGCTCTACCTGTCGTTGTTGGCGCGTCGGGTTGGGCATGATGCCGCGCTGATGGTCGGAGATCGACGACGACGACTCGGCTTTCATCTGTCTGCGCGCGCGCTTTCCCCGCCGGATCTGCCCCCCCTCTCTCATTCTGTTGGATTTCTGTGCAACTCTGGGTGTGTACGGTCTCTGTCTGCGCGTTGTAGGCGAAGGTGCAAGCGGGAGCTGCCGACGGGAACGTTCGCGCCCCCCCGTGGCGGGGTCCGGCCGTATCGGGAGTGCGGCATGGATCGACCGGGGTGCGCTCCAGACGAGAGAAAAAAGTGAGGGTTGGGCCGGGAGAAAGGGACTGAGCGTGTGCGCTGTGGGAGGAGGGAGGCATCTGAGAGAGAGGAGAGCGAGTGGCGACGCGTCAGGCAGAGAGGAGGGCAGGTGCGGCTGGTCAGCTGTCGGGCAGGCGATGGTGCTGCGGGCAAAGGCGATGCAGGGAGGGGAAGAACGCGGGGGAGAGTCGCGGGCCGACACGAAATCGCTCGCGGCTCTCGCGCGACTTTCCTGCTCCCGCGCTCTGCTCCTCCCTCGAGACCTTCGCTTGCGCCCACGCACGCCCCTCAGCCCGCACTCAGCACCCTCCGCCGCACGCGCAGCTCCACCGCCGCGCCCTCCGCCCCCGCCGGCGCACCCGCACCCCTCGTCCGCCCACTCAGCACCCAACCCGGCTCGCTCGCCCTCGCCCGCCCGCGCCTCATGGCCTCGTCGTACGGCACCCGCCGGAACTCGGCCATCCAGGTGCGCATCCTCCTCCTCATCCGCGCCCCTCCCGCGGCCCACATCCACGTGCTTATCACCCGCGCCCGCACACAGTCGCCTGCAATGGGCACCGCGCCGCTCCCCATCTCGGCCGGCGCGCCCTACTCGCCCCAGGCGTACGCCCCCGCGAGCCTCAGCTCGAGCATCGGCAAGCAGAAGCGCCCCGCCGCCGCGAGCAAGGGCTCGGCGCGCCGCCTCTCGACCTCGACCCAGGCGCAGCTCCGCCCCGGCGCCCTGAGCCAGTCCGTCCCCGCGAGTCTCATCGCTGGGGGACCCGCGCGAGTGCGCGTCCCTCTCCCAGCAGCAGCAGCAGGTCCACATGCACGACGACGACCTCGAATACGGCGTCGGCGCGCCGCTCGACCACCCGCACCCGCCCAAGGGCAAGCGCAAGGAGAAGGGCCAGACGTACGAGTGCGAGAAGTGCAGCAAGGTGCGGGTCCTGCTCCGGTGATTCTCCGGGTGCGGACTGACCCAAACCCCGCCCGCAGGTGTACCGGCACTCGACCTGCTTGACCAAGCACCGCTGGGTGCGTCGCGCCCCTGTCGCCTTTCCACTGCTCGTACTGACATGCCCGCGTCGCTCTGCAGGAGCACACCGAGGTCCGCTCTGCAGGAGCACACCGAGGTCCGCTCCGACATATCCCATGCGAACTGCTCGAGCCGTGTACTGACTTCCCGGTTCTTCCTCCCACAGCACTGGAAGGAGGCGAGCAAGCTCCTCCTTAGCAAGCACCAGCAGGTGCAGCTCCTCGAGGCGCCGCTATCCTCGCTGCCGCGTCCGCCGGCACGTCGCTGCCGGGCGAGAAGTCCTTCTGGTCCGTCCCCATCCCGGCTCTTCGCTACCGGGTACTTACCTTCGCGCATGGTTGCAGGCCCGCTGCCGTCTCGCCGCCCACGTCCGGCCTCCTCGGCGCCGCGCACGGCATCCACATGCAGTCGCTCTCGGCGCGCTCCTTCGGCTCGCCGCGCTGGGGCCCGTCGTCGCTCATGTCGGACGCGGGCGACCTCGACATCTCGCGCTCGGAGCTGGACGACATCGATTCGGACGACGACGACGGCCAGTCGCCCGAGCCGCGCTCGGGCTCGGCCGGCCTCGACTCGGACGAGCAGATGATGGAGGACGGCATGTTCGACCTCGACCTCGGCGGCTCGGGCGAGCTCCCGCCTGCCTCGCCCCTCCCGGTGCAGAACGCGCGTCTCGCGGGTCTCGCGCGCGCGTCGTCCCGTCCCCCCCTCCGCTCGTCTGACAGCGGCTTCGGCTCGATCGGCCGCAGCTCGACGCTCAAGGCCGCGCCGACCGCCGCGACGACTGCTGCGGTCGTCCAGCAGGCGAACGCGCTTGGCATGGCCGGCGTGCACGCCCCGCCGACGAGCCTCCTCGGCGCTGCCCAGACGGCGCACGCTCAGCAGCCCGCGCACGCCGTCCGCGGGTTCTTCCTCCCCGGCCAGGAGCAGTGATCCCCCTCACTTCGTTCCTGTTCCGCTTTCAGTCTGTGCATCGGTTTTTCTGCGCGCGACGGGGACGAGGGGTTCCGTTTGACTCGGTCAACGACGAGGGAGGAAGTGTGGCATACCCCCTTCTCTGCGTTTGCTTTTCTGCCCTCCGCGCCTCGCCGAGGGTGTAGACACTTCCCCTCGTCTTTTGCGGCCCCGTCTCCCTTCCTCTCTCTCTCCGGCGCACCTGTGCATGACTCCTCGCATCGCCTTACCCCCTCTCTCCTCTTCTCGCTTCAGTACGTGCCCCTCCGCTTCGGTATATACACCTCCTCCCCCCTCCCCGGCCTTCTTCTCCTGCGTTTTCCCAGCTGTATCCGACTACCATTCCGAGTTCCCGCCGTACCCCTGCATGCAAACCCGTAGCCCCTCTCGTGGGCGCCCGCTCGCCGAGAGGAGAGGAGAGGAGATGCGAGGTTTCTAGCATGACATCCGACGAGCCTCTACGCGCACAACACCGCGAGAATCCAGTACACCGCGCCGGCTCAACCCCTCCGCCCACTCCCTAGTTCCGGCGCCGTTGCCGCCGCCTCCTCCCGCTCGAAAGCCTTCTCGCTCTCAGCGCCTTCGCCCTCCTCGCCGTCCATTGAGACGCCGACGCAGCGGAGACGCCGCCGAGCCCGACACGGCGCTGGTCCCGCAGCTGGAGGTACCGCGCGAGGCAGGTCAGGAAGACCATGACTGGGCAGAGGACGATGATGGAGATCTGCGAGGCGCGTGCAGCGTCAGTGACCGGATAGGCGCCGACGGAAATGGGAGGGAGGGATCCCGAGCGAAGGGAGTAGGCGCACCATCCCGCGCTCCCACTTTGGCGCATGGTCCGCGGGGAAGAAGACGATCGACCACCATGCGTTAAAGGCCTGCGTGCGCGATCACGGCGTCGGTAACGAGCGGAGTGAGAGGGAAAGAGGGGGAGGGAGGACGCACGTTGCTCCACATGTTCATGCTCGCTGTACGTCGGGGTAGATACGTCAGCGCGAGTGCGGCAGGGGAGAGAGAGAGGAAGGAGGGCCACACCGAGGACGATGGAGCGCTCCTGCTCGTCGTCCTTGGTCAGGTCGTTCGCCCACGAGAAGTTGCTCGCTGTGGATCCTCGTGCGGTCAGCGCGAGCGTGCGGATGGCGAAAGAGGGGACGCACCCTGCCCGGCGTAGGAGACGCCGGCGATATAGAACGCGAAGAATACGCCTGCAGCCAGAGGAGGGAGGTCAGCGGGAGCAGTCAGGAGAAGCGAGAGCGAGAACGCACCGCCCTGGCTGATCTGGTCCTGGCAGAGGATGAGCACCGCCGAGACGACCATCACGCCCGCAACGAGCAGGTTGACGTGATGGCGCTTGCCGTTGTAGTCCGTCCAGACGGCCGTCGCGAGGAGCGCAACGATCGAGACGGCCGTCGCGCCGTTTGGCCAATAGTTGAAGTTCTGCACCGTCCACGTCTCGGCGCCGACGGACACGCGCTGCTTCATCCACAGCGCCATGAGCGCGTTCGAGCCGATGCTCTCGAGCTCCCCGCCGACGATCCTGCGGACGGTCGCGCTCGTCAGCAAGGCCCGAGGGGAGGGACACGAAAGGCGCACCAGATCAGCGACATGATCCACCAGCGCCAGCTTCCAAGCACGCGTCGGAAAATGGTCCGGTCGAGCTTCGTCTGGGGCCGCGGCGGGATGCGCGCGACGGCGAGCTCGCGCTCGGCGGCGCTGAACACGATGGAGCGGTTCCGCTGCGGCGTGTCAGGGAAGCAGAGGTAGCCGTAGATGCCGATCTGCGGGGTTCAGGAGGGAGGGGAGGGCCGATGAGAAAGGGTCAGTTGCGCTGTTCCGGCGAGTATGAGAGTCGGGAAAGAACGCACAGGGATGGTTATCGCGCCGCAGATGATGAAGAGCCACCTGAGGATGCGGAGAGGGTGGCTGATCAGCGCGCGGTCGCGTGAATCGGCGAGGGAGCGCGACTCGCCTGAAGCCTTCTAGGCCGTGCAAGCCATTCATCGACGTGTAGATGCGCGCCTGCATCACGCCGGAGAACAGCGTCGCGACCTGCGCGGCACTGCTGAAGATAGCGCTGCGCTTGCAGAGCTCCTTTTCGGTGTACCACGACCCTGTGCACGAGCGGGTGAGCGGTGAGCGGGCTGAGGGAAATGAGAGGGTGGCGCACCCATGATGAGGTGGGCGCCAACGAAGGTGCTTGCTTCCGCCATGCCCTAGGAGCAAAGCGTTAGTCGGGCTGACCGAGGAGGAGAGGAGAGGGCGCACCTGGAAGAAGCGGATCGCGCAAAGATGACTTGTACTTTGCGCAGCGGCGGTGACCATTGTGAGACCTGTATGTGAGCTGTGTGAGACCCCGTGATCTTAATTGAAGAGGAGGAAGGAGCGGACCGCCCCAGGTGACGGTCATCAGCGGGAAGACAATTCGCGCCGGGACAACCTGGACGAGGAGGTTCTGCGGGAGCATGGCGATCGTGTACCCGACGGTGAAGCACGTGTTGACCCTGTGGGAATGGGGCAGAGCGTCAGAAACGCCTTGCGGGTCAGAGACGGCGCGTGCGCAAGGGAAGGCAAGAGAGAGCGAGAGGTGAATGAGACACACTTGTTCAGGTCGTTCCCCGTCATACCCAGCGCCTCTTTCATGCCCGAGACGTACGCCGCACTAAGGTTGGCGCGGTCGAGGTACTGTTCGCGGCGCGCATGGTGGAGGAATGTCAGCACAGGGGGCGGAGTAGAGGCGACGCGAGGCCGCTGGAAGCGCGTGAAGGTGATGACGCACGTTGCTGAAGTACATTAGGCATATGAAGCTCAGGATGAACCTGCGCGGCGGCTCTGACGAGCGTCAGGAGGTTGGAGGGAGGAGGCGGCGAGGGAGGGAGGACTTGCCAGTCGATCTTGACGAGCAACCTAGCCTCAACTTTAGTCGCTGGTGGCGCGCCCTGCTCGAACGAGTCTGTCAGTGGCGTCTGGAATAGGGAGAAGGCGTCGGAACGTACCCAGGCAACGGTGCGGACCTTGGACCACCAACCCATGATGAAGCTGGAGGCGAGTGCGACGGACGCTGCGAAGGGTTGCGAGCGGCTGGCCAGCCCTCTTGGTGACTTCGAGTACCGCTCGACGCCTCAGACCGTCGTACGAGTGCGGGAGTCAAGGGTTGCCGGGTCGTTCGAGAGAAGAGAACCGGCACTCCGTCCGGCGGGCGTCGGCCACCAGAGCTCGCAGCGACGCAGAGAGTGCAGCCAGCTAGGTTCGCTCGGACAGTCTGGCGAGCAGTCCAGGCTGCAGGAGCGGGACGGCAGTTGCAGTTGTTGCCGAGGGTTGCGAACCGGGATCTGCTCAGCTCGTTGCTCCTCCTCGGCTCGCTCAGTTACGCGCAGGACAAGCTGGCAGACCACGCCACACAAGCCCAATGGGCGGACAAATACCAGGAGGCGCAGGTACGCCCTCGTCGCTCATCTCCCTCCTCATCGCTCTCCCCCACCTGATCCCGACTCTCCTCCCGCAGGCAACGGGAACGCGCGCGACCAAGCTCGAACTCGCAGGCTCGTATGACCAAGCGTTCACCGCCTACCTCTCCGCCGCCCAGACCTACCTCTTCCTCGTCCGCAACACCACCGACACCGACACAAAGGTCAAGCTCCGAGCCGTGTCAGGCAAGCTCGTCGAGCGCGCAGAGCGCATCAAGGCCGTGAGGAAGAAGGCCATCAAGCCTGTCGAACGGGATCCGCTGTCGCTCGGTGCGCCTTCTCGCTGCCGTCCACCTTCGCCAGAGCTGACCTCCCGACCCTGCAGAGGAGCAAGATGCGGTGCTCGAGAAGGGCTCTTCCGTGCTCGGGCGAAGACTACGCCGCTGGAGGGAAGAACAGAATGGGTGAATGGGTGAGCATTCCGTCCCCGGCACCCTGCTCGCGGTCGTTGACCACGCCGTCTCCCGCAGACCGCCTCCGCCTCTTCCGCCACTCTCGCCCGCTCAACAAGCCATACAGTGTAGTTGGGTGCGCTGCATGGACGTTTGCCAGGCGCGAAGATGATCGCAGAGCCCGTCTGCGGCGAGGACATCGTCCAGGACAACGTGAGCGATTGCTCGGTGGTCGCGGCGCTCATCGTCGCGGCGCAGCATCACGCTCGCTACGACTCCAAGGTGCGTCTCTTCCCTTGTGTGCCTGGCCTGTACTGACAAAGCAGCGCGCGCAGCTCGGCCTCTCCTGCCTCTTCCCGCAAGACGAGAACGGGCTGCCCAAGATCAGCCCGAGCGGCCACTACAGCGCCCGCTTCCTCGTGAACGGTACATGGCGACGGGTACGTCGCTCCACACTTGTTGAGAGCATATGCTGACTCTCTTGCCGAGCAGCTCGGTGCGTCGGAGCGCAGGTTGGCCTTCCTGTGCGCGCTACCCGCTGACGCCTCTCGCAGACATTGACGACCGCCTCCCCGTCTCGGCGGAGGGCCAGCCTATGTGTGCTTCGACGCGGAAGCACGACCAGCTCTGGCCTACACTGCTCGAGAAAGCCGTGAGTCTCGCTCGTCCTCCCTGGTCGGCCTCGTCTAATCGACGGCTCCTTGCAGTACCTGACCCTCATGGGCGGCTACGACTTCAGCGGCTCGTACGCTCTCAATCTTGTCTTCGCTCGTGCCGCATCGCTCACCTTCTTCGGCTGCGCAGGAACTCCGCAAACGACCTCTAGTCCGTCTCGCTCTCATCACCCTCATCGCCCTCTTTGACGCTCCTCCCCCAGCGCAATGTCCGGCTGGCTACCCGAGAGCCTCTCGCTGCGGTGCGTATCCTGCGTCCCTCACGACTCAGCGCCGGCTGATTCCGCTCGCCTGCAGATCCGGCTTCCGAAGCGAGTCGACCTGGCAGCGTATTCGCAGCGGCTTCTCCTTCGGTGCGCGCGCTCTGTTCCCCCTTACTGGGCCTCGCTGACGCGCCGTATGCAGGGCACTGCGTCCTGTCGGTTGGCACAGGCAAGTCCGTCGACGGCGAGCCGTCGCAGACGGGCCTCATCCCATCGCACAACTACGTCGTCGCCGGTTCGTGCACACCCTACCTGTTTTCGTTCTTAGCGATGCTGACCTCGTGCGCGCAGATGTTCGGGAGGAGCGTGGCGTCCAGCAGCTCGTCCTGATCAACCCGTGGCGCACGACGACAGCCGAGTCGAGCGAGAACACCTGGACGGCGGGACTGCGGCGAGCGCTCGGCGATGCTGAAGGTTTGTCTTTGCCTCGCGTTCGTAGACCTCCGCTAACAGGGCGTAAGCAGGCCCGCAAACGCTCGTCGTCGACTGGGATGCCCTTCCCGCCCGCTTCGCCTCGTTACACGTGAACTGGGATCCGGACGTGTTCGACTTCAGCGACACCGCCCATCTGTACGTGCTTTCCCTCGACTATGCGGACCGTCAGCCTGACTTGGTCTCCCGCAGCTCGGCGCCGTCCTCGAGCACGTCCGCGCCAGCCTCCGCTTCCTCCAGTGCGTTTATCCTCTGCGTCTCGTACATCGCCGATGCTGGCAATCATCCACTCCTATAGAGCACCGCCACAGTATGCACCTCCGCCTGCAGATCGAGGCGAACCCGTCCCTGCCGTCCGAGGTCTGGCTCCTCCTCGCGCGGCATACGAGCTTGCCGCTCGAGAAGGGCGAGTTCATCGGCATTGCGGCGTCGAAAGCGCACGGCGAGGCCGGCCAGGCGGACGAGCGGTTGAGGCTGGACGTAGGAGTGCGCTCTCGCTCGACTCGCTCCGTCGAATGCGCGGGCTGATGATCTCGCCCGCAGTCCTCCGTGCACGACAACCTCTACGACCTCGTTCGTTCGATCTTCCGCCTTTCGTCCGCGCCCGCTTACCTCGTCCCGCAGTACCGCTTCCTGCCCGAGCCCGGCGCGACATGCTACGACCTCCTCGTCTCGCACGAGGGTTCCGCCTCCGAATTCGCCTTCACGCTGCGAGCGTTCAGCAACTGCCGCGTCAAGATCGCTGGTGGCCCGCCGCCGCTTCCTTACGCCGTTGAAGTGAGTCTCAGTCCGCCGCTCTCCTTTGGTCGCGCTGACCCGGGCTACCCTCATGCAGACGACCGGCGCCTGGACCACGGCAACCGCCGGCGGGAACCACACCTGCCACAGCTTCTTCATCAACCCGCAGTACGCTGTCAAGCTCGCGCCGCTTCTCGGCGCGTCGGGCGCGAAGGCAACGCTCGAGATCGTCGGCGAGACGGACAAGGACTCTCCAATCAACGTCAAGCTGCTGTACAGGAACGGTGCTCGCGTCGCGGAGTACGCTCATCCCGTATCCGCGCAGGTGCAGGCGCTCACCATCCTCGAGCGTCCGCAGCTTCGAGAGCCGCGACGTCCTCGCCGGCGCGTCGACCTATGCTTACGGGCGCGACTCGTGCTCGGCACGCGAGGTCCCTCGTACGCCCTCCTCTCCTCCGCATCTGGTCGTCCGCGCTGACCCGCACCGAACCCGCGCAGCCGGCACCTACACCCTCGTCGTTTCGTCCTTTCAGCCGCGGCACTTTGCCGACTTCTCCCTCGCAATCAAGTCGAGCCTCCCCGTCGAGGTCGCGCCCGTCCCGCCCGAGGGAGCGGGGATGTACGCTCGGCAGGTCAAGGGGGTGTGGGCGGAGGGACGGGACGGCGGAGGGGCGAGGTGCTGCGGAACCCGAGATTTGCGCTGCGGGTGACGAAGCCTACGAGCGTCAAGTGCGTCCTCGCCTTCTTCTGTACCCTTCACCGCGTCAACCGACGTCTCCTCCTCCGCAGGATCCGCCTGCAAACCCCCTCCGAGCCGCGCCTCATCGCCGTCTCGATCTTCAGCTCCTCCCGCACCGGCGAGCCCGACCGGCTCATCGCCTCCTCCGGCGCCTATACCGACGCTGTCTGCGGGGCCTTCCTTGACACGGCTAGAAGCAGCAGAGCACGGTGCGCCCTCCCTCCGTCCCCCTTCTCCCGGTGAGCGAGCTGACGCGTGGATAGCAGGATACCTCGTCGTTCCCTCGACCTTTCACGCCGGCATGCATGCCGACTTTGTGGTGCTGTTGTACGCGGACGCGCCGGTCACGCTCGCAGCCGTGGATGAGGGGGTGTAGACGGGGAGGGTGAGTGGCCGCTGCACTGCATCGTGCGCAAGCGCATAACACCAAGCATGCTCCCTCTGGAAGAGCCTGCAGGAAGCAGGAGGGGCTCGCCTTCCGCTGCCGCTCATTCGTAGCCTTCCAGTCTCGCAGGCGCGCGGGGCAAGGAGGCAACGCCGCGATCCCGGTTGCAATGCGACGCGACAGTATGCGCATCGACGCGTAAGACCTACAGAACTTTGCTAAGACCAGGGGAAAATGAAGAAATAAGGACGGACGGCGCGGCAGAAGGAATGGAAGGACGTGCTCATGCACGGTAGGTGACGACAGCGGGCGGCGGCTGCAAACGATGCGCTCGTCAGAATTTTTTACAGGACAGAGTGAAGACGGTACGCACCGCCTTCGCCAGCTTCCAGAGCGACAAGCTCGCCTTGCCGCCGCAGTCCTCGTATGGCGCGCCACGGCAGCTAAAGCGGCACAGCTCCTCCGCAACGGGCTGCGACGCAGGCGCGAGCGTCTCCCCGGGGAGGGCGTACCAGCACTCGCCGTAGTACTCGAGGCCTGCGAGTGAAGCGGGTCAGCGAGGGAGGGAGTAAGGGGAAGGAACGGTGGGCAACGCACCGCAGTAGGGCGCGTTCTTGGACGCGCAGAACTCGAGGCAGGACTCGACGCGGCCTTCAGTGTTGGTGTGCTGGCGCGGGAGAACGCGCGCCTGGTTGATGAGCAGGTCGGAGTGGCCTGCGAGCGGGCCGAGATCAGTCGGCGTAGAGGAAGAACGGGTGCGGCGGGACGTACACCCCTGGTAGTCGTAGCCGCTGTACCTCGCGAGGTCCTCGTTCGCGACAGGCTGAACCCACGGGATCTGCTCGTTACACTCCGTCAGTCTTGGCCTTCGTTCGCGGGATGAGGAAAGGCAGCGTACCGACTCGGAGACATAGACCGTCAGGGCAGCGTTCCCGCCGCAGAGCGCAGTCGGGTCGTTCTTGCACGGGAGCGTGCACTCGTTCACCGGCTCAGTCCAGCGTGGGACACCCGGCGCGCCCCAGCACTCGCCCTGCGGGTCAAGCGGGTCAGCCTCGCATGACAGCGGCTCATAGGCGATGAGGGCGCCGCGCACCTTGTACTCGAGACCGCAAATGGCGTAGCCCTTCGAGGCGCACTGCGCGGGTGAGAAAACCCGGAGTCAGCGGCTTGAGAAGGTCAACGTGTCAACCTCCTCGTCGAATGGAGAGCACGCACCGCCGCCAGGCACGACTCGGCGGTGTAGCTAGCCTTGCTCGTCAACCCGTTCGGAAGGACTCGCCCGTCGAACGCGAGGTCGCGCCAGCAGCCTTGGTACGACCAGCCTCAACGAGGCGCGGGGTCGGCGAAGCGGCGGCGGCGGAGGTTGTCGTGGTCGACGAAGTGGTCGTCGACGTTGTAGTTGTCGTAGTCGTGGAGGAGGCGGTCGTCGTCGTCGTCGTCGAAGAGGTAGTCGTTGTCGTCGACGACGAGGTGGTCGTCGTCGAGGTCGCCGTGCAGGGCCTGCGGGCGGAGGAAAAGGCTCGTCAGGCCCTTCCATGCTCTACACACACGGTAGAGACGCTAGAGACGCACGGTGTCGTCGTGGGGGTCGTGGTAGCTGTCGAAGTGCTGCTGGTCGCCGGGCTGCGAGCGCAGTTCGTCGAGCTCGTTTTGGTTCGCCCGTTCACTCAAGTCTCGTAAAGAGCGACGACGCACCTCGTAGTCGTGCCCGTCGTGGTAGTCGTGACAGGCGTCGTCGTCCTGTAGCACGAAGGAAAGCATGCATCGTCAATGGGCGATCCTGGACACACGCAGCTGGAACACCCACGTCGTCGTGGTCGTCGCCGCAGCAGACGTGGTCGTCGTAGTGACGGGCGAGATGCAGGCACCGGCTGTGCATGTAGCGAAGTCAGGCGAGTGCGCAGCATGGTCGGGAGCAGGAGAACGCACCCGTCAGCGTCGTCCCGCTCGGGCAGACGCACTGCCTCGCCTCGAGGACGAAGGATACGCCGTTCGCGTCGTCGCTGCTGCGCCGGCCAAGCGGGTTCAGCATTAAAGCAAGGAGAAAGCGAGGGAAGCGAACGCACCAGCTCTTCGCGCCGTCCTTGTCGCACGTCTTGACCACCTTGCCAAACACGCTCGCGCACTTGGTGCACGTCTTGGTCTCTGTTCCTCCACATCAGCCCGTCGCGGCCGTAAGCTAGGGAGAAAGAGGCGCACGCTCGACGCCGTAGAACCCAAAGGGGCAGTGCACGACGCGTCCCCTTGAGCGGGTTGCGGTACAGCTGGTGCTTGGACGCGCTGAGGCCGCAGTCGGACGGGGCGGTCTGGATGCGGCGCTCGAGGTGCGCAGAGGAGGCGGCAGAGAGTGCGAGGCCAGCGCGGCCGGAGCCGCGCTCAGAGCGGCGAGGAGAAGGGCAGCGCGCATCGTCGCTACGTGCGTAGCAGGTAGAGAGGGGAAAGCAGGAGTAGGAAGCCGAACCAGCGTCACGAGCAGCGCCCACACCCCTCGACCTTGTCCTCGCGCACGCGTGCACAATACCCGCCCACGATCAGCCCCGGCCCCGGCAGATCAGGCAACGAGCGGTGCGAGCGCGCGCTAGATCGCCGGGAGGGATGCATGCGCTCGATAGGGTTCCGGCGCGGGGGCTGAGCGGGAGGTGCGAGCGCGGGTTGAGGCAGCGCCGGGCCGCGCCGGCGCGGCGCGGCTGGCTGTGAGCGAGTGTCGAGGCCGAGGGCGGCATTGAGGCGCGAGAAGGCTGGCGAAGCGGCGGGATGGGCGTGCTCGGCGGAGCAGGCGGCGAGCGAGAGAGCGAGGCGAGTCGAGGCGCACCATTCCGCCGTTCCTCCGCCTCCTCCGCGCCATTCAGTCCTCCGCTACATACACGCTCCTGTCTGCCTCCTCGTCGTCCCCGTCCCCGCCCTCATCGAGGCGGCGGCGCTTCCTGCGCTTCTCGTCCTTGCCCTTCCGCCGCTCCTCCTTCTTGAGCGTGATCGCGGCGCGCGGGTTGAGCGGCGCCGAGGTCTTGAGGTGCTTGATCGCTGTGGGGGCGAAGCGGCTGGATGGCGGGGCGAGGCGCGGCGGATGCAGGACGTGCGGGATGAGCCAGGGCGCGGAGAGCGGGGCGGGGATGTGCGCGGCGATGAGGGCGAGGAGAGGGGCAGTGGCGGGCGAGAGGGACTGCGAACGCAGCGGTGTTAGCTTGTCAACCTTGAGCAATGAGAGGGAAGAACCGCACCGAGAGACCGATCGCGGCGACCCTCCTCAACCCCAGCGCGTCCGCAAGCGTCCGCTCCGCGCCAACGTCCAGCGGAACGAGTAGAACCTTCCTCATCTCGGGCCTTCCACCGCCCTCTTGCGCCGGCTCGTCAACCTCCATCTTCCCCTCCTCCTCCGCCGCGTCCTCCCGCCCCACTGCGCCAGCAAGCACCCCGTCCAGCGCGGCCTGCACGCCGTTCGCAGCGGCTACCATCGTCGGGAGGTGCGCGACCAGCGAAGGCGGGTTGATGTCCGGCTTGCAGACGAGGACGAGGTCGATGAGCGGGACGGTCGGCGCTGCAGCCGGCTCGGCGAGCGCGCTCGGCTCGCCTGCGGTGGATGGCTCGCCCTCGTCGTCGTCGGACTCTGGCGCAGGAGGCGGCTGCGTCGGCACAAGCGCCGCCCGCGGCGGGAGCGCCTTGACGCGCCGCGCGTCCGAGTTGACCAGCAGCCGCACGGGCCGTCCTCGCCCGCCCTTCCGGGCGCAAAGGCGGGCGGGACGACGTACGGCGGGCACGCACCCTTGGCAGGGCGCGGCGCGCGCGCGTGCAAGAACGCGTACGCGGGGTGGTCCGCGAGCGGGAGGGGCTGCGGCGCGCGGGGCGAAGAGGCGGGGATGACTGCCGCAGCGGGGTGGAGGACGGCTTGCGGCGGCGGTGCCGGCCCTTGCGCTCTTCTACTGCTGCGGGCGCCGCGGGCGCGGAAGATGGCGCGGCGGAGCGTTCGCCTAGCTCCCACCGCCCCCAGCGGATGCGGGTTTCGAGCGCGCGGGTGACCTCGTTGATGCCGACGACGAGATGCGAGAGGAGGGCGGGGGCGGGCTCGGCGGGGCCCGAGGAAGAGGAGGTTTGAGAGACGGAGGTCGGGATGGCATAGGTCGAGGAGGAGCGGGTGGTGAGGGTATGGATCGGGGCGTCCCCCTCCTTCCCGCCTACCCGCGCCGCCTTCCTGCCTTCTCCTGGCTCTCCTCGGTGCCGTGCACACCCTCCTCACGTGCCTTGCCCTTCCCCTTGCCCTTTCCCGCGCCGCGCTTGTTGCCCCTGCGGAGAGCATGCTCGTCGAGACGCCAGTCTGTGATGCCCTGCCGCTCGCCGTGGTTGCGCTGGCGAGCAGGGCGAGTAGCTCGTCGAGGATGGCCTTGCGGACGGAGGCCGGGAGGGGAGGCCTGGGCGGGAGGGAGGAAGGTCAACTCGTCGGCGTTCGCTCGTTCGAAGGGCAGGAGTGGACGCACCACTGGACAGAGAGCGGGTTATCGAGGACGGGCTTGTACACAGTCTTGCGCTGCGGATCTGCCGGGTTGTGCTTTGGCTTGGAGCGTGCGCGGACCGACGTGTGCTGGTCGGCAGCGCGGACAGCAGCGGTGCCAGGCGGGGCCATCCTGAGCGTGCAGAGCGAGCTACGGTGGCTAGCAGGGCTTAGCGGAGTGTATTCAGCAGGGGTAAGGCGGGGATTACAACCTCGAGCTTGATGAGGACGGGGTTGCCCCTCTCCTTCCCACTTTGCTCCTTCTTTGAGCCAGTCCAAGATGCAGGACGACGCTGCCCCCCAGACTGCACCGCCCGCCGCGCCCAAGGCCCCGCGGAAACGCTTCGTCGGCCGCTCGTCCGCCTCCGCCTCTCCTCGCGCCTCGTCGTCCGCCGCCACGCCCGTCGTCGCTGCAGCAAGCCTCCAGGGGCAGCAGGAGGTCGACCTCCTCCAGGCCGCCATCCAGCACCTCCTCCCCGCCAACTACAACTTCGAGATCCCAAAGTCGGTCGCACAGATCAAGAAGAACGGCGCACACCGCGTCGCCCTCCAGATGCCAGAGGGCCTCGCCATGTACGGCTGCGCCATCGTCGACATTATTGAGCGCTTTAGTGGCGCAGAGTGCGTCATCATGGGCGACGTCACGTACGGCGCGTGCTGCATCGACGACTACACAGCCCGCGCGCTCGGCTGCGACATGATGATCCACTATGGCCACTCGTGCCTCGTCCCCGTCGACACGACCACCATCAGGACCCTCTACGTCTTTGTCGAGATCGCCGTCGACCGCCAGCACCTCGCCGCGACCGTTCGCCTCAACTTCCCGCACTGCATCCCCGCCCGCGACAGCGCGACCCTTTCCAACGCCGCCCTCGCCAAGGCAAAGGCCCCGAGCTCGAGATTTCCATCGAGCCGCGCGCTGGCGGGGCGTGCAGCAGCGGCGGGTGCGGCGGGTGTTCGTGCAAGAGCGGGGATGCGCCCGCTGCGGGGCAGCACGACGCGGCTGCTACGAAGGAGCTGGGCACGACCAAGCTCGCCGTCGTTGGGACGATCCAGTTTGTCGCCGCGGTGCAGGGCTCAAGTCGGACCTGGAGGCAGAGGAGGCCGTCCAGGCGCAGCGGCTCGCGATCGAGGCGGCCCGGCGGATGGGACGGACGCCCCCGCCGACAGCGCACGCGAGCTCGAGCAGCCGAGGGAGCGGTTCGAGATTGTCGTGCCGCAGGTCAAGCCGCTCAGCCCGGGCGAGATCCTCGGGTGCACGGCGCCGAAGCTCGCTGCGGACACCGATGCTCTCCTGTGCGTTGCGCTTCCCTGCCGCTGTCTCTTTCCTCGCTGACCCCGCTGGCGCGCACAGTTACGTCGGTGATGGCCGGTTCCACCTCGAGTCGATCATGATCCAGAACCCGACGGTCCCGGCGTTCCGCTACGACCCGTACACGAAGCGGCTCACGCGCGAGCTCTACGACCACGACGAGATGCGTCAGGTCCGTGGGCAGGCCGTCGCGCAGGCGCGCGAGAGCCTGCTGGAGAATGGGAGGAAGGAGGAGGGCGACAAGGAGGCGTGGGCGGTGGTGCTCGGGACGCTCGGGCGGCAGGGGAACCTGCGGGTGCTCAAGGTGCGCTCTTTCGGCTTCCTCGCCTCGCGAACCGCTCTGACGCCGTCGCGCCCGTAGTCCGTCACCAAGCACCTCGAAGCCCCCAGCGGGCTCCTCCTCCGCACTCGTCCCCTCCACCCCGCTCTCCTCGACACCCTTCATCCCGCTCCTCCTCTCCGAGCTCTCGCCCGCCAAGCTCTCCCTCCTCCGCGGGATCAGCACCTTTGTGCAGACCTCCTGCCCGCGCCTCTCGATCGACTGGGGGTACGCGTTCCCGCGGCCGCTCCTCAGCCCCTACGAGGCGAGCGTCGCGCTTGCGTGCACGGCGCGCGCGGGTGGAAGAGCATGGGCGCGGAGGCGGGGCGCGCGAGGCTCGAGAACGGGAGGAAGGGGGAGGAGGACTACCCGATGGACTTTTACGCGGACGGGAGCCTCGGCGAGTGGACGCCGCGGTTTGGGATGGGCGCGAGGAGGGCCGGAGGGGAGAAGGGCAGGCCGGTGCCGAAGAGCAAGAGGATGGCGGCGCAGCGGGCGGCGACGGCAGGAGCAGGAGCGGCGGCGGGTCCGCAGGCGGTGCCAGTCGCGTAGATGTACTCGCAATGCGCAATGCGCAGTGCTATCGTACTCTCCTGTGACTGTTCTTTCCTGTGTTATCGTGAGCTGCAGGCAAGCGAGAGACGAGGTGCAGTTCTGTCACGTGCGCGGTGGACGCGCCCCTCGTCGTCGCCGAACAAAGGCGGGTCGACTCCGCCCCACCGCCGCTCACGACCGACTAACGACCCGCTGTAGACGTGTCTTCCCTGCTTCTCGACGCCCAGCCCTGCCTGCCAGCCCACCAGCCGGCTCGCCTGCGTCGCCCCGCCCTCGAGGCGCTTGTTTACCGGCGAACGGCCGTCTTCTCGCCAGCACCTGGCTGCCTCCAGTGCGTGCAGCTGCCCTCCCAGAGTCCCTGCAGGTCTCTCCAGGCTGACAGAGACCCGCCCCGCGCGCAGGGACACACTCGTTCGTTCCCCCTCGTCGATGTCGCTCGCCCACCGCCCGCGGCCACACGCCCGGACGCTCCACCCTGCAGAGTCGTACACGTCGCTGGCAGCTGCAGCATCGCTCGACGCCGTTGACCAGCACGACCCTTCGCGCCCCTCTCCCTCGTCCGCCGCGACTCCTGTCTCCCGCCCACCTCCTCGCGACCAGGAGTCGCATGCGCTCGACGAGCGTGACGAGGTGGCGGCAAAGCAGGCGCCGCTGCATGCACGGCCTCAGCTGCAGACCGCCGAATCGTCCCTCTCGTTCGCCTCGCTCGCCTCCGCCGCATCGACGACGAGCGACCTCGTCATGTCGGCAAGCGACCCTGCGCCGTCTCCTTTCTTCGTCCCACCCCCGCTCGAGCGCCCACCCCGCCCCGTCGTGGCCGACAAGGAGAACGTCTCGTCGCCCGTCCGCGAACGGGCGGCGTCCCCCTTCCCCCGCCCCGACTCGCCTCTCCCGCCCGTCCCTCGCACCTCGACCACCGCTGCACAGCGCATTCGAGCGCCTTCTCGCCCACCTTCAACAGCGGCGTCGGGATTCCCCACCCCGCTCACGGCGCACAACTCGCTCGCGGCGTTCAAGGCCGCGCAGGCCGGCGCAGCGAGCAACGGCGGGTGCAGCTCGTCGACGCACCGCACGAGCAGCGACGTCGACCTCGACCTCAGCTTTGAGTACGACCCCGCCCAGCAGGCGGACATGTCGCTCCTAAGCGACGAGCTCGTCGAGGAGGGCCTCGAGTCGCACGGCGACTGGGTCGGGATCGAGGTTCGTCCCGCCGAGCACGATATCCCCGAGAGCCAGCTCGTGCGGAGCAGCAGCGGGCAGCTTGTCGGCGCGCGGCACGCCCGCGCCGCAAGCGCGATGGACCTCCGCGCGCAGTTCAAGGCCGCCGCCGCCGCCGGTGGGCGCGCAGACGTTGCGATCACGATGGAGCACGACGACGACGCCGAGGCGCGCCGGCACGCGATCCGCGAGGGCAAGCGCCCGCTCGAGGGCGCGCGCGCACACCCCGCGACCGCGCCGCTCGAGCAGAGCGAGCGGTTCCTCCCCGAGCCGCTCGAGCGCGCGTATCGCCGCTCGGGCGGCCGCGGGTATGCGTACAACCCGACCGACGCGCTCGCGAGCGAGCCGCGCTCGGCGCCGCCGCTCTTCCAGGCGACGTTCGCGGACCACCAGAAGCAGCTGCCCGCGGCGCCCGTACCGGCGGAGGAGGTGAAGCGGTCGCGCGCGTTCCCGCTTCCGCTGCGCCTCCTCCAGCAGACGAAGCGCTCGGCCGAGGCGCTCGCGTATAGCGCTGCGTCCGCGTTCACACGCTCGCCCCGCAGCCCCGCCGCTGCAGAGTCGGACGTCGACTCGATCGGCGCGTCGCCGATGTTCGACTCCGACTTTGACGGTACGGTGCGCACTGCCCCATCGACACCGAACGACACGCCGCGTATGCAGGAGTGCTTCGACTCGGACGAGACGACGCCGCCACCGCCTGTCCCGCACCGGCTGGGCAACTCGGCGCACGGAGCGGCGCTCGCTGGCCTCGGGCTCGACTTTGGCGCCGCTGTGCGGGACGACGACGACGAGTTCCCCGTCGTCCCGCTCCGTCAGAGCCGGCGCGTCTCGCTCCCACCCGTTGCGGTGCGGCGCCGCTCGATCCGGCACGACAAGATCCCCTCGCTCGCGATTTCGCCGCCGCCGCTCGAGCGTCCGAGCGAGGACAGCACGACGGGCACGAGCTCGTCGACGCTCTCGTCGCAGGACTCTGCCGCGGACCCGACCGTCTCGCCCGTGCGGCGCATTTCGCGCCGCCTCTCCACGACCTCCCCCACGACCAGTTCACGACCTTTACGACCCCTCGTACGATTCGATCACCAGACCCCCGTAGCCGTCTCCTCCGCTACCGACACGCCGACCTCACGCGCCTCCTCGCCCGGCGGCCCGTCCATCCCCACTCCGCAGCACCTCCTCGTCTCGCCCTCCCCGCACGCCAACATGAAGCGCGACCCGTCCTTCTCGTTCAGCCCTGCTCCGCTCCACCTCGTCAAGGTGCAGCTCCTCCGCGCGGCGGGGTACGGCGCGCCCACTCCCAGCACCGACGCCGACATCGATGCCGCGGTCGAGCAGACCGCACTCCCCGCCGAGCCGGACGCGCAGCCCGCTTCGCCCAGCACGTCCGTCGATATGACGACGGTCGCGCCCGCGCGCAGACGCCCCGGCGTCTGGGACGATGTCGCAGACCTGCTGGCCTCGCCGACCGCATGGGCGGACGAGGTCGTCCCCGCCAAGCTGACCTTCGTGGTGCGTCCTTCTCCTCCCCTCCCCTCACTCACGCAGGCTGACGCGAACACGCGCACGCAGGCGGGCTTCCTCTTTCTCGCGCCGTGGCTGTGGCTCCTCGGCGGGTGGTACCTCCGACCCAGCGACGGCGAGTTCCACACGCAGCGCGGCACCCGCTGCCGCGACGCCGGCTGCGGCTGCGGGCGCATCGTCCGCGGGTCGGCGCTCGCCGCGCCTGCGCACGCGGCGACCGCCTCGGCGGCGAAGCAAGCGAGGCTGAACCCGACGGAGCCGGCGCGGTACGCCGGACTGGACAGGTGGGTGTTCATGAACCGCGTTGCGGCGGGAGGGGGCGGTGTGGCCGTGGCGGTGCTCTTCGCTGTGGCGGTGTTGGCGGCGGCGGCGGCGTGAGGGCGCGGGGAGGGTATGAAGGAAGAGGGCTGTCGGATCGTCTTCCCCACTGTTGTGCTCTCATTCGCGTGTGCTTTACCTACCTCTACTGCCACGAAACGTGTTGTTTACCTCTACCAGGCGCGTCTAGAGAGAGTCGGCCAGTCAGATCCTGCGCGAGGTCGCCCTCTCGCAGGTTGACCTCCTCCCCCTCACCCCATCCCGCCCCTGTTTCTCGCCGCGCCCGCCGACACACTCAGAATGTTTTCGCACCCCACCCCGGAAACTGACGTGCGTCCCCGTCCCCTACTCACGCCGCCGCTCGGGGCGCGCCCCACCTCGCGAGCTGGTCGCCTCGCTCGTCAGCAACAATGTTGGGCGGTCTGCAAGCGTGCACTGGGGCTGTGTGCAGACTAATCAGGGCCTGGAAGGTCTTCGCAGGTCCGCCCTTGCCGTGTGAGGGGGTTCAAGAGGGGATGCCGCTCAGTTCGACTGATGAAGACGAAGTGGGCGGAACGCGCTCTGGCGGCGATGCTGAGCATCACGACACCGTCTCTCATGCTCAGAGTGCTGACACGCGCGAGCTCCGCCCGCAGGCCATGGTCGAGCAGGCGTTCAAGACGCGCCTCGAGGGCAACGAGCTCTTCAAGAACGGCAACCTCGGCGGCGCGCTCCTCAAGTACCACCAGGTCCTCCTCGTCCTCAAGGGCGTCAACTACCCCGCCAAGGTGGCGGACCCGTTCGAGGCGCCGCGCAGTGGCGGTACGTCCCGCCTCGTCGTTCACCCTCCTTCCTCGTCTGACTCGCTCTGTGGCCGCAGTCGAGGAGATCAGGGACGCCGAGGCGGCCAAGATCGAGGCGGAGAAGGGCAAGGGCAAGGAGCAGGCGGAGAGCATGGCCGACAGGATTCAGAACGCGCTGATGAACACATACCTCAACTCGGCGGCGTGCGTCCCGCTCTTCTCCTATTCTTTCCAGGTCGAGCTGAGTCGCATGGCGCGCAGGATCTACGTCAAGCAGGAGAGGTGGCAGCGCGCGCTCGACTCGGCTCACTCGGCGCAGAAGTACGACAAGTGCGCTGCTTGCTATTCCCATGCCAGCGGTGCTTCCCGCTCACCAACACGCGCGCTCGCAGGGAGAACCCCAAGGCCAAGTTTCGCGAGGCGCAGGCGCTCATCGGCCTCGGGCAAATTTACACCGGCAAGAAGAAACTCGAGGAGCTGCGGCAGACCAACCCGGACGCGGCTGTTACTGCCGCCCTCAAGAAGCTCGCCGAGGACGAGGCCGCGCGCGAGGCGAAGAAGAACCTCCAGTTCAGTACGTCGCCCGTTGCTCGTCTCCCGAAGCGCGCGTACTGATCCCTGCCGGTCCCGCAGAGGGCATGTTCGACCGCAAGCCGTCAGGCTCGCAGAACGGGAAGAAGTCCGCCGCCAGGTCGTCGACGGACGTCGACAAGGACGGCGCCAATGGCAAGGCCGACACGGCCGTGCCCGTCGAGGCGAAGGAGGAGAAGCCCGTGCCGCCCAAGGCGGAGGCGCAGGAGAACCCCGCCGCGGCGGAGGATAAGCCTGCGACGACGGCCGCGACCGAGGACAACAAGCCCGCGACCGAGGACCACAAGCCCGCGACGGACGAACCGGCGACGGCGGCGAAGGCGGCGGAGGACGAGTCGGTAGTCGCGGCGGAGGCGAAGGCGTGAAGCGACACCGCCTCCCATCCTCCCCGCCTGCACTGTGCGGCCGTCGCCCCGCCCGCCCTTACCCACAGCCACCGCGCCCCGCACATACCCTCGTCGTTCCGCAATGCACGCTTGATCTCCGCTTCCTCTCCTTTTCCCCGTCGGTACATCGCCATCTCACGAAATAGGGAAGTACGCAGGCCGAGAGACCGCAACGGTGGCGAGGGCGAGGGAGGGAGAGTTGGCGCCCGCGTCTGAAGCGAATGTGAAGCTTTGAATCTTGACTTTCGCTCCCCTCTCTCCTGCTCATTGGTAAGAACTTGCGAAGTGCATGCGACGTCTACCACCGATCCTCTTCTGTCAGATCCTGCCACAGCAAGAGACGGGGGTGCCAGCGGGGGTGCTCCGGAGCCTTCCTACCTCGACCTCCTCTTCCACGGCGTCCATGCCGGGAAATTTGCTGAAGAACGCCTTGTACTTGGCGACGTCGTGAGCGGTAGGGGGGAGGAGCGCGTCCGGCCGCAGCTGCTTGAGCGCGAACGACCCTTGGGGCGTCGTGCCCGCGAGGCAGGTGCCGTCGATGCTCGACGAGTTGTCGCTGTGCGAGATGATGATCCGCACGGTGCTGTTGACCTGGTCGGTATACTTGAGGTTCTGCGGCGCCAGGCCGTAGCTTGAGAGGAAGGTGTAGAGGAACATGGGCTGCTGCGGGCGGCGTGCGCAGGGTCAGTAATGCACGGGTCATCAAGAATGGAGGGGCGTACCATCTGCATAGCCTTTCCGAAAATAGCACTCGCGTGGTCGCCGCAGTCGATACAGCGCCATTCGTCCGGCTCGTCCCAGGCCGTCTCGAGCGCCCGTTCGAAGAGGTGTGCCGTCGACATCTCGGCGACGGGCCCCCAGACCGAGGGGATTTCGCAACCCGTCTCGCAGGCCGTGCACGCGCGCAGGCGTGCGAGCGCGTCCTCCTTGCGCAGGACGAACGCCGCAGCGCAGACCTCGTCCTGGATGTGGGCCCATACGTCCGCGGGAAGCGCGCGCCGCACACAGCCGGCCCGCCTTTTCGACCTGCGGGCTCTTCACCCATCGCTGTAGGGCCTCGATGAGCCGACTCGCCACGTTGGCGGCCTCCTGAGCCCACACCAGGTCGGGCGGGCTGACGGGGACACCCCAGGCGACGAAGCTCTTCGCGTCGACGGCCCTCATCTTCGGCGCGTTGTCGGGGACGTAGATGACGGTCGGCATTGCGAAGTGGGTAGAAGCGAGAAGGAGGGAAAGAGGAAGCAAACAAGCGACGCGTCGACGAAGGTCGCGACGCGTGTTGGCCGAGTGAGGCGGTGTTGTTTGGTGATGACGCCAAAGCTAGCGCTACGGAGTTGAAGCCGCAGGGAATGACGCGCGCAAAGGACGGGCGGCGCAACGGGAGGAATCGTAAGTAAGTGTAAGAGGCGCAACTTGGGAAGGCCCAAGAGAACCCGCCTCCTTGTGCGCGTTCACGCAGCGTACCCATCAGCACCGAGCGCACCCGGCGCCTCCATCACCGCCCTAGCTCTACCACACTCCTCCGGTACCGCCTCCTGCCACAGCAGCATCCGGGGATGCCACCTCTCGCCCTCCCTGCGAGAACAGCTCCCGTCCATAACATTGAGCGGCCACGCCTCAAAGAATGCATTGTACCCGCCGATCTCGCGCTCCGTCGGCAGCGCAAAACCGAGAGGTCGGCGCTCGAAAGCTGGACGGTCGGGTGCGGGAAGGGGCCGCAGCCTTCGGGCTCGTCGCGGACGGTGAAAAAGTTGGGGAAGCTCGCCTTGTGCGAGAGGACGTAGTGCGTGTTGTAGAGCTTGTGCACGCGTGATGACCGGAGGAGATGTAGGCCGAATGGTTGGAGAAGGGAGGCGAACGTCTGCGCGAGAGCGAAGCATAAGGTCAGTTTGTGCGCAGGTCGATGACGAGCAATAGACGCACCTGCCGCTTCGCCTCCGCGAAAAGCTGTTCGACATATTGTCCGCATCGTTCGCACGCATACCCGGGCGTCCAGTTCTCCGAGTCGCGCCGAACGGCGAGGACGACCCAGTCCTCAAGCGTCTCGGGCGTGTCAAAGTCCTCGTGGTACTCGTCCGGGTCGGCGTAGTCCCCGCACGAGTCGCAGGCGAGGATGGACGCGCCGGAAGCGGCAGAAATCGCGCTGTACGCCGCCCAGCGAAGGTGAGCGTGAGGCGGCGCCAGATCTCCTGCGAGAAGCGACCCGCTGCGCCCATCGCGCTCGTCTGACCGCGCCTACACCGGAGCTTAATGATAGCCAGCGCGTCGAGCTGCTTGGCGATGTGGAGCTGTGCGTATGCGGCCCACACCAGCGCGGCCGGGGAGACGACGACGCCCTGGACGACCTTGGTGTTGCGCGCTACATCTTCGAGCGTGAGCTTCGGCTCAGGACGGCGACCCATGTTCGCGGGCGGGACTGGGAGAAGAGCGGGAGGGGAAGAAGCTCGAGTTCAGGGAAGACGCGTCGATCGTGAACGCGACGCGTGTGGGCAAACAAAGCGTAAGCCGAGCGACGCCGTCCTCCTAGGTGCGACGGCGAGCGTGATACGCTTTCAGGGAGCGATACGAGCGATGAAAGGGAGAGAGGGAGACGAGCGGAGCCGAGATGGAAGCAAAGGGGAGAGGGAAGGGGCGAGGGAGGGATGGCAACGTCGCGTCGTGCTTCCTCCGAGACAGCTTCTGCCGACTGGCGCAAAGGGAAGGGCACGTCCAGGCGGGTATCACACTAGTAACGGTACTACGCGGGGACCTCCAGGTACAGAAAGACCCCCACACCTTTCAAGCCAAGCGGACAAGCGGGCACAACCTCCTCCTCCCGACCACATCGTCGTCAAGCGCGGCGCGCCTACTTCGACTTCTTGGTCGCGCGCTCCTTCTTCGTCTTCTTGGGCGGCGGCGACGCCTCCGACTCGCTGTCCGAGGCGGACGAGTCCGAGTCCTCCGAGTCGTCCGAGTCGTCGTCCGACTCGCTCTGCGGGAAGGAGCGCGTACAGAGGTCAGTCAAGGTGCAGGGGGACCACGAGAAAGCGGCATGCACGCGAGCAGGCGAGGGGAAAGGGAAGAGGGGAGCGGAGGAGAAGCGAGACGCACCGCGGGGGTCACGGCCTTCTTCGCCGGGGTGGACTGCACGCACATGCGGAGGGTCAGCACGCGTGCGCCACGAGGAGCGGCAGAAGCGAGAGAGAGGCGGACCTTGGCCTTCTTCTTCGGGTCCTCGACGGGGATGTCGGCGACGGCCTCGGCGGGCTTCTCCGCCTTGCGGCCGCGCTTCTTGACCTCCTTGGGCTGCTCAGCCGACGGGCTCCCGACGGGCGAGCCGCCCGACTTCTCGTACTCGTCCTTCTTCGCGAGGTAGACCGTCTTCTTCTCGGCCGTGAGGTCCTGCCAAGGCTGCGGGCGGGCGCGTGCGGGTTCGTCAGCGGTCGCCCTGCATAGCCGAGCGTCTCGCTGTGCAACAGGAGAGGCCCTAGGGGAAAGCCAGAAGGTGGGGGAGCGTGAGACGCACCTTCTTCTCGGCATCGCTCATCTCCTGCCACGTCGAGCCGATCTTCTTGAGGACCTCCGAGTACGACATGTCGGGGAACTGCTGGCGGTACTCCTCGCGGACCGAGTTCTGGTACTCGAGGTAGGCCGACGCGGGGCGCTTGGGCGCGTTCGGGTCCTTCACCTTCTTCTCCTTGTTGGGGCCGCGGCGGCGCTTCTTGCCGTCGACCTCCTCGTCGTCATCGCCGGCAGCGGCGGCGGACGCGCGGGGCTGCAGGGCGTGCACACGGGTCAGTACGCCCGCTTGTGGGGGTTGAGCGTGGGAGCGGGGGATGGGGGAACGCACGCGGCCGGGCTTGCGCTTCTCGACGAGGCCCTCGAGCGAGCCAAAGAGCGCGGGGAACTGGGCGAGCTTCTCGGCGCTGCCGTCCTTGTTGAGGTCGTCGGCGTACGCCTGGATCGCGGCCGACGCCGTCTTGTGCGCCTTGGCGAGCTCCTTGAACGTGGCGCCGAGGTGCGTGAGCGCGTTGACAACCTGCACGGGGACGGCGCACAGGTCAGCGGGCACTCGCGAGGAAATGCGGGGTTTGTTTGTTTGTTGTCGCGCGACGCGTCGAGGCGATGAGGGGACGCGGCGGTGGTGAGGGCGGGCGGGCGCGGGAGGGCGGGGCGCGGGCGTGGAGCGCGCAGGGAGCAGTACGGGGACGCGCGGGACGCACGTTGGCCTTGGGGTCGGACATGGTGGATCACTAGTAGAGAGGTAAGCCGGGTTGTAAGGGAGGGGGTGAGCGGGAGGAGTAAGCGGGAGGAATACAAGAGCGGGTCAAGCTGAGGCGGTCAAGTTTTGCTCTGTCCGCGCGCGCTGCCCTTGCTCATAGACCGCGCTATTGCAGGTCTAGACTCGGCAATGCTAACCTTGCTCAACCTCGCCCATTGTTCGCAACCCGCTCCTTACCCTGCCTTACCCGCCCGCTTGACCTGCAGTCAAGAGTGTCTATTGCGCTCACAAAACCCGCTAATGCTACATGTGCCCATGCTCTGCTCCTGCTTGCGCCTCTACTCGGACCAGTACGCGTCGTGCAGGCTCGACGAGGCGAACGCTGCGCGCGAGGAGGAGGAGGAGGGGGGAGGCCGCGCTGGTCAGTCGCTTGCTGCGTGAGGGGTGAGAGACCGGGCGACGCACAGGAGAAGGTCGAGTGCTCGGTGCCGACGATGAGGCGGCCCTTGGCGGCGATGATGGCCTCGAGGAACGGGAGGAAGAGCCTCCCGAGGGGAACGCCGTCGAGGCTGTTGACGAGGCAGCCCATCTGCTTGACGCTGGCGACGACGACGCCGTCGTTGCGTGCCGCGTCGGGGCGGTCGAAGTCCGAGAGGACGAACGTGCACGGGAACGCCTCGAAGAAGGGCCGGAGGTTGAGGTCCTCCTCGGGCGTGCGCGAGTCCGTTGCGAGGTACAGCGGGACGTTGAACGCCTTGAAGCGAGGATCGGCGTGTAGCGGCGCGCGGCACGTGAGGTTGCGCAAGCGCGCCGAAGGCTCCTCGCCCGTGAGCGAGGGCAGCCACGCCTTGACCTCGTCAAGGAGGCCGCGCTTCTCGCGGCGCCGGCTCGCGCGCTCCTCGCCCTCGATTTCACCGACGTCCTCCTCGCCGTCGAGCGCCGCCCAGTCCGAGGGCGCCTCCTCCGCCGGCGCCGCGCCCCGCTTGACCTTCTCCTTCCGCCTCCCAACAACGACGTTCGGCCTCACCCGCTCCCACATCTCCTCCGCAACCTCCTCCCCGACGCCCATCTCGCCAACAACGAGGTCGCGCCACGCGCGCTCCATGTTCTGCCTTGCGCGGCGCGCAAACTCGCCGTCGCCGACGCGCGCGTGCACGCCGACGTAGTTCGACGGGCCGCCCAAACGCGCGACGATCGCGTCGGCCGGGCGCAGGAGCCACGGGTTGCTGCGCGCGGGCATGCGGGCGGGGCGGGGTCAGGGAACGGGAAGGGGTGGAGGACGAGGAAGGGCGCACCGGAACGCCATTGCCTGCCCGAAGGCCTCGCTCCATGCGGGCGCGCGAGGCTCGCGGCGCACGCGGACGCGGCCCGAGCCGAACAGCGAGCCGAGGAGGACGACGCGGTGCTGCATCGTGCGCAGGGTCGCGAGCGAGACGGTGCGCTTCCAGTGCGACGCGGTGAGGTTGTCGATGATGAGCTCCGTGCGCGACGTCGACCGGTCTGAGTACTGGAAGTCGTAGACCTCGCGGTCCTCGACGACGTAGATGTCGTCCGTGGTGACGCCGAGCTGGTCGAGTGCGCGCTCGCGCAGGTCCCACCGGTCGACGATCTCGACGCCGATGTCGCGCGCCTTGTCGAGGTCGACGAGGAAGTCCCACGCGAGGAAGGTGTCTCGGTACGTGAAGCGGCACTCGGGTGAGTAGCTCTTGCAGTCCTCCGCCTTGAGCCCCGGGATGATCGGGTAGCCGTCGGGGCGCACCTCGTATCCCGCCTCGCGCCACTTGGACATCTTCGCCTCGGTGACTGCGGCGATCTCGGCGATGCGCGTCGCGTTGTCGGCCGTGCAGGAAGGGCAAGGGTACTCGTCGGCAGTTGACGGGAACGGCGCGGGCAGGTTGAGCGGCGAGTCGGGCGTGAGCGTGCTGAGGTTGAACGACGTCGGGTTCGTGAGCATGATGTCGAGCCACGACTGGCGCTGTGAGTAGACCGAGTAAGTGCGGAAGCGGGCAGAAGACGAGTTGGAGGGACAGACGAGGTCCTGGTAGTACTGCGTCGAGATGGGCCACCCTGCATGCTCACGTAGGTCAGTCCTCGCTCGGTTCCTGAGTGTGGAATCCCCGTACCGATCCATACTGGAGGGATGAGCCTGCGCGCGAGACTAGAGTCAGCACTGGAAGCAGGGCCGGGAACAGAGGCGAGACGCACACTGTCCGGTTGAGCAGCTTGCCGAGCATGAGCGCGTTTTGCCTGTACAATACCTGTCAGTCTCAACCCGTCAAAAATAACAAGAGAACTCACAGCGCGATCCGCTGGTTGTGGTAGCCCGAGTGCGGGAGGAACCCGATGTACTTGGCGTCCGGGTCGTCGAGGTCGGGCAGCCTTGGCCGTGGCAGCGGCGTGATGGGGATGTCACTCCCGTCGTCCGGTATCGGCTGTTCGTCGAACTCCTCCTCGTCCGCCGCGACCGCATCCGCCTCGGACTTCGCGCCGCTCCACTCCTCGAGCCTCGCGAGTCCGCCGTTCACGCGGGTGCCGTACTCGACCAGCCTGCTCTCGACGGGTCCCGAGCCCGACAACGAGACGAGGCCGACGAGGGCGACGATCGCGGCCGCGGCGAGGAGGATCCAGGTGCGGCTCCTGGCGCGCTTGGCCGACGGCGGGACGGCGAGCTGGCTCAGCAGGCCTGCGCTCGGATGCGGGCTGCCCCGGCGGAATGTGGGAGATGGGAAGGACGATTCGTAGCTGTCGTGGGAGTGGCGGGGGTGTAGGGCGAAACGGGCGACGACGGGTGGAGGAAGCCAGGGGAGGGAGGGGACGAGCGGGCGGCGGTGGGCGAGAGGAAGGGGTCCGTCTCGGAGTAGTCGAACAGCGAGACGGGCGAGAGCGCGAGCGAGCTGTTGCTCGTGTGGGTTGAGTGGTTCCCGCTCCGCCTCGACGAGAGCGAGCCCTGCTGCCGGTGGTAAGGGAGGGGCATGGCGGTTCGCGGTGGACAGGCGAAAGGTGAACGAGTGTCTGCACGGCGGTGTACCGAGTTAGCCTTCACCTCGCGGAGCACGCGGACCCTCGCATTGTTCGGGTCGTCCGCCTGCCCCCGGGCGTCCGCCGGTGGGAGGAGGGGAGGGAGCGCACCTGGACCGAGACTGCCGCGCGCGCCCTTCACCGCGGGCTGGAGAGACTGAAGCGAGAGTGGTGGCTACAAACGAGCGAGTGGGCGAGAATAGAGCGGGAAGAGGCGCGGTGGCGGAGGGGAGAAGGGGAAGCGGGGGAGGCTCGTGCGCCCCGCTCTGCCGGGAGCAAGTCGAGGGCGCGTGCACGAGGGCGTGTTAAGGCGAAGCAGACAGATCAAGCAGACTCTTGGGCGCGCTGCCGAGCCGTTCGCAGCTCAGCAGAGCGTTGTGATGAGCGAGAGGTGCACCGGAGGGCCGACTTGGGAAGGTCGACGCGAGGCGGAGGAGCCGACAATCCACTCGCATGTCGCTCACCTGACGCAGGATGAGCGCGGTGAAGCTACAGGGCAGTCCAATTGAGCTCACTCGCGCTACCAAGCGGGGCAACAAGGGCGCTGGGGTGAGCAGGCGCCTCTCCCTCGCGCGCTCGCACCTCGTGCCGCCTCGCTCGGCCGCTCCCCTTCTCTCGCTCCTTGCCCTCGCTTTCTTCCCTCCTGCTCTCTAGCCTACTTGGACTCTCTTTCGCCTCGCTAGCACCTCGCGGCAGCGCTTCCTCGCACACGCTCCTTCACCCGCATCTCGCTCACTTCCCTCGTTCAAGATGGCGACTGCGTGCGTTCGGCCTCGCTTACGGCGCCTGTAGACCAGAACGCTGACCTCCTCGACCACCACAGCCCCGAAACGCCCCGCCCGTCCTCACCTCCCCTCCAGTCCTGGTCGACCCTCCCCGCCGCTTCCTCCTCCGACTCGCCCGCTTCCGCCCACGACAGCCCGTACACGCCGTCCAGCAGTAGCCATTCAACCCCTGCGTCCAGTCTCTTCAGCACCCCGCAGACCGCGTTCACCACCCCCGGCTCGGCCAAGTTGCCCTCGCCGCAAGAAGCGGTTGCGTTTGAGCTCGTTGGCAAGCCGGCAAGTGCTCCCCCGCCGGGCTTTGCACACCTCGACACAGACTTCAACAAGGAGACCGGGAGCAGCGCCAGGAGTTTGTGTGTAGCCGATCTCTCCGCTTCAGACGAGCAGGAGCTGACCCACCCGGCGCGCCGCAGCGAGTGGGAGGCGTACGTCCAGCCTGCGGACGAGGCCGCCGAAAGCGGCACATCTACCCCTCGGGTTCGCTACAAGCGCCGCCTCGGCCCGACAGAGGCGTCGTACTACCTCGGCTCGCGCGGCGTGGGCCTCGAGGGCGGCGTCAACGACATGTGCGTTTGCATTGCTTCCCAGGTCCTCTCCAACGCGCTACTCACACTATCACGCCGCGGACACAGGTACCTTCACCTCGGTTTCAAGGCCCGCGCAAGCTTGATGGCCCCGGCGAGGGTGCTCGACGCCTGGACAGAGGTTGTCAACCGTCACGCGCTGCTTGCGAGCTCCGTCGAGTTCAACGACTACTACGACGTCCGCTTCTCGTGAGCGGGTTTCGCCTCACTGCGAGCGAGCGGCTGCTAATGCGCGTTTCCACAGGTACGACGCTCCGACCAGCTCGCAGGATGCGCGTCGGAAGGCTGCGTCGCTTCTCTCGCTCGTCTCTGGCAAACAGGGCAAGGGTGCGCCGACCTGTTTCTTCCTCTCCCTCTCAGAATCGCCGCCGCAGTCGCTTAGCCGGTCGAGGGAATCCGACTGACCCGCCGCCTCTCCTGCAGACCTGCTGTCGGAGTACCTGAACGGCCCTCGCTTCCTCTCCAACGACCGCCTCGCCTACCTCGTCATCTCGACGCCCGAGCCGACCTTCTCACCGGCCGACGCCGCCGAGCTCGACCCCGAGGCGGAGCAGGAGTACGACCTCCTCCTCCTCTCGACGCACTTCCTCGGCGACGGCATGGCGCTGCACACGACCGCGAACGAGCTCTTCACGCTCCTCGCGAGCGTCCTCTCTGCCGAGGGCGTCGTCTCGAAGAACATCGAGGCGGTGCTCGCTGGGCGGGGGGAGGAGCCGACGAGCGCGGCCGCGGGCGACGAGGCGGAACTGCTCGCGCGCGCGGAGAAGCTCGTGCCGGCGATGGAGACCAAGCTCGTTACGCCGGAGAAGTGGGGACGCCTCGGGTGGGCGGCGGCGAAGGTCGAGTTCGAGAATGAGCAGGCGAAGCTGGTTGTGCGTCCCTCTTCCACCTCCGTCCTGCGATCCCGCCAGGCTCACCGGCTCCTTTCCGCGCAGGGCGGCCACGCCTTCCCGCGCGCACGCCTCGGCCCGCGGCACACGCTGGTCCCGACCGTCTCATGGCCGGAGAAGGAGACCAAGGCGATCCTCGCCGCCTGCAAGCGGCATGGTGTGACGATCACGCACGCGATGTTCGCGCTGTCGAATGTCGCGTACGTGCGCACCGTCGGCGAGGCGCGCCGCAAGCCCGAGTTGCCCGTCATGCTGTACTCGGCGCTCAACGTCCGGCCGTTCCTGCGCAAGGAGGACCCGCCGGCGGACTGGTACTACATCGCGATCGGGTACTACAAGTGCGTCCGCTCCGCTCGCTCGGCACGATCGAGCGGGAACTGACGAGCTCGTCGCCCGCACGTGTTCAGCATCATCCTCCCGTCGTTCATCCCGCGCACGCTCTCCCCCTCGGCCTACTTCTGGCACCAGTGCGCCTCCGTCAAAGCGCAGACCTCGCGTGCGGTTAAGACGCCGTTCCTCGCGCCGCGGACGGCGCTTATGGCGCTGGAGCGCGAGCGCCGGTCCGTCGGGTTCGAGCGCGCTGACGATGAGAAGCGCGCGCGGGAGGCGGCGGAGGGCCTCGCTGGGCTGGGAATCAGCGGGGTGGACGCTGCGAAGGCGGAGAAGGCGGAGGCGCAGCAGGTCAAGCCGAGTGCGGCGAAGGAGGAGAAGGAGCCGGAGCAGCAGGACAAGCACGTCCGCCCGAAGGCGCCGAGCACGGCGCTCCTGGGCTTGTCGATGCTGGGCAGTGCGTCGCGCCATCTCCTTGGCGTGGTGATGCGAGGAGCTGACCGGCATCGCCGCCCGTAGACCTCGACGGCATGTACAGGCACGCCGACTTCCACGGCATCCAGCTCCACACGTACGTCCTCCTCCTCGCCCATGTAGCAGCTCGTAGCACGTACTGACGCCGTCCCCGCCCGCAGCCTCACCACCGGCTCGCGTCAGCGCCCTGGCGCGGCCCTCCTCTTCGCCTACACCTTCGCGGGCAAGCTGTGGGTGTCGCTCGGGTACGACTCGAACGGCTTTGAGCCGGGCGTGATCGAGCGCTGGCGGACGGCGCTCGTCGCTGGCGTGGAGCAGTTCCTGCTGCTCGACGAGGCGTGAGGTGCGCGACGCGTCGATGGAGGAGGAGTGGAAGGCTGATGGGGCGCAGGATGGCGCGCGACGGTGGTGGGGGCGTCGTGCGGGGATTGTACAGACGCTGCAGTGCATGGCGTGCTTGCCGGACACGAGCAGGAGCGGCGAGAGAGGGCCCTTCGCGCCGTTCCCAGGGGCGCTTTCCCGATGAGACACCGGCTGGGAACGCTTGCCCCGACCAATCACCCAACTTTACCGCATGCCTCCTGACTGCATGATGCTGCGGCGCGGCCTCGGGCCCGATGGCGGCTCCACCTGAGCCGCGTGCGCCGATGGTGGGGACGGTGTCCGCTCTCCTCTTCAGTCCGAGGCGCCGCTCGCACCGCGCTGTCCGTCCTTTCGCTCCCCTCCAGCGCTTCCCAGGTCCTCTCCCTCTTCTTGCTCGTACTCTACGCTAGCCCTCGAGTCCGCCCAGCATGCGTGCCTCGACCCTCCTCTCGCTCGTGCCCGCGCTCCTCCTCGGTCAGGCCGCCCAGGCCGCCCCCGTTGAGCGCATCGCCCGGCAGGTCGAGCCCGCTCTCCAGCTCCGCGCGCTCGGCCCCGACGGCGAGATCATCGTTCCGTCGAACGACCCGTTCTACCAGCCGCCGGCGAACTGGACGACCGAGGAGCGCGGCGCCGTCCTCAACGCGCGCCCGGTGTGGACCCAGTTTGACTCGGGCGCACGGAGCGTCTACCAGGTCCTGTACAAGACGACGACGGCGCTCGGGGAGCCCGATGCGACCGCCGCGACGCTGTTCGCACCCGTCGAGCCGGCATCTCCGCCCCGTGTGATGCTCCTCCTCGGTGCGTCCCGCTTTCCTTGCCTTCCTGCGCTCTACCGAGCTGACCAGTCGCACGGACAGCCCCGATCGACACCGCCGCGCCGGACTGCCAGGTCTCGTTCGCGCTCCAGAACGGCGGCGAGTCGAACGCGACCGACTTCCTCCAGTCCACCGTCGCGATCGACCTCCTCGCCTCGCTCTCGAAGGGCTACTACGTCGCCGTTCCGGACCACGAGGGCTCGAACGCGTCCTTCATTAGCGGCGTTACCGAGGCGCTCGCCGGCCTCGATGGTCTCCGCGCGCTCCTCAACCACAACGAGACCCTCCCCTCGTCGGCGAACTACTCGGCTGTTATCCACGGCTACTCGGGCGGCGGTCACGCCAGTGCTTGGGCTACGACCTTCACCGAGACGTACGGCAAGGACCTGAACGTGCGTCTCTGCACCTACCTCTTCCCCCGCTCTTGCTCTTTTTCATCGCCGCTCGCCCCTCTTCCCCATCCATGCAATCTGACACTCTCCATTATACAGATCATTGCGGCGGCTTACGGCGGCGTCCCCGTTGACCTCACCTCCACCCTTGAGCTCCTCAACGGCGGGTATGTCGAGCTTTTCGTTTGGGCAACAACACGCACTGACGGCCCCCTCTTCGCAGCAACAACTCGTTCCTCGCGATCAGCTCGCTTGTCGGTCTCGCGAACGCCTACCCGGACCTTAACGCTTACTACGAGGGCATCTTGACGGAGAACGGCACCCGCGCGTTCGAGCTCGCCCGCACCATGTGCAACACGCAGCTCGCCCAGGAGCTCTCGAATGTCGACGTTGCCTCGTTCTTCACCTCGGGCGCGTCGTTCGTCAACGACACGTCCATCCAGAAGTGGCTGCAGGGCGGCCTCCTCGGCGCGCCGCTCAACGACAGCTCGCTCACCCCGGTCAACGTCTCGGGCGTCGTTTCGATCCCCGTCTTCCAGTACCACTCGGTCACCGACGAGGTCGTCTCGTACAAGCCCGTCCCGAACTACGTCAAGTCGCAGTGCGAGCGTGGTGCCAAGATCCAGTTCCAGGCGAGCGTCGGCACCGACCACTCGACGACGAGCGTCGCCTTCTCCGGCGACGCGTACAACTTCCTCGAGCGCGCATTCAACGGCACGCTCGAGCTCAACGCGTGCAACCAGACGCTCGGCATCGACGCGATGCCCGGCACGCCCGAGTACATCGAGGCGATCGGCCCCGAGGCGTGGACCCTCATCTCGAGCCTGCTCGCTTAGTCTCGTTACCCCCTCCCGTAGTCCCGATACCCCTTCTCTCCACACGCTCGCTACCCCCTTCGCTTTCTCCGCCCTCCACCTTTCGCTCGTTCTCCCGTCGTCGGATGTCTCTCCTTTCCACCCTCTGTGCAGTCTAAGGTCCTGCGTAGGAACATAAGCAGCAGTATGGACGTTGCAACGCGCGCTCCGTCGCGCCCTCCCCTCCCTCTCAGTGCATCCTCAAGCTCCACCCGTCGTCCTCACGGTGCCCGACCAAGCCCGCGCGCTCCGCATTCTCGCCAACCACCTCGCGCATCTCATCCAGCAGCGCGCCCTCCTCCGCCTCGCGCCTGCGCTCGTCCTGCGCCCACGCCGCCGCAGCGCCTAGCTCGGCCTCTTCGTGCGCAATCGCTGCCGCCGCGTGGGACGCGGCGGGCGCGGCGTGCGAGTACGGGTCGAGGAGGTCCCGGGGCGGGAGGGTGAATCCCCAGCGCGGGAGGCGGAACGCGAGGAGGATGGTGAGCGCGAGGAGGGGGAAGAGGGAGAAGGCGAGGTAGAAAAACGTCTGCGGATCTGGGAGGGTCAGCACGCGACGTCCAGCGACGAGGGAAGACGCACCTGGGAGCAGACGAGCGGGGAGTAGTCGGCCGTGATGGTAGCGGTGCAGAATACGTCTGGAGCGACGGAGGTCAGTCTTCGCGCCGTTTGAGACGCGACGCCGTTCACGTTGACGGACTTCAGAGTGACGCACAAAACGTCGGCACCCAGAGGAACCACGCCGAGAGCGTGAGCAGCCCGAGCTCCATGCCCGGCAGCTCGGGCGCGACGAGCTTCGCAAACGGGAGAAGGAGGGCATGCATCGTCGCGACGATGAGCATGAGGGTCGCGCTCGCGATGCGCTCCTGGGTATACTTGAGCGACGGGAAGTACGACTCGGCTTGTGGAAAGGGCGCGTCCCCGAAGGCGACGCAGCCGACGATGAAGGCGGCGAGCAGGATCGTCCAGCCGAGATAGAGGAGGGTGCTTGGGGCACGGTTGAGGAAGGTGCGGGCGAAGAGGATGTGGCCGAGGAGGAAGAGGGACAGGGTGAGGAGGAAGAACGCCTGCTCTGTCACAACGGTGCTGCGCTGCCGCAGAGATGGGCGGGTATTTGCGAGGGCGGCGCGGATCGCGAACGCGATGCCCAGGACTGCAAGTTCGAGGGTGAGTGCAGTGCGAGTCTGCGAGAGTAAGGACGAATACAGGCTGGACGCACAAAGCAGCGCAACGCCGAAAACGATGAGGAGGTGGACGCGCGTTTCGCGATAGCGATACGCAACGGCGAGGATGAACAAGAAGCTGACGACGGAAAGTATGGCCGACCTACGGGACCCGAGAGGTCAGCGAGGGCGGAAGGGGACCAGGGCGGGCGGCGGACGGCGCGACGTCGCTCTTGTCAATCCAGTTCCCGCCGAGGAGGTGTGCATGACTGCGCGGGTTCCCCGAGTCCATGCAGCGTCCGGCGGCTACATATCTGCTTGAGCCGTCGTAGCTCATGTCGAGCTGGATGTTGAGTGACGAGGGACGGAGGCGGCGAAGGTGCGATGAGCGGCGAGGGCGGGCGGCGCAGCAGGCGCTCGAGGCTTCTGGGAGAGAGGCCTGGGGCGAGGCGCTGAGGCTTGTCGAGGCTCTGTGCTGGTGAAGCCGAGATGGCTACGGGGGGAAGCAGCTCGTCGCACGCCGAGAAAGCGGTCCGTGCGAAATCGAGGCGGAGAGGGTCCGTGGAGAACAGCGAAAGAAGCGGAGGCGGAGGAGAGCAGCGTCATGAGCAGCATCGTCCGAGAGTCCATGTCAGCTGGAAGCTGCGCACACTGCAGTGTGAGACGAGAGACGGCGATGGTCGCGTGGGAGGCGGGAGGAGAGAAGGGAGGCGGTGCAAGAGCGAAGGCAGTTCGTGAGCAGTCACGGGAAGGCGCAGCGAATACGCAGTCTCCTCCTTGGTCGCTCTAGGGTCCATTCACGCCCGTCCGTGCTGCGGGAGAGGGACGGGGCGCGGTGCGAGAGCTGGTCGGAGCGCCGTCGGGAGGGTTGGCTCCTGCGCTTATCCCGCTCGCCCGCCTCGCTCTGCAGGCCACCGACCCGCTCGAAAGCCTCCACACGAGTAGCAGCGACCCGCACAAGGGCGCACAAAGTCGCCCCACGGTCTGCGAGGCGACACTCGCGCCTCCTCCCCCACCTCGACTTCTCATCAGTCCGCCCGTCTTTCGCGACGACTACGCCTCGAGGGGGGCTGTCAGCGCCATGAGCAGCATCATGTACCTCACACTCACCGACCCTGCCAACCCCGCCGTTCCCCTCAAGCAGTTCAGCAGCGAGAGGCGCGACCCCCTCACCCTCGGCCGCGCGTCGAGGACGGACCCGTCCGCATCCGACCCCACGAGCCCCAAGTTCCGCACGAGCGAGACCAAGGTCATGTCGACCACCCACGCTCGCATCCACTGGGACGGCGAGTACGCGTTCATCACCGACCTCGGCTCGACCAACGGCACCTGTCTCGTCCGCGACGGCGACCCGCAGAAGCTCAAGCGCGACGTCCCCTACCGCGTGCGCACCCTGCTCTCACTAATCTCCGTACTGTGTGCTGACACTTGCGCTCGCGCTCGCAGATCTTCTCGCAGGACCGCATCATCTTCGGCCGTCCCGTCATGCAGCGTTCGGGAGGGGCCGCACCTGGTACGTTCCTCTCGTTCCCATCCTCCTCTTAGGATCTGGCAGCTTACCATCTCTGAGACGCAGACGTCGTGAGCCAGCCGCTCACCATCATCGCCGACGTCAAGGCGGCGCCGACGCTCGCGCTTCCGACCGAGTCGCAGCAGCGTGCGGCACAGGCGCCCAGGAGCGCTGTCCTCGCGCGCGGCCGTACGATCACCGACGGGCAGTACCGGTCCGGTTCGGCGGGCGGGTACGACAGCGAGGCGGAGGAAGGCGCCGAGGCTACGTTCGACGTCAACGGTCAGGCTCCGCCCCGCCCGACGCTCGCAATGGCGTCGTCCCCCGCTCCAGATCTGTTCACCTCCGCGTTCACCTCTGCATTCACGAAGTCGCTCGGCATGCACACAAGTGCGGCGGAGGACGCCTCGAGCCCGCACGATGTCGATATGGAGGACCGCAGCTCGCCCCACAAGCGCGGCTTCGGCCTCTCGGAGGCGGACCTCCTCAGCAGCCGCGAGGGCTCGCCTGCCGCGCCTGGCGGCTACCCCACCGACCAGCTCGACGAGCTCAAGATCGAGACGCCGCTGGTCGCTTCCTCGGTCGCGACGACGGGCGTGACCACCGCCTCGCGCGTCGCGATCGCGGGCTCGCCTGCGCCGACGCTGCTGCCGGGATGGGAGCGCTTCAGGACGGCGCAGGCGGTCCGGCCGGCGCCCACGATCACGCCCGCGACGGACATGACCTCGGTCTCGCACGTCGCCGTCGACGGCTCGCCCGCCCCGATGGACCTCGACAGCGTCGGCGCGCGCTCGCCCCGCGGCATGAGCTTCAGTCCCCAGCTCGACGACTTCGCGCCCCTCGGGCTCCCCTCGCCCGTCAGCCCCGAGTTTCAGCTCCTCCAGGTCGCTCCGCAGGACCAGCGCGAGGGCGACGAGGGCGCCATGCCGCGCAGCACCAACCCGTCGCAGCTCAAGGTCGGCCGTACGCTCACGGACTTCTGGGACGCCGCCCCGCGCCGCCCGAAGGACGAGTCGCGCTCGCCGTTCGCTGTCCCCGTCCCCGGCGGGTTCGCGGACGACCTCGAAGAGCCCGCCGACGAGCCGCCCGAGCACCTCGGCAGGCCCACGACCGTCTTTGACAACTACGTCAAGCCCGAGAGCAGCTCGATCTCGTTCGGCTTCGCCTCCTCCCCCGACGATAGCGGCAGCCTCCCGAGCCACCTCCCCTCGCCCGTCGCGTCGTTGAGTGCCGCCTGCCCCGAGATGGAGGACCACCCGGGCAACAAGCGCACCGACTCCGGCTTCGACGAGACCGCCAAGCTCGCGTCTTCGAGCGTGCAGGCGCACCCCGCGGCGTCGCCATATGAGCAGCTCGCCCAGAGGTCGCTCGAGCCGTCCCGTTTCGCCGAGGAGGACATTTTCGCAGCGGGGCGTGCCGCCGTGCAGAAGGAGAAGGCGGTCAAGTACGACGAGGCCGCCGCCCGCGGCGAGGAGGCCGACAGCGAGGTCATGCAGCGCGCGCCGTCGCTCGAGACTCGCCGCGCGACGAGCCACGCCTTCTTCGAGTCGCTCGCACCCGTGGCGGCCGGCAAGATCGACATGGGCCTCGTGCACGACGTCATCGACGAGCAGTTCGACCGCCTTGTCGCCGAGTCGGGCGGCGAGGGCGAGGACGACGACGAGGAGCGCGGGCCCGAGCCGCCCGTCACGAGCTCGCCGACGAGCCAGGGCGTCGCCGTCTGCATCGAGGAGCAGGAGGACGAGGACGCGCTCGTCTTCGCTGCGGAGAGCGGCGTCGACGAGGAGGATGCCCTCTCGGAGGACGGCGCGGACGTCAAGCTGCCGAGCTCGCCAGTGAGCAAGCGCATCGCCGCGCTCGTCGAAAACCAGGAGGAGGAAGAGGCGCTCGTCCGCGAGTCGGAGCACACGCCCGACGAGATCCGCGTCGAGGAGATGTCGGACCTCGAGTCCGCCGGCCACGACGAGGACGATGACCAGCCCCTCGAGGTAGACCACCTCGAGGGCTCGTCTGACGGCGCTTACGACGAGTACGGCAGCCGCAACAAGGAGCGCTCGCCTTCGCCGTCCGCCTTTTCGTACCGGTCGTCGAGCTTCCCGCGGCTCCCGTCGAACTCGCTCAACGGCTTCGACGCGTTCGTCGCGCATGCCCTCGATGGCCAGGACGCCGCGATGGCGCGCGCGCTCATGAACCGCCGCGAAGCGGACGCGGGCGAGTCCTCAGCCGCCGAGTCGGACGAGGGGTCCGACGACGAGTCGAGCGAGATGGACTACCCGTCGTCGGACGAGGCGTTGCTCGGCAGCGGGGAGGAGAGTGAGCAGGAGGCGTCGATGAGCGACGAGGATGAGGACGAGGACGAGGACGTCTCATCCATGAGCGAGGACGCCAGCGAGGAGGAGTTGATGAGCGAGGAGGAGGGCTCGGAGGCGTCGTCGCCCGTCGTCAAGCGTATCGTCGAGGACGTCTACTCCGACATCGAGCCGGACGTCGACCAGGGCGAGCAGGACGTCGGCGAGGCGGAGCAGGACCTCGATGTCGTCGACCTCGACCTCGATTCCGACCCGTTCGTCGACGAGCGCGAGATGGACCTCGACCCGGTCGTCGACGAGTGTGACGCGGTCGCCGACGAGGTCGACGAGAGTGACGGGATTGACCACGACGGTGCCGAGTGGGAGGACGGCGTGAGCGAGAAGCTCGCCTCGGTCGGCCTCCCGCTTGAGAAGGTTAACCTCGCGACCGACGGCGCGTCCTTTTCCTCCTCTTCGCCTCCCAGGCCAGCTCATACTGACAGCATATGTCGCTGACCCAGACATCGAGTCGTCGAGCACCTCGCGCGAGTCGCCGCCGCTCGGCCCGTCCTCGCCCGGCCGCAAGCGCCGCCTCTCCCAGACGGACCTCGAGCAGCAGGTCAACGAGGCCGGCGCCGTCGCAAAGGCGGCGCCCATCGTCGAGAAAATGGCTTCATCGGACGTCGCAAAGTCGGCGCAGACCGACTTCGCCGTCGCGCAGGCTGTCGCCGCCGAGGTGACTGCCGCCGCGCCACAGCCGAAGCGCCGTCGCCTCGACCTCCCGTACAAGTCGTTCGCCCTTGGCGTCGTCACGGGCATCGTCGGCGCCGTCGCCGGCCTCAGCGCTCTCGGCTCGGCGCTCGAGTCGCTCGAATAGGTCGCGTCTCGCACCGCGTCCTCCTCCCTCCCGCTTGTATGTGCCCTCCCCGTGATCTGCCTGCTGCCTGCCCTTTGTTCCCCCCTATGCACCCCACCACTCCTTGCGTCGATCCTCATCCGGCGTTGTACCCTCCCGTTCTGCACACCCCGCCCTGCTTGTCGTTGCCCTTCTGTCCCGTACTTGCCTGCCCCGCCCTCTCCTGCTTGTTCAGTGCCTTCGTTCGTAGCCTCGCTGCGCTCGTGTCAATCCAGCGTCCCGTGCCTTCAATTCGCCAAAAACGTCCAGGGGAACGTTCAACCTCGGCGGTTCTGTCCTGCGGCCGCCTCTCGCACGCTCTCGCCTCCACTCGCGTCGTTCCGCCTCCTCGTCACGCTCGGCCCTCGGGACTCCCGCTCAATCCCGCTGGCGAGCGAGCACCGCCATACCGCTATCGCGCTTCATCGCCTCGATCGCCGCTCCTCCTCGCCCACCTCCGCCACCTCCAGCTGCTTCGCTCAGGCCCTCCCGCTTCCGCCGTCACTTCCGACGTTCTGAGCCCGGCTCTGCGGTGCTCCCGTCAAAGCCTAGCTTGGCCCTCAGCCCTCCGTTCGCGTCCCGACTGGCGAAGGGGCTTGTTCCCCCGAGGGGCAAGGGCGCGAAGGCTCGCGTTCTGCGAGTTCTGCTGGTCAGGGCTGGCTGACGGCGCGAACATCTGCGTCCGCCCCACCTCGCCCAACCTTCGCTCGCCCACCCCGACTCGGCTCGCTTTCCATCTCTTTCCTCTGCCCCGCTTCCTCCTCGCTCGCCGAGCGCCTGCTTCTCCGTCTCTTCTCTGCACGCCTCACTCGCACGGTCGTCCCCGTCACCCTGGCTTCGACACGCCCCACCTCACGCTGGTCATCCCGCACCTCGACATGCCCCTGCCATCGCATGCGTCGGCCGAGAGCCCGTCAGCGCCTCTCGCCGCACGAGGACGCGACCCCTGGCCTTGGCGGGGCGCACCGCTCTTCCCGTTCACTCCCGTGAAGGAAAGGTGCGTCTTCTCTCCTCTATCTCGCACGGGTGAACGACTGACATCGTGCGACGGGACAGCTCCGACGACCCGCTCCACACCTCCCTCGCGCCGCTCCTTGCGCCGTCGCTCGCTGAGTCTCGACGAAGCAGCCTCGAGTCGCTTGCGGACGCCCCGCCGACACTCGAAGGCAAGGCGGCGAAGCTGTCCGTCGTCCTCCTCCTCCTCATCCTTTCCTCACCTCCGCGTCGGGCGGCTGACCTCTCCCTTTATCCCCGCAGCTGAACCGGGTGGAAGACCTCCTCCCTACGCACGCCCTAGGGTCCGGCCGCTCCTCCACACAGCTGTACATCTTCCTCACGCGCTCGCATCTCCCTCCGCATCATCGGTGATACTCGCCTCCCGCCTACATCGTACCGGCTGTGGTACAGGCGCACATATGTAGCACTCAGGGCAACGTAACGGCCTCATCAGTATCGCATGGCACGTTTGAGTGAGAGAGAAGCGGAGGGGACCTTCGCAAGCCGGCTTGCTCGCGCTCTCACCCACACAAGGAGAATGAAAAAGCTGATGCAACAACGACAAGCTACTCACAGAGCGAGACGAACGAGCGCAAGCGAGACCCATACAGGCGCATCCCTCCCCGGGGCCCGCGCCTACTCCCTCTCGCCGACAACCACCTCGAGCTTGCCGCCGCACTTGCCGCCAGCGGCATGGTCGAGGGCGTTGTCGACCGCGCCTACGAACGTGCACGGTCAGCCGGAGGAGGAGGAGAAGCGCGAGGGGAGCGGACGCACACTCCCAGTCGTCCGCATCGAGAACCGAGACGAGCACGCCGTCCGAGTCGCGGTACCTACGGAGCGGAAGGAGCATCAGTAGGATGCGGTTGAGTCACAGCTTCGCTCGGATCGTGAGGGCAGAAGAGAAAGTGGACGCACTTGATCGGGAGGTTCGTCTCGCTGCCGAACTTGCGACGCACGCGCTCGACAAACTCGCCGAGCGTCGTCTCCGGCGTCATGTTCTGCGCGCGCCGCGCATCGTCAGCACCGTTTTGGAAGGAAGGAAGGGAGAGAACGCACCAGCGCCCGCGTCTCGCCCTGGTACTGCAGCTTGACCCTGATCTTCGCTGTTGAGCTGAGCGTAACCGCCTCCTTCTCCTGCATCTCCCCGCCCTCGTCCGCGATGCCGAGCCCGCCTCCGCCCTCCGGCGCCGCCGCAAGCCGGAGCGCCTCCCTCATCTCGCTCGCAAGCATCTCGATCGCGCCCGCCCTGCGCGCCTTCTCCCTCCCGTCCCTCCCCTCCTTCGCCTCGTGCGCGGCGCCCGTGCGCGCCTCGACAAGCCGCCCGGTTGCCGAGCGCGCGACGCTCGCATACCGCGCAAGCGCGAACGGCTCTCCGCCCGAGCCGCTCTCGCTGTCCTCGGCGCGCTCGGCGCGCTCCGCCGCGTAGGGCAGCGCGGTCGCGCTCGCGCGCACGGCCGCCAGCGCAGGCGCGGGGCCGCGTCGCAAGGCGTGGCCGGGAGCGCGGACGGGCTGCTCTGCGCGCGCTCGTGCCCGAAGCGCTGCCCGCGCGTCCAGGACGCGACGCGCTCGGGCGGCTGGCCTGCCGCGGCGGGCGCGCCACACCGCCCGGGGCGACGGTGAGGCGCGAGCGGCGCGGGGTGGTGCCCGCGGCGGGTGCTGAGCGGCGCGGGCGGGGCGAGCCTCGCGGGGTTGGGCATGGCGGCTGCGGCGGGGCGCGGCGGGCGCGAGGGGACGTAGAATCCGTCCGCCATGCGGGCAGGACCGGCGCTGCGCTCGGGGTAGCGCTGCCTGTGCACGCTGTTGAGGCCGGAGGAGTTGGAGCGCGCATGGAGGAGGCCCTTCGGCGGCGAAGGGTAGATCTGCCGCTCGTCGTGCGCGCCATCGGTCGACGATGGCGGCGTGGGAAGCGGCGTCGGCCTGCTGCGCGTGCTGCTCGTCGTCGTCGTCAGGCTGCGCGAGACGGTCGCCGTGCCCGTGAACGAGGACGTCGCCGTCGGCGGGACCTTGGTCGTCTGCGACCTTCCCAAGTTGCGGAGGCCGGGCACGCGCGCCTTCGGCGATGACGGGGCGTTCGACTCCCCGGCGAGGGAGCTCTCGAGCCGGCCGTCGCCCGTGTTGCTCCTGCGAGGCCTGCCGCACGGCTTCGTGACCTGCACAAAGCCCTCCGGCGGGGTGACGCCCGCGGTCGCCGCGAGCTTCTTGACGCCGCTGAACCCGACAAAGAGGTCGTTCGAGTTGGTAGCGGCGATGACCTTGGCCTTGCCGAGGTAGTCGCGCGTCTCGAGGTTCTGCAGCTTGGTGTCGGACGGGCGGAACAGGACGCCGACCGGGATCGAGAAGACGGTGTAGCCCTGTACAGGGCGCTTGACGGTGTACGTACCACGCAGCGGAAGCTTAGAGGGATAAAGCGGACGCACGACGGCCTGGTCGGCGCACGCCTCGTCGATCACGTCGTGCTCCGACGACTGCTTGTCGTTCTTCGCCGCGTGCAAGTCGAGCATGCCCTCGTCGAGACGGCCCTGCACACGCAAGGGCTGGGAACGAAGACGGGGCGATGGTCAAGCGAGCGATACGCACCATATAAATGAGCGCGAGCCCGCGGTTGAAACGGACCTCGCACGAGTGGAGCTTGAACTTGAGGCCGAGCCTGTCCGCAGGGGTGTGAGCGAGCCGCAGAGAGAGTGCAAGGACGAGGGCGTACTGCTCGTAGTCGATAGTGTGGTTGTCGCGGAAGAGCTGCGGGCGCGTGCGAGGGTCAGCCCGGGCAGCTAGCTCAAGACGCTAACGCGGACGCGCGACGCACCGCCAGCGCATCCGAGAAGTCGCGCCTCGCGGCCTCGTACCTGCCGAGGAGGAACTGCGAGACGCCCGACTGGAAGTAGGCGACGGCGAGGTAATTGTCGAGCGCGATGGCCTGGTCGAAGTGGGCGACGGCCTGCTCGTGCGCGCCGCTGGTCGCGTGGATGAGGGCCATGTTGAAGACGATCTTGGAGCACTCACTGATCTCCTGCGAGCGGGGCGGGCGGGCGAGCGGTGAGGAGAGCGAGACGAGCGAGGTGGGGCAGGGCTCACGTCGAAGCGGGCGACGGCGGTGCGGTAGTCGCCTGCGTCGAACGCGTCGAGCGCGCTGCCCCAGACCTGCAGCTCCTGCTTGAGCGACATCGTGCGCTGTCCTGGACTAGTGGGCGAGAAGGGGAGGGAGAGGGAGCCGGTCAACGGCGAGGAGAGCGCGAGCTGCCCGCCTGCGGGTGCGTTGCGCGGGTATACAGGTGCGCTCGGGCAGAGCGCGTACACTCAGCAGGGAGCGGCGAAGGGAAGAGCGAGAGGCGGAGCGAGGGAGGAGCGGAGCGGCGCCAACGGCTCGCGCTCAAACCCTCGCAACGCGAGCAACGGCGGCGAGGAATGCACATGCAGGCATGCGAGCAAGCAGGTAGTGCTCGTACAAAGCAAGCAGCTTGCAAGCGAGGACGAGAGGCGCCCTCCTCTCGACGACCTCGACGGCTGGGCAGTTGCTCGACGACCGCGCATGGTTGCAGGTCAGCTCGCTAGTGCATTGCCCACCTCCGATCCATCCAACCAGCACACCCGTAGAGAGAAAGAATGTCAGGACCGCCGTCCCGCTCCGCTCCCCCTCGCGCCGCGCCCTTGCGAGGCAGCGGCGGAGGAGTATCGGGAGCGAAGGCGTGGGCGCTGAGACGTCCTGCCGCTACCGAACCGGCAAGGGTCGAGGGCTACTCTGGTCGACCAAGGACAGTGAACACTTCGCGGGCCCGGGAGTCTCCTCCCCCCGTGAGGAGGGAGGCGCTTGGGGGTTCACTAACACGGATGTAGCTGTGTTGTGCGCAAGCAGGTCAGTACGCGGCCTCGAGGGTGCAGAAGGTGTGGTACGCACGCCGACGAAAATGCCGCACGAGGAGAAAGAGCGGCTGCGCCGCGCGCGCGCCTTTTGGCTGCACGCGCTGAGCTCGGATGTCTCCCCTTTTCCGCTTCCTCCGCCTTGAGTGCACTTTCTTTCGCAGCAGAAACGCAGACTGGAGCACGAGCGCGAGGAATGTACCGAGAAGCACGGCGTGTTGCTCCCTGCGATCCCAGAACGGCACCACTACGCCTCCTCGCGACCCCAGGAACGCCCTTACAAGCCCGCGAGCCTCATCATCATGGTCACTGCACGCACAGCGACGATCAGCACGAGCGCGCAGGCGAAAGAGAGGGAGGGAGACGCACTGTTCTCGTCCTTGAGGTCGAGCACCTCCTGGTTGAGCTCCCTGTTCGTCTTGCGCAGGTGCTCTACGAGCAGCCGCACCGGGCCCGTCACGCCCGACGGCGTCGCGAAGCCCGGGACCGACGCGGCGGACGTGAGCGGGCTGCCGAACGAGGCGTGCCCCGAGGCGGCGCCAAACGAGTGCCCGATCGAGACGGGCGTTCTGGAGGCGGAGCGATCTGCAGGCGCGAGAGCGGGTCAGTCTCCGTGAGAGGGACGGAGAGAGCACGGAAGACGCACCGATGGACGCGCCGGGTGCGACGTTCCCGTCGAGCTGCGAGCCGACGACCTTGGAGTGGAGCGAGTGAACGCCGCCGTGCCCGCCCTCGCGGACGGCCAGCTCGCTGCGGAGCGCGTTGCGCTCCTTCTCGAGCTCGGCGATCTGGCGCACAAAGCGGCCATGCGTTCGCGCTCGGCGTCGAGCTCGCGCGCGCGCTCGAGCGCGAGCGTCGCCTGCGAGCCCAGCTCGACCTCGAGGCGGTGGCGCTCGGCGTCCCAGCCGCCGGCGTCGCCCGCGCGCGCCGCGCGCAGCTGCTCGAGCTCCTGCCGCTTCGCGCCCGCGTCGACGAGCGCGTCCTCGGCGATGCGCGTCTGCTCGGCGAGCTCGGCCTCGAGCCGCGCGCGCTCCTTCTCGAGGTTCTCGACCACCGCGAGCTTCTGCTGCTGCAGCCACGCGAGCTCCTCCGTCTCGGTGCGCGCGGCATTGCTGTCGCTGCGCGAGTTGCGCTCCGGCGTGGCGGGCGGCGCCGGGCCTGCGGGGTTGCGCGTCAGCGGCGGGCGCTGGGGAGAAGGAAGAGTGGGAGAACGCACTCGCGGCGCGGGAAGCCTGGCGGGACATAGGCTTCGAGACGCGGGCCTCGAGCTTGTTGACGGCCTCGCGCGCGTTGGCCATCTCGTCGCGGTAGCGGTCGCGCTCCTCCTCGAGCAACTCGAGCTCCTTGATCTTGCTGTCCATCTGGCGCTGGTGCTCCTCCTCCTTGATGCGCGCCGTCTCCATGAGCTCCTCGACCTGGCGGCGGAAGAACGCAATGTCGCTCTGATTCTTGCCGCGCTCCTTGTCGAGCGCGCGGTTGTTGTTCCCGGCGTCCTTGCCGATGCCGGCGCCGGCGCCCGCCGCCTCGAGGAGCTGGATGCGCGACACGAGCTGGTTCATCGTCGCCTCGTGCTCGGCCTTGGTGCGGTCCTGGCGCTCGACGAGGCGCGCGAGGCTCGCCTCGGCCTCGTCGCGCTCCTTCTCGAGCTGCGCGAACTGCGTCGAGTTCTCGCTGACGATCTTCTTGTTCTCGGCGAGCGCGTCCTCGGCGCGGCGCTTCTGCCGCTCGACCTCGTGCTTGAGCTTGGTGCGCTCCTTCTCGAGGTCAGTCGCCTCCTTGTCCTTGCGGCCCCTGAGCTGGACGAGCTCGTCGTTGCGCTCCTGCACGTCGCGCTCGGCGAGCATGACCCGGCTCTTCTGCTTGGCGACCTCGTCCTCGAGGCGCTGCCGGTCCTTCTCGAGCTTGCTGATCTCGTCCGACTTGACCTTGACCGCAGTCTCGAGCTCGGCGATCCTGCCCTTCTGCTTCTCGATCGTCGCCTCGAGCTTCTTGATCTTGCTCGCCTCCTCCGGCGTGACTGGTGGAGGCGCAGGCTTCGGCTCCTCCTTCGGCGGCGGCGGCGTCGCGACCTGACGGGCGCGGGGGCGGGAGCTGGCGCCGGTGGCATTGGGGCGGTCCCGAGTGCGGCCATGAGCTCGATCAGGTTCTGAGGGCCGGCGCCCTGAGCGGGCCACTTGACGCCCTCGGAGACGATGCGGGTCGCGTCTTCTTCAGTGATGCGGAAGAACTCGATCAGCTCGAAGAAGCGCTGGCGCAACCTTCCTGCGGGCGGGGTAGCGGGAGCATGTCAACAACGCTCTGAGGGAGGGCGAGTGGACGGGGGCGCACTCGGCGGCGACGAGCTTGCCCTCGAGGCCCTTGTCCTCGAGCTGGACAATCCGCTTTTGAGCGGTCTGGAGGCTCTTCTCGAGGTCGAGCGCTTTAGTAACGAACCTGCGAATGTACGGCGTCAGTCGAAGAGTAGGAAGGAGGCCGGCCTGCGTGACGCACTTGTTCTTGCCCGCCTCGGAAAACTGCCCGCGGTTGGACGCCTCCCACACGGTGATGAGCTCCTCACGCATGCGCTCCGCTCGCTCCTCGGCGTGCTTGAGCTGGCGGGTCCGACGTTGACTCTCGCGCGTCTTGAGCTCCTCGACTTGAGCCTGTGGGTTGGCGGGAGTCAGAGTAGAGACCGGCAGGGAAGGGAGGGCGCGACGCACAAGCTTGACCTTGAGGTCCGCGACCGCCTCGACCGCCTTCGCCGTGTCGCCCTGCATGCCCGCAGTCCTCGCCTCCATCTCCTCGAGCTTCTTGATCATGGCCGCCGTGTCGGCGTCGTTGCTCGCAGCGTTGACCTTGACGTACTCCTCGTCGGCGTGCGCGACCTTCTCTCGAAGCTGCTTAACCTCGGCCTCGAGCTCCTTGACGCGCTCGGCCTGCTGACGCGAGACGGCCTGCGGCGCGCCCGGTCGACCGGCAAGGACGTCGTCGCGCTCCTTGACCGCGGCGTCGCGGTCACCCTGCGCGGCGACGAGCTCGGCCTCCGCCTCGGCAAGCTGGCGCGTGAAGCATTCCGGTCAGCGTTGTAAGAGGCAGCAGAGGGAGGGGAGGACGCACCGTCACGCGTAGCTCAGCGAGCTCCTTCTGCAGCTCCTTCAGAGCGCCTCCACCGCCCTTGGCCATGGTGGCTTCGCGCAGCGCCTCGTCGAGTTTCTGCTGGAGTTCCTGGAGCTCGGCCTGGTGCTCCTGCTGTTCACGGTCGAAGCGGCGTTCCATCAGGCGGCCCGTGTTCATCAGGCTGCGCGGGCGGGAGTGGGTGAATGGGGTAGGCGGGAAAGGGCAGAGGGGACGCACGCCGCCTTGTCCTTGCGCGCGCGCAGTTCCTGCTTGCTCGACATGGCGGCGGAAAGGTGCTCTGCGGCGAGTACGAGGGAAGTGAGCGAGTCGCGCGACAGGAGGGGAAGGCCCGACCGCCTCGGCGCGTACGAAGCAGCGCGCGCGCATCGCAGGAGCACAGCGAGTCTGAGTCCGCAGGTCAGGAGAGTGAACGCACGGTGTTGCAGGCGAAGCGGGCGAGACTAGCGCGTCGGGACGAGACGCCGGCGGAGGAAAAGGGGTGGGGTCGGGAGTGCGACGACGGCGGTAGAGCGCGGGTTGCACGGGCTGAACAGGTAGCAGGCGTGCAATCGAGTCTGGTGCAAGTCGCTGCACGCTCTCAGTCGCGGTGAGGCGGCGTCGGGGAGCGGTCGAAGCCAAGTCGCGATGGAACTCTCCCGCGAAGCCTTGTCCGCGCCCACTCCGCTCGGCTCCCTGGATCGCTCTGCAAGCTCGTACATCAAGCGACGACCTGTATCTACGCGTCCAGGAACGCGCGCCGCCCCTCGCCGCGCTGCTCCCGACTTCACGACCTCCTCCCCACAGGCGCTCAGTACAGGCTCGCGATCCGCACCCGTCCCTTCGACGCCGGCTCGCGCAGCTGGATCAGCATCGAGGCTGCAGCGCGGGTACGTGGAGATCGTCAGGAGCGCCCAGACCAGTGAGGGGGAGAGGGCGGCACGCACCCGTGTCGCCGCGCAGCGATGCGAGGCCGGAGACGAGCTGGTCGCCCGCGCGCTTGAAGCCGTCGATCAGCCCGCAGGCGTCGAGCAATGCGGCGGTGCTTGCGCTGCTTTCGTCCTCGTCGACGCCGCCGAAGTCCTCGTCGGAGCCTGGCGCAAGAGGGGCAAGAGGGTGAGCGAGCGGTTCGCGACGCCGGCGGACGGCGCAACGCACCGACTTGGTCGCCCACCGCGGCGAGGGCGTTCTCCAGCGCCGTGATCGAGGCCTGCGCATTGTCCAGCGCGAGCGCCTTCTCCGCCCGCAGGCCGATGACCTCGCGCTCGAGCTTGGCGACGAGCAGCCGCGGGTCAAGCTCCTTGTCCTCACCGCACTCGTCGATGCCGTCCTTCAAGCCCGGCGCGGGCTCCCGCCCCCGCGCCTCCGCCTCGATGCGCAGGCGGTCGCGCTCCTCCTCAGCGCTGCCCTCGCCGCCCTCTCTGCCGCGAGCGCGTCCCGCAGCCGCGCGACCTCGCGCTCGTGCCGCTCGATCTTGCAAGCCTGCGCCTGCACCGTGCCCTCCTGGCGCTCGCGCGCGCGCTCGAGCTCAGTGATTCGCTCGTTGAGGAGCGGGGCGACGTCCTCGGCGCTGCGTTGCGCGTCGCGCGCGGCTTTGAGATCCTCCACCGCCTGCTCGAGCGCGACGCGGTCCGACGCGATGCGCTTCTTGAGCGCCGCGTCCTCGAGCTTGTGCACCGCGGCCTCGGAGTTGAGGCGCTTGAGCTCCTTGGTCTGCGCGAGGATGCGCTCCGACAACGCCTTCACTTCCGCCGGCGTAGGCGCCTTGGCCGTCTTGTGCTTCCACTTCTCGAGCTCGGCGGCAACTTGCTGGACCTGCTTCTTCGCCACCTGCGTCTCGGCGTTCGCCTTGTTGAGCGCCGCAGCCCTGTTCAGCGAGGAGGCGTCAGCCCGTTGCCGCACTCACCGAGCGCGTGCGCGAGACGCACCAGCGACGCTCGCACTCCGCATGCTTCGTCTCCGTCTCCTCCAGCGTCTCCGCCGTGTCCGCCAGCTCGTCCCTGTGCGCCCGCTCGCGCTCCTCGAGGCGCATCTCGCACGCCTCGTCCTTCTGCCGCAGCAGCGTCGCGACCTCCTTGCGGTCGGCCTTGACCGCGCTCGCGGCCGTGCGCGCGCGCGCGAGGTCCGCCTCGAGCGTTTCGATCCGCCTACTCGCCGTCGAGAGGCGATCGTTGAGCTGCTTCGCCTCGCGGGCGGCGTCCTCTTCGGCTTGTTTCTGGTTGCGCAGCGCGTCAGCCGTGTTCGTACCCTCGAAAGAGGAGGCGGAGACGGAGGTGAGGAGTCGCAGGAGGAGTCGCAGGAGGAGACGCACCTGCTGCGCCCGCACGAGCTTGAGCTGCGCTGCAAGCTTCGTCTTATCCTGCAACATGCACGATCGGTCAGCCCCGCGCCCCGAGCCTGAGTGGGCGCGACGCACCTCGTTGAGCACCGCAACCTCGTGCCTCGCGCTCTTGACCTCCTTCTCGAGCTTGCCCGCCGCGATGCTTGACGGTCCAATCGGCGAGCCAGTCGTACCGCTCGTCTCGTACGCCTGCACTTCCGCAAGACGGCGCTCGAGCTCGGCGACCTTGCTCTGCAGGGCGGCGGACTGGCGCCGCGCGGCTTCTGCTTCGCCGTCGTTCTCCGGAGCGGACGACGGCGTCGACGGCGCGCCGTCGGTTAGGGCGATGGCCGCGGCGAGCGCCGTGTCGCGCTCCTGCTCGGCGACAGCGACCTGCGCGGGCGCTATATGTTTCTGTCCCGAGGGTGAGAGCGAGAGCGCACCTTGTTCCTCAGCGCGCTGACCTCCTTCTGTAACGCCTTGAACGCGATCCCACCGTCCGTCCGCCTCATCGCAGCGGCAAGATCCTGCCCCTCGCGTCCGGCCCGCGCGCGCGCCAGCTCTTCCTCGAGCGACGCGACGGTCACCTTGAGCGCCTCGATCTCGCGGTCGGTGCGGCGGCTCATAAGCCGGCCCGCTTGAAGGAGAGTGCCTTTGTCCTTGGTGTCGCGCGGCGTGGGCTCGCGCCGCCCTGTGGTGACGGTGCTCGCCATGGCGGGAGGGTGCGAATGCGCTCAGCTCGAGCCCGACTCGAGTGGTAAGCGAGAGGGGGGGCAGATGGCGAGAGATGAGTGCGCTCTGGCTCGAACTCGACCCGCCAGGGGGAGAGCGAGGAGGAGGACGGAGGGAGAGGAGCGCCCCACTCGGCGGGGCGCGGAGGCGGTCAGAGCGCGCTGGGAAGGCGGTGCAGCGCGGTGTGTAGCTCGATGGGCTCGCTAGCAAACGCTCAGAGTACACACACGCTGGAGCGTTTGCGAGGGCGAGCAGGAAGGACGCGTTTGAGACGAGACTGCGGCGCGAGCTGCGTTCACGCGCGTCCTTAAGCCTCGCGAACGGGCTTTCGTGCGCTCTCAAGACGCTTAGATGGGACAGAAAGCACGACAGTATGCAAGCAACGCAATGAGCTCCGACCCTCGCAACCTCGCGACTCGAGGAGCTCACCCGACCCATCCCTCCTAGTCGTCCGCGCCGGCGAGCTTGAGGAGCAACGCCACTGCGAACGGGCAACGCCTGGGCACACTCGAAGTGAGAGAGGGACGACGGCGAACGTACTGTTCTCGTCGCGGAGCTCGGAAACCTGCTCGTTGAGCTCCGCGATCCGCTTCGTCAGGCGGTCGACGACGGCGGGCGAGCAGCCGATGATGTCGCTCGATCCGAGAGCCTTGGTCGAGACCTGCGAGGGCGTGCGGGCGTGGCGGGAGGCTGCGACCGGCGGGAAGCGGTGCGAGCATAAGCGCGAGCGCCGAGGAGAAGGAAGGCGAGTACGCACCATTCGCCTCGAAGGCTTCGACGCGCGCCTTGAGCTCGTCGATCGTCTTCTGGCAGTGCGCCTTCTCCTGCTTGAGCTGGTCTGCCCCGCTCTTCCGCAGCTTGGCCGCCTCGCACCCAAGCCGCGCAAGCTTGTCCTTGAGCACGCGCGTCTGCTCGGCCTGCTCGTCCTCCTTGTCGGTGAGGACCCAAAGGAGGTCAAGGAACGACAGGTCGCCCAGCTGTGCGCGGATGGGCGGCCAGCCGGGACCTTCGGCGAGCAGCGTCGTCACGTCGTGCTCCGTCAGGCGGAGGTTCGCGAGGAGGTCGGCGTAGCGACGGGTACTCGACCTGTCCGGCGGACGGTCAGATCGCACCCAGCCAGTGAGGAGGAGGGAGTGGACTGCGAACGCACTCGGTGGCAGCCTCCGCCGTGCTTTTCGCCCGGTCGTACCGGGACCTCCACTCCCTGTCCGCCTTCTCGCACGCCTCGTTCTTCTCCCGCAGCAAGCGCTCCATCTCCTTGCTCTTGCTCCTCGCCGCTGTCCTTGCGGCGGCCGTCTCCGCCTCGAGCGCCTCGACGCGCTGGTCCGCCTGCGCGAGTCGGGCCGTGAGGCGCTCGAGTTTCGAGACGGCGTCGGCGTCGCCCTGCTTCTGTATGCAGCGATGGAACATGAGTAGTAGCCGCGGGGTCTACGTGTGAAGAGACCGGCGCACGTGCTGCGCTTTCGCAAGCTTGACCTGCGCCGAGAGCTTCGTGTTCTCCTGCGGACGGGCAGCAGACGGTCAGCCCTCGCCCAGTCGAAGTTTCGCCAGCAGAAGTAAGACGACGCACCTCGCCCAGCGCTTCCACCGCCCCTCGAGCCGCTCGACCGCGCCCTCCAGCTCGCCGCACGTCCCGCAAGCCGTTGCGCCGCTCTTGTTGGCCGACCTCGCACACAGCAGCTCGAGCCGGTCGAGCTGCCCTTCCTGCGTATCGATCACCTCTAGAAGTGCCTTGACCTGGATCTCGAGTTCGTGCACGCCAGCCTGCGCCGTGCTCGGGTCTCCATCGTCGCTGCTGGGCGAGCCAGGCGACGGACGCGCGGTCCCGTTCGGACGAGCGGAGCCCCCCTCGCTGTTCGCGCCCGACGTGTGCTGCTGAAGCGCGGCGAGCTGCAACAGGTGAGCGGGTCAGCCTCGTCACCCGGTCGAGACGCTCGGAAGAGAGGGGCGCACCTTGTCCCTCAGCTCGCACACCTCCTTCTGCAGCACCTTGACCGCCCTTCCGCTAGTCGAGCCCATAGCCGCCTCCACTACTCCCTTTTTGCGCACCTCCGCGAGCTCCGCCTCGAGGCTCGCGATGCGCGTGTTCGCTCCGTCGAGTTCACGGTTGTCGCGCCGTTCCATCAGGCGGCCAGCGTTGAGGAGCTGCGCACAGACTGAGGGGGTCAGCGCCATCTCCTGAGCGTACCCGCCAGAGCGCGCGCGGGGTGGGTGCCGTGAGCGGGGCCAGGAGGCTGCGCGGGACGAGCGATGGGAGCGGGACGCACGAACGCCTTGTCGATTCGTGGCTTGTTGCGGTCAACCTTGTCGAAAGCAGGCGCCATCCTGAGCGGTCTTCGTGGGTGCGGGCGAGGCGGGAGGAGGGAGAGGAGCGAGGACGCGCTTCCCCCCACTTCGGCTTGCGAAGGTCAAAGCGCGCTCGCGTTGACATGCGCATCTCTCGCTCGCTTGACAAGCAACACCCGCAGGCTTTTCAGAGCATGCACAACAGAGAGAGGGAAGTACTGCACAACAGCCGCCGCCGGGCGTGAAAGCTGCGCCGCGCCGCCATCGTCAGCGCGACCTCCTAGTCCTCGACCCCGGCAAGCTGGAGCAGCAGAGTCGCTGCGTGCGCGATATCATCGTCAGTGCACTCCTTTCACCGTGTTACGCAACAGGGAACTACTCCGAAGAGGCGCAACGCACTGTTCTCGTCGCGCAGCTCAGAGACCTGCTGGTTGAGGTCGGTGATCGTCTTGGTGAGGCGGTCGACGACGGCCTGCGAGTAGCCCGACGTCGCGGTCGGTGCGGCAAAGTTGGAGGAGGCGCGAGAGGGCGAGCGGTCCTGGCGAGCGGCTGCAGGCGAGGCAGGGCCGCGGGTCAGCGGAGAGAAAGGGAGCGACGCGACGAGCGGGACGCACCATTCGCCTCGAACGCCGAGATGCGTGCCTCGAGCTGGACGACCGTCTCCCTGTCGCGCGCCTTCTCGTCCCTCGCGCCGCGCGCCTCGCCTCGAGCCTGTCGCGCTCGCGCTCAAGGCGGTCGCGCTCGCGCTCGAGGCGATCGCGCTCCCACTCGAGCCCGCCGCGCGCGACCGCCTCGTAAGAATCTCCCTGGATGGCACGGTGACCCGCCGCGATGGCCGCGTCCGCGCGCTTCTTCTGCTTGTCGGCCTCGTCTTTCGCGCGCGAGCTTCTCCTCGAGGGCGCGGACGTCCTCGTCGCGCTCGTCCTGCTGGTCCGTGAGCAGCCAGAGGAGGTCGACGAGGGACGAGCTGGGTATCCGTGCGCGGATAGGCGGCCAGTCGGCGCCCTCGAAAGGAGGTGGAGACGTCGTCGTCCGAAAGGCGGAGGTTCGCGACGAGGTCGTGATAACGACGATTGAGAGCACTGCGGGCGGATCTGTAAGCGTAAAGACAGGAGGGAAAGGCGAGGAGGTGGAGCGCACGCGGAGTTGGCGTCGAGTGCGCCGCTCGACCCGCCTGCAACCTCCGCCTCGAGCGTCGAGCAAAGAATCTCGAGCGAGGCGATCTTGCTCGTGAGGCTGAGGACGACCCGTGTCAACAGCCGGAGCCGTCAACAACGAGCAGTATGATGACGAAGGCGAGGAAAAAGAGGGGGCGAAGAACGCGGACGCACCGCGCCTTCTCCTCCGCCGAGCAACCGCCCGAGCGCGCCTGCGCCATGACGCGCGCGTCGGCGAGCGCCTTCTCCGAGCGCTTAGTGAGCGCCTCGGCGTCCCGCGCTTGCTTCGTTAAGCGGGCGTTGTCGCGCTCGAACGCCGCCTTGAGTTCCTCGAGCTGGTCCTGCGAGCGCGACGATGGTGGTGAGCTGGTGTTCCAGCGTTACCGCTGAGAAACCCACCTGCTTAAGCTTCGAGGTCTTGACCTGGCCGGCGAGGTTGACCTTGTCCTGCGCGCAAGATGAACGGGTGAGCGAGTCCAGGCAGCGGAAGCAGCGGGAGACGCGCACCTCCTCGAGCCTCGCAACCTTCTCCTCGAGCCTCGACACCTTTTCGTTGTACTCCTTCTTCTGGCGATTCATCTGCATCTCCGCCGCCGTCTCTCCACCCTTCTCGAGCTGCTCCAGCCGGCGCTGGAACGTCGCGCTCTCCTCCTCCTTCATCTTGAGCTTGCTCGCGAGCGTCGCCGCGCGCGTGCGCTCGGCGTCGAGCTCGGAGTTCAGCTTCGTGAGGCGCGCGTCGCCCGCGAAGGACAACTCGAGCGCGGCGAGCTTGGCTGCGAGGACGTCCTTCGCGGCGAGGGCGGCGTCGCGCTCCTCCTCGAGGCGGCGAATCTGCGGGGCGGGAAAGGGTGAGTGTCAACGCGCTCGAGAAGGAGAGGGCAAACGCACCTTCTTCGCGAGCGCGTCCATCTCTTTCTGCGCAGCCTTGTCGCTCTTCTTCCCCGTCCCCATCTCCGCCACCTTCCTCAGCCGCTCGATCTCGTCGCGCGCGTCGTCAAGCTGCTTGCTCAGCGCTGCGCACTGGGCCGTAAGTTCCTCGATCTCGCGGTTCTCGCGGCGGCCGTGCAGCCGCCCAGCTTGGATGAGCCTGCGCCGCGCCGCGCGAGGGGTGAGCGGCGAGGAGGACGGGCGGGAGGAGGGGCACGGAGACGCACTGCGCTTTGTCCGTCCGGGGCTTGTTCTTCTCGCGCGCGGTGAAGCGCATCGCCGAGCGCTCGGCGTCGGAGATAGGCTGGCTCATCGCGGCGGGCGAGGGGGACCGGAGGACGAGGGGCGGCAGGGCGAGACGGGGCGGCGGTGGAGGCGCGGTCCGTGCAAGCCAGAGGGGCTGGAGATACGCTGCGAGACGGCGCTGAGCGCAGGAGACGAGCGAGACGATGCGGAAGGAGGGAGAGAGCGAGTCGCGCGCAAGTGGGGGCGGTGGAGAAGGGGTCAAAGCGGCGCGCGGAGAGGGCGAGCAATGCGCGACCTGCGGAGCAGCACTGCGATAGGGAGACGATCAGCGCAGCGACGGAAGAAGCGAGAGAAGCGGGACTGACCTTCCCAAGCAGAGTCGACGAGGGGGAGGAAGCAAGCCGCGTCTCTCACGTGCAAAAAGGCATGGCGGCAACAAGGCAGGTACGACGACGGCGAGACTACGGGAGAAGACGGAGACAACAAGGATAAGGTTGAGGTACGGCTCGAGAGACGGGAGCGGCGAGAAGGGCGAAGGAAGAGGAATCTAGGGTGCGCGCGGACGGGGCGAGCGCTTTTCGTCCGGCCTGCGGGAGGTATCGTATGGGGCGGCGTATGTGCGTCTAGGCGGTCGCTGCTGGTACAGGTGCGGGGAGGATCGGGGCGGGCGGGACGTCGACTCCGCGTCCCTCGCGGCCGAGCTGTGCGCACGAAACGAGTGAGGACCGTCGTCGCGAGAAGGCAGAGAGCGGAAAGGCGCACCTGGATGCCGAGCTGTCCGCCCGGGTGGCAGTGGAAGAACTCCTGCCTGCGGTCCTTGCCATCGGCGTGCCAGCCGATCTTGAGCCGGCTCAGCGTGAGCGCAAGCGCATCGCCGATCGCCAGCGCCGAGACGACGCTGCTCGTCGGCGCAGGGAGCGCCGAGTCGGCCTCGTCCGTCGTGCCCTTCGGGAGGCCGGCGGGGTATACGCCCGTGCCGGCGTCGAGCCAGCCGTGGCACGCGCGCGCGAGGACCGAGTCGGGGTCGCGCGTGACGGCAACGAGGGTGCGCACGCGCGGGCGGATGATCGGGAGGAGGCGCATCAGCTCGGCAGTTGCGCCCGAGTGGCTGATCATGAGGAGGGTGTCGCAGGGGGTCGAGGGGGAGCAGGAGCAGACAACGCCGAGGTCGCCATGCAGCGCCTCGAGCGGGTGGAGGAAGACCGACTGGATGCCTGTAAGCGAAAGAGAGTCAGCTATCGTGCAAGGCAAGGGGAAGGGTGCCGCGTACCAAGGGAGCAGAAGGTCGCGACCATCTTGCGGCCGGTGATGCCGCTCTTCCCGACGCCCGTCACGATGATCTTGCCGTGCGCCGGCATCGACCTGACCAAGTCGACGACCTGGCGGAATGCGACGTTGGTCCTGCTCTCCTCGAGGACGGCGTCGCTCGTCCTGCCTCCGCTCGCCGGCTCGTCGAGGTCAGCGGCGCCATCTCGCCGCCGCTGCTGCTCCAGGCGCGTCGCTGCCCTCGTCGCTCGTCCCGCTGCTCGGCGCGCCAGGCGTGATCTGCGAGAAGAAGGCGCCATCGTCGTCGGGCAGCGGGTGGGCCGCAGGCGCGAGCCGCGCGGCGAGCGAGCAGCGTACGCCTCGTTGCGGATCAGGTTGCTGGCGTAGACGGCGAGCTGAGTCGGTGTGGGCTGAGCGGAGGAGGGCGCGGGCGATCCGGGTGCGGGGGCATCGAGGGAGAAGGGCGAGGGGAAGGGGAAGGTGGAGCGCTTGGGATCGAGCGACGGCGACGACGCGAGGCTCGACGAGGGCGACGCGGAGGTGGACGAGAAGAGGAGCGAGGGCGGGCTGGATTCGGGGTCGGACGCGCTGCCTGCGCTCGAGAGGAGCGATTGCGAGAGGGCTGCCATCGCGAAGGCGGAAGGAGGAGGAGCGGGGTCGGAAGGGCGGCGGAGGAGCGGCAGTGCGGATGCGGGAGCGGGCTCGCTCGTGAGGTAGCTGAGTGCGTGCGATGCCATCCCGTCTGGCGTCGAAGCTGCAAGTGGAGAGGAAGAAGAGCGAGCGAGCACTGGCGGCGGATTGTAAAGCAAGTTCGGCGTCGGCCGGGCGCTGGCGATCGCGCCAGCCGCACCGCTGATTGCGCATGGCATGCCTCCACGAACCCCGCCATCGTGCTGACCCGTCTCAGTACTTGCGCCGCACAGGCGATCCTCACCTCGCCATCGCCTCCAGGCGCCGGTGCGGGTCCGCTCATCGCCCCGAGGCCGAACCCCAGCCGTAGAGAGGGATCTGCACGGCCCATCTGAGAGCGTTGCGCACGTGTGCAGAGCTGCAGCATCGAAGAGAAAGGGGGAATCCGGGCTGCACCGCCCGCGGGTCGCGTCGCGTCGAGGAGGAGGAGGGGAGGGTCAACCTCACCGCCGAAGCTCGTCCGCACGCGAGCCAGTATGACAGACGCACCCGCGACCCTCTGGGACACGCGCACCTTCCTCGACCCCGCCGCGCCCTCGAGCGCGTCCTCCCCACCCAACGCGCTCATCATCCTCAACTCGCCGCTCCCGCCGCAGCCCGTCTTCCGGCGCCTCTGGACCGCAGGTGCGCCTCCTCACCGTCCCCCGCACGTGCGCTGACCACGAGCAAGCCCGCAGCCAGCCTCCGCTTCTGCGCCGACGGGCGCGAACCGCCTGTATGACCGCTTCGTGCGCGGCAAGGACCGCGCGGACGACTGGGACGAGCAGGTCGACGGGACGAGGCGCTCTGGCTGCCGGACCTGGTGCTGGGGACTTGGACTCGCTGAGAGACGACGCGAGGAGGTACTACGAGGGGAAGGTGCGCCGCGGATTCTCCTTCCTTCGCCGCGCTGGGCGGGGCGGTGCACGCTTACTGACCGCAGACTCTGCGCGCAGGGCGTCCGCGTCGAGCAAGATCCCGACGAGTTCTCCACCGACCTCGGCAAGAACGTCTCTCGGCTTGCGGCGCTCGAAGCGGCGCAGGACCTGCCAAGACAGCACCAGATCGTGCTGGTTGGCGGGCTCAGCGGGCGGCTCGACCAGACGGTGCATACGCTGCATGCGCTGACCCTGCTCGTCGAGAAGGAGGGGAGGGAACGGGTGTGGGCTCTCGGGAAGGACAGCGCCGCGGTCGTGCTGCCCAAGGTGCGTCGCGCGCCTGGTCGTGCTCCTCCGAGACCGCTTTGAGTCGCAGGCGGAGCTGATGTCTTCGTGCTTCGACAGGGCAAGCACCACCTCAAGCTCGACCTTGCGACCTTCGGCAAGACGTGCGGGATCCTCCCCGTCGGCTCCTCCGAAGCCTACGTGACGACCACAGGACTCGAATGGGATCTCGGGCCAACAGCCTGTACGTCCTTCGCCCCCGTTGCCTCGCCCCCTCACACCCTTGCTTACCGACCCTCCCCGCCCGTGCGCGCAGACATGTACCCCACCTCGCTCTCGACCGCCGTCTCGACGTCGAACCACCTCGTACAGGAGGACGTCACGCTCGAGACGGACGTGCCTGTCGTCTGGACGATGGAGGTGCGCGGTGGGGCGGAATAGCACGCGCGCGTTTCTCAGACGAGCACCGTAGGCCTGTGCGCGAGAGCCTGCGCGGAAAGCCGGCGGAAGCGCGCTTTGCCTCATCATGCTAGAGAAGCGCTCGCAGGGTATACGCTCCCTTCTCGCTGCTCACAACGCAGGGCTCCGTGCTCAGACAGGGGTTGCAAGCGGGCGCCGTCGCGATCGAGAGGGCGCGAGGTGGTGGTACGAGGGGAGAGAGGGAACAGCTGACTATGTAAACAGGTGAAAAGGCGGACGGCATGGGCGAGAGGATCAAGCGTGCGAGGGGACGAGGCGGTGGTAGTGAGGGGTATGCGGCGGGTCGTCCCCCGCGGTTGGCGGCAGAGAGTGACGTCTACTTGCCGTACTTCTGCAGCTCCCATTCTCTGCGGGAGCATGGGCGTTAGCGGGTGACGGATGAGGGAAAGTGGAGGTGAGGGGAGCGCACCGGTTGTCGAGCGGGCAGACCTGCCGCGTCTTCAGCCAGCGGTTGATGCAGTGGAAGTGGAAGGCGTGCTGTGGGTGTACGGCGTCGGTCAGCTCTGTTGTAACTGGCGGGGTGGGCGCGTCGACGGCGCGAGGACGGTCGGGGCTGAGGCAAGGGAGTGGCGGGAGAAGGGCTGTGAGGAGAGAAAACTCGCGTTGCACACGCCCCACGCAACCGTGCCTGCATGTTGGAAACCCCAGTCAGCCAGCAGCCTCGGCAGACGGACGAGGGAGAGCAAGACGCACACTCGTCGTTCGCCGCACTGCCCTGGTTCGCCTGGCACTCGATGCCTGCGGACGCGCGACCTGGTCAGTATGTTACAGCAAGCTCAGCGACCGTCGGGAAACGCACAGAGGTCCATGATCTGCTCGAGCGGGAATGAAGGATGCGAGGTCAGCCTGTGGGGCGTCCGGAGGCGAGTCGGTGCGGGAGAGCAAGAGGGCGCACGTGGTTCCTGCAGATGGCGCAGTTGTCGACGACGATGTCCTGCGCGCGTGGACGAGGGCGTGCAGGTCCGCGTCAGCTGGCGCGAGCGGGGTCCGTGGCGTCGGAGCGAGGGCGAGGAGCGGGGCGCACCCAGGCCCAGAGCGCGACGGCGTTCCACTGCGGGTGCTCCAACAGGGTCAACGAGTGCTCTCGTGCGCTCATACGCCCAGCAAGAGGCGGCGGTGCGGACCTTCTTGACCTCGAAGCGCTTGGGAGCGTCGGCGCCCTTCATCTCGACGTCTGCGCGTGGGGCGGATGGTCAGCCTGTGTTCCTCTGCTCAAAAGAAGTGCGCTCCTAACCGGCCATGGTGTCTCTGCGGTGTTGGGTGCGGGTGGAGCGAGGGCGACCCGCGATGGAACGCTTCCCTCCCGACCCCATCCCTCACCAGCTGCGAGGAGCTTCCTGAGCGAGTCAGATCTGCTCAGAGCGACGCTGGACTCTACCTGGACGCGCCCGGACTGCCCCCGCTTCTCCGCTACCTCGCCCTCCCCGCCGCTCCTCATCCTGGCCGCTCCCGCCAGTTTCCCCGTCCGCCGCGCCCTAAAGGTCCTCGGCTGGGGCGCGGTTGCCATCTTCTTCAACGAACATGTCTACTCGGTGGCAACCGTCTCGGGCAGGTGCGCCGTCGCCCTTCCCTCGCCTCCTCCCCCACCGCACCCCCCCTCGCTACTCTCGCTCAGAGGCCAAACTGACTCCTTTCGCCCCGCAGGTCGATGCAGGTACATCCATCGCCATGCCTGTCGAAGGCCGTCCTCGTAGCTGACCTCTCGCGCTCGCAGCCGACCCTCAACCCGGACTCGTCGCACATGATCAAGGACATCGTCCTGTTGAACCGCTACGCCGCCTTCGCCGCCGCGCACGGCGACCGCAGTGGCTACCAGCCCGGCGACGTCGTAGCCGTCAAGTGCGCCCCGCCCTCTGCCCTTCCCCGACTCCCTGCTGATCCTCGCCCTGCGCGGCAGATCCCCCATCAAGCCCGGCACGCTCCTCATCAAGCGGCTCGTCGCCCTCCCGAACAGCATCGTCCGCACGCTCCCGCCCTACGGCGAGTCGACCGTTCGCGTCCCGCAGGGGCACTGCTGGATCGAGGGCGACGAGCGGTACCACTCGCGCGACTCGAATACGTTTGGGCCGGTCCCGCTCGGGCTCGTCGAGAGTAGGGTGGACTGGATTCTGTGGCCGCCGAGGTGCGTACGCCTCATCGCCGCTCCGAGCCTGGGCGAACTGACGCTTCATTTCTCCTCCTCGTCGACGATTCACTCGCGTCTACAGTCGCTTCGGACCAGTCAAGGAGCGCCCAGGGTGGGAGAAGCGCGTGATGGACCCGAAGAACAACTTCTTCGCCTGACGGGGCTGCTCGTCTTGCGTCCTGGTGTAGCTGGGTGCGTCCACCCTCCTTCGCTTCCCTCTCCCCCAGCTCACCCTCCCGCGCGCAGCCTGTCTGTAACATATCCTGCATCACTCTACGTGGCGCCCCTCCCCTCGACGCTCTACAGCTTCGCCTTCCCGCCCTCCTTCCCCTCGAACCCAACCCGCTTCGCGCCCCGCTGCACCATGAGCTCGACGAGCTCCTCGCCCCACTCGCAGCTCTTCCCCGCGTCATAGTCATACGCGAAGAGGACGCCCTCGCCCGTCCCGACCGGCGCCTGCTGGCTGTTCTCCCCTCCGGGTCAGCGCGCTCCCGGCGAGGGAGGGGGAGGAGGGCACGCACGCGTAGGAGTAGACCACCGCGCGGACGGTCATCGTCTTGGGCGAGATGGTGAGCGTGTCGGTGAGGACGAGGACATTGTCGGGGTGGAAGATCGGGCGCTGTCCTCCCGCTCCCTCGCTAATCAGCCTCCTCGCTCCCCGAAGGAGGAAGGACGAGCACGAGACGCACAAGGTACCGGTACCGCACCTCGCCGAAGATGACCCCCTTCCCCCTCCCGCTCCCGTTCAGGTCCTCGCGCGCTTGTGCGCTCGTAAGATGCGCGACGGCCGCGCGCATGAAGGTCCCGCGGCCGGACTCGAGCCATCGGAGGGGGACGACGTTGCTGCGCGCGCGGGGAGAGGCGTGTTAGGATGATTTTGTGCGCGGGCGGGGGGCGGGCGGGAGGGAGGGCGGAGGGAGCGGGAGAGACGAGAGGAGGAGGGCAAGGGGCGAAGGCGTGTGAGGAGCGTGGCGTGCTGCGAACTCACTTGATATGCGCATTGGCGTCTGCCCGCGATAGCAGCAAGCAGTCAAGAGAGTGTCAGCTCGCCCTTCCCCCGGCGGAGAGACGAGCGCCAACGCACCCATATCGCCCCACTGCGTCCCAATCTCGACAAAGCAGTCCTCATTGGCGAACCCGTTCTCGCGCGCGTACTGCAGCGCCGCTGCGCGTCCTGCGGCGTAGGTCGCGGATGGGAGGGCGTTGCCGAGTGGGGCAGCGAGGGAGGGGGGCGAGGGGGGCATGGCGGGCTTTAGGCGGAGGTGCGCGTGAAGAGGAGAGACGCTCAGGATGTGCGAGGTGCAGCACGGATGGAAGCAGCTGAAAGAGCGCGCGTTCGAGCCAAGCGAGGCGAGGGTGAGCCCGTCCGGCTATTCGGCCTCAGCATCTCCTGCCGCGATTCCGTACGAGAGCTGGAGCACGAATCACTGGTAAACATACGAGCGTGACGGAGCTGTACCGGAGACGCGAGGCGCGGAGGACGAGCAATGGAGGACGCGAAGGAGGCCTCCCGCCCGCGGCAGCTCAGAGGCCAACATAGCTGCAATGCTTGCCGTTCTACTACACTTCTACCAACTGGAGCTACCCTTTACGGCTCCGCCGTCTACAGCTTCGCCTTTGCGCCGCCCGCCCCGAGCCGCTCCGCGCCACGCTCGACCAGCAAGTCGACGAACGCCGCCGGCCACGGGCAGCTCTTGCCCGCGTCGTAGTCGAACGAGACGGTGACGCTGTCCGACGTTCCGACGACTGCGCGCTGGCTGTGCGCCGTTCACGGACCGGGGAGAGCAGCGTCAGCGCAGGAGCAGGGAGCGGGACCTTCCCAAGTTACGCGGCTTACGCATAGCTGTAGATGACGGCCTGCGTCACCATCTTCTTTGCCGAGACCTGCAGGGGCTTGTGCGCAACAATGATGTTGTCCGGGTAGAACGTGGGTTTCTGTGAGGGAGAAAAGTAAAAATGAGCGGTCGCTCTGGTCGACAGCGACCCAGGCCGCAGCGGCCAAGTGCCCGCCCTCCGCCAGCCAGGAGAACCCGAGCGAGCAACGCACCCGGTAGTCGAACGTGATCCGCGCAAGGATGGGCCCCTTGCCCTTGCCCGAGCCGCGCAGGTCCTTCGCGTCTGCCGGGTCGAGGTGGTCGCCCAGCGCGTTCAGGTACTTGAGGCGGCCCGTCTCGAGCCACTTGAAGTAGACGGCGTTGCTGCGGACGTGCTGGGAGCGTCAGTAACTCTGCAGAGGGCCGGCGTCGTGAATCCGGGAGGAGGGCGAGCGAGCGGAGGGGGCAGTACGCACTTGACGTGGTTGTTCGCATCCTGCGGTGCATTCGACAGCCGTCAGCATTCTCATGCGCGTTCTGCGGAGATAGCTCAGGGCCGAACGCACCTGCTCGCCCCATGCGACCGGCAGCTCGACGAGGCTCTCCTCGTTGTACCCGTTCTCACGCGCCCACTTGAGCGCGGCGTCCCTCCCCGCGAGGTAGTCCTTCTCGGCGAGCGCGTTGCCCAGCGGCGGCTCGGATGCGAGCGACAGCGAACGGGAGGCCGTCATGAGTGCCGGTGGGGGTGTGGGTCGAGGCGGAGCGAGGAGGTGAGGGCGGCGCAGGGGAGCCGCGGTGGCTGCTCGGAGGCTAGCAGGGAGCGCGCGGAGCATCAGCACGCGGTGCAACGGCGCAAGGAGGACGACAGAGGCGAAGGAGCGCGAGCCGAATGAGGGGAACCCGGCAACAGCGATGAGGCCATTTCACTCCGGTGCGAGAGCGACGGCGTTATACTTCTACTGAGAGCAGGCTAGAGAACAAGCACGTGCCAGCGAATGGCCCGGAGGTAGTCGGGGGAAGGGTGTCTCGCGGGGAGGAGAGCTTGGACGAGGAGCTGATCCGACCACCGCGCTCGCTCACCGCGCACAGCCTCGTAGGGCTCACTGCAGGGCTAGACGATACCCGAGCCTCGAGCACCACTACCCGGCACACGCAGAACAGCTCAGCGACACCCGCCACCTCGCTCGCGCTTCATCTCCCCGCTCGTCCGCACCTCCCCGTCCACTCCGCCACGATGGGCAAGGGCAAGAGCACCAACGCCCGTAAGGGCTCCAGCGGTGGTAGCGGCGGGAACGGTGGAACTCTGCGCTCCCTGCGCCATGCCGCCGGTGCGGCGAGCTCGCCCAAGCCGCAGAAGAAGGTCCGCTCGACCGCAACCCTGTCGATCAAGGAACGCATCGCCAAGCGCGCAGAGAAGCCCCTCATCAAGAGCGGCCGCAACTTCCGCTTCGTCGCCCCGACCGACCGCATCGCCGCCATGAAGGTCGACCTCGAGGCGGTTCGCGACCGCCGCGAGATGCTCGAGGGCGAGGATGAGGCAGACGCCGACGACATGCACACCCTCTTCGGCCACGCCCTCCAGCAGAGCCAGCTCATCAACCTCAGCTTGCCGTTCATCCGCTTCACCCGCAAGGTCGAGCGCATGAGCCGCAGCCTCCCGCTCGTAGTGCACTATCGCCGCGAGCTCATCGAGGCCGTGTGCGAGCTGCTGTCGAGCGGGAGCAAGGAGCTCGAACTTGCCGGCGAGTCGGTCCTCGAGTGCGTCCCGTCTTCCCCTCCATCCTGCTCGCGCGGGCTGACCTCACGTTACCCACAGCCTCCTCCCTCCGCTCATCACCGATGTCGCACATCTCCTCCTTCCGTCCCTCCCACTCCTCCTCACCACCCTCATCCGCCTCACCGCGCCTTCCCCCTTGCACGCCTCGAACCCGCGGATCCTCCAGCGCGTGTACGACGTTCTCGGCGCGCTGTTCCGCGACCTCGCGCGCGACATCATCGCCGCAGACGCGCAGGAGGCCGAGGCGGACCGCGTCGGCGGCCTGACGAGCGTGTGGGAGGTCGTCCGCCGCGGGCTCGGTGCGCCCGCGCGGACAGACGAGGATGTGCCGGAGGAAGACGCGCCGATGGAGGTTGACGAGGCTGCCGCGGCGGCTTCGCAGGCGGGCGATGAGTCGTCCGACAGCGAGGACGAGGACGAGGCGCCCGCCGCGCCCATCGCGTCCACCTCGGCGACGCAGCTCGACGCCCCCGCCGTCAAGCTGCACACGACCCTCCCCGCCAACTTCCGCACGACGCCTCAGACGCGCCGCCTCCTCGCGAACGCGTTCGCGTTCCTCGTCCGCAAGGCCAAGCCCGCCTCGTCGGGCGAGGCGGACGAGCTCGCCTCGCTCGACGACCTCTTCCGCCGCGTCATCGCTGACGTCGCCGCTGTCGAGGAGGTCGACGGCGGCGAGCGCGCGAACGCCGGGAGCCGCGGCGCGAAGGGCCGCCGGAAGGGCAAGGGCAAGGGCCGCGGCCAGGAGGAGGGCAGCTCGAACGTCTTTGCCGAGGGCCTGACTTGGATGGTGATGGAGAGCTGCGCCGTGCGTCCTACTTCTCACCTCGCGAGATTGCAGTCACTGACGAGTCTCCCTGCAGGCTGCGAACAACTTCTTCCACTCGCGCACGCCGGCTCTCCTCCGGTCCCTCTACTCCGCCGTCCTCTCCCTCCCCTCGCTCGCCGACGTAACCCTTCCGCGCGAGATTATCTCGTACTCGCTCGTCGCGCTTGCACAGCACGCCTACAAGTTCGAGGCGCTCGAGCCGGTCGGCGAGGCGGTTGTCAAGACGCTCGAGGCCGAGCTGAAGACGCCGGGGAAGGCGGATGCGGCGCGCCTCGTCGTCGTCCTGCAGGGCGCGGCGTCGCTCATGGGCGTCAAGGAGGGCGCGAGGCTCCCGCCCACGCTCAAGCCCCGCCTTTTCGCCACCCTCGCACCGCTCTCGCGCGTCCTCGCGCAGTCCCCGCCGGCGAGCCTCCTGCACGCCATGGCGACGTTCCTCTCCGCGCTCCTCCCCCTCGCGGTCCTCTCCGACGTCCTCTCGTCTCCCGTCCGCGCCGTCATCGAGGCCTTCTTCGCTCCGACCGCCAGCGACGCCGTCTTCGCCTCGGCGTGCACGCTCGCGAGCACGCTCGACAGCCTCGAGTGGCCGCTGTGGGACACCGCGCTCGGACAACAGGTCCTCGGTGCGACTGCTCGCGAGCTCGCCGCCCCTGCGGCGGCGAACGGCAAGGCGAGGGCCGAGGCGGGCGAGTCGGCGTTCGACACGGCGGACGCCGTTCCGCCCAAGCGCGACAACAGCCTCGCGCTCCTCGGCCGGCTCGCCGCTTCGGGCAGGCTCCGGACCCTCGTCGCCAAGGGCGGCGCGGCGGTCGGTGCGTGGGAGAAGAGCGTCGGCGCCCTCGTCGAGGGGACGGTCCAGCGCTGGACGGCGGCGTATGCGCAGAACCAGGCCGTCGACGCGGAGCAGACGTACGAGCTCTTCGACGTGCTGCACGTCGCGCCCTTCGTCCCCTCGCGCAGGGAGGCGGTCCTGCCGCTCCTCGCGACCCTCGCGACGACCGTCTCGGCGACACCCTCGACCGAGGCGCGCGTCGCGTACCTCTCGTCGGCCGCGAGTCCCGCCCAGGTCCTCGGCTCCACGCTCGCGACCTTCTCCGCCACCTCGGCGACGCTCAAGAAGCCGTCGCCCGCACTGCAGACGCTCGCCGCCGCCGTCGAGCCGATGATCACCAACTTCGCCTGGCACCGCCAGGTCATGCACGGCATCTCGCTCCTGTCGCTCGCGCGCCTCGCGTCGGACCGCTCGCCCGCCGCGCGCAAGTCCGTCTACGACGCGATCCTGCCCAACCTCCTGTCGGAGGACGCGCAGCTGCGGCGCGCGTCGCTCGAGATCGCGCTCACGCTCTTCCCGCCCGCCGAGGCGCCCGTCGCGGCTGACCTCGTCGCAAGGTGCATCGACGTCGAGGATGCGCCGCTCACGGTGCAGGGCGCGCGCGAGAAGAGCATGAAGGTCCGCAAGCTTGGCATCATCGCGAACGCGCAGATCGGCAAGGAGGGCTCGACGGAGGACCCCAAGCCCGCGCTCGACGTCGTCCTGCGGTACCTCACTGGTGAGTCCTCTCCACTCGCTCCCGTCCTTGGCCCCGCTGACCTCGCTCACCCCGCGCAGCCATGTGCAAGGTGAACTTCAAGCCGATCTGGCCTGAGGCGACCGCCGCGCTCGCGCTCCTCGCGGGCCGCTACCCCGCCGAGACCTGGGCCGTCACTTCGCGGCAGCTCCTCGCCGCCGCGACGCGCGGCTCGGACCTGTACGTCGCGCGCAAGCCCGACTGGGCCGACCTCGCGGGCAAGGGCGGCGCCGCGGACGACGGGCTCGTCTTCGAGGAGCAGGCGCTCCGCGACTTCCATGTTGAGGACCGCAGGGCGAGGGTGAAGAAGGAGGAGGCGAGGTACGAGGGCGGCGCCGAGGCGGTGCAGGCTCGTGAGGAGGGTCTCGTCGAGGTGCGTTTTCTCCGTCCTCTTTCCGTGTCGATGCTGACGCTCGTGCACCAACAGCTGCAAGTCGCGCCGGAACGCCTCGTCATCCACAGCTACGAGGCGCAGCTGCTCTCGCTGTTCTGCCAGATTCCGGACCTCGCGCAGCGCCACAGCCGCGACTTCGTCGACGTGTTCCTGGGGTGCTTCCAGCGCGACGACGTCATCCCCGACAAGGCGGACGAGGCGCCGCAGTACTTCAACGCGGACGAGTCGGCCAAGGACCGCAAGGCCCGCCTCCTCGCGTGGCTGCAGCTCTTCGCCAAGTTCAGCAACCCCAAGGCGCTCTACCGCGCGACCGACCTCGACGGCCAGTTCCGTACGCTCCTCGCCTTCCCCGATGCCGACATCCAGAAGCTCGCGCACGACTGCCTCCTGCGATGGAAGGTCCCCGCCATCACCGCCAACTCCGAGCGGCTCAAAAACCTGCTCGAGCCGACCAAGCTTCGCGACGAGCTCCTGCAGTTCGTCTCGGGCACGGATGCTGGCGGCCTCGACCCGCAGCACCGCGCCGACGTCGTCCCGCTCCTCATCCGCATCGTCTACGGGCTGATGACCTCGCGTCTCGGTCGCGCGAGCGCCAGCTCCGGGCAGGGCCGCGCGGGTCGCCGCGCCGCCATCCTCGGCGCGCTGCGGACGTGCTCGGCCGGCGAGCTCGACACCCTCGTCGACCTCCTCCTCGGCCCGCTCCGCAAGGTCCTCGTTACGCCACCCGGCGAGGCCTTCCGCTTCGCCGACGCGCCGCCGCAGGTCCCGGGCAAGCGCCAGCTCGGTTTCCTCGGCCTCCTCGCGGACGTAGTCAAGCACCTCGGCAAGGACATCGTCGGCCGCTGGCCCGACCTCCTCGGCGCGCTGCTCAACCTCATGCACTTCGCCCAGAAGGGTCTCGAGGGCGAGGCGGTTAAGGCCGAGGAGGAGGAGCGCGCCGGTGAGGACAAGGAGGACGACGAGGACGTCGAGGAGGACGAAGACGCCGAGGGCGAGACGCAGCTCGCGCCGCTCCGGCACATCCGGCAGACGGCGCTCAAGCGCCTCGCCGACTTCTTCCGCCTCGAGGTGGACTTCGACTACCGCCCGTACGTCGCCGCCGCCTTCCCGTCCATCATCTCGCCCCGCCTCGCGACCCTCGCGGCCGAGAATGCCCAGGCGCCGTCGGCGCTCCTCGAGCTCTTCGTCACCTGGAGCAAGCGCCGCGACCTCATCCCGCTCCTCGTCGACTATGACGCGTCGCTCCTCCCGTCGCTCTACCGCGTTCTCACGGTCCGCAACGTCAAGCCGACGGTCATCCTCCGGGTGTTCGACCTCGTCGGGAGCGTCGTCGAGTTCGCCGCCGAGGACGGCGGCGAGGACAGCAAGATCGGCCGCGAGGTCCTCAAGCCGGGCATGGACGTGCTCCTCGTCCAGCTCGGCGGCATGATTGCCGTCACGGCGTCGACCCTCGATGCGAAGGGCGAGGTTGCGCAGCGCCAGATCGCGCTCCTCTGCTCGCTCGCGCCGTACGTCCACTCGCAGGAGCAGGCGACTAACTTCCTCACGCTAGCGGCGCCGCTGCTCCGCAAGACGAACAGGGCCGTCCCCGAGAAGGTCAAGACCGACCTGCTCAAGATCGTCACCGCGCTGTACCCGCTGGCGCGCCCCGAGCCCGGGACGCCGCTGTACGACCGCTGCTGCGAGGTCATCTCGGGCCTGTTTGCCGGCGCGAGGAGCCGCAACGCCCGCCTTCAGCTCGTCGCCGCGTTCAACTCGATCGCCTCGGTCGACGACTCATACGCGCAGGTCGCGCAGCTCGTCGACGAGCTCAACTCGTTTTCGGTCAAGCGGTCCGAGGAGCCGGACTTCGACCGTCGCCTCGCCGCCTTCTCGCGCCTCAACGAAGATCTGTACCGCACGCTCCGGCCCGCCGACTGGGTCGTCGTCATCAACAACATGCTCTTCTTCGTGCAGGACGCCGAGGAGCTGTCGATCCGCAGCAACGCGAGCTACACGCTCCGGCGGTTCGTCGAGACGGCGGGCAAGAGCGACGACGCTGCTCTGCGGACCAACCTCACGCGGACGTTCCTCCCCGGCATCCGCAACGTCATGCGCTCGAAGCTCGAAATCATTCGCTCCGAGGTCCTTGCCGTCCTCGGGTACGCGGTCGAGAACGTTGAGGGCGTCCCGGAGCTCGAGCAGCTCAAGGTCCTCCTCGTTGGCGGCGACCAGGAGGCCAACTTCTTCAACAACATCCTCCACATCCAGCACCACCGCCGCACGCGTGCGCTCCGCCGTCTCGCCGACGCTGTCGAGGCGGGCGAGATCAAGAGCAAGGCGATCGCGGACCTGTTCCTCCCGCTCCTCGATCATTTCGTCGTCGGCTCGGACGAGAAAAAGGACCCCGACCTCGTCAACGAGACGGTGCAGTGCTTCGGCCGTCTCGCCAAGCACCTTGCGTGGTCCGCGTACTCGAAGGTCGCGCATCACTACCTCAAGCTCGCCAAGGAGGTTGGTGCGGCCCAGAAGGCCTGCGTCCGCACGCTCGTCAGCGTCCTCAAGGGCTTCCATTTCGACCTCGAGGCCGAGGCGCAGCCGCTCGAGTCGACGACCGGCCGGCTCGTCCCGCAGCTCCTCGCGTACCTCGAGCGCCGTGAGGAGAGCGACCAGGAGATCCGCATCCCGGTCGCCGAGGGTATCGCCGCCGTCATTCAGCACGTGCCGGGCGAAGCCAAGCACGTCCAGGAAACGGCGCTGCTCATGGTTCTCGCGCAGGCGCTCCGCTCGCGCGACCAGCACGTCCGCGACCTCATCCGTGTCACGCTCGCCAACATCGTCGCGGCGACGGAGGGCGACCTTCTCTCGCGCACGGTAAAGGAGCTGCGCAAGGCGCTTGCGCGCGGCCCGCAGCTGCACGTCCTCGCCTTCACCGTCCACGCCCTCCTCGTCCGCCTCGCCGAGACGCCCGAGAACGTCGACTTCGACGACGCGCTCGACCAAGTCGTGCCCGTCCTCGACGACGACATCTTCGGCGCGCCCAGCAAGGACCGCATGTCGCAGGAGTTCCGCGCCAAGACCAAGTTCCGCGAGGTCCGCTCGTTCAAGTCGCTCGACTCGTTCCAGGTCCTCGCCAAGGTCATCTCGCCGTCCAAGATCGCGTCGCTACTCGCGCCGCTCCGCGGCATCCTCGGGTCGACCGACGGGGCCAAGGCGCTCCGCGACGTCGAGGAGGTCTTCAAGGCGCTCGCGGTCGGCCTCACCGCCAACCCGAAGCTCGACGCCGTCGGCACGCTCGACCTTTGCCACACGCTCATCAGCCAGAACGCCGACTTCCTCCGCGTCGTCAAGGAGGTCCGCAAGCACAACAAGGCGGCGCCCGACTACCACGTCCAGCTCGAGCGGCAGCAGCACGAGTCGCGCGACTACTACGCCAAGAACGCGTACCGCTTCGTCTCGTTCGGCCTCGAGGTCTTCAACTCGGCGTTCCGCAAGAGCGTGTTCGACCTCGACTCGCCCGAGGTCATCTCGCGCCTCGAGCCGCTCGTCACGCTCGTCGGCAACTCGCTCTACTCGGACGACCCCGTCGTCCTCGCGCGGAGCATGCGCGCGACGGCCAACCTTATCCGCTGCCCGCTCTCGAGCACCGACAAGGCCGCGCCCGTCCTCATCAAGCAGATGCTCAATGTTGTGGAGCGCGCCGGCAGCACCGAGTCGGAGCTTGCGCAGTCGGCGCTCCGCACGCTCTCGACCGTCATCCGCGACTGCAAGTCGGCGACGCTCTCGGAGAAGCAGCTTACCTCGTTGCTCGAGGTGCGTCCGATCCTTTCTCACTGCAGTCGGCGAGCCTTCACTCACCCTCTCACGTCCCGCAGGTCATCGGCCCCGACCTCGAGGAGGCGGACCGCCAGGCGACGCTCTTCCAGGTCCTCCGCGCCGTCATGGCGCGCAAGTTCGTCGCGCCCGAGATCTACGACCTCATGAACAAGGTCGCCGAGATGCTCGTGACGAACCAGTCGAGCAACGTCCGCGAGGTCTGCCGCGCCATCTACCTCCAGTTCCTCCTCGACTACCCGCAGGGCCGCGGCCGCCTCAAGGAGTCGCTCGCCTTCCTCGCCAAGAACCTCTCGTACACCTACGAGTCGGGCCGCCTCTCGGTCCTCGAGCTCGTCGCGGCCATCCTCGCCAAGTTCGCGACGCAGCTCATCCAGGACTCGGCCGACCTCTTCTTCGTCGGGCTCGTCATGGTCATCGCCAACGACGACTCGACGCGCTGCCGCGAGATGGCCGCCGAGCTCGTCAAGACCCTCTTCACCCGCGTCGAGAAGGAGACGCGGGACACGCTCCTCACTATGCTCCACTCGTGGGCGGGCAAGCGCGCGCAGCCGCAGCTCCCCCGCACGGCGCTGCAGCTCTTCGGCGTCGCCGTTGACGCGCTCGGCGAAGAGGGGAGGTCCTCGGCGCCGGCGATCGTCGACGTCGTCCTCGACGTCCTCACCGATTCGGAGGAGCGCCTCGAGCAAGCCGAGGCGGAGGGCGGCGAGGATGCGCTCGAGCTCCAGACCGGGTGGCAGCTGCCGTACCAGGCGGTGCAGACGCTCGGCCACGTCTACAAGGCGTTCCCCGACCTCGTCTCGCCGGACAACAAGGCGCACCACTCGCTGTGGAAGGCCGTCCGCGGTCACCTCCTCTTCCCGCACCTGTGGGTCCGCACCGCCTCGTCGCGCCTCCTCGGCACCCTCTATGCCGCGAGCCAGAACGCGATCGCGTCGACCGACCTCCCCGAGCGCCACCCGCTCGCGACGGCCAACCTTCTCGACGCGTCGCAGAAGGCGTGCCTGCAGCTCAAGAGCCCGCAGCTCGACGACGCGCTCGCGATGCAGGTCGTCAAGAACCTCTTCTTCGCGGCCAAGTGCTTCGCCGCACGCATCGAACGCGACGCGCCCGCCGCAGCAGAGGACGGTGACGACGCGGCTGCCGAGAACGGCGCCGAGGCGACTGAGCAGGAGCGCAAGGCCGACCCGCTCAAGTGGCTCTTCACGCGCTTGTCGTACCAGGCGCGGCAGGCGCACATGCTCCGCCCGAGTATGCACGACCTCAATGCCGTGCGTCTTCCGCTCTTTCTCGCTCCCTTGTGCATCGCTGACCCCTTGTTCGCACGCAGGGCCAGTGGTCGCGCCAGCCGTCGACGATCCTCCGCTGGTTCGCGGCGGTGATCAGCTTCCTCGACGCGGCGACACTGCAGCACTTCGTCATGCAGATGGCGGTGCCCATCTTCCGCATCTCGGAGGATCCGAACGCGCAGGACCCGCAGATGGGTGCGTCCTCTTTCCCCCGTCCTCTTCCGCCTTCCCCCCGCTGACATCCCCACTCCCGCCGCAAACAGTCGAGCTGCAGACGCTCGCGCGCGAGGTGCAGGAGCTCCTGCAGAGCAAGATTGGCACGACGGCGTACGCGGCGGTGCACAACTCGATCCGGCAGCAGGCGGCGACGCGGCGCAACGAACGCAAGCAGGCGCTCGCGCACCAGGCGCTCAACGACCCCGTCGAGGAGGCCAAGCGCAAGGCCAAGCGCGCCGAGCAGAAGAAGGTCGGCAAGAAGCGCAAGGTGGCGGCGTTTGCGGCGCAGAAGGAGCGGTTTGGTTCGGGCTCGAAGAGGCATCGCGCCGAGTAGGCGGAGGAAGGGAAGGAGCTCGCATTGATAGACGCACTGTCCTTGTTGTATCGCTATCTTGTAACGTGTCGTGACTCAGCATCCCCGTGCTTGGAAGCGGGAGAATGCGAGAATGATACTGCACAACAAGCACGACAGCGGAAGAGACACCAGCTACAGCAGAACGCCTCCTCACGCCTCGCCGCCCTGCGGCTCCTCGACAAAGCACCTCCTCCTCTCGCTACGCATGTCCTCCCGATCCCGCTCATCCAGCAGCCACGGCCTGCTCCTCTTCCCCGGCCTCTCCGCCTCCTGCATCGCCTCCTCCCCCATAGGCGCGTCTCCCTGCGCCGCGCGCCGCTCCTCCTCCCCCGCCTCCCACAGCTGCTCAAACTCGATCTCGAGCGCGAGTTCCGGCCCGCGCTGCGCCTGCGCCTGCGCCGGTTGCGGCCGCTCGCCTGCTGCAGAGCCGGGGCGGCGCGACGAGGGGTCGAACGGCGAGGCGGGGGAAATTGGCGAGGGTCGCTGCGAGGAGGGACCGCCTGGTGTTGCGGAGGCGACGGAGGGGAGGGAGGCGGAGAGCGGTGCGGAGAGGAGGGTCGAGGGGACGGGGAGGACCCAGAGGCGCTCTTTCAGGCGCTTGTGCTGCGCGACGGTGAGGGGTGGGTCAGCTGGGCGCGTGCGCAAGGAGAAGGGGGTGCGCACCCGCTCGCGGTCGTCCTCTATCCGCCGGAGGATATCGTTGCGGCTGAAGTTGGCGAAGGGGGAGGAGTCGGACGAGTCGGCGTGGAGGCTGCGTGTCGTGCGGATGGGTTAGTCCGCCCGTTCTGGAGAGAAAGAAGGGGGCTCTACGCACGTAGCCTTGCGGCTTTCGAGCTCTGCCGCGACCAGGTCGAGGACGTCGGCGTCGAGGAGGCGGCGAGTCTTCCACGAGCGGAGGACCTGCAGGCGAAAATGTCAGCCCCAGCTTGACCGTGCAGCGCTCCCAGCACCCATGCTGCGAATGCACAGTCCGCAGAAGGCAGACGCACCTGGGCGGTGCTCATCCAGTTGAGGACGCCCTCACGCGAGTCGGGCACGACGAGCTTGACGACCTTGCCGAGATCGCGCTCGACGAGCTCGCGGTAGCTCGTGTGTGTCCCTGCGCCCGCGCCGGGCTGAGCCGGCGCCAGCCTGGGCCCCTCCTTGTCGAGGAGCGAGTCGAGGAGGAAGAGGAGGTTGACGCGCGCGTTGAGGCTCGCGGTCGAGACCTCGTCGAGGTAGCAGTCCCAGATGTCGTCGGCGCACTTGCTTGCGTGCTTCAGCGCGAACGACGCGACCTTGGAGATGGACGCGACCGACGACGTGAGCCGCGACGCGAGCGCCGTGAACTGCAGCCGGACCTGCGCGGGGAAGGCCTCAGTGCTGCTCAGAGCGGTCCTACGGGATGCGCACCTCGAACGGATCCATCCTGCGGGAGAGCGAGCGATGAGGCGGAAGACAACCTCGTCCGCGCAGAGTCTCGCGTGAAAGCATTCTCGCAACCTCGAACCATTCGAGACACGGCACAACATGCAGGATTGCGATGACGAGGGGTCTACTAGAGCTACAAGAAGGCAAAGAGAAAGCTACATGGCGCGCGCCAGCACCGCCGACCCCGCCCACTTCACGCCGGTCCCGTATCCCGCCTGCACCACCACCGGAACGCAACCTGGACAAAGACGAACAGGAGCCCGTCGATCGCGCCCTGGCTCATGATGAGGAACCGCGCCGTGAAGAGGAGGCCGGTCGGCGCCCTGGCGTTCGTCGACATCTCCTGGATAAGGCGCGCGATCGAGACAGCGACGAGCGCCGCGTACGCGAGCGGGAAGACGGCCATGAGGAGGGACAGCCGCTTGTTGAGCTGCCGCGGGCTCAGCGGGCGGCCGCCCCGCCCCGGCTGTGAAGAAGGGCCACCCCCTCCTCGCGTCGAGGACGACACGCTCAGCCGCGCGGGGAAGCCTGCGCTCGAGGGGCGCTTGGTGCGCGTCGATGCGCCGCTCCCCTCAGCGCCCGGCGAGGGCCCGCTGCTGCTTCCGCCGCCGCCGCCGCTGAGGTCGGGCGTCGAGCCCCCGCTCGAAGCCGGGTCTGTTGCATCGAGACCGCTGAACGAAACGGTGACAGAATGTTGCCGCTCGTTGCGCGCGTCACTGAGGGTGGGGGATAGCGGATGTCGGGGTTTCGAGGTGGAGGCGGAGGGCTTGCCGACGCCCGCCTCGAGGTCGGCACCGCCGCCGGCGCCAGACCGCGACGGGAACGACTCGTTGAAGCGAACCGGCGACCCAGGAACCGTGGCGAGCGGCGCCGACCGCGTGTGCTGCGGCGGCGGGTGGTGCAGCGTATCGCTCGAGCGGCGCGAGTGCCACGAAGCGAGGCGCGCCGAGACGTTCGCGACGGAGAGGCGCTTGCCCGCGTGCACTTCCGGGTCCGAGTCCTCGTCCAAGGACGAGTCGAGCAGGCCGGTGTCGCGCCGGCGGAAGAAGATGAACAGGCGGGTGTAGAGGCAGATGACGAGGAGGAGGGCAGTCGCGCGCGGGACGAACAGCGTGAGTTGGGCGCGGCGCGTTCCCGGCTCGAGCCAGCACAGCCCGCCAGCGTTGATCATCTTGTACACCGCCGTGATCGGTATGCTGGGGACGATGCTGACGAAGAGGACGATGGCAGCAATGGTGGGGAAGGCCCCGCGGGTCTCGAAGGCCGCGGTGAGGCGCGAGAACGGGTGGACGAGGGTGGTGTACGTCGTGATGGCGATGGCGAGGGACCAACATGCGCTTGCGATCACGCATATTTGATCTGCGAGCGTGCGAGCGTCAGTACGAGGTCTCCGGGGTGGGGTGGGGCGGAGTGGGGACGCACAGACGAAGCCTGATGCATCGCAGCTGGGCGAGTCTGGCTTGTACGGATGATTCGAGAGCTGGAGAGCCGACCCGGCAAGCGTCGTTACGCCTTGCGTAAAGTCTAGCGTCGAGGAGGGAGGAGGGTGGTGTCAGCAAGGCTCGCAGACTCGCGCGCTCGTCTCGAGTGCAAAGAGGAGGACGCACCGGTGAGCCCCAGGCCGAGTACGAGCAGCTGGCGGAGGTGGCCGCGCTGAGGCGACCTCGTCCACAGGACGGCGATGGCGAGTCCTCCGAGGACAGAGAGCGTCGAGAGGCTCGCCTGCACAGCAGCAGCCCACGTCGGGATGCTCATCGCAGCGCAGGCAGCTCCGCCCAGCCGCGACGAGACGCAGCAAGCGCGACGATGTCGAGGCGAGCGCTGAGCGGTGAGAGCGAGGAGCGAGGAGCAAGCGAGGCGAGCGCGTTCCCAGCGACGCGCCAGAACAGACCAAGCGGCACCCCGTGCCTGTCCGCACATTCCCCCGAGGCGCACTGTGACCACTTTGAGCCTGGTTGGTCGTCGAGGCGGGTGCGCCTTCCTCTCTCGGGCGGGGAGGCGCGCCCCTCACGGCGATCTGCAACCTCGGACGCACTGTCGCCCTGGCATGCAGAGTGCTGCCGCCCCAGGCGATCGCCGCAACCTGCCAGCCGCACGCAGTCGGAGATCCACGCCCCTCGAGCATCTCGCACACCCGCACGCGCATCTCGCTCGCTCGCGGTGTGGCTGCACGGGGGCACTGCACGCACGCGCTTCTACCCTTGTATGGACACACAACAGCACAGAGACCTTCTATAGACGCGGCAAAGCAAGCGGGGGATGAGAGGCGGAGGGAGAGCGGGAGAGAGTGCGCTCCTCCTCAAGGCGAAGCCGGCGCATCCCACTTGATCCTGCGCGCAATCTCCCGGATCGGCGAGTGGAACTGCTCCTTGACGTTCTGCCCCTGGCCTGCAACGATCTCGAGGATCGCGTCGTTTAGCTCGGATCTGCGCGCACGAGCAGCTCGGGTCAGCGCTGCCGCGGCGGGTCAGAATGCTCAAGGGGCGGGCGCACGAGCCGAGGATGTCGACCTGCGCGTGCGGTGGAGCGTCAGTAAGGTCGCGCACGTAGGGCAGGAGACGGCGCACATGGTCGGCGGTCGTGGGGCCGCCGCGCGGGTCAAACGCGAGCGGCGAGTGCAGCAGCTCGTGCGTGACGACCTCGATTCCGGCAGGGTTGTACAGCGGGCGCTGCACCATCGTATCGTCAGCCCTGTCCGCAGAGAGGATGAGAAGCTCGCCGGCGCACCTTCCACCCCTCGACGCACATCGACCCGAGGCTGAGCAGGCTGACCGTCCCGTCCCCATCGCCAAACACGACGCCGCTCCTGACCTTCGGCACGCGCTTCTCGTCAAGCGTGACGCTCCCGTCGATCCAGACGCGGCGCTGCAGCGGGAGGTCGAGCGGCGCGCGCGGCGTCGAGTCGGTGCAGTTCGGTTCGAGGCAGATCGGCGCTTGCTCGAGCGCACCGGGGGCGTCGAAATCCACCGTGGGGGACTCGTCGTGCTCGTAGCCGCCTGCGGACCGTCGCGTGAGTTGACAAGCGAAGGACGAGGGGACGGGGAGGGCGAAGCGCACCCTGCTGGTAGAAGTACGCCCGCTCGGTCTCCTTGCCCGTGCCGTACAGGCAGTAGATCTTCATCGACGGCGCCTTGGGCAACTGCACTTCGAGCGGGTTGCTCCACTTCGAGTGGTCGCCATTGTTCTTGATCAGCTGCTCCTCGGAGCGCTCAAAGCCGTACTGGCGACGCCGTCGGTAGCAAGTCAGTCTCCGCGCCCAGGAGGGGTGCGCTATGACGCGAGAGCGCGGCAACGCACGGAGAAGTTGCTCGCGAGCATGGTCTGGTACGACGGCGGGACCTTCTCTAGGATAAAGCTCGTCGCGTCGTTGAGCGTCAAGTTCGGATGCATCGTCTCGGCCGTCACCTCGGACGTGTTGGCGTGCGACTCGGGGCGGAAGTAGCTGCGCGCACCCATACGTTAGCCCAGCCCAGAGAGGGAGGAGGCGGGAGAGACAAGGCGCACTAGATCGTCCCGCCCGTCAAGTCCGAGTCGTTCATATCGTCCGGTGCGCCCGTCTCGTCCCCCCAGACGTCGTTCCCGCCCTTGAGCATCATGCTTGCGGCACCGGCCCACGAGCGGAAGAGCTTTGCGCGTTCCGAGCGCGAGAAGAACCGCTCGAGGAGGTACACCGCCGCGCCGTTGATCTCGACCGTATCGCGCATCTCGCCCGACAGGAGCGCGGACATCGCTTTCGGGACGCCCTGCGAGCAGCGCGCTGTCAGGGCGGGGTTCCTTGGTTGCGGGCGGGCTGGAGCACGGGGGCGAGGCGGAGGTGAGGGATGGAACGCACGAGCAGCGTCCCCGCGACGTTGACCCAGTCCGAAACGTGCTTCTCAACCCAGTCGGGCCCGCCGTTGCCGTAGTCCGGCGCCTCGACCCATCTGCGCGAGTTCGGGGAGGAGCGTCAGTACGGAAGGTTAGTGGTAAGGGGTGAATAACAGTAGCGGGCGGGCTCACTTGAAGAACCACTGTACACGTAACAGAGCGGGAGTATCGTCAGGACTGCCCCGGGCGAAGCTGGAGAGGAGCGAACGCACGAGAAGCAGCGACGAGCCCATGCTGTGGCTGACGAGGACCGTCTTGCGCCCGTTCACGTTGAGGTTGAACTCGATCGACATCTTGAGCCGCGAGAAGTAGTGGTCGCGAACTTCGAGGTTGTAGAACCTGCGCGGGCGTGTCATGGTCAGCGAGCGACGGGGAGGACGCGGAGGGAGACTGGGGACGGACGAGAGGCGCCAGTCGTACGACGCGAGGGAGAGGTCGTCGTGGTCGTAGTTGAGCACGGCGAGGTTCTCGATCGCCTTGCCCCAGATCCCTGAGCAGCGCGACGTTGAGCAGGGGCAAGGTCAGGGGGAGGCCCGAGAGGACGGGAGAGACGAGACGCACAGTACCCCGGCACGAACGCGCTCGCGGCGTCGAGTCCCTGCGCCGAGCGGACCTTGTACCCTTCGGGGTCGAGCCCCGTCCACGGGTCGAGCGCCATCGCCTTGGTCCACGCGTCCTTGCTCTTGATCATCGCGCGGATCATGGACGTGCCCGCCCAGATGCGCGAGCGGAAGAACGGCGCCGCGTCGGGCTGCGTCGACCACGACTCGAGGCCGGACGAGATGATGCCCGGGATGAGGATGACGGCGTGCTTCTTGCGGAGGCCCCGGTCGTGCGCGTCGCGTCCGACGGCAAAGTTGCTGTTGCTGCGGCTATTGAGCCACTCGCGGCCCGGGGCGATGATCTCGGAGACGTTGAGCGCAGTGAGCGACGGCATGTCGGCGAGGATCGACTGCAGGTCCCAGGACGTGAAGCTGTCGAGATCGAGGCTGGCGAGTGACGCGAACGGGTCGCCCTCGGTGAAGAGCCAGCTGCGCGAGGACGTTGAGCGTGTCAGTGTCGTCGTGGGAGGCCCGAGGGGAGAGAAGAAAGGGAGTACGCACCCCATAAAGATCCCCAGGAGTCCGCCAAAGAGGAACCACAACCGCCTCTTGTGGGTCCAAGTCTTTCTCGGCTCGAAGGGCGGGTCGTGGAGGGCCATAAGGAAGCTGTCGCTGAGGTCGAGGTCGTGGAAGGGCGTCTTTGGTGCGTCGAGGGTGACCCTGCCGGTGTCCTCGTCGAGCGAGACCCTAAGGAGGAGCGACGTGAGCGCCTTTCGACCGGGAAGAGGGAGGGTCCGCACTGTGGGAGGTCCTCGGGGGCATCTGTCGCGCCTGCTCTGCGCTGGAAGAGGGGGATCTTGCGGGGCGAGTGGTTCGGCGGCGACGAGGAGATGAAGCGGACGTCGCGGTCCTCTGCCTCGGGGGCAGCGGCGGGGACGTTTCTCCTTCTTACTGAGCTCATGTCGTCTAGTCTATCGAGCGGGATCTCTCCCAGAGCGAGAGTGCCGCGCTGGAGAGAGGGGGAGGCTCCTCCTCCTCGGTGTTCGCCCTCCCTCCTCCTCCCTCTCCCGCTCAGGTTGCCCGGAGAGCAACGCGCGAGGATGCAGGGCCGCAGCTACACGCGCCCCGTCCACCCGGACGAGCCACGCGACTTTGACCCGCGGCAGCACGCGTCGCAGCGGGCCCCACCCGCCCCGCTCCACGCCCACGACCAGCGGCGACCGTCGACGAGCCACTCGGACCGGGACCCGAGGGCCAACATGCTCCGCAAGGGCAGCGCGCAGAGCGGCACCAGCGCCCACACCGGCTACAGCGACCCCCGCTCGCAACACCGCACAGATGAACCGCCGTCGCCAAAGCCAGAGCTCTGGGAGGCAGACGAGGAGGCCAGTGCGTGCCCTTGCACCCTCGCCGTGCTTCTCACGCGCGCTGACACACCTGGACTCGCTCGCAGTGCTCCAGCTCTACGGCCTCTCGACGCTCGCACCGGTTCGCACACCCTCGCTCCTTACCTCCAGCTCCAGCTGACGCACCCCGCACGCAGACACAATGGGAGGAGGGCGACACGGCCGACTCGGGCCTCTTCGGCTCGCCCCGGCCAGAAGGCGCAGCGGGCCCGACGGGCACGGCCAAGGTGGCGGGCGCGATGAAGGGCGACGAGAACGACCCGCTCGGGCTCGTGCGCGGTGGAGTGCTCTCGTGTGTCCTCTCTGACTGTCCTGACGAGGGCGGATGGAGCTGACACGCCTTCACGCATGCAGGAGCCACCCCGACCTGCCGAGCGAGCTGCGTGAGTCGCCTCTCTCCTGCTCTTCGAGCAGCCCACCCGTTCGGGGCTGTTCTTCGAGCGAGTGTTGGCAGAGTGTTGACTCCCTTCCATGACACACAGGATCCGCCTGTGCTGCTCCACTCCAAGTCGTTCGACCCCAAGGTCTTCCTCTCGACCGTCCATCCGAACGCAACCTTCAAGGACCTCAACGTCGGTGCGTGTCCTCCACTCCTAGTATGGTGGAGTAGCCAGCTCACCGCGCTGTACCCGCAGGTCGCGAGAAGCTGAAGGAGGCGCTTGAGCAGCGATCCGGCGCGCTCAAGCTCCTCGTCGAGTCCGAATGGGACCGCTTCGTGGCGGTCAAGGCGGCGACCGAGAGTACGTCCTTCCCCTCCTTCCCCTCATTCGCTTGAGCCTGTTGCTGATAGCGCGCTCTGTGCCACAGCGGTATTCGAGGAGATGAAGGACGGCGGCCCGCTCAGCCCGGGCGCCGACTACGGCGTCAAGAGCATGCGGGACACGCTCAAGAGTGCGTTGCGGTTATCTCGCTCCCTGCCGAGCACTGTGCTGACGCGTGGCACGTCGCAGCCGCCTCGTCGCGCGCCGAGACAGTCTTCCAGCCCATCGTCGATGCGCGCACGAAGGCGGAGCGGCTGAAGAGCACGCTCGGCGTGTTCGAGCGGAGCAAGTTCTTCTTCAACCTGCCGACGATCCTGGGCGAGGCGGTCGAGGAGGTGCGCGCGCTCTCCCTCCTCCCTCTCATCGCCGCGCTGACTCCGCCCGCGTTACCCCGCAGGGTCGGTACGAAGTCGCGCTGCAGGCGTACAAGAAGGGGCGGTACATCCTCGCCTCCCGCCCAGCGCAGCTGCTCGGGTTGCCGGTCCCGACTACGCCCCAGCAGCAGCAGCAGCAGAAGCGCATCTACGACAAGGTGTGGGGCCAGGTCGAGAAGATCATTGGCGACTTGCGCGCGACGCTTGGGAAGCGGCTGAGGGACACGAAGCGCGGGTTGGACGAGGTGGAGAAGACGATCGAGTGCGTCGCTCCCCTCTCTCTTCTTCTTCGACCGGTGCTGATTCCTCGTCCCGCAGGATCCTCCTCGAGCTTGACCCCTCGGATGACCCCGTCTGGATCTTCTTCGACACGCAGCACCGGCTTATCCTCCAGCTCCTGCGCACGAGCGCAGAGGCGAGCATGAGCCGCATCCGGATCGCGATGGACCAGCGCGGCGAGGTCGAGGACAATGACCGCAGGCAGGCGGCGGATCTGCGCGCGTGCGTGGGGAGTTTGGAGACGCTTGAGGGGGAGCGCGTCCGCGGTGCGTCCTTCTTCCTTCCCGCTCTACTCGCCTATGCATGCGGTGCTGACGGGGTGCGCTCCCGCAGAGAACGCCGCCGGTGTCGAGGTCTGGCGGCTCATCTTCGACCTCGTGCGCAACCTCAACGAGGTCATCATGCAGACGCTGCCGAGCTTCTGGAAGGTCGCCAAGGGCTACATGGAGGGCAAGTATCAGAAGGTGCGCCGCAGTCTTCATCTCCCGTTCATGTGGAAATCCTCTAGGCCACTGCATTGCGCGATAGTTGAAGATGTCACTGTAGCTCACACGACTCTGTCATCCCGCAGAAGAACGCCTCGGCGTCGGCCGCCTCGCGCCGCTCGCCAACGCAATGCCGTGTCATGACGCAGGACATTGTCACGCTCTACGTCTCGCTCCTCTCGTCCTTCTTCACCCTCTCCTCCGCGACCACGCCCGCACCCGCACCCCGCTCGACCACCGACGACCTGAACGCGACGCCGCCGCTCCCGCCGTTCGTCCCGCCCGTCGCGAACGCCGCGACCAATTGCCACTGGCTCTTGCGCGTACTCAACGAGCTAATGGAGTGCGTGAGCGAGCTAGGCGCGCTCGAGCTCGCGGGCGAGGCGACGCAGACGCTCAAGGAGCTTGTCGCGAGTACGCGGTGGCGCTTCACGGAGGCGATCTGCTCCGGCTGGGTTCGCGGTGCGTCCCCCTCGCCTCCCCATCTCGCATGATCGCTAACGCTCGCACGTCAGATGCCAAGGTGTTCTACCGCCTCGAGACGTGGCGGCCCGACCCCGACGACCCGGCCATCACGGCCTTCCTGCGGCAGGTCGCGGCCTTCCAGCGCTTCATGTCCATCTCGGCGTACCGCGTCGCAGGCGGGTCTGAGGAGCGCGCCAACGCCCTCCTCGGCGCGTCGTCCTCATCCTCCGCCTCGGCAGGCGGGGCGAGCGCCGCGCGCAGCCGCAAGGACATTGACATCCCGGCCGACTTCCAGCGCAAAGTCCAGGGCGCGTTCCTCGACGGCTTGTACGCGTTCCTCGACGGCCTCGTGCACGTCGCGTTCTCCGACCCCGAGACGATCTTCACCGCGCCGAGTAGCGTCAAGAAGCGCGGGCTCGGCGTCGAGGGTGAGGAGGACACGGGCAGGCCGAAGGAGGTCGATATCCGGAACGTGGTACGTCTCTCTAACTCTCTTCCACCGCGGAGAAGGCTGACGACGAGAGGTTGCGCGCCCGCAGGACATCCGGATCCTCCTGACGGTGTCGAACCTGACGCACCTCCGCGAGACGACCATCCCGCGGCTGATCAGCCAGTTCAGCACGGCGTTCCGCGTCGACACGGCTGGTGACGCCCAGATGCTCATGGACGTCACGGACCAGCTCGACAAGATCCTCTTTGACGACTATGTCAAGAGGAAGAGCGCCGAGGTCGCCAAGATTATCCGCAAGGGCGTGCTGGGTGGGACGGTGGACTGGTACGAGGCGGAGAAGCCGACCGGTGCGTCTCCCGGTGCTCGCTCTGCCGCCCCATCCAAACCAGCAGGTGGTGCGGCTTCGAGCGGTTACTCAAGATTGACCCTCCCTCCTCGCGTGCAGAGGTGCACCCCTTCATCTACGACGCGCTCCTCTCGCTCGTGCTCGTCCACGCGCAGGTGAGCACGACGGCGCGCCCGCTCGTCGCGCGTACGCTCGGCAGCCTCGTCGAGGAGCTTGCGCGTGTCGCCCTCGAGGCGTTCAGCAAGGTCGAGCGGTTCGGGATGGGCGGGATGCTGCAGGTCAGTCTGACTTCTTCCGCGTGTCCCGTCGCCGGGAGGACCACTCCCCCGCGCGAGCCTTGATTGACATCTTCACCTCCCGCAGGCGACGCTCGAGATCGAGTTCATGCACCAGACGCTCTCGCAGCACGTGTCGGACCAGGCAGACAAGACGCTGCAATCGATCTACAAGACGATTTCGCAGTCGTACTACCGACGGCCGAACAGCTCGGCGCAGGAGCTCCAGCAGGAGCTCGAGGGCCTCAAGCGCACGCTCGTCGCGTCCCGCCGCGCGACCGCCCTCCAGTTCCTGTGCTTCCGCCGCCCGAGCAAGACGCCGGCGGCTCCGCCCGGCGGCGGGCAGGCGAGCGGCGCGCCGAGGACGCGGCGAGCAGGCGGGGGGCGGTGGTGCAAGCGTGAGAGGGGGGCGCGTTGAGCGTGTCGCGTGTAGGATGACTCTGTCGCGAAGAGCGTGTTGTATTCGCAGTGCCTGACCTCTGGGACGGACGAAGCGGAACTCCTCGGCTGATGAGGGTTCGAGCTGGGACCGGGGCGGGCGAGGGGTTCGCTCCCCCCTTCCCGCTGTATCGTCCCGCAGAGCTGCGTAGGCCGAGCTAGTCCCCTCCAGAGCGCACCAGGCCCGCCCCGCTGCCCTCCCGCGGCCCGCCCTTCCCTTGCTCGCCTCGCTCGCATCCTCGTCGCGTCTCCCCACTCGCGCCTCGCCTCGCCTCGCCTCCACGATGAAGTACATCCTCGTCTCGGGCGGTGTCATCAGCGGCATCGGCAAGGGCGTCATCGGTGCGCGCCGCTTCCTCCTCGCCCCCTCGTCGCTCGCTCGCGCTGAGACGCGTCTGTCGCTCCTCGCGCGCACACAGCCTCGTCGACCGGCCTGCTCCTCAAGACGCTTGGGTTCAATGTCACCGCCATCAAGATCGACCCGTACATGAACATCGATGCCGGCACCATGTCCCCCACCGAGCACGGTCAGTCTCCCCCTCACTATGCCTCCTCGAGACGCGTGCGCTGACTCGGGATCACGCGCAACTCGCAGGCGAGGTGTTCGTACTCGACGACGGCGGCGAGGCTGACCTCGACCTCGGCAACTACGAGCGCTACCTCAATGTCACGCTCGGCCGCGACAACAACATCACGACGGGCAAGATCTACCGCGAGGTCATCGAGAAGGAGGTGCGTCTCTACCATCTCTCGCTCTTCCCGCGTGCAGAGGGGCTCACCAGTTTGGGTTCGACTACAGCGGAGGGGCGACTACCTCGGCAAGACGGTGCAGGTCATCCCGCACGTTACGGACGCCATCCAGGACTGGGTCGAGCGGGTCTCGCGCATCCCGGTGGACGAGTCGGACCAGGAGCCGGATGTTTGCATCATCGAGGTACGCTCTCCGTTTCCCGCGGCCGTGGAGCAGGAGAAGCTGACCCTGCTGCGCGCACAGCTTGGCGGTACTGTCGGCGACATCGAGTCGGCGCCGTTCGTCGAGGCGATGCGTCAGTTCCAGTTCCGCGTCGGCAAGGACAACTTTGCCCTCCTCCACGTCTCGCTCGTCCCGTCCATCAACGGCGAGCTCAAGACCAAGCCGACTCAGGCGTCCATCCGCGACCTCCGCGGCCTGGGTCTCGCCCCCGACCTCGTGCGCATCTTCCTTTGGTCTCCTCCGGACTAGTGCTGACCCAGCACCCCCGCACAGATCGCCTGCCGCTGCCCCACCGCCCTCCCCCACTCCGTCACCTCCAAGATCTCCATGTTCTGCCACGTCGCGAACGAGCAGGTCCTCGCCGTCCATGACGTCTCGTCCCTCTACCACGTCCCGCTTCTCCTCAAGGACCAGGGTCTCGTCAACTTCCTCCAGAACCGCCTCAAGCTCAACGACATCCGCCTGAGCGACGGCCGCAAGGGGCGCGGCACGAAGCTGTTGACGATGTGGAAGGACCTCACCAGCTCGTGCGTACTCTTCTGCCTTGTTGTGCGTAGGAGTGGAGACTGACGAAACCGCCCGCAGGTACGACCGCCTGTTCGACACGGTCTCGATCGTCCTCGTCGGCAAGTACACCTCGCTGCAGGACTCGTACACCTCGGTCGTCAAGTCGCTCGAGCACGCGTCGATGCAGTGCGGCCGCAAGCTCAAGATCACCTGGGTCGAGGCGTCCGACCTCGAGCCCGAGGCGCAGCACGAGCGGCCGCAGGAGTTCCACGCGGCGTGGCAGGCGGTGTGCACGGCCAAGTACGTTCTCTTTTCATGTGCGACGAAAGTGGGATTGTTGCTCTGACGGTCTTGCCCGCAGCGGTATCCTCGTTCCGGGCGGTTTTGGCCTTCGCGGCACGGAGGGTATGATCGCGGCGGCGAAGTGGGCGCGCGAGAAGAACGTCCCGTACCTCGGCATCTGCCTTGGTTTCCAGATCGCGACTATCGAGTTTGCGCGGAACGTCCTCGGGCTCAAGGGTGCGCTGCTTCACCTCGTCCTCTACGACCGTTGCTGACCTCGACTCCTCTCGCAGAGGCGCACTCTGCCGAGCTCCTGGAGACGACCCCCGACCCCGTCATCATCTTCATGCCCGAGATCTCGAAGACGCACCTCGGCGGGACGATGCGCCTCGGCCTGCGGCCGACCGTCTTCCAGGACGGGACCGAGTGGAGCAAGGTCCGCCAGCTGTACGGCGGCGCCGAGGTCATCTGGGAGCGCCACCGCCACCGCTACGAGGTCAACCCGGCGTACGTCGAGCGCATCGAGGCCAAGGGCTTCCAGTTCACCGGCCGCGACGAGCGCGGCGAGCGCATGCAGGTTGCCGAGCTCAAGGTGCGTCCGCTCTCTTCCTCGCCTTTAAGCGATATTAACTGTCATCGCGCACTCAGACCACAAGTACTTTGTCGGTCTCCAGGCGCACCCGGAGTTCTGCACCCGCCCGCTCAACCCGTCGCCCGCGTTCCTCGGCTTCATCGCCGCGTCGTGCGGTGTCCTCGAGGAGCAGATTCAGCGCCAGGTCAACTACGAGCCTCCGGTGCGTCCCATCCTCTGCTTCTCCCGCTCCAGCACCGCCTGACCGCCTTTGCGCACCCGCAGCACCCCAAGTCGCACCTCCACCGCGAGAACCTCGACGTCCCGCAGGTCGCGGCCGTCGCAGACCAGGTCTCGCAGGTCTCGCTCGAGTAGTCGGGCTTTCTCATAGACGCGGGTCGGTCCGCGAGAAGGGAAGGGAGGGAGGCGCGGGCTCCCTCTCTCGTTTGGTTTTTCGTTCGATGGGTCGTTCCTCCTCGCTCCCCTCTTGTGCTTAATATTCCTCTCACTCCACCCACACCTCCATCACACGACTCGCCTTGGTCGTCAGCATCGCACGCCCTGTAATATAAGATTGGCTTATCCAGCAGGCAGGCGAAGCGGTGTCAGGGCAGGGCTGCTCGCTGGTATCTCGCTTGCTTCTGCCGGGTGCGTCTCCTCCTTCTCCGCGCCGCAATGTGCGCTGACCCTGTCTCTACAGGCTCCGTCCTCCTCAGCGGTGCTCGATGCAGTGCCCCTATCACTGCGCCGCTACGCCCGCCGCTCCTCCTCGTGACCTCGTCCTCCCGCCTCTTCGCTCTCCACCAACCCTCGCTCTCGCTCATCTTGTCACACCCAACCTTCCCATCTCCTGAATGCCGCGGCACCGCCTCAGATTCCGCCTCGATGCCGTCCTCGGCCAGCTCACGCCGAGGATGACGAGGCTGCCCGAGGTCGACCTTCTCCCGCTCACCGGCAGGAGGACGTGCGCGGCGATCCCCTGCTCGGTGCGCTGCCGTTGGAGCGGCTGCCGGCACCTTCGCCTTAGCGGCACGAGCGAGCGCGTCGAAGGATCTGCGGCTCTCCCTCCCGGTTCGCTCCCGCTCGCGTTCGGTTCTCTTCTTCCTGCATCCCATGGCCCGGCTTGCTGCGCTCTCTGCCTTTGCTCGTCGCCTTGAGATGTCATCGTCTTTGAACGGGCGGGATCCTTGGCCGTTTCGCAGGACGTCGTCGCTGCTCCCGTTGACGCCCATGCAGGAGAGGTGTGCCCTCCCCTTCCTCCTCATCTCGAACACTCGCTGACCCTGCATCGTGCTCAGCGCACCCATGTTCGCTGACGACGTGCCGAAACCCTGCGCGGGGGAGGACCCCTCCACCGCCTTGTCATCGTCGACCGGAGCTGGCCCTCCTTCCTCGACCATTCCGCCGCATCTCCCGCACGTCGCGAAGTAACGCCTCTCCGTACGCGTCTCCTCTACCGCGCGCCGAGATTGGGCAAGCTGACCTCGCCTGGCACGCAGTTCGATACCACGTCCTCCTGCTCCGGCCGTTGCCCCTCGCCTGCACCCGCATCTCACGCATCCACCCTCGCAACCACCGCATTCACGACGTCGTTCTGTACCGTTGTAGCGATACGTCCAGGCTGTTTGTGCGCCATGTGAGGCGCCTGTACATAGGTACCCCGAGGAAGAGGTTGATTGTGTGCCATAGATTGCCTGTTCGACTCGCTCGCGCGTCCCGAGTGCTGCACAGTGCAGTGGGAGTGCAAGGAAGTGCCCACCGGAGCACGACCAGTTGACATCTGCCTCTTCCCCCGTCGCCGAGCTCTCCCTCCCCGGACCGTGTCGCTGCTGCCGCCTCCCCGCGCTCGATGGGCTCGGTGCCGTTCGCCGTCGGCGCCTTCTCCAAGCTCTTCCTCAAGGCGGGCTGCCGCTCCGTCCGCGTCGAGGGCTCCCGGCGTTCCTCAACCGGCTCCAGGGCGAGCGCGGCGTCTGACGGGTGCGCCCTCCGCATCTCCTGCCTCCGCTGCACCGCTGACCCGCTTGTGCGCACAGTTGCAAACCACGTATCGGTGTACGCGCGCCCGTCGAGCTCGTTGCGCGCGGAGGAGGAACTGACCTCGGGGTTTCTGGACGCAGCGTCGATGAGCCGTTCATGTGGGGTTCGCTGCCCCTGCGGACGTTCCTCGACCCCAGGAGGGTGCGCTGGACCCTCGGCGCGAGCGACGTCATGTTCAACGTGGGTCCTCCCTTTCCTCACTCTTGTCGAGCGAGGAGGCGGTGAAGCTGACCTCGCTCGGACGGGCGCGCGCAGGGCAAATTAGACCGGTGGTTCTTCGAGAAGGGACAGGTGATAGAGACGTTCCGCGGCAAGGGGATCTACCAGAAGGCGATTGACGAGTCGGCGAAGAAGCTCGACCAGGGCAAGTGGGTGCGTCCCCTGCCTTTTCTCTCCCGTTTCCTCTCCGGGCCGCGAGCTGACCGCACCGCACACGCAGGTGCACATTTTCCCCGAGGGGCGCATCAAGCAGGAGGACCTGCACAACCTGCGGCGGTTCAAGTGGGGCATCAGCCGGATGCTGATGGAGTGCGAGCGCGTGCCGCTCATCGTCCCCGTCTGGATCAAGGGTGCCTTTGCCTGTCCTGCCTTTCTCTATTTCTCCCGCTGACGCCTCTCGCGCCGCAGGATTCCAGGAGGTGATGGACGAGCCGCGCGTCTGGCCCAACTACCTCCCGCGGCGGAACAAGGACGTGACGATCCTCTTCGGCGAGCCGATGAACCCGCTCGTCGAGCCGCTCCTCGCAGCGTACAAGGCGCGGTTCCCCGTCTCGTGGCGGCCCGGGACGTACGACCGCCCCGTCGGGATGGACCTCGAGGACGAGCCGCACGAGCTGGCGGCGATGCGGAGCGAGATGGCCGAGGTGATGCGCCAGGGGCTGATGCGGCTTGGGGAGCGGGTAGAGGAGGTCGAGAAGCTGCCGCCGAGCCGGATAACGGGGTGGTGAGGGTAGAGGAGGTTATTCTAGACGGAGGATAAACCGCAAAGACGCACGGTGTTGTACTGCTCCTCTCTTGCCGAGCGCGTGGACGCTTCGTGAGGCTCTCTCATTCATCTGCGGCGTTATGCGGGCCAGCAAACAGAAAGAACGTGTAGGCGACGGCGAGCTGTGCGAGGCGAGCGGGAGAGGCGGGTGAGCGGACGAAGGGAAAGCGCCCTTGCTGCTCTTCCCGCCCCTCCCTCCCCGCTCCGCAGCCCTCCTCGCCTCGTCCCCCGTCGCCGCGATCCCTCCCTCGTTTTCACACAAACTATGGCGTGTCTCCTGCGGGAGGAGGCCGAGAAGCGGGAGAAGCACGAGTGGGGGCAGATGAAGGGGTACTGACGGTCGCAATGCAAAGAAGTGTACAACTGAACAACTGATTGTCTACCGCCCTGCCCCATCTACCACTTGCCCGCCAGCGCGCGCGGGTCCTCCCACGGCTCGGGCTGCGTCCTCCTCATGTACCGCCCCGGCGCGAGGCGCAGCTCGCCCTCTGGCCGGTTGAACGCGACGACGGCGTTGTAGATCCCGAAGGTCGACATGGAGACGACGAAGGCGATGAGCGGGTAGGACTCGGTGGGGACGAAGCGGCCACGGCTCGGGCTGCGTCCTCCTCATGTACCGCCCCGGCGCGAGGCGCAGCTCGCCCTCTGGCCGGTTGAACGCGACGACGGCGTTGTAGATCCCGAAGGTCGACATGGAGACGACGAAGGCGATGAGAGGGTACGACTCGGTGGGGACGAAGCGGTTTAAGCGGTCCTGCGAGCGGAGCGGAGGCGTCAATGAGGAGGTCGTTGCGAACGGGCTGGTCGACTCGTCGTCCGCTCGGGTACCGACGACGAGAGCCGTGGGAGGAGAGCAGATCGGATGAAGGGGCGGTGAAGGAAAGTCGACGCACCTTGAGCGAGTACTCGGGCTTGGCCCATGCATGAGGCGCGGTGGTCGTCGACGCCGCTCGCCGTGCGACGGGCTGAGCGACGGTAGGGAGGCGGCGCGAGGCCAGCTGGCGGAGGGCAGGGGCGAGAGCCGACATGCGAGAGGAGGAGTGCGAGGTGGGCTGTTGCACGTGAAAGCGGGTCAGTCGGGGTTGAGAATCGTGGAAGGGGAGAAGGACTCACTGTGTGGATGTGTGGATGTGCTGAAGTGTGTGGGAGACTGGAGAGAGGGAGAAGCGGCGCCTTTTGAGCCCGCAAACAGCGAAGAAGGCGGAAGCGAGGGGACGAGAAGGTCGTCGCGATTCCAACTGAAGGTCGAAGCGGAGCGAGGAAGGCAGCGAAGAACAGGTCAAGGTGGCTTCTTCTGACGCGCGTCGTAAGCCGCGGCAGCCCCTAAAGCGCGGTCGAGGAGGAGGAGCCGCGTCCCCAGCCGCGGTCGGTCCCCATCAACTCAATCCCTCTCGCCACGCCAATGAGCGCTAACAAGCGCCGTTGCATCCGTATGTACAGCACAGCAGACAACCGAGGAGACACACGTGGTAGAGAACCAAGCGGAAGAGAGAGGGAAGCTATGCACAGGGGTACTTCGTCCGCGCCGGGACGAGGGACGACCGTGATGGCCTAGATGAGGCGCTTCTTCGGCTCGTGGTACGGCGACTTGGGCGCGACCTGGTTCGACTCGAGCTCAAGTTGCTGCGGGCGGGAAACCGGGCGCAGGGGGTGAGCAAGGCGGAACGCGAGCTAGAGGGGGGATGGTGCGCACCCCCTTGCCGGTCGACTCTGCGGCACCCGGAGCGTCAGCGCATTGTTAGTCGAGACGAGAGGGAGAGACCGGCGCACGGTAGTACCAGAGCGTGATGAAGCCGAGGAAGGCGACCTGCGGGAAATACGCGGTGGTCAGGCCAGCTCTCGTCAACGAGCGGGAGGGGGTAAAAGAACGGCGACGCACGACGCCGGGCCAGACGTAGACCGGCGCGATCTCGAGGAAGCCCGTCTTGCGGTCCTTCCAGGCGGTGTCGCGGAGGTGATACGGGATGGTCGGTTTCGCCCCGCTCGTGTCGATGTGCGCGCGGTGCGGGTTCGGGTTCGGCGGCGCGTGCGTCGCGACGGTGCGCTTGCTCGCGCCGGCGATGGGCGTGTGCACGAAGCCGTCCTTGTCGCTCCCGAGCGAGTGGAGCATGCGGATGGAGGAGACGCCGGCGCGGGCGGTGAGGGGCGCGCGGAGGAGGACGGTGCGGGCCGTGTGAGTGAGCATGGTGAGTGTTGGTAGCTTGTGAGTGAGCGAGTGAGCGGGAGGAGAGAGAGGAACGGGACGAGGTGGGGCCGAAGGTCAAGTGCGCGCGACGTCGAGGACTCGTCCCGTGCAGCATCGAGTCTGGACAGGCCAAAGCTCGCAGGGAGGGCTCCCGAGCACGCTAGAACGCCGCCATCGAGCCCGGGAGAATCGGCCTGCCAGCGGGCAACGAGAAACGACCGCCTCCGCACTTGGGAAGGTCGAACGCGTCCTTGCGGTTCATGCACGAGAGAAGACCTAAGATACGACAAGCTAACTCAGCCGCGCGAGCAGCGACCCTGGCTGTGCGCCCGCCGCGGCCCCGCCCCTCGCCCCGCGCCCGCCCTTGCCCTGCTGCACCTGCGCCGGAGCGGGCGCAAGCCGCGCCGCCAACCCGGCTGGTTGCGCCCCCCCCTGCTGCTGCTGCTGCTGTTGTTGCCGCATCGCCGCCGGTGCGCTCGGCGCAGCAGCGGGCACAACGCCCAGCCGCGCCATGAGCGGGTTCGCCGGCGCCTGCTGCACTGCCGCACCCGCACCGTTGCGAGCACTCCGCCCACGCGGACCAGTCGGCACCGCCGCCGTGGCAGGCTCCATGTCGACGTCCATCGACGCTGCGCCGGCGCCTGCGAGCGCCTCTTGCTGCGCCGCCTCGATCTGGTCGGCGTACATCCTGCTCGGCGCCGCGGCGGGGATCGCAACGACAGGCGCGGACGCGGCGGCGTGCCGCTGCGCACGCGGGCCGGTGGGCGGGGAGATGGTGGAAGCGACGGTGGCGATGGGTTTGAGAGGAGGGAGAGGCGGGAGAGGCGCGGGCCGCGGCGTGCGGCCGACAAGCTTGACACTCAGCGGGCGGCCGTCGGCAATGGCGCCGCTGTTGATGGAGGTGTGTCAGCGCTCGAAAACGCGAAGGGGGGAGAAGGAGCGAACTTGAGCTTGGCGCAGGCTTCAGAAGCGTCGTTGTGGCGGGAGAAGGTGAGGCGAGCGACGAGGTCGACTGCGGCCGCGTCTACGACGAAGCAGTGTACAATCTCGCCGTACGCGCTGAATGCAGTCTGCAAGTGACGAAGTCAGCTTCCAGCATCTTCTGATGGAGGAGGAGCGCGCGCACCTGCACATCCTCCGCGCTGGTCCCGCTGACGAGCCCCTCGACCTGGACAACAAACCCCTTCTCCTCCTGCTGCGCGTGCTTGAGAACCTCGGCCTGCTTCGCCTCGAGGACCCTGCGCTGGCGCATGAGCTCTGCGCGTTCCTTCTTCGCGGCCATCTCCGCCTGGCGCATCGCCGCGGCGCCCTGTCCCTTGATCCCGAGTGCGGCGTTGGCCGCGGGCGCATATGTCGCAGCTGCCGGGCCCGTCGGGATGTTGCGGATGATGGGCTGCGCGGCGGGCGTCGCGCTACCGAAGGGGCGGAGCGAGGGCGAGGGAGCGTTGGCGTCGAGGCCAAGTTGGGCGCGGACGGCGGCGGTGTTGAGCTTGGGGTTGTAGAGGTCACTCTTCTCGCCGAACAAGTCGTGCTGCCACTTCCCGTCGGCTGCGGGCGGGGCGGGAGGGGTGCGCTGTCGAGGTGGACGAGGGGGACGGCGGAAGCGCGGTAACAAGGGTCAGCTGACGTGATCGCGCGTGCGTGTCACTCTAAAGAAGCTCTGCACGTACGCTGTACGGGCTGGCACGTCCTCCACTGCCGCTGTGGACGCGGTGGGGAGCCGGGCGCCCTCCTCCACGGGGCGCGTTCCGCTTTGGCGGGAAGTTGACGGAGTTCGAAGCCATGGGCGCGTGGAGCGGACGATCCGGCGCGTGCAGGCGCGTGTGCGAGGCCCTGCGTGCGGGAGCGGGCGAGGCGACGGAGTGGGAGGAAGCCAGGGGGAAGCTGCCCCGACAACAAGGCCTCCCTCACACCTCGCAGGGATTTTCACCGGCATGCTGACTGCATCCAACACGCTTGATACTGGAGGACTGCCGCAAGAGGGGCGCAGAATGGGCGGGGCGAGGTCGACTTCGGACTGTCGTCAGGCGGTTCGGGGAAGGAGCGCGTCTCTCTCGCTCCTCCCACTCACTCGAGCTCGACTGAACCTGCTCAAGATGCTCTCCCGCTCTGCTGCCCAGACTGCCCGCCTCGCCGCCCGCCCCGCCCGCCGTGTGCCTTCCCTCGTTGCACCGCTCCGCTCCTCGCCCGCTCCCTCTCGTGCGTCCCACTCTTCGCACCTTCTTTCGCCCACACGCTGACGCTCACCGCACTCGCAGTCGCTCGCACGTACGCCTCCCCGGCAGGAACCGGCTCGGGCGAGGGCCACGGCCAGCCCGTCACCTCCGGTCCCCACTCGACCGTCCCGCACACCCCGCCCAAGCCGACGCCGTTCTTTGCGCGCAAGAACATCGGCCTCGAGGTCACTCCGCTCATGGCCTTTGTCGGGACCGTGAGTCGCGGCTTGCGAATGCGTGCAGGACGAGCTGCGGCTGACTCTCTTCTTCTCCTCACTGCTGAACAGATTGTGACGGTCGCGACGGGCTTCCTCATCAAGAACCGTGCGTTTTGCTCCCCCTGCGCTGAAGTGCGCCCTGCCTAACCTTTCCTCCGTCCCGCAGTGATCACGGAGGACTCGGTTCGTCGCGCTCTTCTCGCCCGCCTGCAGCTAGCAGCGAATGCTGCAACAGCAGCTGCGCCGCACTCTGGCTCTCGAGCTGCGATGCTGACCGCCTGTGCTCTCGCCCGCAGATCCAGCACCGCCACGGCGTTGTCGACGACGACGAGCTGAAGAAGGCCATCAACTCGGACGGCAAGGACACCGGCAAGTGAGGAGCGTTGACCCCTGTGCATAGATTACGTCGAGCTGTGCGAACGAAGTCTGCAGTGCCCAATCCACGAGCTGTCGACAGCGAGAGAGCGCAGTCACGCGCAACTTGGGAAGGCCGAGACGACTCGTCGCTCGCGCGTCTCCTCGCCCCTCTCCTGCTTTGCACCTGCTCGCTCTCGCTGCTTCATGCGAGCGTCTCAGCCAACCGCTCTGCGCTCGATTCACGCAAATCGTCGCTTCCGGTCCGCATCCCGATGACGCTCCCCTCCCCCACCAAGGTCGACGACGGCAAGCGCCTTTCGCTCTTCTCCTTCCTCATTCCACGCTCCAGCTGCATCACCAGCTCCAACAACACCAACACAAGACTCAGCATGCTCACCCTTGCCCGCCGCACCGCTCTTGCCGCCCCGCGCGTCTCGCTCCTCCGCACCCTCCAGACCGTGCGTCCCTCCCCTCCTCCTCGTCCGCGAGCTCTGCCGCGAAGCAAGCGACCCACACTGACGAGTCGCGTGCATGCAGGGCCCGCGCGACACCTCGACGGCGAAGCAGACCCTCCCCGGGGACATCAAGCCAACGGCGTGGAAGGCGCGCAAGGAGCAGGCGCACGAGGCGGGCGTAATCGGCGCGTGGCCAGCGGTGGTGAGTCGTCGTGTGCTCGCCGTCGCGGCGGGAAAGAGGCGGGAGACGCGAGACGAGCGAGACTGACGCCCGGTCCCCGTTCCTACAGTGGGCGGTTGTCGCCGTCGGCGCTGTGACACTCTACTGTGCGTTCTCCCACACACTTTGGCTTACAAGCTCGAGCGCTGAACCTGCGTTGTCATACCGCAGTCACCACCGGCAAGGGCGTACGGTCCCCTCCCTCCTCCTCGGTCCCTTTGCGCACAGCGCTGATCCCGTCCCTGTGAGCAGAAGACCGACCTGGCGCAGAACATCGACAACCCGCCCGCGACGTACAAGAAGTAGACGTGCCGTCCTTCCCATACACGACTCGCCCTCGCATGCCCCAACGAAGGGCCGCCTCTCGATCGCCGCAAAGACGTAGCAGTGCCTCAGTTCCTGTATCCATTGTTCTCCTCCTCTCGCTCGTGCAGGAAGACGGACGAACGCGCGGCTGGGTTCAAGCGAGGGAGGGGGAGGGGGAAGGCTACGGGTTGCGGTACAGGATAAGTACGACAGACGGGGCACCGCGGGAGGGGACTGCAAAGTGGGACGGATGGACACATCAAGCGGGAGCGAACGACGGGGGTCGGGGCGGGGGCTATATGCTACATTTTCCTCCTCCGGGGCGCGCACGCGCGGCTCACGACGAGCCCAAGCGCGCCGTCGCGCCCGTACCGGCGCCCCAGCTGATGCGCCGGACGCGCTCGCGCTTCTCGGAGGTGTACGCCTCGCGGCTGCGGGCGAGGCGCGCGGCGTGGTCCGGGCTGGAGAGCGTTGCGGAGAGGGACGAGAGCGGCGGGAGCGCGCGGACCCAGAAGGGGAGGGTCGGCTCCCAAAGGAGGCTGTGCGACGGCGTCAGCCGTGCTCGGTGTGAGAAAGAGGAGGAGCGACGCACTGGATGTTGGTCGGGTCGACACAGTCGACGAACTCGCTCGCGACGCGCCGCGCGTCGTGCGGGTCCGCGAGGTGGCGCGAGATGTCGACGAAGGCGAGGCAGTCGTACCGCGTGCAGAAGGCGCCGAGGAGGGCGTTGTACTGCTTGACCATCGCCGAGCGCGTGGCGAGGTCGTGCGGGTGCGCGGCGGTGTAGAGCGGCGGGAGGGAGGTGGCTCCCTGCTTCTGCGGGTGGGAGTACTCAGGTCAGCCCACGCGAGGTAGAGAGAGTGAGGAGACGGACCTCGAGGTACTTCTGCGCCGAGGCTTCGAGATCTGCGGACCAAGAACATCACGATGAGCATCTCCGCTCGACCTTCCCAATCTCGCGTCGAGCGCAACTCACAGCGGTCCTCGACGACGGCGGGGCTCGCGGCGGCGATGTAGACCCTCATCCCGGTGCCCTTCGCGAGCGGGACGATCTGCGACGCGAGGAAGGCCGTGTAGTCCGACGCGACCTTCTTGACCCACTCGTGCGGGTCCGAGGCATCCCGGCCGCGCGCCTTGAGCTGCCTACGAGCGGCGGGGAGGGTCAGTAAGCGGTTAGTAGAGCGGACGAGCTTGGGACGACGCACCAGAGGTAGTTGATCGCGAGGTCGACGGTGCCGAACATGAGGAGGACGGCGGACGGCCGCGCCGCCTCGAGGCGGTCGAGCAGCCTCTGCGCGACCTGGAGCTTTGAGTCGGGGTTGTTGAGGCCCTGCAGAATCACTCGTTGTCGTCAACGCGTCGTCCGATGCGTCGAAGAAAGCGAGAGAGCGAGACGACTCGCCCTCGCGGCGGCGCCCTGGTACTTGTAGACCTTCGCTCGCGTACCGAGCAGGCTGAAGACGGACGCGAACGAGTCGCCGTGTACCTCGAGCGGGGGCGGCGGCGCGGAGGAGCGGCTGATGGTCGGCGACTGCGAGCGGGTCCTGGACGACCAGGCGGGCGACGGCGGGCGGTGTGCAGGCGGCGAGGCCGAGAGGCGCTGGTACGGCGTGCGGTAGGGAACGGGCGACGGCGGCGGGGTCGGCAGGCGGAGCGGCGAGGCGGAGCGGCGCGGGGCGATGAGGCGCGACGAGGGGGCGGTGCTCCCCGGCGGGAAGAGGGCGGGTGAGGAGGGGCGCCCAGGGGGCGTGACGGGGCTGGGCGGGGCGCGGACGGGCAGAGGGGGCGGCCTGCTCATGCTCAGTGCTGAGAGAGTGCGGGGAGGTGCGGGGAGAGCGAGCGAGAGCGGGCGCAGAGGGGGAGGCGACGCAGCTCTTCGCAACGCCCCTCCCGCCGGCCTCACAGGCGCAGGCGAGCTCGATCGCACAGGGTAGCCCATCAGAAGCGTCTACAGGAAACAGGGAGGAGGACGAAGGAGAAAACACAGCGCACTCGACCCTCGGACCCATCCTCGGAGGAAGAGGAGGTCGGTCAACGGAAGCGGTCCCAGCGCGAGACTTGCGGAGGATGTGCGAGAGTTGCGGAGCGAAGCAGCGGTCAGTGCGCCAACGGAAACGAGGGTCGTGCGCCCCGGCTCATTTGCTCGTGAAAGCCTCAGCGACGAGGAGGAGGTCCGCTACAGCCTGCAGTGCCATCCCCGCGAACAGCTCTGCGCGGCGCACGAAGTTAGCAGCGCACGAGCGACGGGAGGATGGGGGACGCACGCATGAACCCGCTGCCCAGCTTCGCCTCGACGCCGTCGACCTTGCCCGCCTCGTCCGCTGCCTTGCCCAGCTGCACCCGCAGCGCCGCCGTCGCGACGATCCCGACGAGGAGCCCGACTACGCCGCACACCGTCGCCGCCTTACGGAGCGTGGCCTGCTTCTTGTTGAGGAGGGCGAGCTTCTTCGACGCGTGCATCCCGGCCGAGGAGAAGACGACGGCGAGGAACTGGACCGCGAGGAGGCAGAGCGAGACGAAGAGGGCGGTGGGGATGAGGGAGAACTGGTCGGGGAGTGGGGCAGAGACGGCCGAGGGGAGCCTGAGCGCGTTGTCGTAAAGCTCGACGAAGATAGGCGTGAAGGCAGGCGCCATGCACGACTGCTTCGTCGTAGTCAGGTTGGTGTAGCAGGCGCCTGTGTGTACGCTGGTCAGCTTTGCCTCGGTGGCGTGAGACTATGTGCGCACCCAATGGGCCAATCTTGACGGTGACCGGCACCGCCGTTGCCGCCGTCGATGCGGACGAGTTGGCCTTCTTCGCGCGCCTGACCATGCGGTGCGAGTACGCCAGTGTGACGGCGTCCTCGTGCGCAAGCCAGCGCTTGGCGTTCGCGCTGCTCGACACGTTCGTCGAAACTTCGAGGAGGACACGGTCCGAAAGGATGGGCGTCGGGGCGAGGAAGGCAAGGAGAGAGACGAGGAAGGCGGCGAGGAGGACGAGCGGCGACAGCGAGTGGTACAGGTGGTTCATGGCGGGGGATTAGGCGGGGTATGGTGTCGACCAGCGACTTGAGGAGAAGCGAGACAGGGACGAGACGAGGAGAAGCAGAGCGAGCGCAAGCCACGAGCAGCTTGTGAGCCTGGCAGGCCATGCCGAGAGGACATAGAGCCTGCTCGAGCCTGCCGACCTTGTCCTCCGTAGCGCGAGCGGGCGAAGAGGAGAGCCGAGCGCGGCGGCGACAAAGGGCGGGAGAGAGGAGTCAGCACACGACGGAGGAAGCGCCTGTCTCCTCGCAGCTCTTGCAGCTGCACTCCTGTCTGCAGTAGAGCAGGAAGCACATCCTTTGCGCGAGGTGGCGGCGGTGGAGGAAGGCCGACATTCTCATCAGCTCCTCGACCACAAACCTCGCCCCGGTCCGGGCGCACACCGCTCTGCTGGACCTGCGCTCGCTTGCAGAGCGTCCTATCGCGCCAGGCAACCCAGCGCATCGCCTTCCACGCCAGGCAGGGCGCAGCCCGGCTGCCCCGCTCCTCCGGATCCCTCCCTTTGTTCGCTCGCGCGGTGAAACACCGCTCTTTCAGGCGATCCAGCTCTTTGTTCTGGCCAGCAGGCGGGTTCGAGCTGGAGCGCTTCTCTCACTTCTTCCCCTGCCCTGCTTCAAGTGCTCTCCGCCCCGGCTCCCAGCCTCCTCCTCCCCTGCCCTGCGTGATCGCCCTCCCCGCCGCCGCTCCGCCCCACCTGCGCCCGCCCACCAGCCGAAGCACGCGCATCGCCACCGCCACGCCCCATTGAGCGAACAATGGCGTACTCCCCTCCAGCCAGCACCATCCCCCTCGTGCACCTCTACACGCCCACCGGCGCACCCACCCCCGGGCTCGACGCCAAAGACTCGTACCTCTGCAACGCGTTCCCCGATCCGCCCTCGAGCGCGCACAAGTCGAGCGACGACTTCAGCGGCAGCGGCGAGACGGTCGTCCCGCGCGCGCGGCGGCGGCGGCTCCCCTCCTTCCAGTGGAGCTGGGGCTTGGCGGAGACGGTCCTCTGGGCCTCGCTGCCGGCTGTGCTGTTCGTCGCTGGCCTTGCGCTCCTCGCCGCGGCGATGTTCGGGAACGCGCCGCGGTATGCGTACCTGAGCGTTGTCGAGCAGGGCGGGACGGGCCGACTCGACTACTACATCTTCCGTGCGTTCCCTCCCTGTTGAGCGAGCTCGATGACGGAGACTGACCACGCCTGCGATTGCAGAGTCGTGCGCCGTCGCCGCAGGGTCAACGAAGCGCACCTGCACGCCCCTCAGCACGGCGGTCGACTTCCTCCCCTCCCTGACGACGATCTCGCCCTCACTCCTCGGCTTCTCGGCCCTCCAACTCCCCTTCCACTCGCGCCAAACCCCCGCGATCTTCCTCTTTCCCTCCTATTCCTCGCCGTCGCCCTCACTCCTCTACGCGCCCCTTCTGGACGCTCTCCTACTTCCCGCACGCGCCCCTCCCGCGCCTCCTCGTCCGCCTGTGCCGCTACTCCGCCGCAAACCTCTTCGCCGCATCGGGCCTCTTCGCCTTCCTCAGCTTCCTCTTCACCCTCACCATCGGCATCGGGACCCTCCTCCAGGCGCAGGCCGCCGCCGCGGACTTCAGCGCCGCATACCGCTACGGCGCCGTCAGCGCCGCCGCGTTCGCGAGATCGCGCGCCCGAGCTGGGTCCCCGAGCTCGGGCGCGGGTTTGACCTCGTCTGGGCCGCGAGCGGGTTGAGCGCCGGCGCGATGCTCGCGGTCAAGATCAGCTTGCACAACGGGCTCGACGAGCGCGTCGAGTGGCCGGAGGAGAAGCGCTAGCGGTGGAGAGCGGGTGTAGACAGGGTTGTATCGTAACTGGACGTGGTTCTGTGCCATCCTGATGTGATGCGATGCGATGCGTGCGAGAGGGAAACATGCGACGGCGGAGGACAGGCAGCACGGCCGAAGGACGAAGGAAGACAACAACAAGACGGAGAACAGCATGCAGAGGGAGAGTGAGAGTGTCGGTCAAGCGATGGACTGCAAAGCGGGTACAACCGTGCGTGCTCGTCAAGCGGGGATCTCGTCAAGCGCCTCCCTCCTCCTCCTCGACCGGCACGCTCACGCGTCCGTCCTGCTGCGCTTCTTCGCGCCGCCGTCCATCCCGTCGCCGGGCTGGGGCATCGCGCCAAAGCCCATGCCGCCCATCCCTCCCATGCCCATCCCGCCGCCGCCTCCAAACGCACCCATGTCGAACCCGCCCATGCCCATCCCGCCCATCCCGCCCATCCCGGGCATGCCAAACGCGCCCATCCCCATGCCGGCCATCCCGCCCATCCCGCCGAGGCCGAACGCGCCCATGCCCATCCCGCCGAGCCCGCCAAACGCACTCATGTCGAACCCGGGCATCCACCCGCGCCGCCCGCGGCGTTGGCGTTGTTCGCGAACGCGGGGTTGAAGACGCCCCCGCCGCCGACGGCGCCGTTCTGCGCGCCCGGGCCGCCGCCATTGGCGAAGAGGGGGTTGACCGCGCCGCCGCCCATGCCCATGCCCATGCCCATCGCGCCCTGCGTCCCCTGCTGCGGCTGCGGGCGGCGGCGGCCTCCTCCCCATCGCGCCCTGCATCCCCTGCTGCATCCCCATCCCCCCCATCGCGCCCGCGCCCGCCCGCCTCGGGCCCAGGTGCCCCGGCATGTTGGGGTGGTCGCGCCTGTTCTGCCCCGGGTGCGGATGGAGGTACGCGGTCGTCGCGCTCGGCGGGGGCCTGGCGCTCGGCGGGAGGCCGGCGAATGGACGAGGGGGGGCGTTCTGCGCGCGGGAGGGCTCTGCGACGCGCGTCGAGAGGGGGTTAGTGCGAGGAAGGGAGGGAGAGGAGAGGGGGACGGACCTTTGGGAAGGGTGCGGAGCGGCGAGGGGTGCCCGCCGTAGGTGAGCGAGGCGGTCATCTTCTTCAGCTGGTACTCGCTGCGGGCGCACGGGTCAGCAAGCGGTCTTGAGGTGAGAAGGGCGCGCGAAGGGCCGCACTTGTTGTCGATGTACGCCTTGAGCTGCTGCGCCTTGTCGGGTGTGCCGCACTCGACCCAGACGACACTGCGCGCACAGGCCGGTCGGTCAGTCACGTCTGCGCGGGGTGGGGGGAGCAAGCACGCGATACGAACCCCTTGCTCTTGCCGTTGACCTTGTGCTCGGAAAAGACGACGTCCTTGAAGGGGACGTCGAGGCCTGCGAGCGCCGCGAGCTGGACGATGTCGGCGTCGCTCGTCCACTGCGGGCGGGGGCGAGTCAGCACGGGGTAGTTTCGAGTGGGAGAAGGAGAGGGCGCACCCAGTGGAGGTCGCCGATGTAAACGGCCGACATGCGCATGGTTGGTGCGCTGGCGGGGAGCTGCCTGCGACGGCCGCGGGTGCGCCGGGCGGGGCGGGGGAGGCGGAGGGTGCATTAGGGCGGACGCCGGTGAGGGGGTTGGCGGGGAGGCCGTGGATGGGGAGGGGCGCACGCTGGGCTGGGGCGGGGGCAGCGGCGGGAGGAGGAGCGGGAGGGGAGGGGCGGCGGCGGGAAGCCAGAGCCTGCGAGGACGCCGTCGTGGTCCATGGTCGGGCTGTAGAGGTCTACGTCGCCGTAGTCGAGCTCGAGCGAGGCAGAGCGGCGGCGCTCCGAGGCCATGGCGGGCGAGCGGGCGCGGGAGGGTGCGACGAGGTGATGAGGAGGGACGAGGAGGGGGCTCGACCGCGGGCGGTGCAGCGCGAGTAGTCGCGCGTAGAGTAGGGCTGCGAGTGCGAATAGGGAGAAGACTATCGGCTGCAATCAAGGAGATCAGGGTCGGACGAGGAGGACAGCGCTCCCCCGCGGCTCTCCTCCTGCTCGCCCGAATCTCGCTCAGGATGGGACGGAGTGCGGCGGTCCACCTCGTGCCCTTGCGCAACTGCCTCTGCAACCTGCCCCTCTCGCTCCACGCCCCGCTCAACCAGCGCGCAGTCGTCCGTCCCTCTCCTCGCTCTCGCTCTCCGGCTATCCGGCTCACCCTGTCTCGCACGCAGGCCCCGCAGAGCATCGCAGTCCAGCTCACCTTCAAGCCTCAGCCCACCCGCGATGCCCCCTCCCCGCAGACCGTCACCGTCTGCCTCGGGTGGACCGGCCTCCCCGCCCAGCCTGCCCCCGTACAGCTCTCCACCCAGCGCCACGGAGGACAGCAGAACCTCGACCGCATAGAACTCGACCCCCAGTTCGCAACATGCTCAGCCCACTCCTCCACGAGGACATGCAGGCGCGCTCTTCCCTCTCCCCGTCCCATGTGGGGAGGGACTCGCTCGCTCACCCTCTCGCACCCGCAGGTCTCGATCGAGCTCCTCCGCGACCTCCCCCACGCCACCACCGTCAACGTCACCCCGCTCAGCGCAGACGACTGGGAGATCCTCGTGCGCGCCTTCCCCCGCCCTTCCGACGAGGTTGACCTTCCTGACCATACCTCGGACCCGCGCAGGAGACCAACGCCGAGTTTGTCGAAATGTACCTCCTCAACCAGGTGCGCGCAGTCAAGGAGGGCATGGTCGTTGGCTGCTGGGTCGGGTCCACTCGTCCGCTTCGTCGTCGGTGCGCCCCTCTTCCTGCCACGCGTCTCTTCCTCGCGCTTACCACCCCACGCTCGGCAGATTCGACCACCCCCTCCACCTCCTCTGCCGTCCTGCTCATCACCTCCACCGAGCTCATCGTCGCCCCCAAGTCGCGGCACCTCGCGGGGGCCGCCTCCTCCGCCTCGCAGAAGCACGACCTCTCCGCCCCGGCTACCTCCTCGCGCCCACCTCCGCCGCCCAAGCCGAGTGGGCCCAGCTGAGCCGCCGCCTCCTGCGCCTCCTGCCACCGTCTTTCCCCGCGCCTCCCACCTCCGCCCCTCTCGAGGAGGGCGAGCCCGCGCTCCTGGTGCACCCGTCCCTCGCACGCGCCGTGCGCGCGCCTTCCCCGGCCTCGGAGGGAGGATCAGCGCGCGCACTACCCGCGCCCCGGGGCGGCCGGCGCGGGCGCGAGCGCGGGCGGGAAGGGCGCCGACGCGCAGCAGCAGCAGCAGGACGGGGGCGACGCGCCCGGCTCGCCTGTCGCGGGCACGGCCGCGCCGTGCCTGCGACTGCGGTGGAGGGGACAGCAGCGAGCGCGATGGAGGTCGCGTGGTCGAGTGCGAGGGCGTCCCCGTGGGGCATGTCTGGGCGGGGGAGGCGCTCAGGGCGAGCTGCTCGCTTCCGCTGCGGGCGCGGGCGTAGGGAGGAGGGCGCGTTCGAGCTGATCAGGTGCGTCGGGACCGCTCGATCTGTCTCGCCTCCCGCGCGGGCGCGCGATGCTGACCGGATGGCGTCGCCTTCATGTCGCGCACGCAGGCTCGGCTCGCCGCTCACTTCGCAGGTGAAGAAGGCGCGCGCGGCGGCAAAGGAGAAGGAGAAGGAGCGCGAGCAGCTCAGCTCGCCGGGCTCGCCGTCCTCGTCGTGCGTGCCCCCTCCTGGCCCCCTCGTCCTCCTCCGCACGCTTACACCCCGCCCCGCCCGCAGGTCCCGCCCTTCGCTGCACCAGCAGCTCACCACCGCCGCCTCTGCGCCGCTCACGAACGGGCACGCCGCGCCCGCCCCACAGCCGCAGCCCCCGCTCGCAGGCATCGACCGGCCGCTGTCGCAGCTCACGTCGCACATCCTGCACTCGCTCTCTGCGCGCGCTCGGCGGCGCTCCCGCTTCGGGCGCGATCCCCGGCGTGCTGGTCACAGGCGCGAGCGGCGCGGGCAAGACCGCGCTGGCCAAGGAGGCGGCGGGGCGGATGGCGCGCGATGAGAGGGTCCTGAGCCGTGCGTCTTCTCCTGCGCTCGCGCCCTGCGCGCTCTCCTTCCAGGCGCTGACGGCTCGAAGTACTTGATGCGCCGCACAGACACGCTCTACGTCGACTGCGCGCAGCACGCCGATGCGCGGCAGCCCGCGTTGAAGGCGCGCTTCAAGGACTGGCTCGACGAGGCGTGCTGGCACGCGCCGAGCGTTCTCGTCCTCGACAACCTCGACCGCCTCATCGGCGCAGAGGTCGAGGTGCGGCCCTTCCCCATCCCACCGAGGAACGCGCTGATGAGAAGGCGCACACGCAGCACGCCGACTCGTTCGCGACGGTGCACCTCGCGCACACCTTCCTCGCGCTCGCAAGTGCGGCGCTCGCCGCGCGCCCGGTTGTCCTCGTTGCGACGGCGCAGGGGACGACGACGCTCCACCCGCTGCTGCAGAGCACGCACCTGCTCGGCGAGAACGTGCAGCTCAGGGGGCCGGACAAGACTGCGCGGAGGGACGTGCGTCGTACTGCCCTTCTCTTTATCCTGCGCGAGTGCGGGCTGACGCGCGAGAGAGCGCAGATCATCGGCGTCCTCGTCGAGGCGAAGAAGGCCGTCTCGGACCTCACCGCGCCGCAGCTCAACTGCGCGTCCATCGCCGCCATGACCGAGGGGTACCTCCCCGCCGACCTGCGCGACCTCGTCGACCGCGCCGTGCAGCAAGCCGCGATCCGGTCGCTGTCGTCCGCCGCACCGTCCGCCGCTGGGCTCGTCCTCACAGCGGAGGACTTCGCCGCCGCGCAGCAGGGCTTTGTCCCGCTCTCGCTCCGCGACGTCAAGCTGCAAAAGAGCGACGTCGCATGGGCGGACATCGGCGGGCTGCACGAGGCGCGCAAGACGCTTCGCGAGACGCTCGAGTGGCCGACCAAGTACGGCGCGATCTTTGCCGGGTGTCCGCTGCGCCTCCGCTCGGGGTGCGTCCCTCCTTCCCTCCCCCCTTCACCGCCGCGCGCTGACAGGGCGCATGGGCACGCAGACTCCTGCTGTACGGCTTCCCCGGCTGCGGCAAGACGCTCCTCGCGTCGGCCGTGGCCAAGGAGTGCGGGCTCAACTTTATCAGCGTCAAGGGCCCCGAGATCCTCAACAAGTACATCGGCGCGAGCGAGAAGAGCGTCCGCGACTTGTTTGACCGCGCTCAGGCGGCAAAGCCGTGCGTGCTCTTCTTTGACGAGTTTGACTCGATCGCGCCCAAGCGGTGCGTCTCTCTTTCTCTCCTTTCTGGCTTTCGACGAGCGCGGGGCTGATGAGAGGGTGGGCGCGCGCAGCGGTCACGACTCGACAGGCGTGACGGACCGCGTCGTCAACCAGATGCTGACGCAGATGGACGGCGCCGAGGGTCTCGACGGCGTCTACGTCCTCGCGGCGACGTCGTGCGTCCCTCTTCTCCCTCGCTCCGACGCGCAAGAACTGACACGAGCACGAGCAGCCGCCCCGACCTGATCGACCCCGCGCTGCTCCGCCCCGGCCGCCTCGACAAGAGCATCCTCTGCGACATGCCGTCCGAGTCGGACCGTCTCGAGGTGCTTTCCCTCCCCCTCTCCCCACCCTTCCATCTACTCACCCTCCCGCACGGAGCAGATCATGCGCTCCGCCGCACGCAAGGTGCACCTCTCGCCCTCGATCTCGCTCGCGTCCTACGCGGCGCAGACCGCGGGGTACAGCGGCGCGGACCTCCAGGCGCTGGTGTACAACGCGCACCTCGATGCCGTGCATGCGGGCTTGGCGGCCGATGCGGCGCATGCGGGCGAGGGGGAGGGGAAGGCCCAGGAGGAGGAGGAGGTTAGGTATGTTGCGCTGGGGGGCAAGGAGGGCGAGGGGAAGGTGCTCAGCCGCGCGGAGCAGGCGAGCGTCAACAAGCGGGTGCGTTCGCGCGTCCCTCTCTCCCCGTTCTGCTTCCGCTCGTCTGCGCAGCGGTGCTGATACGGACTTCCGGCCGCCGTCGCAGCTCGAAGCCATCGTCGCGACGCTCAAGGACGCGCAGCGCGCCACTGCCAAGGGCAAGAAGGCGCTCGCGGCGGCGGGAACGACGGCCTCGCCCGCCTCCCGCGCACCGGTGCGTTTCCTCCTTTCCCCGCGCTCCCAAAGACACAGCGCTCACACTGGCATGCGCGCAGACATACATCACGGACGAGCACCTCGCCCGCGCGCTCGAGACGACCCGCCCGTCCGTCCCCGCGGAGGAGTTTGTGCGCCTGCAGCGGATGTGCGTCACCCTCCTCTTCCCTCCCCCCGAGGACGTGCTGACGACAACATACGCAGCTACTCCGAGTTTGTCTCGGGCCGGAGCGCGGGCGGCCTGCCCTCGGGCGAGGCGAGCGACGAGGTGGGCGGGCGGGCAAGCCTCATGTAGGCTCGGACGGGGCTGTACTCTCTCTTGGGGTCTCAAGTCGCAAAGGCGCAATGCAGTATCGAAGAATGAATGGGACAACAGGGTTATGCGGATTGCGTCTCTTCGTGCTGCTCGTAAACGTCTAGCATGCTCCTCCCTCCTGCCTCAAACCGCGCTCGGCCCGACGCCCGTGACCTGCAGCATGGCGTCGTGGACCTCCTCGAGCGCCGAGGCGACCGTCGGCTGGACGTGCGCGTCCCCGCCCGAGGCGGCGATCACGCCTGCTTGCTGCAGCCGGTGCAGGACTGTCGCGCTGCACTGCGTCCAGTAGATCTGCGCGCAGGGGTTCCTGTCAGCAACGGCCCGGCAAAGGGCGAAAGAGCCAACACGCACGAGGACGCTCCGCGCAGTGTACGACTCTACGAGCTCGCGCATGATCTGCAGCGCGCTCGCATCGACCTCCTGCACGTCCGCCAAATGGAAGATGACGACGCTGGCCTCTGCCCTCCGGGGTTCCTCGCTCGGGTGCGCGCGCTGGTGCCCGTAGCGCTCGAGGCGGCGGAGACGCTCCTTCATCGCGCCCGTGTTGGCGAACGTGAGCGCGCCGTCGCGGATCCGGACGATCAGGACGCCGGGTACCTCTTCGGAGAGGGACGAGAGGAGCCCGTCGTCCGACGAGGTGGGGTCGTCGTCGTCCAAAGGCTCGAAGAGGGACGTGCCCGGCACGCGGCCGAGGATTTTGATCCGCATCGCGGTCGATTGCTTGACACAGAGGACGAGCGAGAGGCACACCGAGACGATGACGCCGACCTGCGGTGTGCACGCGATGGGTGAGCTAGGTCGAGGAGAGGGAGAGGACGGGGAGGGATCGCACCTCGACGCCGACAAAGAGCGAGAGGACGAAGGTGAGGAGCATGAGGGCGCCATCGACCCACGCGCGCATCTTCCAGAAGAAGCGCACGTCCTCGGGCGCCTCCTCGAGGATGGAGAACACGACGACGATGACGATGACGGCGAGGATGCATTTGGGCAGGGCGGCGAGGAGCTGCAGGAGGAAGAAGGTGACGAGGAGGATGAACGTCCCCGTCAGGAGGCCCGCCATTTGCGTCGTAGCGCCCGTCGACGCCGCGAGCCGCGACCGCGTGATCGAGCCGTAGCCCGTGAGCGCGCCCGTGCACAGCGAGGTGAACAGGTTGGCGAACCCGAGCGCGCACAGCTCGCGGTTCGGCGAGATCGGGTAGTCGTCTGCGCGTTCGAGGCGATGACGGCAGAGTCAGCACGGCGGCATAGCGGGAGTGACTCGAGAGCGGCGGCGCCGCAACGCACACTTGCTCGCCATATCCTTCGCCGCGACGATCGAATCGAGGAACCCGAGGATGGCGATGACGGTCGAGGTGCCGAAGCACTTGGTGATGTACTGCGTGTACGGGCCCCAGCCGACGAACGGGATGCGGACCTTGACGTTGCCCGGCGAGACCTTGCCGAGGACTTGCAGGCCTGCGTCGTGCCACCGGAAGGTGTGCGAGAGGACTGCGGCACGGACGCATCAGCGGTGCGAGGAAGAAGGGAGCGTGCGCGGGCGGTACGCACATGTCGAGATGATGACGACGAGGAGCACCTCGGGCACGAACTTAATCCACCTGAACTTCCTCTCCCGCTTCGCGACGAGCTTCTTGATGACACGACCGCCAACGAGCGCCGCAAGCGCGACGCCGCTGACGAAGAGCGTGAGGCGGTGGCCCTCGTGCAGGTGCGTCGCGAGGTAGAAGACCTTCTCCGGGACGGAGCTGGACGCGCCATACGCGGCGGTGAGGCCCTTCTCGATGCCGAGGATCGGGATGAGCTGCGTGATGAAGATGGTGACGCCGACCGCGGTCATGAAGCCGCGAAGGAGGGCCTGCGAGAGGTAAGTTAGTTGGCGCCGGTGGAGAGGGTGGATAGGGAGGCGCACCCGCGAGAGCACGGCATCGAGGAAGCCGAGGCGAAAGAAGCCGAGGCTGCGAGGGGGAAGTGTGAGCAAGCGCTCTGATAAAGCGTGCGAGAAAGCGCGAGACGCACAGGAAGGTGACGAGGCCGCTCTGAAGGTAATTGTGGTCGTGATGACCACAGCGATGCGCGCCTTCTCCCTCACGCTCATCCCGCCATGCGCATGCTCCTCGGCCTCGATGACCTTGGCGATAAACTCGCCCGTAAGGAGCGAGAGCGCCGCCTCGGGCCCGACGGAGAGCTGGCGGCACGTTCCGAGCACGCTGTACAGCATGGGGGGGATCGAAGCGCCGAAGAGGCCGTTGACGGGGTCGGTGTGGACGAGGTTGGTCGCGTACGACATGCTTTGTGGGACGAGCAGGCTCGTGAGCTGTTCAAGAGGAGCAGACGAGGTCAGATGGGAAGGTCGACGCGAGCTGCCTCAGGTCAGCAACATCTTCCGGAGTGGACGTACGGTGAGGGCCGAAGTCAGGTCGCGGACGAATTTCTTGAGCGTATAGTGCGGGAGCCACTGGAGCTGCGGGCGGGGTTTCGAGGTCAGGTGACCTGCAGCGGGGTCTTTTGGCTTGGCGAGAAAAGGTGCTCACGACGGGGATGTAGTACCGCGCGCGGGTGGCGAGGTCCTCCCACTGGGTGCGCTCGCGGGCGAGGCGGTCCTGCTTGCGTGCGGCCGAGGCGGCGCGCGAGAGGCGGTGGGGGAGGGTCGCAAGCGCGGCGTCGGTGGTGGTGCTCTGCGGAGTGCGGGCGCCGTAATCGCGGGCGCCGCCGGCTGTGTGCTTGCCTGCGGTCTCGGAGTCCGAGTCGTCGAGCTGGTCGTCTGGTTTGATGCCGGCGCGACGACGGTTCGGGGAGCGAGCGGGGGACGATGTGAGGAGGGGTGCGCGCTCGCCCAGGGCGGTTGGCGGACGGCTGGTCGACGCTGGTGAGCTGGTGCTCGACTGTGCCCGTCGCGCTGTCATCGCGCGCTGCGGTGGAGGGCTTGCGAGGATCGAGCCGTGTTGAGGTCGGGCGAGGCGAGGGCCGCGAAAGAGCGACGAAGCCTCGTGGGCAGGCGCTCTTCCGAGAGGGGTCTATGGGAGTGTCCTAGAGTGGACTGGAGCTCTGTAGGCTCTGCAGGAGGGTGTGCGGATGTTGGACGGACGAGAGCCGGGCGAGGCGGTGCGGATCCAGCGAAACCGTTCCCTCGACTGCACCAGAACAGGATTGCAAGAGCGGGACAACACCTAGTACATCTTCACTAAGCAGTAATCAGAGAGCAAGACTCGGTACAAGGTGGAGCAGAGTGCATGAGTCGGCGCTCGGCCACCGCGAGTTGGGTCTGCGTTGCTCGTCCACGCTGCTCCTCTCGAGCGCACTCGCTGCTGCCACAGCGCGACTCAGCACCCGCAAGAACCCCACCTAGCCCCCTCGACTCGCCCCTGCGCTGCCATCGTCGCGCGCTCGAACCACCGGCTCGTCCCCATCGCCTCAACCCCGGTCAGCCCGCCTCAACCCCCGCCAGAGCCCTCAAGGAGCACCGCAAGCGCCTCACCCGCACTCACACACGCTCCATGAGCAAGTCCCCCAAGGCCCTGCTCCCCTCGACCCTCCCGCTCTCGTCCCTCTCGCGCGCCCTCTCGACCGCCCCCGCCTCCTCCGCAAAGTACGCCGCACGCGCCAGCCCCGCACTCCCGCACCCGCCGCCGAGGGCAGACGCGCGGGGCCAGGGCGGCGCACGCCCCTCCTTCGTCGTCGTCCGCCAGCGCAGGCCTCCCTCCCCGCTCTCCGGTCCCTCCCCCACCGCTTCCGCCGCGAACACCGCGCGTCCGTCTAGCAGTACAGCCCCGTCAGGGGCGCGGCACGCGTCGACTGCCGCCCAGAATGGGGATGCTGCCGCGCGTGCAAGCTCGTCGGGCCTGCTCCGCTCGGCGAGCGTCGGCACCGCCTCGTCCTCGTCGACCGGCACGCGCACCCTCGCAGGCTACTTTGACGCGCGGCAGTTCCACAACGCGCCCCGCACCGCGCACCAGCACGCCGTCGCGCCCTCGAGCAGCGGGCTCGGCGACCTCCCGCCCGGCGGCGCGTCCGCGTCCGCCGAGGGCCCCGCCTTCCAGCCCAAGCACCACTCGTCGCTGACGACGCCCACTGCGGCGGACGGCAGCGGCGGCGGCGGCGGCGGCGGGGCGGGCGGGCCGCTGCTCCTCGCGCCTGCGCACGCGCAGGGCTCGCACGGCGGCGCGTCGCTCGCGCTCGACCCGGCTGCGTCCTCCCCCGCCGCGTCGACCTCGCAGACATCGCAGCACGCCTCGTCGAGCGGGGCGCCCACCGCGGCGGGGCTGTTCTCGCACGCGCAGCCGGCGCAGGTCCCGCCGCACGCACTGCCGAGCTTCTTTGGCTCGGCGCTGAGCATCGCGCGGAGGAGCAACCTCGTCTTCCGCAACGGCGCGTACGGCATCCCCAAGCCGGAGAGGTACCGCGTCCCGAACGCTAAGGGCAAGGAGAAGGCGCTTGGGCCTGGCGAGGGCGAGCCGGAGCATTACCTCAGCGTCGGCGTCGGCGAGGACTCGGTGCGTCGCGTTCCCTTGTCTGGCTTCTGATACTCCCTTCGCCCAGTCTGTAGAGCTGATTCCGTCCGACAACGCCGCAGTACTTTCTCCGCTCCGACTCGCTCGGCGTTGCAGACGGTGTCGGCGGGTGGTCTGGCCACGCAGGCGCCAACTCAGCGCGATGGGCGCGCAAGTTCATGCACCGTGCGTTCCGCAACCTGGCTCCCCGTGAAGCCGCGCTCACGCCACCGCGCCCGCAGACTGCTCGTCGGAGCTCGCGCGGTACGAGAACGTCGACGATGACATGTTCCTCCAATATTACGAGGTCGACCCCGTCGACGTGATGCAGCGGGCGTACGAGAAGACGCTGAGCGAGTGCAAGGAGGAAGTAAGTCGCGGCCCTGTCGTCCCCTCACACCTTGCCCTGACCCTCGACTCGCGCACGCAGGGCACGATCGGCTCGTCGACGGCGCTCCTCGCCGTGCTGCGGAACGATGAGCTGCGGCTCGCCAACCTCGGCGACTGCAGCTGCTGCGTGATCCGCGGCGACGAGTACATCTTCCGCACCGAGGAGCAGCAGCACCGGTTCAACTACCCGTTCCAGGCGGGCACCAACGCCAAGGACGTCCCCGTCCGCGACGCGCAGAAGTTCGCGGTCAAGGTTCAGCGCGACGACATTGTCATCCTCGCGAGCGACGGCCTCGTCGACAACGTCTTCTCGGACGACCTCCTCGAGGAGGTCCTTCGCTTCGTCGGATCCCACCCCACCCCTCCGCCCTCTTCTACCACCTCCGCAGCGAGCGGGAAACCCGGCGCGCCGCGGTACACGCTCCGGCGCTTCTCGCCGCAAGCGGTGAGCGAGGCGCTGTGCTTCCGCGCCAAGAGCGTCTACGAGGACCAGCGCGCCGTCGCGAGCCCGTTCCAGCAGCGCGCGATGGAGGAGGGCATCCACTATGCCGGAGGCAAGCCCGACGATATCAGTTGCTTGGTCGGCGTGGTGGGCGAGCTCGAGGCGTCGCCGGTGAGTCTGCTCCTCTCTCTCGCCGAGGCTGGGCGCGCGCTGATGCACCGCCTCCTTCGACTCGTTCAGAACCGCCGCGACGTGCAGTGATGCGCCCTTGCGATACGCATACGAGATACCCTCTACCCCGCCCGCTTTCCGTGCCATAGACGCCCTCCACCCCTTTCGCTCTTTCTCTCCCGGTTGTACCCTCGTTGCGCGTTGTCCTTTGCCCTCCTCTCTCCAGTAGTGCTCCTGTCTCGATGTTGTGCATGATCCGAGGTTCTGAGTACGCGATGACCCGATCTCCAGCGTTCCTCGACCGCGAGGAGAAGAGCCAGGGGCGGTGTCAGCCTCGTCCTCGCGCGAAGGCATGCTTGTACCGTTTACCCAGGTTAGATAGGCATGCCGTCGTGCTCACGTGTACGCGGCCTTGCGGCGTCTGCGCTCAAGAAACGACAGGGGGGCGCGCCGGCTTACCGCGACAGACCTCGTCGCGGCGAGATGGGCGCGGGCGTCTCTCTCCTTCCTTCTCCTCACTCGCCCGCCCACGCCCAAGCCTCCACGATGTCGCCCTCGCTCGACACGATTGCCTCGACGCTCAACGGCGCCCTCCCCTCCCTCTCGAACGGCGCCCCCCACAAGCCGTCCCCCACCTCGCAGCCGACCAAGGCGAACGGTCTCTCGGCCGCGTCCCAGCACCGCTTCAAGGGCGCCGCCATCGAGTCGTCCAACCTCGCCGTCTGCCAGGAGCTCCTCGCCGCGCCGCTCGACGCGACCCTCGAGCTCGGCGGGTACAGTCTCGCGCCCGCCGACGTCGTCTCGGCCGCGCGCAAGGGCCGCAAGGTCGCCGTCAAGGACGACGAGGCGATCCGCTCCCGCATCGAGAAGAGCGTCGAGTTCCTCCGGAGCCAGCTCGCCAACAGTGTCTACGGCGTGACCACCGTGCGCTCCTCCTCCTCGTCGACCTTCTCAAGTTCGAGCACTGACTTTGCCTCATGGTGCACTGTACGCAGGGCTTCGGTGGCAGTGCCGACACCCGTACCGAGGATGCGGCGTCGCTCCAGCTCGCGCTCCTCGAGCACCAGCTCTGCGGCGTCCTGCCGACCTCGTTTGACGCGTTCCACCTCGGTCGCGGGCTGGAGAACTCGCTCCCGCTCGAGGTCGTCCGCGGCGCGATGGTCATCCGCGTCAACTCGCTCACGCGCGGGCACAGCGCCGTCCGCCTCGTCGTCCTCGAGGCGCTCGTCAACTTCCTCAACCTCGGCATCACCCCCGTCGTCCCCCTCCGCGGCAGCATCTCGGCCTCGGGCGACCTCAGCCCCCTCAGCTACATCGCGGCGGCTATCACCGGCCACCCCGACTCGAAGGTCCACGTCGTCCACGAGGGTCGTGAGCGCATCATGCTTGCGCGCGAGGCGATCACACTCTTCGGCCTCCAGCCTGTCGGTGCGTCCCGCCTTCTTCGCCAGTCGCGCACTTCTCCCGTGGCTACGGGCGGGCCGTGCCGGCGCTCCGTACTGGGGAACGGACGCTGACGTTCCTCGCCCCTCTCCCGCAGTTCTCGGTCCGAAGGAGGCGCTCGGCCTCGTCAACGGCACGGCCGTCTCGGCGTCGATGGCGACGCTCGCGCTGCACGACTCGCACAACCTCGCGCTCCTCTCGCAGGCGCTGACGGCGCTCACCGTCGAGGCGATGGTCGGTCACCAGGGTTCGTTCTCGACCTTCATCCACGACGTCGCGCGCCCGCACCCGGGCCAGGTCGAGGTCGCGCGCAACATCCGCACGCTCCTCGAGGGCAGCGGGTTCGCCATTGAGCGGGAGGAGGAGGTCAAGGTCAAGGACGACGAGGGCATCCTCCGCCAGGACCGCTACCCGCTCCGCACGTCGCCGCAGGTGCGCCTCCCACCATCCTTCTTCTCGAGCTACGGAGACTGATTCTTCCCGGCGCGCAGTTTATGGGCCCGCTCGTCGAGGACATGCTTCACGCCTACTCGGTCCTCTCGCTCGAGAACAACACGACGACCGACAACCCCCTCCTCGACGTCGAGAACAAGGAGACCGCGCACGGCGGTAACTTCCAGAGCGAGCACGCGTCGATCGCGATGGAGAAGACTCGGTGCGTTGCGCTCGCTGCTGCTGCGAGCCGGACTGGTCGCCGTTGTCGTCGGCCAGTCCTGCTTGTTCACCGGCTGCGGCACTAACCCGCCCGCCGTCACAGCCTCGCCGTCGCCCTCATCGGCAAGCTCAACTTCACCCAGCTCACCGAGATGCTCAACGCGTCGATGAACCGTGGTCTCCCGTCGTGCCTCGCCGCTGAGGAGCCGTCGCTCAACTACCACACCAAGGGCATCGACATCGCGACTGCGTCGTACACGTCCGAGGTGCGTCTTCCGTGCTCTCCCTCGTCGCTCTCGGCTGACCCACCTCGTCGCGCTCCTCTAGCTCGGCCACCTCGCCAACCCGGTCGTGCGTTCCGCTTCTCTCCCTCGCGATTGTGCTCCCGCTGACCCTGTCCCCCGCGCAGACCACCTTCGTCCAGCCGGCAGAGATGGGCAACCAGGCCGTCAACTCGCTCGCGCTCATCTCGGCGCGCCGCACGACCGAGGCCAACGACGTCCTCGCCCTTGTGCGTCCGGCTCCTCCCCCCTCCGTCCTTCCCCCACTGATTCGTCTTGCGCTACGCACAGCTCCTCGCCTCGCACCTCTACTGCGTCCTCATGGCCGTCGACCTCCGCGCGATGGAGTTCGACTTCAAGAAGCAGTTCGACCCGCTCGTCCCCTCCCTCCTCAAGGAGCACCTCGGCTCGGCGCTCCTCTCCGACGACGCCGCCAACGACCTGGCGAAGAAGGTCCGCAAGACGCTCAACAAGCGCCTCGAGCAGACCTCGTCGTACGACCTCGCGCCCCGCTGGCACGACGCCTTCTCGCTCGCGACCGGCACCGTCGTCGAGGCGCTCGCGGCGTCGAACCTCTCGCTCCAGGCCCTCAACGAGTGGAAGGTCGCCGCCGCCGAGCGCGCCATCGCGCTCACGCGCGAGGTCCGCGAGACGTTCTGGGCGACGCCGGCTTCGCAGGCGCCCGCGCTCGCGTACCTCGCGCCGCGGACGCGTGCGCTGTACTCGTTCGTCCGCGAGGAGCTCGGCGTGAAGGCGCGTCGCGGCGACGTCTTCCTCGGGAGGCAGGAGGCGACGATCGGCTCGAGCGTGAGCGCCATCTACGAGGCGGTCAAGGACGGTCGCATCAACGCCGTCCTCGTCCAGATGCTCGCCTAGACATCGGCGGGCGTCGGGACTCGGAGATCTCGTTAGACGAGACGGCTTCTGCTTGAAGACGGAGGAGGCTTAGGGGTTGTTCTCTCGGTTGTTTTCGTGCTCGCGTATTCAGTCCCCGTGTATAGACTGCTGAATCCAAGAAGTGCATAAGTCCATCACTGCGGCCCTTCGCAGGAGGCCGTCTCGCACCCGTGTCTCATCAGCCTCCTCGCTTCTCGAGGCTCCCCGTCACTCAACGACAGCCGCAAGCTCTCTCTCTGCGACTACGTCGCCATTGCACAGCCTCGAGCGCCATGCGCGAGTGCGGCTGCACCAGCGAGGCTGACGCAACTGCACGCGTCTCGTACGGCGTCTCCGTCTGGCCCGCCGTCCTCTACCTCGCCCTCGTCGCTCAACGCGCGACACGCTCGGCGCTCGAGGAGGCTCAGGGATCGTCGATGCCCGGCGGCGCGGCAGCTAGGCTACCGCAGGAGCTCTGGGCAAACATCGAGACGGAGCTCAGGCGGCTCTGCTTCCGCCAGGCGGTGCACGCCGTCGTATGGCAGCTTTATCTCTGCGAGTATGCCCACGAGGACCAGCCGCAGCTCGAGTCGTACCGCTGCGAGATCGCGGCACGGCTCTGGGACAACGCCCGCCCGCGCGGACTCAAGGAGCTCGTCGACGCCGGGCTCGAGCTGGTCATGGACGGCGACAATTGGCTCGACGGGTATAGGCGGTACGTGTGCAAGGTCTGCGGGTGCCATATGCACGGTCTCATCTGCGCTGGCCTCGACGAGGTGCGTCCATCCTCCCCTTTCCCCCGTCTTTACGACCCTCCCCTCTGTTTGCTACAGCCGCGACCGCCCCGCTAACCACTCTACACACGCAGATGCACAATGTGTATGACAGGGCGGAGCCTCCCGGCTCGCTCTCATACTCCGACTTCCTTGCGCCGTTTGGGCTCTACCTCGATCAACCGAGCAAGGACTGTAACGCCGGCGACCATCCCTCCTTCATCATCACACACCTCCCGCGCCCACTGGCGGAGACGACTGCAATGGGCAGCAGTGGCGATGAAGACAATCCGAAGGCGTACTCCTGCGTCACCTTCGACGCAGCTGCCTTCGTCCCGCCCGTGGCGGAGGATCTCCAGCTGTACGAGCGCTTCTTCCGCGCCTGGCCGGGGCTCTTCTCGGAGGTGTCGGTCGATGACGAGGGGTACATGAAGCTGCATCCCCTTCCCCCTCCCCAACCGAAGTGCCTCCTTTCCATCTGAGTCGGTGTTGATACCTCCCGTCCCTAGCCGTACCTTTGACCCGCTAGCTGTGTAATACGTCCGCATCGAAGCGATCACGTCGAGCGAGGGCAGCGTAATGGCCCGAGAGTGCTTGCGGTGAACGCGTAACGGCGGAACCCGCAAGCGTGCGCGCAGGGGACGAGGCAGCTCTGGATATCAGTCCATCGACCTGCTCTCCCGCAGTTCCTTCCGCATGAACTGCGCACAGTGAGAGCGTGAGCATCAAGCAAGGACGACGGCAGGAAAGCGAAACGGGAACGCACCACCGCCTCGAGGAGGATGTCCTCCCCATCTACCGACTTGGCCGGGTACCTCGGCACGGCGCGCTTGTACGCTGTGTACCCGAGGCGGTCGTACCACCGCTCGTTGATCCGCGTCTTCTCGCTGAACGGGAGACCCTGCCGCTCCCACCACCACGGCTGCGCGGCAAAGTCGCCGTCGATCGTGTTGAGCGTAATCGCCGTCGCCTGCAGGTCGCGCACCGCCATCGCCTCCATCTCCTTCATCACGAGGCTGCGGGAGCAGGCAGGTAAGCAAATAAGCGAGGAGGAGGAGACAGCAAACGCACCTCCCGGTCCCCTTCCCCTGCGCGGAGAGCAGGATGAAGAACGTCGCGAGCGTGCACACGCCCTTGGCGCGGTCGCACAGCGTGTCCTCGTTCGGGTCATAGTCCTCCCAGTCGAGCGAGACGTGCCCGATGGGCTGGAAGGACGGATCCGGCGGCGGCGGGCCCGCCACGGACGGGTTGTTGTTCAGAGGCTCGAAGGACGGCGTTTCGTAGCTAGCGCGGTCGGTCGGCCAGACCCAATACAGGTTCTGCGCGCAAGCAGAGAGTCAGTAGCGGTCCGATGGGGAGGACGAGTAGGCCGACCTTGACCCCACGTCGAACCTGTTCCCGCCAGATCTCGACGTTGTGAAGGCCCCAGCCGCACAGCTGGGGGCGGTCGGAAGGTCAGCACACCTGCACTGAGAGTAGAGGAACACGCGCACCTCTCGCTGCCGCTTCAGCTCCTCCACCTCCCTCGCGTCGTCAGGGTTGAACGCGACGAGCTCGATCGCGCGCATAGCAGTCATGGGCAGAGGGCAGAGTAGGCAGCGCGCGCAGCAGCAGGCGGGGATGCGTGAGCGAGTGAGAGGCGGTGACTCGAGGCCGGCTCACCGCGGCGGCACCGCGGCAATCGGGCACTCGGCCGAGCCTGATCAATCTGCACCGCCTCTTTCTCTCGCGCTGGCAACGACAGACCCAGCGACAGGGCGAGGCAGCATGCGAGGTGTATTGCTGCAGGCCGTCCACGACGGGAATGAGGAGGCGGAATCGCTCGACAGAGGAGAAGGGGGATGAAGGATGGGGACGAAAGCGGAGGGGGATATGGCACAGGGCTCGAGTGGGCACAGCAACACGACGATGAGGGGCACAGCGCGGTACAACCGAGGGAGATGGCGGAAGGAGGAGGGTGCACGGCATCAGGCGATGATCCGGAGCTCCTTCGTGCGGCTCTTCGCGAACATCTCCTTGTGCTCCTCCCAAATGCTGCGAGTGGGCGAATGTTAGTCGCTGGAAAGTGGGCGGAGAGGTGCGCGGTACAGGGACGCACCGCTTCAGCTCGGCGATGTAGCGGTCCTGCACCTCCTCGAGGTCCGCCGTTGTCGGGTGGTCCTTCTGCGTTACCTTGATGGGGCGGCCGACTGCAGACGAAGAGGTCGTCAGCGTCCTGGGTAAGGACGGTAGAAATGCGAGTGCGGGCCGGGAAAGGAAGAGGGGGCAAAGAAGCGCCGAGTTGGGGACGTACCAACGGAGACGATGGGGTGGCGGTACGGCATCAAGCCCATGTTGTCTGCGGAAGCGTGAAGTGATGTCAGGTCCACTTCATGAGCAGCCGAGGCGCACGAGCAAAAATGGGAATCGCGAATGGAGCATATCAAGGAGAGGGACGCACAGTTGAACAGGCCGCGACCGAAGAAGATAGCTGGACGGGCGTGAGAGGGGTTAGCGTGCGCGTCTGAGCTTGGGGCCGAGGTAGACGCACGGAGCGTGAAGCCGAAGAGAGCCTGGAAGCGCTTCTGCAGGTTGTACAGCCGCGTGCCGCGCTCGTTCGAGAGCTGGTTGAAGATCTGGGGACGGGCGGGCCGGCATGTCAGGCGAATGCAAGGACAGAGAACAGGAAGCGCAAGCTGACGCACGTCGTTCTCGCCGAAGGAGAAGACGGGTACGAGGTGCGCGCCGGATCGGATCGCGAGCTTGATGAAGCCCTTTCGCCGCTTGAGCGTGAGGTCCGCCGTGCCGGGGTGTGCGCTGAGGCTTTCTGCCGCGCCTCCAACTACGATGGTGATGGACGAGCCAGGACCTGCGGGAGTACAGGTGAGCTGTGCTCGTCGACGAGAAGGCAAACGCGACGCACCTTGCCGCAGGATGTTCTGGCAGCTCTTCATCGAGACGGAGCAGACGCCGAGACCGAGAAGGAGCTCGCGGTAGAGCGGCAGCTTGAAGTTGCTGGCGAGGGTGAGGAGGTGCGGCTTGATGCCGGGGAAGAGGCGCGAGAAGCCCGTCGCGTCAGTGCCGAAGTTCGCGATCGCGCCCATGCCGATGACGCCGTGTGGGTGGTAGCCGAAGACGTAGCGCTGATCAGGCGGGAGGTCGGCGCTCTGCAGGCAAGAGTACGGTCAGCCTTGAGCGTTCCGCCTCGGCAACTTGCGCAGGAGCCGCCATCGCGCTCGCGGGCCTGGTGAGCTCGCTCACCTTGATCAAGCTGTCGAGATGAACCCATGCGAACAGACCGGTCAGCGTCTCGGCGGGAACGACACGGGACGGCGAGGTGAGCGCACCTGACGGGGTAGTAGCCGGCGAACCAGACCCAGATGCGGCACTTGCGGAGCCATGCCTGTGGCCGTCCGCCGTGAATGGGCGCCTGGTCGATTAGGAAGACCCAAGTGAGGTAGGCAATGATCAACGGCCAGAGAGGGGGGAAGGAGCTGCGAGATGACGAGGGGTCAGCTCGCACGGACGGCAGTCTGAGCGGCCGAGCGGTGGGCGCACCAAAGGATGCAGAAGACGCCGAGGAACACGGGCATGCCCGTAGTCCACAGGAAGACGGAGAAGGTCTGCAGCCTCCGATGCCTCGGGACGACCAGCGGGACGAACCTGCGCGCGACAACGCAACCAGGGTCAGCGCTGCAGGTACGTTGACCTCGAAGGAGAGTGCAGGGCTCTCGACGGGCCGTATGAGCTTGTCCGCCGTGCGAGATGGCGCGTTCTGGCGAGGGGGAGCTGCGAGGGGAAGTGGGGAGAGCGAGCGACGCACTTGATCTTTGAGTGGTCCGACTGCTCGTACTCGGCGCTGTCCTGTGCGCCCATTGTGCGCGGTGCTGGGTCCAGCCTGGCTGAGCCGAGTCGAGCGGGGGTGAGAGGAGCGAGGGAGAGAGCGGACTCCTCCGAACCGACCTCGACGGCATCTCGCGCCAGCTGCGCAAGCGGCGGTCTGCGCGGGGGGGAAGAGGCTCTGTCTGCGAGGTAACCGTGCAAAGGTATCGCCGCCGGTGGCTCTCAATCCGCAGGACTCGTCCCCGAAGATCTGCACCGCCTCGTATGGTGCGACTGCTGCCTCTCTCTCTGCGCAGATCCGCCGAGCCGCGGAGCTCGCACGCAAGCTAGCGAGCGCCGCAAGATCAACGCAAGATCTTCTCGCGTTGCCGCCGGGGTGTCTCGTCCTCATCAGCTCCTCCTCGAGCTTCTCCTTCTGCCTCCGCCTGCGCTCGCTGCATCCGCTTTTCTTGGCTTCTTGCTCGTGAAGTGCCCTCTCAGATCGCCTTCCTTGACTATGGCCTCTTCATCTGCGCCCCAGCTCGTCTTTCCGCAAGCCGTGAGCTCGCTCCAGGACGACAGGGGCGTGATCCGCGGACAGCTCAGGGACACGTGCGTCCGCTCGTGTACTTCGTCAAATACTCTACGCTGACGGAGCTGCGCAGGTACAACCGCCTGCATTCGATCGCGAGCGACGCGGACTTCGTCCACGAGGAGGTCGCGAGGGCGTACCCTGACTTCCCGGTCGTTGGTGCGTGTCTTTGTAAGGCATCCTCCGAGCGAGTGACTGATTCGGCGAGCGCAGCGAACCAACGCGCCGGTGCGTGGTACGTCAAGCCGTCCGACGAGAAGGCGCACGCGTACTTCAAGTGGGCATGTTCCCCTCACACTCCCGCGTTCTGCCTGACCTTGATCGCCGTTGCAGGTCCACCGACGGTCATGCGAACGAGCACAACTTTAACCTCCGCCGTGCGTGGTCCAGCTCCGCCCATCCGTTTTCTTGCCTGATCTCCTTTCGCTCGCAGGCGTCAATCTCGCATTGCTGCCGCTGATCAAGGAGCGGAAAGGGTGCGCGTACCGTCCCAACGAGTCCATTTTTTTTTGCTTATGTATGAGCGTCTGCAGGATCGTCCTCGTCGATTCTACCCGCCGTGGCAAGGTATATGCTCTCCCTCGTCTCGTCTCCCTGCAACCGCTCACACCTCACCCTCGCACACAGCGCTTCCCCGACGCCCTTTCGAAGACCGTCCCGCTATGGTGCGCAACCTTGAACCGCGCACGCACTCTGCTCCTCCCGCCCGCACCGGAGAACTCGAGCGTTTCGGCGGAAGAGTGGGAGGAGCAGGGCCGCTTGTACACCTCGCCGCAGGCGGTCGGGCGGTCGGAGCATGCGCAGATTGAGGTCAAGATCGAGGGATGGGCGAAAGACCTGGCGGTGTGCTCCGTCTCCCCTTGATTCGACGTTTCGTGCTGATCCGCCGCGGCCTCGGCAGTCCTCCGCCTACGACCTCTCGACGCTCAAAGCCCTCAACCGCCCTCTGCGCCCGTTCTTCGTCTCGCCGTCGTCCACTCTCTCCGACAGCCCCGCATCCGCCTTCACCTCCTGCTACCCCGTCGTCTGCGCGAGCGCGAGCAAACTGGCGGAAGAGGCGGACGGGCTCGAGCGCGCGCTCGGGTTCACCTACGTGCAGGGCAGCGGCGATGAGTGCGTCCACCTCGTCACTCGCTCGCTCGTAACTGACGTCCCGCCCGGCAGCCACGAGGCTTGGTCAAAGGGCCTCACCCCGCCCGTCTTCTGGGAACACGCGGACGACATCCTCGCCGCCTCGCGCGAGGACATCGACGCGGTCATCGCGCGCATCCTCGCCTCGTCCCTGGCGGACCTGTCCTCCTTGTCCATCTCGTCGGGCGCGCCCAGCGCGGTCGAGATCCGCTCGACGGGGCTGAGCTTGCGCTTCGGCATCTCGCCGGACGAACCATTCCCGGAAGGTACGACGGCCATCACCGTCGGCGCGTCCAAGACACCCGCGGACGCCGCGCCGACGCATCTCGTCGCCAAGCCGGGCAAAGCAGGCTACAATACGTTCTTCGCGCCGGCGTCTCTCGATCCCGCGCTCGCGCTCGCAACGGAGAAGCTCCGTGCAGGTGAGAAGGTGCTCGTCCAAGTGCAGAAGGGCGAGGCGCAGAGCGAGGCGAACGACTTGGGCGTTGCACTCGTGCTGCTGCTGCTAGGTGCCCTTGCGGCCGTCCTCCCGCCATTTTGCACTAATCTGACCAGTCAACGCCACGCAGCGCGTTTGTACAACGACGACGCAGTCCTGCTCGACGCCTCCGCCCCGCCTCCTCCCGGTGCGTCTCGCCTCTTCCCTCGCGACCCTCTCGCTGACAAGCTTTCGTCCCCAGTATCGAAGGATCTCATCCGCACGCGCCTGCAGTGGGTTCTCGAGGCGTTCCCGACGGTCAACCCGTCGCGCGCGGTGCTGAACCGCGTGAACGAGTTCGCGATGTCGGGCGGGAAGCGGCGGTAGAGGGACGGTCCTGCATTCCCACGCTGCGATACCACGACCCGAGAGAGGGCTACGCAAGGTCCGTCGTCGAGACGCGGTCCTTCTTCCAGTCGCCCTGAGCGCGGCCACCTGCGCCCTCGCCGTACCCGCCGCGGCTGTCGCTGTAGCGCTCGCGCCCGCCTCCTCCGCCATAACTGTCCCCCGCCCGACCCGCCGGCGTACCGCTCCCTCCGACCGCCGCCACCGCCACCGCCGCCGGCCGCACCGCGGCTCGTCCCCTCCCCGCGGCCGCTGTCCCGCTCGCCAGGGTAGCGCCGCCGGCCCGCGTCGGCCTTCGCGCGGATCTCGTCGAGCGTGAGCGCGTTCTTCGCGAGCGGATCGACGAGCTCGTACTCGTCTGCGGTGTCTGTGGGCGCGCGAATGGGAGCGTGAGCGCTGGGACCGGGGAGAGGGGAGAGCGACGCACGCCGGTCCATCGTCGCGTCTTTGCGGAACTTGAGCGAGTGGGCCATCCAGCCCTCGGTCTATGCACAGACGAGATCAGTGAGCATTGAGCTAGAGAGGGAAAGAGAGCGGCGCACATCCTCCTCAAGCTCATCCTCGTTCAGGTCAATCCCATGCAGCCTCCCGTCGTCCTCCTCCCGCTCCTTCTCCTTCGGCGCGCTCTTGCCCGCCTCGAACAACTTGCTCCGGAAGCCCTCCAGCGCAGAGAGGACGTCGTCGTCGTCGGCACCCGCGCGGCGCTTCCCCTTCGAGGCCTTGGTCGCACCCCCGCCGCGGATGTACTTCTCGCGCTCGAGCTGCAGGAGCGAAGGGCCTGTGCGCTTGGGCTTCGCGGGGGCGGCGTCTTCGGCGGGGCGGGAGCTCTTCCTGCGAGGACGGAGCCGGTCAGCGGGACGCGCGGAGGGGAGGGGACGGGGAACGCACTTCAGCTCGGCTTGCAGCTTGGCGATCTCCTCCTTGCGGCGCTCGCTGCGGGAGATGACGGATCAGCGAACGAACGGTAGCAGGGTGTGGGAGGCAACGCACGCCTCGCTCTTGCCCGCCTTCTCCGCCTTGAGCTTGCGCGCCTCTTCAAGCGTGATGGATGGCTCGGCGCGCTGGCGTTTCTGCGAGCAGGAAGACAGTCAGCACCGTTGTCCCGAGAAGACGCGCGCCGCACGCACCTCGTCCCGCCCACCGTCCTCTGCGGCGCGCTTCTTCCCCTTGTCCTCCCTGCCCGCCTGCGCGAGCCCGCCGCCCATCAGCTCGGGCGGGAGCGTCGTCGAGAGTCCACGGTCGTCGATGACCTCGGCGCGGAGGCGAGCGTCCTGCAGCGCGTCGTGCGCCGACTTGAACTTGGTCTTCGGGAGCGAGGCGTCGTCCGCCTCGGGCTCGTCGGTGCCGAAGGAGAGGAGGGCCTTGTTCCTGCAGAGCGAGTGTCAGGATAACGTGCATTGAGGAGAATGAGGGCCGCGACGCACTTGGTGCCCTTGCGCTTGCCCTGCTGGCGCTCCTTCGCCCGCTCGGCCTTCATCTCCCTCTTGGCCTTCTCCTGCTCCTTCCTCTCCTCTGCCGTGATCCTCGGGCGGATGGGGTCCGGCCCCTCCTCGAAGGGGTCGACGCGGACCTCGGCGCTCTTGATCACGGGCGCGTACACGGGCTTGTCCGTCCCCGGTTCGAGCTCGATCTCGGCCAGCTTGAGCAGGTTGAAGAGCGAGTCGCCCGTCACGCGCCCGAAGAGCGTGTGCTTGTTCTGCAGCTCGGGTGTCGCGTCGAGCGTGAGGAAGAACCTGCGGGCGAGGCGGGGTGAGCTCTTGAGCGCGAGGCGAGAGGGCGCCGACGCACTGCGACGAGTTGGATTTGGTTGTGGGGTCGGCCGCCATCGCGACGAGGCCTCGCCGGTTGAACTTGAGCCGCTGCGGAAAGGAGGGCGAGTTAGCAATGGATGGGAACAGCGGCGGAGGAAGCGGCGCACCTGGTTCGCCTCGATGCCAAAGCTCCCTTCGTCGTAAATGCAGTCATCCCCTCCACCGGTCTGCGCGATGAAGCCGGGGACGATGCGGTGGAAGGGGACGCCATCGTAGTGACCTGCGCGAGGAGGGTCAGCGTGCGGTTCAGCGGGGAGTGGGGAGAGGGCGGACCTTCGAGGCAGAGCTGGACGAAGCTGCGGGCATGGGCGAAGGTCAGTACGCTGAAGCATGAGTGTGAGGGATGATACGCACTTGCGGACGGCCTTGGGGCACTCGCGCTTCCACAGTTCGATGAGGATGTCGCCGAGCGTGGTGTGCAGGACGACGACGCCCTCGGTGATCGGCTCCGTGACACTGCGGGGAGCTATGTCAGTGCTTACTCGCAGCGCACAGCACCTCTCCAGCTCGCGGCGCTGCAATGCGCGCTCGTTGTCGGGATGAGGGGAGCGGGGAACGAGATGAAGACGCACACAAACGACATCGCAGCCGGGCGAGCTCTGAGTTGGTGAGGGTAGCGGGAGAGCTAGGTGCAGTGAGTCTAGACAAGCAGCAGCTCGTCTTTCGGGGAGAGAGCGCGTTGTCGTCGGCCGACCTCTGCTCCGCTCGTCTCGCTCCTCCGCCTCACTTGCGCTCAGCTCGCACTGTCGAGGATGACCGAAGACGAACCAGAGCGCTCTCCGGCGGCGCAGCAGGATCCGCCCGCCGATCCACCCGCTTCTCCCACCTCCCTCCCCCCGATGCCGCCGCAGCCCTTCCCCGGCACCTTCCCTCCGCCACCGGGGCTCGACGAGATCCTCAGGGCCGCAAGCAGCCCGGGCGCACTCGGTCCACCCCTCCACCGCGCTCGTCGCCCCCCGCCCATGACCACCGAGCGGTACGACGAGCGATGCTGGACCACCACCCGCCAGACCAACGCCCGCCGGTGCGTCCTCTCTCTCCTCCTCCTGCAGCTGTACTGACCTCGAGACTCGTCTGCAGCGCCCTCGGACGCGAGCCGACCGTCACGATGTACTGCTACCTCAACATGCGGCACGCGCTCGAGAACCTCATCCCCGTCCCGGGGCACCCGACCGCCTTCCTTGCGCGCGACGACCCTCTCGACGAGCACGTCCCCGTCAAGCCGCTTGCCGAGCGCCCCGAGGGCACGCCCGAGTACCACTGGCCGTGGCTCGACGGGCGGTTCATCTACGTTGCGCGCGGGCGGGAGAACGTTGCGCGGCATATGCGCGAGATGGGCGGCGTGAGCGTCGACGGCGACGCGAGGAAGAAAGACGACAGCGAGGACACGGTCGAGGAGAAGGGCCCGATGGCCGGCCGCGTCAAGCGCAAGCTGATGCCGGCGGCGGCGGATGAGGACCGCATCAGCGCTTGGGAGACGATCCGGCGCATCGAGGACCGCGTCGAGAAGCAGAAGGCGGAGAAGCTCCTGCCTGCAAAGCGCGACGAAGTGATCCTGCGGCGGGCGATGGGCTTCGAGGACGACAGGTGCGCGCCCATCTCACGGACTTTGCTCGAGGCGAGCGTTGCTGACTCTGCCCTCCCGCATGTCGTCAATTTGCTCCCTCACAGCTCCGAGTCGCTCATCTCCCTCTCCGACGCTTACTCCAACTCGCTGCAGCGCCTCCACGCCCACATCGTCCGCATCTACTCGCCCGGGCTCAAGAACCTCGCGCGCCTCCCGGAGATCTGGACCGACGGGACGCAGGCGCAGATGTTCGAGACGGTGACGACGCGCCTGACGGACGGGAGCGCATTCGCGCTCGTCGGGAGGCTGTGGGACAGCCTTGGGAACGTGCATGGCCAGCTCGAGGAGCGCAGGAAGCGCCGCGGTGGGGGCGACGGCGAGGCCGGGCCTCGGCGGGATGCAGCCCCCTGCGCCGCCGCTGCCCTCCGCCGCCATCAGCGGGCGCGGCGCGCAGCGCTACGCCGGCGGGTGACACCCGCGCGTCGACAGAGGAGGGGCAGGACGGAGCGCCGGATGCGCCTTCGCCTCCCAGGGGACGACCGGTGGTCACGCGCGTGTCGTACATACACTGCATCGTCATGTAACGCGTAATGCGGTACATCACATGCGGTGCATCATATGCGGTGTCTGTATCACGGGCGGGTGGTGGCAGTTGCGCAGAGGGACGTCTCTCCGCTCGCGCTTTTGAGCCGGGTGTGCTGTGCTTGCTCACCCTGCTCGCCTCTCTGTGCGCTAAGCTGCTCGTCGTCTCTGCACCGCGGCAAGGAGGGTGAGCGCGCGGTCCTCTCTGTCCGGAGGTTGCGCGGGTGTCATCCACGGCATGCTTCCTCCCGTCTCATCTCGAGTTGCTTACGTCCTTTCTCCTCCGTGCAGTCGCGGCCGACGCGACGGACAAGATCGATGAGGAGGAGGGGGACGAGGAGGACGACGAGGAGGAAGAGGAAGAGGACGAGGACGCAGACCAGGGTGCGCCGCTTCTCTCGCCGCACGGCATCCCAGCGTTCCAAACTCGCCAGAGACTCTCACACGGTCTCCTTGTGGAGCATCACTGATAGACGTTCCTCCCTCGCCACCTGCCTCGCAGCCACCACCGCCAACCGCCCGGTCTACCCGCTCATCGACCCGCGCACGCCCAACTCGCGCGCGGTCCTCATGAGCTCGGACGGCGACCCACTCGCGTCGTACCTTTGCCAGAAGAGCAGCGTGTGCGCTGGCTCGCCAAGCAGGGGGAGAAGCGGGGTGATGCGGAGGGGCAGTAGGTGTGCGTCGTCGCGTCGGCGGGGGGGAATCGCTTGGCTTAAAAACGACTGTGTAAACGTGGATCTCGCTTCGGTCAGTGCCGCTTAGAGAGCATCTCGTCGTCGCCAGCTGTTCGCGCGGACGATGCACGCTTTTGACCTTCGCAACTCCGCGCTTTGCCCTCTCTCCCTCCTTCCATCCACCTCACCCGCCCATCCCACCACGAGACTGTCCAGCCAAGCCTCGAACATGTCCTCCGAGCACTCGACTGCTGCCTCCGACGGCGCTCACGCCGCCCGCAAGCCAGGTGAGCCCCTTCCGCCTCTCATGTCCTGCCCAGGTGGGGTCGCCGGCACCTTCGAAAGCAGCTCGGAGAAGCACCCCTGACATACATCGCCCCCCCTGCGTGCCCTCAGGTCCCGCCGAAGAGCGCGCCGCCGCGCGCCCGCTCGCCGACGAGGACGAGCCGCTCTCGGACGTCTTCCTCTCCAGCACCGTCAGCACGCTCCCGCTCGCGACATCCTCGAAGCGCTCCGCGCACGACAGCGCGAAGGCGGAAGAGGCGGATGAGGAGAGGGACTACAACGAGGGGCAGGAGGACAAGTCGAACTGTGCGTTGCGGGTCCTCCCTCTACACGTTCTCCTTCACGGCATCGCTGACGGCCATTGCGCTCTGTTCTTCTGCACTACAGCTGCGGGCGGCCGCCGCCCGGTCTACCCGGTCCTCACCGACCCGAGCAACCCCAACTCGATGGGCTGGGCCATCTCCTTCGACGGGGTTTCCTCGTCTGCGGCCTCTCGCCCGAGGAGCAGCACGCTGAGTGGGTCAAGGAGCAGGAGACGGAGCGCATCCAGCAGGAGAAGGAGAAGCAGGCCGCGGAGGCGAGGGGCACGAGCGGGTGAGGGCGAGGTCGAGGGGCACTTGGTGGCTTGCTTGCGGAGGACGAGGAGATCAGGTCTCGGAACGCTTGTACATACTGGAGGACTGGTTACTGTTGCCTTGCGCTTGCGCTTCCGGTGTCTCGTCGCAGAGATGACGTTCGTGTAAGATGCGCGTGAAAGCGACGTCTCCTCGCTGCGACGCCGTCGTGGGCGGCAGGCGTGCCGAAGAGCTGTCCCACACCCGGATGGCGCCGTCTAGTATCCACGGGGGACTGTCAGGCCCGCGAGCGATGCCGCTGCCGCGCGACCTTCGCAAGGGGGAGCGCGTTCCCGCCTCTTTCCCTTCTCCCTCCGTCCCCTTACCCTTCCTCCACCTCGAACCGGCTCGAAACAGGAACAGCCATGTGCACCGAGCCCGCCGCTACCGCCTCCGACCTCGTCGGCCTTGCCCATGAGGAGGGTGAGCTTACTCGTCTCCCCCCATCTCGCCGCTCGCTCGACGCAAACTCTCCTCCCAGCTTCCGTGCACTGCTGAGAACCCTGGCTCATGCACCCGCGCTGGATTGCAGGTCACAGCGGCGACCTGCACCAGCCGGGCGCCGAGCACGGCGCGCTCGACTCGCAGGGTGCCTCAACGACCAAGCAGACGGCCAACACGGGCCTCACGTCGACGTTCGTCACGGAGGAGGAGAGTAACGAGGTGGGCAAGTCAGGCGAAGCAGCGGAGGTCTATGAAGGTGAGTTGCAGTCCTCCCATACGACCCGCCCGCCCTCTCTGCGAGGGTCTCGATGAAGAACGGCGCTGACAGGCGTCACTTTCCGCGTCCTCCCGCATTACTCTCCTCGACTCCCCCTCACAGCCGAGCCCCGTTGCCGCCCGTCCTACCCGCTCCTCGCCGATCCGAGCAACTCCAACTCGCTCGTCATCGCGAATACCCCCAGCGGCCTTCCCTTACGACGTACCTCTCGCCCGAGGAGCAGCACACCGAATGGCTTGCCGAGCAGGAGAAGGAGCGCCTGGAGGCGGCGAAGGCAGAGTAGGGGCGTGAGGCGAGGGGTTGACGGGGCAGGAACGACGAGGGGCGGGAGTGCTTGAGGAGGATGGTGCTTGCTTGATCGTGCGTGCCGCTTGTCAACTCTGTTTGTTTCTCTCGCGTCGAAGGCATTCTGGACAGGCGGGCGTCGTCCTCGAGGAAGCGAACGGGCGCGACGTCGGCGAGCGTCGACCTTCGCAAGTTGCCCTCTCGCTCCTGCTTTGTTTCCCCGTCGCTTTGTCGTCTCGCCGAAGCTCACCGCTCGCTCTGAACACGCTGCACTGTACGATACCGCGCTCCCGCTCCTCTCGAATTTGACGGACTCGTCCCTCTCGCTCCGCTCTCTGAACCGGATGCACAGCGAGCAACCTGCATTGCCGGCGACCAGAGGAAAGACAAGAGGTAGGGAAGGCCACGACAACACAGTACGAAGCGCACAAACCCTGCGAGAGGAGAAAACAGAGCGAAGGCCCGGCTCAGATCTGCCCCGTCGGCGGGAGCACACGCACGCGCTTGACCGGGACCGAGAAGGGCTTGAGGGGCTCGCTGACGGCGAGCCAGTCGCGCCGCACCGAGTGCAGGACGTGCGGGCGGCGTTCGGCGTCGGCGGGCCGCTTGGGGGACGAGCGCGGGCGAGCCGACGCGCAAGCGCGGCGCGGAGGGCGCATCCTTCGCCTTGCCCTTCCCCTTGCCGTTGCTGCCGCCGCCGCCAGTGCTAACGGGGGCGCGCACCGGCTCTTCACGGCAGAGGTGCGGCCGGAAGCGCCCTTGGCACTCGCTGCTCCCGCAGTGCTGGCAGTGCCGCGGCTCGCGACCCTTGCCGGGAGCCGCGGCGACGGGAGCAGTCGGCGCGGTTGCCTCGACGCCGGGTCCGGCAGCGGGAAAGACAATCCCGCTCGGCGTCGCCGCGCGCGACGACTCGGCGCTCGAAAGCGCGGACGACGTTGCGTTCGCCGACGCGGTAGTCTCGCCGGGGAGGATAGCGCGCGCGGCGGCGGCGACCGCGCCTGCGGTGGCGCGGGCGACGGACGAGAGCGTCGAGACGACGGACGAACCGACGGAGGCGGGAGGCGGTGCGGCCGCGGCGGGGGGAGCGGCGTCCTTGGGAGCTGCGGCGGCGGGAGCTGCGGACGAGGTGGCGTTCTCGCGCGAGCCGTTTGCCTGTGCACTGCTGCGAGCAGCGACTGGCTCGCGCGCGACCGTACTCATCGCGGGCGACTCGATCGACATGCCGAGCGCCGAGGTGACCCGCGGGGCGGCGGGCTCCGCCGTGCCCGCACGCGGCGCACCATCGCTCATCTCGACGTCGCGGTCGCCCCGGGGCCCGACCACTCCCTTCAACGGAATGGGAACGAGCGGCGGCGAGTCCATCGCGAGCGGCGTGCCCGCCCCGAAGCGCGGCGAGCCCCGCGCGCTGCCCGCGAGGACGGCCTCGCTGCGCAGTGCGGGGCTCGTCAGGCGCGCAGTCGCGAGCGCGAGCGCGACGGGGTCGTTCGGAACGCCGCGCAGCTCGGACGCCTTGCCGCGCATCATCTGCCGCATCGATGACGGGGCGGTCGTGTACAGCTGCGCGAGGGGGTGGATGCCGGGCCCGCTGACGGACGGGCGGCGGCGCATGAGGCCGTGCGAGTTGGAGCGTGGGCGGACGCCAGGGACGGCGGGGGCGGAGACGACCGAGGCGGTGGCGGCGAGAGAGGGGTGCGGAGGGAAGGCGGCGCCTGCGGCAGGCGTCGTCGCGAGGGATGAGGACAAGCGAGGCGAGTTGGTCGAGCCCGTTATGGGCTGAATGGCAGGGGCGGGAGGAGCGGATGCGCTCGTAGCGCGAGGCGCGTAGGCGGGCTGGGGTTGAGCTGCAGGAGACGCGGCTGCTGGCGCAGGGGTGGGCGTGCGGCTCTTGCGCGCGTCGACCGACTGCAGGTGGAGAGAGGATCGAGTGAGCAGTGAGAAAGGTGAAGGGAGCGAGGGACGCACCTCAGCCTCTTCAGGCTGAGTGGACGAGTGGTCCCGTGCAGGACCCGTCGCTGGCGCGTCCTTCGCCGCGCCGCCGTCGACATCCATCGCTGCAGGGTCCCGCGCGCCACCCGCGCGCTCCGCGTCCGAATCGACGAGCTCGAGCACCTCCTTCTCCTTCCCCTTGTCCTTCGCGCCCACCGCGCCGCCCGCCTGCGCCTCCTTCGCCTTCCTCTCCGCCTTCCGCAGCTTCTTCAGCTGCTTGCGCGCCTGCTTCCGCGCGGCGGGCTCCACCACGTCCGGCAGTGCGTGGTCGATCTTGCTCTCGCGGAACGACTTGCGCAGCGTAGCCGCGAGGGCGGCCTGGCGCGCGCGCTCGCGCTCGTCGCCCGTGGGCGGGGGGACGCCGTCCCGCTCTGTGCGTTTGACGACCTCCGAGTCGACAAAATGCGCGAGGCTCTGCGCGTACTCCCACGTCTTGGCACGCCGCGCATCTTCGTACGGGCGCAGCGCGTCGGCGTAGTGCACAAACTGCTGCGGCGTGAGCTGCACCGTCGTCGACGCGTCGGCGGGGAAGTCGAAGGGCGAGGCGGTGAGGCGGAGGGCGGCCGGAGGGGGTGGGATGCGCGTCGGGAACGGGAGGAGAATATTGAGCGGGTCACGCATCAGGCTCATGCGGTGTGGAGCGCGCGTCGGTGCCGGGATGTCGGAGATGACAGGGAGGTAGTCGCCGTACGGCCCGGCGGCCTTCGTGACGACCAGCTGAGAAGGCGCGATGTGCGGCCGGCCGTTCACCCACGGGCTCGACCTGATACTCGCGAGTACGGCGGCGGGGTCGCTCGGCTGCGACGCTGTCGACCCGCGCGCGTGCGCAGAGAGCAGCGCCGCCGTCTTCGCCTGCGCGTAGTCCTCGATCGCACGCTCCGCCTCCGCCGCCGCCATCCAGAACTCGGTCTCCTCCGCCTCGTCGTCGAGCGAACCGAGCGTGACGGTCGCGTTCTTCGACGACGTCCGCCGCTTCTTCTTCGGCGGGAGCGTGGGCGGAGCAGCCGGTACGAACTGCTGCTGCTGCGCGGCAGCGGCGACCGCCGGCGGGACGTAGTGCATGAAGACGGGCGCAGGCCCCGCGCCCTGCGGCTGCCCCGGCGCGCCGTTCGAAGCGAGAGCAGCAGCGACGGCGGCGGCGTGCGCACGCGCCGCCGTCATCTGATCCGCCGCCCACGCAGCCGCCTGCGCGCCTTGCGCCGCGCTCCCGGACGCCTGCGGAGCGCCGGAGCCCGGCAAGGGCACGACGGGCGGCGCCCGGGCCTGCGTCGAGGACTTCTGCCGCCGCGCTTCGGCCGCGCGGTGTAGCTTGTCGGCCGCGCGCTGCAGCGGCAACGGCATTGGCGCCGTCTCGCCCCCCGCCGGCGAGGAGACCTCCTTCTCCCGCTCCTTCCCCTTCCCCTTCGCGCTTGCCATCGCCACGGGCGCAGCGCTCGCGCTCCTTGCGCGCGCCTCCTCCTCCCGCAGCTCGACCGCGCCCTTCTCCGCGCGCACGCTCCCGCTCGTCTCACCTTCGCCAAGGCACGCCTCCCACCCCGCCACGGTCGCACTGACGTCGATGATGCGGCGCCGGGCGGGCGAGAAGGATGGTGCGGGCGCGGCGTTGGGCGCAGCGGCGGGCGCGGCGTGAGCGGCGTGCGCGGCGGAACTGCTACTCGATGCCGCGACGGCGCCCGAGGATTTGCTGCGCCGGTGGAGAAGCGGCGCGGCGGCAGTGACGAGTGACGCAGGGAGGGCGGCGCGTCCGGCGGGCGCGGAGGTCGAGGTTGCGGTCGAGGCCGAGGCGACTGGCGACTGCTGCAATCCTGCGGCGGAAGGAGGACGGCCGCTCGATGCAGGCGCGGACGCGCGAAGAGCGGCGTGCTGCTGCCCCGCCGTCGGCGCCGGCGAAACAGCGGGTGCGTGCACGGGAGGCTCCGCATGCGGCTGCTCCGCCACGAACGATGTGTTCGCCGCGCTCGTCCGCCGCACATTGATGACGCGCGCGCCATTCGGGAGGGTCTGCACCGCTTGCGGGGCATTCGGCAGCGTTGGCGGGCGCGGCGGCGGCGCCGTGTACGGCTGGTGCTGCTGCCAACGCTGCTGCGCGTTGCTTGTCGCGCCAGGCGCGGGCAGTGCAGGCTGCGGCTGGGAGCGCGGGCGGATGGGAATGGAGTCACGAGTGAGGGGAGCAGGCATGCCGGGGGGTTGTCTGCGGGAGAGATGCGGATGAGCGCAGCGCGGCGGGTGGAGTACAAGGACGGGACGCACAGGGGGGGAGGCGGGCCCATCTCCGGGATCCCGCAAAGCTCGCGGAGCGCCCTCCACTGCAGCAACGGCCACGCCGCCTGCCCGACGTAGAGGTCCCACCGCGCCCACTCTTCGGGGCCAAAGTTGACCCCGACGTGCTCGCGCGGGCACCCGCCGAGGGTGGAGAACACGGGCGTCGTCGTGTTGCGGTACAGGTCGAGGAGCGCGACGGTGCGCGCGCGGTCGGAGATGTCGAGGATGCGGTCGAGGAGGAAGTACGCGACGAGCGAGCCGCAGATGGGAAAGGCCGGAATGTCGTTGATAGAGGCCCAGGCGGCCCAGAGCTCGAATGCGGTAACGTAGTTGTTGGCGGTACAGTTGGGGAGCAGCATCATGTCGCCATAGACCTCGTCGAGCATCTTTTTGTTGACCGGAAGGAGCGCTGCCCTGAGGACGGGTTCGACAAAGGTGAACTGGAGCTTGAGCTCGATGTCTGCGCGCCAGAGCCCATCGAGGTCAGCGAGGACGTGCGGGAAGAAAGGGCGAGCAAAGCGAGAGCGCACCGAACGCGCCCCTCTGCGCCAAGTCGCGGGTGAAGTCGAGGATCAAGCTGCGCTTCTTGTGCAGCTGCTCGACGCTCCACGAGCGCGGATCCGTCTGGCCCTGCGCCTGAGCCCTCGCGCCCCCTCCCCAGGCGTGCTGCACTGGCCCTGGCGCCGCGTACTGCAAGACCGCCTGCGTCTGTGTGTGCGTCGGCCGTGCCTGAGGATGTACGAAGGCGGGCGAGGGCGCTCCTTGGCCCGGCGAGGCGCGGGGCGGGGCGACCGGCTGGCGATGCGGCGGGGGAGGGGGAGCAGCGGCGGGGTGCGCGGCGGCGGAGGGAGCAGCGTGCGGGTGCGGGTGCGGGTGCGCGTGGGCTACAGGCTGGGCGTGGAGGTGCGGGGGAGCAGCGGCATCGTGCACGCGGCCCGGCTGCATCCGCCCGAGCTGCTCGCACGAGAGCACGGCGCGGTGGGGAGGAGGCGACGGCGCCGCGACAGAGGGGAGGACCGCGCCGGCGAGTCGCGCTCGGTGCTGCAAGGAGAGTGCAGGCGCGCGGGCAGGCAAGCAGACTCTGCCCGAGAGGCGGCGAGCGCGAGTGCAGACCTTGCTTTGCTTTCGCCGCGCTCGCTCCCGCAGAGGTCAACTTCCGCAAACCTCGCCTGCGCTCTCGGTAAAGACTGTCCGTCGGACCGTTGATCACTAGAAAGCTGCATTGCGCGGAGCGCACCATTCAACGAGGAGGACAATCGCTCGCCGCCTTTCCCGCAGTGCTCCTCGTCCGCGACGCGCGTGCGCACACCGGCAACGGCCGCAGACGCAGCATGTTTGCGGTTGCGGCGCTACTGTAGGTGCATGCAGATCTGAGCGGAGGATAGAGAAGCGTCAGTTGCGGCTGTTCTGACATGAGAAGGGCGTAGACGAACCTGGGCATACGCATGCCGCGCTGACAGCAGACGGCGACGAGGCGAGCTCCGCGAGCTCCTCCTCGCTATAGAGCCCAGAGAGCGCCGACCGCGCAGCGGAAGGGCGTGCTGCCGCACGCTCATCCCGCCTGGCCATATCGCGCGCGCTCGATCCGGCCGAGCCAGACGCCGCGCTCTCCGCCCCCTGCCTCCTCCCACATCCTCCGCAGCGCGTCGTCGACGCTCTGCCCGATGCGCGCAACCGGGTCGCGCAGCTGGTCCTTCTCGCGCTTGTCCCACGCCTTGCGCGTGGCGGTCGGGTCCTTCGGGTCCCAGACGATGGGCTTGGGGAGGTGGGCGAGGCGCGAGCCGTTCGCTGCGCCGCGGATAGGGGAGGTGTGTGGTGGTAGGTCAGAGAGGCGAGGTTGGATGCGAGGCGCGGCGACGAGGCGAGGAGCGAGAGGGTGCGTTCGACTGCGGGTGAGAAGGGTGAGTGAATCTGCTCGCTGCATAGCTGAGAGTACGCACCGTGTTCCCGCAAGTCTTTCTCGTCCCTCTGACCTTCCGCAAGAATCGCCCGGAGCTGTGGGCGGTACAGTCGCTGGAGGTTGCGGACCTCGGAGCGATGAAGACGAGGAAGACGCGACAGCCCTCGCCAGAAGCTGCGGTACAGCGAGCGAGTCTGTGCGGGTGCTAGCATTGCTGACAGCGCTCGGCAGCCTCCGCAAGCGTTGCGAGCGTCGTGGGCAGAGGGCGACCTGCTCCTCTCCCTCCGTCGCCTCTCGTCGTCTCGCCTCAGCTGCCTCTTCAGGATGGACGGTCACGCTGCTCTCAAGCCTGGAACTACGAGCGCCATCCCGGCCGAGCCGATACACCCCACGAGCGAATCGGCGCTGCTCTCGTCCCTCTCGTCGCTCTCCATCAACACGGGCGCTTTGCCGACGATCGACGCGTCCGTAGCGCCAGCGAGCGTGCCCACCGCTCTCAAGACAACTTACGCCGCCGCCGCACCCACAACCCGCGAAGCAGGAGCCTCTACCGCAACCTCCTCCTCGGCACCGCCCCCTCCAGCAACGCGCACGGCCGTCATCTTCCAGCCCGCGTGCGCGCTGCATCGCTACGTCCGCAACACCGACATCGGGACCATCGTCGAGCGCCCTGAGCGCCTTCGCGCCGTCAAGACCGGCGTCGCGGCGGCTGGGCGCGGCTCGAGGAGCGCACGATCGCGCAGGGCGGGGCGCGGTGGGCTCCGCCGAGCGCGCAGGAGAGCGACGCAGACGGGCTCGACGACCTGCTCAAGGGCCTGAGCTTGACGGGCGAGGCGGGTTCGAGCGATGTCAAGGGGAAGGGCAGGGCGCGCGAGGTTGTCGGCGGGCCGTTCGACATCCTCAACTCGAGCGCACTGATGACGCTCGACGACCCCGCGCTCCGCCTCATCCACCCGAAGCCGAACCGCGCGCCGAGCGACGACGACGACTGGTCGACCGCGTCGTCGACGCCTTCCCTCCGCCCGAACCCGCCCCGCTACCCTCGTCCAGCCCGTCTCGCCAGACGCGGCAAGCATCCCGCCCCTCCTCGCCCGTCAAGCCCGCCCTCTCCTCCCCGCAGCCCTGGCCCGCACAGCTGCAAGACCTGTGCCGACGCTCGGCGAGCGCGATCCTCGTCGAGCCCTTCTCCGAGATCCCGCCGCACCTCCCGCAGGGCGACCTGTACCTGTGCGAGGAGAGCGAGCAGGCAATCTTTGGCGCGCTTGGAGCCGTGTGCGAGGGCGTTGACCGCGTCGTCAAGCGGGAGGAGGGTGCAGTAGCGCCTTTGTCGCGATCCGGCCGCCGGGGCATGTGCGTTCTTCCCCTTCTCGACAACACGAGTGTCCGCTCACTTGGCTTCACCCTCGCAGCACTGCGGCGAGGCAAACCCGCAAGGCTTCTGCTTCGTCAACAACGTCGCCGTCGCCGCAGCTCACGGTTAGCTCGCATCGCCCGTCTTCATCGCGCTCCCCTCCTCACGACCTCTTCCCTCGCAGCCTATGTACAACATGGCATCAACCGCGTCATCATCCTCGACATCGACCTTGTGCGCTCTGATCCCTCTCGCTTCGACCCTCAAGCTGACCCCGCCCATCGTCGCGCAGCACCACGGCAATGGTACGCAGGAGATCATCTACCGCATCAATGCCGAGGCGCAACGCATCCTCACCAACCGCGTGAGCAAGACGCCGACAACCTCGCCGCGCAAGTCGACCTCGCCGAGGAAGGCGTCCGCGCCGCCCGCACCACCCGCGCCTGAGCCGCCACACCCGCTGCAGATCATGTACGGCTCGCTGCACGACATCTGGTCGTACCGTGCGTCATTCCTCCTCCCTCATCAGTACGGCGCAGCTCACGCCCGCCCGCCCACCCCGCCGCAGCCTGCGAGGACGGCGACCCCTCGCTCGTCGCCGCCGCGTCGCTCCGCATCGCAGGCGGGCACGGGCAGTTCATCTCGAACGTGCACCTCGAGCCCTACACGGACGAGGCGCACTTCCACGGCGAGCTGTACCCGCGGTACCGCGAGGGGCTGCTCGGGCAGGCGGAGGAGTTCTGCCGCCTCACGAGGGGCGAGGGTGGCGACGACGCGGACAAGACGCTCGTGATTGTCTCTGCAGGTGCGTTCGTTCTCTCCCCCAGACTGCCGCGCCGAGCTGACGCTCTCGCAATCAGGCTTCGATGCTTCGGAGCATGAATCCGCCGGCATGTCTCGCCACAAGCGCAACGTCCCGACCTCCTTCTACTGTCGCTTTGCGCGCGACGCCGTCGCGTTTGCGGCCAAGCACGCAGGCGGGAAGATCCTCGCCGTCCTGGAGGGCGGGTACTCGGACCGCGCCCTCGCGAGCGGGACGGCCGCCTTCCTCTCCGGGCTCGTCGCGCCGGACGCGGGCGCGGGGAGGAGATGGACGAGTGGTGGACCGAGCCGCAGCTCAAGAAGCTCGAGAAGGCGTGCGCGGTCGGCAAAGCCCGTCGCGGTGGACGCGCGCCTGCGCTCGTCGGCGCGGACGCAGCAGCCGAGCCGTGGCTTGCTCGTGCAGTCGAAATCTTCGCGCGCATCGAGGACGGCGCAACGCTCGCGCCTCCGCCCCCGCAGGCGAGGGAGAAGCCGTCCGCTGCGGCGGTGCAGGCGGAGGTGAGCGCGCCGCGGCAGCTGCGCGAGCGCAAGGTCCGCCACAACTACGCCGGCCTCGATGACGGGTCGACGCCTGTGCCGTCGCCGACGCAGGCGCGGCGGACCGTCTCTGCGCTGCGCGGCAAGCCCGACCCCGCTGCCGCCGTCGAGCCGCCGCCCCTTCCTCCGCCCGTGCCGACCATCTCGGCGTTTGCGCCACCGTCGACGGCGCAAACACTCGACGACGCGCACGACGGTGCAGCGAAGCAGACGGTCCGCTTTACGTGGAAGCAGGGCGGGTTTGGCGGCGAGCCTCGCATGTGAAAGCGGCGGAGGGCACGGCGCGGGTTGGCAGAAGTGCTCTGGTGATGGGCGGCTGTTCTTGGTGCTGATGAAGTGACACTGCGTTCATTTTCGTGGCACTAAGCCCGCTTCTCGCGGAGGGTCAAGTGCAGCTCCCATTCTGCTGCCCGACTTCCCGTGCCCTCAAGCCAAACCCGTTCAAGTTCGTTTGATCAGGGGCGGGCGAGCAGCGTTCGTACGAGTCTCGGAGCATGGCGCTTGCGGTTCGTCCGCGTCGGGGAAGGGCAGCTTGCGGAACTTCCGTCTACCACCCGCGCGAGCGCCGCGACTACTCAGCTTCTACGTAGCTTCGCGAGATCACCGTCACGCGCTCTCGCCCGCTGAGCAGACGTTCCTTCGGTACTTCCCGCTACTTAGCCAGGAGATTGCAAACTCGCTCCGATCAAGCGACACCGCGTGCACGGGACGCGCCGCGGCTTGCCTGGGATGAGACGTCTGCACGAAGTCCACCCTCGAGGCGAAACCGAGCTTCTCCCTCGAGTTCTGCCCCTCGTCGGTGGTCCTCGTGCGCTGAGTGCGCCAAGGCGGCGCCCCGAGACGAGACGTGAAGAAGGTCTCCGGATCGAGAGATGTCGGACGAGGCAGGCTCCCGAAACCCTGGTTGAGAAGGTCAAGCTTGGTGACGACGGAGAGCCGGCCCCGCCTCTCCCAAGGGGGCCGCTCGCGACGGGAGGAACGAGACTGTATGCAAGTGCGTGTGTATGCTGGAGGGACGGTACAACAACGGGAAAGAGAGGGTGCGGGGGTACCCCATGGCAGAGAGGGGAGGGGAGCGATCAAACGGGGCGTTAGGGGCAGTTCGAGCTGTCGGGCGCGAGCTGGGAGTAGTACGTGGGCGGCGGGCGAGGCTGAGGCTGTTGCACTGCAGGCGAGTTGGCGAGACGTGCTGTCGACGCCGACCTCGGACTGCGCGGCCCGCTGCTCGCCGCACTCGATGTCGTGCTGCTGCTGTTGCTGCTGCTGGTGTTGCTCGAACCGCCGTACTGCTTCTCGAGCTTGCGGATGAGGCGGCGCGGCTCGGGCGCGGGACAAGCGACGCGAGCGTCGAAGCATCGCCTCGCCGGAACTGCGCGTGCTTCCAGCCCGAGTACGCGCCGGCGATGCCGCCTTGCAGGTCGAGCGCAGCCCGAAGCTGGGCGACGTTCATGCGCTGAAAGTTATAGACCTGCGCAGTCGAAAACAGGGTCAGCCGGTGCCGCGAGGCGAGAGTGCGGGAAAGATCGCACATTGAGCTGGCCTGGTAGCGCGTTAACCGCACCAATAGAGCGGATCGTCAGCAGAGAACCTATGCGAATGAACGAGAAAGCGTACGGGTGAAGGAGTGGACGTTAGAATGGCCGAATGCGCTCGGGAGGACCTCGGTGATGAAGCGGTCGTTGTGGGCGACAAAGAACGAGTCGCCGGCGTGGCTGCAAGCGGGGCGCGTCAGTGCTTCGACGAGGGAGAGAGGGTGTACGCACTTCCAGAGGATCACGTCTTGGTAGTGCTGCGGGTCGCTCAGCATGTCCCAGAGCTTCTGCACGAACGGTTTGATCTCCGGAGGCGGTCCCGCCAGGTCATCCTGAGGGAGAAAGGATCGTGACCTTCTGCGCGATGTTTGGAAAAGAAACAGAGCCAAAGCGCACTTCGAAGAGCGTCATCGTTCCGATAAGCGGGCTGTCACCCGTATCGCCAGACTCGCCGCTGCTCGCGATGGACCACCTCCGAACGTCCTCGCCGATGAGCCCGACCGCCGCACTCGCGCTCGCTGCTGCCGCTGGCACGCTCGGAGGCTGCCCCGCCTCCGCTAGCGAGTCCATCGCGCCCGTCCACCGTGCCGACTCGACCGCCGCGAACGTCCGGTCGTGATTATAGGGCGCACTGGGGTACGCATACGACAGCGGCGGTGCGACGCGCTCGGCCTGGTACCCGGACGCGGGAGACTGCGTGTAGCAGTACCCGTTCGCCGTCTCGGGCGAGTGGTGGAAGTTCGGTGGGGGAGGGGCGTACATCGCGGCGTAGTGCTGCGCGTGACCGTAGGAAGGCGATCCGTCGGCGTAGTACGCGTAGTGCGCGGCGTGGAGCTGCGGGTCGTGCGACTGGGTGGGTTGCGAAGGGTCCGACGGCAACGGCGGAGGGGGGGCGGTGTCGTTCGGCTCGCCTTGAGCGCCTAGCCAGGGGAGCCCGCGCTGGCGTACATCCCGCGCAGCGCGGAGAGCGCGGAGCGGGCCGGCGGGCGTGCGGGCGAGCAGTGTAGCAGGAAGAAGGAGAGGAGGGACAACCTGTCCTCGCCGACGGAATTCGCTTGACAAACCTCCCTCCGTCGATCAGACTTGTGCGCGTCACGACCACCGCCACGCTGTAGATCAAGACAAGGCTGAGAGTCTTGCGCGCAGGCTGATGAGGCCTGGCCCACTTCCCCGCCCTCATCTCCTCCTCGTACCTGGCACAGCAGTTCAGCGAGAAATTGCTCTCCTGCGCCGCCGTCAAGCCTGAGGTGGCCTCAGAGCGCTCTCTTGCAGCCTCTGCAACGCGGGCGAGCGTGCCAAGATACACTCCTCGGCGAGGAGGCAGAGGCAGAGAGGGCAGCGCCGCTTTCACGTCGATCAGGCAGGAGCTGCGGTCGTTCGACAATCTGCGCCCTCGCCCGTCTCCGCTTCTACGCTCCGTTGCACGGCGAAGACCGGTGATTGCCGTCGTCGCGGCGATCATCATTAAGCCGCGGCTGACGTTGGATGGAAAGGCATTGATTGCGTTGGCATGCTGCAGGAGGTGGTGTACGGCAAGGAGTAGTACGGCATGTCCTCGACGGACAGGCGCAGGAGATGGGGTACAGCAGGGACAACATGAGGGGGATATGCTGCATCGCCGGCCGACGACGCAGAGAAAGACGAACGACCTGCCGGCGAAGCGGGATGATCAGCGAGGCCAACTCCGAGCGTGAGGTGTGAGACGACGCACCAATGGCACTGCGCACGAATACTGCTAAGAGAGGGAGAGATGAGCCGTTCAAGGCGGCCTACGCCGAGCCCGGCGCGACACCTTTGCTTGAGGACGGCGCGAGCGAATAGCCCTCTGACGGCCAGATGAGCCCGAGGGTGTTGGTCGGCGGCGTGTCGGGCGAGGGCAAGTTCGAGTTGGACGAGGACGAGCCAGACGAGTCGTACCCCGCGCCCGACGGCTCGCTCGGCGCGACGCTCGACATCGGCACGAGCGGCGTCCAGGGCGAGAGCCGCGGCGAGGGGTACGCGTTGGCGCTGACGGCGCGAGCAGCCGCAGCAGTCATCGCCGCCTCGTGTGCGGAGCGCGCCCTCCGCTCCTTCTCCGCCTGTTCGCGCTCGAGGCGCTCCTGCTTCTCCGCCTTCTTGACCAAGCGCGCCCGCGACGGCCGCGGCGTGAGGAGGTGCAGACCCGTCTTCTCGTCCCGCGTGAAGTGCGGGTGCGACCAGCCGCTGTACCCTTCGGCCGTCGCGACGTCAACGCGAGAGCAGCTCGGCGTTCGTGAGGCGGCGGAAGCCGTAGACCTGCGGGCGGGCGAGACGCGCAAGATGGGTTAGCTCGCACGAGCGGGAGTGGGAGGTGATCGAGAGCTTGGCGCACGTTGAGCTGGCCTGCGGGGAGGAGAGTGGGTGAGCGGGAAGGCGTACGAAGACGAGGAGGGAGACGGACGTACGGGTGAAGCTCGCAGCGTTGCCGTGGCCAAAGAGGCGCGGTAGAACCTCGCTCACGAAGCGCTTGTTGGCGTTGATGATGAACGACTCGCCCGAGCTGTCCCACACGACGCAGTCCTGGTAGCACTCGGGGTACGAGACGAGGTGGTTGAGCTTGGCGATGAACGGCTTGACCCGCGGCGTGAGCCCGATGGGCCCGTCAACGATGTGCTGGCGGATACGGATCGGACACGAAGGCGTGCGCGGGACGGGAAAGGGCGGGTCAAGGTGGATGAGCGGGAGGGAAGTCAGCCTCGGTGGCTTCCAGAGCGAGAGACGTGCACGCACGTCGGCTTCAAAGCCTCCGCCCGAGCCCCTGCGCGCTGCCAGGGTCCCTGCGACGGCGGGCCCGGCGAGCCAGTCGAGGTCGACGGGAACGCGCCGAGGATGTCGCCAACGGTGAGGGTCCCGGACGGCGGCGTATGGAGGAGCGGGGGGGCGCCCGCCGTTGGGCTGGCGATTGGGGTCATGCGGGCGCTCGCGCTGCTGGCGTGCGGGGGGCGGGACGGCATGGCGTACGATGCAACGGCATGTGAACTGATCCAGGGCGAGTTGGCGACAGCGGACGGGAGGGAGCTGGCGTGGTCGAGGGCGCTGATTGCGTACGGGTGCGATGGCGGGACGAGGGAGGCCGGCCCCATGGAATGCGGATGCAGAGGAAGCGCCGGAGAGACGCTGGCGGGCGAAGCGTTGGGCGCGAGCGCGAGGTAGTCGCTGCCCGGCGAGCGGTGGGCGTGTGCGAGGCCGGGATGCAGAGAGTCTGGGTGGTGCTGCATCTCCCCGCTGAACGCGCGCAGAAGAAGGGATCGCTGAGGAGGCGAACGTCCGCTGAAGTCCAGGGCTCCAAGAGGAGGGCGAGAGGCGGACTCGCGCTGAAACCGCTTTCGCCTAGTGCGCGGCCGCCCGCAGGGTCAGAAGCCTGGAGTCGTGCTGCGCTCGGCCGGTTGGACAAGCGGGAACAGTGAACACAGAGTGCGCATGTCGTCAAGTCGCGGGAAGCGCGCGGGTGCCTCGTGCCCCCCGGTGCTGCGAGCGGCGGGACCAATCCCCAGCGCACAGCGTCCCTCATAAGCGCGAGCGGAGCTAAATCGTCCCTTTTCCCGGCAGAGCAGCCAGCACAAGTGTACAGGACGAGGGAAAAGGCGAGGGGCGGGCGAGTACATGCACAGCGATCCGAGCCGATCGCCCAGGCCAATCCGAACGCTCGAAGCAGTGCGATAGGCTTGCGAGGGCGCGCCCGCATTCCTGCGCCTGGGTTGGCGCTTCCCAAAGCCGTGTACGCTCTGCGCGCGAGCTCCGGACGCTCCTTGTGCCCATGTCCCGCTCCTGCTGCAGAGCTGCGGAGAAGAAGGTAAAGCGAGGGCGAGCCGACAGGGGGAACCGGTTCGGGCTGGCTTGTCGTCAGAAAGGTCGGCCTTCGCAACGATCAAGGGCGTTCGCTCTCCACCTGCACCGTTCTCTGAGTGTCGAGCGCGATGAGCGGGTCAACAGTAGCCCCTCGAAGCTTCCGGGCGTCGACCCGCAGGCGTACGACCAGCACCCGCCGACCCACCACGCAGGCGAGGGATGGAGGTGCGTCGCCCTCCTGACGAGCTGCTGAATGGCTGCGGGCACCGCTGACACTCCTTGCTGGCTCTCCTGTCGTGCAGCGCGCACAACAAGGTAAGCAGCGCACCTGCACCCGTCTTCCTCTCCAATCGAGCCAGAGCTGACCCGCTCGCATCGCAGATCCCGACCGTCTCGCAGTTCCTCCAGCAGCAGCAGGCGATGACCGACGACACCTCTGCAACCCATGGGCCGCACACGACCCAAGCGCAGGCCCAGGGCCAGCACCGCGACGCCGCCGACCGCGACGCCGACGCGCGCGCGTCGACGACCGCCGGTGACGCCCAGCAGGACTCGTCGAAGCCGGCCAAGTCGTCCGGGCAGGAGGAGAAGGACGAGATGATGCGCAAGGCGCGCGCCAACCCGCAGCCGAACGCCAAGGACTTCGAGCGCAAGGGCGTCCGCGAGGTCTACGACCCCGTCACCGGCCGCCAGGTCCAGGTCAAGGACGCCGAACTTTCCGACTTTCAGAAGCCGCAGCTCTTCGACCCGACCACCTCGACCCGTCCAACATGAGCAAGCCGGGCCCATCGCTCAACCGCCCCGGCCAGCAGAGCGCTCCGATCGACAGCATCTCGCCCAACCCCATCGAGCCCGCCAACATCAACCTGTACACCTTCCCGCCGCCCATCGAGAAGAGCTCGTTCAACGCTATCGTCCGCACCATCAACGGCTATGCACTCGTGATCATCGGCGCGCTCGGCGTCATCTGGTTCTTCACGGCGTGGCGCGCGGGCTGGGCCGCCTTCGTCTTCCGGTCTCAGATCATCGGCGCGACAGCAGTTTGCGTCTTCTTCGCGCATGGCGTCGTCGTCCGCAAGATTCAGAAGGAGCTTGAGCGCATTCGCCTCGAGATGCACAAGCAGCGCGGCGAGCAGCACTCGCCGCCTACCCCGGAAAGGTACGTTCCTCTTCCTATTGTACTTGGGAGGCGAGGCGAGGCGGGCGAGGAACGAGCGCAATTGACACGCGCTGTCGGCCGCCCGCAGCACCGAGTGGCTCAATGCTTTCATCAAGGTCGTCTGGCCGCTGATCAACCCCGAGCTGTTCACGTCGATTGTCGACATGGTCGAGGACGTCCTCCAGGCTTCGCTTCCCGGTGCGCCCTTCTCGTCAGGCTTCTCTCGCGAGTTGACTAACTGACCTTACGCTCCCCCTCCATCACCTCGTCCTCTCTCTCTCGCGTCGTGCCCGCTCACAGGCTTCGTCGACGCGGTCAAGATCGAGGACTTCTCGCTCGGTAATAACGCCTTCCGCATCATCAATATGCGCGCGCTCCCGGACCAGCCCGGCGAGAAGGACTACCCGCGCGAGGAGTGGATCGACCAGGGCGACCGCGAGGCCGCGCTCGATCCGAATCGCCGCATCAACAACAAGAAGTCGCAGGAGGAGAAGGCTGAGGATGTGCTCAAGAGCGAGGGCACGAGCCCCGAGGACGAGGTGAGCAGCTCCCTCCTCTCGCGTTTCTCTCGGCGGCGCGTTGTGCCGAATTGAGGAGCATGTGGTGATACCATTGGAGGCGTTGCGGAAACAAGCGGAACTGACGCGTTTCGTCGCCGCGCCCGCAGGACCAGGCCGGCGACTACGTCAACTACGAAGTCAGCTTCGCCTAGTGCGCCGCCTCTTCTTCCCCTTCGATCCGCGAGCTACAGGACACTGACGAAGCGCCGCCCACGTCCGCAGCTTTGCGCCGCCGGGCGAGGAGAAGCTCCACGGGCAGAACATCTCGCTCATCATGAAGTTCTTCCTCGGCGCATACGACCTCTTCCACCTTCCCGTCCCCATCTGGATCGCCGTCGAGAGCGTCGTCGGCACCGTCCGCCTTCGCTGCCAGATGGTCTCCGAGGCGCCGTTCATCCGCAACGTTACCTTTACCCTCATGGGCGTCCCCGCCATCGAGGCGGTGCGTTCCCTTCCTCTGCGCCGCTGGTTACTCTCTCATGCGCGAGTACTGATTGCGGCCCCCTCCCGCAGTCCGCCATCCCGCTCGCGCGCGGCCTCCCGAACGTCCTCGACCTCCCGCTCGTCAGCGGTCTCGTCCAGTCGTCCATTGCCGCTGCGTGCGTTCTCCCTTCTTCCGCCCCTCCACAGTTCCATACTGACGCTCTGCACACTCTCGCAGTGCGTCGGTCTACGTGCGTCCCGCCGTCGTCGCGAACCCGACTTGAGAAGGTAGGCCTGACTGACCCCCGCCCCCTCGCTTGCAACTCGCTTTCGCAGTGCGCGCCCAAGTCGATGACGCTCAACGTCGCTCAGCTTCTCGCGGGAGACGGCGTCAAGCGCGGTGAGTCGACCGGTCTCATTCGGCGAGCTCATCTTGCGCGGCCGGCCCTCCTCGTCCGAGATGGCCGCTCTCGGCTGGGATCTCCCATCGAATATGCTGCGCCGTTGCATCTGGCACACTTCGAGATGCACAGTGACGGACAATGGAACTGACACTGCGCTACTCCGCCCGCAGAGACCGACGGACTTGGCGTCTTCCAGATCACCATCCACCACGCTTCCGGGCTTTCCGCCCAAGACGACAACGGCTTCAGCGACCCGTACTGCGTCATCGCGTACAGCAAGTTCGGCAAACCTCTATTCAGCACGCGCATTATCTCCCAGGACCTTAACCCCGTTTGGGAGCAGACCGCGTTCCTCCTCGTTTCGAGCGAGGAGGTGCGCGCCGGCGAGCAGCTTTCAATCCAGCTGTGGGACTCAGACAAGGTCAGCGCCGACGACCTCGTCGGGCGCATCAACGTGCCCATTACCGACCTTATGCTCGAGCCGGGCAAGATGCACCACCGCACCGACAAGCTCATGGGCTTCGAGGACGCCGATTCGATGGCCGGCACGCTCACGTGGTCGGTCGCATTCTACCCCAAGGTCAAGCTCAACCCCGAGCTCAAGAAGGCGCCCGGCATCGACCACACCCTCCCGAAGGAGCTGCAGGACCAGCCGGAGCTCAAGCTCCCGGAGAACATGCCTGACACCGCCGAGGAGGCCGACATCGACCGCACGCCGCCCGACCCGAAGTACCCGGCCGGCATCCTCTCCGTCGTTGTCCACCACCTCAGTAGCCTCGAGCGCCAGAACCTGAAGGGCGCGAGCGGTGCGCACCGCGAGGGTACTGCAGGCCAAGACACCGACGCGCCCTCCGAGCAAGGAGGCAACCTCCCGTCGAGTTACTGCGAGTTCGTTGTCAACGATGACTTGGTCTACAAGTGCGTCCCCCTTCCCCGCTGATGTGCCACCGAGCTCGCGCCTTACTGACAACCCCTCGCTTCCGGCAGGACACGCGTCAAGCAGTACTCAACCATGCCGTTCTTCGAGGCGGGAACGGAGCTCTTCGTCCGGGATTACAGCAAGACGTCGCTCCGGATCGTCGTCCGCGACGCCCGTCTTCGCGAGCACGACCCCATCCTCGGCATCATCAACCTCCCGCTCAAGGATGTCCTTGCGCACTCGTCCCAGGTGACGCGCACGTACAGCCTCCAGGACGGTGTCGGCTTGTGCGTCGTCTCCCCCTCCCTCCTCCTCCTCCGTCTGACCCCTCCTCTCTCTTTCGGTTCACTGACTCGCGTATTCGTTCGCAGCGGGAAGGCCAACATCTCGGTGCTTTTCAAGGGCCTCGACATGTCGTTGCCGAAGGAGCTCTCCGGCTTCGAGACGGGCACGGTCTGCGTCACGGCGCCGATCCGTGTCGAGCCGGTTGCCGGCGCCGAGTTTGACTGGGCGGAGAAGAAGCTCGTCCTGTCGACGACCGAGGCGCGGCAGAAGATTCCCGCACGCGCAGCCAACACGCAGTCGGACCGCTCAATCGAGTGGGACGTCGACGACGACATTCGCCTCCCGACCTACGACCGCTACTCGAGCGCGCTCTACTTCGACTATGGCGGCTCGGCGGTCAAGATCGGCCCGCTCGGGAGCAAGATGGACGCGTACGCGACGCTCTGGCTCGCCGACCTCATCGATGACGAGCCGAAGGACATCCGCATTCCCGTCATCGTGCCCAAGTCGCCCGCGCTCCGCCACAACTACATCAACGACCAGTGCCAAAAGACGCACGACTACGACATCGTCGCCTGGCTCACGACGACCGTCGTCCTCGACGCCGGCCTCGACCCCGACCACGAGCAGTGCGTCCTCACCTTCCTCGTTTCTCCGCCGCCCCGCACTTACGTGTACCTTCTCGCAGGTATGCGACGACCCAGGCACAGAGGCACGAGTTTGAGACGTACGACCGCATCGTACGTTGTCCCTACACCTCTTAGCCTGGTCCAGCCTGCTGACTAGCCGTCCTCGCGTCTGCGCAGGAGGGCCAGGCGAACCAGGCCGTCCTCAACTCGCACGCCAACGACGACGGCGTGATCGACAAGGACGAGCAGAAGCAGATCGAGCGCGCGCACAAGAAGGCGCTCGAGTCGAGGCGCGCCTCCCTCTCGCCCGTCTCTCGTCGTCGGAAGCTGACTAGTTCATTCTCGCGCTGCTACAGGCACCGCGGCAAGCTCCAGTACCGCCCCGTCCGCTCGATGATCTGGGCGAAGGACGGCGCGAAGGACCGCCTCCGCAAGCTTACCGGCCGGGGCAAGAAGGAGGAGACGATCGCGAGCGAGGGGACGGCCTGAGGTGGATGACGAGACGCTTGCCTTACGTTGTACCACTCTTTACCCCTCTCGCAGTACATACACCCTTTCCGCCTGAGCAGTTCGAATGCAGCCGTGCCAATCGTTCATCATCAGTTGTCCTCGGCCGCGAGCGGGATTGCGACCGTACCGCCTCGTCGTGTGACCCAAAAGAAGCTGCCAGCGCCCGATTCTGTCCGCGTTCACGCTGTGGGGACGCTAGCGCCCGAGCAGCGGAGTCCGCGCGCCCTTCGTCGTCTCGAGCCGCCCGCCGACACCGCGTGTGGGGGAGAGTTCGCTCTTCTCCCTCCCACCTCTCTCTGCTCTTGCTGCCACTCGCACGCTTCTCTTTACCTCAGCGCAGCTAGCATGGCTGCCCTCAACCTCCCCGCCCCCGCTCTCAAGGAGGACACGAGCCTCCCCACCGGCGCGAGCAACGTCTCTTTTGTGCGTCCACCCCGGCTATCTTCGTCCTCGCCAGCGGTCGAAGCTGACCTCAGCGAACAGGTCCTGCACGGCGTCGACGACGTGCGCTACGAGGACAGGCCCGTCCCGACGGGGTGCGGCGCGGATGAGTGTGTTGCCCGGCCAATTTGTGGGCCGCGTGAAGCTAACCGTTCCTTCCTGCAGCGCCATCGTCGCGCCGAAGAAGGTCACGCTCTGCGGCTCAGACGTCCACTATCTCAAGCACATGAAGATCGGAGACTTCGTCGTCGAGAGCCCGATGGTCCTCGGGCACGAGACGGCTGCTGTCGTCGTCAAGGTTGGCAGCAACGTCAAGAACATCCAGCCGGGCGACCGCGTCGCGCTCGAGCCGGGCAGGTCTTGCAGAATGTGCCATGACTGCAAGCGCGGGCACTACGAACTCTGCCCTCAGATGGTCTTCGCCGCGACGCCGCCGTACGACGGAACTCTCGCCGGGTACTACACTCTTCCCGCCGATTTGTGCTACAAGCTGCCGGAGAACCTCTCGCTTGAGGAGGGCGCGATGGTGCGTCTCGCCGGCAACCTTCCCAAGTTCCCGCTCCTCTTGCTGAAACGTACTCCCGCTCCGCTCCGCTGGCAGATCGAGCCCATGTCGGTGGCCGTCCAGGCAGTGCACCGCATCGGCAAGATGCCGCACGCCGCGAACGTTGTCGTCTTCGGCGCCGGCCCCGTCGGCCTCCTCACCTGCGCTGTTGCGAAGGGCCTTGGCGCGCGCCACGTCGTCGCTATTGGTGCGCCTCTCTCTTCATCCTGCGCGGTACATGCTGTATTGAGCGTCATTCTCTTCGCTGTTCCGCGCGCGCAGACATCCAGGAAGCGCGCCTCCAGTTTGCGAAGGAGCAGGGCCTCGTCAACGACTTCTACCTCCCGCCGAAGCCCCTCGACGGCGAGGCGAAGGGCTACTACCCGCGCCGCAACGCAAAGGAGTTCCGCGAGAAGTTCGGCTTCGACGAGCGCGGGCCGAACGCAGTCGACCTGGTCATTGACTGCTCCGGGTGCGCTGCTTGCCCTCTCGCTTCGTCGAATCTCGTCTCGCTGACGAGCGACCTTTCAGCGCCGAGGTGCATCCAGACGGGCGTCTTCATCCTTAAGCACGGCGGCACGCTCGTCCAGGTGCGTCCCTCCCTCCCCTTCTCCCTCCTCTCCGCTTACTCTCTCCCGCAGGTTGGCATGGGCAAGCCCGATATCACGCTCGACATGCACACGATCCTGACCCACGAGCTCACGATCAAGGGCTCGTTCCGGTGCGCCTCCCTCTCGTTCTCCCTCTCGTCCCGCTGCTCGCGACTGACCGGGAGAGCGCGGCAGCTACGGCCCGGGGATCTATGAGCTCGCGCTCGACCTCGTCTCCCGCGGGGCCGTGAACCTCAAGGCGCTGATCTCACACCGGTGGGTCGTTCCTGCCGCCCCTGCCGCAGCAGTCCTGACCGTCTTCGCCCACACGCAGCTACGCCTTCCGCGAGGCGCTCAAGGCGTTCGAGGCGAGCCTCAAGGGCACGGCGAGGACGGGAGGCCGCTCATCAAGGCTGTAATCGACGGGCCGGCCGTCGACGAGAAGCTCTGAGTGGGCGAGCGGGAAAGGAGGAGGATCGCTTCGTTACGACCATGCAGATGGACGCTGTACCCTCGAGTCTACAATGCGAGGGGGTATCGACGGAAGAGGGTATCTCGGGCGCAAGGCGAGCCGGTTCACGCCCAATACGAGACGCCGAGCCCGACGCTGCGGATCGGGCTTGTGCGCCCACGGCTGAGCGTCGCCTGCCGGATGTCGGCGACGAGCCCTGCCGAGAGGAGGAAGTCGCCGAGGCGGCCTTCCCACAAGAGGGCGACCATCTGCGCGGAGAGAGTTGTCAGCGTGCGGGGACGGAGGACGAGGGAAGGGGGTGGAGGAGCGCACTGAGCTCGTCGACGCGCGGATCTTGAGCACGCCGAGCACCTCGTCCTCGGCGTCGTTGTTGCGCTTCCGGCGCTGCGTCTCCTCGTCGTCTGCGCCGCGGCCGAACGCGTCGAACGTCGCCACGCGCGGGGCTCCTCCTCCACTGCGAGCGCCTTCGCCGGCGCGCGGCGGTGGAACCATTCGCCTCCGACGGTGAGGTCCGCGTCGTACGAGTAGAGGTTGAAGTCGAACCTGCTCGCGAGGCTCGCGTCCCGGCCAACCTGCACCGCATACGCCGTCGATAGCTGGCCCATGATCGGGTTCAGCGTCGCGGTGATGTACGTCGGAGGCTGCGGCGGCCCGCCGGCGCTCTCCGGGACGGTCGCGAACCGCACGCCAGTCGAGACGCCGGCGGAGCGCTCCTGCGCCGAGAAGTAGATCTCGCCGCCGGCGGACCAGCGCCCCTTGAGCCCATTGGGCATCTCGTCCTCCTCTTCGTCGACTACGCGCTCCCTCGCGCGCTCGCCCGCTGCCGCATCCGCGCTCCCGCCGCCAGGCGCGCCCCACCGGCCAAAGTTGTACAGCCCGCGGACGCCCCACATCCCGTCCCCGACGGCGTAGCTGTACTCGGCGCTCCAGCGCCCCGTGTCCTGCTGGAGCTTGAGCTCGAGCTCGCTCAGTCGCGCGAGCGGGCCGGACGTCGCGGTTGGTGCGCTCGCGGACGAGGTGGCCGAGGCGGAGAGCGAGGCGGAGGGGTCGGTCGACTCCCATGAGAGGGTGGGCGCGGGGCGGGCGAGGGGACGGCGATGAGCGAGACGAGGGCTTGCAGGGAGGGCGCGAGGCGGTGAACGTAGAGAGCGTCGAGACGGGGAGAGGGGCGTAGAGTCGGCCATACAGGAGGTAATCTGCGCGCGGGCGTCTCGTCAGCGTTCGTCGCACTCAGTCGATATTCCAGGAGGACGCACCTGCCCTATCGACCCTGTTCCCGCCCATCCAGGTCGGGAGCGCATCCTCCCTGAGCTCCGGCTTGACGGGGGTACTCCCGAGGGGGAAGCTCCCGACGACGTCCTTGAAGCGAATGCGCGCGTCGCCCTCCTCTGCGCGCCTGCTGCTCGTCGGGAAGAGCGGCGCCGAGCTGTAGAGGTACGAGAGCTGCCCCGCAAGGAGGGCGGTTCCAGGCGGGCCGAGGACGGGCGCAGGCGTTGGCGGGTAGAACGGGACTGCCTCGGGGACGAGGCTCGAGAGGACGGCCCGGCGTGAGGCCCAGCGTCGGCCGCGAGCTCGTGCTGAGGAGGAGCCCAGTGGGGACGGCGAAGTCGAGCAGCTGCCGCGACGGGTGCGTAAAGGACGCATAGTGGTTGTCCCACTCGTTCCAGTGCGTCGCCCGGTAGAACTCGCGCAGCAGGTACGCCGCTTGCTGCGACATCGCGACAACGGGCAGAGCGAAAGCAGCGGAGGGGGCGGTGCGCGACTCTCACTCTCCCGCGTTCGAAAGCTTCCTGAGGCGCTCTGACTCCCTCAGACAAGTGGAAGAAGCAGCGGAAGCAGGAAAGCGCGGCGAGACGACGTGCATTCCCCTCGTCCGCCTCGCAGCACGCGCATCTACAGCAACCCCTCCTTCTTGAACTGGTGGACGTACCTGCACGCGTACTACATTCAGTTACGAACCCCACGAGCGAGTAACGAGAGCGAACGCACGCAAAGGTGGAATGCTTCGCCCTCCATTCCCACTCTCCCGCCTCGTCCTCCCGTTCGGGCGGATCCAGCAGCCCCGCCCCGATGAATAGCTCCTCGCGCTGCTCGAGCACTGCGATCTCGCCGTTCTTGACTGCCGCCGGCGGGAAGAGCGACAGGAGAAAGTCCTTGACGAAGGTCGATTTGGCGGGGAGGTAGGGGACGGGGAGGTAGGTGACCTGCGGCGCGGAAAGGCCCGTCGGCGGACACGCACTGAGAAGCACAAGAAAGAGGCAGCGCACCTCGATAACGCAGCCCCGCGTCGTCCCGCTCGCTGTACCGCCCTTCAGCCCGACACTGCTCACCTTAACCTCCCAATCTCCGCCCGTCCCCGGCGCAGTACCGCCCACAACGAACGAGAACCCCTCGAGCGAGACTGCCTGCGCTCGCGGCTGCCACGCCGACGTGTCCCGCCGCGCTGGCTGCCCGCCCGGCGTCGGGGGGGCGAAAAGCGCACGTTGAATGAAGGTGTCGAAGAGCGCGCCTGCGCCTGTTGCAGCCGCGGCGGACGCGCCGGCTGGTAGCCCGACGGTGCAGTGTGTCCACCGCGAGTGCGCCAGCGCGCTCGCAACCCCCCCCTCTGCGCTACCCTCCACGACCATGACCTCGTCGTCCCCGTCGACCGCCCGGCCCTTCCCTTTGTGATCCTGCGCGCTCCTGAGCGGCGCACCCGGGTCCTCGACGAAGACATCGACCTTCTCGCCCGCGCCGTCGAGCTCGCGGACGACATACATGTTCCTGCCGTCCTTGCCGTTGGCTTCGCTCGCGGGGAGTCGGAAGGGGCGGATCTGGACGGCGCGCCGGCCGGTCGAGACACCCGGGCGGGAGGTGGTCAGAGCACGGCCGAGGACGGGGATGGCGGCGGCGGGGTTGGCGGAGGGCCAGCGCGCGATGAGGGTCGAGGGGTGCCCGGCATGGCTGCGAGCGGGCGGCTGCGGTGAGCCCCATTCTACTGCGCGGAGTGCTTTAAGGGTGTGGAAGCTACGCGCACCTGATCTAGGGGCGTGCGTGGCCAGGAGTCGACGAGCCGGAGTCGGAAGCGATGGGGATGAGAGGGCGGGAGCTACGGCAGCGGGAAGCGCGAGGGTGGGAGTGCAGCGTCTTGCGATCTGTACGAACGCGTCTGGCGTCCAGCTCGGGCTCAGCGCGGGTTCCGGCGGAGTGGTTGCGGCGAGACGAGCGATGTGCCGGTTCGCCTCGTTCCCACCCGCTCCCTCGCCTCCCGCAGCTCAGATAGAAGCGCAGAGCTGCTCAGCTAAACACCGAGCTAGCTCGCTTGAACCCGCAAGCCGTCCCTCATCTGCCGGTGCTGTGCTCGCGCATCTCTCCCCCGCATCCCCTTGACTCCCTCGAGACGTCGATCCAGGTGCGCCCTCCCTCGCAGAAATTGTAGCGCATCTGCGACGCACTGACACTCCCTCGTGCAGCCCGACGCGCCCCGCCCGCTTACCACATCCGGCCTCGCTCTTCCCACCCTCCGCGCCGCCCCTCGTCCGGCTCACGATGCAGGCCGTCCCGCGCAAGTCGACCGTGCCGGCCTTCTTCCTCAACAAGGTCATCGAGAGCTATGCCTCCAAGCATTCGACGCCGATCAGCCTCAAGCACATGATCAACTTTGGCAACGCCGGACGGAACAAGGGCGAGAAGGAAGAGGCCGACAAGCTCATCAAGGGCGGCAACTTCGTGCGTTCTGCTCCATTCACTGATGCAAGATGTTTAAGCTGACGAGCATGCGCCCGTGCAGCTGCGAACGGAGCTTCCGACCCGGCTCAGCCACCGTCTGCGAGACCTCCAGGTGCGCTTCCACCTCTCTTCTGCCAGGGAGATCTCGCTAATGCCTCAGACCCGCAGGAACTCCCTTATGCCGTTGCCTCGCACCCGCGGATGCAGCATGTCTACGACCTGTACCTCGAGGCGTTCGAAGGCATCCGCAAGCAGCCCCCGATCACCGACCTCGACGCGAACGACCGCTTCTGCCAGTTCATGAACGAAACACTGAGCAAGCACCGCGTCATCATTCCCGAGCTCGCAATCGGGTACGCCTCACCGCTTATCCCACTCGCCCCGCGCCCCGTCTGACCCGCTCCTCCCCCCCTTCCGCAGCGTCTCGGAAACCTCGCCCGTGCACCTTCCGCCGGCCGCACTCGACCGCATCATGCTCCGTATGCTGCGCTCGCGGATTTCGCGGCGCGTCATCGCCGAGCAGCACATCGCGCTGACGCAGCAGTTCCGCGAGCGGCAGCGCAAGGGCAAGGGGCGTGCGGACGCGGACGAGGCGGAGCGGCATGTCGGGATTGTTGACACGCGGTTGAACGCGGCGGATGTGGTGCGCAGGTGCGGGGAGCTGATGAAGGAGCTGGGCGGGCCGGCGGGGGAAGTGCCCATCGTGCTCGAGGGGCACACGGACCAGACGTTCGCGTACATCTCGGAGCATCTCGAGTGCGCACTCTTCCTCTCTTCCGGGCTTGCAACCGCGCTAACCGCCCACATCGCCCGTAGGTTCATGATCTTCGAGCTGATCAAGAACGCCGCGCACGCGACCGTCGCGCGGCACGGCTCGTCCGCCTCGTCGCACCCCATCGGCGTCACGCTCGCGCACAACAAGCGCGAGCTGATGGTGCGCGTCTCGGACGAGGGCGGCGGGATCGCGCCGTATGGCGGGCTGCCGCCTGACCCCGCCGACATCGCGCTCAACCCGCTCCTGCCCGGTCCGGGGAACACGCTCGCGGCGCCGCTATCGGCGCAAAGGCTCGACATCTTCTCGTTCTCGCACATGCGGAGATTCTACCAGCACCACGCCGCTGCTGCCGCCGCCGCCTCCTCTCTTCCCTCCACCTCCTCCCTCCCCGCCGCCTCGACCGCGCTTCCGGCCACGCTGAACGCGCCCGCACCCGCTCCTTCACCGCCGCGCTCGGCCGCCTCAGCGCCGCAAGACCCCACCGCAACGGGGATCATGGCGCTCCGCTCTGTCGGCGAGCTTGCGGGAACGGTCAAGGAGCAGATCGAGCGGCACCAGGCGCAGGTTGACGACGAGGGTGACGCGCAGGCGCGGAGCGGGATCGGCCTCCCGCTCGCGCGGATGTACGCCGAGTACTTTGGCGGGAGCCTGGGGATTTGGACGCTCCAGGGCCATGGGAGCGACGCGCTCCTCACCGTGCCCAAGTTTGGGGTGGAAGGAGCCGTTCCCACGCACGGAGTCTGACCCGGTGTTACTGCTGTTGTAGACGACCCCCGACCTGTCCCGTGCTCGCTGTTGTGCAACTAGTCTATCCTCCTCATCCTACAACCGAAGCATGTTTCACCTCCTTTTCTCTACAAGTTCAAGCGTGTCTACACCCGCCCCAGCCCCCGCTAGTCCTCCCTCTCCCACGCCTCCGCCGCCCGCTCCACCTCGTCCACCGCGCGCGCGACGAGCCGCACGCGCCGCAGCAGCGCGGGCGACGGCGCGAGGATCGCTCCGTGCTCGAGCGCGGGGAGGACGTGCAGCGAGGGGAAGGGCGCGGTGGCTGTGGGCGCGGCTGGGGAGGGCGGCGACGAGGCGCGCGGGATGAGGGCGGCGGAAGCGCCATCCGGCGTCGCGGGTTCCGCGTCCTCCTCGCCCTCCTGCTCCTTCTCGCCCGTAGGCGGCGCCTCGATCGCCTTCGCGCCTGCTGCGGACGGGCGCAGAGGGCGCCGCGCCGGTCGAGAACCCCGCCGCCTCGAGGTAGGCGCGGACCTTGCGCACGGGGAGGATGCAGTCCTTCTCCGAGAGGAAGACGACCGTCGGCTGCGCGCTCTCTGCCTCGTCAGCCTTCTCCCCTCCAATCCAGCGAGCGAGAGAGAGAAAGGAAAGCGAGCGCACGAGCGGGCCCGCCGGGCAGGGCGTGACGAACGGTGCACAGTTCGGCACATCGAAGGCGGCTCGAGCGGCTCGCGCGCGCAGGCGGAACGAGCGCGGCGACTACGCGCGGGGGGAGCGGCGCGGGCGCGGGGAAGGCGCGAAGGTCACGCTGTCGGACCAGCGGAGGTGCCGCGAGAGGAAGTGGTTGATCCCGCGCTCGAGGGCGAAGTACCGCTGTCGGCGAGGGTGTCAGCGCGGAGGAAGGGAGGGGGCGTGAGGACGTACGAAGAAGCGCTCGCCGGCGGTGCGGCACTTTGTGCGGAAGAAGTTGCGTGGCGTGTCGGAGGAGAAGAGGAGGAACGACATGGGGTCGATGAGAACGCTTCCGGCGACGATGTCGGGCTGCAGACTATCCGTCATTACGGGATCGGAAAACGAGGTGGAAACGACGCACCGCATCCCGCAGGAGCCACGCCGCCGCGCCCGACCCGAAGGAATGCGCAACAACCACCGCCTTCGCTCTCCGCCACTCCTCGTCCTCCAAGTCGTCCTCGTAGTCCGAGTCGTTCTCGTCCGCATCGAGGCTCGTGAGGCCGAAGCCGTGCGCCCAGAGCATGCGCCGCACGGCGGCGACGTACTCGAGCCGGGTGAGGATGGCGGAGGGAGGGGCAAGGCGCATCGAGACGTAGGGGATCTCGGGGAGGAACACGGCTCGGCCTGCAACGAACGAGAAGGTGAGCTAGTCTGTACGAGTGCGAGATCGCGGCGATGGTGGCCGGAGAGCCTTGATGGAGATGAGCGAACGCACCGGAAACGGCGAAGAGGGCGATGAGGAAGGGCACAGTGACTAAGGTCCCGCTGATCCCGTGGGCAAAGACGACCTACGACCGCTACTTGGTGAGTCACTCACGTTGCGACAAGCGAAGGGAGCGCGACGCACCGGCCTCAGGTCCTCCTCCTGCGCCTTCTTGCCCGCGGGCTTCATCCAATAGCCGACACGGCTCGCGAGGCGCGCATCGCCCATCCGCTCCGCCTCGACCGGGTCCAGCAGCGACTCGAGCGACCGGCGCGCCGAGCGCATGAAGAAGGGCGGGAAGGGCCACTGTGCACGCGGGCGGGGTAAGCGGGGAAGGTAGAAGCGAAGAGAGAGGAACGCACAGACGCGGCGCTGCCGTAGTAGCGGAAGCCCGCGCAGAAGAGGGCGAGGTTGCCGAGTTGCGAGATGAACGCGATTGCGGCGTAGAAGACGAGTGGGTGGTGGCCCATGCTGAGGGGCTCTTTCGCGAGCTGGAAGACGCGGTGCGGCGAGCGGCCGCGGAGGAAGCGGAAGGGGGGCGAGCCCGGGCGCGAGAGGGTGAACTGCGCCTCGAGGAGGAGGATCATCGAGTGCAGCTCGGCGCGCGCGAGCGGGTCGGCCTTGACATCGCGCAGGCGCGAGTTGAACATGAGGTGGGTGATGTACTGCGCGCCCGAGAAGCGAAAAGGTTAGGTTGCGGAAGCAGCGAGTTTGAGAAGGTTGAGCGAGACGGACCTCCTCGACGTTGGTGCGGCCAACCTGGTCCGCTGACCTTGTTGAAGACGGGATCCTCCGCGCCGCGAGGAGCGCGTTTTGCGGAGGACGGGAGGAAAGCGCCGCCCATCCATTCCCACGGGTTGCGCGCCGACTCGACCATGCTCCTCCAGAGCCGCCAGCGCTCCTCGCTCGTGACGGCGTCCTGCGTCCCGCGCTGGTCCCACCACCGCCGCTCGAGCAACACCGCAGTGACCCTCGAGATGATCCACCACGCGACTTCTGCGGCTGCCCATGCGGTGAGGAGGTTGAGGGGATGCCGGAAGCGAAGGAGGAAGTCGGCGGCGGTGTCGGCCGGGAGGGAGGTGGTGAAGGCGACTGCTGGGGACGCTGGGTGGGTATGGTACGCTGCTGCGAGCCAGCGCGCTCAGAAGCGGCACCGCGTTGAGGGCGTTGACGAGAAGAAGGACGAGCGAGCGGTTGATCCAGCCATCTCGCAACTGAGTGCGCAATGTCAGCTGGACCTGGGCGGGTGAGCTTGAGCGGGTGCACTGACCATGTCTGCCTCGGTGCACGTCCTTCCCGGTCAGCCGAGCGAGCGGGAGACGAGCGAGCGATGAGACCGGAAGCAAGCCCATCGCCCGCTTCCGCGCTCTCCTCCGCCCAGTCCCTCCTCTTGCTGCTGAGCACCGCCAGAGGCTATCACAGGCTCGCCTGTTGTACCATAGACGCTCACACGAGCGCGCACTCCACCCGCTGCCGTCGATCGTCCGCTCCTCCGCCGTCCCCCTCCTCATCGAACAAGCCCCGGCATGGAGGCGCCAAAGTACCTCCCGTTCATCGTGGCACCGCCCCTCACCTGCTGCGAGGACGCCTACCTCGTCTTCGTGCGTCCCCGCCCCTCCGTCGCTGTCCTCCCACCCCGCTGACCTCGTCCTTCCTTGACCTCGAAGGGTCAAGGCGACGCTCCCTACACCATCAACGTGATCGCGACCGGCGACGTCAACGGCACGTCCCTAGAAACGCTGCCGCTGCAGGGCAGGTCAGGTGCATTGCGATGGAGGACAGACTTCAACGTCGATGCCAACGTCGTGCGTTCCCACGCTCGCTTCCTCTCGAGGACCCGCTGATCGTGCCCGTCGAAGCAGACTTTCGCCCTTACCGACGCCTCGGGTGAGCAGGCGTATAGCGAATGGCGCGTCGTGCAGGCCGGCGCGGTCACGACCTGCTCGTCCGTCCGCTCTCTTTCCCACCCGCACGCTCCGCTGACCTCGATTGACCCGCAGGAAAACGGACTACACTCCACGCTCGTCTCCAAACGTCGGTGCCATCGTCGGTGGGCTCTTCGGCGCGCTCGCAGGCCTCGCCGTCCTCTTCGCCTTCGTCTGGTGGCGGCGACGCGCCTGGAAGCGACTCCATCCGTCCTCCGGCGCGCGCCTCTCGGACAGCAAGGCGCCGTCCGTCATTGACCCGGACGATGTGCGCCTCGCCGACGGTCCAGCTGGCGTCACCCGCGCCGGGACAATCAATCTCGGCGCAGTCGCGCCGCGCCGACCGGGCGCTCGGGGCGCACGCACGGCCCGCTGCTTGTTCGGCCGCGAAAATCTGCGCGCGCGACTCCTCCAACCTTGCGGCCGTATCTACGGGCGAGGCGGTACTCTGGCGGTGGGGAGGGCGGACGCGCACATCGCTCGCACCGGTCGAGGCGTGCAGGGGCTTCGCACGTTCAGCCCGTGCCAGCGGCCCCTCTCCTCTTCCTCAGCCCACTCGCCTCCTGAACTGGCTTCGCCGGTTGGCCCCGCGCTTTCGCTGCGCGGCTGCTGCAGGCACCTGATTGCGCCCGCTCGGTCCTGCACTGCCACCCTCGCGCAGGGTTGCCGTGCCCGGCCGTGAGCCTTTCTCTCTCTCGTCCGCTCGCGCGCCCTCCTTCCCTCGCGCCCGCCCGTGATGCCCTGCACGCGCACCGCAATGAAGCCGGCGCCGTCCAGGCGCCTCGAGGTGTCGATCCCCAGCCGCGCCTCCGTGCGAAGGCGTGCGTTGCCCCCCTTCAGCCCCGTCGTCGCGCTTCGACCCCCTCCCTCCGCTCGCTGAGAATCGCCCGCTGATAACCTCTCCTCCGTCGCACGCTCGCAGTGCCGCGTCCGCAAGTCGCGCTGCTCGCGGACGGAGACTGTGCGGGGTGCCAGGCGAGGAGGCAGCCGTGCGTCTGGACCGACGGGACCGGGCCTTCGTGCGTTCGCGTTCCCTCTCGCTCGCCGCCACCCCCATGCTCACTCTCGCTCGACAATGCGCGCAGCCGCACGGAGGAGGAGGCGACGATCGACGCGCAGGACAAGGAGATCCGGCGCCTGAACGCGCTCGTCCGCCAGCTCTCGCGCCAGGTCCTCTCCCTCGGCGGCACGCTCGAGGACGAGGAGTGCGTCCGCTACGCGACGACGTCCTCGGCGCGGCCGTCCATCTCGCTCGAGGTCCCGCCCTCGTCGCCGGCGTCGTCGCTCGCTTGGAGCGACAGGCGCGACTCGAGCGCGTCGAGCGCGTCGGCCTTCTCGCTCGCGACGCCCTCGGACGAGCCGCCGCAGGTCTGGCCTGCGTCGTACTTCGACTTCAACCTCAACATGGACAACAAGGCGCCCGCCGAACCCGCCCCGCGTGAGAAGGCCGTCGCGCCCCCCTCTTCCTCTTCGTCGGGGTGCACGTTCCCCTCGCCGCCTCCGCCCGTCTCCCTCGCCACCCGTCCTACCCCACCTTCCCCACCGCCGTCGCTCCCTCCGCACTTTCCCGCGCGCTCGGCACCAACTCCCGCCCCTTGCCGTCGTCCTCGTCGTCGACGTACCACCCCGCACTCGAACCCTGCGCCGCCCCCTACGGAACGTCCGAGGACCTCGCCTTCACCGCCGTCGACGCCACGGGCGGCGTCGTACCCGCGCTCGTGCTGTACGCGCCGGAGCAGTTTGAGCGCGTCAGGACGAGGACGTGCTAGGCGCGCTCGGCGGCGGGTTGGGTTACACTCGCTCGATATGTGCGTGTTCTTGCTTCTTGGCTCCAACGTCGCTGATTACCACCGCGCCTGCAGATTCTCCCGACCCCTTCATCCGACCCTCCTCGCTCGTTCAGCTTCATCGCTCCCGCCCCCTCCTTCGTCCTTCTCGGCCCTCTCCTCCCTCTCGGCAGTAGGTGTATCGTCAGGCTCCTATGGGTGTAAGTAAGCAGTACCACCTCATTCCGCGCTTCCATCGTCGCGGTCGCCTCCTCCATCGACCATTCCTGGCCGCGGCACACTTCACGCTCGTCCGCCCGGCCACCTTGGCGCGCACGCTCATCTTCGCACCCGCGAGCATGCTCATTCTCGCGCTGTGGCTTTCTCCTCGCCGTGCCTCGACCGCTAGAATGGAGCGCCTTCTTCGAGCATCAGCTGCTTCCATCGATCCTTCCTCCCTGTCGATCGCTTGCTCTCGCATCAGTCTCGAGAGAACATGCTTTCGACCTCCAACAGCACAGGAAGGGTGCCCGCGCCCTGCCGCGCCGCCCTGCCAGACACGCCCGCGAGACCGCCTCGTCCGCGCGCAGGTGAGGGAGCTTTCGCCCCTGCGGACCCCCTGACTGTGTTCATGAGCGCTGCACCGCTCCGGCGCCGTTCCTCGATCAGGCAGGCTTCGATTCTCAATGAGCCATTCGAGTCGCAAGTGCGAGGACAGCAGATCGTCCTGCGCCGTCCCTGGCCTCCTCGTCCGCGGTGGGGCGCTCCCGCTGCGCTGCTCGTGTCCCGCTCCTGTATGGTCGAGAACAGCAGCCGCACTGGAGAAGGCAGGCGCGACGAGGGTGGCGGGCGTCACCTGCACCCTGCGAGGCGAGCTCGAAGACAGCTTGAGTGCGCAGTGCGCGGCGCGCGCCTTTCCCCGTCGAGAGCGCCCAGCGCAAGAGCGCACTCTCGGCCGGGCGAGGGATCGACCTCGCGAACGCTGACGTCGCGGCGTCGAAGTACTCGCGAGAGAGAAGGTTCCGCGTGAAATGGGCACCCGCGGTCTCGAACGGGAGGCATGGATCTGCAGGCGTGGCTTGGAGGGTGTAAGGCGGGAGGCGGGACGATGGGCGAGGCGGGCTGCTTGGTCGACGAGCGAGCTCTCTCGAGGCGATGGTACCGCTAGGGGTAAGAAGACTAAGATTTCGACGAAGAGAAGAGAGGGAGAATGAGGAATCTACGCAAAGATAAAGACGGGGGAAAGGGCGCGAGAGGAGGCGCGGAGGTGCTCGCGGCGTCCAGCGCCGCCGAGCGAGCGCGGGAAGGTTCTAGTGCATCGCCGAGGCCTTGTTGCTGCAGGGGCGCGATCGTAAGCGGCGCGATCAGACTCGGGAGAACGGGAGGGGGGGGTACCGGCGACCGGCGCGGCGCGGGGCGGAGGGCGACGACGAAGGCGGCGTAACAGAGGGGCGCGCTCCACGCATGATCGCATGATCAGGAGCGGCGGCCCCCCGAAGCGAGACGGAATCTGCAGCGCAGCGCAAGAGGCGATTGCTGCTGCTGTTTCGAGAGCAGCGACGCCAGGAGCGGGAGGAGGAGCGGGCGCTCAGCTTGGGAAGGTCGCGCTCGGGGGTGGCGGAGCGGGCGCGGCGGCGGCGTCGAGGGAGGCGGGCAGGGTGGCAGGTGCTATCTCTGCACTCGTGCACGTGGATGATAAGGGCGGCGCATGGACGCATGTGCGATCGAGTCGAGGTCGCTTCTCCCGGAGTTCCTCTGAGCGCTCTTCGTCAACCAGGGATGGAAAATGCCTCGCGAGGGCAAGACAGGAACGGGCGGTGCAGTTCTCGCGTGCCGCTGTGGATGTCCAGCCTCAAGCAGGAGCGCGAACAGAGCCAGCGGTCGTCGAAGCGATCGACACTTTCGCAACCCCGACCTGCTCGCTCGCTGTCCCTCCCTCCCTCTCCCGCTTCTCTCCTTGCACCCCCGCCACCCACACCAGCTCGTCCCTGGCGCGCTTATCTGCCCTACACACCCCGCTGCACCCGCGCTCCAGCCACTGCTCCTCGCGCCCCCACATCCCTGCCATGGCGGATTCGCCGTACCCTCCCAAGTCGCCGCGCCGCAAGCGCTCGCACAAGTCGGGCCTCACCCTTGACTGCTCCGCCGACGACGCCAAGCGCGTCCCGATGGCCTGCATCGCCTGCAGGAAGAGGTGCGTCTTCTCCTCCCGTCGTATCCTCCGCTTCGAAATCTCATCGCCTCCTTCGCTTCGCCCTCGACAGGAAGATCCGCTGCGACGGTCACCAGCCCGCTTGCACCAACTGCACAAGGAACGGCAAGTCGGGCTGTCGCTACGAGCGCGTGACGGCGTGCGTCCGCCCTCCTCCTCGTCGAGAGGACCTCCATTGACCCTCGCCGCGCACGTCCGCAGCGAGGAGAACCAGGAGGTCAAGACGCGCAAGCGCCTCGCCAAGCTGCGCAAGGAGCACTGCTCCAAGTCGGAGGTCGACCCGCCCTCGCAGCTCGCGACCCGCCGCCGCTGGTCGCGCACCATCTCGTTCGACAAGGACTACATTCCCGTCTCGCCCGACGTCATGTGGGCCAGCTCGCTGCCGTACCTGAGCCCGTCGCCGAGCGGGCTCTCGAGCGCGACGCACCACCTCAGCCTCGAGCAAAACCAGTCGGAGTCGGCGCCCGCCTTCTCGCCCGGCCGTCACGGCTACTTCAACCGCCCGGGCTCGTCGTACCCGATTACGCCGCATGACGAGCCGACCGAGTACTTCGTCGCGGTCCACACCGCCCCGGTGCAGATTGTGCCGTCGGTCTTCGCCCCCGTCTCGTCGCAGGCGTCGCCGTACCCACTCACGCCGCCCATGGAGGACGCGTACGGCTGCTCGAGTGACCCGAGCTGCACGTGCCACTACGCCGCCGCCGTCATGCAGCAGCAGCAGCCGGCGCGCCGTCCGACGTTCGGCTACTCGTACTCGGCGCCGCAGGTCCCGACGATGCACCCAAACCCGCGCACGCCGTACGAGCAGCCGCAGCCGCTCTACTCGCCGGCGCTCTCGCCCACGGCGCTGCCGGAGGCGCCGATCCCTCAGCCTCCCGCCTACCTCCTCAGCAATGGCGACCTGCCGGCGCCCATCCCCGTCCGCACGGCGCAGCAGCCGAGCTTCATCCGCGTCGACCCGCCCATGCCGGCGCCGCTCGCCGTGCAGCCGCCGATGTACACGCCCTACCCGGCGGTCGCGGTGCAGCGGGACGCGTTCCTCTCGCCCGAGGTGCCGGCGACCTGGGCCGAGGCGTTCGTCGAGGACGACATCCCGCTCGACTGTGCGGGGATGTGGACCGAGCCGTGGGTCGCCGTGCAGGGCAAGGCGGCGCCGCACGACGAGTACAGCGGGTTTGAGCAGGAGGCGTGGTGAGCGAGGAGACGAAACCAGAGTCCAGCTTGTTGTGCCGTTCCTAGCAGTGCCCCCGCCCGCTTGATCAGTAGATACGTTGTTGTGCCGTGCCAACTCTTCCCGTCTTTGTCCAGCCATGTCGTGTGAGCCGTTCGAGGGCAAGCCGTTGTCGTCGCCGCGCGGAGGTTGCCTTTGATCTCCACGCTCGCTCTCGCTCTTCCTGCGCTGCGACTCGCCAGATAGCGTCAGCATGGGCTTCCTCACCAGGTACACCCGCTCACGCTCTTCTCAGCGGTGGAGAACCGCTCCCTGACCCTCATCGCCCGATTCAGCTCCGCCATCGTCTGCTCCTCGTTCCTCATCGGGATCCTCTTCACCAGGTGCGCACTGCCTTCCCTTGCGCTGTATGGAGCTGACGCTGACGCGCGCACAGCCTCCTGTGGGATGGGTCCGTCCTCTACGGCCTCACCGCCCCCGTGTCGGAGCAGGCCATCGAGTTCGTCGAGAACTACTATCTAACGTGGTGGAACGGCGGACTCGCCGTCAAGATGTTCATGCACATCGTCGTATGTCCAAACCCCTGCTCTTGACCTCGTCGCCGAGCTCACCTCCTCCCCCCTCTGCTGCTCCGTCCGAAACGCGCAGATGCTCGTCCTGTTCCTCTCGCTCGTCGCCAAGTGGGCGTGTAGGTCCGAGACGGCGTTCTACTTCACCGGCGCCTCGATCCGTGCGTCACAGACGTTCGCTCCTTCTCGCGCCAGAGCTGACAAGCTCACCATCGCAGTCTTCCTCATCTGCGGCGCCGCGCTCTACATCGTCGTTACCCTCCCTTCCATCCGCGTGATCGCCAAGTGAGCCTTTCGTCCCCGCCCCTGCAAGTAGCCGCTGACCCGCTGCTTCACCCGCAGGGACCCGTTCAACAAGGCCGCGCGCATCCTCCCGGGTGACGACTTCTTCACCTCGCTGCAGGCGTGGCTTGCAGACCGGAGCTCGGGCGTTCTGGGCGACCGCGCACGCGAGAACGCCAAGCTCCTCGCGGCGCTCCCGCCGATGGACTGGCGCCAGCGCGTCGAGCATGTGCAGGTCATGTGCGCTGCCAACACCATCTCGATGGTGCTCCTCATCGGTATCGTCATCCTCCAGGTGCGCTCTAGCTCGTTCGCTCAGGCAAGGTGGAGTGTACAGCTCACCTGCGTCCCGCCCCGCCCACAGGTCTCGGAGTGGTACCTCGACGACGCGATCGCGCGTGAGGACGCCGAGGCGGCGCGCAAGCAGCAGTATGTCGCGACCGCTGCCGCCGCCCCCGCCGCGCCGGTCAAGGTCACCGAGGAGAAGAAGAAGCAGTAGGGTCTTTGCGGTCGCGGCGGAAGGAGCTTATCTCGGGTTGAAATGCAGTCTCTCCGTACGCCGGCTGTCCTCTCGCGGGAGGTGGAGAGATGCGGAACAAGCGTGCAATGTTTCTACGACAAGCGGTAGAACGGGAAGCAAGCACGGGCGAGTCCCACCCTCCTCCTTGCAGCGACGGACTGCCTGTGCGAGTCAGCGGGAGCACCGTGAGCGAGCGAGCTGAGAGCGCACCCCGCTACGGCCTGAACGCCGGCACGAGGCGGTCGAGCTCGAAGCGTGCGAGGTCCTCCGCCGCGCGCTCGACAAACCCGTCAAAGTCGACCCCGTGCAGGACGCGCGCCATCTCCGCCGCCGCGCGGATCCACCTCTTCGCCTCGCGGTCGTCGCGCGCCGTCACGCGCATCGCCGAGCGCCACGCAATCTTGAGCAGCGTGCGCTCAACCTGCGCGATAGCGACCAACTGCGCGGCGACGGCCTCGACGCGGTCGCTCCCGGGCGAGTCGCGCAGCTCGGCGCCGGACGCGGAGATAGATTTGCGGTCGAGGGCGTTGCCGCGCGTGCGGCCAGCGTCGGTACCCGGGTAGGAGAAGTCGGCGAGGACGTGCAGCGGCTGGACGAGCTCCGGGCGGAGCGGGCCGCGGCGCGGCGAGTACGTCGCCTCGAGCTGGTCGACGATGCCCTTCAGCGTGCGCTGCTGCGGGCGGATACTCGCGAGCGAGGTGACCCGCGCACCGTTGATGGCGTCGCGTATCGCGATGTACCGCGACGACGGGCCGACGAGCTCATCGCGAAGCTTGAGGTCGGCGGCCTTGTCGAGGCGGACGTCGGCGCAGTACGTGCACGAGCAGCCCGCGGGAAGTGGACCTTGAGGACGCCGTCGCGCGTCTTTTGCGGCGCCTCGGCGGGGATGTACGCGATGAAGCACTCCTCGCCGCGCTTGATCGGCGCACACGCGCGGATGACTTGCACGTCGCCGAAGCAGTTCCAGACTGCATTAGGGCAGCACGAGTGGTTGAAGAGTGAGCCGCTGAGGAAGAGCCCCGAGCTGTCCTTCTGGAGCGCGGCGGACGTTGCCTCCTCCGGGATGCGCAGGCCAAACCTGCGGGCGCAGTGTGTTGGTCACTGCGAGAGATGGAGTCGGATCAGATGCGTACGAATTGACGACGCAGACGTTCTCGATGCGCGTGATATCGGCGAAGGGAGCGCTGTCCCCGCCGGCGAGCTGACGGTCCTGGAGGGCGCCGAGCGTGGCGGTGCCGATCGGCGGCGAGTCGGGCCCGCCGTGCAGCACATAGAGCAGCGCAGCGGTCGACGGGTCGTCCTGAATTCTGGCGACGAGCGAGGCGACGAGCGCGAGCTTGGAGGAGTCGCTCGCCGAGTTGCGCTTGAAGTCGAAGCCCATGACGGAACGCCTCGTCTCGCTGTAGCCGGTGGCAAAGGCTTTCTCGACTGTGGTGTGAGGCGGATTAGCGTCAACGACGTGCACAAGTCCGGGGACGAGCGAGGGGGACACACCGAGGAGGATCTCGCCCGCCTTGATGTCCCTCGTCGCAACGATACCGCGCCCGCCGCCACGCCCCTCGCGCTCGACAATCTCGACGGGCCCGACAAAGTCGCCGACGGCCGGCCCCTCTTTCGCATCCTTCCCCTCCTCCCACTGCGCAAGCTCGCGCCAGTCGTATTCGCCCGTCCTGCTCTCGCGGAGCATCTTCGCGATGCGCTGCACGCTCTTCTTACCCTCCACGCTGGCCTTGTCGAGCTCGAGCATGCGGGCATACGCCTCGCCCGCGCGCGTGAGCTGCCGCATTCCCTCGAGCGCCTTTGCACGCCGGAGCGCGGCCTTGACCTCGGCCAGAGGCGGTGCCGCGACGCCCGCCTCGAGGAAGCCAAGGACGGCGGACGTGTCGCGGTAGGCCGAGGCGAAACTGCCGAGGCGGAGGTGCGCCTGCGCGCGGTTGAGGAAGAGGACGAGCCGCTTCGTAGCGTCGTTGGTCGCGGCGAGGCCGTCCCCGTACGCCTTGACGGCCTGCACGTCCTTCTTCTCCGCGAAGTACTTGTTCCCGAGCGCCTTGAAGTCGAACGAGGCGGGGAGCGGCCTGACAGGCGCGGCGGTCGCCCAGCGCGCGCCCGCGACGAGCGGGTGGCTCGGCGCGAGGATCTCGTAGTCTGTTGGCGAGTCGATCCGCACGACGTGGCAGGTGCCGTTCTGATTCGGCTTGTACGTCGGCTCGCGGACGGCGAGAACGGCGCCGCGAGGGAAGAGCGCGTCGAGGTCCGGGCCCGCAGACAGGTCGGGCAAGTTGAGGTTATAGAGGCTGAGGTGCTCGCTGAGTGCAGGGGTCGACTGTCAGAACCGTCGCTTGGCGTGCGAGAGAGGGAGGGTGCGCACACACGGCCGTCCTGGTCCTCGACGATGAAGGTGACGCCGACCAAGCGCGCTGGCATCCGCAGAGCGGTGTCAGCACCATATCATGGAGTGTGCGAGTAGTGACTCGACGCACTCGGCACCGAGACGATGCGGCAGAGCAGGTAGCGGCCCTGCGAGTCGAGAAGAGGTCAGTCCCGCCCGTGCTTCGCGTAGTTCTCCTCACCGACCTTGTGCGCCTGCGTGACCTGCATCTCCTTCAGACGGACTGCGGGTTGAAAATGTCAGTAGAGCCATCGACGGAGTGGTCGGAGGAGCGGACGCACTCGGCTTGAGCTGGTCGAGCGGCGTGTTCGACGAGTGCTTGGGCACGCCCATGAAGCTCCAGAGGACATGCGCATCGTCGCCCCCATTGAGCTGCATCGTCAAACGCATCCGCTCGGTCGCCGCAATGCTCTCGAGCCGGTTCGCAGCGGGCGGGAAGCGCAGCGGGCGCGTCCGCTCTGCCGCGGCGGCGGCCTCAGCGACGTCGAACTGCGTCATGAACGACTCGGCGAGGTCCTCGGGCGACTTGCACTCGGTCACTTCGCCGTGCGTCATTGGCCTGGACGCGCGAAGACGCGAGATGCGCGAGAGAGCTGCGCGCACTGGGCGGGGTCGCCCCGCGCGCGCGAGACCTCGGCGGGCGAGGTGCCCAGGCTGAGCGCGACGCGGAAGAAGTCCTCGAGTCCTGTCGGGGTGGTCATGTCGGCTCGCGCGGGGGTGCGACGGGAGTGAGTGAGGTGGGGGAGGGAGAGCGGGAGACGAGAAGAGCGAACGTGTCTTGACATCCCGACCTCGCGTTAAGCGGCGGGCTATGCAGCTTGATAGGCTGGGGATGGCTGTACAGGACCCTGCACCGATGCAAGCGCGTCTCTGCGATGCGGAAAGGCTTCATCGCCCCTCTCCCCCGCTCGGGCCCCTCCTCGAGGTGAGGAGCGGGCCAAGCGACACAGGGAACCTACGCGCTGAAGCTGTGATCCAGAGACTCGCTCACGTGAAGGCGCTGAAGCAGAAGCGCAATGCAGGAGCGGCGGGTGCGAAACGGTGCTTGCTCCTCCTCGTCGGAGCAAGGTTTGCGAACAGCCGCAGGCGCGCGCGATGAAGGTAGTAGACTGTGTAAGCGGAGAAGCAGCGAGACGGAGAGCATACAGGCGCCAGCGCAAGCGTGGTCTTCCCTCCTCGTCGTCCGCCTGTTCCTCGCCAACCCGCAGGCTTGCGGAGGCGGTTCTTCGCCACTGTTCGCCTGCAAATGAAGCGAATGGAACAGTAGTAAACCTGGTCACGGTGCCTGTCAAAGGGAGAGAGCGCTCCAGTCAGCCTCCATCAATGGCGAGCGGGAGAGGAAGAGACGCAGCTTCACTCGAGCGCCTTCGAGTGCGCGCTCGATTCGGCTTCGCCCGTCTTTGTCGACAACGCCGTCGTCGGCGGCGTGTGAGAGAGAGACGGCCTGGTGCGCACGCCTCTCCTGCAGGTGGTAAAAGGGGCGGTGGTCAGAGCGAGGCAGGCAGCGAGGTACCACGCACGCTGGTCCAGAGGAGAGCGTAACCTCTTCATGCCCAGCTGCCAGCAGCCTCGCTCTGCGTACGAGCATCACAAGGAAGAGCGACTGGTGAGCCGAGCAGCGAAGCGAGGCCGAGCAGGAAGCCAGGGGACGTCGCGCTGAAACATGGATATGCAATGCCCGGACAAGGAAGAGCGGGCGGGCCGAGGGATGGTCATCTGCGGCTCGCGACGGATGCTGGGCCGCCCGCTGGGGTATCGTGCCCAAGCGGGGACGAGGAGGAGGAGGTGGTATCGTCGCGCGAGGAAGGAGGGGTTGGTGGGCAGAAGCGCTCCGCAGAGATGGGCAAGTCTGCTCCGTGCGAGCGAGGAGGAGCTGATCGCGGGAGGACGAGCGTCAGGCGGAATCGCGAGGGCTCGCAGCTGGCGACGTCGTTGGGTGCCCGCGAGCCGAAGGGCGCGACGACCGCGTCCGTCAGGAAAGCGGGAAGCGCGCGGCCAGCGGGATGAGCGGGCGGGGTGAGCGGCTGGGGAAGCGTGCGAGGCGCTGAGAAGGAACGAAGCGCGGGAAGAGTGGGCAGGACGGGGAGCGGGCGCAGGCGATGGCGCGGGCGGAGGGCGAAGGGCGAAGCTGCGGGCGGCGCGGCGCGTCCCCTCGGAGGAAACACGCCTCAGCCGCGCGCCGCTCGTCGTGCTGCTCCTGCGTGGCAGCCAGCTTGACCTCCGCGAGCACTTGACTGTGTTCAGCAACCGCACCCGCCCCGCCTCCTCCCACCCTCTCAGCCCGCCCAGCGCATCCACCCCTTCGTCGCTCCTCCCCCGGATCCAAGCAGCGAGGCGGCACCCCTCCCTCGCCGCACCCTCGCCTCGCCTCCAGGCCGTGCAAGCGCACCTCCAGTCGCCTCTGCAATTCTGTTAGAACGCGATCCGCGCACTGCCCTCGCGCGAGCAGCCCCAGCGCGCGCACCCCTCCCGCTCGACCCTGGTCCCCACGAGCGGCAGCCCCTTCTCCCCCTCAGCATGAACGCACGAAAGGTCCGCAGACCCGCTCTCTGCACGCATAGGATTCGACTGACAGAAGTGCACGCTCGCAGGCCATCACCATCCTGGTGATCCTCATTGCCCTCATCCTCGCCGGTACCGTCGCCGTCCTCACCACCGTCGTCCAGTACTTCGGCGTCGACTCGCGCGATGTCATCACCGAGCCTGAGATGCGCCTCTACGAGCGCCTCGCGGACGCCGCCCGCCGCGAGCACGCTCCGCCGATAAGGACCAGAAGGTCGTCGGTGGGGGCGCTGTGCCGGACGCGCCCGCCAAGGCTGCGCCCGTCAACATCGAGTGAGCCCGCCGCTGACCTCGTCATTGCGCGCGACGAGCCCAGCGGCGATGAGTCGGTCAAGGAGCTCCTGAACCGCCTCGACGAGCGCGGCTGGTTCGGGAACTCGACGGCGTCCGAGGCGGACCTTGTCCAGAGCGATGCCGCCGACCGTACCCCGCTCGTGCCCAAAATCATCCACGCGACGTGGAAGACCGACACGGTGCCGACCCGGTGGGCAGAGGTCCGGCAGGGCTGCATCGACCTGCACCCCGACTAGTGCGTTTCGCCTCTCTTCCTTGTGCATCGAGCTGCTTTGCTAACTCGCCGACACCCACAGCGAGTTCAAGCTCTGGTCGGACGCTGCGTCTCGCGCGTTCATCGCCGAGCACTACCCCTGGTTCCTCACCACCTTCGACGGCTACACGTACCCGATCCAGAGGGCGGACGTGATCCGGTACTTCGTCCTGCACCATTACGGCGGCGTCTACATGGACCTCGACATTGGCTGCCGTCGCAACCTCGACCCGCTCCTTTATTTCGAGGTCGTCCTCCCAGCGACGATCCCCGTTGGCGTCTCGAACGATCTCATGTTCTCCCAGCGCGGCCACCCGTTCATGGACCTCGTTATCCACAACCTGATCACGTTCGACCACACGTACGGGACCAACTACCCGACCGTCATGTTCTCGACGGGCCCCATGTTCCTCTCGGCCGTCTACGGCATGTGGCCCAAGGAACTCGACGAGGGCGTCGAACGCCAGGTCCGCATCCTCCCGCGCAAGTGGTACGGCAAGAACGCCCCGCTGAGCGAGATGGAGACGTCCTACTTTGACCACTTCTACGGCTCGTCTTGGCATGCGTGGGTCCCGCTCTTCCTTGTCGTTCTCGCACCTGCACTCACGCTTCTCGCCGCTCCGCAGCGACGACGCCGGGCTCATCACCTTCCTCGGCAAGTTTGGCATGGCGCTCATGTACATCGGGCTCGGCATTGTCGTTCTCGGCATCGTCCGCCTTGTGTGGAACAAGCGCCCCGCCGCGCTCAAGACGCCGCGCACGATCGGCCCCATCGCCCTCCCGTACGAGGCGCTGCCATTCGCGCGTCCCGGCACGCCGGGCAGCCGCCCTGCGAGCCCCCTCGGCGGCTCGCGCGGCGCGGGGCCCGCAGGCCGCTACCGCGACGACGGCAAGCCCAGCGGGCTGTTCTACATGCCCGTGTGGCTGTACCCGTCGTCCTCCTCGGACCGCGGCACGCCCAGTCCCCGCGAGGGCACCGACGCGCAGGGGCAGCAAAACTGGTCGCAGTACTTCAGCAACCTCTCATTCGTCGGCGACGAGCACACCGGCGCGGCGCACCACTACTCGCCCGTGCCCAACTTTTCGCGCCCGCCGAGCCCGAGCAACAACTCGATCTTGCACGCGCCGGGCGCGACGCACGACGGCGCGTTCGACGGGACGCCGCTGCACTCGATCCACAAGCCCAAGGCGACGCGCCCCTCCTCCTCTGCTGCCTCCTCCTCTTCCGCCCCGCAGCACCCGTACCCCTCCCCTTCCTCCCCCCCACCCCCTTCGTCCCCCAATCCTCCGGCGTACACGTCCCTGAGGAGCTGGGGGACGTCCCTCTTTCGCGGCGGCAACAACCCCTTTCCGCTCCTCGGCGGGTCGACCTCGCCCCGCGCGCCGCTCCTCCCCCTCCAACGCGAGCCCCTCAGCAGCGACGATGATGAGGCGCGTCGCGTCCATCTCGGGCTCGCGCGCGGGCCCTCCTCCCCCGGACCCGCCCCGCCGCCCGGATACGCAGCCGCCGTCGCGGTCAGCGCTGGCGGTCCCGACGCGGCCGGCGCGGTCGTCGACGCTCGAGGCGGACCAGTTGGAGCAGGGCTCGGGCTCGGGCGCGGCGCAGGGGGCTCGCAGTCCCGCGCTCGCCGCTCCTCGTCCATCCGCTGCGGCAGCTCCGCCGCAGGCAGGGGACGGGGCCGTCGAGCCCAGTTCCTCCGCCAGCATCGCCGGCGCTGGGGGTCTCGCCGGAGGGGACGCGCTCGAGGACGAACTCGACCGCGAGCTCGCCGGCCTTGAGGCGCCGGGCGACGGAGCGCCTCGCCCGGAGAGGGGGGCCAGGGAGGAGTAGCGCTCGAGGAGGAGGTCGACCGGCTGCTGAGCGAGATGGCGCCCGAGGACTACAAGCGCGAGTAGATGCTGCGCTCTCCCCCTTCCTCTTCCCCTTCCCGATACAGGCTCGTGACTCCTAACCGTTGTATGACCGGGTCAGTGTCGTGCGCCCTCGTTCGTCGTCCGTACTGCTGGCTAGCTCTGGATACCCTCCCGCGTTCTCCATTCGCTCTTTCCCTACTCCCTCACTCCTCGATGGACTTTTCCCTCGCGATACTCTACCCTCGCTTCTAAGTAGCAGCATGCGCATGCAATTCGTGATCCTGTATAGCCCTCAGCGACGCTTCCTGAAGAGTTTGGACGCGAGAAAGAGAGAACGCAGTAGTGATAACAACAGGATACCCCTCACGACCCCGTCCCGCCCATTCCGCAGCGCAGCTCACCGCCCTCTCCTCCCCAGCGCGCCAAACCCGAACCCTTCCCCTCCAAGCAAGCCCCCGCGCCGCCCAGCGCGCCCTGCAGCCCTCCCAGCGGGCCCCCAACAGCCCCCTGGCTCGCCTTCTTCGCCTGCTGTTGCGCGCGGAACGTCGCCTGGATGCTGTCGAGCGAGGTGTCGAGGACGAGGCCGCCGGTGATGAGGCACGAGAGGAGGGTGTGCACCTGTGCGTCGTGAGAGGGGGGTCAGCGGTGCGAGAGGGGGGAGGGAGGGAGGGGCGCGCCTCGTCAAAGTGGAAGATCAGGTCGAGCTCGCAGACGTTCTCGAAGCAGCGGTCGAGGGACTCGACGAAGACCTGCGCGGCGGGTCGCGGGGGAGGGTCAGCACGGCGAGGAGGAGGGTGGGGAGGAGGCGCGGGGAGGGGCCGCACCTGGATGAGGTCGAGGATGCCGAGCTCGCTCTCGCTCTGGTCGACGACAAAGGCAAAGTAGAGCGTCGCGTAGTGGCGGTAGATGACGCGGAGGTCCTCCTGATCGATATCGTCCTTCTCGCCGTGGTCGCCAAAGCTGAAGCCGTCCGGGAGCTCGACAAAATTGCAGAGCGAGTCGTCGCGGACCGATACGAGCGAGTAGATGCGCTGCAGGATGGCTGCGCGGGTATTGGGCGACGAGGGCTGTGCGGCGGGAGATGAGGAGGGGGTCAGCGCGGGGAGGCGAGCGGGGTGCGGGAGGGGTGGCGCACCGAGTAGAACTTGCTCAGGCGGGGCTTTCCGCTGTTGTTGAAGATCAGGACTGGGGTCGAGTGCGCGAGGATGTGGGGGTCAGCGTCGACGAGGTGATGACGATGGCGAGCGGGCAGGACGAGGCGCGGGAGGGCTTACCCGCGTGGATCATCGAGACTGCACGCTGTCAGGCCTTTCTCCCTCGGCAAACAGGAGGAAAGCGTCGATGCGGGAGTTGAGAGCCGGCGAGGGGCTCGGCGCTGACGGAGGCTTCGCTCTCCGCCTCTCGCTCGCCGTTCTTGAATCCGCTTGCACCACGGCAGCTCTCTCCCCATCCACACGATGACCTCGCCCGAAGCAGCGCCCTCGTTCCGCGCGTGGACCCACGGCTCGCCTCCGTTCCCCTCGACCCTCTCGCTCCTCCAGCAGGACCCGCCCAAGCCCGCCGACCTCAAGCCGCACGAGATCCTCGTCGAGGTCCACTCGGCCGCACTCAACCCTGTCGACGTCCAGTTTCGCAACCTCCCCATCTTCCGCCTCCCCGCCCTCAGCTACCCGCATGGCATCGGCTGCGACTTTGCCGGCGTCGTCCTCGGCAGGGGTAAAGAGGTCAAGGACCTCCCCATCGGGACCGAAGTCATGGGCGTCACGATCAACCCCGTCCGCATCCGCTCTCCCTCCTCCTTTCCAACCCGAGACTGACCTCTCTTTACATTGCACAGCTCGCCAAGGCGAACGGTGGTACCCTCTCCGAGATCTCCGTGATCGACACCACACGCTCGACCGTCATCCCCAAGCCGCCGCACCTCTCCTGGGCGCAGGCCGCCGCCATCCCCCTCACCTTCCTCACGGCCAAAACGGTCCTCTCGGCGCCGTACCTCGTCCTCCCCCCCTCCGCTTCGGCCGACCCTACCTCCAAAGCGAGCCACGCCACCCAGCCGACCATCGTCGTCCTCGGCGGGTCGACCGCAGTAGGGCAGCACGTCGTCCAGCTCGCGGCGAAGCGGCTGCATTTCCGCGTCGTCGCGACCTGCTCGGCCGCCAACGCCGAGTTCGTCCACTCCCTCGGTGCGGGGACCACCATCGACTACAGCACCGAGGACGTCCCCGCGCGGCTCGCCGCGCTCCGCCCGCCCGAGGGCTTCCTCTCCATCATCGACTGCGCCGGCGGGCGCTCCGTCCTCGACCATGCGGACGCGCTCCTCTCGCCGCGGTCGCGCGCGTTCCCCGCCGGAGGGAGCTTCACGACGATTGTGGGGGACAAGACGGCGCGCTGCGCTCGGCGGCTCGTGGCTGTACCTCACGCACCCGAGCATGCTCGTCCGGATGCTCCGCGGCTGGGCGGGCTACGGCTTCCGCTACTCGTGCATCATGTTCCGGAACGACCGCGGGTGGCTAGGCGAGGTCGGGCACCTCGTTGCGGACGAGGGGTACGAGATCGTCGTCGACTCGGAGTTTGCGTTCGAGGAGGTCGAGCAGGCGTTCGAGAGGCTCAACACGGGCAGGGCGAGGGGCAAGGTCGTCGTACATGTCAAGAAGCAGGAGTAGAGCTCGGTAGAGCTGTAGAGGACCCTTCTTTCCTTGTTGCCATCACCGGGGCAGCGGGGGGCGTATTCCGAGGGAAGATCTGTAAGGAAGACGCGGGTCGACGGCGTCTTCCGAGCCCATCTGCCGATTGGGAATACTTCGAGATTTCCGTGCGTATTCAGTGCAGAAGATGCAAGCTGAACGTCTGCCGCACCCGGAAGATGCGGGCGGGCGGTGCGGGCAGATCGCTGCTGGCTGCCCCGGGCTTGCTTGCAGGCACGCCAGGCAGACGGAAAGACATCGGAAGGGACTACGTTGCATCCAGATTCTACACAGGTACGGAAGAATGCAGGGGAAGCGCTCAAGTCCTCGTTAGCGGCGTACGCCACACACCACGCCGCAAACGCAGACGCACGCATGTCCTGCGATCATGAACAAGCTGAGCTGTGTACAGTCAAGGATCGGCGAACATCGAAGCGGTAGCGGAGCGGTAGCGAGGAGCATGCGGGATGCAGCGTCAAAGGCGGCCGACGCCTTGCGCGATGAGGCCGACGCTCGAGATACGGGAATAGGGAGCGAAGGTCAGCTTGCTTGGCAGCACGCAAGTGCACGCGGAAGCCCTGCTCGTCAACGGGACACTGGCGGAGTGCTGACACGTCGACGTGAGGTGATGAGGCGGAACGAGGGGCCAGGGGAGCGCGCGTGCGCCATGGACGCGGTGCTAGAGGCTTGTGAGAGAGTGTGGTGCAAGGTGCAAGCCATGCAGGCGATGTTGCCGCGAACGAGTGGTGAGAGGGAGGAAGAGCGCGGAGGCGGAGGACTTCGCAGCTCAGAGCCGAAGGTGCATTAGAGCGCGCTTGTAATCGAGCATAGACTTGATATCAATGCAAGCAGCCCCGCGCGCGTCAAAGTCGCGAGGCGCATCTTCGGGGACGGAAAACGCGGGTCTGGCGCATCTTCCTGGCGAGCGGATCTGCCGCTGCGTAAGCCACAGAGAAGACGCTTCACCGCGTTTTCCTTGCACATCTTCCCTCGGAATACGCCCCCCTCTGCCCCGGTGCATAGCACGCCTCGCTTTCGCCTTCTCTTCGGAGCGCATCCGTAACCTCGAGCGCGGGTACGGAGAGAAGGGCATCACAGCGTCCATGACAATGCATGACCTAAGGCGCACTCGGGAGACGGAAGGCGAGAGTAGGTTAAAAACGGATCAGCTGCAGTACGCTGCGTCCTCGACCAGCGAGGGGCAACAGCGCGCGCGCTCAGAGAGAGAGAGAGAGAGAGAGGGTAAGACGGAGTGAGGCTATGGACAGGCGGAGGGGGACTCGGAGGGGAAAGAGAGACGGGAAGAGAGGGAGTACAACGGCGCGCTAAGGCTCCTCTCCCTCCGCCCTCGAGGCGCGCGGCGGCGACGCCCCCACGCCCGTCCCCATCGGCGCAGTGCTCATAACGAGCCCCGCAGCGGGCACGCGGATCGTATCGCTGCACACGCGCCTGTGGCTCGCGCGGCGCTCGCTGAGCGTCTGCCCCGCGCCGAACCGGCGGCCGCTGTTCGTCCGCGAGAGCGACGAGGACGACGCGCTCCCGCTGCTCAGTGCGGAGACGAGCGTTGCGGGCGAGGCTGCGGAGAGAGTGGACGCGGGCGAGAGGGGCGAGGAAGCGCCCGCTGCGGGGGAGAGCTGTAGCGGGTGGAGGGACGCGCGCTTCGCCGCCGTCGGGGAGCACGGCGCCGCCGAGGCGGGGCTGGTGGTAGTGATTGGCGACGGCGCGCGGGCTCCCGGCGGGTTAAGGCTGTTGAGCGTGAGCGGCGGCGCCGCGCGAAGAAGCGAGCTCCGCGGCGGCGGGTGCGCAAAGTGCGCGAAGCCGTTCGGCTGCTGCGCGACAGGCTGCTGCTGCTGCTGTGCTCCGGGCGGGTAGAGCGCAACGGTGGGCGAGACGGCCTCCTCAAGGAGGGCGCCGTAGCTTGACCGCGGCGGGACGGGGAGGACGAACATGCCCTTGGCACCCTTGCCCGCCTCTACCTCGGCGCCGCCGACGACCGTCTCGAGCGAACTGTGCCGGTCGCGTGCGCCAGCGCCTGCAGCCTCCTCCTCGTCCTCGTCGGGGCGGACTATCCGCACCGGGTGCGGCGGGAGCCCAAGCCGCTCGACGGTGGAGAGCGGCGTCGACGTGACGGACGAGGCCTTCGTTCCCGTGCTTTCTGTCGGCGAGCCGAGCGGGTCGTGCAGGTCCGGCGTCGAGAGCTGCGAGTCGGCCACAGACCCGACGGACGAGACGGGCGTGCGCGGGCTCGGGAGCGGGTTGAACGACGCCGAGGGCCGTGCAGGCGGGAATGCAAACGGGCGGAAGCCTTCTGCCGGAGTCGGCGGCGGGAGGTCGTCATCGTCCCCGAGCGGGTGCGCTGAGGAGGGCTCAGGCGGGTAGTGCGGATAGGGCGGCTCGTCGCCCTCGCCGCCGTCGAGGCTGTCGCCGCGGAGCGTGCGCTCGTACGCGACGAGCTGGAACACGAGCGAGAGGTTCGGCCCAACCCACTCGCTCTTCTCCTTGACGAACGAGTCTGCGGGCGTGCATGTTGTCAGTTGCGCTCGCTTGAAGAACCAGAACGCACAGGTGTCGTGCATGCCGGTGCACCCCGCGAGCTCCTCCGCATCCCTCCCCTCCTCGATCGCCCGCGCCGCCTCGCGCATGCAATACGCAATCACGACCGTCGCGCTCCTGCTCACGCCGCACTGGCAATGGACGAGGACGCGCTCGCCGCGCTCGCGCGCCTCGTCGAGGAACGCGAACGCCGCCTGGAACTTTGCGCCTCGACGAGGTCCGCCTCGTCGTGCCCCCACTTGAGCCAGAGGTACTCGAGCGGCGGGCGGCCCGTCCGCGCGTGCGGCGCAATCCGCATTGCGCCGTCGCAGCGCGTTGTAGTCGCGCCGCCGCTGCCAGCCGAGCGGCGGGACGCGGGACGCGGGGGGAGTCGCGCCTGCGGGGGTGAGGACGAGAGGCTGCGATGCATCGGGTCCGAGTCGGGCGGGGAGGGGAGGAAGGAGGCCGGGATGCGGGGACGGGAGGGGCGGGAGGAGAGGGCGGCTGGAAGGCCGCGTGCAGGTTCGGCGTTGAGGCGGTCGGGCGCATGAAGGGCGGCCGGACGGGCTGCTGCGGCGTCGCGGCCCCTGAGGAGTACCGTCGCAACGGGCGAAGGCGCAGCAATCGCAGCCTGCGTCTTCGTCCTGCGGTGCTTCGGTGCGCCGCCTCGCGGCGGTGAGGGCACGACTGGCCGCGCAGGCGCCTCAACCGGCGTCGGCTCCTGCGAGCCCTCGAGCCCGTTTACCGCGAACTCCTCCTCCTCCTCGCTCCACGGGCAATCCACCTCCTTCGCAACGTTCAGGACGAAGCCGATCCGCCAGTCGCGGAGGACCTGCGGGTCCTTGGCGTTCTGTTCGCTGCCGAGGAAGACTCCGGGGAGGATCTCGCGCGGCCCGTTCGCATAGGGAAACTCCTCGACGGGCTCATCGCCTCCGGACGTCCCGCCGCCGCGCTCGACCGCATCGCCGCGGATGAGCTGCACCGCCGACCGTGCGCCGCCGCCGCCGCCTCCGCTCGGCGCAGCAGTCGGGTCCGATGCGAGGTTGTCGAGGTTGGCGGGGTGTGCAGCCGCGCCGCCTGGACGAGGTTGAGGCGCGGGATGCTCGTCCGGCGCTTCATGCCGCGGCCGCCGCGCATCTGCTCGCGCATCTCGTCCGCCTGCTGCTTGAGCATGAGGCGGCCGATCGTGCGATCGGGCGCTTCGGCGCCCTCGGCGCCGATGAAGGTCGTGAGGAGGACGGGCGAGGGGGCAGCGAGCGCGTCTCGGCGTCGAGGTGGGCACCCGACGAGGGCCGGAGGAACGACGGCGTGACGGGCGAGAGGAGGTTGATGCGCCGTTGACGCCGGCGGAAGGGAGGGACGAGTGCGGGTTGGTGGGGACCACGAGCGAGAGGCGCTTCTTGCCCAGCTTGGCGGCTCGTCTCGCCGCGAGGCCGCCGCCGTTCGCGATGGGAGAAGGCGGAGGCTGGAAGGAAGGCGTGAAGGGTGACTGGGTGGCGGACGACGAGGTGGACGGGACAGGCGGAGGGAAGGGGGAGGTCGGGCTCGCCGAGAGCGGGCTCGCGGTCGACATGGCGGGCGAGGCGGGCTGGATCATGAGAGCCGGGCCCGCCTCGTTCAGCAGTTGCGGCAGTCCGTGCGAGGCTGCTGCGCCGAGGACGAGGCGGGGCGGGCTCTTGCGAACGGGCGGAGCTGCGAGAGTGGGCGGCGGTGCAGGCGCCTGGGCGTCCGGAAGCGAGACGGAAGGCGGGCGAGCGCGTCCCGGCGAGACAGACGCGTCGAGGGCGGCACGGAGGCTGCTGGTGAAGCCGGTGTCGAGCTGCATCTCGGCTCTAGTGCTGTGCGCGGGCGAAGAGAGCGCGACGATGAGGCGAGGTCGGGTCTGTTGGGACGAATCGCCGAACGCAGCACCCCGGGAGAGAGGTGGGTCAGGTTCGCTTGTTCTGTGAAGCGCGGTGGAGAGGGCGCGGTGCGCACCTAGGCTCGTCCTGCAGACTACCGGGCGAGGGACGCCGCGTCGGGTTCGCCGGAGCACAAGGGGGGGGGCAGCCAGCTCGACGGCGGCGGTGCAGGGCGGGGATGGTGCGGAAACCGCGCGCAGTATTGCCCTCAGTCCTCTCCAACTGCTGGGCGGGCGGTCCTCAGACGCGTCGAGGCGGGCGCCGGGTGCAGCTCTGCGCGCGGACGTGCAGGAGCAGTCGCGGTCGAGGCGCGCTAGGGGCGGGCAGGGCAGGCCAGGGAAGGGTGGTACGCAGTGGAGCTGCGGCTGGTCCGCACGCGCGCAGCAAAGCGTGGCGGCGCGACGCGTGAAGCGGGGACGGAAGAGGGAGGTGGGGCTCGTCGAGGAGAACCGGTGAACAGGGGGACTCCGTCGTCCATCTCTCCCACACACGAGCCGAGCCGTCTACAATGCCACCACTGCCCACAGCGCGAGAGAGCAACAACGCGGGTACTGCACCGAAACCACCAGAAACCGCCACCTCCTCAGCCACCCCCGCTTCTTCCCGCCGCCCGCGTCGCCGCCGCCGCCGCGCGTACCGTCCGCCATCTGCGCCAGCGCGGGGATCACCAGCTGCAGCTGCCCCGCCTGCGCATGCTCGAACAGCGCGCGCACCTCCCCCGCGAGGATGGGCGCCGCCGCGAGCTCGCGCGGCGTGGGCGCAGCAGGGCGCGCGAGCGCGTCCGCATCGTCCTCGTCCTCGTCGACGCCGCCGAGCGCGCCGACGCCGGCACCGTCGTCGGGCGAGGAAGCGACCTCGTCGTCGTCGAGCCCCGACATGCTCATCCCCCACCAGGGCAAGTCGGCGTTGGCGCCCTGCTGCGCGGCCCTCGCGCCGCTGACCGGGCGGTCGACGTCGTCGAGGAGGCGCAGGATCGCGATGCACCGGTCGGCGATGCCCTGCCAGATCTCGGCGTCGTGCGAAAGGGAGAGCGTGCCGGCGAGGCGGCGGACGACGCGCAGCAGGCTCTTGACGACCTTGGGGTCGGCGCGGAGGCGCGCCTTGACGCCCGCGGGCGCGAGGAACGCGAGGTTGTAGAGCGTCATGATGGCGTTGTGCACGTACACAATCCCGACCTCGAACGTGAGGAGCTGGAAGTCAGCCTCGGCGACGGGGAGGAGGCGTACGAGCCCATCGAAGAGCGCGTGCAGCTCGTCGGCGCCGAGGAGGCGGCCGACGACGGACCGGTTCGCGTCGGGAGGACGACGCGCGCGAACGTCGAGAGCCCGAGGTCGAGGTACGGCGGGATCGAGCTGCTCTGCGGCGCGTAGGCGTGCACCTGCGCGAGCCGCCCCGCCATCCCCGGCGTGTTACTCAAGTCGAACGCCCACGGCTCGCGGTGCGTGTGCGGCTCCCGGATGAAGAACAGCAGCAGGTCGAGCGTCTTCTGCGCCGTCGCTGTCGGGAACACGTCGAGCTGGAGCGACGTCCCGAAAGCAGCGAGCGTCTCGAGCGCCGCCTTCTTGAGCGCCATCGAGTCCGCCGCCGTCACCCTCACGGGCCAGCGCGACGCCGGCTTACCCGCCGCGCGCGCGCGTCTGAGCGGCAGGCTCGCCGCGCGGACGAGGAGCTCGGCCGCGCGGCCGTCCTGCCGGAGGTAGTGCGCATTGTCCGGGTCGAACGCGAATGTTCGCACGAGGTTTGCGACCGCGAGGACCGTCTCGGCGGGGCGGAGGGACGACCCGCCGTCATCGTCGAGCGGGTCGAACGGCGGCGGCGACGGCGGCGGTGCGAGGTCGCTCGCCTCGTCCTCGACGAGGCGGAACAGCGCGCGGTACGTATTTGGCTCGTGCGCCGCCGCCCTCCGCCCCGGCGGCTTCTCCTCCTGCGCCTCGTCATCAACCTCGCCCGCGCCGTCGAGGCCAAACGCCGTCTCCTCGAGCAGGTCAAGCATCTCCTCGACAAGCTCGGGATTGTCCTCTTAGGCGGAACGCGACGCCGATATTGTGCAGCTCCTGGGCGACACCATCGCGATGGTCGCGAGGGCATTGAGTGCATAGCTGACCTCGCTCGCGAGGCGCGAGCGGAGCCCCATCGTCAGGCCGTGGATGTCGACCGTCCCGAGGTCCTGCACCGTTCGCCGCGGGCGGAGCTTGTCCAGCCGGTGGTGGATCGCCTCGACGAGCGCGAGGTCCTGCCCGCCGTGCGTGTCGAGCGGTCGCGCGAGCGGCGCGTACTCAATCCGTCGCCGCTTGCGGCGCGGGGGCCGGCTCGGCGGGCTTTGCGGGAGAGGCGGCGGCTGCGGGTGCGCCGGGAGGTGCTGGTGGCGCCGAGGGAAGGGCTGACAACGAGTCCTCGGCTGCGCGGACGTGTCAGCGCATGCTCGCGCGTTACTAGGAGAGGAAAGAGGCGCACCCTTGACCGCACCGAACGTCTCCTCCGCCTTCCCCTTCCCCTTCACATCCTCCCCCACCCCGCTCGCCGTACCGGGCCTCGTCCCGCCCATCGCGAACGGGCTCGGCGCCGCGTCAGGCGGGGGCATCGACCCCGCGAAGGGGCTTCCCGCGGCGCCGGGCGCAGGCGTCGGCGTTGGCGCCGCCGCCGCACGCGAGACGGGCCGCGTCGTCGCCGTCGCCGGGCGAGTCTGCGGCGTCCCCGGCGCGGCGGTCGGCGGTGCCGAGGGATGCGTGAGCGCGCTCGGCGCGGGGGAGGGCGCCGAGCTCGCCCCGGGCCCGAAGGACGGCGCGGGCGGGATCGGCTGTCCGCGCTGCTGGGCGAGCCGCGCTTGCTGCATGTGGATCCAGTACTGCTCGAAGGGGTAGAGGACTTGCTGGTACGCCTGCGGGTCGCGGCGCGTGAGTCGTGCGGGGAGGAGAAGCGAAAAGCCGTGGGCGCACCTGCATGAGCGTCTGGAGACGCTGCTCCGGGTGCTGATCAGGTGCAGCGGCGGGAAATCCGAGCCCGCTCGCGATGAGGCCCCACTTGCGGCCGTTGCTGACCTGTGTGTGGGGAGGAACAGCGTTAGTGAACGCATCCCATCACGAACAGGAGCCCAAGCGCAACGCACCCCAGCAAGTCCTCCCGCCTGCGTCACAGCGGCAAACATCCTCGCAAGGTCGATCTGCCGCCCTTCGATGACGGGAGGGCCGGAGAAGGCGACGCCCTTCTTGTTGTAGAACTCGGCGAGCGTCTTGAGGAAGACGGCCGTCTGCTGGCTGTACGCGTTCGCCTGCCCCTGCCCCTGCGCGGGCGTGCCCGGCGCCGGGCCCGGGCGCTGCGCCTGCGCCTGCACCTGCGCTTGTGCGCCGTTCATCTGCGCCTGCGGCTGGCCGGGCGCAGTCGGCGGGCGCGCGGGCGGGCTCGCCGTCGACCCCGCCGCAGAAGGCGAGCCCGCCGCGCCGGGCATGCCGAGCCCGAGCTGGGCCTGCTGCGCCTGCCGCGAGCGCGCGAGAAACTCGCGCACGGCGGCCTGTTGCGCGGGCGTAAGCTGCTGGAACCGCTCGGTGTTCATGCCCTGGAGGTTGACGCCGCGGAGGGTAGCCTGCAGGTCCTGCATGGACTGCGGCTGGCCGGGCGGTCGCGGCTGCTGGGCGTACGGGGATGGGGCCTGCTGCGGTGCGGAAGGTTGTGCGGGGTGGGGAGGCTGAGCGGGAGGAGGGGGTTGCGAAGCGCGCGCTTGCGCCTGCGCCTGCGCCTGCTGCTGCTGGTACGCCTGCTGCGCATACGCCTGCTGCGACTGTGCGAGGTTCTGGTAGTTCGGCTGCTGAGTCTGCTGTGCGGGCGACCCCGCCGACATGGCCTGCTGTTGCGCGAGCTGCTGCTGGAACAGGCTCGCTGTCGACGGCGGTTGCGACATGCCGGAGTACGCGCCGCCCGCATTCGCGTACATGCCCTGCTGGGCGTACTGCTGCGTGCCGGTTTGCTGCCACTGCTGCTGCTGCTGCTGCTGGGCGGGGGCTGCCCCGCCAGGCTGCGCTGCGCCGAACATGGCGGTCGCGTTCATCTGCGCGCCCGCCTGCTGCTGCTGCTGCTGCTGCTGAGCGTAGGCACTGTTGAGGTAGGCAGCCTGCGTGTGCGACTGGGCGGGCGAGCCGTAGGTGCCGGGCTGCGCGTGTTGAGCGAGGGCGGAGTCGGCGCGGAGGGGCGGCGGCGGGACGAACGAGCCGCTCGCGGCGTACTGGGCGGGGTCGTACTGCTGGCCAGACTGGGGTAGGGCGTGGTTCGGGTACATCTAGGCGTCGCGCTGGCTGTTTGTCGCGCCCTCGACTGCCCGTCAGCGCGCGTTGTTGTGCTGGAGACGAGGGGGACGGGGACGCACCTCGAGACCCTCTGCGTAGCCTGCGCGTGCTCCTGAGTCCTGCTAGTCGCAGCAGGGCGCGCGGTCGCTGTCGCTTCCTGCGCTGGACGCGGCGGCGCGCTGCTGAGACAGGGCAAGTCGGCCGGCGGTGGGGAGGGCGGGCGGGGAGCAGCCCTGTGGCGGCGTGTGTGCGTGGACTGGGCGGCTGGGGATCCTAGCGGGGGAGGGGAGCGGGCGTGTGCTGCTCTCGAGGCGGTGCAGGCGGGGCGATCGGGGGCGAGCCGGGCGAGGGGAGCGGCGGGCGGAGAGGGGAGGGCGCAGCTCTCATGGCGCAGCGCTCGACACAGAGACGCAGTGGATCCAAGAGGAACTGCACTGCAACGGATTCGCGCAGATGCGCCGCCCCACACAGCCCGCCCGCTGCGCTGGAGCTCTCGGCGTCCCCCCTCCCATTCGCGCCCCGCTCCGAGGCGACGTGCCCTCAAGCGCGCGTGTCTCGACTCTTTTTCCCTCCACAGGGGCGCCTTCCCGAGGCCTCTTCCGGCAGGCAGCCCGCGCTGTACCCGCCCACTTCCTGGAGCCGGAGAAGCAAGCAGCTGAGGGAGTGTGCTCGGATTGTGATCCCGCCCGACCGCCTCGTCTACGTTGAGGCGGATTTCACGGCCATCTCGCCGCGGATGCTCCTCAGAGCGGCGAGCTGTCGGCGTACTGCTCGAGCGCGCTCTGCCGCTCGCGGTACTGCTCCCACCGCTGCTTCCCCTGGAGGAGCAGCTCCTCCCTCCTCGCATCCGAGTCGGTCGCAGCAGGCCCGCGCGGCTGAAACGCCCCTCCTGCACCCACCGGCGACGATGCCGCTGACTGAGCCGATGCGGATGCTGCGCCCCGCGCGGCCGCAGCATCGGCCTCCTCGTCGAGCCGCGTCGCGAGCGCCCACACTGTCTGCGCGGCGCTGCCCTGCCCCGTCGGCAGCCCCGCTTCGTCGAGCAGGGCGCGGCAGTCGCGCACGAGCTTGCGCGGCCACCACTCGGGGTCGGCAGCGAGCTCGCGCGACGGCTGCTCGAGCGCGAGGAGGAGCGCGCGCGTTGAGAGGGATGCGGCGGGGAAGGCGAGCGGGCCGTACTCGCCCAGGGTGAGGCAGCGCTGCGCGTCCGGGACGAGCTCGACCACCTCGCGGACGAGGAGGCGCACTTCGTCGACGAGCGCGTGCCGCGCTGAGGTGGTCGAGGCTGCGGCGGCGGCGGCGGTGCCCGCGGTCGAGGTGGACGAGCGCGTCGACGCCGACGACGCCGCGAGCGGGTTGTCTTCCGCTGCGTCGCGCATCGACGAGAGCGACGACGTCGCGGTTGTCAGCCCCGAGAGGCTGCCGGGGCGCCCAGACGTGCTTGGAGCGGCCGAATCGCCCGACGCGCGCGGGAGCGCCGTCCCGTCCCCCGAAGGCGGCGCGAACGTCGCGATGCAGTGCTCGAGCGCATCGACGAGCTCGAGCAGCAGCTGCACCTCAGTGTGGAGCTGCCGTGCGCCGATCGTCACCGCGAGGGAGCGCGCCAGGCGCTTCCGCAAGGGCGCGAGCGGGTTGTGCGAAATGGGCGGGCCGGGTGCGCCGAGTGAGCGGGACGGAAGCGACGGAAAGGAGTAGGTCGAGAGGGCGGAGTGGTAGCTTGGGGAGGGGCGCGCGACGGGGGGATGTACGAGTTGGTGACGAAGCTGGGCCATGCGTCCGTGCGAGAATCGGCGCTCTGCACATGATCGGTCAGTCCTCCTTCTCGCGCCCAGACCCAGAGGAAGGGAAGAACGCACCCCCCGCCGCTGCACATGCGTCGCACTCGTTGCCTCAATCTCTCTCGCCCAGCTCTTTCCCACAGGGCCTGTGCCGCCCTCCTCGCTGCTCCCCATTGTGCTCGTGCGCTGCCTCGGTCTTGGCGGGTACGAGTGCAGGGACGACGCGTCCGAGTAAGCATAACTCGCGCCGCTGTCGCCGCGCGTGCGCGCGCTCGCGGCGCCCGTCCCGCCCGAGGAGGGGCGCTTTCCCCCGCCTGCGTTACGACGCCCCGGACTCGGCGGGCGCGAGTGCGTCTCGGAGTGGCTCTCGCGCGTGCCCTGCCGCCGCAGGAGCGGCATCGACGACGATGTCGTCGACATGTCGCCGATGGTGTTGATTGTGGGCGCGCCGAAGGACGACATCGAGTAGCGCTTGAAGCTCGTAGATGTGGAGGCGCTGCCTGGGAGGGGAGGGAACGTGTGCGACTGCGGCGAGTGTGACGAGATCGCTGAGGTTGTCGAGACGGCTGAGCCGCGCCGGCGGAAGTCGAGGTCGGGCGTATGCGGTGGGAGGGAGCTCGTCTCACTCCGCGTCTGCCGGTGCGCATGTCATCAGCTTCTGCTGCGCGGTGCAGAAGCGGAAAGAACGCACGCTCCACCCCCAGTCGCTCCTCAGCGGGTCCGCGAACGGCCCGTCCTCCTCCCTGCCCACCTCGATCCTCCGCAGACTCGCCCTCCGCCTCGTCCCGCCAGCGTCGAGTCCGCCGCTCAGCCGCGGCACGTGCTCCCAGCTGTCGTGCCGCGTCAGCGCAGGGAGGCTCGCGCTTCCTGCCGACTTGGGCGAGGGGCGGCGCGCCCGCGGCGGGGCGGGGGAGCGCGCGTGCGCGGGAGAGCCATACGGCGTGGTGCTGCTCGAGGCGCTAGAGTGCGTCGGGAAGCTGCGTGAAGTGAGGGTCAGCACGCGGCGGGACGAGGTGGGGCGGCGGGAGAGCGAGAGACGCACCCCGCGCGCTGGTCGTCCAGCCGTCCAAGGGGCGTACCCGTGCGCCGTGCAGGGAGCTCGTCGTCCGTCTCCATCGCCCTCGTGCGCCGTCGTGAGGCAGTCCGCGGGTGCGAGTGGGGTGTCGTCGAGTGATGCGAGGAAGCGCGAGGAGGGCGTCGCGGGGCCGGCGCGCGCCTTCAATGGCAGAAGAGGTAGTCTGTGGTGTACGCAAGCAGGCCGCAGGACGCGCAAATGGAAGCGAGAGAAGCGCGTGGTGGAGAGCCACCTCCCGACCGACTTCCGGTGAAGAGGGCGACGCACCTCTCCGAACGGCTCTTTGTGTGCGCACTACGTAGTCCAGTATGTCTATAACAGCGGCGAACGACCAAGAAACCCAAGGCGTACAAGCATAATGAGCGGGCGCGCTCCGCGAGCCCGCGGCGTCCTCTAGCACCTCTGCCTCCTCCTCCTCCCCCGGCTGGGTCGCGCCGAACCCGCCCCCCAACTACTCGTCATCCGCTGCGTCCTCCAGATCCCGCGCGGCGCTCCACTCGTCCATGTGCTCCTTGGAGACCTCGTAGACCTGCGCGAGCAGGACGAGTCAGCTCCGGTGAATGAGAGCGCGAGGACAGCAGGAACGTACCGCAAACGAAACCGACATGGCGGGGAAACACTTGAGGAGGTTGGGCCAGATGCTGCAGGAGAAGGCGAGGTCAGCGGGTGGAGGGGTAGAGGACGGGAGAAGCCGATGCACCCTTTGTACAGCCCGCGTACGCCCTCGTTACGCACGATGGTGAAGACGGCTGTGGAGAGCAACAGGCGTAAACGATGTGCACTGAACGTCACGGCTTGGCATGAGCAGAAGCGCGAGCGACAGCGACGTGTTGCTTGCGCTTCTTCCGCCGCCCGCTATGGAGCGCCAGAGAGAAGTGGAACGCACCGTCCCATGCGCCGTTGTACTGGTACCCCAGCGCCTGGTCCTTCAGCCCGACCATCTGCATCCGTCGCCTCAGCAAGTCCGCCGGGTAGGTGAGCTGCACGGTCCGGCACGCTTGTCAGCTTGAGCGCACAGCTCTCGAGCGAAGCAGGGCGCACCGTCTGCGATATCCCGCCCGCAACGCCGCCGCAGAGCAGCTTGGCGAACGTGCCCGGCGGGTTATGCTCCGGGTCGATCCGCGTCATTTGCAGCTTGAGGAGCTCGTACGAGGCAAAGTTGAAGGCGACGTAGGGGGCGACACCTGCGGGGGCGGGGGCGTAAGCTCGGAGCGTACAAGAGGGGGCGAGTTTCGGCGCACCTGCTGATGTCGGGACGAGTCCTCGGTAGAGCGCCTTCACGCCGCCTTCTTCCCGCATCACCCGCCTGCGGGGTCATCGAATAGTCGTCAGCCACGGGTGGAGGGAGCAAAAGTGCGAGACGGGAGACACACATCGTCATCCGCACGATCCCCGTGCTCTTCCCGTCTGTCCGCCCCTTCTGCATCCCCAGCGACGCCGACTCGACCGATAACCGGGAGCGGACGAGATCGAGCGCTGCAGACAAGGGGTGTGATGAGTCGAGGTGCTGGAACAAGAGTAGAGCATCTCCCCGCCGCGCGGCGAGCTGAGAAGGTCAACCACCCGGAGCAAGACTCACGATAAGTGCTCACGACGCTGCAGATGCCGGCGAGCGACCCCGCGAGAAGTCGTCGGGGCGTGTCGATCGACCCGTCGAGGCCGGTCAGCGCGCCCTTGAACAGCTCGTACGAGGAGAACTGCGGACGGAGCTGTCGTGAGTTGCGATCCGGGAATGGTGGAGAAAGAGCACACCTGCACGGCAGAGTAGGGCGCTATCCGCAGGACGTTGATGCCGTTCCCACGCATATAGCCTGGGGAGGGAGAAGGCGCGGGTCAGCGCCGGACGGCGAAGGCGGCGGAGGGGCGGGGAGACGCACCCTTGATCCCTTCTTCTCGCCACATCTTCTTCAGCCCCTGATACACGCCGTTGTACTGTGCGGATGCGCCTTGCACTGCGGTGCGTATGGGGGGGAAAGGGTCAGGGAGGGTGCGAGCCGGAGTGCGACGGTTTCCTCTCGGGCGAGGTAAGCGGGACGGGCGGAGCGCACCTTGCAGGATGATTTTGAGTCGTTCCAGAGGCGATACGACTGTCCGGGAAGCGGCCCCCGCGAGTGCGCCGGCTGTTCACACGACCGGTCCGTCGAAGTCAGGGTTAGCTCGCATGCTCCAAGACGGCAAAGGCGGGAACGAGTGGGCGCACCAAAGAATGCACTCGCTGGCGGGAGCGGGATCTTCCTCCATGGCGAGTCTGGGGTCCACGAGAGGACGTAGGCGGGGCCGGCCGGGCTGTGCGCCTGGTTCGCGGCGGCGTGCTGCACCGCCATGGGGACGCCCGCCGTGCGGGCCTGGGTGTCGTGGGTGTGCGTGGGCGTCGTCGCGGTGTCGGCGGTGGCTACGGTCGCCATGCGTCCATCGAGGCCCCGCGCGTTTGAGTCGGGAGGGGAGCGGCTCGAGGCGGAGTTGGACAACAGCGCGAGCTGGGCGGGTTCGAGCGGGCGGGTGAGTGGAGCCGAGTCTCTGGAGAGGCGCAGAGCCAGCTAGGCGGCGAACGAGCGTGCAGGGGCGGAGGGAAAGCGGGGGAATCGGGTCAAGCAGGATGAGGCTGGCAGCGACCCCTCCCTCTCGCTCGATCACGCTGGAGATGGTTGAAGGTGCAGTGTGACTGTGAAGCATGAATTACCCTGTGCAGCGCCAAGCACCTCGTTGAGGGAGAGCTGGCGGGTTGAGGTCACCATCGCCCCGCCGCTCCTCGCTCTCGGTCCACCACGCGCTGCCCGGATGGCGAGCGTCCCGCCTACGCCGCTGAGACCGCTGTGCCGCACCCGCAGACGCTCGTCGTCCCTGTCCGCCATCCTCGCGCAGGACGACCTCGCGCCGCCCTCCTCCTCGCCCGACCGGAGCACTCCCTCGGCGGCATGGTCCCAGTACCGCTCGCCGTCCCGCCCAGACGCAAAGAGGGCAAAGCGCACCCGCACCGCATACGTGCGCACCATCTCCCGCTCTCCGCTCGCTCATCTCGCGTGCTGACCCTTGCCCGGCCCTTCCTGGAACACCAGGGTGGGGAGTCCAAGCCGCCGTCCCCGTTGAAGCAGTCGCAGCAGGCCCTGTTCCCGCCCCCCGAGGAGGACCCCGACTTTGCCCTCTGGACGCACTCGTCGCCGTTCGCCGCCGCCCCTAATCCCCTCGTCCCCGCCTTCGCTTCCCACCCGCCATCCTTCCAAATCCCCGCCGCGCCCGCCGCCGCCTTCTGCACCACCGCCAGCGCATTCGCCCTCCCCGGCATCGAGACGTCTGCCGCGCGCTTCCAGCGCAGCCGGAACGCCTCGACAGAGTCGACCTTCTTCCCCTCGCACGCCTCGCTCTCGTCGTCCAAGGGCTCGTTCGACGACTCGTCATTCGCGTCCGACTCGCCGCCTCAATCGGTCCCGTCGGCGTCGACCTCGCCCGAGGACCCGAGCGCCTCAGCCCTGTTCGCTGCCGTCGCTGCGGGCAGCAGCGTGCCAACGCAACACCCCATCGCGCCACCGCCGCTCCGGCGCGCCTCGTCGTGCACCTCTCCGATGCTGTGCGACGGCGCCGTCGAGCTCGCGACGCCGATCTGCCGCGCGGAGGAGCTTGGCGAGGCGGAGCGGCTGCACCACATCGCGTTCGAGCAGCTGCGGGCCGCGACGCGCGAGGGCGAGGAGGACTTTGTCGAGCGGATGCGCCGGTGGGAGGCCGAGCGGGGCGACCCGCTCACGCTCGACGATGCGGCGCCGGCCCCGATGGACGACGAGGAGGAGGAGGACGAGATCGAGGTCACGCTCGATCTCGGGTCGTCCTCGCTGCAGGCGCACCCGCCCGCCGTCAGCCGCACCGAGCTCGACGAGCTCTCACGCCGGCTGAGAGCGGGCGCGTGCGAGCTCGAGGATTACTCGCTCGTGCGCGAGGTGCAGGCCCGGTCGCGGTCGCGGAGCGCCGGCACTCGCCCCTGACCGCCCATCCGCCGTCACCTCCTCCCCCTCCCTTCCTCTCCGGATGATCCCCTTCGCATCTTCAGCACGTTCTGCTTGCATTCCCCCCGTTGTTGCCATCCCGTCGGAAACTCCTCACAACCGCTTCTCGTCTGTTGACCGCGCCCACTTCTGTCCATCCTCCGTTGTCTGTAGACTTCTTGTGCGCCGCTGTCCTCTGTGTGTATCCCTCCGTATAGCTCTCTGTCGCCTGCAACGGATCCGCTTACCGATTCTCCGCGCGTCGTTCCTCCAGCGCGACCTTCGCAACTCGTGCTCGCACTCGCTGCCACGCTGCCTCCTGCGCTTCTCAAGCAGGCCGCACATCCACAACGCTGGCTCAGGCTCAGGCGCCATTTCCGGTGCACGGCCCCCCTCCTCGACCCCTGTCCGTTGCGCGCGCTTCGCAGCCCTCCTCTTTCGGCTCGCTCCTCGCTCTCGCCCTCATCCCGCCCATGGCTGCAGCAGGGCTCGCCAGCAGCTACCCGCGGACAAGTGAGCGCACGCCGCCGTCCTCGCTCGCATCTGGGTGGCGCAGGAGCGGCTGGACCTCGGGAGCGCCGAGGCGGTGCAGCGCCCTCGTCCTCGGGCAGACGAGCTGGATCCTGCTCCTGAGGTGCGTCTGCGCTCCCACGCCGTCCCACAGAGCTGACCCACCCCCGCGCGCAGCTACCTCGGACGCCGCACCACCCCCTCAACGCTCCTCCTCTTCCCCCCAGCGCACTTCCTCGCGCTCTTCGTCCTCACGCGCCTCGCTGTCCTCCTCGCCCCGCGGCTCCGGCGTCAGGTCGAGCTCACGCCGGCGAGCTGGGCGGTCGGGGCGGGGTGGAGGAGCGCAGGCGTTGCGCCCGCGGCGGGGCTGCTTGCGCTGGCGACGGGCGGGGAGGCGGTCGCGGTCGGGCGGCTGGACCTGGGGCTAGCGTGCACGCTGCAGGTGCGTCGAACGTCTTCCCTTCGACGGAGGAGCTGACAGTTGCGCCCGGCAGGCACTCCTGCCCGCGCTTCTCCTCCTCGCCGCGCCGCACTTCGACCTCCCCGCGCCTCCCGCCTACTCGCCCTTCGCCCTCGCCGCCTCCGTCGCCCCTCTGCTCCCATCCGTTGTCTCGATCTCTTCGACGGCAACGGCCGTCCCGCTCGTTTGCGGCCTGATGGCCGTCGCGGCGAAGGCGGCGGCATGGTCCCTTCTCGCGGGGACGTGGCGCACGATGCCGGGCGCGGCGATGCTCCCTTTCCAGTTCCTCTGGCACGCTGCACCGGTACGTCCTTTCTTCCGGAACATGCGCACTGAGCTGACCTTGCAACCCGCAGATCGCCGTTGCGCTCACCTCCCTCATCGCGTTCGCTAACCTCGCCCTGCACCTCCCGCTCGCCACCTCGCTTTACCCGCCGCCCTCTCTTCTTCTCTTCCTCGTCGCCACCTCCATCCTGTACTTCATCACCCTCGACTTCGGCCTCGCAGCGCTGTACGACGCCGCGGGCGGGGAGTCCGGCGCCGGCCTTCTCAAGTTGTCGATGGGGACGATCCCGTTGGCGTGGTCGTCGTCGTCGCTGCGGGCGTCGCGGGCGTGGTCGTACCCAGCGGAGCACATACGCTGCCGCGTTCACGCTCGGGACGGTGCTCCTCCTCTGGGCGGGTTGGACGACCCGCCCCGGCAGCAGTAGCGCAGACGACGGCGCCGAGCAGGCCTGGCTCGACTCGCCGCGCCTGCGGTCTTGTCCGCGTGGCGGGGCGCGGACGCCGACGAGCGCATCGCCGCCGGGGTCGCCGCGCAGCCCGCCCTCGCGCTCGACCTCCTCCTCTTCGGCCAAAAGGCCGTCCTTCCTCGCGCTCCTGACGCTCCTCCCCCTCCTCGGGCTCCTCCTCCGCACCCTCCTCGGCTTCCCCGCGGTCCCCACCCTCCCGCTGCGCCGCCTCCCGCCGTACCTCGCGAACCGCCTCGGCCTCTTCGACCGCGCCTCCCCGCCAGATGGCAGCGCGCCGTTCGCCCCTCCGACGCTGGACATCGTCTTTGCGTACTTTGACTCGCCTGTGGAGGACTTTGCAGCGCATGTCGAGCATGTGAGGGGGAAGGGGACCGTGAGGAGGTACAACGCGCGGGTGAGTGTGTATAGCAAGGGCGGCGGAGGCGAGCGGAGGCTGGAGGAGCTCAAAGCGGTGGAGGGCGTGGACGAGGTGCTGGAGCTGCCCAACGTTGGGCGGGAAGGCGTGTCCCCTCTTAGCTCGCTGAGGCTGGAAGGCGGCGGCAGCTGACGAGGGTGCGCGCGCGCAGGCGGGACGTACCTCCACCACATCCTGCGGCGGTTTGACCCACCCGAAGTCGGCGACACGTTCCTCCCGCCGGGGCGGCAAACGAGCCATGCGGATATGACGCTCTTCCTGCAGCACCGTGCGTCCATCCTCGCCCTCCCCGCGATTCGGCTCATGCTCCCGCAAGGGCAGACCTCGCGTGGCCGCATGTCGGCGATGGGCGGTTCGACCACCTCGACGACAGGACGGGGTACCTCCACCTCGCGTCGTGGGTCAAGAGCGATTGCGGGCTGGACTTGAGGACCGAGGGGCGGTTCGACAGGATGCGCGACCTGTGGAGCATGGTGCGCCGTTTCTTGAAAGAACTGTGAGGAGTAGGGAGACTAACCAAGCGAGGCGAGCGTCGCAGTTCCGGGAAGACGTGCGCCCCATCCCCTCCTCCCGGTCAAGCGCATCTGATCCGGCCCGCACGCCCCCGCGCAGCTCTGCCCGCCAACGTTGCAGCTCTCGGCCTGGGCCGCGCAGTTCTTCGTCTCGCGCGCGCGGATCGTCGCCAACCCGCGGCCGAAGTACGCCCACGTCAAGGAGTTGCTCGAGGCGCCGGCGGAGCACTGGACGCACACCGAGGGGGCGAGCTGTGCGTCCGCCTGCTCCTCCTCTGGTGTTGATTGCGGGAAGAGCAGCGCTGACGAAGAACAGCGCGAGCAGTCGAGTGGGGCGGGACGATGGGCCCGTCGAACCCGTTCTTGGGGCATGCGCTCGAGCGCTCGTGGCCCGCCATTTTCAGTGCGTCCCCTCCCATCCCGCTGCCAGCGGGCGGGTGCTGATGGAGTGAACGCGCACGCAGACTGCACCGACCCGGGGATTGCGGAACGCTGTGGCGACGAGGTGTACGACAAGGAGGCGTGCCAGTGCTTTGACTGGTAGCGAAGGCGAGAGAGCTGCCACGCATGGACCTGCATGGTCAGTCTGAAGAGCGAGAGCGCGTGAAGCGGAGTCCGGGAGATCCTGGGCTTGAGCGAGGAGGAGGAGAGGCGGGAGCGGCTCGAGGGAGAGCGGCGCGGGTCCTCGGGGTGAGCTGAGCTGAGCCTAGAGAGCAAGAGCAGAAGCGCGGCAGGCATGGAAGGAGGCGGAGAGCAGAGCGAAGCCGCGTCAGCTCCGCGTCGAGGCGGAGAGCGGACGACGGCGGCGCTCTCTCCTCCCCCCGCCACTCGCTCCCCAGCCGAGTGCCTCCACCAGCAGCAGCCATGAGCAACGATCCCTCGCGCGCGGAGAAGGTCGACGACTCGGCCACCGCCATCCTCCGCCCCAAGAAGAGGTGCGCCGCTCCTCCCCTCCTCGTCATCCCCTCGCTCCCTGCCCACAGCGCTCACGAGAGCCCGCGCACGCACGCAGCCCCAACCGCCTCGTCGTCGATGAGAGCACCTCGGACGACAACTCGGTCGCGCAGCTCAACCCCGCCACCATGGAGCTCCTCCAGCTCTTCAGGGGCGACACCATCATCGTCCGCGGCAAGAAGCGCAAGGACACCGGCAAGTCCTCCTTCCACCCACTCTCACGCTATCGGGCCGGGCGCACAGCCTCCCGCGAGGCGAGGAGGCGCCCTCGCTCGGCTGGGGTGCTCCTCCTCGGGGCGGGAGCGCGTTCCCCAGGATCGCCCATGCTGACCTGTGCACTCGCCTACACGCAGTCCTGATCGTGCTCTCGTCGGAGGATGTTGACGAGGGCAAGATCCAGCTCAACAAGGGTGCGCCCCTCCTCCCCCTCCACTCGCTTCCGAAGACCCGGCTGACCCATCCCTTCGCTGCAGTTGCGCGCAACAACCTCCGCGTCAAGCTCGCCGACATCTGCACTGTCCACGCCTGCCACGACATCAAGTACGGCAAGCGCATCCACGTTCTCCCCTTCGACGACTCGATCGAGGGCCTCACCGGCGACATCTTCAACGTCTTCCTCAAGCCCTACTTCCTCGAGGCGTACCGCCCCGTCCGCAAGGGCGACACTTTCCTCGCCAAGGGCGCGTCGCGGAGCGTCGAGTTCAAGGTCGTCGAGACGGACCCGGCCGAGTACTGCATCGTCGCGCAGGACACGGTCATCCACACCGAGGGCGAGCCGATCAAGCGCGAGGACGAGGAGAACAACCTCGCCGACGTCGGCTACGACGACATTGGCGGCTGCCGCAAGCAGCTCGCCCAGATCCGCGAGCTCGTCGAGCTCCCGCTCCGCCACCCGCAGCTCTTCAAGTCGATCGGCATCAAGCCGCCGCGCGGCATCCTCATGTTCGGCCCGCCCGGAACGGGCAAGACGCTCATGGCGCGCGCCGTCGCCAACGAGACCGGCGCCTTCTTCTTCCTCATCAACGGCCCCGAGATCATGTCCAAGATGGCCGGCGAGTCCGAGTCGAACCTCCGCAAGGCGTTCGAGGAGGCCGAGAAGAACTCGCCCGCCATCATCTTCATCGACGAGATCGACTCCATCGCCCCCAAGCGTGACAAGGTGCGCACTTCCCCTCTTCCCGCCTACACACCCCGCTCACCACGCTTCCCGCACGTAGACCAACGGCGAGGTCGAGCGCCGCGTCGTGTCGCAGCTCCTTACGCTCATGGACGGCATGAAGGCGCGCTCGAACGTTGTCGTCATGGCGGCGACGAACCGCCCGAACTCGATCGACCCCGCCCTCCGTCGCTTCGGCCGCTTCGACCGCGAGGTGGACATCGGCATCCCCGACGCGACGGGGCGCCTCGAGACGCTCCGCATCCACACTAAGAACATGAAGCTCGGCGACGACGTGGACCTCGAGAAGATTGCGGCCGACACGCACGGCTACGTCGGCGCCGACATTGCGTCGCTGTGCTCCGAGGCGGCGATGCAGCAGATCCGCGAGAAGATGGACCTCATCGACCTCGACGAGGACACGATCGACGCCGAGGTGCTCGACTCGCTCGGCGTCACGATGGACAACTTCCGCTTTGCGCTCGGGACGTCGAACCCGTCGGCGCTCCGCGAGACGGTCGTCGAGATCCCGACCGTCACCTGGGACGACGTTGGCGGCCTTGACAAGGTCAAGATCGAGCTGCAGGAGACGGTGCAGTACCCCGTCGAGCACCCGGAGAAGTTCCTCAAGTACGGCATGTCGCCGAGCAAGGGTGTCCTCTTTACGGCCCGCCCGGTACGGGTAAGACGCTTCTCGCCAAGGCCATCGCGCACGAGTGCCAGGCCAACTTCATCTCGATCAAGGGCCCCGAGCTCCTCACCATGTGGTTCGGCGAGTCCGAGGCCAACGTCCGCGACGTGTTCGACAAGGCGCGCGCGGCCGCGCCCGTCGTCATGTTCTTCGACGAGCTCGACTCGATCGCCAAGGCGCGCGGCGGCGGCGGCGGCGGCGATGCGGGCGGCGCGGGCGACCGTGTCCTGAACCAGATCCTCACCGAGATGGACGGCATGAACGCCAAGAAGAACGTCTTCGTCATTGGCGCGACCAACCGCCCGGACCAGATCGACCCGGCGCTGCTCCGCCCCGGCCGCCTCGACCAGCTCATCTACATCCCCCTCCCGGACGAGGCGTCGCGCGTGTCGATCCTCACCGCCGCGCTCAAGCGCTCGCCCGTCGCAAAGTCGGTTGACCTGCAGTTCATCGCCAAGAACACGCACGGCTTCTCCGGTGCCGACTTGACCGAGATCTGCCAGCGCGCGGCCAAGCTCGCGATCCGCGCGTCGATCGAGGCCGACATGAAGAAGGAGCGCGCGCGCAAGGCGCGCATCGAGGAGCTCGGCGAGGACGCCGTCGTCAAGGAGGAGGACGACGCCATGATCGACGAGGAGGACCCCGTCCCCGAGATCACCATCGAGCACTTCGAGGAGGCGATGCGCTTTGCCCGCCGCTCCGTCTCGGACAGCGACATCCGGAGGGTGCGCCCTTTCTCGCTCTTTCTCTCGCAACGGGTGAACTGACCTTCCGACCTTACCGCGCGCAGTACGAGCTCTTCGCGCAGAACATGCAGCAGTCGCGCTCGTTCGGCTCGTCGTTCAAGTTCCCCGAGGGCGGCGCAGAGGGTGGTGCGGCAGAGGCGGGTGCGGGCGGCGCGGGTGCCGGCGGTGCGGCGTTCGGCGCGCAGGACGACGAGGACGACCTGGTGCGTCCCCGCTCTCCCGTCCTTCTCTCGCTCGTTCCCGACTGACCTTGCCTCGCGCGCGTTCGCAGTATGCTTAATCTGCCTTCCCCCACCCCCGTCCACCTCGCCTCGCTCGCTCGACGTCGTACAACCTCTGTGCCCCTCCTCGCATGATTCCCTCGCTCTCCCTCTCGCTTCCCCGCTTTGCCCTCCCGACTTGTGAAATCAGATGAATGAAGCGTACAACGCGCGACGAGCCGTGTGAGCGGGAGACGGCACGTGCGAGGCTGAGGCTGTCGCGCCGAGAGCTTCCTTTCAGCCGCACGGCTTGTCACTTCACGCTCAGCTCTTCGTCCCGGTAGTCAGCAGAGGTTTAAGAAGTGAGTGCATCACGGAGGGCTACGGCCTGCACGCCTCGATAAGCGTCTCAACATGGAAGAGCTGGATGCTGGCGGACTGGCGCTCGCAGAAGCGGCTGTAGTCGTCGCCGTACATGATCTTCGACATCTGCGCCGCGGCCTTGACCCAGTGGCGGCCCTCGGTCTGCCGACCGAGTCCGATCGCGAGCCGGCTCGCAAGCATTAGCATGCCCGCCAGGACCTCGTCCTTTTGTGCGACCGGCGCCGCGACGACCTCGACGCCGGTCTTTGTGCGCCTGAAGACGGCGCCGACGCTCTCGAACGCGCGGATGTCGAGATCGTTCGCCTCGTCGTACGGCGACACCTCGGCGAGCTCGTGCAGCGCCGTGAAGAGCTCGCTCTTGATCGGGCCGTGGTCGGGTGGGTAGACCGCCTCGAGCTTGCGAAGGCCCTTCTGGAAGAGCGCGCGCTCGCGACGCATGTCGCTGACGGTCTTGACGCTGCGCGTCTGGAGCGCGCGGTGCGCCTTGTCCCACTCGGAGCCCGCGCCGACGATCTCGTCGAACTTGCGCCGGCGGAGCGCAGCCGTGCGCTCCGTGCGGCGGCAGTACGTGCACGGGCACTCGCCTCCGCGGAAGTGCGGTCCGAGTGTCGGCGCGCGTCTCGGGGTCGCGTCGAGCGCGACGTAAGCGACGGAGATCTCCTCGCCGGCCTTGATCGGCGCGCGGGCGGATGACGCGCACGTCGGCGTAGATGGTCTGCTCGGCGTTGGGGACGCACTCGTGGTTGAACATCGAGCATCCGAGGAACAGGCCCGACGGCTCGCCGCCGGGGAACTCCTTGATCTTGAGGCCACGGAGGGTGATGCTGCGGGCGAGCTCGGTGACCGATCGCTCTAGGGGGAGAGAATGCACGTACGCGTTGTGTGCGTGCAGATGTCCTCGATGCGGTCGATGTCGGCAAACACGAACGTCTCATCGAACGCAAGCGGGCTGGTCTTGCAACGCGCCGAACTCGAACCTGCCGGAAGGGGGGAAGTCGTCGCCTCCGTAAAGCGAGTTGAGGAGGGTTGCTGTTGCCGGGTCGTCGCGGATCTTGGCGATGATGCGGGAGACAAGCGCAAGGCGCGACGAAGTTGCGACGCCGTTATTCTTGAAGTTGTATCCCATTATAGTCCTGTGCAGGTCGCCCTTGCCCACAGCGAATGCCTTCTCGACTGCGTGAGAGGGGGGTCAGGCGAGAAGAAGGAAAGGAGGAAGGTGCGCACCGAGAAGGAGCTCGCCGGCCTTAATGTCCCGCGTTGCAACAACGCCGCGCCCGCCGCTGCGCTCCTTGATCTCGACGATCTTGACCGGGCCGATGTAGTCACCAACCGCAGGACCCTCCGTCCACTCCGTCTTCTCACCCCACTCCTCCAGCTCGCGCCAGTCGTACACGCCCGTCCGGCTCACCTCGAGCATGCGGTCGACGCGCTTCTTCGCCTCGACGGCCTCCTCGTTGTCAAAGTCGAAGATCGAGATCCGGCGGTACTCCTCAGCCGCGCGAGCGAGGAGACGCGCGCCCTCAAGCGCCTTCGCGCGGCGCAGCATCGCCTTCTGCGCAGCGTTCGGCGGGCCGACGATGTCGTCGCCGAGGTACGAAAGCACCGTCGACGTGTCGCGGTACGCCGAGGCGTAGTTGCCGAGGCGAACGTGCGCGAGCGCGCGGTTGAGCGCGAGGACGAGGCGCTGCTCCGGCTTGGTGGTGGCGGCGATACCGTCACCGTAGACCTTGGCCGCGAGGAGGTCCTTCCGCGCGCCGAAGTACATGTTGACGAGCGCCTTGAAGTCGAAGTCGGGCGGGGGCGGCTTGACCGGCGGGGAAGTCGCCCACTTGGCGCCCTTGACGAGCGGATGGTTCGACGGGAGGAACTCGACGTCCGTGGGCGAGTCGGCGCGAACGAGGAAGGTCGTCGCGTTCTGGTTCGGCTTGAATGTGGGCTCGCGAACAACGAGGACAGTGCCACGCGGGAAGAAGGCGTCGAGGTCCGGGCCGCTCTGCATGCCGTGCAAGTCGAGGTTGTAAATGCTGACATGTTCACTGCGCAGGTGCAAGTCAGCGTGGGCAGATGCCAGCGAGGAGAGATCAGGACGGAGCGACTCACGCGCGCCCTTCCTGGTCCTCGACGACGAAGGTGACGCCGGCGATGACGTGTGCCGAGTATATGAGCCGATGCGGCGGCTACAGAAAGAGTTGGAGACGCACTCGGGACGGAGATGATGCGGCAGAGTAGGTACCGGCCCTGCGACGGCAGGAAAGGTCAGCACCTCTCCGTCAACAGGTTCGACCGCTGCTGGTCCGCGGACCTTGTGTGTCTTTGTCGCCTTCATCTCCCTGAATCGGACTGCGGGTAAACCTGTCAGCTCAGCCGGATTGGCCTGAACGGGAGCGGGAACGCACTCGGCTGGAGCTCGTCCAGCTGTCTCTTCGACGAGCTCTTGGGCAGACCGAGGTACGTCCAGCTGAGCTGGTACGGCTGCTTGTGCATCGCGGCGCGGCGCATCTCGTTGGCCCTCCTAACGATCTCGTCGCGGTCGGACGCGGGAACCCTGCGCGGCGGCCGGTTCTTTTCGCGCTCGTACGCCGCGCGCGCCGCCTCGAATTGGGTGCCCATCCCTGCGGCAGGGTCAAGCGAGGGCGTGGCGGCCCCGTTGGGTCCGGACTGCCGGAGGGCCGCGAGCATCTGCGCCTGGAGGGCCGTGTCGCTGCGCAGCGCCGCGAGGTCGGCGGGGGCGACGCCCATGAGCTCGGCGCCGCGGATGATCTCCTCGATGGTGTAGTCGCTCATCCTCACACGGCCAGCGCGAGTGCAGCGAGGTGGAGAGCGCGTGGAAGCCGTCTCAAGCTGATGAGACCGGGGCACAGGCGCGCGACATGGCACTCCTTCGGGGCGAGCGCTTGCGGCTCGTACAGGCTGTGGAGTAGCTAGTGCAAAGGTTCCTGTCCTGCCCAAGCAGAAGAGCGAGGTCGTGCCAGCCTCGACTACCCGCTCCTCCCGCGGGGACGGAGACAACGAGCTCTCGCGAGCGCGCCAAGCGAGACGTTGCTAGGTACGAATCTATGCGACGTTGCAGAAGCGCAGCGCCGGATCTATGCGAAATAAGGGTATCGCCGCGAGCACTTCTACCGCTCCTCTCTACTCCGCGTTGGCGAACTTGGACCCGCGGCGGTACTTGTGGCCCATCTTGAAGAAGAGGAAGGGGAAGGGTACCATCGCGAGGCAGAGGAATGCCGTAAGCATGAGCGCGTACTGCGTGCCTGCGAGGGGGAGAGCGGTTAGTAGCCGCTTAGGAACATAGCGGCTCGGCGGAGTCGTGGAGACGGAGACTGTGACGCACCGAGAGTGTGGAACATCTGCGTCGTGAAGAGCGGGAAAGCTGCGGATGCGAAGGTGATCAGTCAGGCGCTCCTTGACGGGCGGGTTGGGCGAGACGACGCACCCGCAGCAAACGAGCTCCGCATCGCCGAGTTGGCAGCCATCGCGCTCGCAGCGACGGGGCGGTAGGCGTCGACGAGGTCTGCGACGAGCGAGGTCAGCGAAAGGCGCCAAAGAGGGGAAGAGTCGGGACGCACAGACGAAGACGGCTTGGAAGGACCAGACGAGGCCGACGCCGAACGGCACAGTCGCAATCTGCGAGGTGGCGAGCAAGGCGAGGTGTCAAACAATCAGCGCAGTCCGCCAAGAAATCGTAGCGAGGCGCGACGCACCATCGACACGATCCAGTGCACGCTCGAGTAAGTCGTGAACGCGAACCAGAAGAGCGCGATGGGGCAGATGACAACCCCGTACAGGCCTTTGCGGAGATGCTCCTCGGGCGGCGGGCGGCGGCCGAGTTCTGCTGTCTTGCGGCGATAGAAGCTGTGCGGGGCGAGGGGTACCCAAGTCAGCGCGTGCTGCAAGGCTCGAGCAGAAAGGACGAACCCAGCCCAGATGGGGTGGCAGAGTGACCCGGCGACGATGCCCAAGCCGAGCGGGATGTAGGTGAGGCCGACAATCTGCGTCGAGCTGCGAACGAGGTGGGTCAGCCAGCGCGGGAGGTGCGGTGGGCGCGCACTCACAAGCCGTAGGACCGGTAGACGATACCGAACGCGGAGAAGAACATGTAGAGGATGCCAAGGAGGATGGCGGTCCAGGTGCAGAGCGCGAGCGCCATCGGCTCCGTCGCGAGGATCTCTGCGGGCGGGGTCGCGGCGGGATGAGCGGGCGGTGGGGGATTTCAGCTGCAGAAGAAAGACGCACCGAACGGCCTGCTGCAGCTCATGAGGATCACCCTCGAGATGCTGCGCGTGTCGACCTCGATCGGCGCGCGGACGTCCGTCCTGCCCGCCTTGCGCAGCTTGACCGCCTTCTTCTGGAGCACTGCGGGGAGGTACGTCTCCGGGACGAAAACGACGAGGGCGATAAACTCGGCGCCGGCCCACCTGTGGACGGAATCGGGTCAGCATAGCGCGCGCTGCGAAAGCGAGGAGGGAGAAGGGGGACGCACATGATGAGGATGTACCAGGTCCACCGCCAATCGAGGTGCTGGTTGATGAACCCGCTAATGATAGGGCCGACGACGGGACTGCGTAGGGGTGAAAAGACGGCGGACGGGGCAGACGAAGGCGGTGTGAAGGAGCCGCGGGACGGAAGGAGGACGAGGGTGATGAACGTCAGCGCTTCTCGCGCATACGCGCGCCTGTGAGAGCGAAGCTGGAACTGCGACCACAGCGGGCACACGACGTACCCAACTGTATTTGCGAAGAGGGTCAGCGTTGGCATCCCGCAGCCGCGAAAGGAGAAGAACGCACGGAAAGGACCCGCAGTGTAAAGCCCCATCGGTGCGCCAACTTCATGCGGGCGGAACACATCCGCGACAGTCCCTCCTGCGACGGAGAGGAAGGCAGACCCCGCTGCGCCCGCGAGGAAGCGGCCGATGAGGAGGCAAACGATGTTGTTCGCGAAAGCGACCATGAAGTTGAGGACGACGTAGAGCGCGAAGCCGACGAAGTACACTGGCGAGCGGCCGTACCTACGAAGCGGGCGGCGGTGAGCAACATAGGAGAGACTATGGAGTCAGGAAGCGGGAGTGCGAGGGCGATAGAGAGACGCACCATTCCGAGAGCGGGCCAACCAGCAAAGGGAACAGACCCATACCCATCACGAAGAGCGAGAGCCCGAGCGTCGCAACCTCCTGGCCGACGTGGAACTCTGCCTCTACGTCCGGGTAGGTGAAGGCGATCATGGAGGAGCAGCAGCTGTGCAGGCGCCGGGAGCATCAGCAACGGCTCGATGCAGTCTTCGAGAAGGCGGAGGAAGAGTCGAAAGGGCGGTAGAATGCAAAATGGCGGCGGATAAGGCGGAGGACGGAGGACGGAGCCCGGGGAGGAGGATAGAGTGCACGCACGTTACGCAGAACGATGCGGACGTCACGACGAGCACGATAAGCCATCGCTGCCACTTGGGCCGGTTCAGCGGGCTGTACGACGCAAGGCAAGAGGGTCAGCTCATTCACGCGACGAGCCGACGGGGTGAGGAGACGCACCTCATCGGATCATCAGGCCCAGACAGCCGCACGATGGGCACGCCGTCCTCCAACGCAACACCATCGGCATCACGCTCCGGCTCCTCCGCCTTGTCCTGTGCCGCCGTCTCCCCTTTCACCACCCCCGCCTCGTCCCCGCTCCGCGACTGCTGTTTCTCGACGTCCCGCAATGCAGCCGGGCCCTCCTCGCCCCGTGCATCAGTCTTGGGCGCCTGTGCTTCTGCATGCGTCGCCTCGGTGCCGTCGGACAGCGTGTTCGTCGGCGACGACATGCTGAGCGGGTGAGCCGGGCCGTCGGCGGATGTGGCTGAGAGCGGTGCGGCGGCAAGGGCGGGAAGTGGGAGGTGCGCGGGAGGTGGAAGCGGGTCTGCGTGCGAGGTCCAGCCCGCGAGCGAGCGAGGAGAAGCGAGACGGAGGAGCGCAAGGAGCGTAGCCGCCCAAAAGTGGAGGCGGCGAAAAGCGGCGCGAGCTGGACGAGCTTGCGTGAGCATGGGGACAGGAGCAGGTGGGCAGGCAGCGAGCCGGCAAGCTGGAGTGCGCGGAAGGGAGTGACGAGGGCGAGGGGAACGAAGCGAGGAGGAGGGAGATGAAGAAGCGGTCGTTTCGCAATGTCAACGCGAAGCGAGCGGGAGGAGGTGGGTGAAGACGGCGTCGCAGAGACGGGAACATGCGCAGCGACTTCCCCGACTCACATCGCCTGGGCTACGCGCAAGTGGGGCCGACTGCACGGGGAGGACGCGGTGAGGGTCCGAGCGACGCAGGGAGGCGAGAGCACGCGCTGGGAGCGCTCTGCACGTGTTCTGAGCGCGTTTCCGTATAGCACGAGTGCATCCAAGCATCCTCGACCGCGCACGGCGCGACCGGCGCCAGAAGAGGCGACACCGCCTCCTCCCTCACCTCGCTCCCTCCTTCTCCCTCCTGCCCCTCGCCGCTCTCGCCCAGGATGTCGTCCAGCGAGTCTGAGCAGGAGCCCGCCCTCATCTTCGACGGCCTCACCATGCTTGTGCACGGGCCCAACCCGGGGAGAACGAGGCCAGATCATCCGCGCCATCGAGTCGAACGGCGGGAGCGTCACCAAGCACGAGACGAACGACTACCTCACCCATGTAATCCTCTCCGCCGCGCACTGGTGCGCCCGTCCGCGGCTCTCCGGGGCAGCGAGGGGCGAGCGAGCTGATCTCTTCTCCCTCGACGCGCCGCAGGTCGCGCCAGGGCACCGTCGGCGCCGACGGGATCGTCCGCCGCGTCCTCGCCGCCAACGAAGAGAACCGCACCGAAAAGGACCCGAACTACCACGTGCGCCGCGTGTGTCCCTCCCGCCTCGCCCGTTCCAGCTAACCCTCGGAAACTCCCCGTCGCTCGCAGCGCGTCTGGCTTCTCCCGCTCGATTGGCTCGACGACTCGATCGCGAAGGGCCGCAGGCTGCCCGAGCTGCAGTACGACTTCGAGCGCACGGCGGACAAGAAGCGCATGGCGAGGGAGCAGGACCTCCGCCGCGGTGCGTCCCTTTCCTCCTCGCTCTGTTCGCTCGACTTTGCTAACGAACACGCACTTCGCGCGTAGAGAGGGCCGCAACCAAGGGCAAGTCGAAGCTCGGGCGTGGCGAGCGCCGTCGCTGGGAGGCTGAGCAGCGCGTCAAGCAGGAACTCGCCGAGCAGGCCAAGCTCGAGCAGGAGGGTACCGCGTTCGGCGGCGAGGAGGCGTTCAGTGGCGTTGTCGCGAGTGCTTGTGCGATCTACTCCTCCGCCGCCTTCCCATGCGCTCGCGACTAACACCCGATTTGCACAGCGTCCCCCGTCAACGCCGCCACCTCGCCTTCGGTTGCAGCCTTCCCGCCCGACTCGCGCCAGCCCAAGCTCAACTTCTCGACCCCCATCACGACGGGCACTGCGGCCTCGGCGGTCGTGTCCTCGTCGAGCAAGACGGAGGAGGACGACTCGCCCGTCGCGGGCCCGTCGAGCAGCCCCGAGCAGGCCAAGCCGCAGGTCGAGGAGACGGTCGGCGACAGCAAGATGGGCGCCGTGTTGTACACGGACGACAAGGAGGCCGTCGAGAAGGAGGCCAAGCTTGCGAAGAGCGAGTCGGCGACGAGTGCGTCGGTCGTCCCCTTCTTTTCGCCGCGCGCTCATGTTGACGCCATCGACTCCGCTCCGCAGACGGCCTCGCTCCGCTGGCCAAGCTGCCCAAGTTCAAGAAGCTCTCGGCGTCGTCGACGTCGTCTGCGGCGGGCAAGCCGGAGCCGTCCACCGCGGACGTCAAGCCGAAGCCGAAGCCCGCGCCGAACCGCACGTTCATCAAGCCCGTCGCCAACCCGGCGGCGAAGAACAAGTCGAGCATGTACGGCAACATCAGGCGCCCGGCGCCGAAGGCGCTCTCCACCGCCGCGGCGAGCAAGTCGAACGGCGCAGGCGCGGGCGCGAAGGACAAGGGCAAGGCCCGTCAGATCCTCAAGCTCTCGTCGTCGGACGACGAGCCGATCATCCGCCGCACGAGCAGGGGCGGCTCGACGGGCGCGAGCAAGGACAAGAAGGGAAAGAAGCGCGCGCTTGTGCTGAGCAGCAGCGACGACGACAAGGCGCCCGCGAACGGCAAGGCGAATGGGGCGTCGGCGCCGCGCAAGAAGGGCAAGGAGCGGGCCGAGCGGAGAGCAGCGACCTCACCTCGCTCGGGGAGGACTGAGGTTGCGCCTTGCCGTCGTCGAGGTGGTCGCACGGAGGTGTCGCTTGTTGTCCCCGCTTCTCTCTCTGTCGTCCGCCTTCCCGCTTGATGTTGCTGTAGAGTAGCGCACCCCTGCATCGCTTGACCCTTGCTTGCTTCACGGCTTGCGGAGGAGAAGAGGACGAGTACGAGTCGGCCTTCGCAAGCGGGACCAGGCGCAGGTTCATCGCTTCTTTGCGCGAGGCGCCCGCCCCCCTTTATCTCTCAACTCTGCTGGACGAGCACACCAGCGCTACCTGCATAGCTACGTGATGAGCAAGAACCGCCCCTCCCGCTCGACCTTCTCAAACCGCGAGGACCCGCTTCCTTCCCGCACGAGCGCTTGTGTCGGCGCTTCAGAGCTCTGCCGCTCTTGGAAAAGCTTCATCGACTGCCTCTTGCCCCGATGAAGCTCGACAACACCTGTGAGCGAGAGTGAGCCCGCGAATACAACTGGTGACTAAGCGGGCGAATACGACTGCGCCAGCCCAGATCGCGACCTTACCCAGTTGTAGTTGGGCAATACAAACGGGGCCGGAATACAACCACGGCCAAGGTTCCACGTCGAACCTCCTCGTGGAACGCTGCCTTCCTCCTCCGCGGCTTGCTTGCCCGGCTTGAGCCCGCACAGGGCACGCACACGCTCAAGCACACGCACAGCACCACGATGGACTCGCCCGCCGCCTCGCCACGCTCCTCCTCGAGGAAGCGCACCGCCTCCTCGCTCGCCCTCGACGGCGAGACTGGTCCGGAGGTCGAGGAGCCGCAGCCGAAGAAGAAGCGCGCACCCCGCTCGACAGCCGCAGAGAAGCAGGCCAAGAAGCTCGCGCGGATGGAGCGCAACCGCCGTGCGTCCCTCCCTTCCTCGTCTCTGGAGCCTCACTGATGGAACGATGCACGCACGTAGTCGCCGCCCAGGTCTCGCGCGACAAGAAGAAGCAGCAGGCCGAGTTTCTCGAGGCGCGCATTGCCGAACTCGAGGCGCAGGTCGGCGCGAACGGCAGCTCCCCCTCGTCGTCGACGGCGTTGTTCACGCCCGGACTGCCGCCGACGCCCGCGAGCTACACAATGGCACTCCCAGCCCTCGCACCCGCCCCCGACACCTTCATCGAGCGCCTCCAGCAGGAGAACGAGTCGCTCCGGACGGAACTCGCGCTCGAGAAGCTGCAGAGCCAGTCGCTGCAGATCCGCCTCTCGGCGCTCGAGTCCAAGTTCGGGCGCCTCGAGCAGCTCCTCACCGCGGCGGGCTCGACGATGACAACAACGACGGCGGTGCCGATGGTCAAGCAGGAGGACGCACCCGAGCCGACAACGACGACGGTCGGATCGACGGAGACGGACAGCTCTCGCCTCGTAGCACGCGAGGACGATTTTTCCCTGCCGCGGAAGCTGTCCCACCCGTCGTTCCCTCCTTCGTCGGCGTCGACCTCGACGCGCTCCTCGGCCTCGACTTTGGCCTCACTGCCGACGCTGCCGCGCCCGTCGCTGCACCAGATCCTGTCGTCCATCAGGATCTTGGCGCCTCCGACGCCGTCGCGCAGGCTTGGGCCGACTGGGCGGGCACCCTCGACCTCGCTGCCCTCCCGCAGGCGGAGGAGCCTATCGTCGCGCCGCCCGAGCCCGAGTTCGATCTCTTCGAGTTCCTGCGGCAAGACGCCGCGGGCGCTGCGGTCGAGGCTGTCTACTAGGCGGTAGTCGGATTCTCAGGTTTCGCAGGCACCCTTTCGTCAACACAAGCTGTGCGTCGTCGCCGTCCTTCTGTCTCCTCGCGCTCGACTCACCCCCTTCTCTCCTGCAGCTCCTCCTTGGCTCTCCCCTTCCCCTCCATCCTCCAACCATCCCCTCGCACAGCACCACCCTTCTTCCTGCACGTCACCCCTTCTCGCCTCCCTGCTCTCCCGATCCACCCCCTCTCCCTGCCCCCGCCAGCTTCTCCTCCTCGCGAGTGAGACGACGGGTCAACGGCAGAGTGCGGTGCTTTGGTCTGATGAGCTCGGCGGCGGGAGGGATGAGGTCCGGGCAGGGGTGGTGCTGAGCAGGGGGGCGGGATCAGGATGGCGGTGGTTCAGGCGCGTCGTTCGAGGCGGGCGAGTGCAGCGTTCAGGAGTCGTCTCCTCATCTTCGCTCTTCCTTGTAACCCCCTTTGTAGCTCCTTCGCCCCCCGTTGTCCCAGGCTTGTTTCGGAACGCAGACACTCGCGCTTTCTCCTCTATACCGGCGAGCGCGCTCCGTGACGGCTCGTTTCCATTCCGAAGCGATAGAGAGACGAACAAGGGGATCCAGAACGAGAGTGGGGAATCGTGCGAGTCCTGCGCGAGGCGAGGAGCGGGGTAACAAGCGGGTAACGTGCAAAGGAGGGGTGAATCTCGGGTGCGAAGAACGAAGGGGGACAACAACTTAGATGGGGATGCGCCGCGCGGTGCGGACGCCGCTGTAGATCAACCTGCGGGCGAAGGGTGAGCGGCGGCAGAGGAGGGCGGCGAGGAGAGCGACGCACTCGTACAGGTACTGGCCGAAGCCCTCGGGCGCGAAGCCGCCATCACCACCGGCACCAACAGCGAGACCCTCCCAGGCAAAGTCGGACGAGCGAAGCAGACCGTCGAGGCCGGTGATGGTGTGGCGGTGGTTGTGCGGGAGCATGTAGCTGCCGCTCTGCGCGCGGTGAAGACGGGTCAGCCGGATAGGGGACGTGAAGAAAGCGCGACGCACGATCATGCCGACGAGATAGATCGTCGCGGTGCAGAAGATCAGGCTGAAACTGGAGTCGAAGGCGTGGGCGACGTAGGCGCGAGCCGAAACGGGGAAGGCCTGTAGAACGGCGAAATCAGCTTCATCCCGACGAAAGCCGGAGCAGTAACGCACGTTGACGATGTACGCCGGCGCGCGAGGCAGCGGGCTCGGGAAGCGGGAGCGCCAGCGCGAACGCCCGGTTGCGGTTGACGCGCGAGGCTCGACAGGCTGGCGGGTCGCAGTCTTGCCGCCGTTCTTCTGCGCTTCGACGAACAGCTTGACGAGGTCGACGTTGACGCCGAGACCCTTGGCGAGATCCTCTGCAGCTCGCGCTCCGTGCGAGGTGGCGGCGGCGGCGCCTGGACGGTGATGACCTCGGGCTTGACCTCGGACACCTTGACCAGCTCATCGGAGACGGCAGTGAGCTCCGTCTGGATGGTCATCTCGCGCGAGGGGATGCCGTCCGTCTGGATGTCGGCGTCGCACACGCTCACGGACGTCTCGACGTGCGTGACGACCGGCTCGCTCGCGCCGACCGACTTCTTGCCGCGCTTCTTCTGCAGACGGAGCGCGTCAGTCGAGTCGAGCAGAGTAGAGAAACAGAACGCACGATGCGGCGGTGCGTCGTGATGACGATGTCGTCGACGTCCTCCTCGCCGGCGGTGTCCTCCTCTTCGCTCGACTCGCTCTCCTGCTCTGCCAACTGGCTCGCGATTCGCGCCCGAGGCTCTTGCTGATCGAGTCGGCGAGCGTCTTGGACGGCGAGGATATGGCCGCATGCCTGACGTCGAGGAAGCCCGACTTGCGTCCGACGGAGCGCATCTCCTCTATCTCGAACCGGAGCTTGTCGATCGTCTCCTTCAGCAGGAGCTGTCGGCGCAACCATTAGATCAAGTCACATGAGGGAGGAGTGAGCTGCTCACGTTCTCCTGCTTCTGGTCGTCGAGCGTGTCCTGCGCGCGGCGCGCGACTGCGGTCCTCCTCGAGCTTGGTGATGGCCTGCTGGAGCAGCTCGCGGTCGCGCTCGAACTGCTGGACCTGCAGCGCGTGGCTCTGCATCGCTTCCTCTGCGGCGCGGTTCTCCTGCGCGTGCGACGGGAGGTCAGTGTGCGTTGGAGGAAGAGGGATAGCGGGCGCACCCTGCGCGTCTCGGCGACCAGCGTGCGGAGCCGCTCGGCCTCTTCGCACGTCGAGGTGTAGTTGCGCTTCATGCTGTCGTACGCCTCGCGGCTGCGCTCGAGGCTCTTGGTGAGCTTGGCGATGTCGCCCTCGAGCGAGCTGATCTGCTGCAGGTGCTCCTTCTCGACGTTGCGGAGCTCCTTCTCCTCGCGGCGCTTGGTCTGCAGCTCGGCGCGGGCCTGCCGGTACGTTGGAGGCGGTCAATCGGAGCTGCGCGAGCGCGAAGGGTCGGACGCACCTCCTCAAGACGACCCTCGAGGTCCGAGACCTCCTGCTCGTACGCGCTCGCGCTCGCCTGGAAGCGCGCCTCCGTCTCCTTGAGCTTGCGGGCGAGGCTGCGCAGGCGAGTGTATCAGCGCGGTGAAGTGGAGAAGCGAGACGAAGGGACGCACTCCTGTGCATGGCGGACGAGCTGCTGGAACTGCTCGCCACCTGCGCTCCCATCGCGCGTGTGCGTCGGGCTCCCCGTCGCAAAGATGGCGTCAAGCCCGCCCTCGCCAAAGAGGCTCGATGGGCGGCTGCCCGCGCCGCTCGACTGGCTCGATGGCCCGCGCCGCATCGCCGCGGACGTGAAGAACCGCTCGGGCGAGTCGGGCGTCGCGCCCGCCGTGCCGAAGAAATCGGTACTTGCGCTCGAAATGTCGAAGGCAGCGGGAGGGGAGGATGGGGGCGGGGTCGTTGACTGGTTCGGGAAGAAGGACGATGACGGGCGCGACGACTCGTCCCGGATGGGCGACAGCGGCGTCGAGAAGAACGACGTCGTGTCGATGCTGTTCTGCGGCGAGCCGAACACCATCTCGCCTGCGCCCGACGAGCGCCCCAGGTTGCCCATCCCGACGGGTGCAGAGCGGCTCGAGTCGGTCGAGCTCGCGAGCGAGAGGTCCGACCGCGACGACGTCGAGCGGGACATGCTCGCGCGGCGGCCCCCGCCCGAGGGAGTGGGGCTGCCCATCCCCGCTGACATTGTCGGGCTCAGCGGCTCTTCGCTGCCCGCGCGGCGCGCTGCTTCCTCGCTGCGCCGCTTCGCCCGGCCAGGCGCGACAGGCCGCGCGTGCCGCAGCGACGACGAGAGCTTGCTGCTGTCGGCGCTGCCGCCCGCGGAGGAGGGCGGGCGGTGCCCGCCGCTGAGGTCGAGCGGGCGCGTACGCGAGAGCGACGATGCGGGCCGGTGCGCGCTCCCGTCCGAGCGGTTGCTCATCGACGAAGTCGAACGCGCCAGCTCGCGGCTCGATGCCGACGGCGGAATGTCGGCGTGTCGGGCGTTGCGCCGCGCTCGAACTGCGCGACGTGCGGCGAGGCAGCGCGGACTGCGGCGTCACCCTCGTTCATCGAGAAGTCGAGGTCGTCCGCTCCGCCGCCGCCCATCGCAGGCGGCGAGCGCGGCGACGGCGGGTCGGACAACTCGCCCTCGGCCTCGAGCTCCGCCGCCTCCGGCTCCGATGAGCCCGACCTGCGCGCCCCTGCGCTCGCGCCCGAGTCGGACTCGACCTCGCTCCGCTCAGCCCCGCGAGCGGGACCGCATCCTCCTCGGCCGTCGAGCCGAGCTGCGCATGCTGCTCGTGCTCGTCGTGCGCGTGCGCGCCGTGTCCTGCGCTGACGGCTCCGGCTCGGGCAGGCTTGCGGACGCGACGAGCCCGAGGGCGAGGTCCGCGAGCGCGCCGGCGGGGAGCGCGGCCTGCAGCCGCTCTGGGAGCGGCTTGCGGTACTTCTGCTTGAAGGCGCTCTGCACTGCGAGGAAGCGCGGACGGTTCCAGTGCAGGCGCATGAGGCTGCGCACGGGGGCGTCAGAGCGCGTTTCGAGAAAAGAGGAAGGGAGAGGCGCGCACCGCCAGAGCAGCTCGTCCTTCCTCCCGCCCTTCTCGACGCCGACCGCGCGCTCAAGGCTCTTCGCATCGCGCCAGACGCCGACGCCGATCTCGTCGCTGACGTTCTTCGCGCCCTCGACAGCGTGGAGGAACAGGCGCTGGAGCGTCCCGGCGGGGATGCACTGCTTGATCGCCTTGGTCAGGGACGAGTGCCCGCCGGTCGACTTGCGGTACTCGAGTACGAGCGCGTGGAGGTGCGTTGGCGAGCGCGCGAGGAGGACCTTGGCGCTGCACGCCCGTGATGCGTCAGTACGGGATGAGCCGGCGCGTGGGAGCGGGACGTACACGATCTCGGTGTTCCCCCCTCTCCGGAGCGCGACCTTGAGCTGGTCCAGATCCTCCCTGAGCAGTCTCGCCCTGCGCTCCTCCTTCGCCTCCTCCGCCTCACTCTCCGCGTCGTCGCCCTCGTCCTCCCATCGCCCCTGCAGCGCCACCTCCCACGCCTTGCGCAGGCGGACGTTGCTCGAGCATGCGCTCAGGACCGCAACGTCGAGCGAGCGGGTTGAGGCCGCGGCAGGGCTCGGGGAGGAGGTGGGGGTTGTGGAGGTGTAGGCCAGTGCGCGAGAGGAGGAGCGATGCGCGTAGGCGGCGCGGAGCAGCGCCAGCGAGGAGGGCGGGCGCGCGATGAGCAGATCGATGAGGAGGGTCTGCGTACGGCTGTGTCAGCGAGTCGAGCAGGTGTCACGAGCTCGAGGTGAACGCACATCGTTGGTCGTTGCCGAGTCGAGTGCCTTCTGCAGGAGCCAGACGTCCCACGCCAACGGACCCATGAGCAGCCCGCGGAGGGCGAACTCGACTGTTGCGCAGCGCATAGAGCATGTCAACACTCCACAACAACCTTTACAAGCCGGCGAGTACGCCACAGCGCGTCCCCACCTGCGTAGGCAGGCGGAAGTGCCGACGCACCGTTCCCCTTGAACGCCTTCTCAGCAGTCACGACGTCGAGCAGCGTCCTCCCGTGCCCCGCACCCTGGCCCGAGCTCGAGACGGCTGCGTACGCCCTGTCGAGCGCCTTGAGCTGCGCGGGCGTTAGCGGCGCGAGGAGCGCGACGAGATCCCGCTCGCGGGCCTGCGGGCGGGCGGGCACTGTCAGTGCCTGCACGGGGCGTGGCAGCCGCAGCGGTGCGGCACATCGCACGCGCGAAAGAGAGCGAGAGAGGGGACGCACCGCCCCCTTGGCGCTCATCGCCGCCCTCACTCTCCGCGCGCTCTCCTCCGCGCTCCACCGTTCCCCGAGCGGGCCCTCCATCCCCACGCCGAGGTAGGTCCCCCCCTGGCTATGGACCAGCGCCGCAAGGTCCTCGAACGTCGCGCGGCGGCGGAGGCTTTTCCCCCCTCCGCCGCTGGGGGAGCGCGAGAGGGTGGAGATCAGGCTGCGCCGGCGAGGGAGGGGCAGTGCGGAGGTGGAGGAGGAGGGGGAGGCGAGGAGCGGGATGCCCGAGGTTGAGGACGAGGAGGAGGGCGTGCGGCGGTGTCGCGGGAGAGGGGAGCCCTCTGCGGTGGGAAACGTCGGCGCGCCCCTCGGCGGCGGCACCGCCGCAGGGGTCGTGGACGCCGCGGCGCCCTCGCGCGTGGCGCCGAGCCCGACGAGCAGCTGCAGGACCTGCTCGACGCCGACCGGCTGGTCCTCCATGCCCTGCGGGAGGTTGTCGATCTGCGCGACGAGCGTCGCGCGGAGGTCGGTGTCGAGGATCTGGACGCCGCGCTTGTGCTCGAAGGCGGTGAGGAGGGCGGGGAGGAGCCGCAGAGGCGCGGTGCGCGGGGCGGTCTGCGCCGTGCCGGTGGGGAGCGAGAGGAGGGGGGAGGTCGGGCGCGACGAGTCGAGCGAGTCGAAGAGGGTGTTGAGCTGGTCGACGAGCTCGATCTGCGACTTGCGGTGCTGCGTGCGCTCGACTAGGTCAGCATTTCCGCAGGCCGAACAGGAGGCTCGAGCGGGTGCCGAGTGATGGGGAAGGAGGGCGAGGACGAACCGGTGTGGTCGCCGCGTCAAGCGTGCCCTGCGTGCATGCGTACAGTAGAGTGTCAGCGGTCGCGCGTTCCCACTCGCCGCGCGTGAGGTGGAGACGAGCTGGACGGACCGTTGAGCGAGGCGTCGTCGCCTGCTCCACAACAGCGAGTACAGGACTGGTCAGCGCTCCGCTCGCTAGAGGTGGTAAAATAGCAGCAAGTACCATGATGGCACGAGCGCAGCGCTCCTACGCGCTGTTGCTGTCGAGTTGAAGGACGACGAGCTGATGAAGCGGGGAGTCGGCGCGGCCGTCCGCTTCGACGCGTGCGGGCTGCTGGCAGATGTGTGGGGACTAGGCAGCGTGTACGGTACAAGCAGCGCGCTTCTGTAAGCTGGCGGACGCCGTGAGCGAGAGCGAGTGGAGTTGCGAAGGACAAGGGGGCGGTGCTCTCCTCGCCGGGACAGGGGCTTTCGTCGCTCAACAACCAGCGAACCGGTTCACAGCGGGTAATACAATACAATGCGGGGGAGAGGGGATTCTACGGGGAGGGAAACCTGTGCTAGGGATGGGGAGCGTGAGCACGCGCACAAGAGGACGCCGCGAGCAGGAGGACGCACCTGCACACACACCATGCCCTCGCCGCCTACCAGCCAGCCTCGCGGAGGCGCTCCATCTCCTTCTCGATGACCGTGCGCTGCTCGCTGACGCGCTCCTCGCGCGAGCGGAGGACGTTGCGCTTCTTGCGGAGGCCGGTCGCGCGGCGCTGGGCGACCTGCTCGCCCGGCTCGCGCGCGTCGAGGTCGTTGCCGCCCTGCTTGCTGACCTGGCGGAGGCGCTCGCGCTCGGCGGCGCTCTTGCCCGCGCCGCGGTACCTGGGGCTCGAGACGCCGTACTTGTGGCCGTCGCCAATCTTGAGCATCTTGCGGTCGCGCATCTCGTCCATGCGGTCGCGCTCAAAGTGCTCGTTGAGCCAGCCGCGGGTGCGCTCCTGCGGGTACCAGAACGGCTCGGTCATGGTGACGATGACCTTCTTGTAGCTCTTTGTGCCGCCCGAGCGCGAGTAGCCGCCGCCGATGGGGCTCCGCTTGAGGGGCGAGAGGTAATTGATAGTGCGGATGCTGGTGACGTGGAGGCCGTAGACGTTCTTGAGGTAGTTGGTCACGTCGGGCTTGGTGAGCTGGAGCGAGGTGCGGAAGGTGGCCGTGTAGGGGTCGTCCTTGTGCTCTGCGGTGTTGCGGACGAGGCGCATGAAGACGCTCGGGAGGAAGACCTTCATGTGGCCCTGGGTGGCGTGCTCGTACTCGCCCGCCGCGCCGTCCGCCTTGAGGGCCGAGGGCGAGGTGGCCTTGGGGACCCTCCGCGGGGTGCGGCCCTTTACGCGGGACGAGTCGCGTGCGAAGCGGGGTGCGGGCTCGCGCGGGGAGGAGGAAGAGGCGGGGGAGGGGACGACGACGTAGGGGTTGCCCGGGAGTGGGTTCGCGGCCGAGGGGGAGGTGCGCGCGATGGGAGGGTCGAACGGCGAGTCGACGACGGTGGTTGCGAGGGTGCGGGCGGGCACCTGCGGGCGGGGGACCTGTGCGGTGCGGGCCCCCTGGAGAGCGCGCTGTGCAGTGCGGCGGAGGGCGTGCATGGCGGCGAGGCGGCGGGGAGAAGTTGCGAGCGGGAGGAGAGGGAGCGGGGGCCGCGGGACTGCGGGTGGGTGGCGGAGGGTGCGCTGGAGGGAGTGCTAGAGTGTGCTGCTCTACTCTGCGCTTCTTAGGAGCTCTGCGCAGGCTGAAGCGGGAAAGCGGAGGGAGACTCCGCGGCGGAGTTCGCCTGATCCTCATCAGCTCACAACCCTCGCCCGCCTTACTGCGCCTAAGCTGGGCAATAGAGTCGATCCGACACCGCCCACCGTGCGGCCCTCCGCTGCGGATCCGCAGGGCACACCCCTCGAGCTGCACCCTCCCCCGCCCTCGCCCTCCTCCTCGCCCGCTCCGTCCCTCGTCCGCCAGAGGAGACCCGCCCGGACCCGCACCATGGCACAGCGCATCTCCCGCTCCATCTCGTCCCTCCTCCCCTTCCTCGCGCCGCACCCGCAGCAGCAGCCCTACGCCGCCCTCCCCCTCACCGCGTCCTCCGCCTCCGCGCCCGGATCCCCTCGCCAGGCTCCGACCTTCCTCGACCCAGAGAAGCAGCTCCCCTTCGTCGCACCAGGGCCCGTCACACGCCGAAACGCCCTCATCCAGGCCTGGCTCTGGCTCTCGCCCCTGCTCGTCCTCGCCCTCGCCGCGTCGACCTGGATCAGGGGCAGGCCGCAGCCTGAAACGGGCATCCTCAACCCGTACGCCTGCGCACCCAGGAGCAACTCACCCTCCTGCGGGACGTCTGCGCGGCGGACGGCGGCGTCAAGGAGCAAAGGTGCGTCCTTCACCGCCGGGACGATGGAGGCGAGCGAGCGCTCACCTCTGCTCCTCGCGCAGAGCGACAACTACGAGCTCGCCCTCGACCGCCACCTCACGCAGGACCAGTGCGACGCTATCTACCCGGGCCTGTACCTGTGCGTTTTCCCATTTCGACATGCTCGGCCGGTACCTCCATCTGACCCGTCTCTCCCTCCCCCGCAGCGAGATTGACCGCGCCCGCGACTACTGGAAGGCGCGCGGCGGCGTGACGGAGAAGGACCTCGACGATGCAGAGGCGCAGGGGCAGGCGCGTGCGATGATCGTCAACAGGGTGCGTCGCGGTGGATCCGCTCATTCCTCTCGGTGTATGCTGGGGGCGAAGTCGAGCTGATTGCTCCTGCACGCAGCTCTACATCAAGAGCTACTCCGACTCGCAGCAGGGCCAGCGCACGAAAGCCTCGCTCGCGCTGATCAGTGCGTCCCCCTCCTCCGCCGCCGGACCTTCCAAAGCTCACCCTCCTCTTCTGCGCAGACGAGGCGCTCATCACCGCGCCCGAGCCCGTCCCCGACATCGAGTTCGTCGTGCAGACGGGTGACAACGGGATCCCGCAGGGCGCGCCGTGGGCGCTCGGGCGCAAGGAGCGCGAGGAGCAACTCACGCTCATGCCGGGTGCGTCGCGCGTCCGTTCTGGCCCCGCCCCCGCGCCCTCCGCGTGTCAGCATGCATATCCTGACACGTACGCGCCGCCCGCAGACTACAGCTTCTTCTCCTGGCCCGAGCCGCACGTCGACTCGTGGCAGGAGGTCGCGGACCACACGCTCGAGTACGAGACCAAGCTCCGCTGGGAGGACAAGGTCGACAAGCTCTTCTGGCGCGGCGCGTTCCTCGTCGACATCCGGAAGGAGCTGTGGGAGATTGCGCGCAAGTACACTTGGGGTGCGTCCATATTCCCGTCCTGCGCGAGTGGCGTGGCGCTGACCTTCTCCCCGCTTCGTCCTCCTCCTCGCGCTCTACCTCCTCCGCCGCAATCCTTCCTCTCCCTCCCGCAGGCGCCATCTCAGACCTCGACTGGTCGGACCGCGAGACGGTCAAGAAGGAGCTGCTCACGCCCGAGCAGCACTGCGACTACAAGTTCCTCGCGCATGTCGAGGGCCTTGCGTACAGCGGCCGGCTCAAGTACCTGACGCAGTGCCGGAGCGTCATCATCGTGCGTCGGCCCCCACCCTTCTGGCTCTCCCCGCGCAGCTCTTCGCTGACGCGCTTGCCGCCTTCTTGCGCTGGGCGTTTGTACGCAGGCGCACAAGATGAAATACGCGCAGCACTTCCACCACCTCTTCAACGCGGACTCGTCCTCGCCCTCGCAAAACCTCGTCATCTCCCCGGGGCACAACTTCGACGAGCTCCCCTCCGTCATGGCGTCCCTCCTCGCGGACGACGCGCGCGCCAGGCGCATCGCCGACAACAGCTATGCGTTCTGGCGGCACTGGCTGAGCATGGGATCGGTCGCGTGCTACCACCGCAGGCTGTTCGAGGCGTGGCGCGAGGTGCAGACGTTCGAGCCCGTCGTGACGAGGAACTTGACGAGCTACAACTCGTTCATGTGCGCCCTCCTTCCGCGCTGTCTTCTCCGTGCGTGGGAGCAGGCTGACCCTGGTGCGCGGCCGCAGCTTGATGGGCAAGGCGCAGTGGGACGCCTACTGAGCAGGTCGGCTCCTCGACCGCTCGTCGCCCTCCGCCTCGCCCGCCCTTCCATCCGTTCGCTCGCCCTGTACCCGTGTACCACTTTCAGTACCCCACACCTTGCCCTTACCCACGCTGGCGCTTCGTCGCCTTATCCCCCTCTCCCCGTTCGCTAGATCTCCGAGCCGGTCCTTCAGACGCGATCCTTCGTTCCCGCTGTAGCTGTTGTCGCCATACTACCATAGATCCGCTCTCTCCCACCCTCGCAATGTCGCCAGGGTTATTTCCGGCAACGTTCGTAAACCGCGATGAGGCGCACAGCGGGAGCTCGCGCTTCCCTCGCCGACTGCTCAGCCTGAGTGCGGGTCCAGCTGCCCTCGACGGCTCTCTTGGCACCGGCACAGCAAGGCCCAGCAAGCGCACCGACGGACGCGCCCTCGCTCAGTTGCGCCTGGTCCTCGCTCACCGTCCCGCCTTCTCTCGCGCGGACCTCGCACCGGGACAGCGTCGACTGAGGGGAGACCGCTGGGATCTGGGCAGTGCGTGTACTCTCCCCTCCGGCTACCCCCACGCTATTGAGCTGACGCCTGCAGCAGCGCAGCGCACACCGCCCCCCTCCTGTCCGCGCCGCCCACGGCCCTCCTCCCCCGCCGAGGACGCCCAGCGCTTCGTGCAGCCGACGTAGCCGTCCTACAGAGCCCCGCCAGCCCGCTCGATCACCCCGGCGGCGCCGCGCCATGCCGCCCAACATGGCGCGCCGCCTCTCGCTGAACCGGCACCCGTCGACCGCGCCGCGGCTGCCCGAGTTTCTCCAGCGCTCGAGCATATGGAACCGCATCTCTGCGTTCTCCGGTCCGCCTCTCTCTCCCTCCCCTCCCTTCCCCTCGCTCGCTGACCCGCCGCACATCCGCCCGCAGCCGCGCACCTCAACTTCTATCGCCTGCACCTCCTGACGTTCATCTTCCTCCCGCTGATCGTCTCGGGCGTCTTCTACGCGTGCAACGGGCCCAGCGAGGAGAACCAGATCGCGTACATCGACGCGCTGTTCATGGTCGTTAGCGCCATGACTGTCACCGGGCTCAACTCGATCCTCTTCGTACGGATGACGCTCTGGCAGCAGGTCATCCTCTTTGTGCGTCTCTTCTCCCGAGGCTGCGTGGAGAGGGGGCGGCGGAGGGGAGGGGAGACGCCCCCCGCCCGCCCGGCGAGCATGTCCTGACCTGCGCCCGCACGCCCGCCCGCAGCTCCTGATGACCATCGGCTCGACGTCCTTCGTCTCGATCCTGGTCATCGTCATCCGGCGGTGCGTTCTCTCGCCTTTCCGACGAAAACCGCGCTGACAAGGTTGCTTTTCCGCACTCGCAGGCAGTTCTTCCGGAACAAGTTCGAGTACATGGTCGCACACGACGGTGCGTTGCACGCTCCTGCCCTTCCGAGGCGCTTCCTGACACACACTTCGCTCGAGCAGAGTCTGCCCGGAAACGCGTCAACGAGATCGGCGCGCAAGAGGTGCGTTCCTTCCCCCCTCCCTCCGCTGCTTGTGCTAACGCCTCTCCGTGCAGGCCGCCCGCGCCGGCCGTTCGTACCAAGCCTTCGACGACGTCCACCGCCCGGGCCACGCCCCGTGGTTCACGGGCCTGCTCCCCGGCGCGAACGGCACGCCCCTTACCCCGCGCCCCTCGCCGGCGGGGTCCGCGAACCCAACGCAGGACGACTCGGAGCGCGAGCGCGAAAAGCTGCGCGACAAGGCCAAGAAGAAGAAGAAAAAGCTCGAGAAGCTCAGCGCCGACATGATCAAGCGCGTCGACGTCCCCGTCCGCATCAACGAGATGAGCGTCAGCGGCCGTCTCGGCGAGGGCCAGAGCCGCAGCCGCGACGGGGGGTCGCCCGCCCCGGGCGTGACGCCCGTCCCCTCCCGCCGCGCGCCGCCGCTCGACCACGACGAGATCGTCCGCGGCGTGACGGCCAAGCTCGAGCGCGTTGTCAGCGCGCAGGGAGACGAGGCGCGCGGCCGACCCCCCGCCGCCGCGGAGCCGGGGAGTCTGCCGGAGGTGTTCACCGACGAGGAGGACGCGCGCGAGGCGGAGGACGCGAGGAGGCACAAGGGCGAGGTGGCAGAGTCGCCCGAGATCGCGACGCCCAAGGTGGATGAGATCGCTGAGGCTGCGACGGGTCATCCTCGAGCGTGCGTGCTTTACTCCTCCACCCGTTGAGAGTGCGCGACTGACCGCCCCTCGCCGTCTGCAGGATCCAGATTGACGAGTCCGCGAGGCCGGTGAGGACGGTGCGAGGGCGAAGGAGCAGCGACTCGGCTGCTTCCCCTCATCGCGCTCCGGGCGCTGCTTTCCCCCGCACCCGCACTCTCGGTGCGCTCCCTCTCTCCTCGTTGACGCTCTGCACCAAGCTGACACGCCGCTCCGGCAGACCACCGCTTCCTCCATGGCATCACGGAGACCCCCTCCAGCATCGGCACACCCACCTCGCCCAACTTCCGCAACCGCGACCTCGAGTTTGGCCGCACGCGCACGATCGAGTTCCGCGACGCCGACGACCGGCCCGACCTGCGCATGCGCCGCAACCGCACAGTCGCCATCGACCCGGACTACCCCGTCCCGCGGCGGATGTCGCACTCGAACCTGCGCGGCGACATTGGCGCGCGCACGTTCACGCGCACGGCGACGCTCGACCAGTCGGCGATGCACACCGGCTTCGGCGGGTTCCCGAACCCGCTCGTCGCTGTCGCCGGGCTCGCGAAGCAGCGCATCCCCGCCGTGCGCAACGTCTTCGAGCGCAACTTGACCATGGCGCGGACGACGACAATGCTCTCGACGCATTCGCGCGGCGACGACGGTGCGTCGGGAGCGATGAAGCACCCGGCGACGGGCGCGGTCAAGCCCGTGTCGTACATCTCGTTCGACGCGATCGTCGGCCGCAACTCCAAGTTCCACGGCTTGAGCGACGCCCAGCAGGAGGAGCTTGGCGGCGTAGAGTACCGCGCGCTCACCATTCTCCTCCGGATCGTCCTCGCGTACTGGCTCGGGATGCAGCTCATCTCGGTCCTCGTCCTCGCACCCTGGTTGACTACGTCGAACCACTGGCGCGCTAAGATCGAGGACGAGTACGAGGTCGCCAACACGACCTGGTTCGTCTTCTTCCAGGTCTGGTCGGCCTTCAGCAACAACGGCATGAGGTGCGCCTCCTCTCTCTCCCACCTCCCGTCACCTTCACTCACGCCCCATCGACCTGTAGCACGGTCGACGCGTCCATGGTACCCTTCCAGCGCTGCTACTGGCTCATCATCGTCATGGGCTTCCTCATCCTCGGCGGCAACACCGCCTTCCCCGTCTTGTACGCCCCTCCCCGCCTCTTCGCTCTCCGTGGCTGACCTTAGCCTATCCCGCAGCCTCCGCCTCCTCATGTTCGTCTCTACCGCGCATCGACCCTTGCACTCGCGCTGACCCTCCCGCCCGCTCGCAGCTGGACGCTCTCGAAGGTCGTCCCGCGCAGGTCGCAGATCCGCGAGACGCTCCAATTCCTCCTCGACCACCCGCGGCGGTGCTTTATCTACCTCTTTCCTTCTCAGTGCGTTCTCTCGTCTTGCTAACGAAGGACAGCGACTGACGCTTCCCGCCTTCACCAGCCAAACCTGGTTCCTCGTCTTCGCGCTCGTCTGCCTCAAGTGCGTCTTCACGCTATCTTCCTCGGGCCGCGTGCGTTCTGACCACTTGCTCTGTAGCGGTATCGACTGGGCGTGCTTCCTCGTCCTCGACCTCGGCAACAAGGTCATCGAGGAGCTTCCCGTCAACACGGTGCGCTTTTCCTTCTTCCTCCGCGCGCCTTGACAAACTCTTACGCGCGGTGTACACAGCGCGTTATCGATGGCCTATTCCAGGCGTTCGCCGTTCGCGCGGCGGGCTTCTCCATCATCCCGCTCGCTTCGGTCGCACCAGCGCTCCAGGTGCGTTTTCCCGCTGCCTCCTGCATGGCATTCCGGCTCACGCTCTCTCACGCAGCTCCTCTACGTGATCATGATGTACATCGTGCGTTGTTGCTACCTTCTGCCGCGCCCGCTTCCTGTGCTGACCAACACGCTTCTCACAGGCCGTCTATCCCATCGCCGTCTCGATCCGTTCCACCAACGTGTACGAGGAGAAGTCAATGGGTGCGTCCCTTCTCCCACCTTCATAACACGCGGGCTCATGGCCCTCACGCAGGTGTATACGACGAGGACTTTGACGAGGACCCGGACGACGTCGAGGCGCGGTTCGACAAGTCGCACTCGGCGACGCAGTACATCGGCTACCACGCGCGCAAGCAGCTCGCGTTCGACTTGTGGTGGCTCGGCCTCGCCGTCTGGCTCATCTGCATCGTCGAGCGGCATCGCATCGGCAGCGTCAACTGGCCGTGCGTCCGCCATCCTGTCTTTATCCGGCGCAAAACTAACCCGTCGGGCGCGTGTAGCGAGGTCACCATCTTCTCGCTGATCTTCGAGATCGTCTCGGCGTACGGGACGGTCGGGCTGAGCATGGGCAACAACAGGGTGCGTCCCCATCTCTCGCTCAGTTCTCGCTTGCGCTGACTCTCCTCGCCGCAGACGAACACGTCCCTCGCCGGCGTGCTCAACACCCTGAGCAAGCTCATCATCATTGCTGTGATGATCCGAGGGCGGCACCGCGGCCTCCCCATCGCGATCGACCGCGCCGTCCTGCTCCCCTCCGACCTCGCCAAGCACGGCGACGACACCACGACCGCCGCGTCCGTCGACCCCGACCACCTGAACGACTTTGCACTCCGCAGCCGCGGCACGCGCGGGAGCTTCAGCAGCCACCCGGGAGCGGGTGGCGCCGGCGGGCTCGACGCCGTCGAGCCGCTGACGGACGAGGCGCGCGTCGAGCGCGGCCGGCAGGCGTCGGCGCTCATTGCGTCGGGCGATGACGGGCACGACATCGGGCTCGCAAGGCTCGACGAGTCGCCCACCGAGAAGGGCGGGTCGCTTGGCGCGACGGACAGCTCGGACTCGGTCGCGAAGCGCACGGTTGACGAGGAGGTTGTGACCAAGGCGCCCATGCACTCGCCGCCCGTGCCGACGGATCGGAACCAGGAGGGCTGGCGATAACCCCGGCTCGTCGCGGCAGAGGGTGTGCCGCGTCTTCCTTCCTCCCTGTACCACTACCGCAGACATTGTCACCTTCCGCTCAATCGCACATGCAACATGCTGTCGTTCACTAGCAACGCCGCGCGACGAAAGTAAGGGGAAAGCGCGAGTGTCTGCGTTCCGGAACAAGCCTGGGACAACGGGGGGCGAAGGAGCTACAAAGGGGGTTACAAGGAAGAGCGAAGATGAGGAGGCGACTCCTGAACGCTGCACTCGCCCGCCTCGAACGACGCGCCTCAACCACCGCCATCCTGATCCCGCCCCCCTGCTCAGCACCACCCCTGCCCGGACCTCATCCCTCCCGCCGCCGAGCTCATCAGACCAAAGCACCGCACTCTGCCGTTGACCCGTCGTGTCACTCGCGAGGAGGAGAAGCTGGCGGGGGCAGGGAGAGGGGGTGGATCGGGAGAGCAGGGAGGCGAGGAGAGTTGAGGTGCAGGAAGAGGATGGTGCCGTGCGAGGGATGATCGGAGGATGGAAGGGAAGGGGAGAGCCGAGGAGCTGCAGGAGAGAAGGGGGTGAGTCGAGCGCGAGGAGACAGAAGGACGGCGACGACGCACAGCTTGTGTTGACGAAAGGGTGCCTGCGAAACCTGAGAATCCGACTACCGCCTAGTAGACAGCCTCAACCGCAGCGCCCGCGGCGTCTTGCCGCAGGAACTGGAAGAGGTCGAACTCGGGCTCGCGCGCGGCGACGACAGGCTCCTCCGCCTGCGGGAGGGCAGCGAGGTCGAGGGTGCCCGCCCAGTCGGCCCAAGCCTGCGCGACGGCGTCGGAGGCGCCGAGATCCTGATGGACGACAGGATCTGGTGCAGCGACGGGCGCGGCAGCGTCGGCAGTGAGGCCAAAGTCGAGACCGAGGAGCGCGTCGAGGTCGACGCCGGCCAAGGAGGGAACGACGGGTGGGACAGCTTCCGCGGCAGGGAAAAATCGTCCTCGCGTGCTACGAGGCGAGAGCTGTCCGTCTCCGTCGATCCAACCGTCGTCATTGTCGGCTCGAGTGCGTCCTCCTGCTTGACCATCGCCGGCGCCGCCGTCGTCGTCGTCGATCCCGCCGAGGTGAGGAGCTGCTCGAGGCGTCCGAACTTGGACTCGAGCGCCGAGAGGCGGATCTGCAGCGACTGGCTCTGCAGCTTCTCGAGCGCGAGTTCCGTCCGGAGCGACTCGTTCTCCTGCTGGAGGCGCTCGACGAGGGCGTCCGGGGCGGCGGCTAGGGCTGGGAGTGCCAGCGTGTAGCTCGCGGGCGTCAGCGGCAGTCCGGGCGTGAACGACGCCGTCGACGACGAGGGGGAGCTGCCGTTTCCGCCAACCTGCGCCTCGAGTTCGGCGATGCGCGCCTCGAGGAACTCGGCTTGCTGCTTCTTCTTGTCGCGCGAGACCTGGGCGGCGACTGCGTGCGTGCGTCGTCCCGTCAGTCGCGCTCTATCGACGAGGAAGGGTGGGACGCACGGCGGTTGCGCTCCATCCGCGCGAGCTTCTTGGCCTGCTTCTCTGCGGCGGTCGAGCGTGGTGCGCGCTTCTTCTTCGGCTGCGGCTCGTCGACCTCCGGGCCCACTTCGCCGTCGAGGGCGAGCGAGGAGGCGGTGCGCTTCCTCGAGGAGGAGCGTGGCGAGGCGGCGGCGGGCGAGTCCATCGTGGTGGTGTACGTGTGCTTGAGCGTGTGTGTGCCCTGTGCGGGCTCAAGCTGGGCAAGCAGAGTGCGGGGGAGGAAGGCAGCGTTCCACGAGGAGGTTCGACGTGGAACCTTGGCCGCGGTTGTATTCCGGCCCCGTTTGTATTGGCTCAATACGCGCGAGTAACGTCGCGATCTGGGCTGGCGCACCTGTATTCGCACGCTTAGTCACCAGTTGTATTCGCGGGCTCACTATCGCTCACAGGTGTTGTCGAGATTCATCGGGGCAAGAGGCAGTCTATGAAGCTTTTCCAAGAGCGGCAGAGCTCTGAAGCGCCGACACAAGCGCTCGTGCGGGAAGGAAGCGGGTCCTCGCGGTTCGAGAAGGTCGAGCGGGAGGGGCGATTCTCGCGCTCGCTAGACCGCTTACGTACCTTCCGGGACGCAGAATACAGAGCACAGACGTGACATAAACTGCGAGGAAATCGGACGGGCCGTCTACAGCACTTCCGCGTCGCACGCTCCTGGTCGGAGTGCACACCAATAGGGCTGCAGCGGGACGGCGTCGATGCCACGATGCACAGCACGGTACCTGCGCGCAAGGATGCACGTGAGTGATCGCAGCGCGAGAGGGGTGACAGGTATGCCGCACCGCCAGTCGTGTAGCCGTGGGAGCGCTTCGTCGATGCTGCGCGAGCCGGACGCAACAGCTCCGCCGGTCCAGAACACCTCCGCCGCGGCAGCTGCTCGCGGCCTGCGCCGTGTGACAAGAAGGCAGGATGTTAGCACGGGGGACGAAGAGGAGAGGGGAAAGCGCACCAAGCGATCGGGTCGAGGTTCTCCGGTCCCGCCTGCTCGCTCCATACCAGGGCTTCCCCTCCCAGGACAAGATGTCGGTGCTCCCCGTCGAGGTTTGCGTACGAGTCAAACGAGTAGGACTGCGGAAGAAGGTGAGTTGCGATGGGGAAGAAGGGAGACCAGCGAGCACCGCGCCTTTTGCCAGCTCTTGAAGGGACTGCACGGACGAGGGTGTCAATGGCGTCGTGGGAGTTGAGATCGGGATACCTACTCGCACCACGACGCCGCGTTGGGCGCCTTACCGAGCCAGGTGCCAGCGCCACCTGCGGGAGGGACGATCAGTTGGGGAGGAGAGCGAGAGCAGGAGCGTACAGTCTAGGTAGAAGTGGTCGCTCCTGTCGGTAGACGAGCTCGTCAGCCGCAGGCTGCTGTACAGCGGGAGAAGTGCCGCACGCCGCGTGGATGATCCGGTACCCCTGCTCAGCGACGGCGCGCACATTGCTCTGCGGGTCTGTGCGCGTTAGCGCCAGCGAGGGAAGCACAGAGCACGACGCACCGAGTTGATCCACACGGTGACGACCGTGTCCTTACCCAGCCGCAAGTCGTGCTTGAGGACCATCTCCTCCCAGACGACGGGCGTCTTGCCCTTCTTGCGCAGCGAGTCGTGGATGCTATGGACGAAGACGGACAGGAGCTCGTCGAGTGTCGCGTTCTGCGCGCAGCCATCGCCGCCGAGGTGTCGGGGTCGTCGAGGTAGCACCGCTCATTCTGCGGGTGTGAGGGGAAGTCAGCGAGAGCGAGAAGTGAGGAGCACGAAGACGCACCACTTCATCTCCGCCAGTGCTCATCAACTCGCTCGGTGACAGCTCTGCCGCGTCCTGCAAGACCCGCTGCGAGAAGGCGAGGACGTCGGGGTCGCCGATCTTGAGTTGGCCTGCGGAAATGTCAGCGTGTCGGCTGAGATGGGCCGCGAGAACCTCGACGCACCTGCTGGAGGTTCCGCGGCGTACAGAGACCACGGACGAGCGTCGAAGCAGGCGATGTAGTTGGGGAAAGCGGCGGCGATGGAGGCGGTGTGGCCGGGCATGTCGACCTGCAGCGTGGAGAGGTCAGCCCCTCGCGTGTGGAAGCCGGACGGAAAATACGCACCTCGAGCATGACAGAGATGCCCAGACTGGCAGCTTCGGCGACGACATGCTTGACATCTTCGGGGCGGTAGATCTCCTCGTTGGAGTATGCTCCGAGCGCGGCGAGGTCCGGGAAGGTCGGGCTCACGAGCGGCCAGCTCTGCTGGTCGACGATGTGCCAGTGGAAGACGTTGAGCTTGACGGACGCCATCGCGTCGAGCGTGCGGATGATGTCTATTGCTGGGGGAGGTAAGCGATGCTCGGCGGCGATACGAGGTGAGCGCACCCTTGACGGGATAGAAGTTGCGGGAGGTGTCAAGCATGAAAGCGCTGTCGCGGGGGAAAGTTCAGCTGGAATGCACGCAACGAGCGGGGACGAGCGCACCGATGCGGGAAGGCAGGGCGATCAACGATTCGAAGGGGAGCCTGGTGGATATAGCGCGCTGCAGTAGCGGAGCCGGCGGCCGAGGGAAGCGTGTAGACGAGCTGGGTGAACGTTTCGAGTCCGCGAACCAGACCAAGCGAGGTGTTTGCGACGAGGGTCGCCGAGAGCAAGGCGGCCGAGTCGTCCGAATGCGGCACCTCCAGAACGTAAGACTCGTCGGTGTCGGTGTGTTGCTTGCTCAGTTCGTCGACGAGCGGGGTGTATGTGCTGGCTGGGAGCGAGAGGACGAGTCGCTGGAGAACGGGCGCGGCATCGACGCCGAGTCTACGGGACTTCGAAGGGTGAGCTCTACTGTTTCCCTGTCATGTTGTGAGGGAAGTTGCACCTGTCAGACTCGCCGCGGTCGACTGTCAGGCGCTGCAACCCATCCTCCTCGAGGTACCGGCGAGTCCGGGCAATTGCCGGTGCGAGCTGAGGAAGCCGAGCTTGAAGGCGTGAGCTCGCACAGCCATACAAGAAGAGCCTAAAAAGCGACTGACGTCCACTTCGGCGTCCGCCAGGCCTACACTCATGTCGAGGTCGATCTCGAGGAGGGTGCTCAGGCGGACTGTTACGGCGCCTTCGTCGTCGCCCTCCGCCCCGCGCCGCGCCGGTCGCCGGTACGCTCCCTCCCGCTCTCCCGGGTCTGATCGCCCCGCTCACGCAAGACCTCGGCAGCGCACTAGAACCTTCGCGCGCTCGACAACGCTGACGCTGCGAGCGCCTCCTCGCCTCCTCTCGCTCCTCCCTTCCCGTCTTTATCTCTGCAGATCCAGCTCTTCCTTCGTCGAAATCTAGTCTTCTTACCCCTAGCGGTACCATCGCCTCGAGAGAGCTCGCTCGTCGACCAAGCAGCCCGCCTCGCCCATCGTCCCGCCTCCCGCCTTACACGGACGGTCCGGGAGGCACTCTGAAGGCTCTGCGGCTTGGGCCACAAGGCGACGGCGTAGGTACATAGCGCAGAGAGACAGAGCAGCTGCGTCCAGGCTCTCATGGCGAGAGAGGGCCGAGCGACCGTAGTGGGAAGAGGAAGAGCTGATGAGAATGGTGCGGCGAGCAAGTCTACCATGAGCACGTGTACGGTCGAGCGACGCCATCCGAAGCCTCTCGCAATGCTACTGGCGAACCGGTAGAGCAGGGAGAGAGGTACGCGAGGAGGAGACACGAGGGCGGGACACGACCTCTCCGCCCCTGCGAGTTCAAGCGAGCGCGGACAACTTGAGCAACCCTAAGAACGTTGCAAGCATAGAAGGCACAGAATACTACGACGGAGACGGCGACGAATCTAGACTAGCTACAAGTGTGGGAAGAAATCAAGCGCGCCTCTTCCTCTTCTTCCTCCCGCCCTCCGGCTCCTCAACGACGCCTTCGCTCTTCCTCCTACGCTCCTTCTTCTGCTTCACCGGGGAGGCCTCCACCCCGTCGCCCTCACGCTCGGAGGCTTGGCCTCCCCTTCAGTCCAGTTCCTCAACCTCGACGTCGCCGTCCGCCATGTCGGCGTCCGTGTCGTCGTCGTCCTCGTCCATCGGGACCGTCGGCTCGTGGTTCGGCACGACGACGAGCCGGTTCGCCTTGGCGTCGAACTCGATGCGCGCCGTCTCGCCGTCGCGGATCGCCTCGTTGAGGATGAACCGCGACAGCGGGTTGAGGAGCTCGCTCTGGATCGAGCGGTTGAGCGGCCGCGCGCCGAACAGCGGGTGGTACCCGACCGACGCGAGGAAGTCGAGTGCGCCGGGCGAGACCTCGAGCTTGATGTCGCGCCCGTTCTTCTTGAGGCGTGCCTGGACCTCGCCGATCCGGATGTCGACGATGTGGCGGACGTCCTTCCTCGAGAGGCGGTTGTAGATGACGATGCCGTCAATGCGGTTGACGAACTCGACGGGGAGCTGCGAGCGGAGGGCGCCCTGGACGAGCTCGCGCGTGGCGGGCGGGACCGTCTCGACGTCGTCGCCAAGCTCGTTGAGGTACGCCGCGCCGATGTTCGAGGTCATGATGATCACTGTGAGGGAAAGGCGTCAGTGGGAGAGTTACTGCGATGCGGAGAGGACGAGGAGACGCACCCGTGTTCTTGAAGTTGACGACGCGGCCCTGCGAGTCGGTGAGGCGACCGTCGTCGAGGACCTGGAGGAACAGCTGGTGGAACTCGCGCGACGCCTTCTCAATCTCGTCGATGAGCACGACCGAGTATGGCTTGCGGCGGATGTACTCGGTGAGCTGGCCGCCAGACTCGTGGCCGACGTAGCCGGGGGGCTGCGTGAGGAGGAGCAAGTCAGTGCGAGTTCGCTCGGAGGCGGGCGAGAAGGAGGACGTACCGAGCCGATGAGGCGCGAGATGGCGTGCTTCTCCGAATACTCGGACGCGTCGATGCGGAGCATGGCCTCGGGCGAGTCGAAGAGGAACTTCGCGAGCGCCTTGGCGAGGAGCGTCTTGCCCGTGCCCGTCGGGCCGACGAAGAGGAAGCTGGCGATTGGGCGGTCCTGGTTCGAGAGGCCGGAGCGGTTGAGGCGGATTGCGTCGGCGACGGCGGAGACGGCCTCGTCCTGGCCAACAACCTCCTTCTTGAGCATCTTCTCCATCTTGAGCAGCTTCTGCTTCTCGCTCGCCTGTGTGCGCGGGGTTCGTCGTCAGTATAATGCCCAGATAGCGGAATTCCGCGCATGCGCGCCGAGGGTGGGGAGGAGTCGAGGGCTTCAGGCGGGACCGCGACGCACCTTCATGTTCGAGACCGGGATGCCCGACCACTGCGAACGACGGCCTGGATCGCTTCGGGCGTGACCGTGTCGCCGGCGAGCGCCTCGCCGCCCTCGGCGCGGAGCTGGCGCTCCTCGGCCTTCTTCTCGTCCTCGAGCTTGGTGAGACGGTTCTGCAGCTCGGGAATGGCGTAGTGGCGGAGGTCGGCAGCGGTGGCGAGGCTGTGCGTGAGGGAGCGAGAGAGTCAGTATGGTGAACAGGTACAAGCGGGAAGAAGCAAGTCCGGGAGGAGCAGGGAAATGAGGAAGGCTCGACGTACTCGTACTTGCGCTCCGCATCGGCCGCCTTGGCCGTGAGCTCGTCGATCCTCTTGCGGACGCGGTTCAGCTCCTCCGTCTTGGCCTTCTCCGCCTCGAAGCGCGCCTTGATGGGCGCGAGCTCGTCCTCAATCTTGGCGATGGCCTGCTTGACGTCCTCGATCTTCTGCTTCGCGACCTCGTCCTTCTTGTCGCGCGCGAGCTCGCCCTGCAGCGCGTGCAGCTCGATCTGGAGCTGCAGCTTGGCGCGCTCGAGGCGGTCCACGTCTTCCGGAGCGGACTCGCGCGCGATGCGCACGGCCGAGCACGCCTCGTCGATGCAGTCGATGGCAGAGTCGGGCAGTCGGCGCGAGGTGAGGTAGCGGTGGGCGAGGGTGGCGGCGGCAACGAGAGCCGAGTCGAGGATCGTGACGCCGTGGTGGACCTGCGCGCGACAAAGTGGTCAGTATTGCGGCCAAGGGCGGAGTGATAGCAGGTGGGACGCACCTCGTACTTCTCCTTGATACCGCGGAGGATCGAGATGGCCTCGGGAACAGACGGCTCATTGACGATGACCTGCTGGAAGCGGCGCTCGAACGCGGCGTCTACGGACGAGAAGTCAGTCTTCGCTCCAACAAAGGTCACAGAGACGGCAACGCACCCTTCTCAATGTACTGGCGGTACTCGTTGAGCGTCGTAGCGGCGATGATGCGGACCTTGCCGCGCGCCATTGCCGGCTTGAGGAGGTTCGCCGCGTCCATCCCGCCGCCGGAAGAGCCCTGCCCGGCCATGAGGAGGTGCACCTCGTCGATGAAGAGAATAACTCCGGTCTCGCTCTTCTCGCACTCGTCGAGCACCGACTTGACGCGCTCCTCGTACTGGCCTGTGGACGGGGATGTGGTCAGTTCTCGTTCAGTTGAGAACAACGGGCACGATTCCAGACGTACCCTTGTACGATGCGCCGGCCATGAGAGCGCCAACGTCGAGAGCAAAGAGGCGGCCGAGGAGATTGGGCGGGACGTCGCGGTCGACAATGCGCTGCGCGAGACCTTCGGCTACGGCCGTCTTCCCAACGCCCGGCTCTCCGATGAGGACGGGGTTGTTCTTGGTACGGCGGGAAAGGATGCGGATGCAGCGGCGAATCACGTCGTCGCGGCCGATGACGGGGTCGAGACGGCCAGTCTCAGCCTCAGCCTGCGCGGAGAGGGAAGGGTCAGCTTCGAGCTCTGCCGCCGTGCCATATGCAAACGGGGACACAGTGAAGGAGGGAGGACGCACCGTCAGGTCCTTTGCGTACTTCTTCAGCGCCTCGAACCCCTCCTCGGCGCCCTTGCTGTCGACCTTCTTGCCGCCGCGCACCTGCTGCGCGGCCTTCTTGACGGCGTCGGGCGTCGTCCCCGCCTCCTTGAGGATGGAGATGATCGAGGCGTCCTGGATGCACGCGAGGATGAGGTGGTCCTGCGCGATGAACGAGTCGTTCTGCAGGCGGGCGCGCGGGTCAGCTTCGCCTTTCTTGCGTTCGTACGGTGGGAGGAGAGAGTGCCCACCTTGTCCTTCATGATCTTCTCGGCCTCCTTGATGACCTTTGCGCATGCGCCGGTGAGGGAGACATCGTCGGGAGGCGGCTCCTGCGACGGGAGGCGGACGATGTACTTTGCGAGGCCGCGCTGCACGAGTTCAGGCTGAGCGCCGGCTGCTTGCACGCACGCGAGAGGGTCAGTATGGCCGAACCTCGGGATGCGAAGGTCGCAGAACCCGCAAGTGGGGGCGGGAGGAGGTCGAGGAGGAGAAGCGGGAGAGCGTAGACGCACCCTTGTTGAGGATCGAGTGGAGCAGGGTCTGCTGCGTCTGGCCCGTCTGGCTCGTCGTCGGGGCGAGGAGCGCGCTGAAGAGGTGCACGGGGGCAACCTGCGGGTGCGCGTTCTCCTTGGCGAGCTCGACGGCCTGCTGCAGCGCCAGTGCGGATGCTTCGGTGAGCTTGTCCATAGCTTTGCGTGGGTGGTGCGTAAAGTGCGAGGGAGAGAGCGAGGATCGCCTGCGCGCGCGAAGTCGTTCGCCTCGCTCGCCGAGCGTCACCGGGTCACCTCCCCCACATGGCCCTCGAATACTCGCCTGTATTCCAGCATACTCTGGCGCTCGAATACCCCGCCAGACTCGGCGAGAAGGCCCTCGCGCTTTCCACAAACTCGCCATCGCGAGCCATCTCGGGCTGGAAAACGTGCGAAACGCCGTTGCAGACGCCGAACAAGCGGGGGAACAAGAATCTGGGGGGAAAGCAGGAGTCGAGGAGGAGGAGGGGGTCGCCACTTCAGCCGCTCTGCCTCGAGTGCGGCTGCGCGGGACGGAAGCCGCCTGCAAGCGACGGCGGAGGTCAGTCTCGGCGCAGGAAAGAGCGAGGGGGACGAGAGAACGCACCGCGACCGCCCTGCGGCGCCGCCCCCGCCCCGCCCGTCGTCGCCTGCCCCAGGAATCCGCTCATCCCGCCTTCCTGCGCGCCCGCGAACCCGCCGCCGACGACGCGCTGCTGGCCACCGCTCCCGCCGCTGCCGCTGCTCCCGCCCGACCCCCTCCTCGCGCCCAAGCCGGTCGAGTTGCGAAGCGGCCCGCCCGCGCCAACTGCGTTGACCGGCGCGCGCGCGTGCTGCTGCTCGGGGCGGAGGGAGCGGCGCGCGCGGCTCGCCGGCTGGTGCTGCTGCTGGTACCGGTTGTTCAGGACGCTCGCCTGCGCGAACGGCACCGCGCCCTGCGCCCCGTGAGCCTGCTGCGGCGTCCACCCGCCGTGCGCGGCGGCGCTCTGGCTCAGCACGCTCGCGGGGCGGAACTGCTGCGCCGGCTGCGCGCCGACGGGGACGAACTGCTGCCGCGCGCTGCTCCCGCCGCGCGGCGTGTGCGCGGGCGTGCCGCCGACATGGCCGCTCTGCAGCGCGGCGGGGAACGAGGTCGCGTCGCCCGGCTGGAGGAGCGCGCGCTGCTTCGCCTTGTCGCACTGGGCCTGCTCGTTCGCACACCGTCAGTAATGGACGAGAGGAGAGCGGGAGGAAGAGCATGCCTTGAGCTTCGAGTACGCCTTTGCATTCGCCTTGTGCGTCTCCTGCAGCTCGTGCACGCGGCGGCGCTCGGACTCGAGGTCCCTCTCGGCATCTGCGTGACGAGTGAGTGCCGCTCCGGGTCGGGGAGGAGCCAGAAGTTGGCGCACTCGTGACCCTGTCCTTCAGCACTGCGGGTTGAGAGGTCAGCTCCGCTCAAGCTGGTCGCTACGGAGAGACGCACGGCCGATCTCAGCGTGAGCCTCGCGGGTGATGGTATTGCACTGCGCCTCGAGGACGGCGATGCGCTGCGGGAGGGATGGGGTAAACGGGCGGACTCGCGCTGCGAACGGGGAAACGCACCTCCTGCGCGTTCTTGGTGATGAGCGCCTGGAACGCGCCCTCCTGCTGCACCTGTGTGGGTGTGAAATGTCAGTACAGATACGAGAGAAGCGGGCGAAGGGGCAAACCTGGTAAGTGTAGAAGTTGAGCGCGCGGGTCGCAATGTCGAGGATGGTCGTCGGCGAGAGGCCCGACAGGATCGACGTCTTGTAGGAGTCATGCGGGTTGAACGACATCTGGACGACGTCCTCGCTGTGGCGCTTCGTCTCTCAGACGTGCGAGGGAAAAAGGTGCGGGGAGAGCGGGACGCACTTGTCGGGGAGAACCGTCTCGCACGCCGGGCAGATCTGCGGCATCGAGATAAGCGCATTCGCGCAGTCGATGCAGAAGATGTGCGAGCTGCGCGGCCACGTGCACTATAAGCGCTGTCTCCCAAGTCGAGGAGAGTCGCGCAGGAAAGGAGCGAGACGCACCAGGTCGTCACGACGGCGCTTCCCGTCCAAAGCCGCGTCAGCGTAAACGATCAGAGTAGAGGACGAGATGAGGGGCTACTGACGTTCCCTGCGGGCGCGATGCGACGAGGTCAGTGTCTGAAGCCGGCTCGCCAAGTCGAGGGTGGCTCTGCCAGGGTGGGCGCGCCGTTTCCTGAGCAACAGCGGGTCTTAGGAACTTACCTCAATCGACAGCGCCTTCCTGCAGCGCAGGCTGTTGCACCGGAGCTCGTCCATGACGCGGGGGAGCCTTGATCAGTTTGAGGGGGAGAAGGGGACGAGACGAGCGCGGGATGGCGTGGGAGGGCTCGCGCGGCTTGTTAGTGTTGCGATAGAGTAGGAGCGAGGCTGCGGGGCGAGTAGCGTGGTCTACAGAAGCGAATGAGCGGGAAGCGGGAGGAGGAGGAGCGAGAGGAGCGGCGGGACAGCTTCGACCCCTCGACGCAACGCGGGCACGCGCTCCTACCGGCCAGAAGGACGGCTTCAGCGAGCCTGGGCGCAGCCAAGCCCCGACGAGCAGCGCGAGAGGCGAGAGTCGCCGTCCTCGACGGGCTCTTCGCTACTGAGGGCAGTTGTCGACCTCCCCCACACGAAGTTCAGCTGGAGGTCTCGAGGAGTGCTCGCTAGTAGTCGCAGCGCGCTGTGTTTGCACGCAGAGGGAAGCGCCCCGCTCGTCCTCAACCTTCCTAACTCGCCGGTTCCGCTCGCTCCAGCCGCCTTCCCGTTCTCGCGCACATCGCGCGCCAGCCAGTCGCCGCTGTACAAGGTGGCATTTTCCTCCTGCGAGAGCGCCAAGCTACGAAACTGTGCAAAAGGCGGCGTACTAGACGGTCGTGAGGGCGTGACAGGGAGGGGGGCGAGAGGGACGAGGGATGTACAGGAGAGTGGGTACGAGAGGCGGCGAGGGTAGAGACGGGAGGATGCAAGGGGAGTGCGCCTCCTCAGACGAGCGGCTTGAACGACTCCTCCTCCACCGGCGCGCCGTCGACCTCGGTCTCGGCGTCCGCCTCCCCGTCCGCCTCGACGCCATCGTCCGCGCAGCCGGACGCGTCGTCGTCCTCTTCACCCGCATCTGCGACAGCCGGCACGCGCGGCGCCAGGTCGCCCGCCCCGCGCGCGCCCGCGACCAGCACGGCGGCCGCGCGCGCCTGCTCCCTGCGCTCGTCCTCCGCCGCGTCCATCTGCGCCTCGCTCCTCCGCCGCTCCTGCATCATCCCCTCCATGCGGCGGAGCTCGTCCGCCTGCGCGCGGACAAACTCGGGCGCGAGGACCGACGCGCCGCCGTCGACGCCGTCGAGGAACGAGTAGTCCATGTCGGCCTCGTTCTGCTCGACGACGGCGACAGGCGGGGCGGGCGCGGGAGGGGCATGGGGCGGGGGAAGAGGCGGCGCGGGGCGAACGTGCGCCTGCTCCTGCGCGGGGACGAAGACGGGTGGTGGGCGGTGCGGGTGCAGCTGCGGCTGCGGCTGGCCCAAGTGCGTGGGGACGTCGTGCGTCGGCGGAGCGGTGGTGGGGGCGGGGTGCAGCGCAATGGGCGCAAGCGGCCGCTGCGGCAACGGCGCGGAGGCGTACAGGCCGTGCTGCGCCGGCGCGAGCGGGTACTGCGGGATGGGCGGGACGGGCGCGGGCGCAAGCACGGGCGCCGACGCCGACGGCGGGCGGCCAAAGCGCGCAAGCATCGCCGCGTCGAACGGGCGCGGCGCGGCGCCGCTCGCGCCGCTGCTGCTCCCGCCGCCGACGGCCTCCTGGAGCGCGGCGAACTGCGCCTCGAGCGCGCGCTGCTCGCGCTCTTTGGCCTCGCGCGCAGCGATCTCCTGCTTGTGCGCCCACATCGCGTCCTTCTTGCCCTCGAGCTTCCAGCGGCGACGCGCGTCCTTCTTGCCCTCGAGCTTCCAGCGGCGACGCGGCTCGGGCTCAGGCGGGCCGTCGCCCTCGAGGTCCATATCGTCGCGCTGGAGGACGCCGATGAAGTCGAGCCAGCGGTACGCGTCGAGGCTCGCCTGGCTGTGCACCGGCGGGTCGAGGAGGACGCGCTCGACACGCGACTCGCCCTCGTCGTGCAGCGTGCGGATGACCTCGACCATGCGCGCGACGCCCTGCGGCGTCACCTCGTCGCACATGCGGACGTCGAGGACCTTGAGGAACGGGACGAGCGACGGGAGGCGCACGATGAGCTGGTCTGACACGCTCGACTGGTACAGGTCGAGGTTGGTGATCCTGCCGTGCATGCCTGCGAGGCAGCAGTGCACCGTCCAGTCGCCGACGATGAGCGAGTTGAGGAGGAGGTGCGAGACGCGCGGCGCGTTTTGCCCGAGCACCGCGAGCGGGCCGAGCGACTCGTCGGCGAACTCCGAGTCCACGTTCGTGTCGACGAGGTCGCATCGTTCGAGGTTCGGCATCTGCAGGACCGGCGTCGGGAAGGGGTCATCCTCGTCGACATCGAGGTCGTGGTCCTCGATGGTGGCGAAGAACGGCGGCGTCGTGCCGGCAATGGCGAGTTTGCGGAGCGCCGGGAGGCGGACGGGTACGGCGTCGAACAGCTGGTCCTCGCTCAGCGGCGGAGGGACGTAGCCGTCCGCGAGGGACGGGTCTGTCACGTCGACGTACTTGAACCAGTCGTCGTACGGGTCGTCCACCGGGTCGAAGGCGAGATTGTTGGCGGTGATGGTCTCGAGGGTGCGGCGCGCTAGGCGGAGGAGGAGGAAGAGCCCGCGGCCCTCCCAGCGGACGTTGTCCATCCTGAGGTGCTTGAGCCGAGGCAGCCGCGGGAGGTCGACGTCGCCGAGGCAAACGTTCTGCAGCCTGAGCGATTCAAGGCGGTCGCATGAGGTGATCCGCGGCGCGCGGTACACCACCGGATTGTGCCAGACCCATTCGCCGACGGGGATCGGCGCTATTTGCGAGTCCCGCGGCGCCGGTGCAAAGGTGAAGGAGGTGACCGACGGCCACATCTGGAGGAACGCGTTGCGAAGGTCGAAGTCGGGAAGCGAGCCGGCAAACTGGACGCTGCGTAACGATGGGGATGTCAATACGGTGCAGACTGGAATATGGGCGGAAGTGCGCACTCTCGTACGTGCGCAAAGAGCGGCGCGTAGCTCGCCTTGCCCAGCTCATCGAGCAATACGGCTGACGTTGTCGTGTTCGGCCAGAGCTCGACTCGCAGACTGCGGAGGGACGTCTCCGCAAGGGATGGGAAGGCAGCTCCTTCGAGCGCCTGCTGGGATGTGGAGGCCATCTCGACGTGTCTGAGGATGGACCGCAACCGCTTGACGACGAAGCCAACCTCGGCGACGTCGCCGCGCCGCCCGTTGGCAAGTCGTTGATACTGGAGGACGATATGAAGCGAGCGGATGCCGCCGGCGGGGCGCTTGCCGCCGGACATGCTCGCCCGCTGGCAGATGTAGCGGCACTTCTGGTCCTCGTCGAGGTTGAGCGTCGTATCGAGCGTTGACCACAGCCGCAGGTCGTTGACGATGTGCTGTCGCCATGCGCGCGAGACGCGGCAGAGCGGTGCGACGGTTGCGATCGGGAGGCACGAGAGGATGTTGGCAAAGACCTCGGTGGGGAAGGGCGGGAGGGGAGAGATGGGCGACGCGGGCGACGTGCTGTGGCTCGAGCCGCGATCGGGCGACCGAGGCGTAGTGTCGGCGGGCATCTGCGGTGGCGAGATGGTCGCGGGGCTGCTGTCGGTCGACGTCGAGGGCGAGGCATCCGTCATGGGCGGCGACGGCGGAAGCGCGTCCTTCGCGACCGGCGACTTGTCGACAGCGTCGAGACTAGCTGTTGCGCGGCGAATGGGCGCGAAATGACGCGTCGAACGAGGGTCAGCGGGGTGTTTCGAGAGGGGGAGGCCCCGCTGAGGAGGACGACGTCGTCACAACGCGCCGGGGAGCGCGTCTGCGCGTTTAGCGCGAACAGAAATGCTCCCAACAGTCGACCGGGACCCACGCGAGACGCGCCGCACCCCGTCCCATGCCGCCGTCGCGTCGCTCTGACCGTACACAGCCCCGGGGAGAGGACTCACCTGAGGACGAGAGCAGGCCCCTATGGCGGAGAGTCGCGAGGTCGAGCGGGTCCTTGCGCTCGGTGCTCATCGCTCTGGGCGCGTCGCTCGGCCAATCCTTGCTAGAGCGAGGGAGGACGGGCGGGTGCTGATGAGGTCGAGGAGGGGAACGGCGAGAGGACGCGACTGACAACACCGGTGGGCGCAGGACTGCTTCGAGCCGGCTGCAGAGCTGGTGCTGGCTCTATCGACGTAGCACAGACGCACGCTCGAGGCGAGGGAGCGAGTGGGAGCGACGACGCGACCCGGCGAGCCCCACCTCGTCTGGCGTCTTCTCTCGCCCAGGCAGCTTAGGAGCGACGACGCGCAGAGAACGACGACGATGCAGGGTATGTGCAGTGCGAGGGGGTATCATCCACCAGAGATCGCCCTCCGAGACCTTCCCCTCCCCCTCCCCCTCATCCGACAAACGGGAACACGCACCCCTGGCTCCCGTTCATCCCCCCCCCTACCCACTACTCGACGAACCGCACGGCATCGATCCCCACCGCCCTCCGCACGTACACGATCGCCGCGAGCTCCTTGACAAACTCCTCGAGCACAATCACGTTGTCGAGGACCGTCGACAGCGAAACGCTCGTCGTGGCGGGCGGGGCGCGCTTGGCCGGCAGCGGCGGAAGGGACGACGACGCCGACGAGCGCGCAGACGGCGAGGACGGGCGTGGCCGGGTCGAGAGTCGCCGCGTCGGCGAGTCGCCCGGGCCTGCGCCATCCTGCGCCTCAACATCCGCGTCATGGCCGCCGTCATCACGCCGCGCCGCCGCAGCGGGCGTCGCCACCACGACGGGTGTGACAGTGATAGCCCCCGTCTTGCGATAGTGCGCCGCGAACGGCGACGCCGGGCCCTGCGCCTGCATCTGCGGCTGTGGCGGGGCAAGCCCGCGCGGGGAAGGCGACGCGGGTGCGAGCGAGTCGTCTGAAGCCGAGCGACGCAGCTGACTCGCACGACCTGCGGGCCTCGTCGGCGTCTGGAACGACGAGGGCGGTGTCGACGGCGTCCGGCGGTGCGTGGCGCCGGGGCGGCGCGGGGAGAAGAACCCGCCGAGGCCGAGGCTGGGGGACTTCTTCGATGCTGCGACTGCGGGCTCCGCCGGCGGGGAGGGCACGGGCGCAGGTGGCTGCGGCGCACCGAACGCGTTCTCGTCGAGCGCGACGCCCAGCTCGTCCCCTTCGAGCGCGTCGGCGAGGTTCTCGGCGAAGAAGAGCCCCTGCCGCCGCTCAGAGAGGTACTCGTCGAAGCGCGGGATTGCGCGACGGTACTGCTCGATGGACTGCGCGAGCGCGTCGAGGATCGAAGGATCGAGTCGGAGGTTGCGAGCGCGGCGCGGGTCGCTGACGGCGGCGGGTTACCGGGAGGGCAAGAACGGCGACGAAGGGTGCAGCGAGAGGAGAGCGGCGTGCCGGCTTCGCTCGTCGACCTCGTAGTCATCGCTGCGGTCGTCGCCGTCGTCGCTCCGCGGCGAGCTCCCGTCCCGCCCCGCGCGAGGGCTCGCAAGCTGCTCAGCAGGCTTCTGCGCCTTGACGACCGGCAGCAGCCAGCCCTCGAGCGAGCGGTACGGGTACAGTGCCAGTGCCGCGAGGACCGCCGTGAGGGTGAGGTTGACGTCGGGCGAGTGGGAGAAGAAGCCCGCGAGCGACTCGAGCAGGAGCGCGACGAGCTGCGCGTTCGGGCGGAGCTTGTGCCGGTAGCCCGTCTTCGCTGCGGCGAACTCGCGCGCACTGAGCACCGGCGCGCCCCCGCCGAAGAGCGTGCTCCGCCGGCGCGGCTCAGCAGGCGGTGCGGCGGCCTCGCGCGCGTCCTCTGGCGAGGCGCGCAGCCCGCGACGGAAGCCTGCTGCGCCCGCTAGGCTCGCTTCGGCGTCGCGGAGGTAGTTGGCGAACCCGGTCGTGACCATCTCGGACCCGCCGCCCATCGCGCGCATGCGGCGGTACGACGGGTCGATGGAGCCGACGAGGGAGAGGAGTGTATCGAGCGAGTCGTGGTGCAGTGCAACGGATGGCGTGGAGGGGAGGGGGAGGCCGAGGAGCGGGCGGAGGCGGCAGCGGGCGTTTTGGCGAAGGTGGAGGGTGGGCGGTGCGGGGCGTACTGGGTCCGCCGCTCGTCGGATAGACGAACTCGTCCGAGTCGGAGTCGTCGTCTGCCGGCGGGGTCGGGTACGTGAACGGCGCTTCGTCGTCCGAGTCGTCGTCGTCGAGCGAGAGTGGCGGGGCCCGGAGGACGATGGGAAAGCTCGTCGCGGCCTCGTCGAGTACCGGGTCGAGCAGCGCCACGCTCCACCGGTCGTGCTGGACAAGCAGCGTCTGCAGAAGCTTAAGGGCCGCCGCAGCGGTCGGCGGCGAGGGCGAGTGGATGTGCGAGACGAGGAGGTCCGCAGGCTGAACCGACCGAGCGAGGTGTAGTACTCTGACGCCTGCTGCGTGGGTGCGGCGCGCTCAACAAGGAGGAGCGCGGACGACTTTCGCCGCTTGACCTTGGGAGCTGCTGCGGCGAGGAGGACGACGAGTCGTGCGAGGGTCGGGGGCGATGCGGCGTCCGCGACGGGTCGACCGCGTCCTCTTCGGCGAGGAGGTACGACAGGATTGCCGCCTCGAGCTTCGAGCCCTCCTGGACGACGCCGAGCATCGCGTCGAGGTACGTGAGGACGGCGACGGCGGAACCGTCCGTCTCGGAGCACTCGAGGATGGACGGGTAGAGCACGCTCTGGAGGAAGAGGTCCTTGACGGCGGTGAGAATGGTGCCCGTCAGGGCGGTCATGACGAGGTGCTGCTGCCTCGCGTCGTCGCCGTCGTAGTCCTCGCCGTCGCGCGCAGGCCCGTCCGTGCTCCGCCGGAGGACATCCTGCGTGAACTCGACAAGCTTGAGGAACCCGTCGAGACCCTCACGGAACTCGGCCGTGCCTGTCAAGCCGTACCCCTCTGCACGGAGGCGGAGCTCCTCCTCCTCCCGCCGGCGCTCTACCGCCTCCGCGTCCGCCGCGTCGTGCAGCGCGCCCATCCCGCCGAGGACCATCCCGCCCGTCATCTGCGCCTCGCCCGGCGCTGACCCGCCCGCTGCGGCGGCCTCGGCGCGCACGACGAGCTTCGTCGGCAGGAGGCCGTACAGCGCGCCGAGGCCCGCGCCGAGGACATCGGCGAAGTCCGAGTCGAGGAGGTACTCGGCGAACGCGAGGACGGCCTCGCGCGCTGCGGCAGGCGGTGCAGGCGGCGCGAGAAGGATGCTCGCGGGGGAGAGGGTGGACGACGAGGCGACGCGGTGCATGCTGAGGGAGGGGTTGTACAGCGCCGGGTAGCCGAGCGCGACGTCGACGAGCGAGAGGACGCCCTCGCGCGCTGAGTCGCCAATCTCGCCCTCGCGGTGGATGAAGCGGAGGAGGTACGAGAAGAGGAGGAAGTCGTGCTCGGCTCGTCGCCGGGGCGAGGCGGACGAAGTCTGCGATGCCCCGAAGGACATCGACGCATCGCTCATCGTCGCCTGGGAGAACGTCGGCGAGACGGGCGGGTCGGGAAGGGCCGTGAGCGGGACGGGGCGGTTCATCGCGGCGGCGATGCTCGCCGAGACGTCCTTCTTTCCCGCCCGGGGCGCTTCTCGCGGAAAATATGGCGAGGAGTTCAGGTCGCTGCGGGTATGGCGGGTTAGCTTGCGGGAAATGCGGCAATGGCGCGGAAGAACGCACTGTCTTGATGCGCTCCGCGACTGTGCACATGACCTGCACGACCGCCAGCTCCTCCGTGCGGCCCAACCCGCCGTCCTCGTCAACGCATCGCCGTAGCAGTCGCACTCTGCCGGATGGGAAGCAGTCAGCGTGCAGTAGGCGCGAGACCGGGAGGAAGTGGAGCGCACAGCGGGCGATTGACCGCGCTGTGCCCGAGCCACGCCTCGTCGAGCTCGACGATCGCGCGCCCATACCAGCGTACGAACTCCTCCCTGAGCCCTCTGTCCTTCTCGACGAGCGCAACGAGCGTCCCGAGCGAGTTCTCGCGGAGGAGGTGCTCAGTCCCCTCGTCGAGCGGCTGCGCGCTCGCGACCTCGGACGCGCCCGCCCTGAGCGCGGCCAGCAGCTGCGACAGGAGCCTTGCGACGCCCTCCCGCGTCTGTTCTGGCGCACGCCCGGCGGCGGCAGGGTCGGCGAGGAGCGCCTCGAGTTGGGCGAACAGCCGGGGCGTGTCGCCGGGAGAGGGCGGCTTCGCTGTGGGTGTGGACGGCTTGCGCGGGCGGGCGACGCGAGCTTGGCGACCTTGGACCACATCCAGCGGGGCTATCGGGCGAGCGAGCGCGGGAGGGCGGAGCAGGAGGGCCCGGCACCGCCTCGTCCGGCGATGAGGGCGGCTCCAGCTTTCTCTCGTCTTTCGGGCTAACTAGAGACCGTTCGAGCTCTCTGAGACGGGGACAACACGGGAAGCAGAAGCGGAACAGACAGTGCGGCTGAGAACGGCTGGTTTGCCTCGAGCGACTTTGAACCCTCCGTCTCGCACCGACAACAGTGAGTACACGTTCACTTGCGATACAGCGTGCGTCTGTGTGTTCACAGAGCGTCAGCAATAGTGTGGAAGGTCGTCGGAAGAGCGCGCGGACGCACCTGAACGAGAAGTGAAGCTGGAGGACGCCGCGGTCGAACGAGCTGCGGAAGCCGCGCTTGTGCGAGTGCTCCCACTGCTTGTTGACGATCGTGAACGCGATGTCCTCGTACGGCGGGCCCGCAGAAGACGATCGTCGCAATGTCGGGGTTCTCCTTGTTCTTGATGATCCGGTACTCTGCGCCGCGCGGGAGGTCAGTCGGGGTGCTGGAAGAGGAAGCGGCGGGACGCACGAGGAGCCTTGGTCTTGTCGATGAGATCCGGGTAGAAGATGTTGAACTTGTAGCCCTGCACAATCTTGGGCGGGGGGTTGTCCGAGCTGCGCGGGCGAGGGGCGGTTAGCTCCCCGCGTGAACGGAGAGCGGGAAAGACGACGCACTCGTAGTGGGTCTGGTTGTACTTGTTCCATTCGTAGCCGGTGTGGACCTTGTTGAAGTACCGCGGCTTGCGCGGGCGGTACTTGTCCTCCCAGCTGTAGCTCGGCCGCGAGTACTCGGCCTCGATGTTGAACAGCTCCTCCTCCTCGTCGAAGCCCTGCCCGACCGCCGCCTGGTAGATCTCCTCGTCCTTGCTCGGACCGGCCTTGGCCTCGGCGGGGCCGGCGCGCGGCTTGACGACGAAGCGCGCCTGGGCGACGGCGCGGCGCGCGGCGTACTGCGGGACGAGAAGCGTCATTGCGGAGTCGCGCGAGGGGGAGTGGGAGAGCACGCACCAGCTTCGCGCGGTCCGAGTCGGCGTCGAGCACCTGGCACGTGCGGAACTCCTCCGGGATGCGCTTCATGAGCGTCGGCTCCCACTCGGGGTTCCACGGCTCGGCCTCGACCGGCGCAGCCTCCTCCTCGGGCTCGGCGTCCTCCTCCTCGACGTCCATCTCGTCGTCCCCCGCGGCGGGCGCAGCGGCGGGAGCAAGCGCACTCTTGACCTCCTGGGCGTACTTGAGCGCCTCGTCGCGCTGCTTCTTGCGGAGCTGCTCGAGGCGGTTGAAGAGGACGACCTCGTGCATGTCGCGCAGCTTGGCCTTGGCCTTCCACACGACAAGCTCCTTGAGGAGGCCCTCCCAGTAGTCGACGTCGATGACCTCGCCACTCGCGAGCTTGGCCTGCACCTGCTGCTGCAGCTGCACGAGCTGGTCGAACGACTTGCCGCTCAGGAGGCGCTGGATCTCGGCCTTGACGGCGGCGTTGGCGCGCGTCTGCGCCGCGTACGCGTTGATGCCGACGGCGCGCTCCTCGCGCAGCGACTCGAGCGAGGACGACGAGACAATCAGGAGCGCGCGCCAGAACTCCTGGTGCGCCTCGATCTTCTCGAGCTGGAGGTACATCTTGATGTCTTCGTGCAGCTCCTCGGCGTCCTCGAGTGTGAGGTGCTGCAGGCGTGGGCATGGTCAGTCACTGCGAGACGACCGAGGGTGAAGCGGAACGCACCTCGAAGATCGAGTACGGCTCCTCCAGGTCGACCTCGAGCCCTTCGCCCTCGTCCTCCTGCTCCTCGTCGTAGCCCTCGTCGCCCGGCTGCAGCGGCGGCTGGCTCCACTTGAGGTTAAGCGCGAGGAAGTCGATCGGCTTGGCGCGGCGCTCGCGCACGCGGATCTCGGCGCGCTTCTTCGCCTGCTCGAGGTGGAAGTCGTCCTCGCGGTCGATCCACGCCGCCATCTGCGCCGACTCGGCGTCGCGCGCAGCGCGCATCTGCTCCTGCTCGCGGAGCTTGAACTCCTCCTCGCGCTGCGCACGGCGGACATTGAGCCGCTCGATCTCTTGCTGCTCGCGCCGAGTGCGTCAGTAGAAGCGCCTGAAGAGCAGAAGAGGGCAGACGGACCTGGCTCTCCCATGCGCGCTCCCTGTCCCGCTTGGCCGCCTCCTCGGGCGTCATGCCCATCTTGCGCTCCTTCTCGCGCTTCTTGCCCCAGACAAACTTGTCGCCGAGGTTCGCATCGTGGAACGGGTTGTCCTGCGCCGAGTAGAACGCGACCTCGGCGGCGGCCTGGCGCGCCTCTTCCGGGAGGAGGAGCGCCGCGTCGGCGGCCTTTTCGGCCTTGCGCGCGGCTTTGCGCGCGCGACGCTCCTCGGACGTCTCGCGGTGGCGGTGCCTGTGTGCGGGCGTGCGGTGGAGAGGAAGTTGAGGAAGGGGAGATGAGGAGGGGAGGCAAGTCAGGTCAGCACGACGGGGCCTCGGACGAGCGTACACGCAGCAAAGACAGCTGAGAGCGAGCCTGCAACGCACTTCTTCTCGCTCCGGTCCTTGTCCCTCGAGCTGCGCTCCCTGCTCCTGCTCCTCTCCCTCCTCGAGCTCTGCCGGTCGTCCCTCTCGCGCTCGCCGCCACGGTCCCTGTCCCAGTCCCGATCCCGGCGGTCACGATCGCCCTCCTCGTCGCGCCTGCTGCGCTTGCTGTCCCGCTCCGAGTCGCGCGCGCGGTCGTCCCGCCGCGAGGACGAGCGGTGATGACGGTCGGGCGAGGCGGAGCGGCGGTGCGAGGACGAGGGACGGTCGCGGTCCCGGTCGGTGGCGCGGTCGTAGTCGCGGCGGTCGCGGGAGCTCATCGTTGGCGGAGAGCGGGTAGTGGTGGGAGGAGCGGGGCGGGGTTGCGGCGGGGGAGGGGGACGTCTCTCGCTAGTCAGTCGAGGATGCTCTGCTTGCGCTTGAGAGCTTTCGTCTTCCCGTGCGTGCAGGCTGCCGCCCGGCAAAGTCTGCCAACCGCGCAAGATCCAACCTCGACACCTGCCGACAAGTCACGCGCAAGATTCGCAGGCATCAACGACGCGGGAAGTGTACAAGGAGAGCTCGCTTGGAAGGACGGCACGATATCGTCAAGGGGCGCAGAAGGCGGACGGCGGAGAGAGGAGCACGACGGGAGAGGAAGGAAGAGGAATGCAGAATCGCACCGGGTCGACCTTCACTGCGTGTGCGAGGCGAGGGGCACGTACCCCGGCGGCGCGGGAGGGCCATCTGCGTTGGGGGAGCGTGAGCAAGTCGCACATCCCGCGTGAAGGGAGCCAAAGCACCAGTGAAGTCGCCCCGGCCGGACAGCTTCGCTTCCTCATCGAGAATGCCCTGCTTCGCCCCGTTGACTCCGACCGCCAGCGCAGGTGCAGCCTCCGTTCTGTCCGCGCGGCGAACGGCGGCTGCATGGCTCTGCGCCGCCGGTTGGACGGCGCGGCCGGCACGTTCGAGGGCATCCGCGTCGCCTGCGTTAGCCGCAATTACACAGCGCAGGATCACGAACGTCAGAAAGACGTGCAAGACAGCGACGGCGATGTACGCCTTGTCCTGGGCAGCCTCGGGGGTATCGCCGGTGGACTCGCCGTCGTGCATGCTCGAGACCGCGCGCGTGAAGCCGAGAATTGCGACGGTGGGGAGTGCGTTGACGGCAATGATGAGGGCCGCGGCGGCTCTCTCGCGGTGAGAGGTGACGAAGATGAGCTCGACGGCGGAGGAGGATGGCGATGCACGTGAGGAAGGACCAGCCGAACGAGGGGTACATGGTCAAGACGTTGACGAGGAAGCAGCAGGTCGCCAGGGCAGTGAGGGCAGTGTTGGACAGACGGGCGTGCAGAGATGTGCCGAAGAGCATCGTGGACTCGGGGCGGTGGTTCTCGACAGATGAGGGGGAGAGGAGGGAGGAGGGGCGAGGAGACCGTGGGAGCGCGCGGGGTCAGGTCGACACGGTCGAGCAAGCAGCTTGGAACGTCGAGTGCAGGAGCGCGCCTTCTCAGAGAGCAGAGCAGGGGGACGAGCGAAGCCAAGGTGCGGTTCCCGACGACGACGAGGGTCAGCTCCGCCCACCCGCCGCTTAGATCGAGCCAGCCTTACGGGATGGCCGATCTCGTAGCCAAGCTGCTCGGCACCCTCTGCGACGGCTTCCTCACCTCGCTGGCAACGACGCGTGCGCTTCTCCCACCTCCTCATCGCCTCGCGCCTCTCCCGGTCGCTCGCTCACCTGTTGACCCGCACGGACAGGCACCACCCTCACGTCCGACTTCTGCACCGCCTGCTGCCCCTGCTCCGCGCCCTGCTGCAGCGAAGTGGCCGGGTGGGACTCGCTCGACTCGGACGACGACGGCGACGGCACCGCGGGGGACGGAGCGAGCCGCGGCAGCGCGCGCGGCTTGCTAAGTCCGCCGGAGAGTGCGGGACGAGCGGGCGAACGCGCGCGGGCGAAGGGATACGGCGCTGTGCAGGAGCAGCCGGCAGGGACGGCACGGATGGGAGGGTGAGGAGGTGCGGAGAGTGCACTTCCCGCCCCCTGCGCGCTTTCACAGAGGCCTGCAAGCTCTGCGAAGCCGTCCAGCACGCGAGACTACGGGCGAAGCCGAGCGACGTCGTCTCCGGCTCCGTACCTACCCGCGACGTCTGCGCATGCGTCGCCTCGACCTCTCCTCCTGCAGCCCGCCCGGCCACCTAGACGTCGTGCAGCGCTCCCCTACCGACGTCGGCCGGCGGTGGGTCACCCGCCCACCTATGGCGTTCCGGAACTGGCCCTCGTTTTTCCTCGCGGCTCGCAGGGAAGGATCCTCCTCGCTCTCAGTATGTACTCCCGCCTGGTAGACCGGCTCTCCGCGCGCTGCAATCGAGACTTCACTTCCTTTTTCACGTCCCAGTCAAGCCATATACGCGTCCCCATCGCCCGCTCACTTCTTGAGCGCCTCGACGAGCTTGTCGCCAACAGCCGCCGCGCTCGCGGGGTTCCCGCCGGTGATGAGCTGCCCATCGACGACGATCTCCTCGCCCCAAGGCTCGCGCTTGTTCTGGAAGTCGGCGCCCTTGCCGCGGAGCTGCGTCTCGACGAGGAAGGGGATCTCGTCGACCAGGCCGGCCTGCTTCTCCTCCTCGTCGGTGAAGCAGGTGATCTGCGCGGCGGGAGCGGTGCATGAGTAGGCGTGCGGTGGAGGGAAGAGAGAGGGGGGACGGACCTTCTTGCCCTTGACGAAGGCCTCGCCCGTCTTGGTGTCAAAGACGTTCAGGAAGATGGTCGGTCCTGCGCAGAGCCCAGGGGGTCAATCTTATAACGCGAGAGCATCCAGGAGAGGGAAACGGACCGTGGCAGACGGACGCGACGGGCTTGCCCGCGGCCCAGAACTCCTGGATCAGGCGGATGTTGTCCGCGTCGGTGGTGAGGTCCTGCGGGCGCAGGGTCAGCTGGTGCAGGCACGTGGGGGAGAGGGTCAGGCGTACGAAAATGGGGCCGTGGCCGCCGGCGGCAAAGTAGGCGGCGTAGTCCGAGACCTTGACGTCGGAGAGCTGAGCGGGCGGGGCGACAACGTCAATAGGAGCCACGGCTAGACCTTCGCGGAGGAGCGCACCTTCTTCGTGTTCTCGACGGCGTGCTTGGTCTCGGCGTTGTTGAGGAACTCGACAGACTCCTTGTCCTCCCTGCGCGAGCCAGGACGTCAGCGCGAACTCGGAGGGAGTGGCTGCAGCAAGACGCACTTGAACGCCTCGACCGACGACGGGTCGAGGGGAGCCTTGCCGCCCTGCATGCGTCGGAACGGAGGGAAGGTCAGAAGGGGGGGGAAGGAGGTGTAGGAGGAAGTGGGGCGCACCTTGGGCGACGCGAACTCGACCTTGTAGCCGGCGGCGGTGACCTTGTAGTACGGGTGGGCGGCCTCGGGGCTGCTCGGAGACTGTGGTCAGCGTCTGGCCGTGCTGGGGTGCGAGACCGAGGGGAGGAGCGCCACAACAAAGGCGAGCAGGCGGTGCGACGGGAGAGGAGCGGGGACACACAGGTACCAGCCGGTGGGCTTGCCCGAGACGAACTTGTCGTGCGACGAGAGGACGAAGAGGACGGTCTGTGCACGAGCAAGGAACGGGTCAGCGAGGAGGAACAGGGCGGCGCGTCGCTCTGGGAAGGCCGGCGCGCGGAAGAGCAGAGGGTGCCACAGCACGGCTGGTGCGGATGGCCCTGGCTGAGTGAGACCACTGCCCTGCATCCTCCAGCGTCGACCACGGCGCCAGCCCGTCGAGCGCCGGGGTGGAAGCGGTGCCCAAACTTGGGAACGTCATGGGCGAGAGGGAAGCGAGTCGGGAAGAGGGAGCGCACGTTGCTGGACATGGGTGGGGTATGTGCAGTGGGTGCGAGTGAGGGGAAGGAAGGAGAGAGCGGTCGTAGGGAAGAGCGTCAGCGGTCGCAATTCGTCGCCGAGATTCAGGGGAGGTCGCGGTGGCAGGGGTGCCACAGGTGCCACAGGTGCCACAGGTCGAAACAGCTCATCTAGGCCTCCCTGAAGCATGCGCGCTCGAGTACATTTCCTCTGAATGCATAGCGAGTTGTTACAGCGCGTCCTGCCAGTCTCCCGAGGAGGCCGAGTTTGCGAGACGAGCGGTTCGCGTCCCTCTCCCTCCTCCCGCATCCTCGCGACCTGCGCGCTGCCACACGGAGAACCGCTGCAGCTCGACCCGCCCTTGAGCAGGCTCGACTTTGTGCGACTCGCCCGCCCACCTGCCCGCCGCTGCACGTTCCCCTCAGCCTTCCGCTCTCATCAGCTCCCGCTCTCACCGCATCAACCGCCGCGCGGCTAGTCCTCTCCGGCCTCGTGGATGACGGCAGAGGCCGTATGACCCGGCTTGCATAGCCACAGGCCCTCTAGTTGCTCCAATCTGCACTGCTCGACCTCCTCCTCGCTGCTTCCGCGTGTTCGCTGACCTCGACAACAGCTTTCCCTACGCTTCGTGCGCCTCTCACTGCCTGATTTACACTGCACAAACCGGCTTGACCTCGCTGTACGCGTCGTTAGGCGGAAATGCAGCTGACCATCTTGCACCCCGAGCACCTTTGGGTCCGCTGCTTCGCCGGCTTGCGACGCGAGCGGGACTGCTTAGCGAATGACGGTACAGCAAGGTCTTTGAGGTATGTGGAGGAGGCAGCGGATGCAGCGCTAGAGCTGGGGGTGAGTTGCTCCCTCTCTCCTCCTCAAGTCCACCTTGGACGCTCGCTTTGCTGGCCTGCGCTTCCGTCCATACACCGGCGAGTGGACTCAGACCTCGACGCTTGACATCTGCAACCTCTCATGCCCGCACGCTGACGTATCTTGCTTGCACGGACGCAGAATCCGCCAACATGCTGACGCCGCTCACGGCTCGCTCTTCCTTCTCGGGCAAGCGGTGTCGCTGACTGCCCTCCACGCGCCGGAACAGTCTATACGACGTGACGGCGGTGTAGCTGCCAACCGTACCGTCCAGCATGGGTTGTAGGCAACGCAAACTTCGTCGAAGCAGGGAAGGAGGAGGACGAGGCGGTTTCTACAAGGCCCGGGCGGGTTCCTCTCTCCCGACCGTGCAACAGAGCTTTCAACCATGCTGGAGACGACTCCGTGCGCTGCTTGATGCGTAGCGTAAACCCCAGCGGCCGATTTTCGCGGGAAAGCCCGTGGAGAGCTCCTCGTCCTTTCTCCGGCGCGCTTCTTGCAGCGGCGCTTGGTACACGCAACGCAGAACTCTTCTCTCCTTTCCTCTCTTTCTTTTTTATATTTATTTTGCGCGAGAGCCACCCCCGACATGGCCACCGCGCCAGATTCAGACGGCCCCCGTCTCCGAGGGAAGTGTCCCCTCTCGACCCCACATCCGCCCGCTCAGCGCACTCTCCTCTCCAGGCCGAGTCACTGCCACGACGACAGCAGGATGGACGCCCTCCCGCACGGCCTCCCGCTCCGCTTCGCAGACCTCGACGTCCCCGACCCCGGCGGAAGGAGCGGCAGCGACCAGCTCGTCGACGACCTCGCAGCCGCCTTGCGCGACCTGGTCACCCTGGGACCCCTCCGCAGGGCCTACAAGCACGCTCAGCAAGGCGCAGCAACCCACGGGCCAGGGAAGCTCCTCATCGGAGGTGCAGAGGGAGTCGTCCACCAGGTTCGTCTCCAGCTCTCCCCTCTCGCTGGAGGGAACGCGGAAGAGTCGCGATGTACTGCATTACACGGTAGCATGCACGCGGACCAGCGCGGCACCCGAAGCTGCGCTCGTCGCCCATCCGTTCCCCCGCTCCATCGGAACTCGCCTCGCTGACCTCAGTACTCGCGTCCCGAAACAGGGCGAGCTCTTGCTCGTGATCGGTCCGCCTTCTTCCAACGCCTCGATCTTTGTGCGCTCCCTCTCGTGCTGCTCCGACCTCCCCCTCTCGCCCACCTCGCACCTCGACTATGGCCTCGTCCCGCAACAAAACGCCAACCGGCCAACCCTCCTCTCCCACGGCCGCGACAAGAAGCGCAACCTCCGCTCGCAAGTCGTCTTTATGGACGACCGCGACGTCCACTTTGCGACCCTCTCGCTCGAGTCGACCCTTCGCCCCGCCGCCCTCGCCAAGACGCCCGAACGCCGCCAGGACGGCTCGACGCGCGCGCAGTGGGCCACGGGCCTCATGCACGGCGTCGTCGATGCCCTCGGGCTGAGCCACGCGATCAAGACCGCCGTCGGGAGCCCGCTCGTGCGCGGCCTCTCCGGCGGCGAGCGCAAGCGCGCTTCGCTCGCCGAGTGCCTCCTCGCCCGCGCGGCGATCCTCCTCCTCGACGGACCCTTCAACGGGCTCGACTCGTCGACGGCGGTCGGCATGCTCGAGTACCTGCGCAAGTGGGCGACTGAGGGCAAGCGCTCCATCGTCGTCACGACGCCGCACTGCGCCGACGCGCTCTACGAGCAGTTTGACAAGGTCCTCGTCCTCAACTCGCGCGGCCGGCAGGTCTTCTTCGGGCGCACGGCCGACGCGCAGCCGTACTTTGAGCAGCGCGGCTTCCAGCGCCGCGTCGACCTGGGCGAGGGGACGGCCGAGTTCCTCGTCGGCTGCATGGAGGGTCGCCACAACGACGTCGACCTCGAGCGGCGGTGGCGCATGTCGCCGCAGCGCAAGGCGCTCATGCACGAGATCGAGGAGACGTACCCCGCCACATACCCGCTCGACGAGTGCGCCGAGCCGCTCTTCGCGGCGCTGCATGCCGAGAAGAGCGTGTTCACGCCGGCGACGTCGCACTATACGGTGTCGTTCCCGCGGCAGGTCGCGCTCCTCACGCGGAGGCAGTACGCGCTGATCCGCTCGGAGCTCCCGAGCTACACGACCAAGACGGCGGTCAACCTCCTCCTCTCAGTCACGGTCGGGACGCTCTTCTTCCGCCTGCCCGCGACGACCGAGCACGCCTTCACGCGCGGGTCGCTCCTCCTTCTCTCCATCATGTTCAACGCGTACCTCTCGCTCGCCGAGCTCGGCAAGACGATCGAGGGCCGCGACATCGTCAAGCGCCAGGGCGACTACGGGTTCTTCTCCTCGTCGGCGCTCGCCGTCGCGCGCGTACTGGGCGACCTCCCGCTCATCGGCGTGCAGTGCCTCCTCTTCGGGACGATCACGTACCTCCTCGCGGGGCTGCGGCCCTCGTTCTCCGCGTTCGCGACGTACATCACGTTTGTCTACGCGACGGCGCTCAACCTCTCGTGCCTGTTCCGCATGGTCGCGGCATTCAGCCCCAACTTTGAGGGCGCGATCCGCTTCTGCGGCGTCGCGCTCAACGTCCTCGTCATGTACGCGGGCTACTTTATCCCGACGCCGTCGATGCGCCCCTGGCTCAAGTGGATCCACTACCTTGTGGACCCGATCTCGTACTCGTACGAGGTGCGCCCGCTCCCCTTGCCTCCTCTTCCCTGGTACTCACCCCGCGCGCTCGCTCGCTCGCAGGCCGTCCTCGCGAACGAGTTCCACTCGCTCTCGCTCGCCTGCTCCCCCTCGGACATCGTCCCCTCCGGCCCCTCCTACGCGTCCCTCCCCGCCGAGTACAAGACATGCACCCTCCCCGGCTCGACCCCGGGCGCTCTCGGCGTCTCCGGCGACACGTACCTCTCCCTTACGTACGACTTTTCCTACGCGCGCGTCTGGCGCAACCTCGCGATCCTCGCCCTCCAGGCCGCCGTCTTCCTCGCGATCGGCGTCGTCGCGACCGAGTTCCTCCATTTCGCACCCGGGGACCCGCCGCGTGTGGAAGCGCACGAGGGCCGTCCAGCGGAGGTTGTTTGGCGAGAAGTGGCGCAGGAGAGGGGGAGCGGCGACTATGGTGAGCGCGGGGCGGGGCGCCTGCGGCCGGGGGAGCGAACGGCGCGGCGGGGGAGAGGAGCGTGAGGCCGAGGCCGTCGGCGGAGGAGATGCGCTTGCTCGACGAGGAGGCGATGGAGGAGGGCGCGACTGGCACGACGACGCGGTTGAGGAGGAGGAGGAGAGCATCGAGGGGACGCCCCTTTACGGCTCGGAGGTCGACGACGGCGAGACGAACGAGATCGAGGGGTCGGTGCTCGCGGTGCGTCTCCTCCTCCCCTGCTCGCCGCCCGCGCACCGCTGACGCCCGCACGCGCAGTGGAACAACGTCTCGCTCTGGATCGACGCCGCGCTCGAGACGCGCCGCCTGCTCGACCGCGTTTCGGGGTACATCAAGCCCGGCCGCGTCTGCGCGCTCCTCGGCGCCAGTGGCGCGGGCAAGTCGACTCGTGCGTCCCACCCGTCCTTCCACTCTCTCGTGCAGGCCTGATGCATGCTCCGCAGTGCTCAACGTCCTCGCCGGGCGGAGCATGGGCGTCGTCCGCGGCACGATCAGGGTCGACGGCGTCGAGCCGGACAGCGACTTCTACCGCAACACGGGCTACGTCGAGCAGTTCGACCTGCACGGTTCGTATCTTGTCCCCACCCTCGGAACCGGACCTTGAACTCACCTTCCTCCTGCAGACGACCGCTCCTCCGTCCGCGAAGCGCTCGAGTTCTCTGCCCTCCTCCGCCAGGACGCGTCGATCCCCGACGCCGACAAGCTCGCCTACGTCGATCACGTTCTCGAACTCCTCGACCTGACGCACCTGCAGGACGCCATCATCGGGACGCCCTCGGCCGGTCTCAACGCCGAGCAGCGCAAGCGCCTCACGATCGCCGTCGAGGTCGTTAGCCGCCCGGCGATCCTCTTCTGCGACGAGCCGACGACGGGGCTCGACACGAAGAGCGCGCAGAGGGTAGTCAAGCTCCTCAGGAGGCTCGCGAGGACCGGCTTGGCCGTCATCTGCACGATCCACCAGCCGGTGCGCTCACTTCTTCCGCCACTCTTGCGCGCACATTGTTGACGAGTTTGTGCAGTCTGCCGAGACCTTCGCCATCTTCGACGACGTCCTGCTCCTCCAGCGCGGCGGCAAGCAGGTCTACTTTGGCCCGCGGCAGGACGCCGTGTCGTACTTCACGCGCGACTCGGCGACCGCAGAGGCCGACGCGCCATTGTTCACCAATCCCGCTGACTTTCTCCTCGATGCCAGCAAGACGGGCGTCGACGTCCCGGACGAGGATCTCGGCGAGGTGGACGACCTCGACGTCCTCTCGAAGCGCTGGTCGTCTTCGCCGGAGTGCACTGCCGTCAAGCAGGAGCTCGGCGCGCTGGGCGCGTCCGGCCGCTCGGGCGACATGACGACGCGGTTCGTGCGCAAGTCGCCGCCGCCGTCGTCATCCGTGTGGCGGCAGTGCCTCCTGCTGACGCAGCGTGTCTCGAAGCACTACTACCGCGACCCGAGCTTCTCATACACCAAGCTCTTCACGTCGACGATCGTGCCCCTCATCGTCGGCCTGTCGTTCTTCCTCGTCGGCAAGGAGCACACGATCGTCTCGTTCCAGAACCGCATGTTCAGCGTCTTCCTCCTCCTCTTCGTCCCCGTCGTCTGGATGAACGCCATCATCTTCAAGGTCCACGCGCTCCGCGGCCTGTGGGAGGCGCGCGAGAGGCCGAGCAGGATCTACGGCCGCACGGCGTTCGTCACGAGCTTGCTCGTTAGCGAGGTCCCGTACTCGGTCGTATGCGGGACGGCTTACTTCGTCCTGTGGTACTTCCTCGGTACGCACTCTTATTCCTTATCCACCATTTTCCGCAACTGATGAGCAGGTGCGCAGTCGGCCTCCCGTTCAAGGCGTCGACGATCGGGTTCTCGTTCCTCCTCATCCAGATCTTCTTCCTCTTCCAGGTACGTCTCGCGCTCTCCGCTGTCAAAATTGCACTAACACATTCGCGTGCGCAGTCGACCTGGGCGCTGTGGATCGTCTCGCTGTCGCAGTCGCTCGGGACGGTCGCCAACCTTCTGCCGTTCTTCCTCGTCGCGATGGAGGCGTTCAACGGCTCGCTCATCTCGTACCGCCAGATGCCGGTCTACTACCGGTGGCTGTACTGGGTCTCGCCGTTCCAGCACTACGTCCGCGCGATGCTCGGCGCGCTCCTCCACGGCGAGGTCGTCGAATGCGCCAAGTACGAGGTCGTCTCGTTCCGTCCGCCGCCCGGCCTCTCGTGCGTCCCTTCATCCACTGCGCAGTACGCAAGACTGACAGCCGCACCTCCAGCTGCGCGTCATACGCTGGCGAGTACCTCAGCGCGAACCCGGGCTACCTCCTCGACCCGACCTCGAGCACCTCGTGCGACTTTTGCCCGATGAGCACTGGTGACGACTTCCTCCGGACGCTCAACATTGCGCACGGCGACCGGTGGTCCTCGCTCGGGATCCTCGCGGCCTACTCGCTGTCCAACATCGCGATCACCTATGTGCTCGTCTTCTTCCCGCCGCGCGTGCCCTCGTGGCTCTCGCGCGCGGTGAGCACGGCGACGGGGCGTACGGGCGAGGACAAGAAGGGCGCGGAGCAGGTCGCGGCCGAGGCGTGGGCGCGCGAGATCGCGTACGAGCGCGAGCACCCCGAAGTGCACGCCACGACGCTCGCGCACGACCCGTTCGCGTAGGTGGGTTAGACGGAGGCGGGTGTAGAGCTGTGCTAGAGCATGCAGTGCGAAAAGAAGCGCTGCCTGATGATGACGAGAGGGTTGGCCTCCTCTCCCTCCTGCGAGCGCACGAACCCTCGAATCGGGGCGCCCCAGCCTCCTGCCAGGAAGCTGCTCACGCCCGACGCTCCCAGCTCGCAATGAGCAAGCAGCTGGTGCAGCTGTCTCTACCCGGCCCTGGGGGCGCAGCTTCGGTCCACGCGACCTTCATCAGCCCGCTCGCGTCGCTCGAGGACCTCGTCGCCGCCATCCTCGCCGAAGACGGTCCGCAAATCAAGCGCACTGTCTGCGGCAGGACCACGCTCAGGCAGACGACCTTGCGCTCTGGCGGGTGCAGCGCGTGCTCAAGAGCGCGCCCAACGCGGAACGGACGATGAGGACCTCGCGGATCTCGAGGGAGACGGTGCGCCCCCTTTCGCTGCGTGCGCGCGCCTGTCGACCCTACTGAACACGCTCGAGGACAGGCCTGCTCCCGCCAGCGCTCACCGTCGACGCTGCGCTCGGCGACACGGCCTCCCCACCTCCCGCCGCATCGCCTCGTCCGTCCGACCCGTCCGCCCAGTTCAGCGACTTTCTCCTCTCCGGCCACCTCCATGCGCCCGCCCTCCGCCTCGTCTTCACACCGCACGTCGCCGAACTCGCCTTCGAACAGATCCCTGCCTTCCCCGAGGGCTGGCGCTTCCGCCTCTTTCTCGCCGCCGAGACGACCGCGGGCGAGGCCGTCGAGGCGCTCGTCGAGGAGCTCGGCGTGAGGAAGATCGTTGTGCAGGGGCACAAGACCGCCCGCGTGGAGTACTGCTTGCAGACGAAGGATTCGGCCGGCAGTGCGTCCCTCTACCGCCCCTCCCGCCCGGCGAGGCTGACCTTCTTCTTCCCATAGGTCCGCAAACGATTCCGACCCCGACGCGCCTCCTGCCCTTCCTGCAGAAGCACGACCCCGCCGCCATACCGCCGTACCGCGCAACCTTCACCGTTTCGCCCTCCTGGCTGAAAAAGGCCGGCACCGTCGCCTTTGCCATCCCCGGCGCCGCATCCGCCGCGTCGTCGGCGTCGTCGAGCTCGAGCGATGGCGCAAGGCGCGGGATTGCGAGCCGTGATGGTGCGGGGTGGAGGCCGAGCAGCCTCTTTGGCGGGCTCTGGGGCGAGGAGGACACGCCTGCCGAGGGGACGAGCGTGCCGGCGGAGGAGGACAAGGCGGAGAACGGGAGTGACGAGGAGGAGGGCGATGGAACGCTCAAGGCGGAGAAAGGCGGCGGAGGACCTGCTTCGAGCGCGACGACCGGCACGACCCGCTCGACCGCTGGCGGGAGGTCGCGCCTCTCTGCGCTCTTCACCGACTGGATCGCACCCGAGGCGTCCTCCGCATCGACGTCGGCGGCGGAACAGCCCGTGCGCCCGGTCAGCCGCATCGTCGGCGAGCCCGTTGCGCTCTCGAAGGACCTGAGCCGCCGCTTCTCGAGCTTCACGCCGGGCGACCGGCTCGCCGTGATCCGGCTGCAGGAGCAGGACGAGGAGGAGGACGATGATGAGAGTGCACCCGAGAGGGATCTCGGAGCGTCGCTTGAGCAGCTCATGGTACGCTTCTCTCGCTCGTTTTCCTCGTTGCTCCCGCTGAACGGTTGAGCGCAGGACGACCTCGGCCTCAAGGAAGCACAGCGCACGGCGATGCGGCAGCTCCCCGACGACCGCCAGCGCTTCCTCGTCCTGCAACACCGCAGCTCGCAAGGCTCGTCCCCCGAGCCGCTGCGACCCGTCAAGACCGGCCCGGCGCCGCAGGGCGACGCGAGCCTGCTTGGCAACGTCAAGCGCTTCTCGCTCGCGAGCGTCGGTTGGGGCGGGTTCGCCTCGCCGCCTAGCCCCGACGCCTCGCCAACGCCGGTGCGCCCGGCGACCACCTACGGCGCAGGCGCAGCCAGCCCTGCGAGTCCGTCGCCCGGCTCCCCACGCGCGGGAGGCGCCGCGACGCCGCACCTCCAGAGCCAGGAGACGGGCACGTCCTCGTCGTGGACGTCGTGGTGGACGTCACCGTCAAACGCGACGGGGACGGGCCAGGCGTCGAGCGAGCAGGCGAAGGACTCGCCGCAGTTCTACCGGGATCAGCTCCGTTCCACGTGCGTTTCCCGTCCTTTTAGAACGTTCGGCGTCGCTGACATTCCGCGCGGCGACAGGAAGATCACCCAGCGCAGCCTGGCAAAGCACCTCATCGCGCTCCGCGTCCGCCTCTCGACCGCCAAGCTCGCATGGACGGAGGACTTCGTCGACGCCGCGCAGGGCCTGGACGCGCTCGAGGAGCTGCTCGCCAAGGTCGCGCTCAAGAAGGCGGACAAGGAGGCCGCGCCGCCGAGCGAGGAGGAGAAGATGGTCCAGGTCGAGTGCGTGAGGTGCTTGCGCGCGCTTATGAACACGGATGTGCGTCTTCCGTCCACAAACCTCGCCCGAGGCCGTTCCCTTAGTTCGTCCTCGCTCACCCGCCTGTACCGCAGATCGGCTTTCAGCGCGTCGTCGCCCGCCCCGCCCTCGTCACCTCAATCGTTTTCAGCCTCTACTCTCCGTCGAGCAAGCTCCGCTCGCTTGTCGCGGACGTCCTCGCCGCGCTCTGCCTCCTTTCGCAGGAGGGGCACCGCCTCGTTCTCGCCGCCTTCTCCGACGCCCGCCTCGACCACGGCGAGAAGTTCCGTTTCGAGTGGCTCGTGAACCACATCGCGGTCCCCGAGCACCGCGACGACGAGACGCTCGACGGATCGAGCGCACAGTCCGCACTTGAGGAGGATGAGGCGGACGAGGCCGGGTTCTGGGAGTGGCGCGCTGCAGGGATGGCGCTCGTCAACGCCAGCTCGAACACGCCGCTCGACCTCGAGGAGCGCATGATGCTGCGTGACGAGTTTACCCGGCGTGGGCTGAACGAGGCGATGGCGGTGCGTACCGCTTCCTTCCTCGTCACCGCGCGCGTGCTGACGACTTCACGACGCAGGGCCTGCGTTACATTGACCCGCCCGACGAGTTCCTCTGCCAGCTCAACGTCTACGTCGAGGAGCGCCAGGAGGACCAGGAGGAGCTGCACGAGCGGACAGCCGGCCGTTCTCGCGACGAGTGCGCATTACCTCCCTTCTCGTGCCTTGTATGCGGGCTGACCTCCGCCCTCGCAGTACGTCTGACGTCCCGCTTGGCGAGCTCATCAAGCTCGCGCAGGAGCACGCCGAGCTGTACCCGAAGCTTGTCGACGCCGTTCGGAGCTACATCAACGTCTTCGACCGGAAGGATATCGACGAGTGTGTCTACCTCGCGCCCCGATAGATACTCGCTGATCTGCCCTCTCGTGCAGCCACCTCCGCGACGACCTGATCACGATCCTCGACAACTTCGTCGAGCACGCCGCGCACCTCGAGGACTTCGACCACGGCTGGCGCGTCTTCATGCGGCAATACCTGTCGTCAATCGTCCACATCGTCGGGCAGCAGTCGCTCATCCGCTCGTCGCGCGTCGCTGACACGGCGAGCGTCCCAACAAGCTTCATCGAGGAGCTCGAGGGCTGCGCGCGAAGGTCGACAAGCTGTCTGAGGAACGGACGGCGCTGCGGAGGGAGCTAGATGCGCAGATCGCGGAGACGAACACGCTGAGGGCGTTGCCGGTCGAGAGGATGGTCGAGCCGGGCGAGCGGGTGCGTCTTCCTTCCTCACCAATCGCCTTCCCTTCCGCTTCCGGCGCATCGCTTACGATCTCTCATCGCTTGCAGTCGCCCCGCGGGTCCTCCATGAAGAAGGGCGACAAGGAGGTGCGTCTCCCGCTCTTAACCTTCCCAAACCACTGCGATGTCCTGCTCACCCTGTCTTTTCCTCGCGGCACAGAACTTCGCCGGCGTCGTCCAGCGCCTCGTCCAGAAGGAGAAGGAGGTCATGGACCTCAAGGCCCAGCTCGAGGGCGCGGCGAGGTCTGGGCATGGCGACGACGAGGCGAGGAAGGACCGCGCGAGCCAGAACAAGCGCTGGGAGAACCTGCTGCAGGAGATCGGGCAGAACAAGGTCAAGGTCCGCTGCCACTGCTCCCTTTCTTGATGCACTCTCGCTCATACGCCACCGGCACCAGATCGCGACGCTCGACACGGAGCTCGAGTCACGCGACAAGGAGATCAAGTACCTCAAGCGCACGCTCGAGTCGGTCTACTCGCGCTTCGAGTCATCCGTCGCGTCGGCCATCGCCGTCCGGGGCAGCTTGCGCGCACGCCGCCCGCGACGGAACCGCAGCTCGACCACGAGCTCATGGCGACGCGCACACTCGAGGCGCTCGGGCAGCGCGACCAGGAGATCCAGGCGCTGAAGAAGAAGCTCGAGACGGCGAAGGAGGAGTTGGCGAAGGCGCAGAAGGGCCTGCCTGTCTTTGCGCGTCGCGCGCCCCCGCCTCCGCCCCCGCCCGCTTCGCTCCCTACGCCAAGTCCCGTCGCTTCCAGCGCTGCTTCCGCACCTAGCGCATCAGTTCCGCCGCCGCCACCTCCTCCACCGCCTCCTTCGGTCGTCAAGCTCGTCGCTCGCCCCTCTCACGCCTCGCCTTCGCCGCCGCCACCTCCTACGCCTCCCGCACCTCCCGCACCTCCCGCACCTCCCGCACCTCCCGCACCTCCCGCACCGCCGCCTCCTCCGCCTTCATCAGCTGTTTCACAAGCGTCGTCTTCTGCTCCTTCTTTCGCCGTCACCCCGCCCAGAGCCCCGCCTCCTCCTTCCGCACCGCCCGCACCCATCGCCCGCGCGGTCCCGCCACCTCCTGCGCCGCCGCCCCCGCACCTCCTCCTTCTTCACCAAGCGCACCTCGTGCGCCGCCAACTTCCTCAGCACCGTCCGCTCCTCCTCCTCCCCACCAGGTGCACCTCGCCCGCCGCTCGCTCACTCAGCGCCGTCCCCATCGGGACCTGCGTCGCTTCGCCGCGACGCCTGCGCTCACACCGAAGAACCCGCCCAAGAAGATGAAGGTGCGCCTTCTCTCCCGTTCGCCTCACTTCGTCACTCACGACGGTCGCCCACGCAGCCTTTCTTCTGGAGCAAGCTCCCGCCCGCCCGCGTCGGGGCGTCCGTCTGGCTGCAGAGCGACGCCGCGCCGCTCGAGCTCGTCGACCTCGACAAGGAGTTCGCCGTCAGCCCGCCGCTGATCCGCGACGTCAAGACCGAGACGAAGCTCAAGAAGAAGCAGGCGACGCAGACGCTCCTCAGCGAGTCGCGCGCTCGCAACGCCGGTGCGTCCCTCCTCGCCGTCCTCGCGGCTTGCGCTGATTGAGATCCCCGCAGGCATCATGCTCGCGAGGCTGCGGCTCCCGCACGCCGTCCTGCGCGACGCGATCTTGCAGGTCGACGATGCGAAGCTCTCGGTCGACAACCTGAAGGTGATCAAGCACAACGCACCGACTGCGGACGAGGTGCGCTTGCGCAATCAGTCTTCTCGGCGTTGTGTTTGACAGCCTCGTTCATTGCCAGATCGAGATGCTTCGCGCTTTCGACGCCGACGTCAAGACGCTCGCCCCGCCCGACCAGTACTTCCTCGAGGTGCGCGCCCCCCGTCCCTGCTCTTCCCTCGCTGACTTTCTCTCGGGTAGCTCTCGGTCGTCCCGCGGCTGCCTGAGCGCCTCACCGCGATGCTCTACCGCCGCCGCCTCGACATGGAGATGGAGGAGCTCAAGCCGGACCTGACGATCCTGCGCGCGGCGAGCAACGAGCTGCGCAGCTCAAAGCGCTTCCAGACGTTGCTGCAGACGGTACTCGCGATCGGCAACACGCTTAACGGCGGAACGTTCCGAGGCGGGGCCGCAGGGTTCTCGCTCGACTCGCTGCTGAAGGTGCGTTTCGCGCCTCCGTGCTCGATGAACGCGCGCTTACCATTTATCCGACGTCTTCGCAGCTCCAGGAGGTCCGCGCCGCCAACCCGTCTGCCGAGACGCCCACGCTCCTGCACTACCTCGTCCGCGTCGTGCGCCGGCATGACCCGTCGCTGCTCTCGTTCCTTGAGGAGGTCCCGCACGTCGAGGCCGCTTCGCGTGGTGCGTCTTTCCTTCTACTCTTCGAGCTCTCGCTGAAGCTGCTGCGTGGCTGGCAGTCTCGTCCGCAACTGTGCAGGAGACGGTGCAGTCGCTTGTCGCCGGCGTCGCCCAGGCGAAAGCGGAGCTCGAGCTCCTCAAGGGCACGGGCGAGAAGAACCCGCAGGACCGCTTCGTCCCGGTCATGGAGGTGCGCCTCTTCCTCCTCTTCCTCCCGCCTAGCTCACCCCCTCCCGCCGCGCAGCAATTCATCCGCCACGCTGCGCCCGCGATGGACGCACTCCGCGCGCACGCCAAGACGATTAGCGACGAGTTGAAGGACCTGCTGCTGTTCTTCGGCGAGGATCCGAAGGAGAGCAAGCCCGAGGCGCTGTTCGACCTTGTCGCGCAGTTCGCATCACTCCTCCGCGTACGCCCCCTCACAACCTTCCCACACCGCTCGAAGCTGACGCCCTCGCTGCGCACAGCGCGCCGACGTCGAGGTCCAGGCTGCGGACGCCAAGGCCGCCGCCGCAGCGCAGAAGGCGGCGGCGTCGCACAAGCCGTCGACACCCGTCCCGAGCCTGGATCCGACAACGCCCCGCGCATCGGCGCGCAAGTCGTACTTCGTGCGCCCTCTCGCTCTCCTCCGCCATCCTGCTTGCTGACTGGCGCGCGCGCAGAACTCGCTCTCCCCCTCGTCCTCCCCGCTCAGCGGCGGCAGCGGCGGCTCGCTCGGGCGGGCAGTTCGACATTGCGATTCGCGACTTGCGGAACGGCGTGTCGAGCCGCAGGCAGAGGTCGAGCGCTGCAGACCGGGACAGGCCGCTGTCGCGCATCTTCCTCTCCGCCTAGATTTCCTCGTTTCCCTCTCCCTCTCATCTCCTTCTCGCTGTAAAGTGCCGTTTTTGATGCCTAGATTCCCTCCGTCGTTGTGACCTCGCCCCGTTTTTGCAACTGTCGTTCTAGTTCCCCGTCTCTCGCACTCTCCCATGCGTTTGGCGAGGGGAAGTGTGATGGGGAAAGGTAGCGCGACGAGAGCGATGCTCCAACGCGTGTCCTTGTTCCCTCTAGCGTTCCACGACCGCGGCCCTCTACTCCTTCTTGTTCAGCGGCGAGACCTTGTCCGCCTCGTCGACCGCCTGCTGGAAGAGCTTCCAAAACTCGGGGACCTGCGAGTCGGGAGAGCAGGGTCAGTGCTGCTCCAGGGTTGAGGGAGACGGATCACACGCGACCGCATGCGAGGACGACCACTGGTAGTGAAAGGATAGGAAAGGGCAGAGACGCACGTCGAGTTCCTCGAGCATGTGCACGTTCTTTCCCAAGCGCCCCCAGCTGGCCCTGCTCTCCGGGTCCCTCTTCCACTCCGTGAGCTCGCCCTTCTTGTACTCCCACAGGTCGACCACCGTCGTCCCCATCGTGTGCTCGCCCTGCAGCTCGACGTCGACGCGGTACCTCTTGCCCGTGAAGATCTCCGGCCGCGCGAGGAACGCGATGCAGAGCGCGTCGTGCACGGGCGGGCCATCGTGGAAGGAGAAGACGCTGGCGTACGTCGAGGCGAAGAAGGTGAGCAGGGTCGAGAGCGTGTGCCGCAGGGGTGTGTGGGCCTTCGAGGGGAAGGCGGTCGCGTCGGGGGTGGTCTCGGGGAGGGAGGGGAGCGCGGAGGGAGGGAGGAGGAGCGCATGGTTGTCGTGCTGACGGAAGAGGGCCGTGTGCGTCACATTGAGCGGCTGCGGAGCAAACGGTGTGGGCGTGACTCGGAGGGTAAGAAGCGAGCGAACGCACCGCCATGACCACCGGGACCTCCGCGTCAAACAGGATAGCAGCCGCATGCGGATCGCACATGATGTTGAACTCGGCCGTCGGCGAGCGGTTGCCCCTTCCCTCCGCCCCGCCCATGATCACGACCTGCGAGATCTTGTCGCGCACGAGGCTGGGGAACATGGCGACGAAGAGCGCCGCGTTCGTCATCGAACCGGTCGCGACGAGCGCGAGCTGCTCGCCGTCGGGAAGTGCGCCGGCAGCATCCGCGATAGCGAGCACCGCGCTCTCGCCCTTGGTCTCCTCGAGTTTGGCGAGCACGGCGGGGTCGTCCGCGGCAGGCAGTCCTTCGACGCCGCCCAGACCGTCCTCGCCGTGGATCTCTGTGGGTGGGCGTCAGCGAACGGGGTCCGAGATAGAAGCGAGAGCACATACCATCGTCGTGCCGCACGAGGCGGATGAGCGGCTTCTCTGCGCCAGCATACACCGGGATGCGCGCCGCTTGTTCGGGCGAGCCGAAGGCAATGAGGCAGCGGGCGGCGTTGCCTGCGCGGGCAAGAGACGGTGAGCAGCAGCGTAAGGCGCGCGGAGATGACGGAGGCGCACGAATGGTGTTGTGGAGCGAGGCGTTGCCGTGCACGGTCGAGATGCCCTTGAGGTCAATCTGGGGGAGCTGCAGGGCCATCAGGATGGCGACTGCATCGTCGTGTCCTCTGTGTGGGCGAGCGAGATCAGCGAGGTGGGGGCGATGAGGAGGACGTTTCGGACGCACGGGTCGCAGTCGAGCCAGACGGGGATCTTCTTCTGCGCAGTCATGGCGTTCGGACGAGCGGCAGAGGAGCAGAAGGTGCGCAGGAGGCCTATCGCGCTGGACAAGCGGGTCGTCCGATGAAGAAGCGGGCGGGGCTGCGAGTGGAGACACGGCCGGTGGGGCAGCGGATGGGGCGGAATCGCTGCGCTGGGTGTGTGCAAAGGGAGCGGGAGGCAGTCCTGGGGCAGGCGCGGCGTGCGAGCATCTTTCGGCCGGGAAGTCGACGAGGAGCTGATGAGAATCGCAGAGAGCGCTTCCCTCGGCGCCGGCTCGCGCGATCGAGCGCGACAAAGCCCTGTCACTGCAGCGAGCATCAGGCTTTGCGTGTGCTCGCCGTTCGCCGTCCCCCGCTGCGTCTCAGGCGAGGAGCTCGCTCGCCGAGTTCGGCTTCATCTGCAGGGTCGCCTCCCTCGCCGGCTCCTGCTCCTCTTCATCTGCCTCCTCACCGCGCCGTCCTCTCGTAGAGATGCTCCAGCCTGCCGCCCTCGTCGTCGCGGCTGCAGCCCTCGTTGCGGCACAGGCGCCCAGCTGTTCGTCTCTCTCTCCGCACCTCGGTCTCGCCCCACCTCAACCTTGGCAGCGAGTCGAGGGGCGCAGCGCGTCCAGAGCTGTCCACCACGCATGGGGAGGCGCCCCAGCGGCCGCGGCAACGCCGAAGCACGCCCACATCTCTCGGGTGTTGAAGGAGGCGGTGCTGTGCATCGCGAGGGCGCGAGGTGCTGGGGATGGATCTTGCCGCGTTCCCGAGCATCGGAGAGGTACAGAGACAAGCGAGGTGGAGCTTTGCTGGCGCAGGACGGTATCAAGACGGCAAGTCACGCTCGTCGAACCCAGGCTGACCCCCACTGCGCACCCTCGCAGATGCGCCCATCCGCGTCGACTGCCCGTCCGACTCGCTTCTGGGCCGGCTCGGCGACCCCACCGCTGGCACGCAGGTCCTCCCGCCGCAGGAGCAGAGCTACATCGACAATCGGAGGAACAACGTCCTCCCGAACCTGTGGCAGAGCTACCTGAACGACAACGCGACGGGCTCGACGGGCTACAACATGATGGACATTGTCAACGCCAAACCCAACCTGTGCGTCCGCCCCGCCCCGCTCATCGCCCGTGCACTCACCAGTCTTCCCGCAGCGGCATCGCGGTCTCCGGCGGCGGCCTTCGCGCCTCGCTCTACGCCGCAGGCACGCTTTCCGCGCTTGACAGTCGCAACTCGAGTACGGCGGGCGGGCTCCTCCAGCTTGCGTCCTACCTCGCCGGTCTCTCGGGCGGATCCTGGAGTGCGTTCCTCTCCTCGTCCTTCTTCGACTCCGACCTTCCCCGATCCGACCTTCATTCCTCGCATTATTGGTTACCCTGTTAACCGTACAACGCACACAGCCGTCACCTCGCTCGCGCTCAACGACCTCGAACCGATCTACTCGCTCGTCACGGGCGAGAACAGCTCGCGGACGGGCGGCTGGATGCTCGACCGCGACATCCTCGCGCCGGACGGCCTCCTCGGCTTCAGCGACAACGGCGACTACTACGACACGCTCGAGGAGGACGTGCGCGCCAAGGGCGCCGCGGGCTTCCCCATCTCGCTGTGCGTCCTCGCTGCTTCGCTCTCCGGCATCCTCACCCGGAAGAGCGCCTGCTGACCTTCCTCGCGCACGCAGCACCGACTTGTGGGGCCGCGCGCTCACCTACCACTTCCTCAACGAGACGAACCCGGACAACTTCTACAGCACGAGCGCGCCGCACGACCAGGGCACGCTCTTCTCGTCGATCAAGTACACGCAGAACTTCCAGGCGGGCGCGATGCCGCTCCCGATCCTGGCGATGACGTCGCGCATCTCGGAGCAGCAGCAGCTCACGAACGACTCGACGTCGGTCATCCCGCTCGAGAACACGGGCTTCGAGATCACCCCGTTCTCATTTGGCTCGTTCGAGGCGACGCTCGCCGCGTATGTCCCGACCGAGTACCTCGGCACGGCCATGTCGAACGGGCAGCCGACGAATCGCTGCGTCAACTACTTTGATAACGCTGGGTTCGCGATGGGCGTGAGTCGCCCTTCTGCCTCTCCTCATTTGTGTGAGCACGATTGACTTGTCGCGCACCGCGCAGTCCTCGGCGAGTCTCTTCAACGCCGTCCAGGAGGGCTTCGTCGGCGCAACGTTCTCGAGCCTGCTCTCCAATCTCCTCCAGGCCATCACCGACCTCGACCCGCCCGAGGGCTCCGTCTCTGTGCGTCTTCCTCCCCTCTCCCCGGTCTCGCAGCGTGCTGACCCTCCTCGCAGCTTGTCGCGAACTACCCCAACTCGTTTGGCAACTTCACCCCGGACACGGGCTACTCGTTCGAGAGCTCGGCGAACACGATCCTGCAGGTGACGGACGGCGGCGAGGACGGGCAGAACATCGCCCTCCTGCCCGTCATGGCCAAGGCGCGCGCCGTGGACGTCATCTTTGCCGTCGACGGCAGTGCCGATACGAGCGAGACGTACGCGAACGGGACATCGCTCATCGCCACGGCGCAGAAGGTCGAGCTCCACTCGCACAACTTTACGGCATTCCCGCCCATCCCGCACAACCAGCAGGAGTTTGTCGACCAGGGCCTGACGACGCGCCCCACCTTCTTCGTGCGTCGTGCCGTTGCCCTCCTCCCTCCCTCTCCGGCTGACTCCCCCATCCGCAGGGCTGCAACGTCACCGACCCGAACATGTCGAACCACTCGTCCTACCCCCTGATCATCTACCACCCGAACTCGGCCGGCGCCAACCCGGGCGCGACCAACTACTCGACCTACAAGTCATCGTACGAATACCCCGAGGTGATCTCCTTCCTCGACGCCGCCAACGCCTATGCCAAGCGCGGCTTCCCGTCCCCCGAGACGCCGACCCAGCCGGACGAGCAGTGGCCGCTGTGCCTCAAGTGCGCGGTGGTCGACCGCGCGCGCGCGAGGGCGGGCGTGAACCGCACCGAGGCGTGCCAGGCGTGCATGGACCGCTGTGCGTCCCCTCTCTTCCTCTCTCTCTTGTGGTTGTAGGCTGATCGCGCCCCCCGCAGACTGCTGGAGCGACGGTGTCGCCGACGCACTGGTCAACGCGACGCAGACGGCGAAGAACAACACGCCCGCGGCGCCGACGAGCGGCGCTGTCGCTGCGTTCTCATTCTCAATGGGTAGGGTTGTCGGCGTCGCGGCTGGCGTGATGGGCGGGCTGGCGCTGCTTGCTTGAGAGGGCGAATCGGGAGGAGGAGGAGGAAGCGAGGCAGTGGGACGGAGCGGTTCTTCCCCTTTCTCGTACACCCCTTACCTCATATCTTGCAGCTCGTGCTGCCTCATAGTACCACTACCAGTCGGATCTCCCCTCAGCCACCGTAGCGTAGGAATGCATCGTCTCGCCTTCGACCTTCCCAAGCGACCCTCTCGAGACGACGGGAAGACCGACAAACCAAGCGTTCCAAGCGCGCCTTCTCCCGTACGTACACCCCTCGCTCCCCCTCACTGCCCGCCCCTTGCCGCCGCGGCCGCCTGCTCGCGGAGGTACGCCCGGAACTCGGGGACGACGAGTCCGTCGAGCGGGCCGTCCGGATCGAACGTCCTGATCTTCAGGCGTTGCGGCTGGAACCACTGCTCCAAGGCTCGCAGCTCGGCGGCTCGCGCGAACCTGCTCGCCGGGTCCGAGGGAGGGGGAAGGGGGAGGAGGAGGAGGCGGAGGTGGGGGAATGTTTCCGCCAGGCGGTAAAGGCCCCCCCGGTCGCCGACCCGCATCTGGTCTATCTGGAGGTAGCGTACCTCGGTGCGCCAATTGCCGAAAGTCTGGCCGTAGTGAGGAACGCATGAGAGGTGCACGAGGATCGGGACGGGTTGATGCTCGTCAGAGCGCGAGGGGAAGGGCCAGCCGTTCGACGACTGCAGGTCTCCGCTGTTCAGCTGGATGTCCTCGAGTCGGTTGACGAGCGCATGCGCGAGGTGGGGGAAGAAGGCCTCGGCATCCCCGCGCCGCGGGAAGGAGACGGTCCTTTCGAAGCTGCCCTCAGACGCCACGCACGATTGGAGCGATAGGTGGCGGAGCGCGGGCAGCGTGTCCGCGTCGAACGCCCACTGGCTCTTGAGATAGTCGGTAAGGTCGACGCCGCTGAAGCCGATAGTTGTCAGGCGAGGGAAGAAGGCAGCGTTGGCGAGCGACAGGACGATGCGGTGCGCGTCGAGGCGGCGGAGGTCTGCATGCGCCGGTGTTAGTTTCGGAGACCCGCCAGCCGATTGAGCGGAAGGAGGGGGTGCCGCACTGGAGAAGATAGCGACTTCGTACATGTCAACGCAGCCAACTTCGTCCAGGACGAGGTGCTCGACACTGGGAAGCTCGGCGGCAAGTTCGTCGAGCCTGAGGGCCACGCTGAACGAGTAGCGGCTCATCTTGAGCGTCCGGACGGCCGCGCCTATCGCGGTGGTGCGCAGCGTGACGACAATCCTCCCGACGGGGTCCGGGTTGAGATCCCCCTTCGGCCGCAGGATGACATCGCGCCATAGGAAGGGCTGAACCACGCGGGCGAACTGCTTCGAGAGAAGGCAGAGGCCGTAGAGCTGCTTGTAATGCGCTGTGAAAGTCGACGGGGACATGTGCGACGGCGGCTCCCAGGCGCGCTCGAGAACCTCGACGAGGAGTTCGTTTGGAAGACGGGCGATTGGGCAGCTCGTCTGCGTGGTGCTAGGGTCGGCCATGGTGCACGGCTGGGCGTGTCGAGCGGGAAGCGAGTGAGGGGAAGGAGCGAGGGAGAGGAGGTCGCGCCGGACTCGCCGCGGACGGCGCTCAGGGGTTCGAGGCGCTTTGTTGCCAGTACCCGCTCTTGCAGGCCTCTCGATGCCCCCTCACGAGCACCGTCGACCCCCCTACGAGGCCGTCTTCGCGCTCCTCGTACTCAACGCCCCAGTCCCGTTGCCGATCGCGCCCAAGTCAACTCCCGCGCGTGCTCCCGCCAGGGGTGAGTCTACGGATGCGTTTTGCAGTGTAACTGTACAACTCCTCGTCGCGCGCGCACCCGAGCGCAGCATCTCCGATCCCGTACGACCTCCTCGTCCCCCTCCCCTCCAGCCGCTCATCTCCGCCCGCTTAGTCCTCGTCCCAGTTGGCGTTCTGCTTTGGCGGTGCCGGCCCGCCCGCAGCGCGGCTCATGCTGCACGCTCGACTGGTCAGCACGCGCATCGTCGGGGAGCAGAGAAGGAGGGAGACGAACATGATCGAGTCGACGCGGAGGACCGAGATGGCCGCGTCGACGCCGTACCGCAGTGCCCACCGCGTCGCGGCGAGGAGGTCGTAGATCTCTGCCGCGTGGGCGTCGAGGACGCCGCCGTTCTCGACCCTGCGCGGCCGGTCGGAGTGTAACGTTAGTTCGAGCGCAGAGGGAGCGAGCGAGCGAGAGCGCACCTCGACGTCGACGCCCGCGTAGCTGTCGGTCGACTGGTGCGCGGCGTACAGCTTGCTGAGCACGTCGGTCGCGTCGAGGCCGGCGTTCTCGGCCAGCGTGCGCGGGACGACCTCGAGCGCGTCGGCAAAGCGCTTGATGGCGTGCTGCGCGAGGCCGGGCGTCTTCTCGCCGTACTCGGCGATGCGCTTGGCGAGCTCGAGCTCGGTCGCGCCCGCGCCGGCGACGAGGCGCGCGTCCTTCAGGACGCCCTTGACGACGTTGACGCCGTCGTCGACCGCGCGCTCAATGTCGTCCATGTGGTTCGTCGTCGCGCCGCGGACTACGACCGTCGCCGTGCGGGTCGCCTCCTCCGCCTGCCGGAACACCGTCACGCGGTCGCCGCCAATCTCGACCGTCTCGACCACGTCGCACTGGCCCATCTCGTCCGGTGTCGGGGCGCCGAGGCGCGCGAGCGGCGTCGCGCCGACGACGCGGCACAGGCGGCGGAGGTCGAACTTGGACAGGACCTTGACGACGAGGATGTTGTGGCGGTTCAAGTAGTGCAGCGCGAGCTCGCCGACGCTCGAGCCGGCGACGACGACGTTCAGGCCCGAGTCGGCGAGCTCCTGGAAGATCTTCTCCATGTGCTGCTCCTCGCCGCGCGAGAAGTTGAGCAGCTCCTCCGAGTTCTTGAGCAGCACCGTGCCCTTGGTCTCGGTCTGCGCAATGTCGATCCCGCATGTAAACACGCCGACCTTGGCGTTCGTCGCCTTCAGCGTCGTGCCTGCGAGCGAGCGCAAAGTGAGCCGGTGAAAGACGGGAAGGGGAGAAGCAGGACGCACCCTCCGGCTCGCGCCCGAACACCATGCCGCGGATGACCCGGCTCTGGCTGAGTCCGCCACCCATGATCTTGACCACCCGGACGTTGTCGACGTTGAACTGCAGGCGAGAGGGATCAGTTCCGACTCGTCGAGCACCCTCAAGAAGGGGGACACGCACGGCACGCGGGTCCTTCGGCATGACGGCCATGACAGCCTCGGCCACCAGGCGCGAGAGGAGGTCCTCCGAGCCGTACTGCTTCGCCGCGAGCGTCGGGCGGAGCGCAAGCGTGAGGCTCTCCTTCGTCAGGGGCGTCTCGAGCGTGCGGACGGCGAGCTCTGCACGCAGGGACCGGTCAGCAGCGCACTTCACGAGCCGCGGAGTGAGAAGGTGCGCACTCTCGAGCTCCTCGATCGCCTTATCCCGCGCGAGCTCGTAACCGAGGACAACCTCGGACGGGTGGAGACCCATCGTGAGGAGGTACTCTGCCTTGCGCAGCAGCTCGCCCGCGAGGATCAGGACCAGGTTGGTGCGGTCGCCCATCTACCAGCAAGAGGGGTCAGTGTCCGCTGTGCGACGGTCAGCACGGAGGACGCGGTGCGGGTCGACAAGAGGTCGACCAGCTGATCCCCCGACGCGAATGAATCCGCCCAGACGCACCTCGTGCTCCTGCTGCTGGCTCGCCATGACGAGGACCTTGCCGGCGGGGTGGACGACCTCGAGCTCGCGGATGATGGTGGCCGCGTCCGAGGTAACAAAGAGCTTGTCGAGGTGGTTGATGACCATCTTGTTGCGGCCATTGGGGCCTGCGGGGATGCACGGTATCAGTTTCTGCAAGTGCATGGAGAGGATGGGCGCAGAGGGAAGGGCGCACCGAACGAGCTGCGAGGTGCGAGCGACGCGTTTCGACGGGTCAGCCTGGCGAGGTCAAGTCGGTGAGGAGGGGGAGTGCGCACGTGCGGACGATCTCTGCGAGCTCTGCGACGGCGTGGATGTTGCTGCGCGGGGTGCACGGCGGTCAGCACGGGGTGGGCGGGGCGGGAGGGAGACGCGAGGGGAGGGGGAGGGGGACGAGACGTGCCGGATGACGGCCTCCTCGATGCCAGAGTGCATCTGCGCGCGTGCAGGTGGGTCAGTGCGGGTCCAGGGAGTGCTCTGTCTAGCCCATCTGTCCCCAGAGGGGCTGGGAGGGGAGTGAGTGATGAGGGGACTTGCGTTGTAGCCCTCCTTGAAGAGGGACGCGCCGCCCTGGGGGATTTTGAGGGCCATGGCTGCTGAGCGAGTACGGTGTGGATGGGGCTGGTACTGGCGGGCTGGACGCAGGCGAGGGTGCGTGCAGGGACAGAGGCGAGCTCAGCTCCCCTCCGCTCCGTCGAGGCGGTTCCCCTTGGACTTGATCTGCACCGCTTCCCTGCTCTTTACCAAGCGCTGAACTGGACTGCACGAGCATGGCAGCACCGCCCCCCACCACCACAACCCCGCCGCTCCGCTCGCCTCGTCGCTCGCTCCGCCGCCAAAGAATCCCCGCGCGCGCACAAAGCCCCCGCCCGCAGTCCACCTCGTCGCTGGAGGGTGCGCACCGCTTCTCCTCTGCATCAAAGAGGACTAGGACTGATCCACACCCGCCCGCAGGCTCGGAGGGATGGCGGGCGCCATCGTGACCGCCCCGTTCGACGTCGTAAAGACCCGCCTCCAGTCCGACCTCTTTGCCCGCGCCGCGCCCACACACACCCGCACCGGCATCAAGGGGCTCTTGTGGAACTTTGTCGACACGGGCAAGATCCTCCGGTGCGCTCTCCGCCACTCTTCGATCTCGGGAGGAGGCTGTGCTCACCCTCCCGCGCTCGCTCGTTCGCAGCGATGTCTACAAGTACGAGGGCGCAACCGCCCTCTTCAAGGGTCTGGGTCCGACGCTTGCGGGCGCGGTACCTGCGAGGTGCGCTGCTGTCCTCCCTTGTTCCCCTGAGATGCGCGAGGGCTCACCTTCCGCTCGCACCGCGCAGGTCCATCAACTTCTTCGTGTACGGCAACGGCAAGTTGCTCTACGCCGACTGGTTCAACCACGGCAAGGAGAACACGGCAGTGCACCTCGCCGCAGCAGCGACCGCAGGTCCGTCCCCTTTCGACCTTCTCGAGTCGTGCACGCGTTAACGCGCCTCCACCCGCAGGCGTCGCGACCGCGGCTGCGACGAACCCTATATGGGTCGTCAAGACCGACATGCAGCTCCGGCAGCAGGAGCGCGAGGCCTCTACTTCCGCCCCGAAACGCCCTCCCCCTCCCGCGCCGAAGCCGCACCAGCAGGTCTTCTCGCACTCGTTCCGCTCGCTCTCGTCGCCGCCCGCCGCCATGAAGGGTCCGCCTCCGCGGCCAACGTCGCTCTCGACGACGGTCGCGATCTTCCGGACGCAGGGCGTCCGGGGCTTCTACCGCGGGCTCAGCGCGAGCCTCCTCGGCGTGACGGAGGGCACGATCCAGTGGAGCCTGTACGAGCAGTTCAAGCATATGGTCCACGTCCAGGGCGAGGAGGACGCCGGCTGGAAGGTCAGCGCCGCGGCGGGCGGCGCCAAGCTCGTTGCGACGGTCATCACGTACCCGCACGAGGTCGTCCGCACGCGCCTCCGCCAGCCGCTCCCGCCCAGCGGTATCCCCAAGTACACTTCGCTCGTGCAGTCGTTCCGGATCATCCTCGCCGAGGAGGGCGGCAGGGCGCTCTACTCGGGGATGTCGCCGCATCTCCTCCGCGTCATTCCCAACGCCGCGGCCATGTTCTTCGTCTACGAGACGGTTCTTAAGGCGGTCGACAAGGCGCAAGCGGCCGAGGCCGCTCTCCTCGATGAGGAGAACGGCCAGGTCGTCCGCGAGTGAGCGCGGGACTTCCACCCTTTCCCCTTCGTCCGCCTCGCCTGCCCGCCTCTCCTTACTCTCCTACTAGACTGTGTGGATGTGCTATCCTTCCGCTGCTGTCTCCCACCCTGTTGTAGCACCGTGTAGCCCACCCCTCCTCATCGCATCCTTCGCAACTCGATTCCCCTCTTCCTTCACCGCTTCTCGCTTCTGCTGAGCGGTGTGTTCCTGCTTCCTCGTTGACTGTGCTCTCCTCCTCAGAGTGTGCACTCTCCCACGAGTCACTGCCGGCAGCACGAGATCTGCCTCTCGAGCGTGCCGGACGTTGGCCTTATCCCGGCGCGAGATCCCGGCTGACAGCACGACGCGACGTGTCGAGCGGCGAGGCCGCCGAGCCAGTCGGAGCGCGCCAGCTGGCCCCCCTTCCCCCTCTGCGTCCATCTCTCGCCCCATCGGCAACTCGTTTCGGCACGTCCAGCCTGCCCCTGCCTCCTCAGCTCGCTCCTTGTCCTCCTGCAAGCATGGAGCCCGCACGACCAGGCCCGCCCTCACCCACATCGACGATCCACACGCTCGTCGAGGACCCCGCAGCGATGCCACCGCCCGCCGCCTCTTCTCTGCACAAGGCGCCGTCGCGCCGCTCGCAGCTCGACGTCGTGGACCCGGCGGAACGCGCCGCGGAGCAAGCCCCGCCCGACGTGATCTGGGTGGAATGGGACGGGCCTCAGTGCGTGCTGCGTTTGCCGTTCCCGACGCGTGCCGGCCGGCACGGGCGAGTCTGAGCTGACTGATCCGGGGGGGCCGTCGTTCTTCGTGCAGGGATCCGAAGAACCCGCTCAACTGGAGCAAGCGACGAAAGGTGCGCTCTCCATTCCTTTAGGCAGCGCGCAGCGGGACGAGCGTCGGGCTGACCTTCCCAACTTCGCCTCCTCCGCCGCGCACTCCTCCTCCGCCGCGCACAGTGGGCGATCTCCTGCGTCGGGATCGCGTTCTGCTCGCTCGTGTCGCTGTCTGTCTCGGGGTACTCGATCGCCGAGGCGAGCGTGCAGGAGGAGCTCAACACGTCGAAGGAGCTTGCGCTCCTCGGGATCACAACGTTCACCATCACTTTCGGCGTGCGTCCTTCCTCTTCCGCATGGTGGAGGAGATGACAAAGTGAAGGAGGCGGGTGAAGCTCGGGAAGGCGAACCATCCTCGGGGGCACCGCTGACCTGCCTTGCACCTCCTCAGGCCGCACCCCTCATCCTCGCCCCTCTATCCGAAGTCTACGGTCGCTCCCTCATCTACTTCGTCTCCGCCGTCGTCTTCGCCATCTTCTTCATCCCGCAAGCGCTCGCACAGAACATCCAGACCGTCCTCGTCTCGCGGTTCATCTCGGGTTGCGCGGGCTCGACTGCCGTCTCGCTCGTTGGAGGCACGCTGGCCGATGTGTGGAGCGGCGCGGATCGCGGGACGCCGATGGCGTGGTTCTCCTTTGCTGCATTCGGCGGTGCGCTCGCCCCCTTCCTTCACCTCGCTCGCCGTACTGACTCCTCCTCCCGCAGCCACCGGCCTGGGGCCCGTCGCGTTCGGCTACCTCGCACAGATCAAGGGTTTCCGCGCCGTAACCTGGGTCCTCTTCGCCATCTCGGCCGCGTTCGCCGTGATCCTCCCCCTCCTCCTGAACGAGACGCGCGCGTCCGTCCTCCTCTCGCGCAAGGCGGCGCGCCTGCGCAAGGAGACGGGCGACGAGCGCTACGTCTCGAGGGACGACTTTGAGCGCGGCAGCATCCGCCAGATGTTCAAGACGAGCTTGGGGCGGCCTGTCAAGATGCTTATTCGCGAGCCGGTGCTCATCGCCATGACGGCGTGGATCTCGTTCACTTGGGGCGTGCTCTGTGCGTGCTCCCCTCGCTCAAGAGCACCGCTGCATCGATGCTGACAAAGCCGTGTGCGCAGATCTCTTCCTCGTCTCGATCCCCTACGTGTTTGGCCGTGTGTACCACTTCAACACGGGCGAGTCGGGCGTCGTCTACATCACGCAGTTCATCGGCAGCGTCATCGGCATGATCATCGACCAGTACTGCATGCGCCTGTATCACCGCAATGTCGCGAAGCGTGGGCCTGAAGCGCGTTTGTACACGGCCTGTGCGTGCTGATCTCCCCTGCTTGATGTTCAGCACTGACGAGGCCCTCGCGCAGTCGTCGGCGGTGTCGCTGTTCCCCTCGGCGCGTTCATCTTCTGCTTCACCGCGTATCCGCATGTGCACTGGATCGCCCCGACCATCGGTATCGTCATCCTCTGTGCGTTCTTCCTCCTCCTGCCCGCCTCTTGTCGCTCCGCTGACGACGCTGTGCAGATGTCGGAATGTATCAGGTGTACCTCACCGCCTTCTCGTACCTCGCGGACTCGTACACCCTCTGTCCGTCCTCGCCCCCCGTTCCCGCCGTCGGCATCACTGACCGCTTCCTGCTGCCGACCTACAGACGCCTCCTCCGCGCTCTCGGCCATGTCGTTCGTCCGCAACTGCGTCGGCGCCGTCTTCCCCCGTGCGCCCCTCTCTTCCTTGCGGCCCCTTCTCCCGCTGACCGTCCTTCCACCCGCGCAGTGTTCACCACCCAGATGTACAACTCCCTCGGCGTGCAGGGCGCCGCAGGCCTAACCGCCGGGCTCGCCACCGCCCTGAGCGTGACGCCGTTCGTCCTGTTCGTGTACGGCGCGCGACTCCGCGCGCGGTCGCCCTTTGCGCAGGAACTGGCGGCGCGGGTGGCGGAGGAGGAGGAGCGGGATCGGAGGGAGGCGGGGGAGCGGAGCGCGGAAGAGGGCGAGAAGGGCGCCGAGGGCGAGGGGAAGGAGGCCCGTTTGGAGGAGGCGGCTTAGAGCGACAGACACTTTGTTTCGAGAAGAAGGGGGCTTAGGGATGTATAGAAGGCGTTTGTGGGCTGTTTGCATCGCAGCATGTCGCATCCTTCCCGACCGTTCGCTGGCCGAGCGCGTGAGGAGGAGGAGGTTGACCTTCGCAACTCACGAGCAAACGGCCGAACGAGAGCCGAAATCCGAGGGTTTCAACAGAGCTATCTAGTACACGATCCACGACGTATGCGCCTGCGTCCGAGCTGTACTGCGCTCGTGCGGAGTCTACCACCGCGTCCCCGCCGCGCGCTGGAACGGCGCAACCTGGCCCTTGACGGCGCCGCACTCTGCCGGCCTGTCGCGAGGACCTGCTCATCCCGATCGTCAGTTTCGTCCACTGTGAGGAGAGACTGGGGAGACGCACCTCCTCCGCCCACTCGCGGACCTGCTTCGTCCGGTGCTTGCTGCTCGGGTGCGTCGAGAGGAAGCTCATGTCGATCCCGGGCTCACTCTCCGCTGCGCTCATGCGCTGCCAGAGCCCTTCCGCGGCGCGCGGGTCGAAGCACGCGTTGTTGGCGAGGCGCAGGCCGATGAGGTCCGCTGTGGGCGGGTAGCGTGCAGAGGAGAGGGGGGAAGTCAGCGCCGTCGTTCGGGCGCCTCTTAAACGAAGAGATCGTGCCCATCGCCAGCGGAGGGGCGATGACGATCTTGGCAGGGAGCAAGAGCCGGGACCGACGCACCCTCCGTCTCATTCTTGCGCGAGTTCGGCAGCGAAAGCACAAAGTTGAGGAAGAGCTGACTGAGGCCCATGTCGATGCCGAAAGACGAGATGAGGAACGCAAGGCCGTAGAAGACCTGCTCAATAGGGGCGTTAGTACCGCGGATCAGTTTGACGCCGCGCGAGGGAGCGCACCTTCATCCCGCTCATCCGCTCCGCCGAGTGCCGCGCGACCTGGTGGGCAATCTCTGCGCCAGTGAGGGTGGGTATCAGTGGTGCTCGTAGCGGACACAGCGGAGAACACTGACCGTGCCCGAGGACGCAGGCGAGCGAGTCCTCGTCATTGGCGACCGACATGATGCCCGTGAAGACGAAGATCGAGCCGTTTGGGAGGACAAAGGCGCTGCGGGAGGCTTCGGGTCAGCACGCAGCTCTTGGTAGGAGGACCGTAGTTCGAGGGAGACGAGACGGGACGCACTTCTTCGTCCCATCCTCCTTCACGACATGCGTCTTCCATCCGCCCTTCCCGAGCTTGTCCTCGAGCCCGTTCGCGCGTACAATGCGGTCGACGACCTTCTGGACGTAGCGCGCGCGCGGGTCCCACCCAGGCAGGACCTTCTGCCCATACTCGCCCATGACCTCGGTGTACCCCTGCGCGCCCATCTGCTCCTCCATCTCGGGCGAGACGTCCATGAAGCGCCAGCGGCCCGTCCCGGGCACCTTTTCGAGGTGCAGGACGTAGTACGTCCCGCCGCCGGCGACGAGGATGAGGAAGACGGGCGAGCCTGTGCGATGCGAGAGGGTGGTCAGCGAGCCTGCACGCAGCTGTGGCGCCTCTATCCCGCCCAGCACGGCGTCCTCGACTTCAAAAGGGGCAGGAAGAACGCCAACGCACGCAGGTACGCCTTGAAGTTGTGCAGCCCGGCCTGCCCCCTCCAGGCCTGAACCCGCTCCGCCCTCCGCCCCGTCCCGTCGCCGCACGGAGGAGATCGAACACCTGCTGCGGGTCGACGGGTTGTCCTGGTCGGGCGGAAGAGGCGGAGGGCGGTGCGCGCGGGGGCTCGCCGAAGCGGCGGTACGAGGCGGGGAGGGGGGAGGTGCTGAACGCGCGGGCGGACGCAGCTCCGTGTGGTGCTGGATGCGACGAGATGTGCCTGGGCTGGCTCAACGCTCGTGCCGCGCCTGTTGCTGGCGCGAAGAAGGTGGGGCCGGGTACTGATGACGCTGATGAGGAAGTGCGAAGTGAGCGCAGGAGCGGCTGGAAGCGAGGCGTGGGCATGGTGAAGTTGCTGTAGCTCTGAGTCGTCGTAGCGCGGCAAGCGAGAGGAGCGAGGGTTGCGAAGGAGGGAGAGCGTCGTTGAGGACGAGGAGCTTCGGCACGGGGTGGACAGCGACAGGCGGGTGTTCGCGGAAAGCGAGATGCGAGCCTCTGGGGACTTCGATGCGTGCACCGAAGCAGAAAAGCCCGGCGAGGCCGAAAAACATCCCCACTCGCTTTCGACAGAAGCATGCGCATCAGCCTGCCTCGACTTCCAAGTCACAGTTGCACGCCCAGCACTCATCTCTAGCACACCAACTTACCGTCGCCCTTGGCCTCCTCCACCGGCTCGCCGAGATCGCGCGCGAGGATGCGGTTGAACATCTCGAGCAGGAGCTCAAAGCACACCTTGGCAATCGCGCCGTCGAAGCGACCCTGTGAGTAGACGGTGAAAGGAATCAGCTTGGGGCCCCGTACGGGCGTGAGAGGCGGGGGCTCGGCAAGAGGGACGCGGGAGGGCTCACCTTCGACATCTCGTCGCTGCGGGCGAGGAGGCGCAAAGCGCGAGAGTCAGCACAGCTCGCTGAATAACGCAGTGCGCGGGGGCAAGAGAGTGTAAAGCGCACCGGATGAAGGCGTGGTTCGCCTGCAGCTCGAGGAAGGTGAGCTTGAGCGGCGGCTGCACCGACTTGGCAGTGAGCTGCTCGCGGATGAAGGTGCGGCCCTCGAGTGGCTGCGTCAAGCACATCCTTTCCGAATCAGCATGTCGCACAAAGTCGAGAGTTCTGAGCTGCAGACGGCGGGGCGTGATGGCTCGCGACGCACCACGTGCCCGTCCTGCGTGCCAAAGATGAGCGCCACCTCGCCCTTGATCTCGCCCTTGCTCGCGCGGAGGAGCGAGTCGTCGCCGTCGGGCGAGAGCGAAGCCGAGTGGATGTCTGTGGGGAAGTAGCCGACTGCAGCGCGGCAGCGCGGGTCGAGGGCGGTCTGCACGGTGGAGAGGGAACGTGACTCTATCAGCACTTGTGGCGGGATGGCGCGGAAGAAGACGCACGCGGAAGGCGAGGTGGCCGCCGTAGCACATTCCCGTCGAGCCGATGCGGCCTGGGCGGCGGAACGAGTATGAGCAGAGCCAGGGCGGACGCAAGGAAGCGAAGCGAGGCAGCAGGGAAGCGCACCGTTGCAGTTCGGGTGCTCCATCAGGACGTCGATCGCCTTCTTGATATCGTCGTCCGTCGCACTGAGAAGCTTCTTGACCTTGTACGCGTTGCCAGCGTCGGTGCCGGGAACGTCGTACAGGATGGCGTCTGCACCGGCAAACTCGTGGAAGCAGCAGGGCGCGGCGACGATGTAACCCTGCGCGGCGATCTGGTTGGCGAAGCGGAGAACGGGGCCGGTTACCTGAGGAGGAGCAAGGGTCAGCGAGGGAGAGCGGGACGAGGTGGAAGTGGGCGGCACCTGGTAGATCTCGCTCCAGACGACGACGCCGGGGAACTTTGCGTTCGGGTAGCCGGGGACCTCTGTGCGGAGCGTGGTGTCAGCCAGAGCAGCGTAACGTGCTGATGGTGAGGTCGTCGCGCTGGAGCCGAGTGGGGAGGAGAGGGAGGGAGGAACGGACTGGGGATGACGAGAGTGATGCTCATGGGCCCTGTGGCGGTGTTAACCTCGACCTGGTGCTCTACAATGATCATTATGTGCGAGTAGTGGCGGGAATGGCGGAGGAGAACGAGGACGAGCTGATGAAACCGGGTTCGCCCTCTCCCGCCTCCTAGCCCGAGATAAGCTGCACTAGCGACGCGTCAGGATGAGTTACCCAAACCAGCAGCAGCCGCGCAGAACTGCCCCGCTCATCCAGCGCCCCTCCGCCGCCGCACCGCCTCCCCGCCGCCTCCAACTTCTCGTCGTCCCTCGGCGCATCCATCGCAGGCGCACTCGGGGATGGGCTACGCAGGGTCAAACGCTGCCCGGCTACTATGGCGCGCCGCCAGCTGGAGCGTACGGAGCAGCAGGCCATCCCGGCATGCACCAGCTCGGACAGCCTCAGCAGTGGCAGGGGCAGGCAGGAGGTTACGCAGGACACGGGCAGCACGGTCAGCACGGCGCTGCACCGTACGGCTATGCGCCCGCGGACTCGCAGGCGCACTACGGCCACCCGCATCAGCCTCCGCCTCAGCAGCACCCGTCCGCCTACCCGCCGTCATTCTATCCGCCCCAGCACCACCAGCCGCCGCCCGCTGCGTATCAGTACCCGTACCAGTCAACCTCGGCGGCGCCGTACCCGCCCGCGCGCACGCAGCATCAGCCGTCGCAGGCGCAGACCACCGCGGACGGGTACACCCTCTCGTCGACCTACTCCGGCCCTCCCCCGTCTTCCACCTCCTCGAACTCGCGACCCGGTCGCGGCGCCCCCTCCGCCTCCGCCCGCGCACCGAAGCAGCCCCGCGAGCCGGCCGCGCCGCAGACGGTGTCGTGCGCGCAGCCCGGGTGCGCGTTCACGGGCTCGAAGAAGCTCGTCCGCGAGCACGAGGAGGACCGGCATTTGATCTTTGCGCCCGGGAGGGAGCCGAAACCGTGGGATGGGAGCTTGAGTGCGAAGGAGGGGTGCGTTGCGCTTTCTCTGGCGGGAGGCTCGGTGCTCGCGCTTGTGGCGCAGACGCCGAGCTAGTCCCCTCCGAGGGTGTGCACTGACAGTATGCACACGCGCGCAGAGCCGTCATCGAGGGCACCGGCCTCGCGCTCGACACGCCCGAGGCCGTCGCGCGCTGGATCGAGGAGCGCAAGAAGCGCTGGCCATCCAAGAAGGTCGTCGACGAGAAGGTCCGTCTCATCCTCCTGTCCCCCTCTCTTTGCGCGCTGACGAACTTTTCACCCGCGCAGGAACGTGCCCGCGCAGAGCGCGTTGCTGCAGGTCTCGAAGCGCCGCCCCGCGAGCGCGGCGGGCGCGGGCGCGGTCGTGGGCGCGGCATGTCTGAGGCGCGGGGACGAGGCCGCGGGCGGGGAGGGCGGGGAGGCGCGGTCGGCGATCGCGGGTGGGACGGTGCGATGGAGGTGGCCGAGGGGGAGCCGCCGGCGAAGAAGGCGCGTCTGGAGGGTGAGGCGGACGGCGCGAGTGGGTCGTCTTCGAGTGGGAGCGACTCGGACAGCGATGATTCGGACGGGGAGGACGGCCCGCCAGAGGAGGCGAGCACGAAGGGCGCGCTGGCGCAGCATGCGGGCGAGGGCGACGCGAGGGACGAGGATGAGGAGGACGCGGACGAGCAGCCCGAGGCCGAGGACGCGGCGGAGGACGCGACGGGCGGCGGAAGCGCGCCGCAGAAGCGCTTCCAGGTCGTGTGCCGGCATTGGCGGCGCGGAAACTGCGGGCTGGGCAACGAGTGCCCGTACCTGCACGAGGTGCGTTCTCTCCCTTCTCTCCCTGTCCTCGCTCACCTCTCTACGCCCACAGCTCCCGTCGAACGCACTCCCCCCTCCCCCGCCCAAGCGCCGACGCCCCGCGCCCCCTCCCGCGGCGCACAACCCCTTCGCTCGCCCCGCCGCATACGCCGACCCGTTCGCGCTCCTCGAGGAGCGCGACCGCCTCTCGTCAGCGATGTGCTGCAGGTGATCGAGTTCCTCGGCGCGAACGACTGGCTCGCGGGCGTCGAGATCCGCCGTGGGCAGGTCGACGAGGAGAGCGGGATCGAGGTGCTGCCCGAGAGCGCGCGGGCGTCCGCGGAGCTCAAGGGCGGGAAGGAGGCCGGGATCGAGGAGGTGCCGGAGGCGGCGGCACTGGAACTCGTCCTCGCCGTGGCGGAGGAGCCCGCATCCGTTGCACCTGCGCCCGTGGCGGCGGAACCTGCGCAGTCCGCCTTGGCGCCCGCCGCGCCCACTTCGCCTCCGCCTGCACTCGAACCCGTCTTCAAGCCTGCTGCACCCGTGCAGACGCCGTCAGGCGGGCTCGGGGCAATGTTTGCCGACTACGGGAGCGACACGGACGACGAGGCGGAGGAGGAGCTCGTCGCGGCGGCGCTGACAGGGCGGGCGTAGCTGTGCGCAACTCTCTTTTCTACGACCCGACATCGGCCCAGATAGCAAGCAAGAGATGATGCGAATCTATGGCAACAACCGAGTCTACCTCTACCCTCCCTAGCGCGCCGCTCGACCTCTACTGTCTCCCACCCTCGAGCCCATCCACTGCAAATAACCTCCTCTCGACGACCCTGCCCTCCGCGTCGACCCTGTACACCCGCAGCGCCCCCGTCCGAGAACAAGCTGGTCGACCTCGTCCTCCCCCAGCCCGTCGAGGCGCATGCACAGCCCGCGCAGCGTGTTCCCATGCGAAACAAGCAGGAGGACGCACTCGCCCCTCCTCAGGCGGGGAGGACCTCGGCCTCGTAGTACGCCCACACGCGCTCGACCGTCATCTCGAGCGACTCTCCCCCGGGGGGGACGGCGCGGAACCCCCTCCGCCAGGCATGCACCTGCTCTGCGCCGTACTTGTCCACCGCGGCGTCTTTGTCCACCCCGTTGAGGAGGCCGTAGTCCCGCTCGTTCAGCGCGGGGGCGACCGTCGTTGCTGGTGGGGGCGACTGCCCGAGCGAGGAGAGGAGGAGCGCGAGGCTGTCGCTCGCGCGCTGCAGCGGAGAGGTGTATGCGTGCGTGATGGGCGGGAGACCTTCGAGCGCGCGCAGCGTCACGCCCAGCTGCGAGGCTTCGTCCCGCCCGCGGGGGGTGAGCGGCGGGTCGTCCGTCCCCGTGAAGACGTTCGCGGCGTTGGTCGCGCTCTGGCCGTGCCGCACGAGAATGAGCTGCGCCCTCGTTTGAGCGTCAGCGCGCGGCACGCTGCGGTGACGACGGGGAAGGCGGGGTGGGGCCGAGGGGATGATGAGGATGGGGAGAAGAGCGAGTACGCACCGTGCCGACGGAGGAGCCTGCGGGTGCGTTACTAGGCGAGTGTGTAGGGGCAGCGACCTCGTGCGCGGACATTTAGCGAGGGAAGCGTGGGAAGAAGCGACGTGGGCGAGGGAGAGGAGCGGGACAATGTGCGTGTATCGCAAAGCGTGCTAGAATAGTGGCTGCAACGAAACACGACAGGACTAGTGATCACAACAGGGGGCGCGCATTCGGAAATCCAAGAACCTCTTCTCCGCTCCTCAAGGCGCGGTAAGCTGCAATCCCTCGAACCGCCGCACGGTCTCGCACGACGTCCGGGGACTCAGCATCCGCGCATCCGGATCGTATTCCTTCTCCTCCACCTCCCGGGCGCGATCGTCGTCGCACCCGTCGGCGCTGCTCGCGCTTGGCGAGCTCGGCGGCGTCTCTTCTTCCTCCGCCTCGCTCATATGCAACCGCTCCGCGGCCGTCGCGCTCACGCGCAATGGCAGGACGCGTCTCCCCCGCCCGTGCGTGGGCGAGAGCAGCTGCGGCGACGACGCGGACGACGATGGCTGCGAGGTGCTTGCCTCGGAGGAGGGCGCGGTCGAGCTTGTAGAGAGGGACGCGGAGGTCGACCTGCTCGAGAGGGGCGGGCGCGTCGGCACCGGCAGGCGTGGGGGGGAGACGAGCGCGGCGGCGACGGAGGGAGGGCCGAATGTCGGCGTGCGCTGCTCCTCCTCCCCCTCCTCTGCTGCTTCGGGGTCGGGCGCGGCCTCCTCCACCCGCTGCGCCGCCTCGCGGGATGAGCCCCGCCTCTTCCGCAACTCGCTCTACCTCGCGGCTCGCGCCCTCGATCTCGTCGAGGCTCCAGCCCAACTCCCACCCGAGCAGGCGGAGTCCCTCGCCCTCGAGCTTGCACAGCTCGCTCGCGCCGACACCGCCGACTTTCGCTGCGCGGGTTTGCGAGAGGGTGCCGTCCGCGGAGAACTTGGTCGCGATGAGGAGGACGGCGAGGACGAGGCGGTGGAGGGTGTAGCTGTTGAGGAAAGGAGCGACGCGCGGGCGGTCCACGGAGGAGATGGTCGGCGAGGGAGGGAGCGGAGAGGGTGCCTCGATAGGTGACATGGGTGGGGCGAGGCGGCCGGGCGAGAGGGGCGGGGAGCGAGGCGGCGGTGCGGGGGGCCGAGGGGGGAGGCGCGGCGGGGTTACGGCGAGAAGCGCGACGGGGTGGATGTCGGGCTCGGCGGTGTAGGGGAGGTGAGTGATGCGGTTCAGGTAGACGACGGCGAGGAGGATGGCGTCTCGCGGGAACGGTGTACTTGGTGAGGCTGCGGACGTCCGAGGGCGTTTGTCAGTGCATCCTCTGAGGCCGAGGTGGCGGAGTGCGCACCGTTCGAGGTATGCGCCGATCTCCAACGGCGGAGGCTGCTTGGAGTGGAAGCGGGTGATTGCGCCCTTGGATGCGAGGCGGTCATTCCGCGCGACGACGCCGACGAGGAGATGAGCAAACACGCGGTTGAGGGTTTCGACCGGGAGGGCGGCGAGGCGGTTCGTGGCGTGGACGGGGAAGCGTTCGTGGGCCATCGTGAGCGCCTGGTGCAGAGAGAGAGGCGGAACGTTGCTCGATGTCGAAGGAGGGGGAGGTGGGGACGCGCGGGAGGGCTCGGAGGCGCGTTCGTGTGGAGCGGGGGTGCTAGGTGCGCTGGTTGAGCAGCGTGCAGCCCTTGGCGGTCTCTGCTGGCAGCACGAGCGAAGGGAGCGAGTGGACGAACGGCACCGCCGAGGCGCGATCAACAGCGTCGTGCATTCGCGCCTGGTGAGCTGTGACAATTGAACTTGTCCGTGCTACTGCTTCGTAGGAGCAGGCCGGCTACCTGCGAAAATCCCGGTGCGAGGCGAGGAGGGGGGTCTCGCTCTCGCCGCTTCCCCTCCGCACCCTCCGACCCTCGCCTCTCTCTCGCTCTACGTGCAACTGCTGCAGCTCAGCCAGCTCCTCTAGGCTCTACAAGATCCGCGTACGGGTCCTCTGTCACCGCCGGCGCCCGCCCCGACACCCCTCCTCCCACCTCCGAGTCGTCGCTCTCGTCTGCCAGGGCTCGCTCCCAGTTCCGCCTTAAGTACCTCGAGTGTGGGTTCTCAGTCTTCTTCTCGAGCGTGATGCTCGGGCTTCAGTTGCTGCGCTGACTGGCGTGCACGACGCCGTGTCGCACTCCGATGCTCCTCGGCAAGTCCGGCTTTCGCTCTCTGCTGCTTCTAACACTGACTTCGTTGCATCCTTGCCACCACAGCTGCCCCCCTCGGCCGCCCCCTCGGCCCCTCTGGCCCCATTCCGGGCCCCATCGCCCTCGCCGTATTCGCCCTCATCCGCCTGTGTCTCGCTCCTTGCGCATCTGCTGCACCTTCACAGCTTGCCGAGGTTTACTAGCCACACGTACAGATCCGTACACGCTTCCGCAGCCCAAGGACCTCCTCAAGAAGAGCAACAAGGTCATCCGCAAGGGCGGCGCGCCGATCCACAACACGGCTGTCAACGCGATCGTGTCGGTCTTTGCCAAGGCGGTTCTTGACGACCTGACGGCCAAGGGCGAGCTGACCGCCCTTCTCGTCGAGATCAAGTCGCGTGCCCGTGCTCACCAGCTCGAGACGTTCGCGAGCGACGCGGCGGACCGCATCGAGGTCATCACCCAGTACCGCGAGGCGCTCGCGTCGCAGATCAACGTCGAGGAGGCGAAGGTTTACGGCGATGAGTACCGCGAGCTCAACAGCAGCCACAAGATGACGTGCGTCCATCTCGTTTTTCGTCGAGACGGCGAGGCTGACCTTCTCAAACGCGCCGCAGCCCGCCGCCGACCGAGTTCGGCCCTGCCGTGCTGGTCCTCTCGAGCTGGAGGCCCGGCAAGACCTATGGTGAGGACGTCGACGTCAAGATCGGCACCGAGCGCGCGCAGACTGAGAAGGACTGGGTCCGGCTCGGCGTCCGTCAGCCAGGCATGCGTTTCTCGCTTCCTCTCCCTGCTCGCTCGCGGAACTCACGCAGTCCTCGCAGTTCTCGCAGCATGACAGGGCGCAGCACCTGTTCCCCAAATCCTGCTCCGGCTCGCAGCCGCACACGACGTTCTACACCGCCGAGGGTCGCAAGACGCTCGATGACATTGAGGCCGAGATCGTCGAGCACGCTGTCGTCCAGGGCGTGCCGGTCCTCGTTTACGGCCATGACGCGCTTGTCGACCTGACGAGCAACCCGCACGTCTCGGTCGAGACGACCTACCTCGAGCGCAAGTGGATCGGAGCGCGTGACATCGCCCAAGGCGACGCCGTCACGGAGCACGCGACGATCCGCCTCCTCGTCCTCTCGCACACCCTCCACCTGGAGCTCAAGACGCTCGGCCTCGCGCTTCCCGCGCCCTGCGCCTTCTCCGGGCGCGGAGCGTCCCACCAGCAGCAGCGCGACGCGGTGTGTTGCCCTCCCTCTCCTTCCATTCTGACGATCGCTGACACTCGTACCAACTCAGGACGCCGCGCACGCCATCTTCTGGAGCCTGCTCGCGCCGTCGTCGCTCAGTCGCCCTGCGGAGCAGCACTACTTCGAGCGCACGTACGCGGTCTACACCGCGCCGTCCGACTACGCCGAGTCGATTGGCAAAATGGTGTACAGCGCGTGCGAGGGCCAGAAGCGCGAGGGCCGCATCTTCGGCGACTACGAGCTCCAGCCGGCCGTGCTGCGCTACGCCGCGTACAACGCCGCTGAGCTCGACAAGATCAAGAGCGACGGCGTCTTCATCGCCCGCCAGCCCAATCTCGACTCGCGCCTTGCCGGCTCCATCCTTGAGCTCTGCAAGGAGTTGATGATCAAGCGCTCGATTGAGAAGAAGGCGTTCTACCGCGGTGCGTCGCCTCTCTGCCTCCTCGCTCCGTTCAGTGCTTACCTACTCGCCCGTAGACCTCCGCAGCCGCCGCAACATTTCCCCCGGCAAAAGCGGCGCGCTCACGGACGAGGAGGCGACTGCGCTCGAGCAGAAGGAGGTGCGCATCGCCATTCTGTCGTCTCTCTCACGCATCTCTCGCCTGACGCTCCCCACCCGCACAGGCGTTCAACGACAGGTACCAGGCCTGGCTCAAGAAGCTCGCCGTTGAGAAACCCGAGATCTACAAGCAGCTGAAGGAGAAGAAGGCGGCGGTGCGTTTCTCTCGCTCGTTCTCCCCTCCGCCCGCGTACCTCGCTGACGCTCGCTCGGCACGCAGTACGACTTTAACCGCTACCACAACGAGGGCGGGAAGGCGAAGCGTGCGGAGCGGTACTACAACAGCGGTGAGCGGGAGGAGAACATGCGGGTGCGTCGCTCTTCCTCATCGCGGATCGAGCTGGATGACTGACGCGACGCCCGCAGAGGTACCGTGAGGACGTGGGCAAGATGGGCCACTCGCACATTCATGCGGTAAGCATCCCCTCGCGGTGGACTCTAGTCACTCTGGGGCGCCGTGCTGACCACCTCCGTTACCGCGCCTCCTAGAACGGGCAGGACCGCTACTACAACCGTGGCGGGAAGGAGAAGCGCCAGCAGGTGCACTCCTTCCTTTACGCGCGCCCTACCAGAACCCGCTGACACGATCCACCCGCAGGTCTACAACGGCGAGAAGGCGCGCCTGCAGGCGATCAAGCCCGACTTCTCGCAGCTCTTCCCGTACCTCACCTGTGCGTCGTCTTCCTCCTTCTGCACCAACTCGCCTCACGTCAGCGCGTGCAGACACCGCCGACGAGCTCGAGAAGAAGTACACCGGGAAGGTGCTCAAGACCCTTCTCGCCTACGGCGGCGAGCTGCTCTTCACCGAGCACAAAAAGGACGTTTACGCCGCGAAGCTGCGCGCGCTGGTGCGTCCCCGCACCCCTCTCTCGGCGGCGCGCGTACTGACGTTCTGCCTCGCCGCGATCCAGATGAACAAGCGCTCGACCGCGATCAAGCAGGCGCATGTGCGTCCTCCCCTACTCTACGCTACACCTCTCGCCGCCTCCCACTCCACTGCAGCACTCGGCTGCTTCCCGCTCCGCCGTGACGCCCTGCTGACCTTGTCTCCCGCTCGCAGGCCTCCTCGGCCAGCTCGCTCGCCAGCTCGTCGCTCAACACGGTCAAGAGCGAGGCCGAGCAGCAGAAGAAGAAGAAGGTCAAGCCCACGCAGCAGCAGAAGAAGCCCCAGCAGCAGGAGGCCGAGCTCGCGCCGAAGAAGAAGAAGGGCGTCGAGTCGCCCGGCGGCGCCTCGCTCAAGGCGCAGAAGTCCATCGGCGCCTCCGCCGCGCCGAAGACGCCGAGTGCTGCGCCGCGCAACGGCGACTCGAGCAGCGGCGGCTCGCTCGCGGAGCTCAAGCCGCAGCAGAAGGGTTCGTCGTCCGGCGCCATCGCGTTCGTCGCCTCGGCGGTCGTCGCGTCGGTCCAGAGCAGCACGTCGCGCACGGGCGGCGCGAGCGGCGCGGTCTCGGGCGGCGAGTCGTCGTCGAGCTCGGCGCGTGGCAGCGGCAGCGGCAGCAGCAGCGCGAGCTCCGCGAGGGGCGTGAGCAGCAGCAGCGGCAGCGGCGCGTCGAGCGGCAGCGGCGTGACGTCGTCGGGCGTGATCGCGCAGGACCAGATGACGCTCGAGCCGCAGGCCAAGGCGTTCGTCGCGCAGCCCTCCAAGCTGCTCAAGGCGCAGCCCGCCACGCCGCTCGAGCCGCAGGCCGCCAAGCCGCACAAGAAGCAGCCCGCCAAGCCGCTCAAGACGATCCCGTCCAACATGCTCGCCATGTCGGGCGGGAAGCTCTGCGGCAGCGACTCGCTCAAGAAGCGCAAGGGCAAGAGCAAGCGCAAGGCGGGCAGCCTCGGCTCCGCCGCGAACAAGCTCGCCAAGGTCCGCGCCGGCGACAAGAGCGCGGGCGTCAAGAGCGAGGAGGTCAAGAAGAAGAAGGGCGACGGCAAAGACAAGAAGTAGTCGCACCTATGAGGCTTGTAGGGGGGGCGGAGGCTGCTTGTAAGGGGGGGAGGCAGGGTGCTTGCATGAATCAGTGTCGCTTTTCGGTTCCGTTCCTCGCAAGAGTCCGCCATCTCGCTTCCTTTCTCGCGAGAGTCCGCCATCTCGCGGCTTCTTCCTGCGTAGGGGTGTCCAATCGTCTCGTCAACCACACTCTCGCTTTACTGTGAATGCTGCGTTTCTGCGCTGGTCAGGACCGTGAAAAGCCAAGAATTGCGGCTGCAAGTCGGACTAGAGAAGGTCGCCGTCGGGGATGGGCGCGTGCAAAGCGCGCGAGAACAGCCCGCGAGCCTGTGCCTCTGGGCCATGCGATGCTCTCACGACTCCTCGTCGCTGTGAAGGCGGCGCGGGGTGAGAACGGTGGGGGGGAATGGCGGAGTGATCATTCCAAACGGAAACGAGCGCCCCTCCTCGAGGCAGAGGTCCCAGCGCGCGAGCCCAGGCTCGTTGAAACCGCAAGAGCGCGCTCTGCCGTTTCCTCGAGCGCGAGAAAAAATCCGGCATAGCCTACCCCCAAGGCTTCGCTCATGGGTGTGTGGGAGGGGCTAAGTTGGCCCCTCCTGCGCTCAGCGCGTGTCATAGTGCGGTTAGCGTACTCTACTGGTTAGCGTTATCTACTCTGCCCACGCCCACCGGCCCTCCCTCGTTCCTGCAGCACCCCGTCCTGGCAGCACCACGCCCGCCCTGCTCCCCTCGTCGCCCGAGCACCGGCATCGAACGGCTCCTCGTCCGCCCCACTGCCTCCCCGGGGGAAGCACAGTATTAGGGACAGAGTAGGGCACGGGACGAGCTGGTACCGAGCGAGGGAGGGAACACGCCTCTCCTCCAGCGAAGGGCTGCCTCCTGCGCGCGCGAGAGGGTCAGTTCGAGTCGGGACCCACACAGAGCAGGAGACACCGAGCAGGAGAGTGGGAGCAGACACGAAGAGCGCACCCGGAGGCGAGTCTTGGCGGGAGGGAGGTCGCGGCTGATGAGAACGAGGCGGTGAAGGCGACGCGAAGGCTTCGCCCTCTCGCCCTGCTCGATCGAGTACCCCGTACAAGGACGCAGATCAGTCCTATGCGCGCAAACGACCTCTCCATGCCGTCCGCACCGGCCGCGACGCCCTCGCCGCTGCCTCCCACCTCCTCCGCCTCGCAGGACCCTCCGCGTCCGCCCCATCGCACCCACCGAGGCAAGAACACTGTGGCATCACCCCGTACATCGCATCGTCCCCTTTCAGGTCTCTGGTCCGATCGCTGACCCTGTCCGCGGGTTCTGCACGCAGTCGCGCTCGCATCCGGCGCCCCCGTCCTCTTCTTCCTCGGCGACAGCAGGAGCACGGCCCCGTGGCTCGCAGCTCTTCCCGCCCGCAGCAGACTTGACCGCTACGCCGGCTACCTCCTATTTCCATCTGTGCAGCCGGCACCGCCGTGCATGCGTCCGCCCTCCGCGAGAGACCGCTCTGGCGCTCTCTACGGAGCACTCTAGCGCTTCTCGCCGCCCACCACACGCATTCAGGCGGGCTTCTCAGCCGAGTGCCGGCCTCGAACAGCGCTGCGACGCTGTGCTCGCGCGGGGCACTCTTAGGAAGGCCCCGCCTTGCTCGCGCTTGCGCCTTTCCCGCCCAGCGTCGTTGAGCGCTTGCGCTGTTTGCTCATTCCCGCGAGAAGCCTTTCCTCGACCTACTCGCGTCATGCCTCCTCGCTGCTGACCCCTTCCTCCCGCTCCTCCACCCTCCTTCACGTTCCTCGCATTTCTTCCACTGTGGCTCGCGGATGGCCACTCTGCAACATCGGCGTTGCAACATCGGCGTGTTTCTCCTGCGCAACTCCGAGCGCAGCCGCGAATGGGCAGATCTACGAAGCAGCTTGAGAAGAGGGAGGCGAAGCGAGGAAAACGCGTTCTCGGTTATCGCCGTCGCCCGCATCCCCTCTCCCTTCTAATGGCTCGCGGTGGAGGCGCGTGAGTTGGTGAGGGCAGCTCCTCGGCCGGTGGGGAGTGGTTGCGGGAAGTTGAGCGCGAAGAAGCTGTTGCGAGGGCGGGGGAAGCAGACTTGTCAGGACTTTTCCTCGCGTCGACCGCTGGTCGAGCCGGGTTGGCACGCGATGTGCACATGCGCTTTCCACCCACGCGGCCAAGTGAGCGTATGCTCGTCGCGAGCTAGGGCCGAGGCGGAACGAACGAGAAACGAAGCAGAAAAGCCCCTGAAGAGGACGGCGCGGAGGAGAGAGCGAAAACAAGGAATCCGCGCAGGATGAGTGGGCCTCGCCTGGAGATAGCCAGAACTAGTGGGAGTGCAGCAGCGCGGTGGCGCAGTGACTGGAGCCGTGTTGCGAGCAGCGCGAGCGGTCGAGGTGCCGGGGCCACAGTCCTGCGACCTGTTGGAATCTTGACTGACGCAGGTATGCGCAAGCGGCCCAGCACGCACAGCAGGAGGAGCGCGCAGTGGGCGACAACGAAGGACGGAGCCAGAGTAGCGTAGTCGGCGATCGAAGCAGTGAAGGTCCTGGGCGCGGCCGGGGCAGGTAGGTGTCGGGCGGATCAGCTTGCCTGCTCACGCTCGAGTGGTGTCGCGTGTAGCTCCCTTGAGGCAATGTAGCGGCGGGTCGAAGGCGCCGCAGGAGCTGAAGGAGTTGCGAGCCGAGGTCGGCGGAGTGGAAGCGATGAGCGGGCCGACAAGGAGCAGAGAGGCGGCTTGAAGGCGGTGCGTGTTGCAGGACGGCGCGTTCGCTTGCTAGCGCTACATGGGTGCCTTCGGCGGGCTGCTGGAGGGACGCTCGCCATGGTACGCGAGTTGGGGCCCGGGGGCGGGTCGAGGTGGAGGAGGCGAGGAGGAGCGGGGAGAGAGGCCGAGCGATCAGCGCGGGTGGAGCGCGTTCCGCTTAGGTCTGTGGGCTACCGCAATGCAGCAGACCAGAAGGCACGCAGCGCGGGGCGCGGGCGGTCGAGGCTGACGGTCGCCGTCCGGGGGAGCGCTCCTCCCCTCCTCCCTCCCCGTCCTCCCGCTGCTTTAATATACGATGAGCAACGCACATAGGCCGACGTGGGCTCCTGCGCAAGCAAAAGAAGGCCGCCAGGGCACGCGGTCCTTCTCCGCGCGCGACCTCGCGTCCCACACCCGCCTCAAGTTCCGCCAGGTGCGCCCCCTCCCCCGCCCCGCCTGCCCTTCCCGCTGACCTTGGGAGCGCAAAACAGCCGGGGCAGGGCACGACGGACGAGCACGCGCGCCGCGACCTCAAGCTCGAGCTCCTCCAGGCCGAGCAGGACGCCGCCGCGCGCAAGGCCCGCGGCGAGCGCGGCTACGTCCGCGACACCAAGCTCCTCCAGCTGCAGCAGGCGCAGGACCGCGCAGAGTCGGACGCGCAGAGTGAGGTCGCGAGCAAGCGCCAGCGGATGCTCCAGGAGGCGGCCGACCTCGACAAGGACGACTCGGACGACGACGATGGCGAGGCGAGCGGCGACGAGCACGTCGACAAGGGCAAGGGCAAGGCGGTCGACGCTGCGTCGGATGACGACGATTCGGACGATGATCGGACGACGACGAGGACGAGACGGCAGAGCTGCTCCGCGAGCTCGAGAAGATCAAGAAGGAGCGCGCCGAGGAGAAGGAGCGGCAGGTGCGTGCGGCATCGTCTCTCCTCCGTAGCCAAGCTGACCCCGACTGCTACACAGGAGCGGGAGCGCGCGGATAACGAGCAGGTCTCGCGGGACGAGGAGATCGCAACGGGCAAGTGAGTCCCTGCCTCTTCCCCTCCCTTCCTCAACCCGTACTGACCTCTGCACTCGCAGCCCCCTGCTCAACCTGCAGGCCGCACTCGGCGCCTCGCCCGCTCCTTCGACGCTGTCATCGTCGACGAACGCGTCCTTTGGCGTCAAGCGCCGCTGGGACGAGGATGTCATCTTCAAGAACCAGGCGCGGGGTGTGGACGAGACGCCCAAGGCGATGTTCATCAATGACCTCGGACGCTCGAGGCAAGTCGCCTGCCTGATGCTTCCGCGCGCTCGGGATGTTGGAGCCGGCCGGAGGACTCGCGCTGACTGCCCATTCCCCATGCAGCTACCACAAGAAGTTCATGAGCAAGTTCATCGCGTGAGCGGGCAGGAAGACGCTTCATTGCGAGGCAGGAGGAGGAGCGGGTCGTGTTGCAGTTGTCTCCCGTCGTCCGGCCGTGTCGCCCTGTATTTCCAGCCTGTTCTACCATCGTGGACGCTGTGTGAGAGCCCTTCACCGCTTAGGAAAGCTCCACGAGCGGCAGTCGACCTCGACGACCTTCATCACCTCCCGCGCCCTCTCCCCTCTCCCTCCCACCCCGCTCGCCGCTCGGCGCCCCGCTCACCATGCCGACGCGTCTGCAGTCGTCCTTCCACGTCCCGGACGGCGACGACCCGCTCCGCCCGCCGTTCACGACGACGCGCAACGACGGCCAGTTCGCCAAGCAGTACGCCAACCTGTACTGGCTGCGCCTCGTCGTGCTTCGCAAGCGCGTGCTTGAGCGCGCGAGGAAGAGGTGGGTCGAGGGCGGCGCGCTCGACGGTACGCCTCTCGCTGCTGCCGTGGAGGAGGCGCGTTGAGGCGCGAGGGTGGGGAGGAGGCGAAGGGCGGGAGGGAGGCGGCGGGAAGGCGGTGAGGGGGTGGTGGAGCCACTTCTCGTGCGCGGGCTGTGCCTGTGCGGCCTCGCGAGCTAGACGCGGCCGCCTGGGCCCTCCCCCTCTCCTCGCACGAGAAGCGGGAGGTGCGTCTGCGCTCTTGCGCCTGCGTTCGTCGTTCGCACGGTCACTTCATGCTCTCGGTTGCAGGAGGTCTAGCGGAGTCAACGAACCGCGCAGCAGTGTCGAGGGGTGGGCGCCGTTCGTGTCGTCGAGGTGCTCGGGCATGTCTCGTTGCTGCTATGGGCTCACCGGGCCTTCTACCAATATCGGAATATCCTCTCGATTCACACGCAGTCGACTGACCCGCTCCCGCCCTCCCACAGGCGCCAAGTCCCCGCCGCAGCACGTCAAGCGCCTGCTCGAAGTCGAGAACGGCAAGCTGTGCTACGTCGTCGGGACGGTCTACGTCGACATGCCGCTCAAGCCCAACGTGCTCGAGGACCTTGCGCGGGACGTGCGTCGGCCCCTCCTTGTCCTCCTCGAAGCCGCGCTTGCGGACCTTCCCAACCCACCGTCGCTGACACGCCCTCCTCCCGCGCGCAGCACCACATCACGGCCCCGGCGACGCGGAGGAAGTACCACTCGGCGTCGGACGAGGTCATGCTCGAGGACGAGAGTGGGCGCGTGCGGCTCGTGGGGAAGAAGATCGACGACGCAGAGGGGACGTTCGTGACGGGTGCGCCCTCCCTCCCAAACTTCTCTCCCGCTCTCGCTCACCCCGCACGTACGCAGGGACCATCGTCGCCGCCCTCGGCGCCGAGACCTCGTCGGGCGACTTTGACGTGTGGGACTACTGCTACGCGGGCATCCCGCACCAGGACAAGCTTGCGCCGGCGACGCCCGAGGGCGAGTGGGTCGCAATCGCGAGCGGGCTCGAGATGGGCACCGCGAACGATGTTGCCGACCTCAGGGCCGAGATGCTTGCCGAGTGGTTGCTGGGCGAGGCAGGCGGGGACGAGGTGCGCCCCGGTTCAGACGCTGTTCTCAGGGGGTACCGCCTGACGATCGACGTGCACGCAGGATCAGGAGGAGGCGATCAAGGTGTCGAGGCTGATCCTGGCGGGCAACTCGCTCGCTCAGCCGGATCTGAGCGTGACGGACGAGCCTAAAAAGGTGCGCTCTTCCCACACGTGCGCCTCTCGCCGCGCGCTAACGCATGGACGCCCGCAGAAGCGCTACGGCTACGATTCGTCGATGTACACCTCCAAGCCGACCGACACGCTCGACGCGTTCCTCGCCGAGCTTGCGCCGTCACTCCCCGTCGACCTGATGTCGGGCGAGAAGGACCCGACCGAGCCGACGATGCCGCAGCAGCCGCTGCACCCGGCGATGCTACCCGGTGCGGCGGCGTTCGAGGGGTTCACGGGGAGGACAAACCCGTTCTGGTGCGATGTCGGCGGGGCGAGGTGAGCTCCGGCGGTGCCATCTCCGTTGAGGAGCTCGAGCTCACGCCGCGTCATCCCGCAGCTTCTTCGGGACGTCGGGGCAGACGATCGACGACATCTTCAAGTACCTGGACAGCGAAGACCGCATCGGCGTCGCGGAGCAGACGCTCGAGTGGTCACACATCGCGCCGACATGCCCCGATACCCTCTGTGCGTCGCCGCGCCCTCTTCCCATCCTCCAGTACTGACCACTCTCCCCGCACAGGGTGCTACCCCTTCACCGACCGCGACCCGTTCATCCTGCACCAGGCGCCGCACGTCTACTTCGTCGGGAACCAGCCCGAGTTCGCGACGCGCTCGTCCGCGACGGCGACAAACAGGTGCGGATCGTGCTCGTGCCGAGGTTCGCAGAAACGGGCGAGGTCGTCCTCGTCAACACGGCGACGCTCGAGGTGCGGGTGCAGCGGTTCGAGGCGGCGGACTTGTAGCGTGGTGGGATTTTTGCGCGCGCGGCTGGTGCCGCTTGTTGTACTAGTATCTCGCTTGCATCCGCACACTGTCTGCGCGCCTACAGCTCGTCGACAGCCAACTCGCTCGACGCGCCTCGTCGCGCTCCTCTCCTTCCTTCGTCCTCCGCTCTCACGCTCTCGCACCATGTCTTACGCGCCCGCCTCGTCCGCGCAGTCTGCCCCCTCGTCGACCAAGACGCGCCACATCCAGGAGCTTGCGCGGCAGCTGAAGGAGCTCGCGGACCGGACGGACACGCTCAAGCAGCTCACGGGCGTGACGGCCGCGCAGGCCGAGTACATGCGCATGCTGGGCGGGTACCATGCCGCGTGGTGCGTCTGCGCTTCTCCCTGCTCTCCTTGTCGCGGCATCGAGGAGGAAGGCGCGTGTTGGCTGATGAGGATGGTGGGCGCGAGCGCTGACTGCACGCCTGACAGGTTCATGGCTTCCCAGCGGATCATGACGCCCGGAGACGCGCCCGACCAGCAGCCCGCGAGCCCGCAGCGGGAGCAGTGAGCCACTCGCTCTGCAGGGCGTCCTGGTCGACTTGCCGGGCGACGCGCGGTGGGGACGGGCTCGCCCGCACGCTACGAGGTCCAAGGCTGGGTTAGCATCGCGCTGCGGGATGCGCGCGGCCCTTTCTGGGCGCGGCGACCGCCCTTCGCCTCCCTGAGCCTCCCCCCCGCCTCCCCGACGCATCCATCCCTCATCCGCATCCATCCCCCAGCCGCCTCCGTCGACCCGCTCCTCTTCCATCTCAAGGCCACCGCACGGCGCTGTGTGCAGGAGCCGCACGCGCGCCGCCCGCCGCACACCGCTCATGGCGCCCGTCCCTCAACGCCCGCGCGACGCGTCCCTCCGCGTCGGGAAGGCGCAGCGGCCTCCTTGACGCGCAAGCGTGGCGACGTCCGAGCTGGCCCCTCAGGCTAAGGAAGACGCGGCCGGGCCCTCGAGCGAAGGACCCTGCGGAGGCGGCGATGGTGAGGCTGCAAACTGGGGAGGCTGCAGGTGCGTCCTGCTTAACCGAGTACGGACTCGATGCAGTGTGCTGATTCCACCTCTCGCATGTAGGCGCGAAATCACCAGCTCCGTCGCCGCCGTGTTGAGGAGGAGAGGGAGCTGCTACATGCTGGAGCGACGCCGGCTCTCCGAGCGCCGGTAGCACACGCTGCAAAGCCGCGGATACATCTCTCGAGTGGGTTCGGAAGGCTGCGAGAGAGGCGCGGAAGTGATGCGTAGGGCTACAAGCGTACAGACGATGGCTAGTCCTCCTCTCCAGCGGTCTTCTGCGTCCGCTCACACTCTACTGGATCTTCTCGCCTGCCAGCCCGGGAAGACGTCAGTCAGCTCTATCAAGCGAGAAGTGAGCGGAAACCACACACCTCCCTGCATCTGCGACAGCGCGCCCGTCTTGACCCTCTTGTCGGCATACGCCAGCCGCGCCTTCTCGATATTGCGCTGCTTCATGACGAAGAACCCGCTCAGTCCGACTGCGCCGAGCGGTTGAGTGGTCAGTGCAGGCCTCGGAGGGGACGCTCGGTGGGGAAGGAGGGGGAGCGAGGGGACGTACCGGCGAGGACGGCGAAGAACGAGGTCAAGGTGCCGCCTGCGGAAGCGTTTACGCATTCGGGCGACGCAAATCAGCTTCTATAACGCCCTTGCGCCAGTGCGGCGCCGCCAGAGACGAAGGACGGGCGGACGCACCCATGGACGCTTTGGCGCGACGCTGAGCCTCTGAGGGCGGGCGAGGCAGCGATGAGGGCATGGCGGGTCTCGGGATCGGGGGTTAGACCTAGTTGGAGGGCGATGCGCGAGCGCTTTGCTCGATTTAGGCCGTGTCAACGTTTCGAGCGGGGTGGGCGAGGAAGGGAGCGGAGGGCGGTGCAGCTCGACCTCGACCACGACCTCGTGTTCCCTGGCCGAGGCCTACAGCATGCAGCAACATCTCTGCGGACTGGCTCAAGCTGGTCCTGCCAGCCCCGCACGTCCGCGTCGAGGCTCACGGTTCTCATCACCTCGCCCTCCTCGACGAAGCGAGCACGACTCGCAGGACTGTCGGTCGTACAGGCAGCGCCTCAGAGCACGGGGCAGAGTCCCTGAGCTCCGGCGAGCCTCCTCACAGGACGAAGGGCGGGCGGGAGGGTGGCCGGATCCCCTCATCAGCTCGTCGACGACTTCCCCGCCTTTTCCTGCTCCGCTACCTCACTGCTGCCCGCTTGCTCCACGCTCGGCGTGTACCGTTGCGCAGCTTGTCCGCCCTAGCCTCCTCCCGCAGCCGCTCGACCAGCTCTCACCTCTCTCGCCCGGCCTCCCCACATCCACCGCCAACATGCCCGACCCGCTCGACGCCTCGAGCTTCAATCACCGCTTCGTGACCGTCCCGTCCGGTCACCGCTACCACCTCATCGATGAGCACCCGGCGCACTGGCGCGGCCCTGTCGAGCAGGCGCCGACTATCCTCATGGCGCACGGCTTCCCCGACCTGTGGTACGGCTGGCGGTACCGTGCGTCCCTCAGCTGCCCCCTTCAGCTCGAGAAGCAGCTAACCCACGCCGTGCGCAGAGATCGCCGCGTTCGCCGCTCGCGGCTACAGGGTCATCTGCCCCTCCCAGCTCGGGTACGGCGGGACCACGCAGTCGGACCGCATCGAGGACTACAGCTACAAGAGCGTCGCGTACGACATGAACGGCCTCCTTGACGCCGTCGGTGCCGGCAAGGTCATCGTTTTCGGACACGACTGGTGCGCTCCCTCGCTCCGCTCCGTTGCCCGCGCGAGTCTGACAGTGCGAGCCGCGCAGGGGCGGCATGGTCGCCTGGCGCTTCGCCGACTACTTCCCGCACCGAGTCCTGTGCCTTGCCAGCGTCTGCACCCCGTACCTCCCCGCATCGCAGCCGGGCCAGCCGCTCTTCACGGAGGAGGAGCTCGTCCGGAACAAGCTCCCCAACTTTGGGTGCGTTTCCTGCTCTGCCTCTCCATCGCCTCTCTCCAGCTGACCGGTCGTTTACCCCGCAGCTACCAGCTCTTCTTCAAGACGGAGGCCGCGTCCCGCAAGCTCGACGAGGCGCTCGAGCAGTTCATCACGGTCGGGTTCTCGGCGCCGGTCCGCGCCAAGCTCCGCGAGGCGGGCAGGGATATCCCGCAGATGGAGGTTGAGGAGGGCGCGCTCGAGAAGCGCGTTGACCAGATGATCGAGACGAAGCGCAAGGGAGAGGCGCCGCCGCTTCCGACCGACCCGGTGCGTGTCACCTTCACGCGCTCAACCCTCTCTCGCTCTGCGACACCGTCCACGCACGTAGACGGCGCAGGGCTCGTCCGCCTGAGAACCCTGACTGACCACCCCCGCTCTCCACGCGCAGGAGTACCTCTACTACCTCGAGACCTTCCGCAAGTACGGGATGCACCACCCGCTGAACTGGTACCGCAACCGGCGCGTCTGCGCCCTCGACGAGCGCGCGTCGCGCCTGCCGCCGACCTTCCCCGCGGACATCCCCGCGCTCCTCCTCCCCGCCGAGCTCGACTTGGCGCTCCCGCCCAGCATGGCCGACCCGAAGAAGATGCGCAGGATGTTCCCCGGCGGCAATCTGCGCGTCGAGGTGCTCAAGGGCGCGGACCACTGGGTGCTGCAGGTGCGTTCCAGCGCGGGCTGCCCCTCGTTCGTCTGCCCCTCAAGAGGCTCACGCGTCCTTCGACCTCGTCCCACAGGACGCGCCCTTCCGCGACGCCGTGACGGAGAAGCTCGCCGCGTTCGTCGAGGAGGTCCTCGCGGGCAAGTGGCAGCCCGACGCGCCGGCGAGCAAGCTGTAGAGGGTCGACACCCTCTCTTTCGGTCTCTTCGGTGCAAATGAGTGCTATGTACGACTCTGCGTTGCGTGATCGTTCGTTGTGAGAGCGGGAGTCGGGAAAGAATGGGAGCAGGAGGACCGCCAGGGTCTGGGTTCGGAGAAAGGGCGAAGGGGGTGCTACAGGACCGCTGGATGAGGAGGGGAAGAGGAGTCGGCGAGGTCTACGCGCGCTCGACGATCCAGTGTTGGTACTCATCCGTCTACGCCGCAGGAATAGCGAGGGTCAGCATCTATCGCAACTCGGGGAAGCGGATACAACGCACCGGGTCCCACAGGTCCAGCGCGGTCGACTGTGCGCGGAAGGACGTGATCTCGTGGCCGGTGAGGGCAAGGGTGTGCACTGCGGAGGCGGGAGGGGGAGCGTCAGTTTGGGAAGGCCGAGGGGAGGAGAGCAGGAGAGCGCACTGTCAATGAGGTGGTCGACCTGCGCGCGACCCGGGAGAGAGAGGGTGTCAGGAGCGAGCCCAAGGAGACTAGACAGGAGGGAGAGGGCGAACCGGGATGATGAAGAACTTGTTGATCGAGTCGCGAACTCCCCCGACATGGGCAACGTTGAGCTTGATGTTCGATTCCGTCGGTGAGTACGCCTCGACGGCCTCCTTGATCCTTTCCTTCTGAGCGGGTACGGGCGCGACGGCAGGCTCAGCGCTGGAGGCGGGAACCGGCGCCGTCGCTTCGTCCTCGACCTGGGCCGCCTTGACCTCGGCCGCAGCAGCAGCCACCTTCGCCGCCGCCCGCTCCGTCGCTTCTTGGGCGAGCCGCTCCTGCTCTTCCCGGGCCGCCCGGATCCGCGCCACCAGCTCCCACCAAACGAACCTCACGGGCCTGACCGCCGGCTCGGGCCACTGCGTCTCCGCGACGTCCAGCCCGCGCTTGACGCGCGCGAACCTACTTGCGTGCGGGACTGCGCGTCGGCGCTCGCGCGAGGCGCCGCGAAGAGCTTTCTCACGCGTCGCGACCGAGTGGGCCTGCGCGGCGAGGAGGACGTGCGTCGAAGAGGTGGAGTCGCCGGCGTAGTCCGAGACGGGGACCATGAGCCACCACTGCTTGGTCGGCTCGAGGGTGTTGGCTGCGGGCTTGGCGTGAGCCGGAAGGCAGTGAGCGCAGAGCGAGGAGAAGGACGCACCCGCCCGGGTGACTGCGCCGCCCTCGTCGACCGCGCACGAGTACATCACGCCCGCGAGATTGTAGCTCCCACCCCACTGCGCCGAGAGGCACTTGTCCTTGTCGCCGATTTGGAGGCGGACCCAAGGCGCGGCGGCGCCGAAGGAGAGGACGTGCACAGGCGTGCCGGCGCCGGAGGAGGGGACGATGTGGTTGCCGTCGCGCTGCACGGGGAGGAGAGGAGCCCAATCAACCTTTCTGTAGGGCAACAGGGCGCAAGAGCACGATCGCCGATGAAGCCAACGCACGGAGTATGAAAGCGCCTGCCCCGTCGCCGCGTTCCGGAAGATGTACGAGCCCGTCTCCGGCGGTGCAGCAGCGCTCTGCGGGCGAGCGAGGAAGTTAGCGAAGAGCGCACGTCGCGACGACAACAAACAGGTGGAAGCGCGCGTTGCGACGCCTGGCAGGACTGCGAGGGCGCACCTGCAGAGAGGCGGCTTGCGCGGCGTTGTCGATTGCGCCTGCGAGGCCGCCGATATCGCTCAAAGCCGCGTTTGTCGAGTACGCACTAAGCGCGAGCGCAAGAGTCGCGAGGAGGACGCGCATGCCGGCGGTCGGTCCAGAGGGGAAGGGGAGGAGGTGGGTGGTGCGAAATAGCGCGCAGAGGTGCTGCGCTCGTGTAATGCCGCGCAGAAGAGCAAACGAGGGTGGTAGTAATGTAGCAGAAGCAGCCGGAGCTACGAGAGGGAGCGCGAAGTGCACAGCAAGCTGTTTGCGAAGGTCGACGCGTCCTCTTGGCATCACCCGCGGGTAAGTCGAGCATTCCGCTGAGCCTTGTCGCCTTGTCCTGGATGCTCCTTATCAGCGGAGTACGGCGGGAGTGACCGAGTGCGCCGAATCTCGTAGCAAAACGGAAGCGGCGAGCGGACCTCCCTCTCTCAGATGTCGAGAGGCGTGGCAAGCATGGTCCACAGTGACCCCGCCAGCGTGTCGTCGCAGAAGCCGGCGCAGCGGTTGACGCAGGAAGGACGAAACAAGCGCTGGCGCTGGAGACGCGCATGCGTAACCGCACCCAACCTCCTCCTCCTCAAGAGAGAGAGTTCCCGACGACGTCCGCTTCTTCCCCTTCTTCCGCCTCTTCCGCAACGCCGCAGCCGTCGTTCTCCGACGTCCGCCTCTCGCTCGTCAGCACGCCCAGCGGCACGCCGCTACCAGCGACAATAGAGGCAGTCCAGACCGCCAGTCGAGACGGCGAAGCTCCCGCGAAGTACAATCTTCTGCGCGCTCCCGGGCTGGATGCCGTCTCCCGCGCGACGGACAAAGTGGCAGTGCCGGCGAAGCGGGCAGCACGACGCGATGCGCGGCCGGCGCTGTGGGATGCGCGAGACGACGGCGGGGTGAGGTGCGCGTCCAGGCTTGCGAGCGGATCGTCCGGACGTGCGTGCAGATCTGCGGGCTGCAATCCGGAGCTTGCTCCTCGCTGTCTGGCGGGGCGAGCTGCAGGGCGCAGGGTGAGGGCGGGAGATCCGTTCGAGTCGAGGTTGCGCGTGCGATGGCGGATCTCGCGAGTGCGTCGCATCGCCAGCGCACGAGCGAGGGTCGCCCTGATTGCAACGTCTGCTCCAAGCCTGCGCAGAGGTGGACCGCAGCGAGCTCTCTGCGATCAACGTTCGCAAAGGAGCGAGGATCTGCGACGGAAGCGGATGTGGATGAGCAGCACGTCGGCAGCTGCGCGAGTGCCGTTGACGTGAAACTGGCCGCTCGTCGGCCTGATGGAGCGCGATGGAGCGCGAGCCAGCAAAGGAGGGGGAGGGCAACGCTGGAAGGACGAGGCCCGTCTGGCGATGAGAAGGAGCGGGGGAAGGCTGTGCGGGGACGGCGAGGAGCCGAAGAAGACAAGCGCGGCAAGCGCGGGGAAGAGGTTGCAGAAAAAGCTGCGGAGCCTGGCGAGGAGGAGGAGGGAGGAGGGAGGAAGAGGAGAGGAGGGGTTCGGTGAGCAAGAGAGGAGGGCGCGTGGCTAAAAAAAGAAGCGCGGAACAAGGGAGAGGGGAGGGGGGTGCGTGCGCTGTCTCGCGTGGCAGGCGCGCTCGAGGCGCAGAGGAGAGAGGCCCCGTCCCCTCCGTCGCCCGTCCATCCTCGCTGCCCGCCCGCTGCTCCCCTGCCCCTCCAGCGCCCTTCTGTGAGTCTGCGCCCCTTCTGTGAGTCTGCGCACCACGGTATCGCGCCCAGCCCAGCGAACACCCTAGCGAACTGCCCGCGCACGGCGACGTCGGCGCACCCGCCCTCGGCGCCATCCACGCCTCGTCTCATCTCGCCGGCGCCCATTCACCCTCGCGCGCGCACTGGACGAGCTGCTGACCGGCGCCGCATCCACCCCCGCAGCCTGCCCGCCCGCTGGTGCCACGCGAGCTCGAGCAGCGCCCTCGGCCGGCCGGCAGCCCTCGCGCGCGCTCACGCCTCGCCCGCCCGCCTCGCCCCTCACCCCGCGGCCATCCGCGCACGCGCGCACGCCTGCGCCCGGGCCCGTGCGCCCGCATCACCCTCCTCGTCCCGCACACCCCGCCCTTCTCCTGACGCTGCCGCGCATCCTGCAGCGTTGCACTGCAGCGTTGCACCTTCGCGCTCTCTCCCCGTCCCCGCCCCGTTCGCCGGTTCTCAACCCTCGTCTCGCCGCCCTCTCCGCTCCTCCTGGCACCCGGCTCGCGTATCTCTTCGTCGTCGTCGACACTAGTCCGCCATGTCGTCGCAGTCCCGCTCGGCGGATGCCCGCACCCGCCAGCAGCAGAGCAGCCACATGTGCGTCCACCTCTCTCCGCGCGGAGGCCCGCTCGCACCTCGGTGCTCTAGTGCTGACCGCCTCCCCTCTTCTCCCGTTCTGCGCTACAGGCTCAAGACGGGACGGAGAGGCAACCCCTTCTGCAAGGTGCGCTCTCGCCGCTCGCAACTGCCGCTCGCCTCGAGACTGACCGCCCGCCTTTGTCTTCCGCGCCTGTTTCTCATGCCGCAGGACACGCACGACCTTTTGCGACGCTCATGGTCTCGCTCGACCTGTCGGATCGCACGCGGTTCTTTCGCACCTACGCCAACGCCTTCACGACCGATGACGCCGCGGCCAACCTCGCGTCGCTCCGGTTCTCGCAGTCGAACCGCACTTCCGATCCGAACGACCCGCAGCGGATCGTCACGACGACGACGACGACGACGTTCTCCATGTCGCGCGACATCGCCAAGGGCATCTGCCAGCACTTCATGGACGCGCGCCTGATCGAGAACGCGGCAGATCCGTCGTCGGTCACGTTCAAGGACCGCGGCATCTACCAGATCACGCCCAAAGGCCTGCACATCCTCGAGCGGTTCATCACCAAGAACGGCATCTCGGCCGACCACCTCATCCCCGTCTTCACCACCCAGCCCATCTGCATGAAGCTCCTCCACCTCGAGCGACGACAGTCGGACGACGAGATCCACGTCTCGCGGTCCGTCATCGACGTCGTCTTCCGGCGGTTCACGGGCGGGCGGACACCCAACTACGTCGCCGAGCAGCACGACGGGCGGGGACCGACGATGGCGCGGCCGTTCATCGAGAGCGTGCGCGTGCCCGACTCGTTCGACCGCGCCAACGGCGTCGAGCTGCAGGACGTGACGGAGAAGACCAAGACGGGGCAGGTCGTCGTTGTCAAGCAGGTCTTTGCGTCGACGGCCGGCGTCGACTGGCTCCTCGACTACTCGACGTGCTGCTGCCGCGACGAGGCGGGCGAGCTTCTCGCGCACATGGTCCGGTACGGCCTCGTCGTCCTGTATGCGGACCGCTCGCGGACGGGTGACCGCGTCACGGTCATCGAGGTGCAGGGCACGACGGGCCAGGCGGCCGAGTACCGTTTCGGCCCGCGCGTCCTGTACCGCGTCACGGAGGAGGGGCGGCGGGTAGCGCAGGGCGGGACGGGCGCCGACGCGGCAGCAGCGGTCCCCGGCGCAAAGGTCGAGAAGGCGCCCGAGGCGAGCAGCGGATCACCGGCGCCGGCGCCGACGGGACGTGACTCGGCGAGCACGGTCGAGGACGACGCGAGCTCGACGCGCAGCTTCGACAAGGGCGGCTCGTTCGGCGGCGGGACGGGCCTGAGCAACATCGAGGGCTCGCTCGTCTCCGGGCGTAAGGGCATGGCGGAGCTCTTCAAGGCCAACATGAGTGAGCCGGGCGCGGGCTCGGCGTGGAGCAAGGACCAGCACTCGACGACGACGCGGTTGCGGGCGATCCTCGACGAGCCGGCGCTGCGCGCCCTCTTCCGCGACTTCCTCCGCGCCAACTACTGCGACGAGAACCTCGGCTTCTGGCTCGAGGTGAGCGACTTCCGCCGGCGGTTCTCGACGACGAGCTCGGCCGTCGGCGCGAGCTCGAAGCGCCGCCCGCAGGCGGCCGCGAACGCGATGGAGTCGCACCAGCAGAACCTCGTCGCGGCGGCGCTGCACATCTACAACACCTACCTCGCGCCGCTCTCGCCCAACGAGCTCAACATCGACCACAACCTCCGTGCCGGCGTCGTCAACTACGTCAACCGTTCGCTGGCAGAAGTCGGCGCCAAGACGACGGGCGACGGCCTCGTTGGGACGGGCAGCGCCGCGCCGAGCGGGATCCCCGGCGTCGTCGGGCAGACGACGAGCACCGGCGGCGGCGAGGGCGTCGACAGCGCGCCGATACCGCCGCTGCGTGCGACGCAGGTGCAGACGCTCCTCCGCCAGTACGAGCGGATACAGGAGCACATCTTCCGCCTCCTCGCGACCGACCAGGTCCCGCGCTTCATCCGGTGCGCCCTCTCTTCCGTCTCCGTGCGTACGAGCCGCGCTGACCACGTCGTGCGCCCGCAGGACCGAGCCGTTCCTCAAGCTCATGCAGCCCGACGCGCTCAACCAGGCGAACGCGGCCGCGACCGCCGCTAGCGCCGCCTCGTCCGCCTCGACGCCCGCCTCCACGCTGGCAGGCGATGACGCGTCGGCAAGCGCGAGCGACTCGCCGAACGCGACGCCGAAACCGCCACAAGGGCAGGTCCCGCCCGCACCCTAGGCGGTCCCCCTCCCCCTCCTCGGTCTTCCTCTTTCGCCTGCGCCTATTGTCATCGTTCTTTCACCTCGCCATCACCCATCACCCTCCCGTCCGTTCCCGCCGTCTGTGTTTAGTACCCCCTTCGCTCTCCTCCGCCATACCCGCTCCCTCCCTCTCCCTCCTCCCTCTCTCCCGCGCTTTTCGCCTCGCCCGCCCGTCTCTCCTACACTCCCTCGTCTTTGCAGGTTCCCCAGTCCGCTCTCATTCGGTTCCTTTGTGCGTCGTCCGTAGCCCCCTCTTCTCCCTCCGTCGTCGTCGTCATGTGCGCCTCTCCGGAACTCGCACAGTGCTTCGTGCCGACCGCGTCGGTCAGCAGACGGAGAGAGCTGTGTGCATTGTCTCGAGGCAAGCGCAGGGGAGAGACTGTCGCGCGAGGGAGACTCGGACGAAGGGAGGCTGGTCGCACGCGCAACATGAAAGCGCGGCTCTCTCGCTGGGAGCGGGCGACGCGCGCGCGCGACCCAGAGAGCCGGGACGACGAGCATTGCGTTGCATTGCGAGCCCTTGCGCGTGCGCGTGTGGACGGGGAGAGGAGCCGGCCTCCTGCTCGAAGAGGCAGGGGAGGCGGGTCGCCAGCCAGGAGCGAGACCGCGCCTCTGGAGGGCCTGAGTGCTCGCCGCCGTGAGCGTGTGCACGCAGCTTGACCGCCCGCCGTGCTTGCTGCTGCCCGCGAGCTGTGTGCGCCGCCGAGGGACCGTCAACCGTCGCGTCGCCCCGCCATCTCGGAGCCTTCCCAAGTCGACGCGCCGCTCTCCGCCGCCGACGCGCTCCCCTCCTCCCCGCCTGCCTGCCAGTCAGCCCTCCAGCAGCCGCCGACTCCTCCACCGCGCTGGTCGACGCGCTCTGCCCCTCTCGCCCCTCGCCCCGGACGCCCGCCGGTGTCCTCCCCGCAGCTTGGGTCGCGCGCGCCCCGCGACGCTCCTCTCCCGCGACTCGCGCGCTCTCGTTGTTTGCACCCCGCGCAGGCGTGTTTGCATGTGCGCTCTCCCGCCCAGACTGCCCGCGCAGAGCAGCACTGACCCCGCATCTCGCGCGGCGGCCGCTTGTCGCGAGCGGCGCCCTCCGCGACGACTCGCGCACTACCGGCCGACTGGTGCGCTCGCTCTCCCTCTCTCCCTCTTCTCGCCAGCTAACCCTGGCGCAGGATCCCCGAAAACTGCGGCCACACGCAGGCGGTCCTGACGACCCCTCTCCCGCACACGTCCTTCACCGCCGACGCACACGCGGCTCAACAGCGGGCTCGTCGTCCTCCGGCCTCTCGCCTCCTCCCGCTCGTTCACCCTGCCAAGGGCCAAGATCCACCATGCAGGCCGTCGCTAGCACCTCCCAGCAACCCTACTCGTACACCGGCAAGGACGCCGCCGCCCGCGAGCGCGAGGACCGCCTCCTCGCCGCCAAAAAGAAGGTCAGTGCACGCCCGCCTTTCACCGCCGCAGGGCTCGAGCTGATGCACAGACGCTCTCGAACTACCCCGCAGCTCAAGCTCTACCGCGCGCGCACCAACGCCCGCATGTCGGGCGCGTCGAGCTACTCGGACGCCTCAACCTCGACCTCCGCCGCTACGTCCTCCCCGATCAAGGCCGCGCGTCGGAAGTCGGGCCTCACGGGCTCCGTCACCTCGGCCGCCGACTTCGCCGCCAAGCACGCGCACCGCCGCAGCCAGTCCAAGAGCGGGCTCCTCGCGGCGATGGGCGGCGACGCGCTCGTTGCGGCGTCGGGCCACGCCCGCAAGGCGAGCAAGTCGCGGCTTTCGAGAAGCTCGGTCAGCTACAAGACGGTCGGGCACGGGCACACGCGCTCGCGCGCGAGCATCTCGATGTCGTTCTCGGGCCTAGCGCCGCAGCTCGCTGCGCCGGCTGCAGAGTCGCCGCGCGTACTCTCCCCGGTGCCGCGAGCAGGCGAGCGCGCGAGCGGACTCGGGACGCCCTCCAGCTGGCTGCACAGCGGCTTCCCCACCTCGCCTGAACAGACCCGCCCCTCGTCCTTCTCCACCTCTTCGCCGCACCCTCCGCCCGCACGCTCGACCTCGCCGCTCCCGCCTCCTCCCGCACCCGGTCCGCCGCCCAAACACGGCCGGCACAGCTCACGGCACGCGCGCCGCTCGAGCGTGACCAACTTCCGCGAGAGCCTCGACATCGTCTCGGGCGGGACGCTGCACGACCCGGCGCTCCTCCGCCCCGCCGTCTCGTCCTTCGCCGATGCGCACTCGTCCCCCTCGACGAGCCCGCTCGCGCCCATCGGCTGGTCCGCCGACCCGCACCACGTCCTCGCCGCGCTCAAGGAGCGCGGCCGCCGCGAGCTCGAGGACCCGACGCGCAGCCCGGAGGAGACGCGGCAGTCCGCGCTCGAGGCGCTCGAGGGCCGTCTCGCCGCGCCGAGCGAGATGATCTCGCTTGGTGACGAGGAACCGGGCGAGCTGCTCGCTGCGCCCAAGAGCCCGGGGCTCACTTCAACCGGCGCGCCCGTCGCGGCCTCGTCGCCCGTCCCACCCCCTGCGAGCCCCATGATCGGCCTCGGCGTCGCGGGCGCAGGCGGCGCGATGGCGACCAAGCGCTCGAGCTGGGGCTCTGCGCTCGGTCACGGCGCGTCCGCCGCTGCGCAGCACAGCGTGATGGAGCTCGGCGAGATTGCCGAGGAGGACGAGGAGGAGGACGACGGCTCTGCGTATGGCGGGAGCTCCCGCCGCCGCGGCAGCAGGGGCAGCCGTGCCGGCTCGCGCACGCTGACGCCCGTATCGAGCCCCCGCGCATCGAGCGTCAAGGGCTCGCCGAGCCCGCGCAAGAGCCGCCCGGCGAGCCTGTTCGTTGAGCCGAGGCAGGCGAGCCTCGAGGCGGTCCTCGAGGACGCGGAGCAGCAGCACTTCCAGCAGCGCGACTTTGCGTACCAGTCCTCGCCCTCCCCGACCGCGTCCCGCCGCTCGTCGATCCGCCCGCTCTCGCTCTCGCTCTCGTCCGTCACCTCGGGCGCCGCAACGCCCTCGACGGCCGGCCTCCCCTCCGCTACCACCTCGCCGTCAATGCAGCAGCGCGCCGCCTCGCCCGAAGATGTGCGCGCGCCGTCCTCGCCCGACGACAAGCGGCACATCTCCGTGTTCCACTCGGCCGCTGTCCTGGGCTACAAGCCCGAACCGCTCGGCCCCTCGCCCTCGTCGACCTCCGCCCTCCCCGCTCAGCCGCGCGGCGGCCTGCGCTCCCTCTCCATCGGTAGCGGCGCCATCAGCACCTCGCCGACGAACACGGCCGACCGGCGCTTCTCTGCGCAGTCGGCGCTCGGCCTCGGCGCCGTCTCGACCCCGACGCGCAAGGTCTCGCCCGCGCCGACGAACAAGCGCTCGTCGATCTCGTACCGCACGAGCACGAGCTCGGCGTCGTCGCTCGCAGGTGTCACGCCCGAGGGCCAAAAGCGGGCATGGCGTTCGTCGCTCGTAGCGCAGGCTGGGTCCCGCGCCGAGGGGACCAGCCCGGCCGTCTCGACGTCGCACTACTCGAGCTTCCCGCTCGGCGTGTCGGGCGGGTTTGGCGACCTCGAGGTGAACGGCGACCAGGCCGACTCGGTCGCGAGCTCGCCGACGCACTCGCGCGTCGCATCCTCCGTCGGCGCGGGCGCCACTCTCGAGGCCCTCTCGGCGGCGTACGAAGAGCTCGCGACGGTCCGCGCAAGGCTCGAGCAGCTCGAGGCGCGCAACGAGCAGCTCTCGTCGACGCACGCGCTCGAGATTGCCGAGTTCGAGAAGAAGGCGACGGATGAGGCGCGCGAGATGCGCTCGCGCATCGCGCAGCTCGAGCAGCAGCTCGAGGATGAGCGCGTCGCGCGCCGCTTCGAGGTCGGGGGCTTGCAGCGCGAGGCGGCCATGGCCAAGGAGGCGATCGGCGACCTGACGGACGAGCGCGATGCCCTTCGCGAGGATGTCGACGGGTGGCGCGCACGGTGTGTCGGCCTTGACGCGCAGGTCAAGAAAGACCGCGAGGACGACGCGCTCGCACAGGCGCAGGCCAAGCTCATCGGCGAGATGCGCGACCAGATCTACACGCTCGTCGCGGCGCTCGAGCGCGAGCGCAGTGAGCACGCTGAGACGCGCAAGGAGGTCGAGCGCATCCTCGAGGACCGCGTCCGCGAGGCCGCCGCCGACGTCCACCAGCACCAGCAGCGCGGGTCGAGCGTCTCGTCGATGGGCGTGCCCCCGCCGCCGCTCTCGTCCTCGGCGCGTGAGCAGTTCGCGCCGCAACAGCCGTCGCATGCCGCATCGCTCTCCGCCGGCTCCGCTGGCGGCCCCGCGTCGCACAAGCAGCCGCGCGCGGACGACCTCGCGCTCATCATGGAGGAGGACGAGGAGGATGAGGACGAGGAGGACCGTCTCGACGGCGGCCGTCGCCACCCCTTCAAGGAGGCGTCGGGCGGCAGCCTTCTCTCGACCATGTCGTCTTCGTTCGGCCGCTCCTACTCGGGCAACACGACCGAGGATACGTCGATCATGACAGACCCCGAGGACTCGTTCTCCGGCAAGATCGCCTCGCCGCCGAACGGCAGCCCGTTCCCGCCTTCCTCGTCGGCGCGCGACAGCGTTGCCATCGCGCTCGGCCAGCTCGACACGCTCGCCGAGGAGGAGGAGGAGGATGAGGAGGCGATGTACGGCGGCCAGGACGCGACGCCCCTCGTCGGCGACCCGCGCACCCGCACGAGCTCCGAGTCGACCACCTCGACGAGCAGCGAAGTCATGCCGCGCACGCCGGACAAGGCGCAGGCGGAGCGGCACAACCGCTCGCACTCGTTCGTCCGCACCTGGAGCGTGCGTCCCCCTCCCCTTTCTTCTGCTTTGTGCCTCGCGCTGACTATCCTCCCCGCACGCAGTTCCCGAAGGGCAGCATCAGCTCGACGCGCAACTCGTTCGACGAGGAGGACCAGACGTTCTTCGGGTACAACAAGCACAGCTCGCTGCCGCCCCTCCCAATTGGCGACAACATCCTTCCGCCGTTCCTCTCCTCGACGCTCGACATCGACGAGACGAGCTTCTCCTTCTTCCCCAAGTCGAAGGAGGGCACCGTCGAGACGGCGTCGCACGTCCGTCGCCCGTCCTCGCCGCGCCCGCTCGAGCGCATCAACCCGCATGCGCGTCGCCTCTCTGGCCAGCACCGCGCCCCGCCGCCTTCCCCGTCCGCGCTCGTCACCGCCGCCATCCAGCAGCAGCAGCAGCAAGCGCATGCGTCGCGCCTCTCGCAGGCGTCGTCGGCTGGCTCGCAGGGCCCGTCGCCGACGAAGTCGCGGTACTCGTTCGGCGCCCTGGTCGGCTCGCTCGGCGGCTGGTCCTCGCAGTCGTCGCAGTCGCTCCCACCGTCGCTGCCCGCGCCGGCGTCGTCCAAGCTCGCGCGGCAGTCGCTCAGCGCCGCAGGCCCGCTCATCCTCGAGGAGGACGAGGGCCAGGAGGAGGACGTGTTCGTCAGCCCGCATGGCGGGACACCCGTCCAGCTGCAGCACCAGAATCAGCACCAGCACCGCCTGCGCGCGATCCGTCCGCACGAGGTGCCAACGCCGCGCGCCGGCCGCCTCTCCAAGCTCGACTTCCGCGGCTCGGCGTGCTGCGTCGACCGCCCAGTCTTTGTCGTCTGATCCCCCTTTCAGCCTCTCTGTGTAGCTTACCTCCCACCCATTTGCTCTGCCTATTTACCCCCTCGCTGTCTCCCCATACCCCTTCCTCCTCACTAGTTCTCCTTCTCTCCCCGTTGTTCCGTTATCTTGTTCTCTCGAAGTGCCGGATGCTTCGTGCCTCAGTTATCACGACCCCCTCGCTCTGCAACGTTCGCACGGATGCGCATTTCTCCCTCGCATTCGCCTTGCCTCGTCGTCTCTTTCCCTCAGCTTCTCCCGCCTCTCGCTTCACAACGCTCCTCCCCTGCTCTCCTTCCATCCAGCTGCGCCTTCAGCGTTTGACGCTCGCGGAGCGCCAAACGGGCGCGCCGACGAAGCGGCAACCAGCACACCTCGCTCCTCTCGGGCTCGACGAGCCGGTGGTCCGCGAGGTCGGATCCTTCTGCTTGCGCTCCTCCTTCTCCTATCTAGGACCTTCCCCTGGAGACCCCCGACCGAGATGCCGGTCGCAGTCCACTTGTTCACGCGAAGCCACTTTCACGAGGAAGTCGTGCCCGCCTTCTCTCGCTCCGTGTCTCCGTTGTCTCCGCGTTGTACCCTGTCGTTTCCCTCGCATTGCATGCCCGTTCCTGTGCGTCGACTCGCGTATGAGCGAGGTAGACGAGAAGGAGGGGACGACAGTCGTGAAGCGTTTCGAGAGGGACGTCGCGACGTTAGCAAGACATGAGGGCGCACATCCGCTGTCAGCAGTCACAGCCGGAGGAGAGGGCGGAAGAGGATAGAGCGGGCGCCCTCTTTCGCCCTTCTGCACCACGCACTCCACCATGCTCGACGCGCTCGTGAACCGGCCGAACACCATCCACGCCCGCCAGGCGGCGTTCCAGGTGCGCCCGCCCTCCTCGTAGCCGTCGTCGAGCCGTCGGGGTCGACGAGATCGCGGATTGGCGCTGACAGCCCGAACTTGACCTCCTCGTCCTCAGGCCGATACGAGACACGTCTTCCAGAAGGTGCCCCGCGCTGGCCTTTACATGGGTGAGTCGGGACGTCCAGCTTGAGCTGTGGGCGACGGGCGAGCCGCGACGAGGCCCGCGAGGAGCAGGACGGCGGGCAGGGCGCTGATGGCCTTCTTGAGAAGGCGGACCGCGGTAGCGGGCACAAACGTTGATGTGAGCCGTGTCAGGCGCAACGATCAGAGGATCATCTACAACTCGGCTAGCGAGCTGGCAGCAGACCTAGCAGCATGTAGGATCGAGAGAAAAGAGAGAGAGGCGCCGTCTTGGTCCAGCCCGGTGCGCAGAGCGACGTTTCCTTGCGCGATTGCGGCGCCGCGACGTACGCAATCGCTCTGTGAACGAAAGCGCGTCTAGCAGCAACGCCCTACACTAACGTGCATCGCGCGCAATAAGGCTAGGAAGCGAGCAAGTTTGTGCGAGTCGCTCGGCGCCCGTCGCCCAAAGCGAATTGCGGACGGTAGTCAGGAGGTAATGATGTTGCCCGTCCACGTCCTCTGCGTCAACATGAAGCCGGGGGCGGGGAGGAAGGGGAGGTCCGGAGCGGGAAAGAGGCTCGAAGGAAGAGCGAGGCGCGCACGCTGCCAACCTCGTCACTGGAAGCGGAACCGGGCGGCTCCTAGGTCGCGAAGAATGACACAGCTCACAACCCGCAGAGCCGGCTAGCGCTGGGCGCGGTCGACTACGGCAGACGGTGAGCGGGTAGGGCCTGCCCGTCCTGGTACATTCGCTCGTCCACCCTGTAGCGAGCCCACACGCGTATTCGCCCCGAGGCTATGAGGCGATCACGCTGGTGCGCGCCCGCATAATGCTGGTAGCGGCTAGCGCGGAGGGTCCTTCGCTTGAGTGCTCGGAGCAAGGGCTGGGTGCAGAAGGGGAGGGAGCGGTGGAAGTGGTGGTGGTCGGCCAGGCGTACGATGGCATCGAGATGCATGAGCGGAGAAGGCGAAGGAGTGCTCGACGCGCCCGTCGAGAGTTGAGCTGAACCAGCGAGAGGGAACAATCGAGATGCCAGCGGGGACAGTGAGCGCTCCAGCGCCGCTGCGCAGCGCGAACAACGTAGTCAGCCCTGCAGGCGTTGCCGTTACCGCCTGCGCTGTCGAGGATCTCCGGAGGCCCCCTCGCGCTGCGCTCGGCGAGCATTCACGTCTGCCCGTCCTGCGCGCCCTCCCCTCGGCGCCGGTGCGTACCTCCGCCGGTCCCGCCCCCTTTCCCGTCTCAAAGGGCATGCTGAATGGGCACTGCTGCCCTAACTGCGTCCTGAGCCGCGTGTCGTCCTGCGCCGCGCGCGCGCCCGCGGCGGCGGCGCCCGGCGGAACCGCGGCGGGGAGGGGACGGGGCAGGCTGCTCACCTCCGCCCGCAACCTGCCGCGGTTCGAAGACTCAAGCCCACACGCCGAAGAGCATCCCGTCGTGCACGCGCGCGCGGAAAAGGTAGAAGCGGCAGAGTAAGCGGCCAGAGAAGCGGAAGCTGAGTGAGGAGGAGCAGCGGATCCTCGGCTGCACTCGGGGCTCCTGCGCCCGGTTCGACCCTCCTCGTTCATCTCCATCTCCGCATCGACCGTCCATTCCCCGCACCTGCCGAGAAACTGCGTGGGATTGCCGCTGCCCCTCCCCCCTACTACCGCCGGAACCGGGAGGTCGAGGCGGTTTACTTCTTGCCCTGCGGGTGTCGCGCGCGGTCGTGGACAGTGTTGAGAGTAGTAGGAAAGCGATGGCAAGCATTAATGGCGGCCGGAAGAGATTGGAAGACACGGGAAGAGGAGGGGTCAGCGTGCTCCCAAGGAGGAGGGACGAGGGAGGCGGCAACGCACGACGGCCATCTTGTACGCGCCCTGGAGGACGCCAAGGGTGCCGACCGAGAAGAGGGTGAGGAACCCGGCTGCACCGCGCGCACAGGGAGAGCCATCAGCGCCCTGCCCGCCGTCGTGCTCCTCGCGGGCCTCGTCGCGGCTCGCTCCTCGCCCACAGCTCACGCTGGACGTCCCGACTCACCCATGTAAAGGCCAGCGCGAGGGGTCTTTTGGTAGACGAACCTCGCGTCTTTCTAAGTACGAGGAGGTCAAGTTCGGGCTGTCAGCGCCAATCCGCGATCTCGTCGACCCCGACGGCTCGACGAGGGCTACGAGGAGGACGGGGCTTGCCTGGAACGACGCCTGGCGGGCGTTGATGGTGTTCGGCCTCTGAACAAGAGCGTCGAGCATGGTGGAGTGCGTGGTGCAGAAGGGCGAAAGAGGGCGCGCGCTCTTCCCGCTCTATCCTCTTCCGCCCTCTCCTCCGGCTGTGACTGCTGACAGCGGATGTGCGCCCTCATGTCTTGCTCAACGTCGCGACCTCCCTCTCGAAACGCTCCACGACTGTCATCCCCTCCTTCTCGTCGTACCTCACTGGTACGCGAGTCGACGCACAGGGAACGGGCATGCAATGCGAGGGAAACGACAGGGTACAACGCGGAAAACAACGGAGACACGGAGCGAGAGAGGGCGCAGGCAGATGGTCTTCGTAGAAGCGCGGGGCTCAGAGGAAGAACTTGCGCCGCGAGACCTGCATCTTGGCCTGCGCACGTCGAAGGAGACCATCAGCACCGCACAAACGAGAGAAAGCGAGAGCGTGCGCACCTCCCAATTCCACTCCCTCCGCTTGGCACCCTCGCGCACACCGCCCTCGCCCTTGCCCGCATGCCACGTCTTGCCGACCGTCTCGATGGCGCTCTGCAGCTCGGGGTTCTTCTTCTTGCCGATCGTCGGGAGCGGCACCTCCTCCGGCTCGGGCGACGGCGAGTCGGACGGCGGCGGGTTGAGCAGCGCGTGGTACGGCTTCTTACGCACGCGCGGCGTCGTCCGCGGCCGCTTCTTCGGGTTCGCGGGCAGCTCGGCGGGCTCCTCGTCCTCGTCCTTCTCCGCCGCCGGCGCGGCCGAGGTGGAGGCCTCGGCGTTGCCCGACGTTGAGGGGACGGGCGGGAAGTTGGGCTGCCCCGCCTCGTCCGCTGCGTCGAGCCCGACCGCGCGCCGCGCCTCCTCCTCCGCCTCGGCGTCATCCTCGTCGTCACTCTGCTCGGCGTCGACCCCACCATCGACGTCCATGCCGTCCTCGCCGTCCTGGCCGCCCTCACGCACAGGCGCCTCCTCGCCGAACTCCGCGGCCTGCTCGCCCGTCTCGCGCTCGAACTTCTCGCGTGCGGCGCGCTCGTCGCCCGTCTCGCCGAGCGGGCCCCTGCGGATCCAGCGCATCTTGAGCGTGAACTGCGGGCCAATCTCCTGGAAGCGCGTCTTGATCGTGTCGTCAATCTCGTGCTCCGGGTTGGGGTCCGTCATGCGCGGCACGTCCGTCTGCTTCTTCGTCTTGCCGAGGCGGTGCGCCTTGAGCGCAAACATGTAGCGGTACCGCCGCACAAAGACAAAGTCGCGCGAGTTCTGCGCGAGGACGACCTGTCGCCCCTGGAACCCTTGCCGCTGCAGCGTCGAGGCGTGGCCGGGCGGGAGGAAGAGCTGCGAGAGGACGGTGGCGAGCGAAAGACCGAGGGGCGTCGCAAAGTGGTTGAGGACGAGCTCGGGAGGGTGCGAGGTAGGAGAGGCGTGACCCTGCGGGAGAAACGGTCAGATCGAGTGGGCGGAATGGTCTGACAAGAGGACATACGGGAATGTCCTTGCAGAGGGTGATGCCGGAGAGACGGAAGTGCGAGGTCGGGCCGTAGGGAAGTAGAGAGACAGTGAGGGTAGCTGCGGGAGAAGAAGATCAGACGGGAAACAGCGAGGAAGGGGAGGAGACGCACTGGGCTTGGCGTGGTCCTCGCCAACGACCATAATCGCACCGTAACCCCTCTTCCTCGCCCAGCGCGCAACCCTGCCCAGCTCGAACTTGGGACTCCTGCGCGGGACAACGTCCGCACGCTTCTTCCCGCCGATGAGGGCCTGCAGGTCGTCGAGGAACTGCTTCGTGTACGGCGCGGGGGGCTTGCCCGGGCTCGTCGTAATGAGCACCTTGGCGTCGGGCGGGAGGAGGCCCGAGGGTGTGGGTTCGGGCTGGGGTGCCATCGGGAAGAGGTTGGACAGCGAGCCCATGTCGACGGTCACGTCGCCCGTCTGGTCGTTCACGGTGACGGGCGCCGGGCGCGTCCGCGGGTCAGCGTACTCGCCATCCTCGTCGCCGAGCCACTCGCGTGTGTTCTCGATCGTGCGCGGGATCCCTGCGAGGAGAGGGGAGGGGGTCAGCACGCTCATCTCGCAATGGCGTCCTCTCGCAGCGCGCCCCGGCGAGCTGCACGGCGCGGGAGAGGCAGGAACTCACCCCTCTCGATGGTCTCGCCGCGAGCCTCTGCCTCCTTGCGCTCGATGCGCTTCTTGAGCTTGGCCTGGCGCTGCTCCTTTTTGCGCTTCTGGTTGAGCTCTGAGCGGACCTGCTTGTTGCGGACGCGCGAGATGTCGGCAGCCTTGAGCGGCATGGCAGCAGCTGGGCCTAGAGAGGCTGTGGTGACGCGGTGGAGCGGGGAGAGCGAGGTCGAGCTTGATGAGGAGCGGGGGAGACGGCCGGCTCTACCGCGCGCGCAGTCCAGATCCCAAGTGCGCGCTCCTCGGACGCGCGCCCTCGCTCGCACGCGCGCGCGCACTCCGCCCATCGCTCGTCCCTCGTCCCCTCCTCCCTCTCTCGCACCGCCACATCGCCTCATCGCAGACGATGCTGCCCCGCTCGGCTCGCTCGCTGCTCCAGCAGGCTCCTGCCTACACGCGCACTGCAGCCACCACCGCCGTCAAGCGCCCCGCCTGGACCCCGCGCCCGCGCACCACCACCTCCCCCGCCGCCACCTCGTCCGCATCGCCCGCCGCTCCCGCCATCCGCAAAGTCGTGGCCAAGCCCGCGCCCGTTGCCGCAGCAGGGAGCAGCACCGTTGCTCCGCCTGCGGTGCCCGTAGCTGCTGCAAAGGAGGTGCCGCCCGCACCCCTCCCCATCGAGGACGAGGTCCCGGCGCCGCCGTCTCCGTCCTCCTTCGTGCGCGCGCAGCCGACCAACCCGTTCGCACCCGTCGAGGGCATCCCTGCGAGCGTGGCGAGCACGCTGGCGGCGGCGCCGGAGTCGGTCGCAGGTCCGGAGGTCGACTGGTCGACGAGCTATCACGGCTTGTCCGCGCAGCCGTTCACGCGCGAGCAGGGCGACATCCTCATGCGGCCCCTCGAGGCGCCCGAGATCCAGATCAAGCCAGGTGCGCTGGCCTCCCTTCTCCAACGAGTCGCTCGTCCTGACCTCCTCAATGGGGCGGTGCAGACGGCCTCCTCTACCTCCCCGAGATCCTGTACCGACGCATCCTCAACAAGGCGTTCGGGCCCGGCGGGTGGGGAATGGTACCGCGCGGCGAGATGACGGTCATGAAGAACCTCGTCACGCGCGAGTGGGGCCTCATTGCAGGCGGGCGGTGCGTGCTCTCCCGCCTCGCATCCTGCCCCCATCGAGACTGACGCGACGTGCATCGAGCAGGCTCGTGTCGGTCGCGCGTGGCGAGCAGACGTTCTTCGACCCAAGCGGCGTGCCGACCGCGACCGAGGGGTGCAAGAGCAACGCGCTCATGCGCTGCTGCAAGGACCTGGGCATTGCGAGCGAGCTCTGGTGCGCACCCTCTCCTTTCGTAAAGACGCTCACTCTGACGCATGAGCGCTGCGCAGGGACCCGGGGTTCATCCGCGCGTTCAAGAAGCAGCACTGCGTCGAGGCATGGACGGAGCACGTCGTGAGCAAGAAGAAGTGCGTCTCCCTCACGCCGCTCCGCATTGCGCTGTACTGAAAGCACTCGCCCCTCCCTGCAGGCAGAAGCGCTGGCGCAAGCGCGACAACGTCTTCGAGTACCCGTACCAGGAGGCGACCCGCTGAGCCTCCCTAGCCTAGACGCCCTCCTTCCTTCGACTTTCCCCTCTGTACCCTTCTGTACGTCGCTGTGACAACTCTTGCGTTGTAATCCTAGCGCACTCATCCTCGACATTATTTCGAAGAGGTTGTAGCGCGGATGCATGGCTGCCAGTGCCGAGCCAGGAGGTTGTTCACGTGATCACGAACCGAGGAGAGAAACTCTTGCTGCATCTTGAGGGGCGAGACAAAGCTCGGCGGGAGCGCGGCGTCGTCGCTTCCGAGGGGCGCGCGGCCGACTCGACGTCGGCGAGCGAGCGGCGCCCTTGTCCTCGGCTGACCTCGCGTGCACCCGCATCCTTGCGCTCCTGCTGGCTCGGACGCACCCACCTGGCTCGCACTCGACGCTTGCACAACACCCAGCGCCCTCCGGCAGCTCGACAACGCACGACTCCGCCTCTGTCAGCCTCCCGAGGCGCTGATCGACCCACCTCTCCGAGCCTGCCTCCTTCTCCCGCCGCCATGGCCAAGCGGACTGCAGCACCGCGCACCATGTCCTCGCACCCTGCAGCGCCGCCCTCGCGCACACCTGCGCTCCTCGCCGCTGCGTCGTCGCTCTTCCTCTCCTCGGGGCTGGCGACCCTCCTCTGGGTTTGGACGGCCGCCCTCGAGCGCGAGCTCGCCTCGGACGCCGACGCCGTCGACCTGGACGAGATGTCCGTCGTTGCGTGGTGGGCGGGCGACGCAGCACTGCGGTGGGCCGTCGTCAGCGCCGTAGGGAGCCTGTGTGGAGTCCTCGGCTTGCTCCTCGTGAGTCATCCTCCCTCTCTTGCGGGTCTCGCGCGAGTGCACTGACACGGGAAAACAGCGACGGTCCGGCCTGCATCGCGTGTTCGCCGTCACGACCGCCACCGACCTCCTCGTCACCATCTTCTTCACCCTCACGCTCGCCCTCTTCACCTTCTCGCCGTCCCTCTCCGCCCCCTTCGGCTCGTTCCTCTGCTCGTCGACCTTTGCATCCGACTGGACGTCGGCGCCCGCGCTCACGAGCCGGAGCGAGCACGCGACGTCGTCGTGGGCGGGCGGGATCGAGTTGGTCCTCTGGGGGCTCGAAGCGTGCGAGGACAGCTGGCAAACGGCGATGCTCGGCGTCCTCCTCGGCTGCGTCGTCGCCGTCGTCCTCCGCGCGCTCGGCACCTGGGCGACGTGGGAGATGAACAGCGAGATGCGCGAGAAGGAGCTCCGCGACCGCGGCGAGGCGTGGGTCGACGCCGACGAGTACATGCGCGAGGTCGAGGCGGCGCAGCGTGGCACGGGCGACGTCAAGACGCCGCTTGCGCTCGAGGAGACGCTCGGACGGCCGAGGCGAGCTCGACGGCGTCGACCTCGCGCAGCGCGATGAGCGAGCGCCGGAGCCAGACGCTACCGCTGCCGTTCGCACTCGACTCGGCGAAGCGCGTGCGCTCGCAGACGGTGACGTTCGGGCAGAGTGCACCACGAGACGGGCGGCACGCCCAGCTCGTCTTTGTCCCCGTCATGCTCGACGAGCGGGGCCACCCGGTCTACCAGCCCTCCTCCCCGACCTTTGCCTTCCCGCCGTACGCCTCGCCTCCTCGCTCCCGCCAGAACACCGCGCCATCCTACACCGGCTTCTCCGGCCCGTCGTCGTCGTCGTCGCGCTCGTCGAGCCGGTCGGCGAAGCGCTCCCGCCAGCGGTCATCCTCGTCTTCCTCCTCCTCCACGTCGTCCCTCTCCTCGCCGCTCTCCGGGCCCGTCTTCGTCGACGAGCCCGTCGAGATGTCGCCGCCGCGCACGCCCATCGGGCAGAGCACGTCAACCCTGAGCGTCGAGGACAAGACGAGCCGGCGGCTTCGCTCCCGGAGCGAGGACGTCTCGCTCATGTCGCCGCCTCCACCCTAATCTCCTCGCTTTCCCCATTCACACTAGCAGTTACCCATAGATTTCCCCTCCCACTCGACGATACCCGCGCGCTCGCGTCCATTCGACCTTCTCCCCCGTTGTTGTCTTTCTTCTCCCGCTTGTCACACCAACACCCTCTGTGCTGTCCGTCCGCGTGTACAGTCGGACCCCTCGTAGCCATTCCTCGCCTGTAACGCCCCCTTCTCTGCCACGATTTCCCAAAGGTCCCCCGCTGCCCTCGGACCCGGCTCGGCAGCGCTCTTCTCCTCCCTTTCACACGCCATGCTCCCGCGAAGTCCGCCCTCGCGCCCGCGCGGCGGCTGCACGTCCTCCTCATCGCGCTCGCGGCGCTGCTCTTCCACGTCTGGCTCGCAGGCAAGCTCGCGGGCGTGCAGGCGAGCCTCGCCGCGACGCTCGGGGGCGACGACGACGGGTCACTCGGCGGCGGTGCGCGCGGCGGGGACGACGCGCGCGACCTCGAGGGCGTCGAGTGGCGCAGGCTCGAGGGCGTCAGGGCGCTCCTCGGGATCGGGAGGGTGCGTCCTCCTCATGCTGGGCTCGCCGAGGAGGAGGGGCGGTGCTGACGACTTGTGGACGCGCGCAGCTGTGGAGCTGGTGCTCGGCTGGAGTGGCTGCTGTAGGCGCGTACGGGCTGCTCAAGGTGCGCTGCTCTCCCGGGATTTGCGGCGCAGGGACGCCCCGCTTGCCCACCCCCACCTCCTGTCCCTTTCTTGACGATGTGGGCCCTCGCAACTCGCAGGATCGCCTCCCGCTCCTCCGCCTCTTCATGCTCAACAGCTTTCTCTCCCTCTCGCTCGACCTCCTCCTCCTCGCCCTCATCCTCGTCCTCCTAACCGTCTCCTCCACCTCGTCCTCGTCGACTCCCGGCCTCGCCACGACCCTCTGCCAGGCCCTCTCCTCCGCACCCGCCGCGTCCTCCTCCCTCTCCCTCTCCTTCGGCCTGCCCGACCTCCTCGGCCTCTCCCTCGAAGCGTGCGAAGACCGCTTCGAGGGCGTCGTCGTCTCCGCGCTCGGCACCCTCGCCGTCGTCGAGGGCCTCCGCGCCTGGGGCGCAATCAAGATCCTCGGCTTCACCGCGCGCGCGTCCCCGCGCGGCGGACGCTCCCGCCGCAATGGCGGCACAGGCGAGCAGGACTCGCTTCACAGCGATCGGTTCTACGACTCGCCCACCGAGGTTGAGCTCGACGCGCCGGGCGGGTTGGGGCGCAGCTCGAGCGGGAAGAAGAAGCGGCGGGACTCGCACAGCGGGAGGAGGGAGCGGAGCAGTAGCGCGTCGAGCGCGCATGGAGGAGGAGGGAGGAGGCGAGACGAGACGCGCATCTTCCTCCTTCCGAGGCCGGAGGACCGCGGCTTGCGCCCGGGAGAGGGGGAGGGGGACGTGCCCCTCCTGGCGCTTACGGCAAGCTCGCCCATCAGGACGAGCTTTCCGCCGTCTGTACAGGGGCTGCAGCCGCCGGGGGTGGTGACCACGGAGCGCGAGGGGAAGAGGGTGCTCGTCTATGCACCGGTGCGTCCCCTCGACTCACTCATCGACGAAGCCTCGCTCATACCGCACGTTCCGCAGGTCATGGTGTCGCCAGAAGAGGCGCGCTCGCTCGGCGCAACCGAGCTGGTCCTGCATGGCCCAGGGCGGACGTACCCTCCCCCTCCGCACCGATCGCCCGGCTCGTCCACCGCCTCCTCCGCACACCATACACCGCGCTCCCGCTCTTCGACCATCACGCCCGCGTCGTCCACCGCCTCAACGTCGAGCGGGACGCTCGTCCTCGACACGGCGGCGCTCGCCCGCCCGCCTGCGCCGCTATTGAGGCAGGACTCGGACGACGTTCCGACGCCTGTCGCGCCGAGGCAGCCGCAGATGAGTGCTCAGGTCGTGCGGGATGAGGTGGATGGGCGGGCGAAGAGAGCCTGAGGTGCCGTCCCCGTCCTGCGTTCCTCCTGTGTAGCGCTTCTTGTTTATGTCTTCTGCGATACACGCTGTTTTGTAGCCTCGATGCTATCGGAAAAGGTGAGAGGCGGAGGTCAAGTCGCGTGGAGCGCCTCGTCCTTGACTTCGTCCACCTCGCTCGTCCTCGCCTGCACCGCGCTCGTGCTGCTCTGCGGAGCTCTTCAGCACCCACTCACCCGCTGCTCCGATGGCAGAAACGTACAATGCGCCGCTCACGCCGGCTGAGCTGCCGGCTTACTCGACCATCCTCGCCGTCACCCAGAGCAGATGGGGCGTGATGGCCATCCGGTGCGTACGGCGCCTCGCTGCACCGCAGACAACAAGCTAACATGTGCCCGCACGCAGGTACAAGGTGTTTCTCGAGGAGCAGGCTACCCGGCATCCGTCGAGCAGCGCGACACGCTCGACCCGCAGTGCGACCACCTCCTCATGACGGCCAAGCTCGCCGACGGCACCGTCGCCGACGTCGGCACCCTGCGCTTCTACCCTCCCAAGCTCAAGCTCGGCCGCGTCGCCGTCCTGCCGCAGTTCCGCGGCGGCGGGACCGGCAAGCTCCTCGTCGGCGCACTCGAGGAGCATGTCCGCGAGCGGAGGGGCAAGAGCGGCGATGCGACGCGCGGGAAGAAGGCGGTGCAGCTGCTCGCGCATGCGCAGATGATTTCGCTCGGGTTCTACGAGAAGACGGGGTGGTCGACTTGGGGGCCGGAGTTCATCGAGGTGCGCTCTCTTCCTCCGTGCGGTGTGTCAAGAAGGCGCACGCTGATCTTTCATGACGCGCGCAGGAAGGCCAGCCGCACGTCAGGGTCGTCAAGCGCATCGAGCTGGTTCCCGAGTGCGTGCTCCTCCCGCTCGTTTCCCTCGCCGCCGCGATCTCACGCTTTTCTTCCGCACAGACCGACGACCGCAACGCTGGAGGACCAGAAGAAGCCCGACACGTACCACGTCCGGCTGGCCGAGACGCAGGCAGACGTCGACCGGTGCATCCAGTGCCGTATCGCCGTCTTCGTCGACGAGCAGGGCTATTCAATGGAGGACGAGCTGGACGAGTGCGTCGTCTGTGCCTAAACGGCTCATCTCTCGCACGCTGCCGTACTGACCAGCTCTGTGCCGGTTGCGCAGGAAGGACCCCGAGTCGGACCACTTCATCATGTTCCGCGTTGGCCCGAACGGCGAGGAGGAGGACGCGGGCACGATCCGGTGGTGGCCGAAGCCGGGACAGGCAGCAGGGAAGATGGGACGGGTGTGCGGTGCGCCCTCTTTCCCTAGCCTCTTTTCCCGCACGCCCAGCTGACCTCTCACTGCGCAGTTCTCCCCAAGTTCCGCGGCGGCGGGACAGGCAAGATCCTCATCCAGGCGCTGGAGGAGCACCTCCGCGCGCGGAAGGGCAAGGCGGGCGCAGCGCTCAAGGGCGAGAAGAGCGTCAAGGTGCTCTGCCACTCGCAGCTGCATGCCGAAGGGTTCTATGCGCGGACGGGGTACATCCGCGAGGGCGGACAGTTCATGGAGGTACGTTCGCGGCTTTTCTTCGTGTTTCCAGGAGGCGAGGACGAGATTGACGAGCCTACGCCATGCAGGACGGCGCACCGCACTGCTTGCTGGTCAAGGAGATCGAGCTTGTCGACGAAATGGCGTAGACGCTGTTGCATAGAGCATTAGTATCGCTACAGTATCGATGGTCGACTCTCGACTATGGTCACAACCTCAGGCCCGTCGAGCACCGCGAGAAAGTCAACGTCTTGCCAGCTAGCTACGCCTCCTTCTTGGCCCGCTCCTCCAGCTCTATCACCACATCCGGGTTCATCACGAGGTCGCTCATCCGGCTGCGTGCATGTCGAAGGAATTCAGCTTATCCAAGGCTCGGCCTCTCACAGCGTAGCGAAAGGAACGCACCTCGGCACCCACGGCATCCCCCACTCCCACCACCTCTCGCCAATCACCATCCTCCAGTTCTCCTCCTTCCCAAGGTCGAACAGCGGCACGTCCGGCTCGACGAGCACAACAGCGCCGGCGCCCTCGCGCTCCGGCAGCGGGACGAACACCCGCTGGCGTGCGTCGTACCCCGCCGAGGACGCGAGCAACGACCGGTGCAGCTTGATGCGCTCGAGCTGGACGGAAGTGAGACCGCGGCGGGCGTTGCGGGTTACGACGTACAACACTGCGCGGGTGAAAATCGTCAGTGGAGAGGTGGGGAAATGTTGGAGGGATGGGCGACTCACTGACGAGCGCAATGACGGAGATGAACGCCGCGAAGAAGGTGACGAAGAGAGTGCTCAAGCATGGGACGGCGAGCGAGGGGTACAGCGGCACGTCGTGGGCGTAGGTGACGGCGCCGCGGCGGAAGGTGCGCGTGTAGGTGTCTGGGATCAGCAGTGGGCGCTCGTGTGCCGAGCGCTGGTACTGCTTGTATCCGAGGAGGAGGGCACCGGCGTAGCTGTGACCCGGAGGATGAGCATGTTGCGAGGCGGATGAGCCAGAGCACGAGCGCACCGATAAACCGGTCCGCCGACCCAGCCTCTCCACCCCGTCCACCACCCGTCGCGCATCTCCTCGCTCCACCACGTCTCCCGCACGACCTCCCTGCACGCGCGCCACTGCATCGGCGTGAGCGGGACCAGCGCGACGAGGAGGAGCGCCGCTGCGTAGCCGAGGAAACACGCGAAGGGCTTGAGCGTCGGCCCGCAGACGCAGTTGTCCATGAAGCCGCAGTGATGGTCGAAGACGGGGCGACACGTCCCGCAGTCGCGGCAGTGCCGCGTCCGGAGGGACTGGTACGCCCCGCCGCAGCGGTCGCTGTGGCAGCGTAGGGGGGCGCCCGAGGCGTCGCAGGCGTAGATCTGTGAGTGGAAAGCAGGCTGTCAGTAGGACTTGACCTCGAGAGGCAACGGGCAGTCCAGGACAAGCGTTGGAGCACGAAAACGAGGAAGGGGAAGCTCACCACCCGCCTTTCCCGGACCTCCTTCGGCGGCTCTGTCTCCCTCGGCGGGTTGAGCGGCAGGAAGTACACCGTGAAGTACGAGTACGCCGTCATCACGAGCGTGAAGTGCACGACGGTGGCGTATATAACCGCAAGGAGGGGACGGCGGCTCCAGAGAAGCGGGACTGCGAACGGGGCAGCATGGTCAATGAGCGAGCGAGTGTTTTGTTAGAGGAAGCACGCACTGATCTCGAGCAGGACGAGCGAGTACCCCCGGACCGCAAAGACGAGGAGGACGAGCGGGATAACCTTGCCGAGCCAGACGTTGGGGCGCCTCCAGCGGCGCGTGGGACGTTCCGAAAGCGCCAGTGAGCCGGCCGCGTCTTCTCGTGCGGCCGTAGCATGAGCCATGGCGAGTGGATGGACGCAGAGAGGCAGCCGAGCTGATGAGAGGCAGGTCGGCCACAAACGCTCGCCTTGATGCAGGCCCTCCGGTTCATATTGCATAGGAGGGAGGTGTAGGAGTAGCTGTGAGGCGATACATTGCGCTGCGATGCGGCGATACAGATGGTACACGACCCAGGCCTCTTCTCCTCGATCTCCATCCAGCCCGTCTACCGCAACCCAAACCCTTCACTGCGCTCGAGCAGCCACAAGACGTGCAAGGGTGTCAGTAAGACCACACGCGGCGGCAAAGGTGGAAAGGTGGACGCACCTCTCCTCCATCGCCGTCACCAGCATCCTCTCGACCTTCTCCCTCGCGCCATAGCGCCACATCGCGAGCGTGTTGAAGCACGTATGGCTTTGCGGGAGGCGCTCGCAGTCCTCGCCGAGGCACTGCAGCTTGAGCGAGAGCCCCGCCGCGCCGGTCGCGGGGAGGCGGTCCGACGCGGTGATGAACTGCAGGAGGGCGCTGCTTGGCCGAGGGGAGGGAGGCGAAGACCGCCCAGAAGGACCTGCGCACGGGTTGGGAGGGTAAGCGGCGGCAGAGAGGGGGAGACGGGAGCAGGCGCACTCCACGGTGGGTTCGTCCGGCGCAAATTCCTCGTATACGGTTACGCCTCGCAGGGCATCGACGTCGAGCGCCTCGGTCGACCCGCGGACGACCAGCTCGAGCTCCTGCGCCTTGAAGAGCGAGAGCGCGTTGCCGGCGCAGACCTCGTGGAAGCCCTCGGCGAAAGCGTCGAACTGGGACGAAACCGAGGTGGAGAGGAGGAATTCGACGAGGAGGCGGACGTAGTCTGCGCACGTGAGCCCTGTCAGACAATATGGGGAAAAGGAGACAATGGGCACACGCACCCTTGCGGTTCTCCTCCGTCACAGCAACCTCCCTTCCCCCCTCAACCAGCTCCTCGCTGACAGTCTCCCCCCACGCCTCGTACTCGCCCACGAACGTGCGGCAAAAGACCTCTTCAACGCTACCGGCGCCGTCGTCTGTGTAGTCGATCAGCTGCTGCAGCCCGCGCGCGAGCGACGGCTGCACCTGCGCGAGGTCGGCGAGCGAGAGCGGCTCGAAGGAGAGCTTCTTGTAAATCGCCTGAGGGCCGTCTCGTCAGCGCAGCGCAAGGACGAAAGGAGAAGTAAGCGCACGAGCGGCAACGGCACGTCGAGCGTCGCGGCGTTGTACACCGCCAAGCCGACAACGACGCCGACGAGCCAGAAGTCGTCCTCCATTCCAACGGCGCCGGGATTGAGGTAGCACAGGTTCGAGTCGGGGTCGTGGGGGAACATGCCGAACTGCGTGTGCGCGAGTCAATTCGGCGCTCTTAAGAGCAAGAGGGTCCAGGTGCACCTGCGGGTCGAACAGCTGCCGGCATAGGAGGAGGAACCACTCCTTCCGCAGACCACCTGCGTACAAGCATTGTCAACATCCGAGATGCAGCGACGAAGAGATGGGGCAGACGCACCCGCATCGATCCCCTCCTCGCCCTCCCAGGTTATCCGAAGTGGCTTCTTCAGATTGAAGCGGTTGAGCGAGATCTGCGCAGTCCCTCGTCAGCTAACACACGCACGATCGAAGGAGCAAGCAGGGCGCACCTGCCGCAAGCTGTCCTCCACGAGCCTCTCCCGCCGCACGCGCAGCACCAGCAGTGGGCTCTCGGCCTCGCGCGTCGACAGGCTCGAGCGGTACGCCTCGCCTGCGCGGTCCATCTGCGCGCGTGCACACGCTTAGCGCTGGGGAGGAAGCGGGGCGGGAGAGGGCGCACCATCTGCCGCTCGCCGTCGTACGCCAGGAGGGTGAGCTTCGCGCCGAGGCTGAGGAGGAACGGGTACTGGCACAGCGAGAAGTGCCTTCTCTCGTCTCGTCAGCGCGCGCCAGGAGGAGAAACGAGAGCTGCGAGCGCACCCGTCCTGCGCCTCCCACGCCTGGAAGTCCTCGATCAGCGCGTGGTCGCCGAGCGAGTCGATCAGCGTGACGTAGAACGCCGAGGGCGGGAGCTGTCGCGTCTGCGCGTTGGCGGCGACTGTTTCTGGTCGTCAGCTTACGGAAGAAGAGGCGGGGGCTCGGAGAACGCACACAGCAAACTCCCGACCCTCGCGCAGGCGCGCACGCGCCAGTCGTCAGCGTACGATCCCGGGTCGCCCGAGGCGATACACGCGCCGATGCGGTACGCGAAGAAGCCGCACAGCGAATCGACCTTGTCGAGGAGGGCGGCGCGCGGGTAGTACGGCGACGAGAGGTGGGTTACGAGGGCGTGGTGCAGCGTGTTGGGCAGGTGGGAGGTACTGCGCGCCGAAGGGATGAGCGTCGAGGTGCGTGAGTCCAAGGGAAGGTCCGTACATGCCGATGAGGCGGGAGTGCATCCCGCGGCGCTGCTCCGGGTCGGGCGTAAAGTCGGGCAAGAAGATCGGACACTGCGTAGAAGGGTGTCAGAGCAGGTCAAGAGTGGTGAAGTGGCGCAAAGCACCTCGTACAGCGAGACGAGCCAGCTTCCATCGCTGACGAGCAGGGTCGGGCCCGGCCTTTGCAAGAGCGAGTCGATCTGCCCGCGAAGGAGGTTGAGCGCGACAGGGCGGACCTTGATCAGGTCGTAGAAAGCTGTGAGAGTGGAGAGGCGGGGCAGGCGGGAAGACGGCGCGGACGAGGCGGGTCGCGAAGGTCGGAACGACGCCTCGAGACTCGGCAGGTTGTCGAACGCCGTGGCGATGAGCGCGAGAAGGAGGTCCTCCACGTCGTCGTGTGTGTCGGTGTCGCTCGAAGACAACCCGACTGCGCCGAGCCGCCGCGCGAGCTCCTCGTCTGTCTCCGCTCGTCGCGCCGCGAACCGTTCGACGAGCTCGAGGACTTGCGCTTCGCTGATGGGGGTAGCTGTGGGGACGGGCGTGCCTGCGAGAAACATGGTAAGCTTCAGCACACGAAAAGGAGAGTGAAGGAAGCAGTGTGCGGACCCTCTTTGGCCTTTCCCCTGCGCGCCTTGTCGTCGAGGTCGACGATGGTGTCGCAGACGGTGCACCTGAAGCTCGGGCTCGCGCGGGGATAGCGCAGGGTAGTGCCACAGCAGCAGCATACACCCTCGGTGAGGAGCACGGGGGGCGAGGGCGACGGTGGCCGGGACGACGACGAGGAAGGGGGCGGTGAAGGGCGGGCTCGAGTGGTGGCGTTGGCCCAGCTTGAGCTCGAGTGGCCTTTGAAGGGCGGTGCCTTGCGGGTGGCCATGCTCGCGGGCGCGGCCGCCCCGCCAAAGTAGAAGCTCCCGCCGGTACTCCACGCCGAGTTGGACGACGGCGAGGGGCGCGCGAGCGGGGCAGCCGGTGCGAGGGGCGGGTATGCCGCGGGCGGGCTGTTCGTCGAGCTACTCCCGGTCATCCTGACGTACTCCTGAGCCTGATCGAGCGAGTGGGAGGGAGGAGGGCGCCCTCGCCTCGGTTCGCCTCTCTCGCTCCGTCCGCGTCGTGCTCTCCGCCTCGACCCTCGCGAGGATGCGCTTGCTCCTGCTCAGCACTCTCGCAGTGAGCCTCAAAACCGCCTCACCGACTCCCCGCCCCCGCTGATCCGTCCCCACCTCGCAGCTCTTGGTCGCCCTCTGCTCCGCACAGGCCAACAACTCGTCCAGCGCGGCCCAGTCGTCCGCAGCGGGCTCCTCGTCGGGCTCTGCATCCGCATCGGGCTCGTCCGCCGCATCGAGCGCCGGCAACGCGAGCATCACCGCCGCCCCCACCGCGACCGTCTTCCCGGCGTCGACCCTCGTCTCGCAGGTCGTCACCGTCTCGGGCAACAGCACCGTCACCCTCAACTCGACCTCCGTCATCCCCGCGAGCACCTCCGTCTTTCCGCGCAACCTCACCACCGTCGGCACCCCCGCCGGCCTCGCGTCCATCACGGCGTACGCGCCCGGCGTGAGCGCTAGTGGCATCGCCGTCGGCCCGGACGACTCGTGCGTGCACTCCTGTTTCCTTCGCGAAGGCAGTGCACTGACGGGCGACCGCACGCAGGTACATCGCAGGCGCAGGCCGCCTCGTTGTCGCGCCGCTCCTCCTCGCCGTGGCAGGCGGGCTCGCCGTCCTCGCCTGATCCCGCTTTCTCCTGCCTGGACACTTTCCCAACGTGATAGACACTCCCCCTCAGCATTTCTGTTGTGTAGCTCCCTTTGTGCAATCCCCACCCCAGCTCTGCTCGGGCCGTCCTCCTCTCGCTCATCCATCCCGCTCGCATCACCATGCCCGCCCCCGCGAGCCTGAAGCGCAGAGCCCCGACTGCAGCAGCAAAGGGCAAGGCACGCGCACCCGCCCCGCCGCCGCCCAAGCGTGCGAAAACGGCCCAGCAGCCGCAGAGGGCGATGAGGCCGTCGAACCGGTGCGTGGCGCCGCCCTCGCCCCCCGGGACCGCGCTGACCCACTGAGTGTGCAGGCCGAACTTTCACGCATTGGACGAGAGCGCGGGCAGTGCGTCTGAGGAGGAGGACGACGAGGATGCCGAGCGCGAGGCGATGCTCGCGGCGCTGCATGCGCACCAGGCGAGCTTCCTCAGCGAGGCGCTCCCCATGGCGAGCACGAGCGCGCTGCACGCTCCTGCTGCGGCGGAGGCCAAGGCGGCGAAGAGCGTGTGGGAGATGGACGACGCGGACTTTGAGGACGATGAGGACGAGGACGAGGCGAGCGAGGACGAGGAGGACGTGCAGGAGGTGCTCGTGCCAGAGCCGAAGAAGGGTGCGTACCCGCTCTCTCCTACGCGACGAGCGGCTCAGCTCACCCCTTGGTCGCGCAGCCGGCCCCGCGGTCGTCGCCTTCGTCGAGCCGGGACGGAACGACCCCGCCGCCTCTTCCGCGTTCGCTGCCTCGCCCGCACCGCTGAACAAGCGCGAGATCCGCGACTTCAAGGTGCGCCGCCTCCCTTCTCCCCCTCATGATATCGCGCTAACCCTCGCTCGTTCGCAGGCCGGCAAGGTCAAGAACCTGCACGCGCGGCCGTCCATTGCCGACGCTGCGAACGCCAAGTACGTCGGCGGGAAGGCGAAGAAGAAGGCTGCTGCTGCGGCCGCGGCGGGTGGTGCGGGCCCGGGTGGGAAGCCCGCGACGCAGGAGGAGCAGCAGGCGGAGGCGGCGGAGGAGTCGTGCGTTGCCCTTTACTCTCTTGACACCTCCCGACCCGTGCGGATCTGATACCACCGCGCCCGTAGGCATCTGTCGAAGCTCGACTCGCACCTTGCGTCGCTCGTCAAGCCCCTCACGTCCGGAACGAACGCCTCCCTCCCGACCTGCTCCGCGAGCTCCCCCTCGCGCCGACGAAAGCGCTCAAGGGCCACACCCCGCTGCCGAAGAACGCGCCGCGGCTGCTCCGCAAGGGGCAGAACGCCGCGAACCTCAAGCGGGCGCAGCTGCGCGATGCGGCGGCGGGCCATGGCGCCGGTGCGAAGAAGGCGGCGGGAGGGCAGGGGCGCGAGGCGCTCAGCCTCAAGGAGAAGCGCAAGGTCGAGGGGAGCGACAAGCGCCAGAGGGGCCTTGGGGCCGCCGCGGGCAAGTGGGGCAGGGGGCAGCTCAGCCTGAGCAAGAAGGAGATCATGAGCATCAACGGGCCGAAGTAGGCGCGCAATGCAGCGTCGGCGCCTCTTTCTCTGTGGGGGTGCGAGGAGGAGATCCAACGACTGCATAACAACAAGAACGACCGCGAGAGTACCGAGTCCAACACCTCCGGCCACCTCAATCCCACTGCGCGGTCGTCCGGTCAGCTCGCGTCCCGTGGTGAACGAAAGTGCAAGGACGCACCACGAGCTGCTCGCCACGCCGCTCTGCCTCGAGACGCGCCTCCTGCGCCCTCCCCCCGTCGCGGCCTTGGCTCCCAAGCTGGTTCGCGAGTTTCCCGCCTGCGGGCGTGCCACGCGTCGTAGACTGTCCGTAGAGCTCAGTTAGCCCTAGAGGCGTGCCGCACGACCCCGCACAAAGCGAGAGAGACGCACCTTCTGCCCGCGCGCCTCGGCCGCTCGGAGCATCGCCTCCCTCCGCTCCCGCGCGTCTGCCGTATCCGCCGGTGCGGGCCCCTGCCCGCCGAGCTTCTGCGGCGGGCTCGTCGACGCGCTCTTTCCCCGCGCGCTGGCGGTGGTGCCCGCTACACCGGCGCTGCCGCCGGGCGCGGAGGAGGTGGGGGGTGCGCTGGACGACGCGGAACCGAGGCGCTGGCCGGAGGAGCCCGTCTTGCTCAGGGCGTCGAAATGGTCCTCTTTGGCGCAGAGCTGGCCCATTTAGTGGATGCGAGGTGAGCGGGTGAGGGAGAGGGGCGGTGCTCGCAAGAGGGACGAGGGGGGACAGCGACGGCGGCTTGCAACGGCATCTCGAGGACCTGCAGACCTCACAGAGGGGAGAAGACGATCTAGATGCGAGCGCGCGAGTGCACCAGTACAACAACCCGGGGAACGACTCCTCCTCCTCCTCGTCGAGCATCCGCAGCCGTACTCACTTCTTCACGAACGTCTTGGGCCCCATCTTGCCCAGCTTGTTCTTGACGCCCGCACCACCCTTCAATGCCTCGCGCTCCCTCTTCCCCGCGCGCTTCTGGTTGCCGCCGCCCGCCGCCGCATCGGGCGCGACGCCCATCTCGCGGTCAAAGACGCTCCCGCCCTTCTTGGCCTTCTTCTTCCGCGACTCCTGCGGCGCCCGCTCCGGCTTGGCGACCGTGAGCCGCTCTGGGCGCTGGGCCTTCTTCGCCGCGCGCGCAGAGAGGCCCATCTCGCGCTGCGCGTCCTCCTCGTCCTCCATCGAGGCGAGCTTGCGCCGCTTGTCGCGCCGCGACAGCCCCGAGAAGGGCGTGCGCTTCGGCTGTAGCGGGCGAGTGTCAGCAGAGCGGTTGAAAGAGGGTAGAGGGGGGATGCGCACCGGCTTCGAGAACGGCTCGGCCTCCTCCTCATCATGCGTGCGCTTCTTCTTCTGCTTCTCCGAGAACTTGGAGTTGTGCTCGTCCTTGCCGAGCTCTGCGCATGTACTAGTCAGCACCGTGCGAAGCGGCAGAGATGAGACGTAAGAGGGGACGCACTGCTCGCGGCGTTCTTCTCCGTCTGCGTCTGGAACCACGTCCGCGCCGGGCGCGAGTGGATCTCGGCCTCGTGCTCAAGGAGGTTCGACGCCTTCTGCAGCTCCATGTTGCCGCGACGGATCTGTGCATGCTCCCTGCATCAGCGCACACTCGCACACTGAGAGGGGGGACAGCGAGAAAAAGACGCACCTCCTTCTCCTCGCGCTCCTCGAGGTACACGGCCCTGACCTCGTCGTCCATCTCGCGGAGCGTCTTGGCCGCGACGGCGACAGCCTCGGCGGGCAGCGAGCGCTGCTTGACCGACTCGGGCGGCGCGTGCTTCATCGCGAGCTTGACGAGCTTGCGGTCCGACTCGCCGACGAGGGTCAGGGCGCTGCGTACGTACACGATCGTCAGCACGAGGCGGGAGCAGGGAGCGCGAAAGGTGGACGCACCGGCCCTTGAGGCCCGCACGCGCGGTACGGCCGACGCGGTGGAGGTAGATCTCGATGCTCTTGGGCATCTCGTAGTTGATGACGTTCTCAATGCCCTTGATGTCGAGACCGCGCGACGCGAGGTCCGTCGCGAGGAGGAACCCGATCTCGCCCTCGCGGAAGCGGCGCAGGCTGCTCAGGCGCTGCTCCTGCGTCAAGTCGCCGTGGAGCTCGTCGCTGCGCTCGAGGCCGTGGCCGTAGAGCGAGAAGAGGATCTTCATCCGGTGCGCCTGCGCCTTGGAGCGGAAGAAGATGATCGTCCGGCCCGTCGCGAACGAGCGCGTGCACAAAGCGACGAGGAGCGCCTCGCGGTGCCGCTCGCCCGAGCGCGAGTTGAGCTCGATCGACTCGCCCGCCCGGTCGCCGCGAACACGGAGGACTGCGGGCGTTGCACCTGTCAGTGCAGCTCGAGAAAGGTGGAAAAGCGACCGCGGACGCACACTCCTGCTCGAGCCCCTTCGCCGCAGCGCCCATCTCGTCAATCTTGACGCGGACGGGCTTGTTCATCGACAGACGCGAGAGCGACTGCACGCTCTCGGTCACGGTCGCGGAGAAGAGGAGCGTCTGGCGCGAGCGCGGCGCGGCAGAGATGATCTCCTCGAGCTCGTCGCGGAATCCCTGCGGATCGCGACACGCTCTTCCATCAGCCACAGCCCAGAGAGGGCAAGCGAGAGAAGGCGGAAGGCGCGACGCACCTCCTCAAGCATGCGGTCGGCCTCATCGAGGACGAGGACCTCGACGCCGTCCATCGAGAAGCACGGCGTGTTGCGCACGTGGTCAATGAGGCGACCGGGCGTCGAGACAACGATGTCCGGGCGCTGCTTGAGCTCCTGCTCCTGCACCTTAAGCGAGAGACCGCCTGCAACACGGGCGCGGTCAGTCCCGCGCGAGCAGGCAATGGAAGGGAGAGGACGCACCAACGCAGAGACAGAACGAGACGTCGGTGTACCGCGCGAGGGCCATGCCGACGCCATGCACCTGGACGGCGAGCTCACGCGTCGGGGTCATGACAACGACGCGGGTCATGGGGTTCTTGCGGTCGCGGTGGAGCAGGCGCTCGAGGACGCCGACCCAGAACGCGACCGTCTTGCCCGAACCAGTCGCCGACGACGCGACGATGTCCTTGCCGAGCATCGCGAGCGGGATGCACTCGGCCTGGATCGGCGTCGGGACGCTCAGGCTCAGCGACTGCAGCGCGAGGAGGAGCGGCCGCGAGAGGGTGCACGACGGGAGCGACGTGAACGAGAGGGGCTTCTTCGAAGGGAGCGTCGACGTGTTGCGGTGCGAGGTGAAGAATGAACGCGCGAGCGCGACATCCGCGGCAGAGGTGCCTGCGGCCGCTGCGGCCGCCTCGTCGTCCTCGCTCTCCTCGGCCTCCGACATGTCGGAGCCGGCGTCGGCGAGGGCGGCGAAGCCACTCGGGCCAGCTGTGGGCGAGAGCCGGGTTAGGTGGGAGCGTCACGCCAGGAAAGGAGAACACGCACCCTTGACCTCCTCCTCCTCGGCTGCCGACTCCTCCTCCTCCTCGCCCTCGCTCTTCTCGCCCAGGCCGAGCCAGTTCTCGTCGTCCTCCACATCGGCCTTGGCAGCTGCCGCCTCCAGGGCCGCCTTGTCCTCCTTCGGCGCCTCCTTCGCGGCCTTCTTCGTCGCCTTCTTCGGCGCCTCCACGACCTCCTCCTCGTCTTCCTCGTCGTCGTCATCGCTGCCCTCCTCGTCATCGTCATCGTCGTCGCCGTCACCTCAGCCGCGTCCGAGTCCTCGTCGATCCCCTCAAAGTCGAGCTCGCCGCCCTCGAGCGCAGCAAGCATCTCCTTCTCGACCTCGCTGTCGTCCATCTCCCCATCGTCCTCGTCCTCATCGTCGTCCTCGTCGAGGAGGGCCTGCGCCTCGGCGGCGGCGCGGGCGGCCGCACGCTCGGGGGCGCGGCGGGCGATGATCTCGTCAACAGTCAGGCGGGGCTGCGGGCATGCGAGTCAGCACAGGCGCGGCAACGAGGGCGAGGAGAGACGGACCATGGCATTGGGGCGCTTCTGGATGTAGGCCTCGCCCGAGTCCTGCGAGTTGGTAGACCGGAGTGAGCGCGAGTCGCGAGAAGGGAGAGCGAGCGAGCGCACCCAGACGCTGTTCCTGTCCCGTCCGACGAAGCCACCGCCAAAGCCGTCAAAGACAAAGCCCTTGTCCATCTTGCCGGTGTCTGCGGCGTCGGGGGCGGCAGCTGCACCGCCCACTTCGTCGTCGTCGTCGGTGTCGTCGAGTCCGGCGGGGGTGCGACCGACGTCTGCCTTCTTCTTGCCCTTGTTGCGCTGCTTCTTTGTGAGTTTCTTGGCGGGCTTTGCGGGTGCGGGTGCGGGTGCGGCGGGGGTGCGCTTCTTGGGTGCGGCGGGCGGCGGCGAGGGGGAGCGGGGGCCGTCGTCGTCCGAGTCGAGGGTCATGATGAATCCAGCCATGCTGTCTGGGTAGCTCTGGCTCGGTCTGGGGTCCTTCGAGCGGGGTCAAGCGGGAGGGAGCGGGGGCGAGGTTCCGTCGAGTCGTCGCTTGCTCGAGCTCAGCCTTGCCCCACCTCGCGCCTCTCCTCCTCACTAGAGCGCACTAGGCGAGAACTAGGGCGCAGCTGCAGATGCTCGCACTCCCCCTCCGCATCCGCGCACCCCTCCCCGCTGTGCGCGCCTTCTCGGCCGCGCCCGTCCTCGCGCGGCAGCCTTCCCGCCGGCGCGCACCCCCTCCGTCGCGTGCTCCGCCGCCAGGCGCCTACCCGTCGAGGGGAGGAGGTCCACGCAGGGCGGGCCCAGGCGCAGGAGCGGGTCCGTCGTCCGTCTCGCCCGCGGCCCTCGTCAGCCGCCTCGAGCACCACCTGCACACGGCGTGGCGCGAGCAGTCCCGCGAGCTCAGGCAGCTCGCAGACGACCTCGGCGTAAACCCGCGCAGGCTCGTCTCCCTCGCGACCCAGTGGGCCGAGGCCGCCGCCGTCGCGCTTCCCCTCCAGGACCGCGCAGCGATGAGGAGGGGCAGGCCCAAGGGCAAGGGCGCAGTAAAGGCGGAGGAGGCAGGCGCAGCGTGGGACCTCGACGCCCTCCAGACCGCCTTCGTCAACGACGGCGCAGAAGCGCTGTGGAACGCCTCCCTCGCCACCTTCCTCGCCTGGGTCCGCAGTAGCGTCCCGCTCCCCCCGCCCAGCGCTGCGACCCCCGTCGCCGATCCGACCCTCTACAAGCTTCACGACCTTGCCGAGATTGCCGACCGTCGCTTCGCCTACGAGATCTTCCCGGCGACCCGCCAGCACCGCCGCCGCCTCATCCTCCATGTCGGCCCCACCAACTCGGGCAAGACGCACTCGGCCCTTGTCGCGCTGGCCCGCGCGCGCACCGGCGCCTACGCAGGCCCGCTCCGCCTCCTCGCGCACGAGGTCTTCGCCCGCTTCAACGAGGGCAAGATCGGCGATGAGGGCGCCCGCCCGTGCAACCTCGTCACGGGCGAGGAGCAGCGCATCGTCGACCTCGACGCCGGCCTCCAGTCGTGCACTGTCGAGATGTTCCCGCTCTCGAAGCACCTCGACGTCGGCGTTGTTGACGAGATCCAGATGATCGGCGACCCGCAGCGCGGTAACGCCTGGACCGCCGCCGTTGTCGGCGCGCACTGCGACGAGCTCCATCTTTGTGGCGAGGAGAGCGTCGTAGACCTCGTGCAGCGCATCGCCGCCGAGGTCGGCGACGAGTGCATCGTCAAGCGGTACCAGCGCCTCTCGCCGCTCGTCGTCGCCGACCACTCGCTCGACGGCAACCTGTCGCGCATCCGCCGCGGAGACTGCCTCGTCACCTTCTCGCGCAGCAACATCTTTGCGTTCAAGCGCGCCATCGAGGAGAAGACGGGCCTCCGCGTCGCTGTCGCATACGGCGGGCTCCCGCCTGAGGTGCGCGAGGAGCAGGCGCGCGCGTTCAACGAGGGCACGTACGACGTCCTCGTCGCGAGCGATGCGATCGGCATGGGTCTCAACCTGTGCGTCCCCCCGTCATCTCTCGCGAGGAGGTCCGCTCACCCTTCCCCCTCCCCGCCTGTAGCAAGATCCGCCGCGTCGTGTTCGAGTCGCTGCACAAATTCGACGGCACGCAGGAGGTCCGCCTCCCCGTCCCGCAGATCAAGCAGATCGCCGGTCGCGCCGGGCGGTACGGCGTGCACACGCCCGTGTCGCCCTCTGCGCCGGACCTCGACCTCGACTCGGCCTCTTCGCCCGCCGCGGCCGTCCCCGGCGAGGCAACGACGCTCGACGAGGTCGACCTCCCGCTCCTGCACGAGGCGATGGCGCAGCCGACCGTGCAGGTGACGCAGGCGTCGATCGGCGCGTCGTTCGACGCCTTCAAGGCGCTGTACCACCTCCTCCCCGCCTCGACGCCCCTCTCGCGCATCTTTGCCCTCTCGCGCGCCATAACCCGCACAAAGCCGCACTACCGCGCGACGGGCTCAGCCTCGTTCGGCGAAGTCGGCGACGCGATCGCCCACGTCCACCCGCTGACATTCCAGGAGCGGTTCACGTTCGGCTCGGCGCCCGTCAACCTCCGCGATGCGCGCGTCGTGAGCGCCCTCGTCGGGTTCGTCGAGTGCTATGCCCGCGGAGAGCCCATCCGCATGGAGCAGTGGGGCGCCGAGGCGGGCGTGTTTGACGCGCTCGAGCGCGTGCGCGACGCGCAGGCCGCTGCCGTCGCCGCCGCTGCGGCGGGCTCCGACGCGGCCGCGGCGGCTCCGACGCGGCGACAGGCGGCGGTGTTCACGCCGACGATGCTCCAAGCGCTCGAGTCGTTCCACCGCTGCCTGACGCTCTACCTCTGGCTGTCGTACCGCCTCTCGCCCATCTTCTGCGACCAGCCCGCCGCGCGCGCGCTCCGCCGCGACGTCGAAAAGGCGATGGAGGTTGCGCTGGCGGGGACCCGGTTCGAGAAGCTCGAGCGCGGCAAGGGCGCCAAGCGGAACAAGGCGCGCGCGGCGAGGGGCGACGACGGGGGTGACGCGCTGTTCGATGGGTTTGGGAGGTTCAAGGCGAGCGGCGCGGCGAACGCGACGCTCTAGGCGGCTCGGGGCGCAAAGTGTCGATCTCTTCTCCCCTCTGCCCGTCTCTACCGCATCGCACGTCTTGTCCTGATTAGAACGACGATCGCAACGATAGACACAACTCGGCACGCAGAACATGGGTATGGAGAGGCTACAAGGTTACGAAAGGGATACACTCCGTCCTCCTCCTCCCTGCTCTTCCTCCCGACGCTCTAGATCCCGCTCTAGATCTTGATGCCCGCCCCGCCGAGCAGCACTGCACGGATCGAGCTGAGCTGCGCCTCGAGCGCCTCGATCTGGCTCCTCGCGTCCGCCTGCTCCTTGCGCCGGAGCTCCTCGACGTGCTTGAGCTCGTCGCGGAAGCGGTTCGCCTCCTCCTTGGCATGCACCGCGTCCTGGCGGAGGAGCTCGAGGTCCTCCCTCGTCCGCCTGAGCTCCTCCTGCGCGCGCTCAGCTTCGCGCGCACGCTCCGCCGTCTCGAGCTTGCGCCGCTCGCCGTCGTTGAGGCTCCGGCTCAGGCGCTTCGACATCCGCGCCTTGAAGCTCTCGACCTCCTGCCGGAGGTCGACCATCTCGGCGCGCTCGGCCGTCCGCTCGAGCTCGAGCTCCGTCAGCTGCGCCCACAGGCCCTGCAGCTCCTTGCGCTGCTGCTCCGCCTGCTCCTGCGCCGAGCGCAGCTGCTCGTCCGTCGTGCGGAGGAGCGCGGGCGGCGCCGCACCGGGCGCGGCGGTCGAGGGGAGGACGACGTGCGGCGCAAAGTCGGCGAGGTTGACGGCGGCTGGGGCGGAGGCGCGAACCAAGGAAGCGGGAGGAGGAGGCGGCTGCGGGGTCGTCGAGACGGGCGGCGTCGCCGCGCCGTTGATGACGCTGAGCGCGCGCGGGGCGAGCGCACCCGATTTGAGCGGCACAGGCGGCGGCGCGTCCTCGTCCTCCTCCTCATCGTCGTCGTCGGGCGCGGGCGCCGTGGGTACGACGGCCTTCTCCTCCGTAATGACGGGGACGAGGGCGCGTGCGCTTGTCGGGAGCGGGACGAGCGCCTTCTCCTCGTGCAGCGCAGGCTGCTCCTCTTCCTCCTCCTCCTCCTCGTCGTCGTACGCGCTCGCCCGCCGCGCCGCCGCGTCCTGCCCGCGCTCGACCGCACGCCCCGTCGCCGGCGTGACGATCTTGTCGTCGAGGCACCTGCGGCGCGGCCGTGTAGTGCGCGTAATCGGCCGGGTTGACCGGCGCGGGGAGGTGGGCGAGCTCGCGCTCGTGCTCGGCGGTAAGAGCGGCGGCGATCTCCTCCTGCGAGAGGAAGGGCGACGGCGGCAGGAACGGCGATGGCCGCGTCGGGATCGGCGCATCGACGGGCGGTTCGGGGAAGCGTAGACCGAGGACGCTGCGGCGATGGAGCGGGTCAGCGGGTCTTGCACGCGCCGAGAGGTGACAGGAGGGCGCACCATCGTAGTCGAGCAGCTCGTCGAGCACGCCGGTGTCCCGCCGCTCGACGACGGGAACGCAGTCGTCCTGCTCATCAGTCGGTGCGACGTCGCTGAGCGTCTTGACCGCGACGACGTTGCCGAGGCTGTGGTCGCGCGTGTGCGTCGACGACGGCGGCGTGCGGACCTCGCTGCCGTGCTCCGAGGCGGTCGACTGCGACGACCTCGTCGACGACGAGCGCTGCGCATCCGACGTCGACCCGTTCGGGCTGTGGCGCGTCGCCAGCGCCGCCTGCGGCGTCGCGTGCTCCTCCTCGTCCTCCTCGTCCTGCTCAAGCACCTCGACCTGCTCGCGCTCGTCCTCGCCCTGCCGCGACGTAGGGCGCGCGTGCGCCTCCGGAAGCGGAGGGACCGGTGGCGCGAACTCGGCCTGGAACTCCTTCGACGGCGTCGGCGGGCCCGACTCGTCGCCATCGCCGTAGAGCGACGGACTCGCGAGACCTTGCGCCGTGCGCGGCGTCGCCTCCTGCTCACGCTGCGGAACCGCCGGCGAGCCGTGCGAGTGCGACGACGACGGCGCGGTGTGCCGGTTGATGCGCGGCGAGTAGTCGGTCGCGCCGCGCAGCGCGAGGGACGGGGAGCGCCCGACAGCGGGCGAGGGCGGACCGGAGTGGTACGCGACGTCCTCGAAGCGCGGGATGGGGCTGATCTCGGCTGTGCTCTGCTCAATGACGGGCGAGAACGCCTTGTGCTGCTGCTGCGCCGACCAGGGCAGCGCGGCGAGCGGCGGAGCGGGCGCCTCGCGCGGCTGGGACGGCGTGGGGAGGTCGGCCCGCGCCGCCGACGAAACCTGCTGCGGCTGCTGGATATGCAGCTCAGCTTGCGGGACCTCGACGTTGAGCGTCGGCGCCGGGGTCGGCGACGGGGCGTCGACGATCGTCGCCGGGTCGATGTCGAAGTCGGGCTCGAGGAGGCCGTCGGCAACGGAGCTCCAGTGGCTGAGAGCCAGGTGAGCGCGTCCTGGCCCTTCTTGACCGCCTCGCCGACCGACTCCACGGTCTCCGTCGGGCCCGTGATGATCATCTCGCCCTTGGCGGGCTTCTTCGACTGCGTCTTCGGGCGGGGCGACATGATCGAGCTGCCGAACAGGCCCGAGACCTGCTCGAGCGTGAGGCGGTTCTCCGGGAAGAGCGGCATCTGCGAGAGGAACGCGACCATGTAGACGAGGAGGCTGAAGTTGGCGGTCGGGAGGAGACGGAGGATGATCTGGGCGCCGGCGATGCGCGCCTTCGGCGAGTTGGTCGAGTCGACGCAGGCAACGAGGAAGAGGCGCCACAACCGCTGATCGAGAGGGCTCGGGCAGGTCGCGGAGGTAGCGCTTCAGGCTGCAGACGCGACTCGTCAGTCTTCTGAGAGTAGCGAGAGACGACGCACAGGGAGGTGACGTTGTGGATGGACTCGATAGAGGTCGTGGTGCTCGCCGTAGTCGGGCGCGGTGTCGTAGATCTGCACGAGCTTCTGCACGCGGCCGGGCTCGCCCTGCATCTGCATCAGGCCCGGGACCTTCGTTCCTGCAAAGGGGAGGATGGGTTAGCGGGCACAGCATTGATAGCTACGTGGGAGACGCACCCTGCCCGCGGCGGTAGATCTCCTCGACGGTGCTGAAAACGACGCCTGGAAGGTCGTGCCGCTGGCCGGCGATCATCGACGTGACGAACCCGTACTCGGCGACCTGGCTGAGCGGCGCGCCAAAGACGGCCTTCCTCGACGTCGGGGGGCGGGGGCGTCTCTTTCGCTGCGGGGCGGAGGCGTGAGCTCGAGCGAGGAGAGAGGAGGCGAGCGCGACGTACTGTAGCCGGCGTGCGGGTTGCTCAGCACGCGCTTCATCCGCCCAAAGAAGGAGTCCCGCGCGGGCGCTCGCTGCTTCAACTTGGCCGCCTGCTGCAGGTTCTCGCTCGACGGCGTGGGCATGCCGATCTGCGACTTGCGCGACTCGATGCGGTTCTGTGAGAAGGTCGCGGTCAGCGAAGTGACGAGAAAGGCGAGGGAGACGAGACGCACCGAGCGCTTCGGGGCGCGCTGCCGATAGAGAGGATCGCTTCGGCGTCCTGGATCGTCAGGAAGCTGCCCATGATGACCTCGAGCTTCTCGAGCAGGTTGAGCCGCCAGGCGTAGCCGGGGACGTCCGAGATATGCGCCGTCCGCCGCGCGAGGCTGAGGAGGTTGAGCGGGAGCTTCGCGCCGGGCGTAATGAGCTGCCCGCCGGGTCCTGCGCCGATGGGCGCCGAGAGGAGCGGCGCCGTCATCCCGATCGACGAGTTGTTCGGGACGTAGACGGACGACGCGCGGCGGAAGACGACGGGCGCGGGGTTCGACGACGAGGCGGTCGAGCCGGCGTACGACGAGCGCATGCCCTGCCCGATTGGGCGAGTCGTGCCGCCGGGGGACGGAGCACGCGGCGGGCGAAGCTGCGGAACGGAGAGGTCGTTCGAGAGAGCGCGCTTCATGCTCGACGCTCCGGACGCCGTCGTCGCGTTGCTCGTCCGCCGCGAGTCGAACAGCGGCCCGCTGTTCGGCCGCTCGATGTTGAGCTCCGCGAGGCTGCCCTTGCGGAAGGAGGGGGCGCGCTCGACCCGCTGCGCCACGCTCACGCGCACCTGCGCGGCGTACGGCGTGCCCGGCTCGTCCTCAGGCCTCACCGGGGAGGCGATGGTCGAGGGAGGCGTGGGCTCGGAAGCGCGCGCCGCCTTGCTCGAGAGGGTCGGGCTCGTCCGCGTCTCCTTGTACGTCGAGTGGGCGGAATCGAGCGTGATGCCGAGGTCGAGAGGCTGCGTCTGACCGAAGCTAAAGTCGACCTTGTTGAAGATCGGCGCGCCGGTCGCGGTTACCTCGGACGGCGGAGGAATGGCAGGGGCGAGGGTGGAGACCGGGGCGTCGACGTAGGTGGGTGACTCGGGGCGGGGAGGGAGGCGGTCGGGCGACGAGGGCGCGAAGCGGTTCGTGGCGTAGGCCTGCGGCGACGACTGATTACGGCTGTGACCCTGGCCGTTGAGGAAGCGAGCCGGGTATCCGCCGGCCCCTGCATCTCTGCCTCCCATGCTCACCGACCTCGTCATGCCGTCCGGGGACTCGAAGTGAGTGCCCGCCAGGCGGGGCGACTCCTTGATGCCCCACTGCGGCAGCGTGAACAGGCGAGGGGAGCCCTTGCTCGCCTCGTCGCGCATCGCCGGTGCGACCTTGTGCGACGCCGAGTGCACGCTGCCGGTCGAGGTGGGGCTGAACGAGCCGGCGTCCACGGGCGGAGTGTGCAGGCTGCCGTTGAAGCTGAAGGGGGCTTGCTGGGGAGACCGGCTGGACGTTGACATGGCCGCCCCGGTGGATCGTGCGGCTGCGGAGGGGAGGTCGGAGGGTGCCCGTAGAGTTGTGGCGAGCGCAAGGCAGTCTAGCGAGCGTGCAGGCAGCGGGGAGAGCAGCGAGGCGGACAGCGAAGGGCGCGAAGGGACGTTAGCTCGCAAAGCCCAGCAGGCAGGCGGGGTGCGCGGAGCATGTCAAGCGGGCGGCGCCTGGCCCTGTGTCACCCCTGGCCGGCCGTCGTGGCTGGTCGTTGATGAAGCCCGAAACGGGAAGGCGCGAGCGAGGTCGGCTCCCCCTGGTTCGCCTGCCCGCCAGCCGTCTCTCCTTGCCCTGCAGCTCATCGTGGGCAGCTCTGCAGGTCGTGGGTACCGCAGGCCGAAGGGGGGGCGATGGCGAGGCGAGGGGGAGGGGTCTCCGTCTTCACGCGCATCTCTCGTTTCAGGCAGGCTGCGACGAGCTCCTGCAAGGGAGCTTGGAGTGTGCATTATGAGGAGAGCAATCGAAGCTCTTGGCGCCGGTAGATCCATTCTCTGCGAGAATTGCCAGCGCGTGGTCGCTCGCAGCGTAGTCGCACTCTGCGACGCTTCCCTCGCAAACATCGTCCCGCGCCGACGACACCCTTGCGCCGTCGTACGAGAAGGCGCATGTTCGGCTCATCCCTCCGTAGGACACAAGACGAGAGAGACGGGCGGGCTTCGGCGGCCGCGCCGACGACTCGCGCGCGACCAAACATCCTTCTTTGGCCGTTTTACGGCGCCCCAGAGCGCATAAGGAGGCAGAAAGAAGCCACGATCGGACCAGAGGGACGAAGGAGACGATGGACGAAGAAGGGCGGGAGGGAGAGGAGGAGCTCGGGCAATAGCCTCGCAGGTGAAGCTGCTCGCCCAGTTCTGGTCACCGCCGATGTTGACCTGCTTCGCGTAGCTGCACGTCACGGGTGCGTCAGGGCGAGCGACGCGGAAGCGGGAAAGCATACCGGGGTAGTCCTGCACCGCGCAGATCTCGAGGTTGGAGAGACGCTTCGGCGCCTTTGTCCACAGGTCGGAGCACGCGGTCGAATTGATGACAGCGGGGTAGGTTGTGCCCACGAAAGCGAGCGGGAGGAAGGTGGAGGGAAGCGCGCATCGCGCAGACGCGGGCGAGCAGGAAGGGCGCGAGGAGCTGGAGAAAAGCAAGAACGAGCAAGACAGCGCTGGCGATGGACGTCGTCCTCCTTTGCCCCGCACGGCTGGCCTAGTCGTCTGAACCCCACCCGGTCTGTCGGCGAGCTGCTGGCGGAAGGGCAATTGCAGCGGGAGGAGCGCTGGCACCCCGTGCACGCAAACACGGGTTGACAGCGTGCTCGGCAGAGTTCGTTGCGGCGATCCGCTGGACCCTGGACGAGCGTGCCCGTCGACGTAGCTGCAGATCCCCATCCGCGAGAAGCAGAGAGCGGACGGAGCAGGTCGGTCGGCCGCGAATCAAGAGGGCGGGAGGGAGCGGAGCGGCGTCGCGAGGGATGAGCGGCGCGCGCGAGGAACAGGGCGGTGGAGCTCTGAGCGTGGCAAGGCTCCCGCGGGTGGCGACGGCGTCGCAGAGAGAGGCCGAGAGCTGAGCGCTTGGGGCCAATCTCCTCGCCCGACGCACCTCTTGGTTTCCCCCGTCTCCCCCGTCCATCCTGTGCGTGCACCGTCCTGCGCAGCCCTGCACGGGACACCATCGCTGACGTTTGCGGAGCGGATCCAGCCCTAGACATGCTCGCGGCTCGTGTTGGTCTTCGCGCTCTCCCGCAGGTTGCTGGCCGTCGCTACGCCTCCACGGCGCCTGCGCACGTGCCCAAGACGTGCGTACTCGCTCTTGCCTCAGGGCGATCAGCCGGGCCTACGAGCAGCGCTGACCGTCTTGCGCCACCGTTGCCCGCCGCCTCCTCCGCCTCGTCCCGACCCCGCCCTCGCTCATCTCGTGCGCCGCAAACACAGCCTCTGGCAGACGTGGTACGAGCCCGCCGCCATCCCCATCTGGGTTGTCGTCGGTACCGGTGCGTTCCTCGCTTCCTTCGCTGTATCTCGTCGTCGCCGGTGGTCGGGCTTCCCAAGAACAAGGAGATGAGGCGATGCCTGTCTGCTCGCGTCTTGCGGTGCAGAGCTGGTTGTGGACGTTCACTGACGCTTCCTTGACCCACCCGCAACAGCTTGCTTCGGCGCCGGTTGGTGTGAGTGGTCGTCTTCGTGCTCCAGCTCCTCCCCGCTCCGTCACATCGTTGCACTCGGTCGCTGGCACCCGCGATACCGAGCGCAGAACCCCACCTTCCTGCAACTGCAGGCGGCGCGTCGACGCGGCGTCCCTGCCGCGGCCACCCGCGGAAGAGCGGAAGGATCTGTCGCACTGGCCAACAGCCGAAACTGACCGTACCTTCACCCTTGTTCCTTCCGTTCCGCAGACCTGACTCGCCTGGCACGTCACCAGGACGTCTGCTGGGACAGGCACGGTAACCCCGAGGTTAGTCTCACCGGCGTTGCATCGTCTCGTCACTGCGACCGTCCTGTGCATTCTTCTTGCTGACGTTCTCCGCCTATCTACAGCCGTGGCAGCACGTCGAGCAGGGCACCCTCACCAAGATGTTCACCAACCAGCCGGGTACGCGGAGATTGACTCCTGCTTCGGGGACGCCGTCCCCCTTGCCGTCCACCACTGACCTTCGCTCCTCGCCGTCCGCAGACAAGTTCGACAAGGTCTACTCCCGCTCGCGCCTTTAATCGCCTCGCAACGATATGATACCCTCCCGCCACTCTTTTCGGGGCGCTATCGTCGCTTGCGTTGCTCTAGAGGCGGAGGCGTAGACCCTTTCTCGGCCGGTTCTGTAGATGTCTGTGCTCGGCGGATGGCAAGCATGTTCTCCCCGATTGATGCGCGTGCTGTGCGGGTTGTGGGCGGGTTGCGCTGGCACAAGCCTGTCTGCGAGCAGGTCGCGCGCTCGTCTCTGCGCGGTCGAGGGGGACGCCCCAGCCGCATCGCCATCGTTCGCCTGTTCGCGCGCGCTGCAGTAGCCTTCACGAGTTGCTCGACGCGCTGCAGGCTCCTGAAGCTGCGCTCGTGCGCGGCGAAAGTGCGCTCCTCGCGGACGCTGATCGCGGGGTTCCCTTCGTCGCTCCCACCGCGCTCTCGCCCGATCCACTCAGACCAGCGCGCAGCAACACCAGCAGCATGGCAGACGGGCCACCGCCCTGGCGCACACCGGCCCCGCTCTCGCCCACCTCGACGACCTCGCTTCCCCCGCCTGCACCGCCCGCACGCGACGCAGCGCGTGCAAAGCTCGCAGCGGCCCTGCTAGGTGCGTAGCTCACGACTCGTGTACATACGATCCAGCTGACTCTCCGGCGCGCACAGGCACGACCTCTCGCTCGAGCCGCTCGATCCGTCGCTCTCGGTGCGCTCGTCCGCCGTGCTCAACCGTTCCGACACCTGCTCGCCGCCGACCCGCCAGAAGCGACGTGCGCGACTGCACCTTCGCCGACAAGCAGCTTCGAGCTCGTCGACGCGCCGGAGGAGCGGGGCGCGTCCCTCCCGGCGCGTACTCGGCGGGGAGCGACGGCGGCCGCCCCTTTGAGCGCCGCGCGAGCCTCGCGGGCTCGGCGGTCTGGAGCGCGAATGGACTCGAGCGTGCGACGACGCCGCTCGAGCTTGACCCGGAGGAGGAGGAGCGCCTCGTGAGCGAGTGGGGCATCGACGACGTTATGTCGAGCGTGAGCGACGGCGCCGACCTCGCCCGGAGGGCATCGACGGGCCTCATGAGCGGAGCTATGACCGGCGTCGGCCTTGCGCGCTTCGCTGGAGCGAGCGCGATGAGCGACGCCGGCATTCTCGCGCGACGATGGGCTCGCAGAGGACGACGAGGCGGTCGAGGTGCTCGAGACGCGCTCGATGCCCGATCTCGACCGCCCGCGAGCGATCTCGTTCGCCGACTCGGTTCTCGACGGGCTCGAGCAGCGGTTGGCGAATGCACCCGCGCCAAAGGTGCCGATTGCGAGCACGAGTAGCGACGTCGATGATGACAGCTCGGACGGCCCGCGCATCAAGATCATCGAGCGCACACCGACACAGCGGCGTCAGCGACGGCAACGCCTCCGCACGCAGAGCGTTGGTACCGCCGCCGGGCTCAGCTCGCTGCCGAGTCTTGCAGACCTCTCCGGCGATGGCTCCGTCGGCGGACTCGACAGCGTGAGCAGCGGGACACGAGCGGGCATCGCCTCTCGCGACTCGCTCTTCATGGGTCCTGCACCGCCTGGCATCTCGCGGCGCGGCTCGACGATGTCGGCCGGGCTATCGGAGGGCCTCTCGAACCGCCGCGCCACCGACGCAGGGCTCACTTCACGCCCCGTCTCGCGCCTTTCGCTCGCCATTCCCGCCGCGACCGCCTTCTTCCGACCGCCCCGCCTCTCCCGCCTCGCCCGTCGACCCCCGCCCCCCCGTCCCCCTCTCCGTCTCGCCCACCACGCCGGGCTTCACCTCGCGCTTCGACCCGCTCGTGATCGCCGCGCAGCGTGCCGAGCTCACCAAGGATCGGCCCGCGTTCGCCAATCCCGACGCGGGCAAGCCGCCTAGGGTGGTGCTGATGCCCGCGCCGCTCGCGGGGCGGCCGCCATCGCCGCCGCGGCTGGAGCGCGTCGAGGGTCCCGGCGCGGAAGACGCCGACGCCTCGGATGAGGAGGAGGAGCTCGCGGAGGAGGGCGAGGAGGAAAGACGCTCCCGGGTTGCGCGAGCCGCTCCGTCCCGCCGGCGCGCTGTACGGCCGTTCCCTCATGGACGTCATGGCCGAGCGACGCGCGCTCCTCAAGGCGCAGCAGCGCGCGTACGTCCCGGGGAGCGACGGCCGGCGGAGCATGTTCGAGTGGCAGGCGGCGCCCGCGTCGGGCACGGAGGATGCGCTCGCGCGCCTGGAGGGGAACACGGTACACGCGGATGCCGATGAGCGCGAGGACGACGTGCCCCTCGCGCTTGCCCGCCGGTGGTCGCGGGCGGAGGCCGCGTGGCGATTCGCCCGAGAAGGCGCGCAAGGCGCACGCGTCGATCTTCGGGCCCGACCTCGTCTACCAGCGCGAGCTCGCGCGGGTGAAGGAGATTGAGGAGATCGAGCGCGCGGAGCGGGAGGCGGAGGAGGAGCGCCGACGGGCGAAGGAGGACCGGCGGAAGAGCCTGGGCAAGCTGGTCAAGGGCGCGAAGAGGCGCAGCCAGCTCGTGCTTGCTGAGGCGCAGCCGCAGGAGTGGCAGCCGCCGAGCGAGCCGGAGCTGGAGCTCGAGCGCGAGTGGGAGACGCAGCCGGAGCAGGAGTACGTCGAGGAGCTCGTCGAGCGTGCGTAACCTCTTCCTTTCGCGACTCTGAAGACGAAGGCTAACTAGCCTCACCCCGCAGCGGAACAACCCCGGTCTCCGCCGCGAAGGCGCAACTCGCTCGCGCCCTCCCTCTCCATCCCGCTCGGGCTCGGCGACGGCCTTGCCTCGTCCGCTTCCGGCAGCGACTGGTTCGCGCCCACCCGACGCGCCGAAGCGCAGCACCGCCGCTCCCGACAGCGACGAGGACGATGAGACGACTTCAAGCCGCGCCCGATGAGCTCGCTCGGCGGCTATCTCTCCGCAGGCGCGGCACGGCGAAGGACTACGTTCGAGTCGTCAGGCTCGTCGAGCGGAGAGAGCGACAACGAGGAGACGGCTGCCATTCGCCCCGTCGTGCGTGCTTCTCCTCCTCTCGTCTCTACCCCGCCCTAACGCGCTTATCCCGGCAGAACGGCAACGCTTCACGCGCATCGCTCCCTCTGCCCGGCGAAGCAAGCATCGACGACCATGACGCTGGCGACCCCGCCGCAGCCACCGCCGGTGGTCACCTTCCCTTCCCCGGCGAGCCCAGCTCGCAAGGCCATGACTCGCGCAGCCTCGCCGAAACGGAGGAGGACAACCGCCCGCTCGGTGCGCGATACTCGCGGCAGTCGCTCGCGCTCGTCCCGCCGGCGATGGACAGTGACGACGAGCACGAGCGACCGCTCGGACAGCGCTTCTCGCGCGCGTCGTTTATGCCGGCGTCCGCGCAGCCGCCCATGCTCCAGCTCGACCTCGGCGTTGGCGACGGCGGGGTCGAGCGTCTCGCCGACGGGAAGGACGAAGCGAGCGAAGACGAGGACGACAAGCCGCTCGGGGCGCGGTTCTCGACGATTCGTGCGGTAGACGAGGACGACGTCCCGCTCGCGATTCGCCGTCTCTCGCTTGCGCCGCCGCGTTTCGAACCTGCCGGTACACTGCACGCGGTCGACGACGACGGCAGGACCGTCTCGGACGACTCGGACGACCGGCCGCTCGGGCTCAAGGCTCTCCCTCCCGCCGCCGCACCCTTCCCCGCCTTCCCCTTCCACCCCTCTCAGCCCGCACTCGTGCCCGGCTTCCCACCTGTCGCGCCCGCCCTCCCGTACAGCTACTCGCAGTACTCGCTTCCACTGGCCGCCGCGCCCGTCCCCCTCCCCATGTACGGCGCCGCCCCACCCGACCCTCGCGCGCAGCTCGCGCTCGCGCAGATGCAGATGCAGGCGGCGATGCAGCAGCAGGTGGTGGGCGACCCGGCGGCGGCGGCGGCGGCTGGGCCCGGGATGATAGAGCGGTGGAGGAGGGAGGTGTCGGGGTGAGGCTGCGCGCGCATAGACACTTTCTTTTTGTACGGCGTTGTCTGTGTAGCTCTTCTCTTGCAACAGCGTCGTTGCCTACACTCCGATAAGGGGAAACGCACGCGACTCGAGGTTCACCACGCGGAGACGGAGCGGCGTGCTGGCTCTCGCACCATCCTCTCCCCTCTCGCACTGCGATGGTCCGCCTGACAGCTTCGTGCGCGCTCTGGCGCTATCTGCGCTCCCTGCCGTCACTGCGGGCCCGCTCTCGTTCTTCCAGACGACGTCGCAGGCGGTCGTCCGCGCTGGACTCCGCAACGTCCTCCGCTTCAACGAGACGCAGATCGACCGCATCCTCGCGACAGAGAGACCCCGCTCGAGCCGCATCCCTATGCCTGTGCGCGCTGCCCCTTCCCGCGTTGTCGTCGTCGAGATGGCTGACCCTCTCCTCCTCGCGCTGATGAAACGCAGTCGACCTCACCGACGTCAACTACGAGACGGTGCTCGCGACGGGGACGGAGGACAACCCCTTCGCAACGCCCCTGAGCGACGACGATGTCTGGGTGGTCACCGTCCACGGGCCCGACCCGTTCGTCCTCCTCCTTCCCCCACTTCCCCCTCCAGCGAGATGCTGACCCTCCCTTGCGGCCCGCACAGCATCTCGAAGCACTTCCTCAAGGGCATGGACGAGGTCGCGCTGCACAATTCGAGCCAGGCGGGCGGGACCCTCGCGCCGAGCATCCACTTTGCCCGCCTCAGCTACGCCCGCGAGACGATCCTGCCCACGCGCTGGTGGCTCTGGCGGTGTGTGACCTCGCTTCTTTTCCATGGAGACGGTGCTGACGAACGAGGCGCGCGCAGCACCCCCGTCATCGTCATCGGCACGAACCGCATGCGCACGCTGCGCTTCCTCCGCCCCGGCAACGTCCGCCCCGACGCAGAGACGCTCAGCGAGGTGCTGAGCAAGCCAGACACGTGGAAGCAGATCGAGCCGTGGACCGGCGGGCTTGCGCCGGGCGGAAGGTTGTGCGTGCTTTTCCTCCTCCTCCCTTCCCCTCCTTCCCTCCTCCTTGTCTCTCTGTCCACTTTAACTCAGCCATTAGGACCGTGAGCTGACACTGTGCACCTACCTGCAGCGAGGACCGCCTGCACCGGCTCGCAAAGATCTGGGCCAAGATCCACCGCGAGTCGGCCAAGGTGCCCAAGTTTGTGCTGCTCGCGCTCAGCGGGTTCATCATGAACTTTGTCATCTCGTGGTTCCACAAGGACGACGGCGCCAAGCAGGCAAAGTTCCAGGCGCAGCTCGACAGGGCGCGCGAGGAGCAGGCGGCGAAGGCTGCGTGCGTCTTCCTCCGTTCTTTCTTCCGCATCCTCAGTCGCTGACCGCTGCACAATGCTCTTCGCAGCGCGGAGAAGGCGGCCGCTGCTCCTGCGCCGGCTCCCGCGACAACGGCCACGCCGTCGAAGAAGCGGGCGAACAAGCGGAAGTGAGGGGTAGACGGGGCGCAGTCTTGGGTTCTTTGGGCGTAGTCATGAAGTCGCATCGCACGGGTCCGTATCGTCTCCAGACTCAAGCGAGAGATTCGCCTCCGCCCGTTTGGCCCGAGGGAAGCGCTCCTCTCGGTCACGTTCAACCTCGACTCCGCTCTCACTCCAAGCGCACGGACGCAGCTCGCCCACCGGCTCGATAGACTGCCCTAGAGGGACTCTGTGGCTATGCAGTGGGTCAGCAAGGTGCGTCTGCTGGCTCGCTCCGCTCCTCGCGGCGATCCGGGCAAGGGGCCCGCCCCAGCACCGCGACGCCAACTCGAGGCAGCGCGCTGACGGGACGGGCGTGCACAGGCGGTCAACTACTACCAGAGCGTGAACCCGTCGACGCTCACCGGCGCGATCGACGTGATTGTCGTCGAGCGCCCCACCGACGCCGGCGACGTCGAGCTCGCGTGCTCGCCCTTCCACGTCCGCTTCGGGAAGCTCAGCGTCCTCCGCCCCGTGGACAAGAAGGTGCGCTCCCCGTCTTTCTCCCTTCCCCCAAGAAGCACCGCGAGTTGACACCCCTCCCTGCCTCCTCCTCCTCGTGACACGCAGGTCCGGATCACGGTCAACGATGAGCGCATCCCGTACTACATGAAGGTCGGCGAGACCGGCGAGGCCTTCTTCGTCTTCGAGACGGACGAGGACGTCCCCGCCGACATGCAGACCAGTCCGCTCAGCGGCCCCATGTCGGACGACGGCAGGAGCGACGGAGGCGTGCGCTTTCGCACACTCTTTCTCGCCGAATCAAGGCTGACAGGATGCTGTGCGCAGGAGATGGAGCCGCTCGACCTCGACGCGCCCGCCTTCGACGACAGCAAGGAGGCGGACGAGGACCGTGAGTCCTCCTCCCCACCCCGCTGCAGCGCTTCCTAGCTGATTGGTCATCCCACAGAGCCCAACACGCCGACACAGTCCCACCTTCCTCGCCCGATTCGTCCCGCTACGCCTCGCTGTCCGGCACGCAAGTCGGCTCCCCCACCTCGCCCTTCCGGTCCTTCCCCGCCACGCCCCTCCTCCCAGCATGTCGCCGCAGCAGTCGCGCATGGGCTCCATCGACTTCGGCGCGCAGCCGCTCGTCGAGTCGCCGGCGGAGGAGGATGGTCCCGCCGAGGACGGGTTGGACAAGGCGCGCTCGAAGGCGGCCTACGTCCCCGCTCCCATCGCGCGCGCCGCCGAGAAGGCCGCGGGCATCGGCGCCGCGGCGCTCGCGAGGCCGCTGCAGGGGCTGCGGGACGCGCAGCTCAAGGGGCGGGTCGCGGACGAGGGCGCGGGCGAGGACGGCGAGCGGCGCCGCCGCTCTGAGCGGGACGAGCACGACCTCAAGGGCGAGCCGGCGGAGCTCGGCCAGCCGGACGAGGAGATGCGCGCGAAGCTCGACGGGCTCAGCCTCAGCGACGAGAAGCGCGAGGGCCAGCAGGACCCGAACGAGAGCGAGCAGACGGGCGATGCGGTCATCCGCGCCGCGCGCGACCGCGACGCCGACCTCCGCGCTATGCTGGGGAACAAGCACGGTGCGGCGGAGGGCATGCACGACCCGCCGGGCGACTTCTCCGCGCGGCGCTGCCGGGCAAGGGCAGCCTCGCGCACGAGGGCGAGGTCGGCGCGGCGCCGGAGCAGTCGGGCGCGCTCATGCTCGACATGAGCGGTTACAAGGTGCCTGGCGAGAAGAACGACGTGAAGGGAAAGTCGAAGCGTGCGGAGCAGGAGCTTGAAGGTGCTGGCGGGATGATCCTCGACGAGAGTGCGTCCAGCGCCACCTCTCTTCGTATCTTTTGCTGACGCTCATCCGCGCGCAGAGGCCGAGAAGGAGATCATTGCCTTCACGCAGGCGCTCTTGCAGTCGACCGACCCGACCACCCTCCGCGATTTCTTCGAGGAAGACGAGTCCAGCACGCGCGCGGCCTCGCCCATCCCGCAACTCGACCTTGACGACACTGCCTCTGTCTCAAGCGAACGCTCGACACCCGCTCCCCGCTCGCGCATCAGCTCACGCGCGAGCTCGCCCCCGCCCCGCCCGGTCATCCTCCAGGAGCTGCACGCCATCCGCTCCGAGTCCGAGATCCCATCTGGTCCCGACGACGGCGTTTACCACGCCACGCCGAAGCAGTTCACGCTCAAGACTGGAGGCTCGCTCTACCGGTTCGAGCTCAGCTTGTGCGGCAGCGAGGGGTTCGAAACGCTCGACAAGGTGCGGCCTCGTCTTTACCTCGCCGCAGCTCATCCCGACTGACTCGACCTGCCCGTAGAGCACGGCCGAACGCCTCTTCCGCGAGGAGCAGCTCACCTTCACCGACTTCATGGAGCAAGAGCGGATCCCCGACAGCCCTGACCTCGTCGTCAAGTACGGCGGGCGCTTCCTCACCTGGGACAACGCCTCGCCGGTCCTGGCCTCGCTTGCGGTGTACCGCAAGTCGCTCGTCGAGCACCCGGAGCACCACCGGCATGTCGATCAGGCCGCGCAGCCGACCAAGACGCACCGTCGCGGGTGGAGCCTGGTGGGGCCGCGGGCGGAGCGAGACGCCCCCGCCTGCTGAGACGCAGTCGACCGAGGGCGCGCCGACGACAACGGAGACGAGCCCGCCGACGAGTCCGCCGACGAGCCCGCCCGACTCGCCGAGGTCGCTGCCCGTCGCGGACGAGGCGGCGCAGGACTCGCCCGAGAAGGAGCGCGACGAGGACGAGTTCCCGCCCGAGGACCACACGAAGCACTACGCCAAGACGCTGCGCCTTACGTCCGACCAGCTTGTGCGTTCCCCGCTCTCTCCCATCCCCAGCACCGGCCTGACGTGCTTCGCCCGGCGTAGCGCAACCTCAAGCTCAAGAAGGGTATGAACCACGTCTCGTTCACGGTCCGCTCGTCCTACTCGGGCTACGCGACCTGCACGTCGCGCATCTTCCTCTGGGACTCGGACTTCCGAGTCGTCATCTCCGACATTGACGGCACCATCACCAAGTTCGCTTCTACCGTTCCCTCGGAATGTGTACGAGCTCATTCTCTGCACTCGCAGGTCGGACGCGCTCGGGCACGTCTTCACCATGATCGGCCGCGACTGGACGCACCTCGGCGTTGCCAAGCTGTACACCGACATCGCGCGCAACGGCTACAAGCTCATGTACCTCACGTCGCGCGCGATCGGTCAGGCCGACACGACCCGCGAGTATCTCAAGGGCGTCAAGCAGAACGGCTTCCAACTCCCCGATGGGCCCGTCATCATGAGCCCGGACAGGCTGATGACTTCGCTGCACCGGTGCGGCGCGCTCCTTTACACGCCGGAGAGCTGATACTGACTGCCTGCAATCGCAGCGAGGTGATCATGCGCAAGCCCGAGGTGTTCAAGATGGCGTGCCTGCGCGACATCGCGCGCCTGTTTGGCGAGCGCTCGCCGTTCTACGCCGGGTTCGGCAACCGCATCACGGACGCGCTCTCGTACCGCAGCGTCGACATCCCGTCGTCGCGCATCTTTACCATCGACTCGAACGGCGAGGTCAAGATGGAGCTCCTCGAGCTCGCCGGCTACAAGTCGAGCTACATCCACATGACGGACCTCGTCGACCAGATGTTCCCGCCCATCAACCGGAGCACCGCACCCGAGTACACCGACTTCAACTTCTGGCGCGCGCCCGTCCCCGCGTTCGACTTTGACATCCCCGACCTCGCGCCGCCATCGCCTGCACTCTCGGCCCGCTCGGACCAGTCGACGAGCCGGATCTCGTTCCCGCGCCTCGGCAGTCTCGCGAGCTCGCTCTCGCGGCGGTCGTCGCGCACCGCGCTCAACGGCGACGCCGCGTCCATCGCGAGCGGCGGCGGCGGCGGGGCGAGCCGCGCGACCCGCGGCGCGACGCCGTCGAGCCCGCTGCTGCAGGCGACAGTGCCCGAGGAGGGGCTCGACGAGGACGAGGACGACGACGACAGCTTTATCGGCAGGAGCCGTTCGTCATCCATGCCGGGCAGCCTCCCGACGGAGAGCGACTTTGAGCGGTACCGCGCGCTCGCAGCCGCCGACACGCAGGGCAAGCCGTCGACGGACGCGGAGGCGTACAAGAAGAAGGTGCAGGCCGACCACGACGAGGGCGAGGACGAGTACGACGAGGACGAGCCGCACGAGGAGGGCGACGACGATGGCGCGGACGACTTTGGCGACCAGCTCGACTTTTCCAGCGTTCCCGTGCGTTCCGTGTCTTCCTCGCTCTCGAGTAGCGTTGCTGACCATCCTGTCGATCCCCAGTACCTCTGAGCCTGCTGCACCCCCATAGACACTCCGCTCCCTTTCTCGGTTCGCTCTCGTCGTCCCCCGCAACTTTCGCAGTTCTACGTTCCGCAGGCAGTATGTTGTAGCTAGTAGCCTCCAGGACCCGTACAATGCAGGACTCTCTCGGATCAACCGCTCGCGTTCTTCGCTTTCACGCCCAAGTCGCGCGGCGCGCCCGTCTCCTCCGACCACTTCGCCTCACTTCGCGATGCGCGTCTCCAGCGCTATCCAGCCGGCGCTCTGGCTGTTCACAAGCTCCAGTCTGCTCTCCTACGCCCTCGCAGTGCCCTCAACGCCCGTCAACGCGCTTCGTGACGCGCTCAAGACCGCCGCGCTCCCGCCCGCCCTCGCGGCCGACATCCCGCCTGTGGACCCCGAGTCGTGGGCGCTACTGCTCGAGCACGCTCGCAAGGTGGTCGAGAGCGAGGCGCGCGCTCCGCAGGGCGTCGAGGGCGTGCACGTCGTCCGCGAGACGTTCTTCGTCCCGATGGGGGCGAAGGTGGGGGAGCCGCGCGCGAGCACGGGCGCTGCGGTGCTCCCGGGGGTCGGAGCCGCAGTGCAGGAGGTCAAGGAGCAGGTCGAGGCGGCCGATATCATCAAGACGGTCGGGAAACTCAGGGGTGCGTCGTCGAGGTCCGCTCGCTCGTCATTCTCTCGCGCGGCTAACGAGCTGCATTTCCGTGAACCACGCGCAGTCCTCCGCCCCGTCTTTACCTACGCGATCCACCACCCGCTCCGCTTCCTCTACTCCTACGCGCTCCTCCCGCTCCTCTCCTCGTCCTCTCCTTCCTCCTCTTCCTCCTCCGCACCCTCGGCACGCTCCTCTCCCTCCCGCTCTCCCCGCTCTCCTTCCTCCTCTCGACGCTCCTCCTCTCCCCCCTCGCGGCGACCAGCGCAGTCCTCGCCGCCCTCACGCCCCTCTGGTACACCCTCGCCGCCGCCCCGCCTGCGGCGCAGGCTGCGGCGCCCTCGCGGGGCTCATCGCCGGCCGCTCGACGCGCACCGCCCTCGAGGACGCCGTGTGCGTCACGCGCCGCGCAGGGCGCTGGCTCGGCCTCCTCCCGAAGGAGACGCCCCTCGTCCCTCATCGCAGGCCAGGCGGGTTCGGCGCGGGCGCGACGCTCGAGCGGTTCGCGCCCTCGATCGCGACGGCAGCAACGACGGAGTCGTCGTACAGCAGCGCGTCGCCTGTGCGCGGGCTGAGCGCGATGCAGCGGGGCAAGCTGCGCGCGTTCGACGATAGCGAGGACGCGTCGTCGAGCGGGACGGGCTGTACGGAAGGAACGCGGCGCGAGGAGTCGCCGAGTGACGAGGAGGAGGACGTGAGCGAGGAGTGGGAGTCGGAACGGATCCGCTTGCGAGCGCGAAGGTTCCCGCGCTCGCAGCGGCGGGAGCGCTGCAGGCTGGAGGGGGAGGAAGGTCGCCTGGTGATGTCTCGTTGTACCCGCTTTGCATCGCTTACTGTACCTCACGACCGACGCACACGAGGGAGAGAACGAGGAACCGGCTCGTATGGTCAGGGACTGCTGGGGACGGAGGCAACTGGAGAGAGGCAATGACGGGGAGATATGCTGCAGAGGGGGGCGAGGAGGCGAGGGCAATGACCATGAGAGGGAGGCTGAAAGCGAGGGGAATGCAGAGAAAAGCGACGATGGGGGGCGGAAGCTATTAACGGGGGGAAAGCGAGAACGGGGGGAGAATATGTAGTGGGCGAGGGTATGGCGAGGCTGTGGAACGACTGGGGCGAGTGGAGCAGGACAAGAAGCAACAACGGAAGGTGTGGGGACGGCCAAACTGATAGAGAGGAGGGCGGAGAACATGAGGGACGGGTATGGTGTATGTGCGGCGACGCCCGGGTGCGGACGCCGCGATGGATGGAGTGTACAGGTACAGGCGAAGCGAGGCGAGAAGATGCGCTCAGAGCTCGACGCTGAAGGGCGAGAAGGCGCCGCCGTAGTGCGACGGCGTTGCCGTCGACGACGACGGCCCGCTGCCGTTGCCGCCGCCACCGAACGCGCTAGGCGGGCCGAAGGGCGAGTGCCCGGCGGGATGCGCGGGCGCGAGGGGCGGCGAGCGCGCGAGCGACGGGTACGCCGTCTCGCCGTAGATGGGGTCGGGCGGGCGGCGGTACGGGTCGACGCCGACGGGCTCGAAGGGGAGGGCGCTCGGCCCGCCGACGGGCGAGCCGACGTACGGCGACGTCGTGTACCCGCCATGGGGCGACTCGTGCGCCGCGTGCGGGTGCAGCGGCGGGCCGCTGAGCGCCGGCTGGCCGTTCGAGCGCACGCCGAGCGGGTTCTTTGAGTAGCTGAGGCGGATCCCGCCCTTGACGAGCCCGCCGAGCGTGTGCCCGTACAGCTCCTGCATCGCGCGCGTCGCGTGCGCCGTGTCGACGAACTCGACGAAGACGATCGGCCCGTTCGACTTGTAGCGGAACTGGAGGCGCTTGTAGCCGGGGCAGCGCGAGAAGGCGTTCCGGAGGCTGTCCTCGAGGTGCGACGCCGAGAAGGGGCCGGTGAGCGAGGGGAGGACCGCGGGGAGGCCGCCGACGTAGAGCGTGCTGCGCGCAGGTAAGGGTCAGTACCTCTTCGCGAAGGCGAGAGGGAAAGACGCACTTCTTCGGCGCGTTCATGTCAGCGGGATTCTGCGTCCTCGGGATCCCGCTCATGGCGGCAGACGCGAACCCACCCGTCGGCGACCCGAGCGAGTGCAACGCCGCCTGCCTCGCCTGCGCGCTCGGGACCTGCGCGCCGATGCCGATGCCGACGCCAACGCCGCTCAAGCTGGGCGAGAGGGGCGCGGCGCCCGGCCCCGGGCTCGCGTACGTCGAGTAGGGGTTGGGCGGGCCCGTCGGCCCCGTCACGCTTGCGAACGAGGGCTCGCGCGTGTGCGGGCCGCGCAGGTCCGGCGAGGCGTACGGCAGGCTGCCCTCTGCGGCGGCGGCGGCGGCGACGACGCCCTCGTCGAGCTGCTGGAGCATGCTGCGCTGCCCGCCTAGGCCGGGGAGGAGCGACGGCTGGAGCGGCGGCGAGGCCGACGCCGCGGACGAGGGCCCCTGCGGGTAGCCCTGCAGGAGCGCGGCCGGCGTGTCAAGCTCGAAGTACTCGCGGCGGTGGAACGCCTCGTATGCCGCTGCGGCGGGGTCCGGCGCAGGCGCCGCGACGGGCGCCGGAGCAGCCGCGACCTTGCCCGCGGCGCTCTGGCGCGCAATCTCGGCGAGGACGGCCGGGTTGAGGTTGCTCGTCTGCGCGAGCTTCTGGAGCGTCTGCGCGTCGAGCGCCGAGAGCGGGATCGAGGACCCGACCCGCCCATGGTCGTCGCCGCGGTCGTCGCCGCCGCCGCGACAGGCGCAGCAGCCTCGACCGTCGTCGCGGAGGGCACCTGCTGCGCGACGGGCGTACCGGGGCGCGCGCTCTGCAGCGCACTCAGACTGCGCCGACGCCGTTGACGAAGGCGCCGTCGGCGCGGTGGCGACTGGGGGCGGGGCAGGCCTGCGCGTGTGCAGGTTCTTCTTCGCCATCTCGGCCTTGAGGACGCACCCGCGCTCGGCGTCGACCTTGCGGCCGGAAGCGCGTCGCGCGCGTCGAGCGCCTGCTGCCGCGTGCGGAAGCGCGCAAAGCCGATGATCTGCCTGCGCCCCGCGCCGGCGCCGGCGCCGCCGGACGCCCCCGCGCTGCTGCTCAGCGGGGTGGACGCGCCGCTCGCCGCCTCGCGCGCGACGAGGAGCTGCTCCCGCGCCGGTAGGGCGGGGTTGAGGTGCGGCGGCAGGCTCGGAAGGGGCGCGAAGCCCTCGAGCAGAAGCGGGACCTGCTGCTGCGCGGCCTCATCCGGGCGCACGTCGCCCGCCTCGCTCCCCGCAACGCTCCCGTCCTTCGGGAGCGGGAGCTTGAGCGTCGCGGCCTCGAAGCCCTCGGCAAAGACGAACATGTTCTGGAACTCGCGCTCGAGCATGTCGTCGGGGAAGCCGACGACAAAGATGGTCGACACCTCGGCGGCGGGGTCCTGCGCGGACGAGACGACCGACTCGGCGCCCGAGGCGCTGCCCGGCCGCGCCGAGCCGACCGCCTCGGCGCGCTCGAGGTACGGCGCGCGGGCGGCGAGCGGGACGCGCGAGACGAGGTAGCCCTCGTTCCCGAGGCCGCGCGAGCCCGCCTCGCTCATGATCTGTGCAGTAGGCGTATCGTGCTGCTGCTGCTGCTGGGCGAAGCCGTGCGAGGCGTACGCCGACGACGAGTAGAGCGGCGTCTGCTGCGTCAGGGAGGCGGTCGACGAGGTGAACGTCGACGGCGAAGTGAGGGTCGGGAAGGCGCGCTGCTGCGCCTGCGAGGCGTACGTCGATGACGCGACCGAGTTCCAGCTCGCCTGCGGGCGGGCGGGGTCAGTCCTGTCCGGGAAGACCTCCGAGAGGGCCGAGCAACGCACCTCGCGCTCCCTCCGCGTCGTCCACGGGTTGCCCTGCGGCGGCTGCGTCGTCGCAGCGCTCAGCGCAGCAGCAGAAGGCGCGAACGGCGCGACATGCGGGCTAAGCGGGCTGCCGACAGCGCCAGACACGGCCGTGCTCGACGAGGTGCGCGAGACGTGGTTGCCGAGCGAGGACGGCTGCGATGGCGGCGAGGACATGGGCGGGGTGGGGAGGGTCGAGTCGAGGCGCATCGAGCGGAGGTGCTTCCACCGCTCGTCATCGTCCTCGTCCTCGTGCTCATGCTCCTCCTCCTCGGGCCCGTACAGCTCGCCAAACGTCCCGCCGCTCTCGCCGCGCGGGCTCGCAGAGAAACCGAGGCCCTGCATGCGCGCGTCGCCGCGGCGGAGCTTGTCGTCCTCGTTGCTCGACGGGGGCGAGCCGCTCGCGCCGCTGAGCGCAGCGCGCGGGTGCGGCCCAAGGAGGTCGTCGTAGTCGAACGCGGCGGCGGAGCTGAGGCTCGAGGAGGCGTACGGGAGCGGGTGGTGCGTGCGCGGGGAGGGGAACGTGTGCGCGTGCGAGGACGAGCCCGACGAGAGTGCGCTCGGCGGGCGCGCGTGGACGGTCGGCGGCGAGGTCGCGCCCGCCGAGGAGGGGTTCGAGCGGACGGGGGAGATACCGCTCGAGGAGTGGGGCGAGAAGGGGCGGGCGGCCGAGTCATGCGTACTCGCGTGCGCGTCGTCGCGGTCGTGACTCCGCCCCTCGTCTCCTGCGCCGAAGCCGCTGTCCCGCGGGGCAAAGCGGCGGCTCTGCGCCTCCCCGTGACTCGGCTCAGTACGCTGCTGGTAGCCGTTGGAGCTCCAGGGCGAGCCGGCGGCGAGGTGAGGCGGTGGCGAGCGATGCGAGTCCTCGCGCCCGACGGGGGACTCGCGGTGGTGGGGGAAGCTCGGCGCAGCGCCTATTGGCGGTTGCGGTGTTGGGAGGCCCTGCGCCGGTGCAGGCGAGACGGAGGTGGCCATGCTCGCGGGGTGACGGCGGCGCGAGGACAAGGCCGGGAGAGGAGGCGAGGGGCTCGTGCGGGTGCTGCGTGTCGGGGTCGGTCGGGCGGTCAGCTCGGGTGGGTGAGGGCGCACTGGGAGAGTGAGCGCACCTGTCGGGCGGGCGCTACAGCCCTTCTGCGAGCAAAGGGACCGAAAGAGGCAGGCGGGCCGATGCGAGGCGGGGAGGCGACGAGAGGGGAGGCGAGGCGTGAGCGAGGGCCCGACCGCGCGCGCGGGTGGTGCGGCTGGGCAGTCGCCTGCGAGCGTGCGAGGCGGGGACGGGTGCAGAGCGGGCTCCACGCCCCGAGGAGCGGGCGCGGTGGAGGGGCGCGGGCGAGGGGCGATGCAGCAGGGTCGGCCGCAAACAAAGGCGGGCAGCGAGGCGGGGGTGCGCCTGGGCGGGCACGAGGGTGGCTGCTGCGGGTGCTGTGCTACGCAGGAGGGCGTTGGCGTTGAGCAGGGCGCACCCGGGCGGGGCGAGGTGGGGAGGGGCGCGGAGGGGTGAGTGTAGGCGAGATCGCGTCGACCCCGGGGCGAGGCAGCCAGCGCAGGGCCACCTCGACAGCCCCTCCCGCCCGCGCTGGGCACCGCCGGAGCAGCTCGGCAGCATCACACAGCCCACAGCACTGGCTCAAGCAAGCGCCACACCCGCACCAGCTGTGGTGAGCGACCACGGCTGCTGCGAAGTGGCAGGAGGGAGACCCTGCTCGCCCGCCCAACCCTCCCCCCTCGGCCCCCTTTTCCTCCCAGAGACGCGTCTAGCGCTCCCGGAACGTCTCTCGCTGCGCTCACCCGCGCGCGCACCCAACCTCCTCTCGCTTTCGCTGCTCGCAGAGCCCCCGCTTTCCCGCGCTCTCCTCTCTCGCGTCTCGCGCCTCCCGTCGCGCCGCGACACCCTTTACCGCGCGTGTTGCACCGGCTTCTGAGGCACAGGTCAGCCGAGGAACTTGCGGTACGCGGTCGACGCGATCCCGCTGACGATCGACCCGCCGACGCCGCCGAGCTGCCCGAGCATCCCGCTCGCCGCCATCCCCGTCGCCCACCGCCGCTTGGCGTCCCGGTCCTGCGCGCGAGAACGTGGACAAGGTCAGCGGAGACGCTCTGCTGCTCGTGAGATGCGCTCAAGTGGGCCGCCGAGCAGAGAAACGCGAACATACCGCTGCGAGGGGGGCCAAGGGGCAGATTGGCGGCATGTCGGGAGGTTCAGAGCGAGAGTTGAGCGAAGGTTCGCGGGTCAGTACGAGCTGAGTAGGGTGGTCGAAGTGGGGAGCGCACCGTATGTGTAGCCGACCGTATTGGTCACGTTGAACACGAGCGCGAGCATGACGATGGGGAGGAAGGAGATGTTGAACTTGAGGATCCCGACGAACAGCAGCAAGATCCACGCCAGCGGGAACTGCGTACGCCAGCGTGCGCGAGTCAGTCGTCATTCAATGCGCGCGGATGGAAAGGTAGGACGAGCAGGACAGCCAGCTTTGGCCGTCCCGCTCCTCCAGCCCGAGCCCTCCCGCTGCAAAGACGCGAGAAGGACGCACCGAGTACATCGCGATCCAGAACATCTTGGCGTCGACAGCGTTTGCAGGCTGCTCCGGCTGCGTCGCGCACACGCCCCGTCAGCCCCACCCACGCGCGCCGTTGAAGGAGAGAGGAGGGGGACGCACGCTCCGGCTCTCAAACACCCAAAAGCTCGTCCCGTCGTCGTCGACCTGGTTCCAGAAGCGGAGGCCGACGAGGACGCGCCCCGAGACGTTCCGGACGGTCCAGAAGTCGAGCGAGAGGAGGACGACGACGAGGACGGTCTGCACGCGGGGGAGGAGTCAGGGCGGGCCTGTACAGGGGAGACGGGCGCACGGAGAAGACGTAGGACGAGGAGAAGAAGCCGCAGAGGAGGTAGGTTGCGATGGCGGCGCAGCGGAACGCGTAGAGGAAGAAGAGGGCGACGGGGTGGGCCGACTGCTTCCAGATGCTGTCGCCGTCCTGCGTACCGCCCTGCCCCGAGACCTGCACGCTGCCGCGGTGCGCAGGCGGGGGCTGGAGGTGGCCCGACGCGGAGGTGGAGCTCGTCGGGAGGAGGGGTTGCTGCTGCTGGTGGGAGCGGGCGCGGCCCTCCTCTGCGGCAGACTCGTCGTCGGCCGAGATGTTGCCCTCGAGGGAGCCGAGGAGGTTGCTGCTCGACGAGTGCGGGTTGTAGCTCATCGCGCGAGGTGGGGTGGGGTGACGGGGCGGAGGACGAGGTGCGAGAGGAAGGGGCGCGCTGGGCGAGGGGCGCGTTCGCGTGCGAGTCTCTAGGGTGCAGCTGGTGCCCTTGCACACGCGTCCAGGCGGGTCTAGCGGGAGAGCACGGCGTGGGAGCGCGTGAGGTCCGCCGTCGCGATGGGCGCGCTGAAACGACCCGCGTCGACCCTCGCAGAGTGCTTCCGGCGGGGTATACCGCTTCTTCTTGACGTATTATCCGTTAGGTCTGACTGCTCCCGCCGCAGGAGGGCGTCGCCGATTTTCCGTCTTCTTCATCTCGCCCTCCGCGAAGCTCAGCCCGCGGTCTCCCCGCCGCACTCGTCCTCGTCCGCTGAGACGCCATGCTCAAGCCTGCCAGCGCACTGCGCCCCCTGCTGTCGGGCGCACCTACCGCCTCGACCTCGCGTGCCGCCCTCCCGCCTTTCGCTCGCTCCCTCGCCTCCCGCTCGCAGTCCTCGTGGGACGACGACCGCCCGCCGCGCGCGCACTGGGAACGCGACAACAGGCCAAACGACTCGTGGTCTGCGCCGCGTCGCGACCTCAAGAGCGAGACCAAGCGCAAGCAACCGAGGGAAATCAAGCACCCGCCGCCGAGTCCAGAGGAGCTCAAGCGCTACGAGGAGATGCGTGTCCGCCGTGCGGAGCGCCTCGAGCGCAAGGACCTGACTGCCCAGCTTACCGAGACCAAGACCTGTGCGTTGCCCGCTCTACTCGTGCTCACCCTCCTCCTCGTGCTGACCTTCTGTATCACGCACAGACATGGGCGGTTTCACGCAGCCCCGCCACCTGCAGTACCTCACGACGATGGACCCGACGCGCAAGGCCAAGGACTCGCGCGACGTCCGCATCGGGCCGAACCGCACGCGGCCCGCTGCCGAGGCGTACGAGCCGCACACCGTCTACCTCGCCGTAACGCGGTACCCGATTCGGTGGGGCCACGGGCGACAGACGCGCCGCGAGTGCTTCAGCGGCTTCTGCCGCGAGAGCGAGCTCGAGGAGCGGTTCCGCGCGCTCAACTACGGGACCTGGGTCGAGGAGAAGACGGAGCTCGTCAAGGTCAAGCACGGGCAGCCGCGCCAGCCCGTGACGACGCCGGAGCACTGGGCGTGCCTCGACGACAGCAAGGAGTACCTCGACCTCGCCGTGTTCCCCGGTTCGCCCGAGGAGCGGTCCCTCCTCAACAAGCCGACGGGCCGGCTCATCACGAGCCTGCAGAAGGAGCGCGCGCGCGCCCACCGCGACGCGACGGCCGCCGCTCCGGACGCAGCCAGCCCGGATGCCGCGTTCCTCTCGGACAAGGGCCGCACAGTCGCCGAGCTCGACGAGCTCATCGCCTCGGCGCACGCGAAGCTCCTCCCGCCCGTCGAGGGGTGGGAACGCCCCTCGCCGCCGTACACCTCTCCGCCACTCGTCGTCCCCCTCCTGACCGTGACGCTCCCGACGCGCCCGCTCGCGGCGACCCTCGCGCGCCTCTGCAACGGGCACGCGCGCGGCCTCCCCTTCATCGCGTCGATCCCGAACGAGGACCGCAAGGACGGGCCGGCGCTCTTCCGCCGGCTGCTGCGCATGCGCGCGAACCGCCTCCAGCAGGTTGCCAAGGAGCTCGTGTACAAGCTCGAGGGGTACGGCGGCGGCCTGATGGGCCTCCGCATGAGCCCCGAGGACCGCGGCCGCGGCATCGAGGGCGAGGGGCTCGGCGAGAGCGTCCGTGCGCCCGAGCGCGGGTGGCTCGAGGTGAGCTGGCTTGACGGGGAGAGCGAGTGCTGGGGCGGCATCGCGAAGGAGGAGTACCTCGACAGCTGGGAGGGCGTCGAGGGCGCCAAGAGCGGCCCGCCCGGCGCGACAACGCGAGGTGGGCCACGCCGCACCCGCTCGTGCCCGAGGGCGCGGCCGAGGCACCGATGCCGGTCGACGCGGCGGTCAAGCGCGTTGACACGGAGGAGGCTGCACGCCAGGTCGCGGAGGACGACGCGGTCGCGCCGGTGCAGCCTGTCAAGGCGGAGTAGGTGGAGCGGGTCGGCTCGGAGCAGGTCGAGGCGGAGCAGCTGGAGACGGAGCAGGTCGAGACGGCGGAGGAGGTCACGTCGGTCGAGGACATCGAGGTGCTCGAGGACGTCAAGCGCGTCGAGGAGGTGGGGCCGGCCGCCGAGGAGGACGCGAAGCGCGTGCAGGCGTAGATGTACCCCTTAGTCACCCCTATCCTCGCTGTTTACCCTGTTCTGTAGCTCTCCCGCAACTCGCATCTCGCACCTCCACATCTCTCCGGCCGCGCTGCGGAAGTGTCGCTCGACAACAGCACTCAATGCACGCGATAGATAGACCGGCCCTTCACGACATGCAGCACCGCGACGGCGTCTCCTCCTCACCCAGCACGACGTCCACCGCGACCCAGACCTTGCTCTCCTCCCTCCGGAGCGCCCCGCCCGTCGCGCCCTCGATCTCCGTCACCCGCAGCGCAAACGCCTCCCATTCGCGCGCGCCGAACGCCTCCCTCCCGGCGGGGACACCGACGCGCCAGCGGAGCGTCTCGAGCGGCGGCGCGGCGGCGAGGAGCGCGTCGACGAGGTCGGGCATGTATGGCGATGCAGCGCCGGCGGAGGAAGTCTCTAGGCGGAGCGTGCGGAGGCTCCTGCACTCGCGCAGCGCGTCGGCGAGGGTGTGCGCCGACTCGCGCAACGCGAGCGAGGGGTGCACAGGGTCGATGGGGCGCGCGGGGACGCCTGCGAGGCGCGCGGCAGCAGCGTCGAGGGCGTCCCAGTCAGGAGAGCGGGCGGAGGCGGGCGCGTCGGGCGCCGAGAGCGGGAAGACGCACTTTGCGGGGCTGCCGCGGTCGTCGTCGGGCGCACCGCCCGCGGAGGAGCGGCAGTTGATGTCGACCAGCTCGAGGTGGCGAAGCGTTGCGCCGCTCGCATGGATGGCGCGGTAGATCGTCGAGGGGATGACGCCGCTCACGTCGACGAGGACGAGCGAGGTGAGCGCCGACTGGCCGAGGAAGGTGAAGAGGTCGAGGCAGAGGAAGTTGCTCTGCAGGCCGCCGAACGACTCCGGCGGCAGGTCAAGAACGCGGTGGCGAGCATTCCGGGGGATGAGTGCGAGCGGGCGCTTGTTGGTGGTCGTGGCGGGCGACGTCCAGAAGGCTAGGACGTGCCAGAGATCGACGTGCCCAGGCTGCCATCTACCAGCCGTCTCCGCGTCCACAACGACGTCGCCTGAGCCATCTTCGACGACGAGGTAGAGCGAGTCGAGCGTAACCGATGCGAGCGACGACGGAGCGCCTTTGAATGCGCATCCGCTCGTCTGAAGGCGCAAAATGGCGGGACCACCGGTGAACTTGTCCTCGTCGTACGGAAGAGAGCCGGCGGACTCCTCCTGGCCCACGATGCGCAGATGCTGGAGGTTGGTCGAGGATGAGAGAATGAGGGCGAGCGGGAAGACGTAGTGCGATAGGGGATACGAGAGCGAGAGGCACTGCGGGAGGCGGAAGAGGGCGGCGAGGAGGCGCTCATTTGCGCTCGCGTCGGCGCTTGTATCGAACGGCCACGACGCGATCGCGGTCGTGAGCTCCTGCGCGACCTGCGCCTTGCAGCGGATGCGCTCCTCGCGGTCCCGCTTCTCCTGCGCACGCCTCTGGCGTTCGGGGTCCTCCTCATCCAATGTCTCGTCGTCCTCTGCATCTGCGCCCAGCCATCGCCCGTTCGACCATACGTGCGACTGGTCGGGGATGACGAGCTGTCCGAGGGCCCACTTGGTGTGCTTGCGTGACCTCGTGGCCTCGAGCACTTCGAGCGAAGTGTTCTCGCCTAGCTCGCGGTACAGCGCGTTCATCCACGGGATGCGGGAGACGCTGCGCCCGCTCGCGTCGTAGAACCAGGCCACCTCCTCGTTGTCCTCTTCAGAGCGCTTCGTGTCGAGGAGGCGGCGAACCTCGGGGGTCTCGAGGACCATGGTACGGTGGTCGGCGAGGGGGACGTTCAGGTGCTTGACGAATGAGGCGAGCGCGGGGTTGCGCTCGAGAAGCGAGGCGAGACGGCGGGCATGGGGAAGGGTCGGGATGGTGACGCTGCGGAAGAGACGTTTCTGCGCTGCGCGCCAGAAGGTCGTGTCGACGAGCGCGAGAGCCTTCAGGTCGCTCTCGACGAGCTGGGGGGCAGCAACGATGATGTCGAGGAGGTCCGGGTTGGAGAAGACCGGGTGGTGGTTGGTGATGGGGCGTGGCCGGGGTGGATGCGGCTTGATGATCTCGGCCGTCCAGCTCAAGCGGAACGCGTCAAGCGCCGAGGGGATCCCTGGCGAGTCGCCGCCGCCGGGGCTGATGACGGGCGGGTCGCCGGCGGATGCCGCGTCGTCGAGGTCGTCGCCGCTCCAGACGAACTCGTCGTCGGATGCAGGGTCCCAGTCGTAGCCGTCGCTGCTCATCGCGGGCGTCGGCGTGCTGTGAGGGCGAGGTGGAGGTCAGCCGAGGTGGGGGGAGCGATGAGGACCAGGGGCGACGTGCGCACCTGGGGCAGTCGTGCTGGACAGTGTCGCAAAGAGAGAACGTCGCAGCAGTCCCCAGCGAGGGCGCAGCTCGAACCGAGCGAGCAAAGGCGGAGGGAGACGAGCGCGCGGTGCTGCCGACGGCCCTTGACCCTCGCCGCAGAACAGCGATGGCAGCGGGAGATGCGCAGCCAGACTCGCCTAGCAGCGTCCAGCTCCAGGACAGTCCTCTGGGGCGAACAGCGCCGTCCACCGTCGATGCCGCCGCCCGCTCGGCTCCCTTCTCCTCGTCGCAACGTCCGATCCGGTCTTCGATGGAATATGCTTCCGACAACGACGACGACGACGACATCCTCGTGCACACCCCGCCGTCGGTGCAGCCCTTCCGGCGAGGGCACCATCCCCGTCCGTCGGCCGCCGCCCTCCTCGACGAGTCGCCGTCGACGGACGTGCGTGATCGCCGACGACGAGTAAGCGACTACGACGGCGCTGTCGAAAGCAACGGCGCAGAGGGGCTCGTTGCGAGCTCGAGAAGGTGGGCGACTCGCGGTGCGGGCTCTTGTGCGAAGAAACGAGGGTGAGGCACATCTCTCTGTCCTTCATGTTCTCGGGCTGACAAGCTGTTGTCCGCGCTGCAGGCCTCCTGCTCATCGCCACTGCACAGCTCGGCTTCGCGCTGATCAACATGTGTGTCAAGCTGCTCGAGCGGGACGTCAAGGTTCCGGTCTGGGAGGTCCGTCTTCCGTGTTCCTTTCCGTCGTTTCTGTGCCGGAACTGACGCACACGCGCGACCGCAGCTCATTGCGATCCGCATGAGCATGACGTGGGTCGGGTGCTACACCTGTGAGCAAGCTCTCTTACATGCAAAGGCTACGCCTGCCTAAGCCCGCCCACTTCCTCGCCTGCAGACCTCCGCCTATCCGGCGACCCGCATCCGTTTGCTGGACCTCCCGGCGTGCGACTGTTACTTGCATTGAGGGGCTTTGTCGGATTCTTTGGGTGCGCCGTCCTCCGCGCTTCCTCTCTTCAGCTCCTCGCCCTGACCGCGTCCCCTCGACAGGCTCTACTCCAACTACGCAGCCCTCCAGTACCTCTCTCTCGCCGACACCTCCACGCTCTTCTTCCTCTCGCCCATCCTCGTCGGGATCCTCGGGTTCCTCATCCTCCGCGAGCCGTACTCTCGCATCGAGGCGCTCGTCGGCCTCGCGTCCCTCTCCGGCACCGTCTTCATCGCCAAGCCGACCTTCCTCTTCCCCGCCGCCGAGACGACAGAGGACATGCCCGGGCACGTCGTCACGTCCGAGCAGCGCACCTTTGCCATCTGCCTTGTCCTCGGCGGCTGCTTCACCTCGTCCTGCGTCTCCATCATCATCAGGTACATCGGGAATCGCGCAAGCCCACTCCACAGCATCAGCTACTTCTGCATTTACTCGGTGCGTCCACGCTCGTTACCTCTTACCTCGTGCTCACCTCACCCCGCCGTCCGCAGGTCATCGTCTCGTCGATGTACCCGCTCGTGTTCGACGCGCCACCCGTCTTCAGCCTCTCGGGGCGCTTCTTCGCTCTCCTCCTCCCGATTGGCGTCCTCGGCTTCTGCGCGCAAACGCTCACAACGCGAGGCCTCGTGCTTGAGAAGGCCGGCCGCGGCGCGCTTGCCACCTGTATGTCCTCGCTCCTCCTCTGCCTGCACGACGCCTCTCCGCCTCTGAAAACCTCCCCACGCTTGCGCTGACGCCCCCTCCACCGCGCAGACACCGGCCTCCTCTTCACGCTCATCATCGAGCGTCTCGCCTTCCACAAGTCCCGGACGGGTGGTCCTTCTCGGCGCAGCGATCATCATCGGCGGGGCGATCCGCGTCGCCCTAGAGCACAAGGGCGCGCCGGTCGTCGCGCCCGTGACGGCGGGCGGGAGCGGCGCAGCCGAGGGGACGGAGATGGCTCGCGCGGGGCGGGGGAGGGATGGGTACGACCCGCTTGTGAGCGCGGAGGAGGGGCGCGAGCGCAAGAGCGACGACGAGGAGGGGTTCTCGGCGCTGGGAAGGCGGGCGGAGAACGGGGAGGCAGCGCGAGGAGGGCGCGGACGCGGGAAGGCGCGTGGAGAGGCGGCGACGACGGGCGCGGTGCCGGCGCGGGCTTAGCTAGAGTAAAGATGAGAACTGTACAGCCTTCTCTATGTTTATACAGCCGGTATGTAGCGCTAGATTGACTTCGAGCAGTCGACTCTCGGTCAGCGGTCAGCTCCCGTTCTTCGCGCCGTCTTGGAGGAACTCGCAACCGCAGGGCGACAGACAGGCACAGATAGGAGATTTCACGGCGCTATGAACAGTACGGACGCAAGCGGACCCCTCCCGCCAGCAAGCACGCCCTCCTCCCGCAAGCGAACCCCCCTTCGCGCCGCCTACATGATGCTGCACTCGTCCCTCACATCCTCGTCCTCGTCGCTGTAGTAGGCGCCGTATCCGTCGTAGAGCCCGCCGCCGCCGCGGTAGCCGTACACGTCGTCGAGCGAGTCGTACCCGTCCGAGTCGTACCCGTCCGAGTCGTACATCACGCCGAGCGACTCGCGGAGGCGGTCCGGCTCGCCGGCGCGGTACTTGGCGCGCTGCAGCGCCTGGTGGAACGCGGGCGTGTACTCGACCTTGACGCTGAGCTGGGCGAGCGGCTGGTCCGGCGCGGCGTGGGCGTCGCGGATGTGGCGGTACTGCGAGGCGAGGAGGCGGGGTCAGCGACGGCGACAAATGAAGGCGGGCGGGCAGGGCGACGCACGACTTCTGCGATGGGGCTGCGCGAGGACGCGTACGCCGGGTTGTAGAAGCGGGCGCAGTTGCAGTCCCACTTCTTGCGCAGCTTCTTGTCGGTGGCCATCTCGACGCCAAACTTGGCCGCCAACTCCTCGTAGTGCTGCAGGCTGGCGGGCACGACGAGCTCGACCGCGTCGTGGAGCTGGTGCAGGTAGAGCCCCTGCATGAGGATGGTCTTGTCGACCGCGAGGTTGTTGTGCTCGGGCTGGCCGCACCGTGCCCACATGTTGGCATCGGTCGTCAAGCCGTCGCCCGGGGAGCAGTACGAGGACGCCGCATGCTTGAGCGCCGCATCGCCGTTGAGGACGGCATGGCACACGGCGCAGGTGAAGATCGAGAGCCTGTGCTCCTGGAGGAACGCGACGAGCTGCGCATCCGTCGCGATGAGCGGCCTGTCGAGCGTGCGCGGGACGAAGCTCGGCAGGCGCGGGAGCTCGAGCGCGGACGCGTCGCCCCCGTCCATGGCCGGGATCTCCTCGCCGCGCGCGCGCGCGGCGCGCACGTCGGCGTACGCGTCCGCCAACGCGCGGAGCATCTCCTCGATGCGCGAGCGGACGAGCTCGTCAACCTCGTCGAGGATGAGGTCCTTGTTGAGCTCCCAGAGCTGGTCCGGCTCGACGAACGTCGACACGTCGTCGATGAGGGCCTGGAAGGTCGGGACGCTCGCGGCGACGGCTTCAGTCGGCTGGTACGCGACGAGAGGACGCTCCTCCATCGCAGCCGAGTTGTACCTGAGGGCGCGGATGCGCGCCGAGAGGCCGGACTTGCGCCTCGCAGCCCGGTTCTCGAGAAGCTTTGCCTTGAGCGGGGCCTCGACATTGGCCCACGTGCGGTCGGTCAGGAGGTCGGGCTTGCGGACGAGCGTGTGGTTGCCCCAGTCGTACGAGGTGAATCTGCAGGGGTGCGTCAGCGCAAAGCCTGAACCGCCGGCGAATCGCGACACTCCTGGTCGACGAATCCCTGCTCCTTGAAGCGACGCTCGAGCCTGCGCGGGCACGCCGGGTCAGCACCTGTGGGACGCGCGCACAGAAGATGAAGACGGACTCCTCGCGGCGGGCCTTGCGCTTGTCGTACTTCGACATGGCCTTGTTGCGGTCCTGCTCGGCGACCCAGTCGCGGAGCTTGTTGCCGTCCTGCATCGGAGAAGTGATGAGCACGCGCGCTCTCGCTTAGCCGACGGGAAAGGGTGCGCACCTCGGACCTCGCCTTGCGCGGTTGCTCGCAGCTGTCGCACCACCACTTCTGGAACGGCGTGGTCGGCTCGAGCGTCTCATCTGCGGCGGCGTACATCCCGTACGGGTTGCGAGGATTTCCTCCCCTGCGGGTCACGAAGTCGCAGTCCGTGAACGCCGTGTCGAGCGTGTCGGGGAAGTTGTCGAACAGGTCATCGTTGATCTTCTTGACCTCATCGAGACGGTACTGCTGACCGTAGCGCGCGTACGCTGCAGGTCATGCGCAAGCAGCGTCAATCCTCGTGACGGGCGGGAGAAGTGAGCCAAGCCCCTCACGGTTCGTGTACTTGACGACCGAGAGTGTGAGCGGGTGGAGCTTGTGGTCGACAGCTTTCTTGATGGCGGCGTTACCGACGGCCGTCGCGTTCGTCGCGAAGCTGCGAGAGGAGGCGAGGGCGACGTCAGCCGCAAGCGCGCGCGTCGAGAAAGAGCAGTACGCACTGGTCCTTGAGACACGCGGTGCAGATCCTCGCGCGGTAGAACACATCGGGCTTGCCAGCGTTCTTGCGCGTGCAGACTGTGGCAAGGGGGGGGGGGCGGGAGAGTTAGCTCTCCGGCGGCGGGGACCGCAGAGAGGCGGAAGGGAATGAACGCACACGAGCAGCCCTTGCCGAAGAGCAACTGGGCGTACTGGAGGTCCGTCATGGGCACCTCGAGCTCGGGAAGCCCGACATGCTCCCTCGCTCCTTTCCAGAGACCAGCAGCGAGGTTGCCGGTGACGACGCTGCGGAAGACCTTGGAGGTGGTCGAGAGGGCGAACAGGTCCTGCGGGTCGAGGTTGGCGCAGATCTGCGGCGTCCATGGGCGGGTCAGCACGTCGTGACGCGCCAGGGGCAGGAGGAGGGGGTCCGCGCGAGGCGCACCTCGTAGACGAGGTCGAACGGGAGCGACGAGAAGGCCGAGAGGACGCCGCGGCGGCCCTTGACCCTCGAGGTGCTCGTGCGCGCCTTCTTCTTGGGCGGCGTGCGCTCGACGGGCGCGTCCTCGACCTCATCATCGACGGGGGTCCACGCGCCGTCCTCCGCGTCAGAGGCAGGTGCGGGCGCCTTGCGGGTGGCGACCTTCTTTGTGGTGCGCTTGGGCATGCTGTGCGAGTCTTTGCGAGGCGTTCTGCGGGGTGAGGGCCGGCGAGGATGGAGGGCGGGAGCGAGAGCCGCGAAGGGCTCGCGCGTCTCTGGCGCGTCGCAATGTCAACAACGAACAGTCGCGCTGCTATGCACACCTATGTACGGCTGGACAGTCTACGGGGAAGGCACACGCGTTCTGAACACGGGCGACGCGTGCGGGGGGGTACAACCAGGGGAGGGGCGGGGGGACAACTTTTGACATGCGTCTTGGTGGTCGAGGGAGCGGGAATCGGGAGTGTATGTGCTGCGAGGGGATGGTCCCTGCGAGGAGAGAAGAGAGAGAGGAGGAAGGAGGTCTACAATGAGGGAGAGGGGAGGGGAGGACGAGGAGCGAAAGCCGGCTTCAGACCTTCCTCCCCTGCATCCCGCCGCCGACCTTGCCATCGGAGCGGAGGTTGCGGGGCCTGCCCGCGCCGCCCGCTGCAGCGACGACCGCCGCCGCCTTCGCCGCCGATGCGAGGTTCTTCGTCGAGGGCTTCTTCCCGACCTTGGGCTTGAGCCGCGTCAGGTCGCACGCGCGCGCAGGGGAGTCGCGGAAGAAGAGCGGGTGCGAGAAGCCCGAAAAGTCGGCCGACGTGAGCGGCGATTCGGGGCGACGGAGCGACTCGACGGCGGTGTGCAGCTCGAGCGAAGAGAGGCGCTTGAAGTCGTCTGAGGGAAATCAAGCGGGTCAGGCTCGGCTCGCAGCCCGACTAGAGCCGCAGGAGGGAGAGGACGCACAGATGTTGAGCTGCCGAACGAACGAGTGCGCGTTGCCGTGGCGGAAGACACGGGCGAGCGCCTCCGACAGCTGAGTCGAAGCGTGGGCGAAGACGATGGCGTTGCCCTCGGCGTTCCAGCGGATCACCTCGGCGAGTTCGGGATTGTGGACGAGGAAGTGCAGCTGCGGACGAGAGGGTAAGCAGCCGGATAAGCAGGAGCGCCCGGAGTAGCACGCACCTTGGTCATGAAGGGCGTCGTCGTGCGCTCCTCGAAGGCCTCCTCGCTGCCAATGCTGTACTCGCTGCCGTACGGGCTGCCGAGCGACAGGCATGACGGCCGACGTGACAACGCCGTCTCCAGTAGCGAGGCTCCGCTGCTGCGCCGCCGGTCCATGTTGAGGGGGAGCGAGATGGGCGCAGGCAGAAACGGCGAAGCAACGGGCGTCTGCGGCTGGTATGGTGCGCCCTGCTCGTAGGAGGACTGGCGGGACAAGATGGGCGGGTCGGGGAGGAGCAAGGAGGAGGAGGAGGAGGACCCGTTCGGAGGCGACCAGTCCGAGCGATACGGCGGGAGCGGTTCGAGATGGGGGAGCTGGTCCTCGATCGGCGGGGAGGGAAGGGGAGCCGGAGGGAGCGGATAAGACGACGTCGCATAGTCTGCGGGCCGAGGAATGGGGCGGTAGACTGGCTGGTCGGGGTACGATGCCTGCTGTTGCGGCCGGTACGCGTCGACGGGGTATGGCAGGCCAGCTGCCGGTGCGTAGGAGTACCCATACGGTGCAGGGACGGTGTAGAGCTGGCCGTAGGCCTGCGGGACGCCCGAGGACGAGGATGGCCGCGCGAAGCACTCGGCGCAGTTGCACGGAGTCGACGGGTACGAGCCATCTACGCGCGCATGGAGGGTCAGCTGGGCCCGCTCTGTCCCAACCGACGCGGTGCGCACCTGAGCCGCCCGTGAAGACCTGCGACGCAGATCTTGGGTAGGAAGCGCCCTCCGCAGGTGGAGCGGCTGCGGGTCGGCAATAGAGAAGGTCAGCACCTCGACGCTTGGCGGGTTGCGATGGACGCACCGGCGTAGCCGTAGATCTGTAGGACGTGCAGGTTGACGGAAGAGGTCAGCGGAGGCCCTAGAAGCGTGAGCTGAGGCGGAAGGGAGCTTGCCGTTCGTGCGGGCGGCGCCTGCACAAGGCTCCCTCCGGAGAACGACCGTTCCCGCTCCATCGTAGCCGCTCCCCGGGACTCGTACATGGCAGCAGCGGGACGAGGCGACGACAGCGAGCGCTTTCGAGAGCCGGAACAGCGGTGGGAGGAGAACAACAGCTGGCTGCAGCGCGCTCCGCCTGCGTAAAAAGGGGGGCGGTCCTGGAGCCCTCTCGCCGGCGACGTTGCCGGGGAGCGGGGATCGCCTGAAACACCTTAGCTGGCCTCCGAGCCACGCGACGAAGAGGGACCGCCATCTCATTTGCGCTCTCCGCGCCGATCTTCCCTGCTTCCTGCGTCGCGCTCATCAGAAGCTGCCGTGGTTCTGCAGCACAAAGCGCAGCTCGTCCGCCGCCCCGTCGCTCGCTGTGGTCTCGAGCGCGACGTCTTCCCAGCACCTCCTTTCTTGCGAAGGGGCCCCTGCGCACCAGCACCACGCCGATTCGCAGCTCCGAGGGGCGCTCCGCTTCGCGTGGCACATGCAGAACGCGCTTCTCAGCAGGTGGAGGCGCACCAGCGCGATGCGGCCGCTGCGGACGTGAGCTCGCGAAACGCGAACTCGGCCACTCGGGGAGGGCAACGAGCGGCGCTGCTGCTGGTCCGGCGGGTGGGGATGCTCGCAGGATGATGGGGGATCGCAAGCGTCACTGCCTCGCGGAAAGAGGCGGTCGACGGAGGATGGGAACTTGCGCCTGACCGACCCTGTCGTCGGACCCAGCGTCGGCTGCGGCTAGTGCAGTTCGAGCGGTGGGTACCGGCTGCGAACGAGCGAAGCCGTAGAACGCCGCAGGACAAGAAGAGCGGCCAAGGGGCGGCGCTCGCCGCGCGCGCGTCGAGCAAGGCAAAGCGTCCCTCGCACGCCGTGGGTCTTCTTCTTCGCGCAGATGAAGCCCATTCTCGAGCAACTCTCGCATGATTGCAGAGTTGCGGGTTCAGACAAGCCCGAAGTGCCGAGCTTGAGGAGCGGCGGGGCCGAACGGGGAGTCTGGGGAGGCCGCAGTCGCGCATGCACTGGCGAAGCACATTGGAAGCGCTCTCGCACCGGCGAGTCCCCCTCTCGGGCCTAGCGAGAGGAGTCTTCCGTATGGCGGTAGACAACGAGCGCAACCCTGCCGGTCGCGCAGGCCGAGCAAGGCAAGCGGGCTGACGAGAGCGAGAAGATGCGCGTGAGCGAGGGTTGCAAACAACAACAACAGGTTAGACCGCGGTCATGAGGCTACACGACCGACACCCGCACGCCGCGGGGCAGCTCGAGAGGAGGTCCCGCAGGTTCTTGGCGAGTACAGCGGGCTCGTCCTCCCCGAGCGGCAACGACGCGATTCCGTCCGCCTCCTCGCTCTCGCCCCACAGCCAGGCGCGCACAGGCGTGCCGATGCCCGGCGTCGAAGGATGCGACGCGTCGTGCGGCGTCTGCGGCAGCGAGGACGCCAGGCCCGACGAGATGGAGGAGGAGAGCGCGTCGAGGCAGGAAGCGTGCGCGCCGTGCCCGCACGACGCGCAGAAGACGTACAGCGACCGACGGAACGGTGACTGCGAATTTGCGGGTCAACGTCTGCGAAGGGAGAGGCTGCAAGGAGGTGGGCGCACCAGATGCAGCACTTGGTGACCTGCGACGAACAGCGCGAGCAGAACCCGAACGGCGCCTGGTCGACCGCCTTGCCGCACGACCCGCATGCAGCGTGTACGACGACGGTGTTCTGTGTGCCAGATGTGAGTTAGCGAGCCTGTGAGCGAGGGAAGGTCGTGCCGAGCCGACCTGGGTGAGCCCTTGCAGCGTCTCGTCCGTGCAGTACTTGTTGATATGCGCGGCTGGCACGTGCAGGCGCAAGCGGCGAAGAAGGTCTGTGCGCGGGGAGTCAGCAAGGAGGAAGCGCTGGGGCGTGGGTGAACGCGCCGATGTAGGTCTTGGTCACACGCGCGACCCAGAGTGAGTCAAACTCGATAGCCTTGTCCCGTAGAACGCAGCAGACGGTAGCGCAGAGCTGCGAGTCGCCCTGCAGCATGGAGCGATGTAAGCCCGAGTTGCGGGAAGGAGGCGGGGGAGCGGCGCACCCGGTCGGCGTACTCCTGCAGCGTCGCCTTGAGCTGCTTCATGACGATCTCGCGCGCGTCCGCCGCGTGCTGCTCGCCCGCCCTACGCTTCAGGTCCTGCGCGGATGGGCCAACCCGCAGGTCCTGCGACCCGCGGCGGCGCTGCATCGAGCCCGCCGAGCCGCGGTCGAGCGAACGGAGGCGGCCGCCGTGTACAGCGAGGCCAAGCGACCCGCGGCGGGACATGGCCGCGCCACCCTCAAGTGACTGCTGCCGACTTGACGAGCGCGGGAGCGTGCTCTCGCGGGAGCGGAGCGGGCGGCGCTCGGTGCTCGGCCGCGCACCCGCGCCCGAGCTGGGCCGCCGCGAGCGGTTCGCGATGATCGACGCATGCATCGACGCGATCTTGGCCGAGCGGGAGCGCCGCATGCTGTCGTTGGCTGCGCGCTCATCCTCGTCGAGGTCAGACCCGCTGCTCGAGCTGGACGAGTTGCGGCGCGAGGCGTGGGGAGAAAGGGGACGAGAGGGGACCGCGCCCTGTTCGTCGTCGGCAATGACCTGCGACTCGACGGTCGACGAGCGCGAGCGCGACCGGCGGTTGCCCTTCTCGCGGAGCGCGCCGAGCGACGCGGCGAGGCGGGTCGGGTTGAGGAGGTTGAGCTTGCGCGCGCGGACGACAAGCTCGTGCTCCGAGTCGGACGAGGTCGTGTTCAGCTCGGGGTACTCCTGGTCGTGATCGTCGGACGGCTCCGTCTCGCTCGCAGTCGATTCCTCCGTGAAGACGGTGAGGGCTGACCCGTTCGGGTTACCGGGACTGTCGGCAGCGCCGCCGGAGGACGAATTCGAGCCGAGTTGCGGCGTCGCGTCGGCAGACGAGCGGCGCGAGCCGAGGACGGACGAGAAGGATGGGCGGCCGGAGCGCTGCGTCGACCCGTTCTGCCGGCTGGACATCTCGCCGCCAGTCGCCGAGTTGGGCGAGGCCGGCCAGTGCGAAGAGGGGATAGCGACGCCGGAAGAACGGCGGTGCACTTCAGGCGGAGGAGAGGGGGTGGGCGGCGGCGAGTCGGGCGGAAAGAAGTGCTCGTCGTCGTCGAACCACGCGCGGACGGTCATCCAGACCTGGCTCGCGTCGGCGCGGTCGGCAAGCATGCAAACCTGGGCGTTGTGTGTGCACACGTCCCCAAACTTGCCCGTCAGCTCGAGGTTGTTTGCGAGGTACGCGAAGGAATCGATCGAAAACTCCGGGTCGAGTTTGGCGGCTGTGTTGACGAAGGCGTCAGGGCGGAACTTGACGCTGTCGACGGGAGGCATAGAGCGGGAGCTGCAGGAGCATAGCTGGTCATTCACGCGTCCCGCAGGAGTGGAGAAGCGGGGCACTCACGGGCGTTCGAACGGGATGTCGTTGAGCTTGCGACCGTCGTCCAAGAACGCCATGTCGCCTTCGACGCTCCAGGTCGGTGCGGGGCGGTCGATGCTGTCGAGTAGCGAGTACGAGTCGGCGGCGACGTCGTGTTGCGAGAATGTCGGCGTCGTCTTTGAGGTGGACCAGACGGTCTCGTCGTCGTTCCAGAGCAGCGCTGCGGATAGCGTGAGCGTGAGCCTCAGCAGGAGAGCAGGAGAGCGAGAGTAGGCACCCGCCGTCGGCTCCTCCGTCTTGATCGCCACCTTCGGGAAGTACGGTCGCCGCACGTCCCACACCTCGATCTCGTTCTTCCACGCGTTTCCATCGACGAAGCGCTGGCGACCCTGCTGCTCGCCCTTGATAAACGCCGCCGCCGCGGGGTCGCCCGGCGTAACGGGCGTCGTGGGCGGCTCGTCGCCGAGGCTGCTCGCGCTGCCCTCGCCCGTCCCGCCGAGCCCGAGACTCGGCATCGGGCAGGAGACAAGCTCGGTCGCGCGCGTCGGGTGCCATGCGACGGCGCTGACAGGCTGGGATGTGTACATCGTCCGGACGGGCTTGGTGGAGAGCGTCGCGAGCGAGAAGTCCCATATCTTGATCGTCCGGTCGACGCCGCCCGTCACGACCCAGCCGCCCTCGCGCCCGCCGCCGGCGGTCTCAGCCGACGAGCCTGGCGCGCCAGGGACGTTCCGCTCGCACGAGAAGCCGTCGCGCCAGTCCATCGCGAGGCATGCACCGATGTGCCCCGCGACGCGGTCGGTCGCGCCGCCGTTCTGGCGCGAGATGTAGCGCACGTCGTAGCGGATGAGGGTGCCGGACGCGCAGGCGGCGACGAGGGTGAAGGGCTGCGAGGCCGAGGGCGAGAAGGAGAGGTGCCGGACGGGGGACGACGCTTTGAGCACCATGTTGGCGGGTCGGGCCTCGCGGATGTCCTGTACGCACGATGTTAGCGTCGCATTCAATGCAGGAGAAGGGAGAAGGCTCACCCAGAGCTTCATCTGCCCGTCCTGCCCACCGCTCATCAGCCAGTTGCCCGTCTGCCCGCCGAAGACAACGCGGTTGACGGCGCGGTCGTGCTCGTACTTGAGCTGCTCGAGTCGCGAGCCGCCCTCCTTCGCGAGGTCCCACAGCACGACGGCGCCGTTGGTGAACGACGTCGCGAGCTTGTTCGAGGTAGCTGCGGGCGGACGACGTGAGCGCGGCAACGAGCGGATGAAGGGGCAGGACGCACCTCCGTAGCCCCATCGCACGTCACTAAAGACGTACGCAGGCCCGAGCCTGCTCCCCAGCCGGACGTCCATCATCTCGATCACGTCCTCGCGCTGCTCGCCCTCCTTGTCCTCGTCGATCCTTCCGACGGACGCATCGCGGATCGGCGCCGGCGACCCACGGCTCCTCGAGCGGCGCGCAGCGATCGAGCTCGAGTGGTACGAGCCCATGGGGGACGGGACGGCCGTCGACGGCGCCGAGGCGGTGCGGCTGCTCGCGCCGTGCGGAACCTTGAGGAGCTTGAGGCACGTTTTGCCCGCAACGGCGACGCGTCCCTGCTGCTCGGGGTTCTCCCGCGGCGGCTTCGCGAGCCCGACGAGGCCCTTGTCGCGCGAGACGGTCGCGATCGGGAAGCGCAGCCGGCGGCTTGCGTCCTTCGGCTTTCGCCCGCCTCCGACGGGGCTGCTCGTCCGCAGGGTGCTCGAGCCATATGCGCGGCTCGCGGACGACTGTGGGAGGTCCCACAGCTGGACGGGGTGCTGGCTCGCCTGCGAGCCGGCGCTGGGAACCGACCCGCCGTCGGACGAGAAGGGGCGCGGGTTGAGCGGCGACGACCCGTTCGTCGCTTGGCGAAGGAGGAAGGTCGGAGGGCGGGTGTCGCCGAAGAGAGAGGGAGAGCTCGTCGCCGACGTGCGGTACAAGCCGTCCCAGATGCCGCCGCCTGCGGGCGAGCCCTCGAACGAGAAGCCCGACGCGCCGGGCGGGAAGAAGTGACTGTCGCTCGGGTTGCCGGAGAAGGACGAGAAGGCGCTCAGGGACGCGTTGGACGGGAGGACCTCCATGCCCCAGTAGCTGCTGTTATTGCGGAGCGACATGTTGCTCGGCGAGTCGATGAACCCGCCGCGTCCATCGCCCGCGCTCCCGCCGCTCGTCCCCGTGATGTTTACGGCCGGCTCGCCGCTCTGCTCGAAGCTGCGGTCGCGGGAGCGCGACTCGCTCGAGTCGCGGGCGTGCCAGCTCCGCCCGCTCATGCTCCCGTACCGCCTGCGCGCTGCCCTCGGCCCGCCCGCGCCGCCGCTCGACGTCGTCTCGGCGCTGCCTTGTCGGAGACGCCCCTGGTCGGCGTTGGCGATGTTCTCGAGGGTGTCGAGGGCACTGCGCGAGGTGCTCGTTGCGGACGAGGGGACCGAGGCGGATGCGGGCGAGGACGAGGTTGAACCCGACGACGAGAGGGCAATGTTGGCGAGTCTCGAGAAGGCGCTGCTGGCTCTCGGCGCCCGTCCCGGCGCCTGCGCACTCGCGGGTCCCGGGGTGGGGAGCGGCTGCGACGACGAGGAATCCGCCATCTCCGGCAGCGCGCGGGCAGGCGGATCAGAGTCGTGCGATTTCGAGCAGCAAGCTCAGCCTCGATCCAGCTTCAAGCGAGAGTCGCGAGCGAAGTGTCGAGGGTCGACTCTCTCGGACGACCGGCTCTCCCTCCTCCCTCCCCCTCGCTCTCGCCTGATCGCCTTGAGCCTGAGCTAGAAAGAGTGAGCTGATCCGTCTCTGCCCAGCTGGCTTGGCCCCGCGACGCCTGGTGCTCTCGCACTCCCGTCTCCCCCGCTCCTCCCGGCTGACCCATCGGTTGCCTTGTTCGCCCGGCAGTGTTTACCGGCCTGGTCGAGGTGCGTCTCCCTCTCCAGCATGTACAGTGAACCGCCGAGCTGACCCGCCGCCCACAGATCCTCGGCACCATCAAGTCCATCTCGCCGACGACCGCGTTCGAGGGCTACTCGTTTGTGATCGGCGACGCGGCAGAGATCCTCGTCGACTGCAAGCTCGGCGACTCGATTGCCGTTAACGGCGTCTGCCTCACCGTCACCCGCTGGGACGCCGGTGAGGGCTGGTTCGAGGTCGGGTTGGCGAACGAGACGCTCAGCAGGTCCAACCTCGGTGCGCCCTCCTTTGCACTCTCCGGCTGTCACTCACGCTCTCGCGTGTGCAGGTAAGCTTGTCGTCGGCAGCAAGGTGAATTTGGAGCGGGCGATGGCAGGACACGGCCGGTTCGGAGGCCACTTCGTCCAGGTGCGTCTCGCTCTCCCGCACAGGGAAGCACGGCAGGGTCGGGCTTTCTCACGCAGAACTGACGACACTGCTGTCGCAGGGCCACGTCGACACGACTGCCAAGATCCTGTCCATCACGCCCGACGGCGACTCGCTCCGACTCCTCTTCTCGCTCCCGCTCGAGTTCTACACGCCCCTCATCCCCAAGGGCTACATCGCACTCGACGGCACGTCGCTGACGCTGACGCACCTGTCGGTACCGAAACCTGGCGAGGAGCACTACGAGGCGGGGCGCGGCGTGTTCGGCGTGATGCTCGTCGTGCACACGCAGAGCCGGACGGTCGTCGCGATGAAGGCGGTCGGCGAGTCGGTCAACGTCGAGTGCGATGTCGTCGGCAAGGGCGTCGAGAGCGTCGTGCGGAATGTGCTCGAGGGCGGCGGGGAGCAGGGCGGTGCGCTTGAGCTGATGGTCGAGCGGGCGGTTGAGCGCGTACTCGCGCGTAAGGGGCTCCTCCAGCAGTAGTGATGGTATCGCTGAGCACAAAACAGTAACCTGAACGAGGTGTGGGAGAGTCGCAAGCAACTGTATGTGCCCCTTACGTTTGCGTCTGTATTCGCGCCTTACTCCGCTCCTCATCGCTCGAGTCGAGCCTCGCCCTCCGCACCCCGCTCCCCTCCCGCGCAAAGATGGCCGCAGTACTGCCGCCGACCGACACGCTTGCGCTCGTGCTGCTCAACGCGCTCAACACGCCCGCCGGGCGCATCGACGACTCGCGCGCGCTCCCGCTCGCCCTCCCTGCCGGCGTCGACGACAACGCCGGCCTCGCGCCCTCGGGCGGTGCGAGCGCAGCGCCCACCGTCGGGCCCAGTACCGAGGCGCAGGCCGCGCTCCGTGCCGCGCTCGACAGTCTCGCCGCGCGCGAGGTGAGCCGCTCGTTTCCCGCTCCTCGCGGACTTCTTTCGCCGCGAGATCCACGCGCACAGGGCTGATGCAGGGATGCATGACAACCGCAGATGGTCACGTTCAAGCAGATCAACATCGAGCAGCACGTCCTCACGGCCGAGGGCGCGCAGATCGCGCAGTCGGGCTCGCACGAGTTCCGCGTGTGGGCCGCGCTCCCGCCGCCTGGCTCCGACGCGGGCCTCACGGCGCAGCAGATTGCCGAGAAGGTCGGCAAGGACGTCGCCAAGGTCGGGCAGGGCAAGGCGATGAAGAACAAGTGGGTCAGCAAGAAGGGCGACGGGTTCCTCCAGGCGGTGCGCGCCGGCTCCCTCGCTCTTTTCGCTTGCTTGAGCTGACTCGGAGGAGCATACAGGTCGCGGCAGTGGACGACGAGACGCAGAAGGACCTGCTCACGATCCAGAGCAGCGGCGCGCACCCGGACGAGAAGCTTCTGGCGGAGCTGCGGAAGCGCAAGCTGATCGAGAAGAAGTGCGTCCCGCGGCCTTATCTCGCCTACTTGAGCTGACATGGCTGTTCGCCTTCGCAGGAAGACGTTCTACTACTCGGTGGAGAAGGGCGCGAACTGGGCGACGTCAATCCAGAAGCTGGAGACGGACCTGACGGTTGAGCTGCTCAACTCGTGCGTTTTACTTTCTCGAGGTTGAAATGGCGCTGACACGGTTGGTTACAGGGGCGAGTGGGAGAAGGCGTCGTTCAAGAAGTACAACTTCGAGGCGGAGGGTGCACCGACGTTTGGCGGTGCGCTGCACCCGTTGATGAAGGTCCGCGAGGAGTTCCGCAACATCTTCTTCGAGACTGGGTGCGCTTCTCCCTCCTTCTCTTACAGCAACGCGCTTACCCACGCCCCCGCAGCTTCACCGAGATGCCGACGAACCGCTTCGTCGAGTCGTGCTTCTGGAACTTCGACTCGCTCTTCGTGCCACAGCAGCACCCGGCACGAGAGCTGCAGGACACCTTCTACGTCAAGGGTACATTTCCGCCCGTGACGCCATCGACATCTCTGTCCGCGCGCTGATCACCTGTCCTCCCGCAGAACCTTCTGCGTCGAGCGGTTTCCCGCAAGACTACTACGAGCGCGTCAAGCGGGTGCACGAGGTCGGCGACTACGGCTCGACCGGCTACCGCTACCCGTTCTCGAAGGAGGAGACCTCGCGCCTCGTCCTCCGCACGCACACCACCTCCGTCTCCGCCGCGATGCTGTACGAGCTCGCGAACCAGCCCGGCGGCTTCAAGCCCGCCAAGATGTTCTCGATCGACCGCGTCTTCCGTAACGAGGCGGTCGACATGACCCACCTTGCCGAGTTCCACCAGGTCGAGGGCGTCGTCGCCGACTTCAACCTCACCCTCGCGGACCTCATCGGTGTGTATACATCCTCTGTTCCCTCTGACAGGGAGACTGACGACGCGGTCCCGCAGGCTTCATGGAGGTCTTCTTCTCCAAGATGGGCGTCAAGAACCTGCGCTTCAAGCCGGCGTACAACCCCTACACCGAGCCGTCGCTCGAGATCTTCTCGTGGCACGAGGGCCTCGGCAAGTGGGTCGAGATCGGCAACTCGGGCATGTTCCGCCCCGAGATGCTCGAGACGATGGGCCTCCCCGCCGATGTGCGCGTGCTCGGGTTCGGCTTGAGTCTCGAGCGCCCGACCATGATCCGGTGCGTCGCCCATTTCCTCTGCGGTTCGTACTCAGCAGTCCACTGACCCTATTTACTGTGCAGCTACGGCATCTCGAACATCCGCGACCTCCTCGGGCACAAGGTGCGTTTCCCCTCCTTCTCAGCCTCTTCAACGGGCACCGCTGACGCGCTTCCTTGTCGCGCAGGTCCCGCTGGAGATGATCGAGAAGTCGGCGGCTGTCCGTTTCTAGACGAGGGGGGAGACTTGAGGGAGAGAGCAGTGCAACGGCTGTATAGTTCCTGCGCATCCGCTTGTCGCGAGTTACCCGCGCGCGTACGCTTTCTTGCGAGCAGACTCAGTTGTCATGACAGTACGCAAAGGCAGACTGAGCGACGGACAGTCTCGCGGCCTTGCCTCCCTCGACCACCTCCCTCACCCTCCTTCATCCTCTCTCCCAGCTCAACTCGGCCCTGGATGGCTTCTCAAGCTAGCACGCTGCTCGCAAGAGCGGTTCGCCGACCACTCACCACTACCGGCGCCGCCCTCGCCCCTCTCGCAACTTCATCAGTTCGCCCGCTTGCCGGGACATTCCGCCCGCTACACGCCACCTGGACGCCGCAGCGATCATACAGCGCCGCACCAGCGCCACCACCGTCCCCGCCAGCCGCAGGCAAGCGCTCTCTCCTGCCGATCGCGGGCGGCGGAGCTCTCCTCCTCGCCGGCGGCGCGTACCTGTACTTCGCGCAGGAGGAGCCTGAAGTGCTCGCGCCCGACCGCTGGACCGACGTCAAGATCAAGTCGGTGACGCCCCTCACGCCCGAGACGTCGCTCTTTAGGCTTGAGGTGCCGAAGTCGCTCCTGCCCCCGGCGTTCACCAGCGACCCGAATGCGAGGCCGATCCTAAGCTTGTTTGTCAAGGAGCCGAACCTGCAAATACAGCGTGCCTACACCGTGCGTTCTTCGTCATGACTGCCTGCACAGGGTATCGGCTGACCCGGACAACCCGCACGCAGCCCCTCTCCGCCGCCTCGTTCTCCACCTCTGGCCCCGCTGAGCTCGACCTCGTCATCAAGCGCTACGCCGATGGCGAAGCATCGCGGTACATCCACCGCCGCGGGCCGGGCGACGATCTGAGCGTGCGCGGGCCGTCGTGCACCTGGTTCTACCGCCCGCAGGACTGGGATGAGGTCGTTTTTGTGCGTTCTCCTCTTTTCTCTTTCCCCCACACGGTACTCACCAGCGGAGTGTACAGGTCGTCGGCGGCACGGGCGTTACCCCCGCATACCAGCTCATCCACGACACGCTCTCCTCCCCTTCCTCGCCCTCCGCCCCCTCACCAGCCGTCTCCATCGTTTATGCCTCGCCCTCTCCCTCCCGCATCCTCTTGAAGGACTCGCTCGACGCCCTCGTCGCGAAGGACCCCGCGCACGTCAAGGTGCATTACCTCGTCGACCGGCTGGACGCGGGCCTGGCGAAGGGCGCCGTCGCACCTGGAACGGAGGTCGGCTTCGTCGACCGAATGAGGCTGGAGAAGCTTATTGGGCGTGGAGGGGACAAGAGCAGGCGGAGGGTGGTCGTAGTGTGTGGGCCGGAGGGGTGCGTGCTCTTCTCTTTCATGACGCGACGGGGCTGACGCGCACTTGCGCAGCATGGTCAATGCGGTCGCCGGACCACGTGGGCGCAACTTCTCGGCTGGACCGGTGGGCGGGATCTTGCGCGAGCTGGGGTACACGGACCGCGAGGTCATCAAGCTGTAGAAGCGAGTTCGCGCGGAGATGTAGAGCCCGCGGACCGACTCGCATGCATAGATACGTTACAACAGCTACTTCTCCATGCTCGCCTTCTCGTCTTCGCTCTCCGCCTCGTCCTCGTCGTCCTCCTCATCCGGCACCACAGCCTCGACGACCTCCCTCCGCGCGCCATGCACCTCCTCCCCGCACCTGAGGCACATCCACGCGTCGTCGGCCTCCTCCTCCGCCTTGGCCAACGCGCCCACAACGCAGTAGTAGCAGTACCTGCACGCGAACGCACAGTCCGCGACGTACGGGATCTTGACGCTCGTGTCCCCGCCCGCGGCGGGCCCGCTCGTGTGCAGCAGCGACGCGGAGGGCAGCGTCGGGTCTGCGAAGGACGCCGAGGGGAGGTGCGTCGGCGGCGCGTTCGAGGCGGCGCAGCAGATCGGGCAGGTCGAGGGTGGGAGGTGCGCGAGCGGGCCGTGCGGCGGTGGCGGGCGCGGAGGACTTGCTGCCCGAGGAGGTGGAGGAGGTGGACCGCAGGGAGGAGAGGCCGAGCGTGCCGGCGATGGGGGCGGGGAGGGCGGATGCGAGCGTGCGGAGGGTAGTCGACTTGGTCGCGCGCGAGGAGATGGCTTTGGTGACGCGAAGGCGGAGGCGGTGCATGTTGATGAGCGGGAGGAGGAAGAGGAGGAACTCCTGCCAGGGCATGCTGGATGAGCGGGGCAGGTAAAGAGGCGCCGAGGCGGACGCACGGTGAAGGCCTCCCAGACGAGCTGGCGGTTCAAGAACTCGAAGCTGACGTTCGGCACGAACGCCCGCTGCGAGTAGACGAGGCGCATCTGGAACACCCGGTCGATAAGCGTGCGGTACCTGCGAGCAGGGAAGGTCAGCGCGAGGCGGGCTGATGCAGCGAGACCGAGACGCACCGGCCGTTGTACAAAAAGACAAGGAAGTTCGCCAGCGCGAGAACGGCGGAGAAGCGCTCCGCCACGCCCAGCAGTTCCCACCCGGTCCTCTTCCACTCGCGCCTCCACTGGATCATCTCCTCCTCCCTCCTCCGCCCGCGACGAGCAGCCTCCTGAGGTCGACGAGTGCGAACCAGCTCCGTGGCAGGGGCTCGTCCGCCCACGACGAGCTGAGCATGCGGTCCTGCAGTCGCGAGTGCAGGTACGGCGGCAGGACGACGAGGACGGTGTAGGCGAGTTTCTGGATGCGGGTGAGCGTCGAATCGGCCGCCGCGCCTTGCACTGCACTCTAGAGCGTTAGCGCAACCCACGGACGAGCAGGAAGAGCGCACGCACAGCCCTTGCCATGCTGCGCCTCGTTCCGGTACCGGAGGTTCTGCAGCGTCGAGCCGTACGTCGCGCCGCTGTCCCACAGCGACATGCGCAGGACGGCGAGCCGCAAGAGCGCGAGGAACTCAGGTTCCCAGCTGCGCGCGCCTGCGGACTGTGTGCGAGAGGAACACCCCCACCGAGATAGCCGATGAGCCGGGTTCGACGACGAGAGACGAGAGAGGGGACGCACGCGCACGGCGTCGAGCGCGCTCTTGACCGGCGCATGGAGGATGTTCTCGAGCTCGCCGTCGAGGAGGCTCGCGTCGAGCTGGGCGACGCGCGAAATGCGGAGCGGCGGCGAGGGGAGGCGCGCGAGCGAGGCGCGCAGGGCGGGCAGGCGCGCGGTCGACGCGGGCGGGGGCTGCCAGAACCGCTCGAGGTCGTTAGGGCGCGCGCTCGATGGCCCAGCTTCGGGCGGAGGCGTCGACATGGTGAAGCGTCGAGGTCAACCCGGGTCGTCGCTCTCGCCGGCAAGAGACTCTCGCCGAGTTAGAGTGCAGCTGACCCTTTGCGGGCATTGCAACGTGACTATTCGTAAGGGGGAGTCCGCCTATCCGCAACTGAAAGGAAGAGGCAGGGGTGGGGGTGGGGTAGCGGGATGCGAAAGGACGAAAGGAGGGGGAAGAACGAGCGATTGCAACGACGACAGCACAGCAAAGCGACTTTACGCACTCGGCGCAGGGGCGCCCGACGCCTCAGTCGCGGCGTGCGCGTCCTCCTCCGACGGGCGCTGCGGGCAGAGGGAAGCGGGTCAATCGCGCGCACCTCGCCAACCGGAGTGAAAGGGACGCACCTCGGTCGTCGGCTCCTTGACCTCCTCGCCCTGCACAACCTCGGTCTTCTCAGGCGGGGGCGCGACGCCCTCGTCCTTGTACGCAGGGGGCGCGTCCTCCGCCGCGTCCGGCGCGGGCGCCGCCTCCTTGCCCTTCTCGACGGGCTCGCCAGTCTGCGTGGTCGAGGTCGCGTCCGCCGCGACGGGTGCGTCCGACTCGACAACCTGCGGCGCCGCCGACGCGCCCGAGAGGAGCGTCTTGTTCGTCTCCTGGGCCTTGGTGAAGGCGTCCTTGAACAGGTTGGCGTCTGGAGGAGGCTGTTAGCGACGACGCCTCGCGTTAAAGGGGATGGTCAACGCACTCTCCGAGTTGGCAAAGCGGATGGCGAGGGTCTCGGCGGTGGGCTCGCCGTCCGAGACGTCGGCCGCGACGTTGTAAACCCACGAGCGGTCCGAGCCAATGTTGGGCGAGAGAGCCATCTCCGGGGTGACTGCGCGCGTGCAACCGTTTAGTACGGCGTTGGTGACGCTGGAGAGAGCGCAGCACTGACTGTAGTGGTTGGCGCAGACCTTGAGGGTCTTGTCGCGGCGCATGACGAGGCGAACCTTCTTCGACTCCTTGTGCTGGAGGAGGCGGACGTCGCCGGTGCCGCGCTCCTTCCACTCGGACGAGTCGGCAATGAAGCGGAAGAGCTTGGCGCGCCTGGCAGAGCGCGGAGAAGGGAGATCGCATGTCAGCTCGCGGTCGCTATTTCGAGGCAAGATGCGCGTCGTGGCAGCCGGCCCTCCTCGCTGGGGGCGCCTCTCCAGCAGTGCAGCATCGCCTGACACGCTCTGTGAGCGAGGGCACCGCCCAGCGGACCCGGCGAGCGGGAGCGGGTCGACTGACGCTCGAGGCGCCTCGCGGGGGGGGCGGAGGGCGGGAGGGCGGGCTCGGGCTCACATCTTGAAGAGGGCCTCCTCGTCCTCCTCGTGGGTCTTGACCTCGACGGTCTCGCTGAGCTTGATGACGGGCTCGAACTGGGCGGACGACTCCTCGACCTGCGGGTTGGTGGGCTCCTCGGCAGACATGGCGTGTGGTGCGGGCTGGGGCGGGTGGGGCGGGCTGCGCGGGCTCTTGCGAGTCAGTGGCAGTCCAGGGACCAGTCTCGGCTGCACGCAGACGCACCAGAGGCGAGAGCGCGGAGGGGAGGGCGAGGAAAAGCATCGCCGCCCAAGACGCCTCGCTTGACCCGCTCCAGCTCCCTTGGCTCGCTCCTGCCCGATGGGACACGCTCGCCGGCCTGCTCACGTGCTCTGATCCTGGCAGCCGAGCTGCATCCAGCGAACCCCGCTCCCGCTGGTTGCCTCCCCCTCTGTCCTGACGCAGCTCCGTGTCCCTCAACACGCTCAGACTCGACTCTATCTGGCTCAGACGGTCCTTTCCGCGCGGAGAACACAACCGCAGTACACGTCAGAGGAAGCTAGACTGCCCCTAGGCCAGCTGATAGAGGACCGCTCCGAGTGACCCCTCCGGTCGACAAGGTCCTCACCGTAGTCGCCATCGCCCGCTACTTCCCCGCTTCTCTGATGCCCCCTCTGTCTCTTCCGCACGCCCAACATGCTTCCCGCCCAGCCCATCCTCTCGCCTACGATGGACCCGCTCGACATCTCGCCCCTCAGCCTTCCCGCTTCTCCCCCCTCGCCCACCATCTCGGAGCTCTCCCTCGACGTGCTCGCTTGCTCCGACGACGACGACGCCGCCTCCTCCGTCGCGGACACCGCCGACTCGTGCTGCTCGACGTGCTGCGCACCTACAGCCGACGAGGTCAAGCCTGCCGCACCGTCTCCCAGCATCGACGGCCCGCCCACCGCAGCCACCGTCACCGTCGACGAATCCGCCTTCTCCCCTCTCGTCATCATCGGTGCTGGCCCGCACGCCCTCGCGCTCGCCGCGCGTCTCGCTGAGCCGCGCCCTGCCGCGCTCTACTCGGACCTCGAGCACGCGCGGCTGAGCTGGCTGCAGCGGGAGCAGCGCACGGCGCCCTCGTCGTCTTCGCTTGGCACGAGCGGGCGCAAGGCCGAGGAGCACCGTCTGCCCGTCAAGGGGCACTGGAGTGCGCGGCGGCTTGTCCCGCCTGCGACGGCGACGCTGGCTCACCCCGTCGTCGGGAGCGACGACGCCGACGACGAGGTCCCGCCCGCGGGGCCCGCAATCCAGGTGCTCGACAGCTCCAGCTCGGAGTGGATGGCCCGCTGGGACGGGTTCTTCGCCGGCCTTCGGATCGAGCACCTGCGGTCGCCGATGCTCTTCCACCCTGCGCCGGCGGACGCGAATGCGCTGGTCGCGTATGCGCGCCGGACGGGGCGGGAGGACGAGCTCGAGCCGATCAAGGGCGTCGTCGGTGCTGAGCTGAGCAAGTATCAACGTAAGAAGAAGTGCGTCCGCCCCTCTCCCTGATCCTCGCGCGCGGGACGTGTGCTGACCTGCATTCTCTTCCTTTCATCCACCGCAGCCCCAGCCGCGTCGGTCGCGCGGTCATGATCAACGAGCGCGAGCGGGAGGACTACCACCGTCCCTCGTCCGCGCTCTTCCGCTCCTTCATCCGCGACGACCTCATCTCGCGGTACCGCACCGCGCCGCTCGTGCAGCACACGACGGTGACCTCCGTCGCGTACGAGACGGTGCACGTCGCGGGCCGCGCGCCCGAGACGGCGTTCGTCGTTCGCTCGACGCGTCACGACGGAGCAGAGGAGGTCCGCGTCGCCAGGGCGGTGGTCATGGCCGTCGGGCCGAGCAGCGCGCCGAACGTCCCGTGCGTAATCCGCGACGCGCTGCCCCCGCCCGCGACGGAGGCAGAGGCGGGAACCGCGCCGTGGCGCAAGGAGGACATCTGCGGGAGGGGCTGGTGCCACTCGGCGGCGTTTGCGCTGCCGAGGTGCAGACCCATGGACGGCGAGCTTGGCGAACGCGTGCGGCAGGGCCTGCCGACGAGGGTCGTGGTCATCGGCGGCGGGTATGTCACAGTCGGCCTTCTCATCACGGGGTCGTTCTCGTCACGCTCTGTCTCCCTGTGCTGCAATCTGACGGATCGCCTGCGCACAGCCTCACCTCAGCGCAGATCGTCGACTCGCTCCTCTCGGCGGGCGTCACCTCCGTCACGCTCCTCAGCCGGTCGCACATCAAGACGAAGCACTTCGACTTTGACCTCTCCTGGGTGTCCAAGTGTGCCCTCCCTCCCCTCTCTCCCTGCGCCCTCACTAACCCCGCTCGGGCGACAGGTACGCCAACGTCGACAAGATGGCCTTCTACCGCGAGTCGGACCCTCGCGAGCGGTTCGAGCAGATCCGCACCGCCCGCAACGGCGGGAGCGTCAACCCGCACTTCCTCTCCGTGCTCAAGCGGCACGCCAAGACCGGGAGGCTCGACCTCCGCGTGCTGAGCGAGGTGCGGCGCGCGGAGTACGACGAGGGGAGCGGGAAGTGGAGCTTGAGCGTGAGGACGCGGCGGGAGGAGAAGCGCCGCGTGTTGGGCGACGAGGAGTGGGACGAGCACGCGCTCGAGGACGTCGACTTTGTCGTTTGCTCGACGGGGAGTACCCTCGATCTCGAGAAGGTCCCGCTCGTGCAGCCGCTACTGCGGAGCCACCCCGTCGAGCTCGTGCAGGGCCTCCCGCGCCTGACGATGGACCTCCAGTGGACCGAGGAGGTGCCGTTCTTCGTCATGGGCGCGTGCGCGATGCTGGAGGTGCGTCTCTCCTCCCGCTTACGGTCCCGTCGCCCTCTGCTGGCGCGGCGCCACTCCCCACAGTCCCCACAGCCGCCCGCCGTTCTGCCGTCCAGCACTGACGCCCCTCTCGCACGCGCAGCTCGGCCCCGACGCCCTCAACCTCTCCGGCACGCGCACCGGCGCGGAGCGCATCGCGCACCGGCTCGGCGCGCTCGGCATCTTCGACGACGTGCCCGGCGGTGGGATGCAATCGATCCCGCGCAACGAGGGGAAGAGCGAGCGCGAGAGGCGGAAGGAGTGGCGCAGTGGCGGCGAGGGGAACTACTTCGAGGGGCTTGGGGAGGTCGCGGCGTAGCTCCCGCTCCGACTTCTGGGGGCACAGGGTATGGCTGCATTGCGGGATATGGAACGAGTGTCTGTGCAGCTGTGGAGACTGGAGGTGAGCTTCAGGTGGTGTAGGGGGCGCAAGAGAACAGACGCACGGTCTACGGCTCGCGGCTTCACTTCTTGTACTTGGCCATCTCGCAGCCCTTGTTCTCGTAGCTGCGGTGGCGGAGACAACCAGCGTCAGTCTCTCTTCTCGATGGGTAGTGCAGAGAGTAGCCACACCCGCACTTGACGTAGAACGCTGCGAGCGTGCGGGAGCGAGGTCAGCAGGTGCGGCGGTAAACGGGGAGGAGACGAGCCGTACCCTCGTTCTTCGGGTCGCAGTCGAGGATGGTCTGCACACGGCGGAACGTCAGCACCTGTCCGACGAGAGAGAACGCCCGCGCGCACCTTGTACGCGCCGCACGCCTCGCTGAGGGCGGTGAGGACCTCGAGGAGCTTCAAGCCGAGCTTCTTGCCCTGCATGCGCGGGTCGACGACGACGTCCTCGATGTGCCCCACGGTCCCCGCATTGCGGAGGAACTTGCGCTCGAGGAAAACGGTCGCCTGGCCGACGAGCGAGTCGGACTCGTCCTCGACGATGACGACGGGGAGGTAGGTCTGCTGCGCGGCGTTGACGCGGGCGAGGTCGGCGTAGCGTGCGCTCCAGGTCTGGTCCGACGTCTGGTGCGCTGGTGAGGTGAGCGAGGAGGGCGAGGTGGCCGCGCGCGTAGTCGGACGAGGCGAGCGGGCGGAGGGTGAGGCCTGCGGGGAGGGACGCGCGCAGGTCTGCGGGGATGAGGGCGGCGTCGAAGAGGAAGTCGGAGGCGGGCGCAGGCATCTTCAGCGCTACAGTGGGAAGACGGACGAGGGAGACCAGCGGGACGAGGTGGGGGTCTCCTCTCGACTGTGCCACGAGTACCACGGGAAAGACTGCAGAATGGCAGATCAGAACGACTTCTCGCTCTTCACCTCGACCAGCTACTCGCCCGCCCGCCCGATCGATGCCCCCTTCTCCCTCCTGCACCGCCATCTCGCCCGTCTCCGCACCGCCCACGCCGCGCTGGCACAAGAGCTGCCACACTCGTGGTGCGCGTCGACACCGATGCCGTCAGGCGAGACCCTCCGTGCCGAGCTGGACCGCGCAGTGCAGAAGGCGCAGGATGTCGGCATGAAGGGCGACTTGCGGGTCCGTCCCGCGATGAAGCCTTTCCCGCCCTCTTCGTGCCAGTCTGACTCGCCCATCTCTTCCCATAGATACGATTGTCCGTCCTCCCCTCGGGAGAACCCAAAGCAGAACCGTTCCCGCTCCCGCCGAAAGCCCTCTGTGCGCGCCCTCCCTCTACCGACTCTCGCATGCGCGCCCGCTCCGCACTCTGACCCTCCTGCGCATCAACTTGAAGTCCCCGTCCGCCTTGTGCTCGACGACCGGCCGACAGAGTACACAACGCCGTTCCGGCGGCACAAAACGTCGCTTCGGGAGGTGTACGACTCTGCCCGCGCGCGGCACGGTGCGTCCTTTCCTTTTCCTCCTTTCCAAGCGCGCTGAGCCACCCCGTCCGTACCAGGCGCGACCCTCTCCGCCTCCGCCTCCCCCACCGCCCCGTCGTTCGACGTCCTCCTCTTCAACCCCGCGGGCCAAGTGACCGAGTCGTCCATCTCGAACGTCGCGTTCCGCTTGCAAGGCGGGAGGGACGCGCCGTGGGTGACGCCCGCCGCTTCGTGTGGGCTGTTGGAGGGGGTCATGCGCGCGGAGATGCTCGAGAGGGGGCAGATTGTCGAGGGGGTGGTGACGGTGCAGGAGGTGCGCGAGGCGGCCGAGGTGCGTCCCGCTCTCTCTTTCGTGAGGGTACAGGTCAGGTGACCGACGCAGGACACAGCGCGGGACGCTCGAGATCCTCTGCTTCAATGGCGTGCGCGGGTCGTTCAAGGCGTGTCTTGCGCCCGCGAGGCAGGCGGCGGAATAGACACGGTACTCCTCGCACCTTTCCCGTACGAGGTTCAAGCACTGCGAGACCGCGTACATCCCACGACCACGAGTTGCCCTTCAGACCTGTTCTACGACGATACCGAGCTGTACGACGGCCCACCGCGCCGCCCGCGGACCCTTGCCTGCGCGGCTTGCACGACCTCCTGCATGCGTGCAAAGACCGCGGTGTCAGTTGTTGGGTCCAAGGATGGGACGGCAGAAGCTGTGCGGGCGAGGAGCGGGGCGTGCCGCCGGTCCCGCTCGCAGAACGAGCGCGCGCATCGACAGCCCGTCCTCACCCGCATAGCACTCCCGACGTCCGCGCGAGCGCGCGCGAGCGGGAACAAACCCCCGACGCACCGCTAGCATGCCGCGGACGCCCGCCCGCGCAAAGATCGCTTGGAGGTCAATCCCGTAGTGCTTGAGGGCGGCGAGGACGAGGAGCGTCGAGGTGAGGACGAGGAAGAGGATGACGATGAAGTGAGATTTAGGCGAGTCGCGCTCTGAGGGTGGGGAAGAGGGGTTAGGAGGCGATCGAGAGGAGAGGAAGTGGTGGAGGAGAGGGGTGGGGGAGGAGGTGCACGCACGGAAGCACTTAGCCTCTACGTCTCCACCCTCGCCCGTCGCCGTGTCGGGGTCCTCCTCGTGTCTGCGCGCCGACGCACGCGGGGAGTTTCTGGTCGAGGCAGAACTGGCGGGTGCACGACAGGCACGGGTTGGCGGGGTTCTGGGGGCGGTAGAGAGGGATGATGGTGGCGTTCTCCTTCTTGCCGAAGCAGGTGCAGCGGCAGAAGAAGATCCCCGCGACGACGAGCCGAGGGAGGGGAGGGCGTAGGCTGGAGGGAGGGTCGAGAGGAGGGCGAGGGCGGGGAGAGGGCAGACGGCGGCACCGGGGGAGGAGCGGGCGGCGTGTGCTGTGCTCGATAGGAGTGCGAGGACGAGTGCGAGCAGGCACAGGAACGCTCCCCGCCGGTCGCCGCGGAGGAGCATGTCGGCCGGGACTGATGAGGACGGAGAGGCGAAAGGTGGGAGTCGCGCTGGGCGGGTGCGCACGGTTCTCCAGGTGCTTGATGGGACCTCTGAGTGTGTCTGTGCTCCTCGCACGCTCGCCTCGAGGAGTGCGGCGGTGAGGTCGGTGCCAAGGGGCACCACCTCGCGCCTCTCCCTCGCTCACCCCGCCGCACTCGGGCCAAGTAGCCCGCGAGAACGCTCTACGGCACCATGAGCTACGCCACGCCCTCCCGCAGACTCAGCCACGCGCCCTCGAACGCGTCCGACCTCGCGTCGCCTCCTCCGTCCTTCTCGCGACGCGTGTCGGCCGTCTCGTCCGTAGGCGGCACGCCGTCCGTCGCAGGCTCGGAGCGCAAACGCAGGACCCGCTTGAGGGACTACTACGGCCTCGGAACCCCGAAAGCGGGAGAGGCGATGGACCTCGGTGCGCTGGACCCCCTTCCTCGCGTCGTCGCAGCCGCGCTGACCTCTGCCCGCAGACGCACCCGATACGTTCGACCCAGAGAGCTACTTCCACTCGCTCTCGTCGACCGCTTCCCTCCCCGACTTGCTCAGGCGCGAAATCGAACTCCTCAACGGTGCGCTCTCTCGCTTGTCCTGCTGTATGTAGCCGTGCTAATATTCTCCCGCTCTGCAGAGATCCGAGAGCTGGATGGAGAGCGGCAGTCGCTCGTCTACAACCACCATCACGAGCTCATTGACGCGAGCGATACCATCCGCAAGGTGCGCTCACCTCTCCCTTGAACCCCTAGACGCGCAACTCACGCCCAACCTGCAGATGAAGAGCCGTGCCGAAGCGCTCGACACGTCGCTCGACGCGCTCAAGACGTCCTTCCAGTCCATCTCGCAGCTCTCCGCCTCGCTCGCTCCGCCCGCCTCCTCCGCGCCGCACTCTCCCCCGCGGCGCGCGCCCTCTCCGCCTGCGCAGCCTCCGCAAACCCCCTCCCGCGGACGACTCGACCCCCTGCCCGAATCGCCCGACTCGCCCTCGCTCGGCGGGCCCGACTCGACGCCGACCGCGGCGCGGCGCACCCGCTCCGCCTCGACCGCCACGGCTGTTGCGCCGCCCCGTCGGCGCCGATCGCGCCCTTCTCCCCGCTGGTACACCTCCCGCTGCTCGCGCTGCCCGTCTTGCTACGCGCGCTGCTCAGCGCGGGGGACAAGGCGCGCGCAGACTCGCTGTGGGGGAGCTGGGAGCCTGCGCTGCGGAGCTGGGAGGACGCAGGGGTCGACGGCGCGAGGGAGGTCGGGATAGAGTGCCGGGAGGTGCTGAGGATGCAGAGGAGGGTGAGCGTGTCGGAGCGGAGGGCGGAGGGGCTGTAGACTGAGCGGAGGGGGCGGTGCTGCGACTGGATCACAACTCTTTCCGGGTAGGCTGCGCGTCGGCTCTTGTCTCGCAGTCATTGCGCCGCATAAGAAGCAAGTTCAAGCTCGGAAGAGCCGGTGGTCGAGCCTCTCCCAAGTTCATCACCTTCCTCGTCCTCGTCGCGCATCCTCCGCCTCCTCCACCCGCGCAAACCCCAAAAGCGCACCTCTGCGCACCCAGGACACGTTCCCTCGCCTGGCCCAGCCGTCCAGCACTCGGCTCGACGCGCTCCCCTCGCTCACGCGCCGCGACGTCGACGACCCGCTCGAGTGGGCTCCACCAGCACTGCACGGCACACGCGACGTCGAGATGGGGCGCGAGATCACCTCTGTCTCGTCCTTCCGCTCGGGCGGCCTCCCCGGCTCATCCCGCCCCGGACGGCGCCCCTGCGGCCGCCGGGTCCCGCTCGCCCTCTTCGCCGCGACCCTCCTCTTCGCGCTGTTCGTCCTCGTGCGACAGAGGGACTCGGAGCAGGCCGTCAGGAGCGCGGCGGACCTCGAGGCGCGGACCAGCAGCTCCTCAAGATCCTCGTCAAGACCAAGGACGCCATCGAGGACGAGACGCCCTTCCACGACATCGCAACGTACGCCGACCGCGCAAACGTCCTCCTCGTGCGCAACCTCCTCTGGCTCCCCGCGCCCGAGCTGACGACAAGGAGCGAGCAGGAGTTGGACCGGTTCGGCGCAGGCCTGAACGAGACGTACCCGCACCTCAACGCGTCAACCAAGGCGCTGTACGCCCGCTCGGTGCAGCATCACCACCAGACGCTCCTCCAGACGCTCTACCCATACATCAACAAGAGCCCGCAGATCCCGCGGACGGTTGACGGCGTGCGCTCCACCTCTCGCGCTCGTCTCCGCTGTGCTCGAGCTGACCCGCCCGCCGCACGCAGCTCCGCTCGACGTTCAAGATCCCGCGGGGGATTATCGTCCCGTGCGGGAACGACCAGTTCATCTATGCGGGTGCGCCAAGTCCCGTTCGTTCCCCTCCGTTCCGCAGCTCACCCTCTCCCGCGCGCCGCAGTGCACCTCATCGCGACGCTCAAGCACGTGCACAACACCGCGCTGCCGATTCACGTCGTATATGCCGGCAGCGACGACCTCGTTCCGGAGAAGCGCGCCGCGCTGCGGTCCATCCACCCGAGCGTCGAGACGGTCGACATCCTCAACTATTTCGACGAGCAGCACGTCGGGATCCACGGCGGCGGGTGGGCGATCAAGAGCTTTGCGATCCTCGCGAGCCCGTTCCAGGAGGTCATCATCGCCGATGCGGACGCCATCTTTGTCCAGGATCCCGAGATCCTCTTCACCGACCCGGGGTACAACGCGACCGGGACGCTGTTCTTCCGCGACAGGGAGATCTTCGCGGGCTGGGGCCAGGTGCGTCGGTCGCGCGCTGATGCAGGCAGCGGAAACTGACGAGACGAGCTTGCGCCTCCGCTCCTTCTCCTCTTCCACCCCTGCTCCTGGACTGGCTGCACGTACTCCAGGTCCACGAGTGGTTCCACAGCGTGATGAAGGGCCGCGAGCCCTCGGCGCAGCTGCAGCGTTCGCGCTGGTGGACGGACCAGGCGAGCCGCGAGGAGATGGAGAGCGGCGTCGTCGTCTTCGACAAGCGCCGCACGGACGTCGTCTACGGTTTGCTGTACACCGGCTGGCTCAACACGAAGCTGATCAGGGAGGCGGTCACGTACGAGAACACGTACGGTGCGTCGTGCTCTTCTCCCTCCCCACTTTCGCTTCTCGTGCTCACTGCGCTCGGCGCTCTCGCAGGCGACAAAGAGTCCTTCTGGATGGTGCGTCCCCTTCCTCCTTTCCCCTCTCTGCGCGCTGACCCACCCTCGCGCGCGCGCAGGCATTCGAGCTCCTCGGCCTCCCCTACCACCTCGACCGCGAGTACGCCGGCATCATTGGGCAGCTCACGCACCCGGACACGAAGGCGCACTCGATCGACACGTTCATCCAGAGCGACCACCTCTTCCACCTCGATCACCGTCCGTTGCTCTCGCTTTCTTGCGCTGGAAAGGGACTGACGACCGCGCGAGGCGTGCAGGCGGACGGCCGTTGTGGTGGAACGGGTCGCTGTTCCAGGTGCGCTGTCCCTTCCTCGCTCCAAAACGAGTTCTCGCTAACGCCGCTCCCGCCAATTTCGCAGGAGAAGCGTGTGAAAGACCGGTGCGGCCGCGTTCTCCCGCTCTCCCCGTGTACCGCTGCACAAGAGGCGGCGACGCGGTTGAATAGGCGGGTCAGCTGCTGAGCCTTTTGTATGCCTGCAGCGGCTACCTGATTGCGACGCACTGGTCGCCGGGTACGGTTGACTGGAACTGCGACACGGGTGCGTCGCGTCCTCCAATCCCTGTCTTCCAGGTCGCTACTCTGCGAAGCTCTGGGGGTCTCCAGGTTGTTGAGAATGCATTGCTGACATTCCCGCGGCCCGCAGAACCGTGGAGCATGCGCGTCGACATGCGCGACGTCCACTCACTCGAGAAGGACGGCAACTTTACGCGCGTCCTGACCGACATGATCGGCGCGGCCGTCTTCTGGGAGGGCAGGTTGTGCGTCGTCTGGTCCTCTTGCTTTCGGGATCGCTCGCCTGCTCGTGCGCGAGATTGAGCGGGCCAGGCTTCTCATTTGTGTGCATGCGGCTGACGCTCCCTCTGCTGTCTCGCGCGCAGCCCGCGACTGTTAGAGCGGCACTACGCGACGGACACGACGGACCGGCGGTAGATCCGTGGTTACAAGAGGTGATGAGGAGGACAGGTTGTCCGCAGGCAGGTGTACTGCTATCGCTGTTCCGGGTCCACTGGCATGCGTTTCGAGAGCTCGTGATAAGGCTTGAAGCAAGCAGCAGCACAAGGAGAGCGAGCGAGAAAGTGGGTGTCTCGGAAAAGGCGGCCGCGCTGGAGGTGGCGCGCGCAGGAGGAGCGGCCTCGCTTGCTTTCTCCGTCCCCGTCGCCCATCATGGTCAGTCGCTAGCTCCTTGCTGAGCACGCTACAGCGCCCTCAGGCGCACACAGCGCACGTCGAACCGCCCCGAACGAGCGTGTCGCCGCCGACCAGCACCGCGCGCAAACTTCTCGCTCACGCGGGCGACACCGCGCCGCGTCGTGCGCGTGTGGCTCGACGCACAGCGAGCTCGCAGGGCGCTGGGACGCTGGAATGCGCGGCGCGCGCGGCGCAGGAGCGAGGAGGAGGGCGGGGCGAGATTCGGCGGGTCGAGCTGGAGCTGGGACGACGAGCGGCAGGGTCACCCAGGCTCGCCCACCCTTTCGCTGCCTTCCTGGCTGCAGAGGGCGTACAGCAACGCCTAGGGAAAGTGCTGTCCGAACGAGACGTGCTGACCGTTTGCCCTTGTCGCGCTCCCGCTCGCCCACAGTCCGTCGCCGCCAAGGTCCGTTCCTTCCCCTCCCAGATCGCGCACGATCCGCCTGCTCACCTGCAACTATGCACACAGATCTTCAGGACCGCCAACGCGCCGCGCACCGCCCCGGACGCCACGGAGACCCTCGTCGCGCAGGCCCTCCTCGACCTCGAGAACAACGTCCCGGACCTCAAGGCCGAGCTCCGCCCCCTCCAGATCTCGGCGGCGCGTGAGGTCGACGTCAAGGGTGGCAAGAAGGCGATCGTCGTCTTCGTCCCGGTTCCCCAGGTCAAGGCCTTCCACAAGATCCAGGGCCGGTGCGTCGCGCTCCCCACCCTCGGCGCTCGCAGCCTCCCGTTTCACGCTGCCCTCCGAGTGTGAATGACTGACTCGCTTTCTACGCTGCAGCCTCACCCGCGAGCTCGAGAAGAAGTTCTCGGACCGCCACGTCGTCTTCATCGGCCAGCGCCGCATGATGCGCAAGCCCACCCGCGGCTCGCGCGTCAAGCAGCAGCGCCCCCGTTCGCGCACCCTCAAGGAGGTTCACGAGAAGATCCTTGAGGACCTCGTCTTCCCGACTGTGCGTCCTGCTTCCCCTCCCTCTTGTTCCATCCCGGGATGATCCTGGCAAGCCTGACGCAGCCACGCGGCGCCGTGCGCTGCTGGATGATGGCTGAACCAAAAACCCCCGGCTTGGGAGCAAGTGATGTGACGCTTCGCCTGGTTCGTCGCTGATCGCGGCTCGCCGATTTCCCCCTCCTCCTGTTGTACTCCCCTCCTCGTCCTCGTCGTATGGCTGTCGGTGTCTCCAGGAGATCACCGGCAAGCGCACTCGCCAGGCTGTCGACGGCTCGAAGACCATCAAGGTGTTCGTACCGCTTTCCGCCTCTTCCTCCTCTTCCCCGCTCACCTGCCTCCTGCACACAGCTTCCTCGACCCGAAGGACGCGACCAACCTCGAGTACAAGGTCGAGACGTTTGGCTCGATCTACCACCGCCTCACCGGCAAGAACGTCGTCTTCTCGTTCCAGGAGTAAACGGACATGCTGTGGAGGAGGTGCAATGGCGACGCGCCGACCCGGCGGTTGACGGATCCCTTCTTCGAGTCGCGCCCGTCGAGACCGCCGAGGAGAGGGAGAGAGAGCCTGAACATGCGAGCACCCGCGTCGCATTGCCCCGCGAGTGTTGGCAGGAGGAGGAGAAGGGGCCTCGTTCCGTCACTGTGCTTCATTTCTCCTTCCTTTTGCTCGCACCCCCTTGTGAGCCTGTCCCGGACCCGCCGCACCTCGTTGCAAGAGATCCCGCGTGACTTTGCTGATCCCGGGTTGACGAGCTGATGAGAACGGCGGTCTCCCTCCGCCGCCTCGCACGCTCTCTGCTGTTCGCGCGTAAAGCTGGCTGTGTGCTCACGTGTGCTCTTCAGCCGACTCGCCCGCTACCACCCTGCTCGCACGATGCCGTCCCCACCTCTCCCCTCCTCCTCCGCCGCGCCTGTCACCGCCCCGTCGCCCGCTCCACCCGCTCCGCCTGCCGAGTCCGCAACCGCACAGTCCGAAGTCGCCGACAAGAAGCGCGCCCACCGCGCGCAGAAGAAGGCCGAGCAGCAGGCGCGCAAGGACGAGCGCCGCCGTTTCGCCGACGAGCATGGCGTCGACCCCGCCGACCTCCCGCCTGCGGTCGCGAGCGCACTGCAGCGCAACGGCGAAGTCAAGCCGCGGGGATTCAAGGCGCGCGAGTGGATCGACGTGCCGCTGCAGGAGGGGGTGGAGCAGGGCGACGGGCGGGAGGGGAGGAAGGTGTCCATCTTCTCGTGGAATGTGCGCAACCTTCCCTCGATGAAGGTCCTCACGAGCGCGACGCTGTGCTTGGCTCGCGTGGGCTCTTTCTGCGTTGTTGCGGACTAGCGCTGACGTCGCGCCCCTCCACAGATGCTCGCGCAGGCGCTCGTCCGTACGCCTTCCGCAATTCTCAAGTATCTTCAAAGACGCGTGTACTGACTCTGTATTCGCAGGGCGGGAGCTGTTCCCGGGAGCGACTGCCTCAAGGTCAGTCGCGCTCTTCCCGCTCCCGCTGTGCCGGGACTGATCTCCACCTCGCCTGCAGGGCAAGGACCGCCTTCCTGCTCTGATGGAGCAGTGCGTCGCTCTCTCTTGACCTTCAGCTACACTCGCTGACGACCATGGCTCACAGAGTCCTGTACTACTCGCCCGACATCGCCTGTCTTCAGGAGGTCGACCGCCTGTCCGAGCACCTCCCGTCGCTCAGCCTCGCCTACGGCTACACCTCGTACGTCGGCTACCGCAACAAGTCGCATGGCCTCCTCATCGCGCACAAGAATTCGGTCTTCACCAAGGTTGGCGAGCGCGGCATCCGGCTTGACGACCTCCCGCTTGACGACTCGGCGCTCGAGTCGCAGGCGCCGACGCTCGTCACGGAGGACGGCGCGGCGACGCCCGCTTTGGAGGCGAGCGGAGTTGGCGCGGGCGAGCCGGAGAAGCTCACCGAGAAGGAGAAGGAGATCCGCGCGCGCCCGCCCGACGCGGCGAGCTCGAGTGGCAAGGCGTCCCGGCGCGCTGCGGGCCTCTCGCGCGCGACGCGCAACGTCGGCCTCTTCGTCGCGCTCGAGTTCAAGGACGCGCCGGGGAAGGGCGTGATCGTCGGGACCACGCACACGTTCTGGCACCCGAGCCACGTGTACGAGCGCGTGCGGCAGACGGCGTTGCTTGTCAAGGAGTTGGAGAAGTTCAGGGAGGAGGCAGGTGACGGGAATTGGAGGGACTGGCCGCTCTTCCTTGCCGGCGGTGCGTGCCTTTCCTTCGCCCTCTCGCCACTGTGGAAGCTGACTTTCCCTCCTCCCGCAGACCTAAATACTCAGCCGCGCGAGATGACCTACCGCCTGCTCACGGGCGCGCCGGTCTCGCCGGACCTGATTGCCGACTTTGAGCGGTCGCGCGTTGTGCACATGTCGGTCGACAAGATGTGCGTCCCCTTCCCTCCGCAGCTGCCTCGCGCTCGTGCTGACTCGTGCATAAACCATCGCAGCTACAACCCGACGTTCGAGCCGCCCGAACCGCCCGCACCAGAGCCGAAGGAGGGCGAGGACGTTACCTCGGACGACCTGTCGCAGCATCCGGACCGGATCATCAAGAACTCGCGCGCGCCAACGGACGAGGACGGGCTCGCGACGCTCGAGCAGCTGCAGGCGCTCTTCCACTACCCGTCCTCCCCGGAGCAGACGAGCGGCGCGTCCGCTCCGCCTACGGCGAGGCGCACGGCCTCGTCCCGTCCGAGGCGTCGCGGTGGTACTGCGCGCGGCGACCCGAGGTGCAGATGGGTAACGGGTGGCGCGTGCCCGAGCCGCCGGCGGACATCGCCGCGCGGCAGAAGGGCAGCTGGGACGAGCGCGTCCGGCGGGGCGACTTCGAGCCGCTCTATTCGAACTTTACGCCGCTGTGGCGCTGCACGCTCGACTACATCCTCCTCTTGCCGCCGTCGGCGAGCGCCAAGCCGGAGGAGCGCGCGCCGCAGCCGCGGTGGCGCAGCTTGCTCGCCATGCACGACTTTCACGAGACGTGCGAGCCGGGCTTGCCGCGCAAGGGCGTCGAGCCGAGCGACCACGTCGCTGTGGCCACCGTCGTCGAGGTGTTCTGAGGGGCGAGGTGCGGAGCGGCGGGGAGATGCGCGAGGCTCGAGAATGCGCAGGGCAGCGCGCGGGATCGTAGATCTGCAGAGCTGGCACGCATAGACGTTCACATCTCCTCGTAGCCGACCTTGACGAGTGCAGGAGCAGCGGGAGACGGCAAGCCATGTCTGCGCGAGCAAGCGCAGGGCGGTGCAGCGAGCAGGAACGCTGGATCAGCCTCGCCGCATGTGGGCTCCCTTGACGCCCCGCCCTCGTGGTGTGCAATCCGCGGTCCCATTACTGCCGGTCCCGCCGACGTTCCCCTCGCCTCGTACAACCTCCCGCTCCTCCCTGCCCTCCTGTCGCCTAGTTGGGGTGGAGGTCGTCGGCGGTGGTGGTGGACGGGGTGATGCGGAAGGGCTCCCACTGCCCTGGTGCGGGCGCCTCCTCGAGGTCCTCCCACCTGTGCGAGGGAAGAGCGGGTCAGCATGAGCTCGACAGGAGAAGGAGGAGGAGGAGGGACGCACGCCTTGTACTCGATCATCTTGCCTGCGAGCTTGAGCTCGTCGGTGGCCTGCAGGAGGAGCTCCTCGACGATGCCCATCCCGATCGCCTGCTCGACCTGCTCGATGCTGCCCTCGGAGCCGTCGTGGCCGAGGCGCTGGACGACGTCGAGGCGCTCGCGGGTGATGGCCTCTGCGCTCTGGCGGTACACGGCGGACGCGGGGATCTTCTCCAAGACGGCGAGGGTCGACTTGTACGAGTCGACGAGCGCCGAGAGCGGCTCCGGGTGGACGGCGATGCCCGTGATGCCCGTCGAGAGCTTGGTGCGCAGCGACTGGGGCGGCTGCGAGACCTTGGGGACGGCTGCCAGCAGCTACGGGTCGCGCGGAACATCTTGTGCGGCGGGAGCGGGCGGTGAGGAGGCGGACCTTCGCGTGGAGGAGGGTTGGCCACCAGCTCCTCCGCGGCCCTCCCGCTCTGCTGCGTGTATGAGTGCCTGTACCTGCTCACTGGGCTTCTCTCAGCCAGTCCGACACGTCTCTGGCACTCCCTGCTCGTCCTGAGGCTCGCTTGACGCTTCCTGCTCCTCCTCGTCCTCGCTCCCCTGTTCCACGTTCCCCCCACGGATGATGACCGCCGGAACGCGTAGCGCGACGCTTGCGGCCCGCAGCGGACTCAACAAGCACGCGCAACATGGGCGAGGTCGCCGGCGCCGCCGCAGCCGCCCTTCTCCTCCTCGTTCCAACGCCCGGTGCGCCCTTCTCCTCCTCGTTCCAACGCCTCGGTGCGGCCTCGCATGCCGCGAGGAAATCGACCTCCTCTCCCTCGTTAGCGCACACACGTGCGTGATAAGACTGCGGCGCGCCTCAGCCCACCCGCGGGCCTCCGGCTTTTTCGTCAGGAGTCGCGGACTCGCCAGGGAGTCGCCAGGGAGGCTCCGTGAGATCCTCGGCGTGGTGGTGGCGCAAGCGCAGGTCATCCGGCCTCCGCCTCGCTCTGCCTTTCCTTCCGCTCCAACCCGCTTGCGCTGCCCGTGCGACTCGCCACCATGCGCCGCCCATCCGCACTCCTCGCTGCTTTGGCTCTCGTCTCCAGCGCCGTCGCACTGCGGCAGCCCTGGGAGTACCTCGAGGCGCTGGCTCGCTTTCAGGAGGAGTGAGCTCATTTCTCTCGGCCACCGCGGCGAAGCCGGGGTGCGGAGTCGAAGAGAACGCTCATCTCCCCTCCGTCCGCAGCTTCCTCGACCCGCAGGCCGCCGTCGAGCGGGGGCGGTCCGACATGTTCGCCGACGATCTGGTTGGCAGGGTGGACGTGACGACGAGTGAGTTGTTCCGTTTCTTCCGGAAGTATGGGAGAAGGGGGAGGCGAGGGAGACAGTCGCGACTCTTCGACTTCCGACACTAACCTATCCCGCTCCGCCAGGCTTTGAGGGTGCCGAACTGAACACCGAGTACCTGCTGGGTAAGCCGCTGCCGCCGCACGAGCCAGCATCTCTTGACTGACCTCCCACCTTCCCCTCCAATGACAGGCCTCTTCGCCAACGTTCGCCACAGCAACACGACGTCCATCATCGGCTACCCCGCCGCCCAAGAGGCGCAGACGCTTATCGTCGAGCCGCCACTTGTCTACTACAGCGGCATCCTCTGGCTCGGGTACGACACGGTCGACAAGCGTATCCCCGTCCAGATCGACCTCACCACAGCATGGAACGACGACCTGAAGATGATTTCGTGCGTCTCGCCTCGCTGCGTCGTCCGACGCGGCACGACTGACTCTTTCACCCCCACAGATACGACGCGACCTTCCGCCGGTTCCCTCGTGCGCCGCACTTCCCCCCTGTGCCTTAGGATTAGGTTAGGCGTCAACATCCCGCTGACGTACTTCCGCGCGCAGAGGCTTTCAACCTCATCATCGACACCATCGCCCCGCAGGTCGCCAAGGAGCTCAACGAGACGTACGACCCGGCAACGGCCGACAAGCACGCCCTTATGTCGCGGAAGGCGGCGAGTGAGATCTGTCCGATCGCGATGGAGTACTGCGTTGGCGAGAACCAGCAGTACGAGTCGTGCGTCCTTCCTCTCCCTCACTCGACTTACCGCCTTCACCTCGTCGCCTTCTCGTCCATCCGCGTTGACTGGCTCTCATCACTAACGCTCGCTCACTCGGCTCACTCGCAGGTACGACCAGTGCTACAACTTCATCACGGAGGAGCGCAAATGGGGTGAACCATGGGAGGGCGGCCTCGACGTGCGTCCTCTTTGATATGCTCGACCTTGGTAAGCCGAGATTGACCGCCCGCCTTCTTCGCAGACCAACTGGTGCCGCTACGTCCACCTCAACATGGTCCAGTTCCGCCCCGACGTGCACTGCTCGCACGTCGGCCCGTCCGGAGGGGACATGTGCAGTACGTCCCGCCCGTCTCGCTCACACCGAGGCTGACCTCACCTCAACGCAGTCAACCGCGACTACATGGAGGTCACCACCGCGTTCCCGTTCAAGCAGACGTTCATCGCGCCGAACACGACCTGGAACGACCGCGACATGCGCGGCTTGTCGCAGAAGTCGATCAAGGAGCTGGGCAAGGCCAAGCTCACCCTCGTGATTCCGACGACCATCCCCTTCGTGCGTGCTTCCGCTCGTCAGAGGTGCTGCGGCGTGGCGTTGACCCGCCGTCGTCGTGCCGGCAGTTCTCGGTCCCGACCTTCGTCTTCTTCATCCTCCTCTACCTCTCCGCCAAGGCGACCGAACGAGGCCTCGCGCGCTACTCCAAGGACTACCGCCGCCTCTCGCCCGCAAACCAGCGCAACACTGTCACTTGTATGTCCCGCGGTATCGCCCTCTTGCCGTCTCGCCGCGCTCCTGCTCACTCGGTTCCTTCGCCCGCAGATGTTCTCAACACCGTCTACACGACTGTCGCCCTCATTCTCCAGCTCATCGCCGCGCCCGTCCTCGCTCATTCGTACACCCAACTCGGCTTCCAGTCCATCACGCTCACTGCCGCCATCATCTCCGCTCTTTGTGCGTATCCTCCCATTCCCGCGCGTGTCACGAATACTCACTCGTACACCCCGCGCACAGACGTCTTCGAGGTTATTTACCGCGACTTCATGCGCCCGTCTCTCCTCGCACACCACTTCTGCGTGCGTCGCTCCCTGCCTCGTCGCTTCACCTTCGCAACTCGCGCTGACCTCGCCCGGCCGCCCGTAGACGCTGCTCGCCATCATCTCGCTCTTCGTGACGATTGAGAAGACCTGTGCGTCGCAGCCACTCGCAAGTGCCCCGACTTTGGCTGACCTCGCCTTCGCCGCTCACAGTCCACCCCGAGATCGTCACCGTCGGCGCGATTTGGCTCTTCCAGGTGCGCAGCGTGCAGCGTGCTCCTTCCGTACGTTTCCTGACGCCCGCTCGCTCCCCTGACGCAGGCGACGACGGAGCAGTCGGTCTTCATCGGCCTCCTCATGTGTGCGTCGACACCGCTTCATATTCCTCTTCACGCCGTTCAGAGACTGACCGCCCTCACTTCGCACAGACCGCCTTGGCTGCAGCGCGCGCAACACCCGCTGGATGCTCCGCTTCGCCGCCGTCCAGTCCTTGTGCGTTGCCCCTCTCGCTTCTCCCGCGCACCTCCTAACCTTCGACGGCCCGCCCGCAGCCTCTGCAAGTTCGCCTTCGCGATCTACCTCATCGTGGAGCACAGCCTTCGCCTCGTCCAGTTCCACTCGGACCCGCGGGACGTCTACTTCTCCATCATCGTCTACCTCGTCGGGTCGCTCCTCCTCGCGACGCAGGTGTACGGCTCGTGGGCGGTCTGGGCGATCTCGCTCAAGCTGGACAAGGCTGTTTACTGCGAGGAGGGTCGGCCGACACACCCCGCCGCACGCAACAACGCGAGCGAGGGCTCGACGATTCCCCCGAGTCCCGCACTTTCGACCGCGCCGACGCTCGTCGACTGGCCGGTGCAGTTCAACGACGGCGACGACGAGGACGGCGTGCCGAAGAAGCACCTACGCGTTCCGTCGAGTCCGGCATGAATAGCGAGTCTGCGCAGGCATGGGAGGCGGAGGTCCGAGGGGAAGGCGTCTGTTCCGGTTTCACACTCTCTATCTTGTAGACGGTCTCTTCTATATGTGCAAAGGCTGGTATGTCCCCCAGCGTCGTCCGTCCTTCCCAGCGAGAGAGTGCGCAATTCGCGACTCTGCCTTCGCGGCGGGAAAAGCGCGGGCGGAGCTCTCGCCCGTTCGCGCTCGCTCCTCGCTCCGATGTCGTTCCTTGCCGCAACACGGAGGGCCATCAGGGTCAGTATAACCCTCCCAGCACGTGCGCGGACTCACAGCTCACTCGCTCGTCCCCTGCAGCCCTCGTTCGCCTCGTCCTGCCGCGCGCTCGCTACCGAAGCGACCGCACCGCTGGCGGGCGCACCGGAGGCGCAGGCGGCGCCAGTAGCGTCGTCGTCGGCACCTGCGCCTTCCCTCCTGGACTCGCTTCCGTTTGACGGTGCGCTCACCTCCCCCTCCTCCGCCATCATCGCTCGAAACGGCTGACCCTTCTGCTGTTGCTCTGCGGATGCAGCCGACGCCACCGTGGGCGATGCATTCGTCCACGTTCCCCTCCACACCTTCTACTCGAACCCGCTCGCCTCGCCCATCGACCCGCCGACGGAGCGCATGGTCGTCCCCCTCCCCGCCCCGCTCTTCAACACGCCCGCCCGCCCCTCTCTCCTGCACAAGATCGTGACCGCGCACCTGTCGTCCCTCCGCGCCGGCACCGCCTCGACCAAGAACCGCGCCGAGGTCGCCTTCTCCGGCAAGAAGATGCGCCCGCAGAAGGGCACCGGCCGCGCGCGTCTCGGCGACCGCGGCAGCCCCATGCTCAAGGGTGGTGGGCGGGCGTTTGGCCCGCGCCCGAAGGGCCCCGACGGCTGGCAGCGCAAGATCAACCGCAAGGAGGAGCAGCTCGGCCTGCGCGTGTCGCTCTCGGAGAAGTGGCGCGCGGGGAACCTCGTCGTCGTCGACAAGCTCGGGCTTGACGAGCCGCGGACGCGCGTCCTGAGCCAGAAGCTCGCGAGCCGCGGCTGGACCGACGCGCTCTTCGTCACGGCCGTCGAGGGCGATGTCAAGTCGCGCGCGGCGTTCGAACTCGCGGTCGGCAACATCCCCGACGTCGCGCTCGTGACGGACGTCAAGGACCTGACGGTGTGGGACATCGTCAAGCGGAGGAACGTCATCCTCGAGCTCGAGGCGGTCGACGAGGTCATCGAGCGCTGCGACCCGAATGGCCCGTTCGTCGACGACTACGAGGACTTTGGCCCCGAGGAGGAGATTGACTTTGACGCCCAGGCAGAGGCGGAGGCAGAGGTGGAGGCGCTCACGGACGCGGCCGTCGCGCGGAGGCGCAGGCGCAGCCGGCAGAGGCGCGCGTGTAACTGCAGTACCCCTTTCAAGCCGTCTCTCCATGCGCCTGCGACAGAGAGAGAGAGTGGCACTGACTGCTTTGTACGGCACGGACGGGACTGGTCTCTACACAGATTCAAGCGCTGCATCATCCGGACTCCGACGTCCTGCTCACGCCGGCAGCATCGCCTTGACCGCCTCCCTCACGTGCTCGCTGAACACCTCGGGCTTCTCGAGCGCTGCAAAGTGCCCGCCGTCGTCCGCCTCCTTGAACCAGCGGAGCGTGCCGGTCCTGCCTGCGTCGCGCAGCGTCGGCGAGAAGAGCTCGCCCGGGAAGGACGAGAGGGCGAAGTTCGGGAGGCGATAACGCGGCGAGGTGAGGAAGGTGCTGAAGTGCGGGTTGAGCGAGTAGGGGAGGAAGGAGGTGCCGATCGAGTTGGCTGTGGGAGGGCGGGCGAGCGGGTTAAACCTGCGGGAGGAGGACAAGCATGGCGCGACGCACTGAACCAGTACAGCGACAGCGTCGTGTACAGCGCGTCGTGGTTGAGCCTGCGGAGGGGGTCGTCAGGTCCAAAATACCACGACGAGAGGGCGGCTGGACGAACGTCGGATTCCGCTGCTTGCTCGCCTCCTGGACGCCCGGGACCATCTGCACCGAGGGATAGGGTTAGGCTAACACCCAGGAAGATTCGAGCGAGAGTGCACCTTCTCGCCGATCCAGGCAAGCAGGCCGACCGGGCTGTCGTGGAGACCGTAGGCGGGCGTGCGCGGCTGCGGAGGGGTCGCTCGTCAGCCGGTGCATCGTAGCCCCAGCGGGGACATAGTTCACCGTGAGTTGCTGCATGATGTAGTAGGCAGACCTGCGTGGGATAGAAATGAGCGACGACATTCACGCTCGTCTCGCAGTGCGAACAGGACGCACCCCTTCTCGAGGTACGCCAGTCCGCGCTCGAGCTTCCCGCGCTGCTTGTCCGAGATGACGAAGCGCGGCATCCAGTTGAGCAGCGTGCGCGGGTTGAACTGGTCGAGGGGAATGGCGGCGGGACGGGGCAGAAGTTGAGGTGGACCGCTGCCAGGCAGATTGGTTGGCAACGTTCAAAGGCGGAAGCAACGTACGCGACGTACCGATGCAATGCTCCTGGTGCAGCGCGCCGAGGCAGCGCGCGGTGATGGAGCCCCAGTCGCCGCCCTGCGCGACGTACCTGCTCGTACAGCCTGTCAGTCTCGCCTTGGCAGAAGGCAAGAAGGCGGAGACGCACATGTCGTAGCCCAGCCCGGTCATGAGCTTGTCAAAGACTCGCGCCGTGTCCTCCATGCCCCACTTGGCCGTCGGCGGCGGCGACGAGAAGGCGTAGCCTGGCATCGAGGAATGACGAGGTGGAACGCCTGCGCATCCGCCTTCTCCGGCTCGGTGAGAAGCTTGACGACGTGGAGGAACTCGTGGTACCCGCCGGGCCAGCCATGGCAGAGGATGAGCGGGAGGGCGCCAGCGCGAGTCGAGCGGTGGTGCAGAAAATGGATCGTCAACCCCTCAATCTCGACCGTCCAGTTATTGTAGCTGTGTGAGCGTCTTCAGCACCACTACATCGTGCAGGGTAGAAGGGGTCGCACCTATTGAGGCGGTCCTGGAGCGCTTTGTTGTCGAAGGCCCGCCAGCCCTTGGCGAGGTCCTTCATGAGGTCAAGCTGCGGGCCGGCGCCGAGTCCGAATGCGTTGTTGTGCTCCGTCTCGGACACGTCGACGGGGACAAGCTCCTTGGCGGGCCAGCGTGCGTTGTCGAGACGGCGGTGGAGATCGTCGATGTGGGGGAGGAAGTCGACCGTGAACGGCTTGGGCGGGGTGTCAAAGGTGTGGGAGGCCATGCTGAGCTTCTCCTGGTGGTCCTGAGTGGGCCGAGCCGAGCAAGGGAGGTTGCGGGAGGACAAGCCGTGGACCTTCCTTCGCTCGGGACAAGGTCGCCGTCTTCTCGCCCCGCCCACTTGCTCGAACGAGCGTAACCTTGCTCAGGTGCTAATGGGCAGACTGCTATGAACTCGCCCAGCGTGATCATTCGCTCCCGCAGCTGCTTCCACTCCCTCGGTTCTCATCAGCTCCTCGGCCGGACCGAGGCTGTGCGCCTCCCTCGCACCCCGTGCACTCTCCGGCACGCCCAGAGCTTGCAGACGTGATCTCCTGCCGCGGCACGCCCCCGCATTCTATCTGCGTCCGCATTCGCTGCGCGATGGGCAGATGCGCTCACACTGGCCGAGTCGGGGGACAAAGACCGAAGGAACGGCCGAGAGGCGAAGCGCTGCAGCGACACACCCTCTCTCTTGTTCCTTTACCTGCCGCTGTACACGCTGAGCGAGAATGTCGAACCCCGCCGCTGAGGAACCTCGTCCCGTCCCGCCTCACTTTGAGGAGGAGCTCCTTAACAAGCACTTCGAGTGTGCGTGCTCCCGCCGGATGCTTCGTACGATAGTGCTGACCATCCCTCGGCGGTGCAGACACCTACGAGAACGGGTGCGGCCGGTCTTCCCCCTCGTGCTTCATCCGATTGCGCTGGAGGAACTCGCTCAGGTAGAGGCTCGCGTACTGACCAGTCCGTACCTCGTCCATTCTCGTTCTCGCCTCTCTCGTGCACCGCAATGGCACACGACGATGCAGCTGGAAGTAGTGCGTCCTCGTCCCGCTCCCGCCGTACCCCGGACAGTCTCGCTCACCGGTTGCCGTCACCCGCGCAGCGAGTTCTGGGTCAAGAACCACGAGCGTATCGTCTACGCCATTCATGGCGGCCCAATGTCGGGACGGCGGAACTTCCAAACTGCGTGCGTCTCCACCTCTCTCCCTTGGCGTACTCTCCGTCCCTCGCACTGCCGCGCTCCTGCTTTCCCGCTCTTACCCACCCTTTGCACGACCGCAGCTACTACCAGCGCGTGCGCGCCGGCCTGTGGCAGATCAGCTGGGTCGAGGAGACCGCCACGGTCGTCTCGATGGTGCTCGACCTCGCCGAGAAGCGCATCACGACGTTCATGACCTTCTCTTGGGGGCACTGGAACCGCAACGACGAGGCGAAGGGGTACAAGACGGAGAAGCTCGAGCAGTGGAGGGAGCTCGCGAGACAGGCCAGAGACGTGGGAGAGGACGCAGTTGCCGGAGCAGGCGACGATCGACAAGGTGCGCGCTCGTCTCGCATCACCTTCCACTTGCCCTGCTCTTCCCCAAGCTTCCCGCACTTACACTCCTCGTGCAGATCTACGAGGGCTGCGGTGACCTGGAAGATATCGACATGAGTTGGCCGACAGTGCGTTCTCCCTCCCTTTCCTCGCAGCCTGATCTGATGCCCCGCCCACAGCTCTGATCGCGACGCCGAGAATCGACACATAACGCAGTACCGAGTAGAGCCTAGCAACCGCAGTTCTCGTTTCGCCATGCCCGGTTTAGCTGTTCTCCTCGCAAGTCTTTCGCCGGCGCACCGCCAAGGGAACCGCTCCCAGCGCTTCTTGAGGAGCGCCCGAGCCAGCAATCGACGAAGAAAGAATGGTGAGGAGGGCATGCGAAAGCTACGGAAGAAATGGTTGCAGCGCGGCAGACGAACGAGGGGATCTACAACGGGGAACGACAGAAGACCGACGGTGGGTGCATACGGAAACGACGGGGAGTGATACAGGAGAGTACGAAGAGCCCTGCACAGATGCGCCTACTTGACGCGGGCGAGGCGCTGGGTGGACTTGACGACGTTGTTGTCGAGGACGTCGACCTTGCCGCTGATCTTGCCGAGCTTCTTGTTCTGCGAGTCGACCTCCTGCCCCATCGTCACGCCGAGCATCTTGAGCCTGCCGGCGACGCCGCTCAGCTCGTCGAGGTTCGTGTCGATCTCGTCCTCGACCTCGTCGTCGCTCGCGGTCGCCTCGAACTGGTACCGCGAGCGCTCGGCGCCTCGCGCGCGCGCCTTGGCGCGCCCCTGCGCCGTGTTCTCCGCGTCGCGGTCCATCTTGTTGAACGTTTGGTCGATCCGCTGGCGCGACTCGTACTGCTCGCGCCGGACGGCCTCGCGCTCGGCCTTCTCGGCGTTGTGTCGGTCGAGGAGGCGACGCTCCTCGCGGTCGCGCTTGGCCTGCTTGTTGAACGTGACTGCGAGGTACTGTGAGGTCAGCGGTTGAAATCACGTAGAGCGGGAAAGGGACGGCGAGACGCACAGGTCGGGCGGAAGATGGAGCGGTTCAGCGCCTCGAGCTCCTTGGTCTCGTCGACGGCGCGCTCGTTGTGCGCCTTGGCAAGGTCGAGGTGGCGCTCGGTGTTGGCGATGCGGTCTGCACAGTGGGTCAAGGCGGTCAACCCCGAATCATCGAACAAGACGCGAGAAGCGCGAACGCACCAGACTGCTCGCCGAGCTTGTCGAGGGTGGCCCTCGCGGTCTCCTCTGCCTCGCGGGCGATGCGAACGGCGTTCCTGGTCGACGCGAGCGACTCCTGCTTGACGAAGCGCATCTGCTGCTTGATGCCCTCGACCTCCTCGTCCTCCTCGTTCTCGAACTGCTGCTCCTGCTGGCCACCCTGCTCGCCGTAGGGGTTGTACCCGCCGCCTTGCTGCTGCGGGCCCCGGGCGTCAAAGCCAGGGTGACCCTGGCCGGGGGGCGGTGCACCGGCGAAGAGCTCGCTGCGCTGCTCCTGCTCCTTGTCCTTGCCGCGGCCGAACCACGAGCCCTTGGCCTTGCCACCGGCTGGCTCGACGGGCGGGTGCTCCGGCTGCTGGCCGTACGAGTTGTGCTGCTGCGGCGGGGGCGGGCGGTTGAAGTGGCTCTGGTTCTGGTAGCCTCCGCCGCCCTGGCTGGGCGGGACGTAGGCGGGCGCGGTGCGGTAGCTCGGAGGCGGGTTCTGGCTGTACATGGAGGCGTTCGAAGGGGCGACCGAGGGGGGGCCCTGGCGGTACGCGGACGGGGCGGGGCCGGAGCCGCCGACCTCTGGGATCTTCTCCTTCTTCTTCTTGTCGAACAGGCCCATCGGTGCTGAGGTAGCTGGTGGTAGCACGAAGTCACGCAGAGGCGCGAGAGGGGAGCGAAGCCGGAGACGAGCCACCTCGCGCGCCGCTTTCGGGATGAGCGCCTCGACCTCGACCCTCTCCCTTTCTCAAGCGCAGAGGGAAGCACGCTGCATCACAGTGCGCTCTGGGAGGACACAGGCGGGCGCACCCTCGCGGAAGAGACGCGCGCGGCCTTCCCCACCATCTCCCTGCTCCTCATCAGCGAGGAGCGAGGAGCCTGACCTTGCTTATCCCCGCTCCGAGCACCGCTACCATGCTGATCCAGCCGCGGCTAGGTGATCCTCTCGGCCGACGCTAGCATCTCCGCACCTGCTAGTCCCATTCTCATCACCCCTTCCCCTCCCCACCGGGTCATCGGTGCTGCCGCCTCGAACGGCGCTTTTGCGGGGATGAAGGTGCTCTGTAACACGCCGGCAGTTTCATTGCTCGTCCTCGCGCTTTCCCTCTTTCCCTGTTCTCCCCTCCAACGCGCCCGACCGCCCCGACAACCGCCCTGATCCCGACAATGCGGACTCGCGACGCCCTCCTCCCCCTTGTCCTGGGGGGCTGTGCTTCCGCAGCTGCAGTCTCTTCCCGCCTCTCCTGCTCTGACCTGTGGACGGAGGCGCCGAAGCGTCTCGAAAATCTCGAGGTCTACATCGCGGAGGACGTCCCCGGTACGCTCTCACCTCTCACTCCCCTCGCAGACCAAGCCACGCTCCCGCACCCACGCAGAGGGGACAAACCTGACCACGAAGTGGGCAACGGTCGCCTACCCCGATGCAGTGCCGGACCTTCCTGCGTTCTGCCGCTTCGGCGGGTTCATCCATACCTCGAACGTCTCCAAGGTGCACTCGCTCGCCTTCTCAGTGCTTGCCTCCGTGCTCACCGTCTTTATATGCGTAGGTCCAATTTGAGGTCTGGCTCCCAATCGTCAAAGAGTGGAGCGGCCGCTTTGCGATGGTCGGCAACGGTGGCGATGCAGGCGGCGTCAACTTCCCCGACATGTGGGGACCGATCAAGAACTGTACGTGCATCTTTTCAACATGCGTACGCATGAGGCTGACCTGCTCCTGCAGACGGCTTCGCTGTCGCTTCGACCGACACGGGTCATCACGGTGCGCGCGTTTCCGGCTCTCTTTATGGGCTCTAGCTGATGCGGCGTTCCCCGCAGGTATATCCGGCAACGGTACCTTTGCCCTCAACAACCCCGAGTCGCAGATCGACTTTGGCTACCGCGCTGTGCACCTCACGACCGTCTACTCGAAGGAGATCATCAAGGTGCGCTTCTCCCGCTCATTTGTCCGCTTCTTGCTTGCGAGACTGACGTCTCACCCATCTGATAGGCCTACTACGGCAAGAGCGCCAAGAAGAACTACTGGTTCGGCTGCTCTTCCGGCGGCAAGCAAGGACTGAAGGAGGTGCAGAAGTACCCCGAGGACTACGACGGCATGCTCGCGGGTGCTGCTGCGTGCGTCTCCCTTCACTTCTCTCGTAGAGCACGATACGGGCCGGCGACAGGTCACGGGCACGTACTGATCCGGCACGCGCGCGCCCGCAGGCAATTCTGGACGAGGGTGAGCGCCGCTCAGCGCGCCTGTTGCGGCGGCCTCTTCGCTCCGCTGTACCCTTGCTGACCCTCTGTACGCGCAGCTATCCGCCCACATCTGGCGTGTCAACTCGATCATCAATCCGACCACCAAGCCCGACTACCTCACTCGCGCCGACTTCAACACCATCGGGGCAGCAGTCCTCGAGCAGTGCGACGAGCTCGACGGCCTGAAGGACGGTCTCATCACCAACCCACTCGTTTGCCAGCCCGACCTCGGCGTCCTCTCGTGCGACGTTGCGGGCGCGAACACGACCTCCTGCTTGTCGGCCGGCAAGATCGCCAAAATGAACCTTCTGTACAACGCCTGGTACTCGCAGACCAACAACAGTCTTCTTCAACTACCTCCCCGGCTCGGCTCGGAGGCGCTCCCGTCGTTCGCGGTGACTGGCGCGCCTTACACTCTCGCGTGCGTTCCCGTTCCCCGTTCATCGGTACAGTCCTGACCATGCTCTCCCCGCAGCCCCGACTACTTTCAGTACCAGGTCCTGAACGCGACCGAGATCAGTAACTTCACCGTGACGGACGAGATCGAGTTCGAGCAGCTTATCCAGACTGGCCTCGAGACGAACCCTGGTGCGCAACTCTCGCTTTTCTCCGTGCGCTCTTTGCACAACCCTGCTGACTCGCACCTGTAGGCGGCGTCGACGCGGCCGACCCGTACATCGGCGACTTCCTGAAGAAGGGCAAGGTCCTCTCCTACGTTGGTGCGTTCTACTCGCGCCAGATCACCTCGTGCGGATCTCTGCTCATCAGTCCTTCCCTCGCAGGCTTGGCCGACACGATCATCCCGCCCGAGTCGTCGATCTGGTACCACAACCAGGTGCAGAAGGCGCTCGGGTACTCGGAGGATTTTGACGACTCGTACCGGCTGTTTGCCAGTGCGCCTCTCACTTCTCGTCAGTTCGGGACGGAGGAGCTGATGTTAAGCCTCGTAGTCCCTGGAATGGGGCACTGCAGGTCGGGGCCGGGCGCCTGGAAGTGCGTTACTTTCCGTCCTTCGCCCCCGTCTCGCCCGACCTAGCCCGCGCAGCGCCGTGCAAGGTGCTGACCTCCTATTACTCGCAGCTTCGGCGGGCCCGGCCAGCGCCAGTCCAGCCTGGGCGGGCAGTCCACCTCGTCGACCTTCGACCGCGAGCACGACGCAATCCTCGCGCTCATCGACTGGGTCGAGAAGGGCGTCGCGCCCGAGAAGATCATCGGCGCCAAGTACGTCGACGACAACAAGGCGAAGGGCGTCGCCTTCACGAGGCCGCACTGCGTGTACGTTCCCTCCTCCTCCCCCTCCTCCTCGTCCGTCTTCCTCACCGCGCCTTCTCGCCGAGCTTCGTTATCCACTCGTCGTCCCCACACTGAGCGTGACAGGCTAATGGGAACTCTCCTCCGCAGCTACCCGAAGCAGGCCGTCTACAAGGGCGGCAACCCGGACGAGGCGTCGAGCTTCATCTGCAAGAACGTCCTCGGCAACAGCCTCATTCCCGCCTGAACAGCTCAACTCCACCCTTTTCCCTTCCTTCGTCTGCCCCTCCGTCAAAGCGAGGCGAGGACGTTGCCCGCTTTGTCTCCACCCTGACCTCCCGGACACGCCAGATTGAATCTTCGTTTTCGTCTTCCCCTCCGTCTTGCGTTTTACCTGGCCGTACCGTCTGTGCCTGCAGTGCTAGACGCTGTTTGACTTTGGCTCTCGTACTCTCGCGGCTGGGGAAACAGCACGCTTCCTCTGTTCTCCTCGTGGTCCGCAATGCTCCGGCGACAGGAACGACCACAACTTCATGCATCACTGACACGGACTACAGAACAAATCGTGCGGATGCGACTACCACGGGTACTCCTCGCCGGTGTACTGCAAGAACTTGCCGCCAGTCTTCTCCCTCGTCGCCCCGTCCGACCTTGACGATCCCGGCGGCGGACTCCTCGGGCGAGATGGCGGGGAACTCGTCGATCCCGAGCGACTTCATGATCTTGAGGCCCTCCTTGCCCATGTCGCTCGCGACGAGGCCCGGGTGAATCGCGTAGGCGGCGAGGTTGTCCTTCTCGCCATGCTCGACCGCGATCTTCGCCAGGATAAAGTTGAGCGTGGCCTTGCTCGCGCCGTAGTGCGCGCTGGGGAAGGGAATCATGCCCGCGATCGAGCCCAAAGGGACGAGACGCCGACGAACTGCGGCGCAGGGGCGGCGGCGAGCAGCGGCGCGAGCGCCTGGAAGAGGCGCAGCGGGCCGAGGGCGTTCGTCTCGTAGTGCCGGAGGAAAGCACTAGGCGTGGCTTCGGCGATGGGCGCGATGCCCTCGGCGATGCCTGCGTGCGGCGGGGGAGGAGCGTGAGCGGGCGGAGCTGGAGGAGCTAGGGAAGCTGAAACGCACCGGCGTTGGCGATCACAATGTCAACCTTGCCGGCCTTCTCCTTGACGAGCTGCGCGGCGGCCGCGTGGTCCTCGTCGGAGAGCGCGTCGAGCTTGACAACGACGACGCGGCCCTGCGTCTCCTTCGCGAGGGCGTTGAGCGCATCCGCCTTTTCGGGTGTGCGCGCACCGGCAAAGACGAGCGTATCGGGACGCTTGGCGAAGATGGTCGTCAGGGCGAGGCCGATGCCGCGGCTGGCGCCGGAGACTTCGCAACAAGGAGGAGGAGGGTCAGTCACACGCATCTTGCGAGCGGAGCGGAGGGGGCGCACTGAAGTAGACGGTCGGGTTGGAAAACATGTCGAGTGCGAGCGTGCGAGTGCGAGCAGGGGAACTGGCTGGGAGCGGTGAGAGTGGGTGGACCGTGAGCAGGACGAGGAGGAGGTGATGGGGAAGAAGAGAAGGGAAGCAGCCCAGCGCGCGCCTCGAGTACCTCCGACTAGTCAGCACGCCTCCTCTCGGCCGTCAGCACCGAGTCAGCACGGCATCGCGGTCCGTCAGGAGAGGTCAGCGTCCCCGGACGCCGCGCGGGCGCAGGGGTGCCCCAGAGCGATGCCGCTGATTACGGCTGTCCGAGTAAGGAGCTGCGGCTCAGCGACGCGCAAGCAGAAGCTGCGCGAAGCAGCCTTGTCCGAACTGAAGAAGATGGGAGTGCTTGCTCAGCAGTGTTCGAGGAGTGCCCGATGGCCGGACGGGCCGCGCGGGTCGCCCTGGGCGGCATGCTGCTCGTCCGGCGGGCGCCGTTGATGGTCACTAACTGCACTAGAAGCGAGCGCTCCAGAGAGGCGGTGTGGAGGCGGTGAGAGAGGCGAGAGTGAAGCTTGGGAAGGTCAAGCGGGGGGGCGCATCCCTCATTGCCCAAACGCCCTTCCTCGTTACACGGCCTGACATCCGCGTAAACTGCTGATGGAAGGAACTTCCGAGGCGGGTGTAGGCTGGAACGGACGGGGATCCGTGCTGCGCTCATCTCCTCCTCTTCCCCTGCTCTCGAAGACGCTGCAGTTGCGGAGCTCTCGCGAGAGAACGACCACAACTTTGCGTATCACAGACACGAACTACAGATGAAGAGGATGCTACATCTACCACGGGTACTCCTCGCCCGTGTACTGCAGGAACTTGCCGCCATTCTTCTCCCGCGACGCCTCGTCGATGAGCTTGACGAGCGCGGTCGCCGACTCATCGACCGAGATGGAGGGGAAGTCGAGCCCGAGCGCCTTGATCGCCTTGATACCCTCGTTGCCCATGTCGGTCGCAACGAGGCCGGGGTGGACCACGTAGGCGGCAAGGTTGTCCTTCTCTCCGTGCTCGAGCGCGATCTTGGCGACGACGAAGTTTAGCGACGCCTTCGAGGCGCCGTAGTGAGTGTTGGGGAAGGGAATGAGGCCGCCAATCGAGCCGGACAGCGACGAGACGCCGACGAACTGCGGCGTGGGCGCCGCGGCGAGCAGAGGCGCGAACGCCTGGAAGAGACGGAGCGGGCCGAGCACGTTCGTCTCGTGGTGCCGGCGGAACTCGCTCGGTGCGACCTCGTCGATGGGGGCGATGCCCTCGGCGATGCCTGCGAGCGGGAGAGTAGGGGGGATGAGCGGGGAGGAGCTACGGTACGAGGGAGAACAGGGCGCACCAGCGTTCGCGATCACAATGTCGACCTTGCCAGCCTTCTCCTTGACGAGCTGCGCAGCGGCGGCGTGGTCCTCGTCCGACAGAGCGTCGAGCTTGACAACGACGACGCGGCCCTGCGTCTCCTTCGCGAGGGTGTTGAGCGCATCCGCCTTCTCGGGCGTGCGCGCGCCGGCAAAGACGAGCGTGTCGGGGCGCTTGGCGAAGATGGTAGCGAGCCCGAGGCCGATACCACGGCTGGCGCCAGAGACTGCGAGAGGAAGATGGGTCAATCACGCGCATCTTTCTGGAAGATGAAGGCGGACGCACTGAAGTAGACGGTCGGGGTGGAAGACATGACGATGGAGAACGTGAGAGTGTGGGAGGAAGAGTGGGCCGGAGCGGTGAGAGCGGGTGGAGCCTGAGCAGGAGAGGCGGAGGAGATGGAGAGCAAGAGCAGCGAAGCAGCCGGCGCGCGCCTGGAATGACGGCGGGTCAGCACGTCCCCCTTCGGCGGTCAGCACAAGTCAGCACGGCATTGCGGCCCGTCAGGAGAGGTCAGCATGCCCGGAGCCCGTGCAGGCGAAGGTGTGCTCCTCGCGAAGGATGCGCGATACGGCTGTCCGAGCGGGGAGCCTTCGCTGCGGCTCCAGCGACGCAAGCAGATGCCGCACGAGGCAGTGCTGTCCGAACTGGCGGAGACGGGGATGCTTGCTCAGCTCATCACTGTGCGAGGAGTGTCCGATGCCCGGGTGGGCTGTGCAGGTCGCACTGGGCGGTATGGTACAGGTGCGGAGGGAGCTGTGGCTAGACAAGACTGGCGCAGCGCGCGAGAAAGGCAGAGAGGCGGTGCGAAGACGGTGGATAAGCGAGAGGTGCGTTTGAGAAGGTCAAGCAGGCGAGGGCCGCCTTTTGTTGTAACGAGGCGCTCGTCGCTGGGCACGAGGTCGGAGAGTCATGTGAGGTACTCGCGGAGGAACGCCTGAGGCTGGTCGGGGCGGAGCTTTCCTCAAAGTTCAGCTCCTCCTCTTCCCCTGCTCTCGTTACGAGGCTGTTGCTGCGGAGCCTGCGCGAAAGATCACAGCTTCGCGTAACGCTGACACGGACTACAGATGCACAGAAAACGGATGCGACTACCACGGGTATTCCTCGCCGGTGTGCTGCAGGAACTTGCCGCCGTTCTTCTCGCGCGTCGCCTCGTCGATGAGCTTGATGAGCGCGGTCACCGACTCATCGACCGACATGGAGGGGAAGTCGAGCCCGAGTGCCTTGCTCGCCTTGATGCCCCTGTTTCCCATGTCGGTCGCGACGAGGCCGGGGTTCACCGCGTAGGCGGCGAGGTTATCCTTCTCGCCATGCTCGACCGCGATCTTCGCCAGGATATAGTTGAGCGTGGCCTTGCTCGCGCCGTAGTGCGCGCTGGGGAAGGGAATCATGCCCGCGATCGAGCCCAAAAGCGATGAGACGCCGACGAACTGCGGCGCGGGCGCGGCGGCGAGGAGAGGCGCAAGCGCCTGGAAGAGGCGCAGCGGGCCGAGGGCGTTCGTCTCGTAGAGACGGAGGAAGGCACTAGGAGTGGCTTCCGCAATAGGAGCGATACCCTCGGAAATGCCTGCACGCGGTCCGGAGGAGAGCGTGAGCGGGCGGAGCTGAAGAGCGAGGGAAGCTGAAACGCACCGGCATTGGCGATCACGATGTCAACCTTGCCGGCCTTCTCCTTGACGAGCTGCGCAGCCGCGGCGTGGTCCTCGTCGGAGAGCGCGTCGAGCTTGACAACGACGACCCGCCCCTGCGTCTCGTTCGCGAGTGCATTGAGTGCGTCCGCCTTCTCGGGCGTGCGCGCGCCGGCAAAGACGAGTGTGTCGGTGCGCTTGGCGAAGATGGTCGTGAGTCCGAGGCCGATGCCGCGACTGGCGCCAGAGACTGCGAGAGGAAGACGGGTCAATCACGCGCATCTTTCTGGAAAATGGACGCGCGCGCACTGAAGTAGACGGTCGGGGTAGAGGACATGGTGACTGAGGGCGTGCGAGTGCGGGAGGAAGGGTGGGCTGAGAGCGGGCGGAGCCTGAGCAGCAGGGGTGGAGGCGAGGGAGGACAAGTGGAGGGAGGTGCAGCACGGTTCCTCAGGTACCTCCGACTCGCCCCCTCGCGGCCGTCGCACACGTCAGCAATATGTCTCGGCCCCTTGTGCAGGTGAGCGTGCCCTGAGGCCGCACGGGCGGAGGTGTTGAATTGCTCCTCTGAGGCCCAAGGTGCGATACCGCTGTCCGAGCGCATAACCTGCGGTGCGGCTAAAGCGCCACGCAAGCAGATGGCACCAGAAGCAGCGTTGTCCCAGCTGGCTACGACGAGGAAGCTCGCTCAGCAAGGGCCGAAGGCCACAGCGGAGCGGAGGCTCGCGCTGAGCGTCTTGCGGCTTGCGTAGCGCGTATGCCTCGTCCTGGCCCGCGCCAGACGCGGGAAATCCAGAGAGGCGCTGGACAGGCAGCGAAAAAGGCGATGAGGCGGGCTTGGGAAGGTCAAGCTGGCGGACGCTCCCTCGTCCGGGGTGCAACTCCTCGACGCCGGTGTAGTCCTCGAGCAAGCCCCAGCGTCTCAGTGGTTACCACGCTCGGGAGTCTCGCGGAACGGGAAGCCCCGCCGCCCTGGTCGCTCGCCCCGTCGCCCCCTCTCCTCCCAACTCCGCCGGCGACGCTAAACGAGGTGCAGCGGTTGCAGAGCGTGAGATAAATCGGACAAAGAAGACAACAGAGATATGCGGGTGCAAAGCGTGAAGATGCGAGAGAAGGAGAGGGAGGAGAGGGAGAACCTGCAAGAGATGGAGGGGAGGGAGAGGAGAAAGCGATGCGAAGGGGGCGGCGACGAAAGGGCGGCTAGGCGAACTTGGAGACGTCGAGGCCGGCGCCAAAGTCCATCAGGAGGATGCGCCTGTCGTGCGAGACGCTGCGGACGGGAGAGAGGAGCAGGTCAGTGACGCAGCTCAACAACCACGCTCTACGCTCCGGAGGAGCACAACATCGCAATGAGCGAGTACAGAGGAAGCGCCGACGCACCTGACGATGACGCTGGCTGAAAACGCGACGTCGAAGACGAGGCTCGAGTGGCTCCGGAACTTGTGGAGCTCCTCGCCCGTCTCTGCGTCCCAGACGCGCGTCGTCCGGTCGTACCCGCCGCTGACGATCCTCCTGCTCTTCTCGTCCCACGCCAACCCCCTGACGAGGTCCGTGTGCCCCGTGAACGTGCGGACGCACTCGCCCGTGTCGGCGTTCCAGAGCTTGATCGTCTTGTCGTTCGAGCTCGAGACGAACTCCTTCCCGCTCGGCGCCCAGTGCACGCACGCGAGCCCGCGCGAGTGGCCCGTAAAGGTGCGGAGGGTCGCGCCCGTGTGCACGTCCCAGAGCTTCATCAGCGCGTCGCCCGACGCCGTCAGGACGCGGTCGCCGTGCAGCTGCACCGCGTTGACCGGCCCGCGGTGCCCTGCGAGCGTGCGGTACAGCTCGCCCGTCTGCCGGTTCCAGACGCGCGTCGTCGTGTCCTGCGGGAAGCGCTCGAGTAAGCACGAGGAAAGTGGAAAGGAGCGAGCTTCTCTTCACGGGGCCCTTCGAAGCGCAACGCACCTTGGAGCACGACACGATCCACTTGTCGTCAAAGCAGAGGTCGAGCACGCCCATCGAGTGCCCAACAAGCGTCCTGACGACCTCGTAGCGCTTGCGGCCGGCCGCCTCGTCGCCAACGAGGTCCCAGACGACGACGCGGCTGTCGCTCGAGCCCGAGATGAGGACCTCGTCGTCGTACTGGAGGCAGAGGACGCTGCCCTCGTGCCCGCGCAGCGTCGCCGTCGTCGTCCCCGACGCCACGTCCCAGATCCGGATCGTCTGGTCGCGCTGCGGGCGTGGCAGGCTTCTCTTCGTCAGTCTCGCTACAGGAGATGAGAGAGAGGGAGAACGCGCAACGCACCGACCCCGAGACGATCTTCCTCTCGTCAAACTGCACGCAGTACACGCTATCCGCATGCCCCTCAAACCAGCTCCAGCTCGGCTTACCCGTCTCCCAGCGCCGTTCGAGCAGCCACCGGTCGCGGAACAGCCGGCGCCAGTCGAGCGACAGCCCCGCCGCGGCCATCAGCGCGTCCTCCGCCTCGTCCGGGAGCGCCGACACTCCCGGCGTTGCGGGCGGCGCCTGCGGAGGAGGAGGAGGCGGGTGCGACGCGCGCGGCGCGCGCCGTGGCGTCTGCGTCGCGGTCGACATGGACGCGAGGGACGAGAGCGCGCTGCTGCTGCTCGCGCGGGCGAGGCCCGCGCTCGGCGGGCTCGCGAACGCGTGCGTCGGGACCGCCGAGGTCGACGGCTGGCCCGGGCCGGGCGGGACGCCCAGCAGTGGCGAGGCGGGCGTCCCCGCGCCGAGGGCGAGACCGCGCGGCGGGCGCGCCGCCGTTGGGGTGGTGCGTTCGAGGCTGTGCGCGCGCGAGGAGGACGCGGAGGCCAAGGCGGAGGGGACGAGCGCGCCGTTCGCGCCGGGGGGAACGAGCGAGAGGCCGCCGAGGTCGCCGACAATCTCGCTCAGCTTGCGGCCGAGGACGGCGCCGCCCGCCTGTACGCGGTCGGCGCCGGTGACGATGCGCTTGGCGCCCGCGCGGCCAAAGCTGCTTGCTGCGCGCTTGAGGTTGGGCATGACGGGCCGGTCGGAGAAGTACCCGCCGCTGCGCTCGCGCTCGTTCGTCCCGCCCGGCGTGAGGAGGATGATCGGGCTCGCGGCCGAGGTGGCGGCGGCCGCGGCAGCAGCAGCGGCCTGCTGCGCAGCGTAGGTCTCGCGCGCGGCCTGGCGGTACGCCTCGGGCTTGATGTGCCAGCGCGGGTTCTGGTGAAAGAGCTCGCGCCAGAGGAGCGGATCGAGCGCGAGCTGCCGCCACGAGCGCGAGACGAGCGAGCATGCGAGAACGGAGTGGAAGTCGAGGAGGAGAAGGATGTGGAGGGCGAGCTCTGACGGGAGCGAGACGAGGAAGTCTGCGGCCGGTCTACGGCGTGAGTGCGAGCTGACGAGAGAGCAGGAGCGAGGAGGCGCACCGACTTTGCCCTCCCAGCCGTCGACAAAGCACGCCTCGTCGTCGACCATGTCGTCGAGGTCGACATCCTCGTCGTGGTGCTCGCGGTCCTTGCCCTTCCAGGGGAGAGATGGGAGGCGGAAGGGTGACTCCCAGGTGTCGTTGCGCGGGGCCGAGACGGAGGCGCGGCGGAGGGAGAAGGAGAGCTGCGAGGCCGAGTCGTGCTGCTCGAGGACGGGCTTGCTGCCGCGAATGTCGACGGGGGTGGGTGCGGCGAAGAGGTCGTCCGAGTGGGCGGGGGCGTGGCTGCTCGAGGGGGTGCTGGCGCGGGCGAGGAAGCCGGCGGGGAAGGGCGAGGCGGAGGGGGTGGTGGAAGCGGACGACGATGCAAAGGGGAGGGGATGGCCGGTGGAGAGAAGCGGTCCCAGATGCGGCTGAGGGCCCTCGACGGGCTGCTCGACGCGATGTAGGCGAACGGGCGGGGGACGGGTCCGGGAGGAGGAGGAGGCGGGGGAGGGGGAGGCGAGCGGGTAGGGTCGCGCGAATGCATCGCTGCGGTGGAGGGTGCTCTTGTGCACGTGCTCTCGCTGCTTCTCCTGGGGTGGCAAGCGGGAGGAGAGGAGGACGAGGGCCGGGTTCCCCCACACTGTGCGCGTCAGTATCCAGCGCGCCTCTCGCGTGCGAGCAGAGATGGCTGCGAGCAGACGGGCACACTGCTCGCTGTACGCTGCAGGGTCCAACTCGCACGGCCAACTCGCGAGCGCCCACCGCGACGACCTCGCGCGCTTCACCCGCATCCCGCTCCCCGAGCAACTCTGCCCAGAGGACATCGCCTGCGGGGCCAACCACTCGCTCCTCCTCGCAAGAGACCCATGCGGACAGCCGCACCTCTTTGGCGCAGGCAGCAACACCCGCGGACAGCTCCTCCCCTCTCCCTCAACCAACCTCCGCCTCGAGTTCACCCAGACCAGCCTCCAAGAGCTCTCCGATGGCCTGCACCTCGCCCTACCCGTGCACGAGTATGCCGTCGCGCGCATCGCCGCCTGCTGGGAGACCTCGCTCGTCCTCCTCCGCCCCGTCGACCCCGCGAGCACCGCATCCGACGTCCTCCTCTCCCTCGGCGCGAACGACTGGGGCGAGCGCGGATCCGTATCCGTTGTCTCGGGCAGGGCGAGCGTCGTCGAGCTCGACGCGCTCGTCCCGGAGGAGCACCGCGAGGCGGCGACGATCCGGGTTGTCGACCTGCAGGCAGGCCCCCGGCACGCCCTCGCGCTCGTAGAGCTCTCTCCCGTTCTGAGCACCACCTCCCCGCCGTTTTCGCCGCCCCGCCGCCTCCTCGCAGGCTGGGGCGCCTCCCGGCACGGCCAACTCGGCCCAGCGCCCTCCTCATCGCCGCCGCGCGCGATGCACACCCCGCAGGAGGTGCTCCTCCCACCCGGGTATACGAGCGCAGACGTGGTCAGCTTTGCAGCGGGGAGGGACCACTCCACGGTGCTCCTCCGCCGCGCCGGGAGTGGCGAGGAGAGGGTGTTACTCCTCGGCTCGGGCAGGCATGGGCAGCTGGGTCCCCCCGCGGGCGAGGCGCCGCCACCAAAGGCGACGCGCAACGCCCTCGACCCCGCCGCGCTCCTCCTCCGCCGCCGCTGGCGCACGGGTCGACGCCGTACACTGCACCTGGAGCAGCACCTTCCTCGCGCTCTCGCCCCCGTCCCCTCCGCGCCCTCCACCCTCTCCCCCGCCGCCCGCGCTCCTCGCCTTCGGCCTCCACTCGCACGGGCAGCTCGGCGTCCCCCCCCCCCCTTCGAGCGGGATCGCGCACCCGCGCCTCCCGCCCGGGAGCAGCGTCCGCGCCCTCGCCGCCGGGTCAGAGCACGTCCTCGCGCTGCTCGACGGCGCAGACGGTGCGGAGGAGGTCTGGGGCTGGGGGTGGAACGAGCACGGGAACCTCCCCTTGTTGCGCGAGGCGCGGGGTGCGGACAAGCGCAAGGACGTCTGGGCGCCGAGGAGGGTCTGGGAGGGCGAGGGACGGGTCGTGAGAGTGTGGGCGGGGATGGCGAGCAGCTGGATTTTGGTCGAGTACGACGCGGAGGAGCGCGAGGAGGGGTAGCCTTTCGCAACGCGTCTTCCGTCTTTCGCTCGCTCGCAGCGCATAGAGAGAGAGAGAGAGCACGCTCGAGTGCAAACACTATTCCACCTTTTCCCAGCTCAGCTCCAGTACCTTCCCCCCGCCGGCTCCCTCCCCTGTCCCGCCTGCGCCTGCCCCTGCCCCTGCCCCTGCCCCGCCGCCACCCTCGCGCGCACCTCCTCCTCCCGCCGCACCTCATGCGGCAGCTTGACCTGCTGCGCGAGCGGGCGCAGCCAGCTTGGGAGCGGGAGGCCCGTCGCCGGCCCGACCTGCTGCTGCCCCTGCCCCTGCCCCTGCGGGAGCGCGCCGGCCTGCGGCGCGGGCGGCGACGCGGACCACGCAAAGGGGGGGAGGACGCGCTCGACGACCTTTGCCTGCTGCGCAGGAGGGGGCGCGCCCGCGCGCGGCGGCGACGCAGGGTGCGTCTTGCGGCTCAGGCCCGGGAGCGTCGGCGCGCGCCTGCGCCGTTCACAGGCGAGCCCGGCGCGGGCGGCATGCTGGGGAACAGCGTGCCCCGCAGCGGGGGGAGGCCGCCCTGCGCGTGCGCGCCGCGGGCGCAGGCGCGAGCAGCGGCGACTTGCCGCTCCCGCCTGGGATCGCGCCCTGCCCCGGGAGTGGGCGCGCCGAACGACGGCGAGAAGCGCTGCGCCGCGGTCGGCGGCGCGTGCTGCTGCTGCTGCTGGGGGTAGTGTGGGTGTTGGTGCTGGGGCGGGTGCTGGGGCGCGTGCGCATGCGGGTCGCGCGCACGAGAGGGCGACGGCGGCGCGTGCTGGGAGGGGTAGGAGGGGTACGTTGGCGGGTGCGAGTGCTGGTGCGCGTGCGGCTGCGGCTGTGAGTGCTGGTGCGCGTGGGCGTGGGCGTGGGCGTGCTGCTGCTGCTGCTGCTGGGCGTGCGAGTGCGACTGCGGGTGCTGCGGATGCTGATGCGGCGGGTGCGAAGCGTGCACCTGCTGCTGCCGCGGCTGCGCCTGCGGCTGCCCACGCGCGCGCCCATGCTCGTGCGCGTGCGCATGCCCGTTCGCCATTCCCGCCGGCGGCGGGCCGTGCGACGGCGGCCGCGCCTGCATTGGCGGGAGCGTCGGCGACGCTTTGCTCGCGCCCTTGCCGTTCACCGCGGGCTTCGCCTTCGCCGGCGCAGGAGCGGGCGAGGGAGCCTTGGGCAGCACGGGAGAGACCTTGGCCGGCGCGGCCGCAGGAGGAGCGGGTTGCAGAGTACGGGGTGCGGGCGGCTGCGGGGCGGGGGCGGGAGGAGTTGGCGTGGGTCCGGGCGCCTCGTACGGGTATCCGGCCGCAGCATAGGGGTGTGGAGCGGCAGCGAGGTGCGGTGGAACGACGGCGCTCGGGGGAGGGACGCCAGGCACGCCCGCGGGAGGGTAGCCGTAGGCGGGCATGGCGTACGGCGCGCCGGGCGGCGGGATGGGCGGGACGGGCGCGTAGCCCGGAGGGGTCATGTACGGCGTTGCGCCGGGCGGAGGTGGCGCAAGCGGGTCGTAGTAGAATGGCGGGAGTAGGGGTACATCCCGACGCCGGGCGCAGGCGCGACAGGCGCAGGCGGTGGCGGCACGTAGAACGGTTCGTCCTCGATGTCGTAGAATAGGGCAAGGTCGGCCTCGATCTCCTCCGGCGCGAGCTGCCATGCCTCGTGCTTGAGCGCCGAGTTGTGCGGCGGCGGCTCGACGTAGTGACCGGCGTGGAGGATCTCGCGCGGCTGGAACGCCGGGTCGCGCTGTGGACCGCGGTAGTAGCTCGTGGGCGGGAGGTCGTGGTCGTTGATGAACAGCGGGTGGTCGCGGAAGAACGGGTAGACCTTCTCCTCGGCCATGAGCTCCTTGAGCGAGTTGTGGTTCTCGAGGTAGAGCTTCATCCGCAGCGCGTCCTTATCGTCCTGTCAGCGCATAAAGCGTGAGTCCAGCTCGCAAAGTGGAGAGCGAGAGAAAAGAACGCACCGCCCACTGCCGCCAAGTCGCCTGCATCCGCTTGTCCAGCATAAGCGCAAGCTCCTTCTCGCGCTCGTCCTGGTACCGCCTCAAGCGTTCGAGGCGCTCGGCCTTCTCGTCCCGCAGCCGTTGGTACGCGATGTCGAGCAGCGGGTGCGAGCGGTCCTCGACCTGGTCGAGCTCGACGTCGAGCTGGTCGAGAAACTTGGTCCGCGCCGCTTCGCGCGCGGCGTGCCGCCCCTCGGCCTCCTTGTCGGGCACGTCCGTCCTGCGGCGTTTCGCTACGCGCGGAGCATGGAAGATCAGCCGCGGTGCATAGAGGCGGGGAGGGAGATGACGCACCCCGCTCGAAGACCTCCGGCGGAATCTGCGTTTTCTTCGTGCGCTTGGCGACGCCTTTGCCCTTCCCCTTGCCCTTCGTCGGCGTCGCCGCTGGCGCAGGCGTGACGGACCGCTCGTCGAGGCTCGTCTCGCGCGACATTGCGGCGCTCATCCCTCGGACGCCGTCGCCGCCGTTCACCGAGACGTCGTCGTCTCGTCGCCGTCGAGCGCTCGGCCCTTGCCCTTGCGGTCCCCAGCCGCCGCCGTCGCAGGCTTCTTCTCGTCGCCATCGCCTTCGGCCGCGCCGCTCCGCTCGGCAACAGAGCTCGCGCGGCTCTCGACAGGCGTCGTCGTCCCCGTCACATCCTCCATCTTCGCACCCTCGTCCTTCTCATCCTCCTCGACGTCCTCCCTCCCCTCGCCGCTCTTCTTCCTCCCGCCCATCCTCGGCCACCTCGAGCTCGTCACGCCCTCGATGTACCCCGGCGGGAGCGTCACGTTCGCCCTCGTCGCGCGGATCCTTGCGCCCGCCGCTGCCTGCGCACCGGGCGAGGCGCCCTCGCCCGCGCTCGGCGCGCGCTGCGCCGGCGAGTCGGCCTTTGCGGCGGCGCGCTGCGCCCGCGGGATGGGCGCCTTGACCTGCTTGTTCTTCGAGCCGGGCGGGCGGCCGCGCCGTTTCGCTGCGGTGGGAGCGGGCGCGGGCGAGTGCGAATGCGACGCTGCGAGCGCGGGGGACGACGCCGAAGTCGATGCGAAGGGCTCGTCGTCGGACGATTCGCCACCGCCTGCACCCGCGGCCGCAGCGCCACGCTCGTCACCGTCGGAGGTGTCGAGCTCGGAGAGGCTGTCGTCGATGGTGCGGGACGAGCCGCGAGAGACGCTCGCAGGGACGGCGAGGTGCGATCCTGCGCGACCGGGAGTGATGGCGGCGCGGGCGGTCGCGACGGAGGAGGGCGAGCCGAGGAAGGTGTCGTCTGCATCGTCGACGACGGCGGAGACGGCGTCGGCGAGGGAGGAGAAGGCCGGCGCGCGGGCCGGAGTCGCGGGGAGGCGGAGCCTTCGGAGAGGAGAGAAAGGGACGACGAGCGGGGAGGCCGCCGTCAGTCGCGCGACGGGCGGGACGCCCAGCTCTGGCGAGACGGGGCGCGGGAGACGCGCGGCGTCCCCTACGGCGCTCGGCGACGGCGAGCGCGAGTACCCCGCCTCATCGCCAGACTCTTCCTCGTGCACCGCCTCGCCATTGACGCCTGCACCCTGCGAAGACGCCGCCGTCGTGCTGGCACTGCGCCCGCGCCCGCGCCCACGTCCACCGCGGCCGCCGCGCAAGCCCACGCCCCTGCTGCCCCGGCCGCCCCTCGATGCAGATCCGCCGGGGGTATCGTCCCGTGCGCCAGCCGCGGCGTCGGTGCCGACGCTCGAGCGGCGAGACGGGGGCATGGCGGGTGGGCCGAGATGAGCGAGTCCTGGGCGGAGGACGGCGTGCGGGCGGGAGATGCGGCAGAAGCGAGGGGAGGAAGCGGGCGGAGGGCGAGGCGCAAAATCGGCGCTGGGCGCTGAGGCGTGCGGGGGAGACGCGTGTTTCGTGATCGAGGGGTTTCAGGGACGAGTTATCGGCTCAGAGCCGGGCCTGCGCTTGATGGAAGCGCGCGGTGTGCGCTCGTCAGCTCGTGCCCGCGGTGGAGAGCACGCTGAGGATGGAAGGGAGCCGCACGAGGACCAGACCGTGGATGCCTGCGTGTCGGCGGACGAGCAAGGCCGACGTGCGGAGAGAGATCTGGGGAAGGCGCCGCGGTCAGCCGCACGCCCCGCCGTGTCGACAGCGCGCGAGAGGCTGCAGACGCACTGGGCAAGACGCTGCTGGAGATGTGCTTGTCCTCGGCGGCAGTGCCTCGCAGTCTGCGCGAGGTGACGGTGAGCGAGCACGCCGACGGGGCGCGATCCCCTCGTCTTCCTCGGACAGCGGCCGTGGGACGCACCTGGGCGCGCAGTGTGCGGTGCTGGGTGCTGGCCTGGCCTGGCGCGCTGCTCCGGCGGACTGGCGGAGCGAGGGCGCGGCGAGGGCGGCGGTGGACGGGGAAGAAGAGAAGGGAGCGCAGACGACGCGGAGGTGCGGGGTCGTCGGGCGGGTCGAGGCAACGGGCAAAATGTCGGCGGGGCGGGGCAGTGCTCTCGCGCTCGAGGGCACTCGAGAGCAGCTTCACACTCGCGGGTGGCGGGCACGAGGGAGACGACCGCACCGCCGCCCCACCTCGGCGCAGCTCCCGCGGCGATCCGCCCACCCTCCTCTTCGTCTGTTGCACACTTCATCGTGCGGCTGGCAGCTTATCGTAGAGTCACCTGAACCATGCTCACTACCCAGGGAAGCCCACCGCACCCGTCGCGAGAGCTTCGCTCGCCCCTCACGCACCCTCTCCTCGTCCTCCTCGCACACCGCCGCAGAAATCCAATATATCGAGTACAGCGCCTATACCCCGTCTGGGGTCTAACTAAGATGATATGTGCCCGTGCCAAGCACGAAGAAGAACAAGAGAGAGGGAGGCGCCTACGCTTCGCCGCGCATGCGGGCGAGCTCCTTCGCAAACTTGCTCTGCGGGCACGCGATAGGGGCAGAGGCGTCAGCGCCGCGCACCCAACTGACGCTCAGCGGCGGAGGCGAGACCGCCGAGTGTAAAGGCGATGGAAGCGCGGGTGGAGACGCACCCTCTGCCGGATCTTGGGGCCGAAGCGGAAGAGTACCCACGGCGTCGCGGCGAGCGCGAGGGCAATGCAAAAGGACGCCCACTGTGTGTACGGTGGATACGGAGTCAGCCCCGGTAACAGCCAAAGAATCGAAGCGCTCGAGCCGGGAAGGTCGAGCGCGGCGGCTCGACAGCAGGACGGGACGCACCTGATAGCCCATGTTCTCGTACATCTGCGTCGTGAACAGCGGGAAGGCGAACGCGGCGAGGTTGCGACACAGCGACTGGCCGGACAGCGCGGAAGAGGCGTACTGCATGGCGGGTGGTCAGATCGAAGAGGTGAGAGAAGAGGAGAACGGAGCGCACGATGGTGTAGCAGTCGGCGAGGTAACTGAAGACGGCGAGGTAGACGGTGTAGACGCCCTGTGAACGCGGAGGGGTCAGGCGGGAGCGAGTGATACGATGGAAGGGGGACGGCGCACGGAAAAGATCTGCGCGCGCAAACTCTGTCAGTTCCGCTTCACCGACGTAAGCGTGCGAGACAGAGGACGCACAAGAGTAAGCCCCACGACCGGGCCCATCCAGTGCCCCCTGCCCTGGCTAAAGGCAAGGATGAACGCCCCGGCGGGGAACACCAACCCGCCGACAAGCGACGCGTACAGGCGCGCCTCGGGCCCGCGCGTCGCGACATGCTTGCGGTAGAGGCGCTCTTGCCAGAAGTTCGTGCCGAAGCCGATGAAGGACGCGAGGCTGCGGAAGGGAACGGTCAGGTTGAGCGCGTAAAGAGGGTGAGGCGGGACATACACGACGGAGTAGAAGGTCAGGCCGACCTGGCCTCTGTTGAAGCCGTACTGCGGGATCAGGTAACGTCAGATCGCGCTGGAAGGTCGACGGGGGAGGCGAGGCGAGGCAAGGCTTACGACGTTGCCGAAGATGAGGGGGACGGCCTCTGCGAGCGTGGCGAAGCGTTAGTTACAAGTCGATGGAGACAAGAGAGTATCGACATACCGACGAGCAGGTACAAGCAGCCCCAGGAGAAGCTGCGCGAGCGAGCAAGGCGGGTCAGTCTCGCAGGTTCCGCCGCACGAGCAATGTCAATACGGCGCACCCGACCCAGAGCTGCAGCGTAGTACGAGTGTCAACGCTGCACGGAGAGAGGGGAAGGCGAGGCACGCACGGAGAAGAAGAAGACGATCGCCTCGGTACCAAGCAGGTCTGCGACAGCGATATGGGCGGGTCAGCCTTGCCCATCCCACGCAGCTATTACGACGAGGAGACCAGAGAAGGTGACGCACAGAGCGGCCTCGTCATGCTAACCTTCATCAGCACCGCCAAGCTCGCGCGCTCGGCATCGCTCCGGCACTGGTACCGCTCGTCGCCCGTCTGCTTGCGGAGCTTGCGCGCGCGGCGCGAGAGGATCACGCTCCCGCGCGTCTCGCGCGTGAAGAAGATGATCGCGACGGTGAGGACGCCGCAGAGCATCATCTGCGGGTGCAGGGATCCGTGTGAGCGGGGAAGAGAGGGGGAGGAGAAAGGGCGACGCACCTGCACCCATTGGATCCACCGCCACCGCAGCTTGAGCTCAATGTACCCGCTCACGGCGGGCCCGAGGCCCGTGCCGGCGAAGGCGCAGATGGAGAAGATGGACATGGGAAGGCCGCGGTTGTGCGACTCGAAGAGGTCGGCGACGGTGCCGCCGACGAGCGTCGAGCCCGTCGAGGCGGCGATGCCGGCGATGAAGCGAGAGATGACGACCGTTTGCTGCGAGAAGGGGCGAGCTCATCAGAAATGGCGAGGGAAGGGAGTATGATGGAGAGCCGCACGATGTTCTGGCCGTATGCGGTGGGGATGAAGAAGATGAGGTAGACGAGCGATGACACGACGTATAGAGGATACCGTCCGTAGGCCCTGTGGAGCCGAAGACGAGGTTAGACAGGCGAAGGAGAGATGCCGGCGAGGGAGGCGCACTCGGATAGCGGTGCCTGCGAGAGCGACGCGTCAGCACGGTCGGATCGGCACAGCGAGGAAGCGGTTCACGCACAGTGAACAGCGGGCCGAGGCCAAAGCCGAGCGGGAACCTGCGAGACGAAGAACCGTCAGTCTCCTCGAGCCGGGAGGACCGGCATGGCCCGGCAACACACAGCGACAGCCCCAGCGTTGCGACTTCTCGCGAGCAGTTCAGGTCCTCCATCATCGACGAGGTGCCCATGGCGAACGCGGTCCCGCACCATGCGGAAGACTGTACGAGCAGGGAGAGGAGGAGGTCAGACGGTTCTCCCGCGCGTCGACGGCGGCGACAGGGCTGGAAGGATGTCGGCAGCGCACCAGCGTGAAGAAGCAGGCAATGAGGCATGTCTGCCATTTCTTGCGGTTGCTCCACTGCCGAGATGAGCGATGCCGACGCGGTTTCGAGTTGAGAAGGTGGTTGCGGAGGTGGTCAGCGACGGCGCTCCCTCCTGCGCTCGTTCGCGCGCGCTAGAGGGCGGGAGGAACGCACGTTGAAAGGGTTCTCGCGGTCGCCCGCCTCCCACTCGAGCCAGATGACCTCGCTCCCCTCCTTGCCCTCCTCCGTCGCGGCGCTGAGCGTCCTCGCCTCGAGCTCCTTCGCGCCGGATCCGCGCGCTTCTCCCCCTCGGCCGAGCTCGTCGGCGTCGGCCCCACCGCCGTCCCCTCCCCATCGTCGTCGCTGCCGTCGCCCCTGCCTCCTTCGCCGCTCGAGCTCCGTCTCGGCCGCGACCTCCTCGTCGTGCGAGCGCCACTCGCGCAGCCCCTCGTCCCACACCACCACCGTCTCGCTCAACTCGCCCTCTGCGCGCGCAGGGCCGTGGTGCGCATGCTGCGCGTGGTGGCCGTGCCGGTGCGGGGTCGAGTGCGGCACAGCCGCGGCGGCGGCGACGGCGTCTACGGCGTGCGGGCGGGGCGCGGGCAGCGGTACAGGCGCGGGCAGCGGCGCCATGTGCGAGCTAAGGAGATGCCGAGGCTGGGGCGGCGGCAGCGGCGATTTATCTCGTGTGAAGCGCGGAGGAAGCCCAGGGCGGCTGCGTTGGGCGAGGGGAAGGGAGGGTTCCCGAGGGGAATCTCGCGAAATGTGGTAAGCACGCTTACGGATCGTGTGCAGGTGGGCAGCGTCTCGCCCGTGGGATTGATCTGCCGGCGCGCCAGCTCTGAGCTCGTCAGGTGCTGGTGCTTCCCACGAGAGTGCGAGGAAGCGGGGACAGGCTGAGTGAGCGACGTTCAAGCGGAGCGGCGCCAAGGCGTGTGCGGGGAAGGCTGCATTGCGAGGGATGTACAGCAACAGGGAGAGCGAGGGGAGGGAGTGACCGGCCGGGCGAGAGACGCGCGCGCCCCGCTCGTACAGAGGGGAAGCGACTACCCGCCTTCGGCGCCCGCGCCCGCCGCACTGTTGCGCCGCCCACGCTTCGAGCGCGCGAGAAGTCGCTCAAACTGCTCGGCCGCAGGCGAAGCGCTCGACGAGAAGTGCGGGCGGGGCGGGGTTGGCGGAAAGGCGGAAGAGGAGGAGGGGGTAGTCGTAGCGGTGTGTGTGGTACGGTGAGAAAAGGTGGAAAACGGGGAGGGCGAGTAGGCGGACGAAGAAGGGGCGGAGAACGTGAAGGCGGAGGAGGGGAGCGTCGCGGTGGGAGTGCGTCGGGCGGGCGACGCGTGACGGTGCTGCAGCCCGCTTGGCGAGTCCTGCGCATAATCTCTCGCCCGAGGGGCGCCCGTCTCGGCTCGCTCCGGCGTGAAGTGCAGCGCCTCGCGCCCGTCGCTGATGAGCGCGCGCATCCGCTGCGCGAGGATACGCATCTCGGGGTCGTCGTCAAAGGTGTCATCCTCCGGCGAGTCGTCCCCGCTGGCGGAACTGCGCGCGGGCGCCTTGTGGAGCAGTGGACGCGAGACGGCGCGGGGGCGTGGTTGGTGCGGGTGGATGTGCTGGACTTGGCGGGGAGCGCGCGCGGGGTAGAGGCAAGGGCGGAGTTGCGGAAGGGCTCGGCGGGTGCAGCGACACGCCGGTCAGGGCGTGTGCAGCGCGTGTACGCCGCTCGACGAGTTCTTCGACGTCAGCATCGTTACTGAGCCTGCGGGTAGGAGTTAGCTTGAGAGCGGGTTATGAGGCAAGGGCAGCGGCGCACGATGGATCCCTCCACTCGCGCCAAGCCGAGTACCCCGCCGCCGTTGCCAGCATCGCCGCGTCCACTGCGGTCGCCAGCACCGTCCCGAGCAGACCCCTGCGCCGTTTCGCTGGTCGGTCCTCCTCCACCTCCTCCGTGGTCCGCCTCTCGTCCGCCTCATCCGCGCAGCCTGCGCCGACTTCGCGCTCGCGTTGCGGTGTCGTGTAGCTGCGTTGTCGCTTGAAGGCGGAAGCAGGAGCAGAGCCGGGCATGGAAGGAGATGCCGAGGGTCGACCGTCGCCGCGATGAGCGAGCGCGACCCCTGCTGGACACGACCGAGCAGCGGGGCAGATCGAGTGGGTGCAGACGACAGTTCTAGTCCCCAAATAGGGTGTGCGCCCCCTTGCACGCAGTCAGCTCGTATGCTCGGTGAGGAAGAGGCAGGAGCAGGTGGTGCGGGGTGATGAAGACGGCCGCGCGCGTCAGGAGGGCGCGGCGGGGCTCGAGCGTGCGCGATTGAGCGATGGAGAGCGTGGTGCAGCGGATGAGGGGCAGAGCGGCTCTCTCTGTGGGCGGGAGAGCAGCATCGAGTGAGGGTGACGGCGGGACTTGGCCGTACGCAGCAGCGCGGCGGGCGGAGGCGCAGCCGCCGAAGTCCCGACGTCGACGCAGCCCGATCCGCGCCCCCCTCCTCCCTCTCCTTCCCCTCTCCCACCTTGCTGCTCTTCACCCAGGGCGACGCACACTCGCAGCCATGCCGCCCAGCCCGCTCGCTCTCTCGCTCGCCGCCCTCGCCGCCGCCTCGCACCTGCACCTCGCAGCAGCATCGCCACTCCGCCCCGCCCTCGCAGCCCCCGCCCACCTCGATGCCCGCGCCCAGCCCGCTCCTTTGACCGTCCCGCTCACCCGCCGCGGCGCCGCCCTCTCCAAGCGCCGCGATGCCGACTCGTACCAGCGCAAGGCGCAGGCCATGCGCACAAAGTACGGCGGCAAGGCCCCCAAGGGCCGCACCAGCTCGGCAGCAGCAGTCCAGCAGAAGCGCCAGACCGACATCCCCATGATTAGCTACCAGGACTCGTGCGTCGCCCTCTCCCGCTCATGCCGAGGCGGTGCTGCGCACTCGTGGGCAGCTCTTGGCGCTGCGATGGGCGTGTGCTGGCGGCGAGGAGCAGGCGCACGAATGTTGCTTGAAGTGCTGCAGGATGGATGAAGGCAGCACGAGACGCGAAGGAGCAGAACCGCCCTACTGACCTTCCCATCCCGCCGCTCCGCAGCGAGTGGTACGGTGAGATCGACGTCGGGACGCCTCCCACAGCCTTCTCCGTCGTCCTCGACACGGGCTCGGCCGACCTCATCCTCGCCGAGACGGGCTGCACCGGCTGCTCGAGCAACACGCCCGGGTACCAGCCCTCGACGTCGTCCACCTCGGCCACCTCGTCGCAGGAGTTCACCATCCAGTACGGCTCGGGCTCGGCGTCGGGCACCCTCGTGCGCGACACGATCAGCATCGGCAACTACACCCAGCCGAACCAGGTCTTTGCCGCGTGCGACACGCTCGAGAACATCGTCGACGGCACCATCAGCGGCATCCTCGGCCTCGGCTGGGAGGCGCTCGCAAGCTCGGGCGAGATGCCCCTCGTCGAGTCGCTGTGGCGGAACGGCACTCTGCCTGAGGGCGTGATCGGCTTTGCGTTCGAGTGCGTTGCGACTTCCCGCCTCTCCTCCTCGCTGCGTACTGACTCTTCCCGCTCGCAGGACCCACACGTTCACCACGGCCTCGCCTTCCACAGCACCTGGAGGTACGCTCACCATTGGCGGCGTCGACACTTCGGCGTACACGGGCGAGCTGCACTGGATCAATATCGTGCAGCCTGCCGCGTACTGGGCGATCCCGCTGCAGGACATGCACGTCGGCGGCAAGTCGCTCGGCCTGTCGGACGACTCGGTCGTGATCGACACGGGCACGACGCTCATCGGCATGCCCGAGGCGGCGGCGGACGCCGTCTACGCCCAGGTCCCCAACTCGCAGTCGATCAACCTGTCGGGCGAGAGCGGCTACTACGCGTTCCCGTGCAGCCAGAGTGTCAACGTCTCGATGACGTTTGGCGGCGTCGAGTACTCGATCGACGAGGACCAGTTCAACGCCGGCGCGGTCGATTCGCGCGGCTCGCTCTGCCTCGGCGCCGTCTTCGCCCTCGAGACGGGCAGCAGCTCGTCCATCAGCGTCATCGTCGGCGACGCCTTCCTCACAGGCGTCTACTCGGCGTACCGCTTCTCAGACCCGCCCGCAGTAGGGTTCGCCAAGCGCGGCAGCGGCGGCAGCGCCAACACCGGCGCGAACGACTCGTCCACCAGCGGCGGTAGCGGGACGAGCGCCGCCCCGCGCGAGTACGCAGGCAAGGCTGCAGGCGCCGTCGCGCTGGCCGCGTCGGTCGCCGCGCTCGTCTTTGCGTGATAGCCGCCTCTTCAGCCGGTACCCCGCCGTCGTGTAGCTAGTCCCCTTTCGTCTCGCACCCGCCTACCCTGTCTCACCGCACCCTCACTCGCATCTCCCCCGCGCGCGCATGCACGCCTCTCCTCCCTCTGTTCGCAACCCGCGCTCCTGCGCGCGCTGTAGCACTAGCTCCCCGTCAGCTTATCTCGCCCCCTCTCTCCCACTCGCATGAATTCTTGACAAGATGGACGATACGGCCGCAGGAGGACCGAGAGATGCCCGAAAGAAGAGAGTCGTCGTCGAGTTCGAGGAGCGGAGTTGGCGTTGCAGTTCCCCTTGAGGCGCCAACCCAGCCACGGGTGGAGCACAACGGGAGGGGCAAGAGGGAGATCGGCAGGAATCGCGAGAAGCTGAGAAGGGAGACGCAAGACCGCGCTCGGCGTTCAGCCCAAGTACTGGCACGCGAAGCTCGAGGCTTTGTTCGGGTCGCCTACTTCGGGTACCTGCAGGCGTTGATGATACGAGTCGAGCAAGCGCGAAGAGAATGCGCGGCGGAGGAGGAGGAAAAGGGAGCAGGCGCCGTATGCACACGCAAGGGCGGCCTCGTGAACGACGTCCCAGTCCGCTTGTCGTCGCCAACGTACTTCGCCTGATGAGCATCACGGGCGCCGTCCCTTCTCGACCCGCTCAAAGAGCGCGAGCACCGCATCGTGCTCGGCGTCGAACGAGAGCGACTGCGCGCCCCCGCCGAGGAGAGCTGCGACTGCCCCGCTCGGAATGTCCATGCGCTGGGTCCGGAGGCGCAGTATCTCATGTCGGGGTATGCGGGCTCGCGCACGAGATGGACTGAGAGGAGCGAGGGACGGACGGTCGGAGCGGTAGTAGTCGTTCAAGCCTCGGGACAGCCGAGGTCAAAGCAGGAGACGCGTGCAAAGATCACAGCGGCGGAGGCATGGCGAGCAAACACGAGCGGGAGGAGTGCAGTCCCTCGCATCTCGGAGCTCGTGGAGGGAAGCGAGGAGGAAGGCCAGCAGAATCCCCGCGAGCAGCCGCTTGAGTCCCTCGCGCGGAGCTCCTCCTCTCGCATGCACTGCGAGTGGCGTAAGGCTGTAACTGTCCTGAGGACCGGTGAAGGCCGAGGAGGATGCGAGGTTCAGCGTTCAGCGCTCAGTCGGCGGGAGAAGGCGAAGAGGCGGGTCTGAGATACGAGCGTACGAAGGGACAGCGAGGAGCGCAGTGAGAAGCAGGTGGGTGCAGCATGTCGTGCATGTCGATTTAGCCGCCCAACGTGGCGGGAGAACGGGGTACGGTGGATGAGCGGACGGAGGAGCCGGTAAGCGTAGCCAGTCGTCCTCGCCCCGGGAACACGCGCAGGTGCCGGGGTCGACCTACAGGAGCAGCCCAGTACTCTCAAAGCAACAGCCAAGCGAACGACGCGAGGTTGCGCAGGAGCACCGCCTCGGGGAAGCTCGGACGAGAGGGGAGCGGGGGTCAGCTCCCACCGCTCCGTCGCAATGGCAAAGGGCAATAAGCCCGCAGCTCCAGTCGCGCCCTCGTCCAACTGGAAGAGCCTCCGCGCTGTGCGCTCCTCCCGCGACCTTCCTCCCGCTCCTCCTGCTCACCCCTCCTCGCGTCGAAACAGGCGATCAAGCCCGTCTCGGCTGCAGCAGCGCAAAAGGACCTCAACAAGCGCAAGCGCAGGCACTCTAGCGTCGGCTCGGACGCGTCGTCCGCCTTCAGCGAGCGGCCTCGGAGCAAGGGCAAGGAGAAGCAGCGGAGCGATGGGGCCGACGACCGCGGCGAGCGCGCCAAGAAGGCCGCTACGCACAAGCGCATGGTCCCCGTGGACGACATCATGGCGGGCGGCTCGGCAGCGTGGCAGAAGAGTGCGTCCCTCTTCACCTCCTCGTCTCGCGAGCAGGAGCTGACCCCTCGTTCGCTCGACAGGACCGGCCAGTATCTCGGTGCGCTGCTCCGCTTCTGCCATCGGAGGCTCGCTGACCCAACCCACCCGCAGCTATCGACTGTGAGATGGTCGGCGTCGGGCCTGAAGGCGTCGAGTCGACTCTCGCTCGCGTGTCCATCGTCAACTACCACGGTTGCACCATCCTTGACCGCTTTGTGCGTCCTAGGAACGCGTGACAGACTACCGCACATGGGTGTCTGGTGTGAGGGAGGAGGACTTGCGCAACGGTGCGTCTCGCCTCGTCCCGCTGGTCCCCGCGCGTTGACTTACCGCGGCTTCCTTCTGCAGCGCCCAGCTTCCAGGAGGTGCAGAAGGAGGTGTCGGACCTTCTCAAGGACCGGATCTTGATCGGTCATGCGCTGTCGAACGATACCACCGTGCGTCTCCGCCTTCTCTCCTTGTATTCTTCCGCTGATCTCCTGGTCCGCAGGTCCTCCTCCTCTCCCACCCTCGCCATCTTACCCGCGATACGTCCAAGTACGCTCCGCTGCAAGGCCTTGCCAAGACGAAGCGTCCCGGTCTCAAGACGCTTGCGAAGCTCGCGCTCGGCATCGACATCCAAGCGGGCGAGCATAGCTCGGTGCGCCGCAGTCTTCTGCGTCCCCGCTACGTATGCTGACGCAGCTTTGCACTCCCACAGGTCACCGATGCCCGCGCGACGATGGCCATCTACCGTTCGCAGAAGCCGGCGTGGGAGGACGCGCTCCACACACAAGACGCCCTCGCTCCTCACGAACACGACGCCGGCGCTGCAGTCGCTCGACCTGACCAACATCAACCTTACCGGCGTCGGCAAGAAGCGTCAGCAGCACCTCGGGCTTGCGGCGACGCTGCGGCACGAGAAGCACCTGCGCGAGGACGCTGAGCACGACAGTGGCGACGAGGAGGAGAAGGAGGAGCTTGTCGAGGACGAGAAGCGCAAGAAGCGCCGCGTCGAGAAGAACGTCGACCTCGTCCTCGGGTTCGATTTCGAGGCCGTCAAGGAGACGGTCGTCGCGCCCGTGCTGGCGGCGAAGGCGAATGGCGCCGGTGGAGCGCCGCCGAAGAAGAAGCAGAAGGCGACGCAGGGCGGGAAGGGGAAGGGCGCGGCGCGGCCGGCGATGTCGGGCGACATGTCGAAGCGGCCGGCTGCGAGGGACAGCTGGTGGGAGGAGGACTAGAGCGGCGGGGTTCCTCGCGCGGTGTACTCGTCTAGTGTGCTGTTGTCACGATCACGTTGCGCATCCAGCCAGCCGCGCAATCGAGCGAGGTGGAAGTGAAGTCGACCCTCTGCGAGCGCGCGCTCCGCCCCTTGGCCTCCTCCCGCTCACACGCTCCGAGGTAAATCTTCCGTCCTCGTCGTGCGGGCCCGCCTCGCACGGGATGATCACTCGAAAACCAGGTCCTACCCGCTCAACCGACCCGCGCATTCGCACCGTCCGCCCTCGCCGCGCTCGCCGTCGTCGCGGCTGGCGCTCGTCGATGGTCGCGTTTCGACTTGCACGGTGTGGGCGGGCTGCGGGCGCAGTCTGCGTCGAGCATGCCGACTCGCTATACACTTGATCTGATGCACTCGCCCGTCGAGCGCGCGGTCGGCGGCTGGACCCGAGCAACTCCCCTTCCGTCGTCACGAACCTCGAGGCTGACCTGCTCCCACCTTGCCTCCTGCGCGCCCTACAGCTCCTGCCCGCTACATTCTCTCCCCAGCCGTCGCTGTCGGCGCATCAACGGGCAGAAACCGCGCGGCGGACGGGTCACTCGTGAGTTCTCGCCTCCCCCTCTTGCTCACTCTCGCCCAGACGGCTCTGCGTGCCCTCCACGGCTTGCGGAGGAGAAGGGACAAGACCGTCATTATCTAATTTTTTCCTTGAGGCGCGGTTGCGTGCCCCTGAAACACTCATCTTCAACCCTGGGATCCCTTCCCCGCCCGCACGCCGTGTGTGCGGGTGCTTCGGAGCGCAGAGCAGCATTCTACGAGGGTCAAGAGCACGCACTGACCCCGCTCGACCCGCAGACTACTAGTTCACCGCCGCCATTTGCGCTCGACTTCTCGCTCCTCTCGCCGACTCGCCCTTGTCTCTCGCTCCCTACCACAACCCGCGTTTTCCTCTCTGCTTCTGGTGAGCCCCTTTCCCTTCACTCCTGTATCTCATGCAGACTAGCGGAGGCGCGCGGCGAGGATGTGCGCCTGCAGTCGCCTCGAGCGGCGGGGACGCGAAATGCATGTGTCCGAGGTCGGAGGGCGTGCTTCGCGCCGCTCGTCCGGCCCTTGAGCGACGCAGACATCCGTCAAACAAGCTGACGGCCATCGCGGGGGTCAAGGAGGTGTACAGGTTGGGATGCGTCGCTGATCTTCCTCGCCCTCGCCTCGCAGATCCTGCTTGCTCCCCCCCGTCCTGCTCCTGCTCCAGCATTCTCCAAGCCGTCGACGAGGTCGACCAGGGGTGTGCTTGTGAGTCTGCCCTTCCTACCTTCTCACCTCACGGTGGACCGCGCTCGCGCGTGAATGATCAAACAACCTACCATCGAGCTCAGCTCGAGTCCTACTCCTGCTGAGGACACCCTACGCATCTTAAGTTTCAGCCTCGGATGACACTCGCCAATGCCGCGGCATTGAGCGAGCGCGGACCCACCGAACACGCACGCCTAGACCTCGAGGCAGCGCTGACCTCTCGCTCCCGCGCCCCGCAGGTTCCGTCCGCGCGTCCCGTTCTTGACTTCACGCGTGGCCCCAGCTCGCGCGAACGACACGCCACATGGCAGGCCGCGCGGCGCCGACTACTCAGCTGGTGAGCCCCTCCCCCTCGCCTCCGTCCCCCTTGCCCTGCTCGACCGGCAGCGACGAAACAATTACAATTTACACTATCTCAGCAATCCTACAACTAGCAGAGGACAACCCCGTCCTGCCGGACGTGTCTGAGCCGGTCTTGTCGCGTACTCGCGACTCAGCAGCCCCCGTTGTCGGAGGAGCCCGCGCTGACCCGCCCTCTTCCGCCGCGCAGACTCCTGCTCAACCGCCCGCTTCCTCAAGCGTGTCGTCGCACGCTCTCTGACCTGGTGAGCGCCGTTCCATTCCCCGCGCTCCTCGCGCTTGATGAAACCTATCCCGACGGGCGGTCTCGACGCCTCGCGCGACGGTGGGGGCCGGCTTTGCTGTCGAACGAGGACCGTACAATCCTCGGGCCCCGGCCGATGCAGATATCAATCTTTGATTCGGACTACTGATGCGACTCCACGAGCAATGCGACGATGATGGCGAGCAGGCGCTGACCCTCCTCGTCCGCCTTCGCGCAGGTCTCCTCTCCTTGGGCCACTATCTCCACTCCGGCGCTACACAAACATCGCCATCGCCCCCGCTTGGCCGCTGAACGCTGTTACCGTCGAAGGGGACTTCGTCCGCTCTCTTCAGGTGCGTCTCCCCCTCTCGCGGCCCGTAGCTGTTCTTCCGGCATCTCTTCTGCAATGACGCTTCGCGTCTATCTGTCCGTATTCTCCGCGAGTATGAGAGGCGGGTTGCGCGGCTCGGCGAGAAGACGCATCGTCAGAGGCGCCGTCCCACTTCTTCTGCTGCAGATCGTCAGAAGGCGCCGCCTCTTCGGGGACGGCATGCTCATTGTCCCTCAACGTCATCGCGACGGACGTGCATTTTTGGAGAAGCTGTTGCTCGCCGCTCGCCGTCTGTCGAAGGATGGGATGGCTCGACCGTCGCAAGTCGATGATGCCGCCGTCGACGCCGCGCTGTGTCGTTCGGCCGCCACCGCTTCTCTGCATCATAGGAGCACGGTACAGGTGCCACAGAAGCTTCCAGACGAGCAGGGGACGGTTCCTCGACGAGGGATGGGGAGCGAAACTCGCCCTCCTCGCCCTGGTGCGCGACGGATGAGCTGGCATGCGGAGCGGCTCGCTCAGCGCCGGCAAGGTCGCCGCTCTCTGCGAGAATAGCTCCGTGCTTGCGGAGGGTCGCTGCATGCGAGGAGCGGGAGAGTGCACTTTCACGCGCATCGCAGTCTAGCACTCCTCCTCGCAGCTCCTCCCGCGCGCATGTCCCGCCCCTCTCTCGCGCCTGCTCGCCCCCTTGCCATACAGCAGATTGCGCTACCAACGCGCACGCAAGCTTGCGTCGGAATGCTGCCCCCCACTGGCACTCGCCCGTCGTCCTCGTCCGCGCGCGGCAATAGACCAGCCCAGGCCGTCGCCGTTTCCTCCGACAAGTCCGCTAGCTCGCCAGAGAGTCCCGCGACCCCCTTTCGGGCTGGGACGCTACGGCGCCACGCTGCCCGCGCGAGAGAAGAGCGCGGGAAAGCGCGCAAGCGAGGAAGGAGAGGCGGGGCTCGCATCGTGCGAGGGCAGCTGCTGGGCTGGATGGCCACACGTGAGGCGTGCAGGCGGAGAGGGAAGGGCTCGCGAAAGTTCGGAAGCGGCGGAGGAAAGGGCGACGATCAGCGGCAGCGGCGAAAGAAAGTGAGTCCCGCGGGGGTGAAATCATGATTGCCCTGGTGCGTCGCGCGCGGACGGGCAACGGAGAGGGGACGGACGAGACGTCTCGCTCAAGAGCGGTGGCTTGGGTCGGGCATAGCCAGCGCGGCCTTGTGCAGAGTTGCGGTGAGCGGGAGCGGGCCCAGGCGAGCACCTTTGCCCGAGCGACGGAAGCCAACAGCCGCCCGACAAGCGCGCCGGACGGGGTTAGAGACGCCGTGCGCCGGCGGACGGTCGCGTGCGGCGCAAATGAACACGACCGCCGACAAAAGCGCGCGGGAGAAAGAAGGACGAGCCTGGAACGAGGGCGGAACTTGGCGGAACAAGAAGTCGAAGCGCGGCGGCGCCCCAGAGCTCGCTCGATCAAGTGCAGCGGTATTCTTCCAGGGCAAGTTCGCGTCGTCTTCTGCAACAGCGAGAACGAAGAGCGCGCACGTCCCTGGTGCAAGCCGCCGCCGACGTCGACCTCGACGTCGCACGACGGGCAAAGAGGTGTCCGAAACCGAAAAACGGACGCCATGTCCAATGAGAGTCCGCCGGAGTGTCCGCAACCTCGAGTATTGCCCAATACACTTGGGTTGTATCTGGAATGCAACCGCGAACGGACACTCAGTCGGACACTCAGCGGACATGGCGTCCGATTCCCCTTTTCGGACGTCGTTTTGCCCGTCGTGTCGCCGCGTCGTGCGCTCGAGTTCTCCAAGCCATCAGCTGAGCGTAATGCTGCCGCGCGCCTGGGCTGCAGCATGCGGGTCGAGAGAGCAGGGAAGCGCCATGTCGGAGCAAGGCGGAACTCTGGAGGTGCACGCGACGCGGGATGAAGAGGGGCAGCGCGACTCCGCCTCCCGCCGCGGCAAGTGCCCGCCCGCCGCTCGCGCTGCCCGACTCGACCTGCCTCCAGTGGCGCACTCGAGCAGAGCCGACTGGCGCCCGCAGTCGGTGCGTACGCAGCATGCGGGCGAGTGAGACGGGGCGTCTTCCCACCCCTCAACTCGTTTCCACGCGCGCGCCGCGGTGGTGGAGACGGCGCGGAGCGGTGCGGGGCGGGCGAACGGCGGGGCGGGCGACTCGCGCGCGGGTGCGGAGCCACGTCGGATGCAGCCCCGTTCAATTCTCGCGTGCGACACGGCGAGGAAGCGCGCGCCTGCCTGTTCGGGATGCGAGGGCAGCGCGTGGCGAGGCACGCGCTGCGGGGCGAAGCGAGGAAGAGCCCTCCAGGGCCTCGAGCGAGCTTCCCTCGGGTTGGGTGGTCGGAGGCGCCAGGGCTGACGAACGGAAGGGCCCTCCGAGGGGATGTCCCCTGCGCGCGCCTCCTGTTCGACTCGACCTCGCCTCCTGTCTCCGCTCTCCTCAGCTGCGGTCCTCTCCCCTCTCCGCCCACACACCACCACACGCCCTCCCGCGTCCGCGCCCCCTCTCAAAAGCTCACCCTCCTGAGCACGGCGACCGAACCCGCGCACCGCGCCCTCCCCCTCGACGCACCCAGTCGGCTCCCTTCACCTCGCCCTCCTCGGCTCGCTTGCCGCCCCAGAGGACATCCCGTCGAGTCCGCCTCGGATCACCGCGCCCCTCGCACCGCGCGCACCCTCTCTCCCTCAGCCACTCGCCTCGCCAGTGCCGGCCGTCGCTTTCGCCGCCGCCGCCCTCGCCCGTCGCCCTCGCCCATCTCGCCTCGCCCGCGCCGCCTCGCTCTTGCCTCCTGCCCCCGCGCACATCGCCCACGATGCCTGCCGACCGCTACTACGGCTTTGAAGGTGCGTGTACCCGCGTGGGTCTATTGCCGGACCGCGCTGACGGCCATCTTGCCCGGTCCCTCGCCACGCTCCACCTTGCCGATCTCCCCCCGTTGCAGACCTCGCGCTTCTCTGCGAGCATGTCATCACGTCGCTCTTCAGCGTCGCACCCGCACAGCAGCCCGCCGCAGACGCGGCTGCCCCCGTCGCCCCCGCCGCTGCGGCACCACCCGCACCCGCAAAGAAGGATGCCGGCGTGCCTCAGCTCGGCGAGTTCATCGTGCGTCCCTCGCCTCGCTTCCCACGCGGTCATCTCTCCGGCGACTGACACGTCCATCGCTTTGCAGGCGTATGCGCTGTACCGCACCCGCCTCCCCGTCTCCATCACGCACCAGGCCCTCCTCCTCCTGACTCGCCTCAAGCAGCGCTACCCCTCAGCGCGCGGCACCAGCACCTCGCCCCACCGCCTCTTCCTGTCGTCCCTCATGCTCTCGAGCAAGATTTCGATGGACGACACCTACTCGAACAAGAGCTGGCAGATTGTCGGCCAGGGCCTCTTCGAGCTCCGCGAGGTCAATCAGATGGAGCGCGAGCTCTTCGCCTTCCTTGGGTGCGTCACCATCGTCCTGCTCTCCGCGGAGCACAGCCACTGACACTGCACCGCGTTCAGCTGGAACGTGGTCGTCCGCGATGAGGAGCTCGAGGGCTGGGTTCAGGAGGTCGTCACCCCCTATGAGGCCGAGCGCGAGCTCGCGCGCTCCCTCGCCGTCGCCGTCCAGCAGCAGCAGCAGCAGCGCAAGTCGATGGACGAGTGCAAGCGCCGCCGCGACTCGCGCCCGCCCACCCCCTCCCCCTCAACCTCGCGCTCGCCCTCGCCGAACACGCTCCGCCACCGCCGCGCGTCCGACGCCGCCGTCGCTCTCCTGCAGGGCCACCCCGGCAGGATGACCTCGTCGGCGTACGAGTCGCCGAGCTCGTCGTCCTCGTCGTCGCGCTCGGGTCGCCTCCGCAGCCGACAGGAGTACCGCAACTCGTCGCCGTACTCGCGCTCGTCGTCGCGCGCGCCGTCGACCGTCTGCTCGTCGTACGCGTCGTCGCCGGCGTTCGGCCATGGCCACGGCGTCCACACCCCGGCGTCGCCTTGTACGCCCGCCGGCCCCTTGACGCCCGAGCAGGCGGACAAGGCGGGCTGGCCGTTGCCTGCCCCCGCGCACCTCGCCGCCGACGCCTCCGCCAAGCTCGCCGCGTACGCAGCGATGCAGCAGGCGCAGCCGCTCAACTCGTCGGTCGTCGACCCTCATTCCATCGAGGCCGTTCCCGTCCCCATCCCGCCAACCTACTGAGCGACGCCGCTCCCCTCTCTTCGCCTTTCGCCGTACCACCGCTTAATACACCCTCCACCTTCCCCGGTGCATCTTCTTATCTCGTCTTTTCACACCGCCGTCTATTCTCGCCCTCGCACAGTCTCCTCGCATCAACCACCTCCCCACTCCTCGCAACCCCGATACCCCTCGTCGTTCCTGTCGTCCTCGTCCCCATATCGTTGTCCCTCGCAGTCACTCTAGACGCAGTGCCCCCGCGGTTGTACCCTGTCCTCGCGCAGCAGTACTCCTCTTTCACGGTTGTAGGCCTTGTTCCTCCGCACCCTTTTGTTCCCCTTCGCAACAGCAACAGTCGACAATCAAGTCTTGCTTCACCTCATCCCCTTCGCGTCTGCCTTGCGAGCGCGAGCGAGTCTCCGCTTCCCTAGTCCGCTCGCGAATCCCTTCGTCCCGCCTCCCGCTCGATGAGCGCCCGCTCTCCGAGAGGTCGCCTACCGTGGGAAGTACTCTACAGCTCGATCAGCATCGCCAGGCGAACAAAGTGACGCTTCCGTCCCGTCAATCCATCTTCGACGGTCGCGCCGCCGCTTTCACGCCCATTTGTCCCCGCGCCGTCGACGCAACTTCGTCCCCGCTGCCCGCTCCCGTGTGCGTCTCCCAGGTGCCGTCACCGCGCACTCGCTCTCCAGCGAGCCAGCCGAGTGAGCAGCTCGTCCCGCTCGCCGCCCGACGTCGCCGCGACGCGCCGCTCCCGCTTCTCGAGCCGGCCCGCTCGCGGCAGAGCAGCGAGGCCGTCTCTCCCCACCTGCAGACGACGACGCGCGCAACGCATCGGTCCCGAGGGCGGTGGCAGCGATGGGAGCCTGCGATTCGTTGCGCGCGCTTGTGGCTGCTCGTCCCCTCGGCGAGCGCGAGCCGCTGACGACGGGAAAGCTCCAGGCGGGGACGGCGAGCTGCACGTCTAGTGGGCGGGGAGGCACCGGTCCTTGCGTACGTGTTCGGCGCTGGCGGTGAACGATCAGAGGCCGAAGGAACGCGCGCCGCAAGAAGCGGGCGATCTTCTCGAAGAAGAAGCGGGGACGACGATGGCGGGGAGGAGGTGGGGCCGGGATGTGCACGAGGCCTGCCTCTCGAGGGCAGCGCCGAGCAGCAGCAACCCCTCGATTGCATGCCGCGCGGGCCGTTCACGCCCGCTTCTGCCCCGCACCCTGCAGCCGCCGCCACACCTCCGCCCCGAGCGAGAGGAATGCCTCTCGCGCGGTTCTGCCCGTCGGAGGCAGCGCCTCGCTATCCGTCGCATTTGCACCGAGCATCACGACGGGCGCGCCCTGGTCACCCTGCGAAGAGACGGCGGGCTCGATGGGGATCTGCGCGAGGACGTCGAGGGAGAGCGCGGAGCAGGTCGAGAGGAACGAGTCCGGCGGGCCGAAGATGTAGTGCGGCGTAGACGAGCCGGGGCACAGGAAGTGGCTCATGTTGAGCACCGCGCCGGTGATCTGCGCGAGGCGGGTGAGCGAGAGCGGGAAGGAGCAGTAGCGACGAGATGGCGCACCGGGATGCCCAGCTTGCGGAACATGGCAACACCCTTGCGCGTGTCGATAATGGCAACGTTCTGCGGCGTCGAGACGATTACGGAGCCTGCGGGACCACCCCATCGTTCAGTACGCAGCAGCGAGACTTGGGAAGGTCGAGGGTGGCGAGCGAGTTAGGTGCGTCGCGACGCACCATCGACCGTAACCAGCTGCCCCAGGCTGAGCGTGACGTCTCCCGTGCCCGGCGGGGTGTCCACGACGAGCACATCGAGGTCGTGCCCGCCCGTCCCCGCGCGCCAGTCAACGTCGAACAGCAACTGCTGCACGGCCTTCATGACCATCATCCCGCGCCAGACGACGGGCGTGTCTGACGGGTGCGACGTCGGGTCGTTCGGATCGGGCGGATTGTTCGGGAGGAGGAAGCCCATCGACATGCAGGGGAGGCCGTGCGCTCGCAGCGGCGTGAGGCGGTTCTCTGGAGGCGGGAATCCTTTGTCAGCATTCACACTGGCTCCGAAGAACGATCTGAGACGCACCCGCAGTCAGGAATGGCTCTCCCGCCCCTCCAGCCCCATCAACTTTGGGATCGAGGGGCCGAAGATGTCGAGGTCGAGCACGCCGACCCGCGGCCGTGCTCCGCCGGTCATCTCGCTCGGGAGCGCAGAGAGAGCTAGTGCGAGGTTGACTGCGCACGCGGAAGGGGTCAGCTCAATATCGACGCCTCCAGCAGGGAAGCGCTCTTGCGTCGAGAGCGACTCCACCCGCACACCCTGAACGAGGAGATGGAGCGAACCAGCCACACTGCTCTTCCCCACGCCGCCCTTCCCGCTCGATACGACTACGACCTTCTTCACGCCGGGCAGGCTGCGCTTCTGCGGCAGCCCTCGCTGCATGCGCGGCATCGTCGGCGGCGCATCATTCCGCGGCAGGCCCTGCGCGCATGTGAGACTCGTCAGCGCATTGAATAAAGAGCTCTGGGCGGGAGAGAAGGGCGCACGAGGGGGTTGTCGTGGCTCTGCGCCGTCGAGGTCGAGCCGGACGAGCGCGAGGTGGACGGGAGGAAGGCGGCGACGGGCGGGCGCGCGCAGGTACAGGCGGGCTTGATAGCAGTCTTGAAGGCGAGTGCAGGACGCAGCAGCGGCGCTAGCGACATGCAAGCCATCGTGAGCAGGTGGAGAGAGCGAGAGAGCTGATGAGGGCGGCAACGACGACGAGGCGCTTCCTTGGGTACCTTGCTCGCTTGACGAGATTCTCTATTGTCCCCAGTGGAGGCATCATGGATCCGGAAGCAGAAGAATAGGAACCCATGGCATTCCGATACTGCGACTTTACCTCGCCCTCCTTGTAGTCCGACTGCTCCCCTTAGTCTAGACATACGCCACGCCCGCAACCGCACTAAGAAGCATCGCGTCGACGGGCTCCTGCTCGAGGCGCTGCGCAAACCGCTCAAAGAACTGCATCCCGGGCTTGCTCGCGCGCGCGACGCGCCGCTGCGCATCCTCGACCGCGTCGTCGCTCTGGAAGCTCGCGGGGAACATCCCGTGGATGTCGAGCCCGCTGTAGTCGATCCGGAGCGAGGCGAGCGCGCGGTCCTCCGCCGAAGAGTCGGCGCGGTGCCCGTGCTGGCGCTGGTTCTCGCGCATTGCCGCCGCGAACTCGTCCGGCGTGAGCTGCACCGTCACCGAGAGCGGGAAGCGTGTCACTCCGTAAGAGGCGACCGACTTGACGTGGTGCCGGACCTGGCCGCGCTCGGGAACCTTGGGGAGATCTGCGGGTGTGCGGGGTCAGTGGGCCGGTCTCGCCGGAGGGAAGGGAGGAAAGCTCACCCCAGGCGACGACGTCAGCAGTAAAGCTCATGACCGGCCAGATAATGCCCGGGTGCTCCAGCGTGAGCTCGACATGGCGCGTCTGCTTGACCGAGTTGAGCGTGCTGCGCTGCACGGTCACCTTGAGCGCGTCGGTCCACGGCGCGACGTACTCCGGCCCGACGGGCGGGAGCTCGATCCGGTACGTCGTGAGGAACTGGCTGACGGGGTAGCTGCGCGCATCGCCCGCGAGGTCAGTTTGCTCCCGGAGCGAGCAAGTGAGAGGAAGAAGCACATAATGTCCCAGTCGACGCTGAGGTCGTCCGCGATAGTCGGCTCCGGCACGGATCCCGCCGCGCGCAGGCCGGTTGTCGCGCTCTCCACCAAATCCGAGAAGGGCGACCCATCAACGCTCGCGACGTGCAGGTTGAACGTCGACGGGCTCGTCGTCGTGTTCTCCATGTGGAGCACGAGGAGGCGCTTCGGGTGCGCGGCGTCGTACGGCGACCAGGACGGGCGGGTGAACCACCCGACGGAGAAGGCCGAGAGGAGGAGGAAGAAGACGGCGAGGCGGGCGGTGAACGACGCGCCCCAACGGTGGCAGAAGGGGAGGAGCTGCGCGCAGCAGCGTCGTCAGCGACTGTCTCGCTGTGGTGAGGAGATGGAGGACTCGCCATAGGGACGGTCAGGTAGCCCACCGCGCCGACAAGCGTCGCGATGATAAAGTCCACCGGCGCCTCCGCGCCGAGACGGCCCGTGAGCGGGACGAAGAGGTCGAGGAAGCCGATGCCCCTCGACGCCGATGAGGAGCGGGAGAGACTGCACGGGGAACGTTCAGTCCGGCTCGTATGGGGAGAGCGAGGTGAACGAACTTGGCCGACGATGTAGGTGAGGAGGTGCAGGCTCTTGCTCTTGCTCCGCAGCACATAGTCGTTCACGAGCAGCGCACCGAGGCTCGACGTCGCACCGATGGCGTAAAGGTAGCTCGACCCGATGCCGAGCGCGTGCCCGATAAGCGTAAGGGCCGTATCGAAGACGACGATACCGACGAGCGAGGCGTGCTCGAGGAGGAGGACTCCGCGTCGTCCTGCGCGATGGTGGCAATGGGCGAGCGGATGCAGTTGGAGATAAAGAAGTACTGCCAGAGGGTGACGCCCAGGAGGGCGGGCGGGCCGAAGAGGAAGAGCGGGTACGCCTCGTTGGAGAACCTGCACCCGGGCAGGATCAGGCGAGCTCCGATGGAGAGGAGAAGGAAAGACGCACCAGCTCATCGACTTGTTCATCACAACGCTCGTGAGCAACGCAACAAGGTTGGCGCCGACGATGGCGGACACCAGCCCGCCGAGGACGCCGACCGTGCCGAGGATGTACGCCTTCTTCTGCCGCGCCCAGTCGACGCGGTCCGTCACGACGATGGCAGCGACGGCGGCAGGATGCTGTACAGGAGGGTCGCGGTCGCGCGGCTGTAGACGACGAAGAGCTTGCCGCCGAGCGCGGAGAAGAAGATGGTGTGCGACGTCGGTGCCGAGGGGAGGACGGGCGTCGACTCGAGCGAGTTGCCCATCGACGTCTCGGGCGAGGTGAGGTACTCGAGGAGCGGGATGAGGTTGTCGCCCGTGTGCTGAAGCGCACCCGTCTCAATCGCGTCGACTGTGTCGAGCGTTGTGTGGTAGCGGTACGAGTTCTGCACGAGTGCCATATCGAGGCCGGTGAGGTTGCCACTGTAGGAGGAGCGCGGTTAGTCTCCCCTTGCGAGCACGAGCATGCGAATAAAACGCACTACTCGACAAACTGACGGAAGTCAGTGCTGTATGTGCATATGGGAGAGTCAGTACGGCGTTTGCGAGCGGAAGAAGGCGCGTGAGAAGCGCACTCGGAGAGGATCAAGCCCGTCTGGAAGATCTCGCTCGCGATGACGGTCGCGTACGGGCTCGGCGTCTTTGCCAGCGCGCGGATCATCTCGGGCGAGGTAGCCTGGAAGACGATCTCCTTGCCGTCGGTGCCGCACGCCTCGATGTTGATGACCGCCTTGACGGTCGACCTAAGCGGGTGCTGCGTGATGAAGACTGCGAAGGAGGGCTCGTCAGTGGCGATCTTGGAGACGAGAGAGCGAGACGCACGGTGCGAAGCATCCTGGAGCGACTCCTCTGCGCCGTTGAAGACTGCAGGTCGAGAAGGTCAGGTCCCGCTCGACTTCGAGAGAGCGTGCAGCGCACGAAAGATGACCGAGTTGGTGAGCTTGCGCTCGCCGAGGGCCATGACCCGCATGGCCTCGAGCATGACGGCGACGCCAAAGAGGTCGTCCGCCGCGCCGGGGCTCGGGAGCGTCGAGTCGGTGTGGGCGTTGACAAGGACGGCGTTGGCCTTGGACGCCTGCGTCCCGTCCGAGAGGCGCACGATGACGTTGGTGACGCCGAAGTACTTCTTCCAGACGGCCTTGTCCATGAAGTCGAAGAGCTGCGGGTGTCGAGAGGGAGATCAGGTGGGGATGGAGGCGGTGGAAGCGGCAGGAACGCACGTGGGTGCCGTCGCCTGTCTGGTGCCAGACCTCGAGCTGCATGCCGCCGGTGGGGTGACGCTGGACGACGTCCTCGCGGATCTCGCGGACCTTTGCGAGGATGTACTCGTCGGTCTCGATCATCTCGCGGGTGCCGAGGATGCGGTAGCGCGGGGTGCCGTCGCCGTACGATGCGAGGTCCTTGATGTAGCGCATGGCATGGCCCTCGGAGAAGATGGGGGTGCCGTTGGGGGAGAAGAGGGCGTGGTTCGGGGTCGGGAGCTGATAGTGAAGGTGAATCGAGGTGCACGCGAAGAGGACGGTGATGGGGAGAAGGACAAGCAGCGAAGGGAGGAAAGGCCAGGGCTTTGAGTGCGCGCGAGCTGCGCCGTGCGAGAGGGGCGCGCCTTGGCCTCGGCGAGGATGCGAGGTGGGGAGGGAAGTGCGACGGCGCCGTCCTCGCGCGGGGCGACTGCGGCGGGTGGTGTGGCTGTTCTGTCGGGATTGGTGGCCATCGTGCGAGTGCTCACTGCGCGCTCGAACGAGAGCGGGCGAGTGGACGAGGACCAACCCGTTCTCATCATCGAACTCGGCTTTCGTCCTCGACACAACCGCGAATACAATGCCAGTGAGCCCGTTCTCTTCGTAGGGCCCTCTCCAGCGAGCTGAACTTCCACCCAGGTCGACTCGGAAGAACCCTGCCATGCGAGCTGCCTCTCCTCTCCCTCTCCTCCTCGACCCGCTCCTCGTGCCGTCATCCTTTCGCTCCCCGCGCTGACTCCTTCGACGCTCCGCTTCTCTCCTTCTATAGCCCGAGGCGTGCAAGATCCAGTGCGTAGCTCCCCCTGCGTCCTTCCGCTTCTCCTCCTCCTCCTCCTCCTTCCTCGTCGCCCTCCCCGCCCGACTGACCCGCCCTCCCTCCGGCAGGAACTGCCTGATGAACCGCGGCTACGACGACGCCAAGTGCACGGCCGAGATCAACGCGCTCTACGCATGCTGCCGGCAGTTCTACGCCCTGAGGGGGGACGACGCGCGGTGTTCGGCGTGCCCCAAGCCCGACATCCTGCGACGGAAACTCGAAGAGCGCGGGCTGGGCGTGCAGGGCAAGTAGAGCGCGCAACGGCGCAATAGACGACGGGGCGAGGTCTGTATGGCTCAGAGGGAAGAAGGACTTTCCCGACGCGTGCAGACTTGCTCGCTCTCGCTGAGCACACGCAGGCAAGGAGGAAGGGCAGACTGCCAGCAACGTTACGGGCAAGAGGGCGGATAAGCTATACGGGGCACTGATGGTAGAAGAACGAGGGAGGAGAAGGGGAACAGGGCTAAGACGGCAGCTATAGAGGCAAACGACGAGGAGAGGGGACAGGGGGGTAAGGTGGAAGAGCGCGAGCGGGTATACAGCAACAGACAACGAGGAGGAGAGGAAAGAGGGGTAAGGACGAAAAGGCGACAAGTGGGTGAGTCTCGAGAGGAGAAGGGGGTATGCACAGGATGCGGGGGGCTATGAACAGAATGGTGCGGAGAGGCGCACTGCGCCCCTACCACGGGAGGTGCGCCGCGCCGCTGCTCGCGCTCGGCGACGGCCAGTACAGCCTCTGAGCGCCGACGCCGGCCTCGCCCGCGTCGTCGCCGAGTACATCGCGCCACGCCGCGGCAGGCTCGGCCGTCGAGCGCTCCCAGCTCGAGCCCGTCGCGAGCGACGGCGAGAACCCGAGCGGGAGGGCGTGCTGCCGGCCCTTGCCGTGCCCGACCGGCGTGCTCAGCGCCGCCTGCAGCCGCGCCGAGGGCTCCGGAGGTGGTACTTTGCCGAGGCGAGCGCGTGCGCCGCCGACGTCGAGGACGACGGCGGCGGCGAGCGGAACGGGTCAAAGTCGCCCGACGCGAGCGCGTTGACGGCCGGGAGGAGGCGCGTCCCCGCCGCGCGCGTGTCGTGCTTCTTCTCCGGGTCGGGCTGCGGCTCGAGCTTGTCCTGCACGGGCGACATGGGCGTGCGCGGGCCGCCGCGGACGGACGAGATCTGTAGGCGTGGAGCGGGTCAGTCGATGCGAGAGGGAAGAGGTGGAAGAGCGGGGACGCACGGGGCTCTGCGTGTGCACGAGCGCGGTGGGCGAGAGCATGCGGCTGTCGCTCTCGGTGCGCTGGCGCTTCCTGCCCTGCTGCGAGGGCGGGAGGAACGCCGCCGAGGTGGCCTCTCCGCGCTGGACAAGCATGCGCGGCGACCCCCTGCTCGCCATGATGCCGCTCGCCTCGGGCGAGGCGAGGAGCGCGAGGGCGCGGTGGTTCTGCGCGAGCGTCGAGCCGTACGAGAGCGGTTGGTACGGTCCCGCGAGGCGGTGGTACACCGACGTGGGCGGCGACATCGTCGCCGAGAGGAGCGGCTCGTGCAGGCGCGTGACGTTGTAGTGCGACGGCGGCGGCGACGCGGGCGGAGGCGCACCCGGCGCAGACTGCGTCGCGAGCATCGGCGCGGAGAAGGTGCGGCCGAGCGACACGGGCGGCGCAAGGAGAGGCTTCGTCTCCTCCTCGATCGGCTCGAGCGCGCTCGCGGCACTCGCCGAGGCGGCTGCTGCGGCAGCGGGCTCGAGGAAGCCCATCGACGAGTGCGAACGCGTGAGCGGCGCAGGCGCGGGGGGCGCGAGCTGCTGCTCCGGCTCGTACCGCTCGACGCCCGCCGCCGATGCCGGGCGCGGGACGAGCGGCACAGGCGGCACGGCGAAGCTGAGCTGCACGGGCGGCTCGAGCTGCATCGTCGGCTGCATGGCGGGCGAGGCGCGCTGGGCGTCGCCGAGCGGATCGAGACCATCGACGGCGCGGGCGAGTACGCCTGCTGCCGATGCTGCTGCGCGGGCTTCTGAGCAGAGCCGGACGTCGAGCGCGAGATGACGCTCGCCGAGGGCGAGTCGCTGCGGGACGACTCGGCCGAGGGCGTCGACGGGCGCTGCGCGGGCGGGACGGGCTGCGCGCGCGAGGCCTCGCCGCTGCGGAGTAGGCTCTGCGGGTTGAGCTTGGCGGCCGCCTGCGCCGCCCTGCTCCCGCCCGCGCCCTTGCGGCGCGTGTTGCCCTGCCCGCCGCGGCGGACAAAGTCACCGTCGACGAACTGGTCCTCCGTGCCGGGCTTGATGGCCCAGAGGCAGCCCTTGCCGGGGTTGTCGGGCCCGCGCGCCGTCTTGATAAAGCACTGGTTGAGCGAGAGGTTGTGCCGAATCGAGTTCTGCCACCCCGCATCGTCCTTCTTGAAGTACGGGTAGATGCGCATGATCCAAGCGTAGATGTCGGCGAGCGCCATCTTGCGGTCCTCGGTCGAGAAGAGCGCCTGCCCGATCAGCGCCGCGTACGAGTATGCGGGCTTGACGTGCGGGCCGCCCGGCGCAGGGAGGTACGTCGGGAGGCTATCGGTGCGGCGCGCCGGGGCGCGTTTCTTGCGCGGGCCCGAGGGCGCGTCGGTCGAGGACGAGTCGTTGCGCGCGAGGGCGGTCCTCGGGCCCGGACTTGAGCGCGAGAGCCGCGCCGGCATGTACTCCGAGTGCTGCGACGACGTCGGCGACGAGGAGGGGACCGCACCGTACAGGAAGTCGGGCGCCGACGCGGGGTGCGCCTGCACCTCGGGGTGGGCGAGGTAGAGCTGCTGGCGCGATGCCACCGACCCACGATCGGAGGCGGCCGGAGACGAGTCGCAGAACGACGGCGCGCGCATCGAGAGCGACGCCGACGACGGCGTCGGCGACGTCGCGCGATTCTCGTTGACTGCGGCGGCGAAGTTGTTCCAGCGCGCGCGCTTCGCCGGGGACGGGTCCTGCGAGACGCTGAAGATGTCGCGCGAGCGGGACGCGCCGCCCGACGAGAAGGGCGAAGCACCACCGCGGAACGGGCTCGAGTCGACCATCTGCACGCGTGAAGGTGTCAGCGAGGTCCCGAGCGAGGAAAAGGGAGAGACGCACAATGTCCGACGAGCGGTCGACCTCCTTCTTCGGGCTGAGTGACTTGCGGCCGACAAGCTCGTTCGCCTCGAGCTCGTCCAGCTCGCTCCTGAGCAGGCGCGCGACGTCGGGCGAGAAGAGGATGCTCGTCTTCGGCCTCGACGGCGCAGGGCTGAGCAGCGCGTGCTGCGGGTAGCTCATCGGCTTGCGCGTCGGCGAGACGGGCGCGAACGTCGGCGACGTCTGCGGCTGCGCCGAAGGCGCAGGCGCATGCGGCTGCTCCTGCACTTCGCTCGTGCCGAGCTGAGGCGCGGGCGCGGACGTGGATGCTGCGGGCGCAGGCTGGCTCGACATGAAGCGGTCCATCATGCCGCGCTGGCCCGCGAGTGACGGGCTGGCGTTCGCATCGACCGTGCCGAGCCCGAGCCTCGCGCCGCTGTTCGCGGTGCCCAGTGCAGGCGACGGGAGCAGGCCGGGTGAGCCGGCGTTGCCGCCCGGCGTCGCGCCGACACGGCGCGAGACGAGCATGCTCGCGATCCCGGGCGCGTCGTCCTCGCTGCTGCTGCTGCTCTCCTCCTGCGCCCACTGGCGGACGGCGAGCTCGGCCGCCGAGGAGGGCGCCGTGCTGGACGTGGCGGGCTCGCGCTTCTGGCGCTTGGTCGAGCGGCCGACGACGTCCTCGAAGTGCGCGCGCGGGCGCGACCGGGCGGAGCCGAAGGGCGCATCGAGCTCGAATGCGGACTGGAGGGAGGAGGAGGCGAGGGGAGTGCGCGACGCGGAGGGCTGGTAGGGGTGATGAGGCGGCTGCGAGGCGGAGTAGCCGCCTGCGAGGGCATGGCCGGAAGTGGGGTACGTCGGAGTGGAGACGGGAGGCTGGGCGGCGTGCGGAATGGCAGTGTTCAGCGCGAGAGGTGGCGGCGCGGCGCTGCCCTGAGCCTGCTGCTCGGTGCGGAGGAAGCGCATGACCTGCTGCTTGGCCTGCTCGAACTGGTCGGGCGTGATGCCGTGCGCCTGCGCAAGTGCGAGCGCGTCGGCCGGCGTCTGCGCATTCAACGCGCGCGCCGGGGGCGCACTGCGCGCCGTGCTCGTCCTCGCCGAGCGCGGGTGTGCCGGCTCGGCCGCGGTGGGCGCGACCGATGCGGTGCGGATAGCGCGCGTGCGGGACGGAATCTCGTGCACGAGCGACGGCTCGGGCTCGCCGAGGTAGGAGGAGGAGCCGCTCAGGTTGACCTGCGGCGACGAGTCGAGGTGACCGTTGCCCGACGACGTGCGAATGCGCCCGCTGCGCCGCGGCTGCTGCTTGCCGTTCTTGGAGCGGAAGGGAGCGTCGTAGCGGTCGGACGGGGTAGCGATCACGTCGGTGGGCGGGGAGGAGGACGACGCGTCGAGGCTGGCGATGCGGTGCGCGAGGGCGGGCGTCGACTGCCCGAATGCGGAAGAGGGCGGATGGGCGGGGCTCGTCATGCTCTGTGAATGTATACGCGTGCTTTGCGGCGCGAGATGGGCGAGTGGAGCCTGGCGGGAGAAGGAGACGGCGGGCCGCAGCTGGATCGAGCGAAGGGGGTGGTCAGCGTGCTCGCTCCACCGTCGCTCCTCGGGAGGAAGCGCGAGACGCACCTGGTGCTAGATGGGGAAGAACGACGCGTGGTGTGCAGCCGAGAGCGCTCGCGAGAGGATGCGCGACGCGTGAGTCGGCAGTGACGCTGCGTCTGAGGGGCAGGGAGGGGTCGACGCGTGAGCGATTGTTGTGACCGGGTGTCGCGCGCGCGCGTGTCGCCGCGAGAGACGAACAGGACGCACCGGATCTATGCGAGTCCTCTGTGCGACGCTTCTTCGGTTCGAGGGACCAGCAGGTGATCGCCTTGACGGGCGGCGGGGAGGGGCGGGGCGCGCGTCCGTTCGTCTGCACGGGGGCGGGTGAGGCTGGCGAGGCTGGTGGCGCGCGGAGGAGTGTTTTGCGCTGCTGTGAGCGAGGCTGCACTCCGGCAGGCGGTGGAGGTGCGGTCGAGGAGCGATGCGGGTGATGAGGACGAGGCGAGGCGCGGCGCGGCGGGGTGGGGGTGCGGGTGCGCTCGAGGTGGGTGTGGCGACAGGAGGCGCTGCTAAGGGTACAGGGAGGCAGCGCGTCTCTCGGCGCGAGCGGAGGGGGAGGGAGGACGAGCGAGGGGGGCGACGCGGGAGCGTTTGCCTCGGCCCGCGACGACCGTCTCCACCGCGCCGTACTCTGTAGGGACTGCTTCCTGTGTGGCTGCACGAGTACTCTCGGCTCTCTGCGCGCCTCCCCGCGCAATCTCGCCGAGCTGCCACTGCCCGCTCCTCCTCCTCAAAACACCCGTGCTCTGGACGCGTCCCTCTCTCCTCGACGCGTTTCCTGCCGGTCGAGCACCTCGACAGGACTGGCGAGCACTCTGTAGGCCAGACGGGACGCGTCGCTGTCAATTTACACGTCGCGATCGCAAAGTGGGTGGAGCAGAGCGTGCGGGGAGGCTCTTGGTCGAGCGTGAAAGCGAGTGCAGAGAGCGTAGCGCACTCCAGTTGCGCTACAAGCGCTCGTACGAAGGCCTGGAAGTACTACAGGACGCGCTCGTCACGTGCGGGTTGGTGCGCGCGAGCCTCCTCCTCCCCGCGACGGCCAGGACAAAGGCCTGTCTCGCCGCCCGCAGACTCCGCCGGGAAGAGGCTCCTGTCGTGATGCTCTCCTTCCCCTGCGTTTCAGCGTTCACGTATGAGAGAGGCGCGAGAGCTTTGTCGTGGGGTGGAAGAGAGGGAAGCCTGCCTACGAGCCTCTCCTTCGCATCCTCGCCATCCCGTCATCCCTAGAGCTCCGGTAGCTCATCTCGTACCTCCCCATCGTCGCTGGTCGACGCACCTGCTCGATCCGTCCGCCCTCCCGTTCACAACCGCCATGTCCTCCCCCTGCGCGCCGGCCGCGCCCTCCCCCTCCCCCTCGCCTCCTCCGCCCGCGCTCGTCCTCGTTCCTCCCACTCCCCCGCCGTCCATCCCCGCCCGCCGCCCTCCGCCGCCCCCTCGTCTTTCACCCGCCGCAGCCGCTCCTCGCACCGCGCCCCGCGCGTCCCCCCGCCCCCTCTCCCGACCCTCCTCCCGCTCGAGCTCGGCGCCGCGCACATCCTCGAGATGTACCTCTCCTCGCCGTCGTCGTCCCCTCCTCCTCCTCCCTCGGCGGCGGCGGCGACCGCCCCGCGCTCGAGGAACCCGCCGCGCCTCCGCCTCCCGTTCACGAGCCTCCTCCTCGCCGACAACGACGCGCCAGCGTCCCCGCTGCCCGCCGACAAGTCCGAGCCGCGGCAGCAGAGCAAGAAGCACAAGAAGCCCGCGCGGAGCCGGTCGACGCCCGCTCGTGCGCGCATCCCGGCAGGCTGGCGCGCAAAGAAGGACAGCGAGGCCAAGGCGGCGCCGCGGTCGAAGGAGGTCGAGTACATCCAGGTGGACGCGAAGCTCGAGTGGGCGATGGAGGCCCTCGGGTTCTGAGCCCATCTCTGTCAGTCTGCGTAGCGAGCGAGCGGGACGGAGGATCCGGGTGCAATGCGCGCGCGCACGCGCTACTCATTGCAGGTGGAACGGCTGCAGCCACGTGTCGGCCGCCTCGAAGCTGTCGGCGAGCTCGGGCGCGATCGCGGGCCCAGTCGCCGACTGGCGGAGCGAGCGGACCGCGAGCATGACCTGCGGGCGCGGGCCCTGGTCAGCCGGCGAGAAAGGGACGAGAGAGAGCTGGCGCTAACGCACGAGGTTCCAGAAGCGGAAGCCGCGCTCGAGCTCGGCGCGGACGTTCTTGACGTTGGGGAACGCGTCCTGGAGGAGGCCAAGGACCTGCTCCTTGGCCTCCCGGATCGCCTCGCGCTCGTCCTTGCCCGCCGCGCCCTGCTCGCCCTCCTTGCGCGCCGTCCGCGCGACGACCTCGATCCCGCCCGCCATGTGACACACCGTGTCCCCGAACGCCTTGAAGAGGATGCCCATCCCCGTGTTGGTGTCGGCCTGGAACGGGAGCGAGAACGCGACGCCGAGGTAGTCGGCGTACGAGCGCTGCGCGTCGGACCGCAGCAGGCAGTTGACTGCGATCGCCTCGAGGAGGTTACGCATCGAGCGCGAGGTGGCGCGGAGGAAGGAGTTGAAGACAAGAAGCTCGCGGGAGAGGGGGCCGTTCCACGCGCCAGGCTGCGTGGTGCTCTCCGCGTCAGCACTCGCTCTACGGAATCGCGTCAAGAGAGGAGGAACGCACCGTGAAGACGAGGGGGACGATGCTGAGGACGCGCATGACGAGGAGCATACTCCGCTTGTCGGCCTCCGTTCCGCCCTGGAAGTTCGGCCCGCCGGAGTACGGCCTAGTGCCGATGCGGCCGTTGTGCAGCACGCCCGCGCGCAGCAGCTCCATCGCGAGGAAGAGAGGCTCCTGGAACTTGTCGTTCACCTTCGCATTCTTCATCGCGAGGTGCAGGGCCGAGGCGTGCGGCGTGTGCTGGTGCGCCGAGGTAAGGAAGCTACGGGTGCGCCTTTGTCAGTGGCACGCCCACTGAGAGCGGGAGGAGCGCAACGCACGATCTCAGCTCGAGGAAGCGCCAGAGGGTGTTCGCGACGATCTCGTCCTTCTTGTCAAGTGGCTGCGCGCGGTGTTCGAGCAGCGTCAGTCCCGCGTCCTCCTCACTGGGAGCGAGCAACCTCACCCTCTCCGCGTTCCTCGGCACGATTGTCCGCTGCGCCAAGCTCGTCGTGCTCGTCCCGCCCAAGCACAAGCAGAGGTCGATCGTCGAGGACTGCGCGCGCTCCGCTCGTCAGCAGTGCCGTCAACGAGGATCAGAGAGCGTATAGCGCACCGCCTGCCGCCTCAGCTCGTCCTCGATGTGCCGTGCGCCGACGTTCCACTTCGAGACGCTCTCGATAAACTGCTGCGTGTGCGGCGCGGCATGCGGGACGGGGACGTCGACGCCGGGGCTGAAGTAGTAGACGGCGCTGACGCCCTTCTTGAGCCAGAGCGGGTGGAGGACGTTGCTGACGAGCGCGAGCGCGACGCAGCGCGGGCTCTGCGCCGGCTCCGTCAGGCTCTTGACGTACCGCTCGTACTCGGGCGTCGAGCCGCACAGCGGCGCCTGCTCGTACACGTGCCCCGTCGCGAGCGGCGCGATCACCTGCGCGCTCGCGAGGCCGCGGAACAGCTGGTAGTAGACCTCGTCGGGGAAGTGCGACGAGAAGATCTCGCCGAGGTCGACGGGGACGTCGGCGGCGGTGAGGATCTGCGGCGGCTGCTGGTGCGCGCCGGGGCCGATGGGGGCGGGCGGAGGCGTGACGAGCGGGAGGGGGAGGACGCGCCCCTCGTGCGCGACGAGGACAAGCGAGAACTTGATCATTGCCCGCGAGCGCGCAAACGTGTCGGCGTAGTTGCTCTGGAACACGGGCGCGAACGACTGGTGCGCGACGACGGCGTTGACGCCCGAGCCGCGCTGGCGGATCGTGTCGACGACGGAGCGCAGGTGGAAGTCGCGCGGGTCGATGGCGGGGAAGGTGGGCGAGCCGTCAAAGCCGGCGAGGATGGCGAGGTCGAGGAATTGGTCGGGCGAGAGGCCCATCGAGTCGAGGATGGCGGCTTTGCTCGCGAACGACATGGTCTGCCGCTTGAAGTCGACGTCGAGGACGACGCGGTCGAGCCCGTCGAACATGAACAGCTCGTTCGCGCCGTAGATGCTGTGCACGTACGCGCGCTCGTGGCGCTCGAGGTATGCGAGCTGCGCCCACGCGAGGTACGGCGCGACGACGAACTCGGTGTGGCGCGTCTTAAGCTGGCGGTGCACGAGGCGGAGCACGTCCTGCGGCGTGATCGAGCTCGACGCGCCAAACTCGGCCTGCGCCTGCGGGACGCGCCCCTGCTCGTAGTGCTCCCACGCCTGCCCGCGGCGCCAGCTCCGCTCGTCGTTCTGCTGTGGCCGCTCGCGGTCGAGCGGGTTGATCCCGTTGAACACAAACACGGGCTTGATCCCGAGCGTTTGCAGCAGATGCATGTTGGCCTCAATCTGCGCGCTCTTGGCGAGTCAGCAACCGCGCCATCGAGAGGAGATGCCTCGACCACCCCCGCCCCGTCGACCCGAAAGCGGAGCATGAGAAGGAGACGCGCCTCGGCCGTGAGGGTGAGGGGCGCGCCACCAATGGCAGGGGTGAAGGCATCGTGTTTGTCGCTGGCGCCCTCGCGGGGCGTGAGCAGCTTGCGGAGGTAGTGCGTCGCATCAATGCCCAGGCGCGTCCCGGCGAGTGCGCTCAGCGGGCATTCCTTGACGAGGCCGCGCTGCAGGCGTTCTTGTCAGCGTGGTCCGACAGAGGAGGGGCACGGCGCACCTCTGCGAGCCAGGCTGTGCGCGGCGAGGGGCGCGAGCGACGCGAGCGGGGGACGGGGGGAGCGTCAGTCAGCAGAACGCGCTGGGCACGGCAGGGGGGCGGGGAGCGCACTGTCCAGACCGCGGATAGGCATCTCGTCGTCCTGTGCAGCAGCGCGAAGCAGGCGGAGCGGGCGAGGAGGTGGAGAGGGGCGAGGAGCACGCGCGACTGGAGCCAGATCGCGATGAAAGGCGGAGGGAAACAGCGGTCCGACGGATTCTTTGCAGGGGCAGCGTCGCTAAGGCAACACACGAGCACGTACACACACACAAGAAACACGCTCAGCGACGAGGAAGGAGGGGTATTCCGACGGGCAGGCAAGGGAGGGGAGGGGGACGAGGGAAGCAGCGAGGGTAGGGGTATCTGGCGGGGCCCGGGCCCCTTTTGCGAGTGTGTAGAACATGCGAGGAAGGGGGCAGGGGCGGGGGCGATGCGAGGAGGCGGCGAGAGCGGGCGGCGCGGCGAGGCGGGATTAGGGGTTGGCCGCCGAGACTGGCGGCGGCTTGTTGTGCCCGCCCTTGAGGAAGAAACGGAAGCCCTCGTACGACAGCCCTGTGGGCGCCCAACGCGTCAGCATTGCCGCGCGAGGTGGAGGAGCGCGGGACAGGAAGACGCACAGCACAACGCGTTCGACGGCATGTTGGTGAGCACCCGGGGGGTCATGCCCCGCGCAAAGCCCGCAAGCCCATGCCGCTGGTAGATGATGCGGAACGCGTCGCCCATGCCGCGCGCGTTGCGGATTGCCGCGTCGTCCGAGAGGCCGCGTGTCTGCAGCAGCGTCTTGCAAACGTCGAGCGGCGTCGTCACTGCTGCCGCAACCGCACCGGCGATGCCTCCTGCGGTGACGTGCGTGACGGGCGAGTAGGCGTTGTCGGGGTTGATCTTGTCCCTGCGAGCGCAAAGCGGGTCAGTTCTCGTGCTTCTACGGGCGGGAGACGCGAGAAACGCACTTGATGAACTCGTACGTCGAGAACTGGACAGCCGTGAACGGGACCGTCATCGTCAACGTCGTCGGGTACGACACGTAGAACGCCGAGAGGCCCTCGGCGCGGTACACTGTCCGGAACGTGTCCGCGACTGTGCGGAACTGCGACCCATGCGCCTGCATCCGCTGCTTGACGACTGTGCACTCCTCCGTCAGAAGAGAACTCCGAGTAAATTGAAGGAGAGTGCGCACCATCGAAGGGGTTCATCAGCGCATCGGACGTGATCGTCGCGACCGCGCCCGCACCCGCCGTCGCGACGAACGAGTACCCGCCCTCGTTGCCTCCCGCAAGCTCCTTCGCGAGCTCGTACATCCCAAAGTAGACGGCGTGCGCACCGAGGATCACGCTCGCGACGCCGCGCCAGAGCCGCCGCGTGCCCTCTGTCGAGGAGATGCGCGTGAACGCCTCGCTCATCGAGGCGTACGCGGCCGTCGGGCTCGTCGTGAGGACCTGCATGCGCGTCTGTTGCTCGCGGGGGTGTCAGCAGGGAGCGCGAGCGCGAGCGAGGGATGAGGCGCACCTTGATCATGTCGACGGGGAACATGACGGCGTGCTCCGAGATGCCCGCGAGCGACCCGGCGAGCATGTTGATCGCGAGCGAGTCGGTGCTGAGGCCCTCGTAGTCGACTTCTTCGATGATTTCGGGCATGGCGGGCAGAGGAGAGAGGAAGGGAGGTGGGGCGGGAGCGAGGAGAGGTCCGAGGAGATGAGCGCGCGGCGGGGGGATATGGATATGCGCGTGGGAGGACGCTGGAGTGCTGGTGACCGCGAAGGAGGGGCGGCTAGGCGTGCAAGGGCGGAGAGGGGCGGGCTGTGCGGCGAGATGGGAGAGCTCGGCGGAGGGACGAGGGCGAGGTGCGGCGGCGGAGTGACTGCACGCGGGCGCGGGAGAAGTCAGTCGTGCGTCCTCTGAGCTGCACTCGTGCACCTGGTGTGCCCCCTTGCGCCCGCACGGCCGTGCGATCGCGATCTCTGCGAGGTGGTCCTCCTCCAGAAAAGCGCGGCCCGCCCTCTTCGCCCCGCCTCGGTGTTCCTACGCAGCCTGGTCGCCCCGAGTCCGCGCACAGAGCCTGCCCGACCTGTGGGTCGACCAGCCGACGCGTGCGCGGCGTGGTGGTGGCGCGCGCTCCCGGGCGCAGCTCGCTCCGGCTCATCTGCGCGGCGACTGCGAGATCGTGCGGACGTACGGAGTGAAGAGGCGGGCCTGGCGGGTCAGGGAAGCTCGGAGCGGGCGCAGACGGGCAAGCGGAGCAGCACAGCGACGAGGGAGGGAAGTGCTCGGGGAAACTTGCGCCGCGTCGGACAGAGCGCCGCGCGAGGGGTCGGCACCGACCGCTTATTTCTAACGAGGCTCTCATGCGCAGAGACGGCTGGAGAGTATGATGGTATAACACGGCGCCCGGGAGTCTAACGGGGTGCGAACGAGCGAGGATGCGAGGGGGCAAGTTGCGGCGGATTGAGAAGGTGGAAAGGGGGAGAAGCGCGACGCTGCGCTCAGAGGCCGAGCGCCTTCTGCTTCGCGGCGACCTCGTTGTGAAGGAGGATGCTGTGGCGCAGGCGGAGAGCGGGTTAGTACGGGAGCCGGGGAGACGAGAGGAGGGGAAGGCAGCGCACTCCTCCTGCTCCCACGGGTCTGCGCGCATGCGTTTTCAGGTCAGTGCCGCTCTTCGACTCGATAGCAAAACCAGGGGAAGCCGGGACGCACAGTCAACCCACTTGTCCTCGATGTCGTCGCCCGCAAAGTACGCAACGTCTTCGGGGATGGTCGCGCGCTTCTCCTTGAGCTTGTTGTGCACTGCTCGCGCGGGGCTCGTCAGTTGACGCGCAGTGAGAGAGCAGAACCCAGGCGGACGTACCAACGAAGATGGCGAGCTTGGTTTCGGGGAAGTCGGCCTTCTTGTCCTCCGGGAGCTTGTCAAACTGCGCCTGGATGTCCTTCTTCAGCTCGGCGACGGCGTACCCGAGGGTCGTGCGCGAGTCGTCGACCTCGTCCTGCGGGCGCACACACGCATTAGCCTCGCCATGCCGGGAGCGAAGCGGGAAGCGAAGGGTACGCACGACGATGAGGATCCGCCTGCCGATGAGCGGGCGGTTGCCGAGGGTCGAGAAGTCGAGCCACTGCGTGCGGATGACCTCCTTGCCGAGCTTCTCCTCCTGCGCGAGGCCGTTGTTCGCGTCGTCGAACGAGCCGACCTCCTCGTAGAGCGAGAGGCCGATCGCCTGAATGGGGATGTTGCGGCGCTTGCCGTCGGCGCCCGAAACGCGCTTCAGGAAGGTGCGGAGCACGCGCGCGGGGAAGAAGCTGTATACGCGTCGGGCGAGGGTCAGCATGCGGTGCACAAGGAGAGTGCGAGGGGAATGGGCAGGGACGCACCCGCCGCCGCCAATCGCACTGCACGTCGTCGAAAGAGCATCGTCGAGAGCAAGTCAGTATGGGCCCAGGGCAGCTGCACAGTGAGCCGCGTGAAGCTCTCGGTGGAGGAGGAGACGGACACCATGATGTCGGGGTCGAAGCGCTCCTTGATCTTGCGCGCCGTGTTACCGATGGTGCAGTGGATGTCGTCGTAGGTGACGCGGAGGTGTCCGTCGTGCTCGTTGGCGATGGTCGCGGGGCCGCCCACTGCATCCGGAGCGACGAGGAGATGGGAGCGGGTCGAAGTCAGCGAGGGCGAGCTGGGGGAGCGCGCGGGTTCGCCGGGCAGGTTGTAGAGACTGACTGATTGCTGCTGGCTGTTCTGGCGGGAAAGGAGCGCGTGTGGAGAGCGGGATGCGGTGCAACGCGGGTGAGCTGGGACTCGTCGCGAGGACGCGCCCGCGATCGCAGACACGCGCTCGCCGGTAGAACTGTCTGAGTAGAGCATTGGACGTACGAAGGCGTAAGAGCAGACCCCGCCCAGCTCTCACCGCGCGAGAGGCAGTTCCCGGAGATGCTCCTTTTCTCCCCCACCTCGACCCGAAGCTCCCTAGCGTGCTCGCCCTCTCTCTCGCGCAGCCAGGATGCTCGACCACGGCGAGCGTACAGCCAGGACCCGCTCTGCCGCCCCGCCCACGCTGCAGCTCCGGCATGCGAGCAGCCTGCGGTCCCTCCTGGACGGCACCGCCCCCTCGTCCTCCGCCCCGCCCACTCCGCCAAAGACCCCGCTGTACGAGCGACTCGCAGCCAAGATCGACTGCCCGCCCGCGAGCCCACCCCCGATCCGCGTCGCAGCCCTCCCGCGCGGTCACCGCTCCTCGACCCGCCCTCCTCCGTCCCCCGGCGACGAGCCTCCTCCCGCTCCCCTCGCCCAGCCGCGTGTCGAAGCACAGCACGGCGCGAGTGCTCCTCCGAGGACCGCACCGACGCACCCGGGCGCATTCATGTCCGCGCACCCGCCAGATCCCCCGCACGCGCCGTCGCACCGAGAGGGGCTAGCGACGACCTCGTCGACGACGGGCCCTTGTTCCGAGCGCACCTCGCCAGCCTCGAGCGCCGCGCCTACAACCTCCGCCAGGCGCTCAAGAAGCTCCTCCGCGCGCTCGAGGCCTCGCTCACTGCGCTCGCGGCGAACGCTCAGGCGCATGCCGCGCTCGACGACGCGCTCGACGACCTCTCCGCTGCGAGCCTGACCAGTCAGAGCGACGTCCTCGGCGGGCTGTACGAGCGCGAGCTCCGCGCGCGGAGGGACCGCGCGAGGGAGGATGCCCGTGCCGAGGTCGAGCGCGGAAGGAGCTCGTCGAGCGCGTCAAGGGCGCCGTCGACCGCATCAAGGCCGTTGAGGACCGCAGGAAGGCGTTCGACGCCGAGTCGAAGCGGTACTACGACGAGCTGGCCAAGGTGCGTCCTCTCCCCACCTCCCGTCTGCCTCTCGCTCACACTGACGCCCCTTCACCCGCAGTACCTCGCCCGCGGCGAGTCCGACCCAACCAAGATTGCCTCGCTCGACGCGAAGCAAGCCGACCGCGCCGCCTCGTTCCGCCAGCTCCGCATCGACTTCTTCTCCTTCCTCGAGGGCCTCGTCGAGTCCGAGGAGCGCGCCGTCGCCTCGTGGCTGCGCGCGTGGGCCGACCTCCGCTCCGGCGACGATGACGGCGACGAGCGCAGCCCCGATGCGCACCGCTCGGCGAGCCTCGCCGCTCTCGAGGGTGCACAGCACGCCGGCGCGCACGCCGCGCGCGCAGGGCCACGCGTGTCGGCAGGCTCGTCCACCACGGGCGAGAGCTGGTACCACGTCGGCGGGCTGCCCACGTACCTCGCCGACACGGTCTCGGGCCCGGACGACCCCGCGCCGCTCCCGCTCCCGCTCGCGAGCGACGACGGGCACTCGGCGGCGCCGAGCGGGTCGGGCCTGTCGGCGCTCAGCAGGACGACGACGGGCGGGCTCGAGCCTGCTTCGTCGACCCCATCGAGCGCCCAGTCGCGCAGGCGGAGGTCGTCCCTGCCCGTATTCGGGCTCGGGGCCAGCGCGGAGAAGGAGAAGGAGCCCACCGCGCCGGCAGGCAAGCGCGACCGCCTCAAGGGCTTTTCCGCACGGCGCAGCACTCGATCTACTCCGCGTTGCCGACGTCCGCGTCATCCGCTGCGCTCGCCGACCTCGGGCGACGCCCGTCCCCACCTCCCCGTCTGTCCCGCCCACGCCCGCACCCGCACCCGCACCCGCACCGACGGCCTCGCTCGCCCGGCCGCGCGCAGCGCCCGCCACCGCTCAGCTGCGGAAGAAGGAGGGCTTCCTGTACGCGACCGAGGCGGGGCAGAAGCACACGACGGCGGGCGATCGCGGCGAGAAGTACAAACGCTACTGGGTGACGCTCTCGGAGGGGCAACTAGTCGAGTACGCGCGCTGGACAGACGCGATGCAGGTCCACGGGACGCCGATCAACCTCCTTCGCGCATCGGCACGCATCAGCAGGCAGGCGGGCGATAGGCGGTTCGTCTTTGAGGTGTTGACGCCCGAGCTGAGGAGGGTGTACCAGGCGGGAGCGAGAAGGAGTGCCAGGAGTGGGTCGCGGCGATCCAGAAGAGCGTCGAGAGCTTGCTCAACGGGCGCGTCTCCTCCGCCTCCATGCTGTCCTCAGCGCGCTGACCGCTCGCACCCATAGCACCTCGTCCGTCCGCCACTTCGACGCCTCCCGCTTGAAAGGCTCGCTCGCGCCCTCCCCGCTTGGCGAGCTCGGCTCGTCGTCGTCCTCCCTCCCGAACGCCGCGCCCGACCCGCCGACCTCCCCTCGCTCGCGCTTCCCGCCGTTCCTCTCCCGACGCGCCTCGGCAGGCCAGCACTCGCGCAAGACCTCGCAGACCGGCAAGAAGGACAAGCGGCGCTCGTTCCAGCACCTCCACTCGCACGCCTCGACCCCGCCCGTCCCATCGTTCTCGTTCGATGCCGATCGGGCCCTCCCCGACCGCAGTTTCTTCGACGCGTCCTCCCGCCGCGGCATGTTCGCCTTCTCGGACAGCGACGCCCCGCCCCCGCCCGCCGGCGCCGCGCGTCCGCGCCTCGGGATCCCCTACGCCAGCGGCGGGCTCGGCGGACCAGCCTCGCGCTCGACGCCAGACCTGCACCGCGCGCCCTCGCCCGGCGGGTCGTTCCCCTCGTCGCGCGAGACGATCGACGAGGCGGACGGCGACGTCGATACCGCCTACGCGCCGGGGCTCTCGCCCGAGGAGCGCGCCATCTCGGACGCGGTCCGCACGTGGGCGTCCTCCTCCGCCTCCGCAGCAGCAGCAGCAGCAGCGGACGCCGCAGCCGAGCAAGCCAAGTACCGCAACGCGTCGCGCATCGCGGCCGTCGCTGCGCTCGCTGCGCCCGAGTGGGACAACACGCGCTGCGCGGACTGCCGCGCGCCCGAGCCGCGGTGGGCAAGCTGGAGCCTCGGGATCACGCTCTGCATCCGCTGCAGCGGGGCGCACCGCTCGCTCGGGACGCACGTCAGCAAGGTCCGGAGTGTAGAGCTCGACGGTGCGTCGCCCTTCCCTTTTTCGCGGAGAGGACGCGTGCTGATCAGGAGTGGAGCGCAGACTGGAGCGACGAACAGCTCGAGCGGATGGAGCGCGTCGGGAACGCGCGCTCGAACGCGTACTTTGAGGCGCGCCTCCCGGAGGGGACGGTCGAGGACCTGACCGATGCGTGCGTCGCGCGCTCCCTGTTCTCGCCTCGTGCTCTCGGAAGGTGAGTGCTGACCCTGGGCATCGTGCGCTGCAGAACCGCCACGTCGTTCATCAAGGACAAGTACGTCGAGAAGCGGTGGGCGCCGCTCGACGACCCGCACGCCAGCCCGCCGGCGTCGACCATCCCCCTCGCACCTCCGCTCCATACCCTTAGCGATATACCTCGACGACCGCCGCAATCAGCGCCGCCTACTCTCGCGTCCCCTGCCTACGCCCTAATCTCACAGACACTCGCACCCCGCTAGCCGTAGTACCTTCTCCTCCCCTCCACCCTTTGTTGTCTTTATTCCTGTCGCTGTGATTGTCTAGAACTGTGGAGTACGCACTCGTGGGCGCGAGAGGCCGGAGAGGCGGGCGAGGAGGCGAGTTTGGGAAGGTGTTGGGTGCGACGCTTCGCTGCCCTTTTTTTTCGCTGGACTTCACGATGTAACGCTTGCTCTCGAGCTTCCTGCTGCCGTGCTCCGCAGCTGGGCCTGCTGGCGCCGCACCCTCTCGTTCGGGCGGACTGATCGTCGCTCGCCTCCTGTCTCCGCCTCTTGCGCTCCTCGCGCTCACTGCGCTCCTCTCGCCGCCCTTCGAGCACGTTCGGCTGGCGTGTGCAGGTTCCCTCCACTCGTGTAGACCTTCCGCGCGCCTTTCCTCCCCTCCAGCAGTCCCGCCAACCTATCCCCACCTCGCCTCCTCTCCCCCCCTCCCGCGTCCCTCCCCTCAGCAAGCGAGTGATGGCGCGCACCAAGGTCTCGACTCTCCCCGCGCCCTCGCTCGAAACCTTCACCGCCCTCCTCGCGCGCGAGCTGCACATCCCCTCGGCCCGACCGACTCGATGAGGCATTGGCTCCCCGCGCTACTTTGGACGTGGGCGCAAGAGTGGTGCAACCAGCGCGAGTGCGTCCTTCCCTGCCTTCCCGTTGCTGTGCGACGCGAACTGACCGGCCACCTCGCGGCCGCGATCGCAGCGAGCAGGACGGCCTGACCCCGCCGCCCGTCCCTCCGCTCCCCTCCTCGACCGCAGGCCAGCGCAACCGCCGCGCGTCCCCCGTCCCCGTCTACATCTCGACCATCCCTCCGATGCGCCCCCCGCCCGTCGCGAGCGGGTCGAGCGCGCCGCACATGCCTCGCATGAGGAGGATGGAGGAGGGCCCGGGCGGGGCGCGCGCGAGGGCGGCAACGGCGCCTCCGCTCGCGGCGGGCAGCGCTTCGGCGCTGCGGAGCAGAGTCACCACGCTGAGCCGCGGCGGGCGAACCCCACACTCGCGGACAGCTCGACAAAGGCGCGCAGCCGGAGCATCGAGGAGCGCGTCGCCCTGCTCATGGCGGCGGCGGAGCAGCCGCCCGTCCCAGGTGCGTCGCCTCCTAAATCGACCGACTCCGTTGCTAATCTCCCCGAGCTCGCAGACGCGCGGCCGCCACAACCCGTCCGGCCCGCAAACCGCTCGCTTTCGCCCATCCCCGCCCTCTCCACGGGCCTCGCGTCCACAAGCCGCGTCACGTACGAGCGTACCACGGACTCGACCGTCCAGCCGCAGCGCGGCGGCGAGACCTCGGTCCCCGCGCGCTCGACGGCGCGCCGCACCTCGCCCGCGGTCGACCTTCCCAACCCGCTCCCCGCCCTCCCCCCGCTCCCCAGGCTCGACGTCCCGAGCATTCAGGTCCAGCCGCCGACCTCGCCGCAGCTCATGCTCGATGAGGACGAGGCTGCGCCCTCCCCGCGCGCGCAGTCGGGTCACGAGAAGCACCCGCGCGAGACCCGCTCGGCGCGCGAGCGCTCGTCCTCGCTGTCGTCGCTCTCCGCGCACTCGTCCGATGCGGAGGACGACGACTACAACAACGACAGGTCCGGCGAGGACGCTGAGAACGACATGCCGGACGCCATCGTCGTCGGGGAGGGCTCGCGCGCGAGCCGGGCCTCGACGAGCAAGGGGCAGCCCGCAGCGCTCTCCTCCGACCTCCCGGCCCTCTCCGCACACTCTCTCCGCTCCAAGCGCCCCTCCGCCCCTCCCGCCTCCCCGCCCCGCGCGAGCAAGCGCCGCAAGTCGCTCCCCCTCGCCGAGCGCCCGAATGGCTCGCCCGTGCGCGCGGACGACTCCTCGCCCGCATTCGAGCCCCACCCCGAGCCCGAGCAGCGCGGCCGGCGCACGAGCCCGCGCAAGGGCCCGCTCGCGGGGCGCGCGAGCTGGGTCATGCCGTTCCAGATGCCGCCGCCGTTGGGGAGCGGGTAGGCGCGGTGCGCGAGGAGGGGACGGCGGGCCCGTAGCTTTGCTTTATCCGGTCGAGCTGTCGCAATCTAGCATGCTTTGCTTTGATGCGCACGAGAGGGAGCCGTTCGAGTTCGTGTCGTCTCGGAAGACCCCTGCTCGCGAACCGCCCCCCCCCGCGGACAGTCTCGGAAGGACTGGACGCTCACGCCATTCACGCATCTCCACAGCGCGAAGAACATGCTATGCACGAGTTGCGATTGCGTCTTCACTTGCCAACAGTGTACCGCTCCTCCTCGCTCCCACTCTCACTCCCCGTCTCGCTCCCCGACTCGCTCCCGCTCTCCTCCCCACTCTCGCTCCCGCTCTCCTCCCCACCCTTAGTGTCCATCGTCCGCCGCTCGACCTCGTACCCCAGCTCGGCGAACTTGTCCGCAAGCTCGTCGAGCTTCGCGAGGCCGCTCGCGACCGAGGCGATGGACGTCGCGGGGTCGAAGATCGGCGCGATGTAGGTCTTGATCACGCGGAGGATGTCGGACGCGGTGACGCTCTGCGGGACGCGAGAGTGTGAGCGGAAAGGAGAAGAGCGTCAGAACGAGGGGACGGACCTCGCAATCGGCGAGGTGCTTGCGGCCGAAGCCGGCCGGCAAGACGAGGAGGACGTTCGTGAACGAGGCGTTCGCCTGCGAAAGTGACAGCGGGTCCGTCAGCAAGAGTGCGGAAGGGAAAGGTGAAGGAAACGCACCGCGTCGTTGATGGTCGACTCCTTCGCGGCGGTCTGGTACGCAAGCGAGCTCTTCGCCGACTCGATCGTCAAGTCGTCAATCTCGAGCTGCAGCGCGTGAGCGAGGGTCAGCGTTGTCGGACGCGGGAACGGAGAGTCGGCGCACCTTGCCCGAGACGAGCTGGTCGATGAGCTCGCGGACGGCGACGAACGCGGCGTGCGAGTCGGGCGACTTGTACACGCGGTAGTGGATCAAGCCGCTCTCGAGGTCCTGGCTGATCGACGCGCCGTACGCGAGACCGGCGCCGCGGACGTCTGTGGTTGGCGGCGGGTTGGAGGGGAAGGAGGGGGAAGGGAGTCAGCGGAGCCTCGGCGAGGAATCAGAGTGGCAAGGGCGACGCACACTTCCACAGGAAGCCCTCCATCGCGTTCAGCACCGCGCGCGTAACCGTCAGCGCCGGCTGGTCCGGGTGCTCGCGCGACGCGGGGCCCTTGCCGACGAAGTAGCCGAACGTGCTCTCGATCGACGAGACGCCCGTGATGACGAGCTGGCGGGCGCGATGCGTCAGAGCCGGTCTCGGGGGCGAGGGAGAGGAAGACATACCTTCTTCGACGGCTGCTTGCCGAGCGGGCCCATCACATCCTTGCTCCGCTTGACGGGGACAAGCTGGTCCTTCTGCGGGCGCCATCGAGTTAGAAACAGCTCGCGAAGGACGAGGTGAGCCACGCACCGGGAACGGCTGGATGCTCTTGAAGTGCTCGAGCCAGGCGGACGACGGCTTAGGGAGGCTGAGGATGTCGCCCTTGACCTGCACGCGCATCGCACGCGGGTCCGTCACTGCAGGCGTTCCGTCAGCATGAGCATGTCGGGATCGAAGAAAGGAACAGAACGCACAGCCCTTGCGGAACGCCTCGAACTGCTTGACCACCGCGTCCGGGTCCTCCTTGAGGCGCTCGATGAACGCGGGCAGGAACTCGGAGCGGTTGAGCAGGTTCAGCGCGACGTTGGTGCTGTGCGCAAGCACGGTCAGGTCAAGCGGCAGAGAGGGCACGGGAACGCGACGCACCTGACCTCCTGGCTGATCATCTTGCGGTAGGCGGCGTACGAGACCTCGAGGCCGTCACGCTTCTCAGCCGGGATGCCCTGGAGCGCCTTGGCAGCCGAGATCTTGAGACGCTCGGGCGTGAACGTCGAGTTGTACAGCAGGTCGCGTATCCACGCGATCGCCGTCTCGTACTTCTCCTTGGCGACCTTCATGCGGAGCGTCACGCCCTCCTGCAGCGGGGCATTGACGTTGATGTTGTACGAGAGCGTCTCGGCGTCGAGTTGCTTCACGACCTCCTCGTAGTCGAGCTTGGTGCCGTCCGAGCGGGTGACGGGGAGGGTGAAGAAGGCGTCGAGGTAGACGGGGAGGAGCGCACGGAGCTCGGCCGGGTCAAAGCCCTCGACGTCGTTCGGGAAGAGAACGATGGCGATCTGGATGAAGCGCGAGTCGATGTCTGCGGGAGCCGGCGGGTAAGCAAACGGCCAGATGGAGGAAGAGAGCGGGACGGACGGTCGAACTGGACGAAGAGCGGCAGCTCGGCGCCGTCGGCGTCGACATGCGCCTGCGCACGCCCCTTGAGCTTGCCGTCCGCCTGCGCAACGCCGCCACTGCGCGCCGTGTCGACGCTGATCCACTCGATGCCGGCGACGTCCGGGACTTTGAAAGAGCGGAGGATCTCAGACGGAACGGGCTTGTCGTTCTCCGCCTGCGCGTCCTCGATGTCCTTCTGCAACTTGGCGAGGCCCTCGGGGCCGTACTTCTCCTTCGTAGCCTCGACGAGAGCCTTCGCGTCGTTCTTGATCTTCTTGGCGAGCGAGGCGGAGGGCTTGCCAACGATCGTGAGCGCAGGAGCGTCGACGAGGAACCTGCAGACAGGTCATCAGCGGCAGAAGCGGAGGTTGGGCAGGGAGACGCACTTCTTGAGCAGCTCAGCCCATTGCTCTGCGGACCAGCCGTTCAGGATCTTGTACAGCGAGTTGACCTTGAGCGAGTCCTTGAGGTCTGAGCCGTCCTCCTTGCCCCAGATCCCGTCTGCGGGAACGCGGATCAGCCGGCCACGTGCAAGTACGAGGCGGGAGAGGCAACGCACCAGTCACGACAACCTGGCTGATGACCTCACTCGCGTCGGTCTCCATCGACTCGAACAGCTGAAGCGCCTGGCGTTCGAGCAGGCTCTTCATGCGGCTCATGTCGATTCCCTCTTCGACGATGCGGGCGAGCGCCTTGCGGAAGCGAGGGCCGAGGGTGTCGAGCTCGGCGAACGGGACGGACGAGATGTAGGACGTGATGATGGTCGGGTTCTCGCTCGACGCGTAGAAGGTGATGTCTGTGCGCGCGGCGTGTGAGCAGGGAGAAAGCGGGGTGCGGGTGAGGACGACGCACCGGTGCAGGACGGCTCGTCCACCTCGACAAACTCCTTCGACAGCGGCGAGACGGCCGAGTCTGTGAGGTAGAGCCCCATGACCTCGAGCGCGAGGTCGTTGAGGTAGTCGTTGTGCGGCACGCCGATCCAGCTGATCATCAACTCGCCGACATCCTCGGTCTTCTCCGGGAACTCGACGACCTCGGTGCGGTCCTCCGTGAGCTTGGCGGGGTACTGCGCCGTGCTCGTCTCGACGAAAGGGCGGACCCAGCCGGGCGGGCGCGGGCCCTGCGCCTGGCCGTGCGCGACGATGGACGGGATGACCTTCTCGGTGAGGGTGTTGAGGAGGTTGGTCGGGCTGAGGGAGCGGCCGTTGACAATGAGCGTGATGTTCTGCGGGACATACTTCGACGCGTGGTACTCGCGGACTATAGACGAGGGGACGAGCGAGAGGGGCGGGCGGCAAGGTCAGCCCCGCTGGGCACACGTGCGGTAAGGTGGAGCGATGACGTACTCTGCTCGACCTTCAATACCCGCAGCGCCTCCATCAGACCGCCGGTCTCGCTCCGCAGACCGTTCTCCTTCGAGTAGAGCGCGCGCTGCTGCCTGCGAAGCGGATGAACGGCATCAGCTGCCGTCGAAAGGAGAGGTCCGCAAGGATACGCACCGCAGAGCCATCAAGTCGCCGCTGCCGTTCTCACGGCCGTTCATTTCGGAGAAGACCTGCCAGACAATTCGTCAGCCTGAAGAACCGCAAAGAAGCGGCAAGCAGGACGTACGACGCCTGCGTCCTCGCCCTTCCCGTTCACGCAGTACACCTCGGTCGTGAAGCCCGCCGATGTGATGGTCGGGTACAGGATGTGGTCGACGTAGACGGGGAGGATGCTCAGGAAGCCCTCCTCGCCGGCGGTTGCGATGGTGTAGGTCGTGTCGGTCGTGCTGCGGCTCGAATGGTAAGTACGGGCTCCAGGTACTGGATAGAGGGCGTGCTCACGCAGTCCATGCGTTCGTGCCCTCCGCGAAGCTCCGGCTGCGATACAAGCATCGAGGTCAGCTCTGCCCGACTAGCGAATAGACAACGGCCTTACTTGGCGACCGTGTCGAGCACACCCTTGTACGGGTACTTTTCGCTGCCGAGGAAGACCTGCGGAGTGTGTGTAAGCGGCAGTCGAGCGGATCTCTGGCGAGGAGCACAGACGGACGAGGTGCTCGAGGGTGTGCGGGCGGCCAGTGTCTGCGAGCGCAGGAGATCAGTGTTGAGTCTTGACGGCGGTGGACTACAGAGAACCTGCGCACCGTCGTGGATTTCGGTGACAACGGAGAAGTAGCCCTGAACGAGCGGGCCTGTTCGAGCGAGCCAGGGGCGACGAATGTCAGCTGAGAGCCTGTGCGGCGCGCATATCATCATCAGCAAGTACACGCACTCTCGTTCGACGCCCACACAACCTGCACAAGCGCTCGAAATCAGCGAACGGCACCTCCAGCGGAGAAGCGTTGAGAGCGCACCTTGAGCCCCGTGCTCTCCGACTGCCACTTGGCAATGTGCACGCTTGGTGCGAACTCGAGCTGATCCTGTACGACGAGCTTGAAGTCGCCGACCTGCTTAGGAATGTCGACGGCGGCGGCGGACGAGGGGACCGGGGTGTCGACGTCCATGGCGTCGTGTGCAGCAGTCATGGCTGTGCGGCGGAGCTGGGTAGGAGCTGGGAGGCCTGCACGGGCGATCGGGCGTCCAAGCGCTGCGGTCGAGGCGAGGCGGGTCGGAACCTGCGAGAGGCGAGGGGCGAGCGAGCGAGGCGAACTCGCGCGGGTCAGGCGGGAGATGAGGCTAGCCAGGGCCGTCTATACTGCTCGGTGCAGTCTGGGAAGCGAACGGGGCGCAGGAGGGCCGGGTGCGAGAATGCAAGAGCAGACCTTCGCGAGGACGGCGAGGAGAAGGCGATGAAGGTCGCGCCTCGCTTCGTTCGAGCTGTTGGAAGCTTCTACACACCCTCTGAGATACATAAATGCACTGTACAGCCGCGCCCGCTCAGAACTGCCGGTCCGCCACCTCGTACCCGAGCTTCCCAAACGCCGCGACGGCCTCCTTGCGCTTGCCCGACGTTACCGAGGCGCCGAGGACCGACGTCTCGGGGCGGAACAGCGGCTTGATCCACGTCTCAATCACACGCAGGACGTCGCCGACCGTGACGGCCTGCGAAAGCGAGGTGATGAGCATGAGACTAAGGGGGAGAGGCGCGAGAACGCACCTGGACGCGCTTGAGCCTATATGCACCAAAGTGCGCCGGCCGGCCGAAGATGACGGTGTCGCAGAAGGACGCGTCGGCGACATCGCTGGGCGAGTCGAGCGACGAGACGAGGCCGAAAGCGAGGTTCGACTTGGCCGACGCGATATCGGCGTCCGTGATGCGGGTCTGCGACCGGGGAGGAGCGGATTAGCCGCCGTTTGGACCAATACAAGGTGCGTCAATCGTCAAGGAGGAGGAGCGCACCTTACGCGAGACGATGTCGTCGATAAGCCCCTTGCCCGCCTTGAAGGCTGCGAGCGCGTCGGGCGACTTGAAGACCTACATAGTACAGCGGGCCGGCGCATCAGCGCATTACTCAACTCGGGGGAGGAAGGACACCATGCGCACAATGAACGCAAGCTGGCCGTACTCGCTGTTGTCCTAATCCAGCAGCCATAAGCGTCGCCCGGCCCGCGGACGGCTGCGCAAGTTCCCATCGGATCAGCACAGCTTTCAGATGAGTGCAAAGAGCGACAAGAGGACGCACCGTTCCAGAGGAACGAGTTCGTTGCCGACAGGCATGCGCACGCGACGGAGAGGGCGGCGTGGTCGGGGTGCTTCCACTCGGGCGACTTGGCGTACGTGAAGAGATAGTTCGACTCGCTCGAGGGGATGGTGTAGACGACCGCCTGCGTGCTTGCGTGGATCAGCGGGCGCACGGAAACCGAGTTGCGAAGGCTCACACCTTGCGGGACGGCGCCTTGCCCAGGTCGGTGAGAAGGTCGCGCGTGCGGAGCATGTAGGCCAGCTGTGCGGCCTGTACGGGACAGTCGGGTGAATACGCTGTTGTCGAGCGGGAGAAGTGAGGACGTACGGGGAAGGGCAGGACGTGCTCGAAGTGCTCGAGCCACGCCGTCGACGGGTTCTTGAGCGCCATGACGTCGCCCGAGACCTTGATCCGCATTGCGCGCGGGTCGAGCATCTGCTTCTGCAGCGCCTGCAGGTCCTTGACGATCCCCTTCGGGTCCTTCTGCAAGCGCTGGTGCAGCTGCGGAACAGCTGGGCACGGTTGATCACGTTGATCGAGTGGTTGACGCTGTGACCGCGCAGTCCAAGTTAGCGCAACTTTCAGGAGGGAACTGAGAACGCGCTCACCTGCCCGCCGAGATGAGGAGGTCCTGCGCAGCCGTCGAGGCGACGCCGGAAGCGTCCTCCTTCTCGCCAGGAAGGTTCTGCAGCGTCGAGTTGATCAGGCTTGTCAGGCTGCGGACGAACACCGCGTCAGCAAGAAGATACACAAGAGATGAAGGAGACGCACCGGTCGATGTCGTCGAACTGCGTCCCGTAAATCACGTCCGAGAGCCAGGCGATGGCCTTCTCGTACTCCTCCTTGACGACCTTGATGCTGACGAGGATGCCTGCGAATTGGACGCGTCAGATCGCGTGCAGACACGACGACTAAAGCGGACGCACCCTCGCCGAGCGTCTGCGACGAGAAGCTGATGGCGAGCTCGTCCACCGCGCGGTGTGCCTGCTCGAACGAGAGCCTCGTCCCGTCCTCGCGCAGGATCGGCATCGCGAAGAAGGTGTGCATGTAGAGCGGGAAGAGCTCGGCGGGCGGGCCGTGGAGCACGCCGAGACGTGGACGAACGACGACGGGAAGTGGTCGAACTGGATGAAGTAGGGCACGTCGGCGTCCTCGGCGTTGATCTTGCTCTGCAGCGGGCCCGTGAACGTCTCGCGCCCGCGCGCGACGCCGTTGCTCCTCGCCGTGTCGACGTCAATCCAGCCGATCGAGCTGAGCGAGGGAATCTGGTACGACTCGATGAGCTTCTGCGGCGCCGGGTGGTTGTTGAGCTTCTTCGCCGTGTCGAGTTCGGCAGCCGCGCGAGCGAGACCCGCCGAGCCGAGGCGCGCGCGGTTCGCAGCGACCTGCGCCTTGGTATCGGCCGCCTGCTCGCGCGCGAGCCTGGCTGACGGGCGAGCGACGATGGTGACCGTATGGCGTTCGACGATCCAGCTGCGTGCGTGCAGGGCTCAGCTGGCGGCTGAGGTGAAAGGGCGGAAGCACGCACTTCTCGAGTACGTCGAGCCAGTCGTCCTCCGTGTACTTCTCGAGCGTCTTGACCATCGCAATGTCGTTGAACACGTCCGAAAGCTGCGAGCCGTCCTCGGCACCGTACAGGATGTCCTGGAGGACCGAGCCCTGAACGTAGCTCGCCGCGTCCGTCTCGAGCGTCTCGAGGATCCCGAGGCGCCCCTGGTCGAGCTGGTACCGCATCCGGCTCATGTCGAGCGGCGCGAGGCACTGCTGCTTGAGGAAGACGAGGAAGCGCGATGCGAGCGTGTCGAGGTGCTTCGCGGGGACGTTCGACAGCATGACCGTGATGATGATGCGGGGTCGCGGAACTCGGGCTGCGAGCCAATGCCTGCGGGTAGGTGCGATCAGCGCATTTCCTCGCGGGCGGAGGGAAAACCTCACCAGAGCAGAACGACTCGGGGATGTCGACGAACTCCTTAGCGGCGGGCGAACTGTCCCCGCCGACAAGGTAGCCCCACATCGCATTGACGGCGGCGTTGGTGCGCCAGTCGTGCGCACGCGGGCCGACCCACGAGATCTCAACCATGCCAACGCTCTCGTCCGAGCTGCGAGCGTGCGCCGTTAAGATCTGCTCGGAGGTGAGAGGAGAAGCGCGACGCACTCTGCGTACTGGACGTGCTTGAGAATGTCGCGCTCCAGCACGGGCGGGTTCTTCGCCGTGCTGTTCTCGACGAACGGCCTGACCCAGCCACGCGGGCGCGGGCCCTTCGCGAGCCCGGCCTTGGCCAGTGCAGGCTCGATAGTCGTCTGGAGCGTCGACAGGAGCTGCTCGGGGCGGATAGCGTGTCCCGTCACGACGATGGTCATGTTCTGCGGAACGTACATCGCAGAGTGATAGTCGATGACTGCGGCAAAGTGTCAGGATGCGGTGAGCGGGCGTCAAGGGCCGACGCACTGTCCTGCACGGTGAGCTTGCGCAGCGCGTCGAGCTTGCCGCCCGTCTCCGACCGGTACGCGTTGCGCTTGCCATACAGGATCTGCCGCAGGCTGCGAGGAGTGGAGTGTGAGAAGGAGCTCCCAAAGGAGGGACGAGAGAAGACGCACGACAGGTCGAGCACGTCGGCCATGCTCCCCTCGCGCCCCTGCATCTCGGAGAAGACGACGCCGCCCTCCTCGCCGTTCCCGTCGACGTGGTAGATCTCGGTCTTGAACACCTCCGGCGTGATCAGCCTGGGCAAGCGGGTCAGTAAGGAAAGGGTCAGAAGGAGGAGAGGGACGTACGGGAAGAGGATGTGATCGAGGAAGACCGGGATGATCTTGAGCATCCCTTCCTCCGACGCAGACTCAAACGTGTAGGTTGTGTTGTCGACCTGCGAGCGGCCTGAGGAGTCAGGCGTGGGTCGGAGCGAGTAATTGCAAGAGGGCACGTACGGCAGTCCAGGCGTTCGTCCCCGCCGACAACATGCGGTTCGACAGCGCGTCGAGGATGCCCGAGTACGGGTAGCTGTGCGGAGGAAACGTCAGGCTAAAGAGTGGGGAGAGGCAGCGAGAGGGAACGCACTGCTCGCTGGCGGTGAACGTCGCATGCTCCAGCGTGTGCGGCGTCCCGTTCGAGCTGAAGACCTCGGTGCAGACCGTCGTCCAGAAGTTGGCGACGGGTCCTGCGGAGGCGATGCATCAGCATCGCCCTCGACGAGAGGAGGGAGAAAGGGCGCACCCGGCGTGTCCGCCCAGACGACCTTGAGCCCCGACGCCTGGCTCTCCCACTTGGCGATCTTGGTGTACGGGGACCTCGAGCTGGTGCTCTGCGAGGAGGCGGAAGTTCCCCAAGCGGCTGGGGACGACGTGCTCGTCGACGGGAGTAGGCGGCGGCGACTCGTCGCCTGAGCTGTCCGAGTGGAGGTCGGCCGTGCGCGCCATAATCCTTGAAGCACGGAGAGAGAGTGGATGAGAGAGACGAGGGAAGCGAGAGTCAATCGTGAGCAGGAGGCCCCGAGCACCCGCGGGGAGTCCGCCGGGACAGGAGGCTGGAGGAGCGGGAGACAGGAGGCCGGAGCATAGCCACAGCGAGCTGGAAGCGTCGGTACAGAGCGAGACGAGCGAGAATCTGCGCGTGGTGAGGCGACTGAAAGCATGTGGACGGGGAGGGGAACGAGAGGCGGGCGCACCTCCTTCGCCTCCCTCGGTGCCGCCCCCCGCTCCAAGCACGCCCACCTCAAGGACGGCGACGTGCAAAGTGGGTATAGAATTGCGAGAACGCGAGAAAGGCGAACGGGGAATACGCTGCGGCTGCCAATGCGCCGGCGGGCAGAGAGGAACTTCAGAACTTCTTGAAGATGATGTCGGGGTCTGCGGGCATGCTCCTGTGAGCTCACGCATCCAGGACGAACCGAGAGGCAATGACTCACCCTCCTGGTACTCCTCCGCCGATACCCACATCTTCTTGAACGTGCTCAAGCCCGCGAGGATGGACCCTCCGATCCAGGTCGAGTACTTGCGCTCGGGCGGCGCGCTGATGCGGATCTTGGTCTCGCGCAGCGCGAGCTTCTTGACCTCGTGCAGGAGCCGGTCGCCGAAGCCTGCTCATTCGCGTAAGCGCTGCTCGCGAGGAGGAAAGGAGGAGCGCACCCTTAACGAGCGTTCCGCCGCCGCTCAGCACGTTCCCGAAGAGCGACTTGCGCAGGTCGAGGTCGGCGCGGTTGATCGAGTCGACGACGACCTGGTGCACGCCCGCGTACTCGAGGCCGACAATCTCGGGGTTGAAGAGCACCTCGGGCGCGCGATGCCGTTCGGGGCCGAGCTGGGAGCTCGTCGGAGTGAGTACAAGTACGGCGCATGGGAGTGGAAGAGACGCACGCGGATGACGTTGCCGTCTGGTAACCGGAAGTCCTCGCTCCTCCCGCCGCCCTGCGCCTCCTTCTCCTCCTTCGCCGGCGACAGCGCGACGTAGCACGTCTTCTCCTCTGAGCATTCTCGACGCGGTCAGTCGCCGTTGTGGGGAAGAGCGCGATGGCGCGACGCACTGATCATCCGCACGACCTCCTTCTCCGCCGACGTGTGCAGGTGGTACCCAGCTTTTCGCAGCAACAGCTGGAGGTGGTCCGTCACGTCCCTGTGCACACTCATTGAGTCAGCGTGCATACGATAGAGCGAGGAGGGCGCGACGCACCGGCCCGCGACGTCTACCCTCCGGATCGCGTGCTGGATCGCGAAGCCCTCAAAGACGGGCACGGCGTGCGTGACGCCGTCGCCCGAGTCGAGGACGATTCCCGTTGTCCGGCCGGAAGCGTACCTGCGCTTTCTCGTCAGCGCTGTGCGCAGCAAGGAGAGAGGTGGCCGACGCACAGCGCGAGGATCGCCTGCACCGACATGTACATCGCGGGGACGTTGAACGTCTCGAAGAAGATCTGCGCCGCCTGCTCGCGGTTCGAGTTGGGGTTCAGAGGCGCCTCGGTGAGGAGTACGGGGTGCTGCGTGGGCAGGCGTTAGCGTGGTCGTTGTGAGGGAGAGGAAAGGGCGCACCTCCTCCGACAGCGTCCGCAGCTCCTCCGTGTAGACGTGCGACCATATCCGCTCCATATCGTCCCAGTCCGTGACGATGCCGTGCTCCATCGGGTAACTGCGCGCGGGAGAGACGGGTCAGTCTCTCTCCCTTGCAGAGGCGAGTGAACAGGCTGCGGGCTGCCCCGCTTGCCCGGCTGCCCGAGCCTCGGCAACGACGCTCGTTTCCGCGGCTGCAGAAAGGAGGAGACGCACGTGATCCTCAGCAGCCCCCGCAGCTCCTGCGCCTTCCTCCCGACAAACGTATCCTCCACCGCACCCGCCATGACCCTCGTGTGTTTCGGGCGGCCTGTCGCCTTCGTCAGCCTCGTCCTCTCGGTGCGTGGCATGAGGGGGAGGACGCACCGACATAAGAAGGGAAGTACGTCGACGGGTGGTCGGAGCCTGCGAAGCCGGCTTTGAGCGTGCCGGAGCCCTGGTCAATGACGATCGGCTGATTGAGCGCGTCCATGGTGTCTCTGCAGGCGCGGGGCGGGTCAGTCAGTCGTCTTGCTGATGAGATGGTGCGGTGCGGATGAGGCGGTGAGGGGGAGCTGGGGGGGCAGCGGCAGAACGAGCTATACGCAGCGTTGAGAGGCCCCTGGATGGGCGTGGAGGCTCCTTCGAAGTTCAGTGCAGCGGCGCGCACCCCACGAGCTGCCCATCGTCCCTCCTCCCCTCATTGTTCGCTCACCCCGCTCGACGAGGCGAGAGCACGCGCAACGCACCAGTTCGTCCGCGCCTGGCGCTACCCCGCAATTCTGCTTGTGTCGGGTGCTGTGCGTGCGGTTGTGCAGTCCTGCGAGCCGTGCGTGCGGGAGGACGCCTCGAGCGGTGGAAGCGTCGGACGCGTCGAGATGAGGCTCACGCGCGTTCGGGGCTGCAAGAGCGGCGGCGCGGTTGCTGATGAACTGAAAGAGAGCGCGAGGAGGCGCAGACGAGCGCGTCTTGCGAGAGCGACGGAAACGACGAGGAGTGAGCGGGGCCGACGGCGACGGGGAGAGGGAGGCGACCTCGCAGGACAAGGCTCTCGACAGCGGGCATGAGCGAAACAAGCGTTGCGAGTAGTGCTACAACAGAACAGAACGGTACGGCGACGAAACAGAGAACTGCACACCCTCTCCTCCTGCGCGATGGGCCTCCGCCCGCCTACTCGCTCTGCACCCACGAGTCTGCCAGCTCCCCGATCACCGGCAAGTGGTGCCGTCCGAGGTGATCCGCGTCGTGGTATGCTCGCAAGCTGTCGCAGCGGGAGGGGAGGTTAGGCCTTGTGGGAAAGACGACGCGCGCCAGAGGTCGAGACGCACCTCATGAGCCCGAGGATCACGACGTCGCCGATGGCGAGCAGATACTGCGCCCACCGGCCGAAGGGGAGGAGGAAGAAGAGGTGCAGGAGGACAAAGAAGAAGCTGAGAGGATCGACTGCGGGCGGGCGACGAGCGTGAGCTGACCAGTCCCACGCACGAGGCGGAGCGTGCGCACCTGCCATGCGTGAAACCGCACGTAATCCGACTCGATCTCGAGACGAGCAGCGCGGCCGCGCCGAAGGCCCAGCGCATACGCCCCCGCCGCCTCGTGGTCGTTCCGCCAGAGCGTCACCTCGTAACTGCTCGGCCCGCCTGCGCCGTGTCCACCAAGGGGCGCGTAACTACCCGAGCTGCCGAAGGAGGTGCCGGCGCCGAGGGACGAGACAGATGCGCCGCCCTGGTAGCCCTCGTACGGAGCCGAGGAGGACGAGGCGACCGGCGGGGCGCCCAGCGCGTCTGCGCGGGGTTGACGTCGGGCGGTTCAGAGTCTGCGAGAGCGTTCTGCGTCAGTCGCAGTCGCTCCTGGGCGCACGCCGAGGCCGGAGCGTGCGGCTGATGAGAGGGCGGTGCTCACACGGTGCGAAGTTGAGCGGCGTCGTGGAGGCCATGGCGGCAGGGTGCACGTAGTCTGAGAAGGTCCACGCTTAGCAAGCTACTCAATACCTGTACGAGCGGGTCTGAGCAAGTGGGAGCGAGTGGACGGGGACAAGGCCCGACGAGGCGATGCGGGGAGGAGAGGTGGTCCCGGCACCCTCGTCTTTCGCCTGCACTGGAGCCTGTGGGTAGTCTGTGAGATATCTGCAGGGCGTCGGAGCTGCAGCGAGTGCTTCCGAGGGCGGAATGAGGGATTCGACGCTCAGTCTGGATCGGAACGGGCGCGCCCCTGAGCTTCCCCTCTGCGCGGCCCTCCTCGCTTCCGCCGTTCTCCTCGAGCCGCCGACAAGGTGCGTCCACGCCCGCTCTCCACTCAGACCCCCTCCCGCGCCTCCAGCACCCCCGCCGCACTCGCCATTACCCCCTTCGCCCTCGTCTCCTGCCTGCACGTCCTCCAAAACTCGATCCTAACCTCTCTCCCGCTTCTCGCCCTCCAGTCCGAGATGGGTTGCTACAAGTACATCGTGCGTCCCCTCTGATTTCACTACCCACGTCGAGGACCCCGCTGACGCCCTCCGCGCGGCGCAGAGCGAGCTCCACAAGCGCAAGCAGTCGGACGTCCTCCGCTTCCTCCTCCGCGTCCGCTGCTGGGAGTACCGCCAGCTCGCGGTCCTCCACCGCGCGTCGCGCCCGTCGCGCCCGGACAAGGCCCGCCGCCTCGGATACAAGGTCCGTCTCTTTCGAGCAGCTGCAAAAGTTGGCGGGGAGCGGTGCGGCGGTTATTTGGGATGAACGAGCGGGGAGTGCGGCACAGAGTGTCCATGAGCGCGTTGGAGCGACTATGGCGTGCGGCGCGACGGCGGAGATGCGGTTGCGGCACCCACACTACGCTCCGGCGCCACCATCCCTACACTCTCTGCGCTACGCCTCGCGCTCTTTGACGGCGCGACATGCGCCTGGCGACCTCCCCCGCTCCGACATCCGCACCCCACCCACCCGCATTCGTTCCTCCAAGAAGCAGACTACGCGAGATGCGGAGCACCGACTGACTCCCATTTCTCCACCCGCAGGCCAAGCAGGGCTTCGTGGTTTACCGCATCCGCGTTCGCCGCGGCAACCGCAAACGCCCCGCGCCCAAGGGTGCGTCCTCGCTCCCCCCGGCACCGGGTTCCGGCATGTTGCGGGGCGGCTGAGCTGACCTCTCCCGCTCGTTCTCGCAGGTGCCACGTACGGCAAGCCGACGAACCAGGGCATCAACCAGCTCAAGTTCCAGCGCTCGCTCCGCTCGACCGCTGAGGAGCGTGTCGCGCGCCGCTGCGGCAACCTCCGCGTGCTCAACTCGTACTGGATCAACCAGGATGGCGTCTACAAGTACTACGAGGTGATCCTGGTTGACCCGTCGCACAAGGCCATCCGCCGCGACGCCCGCGTCAACTGGATCTGCAACCCGGTTCACAAGCGCCGCGAGTCGCGCGGTCTTACCAGTGCTGGCAAGCAGAACCGTGCGTCCCATCTCTCCTTTCAGCGCTGCGGCCGGAAGAGACGTCGGGCCTCGAGAACTCGCACTGACCTCGTCTCTCCCCCTCTCCCTCTCCTCGTCCCTCTCTCGCCTTCCCCTTTCTTCCCCTCTCTCTTCCTCTCTCCATCATCACGCCCTCACCTTGCGCCGCGCCTGTCTGCGCCGCCTGGTCGCCCTCGCCGCCTCGACCATCGACCTTCTCCTCCTCCCCCATTTCTTCCCTCGCCCTCCTCGTCCTCTCCTTCATCCTACAACATTAGGCGGCCTCGGGAAGGGCCACCGCTACACGAAGTCCAACCAGTACGCGACCTGGAAGAAGCACAACACCCTCTCCCTCAGGCGGTATCGCTAGATGGGAATGGTGCCGGAGGGTGCTGTCGGCGATGGAGGGAGGAGGAGAGGTGGTCGTCGTTGTCTGGATGGCCGCCTCGTGTCATGCCACGCTTGCGTTCTCCCTCCCGTCCCTGCTCGCGCTTCCTGGTCCTTCTTCGAGCGGTTTGCGTCGGTGGAGAGCTTGAGTGTGCCGAGGGAAGCCGTCGTCGTTGTTGAGCGAGGAGCGTGCTCGCGGAAGCTGTCGACGCCGTCGAGCGAGGAGCGAGTTCCTCCACGTCCTCTCCTGGTCTCCCTTCACTCTTGCCCTCTTCCCCGTTCTCCTCGCTCAGTTCGGGCGTCCTCGCAAGCCCGATTGTGACGCTGCCTGCGCGTTACAGCGTTGCAGACCCGTTGTCGCGGCCATTCAACCTCGACCTCCGCTCGCTCAACAGCTTGCCCTCCACCGCTTTCGCCACACCGCTCGAGTGCGCCCTGCCTCTCTACCGACGCTTCGCACTACTCCCTCCATCGCGTCAGCGGCCAGAAAAACTGCGCCCGCGCTTGTCGTCGCTCTTGCACTGCGACCGAGTCGACGGAGGTGATGAGCCGGAACGAGGATGATGGAGGACATCGCGAGCCTGTGCCGCGCGTCAGACAGACTCCGACCGCTGCTGCCGCGACGGCCAGTCTTCACCACCGCTTTTCAGCGGGGTAGGGCGCGTGTGCGATCGTGCGCGGGGAGCGAGGAGGCGGTGAATGAGACGATACGGCGGGGCTTGGGGGCCTGCTTCCGCAGTGCCACATCCACGTCCACTGCTATGTACGGTGTACTCCCTCTCGAAGAAGAAGACCCGGCACTCACGCGTTTGCTCGTCGCCGATCTCCTGCTCCAACTTCTTGCCCTCGCCCGTTCTTCCTGACGCTCGTCATCGCGCAGACTGTCACAGCCACTTCTACAGAATTAACGGACCGGCGCCCGGAACTGCGCTTCTCCTGCCAGCCATGCCACCCGAGATGAGCGGAACTTGGACGCACACAGCGACAGATTTCGCTTACTGCGGTCTCCTGGCCTAGTGGTTATGGCGTCTCCTTTACACTGTAACGCGGAGAAGGTCGCCGGTTCGACCCCGGCGGGGACCTTAACGATGCGTCTGCTTCGTTTTTTGCCGCCCTCTCCGTCCTTGCTGGCCGTACTCCCAGCCGGCCTCCTTGACCTTTTGGTGCGTTCTGCCTCTTGCCCGCATGTACTGTACGTTTCACGGAGCCGGAGCATCGCCAGCTCTCCGCAGATGCACCTGTGAAGGAGGGCTGCACTCGCTGCCCCCGCAGCGCCCCGCTTGAGAAGGCCAACTGGCGGCCGACGCTGCTCGCTCTCGCGACGGCTGCTGCCGCCTTCAACGAGCACGTCAGATGACCCTGCACCGGGGCACACTGTACAGCACGCCCCAAAGCGCGGAGGTGGCTCTGCTTCTCGCCCCTCGCTCCTTCAACGGGCTTGCGCAGGTTATCCAGCATTGATCAAGCTTTCCCGGTGCCGATCCAACTGCCACACACTCTGCTTAGCTTTGCCGAGTGCACCGACTTTATGACTGGTGCAAAGAGTTTCCGCTTCTCGCCCCGCTCCTCCGCTCCTCGCGCTCCATTCCCGTTTCGATCCACCTCGACCGTCCGGCTCGCCTTTCTCCCCCTGCAGAGACCGGCGGACTTGCCGGAGCACGATGAAGGCGAGGCGCAGTGGAGGACCGGGAGCTGGCGGTACTCCCAGGAAGCGAACGCGGAGGAGGAAGCGGAGGACGTTCGACTGCTTGCGCTTGTGAAGCTCGCTCCGCGCCTGCGAAGGGCGTCGGCGGGGTCCTCGGCGCGGGAAGGCAAATAGGAAGGAACGCACGATATACTTGTAGCAACCCATCTCGGACTGGAGGGCGAGAAGCGGGAGAGAGGGGTCAGGATCGAGTTTTGGAGGACGCGCAGGCAGGAGACGGCGGCGCGGGGGGTGATGGCGGGTGCGGCGGGAGTCCTCGAGAAGTCGGCGTGATCCGAGTGGAAAGCGGGCGTGGACGCACCCTGTCGACAGCTCGAGGAGAACGAGGGAAGCGAGGCGGGCCGCGCAAGAGGGGAAGCTCACCGGTGCGGTTGTGCCGGGCGAAGAGTTCAGAGTAGCGAGGAGGTCGCGCTGTAGTCGGAGAAGGCGGGAATGGGCGCAGGAGAGGCGGGAGAGGGCGGGGGACGACGGGGCAAGTGTCTGGACGTGCGCGGGAGACGCAGGTACCTTAATTGATTACGCCCGCTCTTCCAGTCTGTGGCGTTGATCGCAATTGCCCCAGTCTGCGCACGAAGCAGGGTGAGCGAGGGAGATGACGGGGAGGTCGAGGGGAGGGGGAGCGCACCTTGACGAGGACCTCGCCCGCGCCGGGCTCGGTGACGGGGACGTCCGTAAGCTCGATCTGTCCACGAGCGGGAGCGACGGTACGTGATGCTGTACGAGCGAGAGCGAGGACGAAGAGCGGAAGAAGCGGGAAACCAGGCGGGACGGGAGAGAGGAAGGCAAGCAGAAGCGCAAGCGCAGCAAGCTGCCCCGCTGTCCATAGACGCGATAGGTGAAGGCATCAACACATACAGGCAGAGTCTAGGTCGTAAGGAGACAACCGTCTCTAAATCTTCGAGACCTGACTCGGCGCCTGGTTGAACAGCTTGCCCGTCGCCCAAGCGGTGACGAGCGTGTTGGCGATCGCGGTGCTGCACGCATAGCACTTCGTCAGGTCAAGTCGGCGCGAAGAGAAGGGAGGAAGAGGGAACGCACGCAGGCGGCATGAGGAACGACCCCTCCGCACCGGCCTTGCCGTCCGCCTCGCCTGCCGCGGCACCCTCCTTCCCGTCGAGGCGCGCAACCTGCTCGCGGCTCATCTGGAGCGGCTTGGTCGAGTTGATGACGGCGAGGACCTGCTCACGGGTGAAGAAGCGGGCGTCTGCGGGCGGGGTTGGGGGCGGTGAGCAGTGCGCGAAGAGAGGAGGGCGGAGGACGCACCCTCGAGCTCGTTGTCGAGGTCCATGCGGATCGTCGACTCGTCCGTCGCGATGCCCCAGCAGCCGAACATGAGCGACGACGGGAACGGCCACCTGGATGCGCGGCGGGGTCAGCGGTCACTCGCGCAGCGAGGCAGGAGAAGGACGCACGGCTGCGACGAGTGGTACCCCACGTCGCCGACCACGATGCCCGCCTCCTCATACACCTCGCGCCGGACGGCCTCCTCGAGCGACTCGCCGGATTCGATGAAGCCCGCAAGGCACGAGTAGAAGCGCGCCGGCCAGGTGCGCTGCAGGCGTGAATGTCGCGTCAGCCACGCTTTGAGAGCATACAGAAGAGCGCGGCGCACCTGCCTGCCGAGGAGGATCTTCTCGCCGTCGGGCGAGAGCACAGCCACTGCGCGGAGAGGATCGTCAGTCGAGGTCGCAGCGCTTCAGTGAAGGAGAAACGCACTGATGACGACGGGGTCGGTGCGCGGGTAGGAGAAGTTGTGCACACCCCTGCGCGAGAGGCAGACGGGCGGCTCGTCGACGCCCGGGTTGGCGCTCTCGCCCGGGATGCACGAGCGCTTCCAGCCCGCCCAGACGGAGCGAATCGGGCGCGCGCAGGCGGGGCAGAACTGCAAGCGAGGACTCGGAGAAGTCAGTGTCCGCGCGGACCATGCATGCGGATGGAGGCGCACCTTGTTGCGGGTGTTCCAGTCGATCAGGCTGCGCGCCTCTGCCGCGATCGACGCCTCGTCGTTCGGCATGGTCTGCGCGCCCGAGCGCAGCTCCATGAACTGCGAGGGTGTAAGCGGCGATCCAATGGGACAAAGACTGGAACGTACCCTGCCGCCCGCCTCCCGACTCTGCGCCTTCTGCTTGATCTCGCGGATGTTGGTCACGTCGAAGGCCCAGTAGGGCTCGCCGTGCGGCGAGTGCGTCTCGAGTGTCGAGTTCTCGTCGGGCTTGGAGAGCGGGAGCGACTTGGCCGACTCGGGGGCGGAGCGCTCGTCGACGCCGAGGAAGACGAGGGCGGGCTGCGCGCGCGCGTACGAGTCAGACTCGCCCAATGTCACGACGAAGGGAGGAACGGACCTGGTTGAGGAAGTAGTGGCGCTTCTCCTCTGCGGTCAGCTCGCCGACGGTGCGCTTTCCTAGCTTCCTGCCCTCGACGCCGAGGAGCGCGAGGCCGGGGACGTCGGCGTCCTTCTTGCCGTCGACGCCCTTGAAGACGAGCTCTGCGTCGCCGATGTACTGCTCGACGTCGGCGTAGCTGAGGTACTTGAGGTGGCGGACGCCATCGCTGCCGGTGACGGTGAGGGGCGAGAGGCCATCGAGCGGGAGGAACCGGGCCTTGGGCGAGTTGAGGGCGGACGCGAGGAAGGCGGCGGATGAGCGGAGGTAGCTCAGGCGGTTCAGCGGGTTCCCGCTGTGCACGAGCAAGGGGAAGAGGTGAGCGGTGCGGAGGTCGAGGAGACGGAGAGCGCGACGGACTAGTAGTTCTCCATGGCGACGGAGTATGAGTGGATGCGTCTAGTCGAGAGCCGTGCGCTGCTTCTCAGCGCGCTCCAGCGAATCTTGGGCGGAAGGCGGGGAGCGGAGGGAGGACGACGAGCCGGACAGCGCGGGATCGGGAGATGGCAGCAACCGACTCGAGGCAATGCCGCAGAGAGACCCAGACGCACCCCTCAAGGTGCAGGTCGTCGTCTACGACCTCGTCCGTCCAGCTCTCGCCCGCGCTCGTGCCGTCGTCGCTCACCTCGCTTCCTTCATCGCTCAGCTCCCGCCTTCGCGCCTCGGCTCGCTCCTCAACTTCATGTGCGCGCTTTCAGCCTCGCGCATCACCATGAGACTGCTCACAGCCACACAATGCAGTGGATCCGGCGTCTACCACTCGAGCGTCCAGCTCACGCTCCCCCTCGGACCGTCCGACCTCGACCCTGCCCCCGCCGAGTGGGCCTTCGGCGGCCACGATGAGCCCGGCTTGACGGGCGTATTCAGCGTTCCCGCCGGCACCGCTGCCCAGCGCATGCCCGGCCTCCGGCACTACATGACCGTCGACCTCGGCGAGGCGTTTGGCGACGACTGGCGGCGCGCGTTCGGGCACAAGCCGCGCGGCAGCGAAAGTGGCCTGTCGAGGCAGCCGAGCAGGAGCTCGGCGTGGAGCTGGGGCGGGAAGAGTGCGCAGGACGGGCTTGTCGCCGGCCCGCCGTACGGCGGATGGGCGGCCGTCAACTCGCGCTCGACCGTCAACCTGAGCAGCGGCGAGGCGGATGACCCGTTCCGCGACCCTCCGGCGGGCGAAGACGACGAGGACGATGGCGGCGCGAGTGACGGGACGGGCTACATGACCAAGGCGGAGCGGCGGGCGTTCCGTATCCTCGAGGAGATGCGGCGAGATCCCGAGTGGAACGGCACGCGGTACAGGCTCCTCGAGAAGTGCGTACACTTACTGGCTGTGATGCACGACGACTAACCCGTTTGCATCCACAGGAACTGCAACACCTTCACGCACGAGCTCGTCTGGCGGTTGACGGGGCGGAGGGCGCCGGCCTGGCTGAACCGTGCAGCCTGGGTGCGCTCTTGCGACGGGTCGGTACCTCGGTAAGACGTGCTGACGCTGGTACCACAGGTCGCGACGTCGATCCCGTGCATTGTCCCCGCCGGATGGGTCGACGAGGCGGACGAGGCGGCGCCGACCGCAGAGCGCGCCTCCATCGCCGACCCGGCGCATCTCGTCGGCGAGGACGACACGCTCGTCATCCGGCCTCCGCGCGCGGACAAGATGGAGCTGGGGAGCCGGAAGTGAAGGGCGCGGCTGAACTACCTGGTGCGCGCCCGCCCCCTACACCGCCTCTGCGCACTTGGCCCGACCACGGAGCGCAGCGGATCTGACACGCTTCTGAGCTTCCTTCGCAGCTCTCGCAGCGCCAAAGATCGCCTAGCGCCGCCTCCCGCGCCGACTCTGTCCTCTCCTGCTCCGGCCCAACCTTGCTACAGTGAGTCTGTGGCTGTCTTGGCGACCGGGGCGGTGCTCGCGAGCACACAACTGAACCCCCGCGCACCTGCAGGACACTCGCATAGCCGTACATACCCATTAGTCCCGCCTTCTTGTCGTACCTCCGTCGCGTGTGCCATCCTCCCAATCTCGTTTGTGCGTTCTCTCCCGACCGCTGTCATCGTTCTCTCCGGAGCGGAATCTGACGCCGTCTTTGCCCGCAGAAGCTCTATCACCGCTCGAGAGACTAGCTCCTCATCGCAACCTTCGAGCCCGCATCCTTCCGCCTTCCCTTCTTCTGCAGGATTACTGCGCTCGCCCAGGCGTGCTTATGAGCGCAGAAGGCTTATCGCCCGTGCGCTAAGCACCGCTTTGCACGCCTTCGCCCTGGCTCGTCCTCCTCCCCTCGAGCACCGCCTCCTCCCCGCCACGTCACTCGACGCTAATCGCCTTGGCCTGATGAGGGGGGTCGAGCGTCTGCGCCCGAACGCAGTGTTTCGATCTGCGCCCTCCCTGCGCGTACGAGCTTGGCGCGCACCGGAAACGGGCGAACGACGCCGCCCCCTTCGGCGCACCTCGGCGCCCTCCCCTGCGGGCGACGGTTTGCGCATGCTAGACGAGCCTGCCTATCTATCGCTGCCCCCCACCGCCGACAACGTTCTGTACGCAGCGGTTGCGCTAGCTCGACGTTCGTTCGCTGCGCACCCTTTGGACGAGCGTGCGCGGACTTGTCGGTGCTGCCAAGGCAGGTTGCTCCGAGGGGAACCGATGAGCTGCTCTCTCTTCTCCTTCTCTTCCACCACACTCCTTGCGACGCTCCGACCCGCTGCTCATGACCCTGCTCTGTCTGAGAAGCCCGCCTGTCGACCCCATCACGCAGAAGGCGCTCGCCCTCCCCATCCTCAACCCACTCAACCGCCATGGCCGCATCTTGTACGTCGCTCATTCGACGTCTCCTCTGCCTGTCGACGCCCTCCGGGCCCTCGTCGTCGCACTGGAGCGCACGCTGACGCCCCCGCCCCTTCCCCACGCAGCTTCTTCGCCTGGCTCTCGTTCCTCCTCTCGTTCATGTCATGGTACGCCATGCCGCCGCTACTCAATGCGACGATCAAGAAGGACCTCGGCCTCACGGACAACGAGGTGTCGAACTCGACCATCCTCGGTGGCGTCGCATCGCTGCTCGTCCGCCTCATCGCCGGACCGCTCTGCGACCGCTTCGGACCGGTGCGCTCTCCCTCCCTCGTCCTTCTTGTTCATTATCCTGACGGGGAGACGCACGCTCCGCAGCGCTACGTCCTGATCGGCACGCTGCTCCTCTCCGCCATCCCCTGCGGCTGCGCCGGACTCGCGCACGACGCCCGCGGGCTCTACTTCGTCCGCTTCTTCATGGGCATCGCCGGCGCCGCGTTCGTCCCGTGTCAAGCGCTCATGGCTGCGTGGTGCGTTGCGCACTATCCCATATCATGGGGTCCGACGAGGCTGACGGGCAACCGAGCAGGTTCGACAAGAGCGTGATCGGCACGGCGTCGGCTTTTGCGGCGGGATGGGGCGATGCTGGCGTCGGTGGTGCGTCTTCTCTCCATCCTCGGCCCTCTCGAGCGCTTCCTCGTCGCCATTGCCCCGGAGCACACGCTGACCTCGTCATTCCCCGCAGTCACCTTCTTCGTCGTGCGTTCTCAGGGCTCGCCCTCCGTGCTACCTCGAGAAGATTCACTGACGACCCTGTGCGCAGATGCCCGCCGTGTACGAGTCGTTCCTCGGCTCGCACGAGCACCCGGAGCGCTGCCTGGCGCCTCGCCTTCATCGTCCCCTGCATCCTCCAAGTCGTCTGCGGGCTCGCCGTACTGTTCCTCAGCGACAACACTCCGACCGGCTCCTGGGCGACGCGCGGACTCAACCCGTCGCGCCGCGCTAGCGTCGACCCCATCCTCCTGCGCCAGGACCTGCACTCGGGTAACTCGTCAATGACGGTCCTCGAGCGGCCGTCGCGCGCGGCGTCTACGCTCGGGAAGAAGCTCAACGGCCCCGCCGACGACCTCGAGAAGGCGCAGGCGGCTACGAGCGAGGTCCGCCGCGGGTCGCTCGCACCGACGCTTGCGGATGTCTCCGTGCGGCCGAGCAAGCCCTCCGCGCGCGATATCGCGCAGGACCTCTGCTGCGTGCAGACGCTCATGCTCGCCGCCGCGTACTTTGCGACGTTCGGGCTCGCGCTCCTCGTCAACGCGATCCTCGTCAGCTGGTACATGAGCCCGACCAAGTTTGGCTGGAGCCAGAGCCTCGCGACCGACTGGGCGGCACTCTTCGGGCTGCTGAACGTCGTCACGCGGCCGTTCGGCGGGTTGATTGGCGACGTCCTGTATCGGAGGTTCGGCGAGCAGCGCGGGCTGGTCGCGAAGAAGTGTGCGCTCCCCCACTCCCCGACTCGTCAGCGAGCGAGTTCTGACACCCGTCTCCCGCGCTCGCAGTCTGGATCAGCTTCCTCTGCGTGATGGGCGGCGGGTTCGCCGTCCTGCTCGGCCTTCTCAACCCGTCGTCGCCCGCCGCCTTCATCGTGCTCCTCGCGATCCTCGCCGTGTTCATCGAGGCGGGCAACGGCGCGGTCTACGCGCTACTGCCGCATGTCAACCCGCATGTCAACGGGCTCATGGTGTGTCCTCCCCGTCTACTCATCGCGCGGACGTCGGCTCACTTCTCATGCTCGCACGCAGGGCGGCATCGTCGGCGGGTCCGGCAACCTCGGCGGTATCGTGTACACGACCGTCGCGCGGCACAGCTCGTTCTCCAAGACCGTCTGGACGACCGGCCTGACGAGGTACATCTTCTTCTCCCCTTCTCCCCCTTCTCCCGCTGACCTCGCGTCCTCCGCGCTACCTGCAGCCTCGTCATCGGCATCGCGATCGCCTTCATCCACCCCGTTGTGCCGCAGAACAAGCGCTCCTTGTACGCCTAGACGCGACGAAACAGACACTCCGCGCCGTCTCTCGGCGCTAGACCTCCATCATTTGTGCATGTCCCCTTCATCCGGCTTCTACACTATCATCTGTCGAACTAGAACAAGCTCTGCGCTGTACCACTCTGCTGCATCCCATCCGCCTTTGCGATTTGGGTTTCGAATCCGGGTCGCGAGGAGGAGAGAGAACGTCCACTTCGTCCCTCGGCTGTTCGCGCGCGTTCAGGCGACTCCCATCAGCTTTCTGAGCCAGTCGCACGGCTTAACAGCGCGAAAAAGACAGAGGGGATGTCCTGATCTCGTTGCTCTCGCACCTCTCCTCGTCCACACCCGCGCTCCTGCTCGTCTCGCATTCCAGGCCGCGTGAGTTTGCTTGATCGACAAGCAGTTAATCTAGTACGCTGCTCAGATCTCTCGCCCGCCCCGTTCTAGCTGACCCTGGTCCCGCCCATCTGCAGCCCGTCCCGCTTCAACCGCCCACCAATAGCGGCAACGCCTCGAGCGGGCTTGTCCTGAGTAGCAGGAGGTGAGCTCATCCACAGACACCCTCTCAGAACCTGCCCGCTTTCATCCAAGCTGCGGATGCGACGGCTCACTTTCATCTCCTCATCCCGAGGCTGACCCTCTTGCTCCCACAGACAGCTCGAGATGGCGACCGAGGACAAGCGCACCGAAGCGCAAGCCGTAGCAGCACAGCCGGAACAGACCTCGACGCTGTTCCGCGCCCGCCGCTGGCTCCACGTCCTCCCCGTCCTCCCCACCGGCTCGACCTTCCTCTCGGGCCTCACGCTCCTCGCCCTTCTGCACGGCGTCGCGCTCCTCCTCTTCACCCGCGGCTTCCTCCTCACCCGCGAGGCCCTCCCCGACGTCAACGACTGCAACCCCATCGCCCCCTCGGGCAACCTCGACGCGTCGTGCTCCCTCCCGCCGACGCACGACAAACTCATCTTCCTCGTCGTCGATGCTCTCCGCGCCGACTTTGTTCTCCCCGTCGATGAGCCCGCCAACCGGTTCTACGCCAACCACATCCCGCTCCCCGCACACCTCACCGAGACGCAGCCGACCCAGTCGTTCCTCGCGCACTTCATCGCCGACGCGCCTACCACGACGCTCCAACGTCTCAAGGGCATGACCACAGGGTCCCTCCCGACCTTCATCGATGCCGGGACCAACTTTGCGGGCGAGCAGGCGGACGAGGACAACTGGCTCTGGCAGGCCAAGCGCGCGGGCAAGCGCATCGCGCTCGCCGGCGACGAGACGTGGCTCAACGTCTTCCCGCGCGGAGGAAAGGGCAGCGTCTGGACCGAAGGCCTCGTCTGGCCGTACGACTCGTTCGATGTCGAGGACCTCGACACAGTTGACCGCGGCGTCCGCGAGCACCTCCTCGACCTGCTCGACGAGCCTCGCCAGCGCGAGTGGGACATCGTCGTCGCGCACGGGCTTGGGCTCGACCACGCCGGGCATCGCTTCGGCGCCGAGCACCGCGAGACGACCCGCAAGCTGCAGGAGACGGAACAGCTCCTGCGTGACGTCGTCGACTGCATGCAAGACGACACGCTCCTCGTCGTCGTCGGCGACCACGGCATGACGGACCGCGGCGACCACGGCGGCGACAGCCGCGAAGAGGTCGACGCCGCGCTCTGGGTATACTCGAAGAACCCGCTCATCGACAGCGCGTGGTTCAAGCATGCACTCGACTCGGCGTCGCACCCCGTTGCGTCCCTCCGCGCGACCGCAGGTCAGGCGTCTGACCTCGCGGACCGCTTCGAGCTCGCGTGGCCCGAGAAGGGCCTCTCGCGCTCGACGCGCTCGGTCAGCCAGATCGACCTTGTTCCAACACTCTCGCTCCTCCTCGGCCTCCCCATCCCTTCGGCAACCTCGGCCTTCCCATCCCTGAGCTCTTCTTCCGCAAGTCGGAGCTCCCCATCGCGCCGTCGCCCGCATCCGCCCCAGCCGCAGCGAAGCCCAAGCGGAGCTTCTTCGGCCTCGCGTCGTCGCAGCCCGAGCGCCGCGACCACGAGGTCCTGTCACCGCTGCAGACGTACCTCCAGGCGACGCTCCTCGCGTCCTCCGAGCTCTCGCACTACCTCCTCACCTACACCGCCCTCCCGACCGGCAAGGACCTCCTCCCCTCGATGCCCGAGCTCTCGTTCATCCTCGAGATCGCCAAGTCGGCGTACAAGGGCGCGCACGCGCCGGGCCACTCGCGCGACGAGATGGAGCGCCGCGCGCTGGACAAGTTCGTCGCGTACGAGCGCAAGGCGCGCGAGAAGGCCCGCACCGTCTGGGCGCGGTTCGACCCCGTCCTCATGGGCGCTGGGCTCGCCATCTTCCTGGGTAGCCTGCTCGTCGCGGCGCGCCTTGCCGGCGCGGCGAAACGCGGCCCGGGCGCGAGGTTCCTCGTCGGTCGCGCGCTGGAGGGCTCGCTCCTCGCGCTCCTCGTCGGTGCGGGCCTCGCAGCGGCGGGGAAGCTGAGCGGGCGTCCGACGACGCTCGCGGCGCTCTTCGTTGCCGCCATTGGCGCCGAGCTCGCCGTCGTCTTCGCCCCGACCGCCTCGACCATCCCTGTCGCATTCGGCCTCCAGCAATACCTCTCCCTCCGGCAGTTCGCCCCGATCCTCCCCCTCCTGGCGCACGCCGCCATCTTCGGCTCCAACTCATTCACCATCTTCGAGGACTCGGCGGTCCTGTACCTCCTCACTACCCTCATCCTCTTCAGCCTCGTCCGCGCGTTCGCCGCGCCCGAAGCGCGGCTGCGCAACCGTCTTGTCGGCTACTCGGTCGTCGCGCTCGTTTGCGTCCGCCTCATGGCCGTCAGCACCATCTGCCGCGAGGAGCAGGTCCCGAAGTGCCACCCTACGTTCTACCTCGCGCCGGGCTCGACGTCGAGCGTCGTCGTCCTCGCGCTCTCGGCTGCGGCTGCACTCCTCGTCCCGACGCTCCTGCGCTCGTCGCTCGCCGTCTCCAAGTCGGACGAGGGCATCGCGCCTGTCTTCCTCGGGGTCGGCGTGCGCGCGCTCCTCCTCGGCGGGACGGCCTACTGGGCGCTAGACCAGGCGCTCGCGGCCGCGTCGTTCAGCCCGGCGGGCGCGGCGCTCGCAGCCGTCTCGAAGACCGGCTTTGCGCGCGCCGTCCTCCTCGGCGCGACGCTGATGGCGACGCTCGTCTGGCGGTTTTCGCCGCTCTGCATCCGCGTACAGCGCGAGCAGGTCACCAACGCGACGGGAGGCGCGATCCGGACGCAGATCAAGGTCATCGGGTTCGCCAACGCGCTCGGGTCGTCGTACCTCCTCTTCTTCGCGGCGGCGTTCGCGCTCCTCTTCCTCGTCTCGCCACCGCCGGCGCAGCTCGTCCTCACCCTCCATCTCGTCGTCCTCGTCTGCCTCCTCGAGATATACGACTCGGAGCGCGACGTCGCGCATCTCACGTCGGCGCTGACGTCGACGGCATCGCTCGAGGCGTTCCTCCAGGGCGACGACCTCGGCGATGGAGCAGGCGGGCTCCCTCCGGCGCCGCCGCACACAGGCCCAACCTTCGTGCAGCTGTCGACGCTCGCGCTTCTCGCACACCTCTCCTTCTTCGCGACGGGGCACCAAGCAGCACTCTCGTCGATCCAGTGGTCAAGCGCCTTTATCGGCTTCCCAACCCTCACCTACCCTTTCTCGCCGCTCCTCGTCGCGCTCAACACCCTCGCGTCCTTCGTCCTCACCGCGCTCGCCCTCCCGCTCTTCGTCCTGTGGAACGTGCCCCCGCCCCTCAAGGACCAGGGCGTCCTCCTCGCGCTGCGGCACCTCCTCCGCGCCGGAGCGGGCTACCTCGCGTACTTTGCCGCGCTCGCACTCGCGAGCGCGGCGTGCGCCGCCGTCCTCAGGCGGCACCTCTTCGTGTGGAAGGTGTTTGCGCCGAGGTTCATGCTTGCGGCTGTCGCGCTCGTCGCGACGGACGTGGTGCTCATCGTGGCGGCGATGGGGTGGGGCGCGACGGGTGTGCTGCGGAAGGTCAAGGGCGCACTGGGGACGAGGGTCGCGGAGTGAGGGACGGATGGATGGGTAGAACTCGCATATTTCGCATTGAAACGCCGCGCTCGCATCTCTCGCGCCTTGCGTGGCGGCACTGAAACTCTGGTCTTTGGTTGCACTCTCCTAAGAAACACTCTTGTGCGCCCATTCTCGCGCGGGCATGTCATGCTCTAGCCTGCCTCTAGATCTTGTACGTGACCTTCTGAGCCGAGTTCTGCGCGGAAGAGAGAATTCGGTAAGCGTGCTATGGAAAGAAGGGGAGAAAGAGGGAGCGCACCTTGCCGGCCTTGAGGTACTCGAGGCCCTCGTTGACATTCTCGAGCCCGCCCTTGAACGAGAGGATCGGGTTCGGCTTGAGCTGCCCCGAGGCGAAGAGCTCGGGGAGGTGGTTCGCGCACCTGTGAGTTCGATAAGGGTGAGGCGAAGATGATCGGAGAGGAAAAATGGGGCGCACCAGTTCTCCATGCGGGACTTGTCCTCCGGCATCGCGGGGAAGCTGACGCCCGGCCAGTCGAAGGGAACGCCAAGAACGGTGTCTGCGCGCGCGCAAGTTAGCAGGGGCACTCGCAGCAAGGAGGAGAGCGAACAAACACACAGACAAGGGTCATCTCGGCGGGCACGGCCTCTTCGTACTGCTTGAGCTCCTCGTCCTTGTTGGTCAAGAGAGTGATAACCTTGCCGCGGCCGGCAGCCTGCGAGATGGCCTTGACGGCCGAAACGGTCGTCTTGCCCTCGGCGATGGTGTCGAGCGCGTAGCGAAGCTTGGGATAGTCCTTTGCGATATTGGCGGAAACCTCCGGGTCCGAGTCTGCGCGCATGGACGGGTCAGTACGAGCAAAAGGAGGACGAGAGGGGGGAACGGACAGGAGTAGGTGCCCGTCGCGCCGAACTTCTTGAGCGTCTCGAAGTTCTTCTCGCTCGAGGTGGCCACGACGGTGTAGCCAGCGAGTTTGAGGAGCTGGATAGCGTCTGTAAGGGTGCATACAAGGGTCAGAGAGCACCCAAAGCGGAACAAACGAGTGGGAACGCACAGAGGCCGACGGAGGTCGAGCCGCCCCAGATGAGGACGGGCTCGGGCTCCTTGGTCGGGGCCCACGGCGTCGAGAGTGGGAGACGGAAGAGAGGGCCTGGATGGCGGTCCCTGCGCGCGGGGTGGCACTGTGTAAGCGAGCGCGGGCAGAGGAGCGGGAGGAGAGGGGACCTTCCCAAACGTACAGGGAGCGATACCGCCGGCAGCAGCAGCCTCTTCGTCGCTGAGGTTGTCGGGCACCTTCCAGACGAGGCTAGCCTGCGCCTTGATGTACTCGGCCCAGCCCTCGCCCTCCCACTGCCCGCCGTGGACGAACGCGGCGACGCGGTCACCAACCTTGACGTTCGTGACGCCCGAGCCGACCTTGTCGACGGTCCCGGCGAAGTCACAGCCGAGCCAGGATCCGGGAGAAGCGAGGAAGTCGCGCTGTAGACGGAGAAGGCGGAAACGGGCGCAGAGGGTCGGGAAAGGGCGGGGGACGACGGGGGAAGTGTCAGGACGTGCGCGGGGGACGCAGGTGCTTTAATTGATTACGTCCATGCTTCCAGTCGGTGGGGTTGCTGGCAATTGCCCCAGTCTGCGCACGAAGCAGGGTGAGCGCGGGAGACGACGGGGAGGTCGAGGGGAGGGGGAGCGCACCTTGACGAGGACCTCGCCCGCGCCGGGCTCGGGGACGGGGACGTCCTTGAGCTCGATCTGTCCGCGAGCGGAACGACGACAGCCTTCATGGTAGCCATTCTAGTAGAGAGTGAGGAGAAGGAGGGAGAGGTGCGCCCCCGCCTCCGAACTCGGAGGACGTCGCCGACCCCGCACTCTCCGTCAGCGCGCGCGATCCTCGCTCTCCTCCCGCGCACAGCGCTCGCCTCAGCGTCCTACATACCCGCGCCGAGGACCCCGCACCCAGGATGCAGCCAGACTGCCAGGACTGCCGCGCCGTCCACCTCCGCCGCCCCGCCCCCCACCTCCGCGGGCCCTGCTGCCCCGTCAGCAGCCCCGCCAGCAGCACCGACGTCCAAGCAGCAGGACGTGCTCGACTCCGAGCACCTTTGAACCGCCGCAGCTCAACCAGGGCGAGGACGGCGAGGAGCTGCCGAGGGTCGTGATCGAGTTCTGCGACCGCTGCAGGGTGAGTGCCGCTCCCGTACCATCCCTAGAGCGTCTACGATGCTGCTGGCGAGCGCGCACCCTTCCAGAGGCGGTGCTCGCTGATCTGTGCTCCCCTCGCCATCCTCATCTCCTTCGGCTGACCCTCGCTGTCCCACGCCCGCAGTGGCTCCACCGCGCTGTCTGGACGCAGACAGAGCTCTTCCTCACCTTCCCGCCCGCCGCCGACCCTTCCGCCCCGCCCGGCCTCCGCTCCATCACCCTCGTCCCGCGCAACGCACCCGAGACGGGCGGCCGCTTCCGTGTGTGGCTCCTGCGGTACCGCTCCATCGAAGGAGTTTGAGGACACGGTCGGGAAGGGCAAGGAGAAGTGGAACGGGTGGGAGCTCGTCTGGGACCGCAAGATCGAGGGCGGATTCCCCGAACTCAAGGACCTCGTGCGCCGCACCCTTCGCTTGTTTGGGCTGTTGTCCGTGTACACAGATGCGGAGACAGATCCTTACGCACATCGGCGCCCGCAGAAGCAGCGCATCCGCAACATCATCGCTCCCTCGCAGGACCTCGGACACTCCGACAAGCCCTCGAAGCCACAAACCCTTGCTTCTCCCGCCCCCACCGCCGCACCTATACCTCCAGTCAGCTCCGGCGCCGCTGGTGCGGGCGCGGCAGGCGGTATGGGATCAGGTGGGGGCGTGGGCGTGCAGGCAGGCGAGGAGGAGGGAAGGAAGCCGGGGCAGCTGTTCGCGTCGGACTTTGCGCCGACGTTCCGCTGCGGCTAGGGCGCATGCGGGGATGTTACGCTGTCGGCGCGGCTGGAACAAACGTCTGCAGCGGATTGCGCCGTCGCTGTTCTCGTACCGAAGCGGAGTAGCTCGAGAGAGAGAGCGGGGGACGCTCCCTTTTGGGCGTGCGGCAGTGCCCACGCTTTTGAATGCGTATCTGCGACCTCCTGGGCACTTTGCGGAGATCCAGGTTCGAGGAGGTCGCTCTTCCCCCATGACAACGGAGGGTTCGCCTCCATCCAGCTGCTTCGGTCCACCCGCTATAGTACCGCTAGCCCCGCCGCGCAGCTCACATCGCCGAGAAATAGCTCAGGTCCGGCCATGCAGCTGGAGCAGATCAAGGAGGAGCTGTTCGTGCTCCAGTCGAGCCTCATCGGCGAAGGGGAGATGAAGTGGGAGGACGAGTCTACACAGCTCGCGTGGGAGGTGCGTCCACCTCCAGGCCTCCAGTACCCGCGTTGGAACTGACTCGGGCCGCGCTCAAGCCAGTCCTCGCCGATGCCGCGCCCCTGAGCGCCTCCCTTCCCCTCCCCACCCTCTCCCTTCGGCTCGCAGACGACATCGACCTCTCTGTCGAGTACCGGGCCGAAGCACAGCTGCCCGAAATCTCGATACATTCCTTGGCGCTTGGGCGGGTGGACCAAGAGCGGTTGAGGCACGAGCTGGAGGGCGTGGTGGAGCGGGTGCGAGAGGAGGGTGCGTTCATCCGCTCATCCTGACGATCCTCCAAGCTTACACGCCCGCGCAGAGGACCCTTACCTGTCTTCACGGTCTACACGGCCCTGCAAGAATACCTCGGCGCAAACCCGCCATCCGCCTTGCCATCCTCTCGAGCGCCTTCAGCCGAGGCTGAAGCGCCTCGAGCGCCTCCAGGTGCGCTTTTCATCCCCGCGTGCGCATGCGGCATTGACACTCGCCATGCGCCCGCAGTCGGCCCCTTCCAGCTGACAACGACGCTCCTCTGGTCGCACCACCTCCTCGCTACGAGCAAGCGCAAGGACATCGTCGCCTGGAGCACCGAGCTGGGCCTGTACGGCCTCGCCAAGCCCGGGTGCGTCCCGCGCCTCATCCGCAGTTCCCGCTGATGCTCACCAGCCGCGCAGCTATCCCGGCGTGATCATCGTCGAAGGCATCGCCCCAACGTCGACGAGTTCGTCCACCGCATCAAGCAGCTGCAGTGGAAGGCCCTCCAAGTGCGCTGCGAGCTCGACGGCCCGCTCGTTGATGCGCCGGCGGCGGCGGAGGGCGTCAGCGCGAGGGACGCGCCTGCGTGGGTGGTCAGGAGGAGGAGCCACCTCGGACCGGTGCTGGACCCGCGCGGGAGGGAGAAGGTGTGCGTTAAGGAGGTCGAGAGGCTGAACGAGGTGGGCGAGATGTGCGTCCTGCTCCGTCGAAAGTTCCCGCGAGAGAGGCTGACCTTGGCTCGTTCTCACAGCATGCGCGCGGCGGGACTAGAGGAGGTGTTCCTGACTGCCTGACTGCAATGAAGCTGAACAAGTAGTGCCTGCTAGGCTGGAAAGCGAGCGCCCGGGTTGACATCTCCTCCTCGCTCCCCCCCAGGTTGACCTCGTCACTCAACGCTGCTCTCACCCGAGCGGCGCCCGCGCTGGCTCCAGCGCTCGCTACACCTCCACAGACCCCGTACACACACAGCGCGCGATGCCCAAGGCGGCGGCTGGCGCACCACCGCAAGCGCGACGAGGCGGACGACGACGATGACCCGGGCGAGCTCGCGCAGGCGCAGCCGGACGAGCTCGTCAAGCCCGCCGGGATCGAAACGGGCCCACGCCGCCGTTCGGGACGCTCTGCGGGCTGTTTGAACAGTTCGAGAGCATCACGAGGAACAAGCACAAGAAGAACGAGAAGAAGGGCGAGGTCCTCGCGCGCTTCTTCGAGGTGCGCACCGCGTCCCCTCCATTGCTATGGAGCTGACTAGCTCACACGCCCGCAGCGCTGGAGGAGCGACGTTGGCCCGGACCTCTACCCCATCGTCCGCCTCATGCTCCCCGAGGTGCGTCCGTGTCTTCTTTCCCGCACGCACAAGCTGACGAGGATGCGCACGCGCAGCGCGACAACCGCCGCCGGACGTACAACCTCAAGGAGCAGAAGCTCGCCAAGGCCCTCATCAGCGCGCTCGACATCCCGCCGAACAACAGCACGGCGCTCAAGCTCATCAACTGGAAGGTCCCGACTGCCCAGGACGTGCGTACTTCCTCTCAGCATGTGCGCGAGGCGAAAGCTGACCCGCAGCTCCACAGCCCGGCGCAGGCGAGTTCGCGTGTGTCGGCCCTCGCTTTCCTCACCTGCTCTCGCTGACTTCCGTCTTGACGCGCAGCGCGGTCGCACAGGAGGTCATCAAGAGCCGCTCGATGGTTGTTCGCCGCGTGAGCGACACGTCGATCGACGTTGTCAACGAGATCCTCGACGAGCTGAGCCACACGAGGGGCGCGGCTATCGACGCTCAGGGCCACAAGCGCAGCTTGCAGTGCGTCCCGACCGGTACATCGTAGGACAGGGCTGACGCAACCGAGCGTGCAGGGCGGAGCACGCGCGCATCCTCAAGCGTTGCGTCCAGAAGATGACCCCGAGCGAGATGAAGTGGCTCATCCGCATCATCCTGCGCGGTGCGTTTGCGTTCTGTCGCCCAGTAAGAGCCAACTGACACGCTCGCGAGCAGACCTCAAGATTGGCATGGGCGAGAAGACCATCTTTGACCGGCTGCACCCCGACGCGAACCACCTCTTCAACACATGCTCGGACATCATGCGCGTCTGCTGGACGCTCCACGACCCGCACCACCGCCTCCCCAACGAGGTGCCACCACCTGCCTTCTGCCAACATGCTCAGCCTCGCTGACGCCCGTCTGCCTGCAGGACTTCACCGTCAAGCCCATGCGCGTCTTCCGCCCGATGCTCAGCTGGCGCTCGCAGCGCAACCTCGCCGACGTTGTCAAGATGATGCGTCGCGGGCGCGGGCCGCGCGACATGGCGCAGCGCGCGCTCAAGCCGGGCGAGTACGCGCCCGACGAGTTCATTATCGAGGAGAAGCTCGACGGCGAGCGGATCCAGATGCACAAGGTGGGAGCAAGTACGGGTACTGGTCGAGGTCAGCTCCAGCGCTCGTCTCTCTGCTGATCGAGGCTGACGATGCGGAGATGCGCAGGAATAACAAGGAGTACACGTACCTGTACGGTCACGACGCCTCGAATGGCTCGCTCACGCCGTATATCCAGGACTGCCTCCCGCCTGAGGTTGAGGAGTGCGTCCTGTGACCCGTCTTCCTAGCAACTGGGCTGACCCTGCGCGACAGGATCATCCTCGACGGCGAGATGCTCGTCTGGGATCCCAATATCGGCAAGTACATGGCGTTCGGGAACCTCAAGACGTTCGCGATCACCAGGCACTTTGGCGAGAGCGATCCACGGCCGTGCTGTACGTCCTCGTGTGCTCTCCGCCGTCGGCCCGACTGACCCCGCCGCCCGCCGCGCAGTCAAGGTCTTCGACATCCTCTACCTCAAGGGCAAGGGCGGCGAGGGCCAGGCGCTGCTCGACAAGTCGCTGTGGCAGCGCAAGAAGCTCCTCGGGCAGCTCATCAACCACAAGCAGGGCGTGATGGAAATCGCCGACTGCGCCAAGGGCTCGACGGCCGAGGACATCCGCGAGTACCTCGAGCGCATCGTCGAGGAGCGGTGCGTCCCGTTTCTTTCGTCCCATGTGCGTTGGCTGACGAGGTTGAGCAGTGGCGAGGGGCTCGTCGTCAAGCACCCGCTGTCGTTTTACAACCTCGGCGCCCGTGAGGAGTCGTGGATCAAGATCAAGCCCGGTGCGTCTGCTCGCCTTTCGCCGCTTCTTCGCTCACTTACAGGCGCAGACTACATGGACGAGCTGGGCGAGAAGATCGACGGGCTCGTCGTCGGCGGGTACTGGGGGCAGGGAGGCCGCTCCGGCTACCTCGCGTCGTACCTCATCGGGCTCCGCGACGAAGTCGACGGCAAGCTCGTGTGCGTGTGCATGCTTCCCCCAGACGATGACCCCGCTGACTCTATGCTCGCTCGCAGCGTCCGCTCGTTCGCCAAGGTCGGCTCAGGGTTGAACCGCGCCGACTACGCGCGGATCATGTACGTCTTTCTCCATCTCCCTCTCGCGCTTGTGCTGACGAGAGAGATCACGCAGCGAGAAGACGCGCGACAAGTGGAAGGATGTCGACCGCCGCAAGCCCGAGACGGTGCCGAGCTGGTTCAAGACGGTCAACGAGTGGCCAGACGTGCTCATCGAGCCCAGCGAGTGCGCCTCCGCTCCTTGCTTCTTCTCCGTTGTTGCTTGACTGGCGCTTTGCGCGCAGCTCGTTCGTCATCGAGATCAAGGCGGCCGAGATCGTCGGCGGCGGTGCGCGCCCTACCACCCCTTCTTCCGCTTCGCTCCCGCTGACCCGAGCTCCCTGCAGTCGACTACGGCGCGGGCATGACGCTGCGCTTCCCTCGTGCGTCCCGCACATTCTCGCGGCGGAGACTCCGGCTGACTCCCTCGTCGTGTAGGCGCCATCAAGATCCGCGAGGACAAGGACCCTGTCGAAGACTCGATGGACTTCCAGAGTACGCTCTTCGGCGACGCTTCCCTCGCCCGTCATGCCTGACTTGCTCCGCTCGCAGCCGTCCAGCTCTTCCGCAGCGGGCCGAAGAAGCGCTCGATCGGCGACGAGTTCAGGTGCGTCGCTTCCCGCCGCGGCACGAACCATGCTCACCCCTCTCTTCCACCCAGCTCGAAGAACAAGGCGGCGCGCTTCAGCAAGTCGACCAAGGCGACGTCCGTCTCGGCTGCCGTCGACAACGTCGAGGTCCGCTCCGACATCTTCGCGGGCGTGACCTTCTGTGCGTCGGCTCGCCCTCCCACACCATCGCACGCTGACTCCGCGCGTGTAGTCATCTTCTCGACGAAGCCGGCGAGCCTCAAGGACGAGCTGCAGAAGAAGGTCGTCGAGCACGGCGGGGCGTTCATCCAGAAGATCCCCGACGAGGACAAGGACCGCATCGTCGTTGCGTCGGACTACACGGGTGCGACTCTCCTCGAATGACGCTCGAGCGGGGCTGACCATCTCGCTCGCGCAGGCATCAAGAGCCGGAAGGGCGGCAAGACCGTCGACGTCTACGACCCGAAGTGGATCCTCGACAGCATCGCCCAGGGCCGCCGCCTCCCGCCGCGGAAGAAGTGCGTCTCGCTTCGCTCTCATCTCGCATGCGGGCGCTGATATGGCCCCGCGGCAGGTACCTTGTGCATGCGACGGACGAGACGGCCGCGAGCGCCGCCTACGCCGGCTCAGATGACGACGGCGACGCGGCGATGCGCTCGGACGAGGACGCGAAGCTGGCGCTCTCGCCCTCGCCGTCTGCGACGGGCGAGCGCAAGCCGTACTCGCAGATGTACCGCGACCTTGGCGAGGCGGCGCTGGACAGCGAGGATTCGCCCGAGACGCAGAGTGATGACGACGCGTACCGGATTGCGCAGATCCGGCGCATGAAGATCAGTGACAGCGCTGACGAGCACGAGGAGGAGCCCGAGTTCGGCGGGTTCGAGGCGCACTTTCCGCGCAAGGGCGCGATGCCCGCGCCTGTCAACGAGGTCAACCGCGACGTCGCGCGCCTCGGTATCGAGTCGACCGATGGCAGCCAAGGCACGGAGGACCTGTTCGGCTCCGCGCAGGTCGACAAGCTCAGGCTCGACCCGGACGCACTCACCGATGCGCCTGTCGGGCTCGGCGCGGGCACGGGTGGCGACGCGCAGATGGCCTTCGACCCGGCGTTCCTGTTCAGGCCGCTTGTGGCGTACTTCGACACGGCGGAGAACGCGGTGCAGAACGGGCTGCAGGCGTCGGGGAAGCCGGAGCGGATCCAGGCGAGGGCGGACTCGGAGTGCGTCTCCACATCGTTCCCTCCCTCCCCCAGCCTTGCTGACGCTCCTTGCGCCTCACAGGCTGAACAAGGCGCGCGACGGTGCGTGCTGTCCTCCCCCCACGCGCGCGCTGCTCTCGCTCACCCCGCTCTCCGCCCGCAGCCTTCACCCGCGAGCACGGCACGGCGACTTCCTCGCTCGCCGACCCCGCGCTCACGCACATCGTCGTCTCGAAGCTCGTCCCGGAGCGGTACGGCGCGCTCGTCGCGCGCACGGCCCAGTGCGTCACGTCCCTCCTTCCCCTCCTTCCCACCGAGTGCTGACGCCCGGAGGACAGGCCGCGCTACCGCCGCTTGGTGACGAGCGAGTGGGTGCACAGCTGCGTCGAGGAGGAGGACTTGATGGATGAGGAGGACTACAAGCCGTGAAGAGTCGGCGCGAGGAGGGAGGGGGAAATCGCTTGACATCTGTGCCGTGCTGTGCGAGGTTTGCCGTACCCTTTGTTGCTGTGAATCTACGCTGCCTTTTTTTGCTCGTACACCGCGCTCGAGAGTCACCAAAAGGCGAGAGGAGGGTGAGCGAGAGCGCGAGAAGGCTTGCGACGAAGCGAGGGAGCGTTGAGTGAATGGCACAGACTGGGCAGCGAGTGATACAGCTTATGCAAAGTAGTACACGCATCCTCGCCCTTAGACAAGGTGGCTCCTCCCATCCTCGTCCCCTGCCGCCGTGGGCGCCTCCTCCCCCTCATCGTCATCGTCGTTGTCCTCCTCCTTCTTCTCGTGCTCCGGCCCCAGGTTCCCCACCCGTAACCGGAGGAACCCGCCGAGGTCGCCCTCGCCCGTCTTGACCGTGAGCTCGCGCTGGGGAGAGGCGCGCGAGTGGGGCGGAGGGTGGAGGGAGCCGCGGGAGAGGGAGAGGTGGTGAGAGAGGGAGGAATACGAGTAAAGAGGAGTGTGAGTTTCACTGAGTGATGAGAAGAGAAGGAGCGGGAGATGCGGACGCACGGTGCGATGCAGCGCCTCGATGAAGTCGATGCGGTCGCGGACGTTGTCGAGCTGCGAAGCGCCCCGCGAAGCGTCAGCGGGTCCTACCCAATCATTCTGTAGTACGCAGCGCTGCCTCCCGCGTGGCAAGGCGAGCGTGTGCGCCGAGAAGGATACGAGCGGGACGTACCTTCTCCTGGAAGTCCTCCTCCTTCGCAACGGCCTTGAACGCACTGAGCATGAGCCTGCTATCGGGGCGGACGTTGTGGAACCGGTCGACATTGATGATGTGCCAGGCGTCCTGCGGGTGGGGAGTGGTCGGCGTCAGCAAGAGGGAGCGGGGAGAGCGCAGGAGGGAGGAAGTACGAGATCGACGATGTAGTCTGCGCGGGTCATGATCTCGCGCTGCGGGCGCATGCTCGTCAATTGACGCGCTGAGAGAAGAGGGGGGAGGGGACGGACCGCCTGCCGGTACGTGACCTTCGGGTCCAGCTCGTCGGGAAGCACATTGAGCAAGTCGAGCTCGATCGCCTCGGCCATCTCCTCGTCGTTACGCTCCTCGGCAATCTCCTTGACGCCCTCGAGGAGGAAGGCCGACGAGAGCTCGGCGATGCGGGCGAATTCTTGGAAGAGGAGCTGCATGGGCGGCGAGGTCAGCGGGACCGACTGCGGAGGGGGAGAGTGGGACGCACGAAGGAGCAACTGCTAACTTTCTGCTCGTCCATCACGTCGTCTGCGTGGAGTCAGCAGCAGGAATCAGCTGAGCCCCGAAGACGAACCTGGACAACACAGCGGACGGCACCAACGCACCGTCGTGGTCCGGGATCAGCCCCAATCGCGAGTGCAGCCACTCCTTCTCCTCGTCGACAAGCGCCTGCGCCGCCTCCTCGATATCGTCGCGCTTGACGACCTTCGCAAGAAGCGACAGCCTCCCGCCGATCAAGTCCCACACCTTGAGCGTCTGCGCCTTGGTGACGGGCGGCGCGTCGGGGTACAGCCTCGCGTGCGTGCCATGGAGGAACGTGTGCGTCTCGAACGGCGTGAGGTCCCGGATCGAGAGGACGTGCATCCGCGTCGCGTTGCGTTTGAGGTGCGCGTACGTGTGGAAGTTGTCCGAGAGGAAGACCATTGTCAGGACGCCGGCTTGCGACCACGCTTCGGCGCGCTGCTGCAGCATGTGGAGGAGCGCGTGGCCGTCTTCGTCCTGCGCAGCGGGGCGGGAGCGTCAGGAGGGGCGCTGACGGGTGAAGGCGACGGAGGACGCACGTCGTGAATGAAGTGCGAGTTCTGGATGATTAAGACCATCGGGCGGTTGCGCTTGCGGCGAAAGCGGATGGCGACCTAGTCAGGCGAGAGTCAGCGGCGGGTTAAGCGGCTGGGTCTCCGTTCGGTGCGGGCTGCGAACCCCCGTACGTGCGGCTACGCGCTGCGGGAACTTGAAGAGAAGCGGAGCGACGATGTACCTTCTCGAGCTTAGCGAGCGCGCGCTCAATGTCGAGGATCGGGCCCGCTTCGCGCGGGTCACGGCGCTGGAACAGCCCGGCAAAGGAGTCCTGCAGGCGCTCCTTCGTCAGACCCGTCTCGCGTGCGCAGGACCGATCGTAAGGGACGCACCTCGTTGTACTCAAAGTCGAGCGCCTTGCCGAGGCGGAGGCGGACGACCTCGGGGTCCTCGTGCGCCTCGAGCATGGCGCATCCGTCTGCCTCATTGGCGATCATGGCGTCGAGGAGCATGCTCGTCTTGCCGACACCCTTCGGGCCCATGAGGAGGAGGTCTGCGGGGGCGCTTCAGCGCAGTTCATGAGACAAGCGAGAGAGGCGACGCACACTCGCCCGAGATCTCGCCGTTGATGACCTTATCGAGGTAGTCCTGCTCCTTACGCCGGACGCGCCCCCTCTTGGCGCTGCCGTCAGGCTCGCGGGCAACCGCCTGCGCGAGCTCGAGGACGGGGTCGTAGCCCTTGGAGAAGGCGCGCTCCATCTTGCGGAGGACCTCCCACTTGTACCTGCAGGCGAGGCTTCATGTGAGCGGGCGTGTGCGCTGAGAGCAGCTGTGAGCGCACCAGTAGTGGTAGAAGAGCCCTGCGCCTGCGACGAGGACGATGCCTGTGTACGCCCAGCGGAGACGCGGAGGTGGGCGGTGCAGGTCAGCGAAACTGGCATCGTACAAGCCCTGACCACGCCTGAGCACGGCGATAGACAGTAAGAAGGTAAGGGGCGTGCGTACGCACCTCCGCCTGTCGCAACTGCGCTCTGCCAAGCCGCACCTCCTCCGCCCCCGTCGCCGCCGCCGCCGCCCGCTCCACCCGGCCCTCCCTGGGCCCTGCGCTGGTCCTGCTCGTCGCGAATTTCACCCGAGAGGTCCAGCTGGTTGTTCTGGTAGCCGATCTGGGGCGCGACCTGGTTGTTGGCGATGGAGCGCGTCGACGCGAGGTGGGGACGCGTCGGCGGGGAGAGGACCGGGCGCACGAGGGAGCGCGCTGCTCGGAGCATCCCTGCGCACGACCGAGTCGAGAGGCTGGAGCTACTGAGCGGGCAACTTGACGGTGCACGTGCAGAGAACGGGCGCGTGCTCCTGCTCCTCTCGCTCTCCCCGGTCTCTCTCTGCACGCGCGAGGGGGTGCAGGGCCAGAGCGAGCGCGCCCGCCATGCCCTCGGACCTCAAGACCGCCTACTCGCACCTCCTCCCGCAGCACCACCCCGCCTCGGCCGCCGCACCCTCGCCCTCCGCCGCGTCGTCGCGCAGCGCCTCGCCCGCGCCGCTCCCCGCAGACGACCACTTTGCGTACTCGACGCAGCTCAGGAGGCACGAGCCAGACTCGATCGTAGACTTCACCGCAACCGCAGCCCACGGCGCTCTCGGAGACCTCAAGCAGCACGTCGCAGCCCGCTTCTCCGCCTACGACCACCCGGGCGCAGCAGGAGGGCAGGCGGGAGGAGGGGCGCACACGGTGGGAGGGCCGGCAGCGTACCCGCCAGCCGCGCACGGCAGCACGGGGCCAGGCGGATACTCGCACCACCCCTTCGCCCACACCACCGCGCCCCTCACCCCGTCCGCCCACTTTGCGACCCAGAGCATCGCCCAGACCCTCTCCGCGCTCAACACCTCGTCCTCGTCCGGCCTCGACGCCGCAAAGGTCCCCGCCATCCGCGAGCTCAGCGGGCCCAACGAGTTCGAGGTCGAGGCAAAGGAGCCCACCTGGAAGAAGTTCATCGGCAAGTTCTACGAGGACCCCCTCATCCTCCTCCTCCTCGCCAGCGCCGCCGTCAGCGCCGTCGTCGGCAACTACGACGACGCCGCCAGCATCCTCGCCGCCATCATCATCGTCGTCACGGGTGCGCCGCTTTACTCTCCCTCAATAGACGCTCCTTCACTGATGCTCTCGCAAACTCGCAGTCGGCTTCGTGCAGGAGCAGCGCTCGGAAAAGTCGCTCGAGGCGCTCAACAAGCTCGTCCCGCACTACTGCCACCTGATCCGGTTCGTCCTGCCCTCTTCTCGCTCCCGCGCGCGCCTGCTCACGCTCTCCCCCACAGCAACGGCCGCAAGACGACGCAGCTCGCCAACGTCCTCGTCCCGGGCGACCTCGTCACCTTTCACACGGGCGACCGCATCCCGGCCGACATCCGTCTCACGGCCGCGCACGGGCTCGAGATCGACGAGTCCGCTCTGACGGGCGAGACGCGCCCGGCGCGGAAGCAGACGGAGGCGATCCTCGACGTGGGCTTGGGCGTCGGCGGGCTGCCCATCGCCGAGAGGAGCAACGTTGCGTTCATGGGGACGCTTGTGCGGAGCGGGAGGGGCGAGGGCGTCGTCGTCGGTACGGGCGTGCAGAGCGAGTTTGGCGTCGTGTTTAGCATGATGCAGGAGGTGCGTCTGCGGCTCTCTTCGTGCTCCTCTGGCGCGCTTACGGGCGAAGGAGCACGTCGAAGAAGTAGTAGTTGTGCTCATGACCCCCGCTCCCGCAGGTCGGCGACAAGAAGACGCCGCTGCAGATTGCGATGGACGAGCTGGCGAAGCGGCTGTCGGCCATCTCGTTCGGCGTGATCGGCGTCATCTGCCTCATCGGCGTGTGGCAGAAGCGCAGCTGGCTCGAGATGTTCACCATCGGCGGTGCGTCCGCGCGCCTTCTTTTCCTGCTGCAGCAGAGCGCTGACCCACGTGCGGTCGCAGTCTCGCTCGCCGTCGCGGCTATCCCGGAAGGCCTGCCCATCGTCGTCACCGTCACGCTCGCGCTCGGCGTCCTCCGCATGTCGAAGCGGAGCGCCATCGTCAAGAAGCTCCCCAGCGTCGAGACGCTCGGCAGCGTGAGCGTCATCTGCTCCGACAAGACGGGTGCGTTCCCGCTCACCCTTCTCAGTCAAGTTCGCCCCACTCACCTCGTCCCGAACGCGCACAGGCACGCTCACGACCAACGTGATGACGGTCACCAAGGCGTACTCGGTCGAGCAGGGCGTGTTCGACCTGGACCACAGCCCGCCGATGTTGACGCCGGACGATTCGCGCGCGAAGCTCTTCCTCGTCGGGAACCTGTGCAACCACGCGCACGCCGACAAGGGCAAGTACCACGGACAGGCGACCGAGGTCGCGCTGATGAACGCGCTCGGCGCCGTCGGCCTCAGCGACCAGCGGCACTTCTTCACGCGCAAGAGCGAGGTCGCGTTCAGCTCCGAGACCAAGCTCCAGTCCGTCACGGGCGCGTTCTCGCACGCGCCGCCCGGAACGCCCGACACGACGTACCTCTCTGGCGCGCTCGAGCCCGTCCTTGCGCGCTGCAGGACGTACCTCCGCATGGACGGGTCTGCCGCGCCGCTCGACCCGGGCGTCGCGAAACTCGTCGCGTCCAAGGCGCACGACCTGTCCGCGCTCGGGCTCCGCGTCGTCGCCATGGCGAGCGGCGCCGACCCCGACGCGCTGACGTTCGCCGGCTTCCAAGGGATGATGGACCCGCCGCGGCCGGGCGTCGCAGACGCCATCATGAAGCTCTCGGCGGGCGGGATCCACGTCGTCATGATCACGGGAGATAGCGAGCCGACCGCCGTTGCGATCGCGCGGCAGCTCGGGATCAGGACGACGGGCGGGAGCAGCCGCGCGGGCGTCCTCACGGGCAAGGAGATCGACCTCCTCAGCCAGCGGCAGCTCGCGGATCGGATAGGCGGCGTGACGGTGTTTGCGAGGACGACGCCGAGGCACAAGATGGCCATCATCGAGGCGTACCAGTCGCGCGGGGCGGTCGTCGCGATGACGGGCGACGGCGGTGCGTCCTCCTCCCCTCCCCGTCTCAGCGCGGATGCTGACTACCCTCGCACTCGCAGTCAACGATGCGCCGGCACTGCGCATGGCCGACATCGGCGTGTCGATGGGCCGCGGCGGGACGGACGTCGCCAAGGAGGCGGCGGATGTCATCCTCGTCGACGACAACTTTGCGACGCTCCTGCCGGCAGTCGAGGAGGGCAAGGGTACGTCTCCCGCTCGTTCGCATTCGCGCAGAGGCTCACGCGAAGGCGCGCCCGCAGGCATCTTCGTCAACATCCAGAACTTCCTCTGCTTCCAGCTCTCGACCGCCGTCGCCGCCCTCTCTCTCATCACGCTCTCGACGGCGCTCGGGCTCCCGAACCCGCTCAACCCGATGCAGATCCTCTTCATCAACGTCATCATGGATGGCCCGCCGTCACAGTCGCTCGGCGTCGACCCCGTCGACCGCGAGGCGATGAAGCGCCCGCCGCGGCCGAAGAGCGCCCCTATCCTCACGCAGCGGCTGCTGTACCGCGTCGGCTTCTCGGCGAGCGTCATCATCGTCGGCGTGCTGTTCGTGCTCGCGCGCGAACGCAGCGACGGAAGCGATTTGGCGCGGGATCAGACGATGGTGCGCTGTCCTTGCATTCGTCCGGTCTTCTCATCGTGCTGACTCGTGCGGCCCATCAGACCTTCACCTCCTTCGTCTTCCTCGACCTCGCCTCGGCGCTGCAGAACCGCGGGCTGAACGTCCCGCTCCTGACGGGCGCGACGAACCGGATGCTCCTCCTCGCCGTCTCGGTCTCGTTCGTCGTGCAGCTCTCGCTCGTGTACCTCCCCCCGCTGCAGTCCGTCTTCCAGACGCAGGCGCTCTCCTCCGCGACTTGAGCGTCCTGCTCCTCCTCGCCGGGTGCAGCATGGCCGTGCATGAGTGGCGGAGGCGGTACGAGCGCAGGACGCTCCTCGAGGAGGCGTGGACCAGCGCGCAGGTCGTTTAGAGGTGGAGTGCGCAGTCTCGTTGTGTGTGTCTTAGCATCTCCCCCGTATCTCTCATCGCATGCAACTCGTTCGGAGCCTGCTCACTGCGAGAGGAGAGCGAAAAGCGTGCGAGTTGCGGGAGATGTGACAAGCGACAAAGCAGATCCAGTCCGTGATCCCATCCAGTCCGTTCCTCCTCCGTTCAAGCGAGTCAAAGCGTGTAGACCACCTCGAGCGGGAACGAGTCGACCTCGTCCCACTTCCTGCGTGTCGCCTCCTTCCGCCGCAGCGACTCCTGTGTGTGTGCGCGTTCGTCAACCGTGACGGAAAGACAGACGACCGAGAGCGCGCACCGAGTCGTCGCTCTCCGAGTCCGTCCCGCGCCGCTGCTTCTTCCGGCTCGCGCCGCCCCGCACTCGCGACCGCGCGGCGGCGGCCTTGCGCTTTGGCCTGCGGCGAGGGGAGAGTCGGGTTCCCTGCTCGCGCGAAGCGTGAGGAAGGCCAAGCAAAGCGAGGAGCAAGCGAACGCACTCGTAGTCTGTCTCCTCCTCCCGCAGCTCGTCCTCCTCATTCTCCTTCACCGTCCCGAACCGCCTCGCCCGCTTCGGCAGCATCGCTACCAGGTCCTTCGTCGACACGCCGGTCTCGTCCGCGCTCCCCGCGCGCGCCGCACGGTCGTTCTCGTCCTTCTCGTCCTCGCCCGCCGCACGCGTACGTCCCGAGCGGCGCTTCGGCGGGCTCGGCTCGCCCGTCGCGCGCGCCTGCGGCTTCGATACCTTCTTCGCTGCAGCGCGCTTCTTCGCCTGCAGCGGCGCGGGTAGCGGCGCGGGCTGCGGCGCGGGCTGCGGCTGCTCCGCCTCCGCCGCGCCGCCCTCCTCCTGCTCGTCCTCCTCCGCCGAGACGCTCGCCGCGCGGTGCACCCCCTCGCGCCACTCCTCGAGCCAGCTGCGCTGCCTCCGCGTCCCCGGTGTAGGCGGGCGGTTCTCCTTCGCCTCGGCCTCCGTGCCTGCGCCAAAGAGGCGCGCGTCGCGCGAGCTGCGCGTGCTGCCCGTCCGCGGGCGCGAGCGCGAGGCGGGAGAGCGCAGCGCGCGGAGGAGCTGCGCGGTCTGCGCACAGGGCGGCGCGGAGAAAGAGTGCTGCGTCGGCGGGAGGGCGGAGGAGTGTGAGGCGGAGGTGGCGACGACGGGCGGCAAGCCCGCGGGCGGGGAGTGCGCGCCGGCTGGCGCGGCGGGGCTAAGAAATGGCGAGGGGAGGCGCGGTGCGCGGAGGGGGCGTGTGGAGGACGGGCCGGCACGAGGGGGTGGGCGGCCGCTCGTGCGCCGCGCCGCCTCTTCTGAGGCGCGCTTGGCCCTGCCCGCAAGCGCGAATGGGTTCGGCGCGTCCTCAACCTCGCCTGCGACGTCGGCGTAGGTGAGATCGGAGCTGGACGAGGCAGGAGCGGGCGCGTGAGAGGGGCGAGGGTTGCGCTGGGAAGGGGCGGCGATAGGGAGGGCGGTCTCGTCGGCGGGTGCGGGCGAGGACTTGCCTGCTGTGGGACATCAGCTCTATCCCAATGCGGCTGGAGAGGAGCACACGTACCGGAGAGCTCCCTCTGCGCGCCTGCCACGACCCCTGCACCGCCCCCACCTGCCCCGCCGGCGTCCTCCGTCCTCCCAGCCTCTTGCACGTCCTCCTCGCTCAGCGCTCCAGGCTGTACGAACGCAGCGAGGACTGCCGAGAAGCTGTCGACCTTGACGAGGGGCTTGCGAGGGCGAGAGGCGAGTCCTGCGGGTGGAGGAGCGATGAGAACGTCGAGCAGCGAGAAGGGTACGCGGGAGGGGCGTGTACCTGGGGACGGTAGCAGTACAGCTGTCGAGCGCGGTGCATGCGCCGCGCGGCTGCTTTGCGGCATCGCAGGCGGGCGAGATGGCCGGGAGGAGGAGAACAAGCGGGGCGACCTTCCCAACCTCGACTCGCGCTCTCACTCGCGCGCAGACGGATGGCGAGCACTCCAGATCGCTCGCAGTGGCACTCGCTGTGCGCCAAGCTGCCCGTTAAGAACCCCCGAGCCGTACTCACCTTTCTCCTCTCCCGCTTCTCGTCCAGCTCGCTCAAGATCCCCTTCCCCTCGGCCGACAACGCCACGCTCGTCAAGCGCGTCGTCGAGGTCGACAAGCCGCTCCGCCCGAGCGAGCTTACCCGCGAGTTGACCGTGACCGGGTCGGACCTCGTCTGGTGAGCCGCCTCCCTCCCTTCCTCTCCTCGCATCGCCCTGAGCTGACCAGCCCCGCTCCCGCACCTCCTGCAGCGAGTTTCGAGCTGCTACAGTCGCGCAGGCGCGCGTCGCGCTCGATCACTTTCTCTCAGACATCGAACTGGTCGTCCAGACGATGCACTCGTTCGGTCCGGCGGAGGTAGTGGGGGAGCGAAGCGAGAAGGGCGTGCCGGACGCGCCCTCGCTCGAGGTGGGACTCATGGGGAGCTGGGAGGGCATCAAGCAGTGACCTGGGGGCGCTCTGGGGGTGTGTGCAGAGGTGAGTTGAGGTTGGTCTCGCTTGTCTTGGGCGCAGGCTGACCTCCCTCTGCCTTCCTGCCGGCAGTACTGCACTTTATGTTGCATCAACAGGTCTCCCATGGCCTTGAAAGGGCTGGCTTTGCCTAGAGTTGCATGCTGGGAAAGCAGGTGCATTCAACATCTTGTCCTCCTCACTCTCCTTCTAAACCAGTTTTGACCTCCGGGGGCAGCTGCTCCTTTGTCCTACCGCTGTGTTTCAATGCACAAAGGGGAGGAACAAGAGCATGGACGGCAAAAACACCCTCAATAGGGCTACAACAGCCGAAAGCCTCCGAAACCTGAAAGGGGTTCTGGGCCTTGTTCTCCCGCAGAAACTGCCCGACTTGCGCTCTACTCTGCTCCTACTATGTAGCCTGTGCAGTCACAGGTGTGGTGTTGGACTCCTGCTGCAGGCGACACTGCTTGCATGAAGGAATAGCTCCGCTACCACCTTGTTTTGGGATCTCGAACACGCATCTTCCAGCTCTTGCACAACTTTGCCAAGCGAGGGATGTGTGCTCAGGACAAAGGGCATTGCACACAAAGTCCATCAGGTCCACAAAGGACGAGTTTCCAGCTGTTTCAGCCGCGTCAACACAAAGGCCAAGGACGTACGGTGCCCCAGGCGAGGCAGTTGTGCTCCCAGCGGTCTCAAACTGGTTCTGCCCATTTGTGAGAAGTTCCTTGACGGGCTGGTACCAGTTTGATGCGTCGAAACCGTCGTACAGGGGCGACTGGGAAGCGAGAGGGCGAGGATACCTCTTGGGCTTCCTTCGCTTCACTTTTTTACGGCACTCGCCAGGCCTGCCCTGGCACTCGCCAGAACATTCCCAGCAGTATTGTCATGGCTGCTGTACGGCTGCAAGTTGAACTTGCGGTCGCGGTCGCCTCACCCTTGGGCCTGGCGCATTCGACAGGAGCGCCCGCTCCACTCGTCGGAGCGGGCGCTCTTGCTGGTTTGCCAGGCTCTGTGCAGGGGCAGCAGGCTAAGGAGGCAGCTCCTGCGGGCGCACGAGGGGTGGAGAAGGAAAAGCAAGATGAGGAGCGGGAGGAGGTGGGGAGCAAGGCTTCCGGTCCCACGCCTCCAGTGGGTGTGGGACCGGTCCAGACGGTGCGTAGCAGTTCCTGAAAGTCCACTGACGCGCAGTAACACGCGCAGGGAGCTGATCCCCGTCCCCCACACCGCCCTCCTCCCTCCCATCGCTCCCGCGCCCTCCCCCGCAGGCTACCGCCGCGGAGGTGCTCGACCTGACGCTCAGCGACTCGGACGACGAGCTCGACGCGCCTGCAGCCCGCGTGCGTGCCCCCCTAGCCTCTCTGCGAGCCCAGAGAGCTCCCGCTCACGACCTCATCAACCCCGCACCGCCTCCTCTCCGCGCTCGCCGACTTCACTCAACCGCAGACGCGCCCGCTCCCTGCCACCGCGCGCCCGCCTGTCCGCGTAGCCTCGCCCCCTCGCCGCTCCCCCGCACAGAAGCCGCGCGATGGCCCGCCCTCGCCCTCGCCGCCCGTCCCCCTCCCGCTCCTCCGCCCCGCTGCGCACGAGTTCGACACGCCCGCCCTCAAGCGCAAGCGCTCGCCAGAGCCCGCGACTGCGTCCAAGAAGGTGCGCACAGTTTGCTTCTGCCGTAGCAAGGACGAGCTGACCGATTCGCGCTCGTCAAGACCGCCCTCTTCTCCTCGCCATCGTCTGTCGAGATCATCCCCGAGTCGCCGGACGCGTCCGGCTCGCCTCGCAAGGTGCGCTTCTCTCTCACGAACACGCATGACCACGAGCGACCCCTGACCGAGCCGTGCTGACCTGCCCTCGCTCGTCTAGACCACCGCGTTTGGCTCGACTCCGCTTCTCGACGCCCGCCTCGCCGCGCTCGCCGCTTCGGGCGCGCTTGACGAGGTGCGTCCTCTCCCTCGGTCTCTTCGGCGTACGAGCGGGACGGTTCTCCGCGTGCTGACCGGGCCTTGACGTTCCGCAGCTCACCGCGGCCTCGTCCTCCGCGCTCAAGGACGACAGCGCGTCGCTCGTCGACGACTCGACCGCGAGCAAGGTGCGCATCCGCTCTCTGCCAGTCATTAACGAGCGAGAAGCACGCAGGCGAAGTGCCCTCACTGACCCGCCCCTCTCCCCGTAGTCGCCCGTCGCCTCCTCCGCTCCGACAAGCGTAGATGGCGACGCCGCCGACCCGTCCGCCGCCTCGCCTACGCCCATCGAGGTGAGCTCGCACTCCGTCGCTCTCACGCGCGTGAAAGCCGAGTGAGACTAACCCGCGCGCTCGTTTGCGAAGGTCAACCCCGCCGCCTCGCAGCCCGCGCTTGTCCGCCCCAAGCCGAACCGCCCGCGTGTCAAATCGACACCTCCCAACCAGCGCCTCCGCCTCGGAGCCCTTAAGTGCCGCGTCCCGCCGCCGCCGCCGCCCCTCCCCACCTCGATCGCCGCCGCGACCCTCCCGTACCTCCTCTCGCGCTCGCCCCGCGCATTCCTCGTCCGGCCGCACTCGCGCTTCTCCCTCTCCGCGCGCACCGCGAGCCCCGAGCTCGGTCTCCCCGCCGCGCCGCCTACCGCGAGCGGCTCTCGCAAGCACGCGCGAGTAGGTCTCGTCGCGTCGGCCGAGGACTACTGGCGCGGCCTCCTGCCGGACCTGTCGGACCAGGCGCACGTCGGCGACGACATGGCGATGAACGACGAGGACCTGAACGAGCGGGTTTGGATCCCGGGCCGCGAGCCCGCGGCGCACCCCTTGGCCGACATCGCGCCCGACCTCGCGGACCGCGTCTTCCCGCCGTGGCAAGTTGTCGAGGGCACGAGCGCGCAGATGCTCCGCGACGCGGCGCTCCCCGACGCGTACGACCGCGCCGCGATGGACCGGCACGACGCGCGCGCGGCGCACGACCGCGCGGAGCGGAGGGCGCGGCGGGCCGAGCGGCGCAGGGCGCGCGCGGCGGCGGGGAAGGTTGCCGATGCGGCGGCGGAGGAGCGCCGCAAGCGGAAGAAGCAGCGGCGGAGCTTGCGGCACGAGACCGAGGCGGAGCTGCAGCGGCGGCTGCGGCAGCTCGACCGCATCGACGAGGAGCCCGACGAGGAGTCGTCCGACCCGGACAGCGACGGCGCGGTCGAGCAGCCGACAGTCGGGTTCCGCGCGCTCGCGCTCCAGACGCAGAAGGCGCACCGGGCGAAGCGCATCATGCGCCGCGCGATGGGGCTCGACCCCGACTCGGAGACGGACGACGAGGGCGCGGCGGGTGCTGCGGAGGGCGGTGCTGAGGGCGCGGCTGAGGGCGTGGAGGGCGACGCAATGGAGGAGGAGGGCGCTGTCGCCGCGTGACGGACTCGGTGGCTCGATGAAGGTTACCCCCGCCTGCATACCATACCCACGCTTGTTCCCGTCGTACCCGCTTTACCCGCAGTGCTCCCTCCGCTGTTCATACCCTCTCTCGCATGCCCCGTGAATAGCATCTCCTCGCTTGCCCGTCTCTCGCTCGCACGGGAAAGCGGAGAGGCGCCTCCAGCTCTCCCCATCGCTCCACCTGCACTGGACAAGACCGCACAGCGCCGTTGCACCCTGCCCTTCTAGTCGCGCATCTTGTCCTCGAGCCGGACGCCCAAGTTCTCGCTGACGTCCATGCCGAGGCGCTGCATCTTCTCCTTCTGCACGCGGTCGGCCTGGATCCGCCGCAGCTCCTGCAGCCGCGTGTGGTCCATGAGCTGGTCGGCGGCGCTGCTCGACGCGCCGGAGCGGCGGTGCGAGGCGCGGGCGGCTGCGGGCGGGGGAGCAGGCGGGTGGAGCGAGGGTCAGCTCCGATCTCCTTTCCCAACGCGGCGAGGCTCCCAGCGGCGAGCGCAAGTCCCCCACAAGCGAGAAGCGAGGGAGAAGGCCGACGCACCTTCCTCGTCCTTGCGGAAGTCGTACGAGTCGCTCTTCTCGACCGTCTCGCCCATCCGCACCGCTGCCATCTGCTTTTCGTACTTGGCGATGTCATAGTACTTGTCGTGCGGTAGCGTGCACGTGTTGTAGTCCTGCGGAGGTGCGAGGGAGTCAGCGCGGGCGCAGGGAAGGGAAGGGAGAAGGCGCACCTCCATGAACTGGAGGAAGATCTCCTTCTCCTTGGCCTTGGAGAGCGTCTCGATGTTGATCATCTTCTCGCCGATGAGCCACGCGCTGAACTCGTCGGCCTTGGTGTAGCGGTCCGCCTCGGTGAGGATGCCGTGCGCGCCCCAGTTGACCGCCTTGATCCCCTTCTTGGCAAGCTTCTTCGCCTCGCGCTGCAGGGGCGGGCACTTCAGCACAACGAGAGCATGTCAAGAACGAGCGAACGCACCCTGGCCCTGCGCTCCTTCTTCTCCTCCCTGCGGCGCCTGCGCTCCTTGTCGTCCCTGTCGCGAGACCTCGAGCGGGACCTCCGCCTGCGGTGCCTCCGGTCGCGGCTCCCGTCCGAATCGGACCCCGAGTCGCACGAGCGGGAGCGGGAGCGGCTCCTGGGCCGTGCGCTGCGGTGCGACGAACGGTGCTCCCTCGCGGGCGAGCGCGATCTGTCCCTCTCGCGCGAACGGTCGCGGTTGCGCCTCGAGCGGTCCCTGCTCCTGCTGCGTTCGCGCGCCTTTCCGCGGTCGTCGCGGTCCCTGCGCGCGCTGGAGCGGTCGTCGTCGCGCTCATCGCGGCGACGAGGGGAGCGGCTCCGCCTGCGGTCGTCGCGGTCGGGGCGGTCGTCGCGGCGTGAGGAGTGGCGCGAGGTGGAAGGGTGGGAGCGCTCGGAGCGGCGGTCTGGGCTTGGCGAGCGCGGCATCGTTGGCTGGACGAGGGAGACCCGGCTGAGGAGGAGGGCGGAGGGGTTGGCTCCCGTCAGCTCACTCGCTGGCACCGGAGCCTGCTCAGACTCAACTACAGTGCTTGTGTCAGCCCGCTCAGACTCTCCCCGCTTCTCCCGCCCGCTTCCACGCTCTCCTCCTCCGGTGCGCCGCCCCACCTCGGCTCCTCGCCTCCCCTTCTCTGCACGCCATTTTGTGCAGTGGGGAACGCTTGTGGACGTCGAACAGGCTGGTACGAGGGCGACGTGCGCCTCCTGCAGCCGACGCACGAGAACGAATCGAGCTGACCCCTCCTGCACGCCCTCGCAGCGTCGAACCCCCTCTCTTTCGCTCACCTCACAAGACTTTCGCCCTTTACGCACATCGTAGGGTCGAAATGGTGCGCAGGCTGTCCCTCTCGTCGCCTAACAGCCTCCCACCAACAGCGCGCACCCCCACAGGCCTCCCAGCTCCCCAAGATCACCCACGTCCTCGAGCTCTGCCTCTGTGCGCGCCTGCTCCATCTCTGTCGCGACTGCACTGACCCGCGTACACAACAGACGCCCGGCACCTCCCCACCTCCGTCGCGTTCTACTCCCAGACCCTCCGCCTCGGCACCCCCTACCTCGACACGCCGCGCATGGCAGGCTTCTCCCTCGGGCAGACCACGCTCCTCCTCTTCCAGCGTGGCGCCACCGCCGACGACAGCGTCATGCCTCACGGGCGGGGGCTCATCCCGGGCCACGGGCCCGCGGGGGACGAGACGATGAAGACGCACTTTGCGCTCGCGGTCGAGCGCGCCGAGGAGGTCGAGCAGTGGGAGAAGGAGTTCCGCGAGGGGGGCGTCGAGGTGCTTGGCAAGGTCGAGTGGCCCAAGGGGGGCAGGTCGGTCTACTTTGCGGATCCGGATGGGCATGTTGGCGAGATTGCGAGCAGGGGGATCTGGCCGCACTACTGAGCGCCGAGCGGGCGTGTGAAGAGGCCTCTCTTCGGCTGACTTACGAGGGCGCGGAGAGACGGCACAACTCTATCGGCGTTGCGCGCTCGCTCGAGAAAGAACCTCAGCAACCTACACCTCGAGGAGCATCTCGTCCTCGTCCTCCTCGGGCTGCATCCGCGACAGCGGCACATTGTTGTGCACGAACGGCTGGTCGTCTCCCGCGCCGAGCGCCGGCGCGCCCTGCTGCGGCGCCTTCTGCTCCACAGGCGCCTCGACCGCCTCGCCGCCCGCAGAGACGAAGCTCGTCGTCCCCTCCGCGGCGCCGCCGGCCGTCCATGCCGGCACGGGCGGGAGGTCGTCTGCGCCTGTCGGGGCGTCGAGCTCCTCCACCGCCGTGTCGGGGCCTTCATCGCGCATGAGGAGGTTCACAAGGCGGACCATCGGCTCCTTGACCTGCTCTTCCGCACGTCAGCCTGCTTCTCCTAGTAAGAGCGCAGAGGGAGGGCACGCACAGACGGCACCGTTTCCTTCGCATGCGCCTCCTTGATGACAGGGTACACGCCGCGCTTGCGCATCGCGTCGCGGTTCGCGCGCCCCGTTGCGAGGAGGACGAGCGTCTCGACGAGGATGGTGCGGATCTGGGCGTCCGGCTCGCGCGCCTTGGTCGCGGGGAGGAGCTGCAGGTCGGCGGGGAGCTCGTCCAGTACCTGCGGGTTGGGGCGCGGGTCAGCGGAGGAGCGGAGGGCGAGAGAGGGCGAGCGCGCACATCGATGTCGAACTCTTCGTTGCCGCAGAGAGGGAGTAGCAGCTGCACGAGGAGGTCGATGCATCCCTCCTCGGGCGGGCCGTCGTTCGACGAGGCAATCAGCCGCGTGTGCCCCGCCTTCTCGAACGCGTTTCCTGCGGGGCGGATGGGGGCTCAGCGCGAGCGAGGGCGGATGGGAGGGGAGACGCACTTAATCGTCGAGGCGACGCCGCCTCGCCGGATGGTGGACGGGTGCTCGGTGAAGGAGATGAGCTTGGCCAGGGGAGGCTCGATGGTGCGGTCGGGGGTGGAGAGGAGGAAGGCGCGGCCTTGCGGAAGCTGCGTGGCCGCGGGTCAGGGCCGATGCGGCAAGGGGGAAAGAGACGCGCACGAGGGAGACGTTGGCGAAGACCGAGGCGAGGAAGTCGTAGTTGGCGTTGGGGTTGTACTTCTTGCCCTCGCCCTTGAGGAACACCTCGAGGAGGAGGTCGAGCGCGGCGATCTCGTCGGTCGACGTCTCGAGCTTGACGGTCGCAGCCTTCTCCTCCTCGCCCTCGGCGCGGGTGCGGGCTCGTCCGCGACGAGGGTGAACGGGACGCGGAGGGCGAGGATCTGCCGCGCGACGGCGTCCAGCTTGGACATGTTGCTCAGGAGCATGCACGCGAGGTCGGACAGGAGCGCCTTCTCGTCCTGTGCGCGCGGGAGGGCGAGGGTGAGCCTGACCTTCCCAAGTCGAGGAGGACGAGGAGGGGACGGAGAACGCACGATGATCATCCGCACAAGGCCCGTGACGAACCCGGGCAGCTTGTGTAGCCGCAGGACGACGTCGATGGTGCTCGAGAGGTTGATCAGGGCCGAGAGAGCGTCGTGCGCGATGAGCTGAGCGACGAGGAAGGGGTCAGCTCGAGGGTTCCTGGTAGCTGGGCGAGCCCGTGTGCCTTCGGGGCTCCTCGTAGGCCTGCAGGACGCTACATAGGGCCCGGGGAAGGAGCAGGACTGACCTCCTGGTCTGCACACATGGTAGCGAGCTGCTCGACATGCTGGTCGCGGAGGAAGAGCTTGCGCTCGGGCGCGCTTGGTGCGGTATAGGGCCTGTTGCAGCATGCATGGTCAGCTCTGTCGAGTCGGATGGGGCCCTGGTGGGGGCGTCGACGCACAGGAGGGACGCGAGTGCGATGCGGCGAACTGGGGCTTGAGGATCCACGAGGAAGCCGAAGAGCTCGAGGAGCTGCTGAGTGGTCTGGGTTGCTGCCATCCCGTGTTACTCCTTTCCAATAGCACGGGTTGTAGTGGAGAGTGCGAGTGGGTGAATGCTCCCTCTCCAAAAGATTGCGAAGGCGCTCTCGTCCGCGCTCCCCTCCGCACTCGCGCCAGAGACCCGCAGAGATGGCGTTCCAGCAGCAGCCCGTCGCCCTCCTCAGCGTCTACGACAAGGCCGGCCTCCTCCCCTTTGCCCAGGGCCTCGCAGACCAGGGCGTCCGCCTCCTCGGCTCGGGTGGTACCGCCAAGGCCATCCGCAACGCTGGCATGCCCATCGAGTGAGCCACTCGCCCTGCACCACTGCTGCTCGGCGATCGAGCACCCGCCGCCCTCGCCTCCGCGTGCTGTCGCCGGGATCTCGAGCTGGCGAGATGTGGGGGAGCCGTTGACTGAGGCGGGGGACGACGCAGCTCTGGAGGGAGAGGACAGCGCTGACAGGCATTCGCACGGCGTGCAGGGACGTCTCGGACATCACCAAGTACCCCGAGATGCTCGGCGGCCGCGTCAAGACCCTCCACCCGGCCGTTCACGGCGGTGCGTCCCTCCTCTCGCTCTTCTCGACGACCCATGGACTGAGCCTAAGCGCCCTCTACGAGCAGGCATCCTCGCCCGCAACATCCCCTCGGACGCCGCCGACCTCGACGCGCAGAAGATTGCCCCCATTGCCGTCGTCGTCTGCAACCTCTACCCGTTCAACGAGACCATCGCCCGCATCCCGCCGCCCTCGATCCCCGAGGCCGTCGAGGAGGTCGACATCGGCGGTGTCACCCTCCTCCGTGCCGCGGCCAAGAACCACGACCGCGTCGTGATCCTCTCGGACCCGAAGGACTACGACGAGTTCCTCGCCCAGTGGAAGGCCGGCAACGGCCAGGTCACCGACGAGTTCAGGCAGCGCATGGCCGTCAAGGTGCGTTCCTGCTCTCGCGGTCGACGGCGAGTAGCGGAGGTTGACGCCCGCACACCCACAGGCCTTCTCGCACACCGCCGCCTACGACACCTCGATCAGCAACTACTTCCGCCGCCAGTACGTGTCGGCGGACGCGATCGCCGCGGCGCCGGCCGACCAGAAGGCCGCCCTCACCGAGCGCGCGCAGCAGCTCACGCTCCGCTACGGCGCCAACCCGCACCAGAAGCCCGCCCAGGCGTACGTGACCGAGGGCAAGCTCCCCTTCTCGGTTCTCTCGGGCTCCCCCGGCTACATCAACCTCCTCGACGCGCTCAACTCGTACGCGCTCGTGCACGAGCTCTCGCGCGCCTTCACGCCCAACAAGGCTGCCGCCGCGTCGTTCAAGCACGTCTCGCCCGCTGGCGCGGCCGTCGAGAGCCAGCTCACCGCTGACGAGGTCAAGGTGTTCGACGTCGACGGCGTCGGCGAGCTCTCGCCCATCGCCTCGGCGTACGCCCGTGCCCGCGGTGCGTCCCCTCTTTCCGCTCCTTCGCTCCCACATCCGCTCGCATCCTCCCCTTCCTCGCTGACCCCGCTCACATTACGCAGGCGCGGACCGCATGTCGTCGTTCGGCGACTTCATCGCGCTGTCGCACACCTGCGACGTCCCGACGGCCAAGATCATCTCGCGCGAGGTGTCGGACGGCATCATCGCGCCCGGGTACGAGCCCGAGGCGCTCGACATCCTCAAGAAGAAGAAGGGCGGCAAGTACTGCGTCCTCCAGGTGCGTTCCCCGCTCCTTCTCTGCAGACGAAGTAAGCTGACGTCCCGCGCGCAGATGGACCCGTCGTTCAACCCCAGCCTCACCGAGACCCGCCAGGTCTACGGCATCTCGCTCGAGCAGCGCCGCAACGACGCCGTCATCGACGCGAGCATCTTCTCCAACATTGTCTCGAAGAACAAGGACGTGCGTCGGCGCTCTGTCTCCTTCCCTCGCTCGTGTTCACTGGTCTCGCCACTTGCAGCTCGCCCCAGGCGCTCACCGACCTGATCGTCGCGACGACTGCGCTCAAGTACACGCAGTCGAACTCGGTCTGCTACGCGTTCAACGGCGGCACGATCGGCCTCGGCGCGGGGCAGCAGTCGCGCATCCACTGCACGCGCCTCGCGGGCTCCAAGCCGACGCCTGGTGGCTGCGCCACCACCCGCGCGTCCTCGGCTTCCAGTGGCGCAAGGGGATCAAGCGCGCGGACCGCTCGAACGGCACGGACGTGTTCGTCACGGGCGAGATCTTCGACGCCGAGCCGCAGGGCTCGGAGCGCAAGGAGTGGGAGGCGCTCTTCGCCGAGGGGCAGGTCCCCGCGCCGCTGAGCGCCGACGAGAAGAAGGCCTGGTTCGACGAGATCAAGGGCAAGGTCTCGCTCGCGAGCGACGCCTTCTTCCCGTTCCCGGACAACGTCTGGCGCGCGACGCGCTCGGGCGTCGGCCACTTTGCGGCGCCGTCCGGCTCGGTCATGGACAGCAAGATCATCGAGACGGCGGACGAGTCGAACGCGGTCTACGTCTTCACCGACCTCCGGTGCGCTCTTCCTCTCTGCTCTGTTATGCGGAGGCCGGTGCTGACGCTCCTCTCTCGCCTGTGCACAGCCTCTTCACCCACTAAAAGGCCCCCGAGACAGTATTCTTGAGTGCCCGTGTTTTGTAGCAGCAGACGGTTCAACCCCGCGCAGTATCGACGTTGTTCTTGTCTTCCGTCGCTGGTGGGTCCCCCGGCGGTTCTTTGGGTATCCGAGGTGCGCATGAGTGCGGCCGAGGCGCGGGAGGAAGTCCGCTGGAGGGAGACGCGAGCGAAGAAGCCTTGCATGCGCGAGGGCGCGCTTTCACGGGCAACCGATCGCCTCCCGCCACACCCCTCGTCTGGCTGAGACTCCAAGCTGACTGGCCGTGGAGCTCCAATGCAAGTCACTGCGACACTTTCTCCGGCCCTGTAAGCGAGTGTCGAGAGATGCGCGTGAGGGCGAGCCGTCGAGCCCGTCACCCCTTGGCGTCCTCCCAGCGCGCTTCCCCGCTCAAAGCGCACAGAGAGCTTTCCAGACACTCCACCCAGGCGATCCATGGCAGCAGCGACCGCCGGATCCCCGTCCACGCAGGGCTTTGCGCCCCCGAGGGCCCGCCGCGGACGGGCAGCTGGCCCCGCCGCGCAGGGCAACGGCGCGGGCGCAGACGGCGACGAGGCGATGACGGACGACATGCGCTTGGCGGTCAGCGCCCTCGGGCTCATGCGCGACGGCCCCGCCGGCAGCGAGGGCGCCCCGCCGCCTGCGTCGTCGTCGTCGTCGGCCGCACTGGCGTCGACGAGCCGCCTCCCGCCGCCGTCGACCTCGAGCGCAGCCGGGTCCGTCTTTGCCCTCCCGCCCGTCCCCTCCCGCTACCGCGCAGCCTCGTCCTCGCGCCGCTCCGACCCCTCGCGCTCAACCTCGACCGCCAGCACCGCCTCCGCGTCCGAGGCATGGACCGGCGCGACGAGCGACACCGGCTACTCCTCCCCCGCCGGGTCCGCGAGCATCGCCGGCGGCGGGGCAGGCGCAGCGGACGACACCGACATGCTCGCCGACAAGCACCCGCACCCGCGTCCCGAGGACGAGGCGGGCGGCGATCCGCGCTTCATGGCGCGCGTCTCGCAGCTCCCAGTCGTCAGCAGCGGCATCGAGTGGTACGAGCGCAGCAAGGCCAACTCGCGCGTCGTCAAGGTGCGCTTCTCTGCCCGCTCTCCATTCCGTTGGGGCAATCACGCTGATCCGCGCTTTCACGCTGCACTTTCCCTTTCCCTCGCACGCAGTACGGCGCCGGCCTCGTCGAGTCGTCCTTCTCGGCCGTCTCGCGCCCCGTAGCCAACGCGCTCCCGCCCCTCGGCCCGCTCGACGACTTTGCCTGCCGCCAGCTCGACCGCATCGGCGCGCCGGGCGCGTCCCCCGCACGCAAAATGCCGTCGACGGCGCTGCCGCCGCACGAGGGCGACGAAGAGATGCGCGGGAGGGGGAGCGGGACGAGCCCGCCGCACCGCGGGGGCGAGTACGACGGTGCGATGGTGGCGCAGCGTGGGGGGGACGAGCGCGGCTCGTCCGCCGGCTCGAACGGTCAGCAGATCGCGACGGTTGGGGGCGGGAGGTCGAGGTGGCAGACGGTGCTGCTTGAGGCGGGTGGGCTCGGCGCGGCGGTCAGCGAGGAGAGCTTGAAGAGCCTGCGGTACTGCCTCCAGTGGCTTCTCGTGCGTCGCTCTCGTGCTTCATGACGCTGTGCGTGTATTCACTGAACTCTTCTCCTCCCGCAGTACGCGACCGCGCACCTCGATCACCAGATCAGCACCCTGCGCGACTTCATCCTCTCCCTCCGGGCGCACAACCGCTCCTCGTCGCCGTCGTCCTCGAACGCGCTCGTAGCCGCCTCGGCGTCGGCGCATCTCGCGCAGATCAAGCACGACGTCGTCGAGACGATCCGCAAGGTCGTCGACGTCATGAGCAAGTACGCCGGCGCCGCGCTCCCCGAGCAGGCCAAGCGCTACGTCCGCCAGAGCATCCTCGGCCTGCCCGTCAAGTGGGCGAGCGCGATCGAGGGCCGTGGCGGCGCGAGCGGGCGCGCGACGCGTGAGAGCACTGTCGACGGGAGCGAGCTCGGCACGCCCCGCCCCGAACGGATGGGCGACGCGTACTTCCCCGGCCCGTCGGCGGGGGGCGCGCCGGCGGGCTCGTCCTCGGGTGTGGCGGATGGCAAGGGCGACGAGGGGCAGCAGGGCGCGCAGGACCCCGCGCTGAGGCCGACGGAGGAGGCCGCGGACCGCATCCTCACGTTCGCGGTCGAGAGCCTCGACATGCTCCGCTCCGTGACGGGCATCTTTGGCGAGTCGGTCGAGCGTGCCGAGGCGTGCGTCCCTCCCTCCCTCTGCTCTCGTCGGGAGACTATCGCTCACCTCGCTTCGCCCGCAGCTGGATCGAGCGTCTCCGCGTCGTCGGCCTCGACCGGCAGCGCCAGCGTGCCGCTGCGTCCGAGACCTCCGCCGACGGGGATGTCAGCGCGCTCCCGCCCTCGCCGCAAGTCGGCTCCTCGGCGACCTTCGACGACGGCGCACCGACGCTCGCGGCGGGGACGAAGCGCCGGCGCACGACGCCGTCGTCGTCGCTCTCGTCGTCGATGCATGCCGAGATGGACAGCGCGCCGGGAGCAGACACCGGCGTGTCGACTGCGCTCGAGGTCGGGCAGGAGACGGACGAGGGCGACGACGGCGCCGCGACGAGGCGCAAGCGCGGCGCGTGGCGTGTCGACGGCGAAGACGCGGGCGCGGGCGCCAATGCGTGAGGAGGATGTGCTTGCTGCTTTTCTTCTCCGGGACGCGCGCGTATGTTCTTCTCCCTCTCCCCTCTGACATGGGCGTGCACGCCTCCTGTACGCCCCTCCGCTTCTTCCCTGCCTCTCTCCCGCCCTTGTTGTGTCTTCTCTCGCAATACAAACTGCGTCTCGCCTGTGCGGTGCGTTGCGGCGAGCAGTCCGAGGGCAAGCGCGAGGGCGACCTTCGCAAGTCTCTCTCGCCCGGGTCACGGTGAAGAGGGAAAAACAGACGCGACGAAAATGTCCGTCAGTATTGCCGGGGCCGCTTCGACAGCGAAGGGACCGTTGACCCGAGCGTTCGGGACGCGGGAGAGTAGAAGAGACGCACTCGCCGCACGCTGGGGCGCCGGGCGAGGGCTTGGGTGCGGCATTCTTGACACAGTTCGAGTCGGACTTGTTGTAGCCCAACGTGCAGGCTGTAGCAGTGGTGCGAGGTCAGCGCAGCGTCGCAGCGGGAAAGCGGCGGAGGGACGCACCCCATGAGCACTGCTCGGGCGCAAGGGCGCTGCGTGCTCGCGGGAATGCCCTGCTTGCACTGCGGCGCCTTGCTACAAGTACAGCAGGGTTTTCGGGCGAGTGAAGGAATTCTGCGAGCAGGAGAGAAGGGGTGAATACGAGCAAGGGGGAGATGCGCGTGAAGAGGTGCAAGGCGTACCAGTGGACTCCCTGACGGTGAGCTCCTGTGTCTCGACGGCGGACTCCTGCGCCTCGACGGAGAACGGAGACGGGGCTGTTGCGCCGCTCGAAAACAGCTATGAGCACAGCGCGACGAGGAAGCCAGCGAGACAAGAGAGGCGTGAAGCTGGCGAGCGTATTCTGCCGCGCTTCGTCCGGCTGCGCCTAAGCGCTGGGCCTCCGGAAGCACTACACATCCAACAACTGCGCGCCGGCCTGCCAGCGGCAAGCGCCGAGGGCGCACGGTCAAGGTCAACGGGCGGAGCGCTCGAGGCGAGGGAAGCGTGAGTTTCAGCTGCATGAGGCTGGGAGGAAGCGGGTCGCAGTCGTCGGAGTGCCCTCTTCCGACCGCGGTAGCATGGAGCGCCCGGGGCGACGAAACGGCGGAGGCCATTCTGTCAAGACGCCCTCGCGAGGGAGGGTTACACGTGCAACCCCCGTCCGGATCGAAACGCCTCGAGAGAACCTGGCGAATGAGGCGTCCCGAGTGCCTTGTACGGCACAAGCAGCCTCGCTGGCGGTCTTGAAGCCAGCGCCGCGCGTCACCCAGCTTCGAGGAGGCGAGAGAGCACGAGATGGGGCGAGGTGGAGCGGCCGAGCGTGCGAGAGCGGGAAGGCTCCGTGGGGCGCTTGCGCTCGAGTCTGACTGTAGCAGAACCGAAGGAGAGCCCGTGTGCGGAGCGGTGATCTCCGGCCGACGGCGTGTGTAGGGAAAGGAGATGGCGGAGGGAGAAGGGCGCCCTCTCCCCCGTCCGGCGCATCCTCCCTTAGTACCACAGCCCTTCCTGTACGCGCCCGCTGTCCGCCAGACGTACTCGAGCGCCAGCGCGGACAGGCGCGAAGAAGCGGAGAAAGCGAGCACAGAAGCGGACCTTCGCAAGTCAGTAGGGGGAGGTCGTGAAGCGGACGCGATGCAAGCACGCGCGCGCGGGGTCTCTAAGGAGCTACAGGGAACGACGAGGGAATCTAGTGGACGCAACAACGAGTACTTCTAGACAGACGATGACAAGGGAGACGCGGCCAGCGCGCTCCGGACCCAGGGAGAAGAACGACGCGGCAGCTTGACGCTGCCCTTTTCGCGGGCGGGGCGGGTTTACGACCACGTCCACTTGATGGGGATTACGCCGGCGTCGAGGTTGGAGACTGCGCGGCGGGAGGAGCGTCAGCGAGAGGAAGGGAGGAGGGGGAGGGAGCGGGACGCACTGGCTTTGAACGCGGCGGTGCTGAGGTCGAGGGAGCCGTACGCGCAACCGGGGCACCTGCAAGGGCGGGAAGGACGTCAGTTTTGAGCAGGGAAGAGGAGCAGGAGGAAGAGGAGACGCACTCGTCCGCAACAAGCGCGCGCACGCTCTTGCCGTTCGCGGTGTTGGTGAGAGTAACATAGCGCCCGCAGTGCTTGCCGCCCGAGACCTGCGGCGAGTTCATGGCGACAAGGAGCGTCGAGTCGGAGTTCTTCTTCCCGCAAGAGCCGGCCACGCCGTTCTGCTGCGAGAGGGAAGGAGCGGTGTTAGGGAGGGTCATGTTTGAGACGGAGGGTGAGAACGCACAGTGAACCACGTCCCCTTGCCGCTGAAGTAGCTCGTCGTAGCGAGGTTCGCAGGCTTGGCGACAACCTTCGCGGGCGCCTTCGCCGCAGGCTTGGGCGCGGGCTTGGGCGCGGGCTTCTTGACGCACTTCGAGCCCGACTTGTTGTAGCCCGACTTGCACGCTGAGAAGAGAGGGCGAGGTCAGCGCGGGCATTGTAAGAGCGAGAAGGAAGGGGACGCACACCACGAGCACTTCTTCGAGGCGCAGGTGCGCTGCGCGTTGGCGGGGATGCCCTGCTTGCACTGCGACGCCTTGCTGCATGTCGCGGCGCGCTTGTCGAGCGAGTGAAGGGGCTCTGTGGGCGGAAGGCGAGGCATGAGTACGGGTGGATCAGGATGCGCGTGAAGAGGGGGAGGCACACCTGTGGACTCCTCGACTGCGAGCTCCTGCGTCTCGAAGACGGGCTCAGCGACGGCGACGGCGCTGTCGTCGACGATGGCGACCGGCGCAGCGGCAACGAGCGAGGCGAGGGCGAGGAAGGAGGCGATGAAGGCGGTGCGCATGCTGGCGGGTTGCGAAGGTCGAGGTGGGGCGGCTTGGAGCGGGGCGACGAGTAGCGCGAGAAGCTCGGTAGCGTGAGATAGGGAGCAGGAAGGAAGGGCAGAGGGAGGCCCAGCTGGGTGGAGCACCCCTCGCGCGAGAAAGGACCCCACCTCCTGTCTTCTGCAGGCGATCGACGTTTCGAGGGTGCTGAGCGGTGGCTGCGCGTGCATGTATCCTTAGGCATGGCAAAGGAAGCCGGGGAGATGTCCGCGTCGCGACATGGCCTCGAGCTCGATCGCAGATTCACCCCTGGGGTCGAGGAGAAAGCGGAAGGTGGAGAGCGAGGCCGGATCCCACGGCTGTTTTTGAGGTCCTTCCACCTGCGCACAGGCTGCACACCCGGCTCGTCGGATCGGGCGAGCTTGAACAGGCAGGACGGTGAGGGTCCCGGGGGTAGATGCCGTCGGTAGCGGAGGAGGAGGAGCGGGACCCAAGCTGCATCGTCGCCGCCGCTGGAGGCTGTGCACCCAAGCTATGCGTTACAGGTGAGGGCGAGGATCGCGCGAGACTGCGCCGCGGTGGAGAGAGCGTACATGCGCTGTAAGGTGGGGGAGGCGCGCGGGACGACGAGGACGTCGTCCAAGTCGTGCTTCGCGGCTGGCAGCGGTGTACTATCGCAGAGCGAGCAGTGTGCGTGTGCGCAGCGGGCTGACGAGCGAGCGTGTGGAGGGGAGCGGGGGAAAGGACGAGAGGAACAGAGGGAGGAGAGGAGATCACGTGCAACTCGCGCGCGCGCGTAGAAGACGTCGCGAGTACACGCTCATGCACCGCGACGACGGAGGGCGAGTCCCTCCGGACGAGGCACGGCTTCCGTACAGACAGGGCGCACCCTCCCTCGCCGCTCGCGCCGGTTCTCTCATGCGCATGTCCAGCCCCACCCAACATGTGCCCTGGTCGTGTCGTGTCCCAGAAGATTGCCCCCGTTACAGAGTGAGAAGGAGTATCTACTCCTTGGTCTCGGCCTCCGCCTGCAGCAACGGGCGGAAGGAGCGGGGTCAGCGTGCGTTCAACGATGGACGCCGCAGCAGCGCATCCCCGAATGCGCGCAACGCCTCGACAATGCTGCGAGCGGGAGAGCACGGAACGCACCTCGACGGCGACGATGCCAGCACGCTTCTCGGCAACACGCTCCGCACGGCGCTCGCGGGCAGCCTTGTTGCGGACGCGGCGAGCCTCGGCCTGGTCGGCGAGAACCTTGGTGCGGTTCGACTCGGCCTTGGCCTTGTGGATGTGGTCCATGAGAACGCGCTGCGGGGTGAGGAGCGCGTCAACACCGCCGGCTTCACAGGCAGCGGGAGGACTCGAGACGCACCTTGTTCTGTGTCCCAAGAGCCCCACAACAACGCAGCAAACAGTCAGCATCCCGTCCCGCACACTCTTGGACCTCCCAGACGAGCGAAGACAGACCTTGAAGACGTTACCCTGCGGACGAAGGCGAGGTCAGCACGACGTGGAGAGTGAAGGGAAACGAGCGAGACGCACCTTGGCCTTCATGTAGAGCTCGTGGTAGCTGTACACGCGCGAAAGAACCGTCCGTCAGTCCCTACTACTAGACGCGTGCACCGTCCATGCTCGCGAGTGCGGACGCCTCCCCTGCCCGCACAACCGCCCAAACCGCGCCTGTCGTCCCTCACATGCCCTCCGAGCGCTGCACGAGCCGTCACGCGCGGTGCTGCGCCGCGCAGCCGCGGGCGGGCGGGCGCGCGAAGTCGAGTCGGCGGGTCGACGACGACTCACAGGTGGCGGTTGATCTTGCCGGCCTCGCGGTACTTGCGGAGGAGGCGGCGGAGAACGCGCTGGCGCCTCATCCACAGGACCTTGGTGGGCATGCGGGCCTCGGCGCTACCCTTGCGCTTACCGGCGCCGGTGTGGCGGCCCTTGGCCTTGGCGGCGTCGTGCTCGCGGGTGCGGGCGCGCGAGTGGACGACCTCAGGCTTGACGATGATGTAGCCGTCCTTCTTGAGGCGGCGGATGTTCTGCCTCGAGTTGGCGTTGCCGATCTCAGAGATGTGGGCCGGGTCGAGGTAGATCTTGCGCTTGCCAACGCCGAAGACGGACGCGGCAAGGCGCTTCTGAGAACGGAGGTTGGACATGGCGGCCTGGCGGACAGGAGCGAGGGGAGGGCGGGGCGAGGCGAGGCGAGGTGCGGCGGGAGCGCGACGCAAAAGTCGACGGCGGAGAGGGCAGCGGGGGGCGGACGAGGGGGTCGGGGGCGATGCGGGCGGGTCTGCGGTCAGCTGTGGGTTCCCTGTGAGCCTGGCGAGGCAGCAGCACGCGCACCTAGTCGGGGGGCGAAGAGACGAGGAGCAAGCGGTCGTGCGCTCGCGCTCTCGCCTCGACCTCGCACCGCTCGTCGCCCTCCCTCCTCTGCCGCGCACTTTGGCTCGACTCGAGTGACTCGTACTGCTCGCTGGACTCGACTCGACTCGGCTGCGCACCCGCACACACTCGTTCGAGCTGCCCCCGTCTCGTGACGCCGTCCAGTCGACTCTCCCCCGCTTGGACCGACTCGCGACCTCTTCTTCGTCGCGACAGGGCGCTCCTGAGGGCGCTGCAAGCGTGCAGAGCGCCTTTCCCTTGTAGAGTACGCCTTCTTGACTCCGCTCGAGGCGCTTTCCGGCTCGTCCCCCTGCTAGCCTTTGCCCGCCTCCTGTCCACGCAGTCCCCACCTTCTGCGCCCCGAGCGCCTCTTTGTACTCACGCGCGTCCCAAGCGTAAACGCCGAGGCTCCTGGGTGGCTCCACGGTTCCCTCTCCTTCTCTCCCTCTCAGCTGGTCGTTTCGCCTCACTCTCTCGTCTTGCGTCGCTTCCTCCCTCGTGTTCGTTCCGATTCCAGCATGGCATTCGTTGACGTCAAGACCGGCGCCGTTTGTCCTCAAGCCTTGCCGTGACGGACGCCCGAGCTGACGGGCTTTCTCGGCCAACCAGGCGGCCAACCTCCGCGTTGACGTTTGGGAGGGCGCCCTCGAGGCTTGCTGCCGTGAGAAGGGCCTCTACGCTAGCACGACGTTCGACAGCCGTCTACTCGGTGCGTATCTGTTCGCCTCGGCGTCGTCGGTACGAGCCGACGCGTTGCACGCTTTCCACAGAGACGGGGGAAGTCGTGTTCCTCCAGACGACCGACCTCCACGAGCTCAGGCGCCTGTGCGGCGGTGAGTTCGGAGACGTCGAGCGCAGCCTGCTCGTCAACAAGATCGCCATCCTGCCGCTCGCGTAGATCATCTGTGCGTTGCTTTCTCCCTTGCTTCCCTGCTCTCCGTCACCGACGCCTTGACTCCCGTAGGCCCGTTCATCGGCTACACGTGGGACCAGCTGAACCAGCCGACAACGTCGGACGGGTACGCAGATCTGAGCGCCCTCCCTGGCTTCGCAGAGCTCCCTCTCACCGCTCAGCAAGCTGTACACGACACGTTCGACCGGCTCATTGGAGGTAGGACGCTTCGTGCGCTCTATCGCGTCTCCTTTCTAACCGTCTTTATCCGCCAGAGGCAATGGCTGGCCCGAGCCCCGAGTCGCCCCTCGTCGACCTCGAGAACTCCGGGGTGACTCGCTTCTCTCGCCCTCTCCTCGCTCTTCCACTCCCGCTGATCCGGCTTCCCCGTCTCGCAGGCCAAGCTCGGCTACAGGAACCGGAGATCCAAGCTCGCCGTCCGCGACCGCGCACTGAGTCGCCGTGCGGTACGTCCCCTCTCCCCACGCCCAGTTCGGCCGTTCGCTGCGCGGACACCTAACTCCCGGTTGTCCGCAGCTCCAGCAGCTCTTCCTCGACCTGGGCGTTCCGGCACCGCTGGCCGCCGGTCTGCTCGAGCCATCGCTCGACACGACGCTTTCCGCCGACGGCAGCGCAGCGCCAGGCACGCCGTTCCTCCGCTGGCCCGTCAACCTCTTCACAGCTGTCGACGAATCGGACGATGACGCCGAGAGCGAGGAGGATGACGAGCACATGAGCGAGGGCGAGGACGAGGACGACGCTTCCGAGTAGGGCGGCTCAAGGGGGTCGCGACGCGCTTGCTCGCTGGGTTGCCTCCCGCTCCCTTCTACGGCCATCTCTCTGAGGTCTCCTCGTCATCTTCGCTGCACCATGTGTAACGCTCTCTCATGTCAGGTTAGTTCTTCACCCCAGCAGAGTTTCGAGGCCGCTCCTTCGCAAGTCCGTCTCTGAGCGTCCCGCACGTCCTCCATCGTCAGTCAGTCAGCAGCAGCAGCAGCGTGGCACGCACTTCGCTTGTATGCGCATGCGCTCAAGCGCTACGACCGCGCACCGCATGACGGTCCACCTTCACATCCGTCGACCGTCAGCCCCTTCCCCTCCCTAGGCCTTCGCTCCCGCTCGACGGCCCTTCTCCCATCGACAACCCCATCGTCGCCGTATCGACAGTGTCGGGAGAGCCGGAAGCGGGCAAAGCGCGTGAAGCGTCAGCCTGAAGAAGCCGCGAAGGGGGGACCTTCATCGCTCAGCCGGAACTGCAGCGGGAGATCGCATACATACGGCGGCCGCTTATCCGCGCCGCACGGCGGGATCGAGACCAGCGAAGAGGCAGACGGAGAGCTCGGGGAAGCACGAGCAAGCGTGAGAACGCAAGCTCGAGGATCGACCGCGAGCAGAGGCGCTTGCGTCGCCGTCGCGCCCGTTCCTCGCCTGATCTGCAGGTCTACGCGCGTGCATGCAGGGTCTGCTTCAGCGCAAGGGCGCGTCGAGGCCGAGGGAGCGGTCCAGCTTGAAGTCCCCCCTTCGAGCGGGCGGCGACCGACCGCGTGCTCGCTTTTCAGCCGGCAAGAATGCGAGCAGCGAGATGCAGGGTGGGAGGCCGCGACCGCCACAGCTGGGGAGCGGCCTCTCGAGCGGGCGGGAGCGGCGGAAGCGGAGCCGTCAAACGACAAAGGCGAGGAATGCCGGCCGCAGCTTTTCGAGGACAAGGCGGCGCGCGGGGAGAGACTCCTGAGCGGCGAGTCCGCGGCGGGTCCGCGGGGCGTCACACAGCCTTTGCTTGTGGCGGTGAGCTGGTTGAAAGCGCCGCGGAAGTGGTCTGGCGAGGGTGAATGCGAGGTTGTGGCGGCGCCCTCGAAGAAGGCGAGGCAAATGGAAGGCGAGGCGGGCGGGCCAGCTGGCGCGCAGGGATTCGCTGGTCCCGCAGAGACAGGTCGCGTCGCGTGCGCGGGCGAAATTTCCGAGGGTGCAGGCGAAAAGCGGAAGGCGATCGCTCGCTTCTTCCGGGGGTGCTCCCTCGCCTCCCTCACCCCGGCCGCAGGGAGTGCCCTCCCTCCTGGGGTGCGGCTGTGCGGCCGTACAAAGGCCGCCCTCGCGCTCCCTCCTCTGCTCTTCTCCTCACTCTCCAGTCGCTCCTCCCGCTCTCGTAGCCCATACCCGGTCTCGTCCTCTCCACCGTCGGTCCTTCCACCAGTCCGCCTACCCGCACCGCTATCATGTTCGCCTCCCTCGCCATCACCGCCCTTGCCGGCCTCACCGCTGTCCGCGGCGTCCCCCTTCCCCAGCTCGCCCAGCTCGCGACCGTCGAGGCCGCCCTCTCGGCGCCCGATGCGACGCACTACAACGCGTCCGTCAGTTTGTACGAGATGAACGGCAAAGCTGGCGCCTGCGGCTGGTACAACCAGGACGAGCAGGCCGTCGTCGGCCTCCTCTCGAGGAGTACACCGACCTCTCCTCTGTCTCGCCCTACTGCGGTGCCTTCGTCGTCGTCGTCGACCCCAAGACCAACGTCTCCGTCACTGCCCTCGTCGCCGACGCCTCGACCCAGAACGAGACGCTCTCCGTCTCGCAGGGCACTTTCGCCGCGCTCAACGGCACCGACTCGGAGCTCAGTGCGTCCTCCTCCCTCCCTTTCTCGCGCCTGGCCCGCCGCTGACCTCTCCTCCCTCTTGCAGAGTTCGTCGACTGGCGCTTCGCCAACGAGACCGAGACCGCCGCCGCCAAGGAGGCGCTCCAGTCTGGCTCGTCCTCGTCGGCCGCCGCGCCGTCGTCGTCCGCCGCGTCGACCTCGTCCGCCGCTCAGCAGCAGCAGCAGGAGGAGAAGGCCGCGCCGTCGACCACCTCGTCCGCCAAGCGTGCGTCGCGCCCCTCTCTCGCGAGCGAACCTTCCCAAGCTGACTCTCCCCGCTTCCTCCCTGCAGCGACCACCACCTCGTCCGCTTACCAGGCGCCCGCGACGACCTCGGCCGCGCCCAAGGCGACCACGACCACCACGCAGGCGCCCAAGCCGACCACGACGCAGGCGGCCGAGACTAAGCAGGCCCAGGCCGCGTACAAGGAGTCGTCGTCGTCGTCCTCCGGCTCGGGCTCGTCGTACTCGGGCCAGGCGACCTACTACTTCCAGGGCGGCGCTGCCGGCTCCTGCGGCAACTACGCTTCGGACTCGGACTACGTCGTCGCCGTCAACGCGCCGCAGATGAACTCGGGCTGGTGCGGCCGCAGTGTGAAGATCACCAACACCGCCAACGGCAAGACCATCTCGGCGAAGGTTGCCGACAGTGCGTTCTCCGCCTCTCTCCTTCCGCTCTCGAGCGTGCAACTGACCCTCCGCTCCGCACAGCTTGCCCTGGCTGCGGTCACGGCTCGCTCGACCTCTCCGAGGGTGCTTTCGGCGCCCTCGGCTCGTACTCGTCGGGCGTCCTCCCCATCTCGTGGTCGTTCAACGTGCGTCCCGCCTCCCGCTCCTCCGTGACCGCGTCCTGACCTTCCCCGCCCCTCTCGCAGTAAACGCGCCGCTCTCGTCTCTCCCTTCTCGGGTTCTCAAGGTCGTTCCCCCTCGCTGTTCCGGCTTCCCCTCGCCCTCTTCCTCGTCCATTTCGTCTCCCCTCCTCCCCCTCCGGTCGCCGCAGCCTCGACTGGCGCGCGCCGTGACGCAGACACTGTAGCTTGCCACCTCCCACGCACATTCCCTGTATCCCTCCCGCTCGTTCGTTCTTACGCCCTCCCCCTTGACGACCTTTCGACGTACCCCTCCCCTCCACTAGACCCTAGATGGGCTCCCCTTCTGTCCTTCCTTCCGAGTAGACCGCTAGACGGCTCCTCTCCCTGTGAAAACCGAGCGTCCAGCTCTTCCCACAACCTTTCTCTCGCGCCTCTTTTCGTCTTTCGCCTTCTTTCTGGCTTTGCTTCGACTTTGCTTGCTGAGGAGGTTTGCCGTCCTCTTCTCGCTCCTCTCGCTCCAGTCCTCGTGCTGGCCCTGTGCTCTCTCGTCCAGCTCTTCGCCAACCCCCCTCGCCGTGCGGCTCTCTTCCGATCTGTCCTGTTCGTGCCGCTCCACTGCTTTTGCGGGACGGCTTGCGTACATGGACGTCCCCGCTCGCTGGGTGAGGCTCATCCTGAGGAAGATCACCGGCACAGCTCGTCGAGGGTTCATGCTCGTCAAGGCGACGAGCGCTGCGGACGCCGGGTCGCTACTTCTGCTCGCTCCGAGCACCATTCGGATGGGGCAGGACGGCGGGAAGGCAGCCTCGTTGCGGGCAACGGAGCTACAGGAGCGGCGGTCATGCTCCCATCGCGGCGCCTTCGATCCGTCGCCTCTAGCGTGCACGCCGGGCTGGTCCGTCGGCGAAGAGGGACTTGGGTGAAGAGGGATGACGCCTGCGCGGACTGAGCGGATTGAGGGAGGCAGCGGGGCCGGATTAGCGAGAGCGTCGAGAGCACGAGTCCGAGCGAGGAAGCAAGGAGCTGAGCGGAAGCAGGGAGGCCAAGCAGAAGTGAAGAAGATGCGTCATACTCCTCGTGGAGAGAGGAGCGGATGGCAGGAGAGCGCGAGACACGACAGTACGTCGGAGGACGGGGAGGCGATCACCCAGGTCGACCGCAGTGCTGCATGGTGCGGGTCGACAAGGTCGGTCGCAGAAGCGGAGGCGTCCCCACCGCTCCCTTCAGTCCCGATTGTGTCGCGCGAGCGGCTGCAGCAACACATTCCTGGCGCAGTCGAAGCGAACAGCGAGAGGATAAGCGTCGGAGTGGGGCGTCGTCCACGGTTCGCGGCCTCAGGAGCGCCGGCAGGAAGATCGAGAGCGTTGTCGGTATGTACGTTGGCCAAGCGCAGCTCAGCAGAGCGCAGTAAGTGCTTTAGGAGCGGGCGCGGCGGGAGCGACGCCTCATCAGGAGAACGGCGAGCACGCAGTGCGGACGGGTGCGCGTGACATGGAGAGGTAGCTGCAGACCCACTCGTCAGCGCAGAGGTTGTAAACCATCGCAGGGAGACGTCCCGCAAAAGGTCGAGAGGCGGCGGAGGATGAGGGAATCGCTCGCGGTTCTCCCTCTGCCCCTACATGCTGCCTGCTGTTCGCGACCCTGAGCTACTTCGTCAGACTCGTATAGACCGGTTCCGCTACAGACGACGCAGTGATTCGCGCTGTGCGTTCCCCGCCCCTCCTCGTTCGCACCCCACAGCTGATGAGGCTTCTCTTGCTTACGGCGCACCATGCAGCGCTATACGCTTCGCAGGCCACAGGGAAATACAGCAGGAGGTCGCAAGCCCACCTCTGACCCGCTACAGCGCCGAGTCACTCTCTCGGGCAAGGACTGTTGACGAACGAGCGGGTCCACGGGACGCAGAGAGCCCGCACAGCCTGTTTGCGATCAGGAGTACCGTCCAAAAAGGCTCTTCACCGCCTCGGCACTTGCTCGGACTGCCCTCAATGCGCTGTCGTCTGTACGGCCGACGTCGTGCTGCTCTCGCTCCGGTGCTCTGCTCTCTCGCATCTTGATTGCTCTCGCGCTCGAGCAGACTCACAGAAAGCTTTTTCGCGTGAACATCCGCCGCGCCCTGGTCGGCCGCCGCGCCGTCGTCGTCCTCGTCCGCCGCTCAGCAGCAGCAGCAGGAGGAGAAGGCCGCGCCGTCGACCACCTCGTCCGCCAAGCGTGCGTCGCGCTCCTCTCCCCCGAGCGAACCTTCCCAAGCTGACTCTCCTCGCTTCCTCCTCGCGCAGCGACCACCACCTCGTCCGCTTACCAGGCGCCCGCGACGACCTCGGCCGCGCCCAAGGCGACCACGACCACCACGCAGGCGCCCAAGCCGACCACGACGCAGGCGGCCGAGACTAAGCAGGCCCAGGCCGCGTACAAGGAGTCGTCGTCGTCGTCCTCCGGCTCGGGCTCGTCGTACTCGGGCCAGGCGACCTACTACTTCCAGGGCGGCGCTGCCGGCTCCTGCGGCAACTACGCTTCGGACTCGGACTACGTCGTCGCCGTCAACGCGCCGCAGATGAACTCGGGCTGGTGCGGCCGCAGTGTGAAGATCACCAACACCGCCAACGGCAAGACCATCTCGGCTAAGGTTGCCGACAGTGCGTTCTCCGCCTCTCTCCTTCCGCCTCGAGCGTGCAACTGACCCTCCGCTCCGCACAGCTTGCCCTGGCTGCGGTCACGGCTCGCTTCGACTCTCCGAGGGGTGCCGGCGCCCTCGGCTCGTACTCGTCGGGCGTCCTCCCCATCTCGTGGTCGTTCAACGTGCGTCCCGCCTCCCGCTCCTCCGTGACCGCGTCCTGACCTTCCCGCCCTCTCGCTGTTCCGGCTTCCCCCTCGCCCTCTTCCTCGTCCATTTCGTCTCCCCTCCTCCCCCTCCGGTCGCCGCAGCCTCGACTGGCGCGCGCCGTGACGCAGACACTGTAGCTTGCCACCTCCCACGCACATTCCCTGTATCCCTCCCGCTCGTTCGTTCTTACGCCCTCCCCCTTGACGACCTTTCGACGTACCCCTCCCCTCCACTAGACCCTAGATGGGCTCCCCTTCTGTCCTTCCCTTCCGAGTAGACCGCTAGACGGCCACTCCCCCCTTGAAAACCGAGCGTCCAGCTTGCGTCCAGCTCTCCCCACATCGCCTTTCTTCTCCTGCTGTTCTGCGGTCCTTGCCCTTGCTGGCCTCTCTGCTGGACGATTCGCTACCCCGCGAGCGATTCCCGCCCCGCGATCCTCGAGGAACTCGCCGGCCGAACCTGGATTGCGTCGCCTTGTCCTTCGTGACATCTCGCGCAGAGCTCGCGCTGCTCCTCGAGCACACTGCACGTTTCCTGCTAGATCACTCCAGCCACCCGCGCAACCCCTACAGCGCGCCGTCACCTCACTCACCCTCCTCCACACACCGCACCATGCTCGCCGCCGTCGGGCAGATCTGCTCGACCAACAACGTCACGCGCAACGCCGCGCTCTGCGTGTCGCTCATCCGCCGCGCCGCCTCTGCACGCTGCGCCCTCCTCTTCCTCCCCGAGGCGAGCGACTTCATCGCCGACGCCAAGGAGGTCCCGAAACTGAGCGCGTCGCTCGATGAGAGCGAATTCGTGCGCGAGGTGCGCGCGCAGGCGAAGGAGAATGCCATCTGGGTGGGGGTAGGCGTCCACGAGAAGGCGACAGAGGACAAGTGCTACAACACCAACCTCCTCATCTCGCCGGATGGTGAGATCGCACAGGCGTACCGCAAGCTTCACCTCTTCGACGTCAAGCACTCCGGCCCCGGCGGTGGGATCATGATGGAGAGCAACACGACGATTCAGGGCGACGAGCTGCTCGACCCGCAGGAGACGCCCATCGGCAAGGGTGCGTACTCTCTCCCAAATCCACGCACTTCGCTGATCGTCGGACGCGCACGCAGTCGGCCTACCTTACCTGCTACGACCTGCGCTTCCCGGAGGCTGCGCTCTCGCTCCGCCGGCGGGGCGCGTGTGATCGCGTACCCCTCCGCCTTCACGCTCACGACTGGTGCGCATGTTCTCCTTCGTTTTCCTTCTTACCGGTGCAGACTTCGGCTGTCGCGCAGGTCCCTCTCACTGGGGTGCGTCAATTGGTCCCGACGCATTCAAAGGCCGCCGCATGGCGCTGCAAGAAGCCTGTTTGAGAGAGGATCTGCGTATTGACAACCTGTACTCCCCGCAGAGGTCCTCCTCCGCGCGCGCGCGATCGAGAACCAGTGCTACATCCTCGCGCCGGCACAGGTGCGTCCCCCTTCTCGAATCCGCACCTCAGCCCTTCGCCGTGCTCCTGCCGTTCTCATCTCGCTTCCTCGGCTATCTACTTCGCGCGCACGAGCCTGACCTCTTCCTCATAACCCGCAGGTCGGCCAACACTCCTCGCGGCAGACCTACGGCCACGCGATGATCGTCGACCCGTGGGGGAGTGTCGTCGCACAGGCGCCCGACCGCCCGCCCAAGTTCCCGCCGCCCGACGACGTCGACACGGGGACGTTTGTCATGCACGACGTCGAGCTCGAGTGGATCGAGCAGATGCGGAAGGAGATGCCGCTGTGGGAGCAGCGGAGGGGCGATGTGTACCCCATCCTCTAGACGGCGAGGAGGACCATAGACGCCTAGAGCGCAAGGAATGCAGTCTCGTATTTCTCAAACGCTTGCTGCACGGCTGCCGTCAGTCGCCGTCCAGCGTTGAGTGAGGATGAGGGGGAGAGACGTAGTTGCAACAGGGGATGCAGGCGAGACGAAAGGGTACAAGGACGGGCAAGTACGAGAACGACAAGGACAGAAACGGAACCTGGCCGACGGGAAGCGCGCTACTCGTACGCCCTCCTGCGCCCGCCCGCGCCCGACCGCTGCCGCTTGCGGCGCATCTCGCCCAAGTCGCCCTCGACCTCCTCACCCCGGAGCGCGCTCAGCCCCGCAAGGCTCTTGCCAAACTGGCTGTACGTCCCGCTCTGAACGAGGAAGTGCGCGGGCGGGAGGCCCGGCTGCGTCCGCCCGCCGGGCTTGCGCTTCCCGACCGTCCCCGTCAGGAGGGACGCGCGGGCCCGATCCCGCTCAGGGCCGTGAGCGTCGCGCCCGGCGCGCCCGCGACGGCCCCGCTCGGGGGGAGGAGCGCCGCAGCGAGGTTGAACGGGTCGGCGACGCCGCTCAGGCCGAGGAGCGAGCCCAGCGCGGCGGCGTCGACGCCGACGCCCGCAGCGCCAGCGCCATCCCGCCCGTTCGCGACAGACTCGGAGGGCGACGCCGCGCCGTTCGAGGCCGTTCCGCCTGCGCCGCCGTGCCCGCCGCGCGGATGCGCCGCCACGGCCGTTCCCGCGCATGCGCCGCGTGCCGTGCGTCCGCTGGGTCTCCAGGAAGGTGTCTGCACAGCGGAATAAAGTCTAGTCAGCAACAGCAAGCGGAAAGCTCATGGGCGAGACACAAAAACAAAGCCGCACGCACCAATGGTCACGCCCTCGCCCTCCTTCTCCTCGAGGAGGCGCTTCCTGCGCTCCTCCACGCCCTCAAACAGCTTCTCTACGACGCCCTTTGTCGCAGACTCGTATTCGTCCTCGATGCGCTCGACCTCCGCGTCGTAGAGCCTGCGCGCGCTCGCGACCTGGTGCTGGTGGAAGAGGCGGATCGCGACCTGCTCGTTGGCGCGCTCGAGCGAGAGGCGGTGCAGGCTGAAGAGGAACGGGACGGGGTGCATGTCGGGGATGACGGGGTCGGTGAACGGGAGCGAGGGCGGGAGCTGCCCGACGGGGATGGACAGGTCCGAGGTGGGGAACACGGGCGGTGGGAGGAGCTCGTCGGCCGTGCGCGCGTAGATCTCGGACAGGTCGTGGAAGATCCTGTAGGCGCGCGGTGCGGCCGTCAGCGTTGAGTAGCGCGAGACGAGCGAGTGCATGCGGTGCCGCGGGAAAGAGGGGGAGGTGCCCGCAACGCAGGATCGCGCCCGTGAATAACGGCGAGCGCCTCCACCGCACTGCTCGTGTGGGAGGGCCGCCTTTGGCACCTGCACGTGAGCGGGGCAAGCTGGCCCCCCTCCTCCGCTCCTGCTCGAGGACCGGCTCCACGCCCTCGACCTCCATGCAGCGCTGATCGAGAAGAAGAGAAGCGCACCTGTCCCTGCGAGCGACCGTGTCGTCCTGGAGCCTGGTCACGCGGTCGACCATCTCTCTGCGGCGCTTGTCGCGCTTGCTCTCCGCGGGGACGGGGTTGCCGTATGCTGCGCGGCGAGGGGGAGCGTCAGCGTCCGGCCAGGGGACTATAGATCTTCTATCAGCTCCTCGAAGCCATCCCCACGCTCCTGCACGGTGCAGGAGACGCGGGGCGGGCTCGAGAGCGGAGGGAGATGGCGGCTACGCACCGTCGTACGGCTGCTCTTCGGGCGGGTAGGTGCGCATTCGGGTCCTGCGGCTGCCACTGCGGCTGCACGGGCGCTTTGGCTGCCATCGTTGCGGGCGGAGTGGGGTGAGGAGGCGAGCGAGGGCGGACGACTCGGGCACAGGGCTGCTCCCACCGCGGACTTTCGCAAACTCCGCTTCAGGCGCGCAACAACGATGGATTTGCAGGATGCAGCTCTAGCGGTACAGTACAACGGCACAGCACCACTCATGCCTTGGGCGGCCGCGCGCCAAAGATGCTCGACCCGACCCGGACGTTCGTGCTCCCCTGCTCGATCGCCTCGCCAAAGTCGTTGCTCATCCCCATGCTCAGCTCGAGCCCCTCCTGCTCGACCTCGTCGACCGCCCGTCGCAGCGCGTCGTCCCCGCTGCTCGCCTTCTCCCGCAGCGCGGCGAGGAGCGCCGCGCGCGTCTCCTTCAGTCGCTGGAAATCGGGGTTCGGCTCGCCGTGCGCGGTCGACGCCTCGAAGAGCCGATCGTCATCAAGCCCCTGAGGCGTAGCGTCGAGCACTTCTGCAGAAGGTGCAGCGCGAGGTCGACAACCTCGCCCGAGCGAGGCGACGAAGGCGTCAGCGCGGGCAGGCCCGACTTCTGCTCCTCACCCGAGGTGTTGATCTGGATGAAGACGTTTAGGGGCGACGACCGAGGCGGGGACAGCGACGAGAGCGTGTTGTGCAGCTGGTTCGACGCTTTGACAGAGGTGAGCGTCTCGATCGCGAAGAGGTTCGGGATGGCTGCGCGCGGGTGGAGTCAGCCGGGCCGTTCGGAGGAGCGAGACAGAGCAGGCGCACAGGCGAGCATCTTGCATTTGTTGGACTGGAGCGTCCCGATGTAGTGCCAGGCGATGTCCGTCGGGAGCTGCGGGACGAGAAGCGAGGTGAGCGGGCACCCACAGCCGGGCAAGGGCGGCGGCGCACCTCCTTGGCCTTTCCCTCGAGCTCCTGGGGGTAGTTCTCGCCAAAGTGGCGCACGCCGTGCTCGTGCAGGGCGAGGATGTCTCCGGCGGGCTTGTACTTGGAGACGGCGACGAGGCGGGGCTGCGTGCCGGTGGGGTCCGGTCAGCCTGTACTACATCAGCAGAGGGCGCGGAAGGGTGTCCGCACCGTTGGCCCGCCGCCCCGCCTGTCCGCCGCGTCGGCGACCTGCTTCGCGATGAGGTCGTAGTTGTCGCGGAGCTCTTGGGCGCGCTCGGCAGAGGCGGGTTCGACCATGGCGGTTCTGGCGTGAGCAAGGGCGGTGCGTGCAGTCGAGAAGGAGCGGAAGCGGGGAGCATCGGGAGGAGAGCCGACGGCGACGAGGTCGCCCTCCACCTTTGCTCGCTCCCGCTAGACGGACCCTTGCTCGACGTAGACTGCACAGGATGGCACAGCAGAGCCCGATCGACTGGTCCAGCCTCATCTCGGAGCGCGCGCGCCGCTGGGAACCCTCCGCCAGTGCGTTCATCTTCCCCTCCCGCGATGAAGGCATTCCCGCCCGCTGTTGGCCTAGCGCGAACGTGCGGCGCGCCTGTACATCCGTCTGCACGCCCCTACGAACCGCGCCGCTCACATCTCGCTGTTGCGCACAGTCCGCGGCCTGTTCCCCCTCGAGAAGATCCCGGCATGGTCTCGCTCCTCGCAGGCAAGCCCAACGCCGACACCTTCCCCTTCTCCGCCATCAAGGTCGACCTCAAGCCCATCGTGCGCGCGCTCTCCCTCTCGAGCCCCGTCCGCCCGCGTTGACTCGCCGCTCCGCCGCAGATCCCGGGCGACCCCGTCGAGACGCTCACGGTCGAGTCGGACGCGCTGAACGAGGCGCTCCAGTACGGCGCGACGGCGGGCCTCCCGGACCTCAACAAGTGGATCGAGAACCTCCAGGAGGTGCGCCACAAGCGGCCCAAGGACGGCAGCTGGAGGGTCACCCTCGGCAGCGGCAGTCAGGACCTCATCAACAAGGTGTGTTGCGCTCCGGCATTGCCTGAGAGTCCCCCTAGCTGGGCTCGGTGCTGGCTCGTCAAGCTGACAGCGCTCGTGGCCTGCAGGCATTCTACTCGCTCGTGAACGACGACGACTCGATCCTCATCGAGTCGCCCGTCTACTCGTGCGTTACTCGCTCCATGTACGCCCGAGCGTATGTACTGACGCTCCTTGGGCTTGTGCAGGGGCACTCTCGGTGGCCTGAAGCGGTCCCAGGTCAACCTCATCGGTGCGTCCGCGCATTCCCCATCGTTTGCCGCAGAGCTCGCGCTCACACCTGTCGAACTATCGCAGAGCTCCCTGTTGATGCGCAGGGTCTCGACCCGGCCATCCTCGAGGATACGCTCGCCAACTTCTCCACCCTCCACCCCGGCAAGCGCTTCCCAAAGCTGCTGTACACGATGTGCGTCCACATCCTCCGCGCCTCCTCCCGCTCTCGCACTGACCGACATGATGTATGCAGCCCGACGGGCTCAAACCCGACCGGCGCAACCGCACCCGAGTCGCGGCGGCAGGCGGTCCTCGCGCTCGCGCGCAAATACAACCTCCTCATCCTCGAGGACGACGCGTACCACTACCTCTCGTTCGACCCGAACCACATCGTGCCGAGTTACTTTGAGCTCGAGAGGCGCGACGGGGGCGAGACGGGCCGCGTCGTCCGGTTCGACACGTTCTCCAAGATTCTCAGTTCCGGTGCGTCGCGTCGTCTCTGCTGTGCTATCTCTCCCAGCGTGCTGACGCGGTGAGTGGGCAGGCATGCGCTCGGTTTTGCCACGGGCCCGAAGGAGCTGCTCGACGTGATGGACCTTCACACCGCCAACACCAACCTCCAGCCTTCGTGCGTTCTTTCACCCTTTCTGCCCGCTCCGACTTCTCCGCCATCCCTAACGGTTCACCAAGACCCGCTGACCTCGCTCACCCTCCCGCAGCTCGACCACGCAGGCGATGGTCCTCGTCCTGCTCAACAAGTGGGGCCTCGACGGCTTCCTCGCGCACACGCGCCGCGTCGCCGCGTTCTACAAGGACAAGCGCGACATGTTCGAGAAGGTCGCGCACAAGTACCTCGACGGGCTCGCGACTTGGGTCAGCCCCGACGCAGGCATGTTCGTGAGTCGCGGATCTCGCGCTTGCTGGAGGCGCTGCTTTCGCCGGCTGCTGGATCGGGGTGACCCTGTGCTCACAAACTACCTTCCCGCAGCTGTACCTCGACCTGCACCTGACGACGGACGGCACCCCGGGCGACTCGTCGGAGCTCATCTCGACGACGGCGGTGGAGAAGGGCGTCCTGTGCGTCCCGGGCGGGGGCTTCCTCCCGAACGGGGGCGTGACGTCGTACGTGCGCGTGTCGTTCTCGCTCGCGACGGAGGAAGACGCCGAGCTCGCTTTCCAGCGTCTGAGGGAGTGTGTGCTCGAGGCGAGGGGGGAGAAGTAGACGCGCGGGAGCGTAGAGGGGGTGTCTCTGGGTGTACTAGACAGTGTCTATTGCGATTCTGCGCTACTCTAGAGCGAGTTGGCGATGTCAACATGGGGATCCGAGAGCGGCGCCACCTCGTCGCGCTCCTCCACCACCGCGCACCGCGCGAGGCGCCTCCTGCTTGCTCGGGCACTGCTCATCTGCTCAACAAACACCTGCCAGCGCGCCCTGCGGCACCCCCACGCCCTCGTTCCGCAGCTCCACCTCCTTCGCCTCCCCGCGCTTCGGCACCCGCTCGCGGCGTTGACAGGTGCGGAGAGGCAGGATGCGCATCGTGACGTGGAATGTGGTGCGTGCACTCGCGCTCTCGCCATCGCTGCAGCTCACCAGACGCACGCACGCAGAACGGGATCAAGACGCTCCTCCAGTACCACCCGTGAGTCTCGATTGACGGCGCGCTCAGGCTGTGCTATAGCCACGCTGAGCGCTCGCCGACATGTCCGAGTCGCTTACGATCTTGGCCTGTCTGCAGGTGGAACAAGAAGCGGACGTACGAGGGCATCATCGAGGACCTCGAGGGTGATATCACCTGCATCCAGGGTGCGCTCTCATTCCTCGTGATTCGGAGCACCGCTGACAGACACGGCCATCCGCAGAGACCAAGATCACGCGAGCGCAGATCGAGAAGGGCATGGCGTGCATGGATGCGTACGACTCGTTCTTCTCGTTCTACCGCAAGAGCATTAAAGGCGTCCACGGCACTGCTATCTTCACCAAGCGCGACGTGGTCGTCCCCGTCAAGGCCGAGGAGGGCATCGGCTCGGCGCTCCTGCCGGCAACGATGCCCGTCGAGGAGCGCATCGGCGGGTATCCGCTCTCGTCGGAGGCGGACCTCGACTACAACACGATGAAGGATCTCGACGGCGAAGGAAGGACGACCGTCATCGATACGGGCATGTTCGTGCTCATCAACCTGTGCGTCTTACTTGCTTGGCCTGCTCCCCCTCGCTGACCTTCCTCCCGCCCGCTTAGCTACTGCCCGAACGAGACCAACTCGGACCGCCTCGTCTTCAAGAACAACTTCAACACGATGGTCGACCGACGTGTGCGCGGGCTCATCCGCGCAGGGCGGGAAGTCATTGTCGTCGGTGACCTCGTGCGCCGTTCCCCCTCCTTTCCCTGCTCCCGCTGACGCTGTCGCCGGCAGAACATCTGCGCCTCAGACCTCGACACTGCCGAGCCGGACCAGCGGGCGCGCGACCAGGGCCTCGAGCGCTTCGCGGACCACCCGCCGCGCGCGTGGCTGGGCGAGTTCACGGGCGAGAACGGCGTCATGATTGACATTACGAGGAGGCTGCACCCCGAGCGGAGGGGGATGTTCACTTGTGCGTTGACAGGTGCTGTCTGAGCGCGCTAATTCGTGCTGACCGCGCTCCGACACCTGCGTTGACATCGCTAGGCTGGAACACCAAGATCGACGCTCGGTGCGCTCCTTTTTCCCGTCCGCGCACGACTCAGCACTCACTCTCGACCGCACCCGCAGCCCTCGAACTACGGCACGCGGCTCGACTACATCCTCATCACGCCGGGCCTCCTCCCCTGGGTCAAGCACTCGGACATCCAGCGCGACGTCGTCGGCTCGGACCATTGCCCCGTCTACCTCGACCTGCACGACGAGCTCGACATCCCGGGCGTGGCACCGTCTCGATCTGGAACGAGCTCAACCCGGCCGGAGCAAGGGCGACAAGCTGCCGCCGCCGCCGCCGTTCGCGACGCGCTTCTACGACGAGTTCTCCGGCAAGCAGAAGCTCCTTTCGAGCTTCTTCGGCAAAAAGGCCGATACCCCCGCGTCGGCAGGCCCGACGCCGTCGCCCTCGCCGCAGCCGGGGTCGTCTTCGGCGCCTGAAGCGACGACCTCGGCCGCGCAGCCCTCAACTTCGAAGCTCGCCTTCACGTCGCAGCCCGCCGGCTTGTCGTCGTCGAAGAAGGGCAAGGGCAAGGCGCGCGAGCCGTCACCTCCGCCACCGGAGAAGGAGCGCAAGACGGGCCAGCAGGCACTCTCGAGCTTCTTCAAGCCGCCGCCCAAACCCGACCCGCCTGCGAAGAAGAAGCGCAAGAAGAGCGCGACCAAGACTGCCTCGCCGCCGCCCGCATTCGCTTCCGCACCGCGGCAGGCAACAACGCCTTCGCCGCGCGACCCGCCTGACCGCGAGGTGCTGATTCTCTCGGACGACGACGATGACCCGCGCACCGCGCAAGTCAGCGTCGAGGAACAGGCCGACGCGATGGCAGCCGCAACGGCGACCGCGACCGCGACGCTCAATGCCGAGTCGGCATCGGCGTGGTCGAGCATCTTTGCGCCGAAACCGCCGCCGCTGTGCGAGGGGCATAACGAGCCGTCGAAGCTCTGGACGGTGAACAAGACGGGGATCAATAAGGGCCGGCGCTTTTTCCTCTGCTCCCGGTGCGTCCCCTTCCCTTCCTTGAGGCGAGCGCGCGTTGACAAGGTCCATCTCGCTCGCCCGCGCAGCCCCGTCGGCCCCGGCTACGATCAAGGCCAGGCGAAGCTCCACGTCGACCCGCAGTGGCGATGCAACTTCTTCCAGTGTGAGCTCGCGCTCCTCCCCCACCCCCCGCGCGTCCCGCCGCTTCCGAACTTCCCGCTGACCCTTCTCCCCGATGCGCAGGGGAGACGAGCGTCAAGCGCCCCGCCGGGATCGCGCTCACGCCCTCCGCGAAGAAGAAGAAAACCTGAGCCGCACCCCTCCCGCTGCAGTACCCTCTCGCCTTGTTGCCGTTACTTCCGCCCCCCGCATTTGCTCGAGAATGAAAATGAGAACGACAGGCTATGATATCAACGAGTACGAGTACAACGAGTGCGTGCGTGCGAGTGTGCATATGGTATGGAGAGAAAGGGAGGAGCGCCGCTTGCGCTCAGTAAAGAAGCCCGTTCGGCTGGCCGTGCCCATGCGCCTGCGCCTCTGCGAGCGCGCGCGCGTTGGCCCGCGTCTCGCGCTGACGCCCACCGCCGGCCTGCACGCCGCCCTGCGGCCACCTCCGGCCGTTCGCGCCAGCACCCGCGCCCGTCTTCGCGCCGTCGCCCCCAGGGCTCTTCTCGTCACCACTGCTGCTCCCCTGGCTCGCGCTCTCCGCGCTCGCCGACTCGGCCGTGCTCGCCTCGCCCGCGCTCGTCGACGCAGTCGACTCGCCCCCACTCTGCGCGGCGCCCGCCCGCCCGACGATGAGCGGGCCGGGGTTGCGCACGCGCTCGTTGCGGTTGGGCACGCCGTGCTTGTTGGGCCCGCGGCGCGCGTAGTGCGCCTTCCACCCTGGCTGCTCGACAACGGGCGCGCGGGGTACGAGCCTGCGGGGACGAGGCGCGCGCGGTCCGCCGGGTGGAGCGTCCAGGGGCACTGGATGCGCGAGGTCGGGAGCGAGGCCAGCTGCGGGAGCCAGGTGCGGACGTAGTCGCCGTAGGGGTCGTACTGCGCGGGTGAGAGAGATCAGCGACGTTGACGAGGCGGAGGTGGGAGGAAGTACGCACGTCGTTGCCCTGCTTGACGGGGTTGAACTGCCGCGATGCCCGCGGATCGTTGCCGACGCCGCTAACGTACTGCCAGCTGCGCGAGGGTGAGAAGAGGGTGTCAGCATGAGCTCAAAGGGGGGGCGGAGAGAACGGCTCGACTCACTTGCCCCAGTTGTTCGACGGCTGCGCAGGCGAGACGAAGTCAGCGAGTGCCTCCTGACAGCGAGAAGAGGGCGTGGGCGCACCTCGTAGTCGATCAAGTGCGACTCGAAGAACTCGGCGCCGAGGCGCCAGTCGACCTGGAGATCCTTCGTAAGGAAGGACGCGACGTTCTGCCGCCCGCGGTTCGACATAAAGCTGGACGCAGTCGGCGTCAGCTCTGCAGGCGAGGATCGTGAGGAGGAGAAGAACGCACCCCGACTCGCGCAGCTCTGCCATGTTCGCATCGACGAACGGTACCCCCGTCTTGCCCTGCATCCACCGCACAGCCGCCTGCTCCTGCTCCGCGCTCTCCGCCAGCGGCAGGCTCTGGTCCCACTGCTTCCACCACCCGTCGGCCATCTTCGGCCGCGCCTGCTTCGGGTCCGTCACCTCCTCGAATCCGCCGAGGGTGAACAGCTTCGAGCCGTACTTGCTGCGGGCGCGCGCACGGCGCGTCAGCGCGACGTGAGAGACGGCTTGAGTAAGGAGCGGGGACGCACCGCGCGGCGTAGAGGAAGTAGTCGCGCCAGAGCAGCTCGAACCGGATCCAGTACGTGTTCTGCGTCGAGCCGTTCGCCTCCTCGTACTCGTCGAGCGCGGCGACGATCCTCCGGGGCGAGACCATCCCGAGGCAGAGGAAGGGCGAAAGCTTGGTTGAGTACGCGTGACCGAGGAGGCCGTTGCGCGTCTCCTTGTAGCGCGCGACGGGCGGCGGGGTCCCCTCCTTGAAGTACCACTCCACGCGCTGTAGCGCTGCGGTCTCCCCTCCCGCGTACGGGAACGCGCTCTTCTGATTCTTGCGCTCGCTCCCCGCGCGCAGCTGGAACGTGTCCTGCAGCGGCCGGAGGAGGCACTGCAGGACGTAGTCGAGCCCGCGGTGCTCGAGCTCGATGTGCTGCCCGTAGCCCGGGTACGGCGAGGACGGGTCGGAGGTGCGCGGGAAGGGCTTGAAAGACGAGGGGATGGAGAGGGGTGCGCGGCCAAGGTGCGGGAGGTTCTCAATGCGCTTGCGGAACGGCGTGAAGACGTCGGGCATGGCTTCGGGCCGGAAGGGGAGGTCGTCGACGTGGACTACGAGCGGAAGCGGATTAGCGGGGAGGCAGTCGCAACGTGGGAACGGGACGCACTGAGCGGGACCTGGTCGAAGCACCGCAGCCCGACGCCAAACTGCTTCAGGTTCCTCCGCAACTTGCGCTCGATCGCCTTCTCCTCCGTGTAGAACTGCGTGCGTGAGCCGTCAGCACCTCCTCCTCGCGCGGAAAGAGACAACGCGGCCGCACCTCCTCCTGAAGAAACACCTCGCGGACCTCGTCGCCGTTCTCGATGAGCGCGCGTGCAATCTCGGCCGTGACGTCCTCCATCTTGCCGAACCGGATGAGGAGGTCGCTGCCGTGGTGGCGGAGCGTGTTCCGGAGGTCGTACACGCCCTCGACGAGGAACCTGCGGCGGGCAGGTTCGCGCGGCGCGAGCGGGTCAGCCGACGCGCGTGCAGGGACGAGAGGAGAGAGCGTTGGGCGCACCTCGCGCGGAAGGCGCCCGTCCGCCAGAACTTGCAGAGGCGGGTGCGCGCCTCGGGCCCCTGGCGCTTGTAGCCCGGGAAGCCCGACAGCTCGACGAAGCGCTCGTCGAAGACGAAGACGGGGAGGACGTGCGTCACGTCGCCATGGGCGTCGTCGTGTGCGTGGTGGAAGAGCATTGTCGTGCACGCTGCGGGGGGAGACGAGATGGCGGCGACGGGGCGGCGATCGCGAGGAGGAGAGGGAAGGGTCGGCCGAACAGCAAGGGGTCAGCTGGGGCGGCTGCAGGAGGAGAGGGAGCGCACGTACCGCAAGTCGTTCCTGTGAAGCGTGATCACCACCTTGCGGCCCATCTTGGGCGAGTGCGCGCGAGAGAGACCGGACGCCAGACGAAGGCGGCCGATCGACGGGCGAAGGGTGCAGGAACGCGTCGTGCCAGACGACGAGGATACGGACGAGCTAGGCGAAGCTGTGGTCCGCGTCGAATGGCAGCTGGGCAGCAAGCAGGCACGAGGAGCGAGAAGTGGCGGAAGCGAAGGGATCCCGGCCGCGACGAGATGAGGAGAGGGTCGTCCGCTCAACCTCATTGGATCGCCTGCCTGGCCGACTAGATTGGTCCTAGAACACCCTCTCAGAAAGCTGCACCGGCGAACTGCAGGAAAGAAGCGCGGCGAAAAGAGCGAGACGGGCTCGAAGCTTCTCTCGACGAACACAGCCGGAGGGGACTGCAGATGCGGATGATGTGCGTGTGCGTATGTACCGTCGACCTCTCTACCACCGCGTGATGTCCTTGTCCTCGCCCTCGGCCTCGCCAAACAGGCTCGCCTTCTTGACCTCGAAGCCCTTGTCGCCGTCGCCGTCGCCCGGCTGCACGAGCGGCTCGCCCGCATAGATCTCGGGCAGGCGCGCATGCAGCCACTGCAGGACGTGCTCGTTGATCTGCTCAAACTCGAGCAGGAACCCGTCGTGCCCGTCGGGCGAGTCGACGACGACGAGCTCTGCATCCGGGAGCGCCGCGGCGAGCTCGCGCTGCTCCGTCAGCGTGAAGAGCCCGTCCGTCGAGATGGCGATGACGAGCGCGCCGGGCGGGACGGTCGACAGGGGCGGGGGGGACGCGGGACGGTCGCGTCCGACGTCGTGCGCGTCCATCTTGCGCGTGAGGTGGATGTAGCAGTTGGCGTCGAACCGCGAGACGAACTTGTCGCCCTGGTAGCGGAGGTAGGACTGGGCGGAGAAGATGGGCGGCGGGGACGGTGGTGGGAGCGGGTCGCCGTTAGGCGTCAAGGGGAGGTCTTTGCTGGCGGAGGGGAGCGGCGGGGAGGCAGGGCGCGACGCGCCCGCGAACGGCTGGTGCCCGTCGTTGTGCACCGCCTCTGCCCGCTCGGCCGCTGTCCGCGGCAGCCCAAGCGAGTCCGTCACCTTTCCCCTGCCGAGCGCGGCGCCCATGCGCTTCTTCGCGGGCGCGCCGCGCGACTCCGAGTCCGAGTCGACCTCCTTGCGCCCAAACCGGCTCTCGAACGAGTCGCGCGAGCGATACGTCAAGAGCGCGGCCATGCGCGCGGCCGAGAGGCCGCGCTTGGGGCCGTCGCCGTCGGGCGCGTACCAGCCCGATTGGTAATCCGGGTCCGAGTAGATCGACTGGCGCTGCGCCTCGCCCCACGAGATGCCCCACGCGCTGTGCCGCGCCGAGGTCGCGATCGGGCAGATGTTGCGGATGTAGCCCGGCGGCGAGGTGAGCGGCCACTCGAGGACGGCCATGCCGCCCATTGAGCCGCCGATGACGGCGGCGACGGTCGACACGCCGAGGTGGTCGAGGAGGAGCTTGTGCAGCCGGACGTCGTCGCGGACGGTCGTCTTGGGGAACTCGGGGCCCCACCAGCCGCCGTCCTCGCGCGCCGGGTTGACGGTGACGGGCGACGCGGTGCCGTACGGCGAACCCATGACGTTGGCGCAGAAGATGAAGTAGCGCGAGGGGTCGAAGGCGTGGCTCGCGCCGAGTAGCGGGCCCCACCTGCGGAAGGTCGAGGTCAGCGAGAGCGGTCGATACGAAGGAAGAGGAGGAGCGTACCAGTCCTCCACGTCGCTGCTGCCGGTCAGGGCGTGGCAGATGACCATGACATTGTCCTTGCTGTCGACGGGACGGGTCAGCGGGACCTACTGAGCGGGAGGAGAAGGAGTGCGGACCTATCATTGAGCTTTCCCCAGGTCCTGAAGCCGACCGAGACGTTGCTGAGGGTCACGCCCGACTCGAGGGTGAAGCTGTCGACGGTGGCGATGCTCTGGGACGGAATCAGGCGGGCAAAGCGGTTGCTAGCGGCGGCGGGCGGGGGGTTGCCCGGCGGGGAGATGGTCACTGTGGGCGGGCACGGGCGGGTCAGCGGGTGCTCCCGAGTGCGCAGAAAGTGCGTCTGGGCGGACCTGTCGGGCCAGCCATGCCCTCTGCACGTTGTAGTCGCGCGAATACAGAGTCAAGCCGCGAACAAGCGATGGCGACACCGCCTTGCTTCCCGCTCGCTCGCCGCCTTCCTTGGAAGCAGTCGCAAGCTAGACTCAAGCAGCGCTCTCACCAGGGCTAGTCGACCGAACGAGCCCCGTTGTTCGCCGTGCTGCGACCCGCCCTCTCCTCCTCGACCTGAGCCGGCCGGGACGCGTCCCTCGCGCGTCCTACCACATAGGAAGCTCGTACACGCACGCGCGGCTGTTCTTAAGGGCTGTTTCTTGAACAAGTGTGTCGCGACTCGCCGCTCAGGCCGCGTGTGCGCACGACCCTGTCTCCTCTCCGGCGCTACTCCCGCTCGCTCTTCCTCTCCCGCTCCTGCTCCCGCTCTGCGTCTCCTGCTCCTGCTTTGACTTCTCTCAGCACCGCCATCTCCCACCGCCATGCCCAGGCCCTCGTCTGCAGACCTCCTGGTCCGCCCCATCTCCCTCGCGACGTCCTCGCCAGAACCGCGCTACCCCCTCCCTCCCGCACACAGGCCTTCCAGCTCGAACAGGCCGCAGCAGACAAGGCAGGCCGCACCTCGCCCCTCCCGCTCTCGGCCCCGCCGTCCTCGTCCTTCGGCGCCAGCCGCACTTCTCGACCGACTCGTCCGCGCCCTCGACGCCGGCGACGCCTTGGCTCGACGGCGACTTTGCTGCTCCCCGCCCGAGCGGCATGCCCGTCGGGCTCGGCATCATGGAGCAGCCGCGTGGCAAGCTCCAGGGCCGCGGCGGGACGAGGGCCGCCCAGGACGAGGACGAGGAGCAGACGGACGACGAGCTCGAGGACGAGCTGAACGACTTTGGGTACGGCGCCCCGCGGAGGCGCAAGGAGAAGAAGGAGTCTCTCCTCGGTACGTCGCTCGCTCCCAGTATGGGAGCCACCCCTGAACCAACTCGTTCCCGCAGACATGCTCAATTCGGAGCCGCCCGACTGGATGGCCCAGACGCCGCCGAGGGCGAGCATCGACCCCGAGCCGCTGCCACCCGCCCAGCCGAAGCGCAGCGTAACGCTCACCAAGCTTCGCCAGCGCTTCGGCTCGACTGGCCCGGCGCAGGACTCGCCCGCCCTCCCCGCCGCGGACTCGTTCTCCGGTCTCTCGACGTTGCGAACGAGCAGATCCACGAGCAACCTCCTCAGCAGCCTTCGTGGCCGGCTCGGCGGCGGCGCGAACGGCGCGAACCGCTCGCGGGACGATTTCTCCGACACGACCGCGCCGTCGATGCTCCCCGGCAGCGCCTCGCAGTCGAGCCTGGCCTACGCGAACCCGAACGACTCGTTCGCGGCGTTCGACCCGCTCCCGCCCATGCCGATTAAGAAGCTCGCCGCCAAGGAGGCCTATACCGCCGGCGCCTCGACGCGCGACCTCGTCGACTTTCTCCGCTCGAGCGGCCCGCCCGACACGCCCTTCTCCGAGTTCGGCGCCCTCCCGCCCAAGCCGTCGTCGCTCTCCCTCGGCGCCAAGCCGCGCGCAACGCTCCACAAGCAGCGCCCGTCCGCCTCTGGCACGCGCGCGAGCGCGCTCAGCGCACACGGCCGCCTCCTCCGACGCCGGCAGCATCGACGCGACTTCGGTAGCGAGCGGCGGCGCGGCGATCATCAAGGCCGCGATGGTCAAGCTCGGCGCGGGCGGGCGCCGCGCAAGCCTCACCCCGCTCGCCAAGCTCGGCATCTCGCCCGCCTCGACGGCGGTTTCCCCGTCGGGGGACGGCGAGCGCTCCGGCTCGAGCGACGGCGCAGGGAGCGGGACGATCCGCGTCGACGACGAGTTCATGGCGGGGATGTTCGGCCGGCCGCAGGCGCAGGTGAACGGCAACGCACACCCGTATGCGGCGGCTACCGAGCGCAGGCGCCGCGCGAGCGCCGACGCCGCGAGCGTGATGGGCGTCGCCGAGTTTGTCGCGACAGACGAGCGGCGCGCGCCGCCGCACTTTGAGCAGCAGCACAGGCTGCCGGTCGAGACGCGCGCGGGCGACCTCGTCGAGAAGGCGGCGGCGGGGCTGTACAGGAGCTCGTCGCACCGATCGAGCGACTCGCAGAGTCAGTTGTGCGTGCCCTTTTCGCCTCCTTGCTGTAGGAGCGAGTGCTGAACTCTCGTTCCCTCCCAGCGCTCCGCAGCGCGTCGGTTCGCCGCAGCGCATCGCCCGCAAGCCCGTCCCCGCGGCCATCCCGCCCATCGAGGAGCTCATCGTCTCGTCGCCGCCGTCCGCACATCGCCGTTTATCAAGCATAGCACTGTCGCAGCGCTCCAGGCGCTCCAGGACCGCGGCGACCTCGCCGCTTGCAGTCGGCGAGAGCCCGATCAAAGGCGTAGATGTTACCGCGCCTCAGCAGGCGTCGTATCAGACGCTCGCGCCCGTCTCGCCGCTCACGCCCTCAACGGCCTACGCCACCCCGCCGGTCACGCCCACACCCAACGCGCTCGATCGCCCCTCCCCGTCGCGCAGCAGGACCACCACCTCAGACTCGACGCTCTCCATCTCCGCCGCGTCGCACAAGCGCCTTCGCTCGTCGCCGCCGCCGCCGCGCGCCCGCCGTCCCGGCGCCCGAGACGCCGCTCCCGGCTCCGCCGCACGTCCGTGCACGCACGACGTCGCTGCAACGCCACAAGGAGAGGCCCGAGGGGCTCGTCCTCGCCGCGAGGCAGTCCACCAAGCTCAGCGCGCCGCCCGCGCTGCACTCCCGCGCAGCGGGTGTTTGCGCCCAGTTCTGCCGGGGCGGGAGCGCCTTCGCCGCTGGCGGCGTCCACGCCGGCGGCCGAGCGCGCGCACTCGCCCGACTCGCTGCTCGACCCACCTCTGACCGCCGGTCTCCCGCCCGCCCCCGAAGCTGCATCTGCCGTGGGCCCGGACGCCGCGCTCCTCGCCGCGCTCGGGGCGCTGCAGGCGTGCCTCGTCACCGCAGCTGCGCTCCCGCCCTCTGCGGGGCTCGCGGGCGCAGCGGGGAAGGTCGAGCTCGTGAAGAGGGTGGTGCCCGTCCTCCGAGGGATGGGCGAGCAGATGCGCCTCGGCGCGACGCTCGTCGAGGAGGTGCTTGCGCGGCTGCAGGAGGGACAGCGAGGAGGAGGAAGGAGGAGGAGGTCAGGAGGGTTGCGGAGGCGCTGCTCGATGCAGCGCCGGCGGAGGTCGAGGCGGAGGTTGCGAAGGCGTGAGGAGGACGAGGTGTTCCCGCGTTTCGCTCTCTCGACCGGTTAGCTGTACAGCCTTCTGTTTATCCCGCGCATCTCTGGCTCTACCCCCGTCGTTCGTCCTGCACGCCGCTCGCACCCGCACGTTCGCAACCGCAACTCGTTCATTTACTGGGTTGCGAATCGGCCGGTACGCGTCCGTCTCGATTCGAGTGCGCGTGAGTGTCACGACGGTGCCGTTTGAAGGGGTCGATTGGAAGGGACTCGGGCGAGAATTGACGTCGCGGATTGACCTTCGCAGAACGGAGCCATCGCTCTTCTCCCTCCACCGCCAGAGTCCCACTTGTAGGCTAGGCAGACTTGAGCACCTTCGCCAGCACAGCTCGCCCCACCCAGCACCGCCAACTCGCGCAACTCGACCCCCACCTCCCCCGCCCGATCCTCATCAGCGACACGCCCCGTCTCGCGTCCTCACCTCACGCACAACCCCAGAGCCAGTCGCAATGGCCAAGCAGCAACAGAAGAAGCGCGTCCTGATCGTCGGCGCCGGCGCAGCGGGCATGTCCTGCGCTGAGCAGCTCTCGCACCACCCCGACAAGTTCGACGTGACCGTCTGCGAGAGCCAGGACTACTGCGGCGGACAGGCGTTCAGCATCGACATCGACGAGAAGAAGTACGGCGCCAGCTGGATGAACCAGGGCGTGCAGGGGTGCGTCTCCCTCCTCTCTCGTCGACATCGACGAGAAGAAGTACGGCGCCAGCTGGATGAACCAGGGCGTGCAGGGGTGCGTCTCCCTCCTCTCTCGAGTCGGCGCGATGCGAAGAGGCTGACCTTCCTGCATGCGCGCAGCGGCTCGTGGATCTACCACCACACCTTCCACATGTTCAAGCAGCGCGGGCAGGCCGTCCCGTGCGTATTCCTTGTGCCTGTCCACATGGCGAAACTGACGTCTCGCGAGCGCAGCGTCGACCTCGAGGTCTCGTTCGGCAAGGGCGAGAAGTTCTGGACCAACTGCTTCCCCGAAGCTCGTCGAGAAGCACGCCGGCGAGATTAAGCGCTTCAAGTACGCCGTCAAGATCATGCGCTGGTTTGAGCTTCTCTGTTCGTCCTCCGCTCCCCCTCCTTCGAGCCGTCCTGACCTATCTCTTGCGCTTGCAGTTGCTCTCATCCCCATCAAGATCTCGCTCAAGATGTTCTTCTTCTCGGACGAGTGCGTTCGCGTGAGACCGAGTGGTCGACGAGACGAGGCTGACCCGCCGCTTTCCTTCGCAGGTTCATCCAGTACATGATCTACCCCAGGTACGCCTGCCGCCCCGCCTGTGTTCGCGAAGGACCGATTACATCGTCAGTAGCGCCCGTGCTAACCCCCAGTCCGGCGCAGTCTCGCCCTCTTCCTCGGCACTGGCAACGCGACCCCCGACCTCCCCACTATCATGCTCGAGCGCCTCTTCACCTCGCCGACCTACGGCATGTGTGCGTCTTCTCGATCTCTCCGCCCGTGTCGGGCAAGACTGACCCGCTCGGAGGATTCGCAGGGTACCCCGTCGACGACAAGAGCCTCGCAAGCCACAAGCCGCCGATGGTCGTCTTCCTGAGGAGACCAAGCTCTACACGGACTGGCAGCACGCGCTCGAGGCGCGCGGCGTCAACATCCGGCTCAACACCGAGGTCGTCGAGATGACGGAGCGCTCGTCCAAGGGCGTCAAGGTGACGATCCGCCCGCGCCGCCCGCAGCCGGACCACCACAACCCCGTCGCGGGCGACGAGGACCTCCCCGAGCACGAGGAGCAGTACGACGAGATCGTCCTCTGCGTCCTCGCCGACACGGCGAAGAAGCTCCTCGGCAAGAAGGCGCGCTGGATCGAGAAGATGATCCTCGGCGTGCCCAAGTGGTCTGACGACGTCACGTACACGCACAACGTGCGTTGCAGCTGCTCTCTTTAACCGTGCGGAAGGGGAACTCACGCGATTTGCGCGTCGCAGGACACGGAATACATGCGCAAGTGGTACACGGTCGACTTCCCGCCTGAGGTCGCAGTCAAGAAGCTCGGCGACCGCGACGAGTCGGAGCGCTACCACGACGGGAAGACGGCGTACAACCCGTGCGTGCGAGGCGGAGCGTGTCGAGCGCGACTCTCGCTGACTTTCCTGAGACTTGCAGGATGTACCTCATCAAGCAGATCCCTGACGACCCGCGCAAGCTCGAGATGTGCGTCCCACCCCTCTCAATTCCTCCCGCAGCCCAGCTGACTCCGCTCGTTCGCGCGCGCAGGTGCTTCGACTGCAGCGCGTTCCAGTTCCAGCTCGACCAGGGCAAGCCCTTTGAGGACCACGTCTTCCAGACCATCTTCCTCAACAAGGACCATGAGAAGTACTGGAGCAACAACGAGATCAACAAGGACAAGATCAGTGCGTCTTCCTCGTGTGCGGGAGGAAGGAGGCGGACCTTCCTAAGACGAGGCTGACGCTGTTGCTGGTCGTGCAGTCCGCATCGACTGGTGGCACCAGGTGCGTCGCGCCATCCCGTCTACTCTCCCGGCGTTGCTCGAACGCGGGGCAGGGAGCCGCCTTGACCGTGCTAACCCTCGCTCGCTCGTCCTCCCTCTTCTCCACACCGTCGCCCCCTCGTTCTCGCCCTTCCCTTCTCTCTCACCTCTTCCCATGCGCAGCTCTGCCACGGCTGGTACCACTACCTCGGCTGCGTCCCGTGGATGTGGCTCCTCCAGGGGCAGAAGCGCGTCCGCTTCGCCGCGGCGTGGACGCTCGGTGCGTGCTACTGCGCCACTCTCCTCAAGGCGGAGCGCCGTGCTGACGCTCTCCCGCCTGCGTACCATCGCCGCAATCGTCGCTCGCAGTCAACGCGCAGTGCGTCCCTCGCCCCCTCTCCGCGCTCCCCTCCCCCGCTAACACCCCTGCGCCCTCCCCTCTCCGCGCAGCGAGCTCGCCGTCATCTCCGGCATGGCGGCCGCGTACGCGCTCGGCGCGTCGTACCCCGAGGAACTCGAGGACGACGACTTTGCGCTCCTGTGCTTCCGGCTGTACTTGCTCCTCGACCACAAGATGTGGTACCGCAAGGGGTCGCACCGCAATTAGTCGGAGGAGGAGCGCGGTGGGTGAACGGAGGTCGTTGGGAGGGCAAGCGGAGGCGGGAGAAGCGCGCAAGGAGGTGGAGGACGAAACGACACCTTAATCGAGCAGTAGCCGTCTTTCTGTACATAGATGTCGATCCTCTTTGTCTCGCGCGTCCCAAAACCCGCCGCGCAGTGCACGAACGATAAAGACAAAGCACGACGCGCTACATCCCCATAAACACGGCCACCCGCCCGGCGAGCTCCTCCCCCGTGCACGCGAGCAGCTCGCGCACCTCCTGCTGCATCGCGCGGTCGTGCCACGCCTCGGAAAGCTGTGCCCCTCGTCCCTGTCAGCGGGCGGCGAGGTGAGAGGAGAGGAGGAGCGAGGACGCACCAGGAGGGGCATGAGCGTCCGCCGCTCGAGCGCGAGGGAGGAGAGCAGCAGGTCCTTGGGCAAAGCGGAGGGGTCGAGAGAGCCGGGCGGAGGAGGGGAGGGGAACGAGACGTCGTCGTCGCCGTCGCCGTCGTCGCCGTCGGAGGAGCCGGGGGAGTCGCTCCCGCTGCCGGAGGCCGCGGGTGCACCGTCCGCCTCGGTGGCAGGGGGTGCGGAGACGGACGCGACGGACGATGCGGCGGATGCAGGTACAGCGGAGGAGGTCGACGGCGGGAGCGGCGCGGAGAAGGAGGTGATGCGCGCACCCGAGTCGAGGAGGGGCTTGCACTGCGCGAAGGGGACAAAGGTGTTTGCGTCCTGCGGGGCGCAGCGAGCTTAGTCAGTTCTTGACGCCAAGAGATCTCAGGTGGCAAGAAGCGGATAGGAAGGGAGACGCACGGGGTCGAGGAGGAACGAGGGCTGGTAGTCGGCCTTGTAGCGCATCTTCGGGCACGTATGGATGTAGTAGCCTGCGCGCAGCCCGTCAGCACGTGCTCGTAGACGAGGCGAGAGCGCCGGCGCACCCATCATGTACCGTCCGCTGCCCTCCCACGCCCCCGCCGCCTCCATCTCGCGGACCATCTGCGCCTCGCGCAATGCCGAGATCTTGCCCAGACTCATGCCCGCCCACGACGGGTCCCAAACGAAGTAGACGGACGAGACGGCGTGCGGGAGGAGGTCGAGGACCGCGAAGGCGATGAGACGGCCGTCGAGGCGGTAGAGGGCGTGGTGTGAACCGTAGGAGTACGCGGGGGAGTGGGTCGGCTCGATCTGCAGAGGTTGAGCGTGAATAGACGTTCTGAGTTGCCCGCGAAAAGGGGGACGCACTTCTAGCGGTGTGTCGACGAGGAAGCGGCGGAAGCCCTTCGCCGAGACCTTCGACGCGGGCTCGTTGTGGACCTCCATCTGCGCGTCCGAGCACGTTCGTCAGCTACCAGGCCTACGCTGCATCGCTGCATCGCTCGCGCGAGAAAGCGAGAACGAGAGGATGCGCAGCGCACCTGGTACCGCTTGAAGAGGGCGTACTTCTCCTCGGTGAAGCTCGCCGGCTCCACGATGTACTGCGCGCGGCTCCGTCCGTCAGGCTTACGCGGTTGATGAGAAGGACGATGTAGCGCACCTCGAAGCGGTGCTTGAACGGCTGCTCCCCTGAGCTGCGGTCCCAGTCTCCCGAATGGACCGCCTCGCCCCAGCCAGCCGCCTCTGCCTTGCCCTTGCCCTTGTCCTTCTTCTTGCTCTTGCCTGCCGCATCCTTCATCTCGGCATCTCGCGCCGCACTCGCTGCCGCCGTTCCCTCCGCGGGCGGCGGACCCCACCCCGGCTGCCCCTCGCGCTCGCCCTCGCGGGTGAAGGCGGCGAAGCGCTGGAGGACCTGTCTCTGGCTGCGCGAGGGCTTGAACGCGGCTGTATCGAGGGCGATGGTGAACTGGGGGCAGCAGGTGCGGGCGAGGTCGGGCTTGTAGAGGTAGCACCCGCTGCGGCGCCACCCGCGGTCGATGAGGGCCTTGTAGGTGGCTGCGCTGAGCGTGTGCGCCCAGCACCTGCGCGCGCGTGCAAGCGGGTGGAGTCAGCGCTCGTCCTCGGTCGGGGTGGGGAGGCGAGGGGTGACGCACCCGTAGCTCTTGCTCGACTTGGAGCGGGAGCGGGCGCCCTTGACCTCTGCGCAGTAGCCGCACGAGCTCGCCGAGTAGCCGAGCGGCTGCAGGAACGAGAGCGGCTCGTACTCGTCGTGCGTCGAGGACGAGGCACTCGACTCTGCGACCGAGGACGCAGAGGTGGCCATGGCGGGGCGAGTCGGTGGATGCTCGAGGCTCAGCAGGAGCGCTCTGCGTTCGTTCCGCTCGAGTCGAGTCAAGGGACGAGGGGCCAAGCGAGCACCGCGAGGAGCGAAGGCGGGGAACACGCGGGTGGCGCTTCTCTGCTGCGATGGGACGCCTCGCTGCGAGAGGGTGCTCTGCTGGATTACCCGAGCTTGCTGACCTCCTCGCACGAGCTGCGCGGGAGTGGGAGCGAGGTCTGCGATGTCAACTTGGGTTGACTTCCTCCCGCTCCCTCTCCCTCGCCGCCGCGCCCACCTGCTGCGCTGCTTGCTCTGCCCGTCCGAGACTGTCTGCTACCACCCCGCCGCGACCCGCACCTGCGCACGCATTGTGTGACGCGCGAGAGCCGCCCTTCCCCCATCGTCACGATGAGCATTTACTGCCACGGCAACGGCGAGGAGGCGCACAAGAGGTACTCGTACGCCCTCCTCACATCCTATCCACCTCCTTGCGCGCGCTCACCCCGCCCCACGCCGTCCCCAGCGCACACGGCCGCTCCCCCACCTCGTCCGTCATCCCCGACTCGCAGTCTCCCGAGCCGCACACCGTCCGCACCGACACCCAGCTCATCTCGCGCGATTACGCGACCGAGACTACCCTTCGCGCACTCTACCCGCCCGCGCCACCCTCCCTCGACGGGTCCATCGTAGCCGACTCGTTCGCCGGTATCGGCGAGGCGCCACCCGGCCCGCGCATCAAGCCCGAAGAGGAGGAGGACAATCTCGAGAGGGCGCGCACTGTTCGCCCCACCAAGCCCGAGGACGAGCCCGCGTCGACCTACAGCACCGCAAGCGCATCGAGCGCCTCGAGCGCGCCGACCGCCCCCTCGCGCCTTACGCGCGCGCGCTCGCCTTCCGCGCCGGACGTTCGCACTCGCGCAGTCAAGGACGAGGCGGACGTCAAGGAGGAGGAGCTGACGGACGAGGTGCGGAGGCAGCTGTGGGGGTCCAGGGTGAACGAGGTGCGCAGGCGCCCGGACAGGCGCAGGGACCGCGCGCCGTCGCATGAGACGCCGGTCAAGGGCGAGGAACGGGAGGAGGAGCTTGGGGAGGCGATCTGGGCGGAGGCGGCTGGGCTCGGGCGCGGCGGGTTGATCGAAGAGGTGGATGAGCAGGAGGAGGAGGGCCCGATGCTCCCGCCGGCACGGCCGCGGCCGTCCGCAGTCGCGCTCGGCAAGCGTGTCGCAGGCGACTACTCGTCGTCGAGCGAGGACGACGGCGACGAGGTGGAGGAGCAGGACGAGACGGACGAGCTCGAGACGGTGTCGGAGGGGACGCCGTTCGAGGAGCGGTCGCCCAAGCGCAAGAAGGTCGTCAAGCAGGTGAAGAAGCGGGCGCCGAAGCCGAAGAAGCTGACGCAGAAGGAGAAGCAGAAGCAGCTCGACGGCGAAGGTCCGACTTCGTCCTCTTTTCCTCTCAACGCGCGCTCACCCATCCTTCTCCGTGCAGCGACCGATTTCCTCGACTCGCTCGAGCTCCCCGCGCCGATATACCGCCCCGTGGCGATCAAGGCGCGCCTGATCAACCAGTTCGCCGACACTACCGCGACGCTCCCGACGCAGGCGCGCATCGACCGCGTCGAGGTGCCCGTCCGCCTCCCTTCCCCCTCCCCGCCGCCCATTCCCGAGCCGACCCCGCTGCGCTCGCCGACGCCGCCCGCGCCACGCATCCGCCCGGCTCGGGGCCGTCTCTTGCGCGCCCAGCCTCGGCGGCCGACTCGCTCCCCGACTACGACGACGATGCGGATGCGCCGGAACAGCCCGCCGTCGCGCCTGTCGAGCAGAGCTCCTCGAGGAGCAGGCGTACTTCCGCTGCCCGACAAAGGTCGGCGCGATGGAGCGCTGGGTCGTCATGCTCGCAAAGGACAAGCGCAGGCTGCCCGAGTGAGTTCTCCCCCTCTTCTTGACGCGCACTTTTGCTCAAGATGCTACGCCCGCAGAGTCTTCGACTACGACGTCTTTGCCGAGGACCGCGCCTTCCTCCGCTCGGCGAACCTACCCGTCCCGCCCGCAAGCAACGACTTCATCCTCGCGCGCGACTTTCAGAGCTCGCGCTTCCGCCCGCTCGTCCAGTCCGCCCCCTCGGGCGAGACCTGCGCCGAGCTCTGGTCCGACCTCCTCGCGCCGGCACACCCCACCGCGCACCACCGCGCGGACGCAGCCGCAGCGAGAGGGCGCGCGTGCTGCTGCCCCGTGTGGGCGCCGCCCGGCCCGCGCGAGTGGGCCGTCGAGCGCGCGAGGCTCGCGCGCGAGGAGGGGCTCGGCGCGAGGGAGGTCGTCGAGGTTGCGCGCGAGGTGTTTGACCTTGACGCGCAGCGGATCGCGCGCGATGTGCGCGAGCGGCCGGGGATGGCGGACGAGCTCGTTGAGATCATGTATGAGCACAACTGGCTGTGGTACAGCCGTGCGTTTCTTTCCCCGCTCTCCCTCTCCTCCGGGAGCGCGCTGACCTCCCCACCGCGCGCAGAGGTCCTCGAGCTAGCGCGCATCGCGCGCTGCTCCCGCGCGCTCGCCTCCCCGTGGTTCGTCGCCGCGCTCGAGGAGCACGTCGCGCGCAGCAAGCGGCGCTACGAGACGCAGCACGCGCTGGCGGTCGCTGCGCGGGCGGAGGACGAGCGGCGCGCGAGGCACGAGGGGCGCATCCCGCGCGTGGAGTTGCTGCAGGAGGTCAAGCTTATGGAGACGAAGCATGCGCGCGAGTGCGTCTTCTCCTCGCGCTTATTCGACCGCGCGGTGCTGACTATCCTCGGCCCGCCGCAGCGAAGCCGCCCTGACCGCGTTCCTGGGGCGGCTCAAGGCGCTTCTCGCCGGGCAGCCTGAGCCCGACGAGCTGCAAGAGATGGAGGAGGAGGAGGGATACACGCAGCAACGGCGGGTGCCGACGCCGCACGGTGAGGCGGCCGAGTACGGCGGCGGCGGGTCAACGCATGACTGGCTGCTGCGGGAAAGCAGGATGGACACGCCCGTTAGCAGGGACGCTTGAGTGGAACGGCTTGCGTCGCGATCGAACCTTTCTCCTGTGAGTACGCGAGGGCACGGGCGGCTATGTGCGGCGAGGAGAGCGCGAGAGAGCATCGGACATCGACCTACCCAAGCGAAGCTCTCGAGGCGACGGGAAGACCGACAAACCAAGCGTTCCAAGCGCGCCTGTCCCGTACGTACCCCCCTCACTCGCCCTTACTGCGCGCCCCCCGCCGCCGCGGCCGTATCCTCGCGCAGGTACGCCGTAAACTCGGGAACGACGGGCCCGTCGAGCGGGCCGACGGGGCCGTACGTCCTGAGTGCTACGCCGTGAAGCCGGCATCGCTGTGCTATGATGTGCACGTCGGCGGCTGGCCGAGAACCGCTCGACGAGCTGGAGGGGTTGGGGGTGGGGATGAGGAGGAGGCGGAGGGAGGGAAACGCGCTGAACACGCGGTCGATGTAGCACGCGTCGCCGTCGCTAACCCGCGCAAGCTGTAGGTACCTGACCTCTGTGCGATAGCTGCCGAAGTCCAGATCGACGTAGGCGGACGATGCGTGGAAGAGGGTCGGAAGGGGTTGGCGCCCACCGACGCGCCGCGGGAACGGCCGGTCGTTCATCCTGCGCACATCCTCGACGTATACTCTGAGAACTTCCAGTTGGTCGACGATGGGCTGCGGGAGGTGCGGGATCCGATACGGCCAGCCGGGCTCTTCATGGGCGCTTACCCTGCAGCACTTGAACCGGAGGTGACGAAGGGCAGGCAGTGTCGCCGCCTCGAATGCCCACTCGCTGTCGAGGTAGCACACGAGATTGGCGAATTCGAAGCTGAGCGAGTCGAGGCGAGGGAAGAAGACCGGGTCGCTGAGGGAGACATCGACGGAGTAGATGTAGAGGCGCCTCAGGTCTGCGGGCCCCGGGGTCAGTACTCAATCCGAGGAGCGAGGTCTGCGAAAGGTACGCACTGGAGAAGAGGGCGACTTCAGTCATGTCGACGCGGCCCACGGCGTGCAGCCGGAGATGCTCGACGTTCGGTAACTCGGCGGCCAGGGCTTCGAGCCTGAGTGGAACGTCGGACGCGAAATGACGTAGAGCGAGGCTCTTGACGGCCCTCGCCCTGGTCGCGGCGGTGCGCATAAGGGTGACGGCGTACCCAACCGGGTCGGCGCGGTGGTCGCCCCAGCGGTTCCAAGGACCTCTGAGATCTAGGAGGCGCCAGAGCACTGGCTGCGCGATCCGCGCGAACTGCTTCGAGACGAGGCAGGCGTTGTAGAGGTCGCTGCGACGGCCCGAGTACGGGTCCTCGAGGTGCTCGACGATCTCGACGAGGAGCTCATTCGGGAGGCGGGCGATTAGGCAGCTCGTCTCGATGGCGCTATACTCGGCCATGGTGCACGGCTGACGCGTACCGAACAGGAAGCGGGTGAGGGAAGGAGGAAGAGCCTGAAGAGGAGGTTGCTCCGGACTCGCCGCGGACGGCTCGCAGGGGGTCGGGGCGCCTCGCCGTGAGCTGCGCTCTCGCGCATACCGCCCGCTGCACGCTCACAAGCGCCCTCGACGCGGTCCAGAGCCGTCCTCGCCCTCGTCGTACTCGACGCCCCAGTCCCGTTGCCGATCACGCGCAAGTCCCGCGCTCCTCTCGGGCGCCTCGCACGGCTGCACTCGCTTCGTCGACGCTGTTTCCGACTCTCCAACCGTGTTCGCTGGCTCGGGCGAATGCGCGAGGCAAAGGAGGGAAGGCTCGAATGCGGTCCTGGTCGAGGAGAGGGTGTGCGAGTGTGCGACGGGTGCGCTTCCCCTCACGCCAGTCCTCTCACTCCTCTCCTCTCCAGCACCGCTTTGCCGCAGAGGGCTCTCGAGGGCTCCGACAGGAGTGTGCTCAGCGTTGCTACCAGAACCTCGCCGAGCTCCTTCTCCGCCCGCCGGCGTGTCGTCATGGACAACCGCAACTCGCCGATTCTCGCTCACGTCGACGATGCCGACGACTCGATGCCGACGGACTCGCTCTTTCAGACTCTCAGACCATACCGCGGCCGTTCCCTCCGTCCTCGCCGTCGTCTCTGCGTCGCTCTTCGTCGTCAGCCGCCTCCCCACCCCAGGGCGCGTTCTCCTCCCTCGCTACAAGGAAGATTACCCCATCGACTCTTCCCCGCCGTCCAGCGAATCACCGCCGACACCGACATGCTCCTCCTCGCGAAGCGGAGGCTCTTTTCGGGCCGCTGTTGCCGTTCTCGGTCGACCACTCTCTCCCTTCGTTTCTCGACAACCACAAGACCGTTCTGGCTCCCGCTTCGACCAGCCCACCCACCGAGCTCAGCTCTACACGGCGCGCGCCTTCCTGCGGCCCTCCGGGGTCCGCTTCGCACAAAAGCGCCGTCAACAAGGAAAAATAAAGAGGTACGGCATTTTAGACCCGCCCACTCTACTGCGCGGCCGTGGTGTAACGGTTAGCATGCAAGCCTTCCATCTTTCGCGCGTGCGCGGGCTTAGCTTGCGGAAGGGGTTCGATTCCCCTCGGTCGCAAAGCACGGGTTGCAGTGTCTCTGCAGCCTCCCCCTCTTTTCCCCCTGCTTCCCTTTTGCCTCCCGGCGTCCTCACCCCTGCGCTGGACCTCCCGCCCGGCAGGCGAGCGGCGGCGGGCTCTCCGCGCGTCGCAATCGCCGTTAAGGGAGAGGAGGCGGTCCCCACTGCTTTCTCCCCAATATACTTTCGCTCTGCGGGCTCATCCGACGGTGCGCCGTCCCTTCGCACACACATGATTGCCCTCCCAGCGCGCCAGTCACCCCGCCCGTAAATAACGGGCGATAACCCCCTCTTCCTCGCTCGCCCGCCTCTCCTCCGCCGCCAGACTGCCCAAGGCCTTTGTCGTTCCTTCTCTCGGCCGCTCGCAGACGCCAGTGAAGCACATGAACGTCCGTAGGCCATCAAACTGGCTTGAGGGGCGTGAGGAGAGGTGCGACGGGCGAGCATGCGACCTTCTCAAACTGCTTCAAGGGCTCCCCGCACTGTGCGCGCTCCAGCGCGCGCCGCTTCATGCCCAGCCCGCAAGGCAGCTCGGCAAGGATTCGAGACGCGCGCGGACGAGGGTCAAGAGCGAGCGCGAGAGCAGACTTGCCTGCACAACTTCCCGCTCTTCCCTTTCGCAACAAGGCAGCGACGACAATGAGAACGAGAAGCGACAGTGACAATGCAGTGAGGATGCGAGATTGCGAGTCAACATGATGAGGCAGGCCCAAATCCGAGAGAGAATCCTGCTCCTCCGCTCCACCGCCCTCCTCCGATACGAGCCCGTGTCGACCGAGAAACCCGCCCCGCCCCTCACGCGCGCGCACGCAAAGCGCACGACACTCAGACGCCGAGCGACGCGAGCTCCTTGCGGAGCTCGGCCTCCGAGTCGAGCTTCTTGTACTGCGTCAGCTCGAGCTTCTCGCCCGAGGCCTTCTTGACCTTGAGCTGCTCGATCGCCGTCAGCTTCTTGACGATGGCGCGGCGCTTCTTGTCCTCGGGCGAGAGCGTCGGCTCGACGGCGGGCGCGAGCGGCTCGGGGATAACCTCGACGATGGGCGGCGCGAGGGGCGTCGCCGCACCGCTGGCAGGCGCCGAGTCGCCCTGCTGCTGCTGGCCCTTCTTGCCGCCCTTCTTCTTGCGGCGGTTCGCGAGCGGGTCCTCAGCCTGCCCGGCGCCGGGCGGCGCACCCGGGATCGTCTTCTTGCCGCGCTGGCCGAACCCGCCCGTCCCGGCGCCGTTGGCGCTCTGCGAGTGCGGGAACAGGTTCGCGCCGTTCGAGCCCGAGTACGCCGCGCCGCCCTCGTCCTCGCGCTTGTAGACGTTCGGCGTGAGCGTGCCGCGCGCGCCGGGCGGGCGGTACGCGCCGGCGGGCGCCGCAGGCTTCGCTGCCGCGGTCGGCGCGACGGTGATTGCGCCAGCGGGCGCAGACTCGAGCGGGCCGCTCATCGGATACCAGCCCGGGTTCGCCGGGCGCCAGGAAGCCTGTGGGCGGGACAAGGTGAGCGGACGCTCGAGATGCGGGAGGTGAGCTGGGCGCACCTGGTAGAGCTCCTCGATCTCCTGCCCGTGCAGCAGCCCGCCGGTGAAGTGGTACACCTTGAGGCCGTTGTCGACGCGCAACCTCGGGCTGAGCGTTGCGCACATGAGGAAGCGGCCGTCCGGGCTCCACTCGCAGTGCACCGTATTCGGCGCTTCGAACGTCGCCGCCTTCTTGAGCGTCTGGCGGTCGTAGATGTCGATCTGGCCCGCGAGGTTGCCGAAGCCGGCGACGCAGAGGAGGCGGCCCTGCGGGTTGTACGCGAGGAAGTTGCGCGGGTTCAGGCCGAGGTCGGCGATGATCTTGACGCGCTGGTCGAAGATGACGGTCTTGGCGGGCATGTCTGCGCGCGCATGGGGTGAGCAGACGCTTCAAGAAGAGTGAAACGGCGACGTACAGCCGTAGGTGACGGCAAACTCGCGGTCGTTCGGCGACCAGGCAAAGTCGTGGATACCGCCCTCCTTGTCTGCGGAAGCGAAGGCGGTTGAGTGATAGCGTACGAGGGTGTGAGAAATACGACGCACCGAGGGTGACGCGGCAGTCGAACTGTCCCGACGAGTTCATGAGGTAGAGGTTCGTCTCGCCATAGTAGGACTTGCCGGTCTTGTCGACCTCCGTCTGCGTGAGGAAAAGCAAGTTCGTGCCCGACTTGTTCCACTTCATCTGGATCTTGTCGGCCTTGTAGAAGGTCTTGCTGCACGAAGGGACCGCGAGCGTGCTGAGGCCGTGGATCTTGACCGACGCAGGCGCGCCCTGCGAGCGAGAGAAGGTGAGCGGGCGAGTCACGGGGGCGGCAGGGCATGGCGCACCTTCTTCTCCGCGACGAACAGCGCGAGGTTCGGGTTCGGGCCCGGCGAGACGGAGACGCTCGTGACGCCTTCCAGCCGGACCTTGTCCGCGATGCCCGCCTCCCAGCTCGCCGTGTTGTAGACGTGCACCTCGTTCGTCACGCTGCGCACCGCCTTGGTCTCGTCCGACGTGTACTGGATCGCCCTGCGGGGGAGACGAGGCACATGTGAGCGAGTCGAGACGGACGGAACGGGAGAGGACGCACCAGCCGTCCTGCGCCTTCTGCGAGAACGACGCGAGCTCCTGACCTGTCGCGACATCCCAGACCCGCAGGTTACGGTGTGGCGGCTCGCCGTCCGCCGGCTTGACTGTAGAGAGGGTAGCGCATTAGCGCTTTGCGCTGGAGGGGAGGAACGAGAGAACGAACCTTGCCGCTCCCACGTCTGCAGCTGCGAGCCCTTCGGCGAAAAGGCGATGTCGACGACACCCTTCGCGTCAAACTCCCTCACAACCGCAGCGGTGGACGCGTCAAGAACCTGGATGCTGCAGGGCGAGGAGTGGGTGAGCGGGAGAACCGCGCGGGAGTGTAGGCGGGACGCACGTGGTGTTGGTCACCGAGGCGAAGAAGCGACCGTCGTCGGAGTAGCGGTAGACCTTGACGGCGTTCTCGGGCCTGCGGGACGAGACGGTCAGTTGCTTGTTCCCGAGGGTGCGGCGCTGCTGAATGCGGCCAACGTCTCCTCCTCGTTGTACAACTTGGCCGTTCGCCCCTCGATGTCATACGAGTCGTACCACCGTTCTCCGCGCTGAAGCAAGCCGCACGAGCAGTACTCGCGCTTCTTGAGCGGCCCTCCCGACCCCCCGAGCGCATTGCTTCCATGCGCAACAAACGCCGTAAGATGCGCGAAAGAGCGAGACCGTGAGACTCACTTCTGGAACGACGCCACGGGCTCCCACGTGGGCGGGCCCGAGACGAGGCCAAGCTGCTTTAGCGAGCGGACTGTCGACGGGAGCGACGCGGGGTCAGCTCGACGTCAATGGGCGGTCTGGCCGGGAGGGGCGGAGGACAAGGGCACGCACTCGCGTACTGCATGGGCGGGGCGGACATGGTGCTGCTCGGCGCGGTGCAGGCCAGGGTCGAAATTGGAGGGTGAGCTGGAGGAAGGCGCGGCGGGCGGCAGCGGGAAGGGCTGGGTGCGCTGGGCGGGTACGCGTGGACTGTGCGGTGCAAGCGAATGGACCTCGGAGAGCAGCAAGAGTCTGGCGAGCAGAGGTGGCGAGGTCTGCGGAAGCGAGGGGAGCTCTCGCAGAGGAGGCGAAGGGAAGGGGTCGCTCCCGCTCTCTCGCATCGTTCGCTGTGCTGATACAGAGAGTGCTTCCAGCGGACACTCTCGAAGACTAGGGCGCAGTGCGAGGGACCAAAGAGCGAGGTTACAGTTCCAAGCGACGGATGGTACAGAGGAAACTGGCGGTTGGGAGGGAGCGACGACGCGGTGCGGTAAGGGTACACGACGGAGATAGCGAACGACGACGAAGTCAGGAGGTGGAGAGTGAAGCGCTTCACGGGAAGGGGCCGAAGTGGTAGGGCGAGAAGGGGGACGAGAAAGCGAACTCGTACTCCTCGAGCCCGAGCTCCGAGAGGTTCGCGTTGAGCCCCGTGGCGCCGGGCGTCGGGTGGTACACGCGCGGGCAGTACGCGGGCGAGTACGGCGGCGAGAACCAACCGCCGTGGGGCGAGCGGGGGTAGTGGAACGCGTCGAGGCCGCCAGGGTCGAACTGGGCGGTGATCGGCAGCGCAGGTGTGGAGGGCATTTCGTCGGAGTTCGGGAAGGAAGGGAGTGGCGGTAGGCGCAGTGAGGGGGGGATGTCGACGGGCGGGCCGGGTTCTTCGGCGATGGCGGCGGGCTCAACCTCCCCCTCGGGCTCGGGCTCGACAGCGTGCACACAACCTGCGGACTTCCGGGTCAGCTCATGTCGTTGGCAGAAGAAAAAGGAAACGCACCGGAAGGCCCGTCGCAGATCTCCGTCGCAGCGTCGCCGCCCTCGTCCTGCTCCTGGTCCTCCTCCGGGTCCTCCTCCTCGTCCTCCGCGCGCTGGACCGGCTCCTCCGCGCCCTGTAGCGCCTTGTTCTCCGCGCGCGTGCGCCCCGCGAACGTCTCGGCGGGCTCAGCGGAGCTCGCGCGCCGATGCGTCGCCTCGGCGGGGAGGGGCGCGCCCTCCTCGTACGTGCACTCGTGCGCCGGCCGCGCCTTGCCGTATTTGCGGCACGCGCTGCAGGCGGGGCGGCCGAGGTCGCAGGAGACCTGTAGGTGAGCGGCGCGTCAGGCTCAGCTGGAGGAGGAAGGGCACGGAGCTGAGAGGGCGGGAGGAGCGTACCTTCCGGCGCTGGCACGGCGTGCACACCTTGCTGGGCTGGCGGGGCCGACCGACGAGTTCAGCGAGGCCATCCGAGCTAGGGGCAAGCAGCAGCGGAGCGGGGAAGGCGAAGAAGCGATGGGCACGCGGGCGGAGAGGAGGCGAGCCTCGCCGATCGTACCTCCGCGGAACTCAGCCAGAGCGGCGGGAGTCTCTCCTTTCTCGTGAAGGGAAGGCAGCACGCAGGGTACAAGCGGGTCGAGCAGCTCCGGCGGGTGAGGCGGTGAGGACGAGGTCGATAAGGAGCCACGCAAGGCGGGCGCGGCGCTTTTACAGCGAGGTGTGCTTCTGCAGGAACTCCATCGTGAGCTCGAAAGCCATGAACTGCGGGGGCAATCGTCAGCACACGCAGTGTGGAAGAGCGGAGGAGAAGGAGGAACGCACTGTCGCAGCTGCTGCGGGCACGCTGGAAGAGGGCGGCAAGGTCAGCATGCGCAACATGGCGCGGAGGAACAGCGACGCACGCGCGGAGGTCTGTCGAGGTTCGTCTTCAGTCGGACTACAGCGAGGAGAGCAGAGAACAACGCACAGGTAGGAGTGAGGCCGGCGATAAACGCCCGCGCTCCCTCTTGCCGGTAGATCTGCTTGAATGTGTTGATGATGTAGTTGGCGCCGCGCGGCGGCTGCTCCGCGTTCTGAATCCGCGACTTGAGCACGTCTGTGGGAAGAGGCGGAGTCAGCCGGCAGCGGGACCTCGAGGAGGAGCGGGCGAACCCAGCGGGTAGCTGCGCGAGGAGGACTCGTCAGCGCAAGCTCGTGGTCGTAGAAGACGCGGATAAACGTGCCACGCGGTCCAGTAGCCCAGCCCACCAACACCGCCTGCAGTGAGGGTGGCCCACACGGGGAGCGAGTGCGTGTCGAGCTTCTTCTGCAGCGCGCGCTTCGACCACTCGTACCCTGCGTAGAAGCCTGCTTGCGGCGAGTCAGGGTCTTCCTTCGAGAGCGAGGAAGCTCTCACGCACCTGCGTACGCCGGGATCTCACGTGCGAACGTGATCTGCGGGGAGCGAGGTGAGCGAGCGAGAACGGCGGAGGAACGGGGAGAATGGACGCGCCCAGTACCCGCGCATGATGCCGTTCTTCCATCCATACTTCGAGTACATCTCGCCGACGATGTCCCGCAGGCGCTTCGGGTTGGGTCCGTACTGCGCTTGCAGCCGCACCTGTCGCATGGAAGGGGTAGTCAGCAGCTGGTCTTCCGAGTTCACGCGCGCCGTGCGTCCCCGCGGATAACCGACGAGTTCGTCGCGAGCTGTTTAGAAGCGAGCAATGCGCGGATTGCGCTCCGTTGCGAGAAGGAGGGTCCACACGCCGTACCTTGAACATCTCGACCGGGCTCGCCAACACCGCCTGCACCGCGCCCGCCATCGAGCCCGCCGCAGCAATCTGTGCGATGGAAAGCTGGTCGGGGTAGGGCGAAAGGAGGCGGCGCGCAGCGGTGTTTGAGGCGAACAGGAGCGAGTTGACCGCGGCGATGCCGACGAGGGGAGGGGTGACGCCTGCGTGCGGTGGCGCGTCAGCTACACTTCGTGAGGAAGTGCGAGGGGGCGTACCCTTGTAGAAAGCGAGGATGCCTTCGTTGCGGAACGTCTGGAGGGCAATGTCGAGCGTGCCCTTGTACTGCCCGGGCGCAGCCAGCTGCGCGCGGGTCTTGAGGACGTCGAGCGGGTTGCCTGCGATGACCTGGCACATGCCGCCCGCGGAACCTGCGATCAGGCTCGCCGCGGTGCCAGTCGGTCGCTTGGCGGGCGGGGGTTGCGTGGGGAGGTCGCTGGCCTGCATGCTGGTCGGGGCGAGGCGCTGATTGTGCGGAGGGGAGCGCAGAGCTGGCTTGCAAGCTCTGAAAGTGTCGTACGCGCGCACGAAGCCGTGGGAGAAGAGCGAGAGATTGCGCGATGAAGGTGCGGAAGGCAGGCCGGAAATGGCGCGGACTCGCCGCTCTGCTTCGCTGGGGAGGCTCCCAGAGCTTGCAGGGCACGACGGGCGAGAGCAAGGACAACTAGCTGCAGAAAGGAGCCCGCCAGAGCGAGGGAGGGAATTGATCTCTTCCTCGCGCAAAAAGGGGGGACCGCCTCCTCTCCCTCGACGGCGATTGCGACGCGCGGAGGGCCCGCCGCCGCTCGCCTGCCGGGTGGGAGGTCCAGCGAAAGGGTGGGGACGTCGGGAGGCAAAAGGGAACCAGGGGGAAAAGAGATGGAGGCTGCAGAGACCCTGCAACCCGTGCTTTGCGACCGAGGGGAATCGAACCCCTTCCGCAAGCTAAGCCCGCGCACGCGCGAAAGATGGAAGGCTTGCATGCTAACCGTTACACCACGGCCGCGCAGTAGAGGTGGCGGGACAAAAATGTGGTTCCTGTTCTTGTCCCACGTTCACGGCGTTTTTGTAAGACGCAGACCCGGGAGGGCCGTGGGGACGCGCGCGCGCCGTGTAGAGCTGAGGTCGGTGGGTGGGCTGGTCGAAGCGGGATCCGCAACGGTCTTGTGGTTGTTGGGAAAACAAAGGCGAGAGCGGTCAACCGAGAACGGCAACAGCGGCGCGGAAAGAGCGTCTGCTTTGGGAGGAGGAGCATGTCGGTGTCGGCGGTGAATCGCTGGACGGTGGGGAAGAGTCGATGGGGTGATCTTCCTTGTGACGAGGGAGGAGAACGCGCCCTGAGGCGGCAGGCGGTCGACGACGAGCAGCGACGCAGGAACGACGGCGAGGACGGAGGGAACGGCCGCGGTACGGTCTGGGCGCTTGAGAGAGCGAGTCGGTCGGCATCGAGTCGTCGGCATCGTCGACGTGGGCGAGAATCGGCGAGTTGCGGTCGTCCTTGTCGACACGCCGGCGGGTGGAGAAGGAGCTTGGCGAGGTTCTGGTAGCAACGCTGAGCCGTTCCTGTCGGAGCCCTCGAGAGCCCTCTGCAGCAACGCTGTGTTGGTGAGGAGTGAGCGGACTGGTGTGAGGGGAAGCACATCTCCCGCGTGCTGGCACTCCCTCTCCTTGACCAGGACCGCGCCGGCGCAATTCCTCCTTTGCCTCATGAACTCGCCCCAACTAGGACCACGGCTGGAGTGTCCGAAACACCGTCGATGAAGCGAGTGACAGCTGTGCGAGCGCCCGAGAGTGGAGGGCGGGAGTTGGGCGTGATCGGCAACGGGACTGGGGCGTCGAGTACGACGAGCGCAGGACGAGCGCGAAGACAGCTTCGCACAGCGTCGAGGGCGCGTGTGAGGGAGGTACGGGGCCTGCAAGAGCCGGAACCCAACCGGAACCTGGCAACAAGGCGGATCGACCCCCTGAGCGCCGTCCGCGGCGAGTCCGGGGCGAACTCCTCTTCAAGCTCTCCCTCCTTCCCCTCACTCGGTTCCTGCTCGGCACACTCAGCTGTGCGCAATGGCCGACTGGAGCACCACGCAGATGATCTGCCCGATCGCCCGCCTCCCGAATGAGCTCCTCGTCGAGATCGTCGAGCACCTCGAGGACCCGCACTCGAGCCGTTGCAGCGACCTCTACACCGCCTGCCTCGTCTCGAAGCAGTTCGCGCGGGTTGCGCAGCCCGTCCTCTGGCGTACCCTGGCTTTCGAGGCGATTTCGAACCGCTGGGGCGAGCACCGCGCCGACCCGGTTGGGTACGCCGTCACCCTCATGCGCACCGCCGCAACTGCCGCGAGGGCCGTCAAGAGCCTCACTCTGCGTTATTTTGCGTCCGGCGTTCCGCTCAGGCTCGAAGCCCTGGCCGCCGAGCTACCGAACGTCGAGCATCTCCGGCTGTACGCCGTGGGCCGCGTCGACATGACTGAAGTCGCCCTCTTCTCCAGTGCGTACCCTTTGCAGACCTCGCTCCTCGGTGTGAGAGACCTGAGCCGTCTCTACATTTACTCCGTCGATGTCTCCCTCAGCGATCCCGTCTACTTCCCTCGCCTCGCGTCGCTCAGCTTCTACTCCACCAATCTTAGCGACTACATCAACAGTGCAGGGGCATTCGAGCCGGCGACACTCCCGGCCCTCCGTCACCTATGGCTCTAGTGGTGCAAGGCGAGCGAGGAGGACGACCCCGGCACCCAGTCTTACATCCCGGACCTCCCACCCGCCCTCCTCGATCAACTCGAGTGTATCCAACTGGACGTGGATGACCTCCCCTCGCTCGACGGTCGGCCATTCCCGTCACGCACTGCGGGGCGCGAGCCCCTCCCGATCCTGTTCCACACGGAGTCGATCCTGCACGAACACGACGACAGCGAGTGGTGCACCGAGGTGCAGTACCTACAAGCAGACTGGGTGCAGGGGACCGCCGTCCACGTCGTCCAGCGCCTGTCATCCGAGTTCCCGCGCCTCGGCCTCCTCCTCGGCCCCCGCTTCGAACGCTCCAGCTCGCCCCGGCTTCCCCTGCCAACGATAACGTCGACGATAAGGATGCAGGGCGAGTCCCGCGACATCACAGTCATGAGGTACGACCCCACCGCCACGCTCGACGGGTTCGTTGTCCCCGAGTTCAGCGCGTACCTCCGCGAGCAGGCGGCGGCGGGCGCATCGTGAGGGAGGGTGGAGGTGTACGTACGGGAGGGGGCGCGCTTGGAACGCTTGGTTTATCGGTCTTCCCGTCGTCTCGAGAGCTTCGCTTGAGAAGGTCGACGTCCGATGTTCTCTCGCGCTCTCCTCGCCGCACACGGCCGCCCGTGCCCTCACGTACTCACAGGAGAGAGGTCCGATCGCGACGCAAGCCTTTCCACTCAAGCGTCCCTGCTAACGGGCGTGTCCATCCTGCTTTCCCGCAGCAGCCAGTCGTGCAACGTTCCGCCGCCGCCGTACTTCGCTGCATCGCCATGCTGCTGTTCGACCGAACGCTCCCCCTCCACCTCCATCTCTTGCAGCTCGCGGGGTCAGGCTGCCCGGCGAGAAGCGCCTTGTGCCGGGCGAGGAACGCGGTCAGGGCGGCTTCGCTGCGGTCGAGCCGGGTCAGCGCACCGCGCTGGACTCCCGACTGAGGAGAGGTCACACTCGAACGTCGCCGATGTCTCCACGGCGTCAATCTCCAGCAGCAGCTCCCCGCGCGGGGGAGCGCCCCTCGTGCCGCGCGCGCTGCCCGCCCTCTGCCCGTGCGCCAACCGCAGGCGCGTGCTGCGTCTCGTCTGACCGTCTGGGCAACTCCAAGTCCGGGTGCGTGGAGATGAAGCGACATCCGGCGAGTGCGTGCAAGGGGGGAGGGCGCGGCTGTATACGCCAGGGCGAGTCGGAAGCGGGGAAGCGCGCACTCCCTGCCAGCCTGCCGAGGCGCCGGTGGTATCGAGCCCTGTTGCACAGACGCACGGCGCTGTACGAGTGGGGGATGCTATGCCGCGAGCGGGAGAGAGGGAAGAGGGGTATGCGAGGAACGACGGGGGAACAGCGTGGGAAGGAAGAAGAACAGCTTGCGAGTGGTCGTGACCTGCCTCGATATGCGTTAGCGCGCAAGTCTGTGGAGAGAGAGAGAGAAGAGGGGACGCACAAAGAGGAGAGGAAAGAGGCTAGACGACGCGCTTGACCTCGAAGAAGCGCTTGAGGTAGAAGACCTGCCAGCCGCAGACGGCAAAGAGCATGATGGTCTGCACGATCGACCAGTACTTGACGCGGTCGTTTGTGCTCTCCGCCGCTGCGGGCGCGCACATGTCAGCGAGGGTGGGAGGAGGTCGAGGGGAGGGGACGCACTGTCGCGATGCAACCGCTCGCGGACGACGATGTACTCCTGCTCATCCTTGACCGCCTCGAGCGCCTCGGCGAGTTGCCGGATCTCGCGCTCGATGGGTGCGGTGTGGCCTGCGGGCGGGCGCATGGAGAGGGAGGGGCCGGGCGAGGAGGAAGGCGGAGTGTGGAGTGTCAGCGAGAGAGGGAGCAGCCGGAGGAAGGGCGAAGAAGCGCACCGTCGTCCTCTACGTACATGATGCCGTGCACGTTGAAGCTGCGGGCAAAGAGGCGGGCGTGAGCACGCGCATCTTGCGGAGAAAGGGAAAGCGCGAACGCACCTGACGGTCTTTCCGCTGACGGTGCTCATCTCGTTGCTGAAGCAGTAGGTGTACCTGCCGTCGGTCTCTGCGGTGAACGAGTGGGTGCCGGTGTCCTTCTTGCGCTGCTCGTTGAGGAGGCGGCCGCCGGGGCCGGTGAGGCTGAAGTCGACGTCGAGGTGGCCGCCGCCTGCGACCTGGTAGGTGACGGTCATCTGCGCGTGTCCAAGCGTGGTGCAGCGGAGGTGGGAGGTGCAGAGTGGGGCCGGAGGTGGGACGCGTTGCGGGTGAGGGGGGAGGGTCAGCGCGCGTCGCACTGCGGTGTGAAGAGGGGACGCGCCTTGTCCTCGGTGTGGAGGTCCTCGAAGAAGCACTCGCGTGCGCCTGCGTCGAGGTCGATGGTGTGGGCGCGTGCGACGGCGAGGGCGGCGACGAGGGCGACGCAGAGGGACCAGCGCATCGTGCAGAGCTCGTTCGAGTCGGAGCGGAGGTGGAGGGCTTTGACGGGTGGATCTCAGCCGAGCAGGCCTTCGAAGAAGCAGGCCCTGGGGAGCAGACGCGGGTGGAGCGGGGGCAACCTCCGGCGCGACTCTCGCTCGTCGACGCTCTCGCCGCTGTCACGTGCGTCGAGCCGCGATGAGTGCCCGCAAGAGCGCGAGCCAGCTCCCGCAGACCCTGAACCGGTTCCTCAAGAGCCGCGCCCTCCTCAAGCAGCCCCCGCCCGCTTTTTACCCGCTCGTCGCCCACCCGCCCGCACCCTCGCTCGTCCGCGCATTCCCCGCGAGGCCACAGGAGGACCTCCCCGCACACGCCCGCACTGAGGAGGACTCCCCCGCCTCGCTCTACGACGTCGCCCGCGACAAGCTTAACCGCGGAGTCCGCCTCACCGCCCAGGAGGACGCCGCCCTCCTCCACCCGCACGCCCACCAGGGCGCCGCACCCACGCCCGCCGCAAGCCCCCGCGCCCTGCCAACACCCGCTCGCCCCGCCCCTGGAACATCGTCTTCCCCGAGGACTCGATCCGGACCCGCTTCTTCCAGGACCACCCCTTCGAGGCGTACAGGCCCACCTCGCTCGTCGAGGGCGAGCAGGTCGCCGTGGCCCAGGAACCGAGCGGCAAGGCGTGGACCCAGCTGAGCCAGCGCTCGACCAACCCCTCGGCTGACGAGTGCGTCCTCCCTCTCTCGCTCTCCTTACCGGGATCATCGCTCACGGCCAACTCTCCCCGCGCGCAGCTGCATCGCCTTTGTGCTCAACCTCGTCGAGGCGCACGGCCTCCCGCTGTCGAGTGCGTACCCGCACGGCGTCGCGCAGTTCCGCACCCTCCGCGCCGAGCACGAGACGGCGACGCGCGCCGCGCAGCTCGAGGCGCAGGCCCACGGCGCCGTCTTCTTCGGCGCGCTCGACCGCGCGCTCGCCGTCGAGGACCGCGTCCTCGACGAGTGGAGCCAGGCCCGCGCCATCCAGGATGGCTTCGCCGCGAGCGCTGCGAACCGCGGCGCGGCGGCGGCCCCGCAGGCGGCGGTCGCTGCCCAGGGCGCCGAGGGCAGCGTGTGGGCCCCGGCCGAGGCGCGCCCGGCGTTCGGTGCAGAGGACGAAAGCCTGTTCAGCGGCGGCGTCGAGTACCTCGGCCGGTTTGCGCGGACGGGCGACGAGGTGCGGAGCGGAGCGGTGCTCCGGGACGATGGGCTCCTCGTGGGCTCGCAGGCATAGCGGAGTGTGTGTAATCTGAAGCAGCATAGACGTCCCTTCTGCGCGGCTTGTGGCCGTTGTCTTCCGCGGGAGGAGGGGGCGCGCGGTCTTGGCCTCCTCCGTCTCGCAAGCTCGCGTCCATTTGCGCCTTTTTGCGCCGAGAGCTCTCCTCCACCTCATCAGCGCGTGCACGCCCCGTCCCGCCGCTCCTCACCGTCCGCGCGGCCTTCATCGCTCGACCTCCCGCCTCCTCCGCCCCGCTCGCTCCTCTCGCCCGCAAGGATGGCGTACGAGTACGATACCAAGGGCGTTCTGCTCGAGGTGCGCGTCTCCGTTGGCCATCAGCACGCGCAGGAGCACTGACCCCCTTGCTCCTGCCGTGACAGTGGATGAAGGAGTGAGCGCGCCTTTCCTCGCTACAACGCGCCTTGCCGCGCTGGACGGGCATCACTGCGATCCCTGCGCGCAGACGGAGCGATCTGCCCTGCTGAGGAACGCGCACCTGACCCCCTCCACTTCCCCACCTCGCGCTCGCAGCGGCGCCAACAAGGCCTGCGTCGAGTGCAACGTCCCGCACCCGCAGTGGTGCTCCCTCTCGCTCGGCGTGTCGCTCTGCCTCGCCTGCAGCGGCACGCACCGCTCGCTCGGGTCGCACCTCTCGTTCGTCCGGTCGCTCACCATGGTGTGCTGCCTCCCTCCTCCTCTCGCGGTGGGGCCGGGCTGATCGAGTGGGAGCGAGCAGGACAAGTGGACGCCGGCGCAGATCGACAGGATGAAGGCCGGCGGGAATGCAAAGTGCAAGGAGTTCTTCGAGGCCAACGGGCAGCCGTTCAACAGCCTGCCCATGACGGAGAAGGTGCGCGCGCTCTGCCCCTCGTTCGCAGCATCGCGACTGACAGTTCGATCGCTACAGTACAACACGCACGTCGCGACCATGTACCGCGAGAAGCTCCTCGCCGACGCCGAGGGGCGGCCCTGGATTCCCTCCGACCCGCCCGCGCCCTCGTCCTCCTCCGCCTAGTCGAACCTCTCTTCCTCAGGCTCGCTGCGCAAGCCCCGCGCCGGCGCCTCCGGCCCGCGCGCGCTCTCCTCGGCCAGCGCGAGCGCGAGCTCGACCCCGCGGTCCGGCTCGCCCGCGACGCCGACGGGGGTCCTCCCCTCCAAGGTCCAGAACGAGGACTTCTTCTCGCGCATGGGCGCCGCGAACGACAGCCGGCCGGACCACCTCCCGCCATCGCAGGGCGGCAAGTACCAGGGCTTTGGCAGCGGCGGGTCGTTCACCCCCTCTGGCTCCTCCGGCGGCGCGGGCGGCGCGAACCCGCTCAGCAGCAGGAACTTGCCTGGCCTGGACGACCTCCGCGATGACCCCGTTGGCGCGCTCGGCAAGGGGTGGGGCTTCCTCGGCGCGGCGCTTGGCGCCGTGGGCAAGACCGTCAACGAGTGCGCGCCCTTCCCTCCTCCTCTTTCCCCGGCGGGACTGACCGCCCCCTCCCTCGCGTCCCAGGTCCGTCATCCAGCCCGGCCTCGAGCGCGCACACGACCCCGCGCTGCAGTCGCAGCTCAGCACGTTCTCCACCCGCGCGCTCACAACCCTCTCCGGCGCCGCGCGCGTCGGCGGCCAAGTCCTCTCCACAGGGCTTGAGAGCGGCTCAACCTTCCTCCGCCAGCAGGGCGTCGACGTCGGCGACCTCGGCGCGGCGTACGTAGACCGCGCGACGGGCCGCGGCGCGGGCGAGGGCTACGGCCGCGTCGGCGAGGACCATGCCCCCGGCGCGCACAGCGCCCTCGAGCCTGGCAGGGGCGACTTCTTTGGCGATTACGGCGTCGGCGGGAGCGGCGGGAGCCCGGACGTCGGGCGCGCGAGTCCCGCCGCTGTGGGAGGTGGAGGAGGGCGCAGGGTTCCAGGACATGCCCCGCGTGGAGCCGGCGGGGTCGTGGGCGGATTTGGCGCCGCAGGCGGCGGCGCGCAAGGCCGCGCTGCAGAAGGAGCAGGCGCAGGCCCGCCGGCGAAGCAGAAGAGCAAGGAGGAGGACGAGTGGGAGAGTTGGTAGACTGCTTCCGGGGCGTTTCGCCTCATTTTTGCTGCATCGCGCATCCCGTCTCAGTGCTATCCGGCGAAGCGAGTGTGAGGGAACTGCCTCGAGACGGCTGAGGCCTTTTTAGTTGCAATGCGTGTACACCTTCCCCCTCCCGCTCTACTGGCGACACCTTACAGCTTGGCCTGCACGCCCTCGTCGCTGCGCCACGGCTCGCGCTCCTTCATCAGCTCCTTCGTGTCCCTCGCGGGGCGCAGTGGCAGGGTTGGCCGTCCCGCCCGTCGCGCTCCCGCTCGCCATCTTGAGCACGCGCTCGAGCGTCGCAGCTGCGTCCCGCTCGTACAGGACCGCGGGGCGACGTCGACGAGCTCGCGCAGCGCCAGGGCAGAGACCTGTGTCGGAGGGAGGTCCGTCGAGGTGCCGAGGACGAACGAGTCGAGGATGAAGTCGAGCGACGAGGGGAAGTGCTGCGCGGTCGCGGCGACGAGGCGCGCGATCGCCGTCGCGTACGACTCTGCAGGCGGGGAAGAGGCACGTCAGTGCTGTTTCGCTGGCAAAGGTGTGGAGAGTGGGACAAAGAACGCACCCTTGGGAGACTCGGCAAAGCCTCCGAGATGATGTCGACGACGGCCGAGACGCTCGCCTCGCCCATGTTCTTCCCGCCACTGGCGACCGTCGCGGCGAGACCGTTGACGACCGAGTCGCGGACGTCGCCCTCTTCGCTCGCCACGAGGTTGACGAGCTCGGTGACGAGCGGGTCGACACGCGGCTGGTGCTGCATCAGGGCGCCAAGCGCCGCGACGCCGCGGTTGCGGACCGAGAGCGACGACGCGTCGACGAGCGACTTGACGAAGGTGCGCTGGAGCTGGGGGAAGAACGGCTTGACGAACGCCGACACGCGCGTGAGGAGAATGGTGAGCGTCGAGAGGATCGCCGACTTGACAGGCGCGGGGAACCGGTCGCCGATGACGCGGATGAGCGGGCCGACGGTCTGAATGCAGTACGCCTTGAACGCCTCGGGCGAGGTCCGCTCGACGAGGTCGCCGAGACCGTACGCCGCCTGCTCGCGCTGCTCGGCCGTACCCGCGAGGAGGCCCTGCAGGAGGATGGCTGCGCGCGAGAGGAGAATGGTGAGCGCGGGGACGAGAAGGCGATACTGGAGGCAGACGCACGCAGGATGGGCTTGAGACCGTTGGGGCGCGAGAAGCCGTCGACGGGAGTGCCGGGCACACCGACCGACTCGATCGTCCTCCGCAGCGGGACGACGAGCGGCTCCATGTCCTCCTTGGAGATCGTCTTGACGAGCGCGTCGAGCGCAGTCCACGCCGCGAAGACGACATCGCTCGCGCGGTCGTCGAACAGGCTGACCAGCTGGCGGACAAAGTCGACAACGTAGTCGCTGAAGTCGGCCTCGGTGGCCTGGCAGAAGCGGGCAAAGAGGTTGCACCCGTGATGCGCTTGGCGGGCGACTCGTGCTTGCACAGCGAGAGCATGTGCATCTGCAGGCTGCCGAGACCGCTCTCGTGGTCCTCGACGGAGGCGAGGACCGCGTTGAGCGCCGAGTCGAGCGCCTCGAGCGTCTCGTCGTCCTTCTCCGACTCGAGAGCGCTCTGCAGCGCATCGACGATGTTGGTGAGGCGGCGGCCGAGTGCCGAGCCGGCGACGCGGACGAGCGCAGAGAGCGCGCGGGCGTTGAAGGCGGTGATGGGCTTGGCTGTGAGGCGCGGGACGAGGATCGGGAAGATCTTCTCGGCGCGGACCTGCATGACCTCGCGGAGCGCCTCGAGCGCGGCGTCGGCGGTCGCGCCGGGCGTCTGCAGCGCGTCGAGCAGGGTCGGGATCGTCTCGTCGATCGCGCGCGTGCCGATGACCTGCTGCGCGACGTCGAACGCCTGCCCGGCGGCCGAGCGAACGTTCGCGTCCGAGTCGACAAGCGCGGTGCGGACGGCGGCGATGACGGCGTCCTCGTGCGCCTCGAGCGCCGACTTGCCCGTGTTGGCCATGAGCTCGGTAAGCGCGAGGCAGACACCCTCGCGCTGGCGGCGGTCGGACGATCCCATCGCCTTCTGCAGGATGGCGATAACCTCTCCGAGGACCGACTCGCCGAGGCGGCGGCACGAGTCGGCCAAGCAGCGTGCGGCGGTCTCGCGCTGCTCGAGGGCGGGGCTGGCGAGAGTACGGACGATGATCGACACTGCACGAGGAGAGAGGGTTAGCACCTGTTGACGAGATGAGGGAGAGCAGGACGCACTGAGGATGGGGAGGACCTCGCGGACGGTGCGGGCGTGTTCGAGACGAGCGCCTTCCACACACCGATGGCGGCCTGGCGGACGGCGCCGACGGCGTCCTGGCGGACGATGTAGATGCCGGCGAGCACGCGGTCGCGGCGCTCCTTGCCGAGGCCCTCGATGAGCGCCTTCTTCGCGGCGTCGAGGCCAGGCTGGTTGTCCTCGGCCTCGTCCTCGCCGTCCTCCTCCTCGCTGATCTTGCCGCTGATGCCCGAGATGCGGAACAGGAGGTCGCCGATGAGCTGCACCGAGCTCTGGCGGATGCGCCACGACTCGTCGAACAGGCCCTGCTCGAGCTCGGGGAGGAGGAGCTCGATCGCCTTGCCACTGTGGTTGGCGACGATCATGCGACCGGCGCGCATCGACGCCTCGCGGACAAAGTCCGAGTCGTCTGCGAGGCCCGACAGGACGGGCTGGATGATCTTGCCGAGGTACGGCGAGAAGCGGTCGCCGAACGTGACGGGGAGGAAGACGAGGAGCGAGATGTGGCCCTCGCGGATGTAGACGCGCGGGCTGCTCAGGTTCTGGAGGATGGTCGGGAACAGGTCCTCGAGGCGGTCGGTCCCGAGGCCGGCGAGGACCTCGGACACGCCCTGCGCCGCGCCCTGCTGGTCGACCTGCGCTGCGGGCGACTTGAGCGTTGCAAGGAGCGAGTCGATCAGGTCGGGGAAGTTGTTCTCGCCGAGGCGCTCGACCAGGCCACCGAGCGACTTGGCCGCCGTCGAGCGCGCCTCGGGGACGGGGTCGACGAGGACGTCGCGGAGGAGGGGGACGAGCTGGCCGAGGTACGGCGTGAGGTCGCGCGCCTCGGTGAGCGTCGAGAGGTTGCCGATGATCGCGGCCGACTTGCGCTTGATGTCGGCACTGCGCTCGCGGAGGCCGCGGTCGAGGATGGGGACGAGGAGCGCGAGCGACGAGCCGTCGATGAAGTGCGCAAAGGTCGTCGCGAGGAGCGTGTCGAGCGCCTGGGCGGTCTTGCGCGCGGGGTCGACGAGCGCGTCGAGGAGGACGCTCGTCATCTCCTGGATCTCGGGGTTGGTGACGACCTCGCCGAAGCGCTTCAGGCTCGTGTTGGCCGACTCGCGGACCTGCTTGTGCGTGTCGGTGAGGACTTCGGTCAGGCGCGGGAGGATGGTCGGGAGCGAGGCGGAGAGCTGGCGCGGCGCAAGGAACGCCATCGCGCCCATGAGCTCAATCGCGCCCTTCTTCGCGCGCCACTGCTTGTCGTCGAGACCCTCGAGGAGCGTCGGGAGGATGAGCTTGACGGCGTGCCCGCTGAGCTTGCTCATAATGGCCTTGGCGGCGTCCTGCGTCGCGTCGCGGACGTCGGGCGACGAGTCGCCGAACGCGGCGAGAAGCGTCGGGAGGATCTCCTGGATGTACGGCTCGAACAGGCGGCCGAGGACGGTCGAGAGGATCTCGTAGCCGAAGACGGCGCCTTGGCGCGCCTGCATCGTCTTCTTGTCCTCGGCATTGTCCTGCAGGCGGCCCATCACGCCGAACTCCTGAATCGCCGAGAGACCGCGTCCGGCGACAACGCCGGCGAGACCGTAGGCGGCGCCGCGACGCTCGGCGTACTTGGCGCCGTTGAAGAGGTCGTTGAGGAGCTGGTCGGCGAGGTCGGGCACGTCGTTCTTGATTACCTTGATGAGCGGCGGGAGGCAGTCGCACACCGCGGCCTGGACGACCTCGGACGGCGTCTTGAGCGCGTCGACGAGGCGGCCGATGACCGTCTTGACGCGCGGATCGGCGGGTCGAGGTGGCGCGCGAGGCGGCCGAAGAGGATGACGAGCGCCTCGGTGATGTGGTCCTGCGCCTCGTCACCCGTGCTCGGGCGCGCGAGGTATTCCTCGAACGTCGCGATGAGGTCCTGGAGTGTCTCCTTGCCGTGCAGGTCGATGGCCGTCTGCGCCGCCTCGAGCATCTCGCTGCGTACCGCCTGACTGCGGTCGCCGAGCGCCTTGCCCTCGATGAGGAGGTCGAAGAACGCCTTGACGTCGACGGGCGAGAACTGCTCGGCGAGGAGGCGGAACGCCGTCGCGATCGCCTTGCGCGCCTTCCACGGGTCCTCGCGCGAGAGCGACTCCTCGACGAGCATGCCGAACCGGTCGTACTCAGGCAGGAGCTCCTTGGCCTTGTCGTCGTACTCGGCGACGAGCTGCATCAGCGCGTCGGCCATGTGCTCCGGGTGCACGCTGACGCCCTCGGCGATGGCGGCGGCGGTCGCCTCGCGAACGGCCGCCGACGTGTGGCTGAGAAGTGGGATGAGGCGCGGGAGGAAGTCGGCCGGGACGTCGAGGCCGTTCTCCTGCCAGACGATCTCGGCAAGCTCGCGGTTACGCTCGTCGACGTCGTGCGCCAGGATCCACAGGGCCGCAGGGAACTCGGCCTCGGTGAGGTCGAGGGGCTGCGCGACGAGAGAGAGTGAGCGAGGCAGACGAAGAGAGGACGGGGAGCGAGACGCACCTGGAGAGCCTGCAGCGCCGCAAGGCGGACGAACGCCTCCTCCGTGAGCGCGCCATCCAGGATAGCCGCGACCTCCTCAACCGATGCGTTGTCCTGGATCGCCTCGCCGAGGTCCGCCAGCGCGGTCGCCGCGACGCGGCTCAGGCCGGGTAGCCCGTCAAGGCGGCGAAGAGGTCGCCGACGAGGGTCAGGCGCGGGAACGCCGTGTCGCCGCACTGGCGCGCATGGAACGAGACAAAGTCGAGCGCGAGCGCGAGCTGCTCTACGGCGGTGCTGCCCTCTGCGCCGGCGGGGAGGCCGACGCCGCCCGTGCGGAGGATCTTGCTCACGAGCGGGGCGGCGTACGCAAACGTGCCGGCGTCGAAGGGCTGCTGCTCGGCGAGGTAGCGCAGCTGGAACAGCACGCGCGAGACGAGGTCCGGGAGGGGCTCGGCGCGGAACTCGTCCGGGACGACCTGCGCCTCGACGCTGCGCAGAACGGCGACGCCGAGCGCGACCTTAAAGACGCCGAGGCGCTCGGAGCAGATGTCGGCGAGGACCTGGTACGTCTCGAACGCCTCGCGCGCGACGAGCGTCGTCGGCTGCATCGTGATGATCGCGAGCGTCTTCTCGACCATGGCGGCGAGGTACTCGCGGACGAGCTCGGCGCGGCTGCGCACGAGGCACAGCGCGAGCTGGAAGCCACGCTTGAGGCGTGCGAGCGCGGCGGCGACCTGCGCGCGGATCTCGTCCTCGAGCGCGAGCTGCTTCTCGAGCGCGGCGCGGTCCTGCTTCGAAAGCTGCGCCGCGACGGGCTTCTTGCGCGCGAGCGACTCGCGCAGCTCGGCCTCCCACAGCGCGATCTGGTGCTCCTTCGAGTTGGCCTTGCCCGTAGGCGTCGCCGCCTTGGCCTTGTCCTTCGCCGCGGCGAGGACGTCGACGAACGTCTGGCCGGCGGGGGTGCCCCACACGCCAAACTCGGTCGCGCCAATGAAGGCGAGGTGCGCCGGGTCGAGGTCGTCCTTGAACTGCGCGAAGAGCGCCGGGATCGCCTTCGCCGGGTGAATGAGCGCGAGCGTCGTCGCAGCGCGGTACGCCGCGGCCGTGAAGCCCTCGTTCTGCACGCGCTCGTCAGAACTGAACACTGATGGCGGAAAGAAGGGAGGAGGCGTACCTTCGGCGCGAGCGAAGCGTCGGCCAGGATCAAGTCGAGCAGCTCCTGCAGCCGCTCGTCGATGATCTTCTCCGGCTGGACCTTGGCGCGGAGGAGCAAGTCGACCCAGAAGCTCGCCTCGCTAGCCGAGAGGCGCGGGTGGTGCGCGACGACCACAAGCTGGACGACGAGCTCCTCGCGCGTCTGCGGCTCGACGTCCTCCTCAAAGCTGACGAGCGCGTTCAGCAGTGGCCGCAACCGGCCCGCGTGGTCCGCCGGGGCGTCCGTCTCCTCCGCGGCGGCCGCCTTGGCCGAGAGCGGCGCGCGCGCCTTCCCGCTGGCGACGAGCCACGCGGACGCCCTCCCGCAGCGCGAGGTGCACGAGCTTGGGCGCGTGTGCGACCCCCGTGCGGACGAGGGCGATCGCCGCGTGGCGAACGTCGTGCGACGCGCCCTCCGTCGCGAGGTGCACCACCGCGGCGGCGAACGCGGCGCGGAGGGGCTCGTCCGAGGCGAGGTGCTCGGCCGAGGAGAGGAGGTACGCCGAGAGCGCGCGGCAGAGCCACGTCCCGTCCTCGGCGGTCGCGGCCTTGCGGTAGACCTTGTCGTAGAGGAAGAAGTTGGGCTTGGCGCCCTGCTGCCCGAGCGTCTGCAGCGTCGCGTTCGCCGCGACGAAGTCGTCTGCGCGCGCACCCTCGCGTTAGCTCTGCGTGATCACTCGAACGCGGAGATAGAAGCGCACCGATCTTCTTGCTCTCCCACTTTGGCGCCCGGCTTTGAGCACCGCGACCGCAACGTACCCCTCGAGCGGCCCGCTCGGCGAGTTGAGCATGTTGGTCGCGACGTTCTTAAGCGCCGCCTCCCATGCGGGGAGCAAGTCCTCGGCAAAGGCGCGCTCCGCAGCCGAGACGGGCGCGGCGCGGTCCTCGAGCGCGAAGAAGACGGCGCCGAGGGCGCCCTGCGCGAGGCGCCGCAGCGCGGGCTTGGTCTCGCCGAGGCTCTTGACGAGCGCGGCGACCTGCGGCTGCGGGACGCGCGCGTCCGCCTCGAGCGCGGCGGGGAGGTGCGCGCTCAGCGCGCGCATCAGCGCCGCAAACGTCGCCTCGTTCGTCTCCTTTGCGAGGGCGGTCAGCGCCGTGCTGGTCACCTCGGGGGAGAGGCGCGGCGACGCGGGCAGCGCGGCGAGGAGCGTATACAGCGTCGTGCGGTGGTCCGGCGAGGTCGTCTTGCCCGTTCGCAACGGCGTGTACACCTGCTCGGCGACGGGGAGGAGGTCCGCCTCGTCTCCTGCGGCGAAGAGCGTGCTGAAGACGCGGATCGCGGCGGCGCGCGTCGGCGCCGAGACCGACTTGGTCGGCGCGAGGACGGCGGGCGCGAGCTTGGCGCGAAGGGAGGAGTCGGACGAGATGGACGCGGGGAGGGCGGCGAGGAACGCCTCGAGGTTGACGAGGCCCGGCTCAGCGACGCGGTTGATCGCCTTCTCGAGCGCGGGGACGAACGTCGCCGTCGCGTCCCCGAGGGTGACGGTCGCGGCGAAGAAGTCGCTCAGTGCGCGGAGGACGTGCGCGGGCGGCGCCGTCTTGGAGAGCGCGATCGCGGCGAAGTAGTACTCGTTGACGGCGGGCTTGAGCTCATCGATGTAGCCCTTGCCGACGTCCTTCTGCCCCTTCGGGTCACGGAGGTGCAGCGCAACATCGAGCGCGAGGCCGACGAACGGCGCATGCCGGTAGGTCGGGTCGACCTTGGCGGCGACGAGGGTCTTGACGAGGCGCGGGACGGAGGTGTGGCGAGTGCGGACGGCGCGGCGGGTGATGACGAGGCTGGACTGGCGGATGGCGGGCTTGATTGGGTTGGCCTCGTCGAGGAGGACGGAGAGGAGGGAGGAGAGGGACGAGGAAAGGGAGGCGAACTGCGGGTCCTCGAGGGTGCGGTCGGCGGGGACCGACGCGTAGATGGTGGTCGCCCAGCCGAGGAGGGCGAAGCGGGGGACGCTGCGCCGCTCTTCTCGACTTTCGAGGCCTCCGCCTCGAGCCACTTGATCATGCTGCTGGTGAAGGCATGCTCTTGCCCGAGGGCTCTGCGCCCTCACTTGGCGGGGCATGGTCGCGTGCAAGGACTGCTGCGAGGACGGCGAGTACGCCCTGGCGGGACTGGGCGTCGGTGTAGCGGGGGACGGTCGGGAGGAGGAGGCGGACAATGTCCTGCACCTGGGCCGGCTCGAGGGTCGCTGCGGGCGTGCCAGGCAGTCAGTGCTACTGTAGACTGTACGATCAGGGTCAGAGAACCCACGCTTCTGTGCGAGCTGGGCGAGATCGGCGAGGGTGCCGGCCCTGTCGACGGCGCGGGGGGACGCGAGCTGGGCCCTCGCGCGCTGGGAGTACTCTGGCCAGTCGAGCGAGTCTGCCATGCGGGTGTCGTGCTCCTCGGGGAGGTCGTCTTCGCCCTGGACGGAGGCTGCGGCGCTGGACCACGCGAGGACGGCCGACTTGGTCGAGGGGCGGGCGGCGGAGCGGGCGAGCTTGTCGAGGGTACGCGGGGTGAGCTTTGGCGGGGGCGCCAGGGCTGCTTAGACTGGCAGTAGTGCGCTAGTAAGGGGCGGATCTGTTGAGGTGGGGTTGCCCTTCCCAAGTCGAGCTCAGCTTGCTCCCCGTCGACGCCGCCGCTCTCCCTCTCATCCCCGCACTCTGCGCTCCCTGCTGGCCAGAGCAGCGTCCCTCTCCCTCCCACTACCCGCACCGAACCCGCCAACATGCCCAAGCACCGCGCAAACAGCAAAAAGGCAGCGCCCTCGACCGCTCAGCTCGACCAGAGTGCACAAGACTCGCGCCCGCTCTTCGAGATTGACACCCAGGGCAGCTCGACCGTCCGCCACCAGCTCAACGCAGACCAGGCCCCGCAGGCAGCCGCCTCCGCAAGGGCCAGAGCTTCAAGAAGCCCCTCCGCTCCGACCTCATCCTCGCTCAGCGCTCCAGCGAGCCCGCCTTGACCAGCCGCGTCGTCCCCTCTGCCGACGCACAGGCCAAGCGCGTCAAGGGCGCCTCGGGAAAGTCGACCGCGCGACAAAGGACAAGCTCCGCCGCCTCGCCGGTAAGGACGGCCAGGGCGAGGGGCTCTGGGGCGTAAAGACGGGCGACAAGGGCGAGGCCGTCGAGAACGTCAAGGACGCGGGGAGGTACGACGCGTGGGCGGCGGCGCAGAAGAAGGCCGCCAACGAGGACGAGGACGCGGCCATGCAGGAGATCCTCACCAACAACCACCCGAAGACCAAGCCTGCGCCCAAGGTGTGTCCTCTCTTTCGTTCTCTCGGTTCGCAGCTGTACTCACAAGTGCTGCTCCGCAGGCCCCGGCGACGCTCGCCAAGCACGCGATCCTCGAGGCCGCGCAGCACCGCGCCATCTCCATCCCCCATCCCGGCTCGTCCTACAACCCCTCGCACGAACACCACCAGGCGCTGCTCGCCTCGGCGCTCGAGCACTACACCGCCGCCGAGCTGCGCGACGAGCGCGGCTCGGCCGCCAAGGACGCGATGGATGCCTCGCGCGTCAGCGCCCGCGGGCTCGAGACCTGGGAGGCGTACGAGGAGGAGGTCGGCTCGGGCGAGAGCGACGCCGAGCTGCAGATCGTCGACCCCGAGGCGCATCGCGCACAAGGAGCTCCTGAAGCGGCGCCGCGCGCCGCAAGACGACCAAGCAGCGCACGACGGCGTCGCGCGTCGCGGCCGAGGCGCACGCGCTCGCCGAGCGGCGTGCGATGAAGAAGCGCATCGCGTCGGTGCAGCACGTCCGCGCGCTCGACGGCGGGATCACCGCGGCGGAGAACCTCTCGCTCGAGGAGAAGGCGCTCGCGCTTCGCGCGCGCAAGGTCCGCCTCGCCGAGCGCGGCCTCACGCGCTTCCGCTCGGGCCCGAGCCGCGTCCCCGACGCGCCTGTGTCGTTCCAGCTTCGGCGACGAGCTGGCCGACAACCTGCGCACGCTCCAGCCCGAGGGGAACCTCTGGAAGGAGTGGGTCAACAGCGGCATGCGCCGCGGCCGCGTCCCCGTCGAGCGCGCGAACGAGGGCAAGAAGGGCGGCAAGCGCGGCGGACGCGGGCACGACAAGGGCCACAGCTACAAGGAGGTCGAGAAGTGCGTCGCCGTGCCCGGCGGCTCCTCTCGTCTATGTCATGCTCACCCGCCTCTTTCTGCGCGCAGGTTCTCGTACAAGAACTGGACCGGCTGAGGGGCGCTCCCATGCGCTCGCTTGCCTCCCGCCGATAGACTTGCTCTCTCCCTCGTTGTGCCGGGTGTACCCTTGCTCTGTGTTGCACGTTCCCGCTCGCCTTTGTATTGTACGCCTACGTTCACGCCTTCCCGCTCCGTGAGTATCCAGCTGTCTCTGCAGAGCTTGAACCGGAAGAGCGGGAACTTCTCGCGCACGTCGCGGCGCGACCAGCTCACTCCCGATCACCTCGCTTCTGCCTTGTCCCGCTCGCGTGGGAGGCTCTTTCAGCTCATACAGCGCAGCACAGCACCTGCTCGCGCCGAGCAGCCCCGCCCATCCGCCCTCAACGCCCCGCGCACTCGCTCACCTCGACCCGCTGATGAGGACCGGAGCGGCTCTGTGTCGGTGGTGTCGCGCCTGCCAGGTGCATGCGCCCCTCCCCTCGCTCCAGAGCGTCGCTGACCTTGCTCCCGCAGTGCCCGCCGTCGCATCGGGTACGAGTACGCCCCGTTGTCGACCACGCCCGAGTCCGGCTCCCCCTCGAACCCCTCGCTTCTCGCCTTCCCGCCCACGCCCTCCTCCGAAGAGCCGCCCGCGTCGCCGTGGCGGACAAACTTCACGCCGCAGCACCAGAAGGCGCCTGCCAGCCGCGTCAAGCTCCGGCGCCGCTCCTCCTCGCCGCGGGCGCACTCGTCGCCATCTCGCTCTTCCTCCTCGCGCCGACGTCCCTCTCGGCGCGCCTCCTCTCCTCCGATACCGACGCCGCCGCCGCGAAGGACGCCGCGTCCGCGCCGGAGCACGCGGCGCCCGCGCCCGCAGCCAAGCTCGCGCCCGCCTCCGCGGTCGCGCCCGTGCAGCAGACGTGCACCGCGCGCGAGTGGTCCGCCGGCAGTTGGGTGCCGAAGTCTCCTCCCCTCACGCCGAACACCACGGTCGTGGACGTCCTCTCCGCGTCGGGCTTCACCGGCGTGACGCAGGACTGGTTCAAGCCGCACTGGTTCCTGCACTCGAAGCCGGGCGACTTTCTCCACATGGACGAGTACAGGTGGCGCGCCGCGCAGTGGATGTGGGAGGCCGGGAGTGAGATGTGCAGGGAGGAGGTGAGGCCGTCGAGGAGAGGAGCTGTGCGAGTTGGTGGAAGGGGAGGGTGGATCATCCTCGGGGGTGCGCCCCCTTTCACATCCTCTGCTCGCTCCTTCTGGGCGATGTGTTCGCCCTGCTGACCCGCACTGCCGCGCAGACTCGCTCGCGGAGCAGCACTTCTTTTCCCTCGGCTGCGTCCTCTTCCCGCACGTCTACGTCGTCTGGGGCGCCGGCTGGTGGGAGCAGCACATGTACCTCAAGCCCGACGCGCCCATCCTCGCGACCCTCGACCTCCCTGCGTCGTTCAACATCGCGACGACGCCGCTCATCTCGAACCTGCGCACCGACCACGGGTTCACCAAGCCCGAGCTCGTCTCGATCTACGAGGCGACGCCGCAGAGCGCCGAGACGCCCGTCTCGCAGCTCTTCACCGACTACCCGGTGCAGTCGCCCCCAATCGACGAGTACCTCGCGCGGTTCTTCGCCCCGGGGCACAACTACCACGCGCTGGTGTTCAGCACCGCGGCGCACTTCACTCCGCGGGAGTTCGCCTTCCCCAAGGGGCAGCCCGCCATCGCGCCCTTCTACGAGGCGGTCGTCCGCCGGTGGGTCGACGAGGCGCGCAAGGCGCTCGAGAGGGACGAGGGCGGGACGAGGGAGATCATCGTCCGCGGGGCGAGCAGCGGGCACGATCAGTGCCATGAGCGCCTCGAGGGCCCGCTGAACAAGACGGAGAAGCCGAGCCAGGAGAGCTACAACTGGGGCGAGATCCCGCGCTACAACGACGTGTTCGAGGTGCGCGCTTCTCGCTCTCTCGCTTGAGGATCGAGGGGCTGACGATGGCGCGAGCAGGGCATCGTCAAGGAGGCGAACCACTCGCGGCTGTCGTACCTCGCGCTCGAGCGGCCGAGCCAGCTCCGGCCCGATGCGGTGCGTCCGCGGTTCTCTCGCCTCGCCGCCCACTGCATCACTATGGCGCGGCTAGTGGTGCGAGTACGCGACAGCGACACTGATGCTCCCCTTCACCCGCAGCACTCGGAGGACTGCCTGCACTTCGCGGTCGGCACGGGCGTCTTCGAGGGCTGGACGGACTACATCGCCTACTTCCTGCGGTCGCGCTGGCGCGTCGGGGCGGTGTGAGGCGTGAACGCGGGCTGTAGCGTTCTTTTGGGCGGAAGTACGGGTTTCCTTGGTCTTCTCGCTTTGGGGCGTCTAAGCGAAGGCAGAGAACAACATATCACCGCTTGCACAGCACAACGTTCTACACACACGCGCGCCTGCTCAGCGCTTGCGCCCGCTCCGCCCCTGGCCTTCATGCGCGGCTCGCACTGCGAGCAGTACCACGACCCCTCGGGCGACTCCTTGAGGCCGATGCAGTTCAGGTGGAACCACTCGATCTTGCAGTCGGGCGCGTCGCAGCCGATCATCTGCAGGAGGGCGGAAGAGCGTGAGACGATAACCCTTACTACCAGGGCGACTGCCCTTGAAGGCGAGAAGCCCAGAAAGAGGGAAGCGTGACGCACCTCGCCGAACGAAGGGCGCTGGCAGAAGCAGTACGGCGTGAGGTCCTCGCCCTCGACCTCGACCTCGGCATCCTCGGCCGCCTTCCTCCCATGCCCATGCCCATGGCCGTGGTGCTCCTCGTCGCCGCGCTTCCGCTTCTGCCCCGCCAGCTGCGCCGCCATCTGCGCCGCCGCCGCCGCCGCGGCGCCCATCCCGGCCCCGCCATGACCATGCGGCGCGGGCCCCGCCTGCGCCGCCTGCAGCTGTGCCATCTGCGCCTGGCTCGCCATCTGCTGCTGCGCGAGCTGCTGCGCCTGCTGCTGCGCGATCCGGAGCTGCGCCTGCTGCAACTGCTGCTGCTGCTGCAGGAACGCCAGGTTCGGCTGCTGCTGCTGCTGCTGCTGGCCCAGGTGCTGTTGCTGGTGGTGTTGCGGCACGGGCGCCGGCGCAGGCGCGACAGCCTGCGGCGTCCCCGGCCCGGGCGACGCGTACGCGATGTGCGCGAGCCGCGAGGGCCCGACGCCCCCGCGCCGCGCTTGGCTCGCGCCGAGGGGCGTGCCGGGCGTCCCTGGTGCCGGGGAGAAAGGGTACGCCTGCGCGAAGCCGTTCGCGCCTGGCGTGAGCTGCGCGGGGAGGAGCGGGACCTGGCCTGCGCTGGGCTTGCGCTCTGCGGGTACGAGCTGGTGAGTATACTGCACCCTGGAAGCGCGTGACTCGCGGCCGAGCGAGCGCGAGCAGGAGGACGAGCGGCTCACTGTCGACGTAGCCCGGCGTTCCCGGCGTGCCGTAAGCAGCGGGCATGTACGGGTTGTATCCCGAGCCGCCGGGTGTTGATGTGTACGCCGGCTGTGCGCTGTACATCGCTGTCGGCGTGGGAGTCGGAGCGGTAGGGGCGAAGGAGGGGAGTGTCGGGAGAGGAGGGACGGTCGAGGTGAGGAGCTCGAGCTGTGCTTGCAGACGGTTCAGGTGGCGAGAGAGCTACGGTGTGTTCCAACCTGATGAGCGAGAGTGCACCGGACAAAGGAGAGAGCCCAGCGCACCAGGTTACACCCTCGCTCGCTCAGGGCGACCTTCTCCTTGGTCGTGATCTCGGCGTTCTCGAGGTCAAGCCTGCGCAGCGATCGTCAGTACAGCCTTCCAACCCACCGGAACCGTGCGCGACGCACTTGATCTTCTTGATACTCGACTCCTCCTTGGGGTTCGGAACGAGGAGGCCCTGCCCGCCCTGCGCAGCCGGCCGCGCATGCTTCTGGATCGCCTGGTCGCGCTGGAGGGCCCTCGATCGGAGATCCGAGACGCGTCCCTCCTTGTGGCCGATCTCCTCGAGGATGTGGCACACCTCGGAGGGGAGGTTGTCGAGCGACGAGACAAAGTCGGCGAGGAGGACCGCCGCGTCTTCGGTGGACATTGTGCAGAGTCTTGCGGTTCGTCTCGACGGGTCAGACCACGCGCGCGCGGCGGTGGGGTTGAGCTAGAGGTGCCGGAGTGACGGGGTGACTGATGAAGCGGCGAGAGTGCGGTCGCTCGCGTGGGCTGTCGTTCGCGCGTTCAGGTGGTGTGATGAGGGTCTCTGAGTCGATGAGAGGCAGCAAACACGCGCGCGAGGCGTGAGGAGTACGGCAGAGAGGAGGCGAGCGGCGAAAGGGGGACTCCGGCAGGAGCGAGCAAGCACTCGCACCTCGTCTCGCTGTGTTTCTCCGAGTGGCCAGTGAATCCTGAACAGTAGTCCGTAAACACCCGCAAGTATTCGCTCCTCAGAAGAGGGCGTTGCTGGGGAGCGGGCTGTTCCCCTCTGTCCGCTCGTCCAAGCTCTCGTCCGCTCTTGCTCGCGTCGCCCGCTCTCCCGCTCGCGCTGAGCGTCCTGCGTGTACTCGGAGCACGCGCACAGCTCAGTCAGCGTCACCCTCACCGCCCACCCCCGCCAACGAGCTCGCCGTAGCCTCGCTCCTCCCCTCGCCGTCCCCTCGAGCCGCCATGCCCGGCATCGCGACCACCCCCGTCCCGGCCCCCGTCGCAGGGCCCAGCAAGTCCGCAGCCGCGTACAAGGCCCGCACCGGCTTTGCCCCAACCTCGTTCCGCACCCTCGACCGCGAGAAGGCCTTCTCGCACCCCTCGACCGACGCACACAAGTACTCCGCCCCGCAGGAGCTCGTCCAGCCTCACGTCGACTCGTTCAACGCGCTCTTCGAGGGCGCACCGAGGAGCGATGGCTCTATCGACCTCAGCAAGGGCCTCCTCGACATGGGCATCAAGGACCTCCTTCCCAAGGTCGTCTTCGACAACAAGGGCGAGGACGGCTCGCCCGGCAACCGTCTCGAGTGTGCGCACAGCTACTCTCTCTGTGGCGATGCTCCCCCGCTGACTCGCTGGCCCGCCCGCAGTCAAGATCCTCGAGGTCTCGGTGGGGCGCCCGATGGGCTTCATGAAGGGCGCGCAGTCGCGGGAACGGAGGATCTACCCGACCGAGGTGCGCACCTGCTCCTCCTCATCCGCGTTACTGTGCTGACGGGGCGCTCCTGCAGGCACGCGAGCGGTTAGCGACGTACGCGGGCCGGATGACCGCCAAGGTCGCGTGGAGCGTGAACGGCGGGCAGACGCATCGAGACGCGCGACCTCGGCAATCCCCATCATGGTCAAGGTGCGTCGTCCCATCGTCCTCGCGAGAAGCGGTGCTGACGAGTCCCGCCTACGCAGTCCGCTCCGGTGTCACCTGCGCAACCTCCCGCCTTCCGAGCTCGTCGCGCACCACGAGGAGGCCGAGGAGATGGGCGGCTACTTCATCATCAACGGCAACGAGCGTCTCATCCGCTTCCTTATCGTCCCGCGGCGAAACCACGTCACGTCCATCATCCGCCCCTCGTTCGGCAACCGCGGCGCCGCCTACACCCAGTACGGCGTCGCGATCCGCTCTGTTCGTCCCGACCAGACGTCGCAGACCAACACGCTGCACTACCTCTCGAACGGCGGGGCGACGCTCCGCTTCTCGTGGCGCAAGGCCGAGTACATGATCCCCGTCGTCATGATCCTCAAGGCGCTCACGGGTGCGACCGACAAGGAGATCTTCCTCGGCATCCTCCAGAAGGACTTTGAGAACACGTTCGTCACGGACCGCGTCGAGCTCCTCCTCCGCGGCTTCAAGACGTACGGCCTCTTCACCAAGCAGCAGTGCCTCGAGTTCATCGGCGACAAGTTCCGCGTCGTCCTCGGCTGCCCCGAGGACTGGTCCGACGAGCGCATCGGCCAGCACATGATCGACACGATCGTCCTCCCGCACCTCAAGGACCCGCGCGACAAGCTCCGCATGCTCTTGTGCGTCCCGTACGGCTCTCTCATCTCGCGCCAGTGCTCATACCGCTGCCTCGCAGCTTCATGCTCCGCAAGCTGTACGCGCTCGTCGGCGGCGAGTGCTGCGCCGACAACCCCGACTCGCCGCAGCACCAGGAAATCCTCATGCCCGGCTTCCTCTACGGCATCATCCTCAAGGAGAAGTTCGACGAATTCCTCAACGCCGTCAGCATGCAGATGCGGATGGACATCCGGCGGCAGGAGCCCGGCACCGACCTCCTCGACCCCAAGTACATCCAGAAGACGATCGCGCGCGTCAACGCCGACGTCGGCGCCAAGCTCGCCTACTTCCTCGCGACGGGCAACCTCGTCTCGCCGTCCGGCCTCGACCTGCAGCAGGCGTCGGGCTACACGATCGTCGGCGAGAAGCTCAACTTTACGCGCTACATCTCGCACTTCCGGTCGGTCCACCGTGGCGCCTTCTTCGCCGAGCTCAAGACGACGACGGTCCGCAAGCTCCTCCCCGAGGCGTGGGGCTTCCTGTGCCCGGTGCACACGCCCGACGGCTCGCCCTGCGGTCTCCTTAACCACTTTGCGCACAAGTGCCGCCTCGTCCACCAGCACCTCGACGTCGAGCACGTCCCGGCGCTCCTCTCGTCGCTCGGCATGCTCCAGCCGCTCGACCCGGCGATCGACAGCCGCAAGCACGTCGTCGTCCAGCTCGACGGGCGCATCGTCGGGTGGGCGACGCCGCTCCTCGCCAAGCAGCTCGCCGACACGCTCCGCCTCTGGAAGACCGAGGGCCAGCACGACATCCCGCTCGACCTCGAGATCGGCCTCGTCCCGACGAGCCAGGGCGGGCAGTACCCCGGCCTGTACCTCTTTGCGTCGCGCGCGCGCATGATGCGCGACGTCAAGCTCCTCGCGAACGGCAAGACGGACTCGGTCGGCCCGTTCGAGCAGGTGTACCTCGACATTGCGTGCATGCCCGACGAGGTCGAGGACGGCCTCACGTCGCACATCGAGTTCTCGCCGACGCATGTCTTGTCGCTCCTCGCCAACATGACGCCGTTTAGCGACTACAACCAGTCGCCGCGCAACATGTACCAGTGCCAGATGTCGAAGCAGACGATGGGGACGCCGTCGACGGCGCTGCAGCACCGTACCGACAACAAGCTGTACCGCCTCCAGACGGGCCAGACGCCGATCGTGCGGCCCGACCTGCACAACACGTACGGCATGGACGGCTACCCGAACGGCACCAACGCGATCGTCGCCGTCATCTCGTACACCGGGTACGACATGGAGGACGCCATGATCCTCAACAAGTCGGCGCACGAGCGCGGCTTTGGCCACGGCTCGATCTACAAGAGCCACATCGTCGACCTCAAGGCCGTCCGCGGCGACAAGGGCTCGGGCGGACACCCCGAGGTTCACTTTGGCCTCGGCCCCGACGTCCGCAAGGACGACGAGAAGTGGGCGACGGTCGACACGGACGGCCTCCCGCTCGTCGGCTCGCGCGTCAGGAGCGGCACCGTCATCGCCGCGTACTTTGACCGCACCGCCGGGAGGACCCGCGTCGAGAAGTACAAGGGCGACGAGGAGGCCTACATTGACGAGGTCCGGCTCATCGGTGCGTCCGCCTTCCTCGTCTCGTTTGCAGTGCTGCGAGCTTGTAGTGCTGCGAGCGAGCCCAGTCTTGCTCTTTCCGGAGCGTAGAGGCTGACTTTGCGCCGATCCGCCCGCCCGCTTGCAGGCGACGACACGGCCGACGCCGCGCCCAAGAAGCTCCACATCAAGCTGCGCGTGCCGCGTTCGCCCGTCATCGGCGACAAGTTCTCGTCGCGCCACGGGCAGAAGGGCGTCTGCTCGCAGAAGTACCCGGCCGTCGACATGCCCTTCACCGAGTCGGGCATGCAGCCCGACGTCATTATCAATCCGCACGCGTTCCCGTCGCGCATGACGATCGGCATGTTTGTCGAGTCGATCGCGGCGAAGGCGGGCGCGATGCACGGCCTCGCGCAAGACGGCACACCGTTCAACTTCAGCGAGGACGACACGCCGCTCGAGTACTTTGGCGAGCAGCTCCGCCAGGCGGGTTACAACTACTACGGCAACGAGCCGATGTACTCGGGCATCACGGGCGAGGAGTTCCATGCCGACATCTACATCGGCGTCGTCTACTACCAGCGCCTCCGCCACATGGTCGGCGACAAGTGGCAGGTCCGCACGACCGGACCCTTGGACCAGACGACGCGGCAGCCGGTCAAGGGCCGCAAGCGCGGCGGCGGCATCCGGTTCGGCGAGATGGAGCGCGACGCGCTCCTCGCGCACGGGACGAGCTTCCTCCTGCAGGACCGCCTCATGAACTGCTCCGACTACTCGACCGCCTGGGTCTGCCGCGAATGTGGCTCGATGGTCTCTTTGGGCTACGACCAGATTGCGCTCGCGAGCTCCCTTGCATCTGGAGGACGCCCGGGGCTCGAACTCAACGCCGGCCCCGGAGGCGAGTACTGCCGCGTGTGCCGCGACAAGGCCATCGAGGAGTACGAGGCCGAGAAGGCGGCCGAGGCGGAGCGCGCGGCGAAGAAGGGCAAGAAGGCGGTCGAGGCGACGACGATGGCGTTCCCGAGGACGAAGGACGTCAAGGTCAAGGGCGGCGAGCTCGACGTTGTCGCCGTGCCGTTCGTCTTCCGCCTCCTCGTCGCCGAGCTCGCAGCAATGGGCATCCAGGTGTCGGTGCGTTTTCCCGCGTTTCCGCGTCCTTTTCGCCTCGAACTCGAAGCTGACCCCTTCTCGCCTCCTCCGCGCGCAGGTCGGGATTGACTAGGGAGGACGGTGTACACACTCTCCGCACCCTGCATTGTATCACTAGCGTCCACATAACGTGCTAAGATGCAGTACACAACAACAGCAACGAAAGAAACGGCCCTATTCCGGAAGCTCCTGCTCCCCGCTCCGTCCCTCTGCCTTCAGACTTCCCCGCTCCCGCTAAGCCCTCCTGCTCCAGTCAAGACTGGCCATCCTCCCTCCGCGCTCGCTTGACCCCCGCCGCGCCCGCCTCCTCCAGACTGTCGCGCTTCTTCCCCCTCACGCCCGCCTCGAACGCCGGCAGCAGCCCGCCGAACCCGCCCTCGCCGCCGCCAACCGACGCGGACGCAAAGCTCGTCGGCCCGGTCTCGGCGAAGAAGGACGACGCGCCCGCTCCGCCGCCGCCGCTCGCAGAGAGGGAGAGGGCGAGCGAGGGGGAGATGAATGCTGCTGCGGCGGAAGAGGCCGCGGGCGGGGTGTGCGGGGGTGAGTGCGGTACTGCTGCTGATTCGGGAGCTGGTGCGGGCGAAGCGACGAGGGAAGGGGCGGAGGGAGCGGTCGAGGTCGAGCGCAGCCGGGGTCGAGGAGGCGGGCGCGAGTTCTCCTTGTCCAGGGGCGCGTCTTCGACCGTGGGAGAGGCGGGTCCAGTGAGGGTAGAGGGTGATGAGGGCGGGAGAGAGGGTGTGGACGCGAGGGACACGTCGGGGGTGTCTTCGTAGAAGGACCAGGCTGCGGAGGGAGGAGCAAGAGGGCAGTTAGCGTGGGCTCTGGAGAGGTAGGGACCGCGTGCAACGTACTCGGCATAAACTCCTCCTCGGCCTTCTGCACCACAGCACCCCTGCGCGGGCTCTGCGGTGGTAGCATCGACCCTCCCCTCCGCGCCTTCCCCGGGCTGGCCGAGTGCAAGAACGCGTCGAGGAGCCTGCGCGGGCTGGACGTCGGCAGCTCGTCCTCTGCCCTGTTCTGCGCGTCGTCGTCGTCCATCATTGCGCGCGATGGCGATGTGAGGAGCGAACTTGACGCGTCGAGCCTTCGCGGCGAGGGCGCGTCGTACAGAGTCGCGAGCGGTCCTTGTGCGGTGCGCGGGGTGGTCGAGGTCGACGCGGCAAATAGCGACGGGGGCAGGCTCATGTCGCGGTCCTTCAGTGCGGGGAGTGTGCGCTTCTTGTTCTGAGGAGTCGACGAGGAGGAGGAGGACGACGCGACGAGGAACGGGAGGAGCGGGAGCGGCTGGAGCGGTTTGCGGTCCGTCGAGGGCATGCTCTGGGCGCGGGCTGGACACTCTCCGGCTGCTCCTTCGCGTGAGGTCCGATGTGAGAGGATGACGAGCTTCGGCCGACTGATGAGAACGGGGACGCCCCTTTCCTCCCGACCGTTCACTCGCCGCGACTCTTGCTTCTCGTGTAGGCTCTCGCTGGACCCCTGCCTCTATCGCTGGCGAAGTCGCGCTGACCGCGCTGCCCTCCGTCTCCTCCTCGTCCTCCTCGCCGCCTCCACGGGCCCACTTCACGTCCCGACTCGCACTGCTTCCTCTTCTTTCGCTCTTTTTTCCTCGTTCAAGGGCGTCTTCTCTTCGCGCTTGTCTCGCCATCACCGCATCATCTACTCTCGCTCGCACACCCCACCTCCTCGACCTGAACTCGCACCCATGGACCTCGCCCGCAGTTCGCGACGCACCGCAACCCCGGCACACGGTAGTGAGTAGCCTGCTCAAGTCTCGGCCGGCTTTGCCTGTCAAGGTCTGGCGAAGCAACTTGCGTGCATTTGCGAAGCTCCTTCCGCTTGTCCCCCGCTCCCTCTCGTTCGCAGCGGGCTGCCAGCTCAGGCGGCAACGAGCTTGCCATCTTGCTGACGACTCTTGTCATGGTGGGTCATTCGGGCTGCACCGCAGGCGTACTGCAGGCCCGTTCGTGCAAAGGCTTCGCTCGTCGGCTTGCTCTTCTCAACCCCCTCCAGTTCCCCGCCCCCGCCGCTGGACCAGACGACGCGGCAGCCGGTCAAGGGCCGCAAGCGCGGCGGCGGCATCCGGTTCGGCGAGATGGAGCGCGACGCGCTCCTCGCGCACGGGACGAGCTTCCTCCTGCAGGACCGCCTCATGAACTGCTCCGACTACTCGACCGCCTGGGTCTGCCGCGAATGTGGCTCGATGGTCTCTTTGGGCTACGACCAGATTGCGCTCGCGAGCTCCCTTGCATCTGGAGGACGCCCGGGGCTCGAACTCAACGCCGGCCCCGGAGGCGAGTACTGCCGCGTGTGCCGCGCCCGGGGCTCGAACTCGACGCCGGCCCCGGAGGCGAGTACTGCCGCGTGTGCCGCGACAAGGCCATCGAGGAGTACGAGGCCGAGAAGGCGGCCGAGGCGGAGCGCGCGGCGAAGAAGGGCAAGAAGGCGGTCGAGGCGACGACGATGGCGTTCCGAGGACGAAGGACGTCAAGGTCAAGGGCGGGAACTCGACGTTGTCGCTGTGCCTTCGTCTTCCGCCTCCTCGTCGCCGAGCTCGCAGCAATGGGCATCCAGGTGTCGGTGCGTTCTTCCGCATTCCTTCGTCCTTTTCGCCTCGCACTCGAAGCTGACCCCTTCGGCTTGCCTTCGCCTCCTCCGCGTGCAGGTCGGGATTGACTGAGGATGGCGTACACACTCTCCGCACCCTGCATTGTATCGCTAGCGTTCACAGAACGTGCTCAGATGCAGTACACAACAACAAGAACGAAAGAAACGGCCCTCCTCCGGAAGCCCCTGCTCCGACCTCGTCCTCCACTCCGCAGTCCCTCGCTGCTCCCGCCCCCGCTAAGCCCTCCTGCCCTACTCAGGACTCGTCCTCCTCCCTCCGCGCACGCTTGACCCCCGCCGCGCCCGCCTCCTCCAAGCTCTCGCGCTTCTTCCCCCTCGCGCCGGCCTCGAACGCCGGCAGCAGCCCGCCGAACCCGCCCTCGGCGCCGCCAATCGACGCGGACGCAAAGCTCGTCGGACCGGTTTCGGCGAAGAAGAACGACGCGCTCGCACCGGCGCCACCGCTCGCAGAGAGGGAGAGGGCGAGCGAAGGAGAGATGAACGCTGCCGCGGCGGAAGAGGCCGCGGGCGGGGTGCGCGGGGGTGAGTGCGGTACTGCTGCTGATTCGGGAGCTGGTGCGGGCGAAGCGACGAGGGAAGGGGCGGAGGGAGCGGTCGAGGTCGAGCGCAGCCGGGGTCGAGGACGCGGGCGCGAGTTCTCCTTGTCCAGGGGCGCGTCTTCGGCTGTGGGGGAGGCGGATTCGGTGAGGGTAGAGGGTGTGGAGGGCGAATGAGAGGGTTCGGGCGCGAGAGACGCGTCGGGGGCGTCTTCATAGATGGACCAGGCTGCGGAGGGAGGAGAACGAGGGCAGTCAGCGTGGGCTCTGGAGAGGTAGGGACCGCGTGCAACGTACTCGGCATGAACTCCTCCTCGGCCTTCTGCACCACAGCACCCCTGCGCGGGCTCTGCGGTGGTAGCATCGACCCTCCCCTCCGCGCCTTCCCCGGGCTGGCCGAGTGCAAGAACGCGTCGAGGAGCCTGCGCGGGCTCGATACCGGCAGCTCGTCCTCTGCCCTGTTCTGCGCGTCGTCGTCGTCCATCATCGCGCGCGACGGTGATGCGACGAGCGAACTCGACGCGTCGGACCTTCTCGGCGACGGCGCGTCGTAGAGAGTCGCGAGCGGGCCTTGGGCGGTGCGCGGGGTGGTCGAGGTGGACGCAGCGAGCGGAGAGGGGAGCAGGCTCATGTCGCGGTCCTTGAGCGCGGGGATCGTGCGCTTGTGCTTCTGGGGACTCGACGAGGACGACGAAGAGGACGCGACGAGGAACGAGAGGAGCGGGAGCGGCTGGAGAGGTTTGCGGTCCGTCGAAGGCATGCTCTGCACGCAAGCTGGACACTGTCTCGGTGCTCCTGCGCGTGAGGGCCGATGTGGGAGGATGACGAGCTTCGGTCGACTGATGAGAACGGGGACGTCCCTCTCCTCCCAACCATTCACTCGCTGCGACTCTTGCTTCTCGTGTAGGCTCTCGCTGGACCCCTGCCTCTATCGCTGGCGAAGTCGCGCTGACCGCGCTGCCCTCCGTCTCCTCCTCGTCCTCCTCGCCGCCTCCACGGGCCCACTTCACGTCCCGACTCGCACTGCTTCCTCTTCTTTCGCTCTTTTTTCCTCGTTCAAGGGCGTCTTCTCTTCGCGCTTGTCTCGCCATCACCGCATCATCTACTCTCGCTCGCAGCACCACACCCACCTCCTCGACCTGAACTCGCACCCATGGACCTCGCCCCGCAGTTCGCGACGCACCGCAACCCCGGCACACGGTAGTGAGTAGCCTGCTCAAGTCTCGGCCGGCTTTGCCTGTCAAGGTCTGGCGAAGCAACTTGCGTGCATTTGCGAAGCTCCCTTCCGCTTGTCCCCCGCCCGCTCCCCGCTCCTTCGCAGCGGGCTGCTTGCTCAGGCGCCAACGAGCTTGCCATCATGCTGACGACCTTTGTCATGCCGAGTCATGCGGGCTGCATCGCGGGCGTACTGCAGGCTCGTCCGTGCAAAGGCTTCGCTCGTCGGCTTGCTCTTCTCAAACCCCTCCTGTTCCCCACCCCCGCCGCTGGACCAGACGACGCGGCAGCCGGTCAAGGGCCGCAAGCGCGGCGGCGGCATCCGGTTCGGCGAGATGGAGCGCGACGCGCTCCTCGCGCACGGGACGAGCTTCCTCCTGCAGGACCGCCTCATGAACTGCTCCGACTACTCGACCGCCTGGGTCTGCCGCGAGTGTGGCTCGATGGTCTCTTTGGGCTACGACCAGATTGCGCTCGCGAGTTCCCTTGCATCTGGAGGACGCCCGGGGCTCGAACTCAACGCCGGCCCCGGAGGCGAGTACTGCCGCGTGTGCCGCGACAAGGCCATCGAGGAGTACGAGGCCGAGCAGGCGGCCGAGGCGGAGCGCGCGGCGGAGAAGGGCAAGAAGGCGGTCGAGGCGACGACGATGGCGTTCCCGAGGACGAAGGACGTCAAGGTCAAGGGCGGGGAACTCGACGTTGTCGCTGTGCCCTTCGTCTTCCGCCTCCTCGTCGCCGAGCTCGCAGCAATGGGCATCCAGGTGTCGGTGCGTTCTTCCGCATTCCTTCGTCCTTTTCGCCTCGCACTCGAAGCTGACCCCTTCGGCTTGCCTTCGCCTCCTCCGCGTGCAGGTCGGGATTGACTGAGGATGGCGTACACACTCTCCGCACCCTGCATTGTATCGCTAGCGTTCACAGAACGTGCTCAGATGCAGTACACAACAACAAGAACGAAAGAAACGGCCCTCCTCCGGAAGCCCCTGCTCCTCGCTCCTTCCCTCTGCCCCTAGACTTCCCCGCTCCCGCTAAGCCCTCCTGCGCCACTCATTCACTCGTCCCCCTCCCTCCGGGCACGTTTCACGCCCGCCGCGCCCGCCTCCTCCAAGCTCTCGCGCACCTTCCCCCTCACACCCGCCTCGAACGCCGGCAGCAGCCCGCCGAACCCGCCCTCGGCGCCGCCAATCGACGCGGACGCAAAGCTCATCGGCCCGGCCTCGGCGAAGAAGGACGACGCGCCCGCACCGGCGCCGCCGCTCGCAGAGAGGGAAAGGGCGAGCGAGGGGGAGAAGAACGCTGCCGCAGCGGAGGCTGCTGCCGGCGGAGTGCGCGGGGGCGAGTGCGGTGCGGGTCCTGATGCTGTTGTCGATACGGGCGAGGCAGGGAGGGAGGGACCGGACGGGGCGGTCGAGGTCGAGCGCAGCCGAGGTCGAGGAGGTGGGCGCGAGTTCTCCTTGTCCAGGGGCGCGTCTTCGGCCGTGGGGGAGGCGGATTCGAGAAGTGTATATGATGTGGAGGGCGGATGAGAGGGTTCGGGTGCGAGAGACGCGTCGGGGGCGTCTTCATAGAAGGACCAGGCTGCGGACGGAGGAGAAAGAGGGCAGTTAGCGCGGGCTCTCGAGAGGGAGGGATGGCGCGCGACGCACTCGGCATCACCTCCTCTTCGGCCCTCTGCACCACAGTACCCCTACGCGGGCTCTGCGGCGGCAGCATTGACCGTCCCCTCCGCGCCTTTCCCGGGCTCGCCGAGTGGAGGAACGCGTCGAGGAGCCTGCGCGGGCTCGAGGTCGGCAGCTCGTCCTCTGCCCTGTTCTGCGCGTCGTCGTCGTCCATCATTGCGCGCGACGGCGATGCGAGGAGCGAGATAGACGCGTCGAGCCTTCGCGGCGTGGGCGCGTCGTACAGGGTCGCGAGCGGTCCTTGTGCGGTGCGCGGGGTGGTCGAGGTCGACGCGGCAAATGGCGACGGGAGCAGGCTCATGTCGCGGTCTTTCAGTGCGGGGAGTGTGCGCTTCTTGTTCTGAGGAGTCGACGAGGAGGAGGAGGACGACGCGACGAGGAACGGGAGGAGCGGGAGCGGCTGGAGCGGTTTGCGGTCCGTCGAGGGCATGCTCTGGGCGCGGGCTGGACACTCTCCGGCTGCTCCTGCGCGTGAGGGTCAATGTGGGAGGATGACGAGCTTCGGTCGACTGATGAGAACGGGGACGCCCCTTTCCTCCCGACCGTTCACTCGCTGCGACTCTTGCTTCTCGTGTAGGCTTCCGCTGGACCCCTGCCTCCATCGCTGTCGAATCCGCGCTGACCCCGCTGCTCTCCGTCTCCTCCTCCTCCTCCTCCGACCCCCACTTCACACCGCGACTCGCGCTGCTTTCTCTTCTTTCGCGCTTGTTCCTCGGTCAGGTGCGTCTTCTATTCGCGCTCGTCTCACCATCACCGCCTGACCTACTCTCGCTTGCAGCACCACCCCCACCTCGACCTGAACTCGCACCCATGGCCCTCGCCCCGCAGTTCGCGACGCACCGCATTGCCGGCACCGCCTCGGCCGCCCACACCCTCGAGCTCTTCCTCGACATCATCTGCCCCTTCTCGAAGAAGCAGCTCACCGGCGTGCGCGAGCACCTCCTCCCGCTCATCGACAACGGGCCGCTCAAAGAGCACCTCACGGTCGTCATCCGCCAGGTGCGTTCACCTTGCCTTGATGACGAGCTTCTTCGCACGCTCCGTGCAGCGTGTTGAAGGACGAGGGGCTCAAGTTCGTGACGGGCAGCGGACAGACCATCTCGCATCCTCGGCTTTCAGACCCGTACTCATCCGCTTCCCACGCGCCGCAGGTCCCGCAGTCGTGGCACTCTTCGTCAACGCTCGTACACGAGGCGGCTCTCGGCGCGAGCAAGGCGCTTGTCGACTCTGGCACGTCGTACCAGGATGTCGACGTGCAGCAGGCTTGGGCGAAGTACTTCTACACGCTCATCGACGGGCAGGAGGTGCGTACCTATGGTGTACTCCCTCGCGGCGACGGACAGCTCACTGCCGTCCTCTACCCCGTGGCAGGCCTTCTACGACGAGCCCTGCGCGACCGAAACGCCGAACCAGACGCGCGAGCGCCTCGCCGACATCGCCGCGTCCGTCGGCGTCGACCGCGCCGCGTTTCTCAAGGCGGTCAGCGTCGGCAAGGGTAACGGAGGGACGAGCGTGACTGCCGACCTCAAGCTCCAGATCAAGTACCACCGCACGCGCGGCGTGCACGTCACCCCGACCGTCTTCCTCGAGTGAGCTCGTTCTCCCTTACATTTGGTGACGGCGCTGACGGCCTGTACGCGTGCAGCGGCCTCGCCGAGCCGAGCATCTCGTCGTCGTTTTCGGACGACGACTGGAAGAAGTTCGTCAACGAGAAGATCCTCCCTGCGGGTGCGGCCAAGCTATGAGCGGCGGCATCAACAGCGAAGCGACGGAGGTGGCGGAAGCAGTATAAAACACACGAGAAACGCGATGAACCAGTGCTTCGGCTGTTTGCTCTCGGTTAAGGGGGGTCGACTCGCAAGCAAATCCGAGAAGCGGGCTTTCGACCGCCCTGAGCGGCTCGACGAGACTGGTGTTTCCGTAGAACCCGGCTCCGCAATAACGGTCTGGTTGTCCCGCGCCGCGGATGCGAGGAGAACGCCCGGGACAGTCGACGCTGTCCCGGCCGCCAACTCCCCTCGCCGCCCTCCCTGCGTTCTCTGTGAGTGTACTAGTCTCTCAGCGGTACCTTGCAGGGGCGCGAGCTGACCCTGTTGTCCTCCCTCCTCTCCCCGTCCCCTCCCCCACATCTCATCTATAGCCGTTCTCCTCGCCTTCCACTGCTCTCGCAAGTTCGTTTCGGTGCGCAGCAAGCCTTCCCACCACCCGAGCAGCGAACCTCAGCACCCTACCGACCCGCCTGAGCCCACAGACTCACGCCTTCCTCCGCCTCTCCTCAGCACCGATTCGCAAGATGGCCCTCGCCCCTCAGTTCGCAACGCACCGCATCGCCGGCACACCCGAATCAGCGCACACGCTCGAGGTCTTCCTCGACCTCACGTGCCATTACTCGAAGAAGCAGCTCACCGGCATCCGCGAGCACCTCCTCCCGCTCGTGGATGGCGGGCCGCTTGCCCAGCACCTGACGGTGATACTCCGCCAGGTGCGTTCGCGCCTTTGAGCTCCTTTACTGACCGCGAAAGGGGTTGCCGGGTGCGACGTGCGAGGCGTTGGGACCGAGAGGCCCTGCCCCTATGCCATCGCAATCCAGCGCACCGGCTCACATCCCCTCTGCGCGCGCAGGTCCCGCAGCCTTGGTGGCCGACCTCGACGCTGGTGCACGAGGCGGCACTCGGTGTCAGCAAGACGCTTGTCGAGAGCGGCAAGTCGTATGGCGATGCAGAGGTGGGAGCGATCTGGAAGGAGTTCTTCTTCAAGCTGATGGATGACCAGGAGGTGTGCCGCATCTCAACCTCCTCACGACCTGCGCAGGGCTGAGTTACATCGCTTGCAGGCCTACTTCAACGACGTCTGCGCGGACGAGACGCCCAACCAGACGCGCGAGCGGCTCGCCGACCTTGCCGCGTCCGTCGGGCTTGACCGCGCCGCCTTCTTCAAGACCATCATGGTCGGGAAGGGCAACAGTGGCACCAGTGTCTCGCCTGACCTCAAGCTGCAGATTCGGTACCACCGCACGCGCGGCGTCCATGTCACGCCGACAGTGTTCCTCGAGTACGCTGTTCGCCCATATAACCCGTGCGGCACGCTTACGGGGGTCACACCCGCTCGCAGCGGGCTCCTCGAGCCGAGCATTTCATCGTCTTTCACAGGCGACGACTGGAAGAAGTTCGTCAACGACAAGGTCCTCCCGCCGGTGCGGCCAAGCTGTGAAGGTGTGGCTGGCGCGGTGATCGGTCCAGAAGGGGTGTACTTGCGGGATGTGTGAGGAGAGTAAGGATGGTGTGCTTGATCCGCCCTACGCGTCTCGTGGAGGTGGCCTTCTCAAGCCCAGAGCCGGCTTTATGCGACTGGTCCATCGGCACTGGGCTTGCCTCGCCTCCCTCTGCCATAACTTCGTTCAGAATGTGTCACCCGGTTACATACGGAGCAAGGCGGGCTCTTGTGCCAGTCTCGACTCGAGCGCCATTCGCTCTCAGGTCTCCCTCCTCCCGCTCTCGCACTTCCTCGGCGGCCCTCACGCGCCCGGTCCACTCCAACGAGTCAATACAGCCACAGCAACTTGCGCTCAGGACTGCGTCCCGCCCAGCTCGTCCGCCATGTCGTCCGAGCCTCCCCCCACATCGTCCCTCGGCGTTCCTCACACACTGTCAGCAGCGGCCGAGACGGGCGACATGCACGCGGACCTTCCCCTAGAACTCAAGCAAAACGGTCCGCCTGCATCCGTGGCACCAACTGCGCTCCTCGCTGCGAACGACCCACCTCGTCCCGCTCCGCCGAGCGACGAAGAAGGCGCGACGTTTTCGCCCAGCGCGGAGGAGAAGGGCAAGGAGCGTGCGAAGGAGGAGCTGCTCGAGCGCTTCAGCTGTCACGTATGGTACGCCCTTCTCTCGTCGCGGATCTGGCGTTCCCCCACTACCGGGAGCTGATGAGCGTTCTCTGCGGCGGTCGTAGCCTCGAGGTGCCCGACGAGCCCGTCGTCACTCCCTGTGGACATGTACACTGCTGGCCGTGCATGCACGAGGTACGCATCTCCCGCTCCCTCGCGTCGAGTGACCCGCTGACCGCGCCGGGAGCACACAGTGGCTCGTCGTCTCGCGCGGACGGGCCTGCCCGGTCTGCAAGACGGCTCTTACAGTCGAGCGGCTGATCCCGATCTACTCGGGTGCGGGGGAAGAGGCGGACCCGCGGTGCGCACTCCCTCCTTTGCCTTTCTTTGGCTCTGCGCCACTCTCCGACAATCTTACATCCGTTCCCACAGCGCCCGGCCGATCCCTCCCCGTCCGCGCCCCGCCGCGACTCCCGCCGCAGCAACCTTCCGCTCCCCCGCCTCCCCCGCCTCGTCTTTCTCCGTCCAAGCGGGCCTCTTCCCCCTTCCCGGCCTCTCCTTCGGCTGGTCCTGGCCGCCCACTCCCTCCGCCATCGAAGAGCCCGTCATCGCGCTGCGGGACCCGCATGGAGGCGGCGGGTTGCTCGTCGCGCCTGTGGGCGGGAGGAGGGAGGTCGACTGGCGCGTATTGATCGCGCAGCAGGCGTTCATGGTGCTATTCTTTGCAGTGTTTGGTGCGTCGCGCCCTCTCTTGCTCGTCACGGGTCGGTACCGAGATGCTGAGCTACTCGCGCAGTGGCCATCACGTTCGCGGGCTAGGGGCGCCCCAACTCCTGCACATGCCTGTATCATCCTGTACCCTCGCAATGTAGCACTCGCGTCACTCCCGAAGCAGTCACGGCACGCAGGAATAGCAACAATGGGAAGGAAAGCACGTCTACAGCCCTGGTGAATAAAGCCTCACACCCTGCCCGCCCTGCGCACTCCGCCAGTCTTGGCCGCCGGCGCACCGCCACGCGCGAGCGACGCGCGCAGTTGCTTGAGCTTGTTGCGCTCACGCTCCTGCATTTCGACCGCGTCAGCAAATCCACCGACAAAGGACGGGAAAGGGAGAACGCACCGCCTCCTCCTCGCGCTCCTTCTCCCTCCGCCGGCGCACGTCCTCCTCCCGCTTCTTCTGCCGCTCGCTCCACTCCATCCGCTCCCTCGCGAGCCTCTCCAGCTCGGCCGCGACCCCCGTCGGCGCAGACGCGGGGCCCGAGGCGAGGGCGTTCTCCTTGCCCTGCGGTGCTGCAGCGACGCGCGCGCGCTTCGCAACGGGTGCGGGAGCCGCGCCATCGAGCGCCTTGCGCACGCGCGAACCCTCCTTCTCCTGACCCTTGCCCTTCGCAAGCGCAGGCGCAGGTCCCGTCGCAACCCGCTCGCGCGCCTTCCACGCCCGGAGGCGCGCCGTGAACATCGGCGAAGCGGGCTGCGCAGCGCCAGAGGGGGCAAGCGGCTGCCGCCCAGCACTGGATGCTCCGCGCGAAGTGCTCGAGAAGCGGAACGGCGCGGGGGCTGTGGTGCGTGGCGGGGGCGCGGCGGGCTTGCTGCGGACGGGCGCAGGCGGTGCGGGGGCAGCGGCGGTCGGGGCGGCGGATTGAATGACAGGGAAAGCCTGCGGACGACCAAGTATCAGATATGCGAGAGGGAGGCGGATGGAGAGGTACGCACCTCTGCGACCGGCGCCGGTGCGGCAACTACTTCAGTCGGCGCGACCCGCTCCCTGTCGGTGTGCTCGGCCTGTGCCGTCGCCGCGACCTGCGGATCCTCGTCCTGCGCCTCCTCCAGCATCTCGCTCGCCTCCTTCTCGCTCACCCCCTCAAGCGCCCACAGCGACACCCTCCTCTCGAGGCTCGCCTTGGGCCCCGCACGGCGCGTGTTGCGCTCGAGCGCCTCGCGCGTAAGGGCAAGCGGCTGCTCCTGCTCGGCAGACTCCGTGGCGAGTTGGACGGCCGGCGGGACAGGCGCGGCGGCGGGGAGGGCTGGGGCGGGAGAAGCGCCGACGGCGGCGGGCGCGTGCACAGCGCGCGGAGGGGACGACGACGAGAGGACAGCACGCGCAGGCGGGTACTCGGGCGGGGCGGACGAGGTCGAGTGTGCGAGGGAGGCCGCAAGGCGCGGGCGCTGTGAGCATGTTCGGGGCCGTCAGTACAGGCGTCCTCTTGAGGCGGGAAGGGATCGCACCTTCGTGCGGTCGTCCTTTTCTTCCCCTGCGCACCAGCCACCGCAACAGTCCACGCGCCCTCGCCCTCCCTCTTCCGCTTCTTCTCCTCAAGGACCCTCTCCGCCGCCTTCTCGCGCCGCTCGCGCTCCTCCGCCCGGCGCGCCTTCTCCGCCTCGCGCTCGGCCGCCGTCGCCGACTCGGCGAAGGAGAACGACGAGGGAGGTCACGCCACCGAGGACGAGGCCGGGCGGAGGCGCGCGGACGGGCGAGGAGGTGGCGCGCGCCTGAGGGGCGGGGGCGGTGACCGAGGTGGTCAGGGCGCGGGAGGTGGAGCTCGAGAGGGCGCGGGAGGCCGAGGCGACTTGCGCGCGGGAGGTCGAGCTCGAGAGGGTTGTGCGATGCAGCCGGGGCGGGCTGGGAGGCGGGAAGGGATGCGACGAGCAAAACCGGTGCCGGCGCGGGCGCCGGGGCCTCTTCGACCTCCTCCTCGACGATGGCGAACACGCGGCTCGCGCGCCTCGTCGATGCCTTGAGCCCGTCCGGCGCGCGTGCGAGCGTATCCTCCGCCCGCTCGACTTCGACGACCGGGGCCATCACATGCGCAGACGGGGGCGTCGGCGGTGGCGGCGCGAGCGAGATGCGCGACGCCCTCCGGCGGGAGGTTGACGCTGAGAGGGATGTGCTGAGTCCTGCCTGCGTCTCCTCGGCCAACTCCTCCAGCAGCGTAGGCGCGGGGGCAAGCGCGAACGACACGCGCGCAGCGCGCCGCTGTGAACGCGAGAGGGAAGGCGCGGCGCACGAGGTCGATGCAGCGAGGTCGGCGGGGAGGTCGTCCGGGATGGGCGGCAGGAGCGACACGCGGACGGCTTTGCCCTTCGACGGGCGGGCGACGAGCGGGGCGGAGGATGAAACGGAGCCGGACGCGGCGAGGTCGAGAGCGCTGGGCGGAGCGAGCGAGACGCGTGATGGGCGGCGGCGCGTCTTGTCCCTCGGCTCAGCGGGCGCAGGAGCGGGCGGGAGGATTTCCCTCTGAGACTCCACCTTAACGGCCTCAGCAAACGTTCCCTCCTGCTGCAGCTCCGCCGGCGCACGCTGAACGGCGATAGTCGTCCGCCGCGCCTTGCGCTTCTCCGGCGCCTCTTTCGGCGGCTCGTCCACCTCGCTCGGCTCCTCCGCCGCCTTCCGCTTCATGGGCCGTGCCGGCGTGCTCGTCACGCCCGCGGCGCCCGCTACAGCGCGCAACTCAGCGCCGAGCGCGTCGCGCACCGGGCTCGCGAGCTCGAGCGGCGCGCCCATCGGCGGGAGGGACGAGTCCGCGTCGAACGCGAACGCGGGAGCGGGAGGTCGTCGAGCGGCTCGGCGCTCGTCGACGCGCTGCACGCCACCGCAGAGACGACGGCGTGGTACGGCGCAGGCTGCCGCTTCTCCTGCGCGGCCTGCTCCACCGCCGGGACCTCCCGACCCTTCCCCTTCCCCTTCCCCTTCTCCTCCCTTCCCCTCCCCCGCCTCTCCTCCACCTCCCTCTCAACCATCTCCCTCCTCTCGCGCGCAACCCGCTCCCGCTCCGCCTTCGCCTCCCGCACGCGCTGCCGCGCAGCCTCGTCAGCGGCGGGGACGCCCTTCGCGCCGGGAGGCTTCTTCGCTGCTGGCCGAGGTGGGGGCGCGAGCGATGCGCGGAGAGGGGCGGCGGGCTTCGCGGTGGGAGGGGGAGGGGCGCGTGAAGACGGGAGCGAGCGCGCGAGGGGCTTTGGGGGCGCGGCGGGCGGTGCGGCGGCTGGCGCGGGCAGTGGGGCAGGTGCGGGAGGGGAAAGGCTCGGGCTCGGGGCCGTGGGGGCTGCGGAGATGGCGGGCGGTGTGGGCTGAGCAGGAACGGCTGGCGGCGCGGGTTGGTCCTCAGAGGGAGGGGGTGCGCTGCTCGCCGCCTCGTCCTCCTCCTCCTCCTCGACCTTCGGCAGCACTTCAACCGCCACTGCAGGAGCGACGATCGCGGCGGGAACGACTATGGGCTCCTCCTCGAGGATGGGCGGGTGCGCCGGGCCCTGCGGCAGGCGGACGAGCGACGGGCGGTGCCGCACGGGGAGGGGCTTGGCGGGTGGGGGAGGGGAGGCACTCGGCGAGGGCGCGGTCTCCTGCTCCGACTTGGCGGGCGAGGCTGTCGGAGCGGGCGAAGATGCCTCGCGGGCGGTAGAGGGGACGGCGTGAGGTGCTGCGCGGGCGAGGGGGCTGCCTGCGCGGGATGGGGCGAGGGTGCGGCTGCCAGGTCGGCCTCAACCCGAAGCGGGGGAGAGGGCGAGCGGGCGATGGACACTTCGGCGGAGAGCGTTGTGAGAGACAGTGCGGGCGAAGGTTGCGGGTCGGCGGGAGGAGGAGCGGTGCGGCGTCGGCGGATCAGGGTCCTGCGCGGGCTCAAGAGGTTAAAAGAACTGCATTCTGCCGTATGGAAGGGACGCACCCTGCTCCTGCTCTGCCTGCGCCGACACCGTTCGCTCGAATGTCGCCAGAACGACCTGGTCCTCCTCCTCCCTCTCCTCCTCATCGTAGAACGCGCCCTCAGGGAGCATCGACTCGTCGTCGAGCCTGTTCTCGACCCTCCCACGAGCCGGTGTCCTCGCTGCGAGGGTGAAGGCGCTCTGGTCTGCGAGCCAGCTGGGCTCCGCCTCGTCGCGGAGGAGGTCGCCGGCCTCGCTGCCATCACGCGAGTCGAGCAGCCCGTCGAGGTCGAAGCGGAGAGGTCGAGGATGCTCTTGCCCGGCGTCTGCGGTGCGTGGACGGCGGGCGGTGCGAAGTTGGATGACCGTGTGGGGAGGGGTGCGGCGGAGCGAAGGAGGGCGCTGGGCGGGAGGGCTCCCCTGCGGACGGGTAGGAGAGACTGATAGGGTGCCATCTCGAGTCGGCACTCGCCAGCAGGCGCGAGGCGAGAACAGCGACAGAGCCAAACAGCACCGCCCGCTTCCCCCGCTCCTTTGCAGCGACCCCTCACCCGCTACTCCGTCGTTAGCTGAGGGGACATGCTGCCGCCCTTAGGAGTCACTCCCGCTATCTGCAAGTCCTCTCGCCTGTCTCCCACGTTGCCCGTGCGAAGCTCCTCGTTTCTCATCGCTTCCCTCGACCCCCGGCGTTCCCACGGCCTCCCATGCTCTCTGGCTCGAGAACTGATGCCCGGGCTTTTCGAAGAGCTCGCACCATCCCGCCGCAACAGCGCAAATCACGACACTCAGCCTCCTGTCCCGCACGCCGGCTCCGCGGCGGATCCGACGCCTCCTCTCGCTCTCCTAGCTCACGCTCCGCTTCTTCGCAGCCTCTCTTCCTCTCCAGCACCGTCGCTGCCCCTCTACAGACGGCCGCTGTCTTGTCCTTGGCGGCTGCTCCACTCCGAACCCCGCCCGGCATGCTCCCCCGCGCGTTCCTCCTCCTCGCGCTCGGCGCCTCCGTCTCGCTCGTCGGCGCCACCATCTCCATCACGACGCAGCAGCAGGTCTCGGTCGGCGAGGCGATCAAGTTCCAGTGGAGCGGGGGCGAGCCCCCTTACGTGCTCAAGATCCTCCTCGACGACTCGGTCGTAAGCCAGAACGAGGTGCGCTGCCCCCTTCACCGCCTCCTCATGGGGATCAGACTGACGAGTCAGCACAGGGTTGGACGGGCAACAGCGTCCAGTGGCGCGCGAGCGAGGACCAGGTCCCCGCCGGGACGACGGTCAAGGTCCGGGTCATCGACAGCACGGGCGAGAGCGTCCTCAGCGACGGGACAGTCGTCACCGACGGGAAGACGACGGGCAGCAGCGACGGCAACGAGAATTGGAACGGCCAACATGGCGAGGGCGCGAGCTCCAGCGGGAGGTATCAGGCTATGACGGATCCGCTGCTCGGGAACACGCGTATCGGGACGCCGGCGATGTCGACGGGCTCGTCTGGCAGCGGGTTCCAGGACGATGGGTATGTCAGCGCCGAGGTGATGCCCTCGGACTGGGACTACAACCAGATGAACGGCGGAGGGTGAGTCCTGCTCCTCCCGCTGCTTCGGCCTTATTCACCTCCCGTCCCTATTCCGCATCCGGACAGGGCAGACGTTCTGACGCCGGTCACACACTGCGTTGACAGCTCCGACCCGACCGCCTCCTCGACGTTTGCGCTCAACCCGACCGACACATTCGGCGAGGCCGCCTCGATGGCGACGGGCGCAAGCAGCGCAGCCGGCGCCGCCGCAACAGCATCCGCGTCTGCGGGTACGACAGCCGCTATTACCGCGTCGGCGTCGGCGTCGGCTGGCGTGTCCTCGAGCGTCGGCGCATCGCTGTGCGTACCCCTCGCCAGCTCTTCGAGAGCAATCGAAACTGAGTCGGCGCGATCCATTCCCCGCGCAGTACCAGCACCAGCTCGAGCAGCTCGTCTTCGTCGTCCTCATCGTCTTCCTCAGACGACGAGGACGAGGAAGACAGCTCCTCGAGCTCCGGCCCCAGCACCAGCCTGATCATCGGCATCATCGTCGTCGTCGTCCTCCTCCTCGGCGGCATCGGCGGCTTCTTCTGGTACCACAAGCGGCAGGAGGCGCAGGCCGCGACGGACGCCGCGGCCGCGAGCAAGAAGGGCAAGAAGAAGCGCCGCGGCAACGCGTCGACGGACGAGGACGAGGAGAAACTCGTCGGCGGCGGGAGCGGGAAGGGCGGCAGGGGCGCGCCGAGCGACACGGAGACGGAGCCGAGCGACTCGGGCGACGATGCCGGGCAGGCTCGCCGCGGCGGGCAGCGCGGCCAGGGCGGCCGCGCGGCGGAGCAGGGGGCGCGTATCGCGATGACCCGCCGTCGGGGAGCGATGGCGGGTACACGGACGACGAGCAGCAGCAGCAGGCGCCGGCGAGAAGGAGCGGCGGGCGGAGGTAGGCGCTTGCGGAGGAAGCGTGAGGAGCAGAGGGTGGGTGTAGACGCGGCGGGCACGGTCCGGGTGGACAGCAAAGGCTCCGTATCGTCTCTGGGGCAGTATAGCAATTGCGAGCGGCTTGATCGAGGGGAGTGGGAGCGAGAAGAGCATGACGAACTCCATCGCGCGACAACGACGACGAAGCCCTCGCCGCGACCAGATCCCGGCTCTTCTCCTGCGCGCTTGCCAGACGTACCACCCCTCCAACGCTCTACGCCGCGCCCACCCCGCGGCACCCGCCCGCCCTCGCTCGATGGCGTCGTCCTCTGCGCGGTTACTCCCTCGCGGGCTCACCTCGGCCCGTCGCGCCCACCTGCCGCACAATGGCTCCTGCAGCAGCCGCAGCGGAGCGTACAGAGCACCGCACGGTACTACTCGTCCCTCCCGCCTGCGCCGTCCCCGCCCACCTTCGTCGGCCTGCGAGCCGGCGCTTCTCCCCATCGCCCCGCCCTCTCCCCCTTTGCCCCGCTCGCAAAGCGGATACGAACACACGCGCGATGGGCCTCGATTGAACCGGCGCGAGGGGAAGTCAAGGAGTGGGGCGAGACGAGTGTCAAGGCCGTCAAGGAGGTCGCCCGCCGGTTGAGGAGGACGCGGTTGCAGAGACCAAGGACAAGGTCAAGATTGGTGAGGTCAGGCGCCTCATGACCCTCGCGCGGCCAGAGCGGAAAACCATCGGCATCGCGATTGGCCTCGTGCGTTCTCCCGCTCCACCGCTCACCCCGCCCCCGCTGACCACGCGCACGCACGTCTGCAGCTCTGCATCTCTTCCACTGTCTCCCTCTCCATCCCCTTCGGCATTGGCCGCATTATCGACCTCTTCTCCGGCCAGAACACCGGCCTCCCCGTCTCGGTCCCCACCGCCGCCGGTCTCCTCGCCCTCTTCTTCGCCATCGGCGCAGCAGCCAACATGGGCCGCGTCATCCTCATGCGCATCAGCGGGCAGCGCATCGTCGCTCGTCTGCGCGAGGCCGCGTACGGCAACGTTCTGCGGCAGGATATCGGCTGGCACGACCTCCAGGGCGCGGCGACCAAGACGCCCGCGCTGAAGGATGGCGTCGTCCCCGCTCCGGCTTCGAACGCGCAGGCGACCGCCGTTGCCGCCGTGAAGGACACGGGCGTGCGCTCGACGGGCGACGTCATCTCGCGCCTCGGGTCGGACGCGAGCATCGTCGGCGAGAGCCTCACGCGCGAGCTCAGCGACGGCCTTCGCGCCGTCGTCACCGCGACGGTCGGCATCGGCGCGATGCTCTACATTTCGAGCAAGGTGACCGCCGTCATGCTCCTCATCGTCCCGCCCATCTCGGTCGCGGCCGTCTTCTACGGCCGCTTCCTCAAGAAGCTCTCGCGCCGGACGCAGAAGGCCGTCGGCGAGATGGTCGCCGTCTCGGAGGAGCGCCTCGGCGCGATTCGTACCGTCCAGGCGTTCAACGCCGTCGAGCCGATCGAGACGAACCGCTTCAAGGAGAAGGTCAACCGCGTCTTTGAGCTCGCAAAGACCGAGGCGTGGGCCTCAGGCCTCTTCTTCGGCGGGACGGGCTTTGCCGGCAACGCGACCGTCATTGCGCTCCTCACGTACGGCGGCACGCTTGTTGCTCGTGGCGAGCTCACCGTCGGGAACCTCATCTCGCTCCTCACGTACACCGTCTACGTCGGGAGCAGTCTCGCGGGCCTCACCTCGTTCTTTGGGTGCGTCCCGCTTGTCCTCAGCCGCAGACGCGGCGGCGCTGACTCTTGCCCCGGCAGCACCATCATGAAGGGCCTCGGCGCCTCGTCGCGTGTCTTTGAGCTGCTCGACGCGCGCCCGCTCTCTGTCAAGCTCGGCGTCGGCCGCCCCCTCCCGGTCACGACCCCTCCCCGGCGCCTCGTCTTCGACAACGTGCACTTCAGCTACCCCTCGCGCCCTCACGCCGAGATCCTCCGCGGCGTGAACCTCTCCATCGAGCCCGGCTCGATCGTCTCCATCGCGGGAGGGAGCGGCAGCGGCAAGTCGACGCTTGCGAACCTCCTTGTGCGGTACTATGACCCGACAAGCGGAAGGGTCATGTACGGCGACGACGACATCAAGGGCTTCACGCCTGAGTCGTGGCGTCAGAGGATTGCGATCGTCCCGCAGGACCCGGCGCTCTTCTCGACAACCATTGCGGAGAACAGTGCGTCCCGCTCTCTCGCTGCTGCACTTCGGCGAGCTCGCGCTCGCAGGGGAAGCTTCTCGTGACAGATCGCGGACTCACACCCTACCCGCCCACTCCCGCAGTCGCCTACGGCCGCCCGTCCGCCACGCGCGCCGAAATCGAGGAAGCGGCCCGGCTCGCCAACTGCGGCTTCATCGACACGCTCCCGCGCGGGTTCGACACGCAGGTCGGCGCGCGCGGCGCGCAGCTCTCGGGCGGGCAGCGCCAGCGGCTCGCGATTGCTCGCGCGCTGCTGCTCAAGCCGAGGATCCTTGTTGCGGACGAGTGCGTCGAGTTGTTCCACTCTCCAGGATGAAGAGGACACTGACCAGAGCTGTGCGAGCAGGGCGACCTCGGCACTGGATGCCGCGAGCGAGAGCCTCGTTAATGAGGCTATCGCCAACATCAGCGCGAGCCACCAGCTGACGACGATCCTCATTGCGCACCGGTGCGTCCACAGCCCTCGACTCTCCTCCTCCCTTCCGTCTAGTCTCTTCCGCCCTGCGCTCCCTCTTCCTCCCTGGTCCTCTCAATGCCCTTGCTGATCCGTTTCGCACCCGCGCAGCCTCTCGACGCTCAAGACGGCCGACGAGGTCGTCATGATGGAGAACGGCGTCGTCGCCGAGCAGGGCACGTACGACGAGCTCGCACGCGAGGGCACGCGCTTCAACTACCTCGTCCGGAGCCAGTTGCTCGGCGGGGCACCGGCGGGCGGGTCGGGGAGGGTGCAGGTGTAGACGTGGTGCGGGAGAAGAGCGAGCGAGGGAGAGATGCAGTACATGATACCCCCCTCTTTCCGGAGCGGGCGACTCAGCCGGGGCTGTGAGTGCAAGTCAAGAAAGCAGCGTAACTCGCTAGCAAGCCGGACGAAAGCGGCAGCCGCGGATTTCATCACCTGCTCCTCGTCGCTCTGCAGCCCGCCGCCCTCTCCGCAACCCCGCACCGCACCTCGCGCGGGATGGGCCGCACCCCCTCGGCGAAAAAGCCCGCTCCCGCGTCTCGCTCTCTCTCCTCGCGGCTCAGCAGCGCGCAGCCCTCCGGCGCAGCGACGCCCTCCGCGCCCTCGCCCCTCCGCTTCGACTTCGCCCCCGCCTCGGCCTCGACTGCGTCCACGAGCACCGCAACGATGCCCGCGCAGAAGCGCGCCTTCGACGACGCCGCCGGCCCCGCCACGCCTGCTGCGTCCGCGTCGCAGAAGGGCAAGAAGCCCCGGCGGCGAGGGGGCAAGGCCGTCCGCGCTGCGCGGAGCGCTGCGCAGGCGCGCGCGGACGGCGAGCGGAAGGACGACGACGAGGGCGAGGAGGAGGGCGAGGTCGAGGAGGGGCAGGTCGTCGAGGGCGACTTTGCCGACCTGTTCATGGTCGATACGACGCCCGCTGCGGTCAGGGACAAGGACCGGTTCGTCCCCGCTGCGGAGGGGGACACGCCGTTGGCCTTGAAGGCGCACGAGGGCGAGGAGGAGGACATGCGCACGGCGCCGCTTGCGCTCGAGGAGGGCAAGGAGCTGCCCGCCGACCGTGAGGAGGAGGAGGAGGACGAGGCAATGGACAGCGACGATGCGCTGCGCGCATTCGCCAAGGAGGTCGCCGACTCGGAGGACGAGTCGGACGACGACGGCGACGACCTGAGCAGTGGCGATGAGGAGGACGAGGCGAGCACGCCGAGCGCGCCGATGCCGCTCTACGACAACGAGGAGGACCTTCAGAAGGCGATCGAGGGCCGCATCGTCGACGATAGCCAAGCGCCCGTGTGTTGCCATCCCTCCTTCCTTGCTTGCGCCGTGCTCACCCGTCGAGGCAGGTCACCGGCCGCTACTACAAGGAGGCGGACCTCACCAAGACCTGCGTCCTCTGCGGCGGTGCGCCCCCTCTCCCTCCTCCCTTCCACTCATGCTGATGCGCGGAACGCGCGCAGAGTCGGGTCACAGTTCGCGCGACTGCACGCACTTGCAGTGCTTCATCTGCGGCGCGATCGACGCTGACCACGAGGCGCGCAACTGCCCCGTCGCGCTCGTGTGCTCTGCATGCGGCTCGCGCGGGCACTACGCAAGGGTGTGTACTTCTCTCGCTCTTTTCTCGTTTGAAGGCGCGCTGACAAGTGGAGAGCAGGACTGCACCGTCAACCCCGGCCCGCGCAGCTTCGGCTCCTCGCGCTGCGCGCTCTGCTCCAGCAGCAACCACATGACGCCGGTGCGCTCCCTCTCTACTTCCTCTCCCGTACGGCACTGACGAACAGCGGGCGCGCAGAACTGCCCCTCGCACTGGCGCATCTACGACACGAGCGGGCCGAAGCCGCCGAAGCGCAAGGTTGTCCTCGCATGCGCGAACTGCGGCAGCACCAAAGATCACTTCATCGATGACTGGTGCGTTGGCCCTTTCCCCTCGTACGCGGTGGCGGGGCTGAGTGGTGCGGGGCAGGCGGGAGATGCTCGACCTGCGCCCCCTGCTGCTCTGCTGTGATCTCGCTCGCTGCGGGAATGTACACCTACTTACGCCCCCTCGCACGCACGTGCAGCCTCCTCCCCCGTGGCCACCCCATGAAGTACGCCGACCCGTCCGCGTTCAACCGCTCCGCGCTCGGTACCTCGTACTCCTCCGCGCCGTACCCCACCTCGGGGCCGTCCTCGACGCGGAGGAAGGGCGGCGCGACGGGCAAGCTCGACCGCCGGCCGCGCGGGGCCGGCGCGCGCGAGGAGGAGGACGACGATGATGACTGGTTTGCGAGCCGCGCGAGGGCCGGTGCAGGCGGTGGCGGCGCGAGGGGCAGCGGGCGCTCAGGGGGCGGTGGAGGGGGAGGGCGCGGGACGCACATCCATTTCGGCGGGGATGAGCGCCGCGGCGGCGGAGGGAGCGGGTACCGCGACCGCGACCGCGAGTACGCGTCGGCCTCAGGGAGTGGGTACGACTCACCGCGGGACGACTGGCGGAGTATGTATGGCAGCGGGAATGGGAGCGGCGGGAGCAGCAGTGGGCGGAGAGGAGGCGGCGGCTCCGGCGGAGGGGGCGGCGCGGGGAGGAAGGACCGGAACGGCGGCGGAGGCGGAGGGGGAGGACGCCTCCTCGACCGCATCTCGGGCGACAGCGGTGGTGGGCCCGGGGGCGGCAGGAGCGGAGGGAGGAAGCCGCGCTACCAGGGCGGGTATGTATAGGCGGGCTCGGGACTGCACATGCATGTTGCTCTCGCATCCATCCTGGGGAGAGCCGCCCCTCCGCTCCCTCTCTCGCCTTCGACTCACGCAGCCCGTGTGAGGGGTGCAAGTGAAGGGCGATATCGGTTACAAGCAAAGGAAGAACAGCGAGCACAGCAACTACGCATCGGGACTGCGAGAATAGCGGAAGAGGGGAGGGAAGGTCGCACGCTCGGCGCCGACTGGAATGCGCCACACGCGCGCGCCTACCGCCGCCCACGCGAGCTCATCAGCGCGGCGAAGAGGATGCCTGCCGCGGCGGCGGCACCGCCTGCGATCGCCATGCCGACGTAGCCCTCTGTGTGCGCGATTGGGCCGTCAGTTCCTGCCGCCGCCTGGACAGAAGGACGCTGTCGCTCGTCGCCGTCGCGACAGGGAACAGCGTCTCTGCGTGACGGGGAGAGACAGGGGAGGACGCACCCTTTGCAACTGCCTGCTCGATGAGCTGGTTGAGGCTCTGCGCCTGGATGTTGTTCGGCTCCTTCTCGAGTAGCAGCCCTGGGTGCTCTCTCCCATCAGCCACGAACGCACACACGGAATAGAGGGAAGAGCGCACCGTTGTAGCGCTTCGCCTCGGGGTAGTTGCCCAGCTTGTAGTGCCCGACGGCGAGGAAGTAGAGGCACTCGCGCCGCCTTGACGGCTCCGTGCGGTAGATGTCTGCTCCTGCCTATCAGCTCCCTCCCCCCTTCGAGCGCGTGCGCGGAAGAGACGCACCCATGAGCAGCGCGACCCCCTCCCCGACCTCCGTCCGCGAGTCGCTCTTGACGCTCCCCCACGCAAAGTTGAACTTGGTCTGGACGCTGACCCACCCTTTTCGCCGCCTCGTCGAGGTACTGCGTCCGGAGGACGGCGAGCTCCGAGGCGGTGAGCGGCGACTGGGCGTCGACGGCGGCTGCGGCGTGCCGGGGAGGTGTCAGCACGCAGGACGAGGCACGAGAGGAGAGACGCACCGGGCAGGACGTCGGACGGCATGGCAAGCGCGAGAGGTAGGAAGGAAGAGCGAGAGGGGCAGGGAAGGCGGTGCAGCCGGGGGCGACCTACCACGAAGCGCATCCTTTGCGGCTTGCGCTCGCTTATTACGCTCACGAGGCTCTCTCGAACATACTGCAGAAGCGCGAGGACCCCCTGCTGTGAACCCAATCGCCACCTACTTCTCCTGCCGGTCGCCTGCCGGCGATCTCCCACCCGCGAGTGTTCCGTAAGGGCATTGCATCGAGTAGTACACGTGGCACCGCGTCGCAGCGTCAAGGGACCCCGTCACCCAGCGCAACAGCGCGGGGGTCCGCCTCCGCTTGCAGAGGCGGAGTGCGAGAAGGGCGTGAAAGAAGAGGTGGGCGGATACGGCGGCGAGATTGGGCGCGTGCGGCGTGCGATGGGGCGAGGAAGGGAGTAGGTACAACATGCGGGTGGGCGGGGTTGGCGAGGCTGGGGACGGAAGGGCGGCGGGGACGGATTGCGAGGGGACGAGGGTGGCCCGAGGGGCGACCTAAACGAGGCCGTCGTAGAGGGAGAGGGCCTGTACATCCACGACATACCGGATGAGCATGACCGCCGGCGAGAGGGCAAGCAACGGAAGGGCCCGAGCGCCGCAGACGCACCTGGACGATGGTCGGGTCCTTCTTCGAGCCCTCCTTGAACTCCTCGAAGGTGACTGCGCTCGCAAATACCTCGTAAGCCAGTGCTTCCACCTGCGCGTGAGAGCGCAGGAAAAGCACGAGGGAAGAGGCAGCGCCGACGCACGCTGGTGGTCGTGGTTCAAGTCCATGAGCGCAAAGATCTTGTTGACGCGCTTCTCGGCCGTGTCCTCGTCGGGCGGGAGCTTGACCATCTCGCCCGTCATGTCGTAGATCGACTGGACAATCTTGAGCATCTCGTCGTACGTGATCAGCCCGTCGTTGTTGATGTCGTACAGCTGGAACGCCCCTGCGAACGCATGACGCGGTTAGCTAGCGATCTGACAACGTCGAGTGCGAGTACGTCCTGCGCGGCGGACGGAGGGTCCACCCAGGGACGGGCGAGGACAGCGACGAGTTGGACGTACACTGCAGCTTCTCGTCGAGCTTGCCTCGGCTCGTGATCGAAAGCGCGGCGATGAACTCTCGGAAGTCGATCGTCCCGTTGCCGTTCTTGTCTGTACGCGAGATGCGGAGGGTCAGCAGAGGCACACAGCGAAGGAGAGGCGCTCCCGCTGTCCTGGTCGGAGCAGGCGAGAGCGCCGGATCGAGAAAGCACCGCGGACGCACCAAAGACCTTGAAGACATGCTCTGCGAAGGCCTTTGGATTGCCAAAGGGGAAGAACTGCTTGTAGATCCGGGCGAACTCTTCCTGGTTGAGCTGGCCCGAAGGGCAGTCCTTGACGAAGCCCTTGTACCTGGGCGTGTCGCAAGTGGGTCAGTGCAGAAGAGGGTACGACGGAGCGAGGGGGACGGACCACTGCTGCAGTTCCTTCTTGTCGACTGCGAGGTGGGGGAGAAGGCGCGTTGAGGTCAGCGAGGAGACCCTGACTGGCGTGGACTGCGAGTGCGGCCGAGCGAGTGTAGTTCTCTTAACGCTCCGGGGCGTGCAAGGGCGTGCCGAGCCCCGAGTGCGCCGGCGAATGGGCAGAGTGCCGAGGTGACGATGAGGAGCGAGGGGCGGTGGAGCGGCGCAGCGACCCTGTGCAGGCGCTCTGACAGGCCGACCGAGTTGCCTGGAGTAAGCTCGTCGAGGCCGTGCTAGTCCTGGCCACCCAGAGTCGTCCGTTGCCGAGGCCACACGAGGGCGGGGCGGTGCTGAATCGACCGCGCGGGCACACAGGCGCACGGGAGGGGAAGGAGAACGCGGGACGGACAGTAGGTGGTCTTTTGGAGGTCGTGGAGGTCCTCGGGGGACAGCTTCGACTGCGATTTGCCCTGTTGTGCAGCGAGCACGAGGTGAGCGGGGTGATGAGGCGCTAGAGGGGCGACACCGCAACGGGGGTGCGCGACTCGGTGGGGCTGGTGAGAGAGAGCGCACCATGGTTGCTGTGTGTGTGCGAGTGGACCTGGTCGAGGGAGAGGGGCGCGGGCGGAAGCGAGGGACGGCTTGGCTCCCCGTCGACGCCAAGTCGCCCTCGCTCGTCCTCGCACGCTTCACTTGCAGGCGCACCTCCGTCCCTAGTCCCGTCCCGAGCTACCCCGAGTGCCTGCATAGCGATGCATGAGGTTCCATCCCTCGAGCACTACCTCCTCCCTCCTCTCCGCCTCGCCAGACGTGATGCAGCCAGAGCGATTTCTGCCCGGGCACCGTTCCCTACCACGAGCCGAGCTTCGTAGACCTCGCCATCGTCCTCTCGTTCCTCTACCTCGCCCAGGTCGCACGCATCATCGCCAACCGCGTCTTCTACGCTGGCCTCCTCGGCGAGATCGCAGTCGGCGTCGTCTATGGCCCCGTCGCAAAGATCCTCCGTCAAGAGTCGCAGGAGACGTTCCTCCTCGTCGGATATCTCGGCCTCGTCCTCATCGTGTGCGTTCGCTCCTTCCCTCCTCCGACGCAATTGACCTCTTCCCTGCACGCAGTTTCGAGGGCGGGTTAACACTCCAGCCGCGGACCTTTCTCCCGCAGCTCCCGATGGCCCTGCTCGTCGCCCTCATCGGCATCCTCCTCCCGCTCGCGTTCACCTTTGCCCTCTTCTCCGCCCCGACGTTCGGCTACCCGCCCCTCCAGGCCTTCACTGCGGGCAGCGCACTCGCCTCGACCTCGCTCGGAACGGCGCGTCGGTCCCCATTGCACTCACACCTCCGCCCACACGCAGACGTTCTTCGTCCTGCGCGCCTCCGGCCCCGGTTGAGCTCCACCGCCGTGGGCGAGATCCTCAAAGGCGCCGCCCTCATTGACGACATCATCGCGCTCGTCCTCCTCTCCGTCATTCAGTCCCTCGGGACGGGCGACGGCGGCGGCCTCGGGTGGACGATTGGCCGTCCAGTTGTCGCGAGCATCGCGATGGCGCTCGTCACGCGAATCGCGGCAAGGTGGGTCTTTATCCCGCTTTTTCGTACGAGGCGTGTCGAGAAGCTCGTCGAGCGGGGCGGGAGGAGCGCGGAGCTGTTCTTGGGCGTTGCGGTGCTGTGTGCGTTCCTCAGCATGTGCGTCCGCGATTCCCTTCTTTCTCGGCAGTCTCACTGATTCGGCGTGTTTTCACGTAGCGCCTACTTCTCCGGCACGACCATGCTCCTCGGCGCCTTCCTCGCTGGAGCCTTCCTTTCGGCGCTCCCGTCGCCCTCGTCGTCCATCTCCTTCGTCGCCTGCTGGGAGCTCTGGCTCCTTCCCATTCAGGAGCACGTGCGTCACACCTCCTCCTCTTCAGTCGCTTGGGCGCTGACCCCGCCCGCACGGGCGGAGTGCAGGTCCTTGTCCCGCTCTTCTTCGCCTCGATCGGCTTCTCCCTCCCGTTCCTCGACCTCTGGACCGGAGCGCGCATCTGGCGCGGATTCGTCTACGCCCTCCTCATGGCGCTCGGCAAACTCCTTGCCGGCGCGCCGATCCTCCTCGTCGACGCTCTGCGCGGGAGGGGCGCCGCGCCCGCGGCCGCGCCCGCAGTGCGCGCGCGCTGCCCGCGCCGATACAACGAGGCGACGTGAGCACCCTAGCGGAGAAGGGCCCGCGCGTATCCGCCCTGCACGCGAACGCGGAGGAGCATGAGGCGGATAAAGGCGGGCTCCTCGCCGTCTCGCTCCCGTCCGCCGCGTTCGTTGGCCTCGCGCTCATCGCCCGCGGCGAGATCGGCGTGCGTCGCATCCCCTCCTTCACCTCCAATCCTTGCTAAACTCGGCGCGCGCAGATCCTCGTCCTCCAAGTCGCCTATTCCGCCTCCTCCTCCTCCTCCTCATCGGAAGAGACGGCCCCCGTGCTTGAGGAGGAGGCGTACCTCATCGGGATCTGGGCAGTCGCGCTCTGCACCATTGCCGGCCCCGTCGCGTTCGGGGTGCTGATCCGCCAGATGGGCGGGAGGATCAGGGCGGGTCGATGGGGGGATGCGGTGGGGGCGCGGGAGAGGGAATAGCGCGTGCACTGGGGCTGCGCGGCGAGGAGTGCTGCTCAGCCGGCGCTGTCGCGCGCTCGCTTTCCCTCGCTCTCGCGCCGCCTTGTATGGAGCATGCGGCGCGCGCATCCTGCCCCTCGACCGCGCCTGCAACGCCGCCCTCGTTGAGGACCCGCCTCTTTCCCCGCGGCCAACGAGATCGCAATTCCGTGAGAAAGAGCTGTCGCTGCATCTGCGCTAGTACAGATCCGCCGCACGCATCCTTCCGCCCTTCTCCTTCGCCGGCGGCGCCTTCTCCTCCTCCTTCTGCGCGACAGACGGCACAGGCCGCGCCAGCGCAGCGAGCACATCGGGGTGGACCTTGCTCGGCGCCTCGGCCCACTCGTCCTCCTCCTCCTTGCGCTCCTTCCGCGGCGCCTTCTTCTCCTTTTCCTTGCGCGGCTTCTTCCGCACCCCCGCGTCTTCCGCGCCGCCGCCCTCCTCGTCAAGATCAAAGCTGAGCCCCGCGCCCGCGGCCGGCGCGCGCCGCTTCTTCTTCTTCGTCTTGCTGTCCGCGTCGCGGTCCTTCTTGGGCTTGTCCCGCGCGGAGGAGGGGACGAACGCGGGCTTGTACGAGGAGGGTGTCGAGCGAGAGGGAGGGCGCGGGCGGCTCGGCCGCTGCTGCTGGCGCCGGCGCTACGGTGGTGGCGGAAGAGGCGGGAGGGACGGGGTCGACCGAGACGACGACGACGGGCGCGGGCTCGACCTCGGCCTCCGCCTCCGCCTGGTCGTCGTCATCGTCGTCGTCCGAGTCGGCAAAGATCGCCGCAAAGATGTCCTGCGGCGCGCGCTTCTCGTCGACAATCTCGGCGCCCTGCTCCTCGTCGTCGCCATACCCAACCGTCTCGATCGTCGGCCTCACCCTCGGGCGCTTCTTCTCCCCCGTCGCGCCGTCCGCAGGGAGGGGCGCCTCGAACGCCCTTTGGCGACCTCGGGCGCATCGCCCTCCATCATCCGCGCCTCCTCCTTCGCCGCAGCCTCAAAGCGCTGGAACCCCGCACTGCGCATCATCTCCTCCATCGCGCCCTCGCCCACAGGCTGCCTCGCACCGACACTACCCGCGCCGCCCCACCGAGGCGGTCGCCTCGCCCAAGCGCCACCCACGCCCCCAGCATCGACCTCGGCGCCCTCGTGCGGATCGCGGATGCCGAACCGCTTGCAGAGCAGCTTGGCCGGCCGGAAGGGCCGCGTCGCGCGTGTCGTCCCGGGGCCGAAGTTTCCGGCGCGCGCGGCCGCCTGCGCGGGGTGAGCGTCGGCGCCGGACCCGACGGCGCAGCGGCGGCGGACGAGGCGTCGCCATAGACGTCCTTGAGGTACTCGCCCGTCTTCGGATCCTTGGCCTTCGGCGGCGGCTGGTACAGCCCCGGCGTCGCCGTCGGGGCGTCGAGCGCACTCGTGACGCTGCTCTGGAAGCGCGAGCCGAGCATCCCCCCCACGGGCTTGAACACGCGCGCGGCCTGCGCATACTCGGCCAGCTCGCGATTCAGCTCGCTGACGGTCTGCGTTCTTCCCGAGGGGAGGACGCGCGGCCCGAATGGCGACGACGTCGTTGAGGCGGAGCCTGATGCTTGGTACTGCAGGTAGAGCGTATAGCGCGCCTGCTTGACTGCGTCGGGCGAGGTCGACGCTGTCGAGTACGGCTGGAAGCCGCGCAAGGCGGCCTGCGCGGTCGGCCGGTCGAGCGGCGGGACGAAGAGCTCCTCGTCTGGCTCTGGGGCCGGCGGGGCGGCACGCAAGCCTCCGGCGACGGGCGTGCCGTTCGCGCCGGTCGCGGCGGGCGGGGCGCCGCTCGTGAGCGAGGCGAGGCGCTCGCGGCTCTTGGCGGAGAGGTAGTCGAAAACGGACTTGGGCATGTCGGGCGGAGGGGCCGGCTGCTTCTCGCCGAGGAGCGAGCCGCGCTGTGTGCAGACGCAGGGTGAGCGGTGCTGCCGTTCGAGCAGAGGAAGGTCGCGAACGCACCTCGTCTGCATCAAGCTGCCGCCCCTTCCCCTTGATGTCTGACCCGCCTGCAGGCGGCTGGTTCTCCTTCCACAGGCGGGACGGGTTCGGCTGCCAGCCTGGCGGAGGCGGAGGCGGGAGGTGCGACCTGCATGAGGGGGCGTCAGTCTCGCAACCGTGAAGAAAGGGAAGAAAGTGCGCACTGGGAAGGACCGGCGACGGGCTCGCGATGGAGGATGAAGCCGGGCAGGACCTTCGTGCCGTCGAAGAACGTCTCCTGCGGGCCTGCCGGGCGCTTCGGCTGGGACAGAGACGTGAGTCGACTTCGAGGGGGGCGTGAAAGCGAAGCGGGACGCACCTGCTCGCGGCGCCTATCCCTGCTCGAGCGGATCGACCCGATCGCCTCCTCCTCCTCCTCGGCGTCGTAGATCCCGATGGCGCGCTTCTCGCGCTCGCCGAGCGCATCGACGCTCATCCCCGCACCGCCATACACGTCGTCCTCGTCGAGATCGTATGCCGGCCTGCGCGTAGACGAGACGCCCGCACCCTCCTTCTGCAGCCGCTGGTCGAGGTTCATCCCCGGTTGGTAGCCGAGCCCCCATCCCTTGTCCATCGACGCGCTCGTGCCCTTGATGAGCGTCAGCGGCCGGTCGAGCGGCGCGTAGTAGTGCTTCTCCGCTTCACCATCCGCCTCATCGTCCGCATCGACCTGCAATCCCAGCTCTGCGGCCTGCTTCCGCCGCTGCGCGTGCGTGAGGCGCGGACCGACGCCCTGTCCCTCGCGCCAACCCATCTTGCGCATGAGCTTGAGGCCGACGCGCGACGACGACGGCTGGATCAGCGATGCGAGCGTCTCGTCGAAGGAGGCTGCGGCGGTGAGGCGGCGCCGAGCGAGCCGAAGTTGCCGAGGAGGGGGTCGTACGTCGCCGCGGAGGGAGGGGGTGGCGCTGCGCGGGAAGAGGAGGCGTACGCCGAGCTCGTCTCGAGCGTGCGCGACGAGGCGAGTTCGGCGAGGTCCTGCAAGATGTGGGGGTCAGCTCCGGCTCGCTCGTCACGGGGTGAGAGTAGTGCGCACCTCATCATCCATGAACTCCTTTGCGGCATCAGCGACGCTCCGCTGGTTCTGCGAGGCGCGATTCGAGCGAGACGACTTGAACGTCGAGGGTTGCCATCCTGCGGACGGCGGGTCGGTGCATCAGCATGCGCTCCTGTTCGATGCGGCTGCTGCTGCAGACTCGCCCTCCTTGGACCCAACGCTGTTGTAGTAGCCCGCTGAGAATCCGCCGGTGAAGGCGCCGTGGAAGCGTCGCCTGCGGGCGGGAGTGGGGTCAGGGAGCCCCGGGGTGAGGTGACAGCGAGAGAGGAGGTGCGCACCTGCCCTGCTCGTCAAAGACCTTCTGCTCCCACGGCGGGACGAACTCGTTGTTGTCCTTCTTGGTGTCGGTGAGCGGAGGGAGGGCGGTCCCGACCGAGACGAAGCTCTCGGCGAGGTTGCCGTATTGGCCGCTGTCTGCGTGCTCGAGCTTGCGCTTGAGCCGCGAGGTCGCCATCGCTCGCAGGAGGTGCGGATGGCGGAGGAGGAGGAGAGGACGACGCGGAGCTGATGAGGTCGAGGTTGGCCTTGGCATCTAGCTTGACAAGGGTCGCGCTGGCTTGCCATCGCATGTTCCTTCTCCCCCGCTGACTCACGTATGCGGGAGGCGAGACCGCCAGAAAGCATTAACAGCCCTACTCCTCCTCGCCCTCCTCCTCGTCCTCCTCCTCCTCCTCGTCCTCCTCCTCCTCACCGTCCAGGTCCAGCTCCTCCTCGTCCTCCTCCTCGTCACTCTCGCCCTCCTCCTCGTCGCTGCTCTCCTCCTCCTCCTCCTCACCCGCCTTCCCGCCCACCTTCGCCTGCCGCTCCACCAGCCCAATCGCCGTCACGCACGTCAGCCGCGTCTTGTCCGTGTCAAACTCCGCACTGGACGCAACCTCGACGGCTCGCCCGCCTCTGCCTGCGAGGCGAGCGCACGCGGCAGCTGGGCAAGGTCGTACAGCTGGATCTTGCCGTCGGACGAGACGGTCGTCAGGACGATCGTTGACGACGGCTCGGGCGTCGGAAGCGCCACCTCGAGGAGGTCGATCTGCTTGACACTGCTCGCTCCGTCCTGTCAGTCTCGCGCTACAATGAAGAGAGGGGAGAAAGCAGCGCGCGCCGACGCACCGGTTCGAGTGCCCCGTCAGGAGCGCGATCGGGTCCATGTACGGCAGGTCGAGCTCGTCGAGGTCCGTGTCCTCGTCGATCCGGATCGGCGTCGGGTCGCTCACGTCGAACACGCGGACCTTGCCGTCGTCGCACGCGACAAAGAGGTACTCGCGCTGCGACGGGTCGGACGCGTCGAGCGGGAAGTGGCAGAAACGGACGTCGTGGAAGCGCGACTTCGCCGTGAGGAGGTGGTGGATCGACATGTCCTGCAGGGAGAGTGCATCAGCGGGATGGTCGACGAGAGTGGGAGGCAAAGGAGCGCACGAGGCCATAGACGGTCAAGTCGCGGTTGCAGATGACGGCAAACTTGGTCCCGTCGGTGTTCCAGCGGACGACATCGCCCTCTGCAAGGCGTGCCCCGTGAGCGAGAGCGGCGCGGACATGAAGCAGGACGGGAACGCACCTCCGCCGAGCCGCATCGCCGTGACTGACTTGCCCGCGACGAGGTCCCACATCCGGAGCATCTTGTCGACGCCGACGCTGAGCGCGACTCGGCCGTCCGGGTGCGCGTCAAACGCGTTCACACGGCCCTTGTGGCCCTTGAGCGCGCGGAGGAGAACCCAGTCGCGGACGCGGTAGAGCGCGATCGTAGAGTCGGTCGAGGCGACGGCGAGCATATTGCGCTGCGGGATGAAGCGCATGCAGGTGATCGTGCCTGTGAACGCGCGCAATGCGAAGGTCAGCCTGGGAGCAGACGGGCGACTCTCGCCGTCCGGGGAGCAGAGGCGCAGCGTACCAATCGTGTCGCCCTCGAGACTGCCGACCTCCTTCCGCCGCTTGAGGTCCCACACCTTGATCACCTCGTCCGTCCCGCCGGAGACGAGGTACTTGCCGCCGACCCTGCGCTCGCTGCCAGTACCGGGGTGGATGAGGGTGCTCGCCGCGACCGTGCGCAGGCTGGACAGGTGCGCCGGGAACGAGAAGATGGGCGCCACGCTCAGCGCGTACTCCTCGTCGCCTGCGCCCGCCTCGAACGAGCACTCGAGGCCGTACAGCAGGCGCTCGTACGAGCCGGCAGCGACGACGAAGCGCTTCGGGGCCGGAGGCGTGTTGGACGGGGCGGGGGCGGACACAGGCGCTGCGGCAGCCTTCTGCTTCTGCTTGGGCTTGGGTTGCGTAGCGGCGGGCGGGGGAGGAGGGTTGGAGAAGCGCGCCTTCTTCGCGGGCGGCTTGGCGGCGGGCGCAGCAGCGGCGGAGGTAGCCTGGGTAGCCTTGCGCTTGGCCATCGTGTCTAGCGAGATGAGCGGAGTGCGAGGAGATGAGCGACTCGCCCATCTCCGTCACCTCGAGCCGAGCTCGAGGGGAAGCCTCGTCACGTGACTCTCGCGTCGTGGCCAAGGCAAGCAAGCGCATCCTTGCACGTCCCCTACTCGAACAACAAGCTGCACTGTCTACCCCTTCGCATCCCCCTGCTTCGCCCCCGCCCCGCCGCCCGTGAACTTGCTCTTCAGCCCGCCGAGCGCGATCTTGAACCCGCCAGGCTTGGGCGCCGCTGGCGTGCCGGGTGGCGAGGCGGACGACGTCGCAGAGGGCGACGACGCCTTCAAGGAAAAGCTGAGCCCGCCCGGCTTGGGCGCCCCGTCCGAGCCAGACGAGGCGGGCTTGCCCTCGCTGGCCGCCGGCGCATCACCGAACGGGCTCCGCCGCTTCGCCAACAGGCCGAGCTCGCCGTCGTCGTCTTCCTCCTTCTTACGCTTGAGCGCGCCGAGCGAGGGAGGAACGGCGGTGCGCTCTTCTCGTCCGGGACGGCGACAGCGGGGTCTGCGGCGTCCTTCGCAGGCGCAAGCGCAGGCGACGCCTCGGCGTTCGTGTCCTCCGCCTTACGCGCTTCCGCGACAGCACCGACGTCGAGCGCGCCACGGCGCTCGCGGACGAACCCGCCCGCAGGCAAGCCCGCGTCGTCGTCGTGCGCCGGCTGCTCCTCCTTCGGCTGAGCGGGTGCGTCCGCTGCGAATCGAGGATCTCGTCGTCGTCGTCGGCATAGTCGACGAGCGGAGCCTTGTCGAACTCGAGCGGCTTAATATCGAGCTTGGCGCGCTTCGGCGACGCGCTGTCCGCACCGTCGGGGTGAGTCGTCGGCTCGCGCTTACGGCGCGATGAGCCGAACGCGGAGGCGAGCAGCGCGGCTGTCTCCGGCGGGACGGTCGCGGGCGGCGCGGCGGTGTCGTCCTCGTCGTCCGAGGTGTTGAAATACGACTCCTCCTCGAGCTCGCGGCGGGGCGTCCATCCGGGCTGGCTGGGCTGCCGCTGCATCGAGCTGCAAGCACTCTTTGTCAGCCTCGAACCAGGGTGAAGAAACGAAGCAACGCACCTCGACGTCGCGCCTCCGCCCGACCCGGCCGTTGCGCCCTCCCCGCCCGCCGAGCCCGATACCAGTGTCAGCGGCGGCGGCTCGTTGTTCATCTCCCAGCGCGCGATGAGCGCCTCGAACGTCGAAGCGGGGCGTCGCGCCGCTGCCCTTCGCGAGGCGGCGAACGATGTCCCCGCCGCGATCCATGAGGTGGTTGAGGAGCGCTTTGGCGTTTGACTGTACGTGCGCGGATTCGTCAGCGGGATGCGGAGCGCGCAGGAGAGGGCGGGGCGTACCGTCCGCAGGTACTCGAAGAAATCGAGGCACGCGCTCCCGAGGAGGTTGTCCTTGTCCTTCTCCTCATCGGCGGTGTCGAGCACCGGGCGGACGAGGTCGTGCTTGACGAGAAACGGTTGTAGAAGTCGTCGTTGCGGGCAACGCACGCGCGGAGGAAGCGCAGCGCGGCGAGGCGGAGGTGCGTGTGCCGCGTGAGGCGTGGGCGTGGGCGGAGGATGCGCGAGACGGACTTGGCGAGTTCGGGCGAGGAGAGGATAAGGTACTTGGAGCGGAAGGTGTGGTGCGTGATGAAGAAGCAAAGGAGGTCGCAGAGGTGGGTGAGGGCGATAGTCGCAGCCGAGAGATCGAGGGGAGGGTCTGGGGCGCTGGATCGCGTCAGCTGGGGCACTCGCGCGAGGAAGTGGGTCAGACGCACCGGTGTCGTTGCGTTGCGGGAGGCTGATGAGCGGCTGGACGAGGGAGAGGATGCAATGGTCGTAGAAGTACTGGAGGAACTTCTCCGCCTCGGGGTCCTCCTGCCGCATTCGAGGCGGTGCCTGCGCGCGAGAGCGTTAGTTGTTGCTGGAAGTAGAAAGTGCGCTCGGACGCACAGAAAGCGGCCCTCCCTCGCCCGTCACATCGACAAGAACCCTCAGCGCTTCGGCGAGCTGCGCCTTGAGCCCGAGGTCCTCCTCCTCCTTGAGCGTGCCGATGAGCAGACCGAGCAGCGTCCTCCTCGCCTCGCGCTCCTCCTTCTCCCTCTTCTGCCGCTCGCGCTCGGGCGCTCATCTCCTCCTCCTCTAGCTCCCGCTCCAACGCCGTCGCCGCGTCCTCCTCCTCGAGCGCATCGGCCTCCTCCGCGCGCTTCTCCACCTCGCGCCCCTGGCGGAGGCAGTACGCACGAACGTCGAGCGGGTCGAGGTCGACAACGCACATCCACACCCCAAGCGCGGCCTGCCGCATCCTGATCGCGTCCTCGCGCTCCTCCTCGACGCGCCGCCCGCCCGCGCCGCGAACCGCAGCGCACCCTCGAGCGCGCCGAGCAGCCCGCGGTCGCACAGCGTCTTGAAGAAGGCGGTCCGGACCTGCAGCTGCAGGTTCTTGGCCATCTGTGATAGCTGCTGCAGGAAGAGCGTCGCGTGGAGCTTGCGCGCTTGAGGGGTTAGCGCGGCGGGGTCGAGCGGTGCGGACGGGTCGGAGGAGGTGGAGGTGTGTGCAGGAGGGGGCGTCGCGAGCCGCGGGCGCTTTGCGGGCGAGGCGGTGAGGTCCGCGGAAGCGACGGGCCGATGGTGCGCTTCGGGCCGAGCGCGAGGTCGCGCTCCTTGCCCTTTGCGCTGCCGCCGGACAATGGCGCGCTGTCGACGTCCGCATCGGGATCCTCCTCGAGGATGCGGAACACCTCGCGGATGAGCTCGCGCTCGCCAGCGATCTCGTTGACGATGTCGACCTCGTTGAAGTAGATGGCCGAGTTGAGCATCGAGAAGGTCGAGTCCTCGAGGATGCGTGCGAGGACGACGTCCTTGAGGTAGTGCAGGCGGTGCGTCTGGTGGATCTTGGCGAGGAGGAGGAGGAAGGAGGGAGGGCGACGACGGGGACGAAAGCGGTCGAAGAGGAGAGGTGCTGGCGGTACGAGGCGCGCATGGTGGGGAAGTCGGGGTCGTCTGCGTGCAAGGTGATCAGCCCGAGCAAGCGCGCGGAGGTGGAGACGACGCACACTCGAGGATGCCGACGACGCCGAGGATGACCTCGTCCTTGAGAACGTGTTCGAAGATGGCGTTGTCGTTCAGGAGGACTGCGGAAGAGGGGTCAGCGAGGGACGAGAGAAGCGGAGGAAGACAAGACGCACAGATGGACTGCATGACGCGGCACAACGCATGCAGATCCTCGAGGCTCTCGAGGTCCTCGCCTCTTCCTGCACCTTGCAGAGCTTTCGATGTACCCCGTGCGGACGATCACACTCGCGGCGCGCTCGCGCCCGACCGCCGTCCGCGACATCTGCCGGATGGCGTTCTCGAGGTGCGGGATGTTGCCGAGCGAGGGTTCGGGGAGCGAGTTGGCGAGGGAGGCGGAGGCGCTCATCGAGACGGGTTGCGGGGAGGAGAGGGCTTCGGAGGGCGAGGGGGACGGCGAGTGCAGCAGGCCTTGCTGCTCGGCTGCGGGCGGCGGGGGTCAGCGAGCGCCTGTGAACTGGGGCGGTAGGAGGGACGCACCAGCAAAGCGCCTTGCGGCCTTGATGAACTCCCACATCTCGCCGCACCCAGAGGGCGTCGCGAAGCTGAGCGCCATCTCGCGCTCCTCGTCGCCCTCGGTGTCCGCCCGCTCGGTCCAGACGATGAGCGTATCCTGTTGCCGCTGATATCCACCCGCATCAACCGTCATGTTGCCGTTGTCGTCAACCGAGGTCATTTCCTCCTCGTCGAGCAGATCCTCGGGCATGTATCCCGGGGGGTACGGCTGGACGCGCGTGCGGAGAATGAGCTCGCCCTCGTCGTACTCGTCGTCGTCGTCCTCCTCGCCGAGCTGCCGCTCGCCCTTCGAGGGCGACTCGCTCCGCTGCCGAGCTCCTTGCCCTTGGTGGGCGAGTCGCCCTCTTCCCGCCTCTTGCCCTTCTTCCCCGTCGGCGAGTCGAGCCCGCCCCGTCGCACGCGCTCGCGACGGACGATGATCCACGCGCCCTCCTCTTCGCCGTCCTCGAGCGCCATCCGCGCGTCACCGTCGGCACCCTCGCTCTCGGGCACGGGCGCCTGGACAAACACGCCCGAGCACGTTCCGTGCCGAGGTCGATCCAGGCGTCGTCCTTAAGGCGGTAAACCTTGACGCGGCGGCTGGGCGGGGGCCCGCTCGGCGACTGCGACGCGGTGGACGAGGGGGAGGATTGGGTGCGCGCAGAGGTGGGGGACGAGTCGACGGCGCCGGCGAGGGCGGGGAGAAGCCGGTATGCGGCTGCTGCTGTTGCTGGAGGGACGGATGCAGGTCGGCGGGAGAGACGGTGGTCGGGTTGGACTGGGGAGGAGCGCGTCGGGGTCGAGGGGAGCGAAGCGGAGACGAGCTCGCCAACGGGTTCGTCGAGCGCGCTCGCCCGGCCAGCACCCTCACTCAGTGCATCCGCAAGCGGGTCTGGTGCCGGTGTCGGGCGGGATGAGGGCGGCGAGGGAGTCCTGGACCTGAGCTCCTCGTCCGGCCCCGGCTGCTCGTCTGAGACGGCGCTCGCGTGCGCGGGCTCGCCCTGCGGCTCAGACACGTCCGTCTTGAGTGTGATCGCGCCCTCGAGCGGCTGCTGTGGGGCGAGGGCGCTGCTTGACGTCGGGGCGGGCGCCGGCAGGTCTGCGTCGGCCATCGCAGCCTCGTTGGCGCGCGTCCGAGTGAGCCGGTAGCCTGTGAGTGCGCGTGGGTGCAGCGGGCACGGGCAGACGCGTCCTCGCGCGAGAGGCGAGTAGCGACGGAAGCGAGCGTACATGCACGCGACACAAACACTCCGGCTGCTCGCGTCTGGGAGAGTAGTCCGCCTGATCTACTGCTCTACTACAGCTTCAGAAAGGGCCTAGTCTCATCACCGAAGCCCTTGGCGCGAGGTTGGGAATGCGCCCCTCCTCGGCTCGGCGCAGGTGACGCTCTGCCTTGCTCCTCACTCCCGCTCGAGCTTAGCAGCGATGCAGGTCGACGCCCCGCCCTCTCCGCCGCACCGCACCCCGTCGCACTCGTCGACCACCCGCCCCAAGGGCATCCTCAAGCGCGGCGGCGCTTCCTCGTCCTCATCAGTCGCCCGCTCGCCCCCGTCTTCCACGGGCCAGCCCGCATTGGGTGCACCCGCAGGCGCCTCCGCCGCACAGCAGCTCGCCTGGGACGAGGCCAACCTCAGCCTCAACGATCTCCAGCGCGACTCGACGATGAAGATCACCGAGCCAAAGACCCCGTTCGTCCGCTACAACGCAGAGACCGACGAAGTCATGGACCTCGACCGTGCGCTCTTCCTCTTTCCTGTCAGCGAGCGAGCGCTAACCCCGGCGCGCCAACAGAGATCCCCGGCTTCTCACTCGGCTCGACCTCGTTCGGGCACGGCGGCGGAAGCGGCGGCAGCGGGCCCACCTCGCCCGTCCAGCCGCAAGTCTCGCGCCGCGGCAGCGAGGCGAGCGAGAAGATGGTCCGCGTCGAGCGGAGCAACAGCGACCTTGCGGGCTCGGCGCGCGCGCAGGCGGGCGCCGCGGGGTCGGCCATGCAGGTCGAGGGCGCCGAGGACGACGACAGCGACGAGGAGGACTATGACGAGGAGAGTGCGTCCACGCCCCTTTGCTTTCTTTCGTGTTCTTCCGCGTGCAGAGCTCACACGCACGCACACCCGCAGCCATCGAGCACCGTCGCGAGTTTGCCCAGAAGCGCGGCCGGCACTACTCGAACGAGGGCGCAGCGATGAAACGCGCAGCAGCGCTCATCGAGCAGGAGGACGACGAGGAGGAGGAGACGGAGGAGCAGCGCGTCGCGGCCAACACCGAGGCGAACGCGAGCGGTGCGGCCCAGGGCGGCGCGGTGCAGCATTCCGGGATGAGCGCCATCCCGCCGGTGCCGCCGCTGCCGAATGGCCTGCAGCGGGACATGCTGTGAGGAAGAGGATGGACGCTGAGGAGGAGATGGAGGAAAGGGGTGTCTGGGGCTCGTGTTTCTCGGATCGCTCGTTGTACTGTCGTCGCGCCGTCTTTCCTTACGTTCTCACCACGTCCTCTTTCGTCCTGTTTCTGTAACGCCGCTTTCCAAAATCCTGTCCGGGCTCGCTCTGGCTTGCACTCGTCCGCTGCCCGTGCTCGCCGTCTTGGGCTTCCTCTTCACTCCACCGCTGCCCGGCGCTCTCCCCGGCTCCTCTACGAATACGAGCTACCCTGGACATGTCCGCTGTGGCCCACAGTCGCACGGAGCGCCCTGCACCCGGCGCGCTCGCCCGCCCGCCTTGAGACGGCAGACGCGTCCCTCGCGAGAGCCGAGGAGGTACTTACCCGAGCGCGTTGCGACCAAGAAACGAACATTATTCTAACTCTACATCCCGCTATTAATTCGTGTAGCTGCCGGCGAGGAGAGGACGGAAGGAGCCATGCACAGACGAGGCGGAGGGGGCGGAGGCGGGGTCTAGATACGGAGGGGAGTCTAGTTATCCAGGACGAAGCCGGTGTTGGCGCGCGTGACTGTGGGCGGGAGGAGCGTCAGGGGGAGAGCGGAAGAGAGGAGAGAGTGTGGCGTACAGGGCGTCTTGACCGCGCCGGCGTGGTCTGCGAGGGAGGAAGGCGGACCGTCAGCCTCTTCCTCGGCGGGAAGGCGAAAGAAAGGACACGCACAGGAGTTGATGATGCTCTGCACGGACGCATAGGTGCCCGCGACGAAGAAGAACAGGCCCGTGACGAGGATCACGCCGTTGAGGACGAGCTCGGCGGTCTGCCTCGGCCCGGCGGTGCGGCGGCCCTTGTTCATCTGCCACCACGCGCAGGCCCACATGGTGTAACCGAACCACTGCGAGGGGGCGACAATGCGTCAGAAGGCTGCGAACTGAATGACGGGGAGGAGTGTGCGCGAGGATGGACGGGCGCCGCTGACGCGGCGCAGAGAATGGAGTAGGAGAGCTGGGACGGAAGTATGAGGCAAAGGAGAGACGAAGCACGCACCGAGGAGAAGAGGGAACTGATGAGGGACAGGAGGTCCGAGAAGAACGGCACGGCCTCGCCAATGATGAACGAGATGACCCAGCCGACGAAGACGATGCCAAACCACGTGAGCCAGCCCTTGACGGTGTGGCTCGAGCGGTGGCGCGAGCCCTCGGTGAAGATCTGGAAGAAGATGGCGCGCGAGACGACGAGCGAGTAGAGGATGCCGACGATGACGATCGTGGGGAGGACGAGGCCGGCCGCGACCTTGCCGTACTTGGAGATGAGCGAGCCGTACGCCGGGGCGGTGGTGAGCTCAATGCCTGCGGAACGAGACGAGGTAAGTGGGGCGGACGAGGGAGGAGCAGGAAGAGCGGTACGCACCGGTGTAGTGGTAGACGACGGCGCCGGTGATCGTGTAGAGAAGGATCTGAGCAGTCATCGAGATGCCGAGCGCCTTCGGGAAGTCTTGGGGCTGCAAGAGGGAGCAGGAGGTTAGTAAAGGTTGAGACGGTTGGCGAAGCAGGCGCGAGAGGGGGGTCCGCGAGCCCGAAAGGATGTGGAACGCACCCTCTCCATGTCGCCAATAAACGAGGGAATGAGGGAGTGGCCGACGAAGGTGTAGACGACCTGTCGGGAGGGTAAGCTGTTAGCGGTGCTTCAGTGAGTAGGCGGTCGAGAGAGGGCCGACGCACGTTCATGACCGCGTTCATGCCGGCAACAAAGGTAGTGCCCTCAGGCGCCCACACCGAGTGCGTGATGACCATGTCGGTGGTCCAGCCAGAGGGGTGACCTGAACGGGACAGGGAGGAGGAGGGAACGCGTGAGTATGTCGTTCGATTGATGGGGGAGGAGGTCAGACGCACCCTGTACGCCATGACCGATGAGGACGACGAGGACGGCGACAAACCTGGAAAAGGGGGAGGCATGTCAGTCGGAGGAGGCGGCGCGCCGCGGTCCGAGAGGCTCACATCGTGCCAGCAGCGACGAGACCGAGCGCCGTCATCGACGAGAAGTCGCGGATGTTGGAGAAGAACCACATAATGACCGTGATGACTGGGATGAAGAGTGTCAGGAACGAGTGGGTTGCGAAGGTCGAGGGAATCGTGCGAACTGATGGCCCAGACAAGCGTAACCTCGCTGCCATCACGGATAGTCTGAACAGCTGTTGCGCCGGCGACGGCGTGGAGACCCTGCGGGAGCAAGGAGAGGGAGGTCAGAGCGAAGTTAGGGCGGCGGGTCGACCTCCGAGTCGAGATGTCCCCGCTTGGGGTCGTGCGCGAGTGCGAGTTTGACCCACCATGATGCACCAAGCATTCAGCGCGAGCGCGGAGAAGCTGTGGAATAGGGGAGAGTAAGCTACAGGTCGCGGTGGAGGAAGACAGGAAGGAGCGGACGCACCCAATGTACCAGCCGATGCGGCGACCGCCGCAGAGGACCTGCGCAGCATCCGCAATCTGTATGTGCGAAGATAGACGCCGTAAGTCGGGAAGGAGGCGGTAGGCGGAGCAAGACAGCTCGAACGCACGTCGCGGACCTCCGGATGCGCAGCACAGAACCTCCACAGAGCGAGCGAAGTGTAGTAGGCCGAGATGCCAACAATGACCGTCGTGAGGGTGCCGCCGGCGTAGCCTGTGCGACAAGGAGGGTCAGTGAGCCGCTCAATGCGCCGCGCGGACTGCCGCGGTCAAGACAACCTCCTCCGCCTCGCGGGAGTGCAGTATACGTACCGAGAACTTGAAACGTATAAGGGAACGCGAGGATTGCGAGGACCACGCTGCAGGAACGATAAGCGGGTCAGCTGGGGGTCGAGGGAGCAGTGGGAGGCGGCGCACTATTCGGTGAGGAGGAGCGCCGCGGCTTGCCACCCTGTTTGCGCGCATGGTTAGCTCGGTGGCAACGTTGAACTGTCGTCAAGGGCGCACAGGACAGCTGTGGAGAGCGGAAGAAAGGAGGTCAGCTCGCTGTTGCCGTGCGGTGCACCTCGAGGAGAGCTGCGACGACGCACCTTGCGCTCCTTGATGCCGGTGACCGACACTTCCTCCATCCATACCGCCTCGTCGACATCGTCCGGCTTGTTGGCGAGCGTGCGCTTCTCGCCGTGGTGCCAGCTCGCCGGCCGCGAGCGGATCGGCGCGAGCGGCGCGTCGTTCACGCTGCTCCCCCTCGAGTCGTCCAGGCGGTGTTGCTTCTCGAGATCGGCCATGGTCGCTGTAGCAGTGGAAAAAGCAGGCAGAGAGCGCTGGGAAAGAAAGGGGTGCGACGAAACCGGGTGGACCGAGTGCTCTCCAAGGCCGCCCCCCGCAGTCGGCGGCGGTGCCCTTTCGACACCCTCGTCGCAAAGCACGCCACAATTGTCTTCGTCTCCTCTCATGGCGCTCTCGCGTGGCCTGGAGCGGTCTTCAGCCTGCTCTCAAGAGATCGCACATGCACCAACCGCGCCTTGCGCCTTTCCCGCTCGTCGTCGCGCTATCAGAGGCCGCGGGGACGTCCGCGGGACCAGCTGGGGGTGGCTGCGCACTTGGGAGTTGCCGCCGGGTCACCTCCTGGCCAGGACGGCGCGTCCCAGCATGCTCTGCTCGACTTGAGAAGGCCACACTGGAGCGAGCTCAGCGGCGGAGTCCGGCTGCCCGGGAGGCAGGTCCATCCCCTCGTTCCTCGATGACGCTCACTCTGGTTGGCTCCGGGGTTCGTCTGACGATGCAGCTCGCTGCGTTGTTCCTTGTCGGCCGTGCTCAGCCGGCCTCGCACCCGCTCGTTCATTGCTTTGCGCGCACCAGTCCGCGCCGTCGCAAATCCCGCCGCCGAGGTCGATGATCGCGAGGGGACTTTCTCCTCTGCAGCTCATCGTGCATCCGCTCTTTGCTCGCAGGTGCAGGCTGACTCTTTCTCCAGCAGGCTCCCGTCTCGCGCCGTAGCCTCGAACTCTTTCAGACTCCGCGCTGGCTCTTCCGCGCGCCTCTTATGCTTCGCCGCACCCGCTGTGGTCCCGCATGCGGAGGATCGCGGGCGGGACGTCGAGGCTGCTATGAACGTGCTTTGGCTGTCCAGGTTGCGCACGCTCTGCTGCAGACCCCGCTCCAGCCGTCCCGACTGGGCCGCCTCCTCGCTTTCCACTCCTCGCCCTTGACGGTTCACAGCTGCTCGTCCGCATCTCCTCTAGCTGCTCCTTGACTAGCGCGCTGTTCTGTCGCTGCGCTTTCGGGCGAGTTGCGCGTGCTTTCGTGGACCCCGGCCCCGTTCTCTGCTTGGCTTCCCGCGCTCACCTTCCCCGCCTCACCGCCTCGTGCATTGCTTCCGCTGTGCAGACGGTCTTGCTTATCCCGCAAAGTATTGCCTGCCCTCAATCCAATACTACTTCTGCGACGGCCGTGCAGAACGCGCCCCAAGGGGGCCTTCCCACGCATCCTCCGACCCACTCACGTCCGCAGCAACGTTCGGAGGCTGTGGGACATACCTACGTACAGCACCAGCGGCTTGCTGGTGGCGATGACCCTGCAAGGAACGTTCACCGAGTCCTGCGCGACGGCGAAGCGTCAAGCTGATGAGAACGAGAGCGGAAGCGAGAGTGGCAGGACTGCGCTGGAGGAAGCAGCGCGCCCAGGAACCACTTCCTGTAGTTCCTTCGACCCGGCTGCACGCAGCAGAGAGCCCCGCAAGAGAGGCCGCCGCACCACTCCATCCCGCGCTCGTCCTCGCGCTACCGGCACGTCTCGCTCCTCCCGGCTCATCGTCATGGCAAAGGCCAAGTCCCGGTGCGCCCGCCCCTTTCCGCGCTCTCTGTACGTCGCGCTGACCTGTGCACGCTCGCAGCCTGGTCGTCGTCCGCCTCCTCTCGACGTGCGCCGCTTCTCATCTACGCGCCGGCGCGCTCGCACACTCGCTTGCGGGCCGCGCTGGTTGTGTACCGTGCCCCAGCGAAGCTGACACCTAAAGGCTCGCACCATCGCAGCGTCGGCACCGGCTTTGCCTATATCGCCCGCCGGCCGAGGACGGCGGAGAAGAAGCTCGCGTTCATGAAGGTGCGCTGCAGCTCCTGCCTGCTCGCTGCGTTGCGCGGAGCTTCTCGCTGACAGCTCGCTACATTTCCGGGTCGTCGCGCGCAGTTCGACCCGATCGGTGCGCGCTCTCCTCCCCCTCCCTCGCAGCTCGAAAGCTGACGCCCGCCTGTACACGCGCAGCCGGCCGCCACGTCCTCTTCCAGGAGGCGAAGCTGAAGGAAGCTCGTAGGCGCGCGTCGTTGGGCGCAGCATAGACGGAAGCGGTGCGGAGGGAGGACTCGCTGGCTCGCTTCCTGCGGGCGTCGGCGGGATGTAATTGTACACGGCCATTCAAGGATCCGTCTGGGCTGTGCTGTGGTAGCTGGGCGAGCGTGCCTCTGCAAGATAAGGGCGAGGTTGTTTGACTTGCGCTACCTGCTCCTCTCCCCTCTCTTCTTTCCAGCCTCTCCAGCCGGCACCATGCGGTTCTAGCCATGGACGGTATATTGCGCATCATGAAGCAAAGCGAGAGGCGGCGACCACAAAAGGGGAGCTGCACTGCAGGCGGACAGGCGGGGGAACGAACCCTCGTCCTCCTCGAGGCGACGGCGGAGGCGCTTACTCGTAGTCCTTGGCGACGACGCGCGAGATGATGAGGTTCTGGATCTGTACGAGGGTGTGGAAGGTGTCAGCAAGCAGCCGGTCGTGGCGAGAACGCGGGGAGGGGCGCAGCGGACCTGGGTCGTGCCTGCGGACGTCCGGGGAGGTCAGCGCAAGTCCCAGGCAGCCCCGGGGACGCGGGAAACGCACCTTCATACAGTTGGAAGATCTTCGAGTCCTATTATTCGACACAAGAGAACCCAGGACGATCCAGGGAGGTTGGGAGGGTCAGCGGGAGGTCCGGGAGAGCGAGCGCGGCGGTTCCGGCCGCGGATGCGGCGCCACGCCTAGGCGGCCAGCGCAGCGCTTCTCATGTCGCTCTGGAGCAAACGCAGGCCGCGGGAGAGGGGAGAAAGAGCGGCGACGTACGCGGAAGAGCTTCTCCGCCGGGTACTCTGCAGGCCAGCACCTCCTCGTCAGTCCCTTCTCCCGTTCAGACCACAGCAAGAGGAGACGCACCGGTGTTGTAGCCTGCGCCGCCAAAGATCTGCACGCACTTGTCCGCGTTCGACACGGCCGTCTGGGACGCGAACGCCTTCGCGATCGACGCGAGGTAGGTCGTCCGCGGGTCGGAGGCGTCCTTTGCTGCTGCGGCGCGCCAGACGGCGTTACTGTGCGCAATGGAATGGGTCAGAGAAAGACGGGAGAGGGGAAGGGAGGGAGGGACGAACCGCGAGAGCTCGACGCCGATGGCCATCTCGGCGAGCATGGTCCCGATCGCCTGGTGCTGGATGATGGGGACGCCGAACGTCTTGCCTGCGCTCACGCACACTCTCTCTATAGTCAGTCTGCGACAGGGAGAAAACGAGAGGGGAAGACGCACGGTCGTGCGCGTACTTGGCCGCCTCAGCGAGCGCGCGCTGCGCGAGCCCGACCGCGCCGGACGCGACGAGCGGGCGGGTGATGTCGAAGGCGCCCATCGCGATCTAAGGTGGCTCGGGCGTGAGCTGGCTGGGGCTGGGGAGGGGAAGGCGAGGAGGCGCACCTTGAACCCATCGCCCTCCTTGCCGAGGAGGTTCTCCTTCGGGACGACGACGTTGTCTGCGCCGCGTAGCCACAAGTTGCATCAGCGAGTTTGCTCGGACGCATTCAGCGGAAAGCTCGTGCCGCGACGCACCAAAGTTGATGATGCGCGTGTCGGAGCAGCGCTGCCCCATGTTGATGAGCTTCGACTCGACCCTGCGCAAGCTCACGTGCGGTCAGCTCCGCTACTACAGAGTCTCTCAGGTGAGCAGCGGCAGCGCACGTGATGCCAGGCGTGTCGGCGTCGACGATGAAGCCCGAGAGCGACTTGTGCGGCTTGGCGTTCGGGTCCGTCTTTGCAAGCACAAAGTACCACTGCATATTCACCGACGTCAGCACGGACCTCAGAACGCCTTATAGGGAAAAAGTGGCGCACGTTCGCAACGCTGAGCAGGAGGAAACAGAAGCGGGGGTTGGGAAGGTCAGCTCGCGCGCGCTCGGAGAAGGCAGAGGAAGGGTACGCACCCGCCGTTGGTGATCCAGCACTTCGATCCGTTGATCACGTATTTGTCACCCTCGCGTCGCCTTGGTCTTAATCGCCGCGACGTCGCTGCCCGCGCCCGGCTCGGAGACGCCTGCGGGGTCGTCGCGCGGGTCAGCGGCGCGCTCAGGGAGAGGAGAAGGAAGGAGATGCGCACCGTACGCGCACATGAGGGGCTCCTCCGTCAAGCGCCCGAGGTACTTGCGCTTCTGCGCATCGTTGCCGCCGATGATGACCGGCGCGGACGCGAGGCCGTTCGCCTCGATCGCTGCATCATCACGGAGTACCGGGTGGAGTCAGTACAGCTCGCGGGAGACGAGGCATGAGAGACAAGCGGGCGTAGGACGACGCACCCGTCTGGATGCCGGTGCAGCCATACGCGAGCTCCTCCGAGACGATCGACGACGACATGACAGAGAGACCCGCGCCGCCGTACTGTGAAAGACGAGCGCAGCGGGGATCAGCCATCTCCTCGACGTGCGAGTATGAAGCGTCGAGTGGAACAGAACCGTCTACGCACCTCCTCCGGGACGTGGACGTTGAGCAGGCCCTCAGCGTGCGCCTTCTTGATCACCTCCCAGGGGTACTGTACATTGCCAGGGTAAGCGTGTGGACCACAGAGAGCGAAGGGAGGAAGCGCGAGGAGGGAGAAAAACAGCGCGCGCGCACCTTCATGGTCCGGTCGTGCTCCGCCGCGACGGGGATGATCTCGTTCGCCTGCGCGACGTCGCGCGAGATCAGCTCAGTCAGCCTTCGCCCAGCCTGACGGAGCTTGAATGAAAGCGACAACGCACGGTGAAGGACCTCGCGAGCTCCCGAATCGAAGCCTGCTCCTCGGAGAGCTCGAACGACGGGCCTCCGGCGTTGACGCCTGCCTCGGAGGCATACGTGCGGGTCGATCTGCGTGCGAGGGTGCGCGTGGTGCGCTGTGCGAGGCGGGAGAGCATGTTGAGCGTGATGCGGCGGGCGACGATGTGGGGGGCTGGTCTTGGAGCGGGCGGGGTACTGCGAGGATGTGAGTGGCAGGATGTGAGCTCGAGTCGATGGAGAGGAAGGGTCCAGGGAGGGCGCACCTGGATCTGCGAGGCGGGCGATGCGCAAGAGCGAGGAGGGCGAGGCGGTGTCAGCGGCGCGTGAAAGCGGACGGGAGGTGCGGCAGCGCTGGGAGGCGGGCACCGTGGCGCTTGTGCAGAGTCGAACGAGTAGCAGGGAGACCTACAAGCTGCACGGGGGCTCACGGCGTGCGAGGGGTGAGAGCAAAAGGTTGGTGTGTCCGGAGGCGGCGACTTGGAGGGAGCGATGCCGAGCAAAGCGATGTGAGGCGAGGACTGCGGTGATGCTCAGGGGAGGCGCGCGAGTGAGTCGACTTGGCCGTGGCGGGGTCGCCTTCCCTCGCTTACACGGGGTTACTGTACCTTGCTCTCGGACGGAGGCCAGCTCGCGATGCCCGCGCCAGGCTCGCGCCAGCAGCAGGCTTTCGACGAGATCTTCCGTCGGCCTGCTGCCCCGTCACAACAACCGCAGCAGCAGCAGCAGCGGCCGCCGACCTCGTACCGCCCGCACCCGCTCGCCCCGCAGCACGCCCCGCCCGCCCCTCTGCCGCAGGGCCAGCCGTACCCCCACCCGCACCAGCAGTACTACCAGGGCCAGTATGCCCAGCCCCTCCCCGCCCAGCAGCAGCTCCCGCCGCAGCCGTACGCCCAGTTCGGCATGACGACCTCCGCCGCGACCGCAAGCACCCCATCGAGCGCGGGCTACGGAGCCAAGACGCCTCTCGCGAGGCCCCAGGGAGGGAGCTACCGCGCGGCCGGCGCAGATCCCGCCAGCGCCGCCCACCGCGCGAGCTACTTCGACCAGGCGGCCCACGCGGCGGGCGGCGCGGGCGCACCCTCGTACAGCCAGGGAGCAGCGTCCTACTCGTCCCAGCGGTCCTACAGCAGTGCTCAGGCCTACCAGCAGGGCAGCTGGAGCTCCCAGGCGAGTGCCGCCGCGCCCTCCGCCGCCGTCCAGGGGTACTTCCCCGCGCCGGGCGAAGGCGAGTACGGCAAGCTGCCAGACGGCGCCTACCCCGCCTTGACGCCGACAGCGCGCTCGTACGCCTCCCGCGGTCAGGCTACGCCGCGAGCATGTCGTCGGGCCCGCCGACGGCCTCGACCTCGACCTCGCTCTTCTCCCGCCCGTCAACCTCGTCCGCCTCGTCCCTCCCCTACACCTACCCCGACTCGGGCCATTCCAATGGCTCGACCCCCGCCTCTCTCTCGCCCAGCATGTCCCCCATCCAGTCGTCGCACGCCCCGCTCCCGCCCTCGGGCGCGAGCGCCTCCGCCGTCCCCGGGTACGGCCCGCCGCGCCTGCCCGAGATCGGCACCCACGGCGACTTCTTCAGCTTCGACGCGCAGGAGAGCGCAGAGGCGAGCTGGCCAAGGCGGCAGTCGGGCGGTGGCGGCGGCTCGGCAACGCCGACGGTCAGCTCGGCGTATGGCAAGCGGAGCTCGCCCGCCGTGCGCGGCGAGTCGGCAGACGAATTCGACGTGAGCGGGTCGGGAGTGTCGCTCTACGGTGCGTTGCGCTGCCGCCGTTCAACGTCGGAGACGTGCTGACCTTCAAGCGACGACCAGACTACAACCCCTCTGCCGCTTTCGACCGGTCACGGCGGAGCTCGACCGACAGCGACCGCCGCTCCCTCTACCAACCGCAACTTCCCCCGCACGAGACGCGCCCCTACCTCCCCCTCAACCAGTCGACCGCCTCGCTCGTCTACCCGTACGGCGTCGGCCAGCCCTTCTCGACGGGCAGCCCGGCACTGCAGCCGCGAAGATCGACCGAGTCGATGCGGGTCATGCCGACGCAGCCCAAGATGGCGCAGGCGTACCCCGCCGACCGCGCGCTGTCGTTCTCGTCGACCGAGCGGCCCGACCTCTACCGCGGGCTCGACTCTGCGATGCTCCCCGCCTCCGTCTCCGCCTTCTCCTCCTCGCAGCCCTCCCTCCCTATGACCGTCCGCCCACCGTCGTACAGCTCCGCGCACGGCGCTCCCCCTGGCCCCGCCGCCGGCGCACTCGTCCCCCGCCGTTCGCCCGTCGTCTACCCCGCACTGCTCTCTCGCGTCGCCGCCGCGTTCCGCGAGCGCATCGCGACGAGCGAGCGCATCAAGGACGGTCTTGTGTACCAAGACGCGTTCGACGGGCGCGACGCCGTTGACCGGATCGCCTACATCATCAAGACGTCGGACCGGAACCTCGCGCTGCTGCTCGGGCGCGCGCTCGACGCGCAGAAGTTCTTCCACGACGTGACGTACGCGCACCGGCTCCGCGACTCGCCCAACGAGATCTACCAGTTCAAGGCGCGGCTCGCGAGCCCGTTCCTCAGCTCCGACGACCTCGTCCCCGGCGACCAGCAGCAGGTCGCGCAGCACCCGCACGCGCCGCACTCGGCCGCCGCCGCCGCGCAGGCTGCAGGGCAGGCGGCGCGCGGCTCGATCGCGTCGTACGACCCGCGCCGGGGCTCGACCGCGACGACGGCGACTGCCGCGGGATCGCGGGCGCGCTGGGCCTCGGGCAGGAGGAGGACGACTCGCCGCTCCCGAGCGGGGTGTTCACCCTCCTGACGGACTGCTACTCGCCGACGTGCACGCGCGACCGCCTCTGCTACTCGATCGCGTGCCCGAGGAGGCTCGAGCAGCAAGCCCGGCTCAACCTCAAGCGCGAGGGGCTCAGCGGGGGTTTGGAGGACGTTGGCAAGATCAAGCGGAGCCCGAGTTTGGATAGCTTGGTCGAGCTTAGGGTGCGTTGTCGCTACCTTCGCCTGCCCTCCTCTGCACGCGCGCAGACCGCGCTGCCAGAAGGGTCTCGTTGCTGTGCCGTGCTCACCACTCGCTCGCGCCCGCAGGAACCCGGCTCGCTGTGGATCCACTCGGTGCCGCAGGAGGTCATCGACGCGACGAGCGACGCCGAGAAGAAGCGGCAGGAGGCGATCAACGAGGTCTTCTACACCGAGCGCGACTTTGTCCGCGACCTCGAGTACCTGCGCGATGTGCGTTCGCGCTCCGCCGTCGTCCCTCGCTCCCGCTGACCCCGTCGCCCGCCCGCCCGCAGTTCTGGATCAAGCCGCTCCGCTCGTCCAACATCATCCCAGAAGCGCGGCGAGAAGACTTTGTCACGCAGGTGTTCTGGAACGTCCTCGAGATCTACGCCGTCAACGTCCGGCTCGTCGACCTGCTCAATAAGCGGCAGAAGCAGGCGCACGTCGTCGACCACATCGGCGACATCTTCCTCGACATGGTGCCGCACTTTGCGCCTTACGTCAAGTACGGCGCGCACCAGCTCTACGGCAAGTACGAGTTCGAGAAGGAGAAGGGCAGCAACCCGGCGTTCGCCAAGTTCGTCGACGTGCGTGCGCTCTCGCTTTTCACTCGGCATGCACTCCCGCTCACCCCGCCCCACGCACCTCGCAGGAGACGGAGCGGCTACCCGAGTCGCGCAAGCTCGAGCTGAACGGCTACCTGACCAAGCCGACGACGCGCCTCGCGCGGTACCCGCTCCTGCTCGAGGCGACGCTCAAGCACACGGCCGACGACAGCCCCGACAAGGTCGCCATCCCCAAGGTCATCAAGCTCGTCCGCGAGTTCCTGGCCAAGGTCAACGTCGAGACGGGCAAGAGCGAGAACCGGTTCAACCTCGCGCAGCTCGACCAGCAGCTCGTGTTCAAGAACGGCGAGGCCGTCGTGCGTGCCCCTCCCCCTTGCCCGTACTCCAAAGTCTTGTTGACGTGTGAGAGGCGACGTGCAGGACTTGCGGCTCCGGGACGAGGAGCGCGAGCTCATCTTCAAGGCCCGCTCAAGAAGCGCGGCGGGACGCAGAGCGAGAGCGCCGAGCTGCAGGTCTTCCTCTTTGACCATGCGATCCTGATGGTCAAGCAGAAGAGCAAGAACGAGCAGTACAAGGTTTACCGCAAGGTGCGCTTCCTGCTCGCCTCGCACCGCTCTGCCCCGCTCACTCCGCCTCCGGCCCGCAGCCCATCCGCGAGCTCCTCGTCGTTGCGCCCGTCGACGACGCCGCGATCGCGCGCGGCGGCGTTGCCCGTCCCCGCTCGCTGATGGCGCGCGGCGCGTCCTCCAAGATCCTCCCCGCGGCGGCGTCGCAGCCTCCCCCAGGCGCCGACAAGAACAAGCAGGGCTTCGCGGTGACGTTCATCCACCTCGGGCGGCGCGGGTACCAGATCACGCTCTGGGCATCAACGTGGACCGCGCGCAAGAAGTGGCTCGACAAGATCGAGGAGCGCCAGAACGAGCTCCGCGAGCGGAGCCTCGTCTTTGAGACGCTCCCGCTCACGGCCGGCTACTTTGTCGGGACCAACAGGCTCACATGCGCGGCGCCGTTCGGTGCGTCTGCCTTTCCTCGATGCGATCGCGGGAGCGGCAGGCTGATCGGGAGCGAGTTGCCGCGCAGACAACGGCAACCGCATGGTGTACGGCACGGACAACGGGTGTACCTCGCCGACCTGCGCGAGCCGACCAAGGTCCCCGTCAAGGTCATCTCGGTCCCGAGCGTCACGCAGGTCGACGTCCTTGAGGAGCAGGGCATCCTCATCGTCCTCGCAGGTGCGCCTCGACCTCCGCCTCGAACCCCCGCCGGAAACTGACGCACATCCCGCACGCAGACAAGGCGGTGCAGACGTTCTTCGTCGACCACCTCGACCCGGGCGACGCGGTCGGCGCGGCCAAGCGCGCGCGCAAGATCTCGGCGAACGCGACCTTTTTCAAGGCGGGGCAGTGCCTCGGCCGCACGCTCGTCTGCGTCGTCAAGAGCGGGAGTGTGTCGAGCACGATCAAGACGCTCGAGCCGATCGACCAGACGCGCGGCAAGAAGCAGCCCACCATCCGCAAGTTCCTGCAGGGTAGCAACGAGTCGCTTCGCGTCTTCAAGGTCCGCCTCGTCCTCCGCCGCTCGTTCTCCCCACGCATCGCTGACGGATCGCATGCGGCCGCAGGAGTTCTACATCCCCACCGAGTCGTCGTCGGTACACTTCCTCAAGTCGAAGCTCTGCGTCGGGTGCACCAAGGGGTTCGAGATCGTCGACCTCGAGACGCTCGACACGCAGGGCTTACTCGACCCCGCCGACTCGAGCCTCGACTTTGTCCAGAAGCGCGAGAACGCAAAGCCGATCGCGATCTACCGCATCGACGGCGAGTTCCTGCTCTGTTACGACGGTGCGCTTCCCGCCTCCCTCGCCCTCCGAAACAAGCGCTGAATGTTGCCGAGCTCCGCAGAGTTCGCATTCTACGTCAACAAGAACGGATGGCGGGCAAAATCGAACTGGATCATCCAGTGGGAGGGCTTCCCGACGTCGTTCGGTGCGTCGCCGCGCTCTTCCCCCTCCTCGACCCCGTGCTGACGTCGCCTCGCCCGCAGCGCTGCACTACCCTACGTGCTTGCGTTCGAGCCGACCTTCATCGAGGTGCGGCACGTCGAGTCCGGCGCGCTGATGCAGATCATCCCGGGCAACAACATCAAGTGCCTCTTTGCCGACTCACCGCCGTCTGCGTCCGCCGCGGCGTACTACCAGTCGACGACGCTCGCCGCGCGGTACGGCTCGCCCTACGCGCGCCCGAGCCCGCCGCCGCCGCCGTACGGCGCGAGGAACGGCATCATCGTCGCGGACGGGGACCGCGCGTTCAGCCTCTGTTTCAACGCGCCCGTGGGCGACTTGTAGCTGGTCTTCGAGTCGTGCCCCCATCCTGTCCCTGCCATTCGCTGTTTCACGAGTTCGCGCGCTCCTTCCCCGTCGACGGGCGTTGTGGGCGAGCTCGCCTGGGTACACGAGTGGCGCGAGATGCTCCTGGGCGAGCGAAGAGAGCAGTCACCCGTGAGCGTGAGGGCATGCACAGGGGTGGACGCGGTCTGTGGTCGCGTCGTTGAGGAGAAGTCGGGCACGCGCGTCTCCTCCCTTCCGCCTCAACTGCTGGTGTGCTCCCTGCCCTGCTGGCACCTAGCAAGGCGCTGAACTCTCCGGCTCGTGCTCACCAGACCCGGCGCTCGCCGCGCTCATTGCTCGGTTCTCTCCCACCTCAGGCCTCATCGCCTCCCGCTCGCAATCCTCCATGCTGCCTCGCGCCAGGACGTCTGTGCCCGTCAGCAGCGTCTCAGAGTGGCTCAGGTTCGCGCACACATCCGCCACCTCGCGCCGCCGGGCCGTCCCTGCCGTTGTCGAGTTCTACCAGATCGCCGACGCCCTCGTCCAGCCCGTCCTCCTCCCGGTGTCGCGTCGCATACAAGGTCTGCTCCGCCGCATTGCGGACGGCACGAGCCCCGCCACAGCGCTCTATAACGAGCCGGAGGTCGCCCCACTGCTGCCGCCGGCGGAGCAGCCCGGCGCTGCTGTGCGCGTCGTAAAGGTCAAGCACAGACGGTACCGCGTGCAGGCGCGTGGGCAAACCTGGGCGTGGCCTGTCTCTCCCGTACGCTCGGCTCTATACACAGTTCTGTAGAGCGAGGCAGCGGGCTGACCAGCGCACTTGATCCGCACGCAGGGCTTCCTCGGCGGGATGCAGGACAAGCTCGCCGAGCTCCACCGCAAGATCGAGACGCTCGGGAGATCATCAAGAGCCAGGAGTGGCTCAACCTGATGATGCGTAACCGGGAGCGTGCAGCCAAAGGAGCCGACGGTGCGTTCTCGCTTGGTCTCGACTCTCGAAGTGACGGGGAACTGACAGCTAGTGCAGCGTGGAGGACCGTTGCGCTCGAGTTGGCTTTCGAGGACTCGCGCGCCGGATTCACACCCGAGCAGGAGAACTGGATCTTGCGGAAGATGAAGCCCGGTGCGTACTGTGCAGCACGCTTTCCCGGAACCTCACCTTACTGACACACTCCTGCCGCAATTCCGCAGGTCACCTGAGCTCCGCAGAGCTCCTGAACCGCGTCGACAGCCTCAAGGGCCGCTTCGCGAGCGACTTCGAAGACAGCCCGTCTCGCCTCGACATCCTCCCGGACCTCCTCCGCGGTAGTGGCGCTTGCGCTGCTATCCGCATCACGAAGGTGTACCACCAGGAGCAGAAAAAAGCCCGCAAATACTGCCAGCCATGCGCGCACCCCTTCGTGTCGCGGGAGACCATCATCGAAAGCTACCTATCGGCGGCACGGTACGAGGTTACCACTCTCAACGGCCCTGGAGTCGACATCATGGCCGCCGCCTTGCTTCGGGCTCTGGGAGACGGGCATCACTCTCGACGGTGCGTCCTCCTCCCTTCGTCCCCTCTACTCGCTCTCTCCACTATCGTCTGCTTACTCTCGTTCATCTCGCTGGTCGCAGGCGACGAGCGCGAGCGCGTGCTCGAAGCGCTCCGGGTTGCGGATGTCGAGGAGGATGCGGAAGACGAGGCGGCGGAGGACGACGAGGCGGCGGACGAGGCGTAAATCTCGTTCTGTGCGCGCATGATGTGGCGGCTTGGGGTCTGTTCTGCATAGCTGTGCGTTCTGCGTCGGCGCGCCTTGATAGCGAGAGAAGAGGTGCGCACCTCGCCATCGCGTCCGGAGCGCCGGCTCGACACTCCCTCCCTTCCACGCCCGCCCTTCGCCGCGAGCTGACCTGCGGCTATGAGCAGCCTGCTTGAGCTCATCCGACAGCGTGCGCTACCTCCCTCTCCGTCCCCACGCCCCGTCGTGCGCTCGCTCACGCTCCGCTCCACATCCCGGGCTCGCTGGAACGCAGGCTACCTCGACACGCTCCGGGCAGTCCCGGCGCGATGGAAAGTCCTTATCGTCGATCAGTACACGCAGGGCATGCTCCAGTCGGTCCTCTCGACGTACGACGTCCTCGAGGAGGGCATCCAGCGTGCGTCGCGTCACCCCGCTGCTCGCGCCCCGTCGCCTCGCAGAGTCCGCGCGGGGCGTGGGAGGGCTGCTTGCATCTCCAGTGGCCGATCACTGACCCGCGCCGCGCTCGCAGAGGTCGACCTCATCACCGCACACCGCCAGCCGCAGCCCCGCCTCGCAGCCGTGTATCTCCTGATGCCGACGACGCAGAACGTCGACCTCGTTCTGCGCGACTACAACCCGACGCCGCTGCCCGCGCAGGGCAAGAGCTCGAAGAAGCAGCAGCACGGCGCGCCGCAGGAGCCCCCGAAGTACGGCGCGGCGTACGTAAACTTCATGGAGGGTCAGCTGCAGTTCTTCCTCCTGCTGGTGCCCACACGAGCTGACGCAGGACAACCCGCGCAGGCATCAACGACGCGCTCGTCGGAAAGCTGACGGACGGGCTGCCCGACAACTACCTCCAGGGGCTTAAGGAGCTGTACATCAACTTCCACGGTGCGTTGTGCCGCTCTCTCCACTGTACGTAGCTGTTCAGAAGCTCACGAGTACCCTCCACAGCTCTCGAGCCTCGCGTCTTCTCCCTGCGCACGCCGCACAGCTTCCACACCCTGTACGGCCCGCCTGATCAGCAGCCTGAAGCGGCTCTTGCACGGTGGGAGGACGACATCGGTTGGATGTCCCGGTCGGTGCGTCGTGCATTCTTTCTCGAACGACGCAGAGGCTGACGGCACGCCTCGCAGATCGTCAACGTCCTCGCGACGCTTGGCGAGTACCCGCTCATCCGCTACTACAACCCGCCCTCATCTTTCCACTCGATCCTCGGCCCGGGCCTCGCGGCGGGAGAGCCCATGGGGAAGAGGCTGGCAGACCGGGTGCAGGCGGAGATCGACGCGTATGCGCGGGATAACAGCGACTTCCCGGTGCGCCTTCTCCCTCTTCCTCAAACCAAACCCGGCTGATGATCGCGCGAACAGCCTGTCTCGGACCCGCCACGGCCACGCGGCGTGCTCTTCATCACGGACCGCTCGATGGATCTCAACGCGCCGTTCCTCCACGAGTTTACGTACCAGGCGATGTGCAACGACCTCCTCGACGTGCAGGACGGGCGGCGGTATCGGTACGTCTCCCTGGGCCTCTCCGACGTAGATCCATCGTGCTGAGACGCGAGTCGCGCGCAGCTACATCTTCACGAACGAGCAGGGGCAGGAGGAGGAGCGCGAGGCCATCCTCGCCGACGACGACAAGGTGTGGTGTGAAGTGCGCCACATGCACATGAAGGACGCGCTCGACAAGCTCATCGCCGACTTCAAGGCGTACGCGGGCGAGCACGGCGGGACGTTCGGCGGGAATGGGTGCGTGCTGCTCCCCCTTATCCTGCATTTCGCTCTCTTGTGGACCAGCGTTGCTGATGCTCGTAGTTCTCCCTGGGCAGGACGAGCATCAACGAGATGAAGGACATGCTCGCGAGTCTGCCGCAGATGCGCGAGGTCAAGGAGAAGGTGCGCCGCTTCGTCGCCTTACCCCCTCCAGATCTACTGACCGTCGTCCGCCGCGCAGCTCTCGTTGCACCTGACGATGGCCGAGAAGTGCATGGGATTGTTCGACAAGAAGAAGCTTCCCGCGACGGCGAACGTCGAGCAGGTGCGCTGCAGCCTTTCCACCTTCGCGCTCGCTTCGCTGCGAGCTCACCCTACTTTAACTCGCAGTGCTGCGCAACGGGTGTCACGCCCGAAGGCAAGACGCCGAAGACGCTCGTCGAGGAGATGGTGCCTTTGCTGGACGACCGCGGCGTCAGGTGCGACGCGTCGTCCCTCCCGCTCGAACCACGCTAACACTTTGGCCCGCAGCTCGACCGACAAGCTGCGCATTATCGCGCTGTACATCATGCACCGCGACGGCGTTCCGGAGGGCGACAAGAAGCGGCTGTACCAGCATGCGCGGCTCGCGCTGCACGAGATGGACGCGGTCGACAACCTGAAGCACCTCGGCGTCAACGTCGACAAGGTGCGTCCTTCGTCATTCCGGCCGAAGAGAGACACTGACGACCCTACCCGCAGGACTCGGGCAAGAAGCGCAAGGCGCTGTTCAAGCAGCGTGAGGAGGACGACGCGTACGACATCTCGCGGTACCAGCCGCAGCTGCGGTACATGCTCGAGGAGCACTTTGCGGGCAAGCTCGACCAGACGACCTTCCCCTACGTCCGCGATGCCCCCGTCTCTTCCGGCTCCTCGTCCCTCTCCCGCTCCTCCGCCACCGCCAACGCCCCGCCCGCGACCGGCTCGCTGCGGAGTGCCCGGCCGCAGTGGACCAGCCAGCGCGCCAAGCGCGCCGTCGACGCGCCGAAGCAGCGCGTGCTCGTCTTCGTCGCCGGCGGCGCGACGTACTCCGAGGTGCGGAGCGTGTACAAGCTCTCCGAGGCGGCGGGCAAGGACATTTTCCTCGGCTCGACGCACCTCCTCACGCCGCAGCAGTTTGCCGCAGACCTCTCGTCGCTCGAGCGCGGCGCGAGCGGCCACCTGAACAAGGGCTTTGCGCCGCTCAAGGGCAAGCCGCTCCCGCCGCGCGCGCCGGGCATCTCGCAGGAGGCGCTCGACCGGCGCTACCACCAGAAGATCAGCGCGCCGCCCCCGCCTCCGCAGCAGCAGGCGCGCGTCTCGCCGAGCGAGGGCGCCCGTAGGCCCTCGTCGATCGCGTCGAGCTTGACGGGCCGCGCGCCCTCGTCCGTGCCGTCGTCCATGGGCGGGTCGAAGCTCACGCCCACCGCGAGTGCGAGCTCGGCGCCGACGAGCCTGAACGGCAGCCAGGGCAGCGCCGGGAGCAAGATCAAGAAGAAGGGGTTCCTCAAGCGCCTCATAGACTGAGCGCGCCTCCTCCTCCCTCGTGCTCCACGTCGCCGTCTAGCGTCTCTCGGGCTGGCCCGTTTGCAATTCATCGTCGTTCCTCTTCCTCGTCGTTTCTGCGTCCTTCTCGTGCGGCAGGAAGCGCTCCCCTCCTTCCGCGCTCGCGCCGCTCTCGAAGAGGCTCAATCTTGGGGCGTAGCCGGTACTGCGATACAATGCGGACTCTACAGGCGCGCACGCAGGTCTTCAGCGGCGCCATTGACCTCCTTCGTCGTCTCGCTGAGCTCACGTTGCGCCTTCTCCAGCGCGTCCTTCCTCAGCTGATCTTCCCAAGCACCCTTGACCTGTACGAAGAGCGGTGAGCGTACGTAGCCACGAGAGGAACTGGGAAAACGCACGTCGAACGAGTAGATCCACTCGAGGTCGCCCCACCGCTCGGCCATCCTGTCCTTGACGCGCTCGTCCCATGGCAGGTCCTTCCCCTTCTCCGCCGCCGCACCCATGAGCTTGAGCTCGGCGTACAGCAGCGAGTAGAACGCGCTGCGCGTCTCGTCGAACAACCTCAGCGCCTCTTCGAGCGGGAGGGCGTTCTCGCGCGCGTGCGCGAGCGCGGTGGCGAGCGTCCACGCGTCTTCGAGCGCGAAGGTCGCGCCGCTACCGAACGCGCCGGAGAGGGGGTGCGACGCGTCGCCGAGGAGGGCGATGCGGCCGCCGTCGACAATGGTCGTGAGCTGCGGGCCGGAGAAGGACGCGTACTGCCCAAGCGAGGCGGGCGGGATAGCGTCGATGATGGCGCGGACGGTCGGGTGGTACTCCTGTGACGTGCAATGGTGCGTTAGTCGAGGATGCTGCTTGCGAAGGCTGAAGAAGCGCACCTCGAAGTGCTTGCGCAGCGCATCGACCGTCGCGGGCTGGCCCCAGGAGACCTTCGTCCCCAGCTCCGACGGCTCGGCAGTCATCGCCGTGACCTCGAAGAGCCCGCCGCCGAGCGGTGAGCTGTAGAACCAGTTCTGCACACGGTCGCGCTCTCCGTGCCAGAAGATGGTCCTGTCCGTTGCGAGCGGGATGGAGCTGACGAGGTTGATTGGGAAGATGGCGCGGTACGAGACCTTACCCGTGTAGGTGATGGCGTGGTCGGAAAAGGCGATGCGGCGGATGACCTGTGAGAAGTGCGATGAGCAGCGAGCATAAGGGGAAAGACGACTCTGGCGCACCGAGCGGATTCCATCGGCGCCAACGACGAGGTCGGCAGTTGCCTCGCAGCCGTCTTCAAAGATGAGTGTCGTCTCGCCCAAGTCGACCTTGCGGACCTCAAGCAAGCGCTTCTTGAGGTGGATGCGTTCGACAGGAGCAACCTTGAGGAGCGCCTGCTGCAAGCGCGAGCGCTGCGTGCGGATATGGAGGTGGGAGTCGGGGATGCCGGCTGCGGGTCGCCTGCGTCAGCAAGTCCTTGGCGGGAGAGAGGGGAAAGGGAGAGCCGTACGAGGCTCCAGCTGCGCCCGCAGGAATTCGGCAGTGCGACCGTTCCTATGTGGGCAAAATCGAGTCAGCTCAGACGCACCGGAGGAGGAGGAGACGCACGCACCAGTGCTCGTTGCGCCGCCGCCCGGGCGAGACGAAGAAAGACTCCTCCGGAATGCGAGGGACGCCAAGGAGCTCAAGCACCTTCCAGCCGTTGTTCGAAATGCTGATGCCCTGCTCGTGTGCTCTGGTAAGCGAACGTCGACAGGTGGAAGGGGCACAAGACGTACCGCGCCGACCTCGCGCAGTTCCTTCGCCTGCTCGTACACCTGCACGTCAACGTCTTCGAGCTTACTGAGCGCGATGAGAGCACCCAGGCCTGCCGGGCCCGCTCCGATGATAGCAATCCGCAGAGGCATGCTAGCAGGAGTCGTGCGCGAGAAGGACCGAGGAAAGCCAGCGTCGAGGAGGAGCGGATCGAGCGAGCCGGAGTCCTCTTGCGTCCTAGCACGCCTTCGACCCGGGTCGCCCACCCTCGCGCCAGAGTCTGGAGAACCAGCGCGAGAGGAACTTGCTCAGGTCAGCCCGACCATCGTCGGGAAGCAGAACCCGGCGGGCGGACGCTCGCGAAGAGGGGGCGGGATGGCGCGAGAGCGGAAGCTGGCTCGCTCGGCATGCAGAGCAGCGGCGAAAAGGCAGGTTCGGCACTTGCGAGCCAGCGCGAGTGAGGGGTGGGCGCGAGAGAGCAAGCCGTCCGAGGTGGAGCTGATGAAGCGGGTTCGCCTCCGCTCGCGTGCTGCTCACTCGCGTGTACGCTCCAGCTTTCGCTAGCTCGCACTCTGGTGCTACTGCGCGGGCGCGCCCGCTTCCGCTGTGCCGCAAACGCCGCACAATGCTCCGCTTCTCCTCGTCGTCGTCCCGCCTTGTTGCGTGATCGCACCCATTCCTGGCAGCGGTGGGTTCCACCACGCCGATTCGTGTTGTTCTATTGATGAGGACGCCTTGACAGGCGCTTCTGGCGCGACTCGCCCTTCCCTTGCTTCAGCGGGAGAGGACTCGAAGAACTCGCGCTCGCTTCCTTCGCTACCCCGCTCTTGCATCCTTGACACCCATGGCTCGCCACTTCTACCGCCATCCACGTACGTGACGGCTCCTCAATCACTCGAGCCCCTCTCCCGCGTCTCGCTTCGATGAGCGAGTATTGAGGCCGCAACTTGCAGTTTTCGCCGCACTCGTCGTCGCCTGGACGGCGTTCTGTCTTCCAGGCTCGTTCGGGGCGCTGAATGGACTTGGAGCAGCCGGCCAGGTCGACCCCACGACGTCAAACATCGCCAATGCCGCCTGCTTCGGGACCATCGCTCTCGGCGGCCTCTTCTCCGGCGCCCTCGTGAACCGCATCGGGTTCAAATGGTCTCTCATCCTCGGCTCCGTTGGCTACGCACCCTACGCTGCCTCCTTCTACTGGAACAACCACACGGGCGGCACCTGGTTCGTCATCTTTGGCGCGGTCATCCTCGGCTTGTCGGCGTTCATGCTGTGGACGGCTAGCGGGGCCATCTTCCTCGCCTGTGCGTCCTCTTCCTGCCCTGACCTTCCTCTTCGCACTCGAACGCTAACCATCCGCACGTCGCAGACCCCGAGGAGCGCCAGAAGGGCAAGGCTGTCGCGCTCAAGTTCATCTTCCAGAACGCCGGCGGATCGCTCGGCGGCATCATCTCGCTCGCGCTCAACGCGAACAACTCTGCCCGTGGGGGCGTTTCGGACGCAACGTACTACGCCTTCATCACGATCATGTGCCTCGCCCTCCCCGTTGCGTTCCTCCTCCCCTCGCCGGACAAGGTCGAGCGCTCGGACGGTACCAAGGTCCAGCTGCACGCGTTCCGGAGCTGGAGCGAGGAGGTGCGCGGGTTGTGGCAGACGCTCAGCGACCGCCGCATTTGGATCCTCCTGCCGTTCCTCTTCTACTACGTGCGTTCAGCTCCTTCTGTTTCTCCTGTTCCTCGCTGATGCCCTCGACCGCGCAGCAATTCGACCTCGCCTACATGTGGAACTTCAACGCTGCATACCACTCGGTGCGCGCACGCGCCCTGATGAGTCTGCTCTTCTACCTCGGTGCGTCCTTCATCTCTATCCCCCTCCCTCCCGCTCACCCGTCTCCTGCAGTCGGCCCGGGCATCGGCGGCGCCCTGGTCGGCCTCTTCCTCGACAGCCCACGCTGGTCACGCAGCCTCAAGGCGCGCTTCGCCGTCGTCGCGCTCCTCGTCTCTTCGCTGGGGATCTGGATCTTCGGCCTCGTCGTGCAGTACCAGTACCGCGATCGCGTCGAGGTCATTGACTACCCCGACCCTGCGTTCGCCAACAGCGTTACCCTGTTCATGCTGTACGGATTCCTCGAGAAGTGCGTCCCCTCCCCTCCCATGTCGACCTTCCTAACTCGCGGTGACCTTGCCATCCTTCCCGCAGCACGAACGGTGCGCTGCCCGCCTCCTCCCGAATCCCCCACTCACAGCGTCGGCTGACGTCCCCACGCACGCCCGCAGTCATCCTCGTTTACTGGCTCATCGGCACCTGGACCTCATCCCCCTCCCGCCTCTCCTCCTACGCCGGCGTCGTGTGCGTCCCCACTCCTCCTCCTCCCGCTCTCCACTGACCCTCTCCTCCTCTGGCACAAAGCAACGGCGTCGGCTCCCTCGGGACCGTGATCGCCTTCGTCCTCGGCGCGACGCACATCCCGCTCGTGCACCAGCTCTGGGCTAACGTCGCTACCTTCGCCGCGAGCGTGCCCGGCTTGCTGTGGGTTGCATGGAGGACGAGCGATGCGAATGAGGACGAGGGGAGGGAGGGCGAGGGCGCGCGGACGCCCGAGGAGGAGCTCGAGGAAAAGGAGGGGGGGAAGGCGCTGCCGGTGCTGGCGTAGATGGGCGGCGAGGCGTCGGTATGTAACGGGCTACTTATGTGCTTTCATCGTGCCCTGTTGTGGTCTTCGACAGAGTGAGGGAGCGCAAGCACCGCAACCGAGCAACCTCTCACTCGCTCACAACGCACCACGCAGGAGAGCGACCAAGCAACTCGGCAGACAGATTGCAAAAGGACTGACCCGGCACGGAACCGCATCGACGGCGAAGGGACGGAGGGGGGCGAGCACGGAGGGGCACAAACGGAGGGCGAGAGCGGGAGCGGGAGAGGGAGGTAGGGGGATGGGGTGACAGGGACGACAAGTATGTAGGGCGGAGAGATGAGAGAGAGGGAGCTGCTGCGTTCACTAGAGGGCACAAACATGCAAAGCGATAGAGATGGGGACGCGATAGAGAGAGGGAGACGGAGGAACTGATGAGGAGGAGGGGACGGCGGACGGAGGGGAAGGAACGACAAAAAGCGTGCGGAGGGAACTGCGACGAACGGCTGGAACTATCGTGGTGTTGCTATGAAGAGAGAGAGAGGGGACAGCATGAGCGCTCAAAGCTGCGCCTCAGGCGCAGCGCCGTTCGACCCCGTGCTGGCGTAGAGGACGCCCGCGCCCGCAGGCGTCGCCTTCCACGCATCGCTGCCAAGCGACCCATTCCCGAGCGCGGGCGTCGAGCGGCCGCCGGCAGCGGGCGTGCCCGAGCGCGAGCCGATCGGCGCAGGCGTCGTGCCGAAGAGCGCGGACGACGGCGTCGTCACCGCGCTGGGGGCGCCGTTGCCCGCAGACTGCGGCGCGCGCGCACCGGGCCCGGGCGTTCCCGACGAAGGGGTCGTCGCGTACGACGCAAACGCGCCATCGAGGGGCGGGCCCATCGGGTGCGGCGCGCCGAACAGCGGCGCGTGGTTGAACGAGGGCGGGGAGAACGGCGCGAAGCCGCCGAAGCTGGGGCCGGCACCGGGGCCGAGCGGCGGCGAGCCGGGGAGACCGACGAAGCCGCCAGGCGGGGAGAAGCCAGGGCCGGGGAGCGGGCCCGCACCGCCGCTGTAGGACGACGAGCGGGGCGCCTCGCCCGCACCCGGCTGCTGCGTCGCACCGTATGCACCGGGCGCACCATTGCGGCCGAGCGCACCATAGCGGTCGCTGCCCGCGCTGGGAGCCGCACCGAGCGACGCAGGCGGGGCAGCGTAGCTCTGGTACTGCGGCGCAACGAACGGGCTACCGGACGGGCCGGACGGCTGCGCGGCGTGGCGGCCGGGAGGCGGGGCGGCGAGGGGGACGGGGGCATAGGCGTACTGCGAGGGCGGGAGGGCGGCGGACGCCGGGACGTAGAGTACGTGCTGGGTGTAGGGCGAGCCGGCGTAGACGCCCGCGGCCTGCGCGTGGTACGGGTCGGCGAGGTAGGGCGCGCCGATGGGGAGCGCGTACGGCGCGAGCGGGAGGTACGCAGGAGGCTTCTGCATGCGCGCCTTGGGGTCGCCGACGACAGTGCGGCCGCCGGGACCCGTCAGGTTCGCCGCCTGGAAGCCCTTCGGACCCTGCACGAGCTCGTACTCGACCTCCTCACCCTATGTGCGAAGAAACAGGCGAGGTCAGTCTCGATGAGCTCTTCGACGAGACGAAGCACGAGTGGATGCAAGCGGACGCACCTCGGCGAGCGACCTGAAGCCAGCCTTGCCAGCGATGGCACTGAAGTGGCAGAAGACTGCGCATGGACAGGAATACAAGGGAGTCAGCGCACGCTCATCTCGCCGCAACCCACACCGGCGGCGTGGGAGCTGAAACGCACCTTCCTGGCCGCCGAGAGCAGCAGGGTCGTTGTCGACGACGAAGCCGAAACCCTTGAGGCTGTCTGCGAGGCGGGAAGCGGCGGGTCAGTTGCGCATTCCGGCGGGACGGGCTCTCAGAAGGATGCGGCGCGACGGACTAAAAAACTTGACGACGCCGCGCCTGCGCTGGGGTTCCTTGAGCTGGATGTGGGGCGGGGGGCCCTGGTGGAGGGGCGGCTGCATGATCTGGTGCGGCTGGAGGGACGCGGCGGTGCCGTCGACGGGGACCTGCGCCGAGTGCGGGGCGCGGTCGAGGGGCGGGCCCTGGCCCGGGTGGCCCTGCTGCTGGACGTAGACGGGCTGGACGTACTGCTGGCCCTGGTAGGGAGACGCGAGCGAGAGGCGCGCGAGGTCGAGCTCGAGCGCGGCGGTCGACGGGAGGGTGGCCATGGTGGCGCGCGGGCGATGAGGTCGACGCGCTGGACGCGGACGACGCGGGGCGGCGGGAGGGGCGCGGGAGGCGGGGCGCGGGATGCGGTGCTGTAGCGTAGAGGCGCGCAGGCGGGAAGGCGCGCGACGCGGGTGGCGGGCGATCAAGCTCGCGGAGGAGTTTGAGGCGGGGCGAGAGGGGCGAAGGGTGTAGGGCGGCGAGATGCGCAGGGAGGCTTAGGGTACAGAGGGGACAGACGACGGCGGCACTGCGCAACAGCAAGCACAGCCACGGAGCGATGAGCGAGAGGAGCGCGACCGCGGCGCAGACAGGAGGCGACGCTTCCTCGACGAGGGGGAACCTCTCCCGCGAGCACGGCCAACTCTCTCGCCCCCGACAAAGCGCCGCACCTGCCCGTTGGTCAGCACTGCCAGCACCACCCTCGGAGTTTGACCCCGCCCGCCCAGGAAAACCTCGCCCGTCGCCGTTTCCCGCGCATGCCCCTCGAAAAGAACACGACCAGCGGAAGCTTGCCCGCGTGGCGGCGACCGCAGAGGCCAATCGGCACGACGCACTCGAATTGCAAGCGTTGCGTCGGACACCTGCGTCTTTGCGGGGGGTGTCACCGTCTCCGCGCCTTCTTCGCGAGGAAGGCGTTGCCCGCTCGACCGCCTCGTCCCTCCCTCCTCCGCCGCGCGCTGCAGCGCACTCACGTTGTCCCCTCCGGCTCGTCCTTGTCCATTCGAGCGGCGCAGCCTCCGCGTCTCCCCGTCCGCGCGCGCGCTCGACAAGCGCATCGAGCGAGGGGAGGTCTTCGTCCTCGTCCATCTCGTTCGCAAGCAGCATCGACGTCTCCCTCAGGCGGCGCATCTGCTCGTCCTCTTCCCCGTCACCCAGCTCAGAGGGCGCGACCGACCCCCGCACGCTCTCCGCCGGCGTCGTCTCGCTGCGGAAGAGCGCGCCCTTCCCCGGCGCTCGCGGCGCAGGCGTCACGCTGAGCGAGCTCCCACGCAGGGCGGTTGACCGTCCGCCGCGGTACGACTCGGGCGCGACCGATGCCGAGAGCTGCCGCACTTCGGTCGCGAGGAGGCGTGGGCGCGCGAGGTCGGCGGGTCGAGCGGCGGGTACGGCTCGACGCTGCGGGCGGGCGGCCGTGTGAGCACAGGTCGAGCACCGTAGAGAGGATAGACGCACATGACGACGAGCGTCCGGCCAAAGATGTTGTACCCGCGATCTGCGCGCGCTCCCCCCGTCAGTCCTGCTCCCTCCATTCGAAAGCAAAGCCGGACGCACACGAGACCGTGACCTGGGCTTCACGTCGTCGTCAATCTCCTCCTTGACCTCCCCGAGCCGCACCCCGTCCTCCCCTGTCCCGCTGGGCGCGTCCGCCCACCCAGGGGCATCGCGCCGTCCTCGTCCGGCTCCGGCTTGACCACCACCAGCTCGTCGTCGTCCTCGCCCGCAGCGCCCGCCGCCGCAGTCCCCGCACGGCGCTTCGCCGCCGGCGCGGCCGTGCGGTCGCCCTCTCCGTCTGACCCGGAGGAGAGGACGTCCTCCTCCGCTGCTCCTGCCGCCGCAGCGGTCGTCGAGCGCGCGCGCTTCCTCGGCGCGGGGGTGACGGGAGGTGCCCGTGCGGGTGCAGCGGATGCGCGCGTAGCGGTCGGCGAGCGGGTCGTGTAATGGACGTGCTTGTCCTGCGAGCGGGGGGTGGGGCGTGAGCAGTAGGTCGGCGGGAGAACGCGGCAAGGAGGGAGAGGGAGCGCACCTTGAGGAGGACGACGTGCTTGTCGTTCGCCGTCCGGAAGAAGAACGCCATCTGGTAGTCCGCTGCGTGCTCCACCTCGGGTGAGCACCGCCCCCTCGTCCCCTCGTCGTCAACAGAGAGCGCACGCACCCCGCGGAAGACATCGACCTGGACGCGCTCCTTGGCGCCCTTGGCGGTCTTCGCGCGCGCCTCGTCCTCCTGCCGGAGCTTGAGCGGGATCCGGTCCTTGAGCGCGAAGAGCATCCTCTCCAGGACCGAGTTCTGCGCGCGCCGGCGGGCGGGGGTCATCAGCACCTCCTCCAGGTACAAGGGAGAGCGGAGGGGCGCACGCTCATCCACTCGACGTGCGCAGGCTCGAGGTAGAGGTCATCTGCAGGACGGCCGTCGGCGAGATGCGCAGGTACGACGACTGCCGCGGCCGGAAGCGCGTCGCACTCGGGTCGTCGTAGCTCACGCGGCGGTGCATTGCGCGCGGAAAGCGGCCCGGAGGAGCGGGGAGAGCGGATGGGGAGAGGGAGGAGCGGGAGGAGGGGCGCCGCTTGCGGAGGGGAGAGGTCGACCTCGTTATGGAAGCTGAACAGGTTTGCGAAGCTCCCCTCGGCACACTGGCGTGCCCGACGCGCCGCACGAGCCGAGCGAAGCGCGAGACTCGCACACCACCCTCCTCTCGCTCTCCGCCCAAGCCCCCCTCAACGTGTCTGCAAGGCAGCGCGGCGTACGGTTACAGGAACAAAGGCAAGGAAGACAAGGCACGGAGTGGGCGGATGGGGCGGAAAGGAGGGACTACTGCTCGACGTAGATGCGCTGCAGGGGCGGGATGGTCCTGCGCGCGGCGTCAAGGCAACCGTCAGTCCAGCGCCTCTCAAAACGTGCGACAGGATAAAGGGCGACGCACCGGTCCCACGCAGCGATGCTCTGCTTGTGCATGCGGATCTGCCCGTCGGCGAACGCGCCGAGGAGGAGCTTCATCTCGTGGCGCTTGGTCGCGCGGAAGATGGCGTGCTCAACGAGGACCGCGTCGTTGAACGCCGAGGACGTCTCCTGCGCGTGGAGGACCGCGTCTTGCAGCTGCGCGCGGGGTGTAGGGCGGGGTCAGCGGAGCGCGTCGATGGGGAGAGAGAGAGAGAAGCGGGCGCACCTCCTTGATCTTGGCGTCGAGGCGCTGGAGCCTCGCCGCGCGGCTCATGTCGTCTCGCCGCCCTTGATGCTCTCCAGTTTCTCCTTGAAGTAGCTCCCGAGGCCCATGCCGTAGCCGTAGCCGCCGGCGAGGCGGTCACGCTCGGTCGCGACGTTCGAGAGGTACGCGCTGAGCTCCTCAAAGTCGAGCTGCTTCTGGTCGCGGAGCTTGAGGACGCCCTTGAACGCGTGCGAGTACGCAAGCAGCGAGTGCACGTGCTCGAGGAACCCCTCGGACGCGCTCGCCGAGTGGTCCTTGACGCCCGCGCCAAAGTCGACGAGCGCGCGCTCGAACCGCATCAGCGGCTCGGTGATGCCGCTCTCGAGGTACCCGAGCCCCTGCACCGACACGGCGAGGTCCTCGTAGTCGCCGCTGAGGTCGCCCATGCGCGTCCGGCTCCGCCCCGCGAGGCGCTCGAGCGACGTCAGGCCCTCCTCGAACGAGTCGAGGTGCTGCCGGATCACGACGAAGCGCTCGTCGGGCTTCTTGAGCTTGGCGAACGCGTTCAGGAGCGTGTCGGACAGCGAGTCGAGCACGCCCGACGGCGCGTCGTCCGCTGCCGTCACGTGCGCCTGGTGCTTGTGCTTGTACACGTTCTGCGGTGGGCGGGAGGAATGAGCTGAACACCCCACAGGTGACAGCGGCGGTACGTACCCATTCAGACGATTCGAGGAAGGCTTGGTAGATCGAGGTGCGCGACAGCTTCGGATGCCGTGCTAGCCTTTGGAGAAAGCGCTCGAGGCTGCGCGACGTGGGTCAGCGAGGCCGGGGCTGTGGGAGGTCGCGATAACGCACTCGACCCGTCGCCGCTCGATGAACTCGGGGCTGAAGCGGTCGCCGATCACGTACTCTGCGTGCGAGGAGCATGTCAGCGTCGAGACGGGGTCGACGGGCGAGTGAGTGCGGCGCACCCATTCTGTGCTTCTCTGGCAGCGGCGGGACGACGGACGCAGGAAAGTCCTTGACGAGGCCATCGCGAAGGAAGACAAAGTCGTGGAAGCGGCGCCGTGCCGAGGGCGTCTTGCTGCCGTAGCTGGGCAGGTCGGTCTGCGGGAGGAGTATCGTCAGTCGAGGGAGAGGCGCTTGGGAGGAGGAGACGGGAGGTGGCACCTTTGCGGTGACGAGGTACGAGACGAAGGTGTCGCTGGTGCCCTCGAGCTCGACCTTTCCGTCGCGGACCTGTACGTCGTGGACGGCCTGGCCGTGACGCGTCCCGGTCCCGCGCCTCCCGCTGCTGCGCCCGCACCGCCCGCGTCTCCGCCCTCGGTGAAAGCGCCGGCGGTGGGATCGGGACCGCCTTGCCCCGGGGACGTGTCGTGGGTGTAGGCGGAGTAGGGCTGGGCTGCGCTGGACGAGTCCGGGGCGGGGGGGAGGACGACGACGAGGGGGCGGCGCCCGTCTCCCACGCGACGGAAGCGCTAAAGTCCTCGTCGTGGAAAGAGTCCATCGCGGTGCGCGTCGAGCAGGAGCTGCGCGGATCTCTCGCGCGGAACGACGCTCGCGGGGAGAGAGCCGCAGCTTCATCAGTCGCCCGCTCGAGGCTCGCCCTCTCCCGTCCACTCCCCTCAAGCTGGTCAGATCCGCTAGCTAGCTAGCTACGAGCATCTACAGCCCACGGGTGCAACGCGACACGCGCGGCCTTCCCTCGACCCGTCCTCACCTCGCTCTCCTCCGCCCGCCATGTCGTCGCAGCCAGCGCGCCAGCGCAGGATCCGGTTCTCGCAGCAGGAGATCCAGTCGCAGCTCCAGCAGCTCTTCCTCTTCTCCAGCCTCTCGTCCGCCTCGACCGGCGACATCGAGGCCCTCGCACCCATCCTGTGCGCTCCTCCCGTCCCGACCCCCACTCGCTCCTCCCGCGCTCATGCTCACCCCGCCTGGACCTGAACCGCAGCCTCAACATCCACCGCTCAAAGCAGCAGGACGCGTACCTCCGCGCTCTCAAGGCCTTCGTCGCAGAAAAGGAGAAGGAGATCGAGGCAGTCTGCGCGCGCAACTACCAGGTCCGCCCATGCCTCGTCCTGCCTCTGTCCGCATTCGCTGACAGACACTGTATCGACGCGCAGGACTTTGTTGGCTCGGTCTCGGCGCTCCTCCGCGTCCGCCAGGGCACCGTCTCGCTCAAGCACCGCGTCGTCGAGCTGAACGACGAAGTCCAGAAGAGCGGCGGCGGCGTTGCTGACAAGGCGCGTCCCTTGCATCACTGACCACCGTGCTTCACTGACACTCCTACGCGTCTGCAGAAGAAGGCGCTCCTCGACGCCCGCCGCGTCGGGCAGAACATCGACGAGGCCATCGACACCCTCCAGGCGTGCTTGCGCGTGCTCGACATGTCGACCAAGGTGCAGAACCTAATCGACAACGCCAAGTACTTCTCTGCGCTGCGGGTGCGCACCCTCCACCTAGCGACCATTTTGACCGTCGCTAACCCGGCACACCGCCCGCCCGCAGCAACTCGAGGACCTGCAGACGACGCACCTCAAGCCCGTCCTGCACTACCCCTTCGCGACGCTCATGCTCTCCTCGATCCTGAAGCGCGCGCCCAGATCCGCGACGCTGTCACGCGGAGCCTCAAGGCGTGGATGTACGAGGCGCGCGAGGCGAGCCGCGCGGTGGGCAAGGGCGCGCTCGATGCGATGGAGCAGCGCGGGAGGAGGTGGGCTGCGAGGAAGAGGAAGGAGGTGCAGCTTGCGTTGGCGAAGGTCAATGGGCCGATCGAGCTGGGGATCAGCGAGCGGCACGAGTGTGCGTGATCCGTCCTTCCCGCAGGGGCAGCCTTTGCTGACACGTGCGTTCGCAGACGCCGTACTCGACAACGAGAATGTCAAGATCGACTTCAAGCCGCTGTACACGTGCATCCACATCTACGACACGCTCGACGCTCGCGAGGAGCTCCAGCTGAGCTACCAGGCCGACCGGCGAGTGCGTCCCCGCGCCATCTCCCGCCATGTAGATCCGCTCACACCTTCTCGCGCAGGCACAAGCCGGCCTCCTCCTCTCGTCCACCGCCTCGCTCACGCCCTTCTCCCTCCCCGCGCTCTCCGCCCTCCTCGAAGAGATCGTCGGCTTCTTCCTGATCGAGTCGCACGTCCTCCGGACGACCAACTCGTTCCGCTCAGAGCAGGACGTCGAGGACCTCTGGGACGGCATGTGCGAGCGCGTCGTCCGCATCGTCGACGAGGGCTTGGGCGGCTGCGAGGACCCGGAGGTGTTCCTCGGGACCAAGTTCAAGGTGCTCACGTTTGTGCAGACGCTCGAGGTGAGCTTCGAGGCAGTCCCGTTCGAGTGTGCGCGGACGTCAGGGGGACCTGAGCTTCGCCGTCGCGCTGGAGCTGGAGGACCGCCTGCTCACCGTTACTTTCTCCGCAGGGCTACGGCTACTCGGTCAACCAGCTCAACAGCCTCCTTCTCACCCTCTTCGAGCGCTACTCCGAGCTCCTCCAGCGCCGCTTCAGCGCCGACTTTGAGAAGGTGCGCCCGGCCGCCTCATCTCTCTCTGTGCGCCCTTCTCGGCGCTAGCGACTGATGCTCGTGCGTGGCCGAACGCAGATCGTACTCGATGACGATCACCAGCCGATGGTCGTCAACGACGACGAGGAGTTCAGCAAGGTCGTCAGCGTCACCTGGCTCCCGCCCGACGGCGAGTGGAGCGCCGAGCAGCTCCGGCAGTGCGTCCCTCCCGCTCCTACGGCGCTGTTCCCGACTTCCCGATCCCGTGCTGTCCGTGCACTAACGCCTCCGCCTCCGCTCCCGCTCCGCAGGCCCGGCTTCCCCCTCGCGCTCCCGTTCTCGCAGACGTACCCGCTTTGCTGCGTCGACATCCGCTCGTTCACCGAGCAGTACTACCAGTTCTCGGAGGGCTTTGCGGAGCACCACCGCGACATCGACGATGTCCTCAGGAAGGTGCGTTGGCGGATCTGGCCGGGCGTGCACCCTCGCGCCCCTCCGCTCAGCGTGCCACGCTCGAGGCCTTTCCACCACATTGCTGACCTGTGTACGGTTTGGCAGGCGCTCGACAACCTCCTGATCAAGCAAGTGAGCGAGAACATCCAGCGGCGGCTGAGCATGATCGGCAATCTCTCGCAGCTCGCACAGATCGTCGTCAACGTGCTCTTCTTCCAGACGGCGTGCTCCGATCTCGAGACCTTGCTCGTCACGCTGCGGTGCGATTCGTTTCCCCCTCGTCGTCTCGCAAGCCGGACTGACAGGCGACCCCGTACACGCGTGCAGGGCAACCCAGCGCGGCGGGACGATCCACCTCGACTCGCTCGCGTCGTTCCAGCAAACGCTCACGCAAACGCAGGACCGCATGGTCGCGCAGATCTCGCAAAAGGTCGACACCTTCTTCGAGGAGGCGCAGTACCCCTGGACTGCGTCCCAGCCGCCGCCGGCGCAGCAGGCGGGCGAGGCGAGCCCGTACCTCCAGGACTTGATCGACTATGTCTCGACCGTCATGATGAGCGTGCTGGTTCAGCTGCCCGAGTTTGCCAAGGACTACGTCTACCGCGGCGCGCTCGCCCACTGCGCCATGATCCTCCAGGTGCGCCGGCACTCTCATTCGTTGTCTCCATGCTGGAGCGCACAAGAACTGAGTCGAAGTCTTGCGCGGCTGCAGTCGTACCTCACCGACCGCGACCCGCGGCAGATCAGCGACGCGGGGATGCTGCACCTCGCGCGGGACGTCCGCTGGCTCGTCAACCACGTCACGAGCTTCCAGAACGAGCGCCTCTCGGACGTCTTCTCCGAGCTACACCAGGTGCGTCGCCCTACTCTCTCTCCTCCCCGCCGCGCGTGCTGACACCCGAGTGCGCGCACAGCTCCTCATCCTCCTCACTGCGACGCCGAACATCACCGACTACCTCGACACGCAGTTGCGGACGCAGCGCTTCGGCCGCATTCAGCCGCGCGTGCTGCAGAGCGCGCTCGTCAAGCTGCTCACGCACTACAACTCGAGCGCGGGGAGCGGCGTGGGTCACAGGAGGAGGGTGCAGGTGGTGCGTCTCCGACCTGTCCTGTCACTCTGGTCGTGCATAGCGCAATGCGCTGAGCGTCCATGATGGTGGTGGAGTTCGCTGACACTCGGTTCGCCTGCAGGAGGACCTGCTTCGCTCGCTCTCGGCGCGGTAGCCCCGCTCTTCCTCCCCATCGTCCCTTCCCCGCCGTACCGCCGTCCTCCGTAGCTCTCTGTTGTAACGCTCCGTTCTCACAAGCGCCCATGCTCAGTGCAGTACAGACTTTCATGACATTGTGGCCCTCCCCGGCTCGCACCCCGACCCAAAAGACCCATACAGAACCCCCTCGCTCGATCCTCGCCCGCTCAGAGCTTGGAACGCGCAGTCTTCTCCGCCTTGGTGTAGAGCGCGGCGAGCTCGTCGGCGTACAGCTTGGCGACGACGTTGCGCTTGGTCTTGAACGTCGGCGTGATGCACTCGGGCGCGAACGGCTCGACGCGTAGGTGCAGGCTGTCCTCGATGCGCTCGAAGCTGCGCGGGTGAACGAGCGGGTGAACGAGCGGGTGAGCGAAAGCCCGCGAGGGGGAGGGGAGGACATGGACGCACCCGACGAGCTTGGCGTCACGCGCATACTTTGCGAGCGCCTGTGCGACCGCACGGACGACCTTCTCGTCCTTGGCGACGGCAGCGAGGCCCGCCAGGTCCGTCGGAGCGATCTCGCGGCCGAGGGTCTTCGACGCGAGCGCTGCAGGGCGGAGAGCGTGGGTCAGGCAACCGTACAGCGAACGAGAGTCGATGGAATACGCACGGGCAAAGGTGTTCGGGTCGACGACGGCGATTGCGACGAGGTGGTCGCGGAGCGAGTCGCCGTGGACGTACAGCTGCGCGAGGAGCGGGCACAGGAGGTACGTGTTCTCGACCTGCGTGCGGGGAAGGCCTTGTCAGCCCCACCCTCATTCCTCCGGAGTAGCAGGGAAAAGTGCGCCTTCTCGAGCGCGACGTACTCGCCCTGGCTGAGCTTGACGAGGTTCTTGACGCGGTCAATGATGCGGAGCCTGCCGAGGTCGTCGATGGCGCCGACGTCGCCCGAGTGGAGCCAGCCCTCCTCGTCGATGAGCTCGCGCGTCTTCTCCGGGTCCTTGTAGTAGCCGGGATGATGTTGGCGCCGCGGACGCAGATCTCGCCGCGCGGGAACGGCTTGTCCGTCGAGAGGTAGCCCATCTCGGGGACGTCAAAGAGCTTGAGCTCGACGCCCGCGACCGGGGGGCCGACCGAACCCGTCGACCACTGGTCGTGCGGGTAGCAGCGGTTCGTGCAGCCAGACGTCTCTGCAAATTGGGAGGAGTCAATGGGGCTGGCGCAAGGAGGACAGGGGCAAACGCGACGCACCAGTCTGGCCGTAGCCCTCGTACACCTGGCAGCAGAACGCGACGCGAAGGAACTCGAGCACGTCGGGGTTGATAGGCGCCGAGCCAGTCGAAATGTGCTCGACGCGGCCGCCGAGGAGCTGCTTGACCTTGTTGAAGATGATGCGATCCCAGATCGCGTGCGTGACCTGGCCCGTCGCGCATGTTGGCGATCTTGTCGGAGAAGGCCTTGCGCGCGAGCGCACCCTTGACGCCCGGCGCGTCGATCGTCTGCGCCTTGATGCCCTGGTAAACGCGGTTGAGGACGCGCGGGACGGAGACGACGGTCTGCGCGCAGGTACAGCGTCAGCAAAAGTCACGGAGCTGAGGAAAAGGAAACGCACGGTGGGCTTGGTGATCTGGAAGTCCTCGAGGAGGCGGAGGTTGTCACCGCACGAGTAGCCGATACCGGCGCCGACGGCGAGGCAGATGGCCTCGACGAAGAGCTCGTAAATGTGCGCAAGCGGGAGGTACGACAGGAGGACTGCGCCCTTGCGGATCTCGTGGCCGTGCTCCGACGAAGTGATGACCGCGGCGATGTTGCCGGTCGTGACCATCGCGCCCTTCGGGTTGCCCGTCGTGCCGCTCGTGTAGCAGATGACGGCAAGCTCGTCCGAGCGCGGCGGGGCGTGCGGGCGCGGGTGTGCCACGCCGAGCGCCTCGACTGCAGGGATGGGAAGGTCAGGTTCGAGCCGATGAGCGGAAAAGAGGGCGGGAAAACGCACGCTCGACAAGGTCAAGGACCTGCACGCCGACGCTCTCGCCCCACTTCTTCATCGCGTCGCCCGACTGGATGCCGGGCTTGACGCCCTTGGCCTGGATGGCGCTCCACGAGTCGAGGCTGACGATGGCCTTGATGGAGGGGAGCTTGGGCGCGAGGCGGAGGAGCTCGGGGATGTGGCCCGGGTTGGCAAAGACGACGCGCGTCTCGGCGTGATTGCAGATGAACTCGACGACGTCGGCACCGAGCGTCTCGTAGAGCGACGTGACGACGAGCGAGTAGGCGTTGCACGCCTGGTTCACGTACTGCCACTCGGGGCGGTTCGTCGCCCAGATGCCGACCTTCCACTGGCGCTGGTTCTCGTCGGGGAAGAGCGTCTGGCGGAGCTGCTCGAGACCACTGCCGACGCGGGTGCGGTGCCCGTCGACGGACTCGTACGACTCCCACACGAGCTCCTTGGCCCAGTCGCCGGTCGCAGGGTCCCACGGGCGCGCGCCGAGGCACTTGTCCTTGCCGTGAAGCGTGAGGCCGAGGTTGAACGCCTCGTACGCGGAGGTGGGGAACGGCTGCGACGACCGCCACTTGGGGTTCTCTGCGTTGACGTAGATGGCCGAGCTGCCGGGCTTCTGGCTGCCGGGGATGGGCTGCGGGCGGAAGAGGGGTCAGAGTGATGAGCGGGAGCAGCGAAAGCCGGGCGAGCGGTGGGGCGGAGAGCGGAGGAGAAGGGGCGACGCACGATGCCCTGGGGCTTCTTCGGGTCGTGGTTGTCGCTCAAGGGGATCGGGAAGGGGCTCTGTGCGGTCATGCTGAGCTGCTCGAGTGTGTGGGAGGAGGGAGAGCGACGAGGGAGGGCGCCCGGCGTCCCCGCCGCCGAACCGAAGAGCTTGCTGCACGCATTTCCCATTTCCGCCCCTTCTCGCCGCTCAGACAGACAGTGCAGAGAGCTGTGCAAAGGCAAGTCAGCTTGCATGGGGCACGTCCCCTGGGCGTCTAGAGAGTCCGCGGAAGTTGCGCATGCTAGCCGGCGCCGGTGCCGAGGAACCTGGCGCACGAAAGGGGCGAGGATCCTTGGGCGGTGCAGCAGTGGACGTAGAGAGACGTCGCAGACGGGTGGGAGTCACAACAGGACAGAACTGCACGAATCCACAAAGTCTACGTACCCGGGCCTCGCAGGCCTCGCATCTACACCTCGCACACGCGCATGCGATCTACACCCTAAACTCGCTCGCCCACGCGTCGACGACCTTCTTCCCGGCGCGATGCCCCGCAAAGTTGGGGTCGCGGCGAACGATCGCGCCGTGCGAGTTGCGCGCCTGCGGGAGGTACACGAGGTGCTTCCGGAGCTGCGGGAGCGCGTTCAGGTTCTGCAGCTGGAAGAGCTGCGACGAGGATAGGACCGGGTCGGTCGTGTGCTGCGCGGCGTCGCGCGCGGCGGAGGGCGCGAGCTGCGCGGTGGAGGACGCTGCGGAGGACGGCGCGGGCGGGGAGGACGACCGCGGCGAGGGCGAGGCGGAGAGCGATGGCGGCGATACGGGCCGCGCGAGCGCAGGCGTCGACGTGCCGGACGCAGAACCGTACGTGCGCTGCGGGCCAAAATGCGTCGTCTCGCTCTCCTCCCCCTCGCGCGCGCCGTTCAGAGACGCGCCCTCAGTGCCCTCGACGCTGAGCCCGCCGGCGTACTCGGGATTGTCGACGCCCGCAAGCTCGGCGACCTCGCCGATCTGGACGCCGACGCGCTGGAGCATGCCTTCGCGGCCGCCGCCGAGGCGCTTGCGCGCGTCGCGGATGCGGCGGCGCGACTCGCGGCCTTGGAGCATGAATCGGCCAACGAGGTAGCACACCGAGAGGGGGAGGGCAATGGGCAAGAAGGCGATGACGAGGAGCGATACGGGGCGCGAGAAGGGGTAGGTGGTAGGGCGGAGGAGGAGAGGGAGGCGGAGGCGGAAGCGGCGCTTGGCAGGGACGCAGCCAGTCGGAAGCGGCGGGGCGGGGACCTGCTCGTACGAAGAGATGATGGGCGCGTCGTCGCGCAGCGTGCTGCGAGGCGAGGAGGAGGACGTTAGGCCTGTCTGGCGGAGGGAAAAAAGTGAGAGCGCACATCTCAAGCCCGCCATCCCGGATGTTCACCTCGGCGTCAGGATCGTCGCCGCGCGCTTTTGCAAGCTTCTGCGCCTTCGCGCGCGCCAGGGCGAACGGGTCATGCGCCTCAATGCCGCCCGTCGGGAATGGCACGGTGCGGTCGTTGACGCTACGGATGAAGGTGCGTGAGTCAAGTTCGTGGCAGGCCAAGAAAGGGGGTGACGCACGTGTTTGCAAAGATCTCGACGCGCTCGAACCGGCTCAACGCGCGATAGAACGAGTAGCGCGGGTCTGCCATGATCTTGAGAAGCGGTTCTGCCGCGCCGCGCGGGCGCGGGAGGTACTTGCCCAAGCCCTTGCGGGGCTTCTGCTCCTCCTTTGCAGCGGGGTTGAAGTGCTCCGGGAGGAAGCGGTCGCGCTCGTAAAGCTGATTGCCGGTGCGGGAGAGGAGACGAGAGCCGAGGAAGCGAAAGGTGGACGACCAGAAGGTCTTGTACTGCGGGATGCCGATCCAGGGCGAGGCAAAGGTGGCAAAGTTGACAGGGCGGACGTTGTCGAAGAAGGAGGGCGTGCGCGAGTCGAGGATGCCGAGCACGTAGCGTGCGACGAGACCGCCGAGGGAGTAGCTGCAGGAACGCGCTCGTCAGTCCCTCTGCCTCCTGTTTCCTAGCACCTGCGCGCCTGGTACCCTAGCATCTGCGAAAGCGGACTGCACGCACCCGACGATGCTGAAGCGCTCGACCTTGCCGCCGTCCTGCTCAATGCGGCGGATCTCTGCGTCAATTTCGTCGACGACGCGGTCGGCGCAGACGTCTACGCCGTCGTACGTGTGTGCGAACGATGCGGCGTTGGTCTCGGGGACGAGGACGACGACCTTGACGTCGCGTTCCGGCGAGCGGTCTCCTGGGCGGGAGCGCGGTGCAGAAGGGCGGGCGACGTGGCGGGTGATCGACTCTTTGATGTAGGCGATGTGTGCGGGCTGTCCCCAGAGGCCGTGGCAGGCGGTGACGAGATGCACGGGATACGGGCGGACGACCATCGTGGCGAGGAGGGCGAGGAGGCGGGTCGAGATGCGAGACGCGAGCGGGGTCGTCGTGTGCCGGCTCAGTAGGGTAGCAGGCTAGAGTGCAAGGCAAGAGCAGAGAGGGCAGGGAGCGGCGAGCGGCAGAGCGACGAGGTGGAGGTGGAGCGCGCGCCCGCCCGCCGACGAGCGGCGTCGGCCCTCGGCAAGGGGCGGTGCACTCGCCCTGGGGAAAACCACAGAGGGGTGCACAAATCCAGCGAGGGCTCTACGGTGGGATCGCGGCTACTGGCACTGCGCCGGAAGCGCTGGGAGAGGAGCGAGATGAGGCCGCCCTCCTGCTCGAGCTCGACCGGGTCCGTCTCCGCCTGCTCGCCCGTCCCGCGCTCGAGCCGAGCTGCAGAGGAGCGCTACGATGAGCCTCGTCCAGCAGACCATCGACGACTTCCTCGTCGCGTCCTTCCCGCTCCCGCCGCCAGCGCGCCTGGCCGCACCTCCGCCTCCGCAGCCCTCCCGCCGCATCCCCCGGTCGCAGCAGTTCAGTACACCGCGCACCCGCGCCAGGATGGCCGCCTCGCCGTCGCAACCCCCGGCGTAGGGCTCTCGGTCTACGACGTGAGTCCTGTCTCCCGACCAGGCGCACTCGCTGCTCGTGCTTCGAGGCGCATTCGCACGCGTGCAGCCCGGCAGTCCGCCTTGTCAGGACGCCATACTGACGCTCTCCGCGTACTGCAGCTCGCGGACCAGACGCCGCTGTCGTCCATCACGGTCGGACCTTCGTTCGCGCCGACGACCGCCGCCATCTCGCGCTCGACGCCCTCGACCTCGTCCGACTCGATCCGCGTCAAGAGCGCACGTCGCACCTGGGTTGGCGTCAGGACCGACGAGGGCAAGGGCGAGATCTGGTGCTGGCATGAGGAGGAGCGCAAGGATGGCAGTACGGAGGGCGACACGGGCAAGGCCGTCTGGCCGGTGCGTCCCGCTGCTCTTCCGCACCCTCTCTATGTCGGTATTCACTCAAAGTCTCTCGCAGATCTCGGAGCCGCTCGCCGCCCTCGCCGCGCCCCGCACCCTCCCCTCCCACATCACCTTCCTCTCCTCGTCCGGCGCGCTCGCCCTCGCGCCCGCCGACGACCTCACTTCCCTCGCCTCTCTCCCCGCGCCGGCGACCGACTCTCCCGCCGTCAGCCAGTCGCTTCGCCTCCTCCCCATCTCCTCCACCTCTTCACCCGCCTTCCTCCCATCTTCCCTCGTCGCTGCACTTCCTCCCTCCTCTGCCTCGAAGGCACACCTCGGCTTCGTCGTCCGCTCGTACGCGGCGATCGTATCGGCCGAGGGCTCCTCGCTCGTTGAGGTCGGCAAGAAGAAGTTCAAGAAGGCGCCGCGGCCGTCCTCGTCGGCAGTCATCGACGCCGCGGATGCCGCTGGCCCTTCGGGCGCGGCAGCTCAGGGCGCGAAGCGCAGCGAGATTGAGCTCGTGCTGCTCGATCCTGAGGTCGCGGTGCCGGACGAGTTTGAGCCGAGGAAGGGTCTCATCAGCCTTGGGAAGGTTGCGGTTCAGGGCGAGCAGGTTGTGGTCAGCGAGGAGGGCATTGTGACGGTCCTCGGTGCGTTCGCATATCTTTCATCTCGTTGAATGCAGCTCACGCGCGGCAATCTGCAGGTTCGGACGGAACCCTCGCCGCCTCCCGCCTCTCCTTCACCTCCGCCCTTCCTGTCGACACCTACGCGACCCTTTTCTTCCCTCCCGCGCCCGTTGACCTCCCGACCCTCGCTCTCACCCCGATCAAGTCGATCTCGCTTTCCACCTCTGCCCTCACCCCGTCCGCCTCGCCCCTCCTCGCACTCCACTCCTCCTTCGTCGTGCTCGCGTCGCCGCGCCCATCCGCGACCGAGGCGACCGCGCCGACCGTGTCCCTCACGTACTGGGACACGCGCTTTGGCACGGTCATCGCCTCGACGGACCTGACCGTCCCCTCGGCGGTCGCCTCGTCCGTCTCGGCGCTGTCGCTGTCGCTCTCGCTCCCCGCGCGGCACACCGCGGTCCTGACGCTCTCGCCGGCGCCCTCGTCGACGGGAACGCGCACCGCGCTCTTCGGCCTCCCGCTGTCGGCCCTTCCCTCCGCGTCGGTCCTCGCCGCCGTGGTGGGCAAGCACGCCCTCACCGCGCGGTTCCTCGCGTCGCCGCCCGACACTCGGTCCTCGCGCGCGCAAAGGCCGCCGAGCCGCTGCGCTCGCAGCGCCCGGGCCAGAGCGAGAAGAAGCTCGCGCTGCAGGAGGCGAGCCGCGCGGCGCGCGAGGCGCTCCTCGCGCGCCTCGAGGGCGTCCTTGCGCCGCTCAAGACGGGCAGCGCGGGCGCGATCGAGCAGGGCGTTGCCGTCGCCGAGGCGGAGAAGGCCTGGGCCAAGTGGCTCGACGAGGAGAAGGACCGGCTGTGGGAGTACAACAAGAGCAAGGTCCGCGCGGCGATGGAGAAGGAGCAGGAGCGCCGCATGGCCGCCATCACGGACGAGGGCGACGACGACGCGAGCAGGTACAGGGTCGCCAAGCGCAAGATCGAGCGCGCGATCGCTGCTGCCGGCGCGAGCGTCAAGCCGGGCGTCGGGACGGACAAGGAGGGCAAGGCGAGCTGGAAGAACGTCACCGCCGCGCGCATCAAGGGCGTCAGCGACCGCTACCGGTACATCTACCACCGCGAGCGCAACAAGATGGAGGAGGCGATGGGCAAGACCGTCAAGGAGTTTGACTGGGACGAGGCCGTCGCCAAGGTCGAGCGCTACGAGGTGCGTCTTTGCTCTCTCCTGCCCACCTTCCACGTCGGGCTGATCTCGATGCGTTTGCAGCCCTCGCTCCCGTCGTCCTTCATCACCGCCCTCCTCCGCCTCTCCTTCCCGGTCCCGCTCGACACCGCCTCGAACGACATCACCATCGCCAGTTCCGGCGCGTCGGCCGCGAGCAACAAGGTGTGGATGCACTCGACTAAGATCGTCGGCTACCTGCTGCAGCGGGAGCTTGTCGGCGAGAACCAGGTCGAGGGCGGCGTGACGAGGTTCCTCGCCCGTGCTGGCGACTGGGTAAGTCTGCGCTCCAGGGTCACACAAGACAAGCCGTGCTGACGTCCACTCCACTACCACAGCCCAACATCCTCCTCGCGCTCAAGACGATCCCCGACATTCCCGAGTCGACGACCGTCTCGCTCCTCGTCGCCGCCGTCCGCGGCGCCTCAGCCTCCTTCGGCGACGCGATGGACGTCGAGGCATCGTCTTCGCTGCCGGCACCCGTCCCGGCGCTGCGCACCTTCCTCTCGGCGTTCCTCCGCGCGCCCAACACGCCCGCGATGCTCCGCCAGGCGCTCAAGACGCAGCTCTCGGCTGCGGACGCGCTCCCGATCCTCGAGCAGTGCGACGCGTGGCTCGCCGCGTGGCTGCGCGCGGCGGAGCCCGTCCAGCCGCGTGAAGAGGCGAAGGCGAAGAAGGGCAAGGGGAGCAAGGCTGTCGCGACGGACGTGTTCACGCTCGTCGTCAAGGGCGACGAGGAGGTGCCGAGCCTGGAGGAGGTGCGCTCTCCGCTCTCTCTTTGTCTGCAGCGGCGGAACTGACCTCTCACCCGCGACCTGCAGATCATCCCCTTCGTGCAGGCCGTCCTCGACGCGCACTTTGTCACGCTCCTCCTGCAGCGGCAGGCGCACCGCCTCCTCCGCCGCCTCGCGCAGCACATCGCGACGCACGCCGCGCTCGTGACGGACCTGTCGTCGCTCCTCGGCGCGCTGGCGATCTACTCGCGCAAGAAGGACGAGCAGCGCCGCGCCGCGCTCGAGGACAAGGCGGCGCAGGGCAGGCGCGCAGAAGGACGGCGGCGTGCGCGAGTTTGGCGAGACGATGGAGCGCAGGATCAAGGCGCAGGAGAAGCATGCCGAGGTCGGCCAGTACCAGGTCGAGGAGTTCTTCCTGTAGACGCGTACGTCCGGAGTGTGCAAGGGAGTGTTACAGCTCATAAATTCACGGACGCTTCTCCTGTTTCGCGGCCTCGGCGCGCCGCCGCGCCTCGACCCGCTGCTTGAGCTCGAGGTCGACGGCGTTGCCGTCGCCCCAACCCACCGAGAAACCCATCAGCACGCCACTGACGAGGTTGGCGATGCCGAACAGCGCTATGAGCGACGAGCCGTGTGCGGTCTGCGTGCAGAGGGCGTAGCTCCCCATCGCGAGGAAGAGGCGCTGCGAGGCTGCGCGAGTTGGAGAGTCAGCTCCAGCAACAGGAGCGGGCGGGCAACGCACTGCTGTTCATCTGGGCCTTCCTGTCGAGCGTGTACACCGCCATGATGTACGAGTACCCGAGGGCGAAAGGGCAAGACCGGCGAGGGCAAGGGAGGCCTCATCGCTCGTGTGTGGCCGCAGGCCGGCCTTGTCCTCGAGCAGGCGGGTGACTGGAGAGACTTGCGCGAGGAGCGCGCGGGCGAGGTGCAGAGGCGGACGCCTGCTCGGGGAGAAGTGGGGGAGGGGGGGCCGTGAGCTGGCACCACGGATGGGGTGAGCGGGGTGGCGCACCTGCGTATATGCACGCTGCGCCGTACGCGAGTGTCTGCAGTCCAGCAAAGGCGGGCATGGGCGTTGTAGTGGAAGCCAGGTTCTCATCAGCTCGTCGTCACTCAACACGGCCCTCCTCGTCTCTCTCCACTTTCATATGCGCGCCTGGGACGACCAGAGCGCGTCAGGCAGTGGTGGGAACCCGCCCACCAGCTGCGCGCTTCCAGCTAGCTCCGGTCCGCACTTGCCTGTCGCGACTTCGCGAACCTCGTCCTCCCGCCTTCTCGCGCTCGAACAAGCGCTTCCCTGCCCGCCCGAGCCGTCTTCTCTGCGCTTTCCACAGCTTCTCAGTCGGCTTCGCCAGCTTCACCCCTCTGGCGCTCACGAGGGTACCCCATCACACCCACCTCGTCTCCCTCGCGGAACTCCCGCCCGTCCTCCCTCGCCTCGGCCGACCACGATAGATACCCACGCGCCCCCTGAGACGCCGTTGCTCGTACGCATGCACATGTCTGCCCCGGCCACCCCCGACGCTGTCTTTCCGCGCGGGCAATTTACGCGTTGCGACGCCCCCTGAGAAGTTGGGCGTGATCGGTCACGGCTCTCGCAGCGCGACCCCGAGCCTCGTGGCGGACTAGAGACCGTCGCAGGTGATGGCTAGGTTCGCACCAGTACGTGACCTGATCGGCGTGCTTCGGGCGGTTGAGCGAAGTGGTCCCCGACCCGCGAGAAGGCCGTCCGGCCCCTCAGCTTTTCCTCCTTCGCCCTGGGCTGTTGTCACGCTCGACCAGCCGTTTCCTCATTGCCCTCGGTCTGTCTGCCCGGGTCGATCGTCTGCGCCGCCCAGCTCGTGGCCTCCATGCCCTCTGCTTCCTCCGCTTCCCTCGCACCCCCGTTCAACGACGGCCCTTCCTCTCCTACCACCGCCTCGACCGCCTTCGTCGCCCCCAACTCCCGCCGCGGCGCACGCAACTGCCAGCTTCCCGAGCCGTTCAGCATCAACGCCGACCACCACTCGGACCCCTCCTCGGCGTCCTGCCCGTCCTCGAGGTCCGCCCGCGTCGAGTACACCCCGCCCGTCCCCTCCGCCGCGCTCGACCTCCTTCACTCCTCGCCGCCCGTCCCGCGCACCATCCCCGCCGACAAGCCCGCCGTGCAGCAGGCGCATCCCATCCCGCACCCCCACTTCATCTTTCAGGCCCCGATGAACCCGCGTCCCCGCCGCCCCAAGACGTCCGACTCGAGCATGTCGGCGTCGGCGTCCAAAGGCTCGTTCAAGAAGGCGTTCGCTGCTGCGTTCGGCATGAGTAGCAGCGGCAGCGGCAAGACCGACGCGCGGTCGGCGCCCGCGCCCGCGCCGTTCCAGCCCGTCTCGCCGCCGCCGCAGCTCGCGAGCCGCGACCCCGTCATGGAGCAGGCGACTAGGAGGATGCGCGCGATGGAGATCGCGAGGGAGACGGGCCGCAAGGCGGTCGCGTACGTTCGGCGGAAGCTCAACTCGAAGACGCCGGAGCACGAGCTTCCCAAGACGTGGAAGGAGTTTGAGGTTCTCTACGCCAACGTGCGTCCGCTGCTCCTCCCTATCCGCGCGCCAGGTGCTGACTTCGCGGATCCTTCGCTCGCAGGGTGATGTCGACGTCTCCGACCCGCCTCTTCCGCCGCAGCGCTTCGCCGAGGAGGGCGCTGAGCCGACGCCGTACGAGAAGATGGAGTGGGCAGCGCCGATGGGCGCGAACGAGGCGATCAGGCAGGACGTCGTCAACCGCCTCGACCTGTTCGGCACGCGCCGGGCCATGTCCTCGCAGACGACGCTCGACATCAGCTCGCCCGCCGCGCCTGGGTCGGTCGCGATGACGCCGTCGGGCAGCCACGCCAGCGCGTCGAGCTACCTTACCACGACTTCCAACGCCGCATCCTCGCGCCGCAACTCGTCCTCCGGCTTCTCGACCGCTTCGGCCGCGACTTCCATGACGACCGCCGCCATGCCCTCTCCCGACCTCGACGCCGAGGCGGTCGCGTCGCTGGAGAACAGCCCCGTCTTCCGGTCCATCATCTCGGCGCGCGAAATCCTCGACGTCCCCATCGCACTCGTCACCGTTCTCGACGGCGACAAGCAGCTCTTCCTCGCATCGGGCGGTCTCCCGACGGCTTGGACAAGGGAATGCCGAGGAGCGCGTCGTTCTGCCAGCACACTATCCTCGGCGGGGGATGGTCGTGCTGAACTCGTCCGAGGACTGGCGGTGCATCTCGCTCTCTCCCCTCAACTTCTGGCGCAGGACTGACTCTCGCGCGTACTGATGCAGCTTCGCCAATGGCATGGTCTCGAAGGGCCTCGGTGGCAAGTTCTACGCGGGCATCCCCGTCAACTGCCACGCCCCCGGCGAGACGGACGGCGACTCGCCCGCCGTGCCGGTCGGCAGCCTCTGCGTGCTCGACATGAAGGCGCGCACCGAGTTCAGCGACGCCCACCGCCGCGTCCTTCGCGACCTTGCGCAGCAGTGCGCCAACGCCATTGAGGCGTGGAGCAGCGAGCGCACAGCGCAGAAGCTCCGCCGCGTGCGCGGGTCGATCGCGACGGGCTCGGCGCCGCAGCTTACGAAGGCTACGTTGCGCCTGCCGCCCAACCTCGCGCCTGCGTCGTCGTCGTCCACCGAGCTCGTCGCGCCGTCGTCGGCCTCGGTCGCTTCCTCCTCCGCCCACGCTCGTCGCCCCAAGACGGCGGGCAACCCGCCCACCTCGGCGCTCCCCGCCACTCCGCCCGCCTCGATCCGGCACAGCGGCTCCCGCACGCACGCCCGGACCAACTCGGACGCAGCGTCGACCGTCTCGTCCATCCCGCGAGCGACATCGTCGCACCGGCGCAGCGGCGGCCGTCGACGCTCTCGCTCGGCGTGACGACCGAGGACCCGATCTCGACGCTCCCGCGCGACGTGCAGAAGACGTTCGACACGGCCGTGCGCATGCTCGCCAAGTCGCTCGACCTCGAGCTCGTCTACCTCGCCGCACTGGACCTCGCCGCCCTCGCACCCGCATCTGACACGGCGTCGATCGCGTCCCTGCCGCTGAGCGCCGCGACGGCGAGTAGCAAGCTCCGCATCCTCGCGTCGCACGGCCTGCCGACCCCGCCGCCGTCCTTCGACCCCGCGCTGCACGTCAAGGCGCTCCGCGCGCCCGAGGGCGGCCTGATCTACAAGAACCCGCGCTTCACGCCCTCGGCGGCGGCGAGCTACGCCGCGGGCATCCTCATCCCCGTCCTCGAGGTCCGGCGGACGGGCTTTGTCCTCTGCGCGTACTCGCGCGCGCCCGAGCGCGCGTTCGTCCAGCGCGACCTTGCGCTCCTCGTCAAGATGGCCGAGGGCCTCGAGACGGCGTGCGTGAAGGCGTCCAAATCGCTCACGGCGGCGTCGTTCGCCTAGAGCAGGCGTGCTCCTGTATAGACTCCCTTCCCTTCTTCCTTCCCGTAAAGAACTGTTGTCTAGAGGCGTCGCGCTGAGGAAGTATGGGCTGTAGCATCTCTTGATAGCGAAACGGCGCGGCGGTTATCTTTCCCTCGACACGAAGTGGAAGTGCGGGAAGCTACCGGCTCGTCTCTGCGCGATGAGGACAGCCGAACGGGGTATCCTGCAGATGCGTATAGTACCTCCTCCCTCTTCGCTGGCGCGCACGACGTGCTCGACTAGTCCTTTGCGCCAGCCGCCTGCGCTTGCGCCTGCTGCTGCTGCGCCATCTTCATCCGCATCATCTCGGTGCATGCCTGGAAGCTGCGCGCGCAACGCTCGTCAGCGCGGCGCAGGGGCGAAGAAAGCGAGCGCGGGGGGACGTACTTGTCCTGCTTCTTCTCGATCTGGCCCTGCAGCGTCGCGAGGTTCGACTTGAGCGTGAGCACCTTCGAGTTGTACAGCGTCTTGGCCTCTTTGGTGCCCTGCTCGCGCGTTCGCTCGTCAGCACGCGGCGCGAGAGAGGGCGAGAGAGGGAGGATCACCTTCTCGACGAAGTACCCTGTCCCGATGTCGACGAGGACGTTCTCTGTGTCCTTTATCCGCCCAGGGACGTACAGCGAGCTCGTCAATGGGATGAGCACCTTCTTCTCTGCGCATCTCCAGGTGGGTCAGTCCCGCTCGGGAAAGGGACAGAAAGGGGAGGAGACGGACCCTTGTTGGCGGTCTTGATGGACTCGAGCGCGTCCATGCACCCTGCGAATTTGCTCTGCGCCTGCTTGAGGTCGCCGAACGCCTGCGTCAGGTGCTTGAGCTCCTGCGACCGGGGCGAGGGAGATGAGGGTCAGCTCGAGGGGGAAGCGGCGGGAGGGGCGGGGAGTGCGCACCTGCTCCAGCTGAGTCCTGACCTGCGACAACTGCTCAAGCGAGAGCTGGTCGAGCGAGACGGTGCCGGCGGGCGCGCTCATCGGTGCGGCGGGGAGATGAGGATGAGGGGGGGACGGGGCGGGGACGGGCGCTTGTGCGGGTTCTGCCGAGCGTGCAGGAGAGCGTTACGGACAGCTACGACGCTGTTCTGGCGCCAACGAGCGGGAGCAGCGGGGATGGAGGAGGCGAACGTCGGCCCCTCCTCTCGACGGGCGAGGTTGTCTTTCCGGTGTACGTGCACTTTGCAGCTATCGAGCCAGCCAGTCAGAATCTCGAACTGGCAGCTAAAACGACGACACAGGATTGCAGATACTCCGACCCTCCGTCCTCCCGGCCCTCATTCGCTCGACGGATCCGCCCCGTTCAGCAGTCTCCGGAGGGCTCCAGCACCGCCATCTGCGTCAGAGCTGCGTCAATGTCACGTCCAAGAGAAGGGGAGCCGTAATTCGCGAGGACTCGGAAGGGGAAGGGCGAGAGGGAGCGAAGGAGGGAGAGCAACGGAGAGGGAGGGAAAGGGCGAAGGACGGACCGACGACGACCTTGCCCGCGATGTCTGTCTCCAGCGCCTGCTCGATCACGAACGCGATTGCACCCGTGTTACCGCGCTGCATCTCCTCGCGCCCGAAGGACACGAGCACCTTGATCTTCTGCTCGACCGTCCACCTGGGGCGGGCGAGCGGATGTCGGGCTGCGAGCCTGGAGCCCGAGAGTAACAGTGAACGACGAGCCAGGCGGAGTGCGAGCGACGGGAGATCCTGAGAGATGTAGACCGGGAGGTGCGAGAGCTTAGCGGCCAGCGCCGGATCCCGCAGGTGAAGAGCGCGAAGACGCGCTCTCAGCAGCTTGCTCTTGCGGAGATCTTCTGCGCGGTTTACCCCGTGTCAGTCCGCATAAGCCACGGTGAGGGAGATGGCGACGCACTGATCGTAATCCTACGCAGGATGATAGCCCACTCAGAAGGGGTCAAAGAGGCGCCCGCTGCCTCCAGCGCGAGCGCGATCGCCACAGTCTTGAAAGCTGCAGGTGGAGACAGAGATGAGCAGGAGTAGCACGGCCGAAGGAGCCAGAGGACGCACCCGCCGCAGCGGCCGCCGATCCCTGATAGCTCAGCAGGACGTCGGCGGTCCAGCGGAGCTCCTTCATGTCCTCCAGAAGCTTGTCCAACACGCTGTTGCAGAGGCGCACCTTGACCTCGAGCGCGTCCAGCTTGTCCAGCTCCGCGAGGACGGACTGAGGGAGGGAATAGAAGTCGGCCCGGGCCTGCAAGGCAAGAGGCGAACTGAACGGACCACGTCGAGCGGCATGGCCCTGCACGGGTCTGAAGTCTGGCCTACGGAGTCGTTTGGCGGTAGCTCCGCAACGTCGAGTCGAACAAGGTGGGGGTCTGAGGGCGGGAGGAGGCGGCGGACGGCGGGCTGCTCGAGCCGCGCTGCGGGCTCTGCGGCTCCTGCGACGGTCCGCCGGAGCAGCTTGACGTCCTCCTTCTGCGGGTCGACTGCGATGCGGTCGTGCGCGGGGCCCGAAGCGTGCAGCAGCTGGAGTGTCGTGCATGGCGGGCGCGGGACGTTCAAGGCATTCGAGGCAGTGCGCCACAGCCTGAGCGAGTCGATAGCAGCGAGAGCAGGCCGCACGCGCGGCAAGCGGGGCATCCTGCGCGCGTCGGTGGAGCGGTGGAGATGAAGCTGGGAATGGGCGATGGGCAAGGAGAACAAAGTCCCGCGAGTGCTCGCAAGGAAGCCGATGCAGAGCTGCGATACAGTCTCGCCTACAGCAGCTCCCACAGCGCCTACGCGCGATAGCGAGGGAGCGCAAGTGTCCATCCTCCTGGGCCTCCTCCTCCTCAGTGCCGCGACGCCTGCTCGCTCAGGTATACCGAGATAGCGAGGACGTCGTCTCCTCCTGCGCGCGCCAGCGCGCCGACAAGGTCCTCCCTCGCCGCCTGGGGGAGGATATCCTGCAAGCGCGCGAGCTTGTCCGCCTCGGCGCCCGCAGCGTCCTCCTCCTCCTCCTGATCCGCGCCGTACCGCCCACCACCGCTCAGGCCGAGGTGCGCAGGCATGCTCGCCGAGCCGATGAGCCCGCCCGAGCCGTAGCTGAAGCTTGCGCGCCCGGGGAGGGCCGCGAGGTTCGGCGACGTCGATGGCGAGTGCGCGTCGAGCGAGGCGCGCTCCTTTGCTCCCGACGGACCCGAGTTGGGCATCCGCGGCCCGTGAACGGGGCGGAGGACGCTCGCGCCCGTCGTCGAGGAGAGGGACGAGTGCGCCGAGGAGGCCGCTGCGGGGAGGAGGTGCACCGGGCCCGAGATGGTCGACCGCAGCGAGGTGGTCGACGCACCCGCGATGCTTGACCCCGCCGCACCGTAGGACGACGACGATGGCGGGTGGTGCTCGCGCTTCGAGACGCGGCGGCCGAGCGAGCCGCGCCCGACGCCGAGGCCGGAGAAGAAGCTCGACTTGCTGCTGCCGCTGTGCGGGCCGCCACTCCTCCCGCTGCCGAGGTGAAGCACGCCCGGGTACGGCGTCGACGTCGGCGCGAGGTCCCGCGGGCTGAACGAGTGCGACGGGAGCTCCTTCGCCTTGTAGGCGTCGGCGCGGGCGCGAACGTCGCGGTCGAGGCATCCTGGCGTGCGGTGCGGCGGCTCATGTTCGGTGAGGATGGAATGAGCGGTGCTGCGCGCCGAGGCACGTCAGCTCATGCCGGAGAGAGGTGAGAGAAAGCGGAACGCACACCGCCCGACCCCGTTCCTCGCCTCCCTCGTCGCCGCAATCCACTCATCGAGCCTGCTCCGCTCTCTCGCCAGCTCGTTCATCTTCTCGGCATAGATCCTCCCCCGCTCCCTCGGCGTCCTCGCCTTCCTGATCTCCCCCGCGATCTGGATCGCCGCGGGCAGCGGCCTCCTCCTGAGCAGTGGCGGGCCTGCCGGCGTCAGGGCAGGCGCAGGTGCAGGTGAAGGTACAGGCGCGGCGCTGCTCCGCCGCCGGATCGAGAGTGTCGTCCCGCTCGCGTCGCTCGGGCGCTTCTCTGCGTTCGGCGGCGGCGGAGGCGGCGGCGGCGTGCCCGGAGGGGAAGAGGCGAGCGTCGGCCGTGCGGTTGTGGCAAAGATGGATCCCGTGCGGAAGACGCGCGGCGGCGGTGAAGGCGCGCGGGGTGGGAGGGGAGCGCGGGCGAGCTGTCGGCCGAAGGGGCTGCTGGTCCGGGTGGCGAGGCGGGCCGGGCAACGGGTGCAGGAGGAGCGGGGTCATCCCGCGCTGCAGGGAGCGGTGTCGTCCCGCTTGCGCCGGCGGCGGCAGCCTTCGCGCTTCAGGTCGGCGATGAATGCCGCCGCGCGCGCCTTCGCGTCCCCGCGCGGGGTGCCGCCCCTCGGCGCTTCCTCACTCGCCTGCACGCTCTGCGGCGCCGGCGCTGGGCGCGGCGGCGTCACCGGGTGCGGCTGCTCTCCCTTCGCACCAGCGTCCGCGTCCTCCGCCACGCGTGGCGAGGCCTCAGCGCTCGCCGGCTCGCGGAAGTGCGAGCTCCGCGCGCTGGCGACGCCGCCAGGGCCAGGGCCGAGCGACGGCGGGTAGTCGCTCTCCGAGCTGGCGTACTCGGCCCACGAGTCGCGGCCGTACGCGAGCGCGAGGTCCGACACCGAGTAGGGGACGGAGAACCTGCCCTCCCCTCCTCTGCGTCAGCGCTTCTCTCGCGGAAGAGGAGAGAGAATGCACGCACCGCTTCCCCGCGTCCCCCTCAGACATCGCCGGGCTCCCCCTCGCGCTCCCCGGCGCGCTCCCGCCCGCGCCGCCCTCGCCCGCTTCGGCCCCAGAGGGCGTCAGCGGCCCCAGCACGCTCATCCGCCGGCTGACGCGCCGCGCGCTCTTCTCCGGCACGCTCGGCGCCGCCGAACCGTTGCTGATGCTGCGACGCGAGCCTCCGAGGGGCTTGCGCAGCCGCGGGACGGCGAGCGGGATGACAGGGGCGGCGGGGGTGGCGGGTACGGGGGACGCTTCTGCGGCTGCGGTCGCGGGCGGGCCCGGCGGAGGCGAAGACGCAGGCGGCGGAATTGGCGGAGTCGTGCTCCCCTTTGCCGCTGCGGCGGCAGGCGCGGGAGCGGGCGCAGACGCAGGCGGCGGCGAAGGCTCGACTGGCGGCGCTGGAGCGCCGTCGCTCACCCCGCTCCGCAGGCTGAGGTTCGACGCCTGCCTTCGCGGCGGGCGCGGCGGCTGCGGGCCGGGACTGCGCCGCCCGCTGCTCACGCTGCGGATGGAGGTACGCGAGGGTGGCCGGTCGTCGGCTGCAGGGGCGAGGAGGGCGGGGACGGCGGTGGGAGAGAGGAAGCCGGAGGAAGAGGAGGGTGCGGCGGTAGTGGAGGCGGGAAGAGAGGTATGGACGGCACGGGAGGGGTGGATGGGCGGTGCAGGGAGGGGCGAAACGGGGCGCGCTGCGAGAAAGAGCGAGTTGAGCCTGAGCAGAGAAGGCGGGAGAGACGGGACGACGCACTCTGTGGAGTGTTCACCGCCGCGGCGTGCAGCTGCGACGTGCTCGGCTTGCTCCGCAACGGCGGGACCGGCGGCGGTTCCTCCTTCTCCTGCACGCCCGCAGGCGCCTCAATCCCCAGCCCCTCCGTCGCCGCGCCCTCCTCCTGCGCCCGCAGCGCCACGTCCTCCTCCTCGCCCTCGACCTCGACCGGCAGCGGCGGCAGCGGCGGGCTCGCTACGCCCTCTGCGCCGCTCGGTGCGTCATGCGGCGCAAAGCCGTGCATGAGACTCGGGCTGCGCGAATCGGCGTACGCGGCGGCCCAGTCGAACTCGCTCATCGGGCGCGACTCGCGGTCACCTCCCCCTGCGCCCGCGCCCGCGAGGGCGGAGAGGGACGGGTGCCGTGCGCGCGCGACGATCTCGGCTAGGAGGGGCGACTGGGGCGGGCTGCTCCCCGAGGGGAGGAGCCCGCCCGCCCAGGCGTTGTCGTCCTCGCTCGAGGGCGCGAGCTCCGACGAGGAGGAGTGCGCGTCGTCGTCCGAGACGCCAGCCGCGGCGTCTGCAAGCCGCGAGCGGGACGACGCGCGCGAAGGCGAGGCAGCCGAGGCGAATGACGCCTGCGAGAGGAGCCGCGGCGGGGTGTGCAGCGGGCGCGAGGTGCTTGCACTTGCGGACGCGGGTGCTGGGGCCGAGGGAACCGGCGTCCGCGCCGTCGGCGTCGTCTCTTCTTCGCCTGTCCGCGCACCCCGCACCGCGCGGGCGTCGCGGGCGCGCTGCTACCCGGCTCGGGCGTCGGGACGGACGAGGAGCGCACGTCGGCGGGGTGGTGGTGGTGGTGGTGGTGCGGGCGCTGCTCGGCGCTGCGGGCGGTGTGGTCCTCGCTCGTGCGGCGGGCAGACTCGCGTGGCTCGAAGGCCGAGGCGAGCGCCGAGGAAGAGCGGAAGTCGCGCGCCGAGGAGGTGCGCGGTAGGCCGCTTGGGGCGGCGGTGGAGGACGTTGATGGCGCGGCGAGGGGTTGAAGTCGACTGGCTCGCCGGTGTAGGATTGGGAGGGCCGGCGGACGTACGGCGCGGGGAAAGGGGGCGCGGCGGACGAGGCGGACGGGGCTCGAGGTGGGGAGGCGCTGCAGGCTGTGCGCGCGAAGGGTGTCAGCGATGGATGGCCCGGCGCGTCGAGTGACGTGAGAGGCTCGATATGAGCGGACCATCCCGCCGGCGTGAGCGCAGAGCGACGGTCTGCACGCCCGGTTCTCGCGCCCGGCTGCTCGACGAGGAGGATAAGGCGCACCTGCTGCGTCCGCGCTCGCGAGTCTGCGCCGTTCCCAGCTGTCCTGGGAAGCCCTCCTCGCCGCAGTTGCTGGCGGCGCAGCAGCCATCCCGAGGAGCGACGGAGCGCGGGGCGGGGCGGCCAGCGGCGGAGAAGCGTGGCCGTGCGACGCGGTGCACTCGAGTCGCTCGGGCGGGACGGGTGGTTGGCGGGGGACGTGCTGCAGCTACTGGGAGTGCTCCTGGGTGAGTCTAAGCTGGAACGAGTGTGAGGGCGTGACGGGCGACGACTCGACCCCGGACTCTCGCCTGCGGAGCGGACGAGGCGCAGCTCTCCCCTCTCGCGCTCACCTTGCTCAACGGGAGACTGCCCAGGATGACCGCAGGCGTACAGTCGGGGACGGCAGTCGTCCATGCCAAGAAACTCCTCCGCAAGAGCATCAGCGCCCGCCTCGCCCAGCTCCCCCCGCACCAGCTCCACCACGAGTGTCCGTCCCCTTCCTCTGCTTTAGGAGGACCGCGCTCTCGTGGAGTGCGACGACGAGCTCACCTCGGGCCACCCTCCCGCGCACACAGCCCAAGCCGTCATCGCGCACCTCCTCGCCTCGCCCTACTACACCGCCGCGTCGTCCCTCTCCGTCTACCTCTCGACCGCAACGGGCGAAGTCCAGACCGACGCCCTCATCCGCCATGCCCTCGCCCAGGACAAGCGCGTCTACGTCCCCTACTGCCCCAAGGAGGACAAGACCGTCATGCGCATGCTCCGCCTCGAGGGCGTCGCGCACCTCGACCGCTTGAAGGAGAACAGGTGGCGCATACGCGAGATCGACCCCGAAGAGGTGCGCCTCACCCCTCTGCCCCTCCGCAGTCTCGCAGGCGAGAGCACGCGCTGAGCCCCACTTCCACTTCCGCCGTCCTTCCGCGCGCTCTTCCCGCAGGCCAACTCCCTCGAAGACGGTGCGCGACTCCCTGCCCCCCTCCCCTCTCCGCGCTGACCACAATCCGCCCGCGCAGCCGACGCGCCGACCTCGCCCGGCCTGGACCTGATCCTCGTCCCGGGGCTGGCGTTCGACCCGCTGCGGCGGCGGCTGGGCCACGGGAGGGGGTACTACGACCGGTACATCACGGCGTGCATGGACTACCCGCGCAGATTTGGCAAGCCTGCGCCGAGGACGGGTGCGTCCCTTTCTCCCCTCTCTGTGTGCGAAAGGGGCTGATGGGCGATTGGGAGGCAGTTGCGCTTGCGCTTGGCGCGCAGATGGTCCAGGAGGGCGAGGAGATCCCCCTCAACGAATGGGACCGGCTCGTCGACGTGCTGGTCACGCCCGAAGGCGAGATCAAGTAGCGCTTGTGGGCGAGTCGGATTGCGGAGGGAGGGCGGGCCCCTTCCCCAGCTGCAGTGCGGTGCGAGAGTGTGCGGGTTACAGCCGAGGAGGTGATACAACAGAGGAAAGGGGAGACCGCACAAGAACCGAGAGAAGCACCCGCGCGCGCGCACCTCATGCCTCGACCGGTGCAGCATCGTCGCCCATCTCGACCTCGCCCTCGCCCTGGCCCCACGCCTCGCGCGCGCCCGTCTTCTCGAGGATGACCGTGTTCTTGTCCTCGGAGAAGATGCGGATGAGCCGGATCCTGTGCACTTTGTCAGTGCCGGCGCCGGGAACAGGGAGGAGAGGGGGAGGAGAGGTAGCGCACCGGCCGATGAAGGACGGGTCGCCGCCCTTGGTGTTCTTGCCCTCTTTGCTCGGCGCGGGCCGCACCCACTGCCTGCAGATCGCGACGTTCTCCGGGAGCGTCAAGTCGGGGAGGACTGCGGAGCTCCGTGGTGGTCAGCCGCGCCCCCCCACCTCGTCCCGAATCGCACGAGGAGACGCACCAAACCCGCTGCGGTACTCGCTCGTCTCCTCCTCCTGCATCTTCTCAATCTCGACCTCGCGCTTGCCCTTGCCCTCGGTCTTGCGCCAGCTGCGCGCCTCGCGCTCGGCGGCGAGCGCGACGAGCTCGGACTGGTGGCGGTGCAGGTACCCGACGAGGACGTCGTGCAGCTCGGGCAGCGAGAGCGAAGTCGCGTCCTCGGGGATGGCGTGCACAAAGTAGAGCAGGCGGTCGACTGCGCGCGCAGCGGGCGGGGAGAGGGAGGGTCAGCTCGAGGTGCGAGGCGGGTTGAACGAGGGGGGGGCAAGGCGGCGGCAGCCAGGGGAGGACGGAGGGGCGCACCCTCGTGGACCTCCTGGGCGCGGCGGACGCGGCCGTTGACCTCGAGCTTCTTGGTGCGGAGCTCTACACGCTGGAGCTGCTTTGCGCGCCGCGAGTTGGGGTGGATGCCGCCGTGCGCGACCTTGCTCTTCTTGCCCTGGAGCGCGCCCGCCGTCTTGACCTTGTTGTTCGGCATCGCTACTGGAAGCAGGAGAAGGTCCGGTGAAGCGAGATGGCGGAACGAGCGAGAGCCGATCCTCATCAGCTCGCCGCCCCTCTTGCTCCCGCTCTCCCGCCATGGCCACCTTGGCCCAGATTGGACTCGCGCTCAGGGGCGAGCACGGCACCCTCGGGCTCTACGCCGCAGTACAGCGCCTCTTCGTCGCGTTCGGATGCCTCGCCTTCCCCGCCTCCCTCCTCCTCGGTGCGCTCCCCGCCGTCATCGCTCCTCCCCTCGCACGCTGACTCTCATCTACGCCGCTCAGACGCCCCCTTTGGCCGCTTCGGGACCTGGGGCAACCGCCTCACCGTCAACGGCAACCTCGGCTGGTTCCTCATGGAGCTCGCTTCGCCCCTCTCCTTCCTCTACGCTCTCTCCATCCCGCTCTCCGCCTCCCCGCTCGCCTCCTTCCCGCCCTTCTCCCCCTCGTGCATCCTCGCCGCGCTCGCCGCCCCCCCCGCGCGGCAGCTCCTCGCGACCCTCTTCCTCATCCACTACTTGCACCGCTCCGCCCTCGGCTCGCTCCGCAACCCGGGCCGGGCACCCATGCACCTCGTCATCCCCTTCCTCAGTGCCCTCTTCAACCTCGCTAACGGCGGAACGATCGGCGCGTGGCTCGCTGCTGGGGCGGGCGGCGTAATGGTCGGCGGCGGCGCGCGCTTCGCACTGGGCGTCGCGCTCTGGGCCGCGGGCTTCGCAGGCAACATCTACCACGACGAAGTGCTCTACGCGCTCAAGCGCGAGAAGGCGCGCTCCCGCCCCGCCGCCGCCAGCGCGGACAAGAGGGCGCGCGCGCCGTCCCCGCGCGAGCGGTACTCGATCCCGACGCGCGGGCTCTACGCGCTCGTTTCGCACCCGTCGTACCTCTGCGAATGGGTCGAGTGGGCGGGGTTTGCGCTCGCGGCGGCGCAGCTCGCCGGCTCGTACCTCCCCGCCACGGGCGCGCTCCCCCCGCTCGGGGAGTGGTACCTCCAGCCGCCGGCGCTGTTCCTCCTCCAGGAGATTGCGGCGATGCTCCCCCGCGCGAGGAGCGGGCACAAGTGGTACCAGCGGACGTTTGGGAGGGAGTGGGAGGAGAAGGGCGCGAGGTGGGCCGTGGTGCCGTGGGTGTGCTGAGGGGGCGTGATGGACGGGCAGGAGGGGGAAGAGGGAGCGGAGAGTTTGTCTGCCGGGAGGGATCAGGAGGGGGGGACGGGAATGTTCAAAGGTACGGCCCGCCTCCCTTCGCAATGTTCGCTCTCCCCCGCGTGCTCATGCTCTTCTCCGCAGATTGTTGTATCCGCCCGACGCTTCTGAATGAAGGTCTGCACCGTACGCTTCGCCCTGCGCTCGGAGAAGGTCTCCTCGCGAAGCGGTGTTCGCGCCCCTCCACCTCGCACGCCTTCCCTGCGCGCGGCGGTGGTCTCTGTGCGCTGCGTTCGCTCCGCCGCAGTTCCACCTCCACCTCCACCGTGCGCCGTGCGCTCTCTTGACCGCCTCGCTTAGCACTCGCTCAGCTCAGCGCATCCGGATGCGCCGGCGCTTCAAGCCAGGTGGGGCACCTCCTGCCCCACCACGCCGCTTTTCGGCCGCCTCTTTCTCGCTTGCCCCGCTTGCTCGCCTGAGGCCGCTACAAGCTTCTCGACCATCCTCGTTCACCTCGCGACACGCCCGCCGCATCCGCCGCGACGATGGACATCCCGCTCACCTCCTCCGTCCTCCTCCCGACCTTCCTCCTCCTCTCGCTCTCCACCGCCCTCCTCCTCTGGGCCCGGCACGCCTACCCACGCAACCTCCCTCCCGGCCCGCGCGCCTCCCTCCTCGGGTGGGGGTACCACCGGCACTTGATCCCGCGCGAGCGGCCGTGGCTCAAGCTCGCGGAGCTCGGCGAGGAGTACAAGGACGCGGGGATGTACACACTGTGGACAGGGCCGAAGCCGACCATCGGTGCGTGCGCGGGGTGCTCTTCCTCTCTCGCGCGCGGTGGCGCGGGCCGTACGTATGAGGAGCAGGTGCGGAGGGGTGTGCAAGGACGCTGCGCTGACTCTCCCTGCGGCGCCTCGCAGTCGTCACCTCCGGCAAAGTCGCCTTCGACCTCCTCGACCGGCGCTCCTCGAAGTACTCCTCCCGCCCGCGGTTCGTCGTCGCCGGCGAGCTGCAGACCGGCGGCGATGCGCTCCTGTTCCTCCCCTACGGGCCAAAGTGGCGCAACCAGCGGAGGATCTACCACGGCGCGCTGATGGAGAAGCGGGCGGATGAGTACCGGGCGCTGCAAGAGTGGGAGGCGAAGCGGGCGTGCTTGGATGTGCGTGTTTCATCGTTTCCTGTCCCCTTCGGCGATGCGAGGGGAGTGTGCTGATGTTCGGCACGCGCGCAGTTCTTGAACAACAAGGACCCGATGGGCTGGGAGAAGCACATCGAGAGGTTCGCGGCGAGCAGCGTCGTCGCGATTGCCTGTGCGTCCCTATCCCACCCCGGCCTGTTCGAGCCGTCTTGACGCTCCTCGCGCGCGGAACAGACGGGCGCCGCGTCGATGATGTCAAGGTCGGCTTCGTGCAAAGCGTCATCAAGAGGATGGAGGATGTCGGCAAGACCAAGTGCGTCGGCCTCTCCCCGCTTCCTGAATACGCCTCCCTCGCCACTCATTCTACTTTCCTCTACTGGACTCGTCGCTCCTCATCCCGGGGCTCTGATCTCGACGCTGACCCTCTTGCGCCCGCAGCCTCCCCGGCAAGCAGATTCTCGACTCGTTCCCGCTCTTGCAGGACCTGCCGGAGGTGATCACGCCGTACAAGAAGACTTACCGGGCCGCCCGCGCCGAGAGCAACACCTTCTGGATGTCGCTCGCCAACACGGTCAAGGAGCGGATGGAGAAGGGTACGGCGGCGCCGAGCTTCACGAAGGACCTGCTCGAGCGGCGCGAGGAGCTCGGCATCTCGGATGCAGAGTTTGGGCTGCTCACGGGCGGTATCTTCGGCGCTGGTGCGCTCCCTCCGCTGATGTCTCTGTGGATGCGGGCTGACTCGGGCACCTCGCAGGTGTCGAGACGACCTCGGGCACGCTCATCGCGTTCGTACTCGCGATGGTGATGCACCCGGATGTGCAGCGCAAAGCGCAGGAAGAGCTCGACCGCGTCGTTGGACCTTCTCGCAGCCCGACCTGGGAGGACGAGCCGAACGTGAGTCGCGTCCGCCTCGTCTGCATGTTGTCCGCGTCTGATTCACGCCTCTCCCGCCCTTACAGCTCCCCTACTGCCGTGCGGTCCTGCAGGAGACCCTCCGCTGGCGGCCCGTCGCCGTCCTCGGCGGCACGCCGCACGCCAGCACCGAAGACGACATCTACGAGGGCTTCTTCATCCCCAAGGGGTCGACCATCCTCGCCAACACATGGGCGATTCACCGCGACCCGACCTACTTCCCCGAGCCGGACGTCTTCCGCCCGGAGCGGTACCTCGAGGACGAACGTGAGAGTGGCGTGCCTGCGTACCCGCAGAAGGCGGGGCACTCGGCGTTTGGGTGGGGGAGGAGGATCTGCCCCGGTGCGCCGGATCGCTCTTCTCCAGCTCGATTATCTCAGCTCACCCGCTTGCCGATGCGCAGGGATGCACGTCGCCGAGCGCGGCGTCCTCATCCTCATCCTGCACCTCCTCCACCACTTTACACTCGCGACTCCCGAGGGCTCCCCCAAGCCCGACATCTTCGCCTTCACGGACGGGTTCAACAGTCGCGCCGAGCCCTTCCCGCTGGAGGTGACGCTGCGCGGCGGCGAGGAAAAGAGGAAGCTGGTGGAGCGGGAGAAGGAAGAGGCGTGGGAGGCGCTACGTGCGTCGCTCGTTCCTCTTCAGTCGGGCGCCTTGAACCAAGTCTGACGCTTCCTTGACACTCGCAGAGGCGTACGAGGTATAAATGAGCGGGTGTAGACAGTCTGTATCGCTCGCAACCTGTCTAGGGCAGCTTGAGAAGGTCCGCCGCACAAAATGCTGGCTCGACGACTCGCGGAAAGCCCTGAGTGACTGATGACGTCGATACTTACTGCATATCCTATGCGCCGGATCGCTAGGCACTGGCCTGGAAGCGGAGTTGCGCTGCGTGCGCTTCCACCGGTCCGTCCAGCTCGCCCGTCTCCTCCGCACCCGCGCCCTCGCCCTCGCCCTCTGCCACGTTTCCTTGTACGTCGCAGTCATAGTCGGGCAGCGGGAGACCCGCCTGAGGGGCGATCTCGGGGCAGTCCTGCGTCTCCTCCGAGATGAGCGTGTTGTTGCGGATCGTCCAGGTCACGTCGAAGCTGCTCGTTGTCGTCAGCACGGCGGCTCACGAGAGCAGCGCGGGTAAAAGTGGACGCACTTGCTGTGGAGACGGCCTGGCGCGTGGACGCCCAGCTCGTATGCGATCTGCCCGAGGAAGGTGCCCTTCTGCTCGTCCTCGTCGTCAGTCATACCCTCGCAGTAGTAGTGAGAGGACGCACCCAAGCGAGTACGACTTCGCCCTCCCCTCCGTTCTCCTTCCACGCCTCGACTACTCTCCGCACGCACGGCGGGTCCTCCTTCTGGCACGAGACATCGACCTCGAGCCCCAGCTCGTCCGCCAGCGGCTTGACCGTCTCGAACGACCGGATCCGCTTGTGGCTCTTGTGCCCGTACGACTGGGCGACGACTAGGCCGACGTGGTGCCCGCTCGAGGGGCCGAACAACTGCGCGAGGGGGATGAGCGAGGACGGGGAGCGAGACGAGAGGGAGAGGACGCGCCCGCTTGATGCATTGGGCGCGGCGACGTCCAAGGCAGGAGAGCCCGACGCCCCAGTCGGAGGGTTTCTCCGCGTGCCGCATGATGTGGATCGTCAGGTCTGGGTAGGGAAGCGGGACGGCGGGTGTTGTAGGCTCGTCGGGCCAGCGTCCTCCTGGGCGACCGCCAGGTCCGTGTTGATGGTCGTCGTGCCTAGGCGCGGGACGTTGCTCGGGATGACCATCGCGACGAGGAGCATCGTGGTGAGGTTCACCAGCGAGCGGAGCGGCAAGGGCGACAGAGCCGAGGAGTGCCAACAGCACAGTCGACACGATACGCATGGCGAGAGACGCTGGAGAGCGAGAAACACGGAGAAGAAGGAAGAGAAGACAGAGATCGTGGGTGGGAAGAAGCTGCGGACTGCGATCGCGAGCAAGCAGCGAGATCATGTCCGAGTCCGCCGCCGCGACGATCACATGCGAGCCGTCCATTCTCATCTCCTCACCACTGGGATACAGCATCGCGCCCACCCTCGAACTTGGCGAGCTCCTTCTTCCACCCCGGCGTGTCGCCCCACTTCTCGATGAGCCGCTTGAGCTCCTGCTTTGCTCACGCTGCGGGCGCTCGAGCCCGTCCGTCGACGTCGCGGCGTCGCCCTCCACACGCGCAAACACGTCGCCGAACATCTCAGCGAGGGGCGGCTTCTTCTCCTTCTCGGCCTTGCTGAACTCGCGCAGGATCGCGCGCTTGCTCGAGTCCTTGACGGTGTTGTCCCGCTCGGCGGACCAGCGCGGCGGGCTCAGGGACTCGAGGTAGCGGCGCAGGCGGTACAGCGGCGAGTCGAGCTTCTTGACCGACTCGACAGCGGAGAGAGACCGGTACGCGGACGAGTCGTCCGACGTCGAGTGGTGGCCGACGCGGTAGGTCATCGCCTGTGCCCGAGAACGTCAGCCTGCTCTCTATGAAGATGCATGAGGGATGGCGTACCTCGACGAGGACAGGCTTCTTCCCCTCGACCGCCCTCCGCCTCGCCTCCTTACACGCGATGTAGACGGCGAGCGGGTCGTTTCCGTCGACCCGGATAGTGTCAATGCCGTAGCCCGGCCCACGGGCTGCGATGCCATCGCCGCCATACTGCTGCGAGACGGGTGTCGAGATGGCGAAGCTGCGGATGGTCGAGGGAAGTCAGCACGGCGCGGGAGAGACGGCGCGGGACGGATGTGCGCACCCGTTGTTCTGTGTGCAACCATCAGGTCAATTATGCAGCGGCAGGTACGAGGGGAGGCGGAAGACGCACCCTGACAACGTAGACAAGCGGGCCGCCGAGTACGCTCGCCACTGGGAACGAGGAGTTCAGCCTTCGGCATGCGCAGCTGAGGACAAGCGAGCACGCACTGTTCAGGCCAGCGTGGAAGTCGCCCTCGCTCGTTGCGCCCTCGCCCGCGTAGCAGATCACGCACGAGTTCTCCCGCCCCGGCGTGCGCTTGAGCGCGTAGGCGGCACCCGCCGCCTGCGGGAGTTGCGTGCCGAGTGGGGACGAGATCGTGTGGAAGTGGTGCTCTTTTGAGCCGTAGTGCACCGGCATCTGACGACCTGCAGCGGGGTGTCAGCGGAGGAACAGGAGGCACAAGGGAGAGACGCACCCCGGGTCGCAGCGTCTGAGTTGGTCGAGAAGCACTGCGCCATCAAGGACGAAAGGCTGTGGGATAACTGCGGTCAGCGAAGGCCTGGGAAGGAGAAGAACGGCAGCGCACGGGTAGTCACGCCAGAGCAGGACGCCGACCTCGCGGTACTGCGCAAACACCTCGTCGTCCTTGTCCCACGCTGCCGCTGAGCCGACAACAACTCCCTCCTCGCCGTAGCTGGTCATGTAGAAGCTCAGGCGCCCCTGGCGCTGCGAAGCGTTGAGAATCTGGTCCTGTGCAGGCGGAGCGGGAGGGAGGTCAGCACGAGGTCTTCTCCCGGAGACTTTGCACAGGCGGTGCGCCCGATCGGCATCATCCCAAGCAGCACACCAGCCGTAGAAAAGAGCAAGGGGAACGCACGAGAATGGGGAGCATGGTCATGACCTCCATGATACGCTCGAGCTTGTCGCCGTCCGCCTGTTGCGCGAGCTCGTGCGCCTGATCCTCGCCGAGCGTGCCATCTGGTGCGAGTACGCGGAACGCAGGGATGGACCCGCTGCTCTCCGACCCCTCGACGCGAACCGAGTTGAAGAAGGTGGGGAGGCGACCGTGTTGGTGAGAGGCGCGTGCTGGCGGGCGGCGGTGGTGCTGAGCGTGCGCCGGAGCAGCTGCGCGGGTCGTGCCAGGCGAAGCATCTGTGCGCGCGGTGAGGTGAAGGAGGAAAAGGAGCGAGGAGCACGAGGTGGGGGGACGGCAGGCCGACCGGCGGCGAGCCGGCGCGCGCGTCGCGCCCAAGTCGCGCTTGAGAAGGTCAACCTCAGCCGAGCGTGCGTACGCTCTCTGGACGCTGATCGAGGTCTGCACTCAGCACAGCGCTCACAGAGACATGCGAAAAGCTATGCGAGTTGCGCCCCCCCGCCCCCGATCAAGCACTGCCACCCTCCCCGAACCCGCTCTCCCGCAGCCACTGCGCCTCCGCCTCGCTCGCCCAGTCCAGCACGCGCTCGTACATCGGCTTCCCCTGCTGCGCCTTCTGCCTCGCCGACTTGCGCGTCTTGCGCGCGCCGGCCGGGCCCGCAGCGAGCGCCGCCGCCATGCCCAGGGCGTGGACCTCGCTCGGTCCGCCGTCATCGGCGGCCGACGCGCTCGCCATCGTCGAGGCGGCGAGGCGCGCGTCGTCGGCGAGGGTGATAGCGCGAAGGTACGGGCGGTAGTCGGTCGTGACGACCGCGCTGGGGAGGAGCGGGTCGGGCCATTGGAGGAGCGCGCGCTCGCCGCCCGAGTGCACGAGCTGGCCCAGCTGGAAGATGAAGTCGGCGCTGCATGCTCAAACAAGTCAGCGGGAGTTGCGAGAGCCAAACGGGGGAGTAGAGGCGGGACGTACCGCTTGGACTCGAGCTCCTCGTCCTCCCGCTCGCTAAAGCGGAGCGCCTCGCGCCACATTGCATGCGCGAGCGAGTCGATCGCATCGACCATGGCGGGATCGGCGCCGACGAAGGGGAAGCGCTGCGTCTCCTCGCGGACGTTGTGCTCCAGGACGGGGCACGTCTCCTCGGCGTCGCCGGGCGTGGCGAAGCGGCCCGTGTCCTCGTCCTGCGCGCGAGCGGTTCGGTCAGTTTACGCTCGTGAAGGTGATGGTATGAAGCGCACCTCGATAAGCACAGCGATGTGCCGTGCGACATGCGCGTCGGCGAACGAGAGCGCGTCGGCGGCCCGCGCCGCGCGCTCGAACGCATCGCCCACACCATTCGCTGCAGGCAGGCCCGCTGTGGGCGTCTCGACGTCCCCGTCGTCGCGCGGGACGCGCAGCGTCCCCTCGCTCCACCTCGTCTCGCCTTCTTTCCCCGCCTCAAGCCAGCCATTCGCGCTCGCGCGCCCGCCGACGCCCCACCCGCACTCGACCTGCAGCTGCATGAGCGCTTTGCGGAGGTCGTCGCTCGGGAGCGGCGCGCTCGACAGGGGGTGAGGAAGCGGCCGGACGCCTGGCTGCTGCGCCGTCAGCCAGGCGGGGTACGGGCGTGAGCGGGAAAAGGCGCTGTAGAGGGTGGTGACGTTCGCGGTTGGGAGGATGTGCCCCTCGCGCAGGGCGACGAGCTGCAGGTACGGGACAGCGAGAGAGGGTTCGGGCGCGGCGAACGAGAGGAAGTTGGCTGGCGGGGTGGATGGGTTGGGCACGATCTGCTGCAAGCCAAGGTCGGCGAAGGGGACGCGCGAGTAGTCTGTCGAACGAGGGTGCGTGAGCGAGGATCGCTGGGACGAGGAGACGAAGCGCACCGGTGCAGGTCATGACGATTGGGCGGCGCGACTGCTGAGCGAGAGCGATCAAGCCTGTACAAGGCAGCGGTGAAGAGGCTCGGGTTAGCATCGTGAGCTGACTTCGTGCAGGGGAAGCCGCGGCGCACCCTGCCAGAAATCCTCCTCGTGCTTGAAGAGCACGTCGACCTCGTCGACGAGGATGAGCGACTGCGTCGGCGCCTTCTCCTTTGCCGCCGCGCCCTCCTCGTCGTCCGCCGCCGCCTTCCCCTTCACCTTCGCACCGTCGCCCGCGGGCGTCTTCTTCGTCTGTGCGCCAAACATCGCCGCGATGTTCCCCATACCCTTCCTCGGGCTCCCGCCTAGCACGACATGGTTCCTCCCGACGTCGCCGACATACCGCTCGAGGTCCCTCGCGCCGCGCCGGCCCATGCCCGCAAAGACCTCGAAGACCTCGAACCCGAGCTCTTGCGCGACGGCGTGCACCGCGGCGCTCTTGCCCGTGCCGTGCGGGCCGTGCAGCAGGATCAGGTTCGTCAGCGTCGGGAAGACGCTGCCGGCGCGGCGCGGCGCGGAGGGAGGAGGTCGTCGAGGTCGTCGGAGTCGAGGTCGGATGCGTACGACGCGTACGACGAGGACGGCAGCCCGCCGACTCCTGCGTCGTCGTTGTCCTCGTCCGATGAGGCGATAAAGTCGTCGAGCGCCTTGCGCTTCTTCGCCTTCTTCTTCTTCTTGATGAGCCCGCGCGCGACGGGGCGGCGGCGCTTGCCCGCCTTGGCCTCCGCATCTGCGAGCGTGCGCGGTGCATGAGCACCCACGCTGACTGCGAGAGAGGGAACGAGGAAGAGTGAGACGCACCGCCCTGGACCTTGAGCTCCTCGAGCCACTCGCGGAGCCACCTCGCGCTCTGTCCGCTCACCTCGCCGAGGACCTCCTCCGCGCCCTGCGGGGCGTACCTCGCGCTCCAGAGCTTGCCGTCGTCCTCAGCCGGCGTGCGCGCGACGTCGCCCGGGCGCGCAAACGCCGAAGCGTACGACGCCGGCGCGCGCAGCGGTGCGGCGAGGCGGTCCAGCAGCGGGTGCGGCGCGAACGGCGGGAGGAGGAACGGCACGGCGCCAAGTGGACGACGCGATAGCGTCGGGTACGCGCCCCCGCTCGTCCCACTTGTACTCGCGGCGGGAAAGCGGGAGTCGAGGGCCGCGCGCGCGGCGGAGAAGTCGAGCGCTGCGGCGTATTGCTCGAGGAAGTCGGGTCCACCGGCGGTATCGGACTCGACGGCGCGCGCCTTGCCCTTCTCCTCCCTGCGCGCCCACCGTGCGTCCCAGGCGCCCCTCGCATCACCATCGCTCGGCGCAGGCGCCGCCCCGCCGGCGTGCTCCTCCGCCGACGGCCAGCGCGCCTCGGGCGCCTCGCGCCGCTTGGCCTTCTCGCGCGCAGGTGCCGCTCGGACGAGAAAGCGTGCCCAGGCGTGCCGACTTCCTCCTTCGCCTTGCCCTTCCCTTGTCAGCCTTGGCGCCCTTCTTCGCCTTCTTCCGCGGCGGCGGCTCCGTCAGGTCGACGACGTCCGCCCGCCCCTGCGCCTGCGTCCCGCCCGCCCCGCTACGCGTCGCGCGCCGCTTCCGCGGCGTAGGCGGTGCGGAGCTCGCGCTCGCGGTGGCGGCGTAGTCGTCGGTGTCAGAGGCGGAGGTGGGGATCGAGGCGGAGGCGGAGGGCGAGGGTGAGGGCGCGCGCTTCTTGCCCTTGGAGTTGGCCTTCTTCGGCCGAGCGGCGGCCGCCTTGCCCTTGCCCTTCTTGGACGATGTCGCCCCTGTCCGTGAGCCCGACGCACCGGCGACAACGACAACCTCGTCGTCGTCCTCGCTCGCCTCGTCCTCCTCTGGCGCAACCCGCGCCCGCGCCTTTCCCTTTCCCTTCTTCGCCCGCACCGTCTTGCCCTTCCCCTTCCCCGCAGCCTTGCTAGCCCGCGCCTTCCTCCCCTCCACCTCCTCCTCCTCCTCCGAGTCGTCGTCGACAAGGCTAAGCGTCTCCGTCTCCGTCCCCGCCGCGCTCAATTGCGACGCGCTCACCGCGCGCGCAAGGCTCCTAGCGGGCGCGAGTGCAGCGGGCGCAGGCTGCGCGGGTGTCGCGGAGGAGGAGGTCGAGGTCGAGGTCGACGCGGCGGGGGCGGCGGATGGGCGCGGGGCAAAGATGCTGAACAGCTTCTTGTCCTTGGGCGGCGCGGGAGGAACTTGCGGTAGTCGCTGCGGCGACACAGCCTCGGCGGGCGGGTCTGCCATGCGCGAGATGGAGGCGAGCGAGGGAGGCGGCGCGACGCGTGTGATGAAGCGCAGAGAGGGGGAACGCGTGAAGAGCGGGAAAACGCGCTCGCGCTGAGCGCTGAGCGAGAGGAGTCTCGCAGAGACGGACGCGCGGCAGAAGGAATTGACACTTGTGCGTTCGCAGAACTCGGATCTTCAGCTCGTCTATCCACAACCTCCTCCTCCGCTGCTCGTCCCGCGCACGCAAAGCCCGCTGCTCTATCTACAATTATCGGCAGGGGTGCGCACACTGCGCACAGCTCATTAGTCGGCGCGCGGCTCGCTGTCGGCGTAGGTCGCCGGGCGCGAGAGCGAGTCGGCGCGGACGTCGACTGTGCGTGAGATGTCATGTCAGCGCCGCCGTAAAGCACGCGTAGAGAAGGAGTCGGTGAGCGCAACGCACCGCCCTTGTAGCCGCAGTCGAGGTCCCGCAGCTTGGCCGTCGCGACGTGGTAGACCCACCCATGAACGCTCAGCTCGCGGCCCTCGTCCCACGCGGCGCGGACAATGTCCGACTGCGCGACGGCGGCGACCGTGTCCTTGACGTGCTGGTCCGTCAGCTCGGCGAGCGAGAGCGCGTCGAGCGGCGAGCGCGACGCGGATGCGCAAGCCGGGAGCTGGGAGGACGCGAGGGACTTGATCTACGCGTGTAGGGTTTGCGTGAGCGAGTTGCGTCTGAGCGAGCAAGGGAGAGAGAAACGCACGGGTGCGATCCACTTGGAGATCGTATCCGCCACAGAGCCTGGCAGCGGGGCAGGCTCCTGCTCGCCCGCCGCCTCCTTCTCCGACGCATCGACAGCGGCCTGCATGCCCGCCCTGACGCCGCCGCAGCCAGTGTGGCCTGAAGAGAGTGCAAGAATGTATCAGCACGATCCGCACCGCACGGTATGCCGACTCCAACGCGGGAGTCGGGGCGGAGCGGGGCAAGCGGGCGGCGCGACTGACCGCAGACGATGATCGCCTCGACCTTGAGGACGTGCACCGCGTACGCGAGCGCAGCGGAGGCCGAGAGGTCGCCCTTGTGGAAGCACTGGGCGATGTTGCGCTGCAAGGAGGTGGGGAGCGAGGTGGGGGAGGTGAGCGGGGCGGTGCAGCTGAGCCGAACGTGCGACGGGGGCGTACGTGGACGAAGATGGAGCCCGGGGCGACACCAGTGGCGCTGCGGATGGGCGCGACCAGAGGAACGGGGAGCGAGGGGGATTATCCGAGGGGAGCGAGGAGCGGTGAGATGGAGGTCAGCGATCTCGCCTCGTCGCGGGCGAAGCGGTGTGCGAAGGGGACACACAGCTCTGCAGAGACACGCGAGTCGGAGCAGCCGAGCCAGAAGATCCTGGGGCTCTGGCCGGACGCGAGCTTCTTGAGGAGGGCCGGGTCCGACTGGGCGAACGCGGCGGCGTACGTCTCGTTCGAGTCGAGGATGCCCTGTGTGTGTGTTAGCTTGACTGGGCCGTAACGGGAGAGCTGGACGGGCGTGCGGACCTGGAGGAGTTCGGTGCAGGACGACATGGCTGGGGTCGAGGAGAAGGCGCGGTGGTGGGGAGGGGCGAAGGCGGGCTGGAGGGTCGAGGCGGGGTTCAGGAGGCGGCCTGATGAGCGCTCGAGGGGTGCACGGGAGCGGGAGGCGGAAAGAGGGCGAGCGGAGCGAGGGAGAGGGAGCGAAGGGGCGGCGCGGCGAGATTGGGGCAGGGCCAAGGCAGGGCTCCGGGCGACGGCACAGAGGGGCGCGCAGCGGGCGGGCATCCACCTAGGGAGCACAACGACGACGGGGACACAGCCGGCGAGGGATCTGCAAGATCGGGCGGGGAGATAGAAGTGCACCTCGGCAGAGCGAGAGGGCGAAGGCCAAATCAGGGGGAACCAGACGAGGAGGAGAAGGGTCACCTCTCGCGCACAGCACGGATTGCTACCCGGACTGCACTGCGCCTTTCAACACGTTTTTGTACGCAGGTTCGACTCTCTGGCAAGCCCGCACGAGAGGAGACGGGGGCGACGACCCCCTCGTCCCGAGCGAGCGCCGCTTTCTGGCCGCCTTGTCCTCCTCGCTCCACGCGCACTGCACCGGGCAAGGATGGGCGACACCGACGCTGCCGCAGAGCAGCCTGCCCCGCGCCCGACGCTCCCGCCGAGCTTCAGCAACTCTGTGCGCGCCCTCGCCCTCGAGCCCCGCACCGCCCCCCTCGTCTCAGCTGACCCTCCCCTCGCCCGCACGCGCACAGTTCTGGTCCAGCGACTACAGAACCGGGTTCACCAGTCTCTACGACGCCCTCGACGCCTCCCTCGTCCAGTCCGACGAGCTCATCGCCCATGTCCAGCGCCGCAAGGACGCAGAGGACCTCGTCGCAGAGAGCCTCTTCCCACCCGCACTGAGGCAGGACGGCTTCGCTGTCGGTGCGCCCACTCTCCCGCTCGACCCGACTGCGCGTGCAGAGCTGACGTCTCCGTTTGCACCTCGCTCCCACCTCTCGTACACCCTCTTCGGACATCCCGATGCCTGTGCACCCACAGACGACGGCGGGTCGCTCCGCATCGGCTTCGAGGCCCTCCTTACCCAGAGCGTCAACGAAGGCCGCGCCCGCCAGGCCCTCGCCGACGACCTCCAGGTGCGCCCTCCCCTTCCCCCACCATGCGTTCGTGCACGAGCCCCTGACACGAGGCGTCTCCCTTGTATCGCACAGCGCACCATCCTCACGCCCTTCAGCGCGTGGTCCCTCTCGCACGCCGGGCGCGTCCGCTCCTCCCGCGCACAGGTCGAGGCCGCACTCTCAGCTTGGGAGCGCAAGCGCGCGCAGGCCGAGAGCACCAAGACCGCGTACGACGACGCGTGCCGCGCCGCCGCGCTCGTCGAGGACGAGGTCAACTTTTCGCGCGCGCAGGGCGAGCGCGCGCCAGGTGCTGCCGGAGGCGAGAGGGCGCGCCTCCCGCCCCGCCCGGACGAGATCGATGGTGACGGCGCGCCGGTCGCCCCCGCCGGCGCGGGCGTCATCTCTGCCCTCGGGAGGGCATTCTCCACGCGTCGCACGGCGGCGTCTGCGGGTTCGCGCGCGCGCCGCGACGCCAAGGCGCGCAAGGAAGACGAGTCGGAGAGCGGCGAGGAGGACCTCCGCGAGGACGCAGACGAGGAGGATGATGACAAGGAGAGCCCGAAGAGCCCCGCGGCACTGAGGGAGGCGCGCGAGAAGGCGCGCAAGGTCTGGGAGGAGCGCGCGCCGGAGGTCAAGGCCGGCTTGGACTGGAGCAAGACCAAGTGCGTCCGTTCTCGCATGTTTCCGCCCTTTGCCGCAGTTGGCGCGTGACATAGGCGTAGTATTCTGCGGTCGAGCGTGCTGACACTTGCCCTGGCGCGCAGGTTCACCAACCTCCTCTCGACCGTTGTCGGCCCGCAGAACCTCGAGGAGCGCCTCGAAAAGACGCTCCGCGACGTTGCCGCCGCCGAGGACAAGTACAAGCACGCCGTCGCCGAGCTCGACTCGCTGCGGTGCGTCATGCCCCGACCCACACACTGAGAAACGCCTCTGACCACCCGCGGACGCGCAGCCTTACCCTCGAGGAGACCCTCGCGGCCAACTTCGCCTACGTCCAGCGGCTCGAGTCGGACCGCCTCCGCGCGGCCGCGAGCGTCCTCAAGCAGTTCCACGCGGCCGTCGCCGCGCTGCCGAAGCTCATCGACGGGAGCCTCGCGCGCGTCGGGCAGACGCTCGAGCTCGTCAGGCCGGAGAAGGACCTTAGGGGGCTGATCGAGCGGAGGAGGTGCGTCCGCTCTCTTCTCGCTCGCAAGCACGTCGGGCGCGCAACCCTCCGTTCAGCGAGCTGTCGTCTCCGCCGGGTCGGGCTAACCCACCCCATTCCCACGCATGCGCAGGACCGGCCCGTTCCAGCCCTCGCCCGTGCTCTACACCTCGCACTACTCGGAGCCCGCGCTCGCGACGTTTGCGCAAGTTCGACGAGACGAACCGGAGCGCGAACAGCGCCCCGTCCCGCCGGTCGTGGAGGTCCTGCTGCGAGAGGTGGAGGAGAAGGGGAAGGGCGTGCACGATGCGGGTGCGTGGGACTGCCTCTTCCGGGCGTGTGCGCTACGCAGGGGCGCGACTCTGATACTTGGATCGGACATCGACACGCAGAGCGCCGCAAGGCCTGGCTTTATGAGGTCCCGCTCGCGGCGCAGCATGCGCTCCGTTCGGTGCTCAAGTGCGTTTCCTTCCTCACCTCCCAGGCAGCGCTTCTGACCTTCCACCCCTGCAGCAACCCGTCCACCCTCGCCCTCCCGCCCGCGGATCTCTCCGCCCTCCTCGCGCCGTTCGACCTCCCCGTCCTGTGCGCGTCGCTCAAGCTCTGGCTCCTCGAGCTCGAGGTCCCCGTCGTCACGTACCAGGCGTACGACGAGCTCCGCGCGCTGTACCCGCGCCGGACGGCCGGTGAGGGCGAGGTGGACGCGGAGAAGGTTGCGGAGGTGGTGGGGAAGCTGCCGAGGGTGCACTTTGAGGTGCGTGCCGACCTCTCGCTGAGTCGTCTCCCGCGTCCGCGCGCGAAACAGCTGTCGATGTAGATCTCCGGACACTCACCCTTGCGCCATCGCCGACCCGCAGGTCCTACGCCTCCTCATCACCCACCTCTCGAAGCTCATCACGAGCACCACGACCCCCGAGCCCCTCACAACCTACATCCACAAGCTCTCGCTCTCGCTCTCGCGCCCGCTCCTCCGCCCCAAGACCGAAACCGCCCTCACCCTCGATGACCGCTTCCCCTCCACCTTCCTCAGCACGCTCCTCTCCTCCGCCGACGAGCTCTTCGCCGCGGCCGAGCGCGTCGCCCAGAAGGGCCGCGAGGAGCGCTACCGCCCTCGTCGTCAGCGGACCAAGCCGATCGACCAGCGCGCGAGGCGGAGCAACCTCGGCCTCGGCGCGCAGGAGAGCGTCGATCTCGGTCGCGCGGGCGAGGTGCTCAAAGCGCAGCAGGCGCAGCGCGACGGGCTCAGCGTGCAGACTGCCTCGAGCGCGCTCGCTGTCCCGCAGCAGGAGGAGGGCGCCTTCGCGGCGAGCCCGATGAGCGCTACGGCGGAGGAGCTCCCGCCCGCGCCGTCTGCGCTGCAGCCGCTTGAGCACGCGGAGGAGGAGAAGGACGAGCAGGCCGCCGACGACCGCGCGGCGAAGGAGGCGCAGGCGGCGGAGGAGGTGCGCGCGTCCTCGCCTGCAAACGCGCAGCCGACGGAGGCGGCGTTTGTCCCGCCCACGGAGGAGGCGTTCGTCCCGCCCACCGAGGCGTCCTTCTCGTCACCCGCGCCGTCCGCCGCGCCCGTCAATGACTCGCAGGACGAGCCCTCCACCGCCGCGCGCGCCGCCGCTCCTGCCGCCGCAGCGGACGAGCCCCTCTCGTTGTCCTCGTCGCTGAAGCGCCAGTCGGGCACGGGCCGCCTGCGTGGCGCGCGGGCACCCCGCCCCCCGAGCCAGGTCATGGCGCGCGTGGCGGCGTTTGAGGGCGGCGCCGACGGCGACAAGAGCGCGAAGAGGGAGAGCTGGACGCGGACGCGCGGGGAGACACCGGTCGTGGAGGGGGAGAGGGAGGAGTGAGCGTGCGGTTGGTAAGGAAGGGGGGCGCTGGTCGTTGCCCTTCGCTGCTGTCGCGAGCGGGAGGAGGGCGACTCTCTCGCGGAGGTTTGCCGGGGTTCCGTCCGTCGCATAGCAGTGTATCTCGCAGTGCAAACGAATCTGTCACGACTATGTTCGCGCTCGCGGGGTTGCGATTGCTCTGGCAAGGCGAGAAAGCGATGGAGACAGGGCGGAAGCGGCGCTCGGCTCCCTCTCCCGCTTGACCCCATCTTGGGTCGACATATTCCACCTGCAGCGGATGGCGGTGCGGCTAGCTGCGGAGCACAGAACGCCGGAGGTCGAAAAGACTATCGCGCGAGCCTCGAGAATGCTCTTTCCGCCGTGCGCCGTCGAACGACTCGCGGCCGTACTCGACTTCCTCGTCCTCCGAATCAATCTCAACTTTCAGGCTCTCGACTTCCTCGTCCGCCGTGCCGATGCCATTCATAAGCGTCGCGGCGAACGTGTACGCGCTCCAGCGCGCTCGGCGCGTTGATCGCCGTGTCGACGAGGGGCTTGACGGCAGGTTCGAGAGCGGGACGAGGACGTCGTTCACCATGCGCTCCTTCGGCGCGGGCTTCCTTCCTCGACGCGTGTCTCGCTGCATCCTCAACACCGTTCACAGGCGGGACTTCACCGCGCGCACAACTTGAGAAGGTCGACGCTGGCGCGTTCCTCTCGCGGCATGCTCGCTTCTCGCGGTGTTCATGTCGAGGATGATCTACTCGCAGCGTCGACAGTCTCTCAGCGGGCAAGAACAGGTCACGTCGTACAGGACGGGCTGTAAGGGTGAGCGTGCGAGTTGACCAGCGGAGCGTGACGGGAGGGTCGCCCTGGCCCGATCCGGCGTTCTGGCTGGGTTTTCTCGACACGTCCGAGCTGCGCAGATGATTTGCAAGTCGGGTCGGGTGGATGAAGAGGAGGACGAGGTTGGGGAGGGCGCGGATTGTGATCTTGACGGAGGGTAGCACGTGCTACCCTCCCTCCGCGACGACCTTTCGCAAAGTCGTCTCCCTCGATTTCGGCTTCGTACAGTTCGCGGCGCTCTCCAGTGACTCCAGCGCCTGCCTGAAGGCTGTCCTGAGTCGCTGAAGACCCAGAGTGGCTCCGCTCGCTCGCACTGTCGCCTCCTCCCCCTCGCTTCTCCTGCTGCTTTTCCCGCCACGGCTCACGCTCTCGGTGTTCTCCACCTCGGTTCAGCGTTCCTCTGAGCCAGGAGCTGCCTTGCGCACCGCGTAGAGTCCGCAAGGAATGGCCAGTAGGCACGAGGCTTGCGACAGCGTTGTCACGCACAACTTCTGCCCCTCGCACTCTCCTCGCCTGCGCTGTAGTATGTCGTGGGAGCCAGCAGCGTATACGTGTAAACCTCGCCGCAACTCTCACCAGCTTGCACGGCTGCAGTCGGCGCTCTCCAGCAATATCAGCTTGGGAGGGAAGCCCACCTCACGTCCCGCTCGCTCCCAGTCCTCGCTCACCGTGCGAGGCTTGACAGTCACAGCAACGAGCGGGAGCGCAAGTATTGAAACGAGCCTGTCCTCTCCGCCTGCGATGAAGCCCTCGACGCACTACTCCCGCTTCTCTCTCCCTCGTCGACACGCCCCTTCCTCGCCTAGACGTCTCGCAGTCCGGCTTTCGTCTGCCTCAACCAGCCCACAGCATTTCCGCAGACGCGCCGCTTTATCCGCGGCCTGAACAGCGCGTGCTCGCCAAGGTGCTCTCGCAGCAGGACGAGGAGAGGAAGGGAACGCGTAGAATGCAAGACTGCAGGTGAAGACAGTGTATCCGGGACATCGAGACGGAAGGGAGAGAGAGAGAGAAAGTGCAGGGCGGGAGAGCGTGCTGGAGAATACGCTAAACTGCATTAATGGGAGAAACGGGAGGAGAGGGATGATGCGAAAGATGCGACGGGCAGGCTGCGGTGGGAGGCGGTGCGACGGGATGCGGGGCACAGCTGAGAACGACGGATTGCGAGTGGCGGCAGAGGACTACTGCGCGAGGACCTTCTTCCGTGCGCCGTCGAACGACTCGCGGCCGTACTCGACCTCCTCCTCGCCCTCCTCCGACTCCATCTTGCCCTTGAGGCCCTCGACCTCCTCGTCCGTCGCGCCGACCCCAATGAGGAGCGTTGCGGCGAAGGTGTACGCGCTCGGCGCGTCGATCGCCGTGTCGACGAGGGTCTTGAAGACCGGCTCGAAGGCGGCGACAAGCGCGTCGTGCGCGATGATCTCCTTCGAGGCGACCTGCGCGAAGAGATCCTTCGTGAGGTTGACGGCGTCGGCCTTCTTGGTGAGAGCGGCCTCCGTGATCGCCGTGATGAGGAGCCCGCGGTACTCCTTCGGCAGCGCCTCGACGGATGCAACACCCTCCGAGATGTTCTTGATCTCGAACCACTGTGTGCGCGAGAGTAACGTGGTCAGTTAACGCTGCGAGAGAGGCGTGGGATGGGCGCACCTCGGCGACCGAGTTCTTCGCCTTGCGCTCCGCCTCGGCACGGCTCATCGACGACGCGTTCGGGTCGATCGCGCCATCGTCCTCGTCCTCCTTCTCCTCGTCCTCCTTCTTCTCCTCCTCCTCGCCGCCGACGGGGACCGTCCGCGGCTTGAGCTGCAGGCGCGGGCGCTGCGACTCGGGCTGTGCGGGCTCCTCGGCAACGTCGCCGCCGAGCAGCGCGAAGGGGTTGGACGGCGTCGCGGGGCGAGCAGCCTCCTCCTTCTTGCGCTGGCGCGCGGCAAACGCGCCCGTCGGGCCGAGCGGGATGGTCGCCGCCGCCGTCTCGCGGATGCGGCCGAACGCGCTCAGGTCGCCCGCCTTGGCCGGTCGCTGCGGCTGCGTCGTCCAGCCGTCCGAGCCCGGCTGCGCGACGCCGAAGTTGTCGCGGCCCTGACCACGGCGCGAGTTGGGGCGCGAGAGCTGGTCGCCGAGGCGCGGGAGCTTGCCGCCCGACGAGGCGACGCGGCGAGCCGAGTCCTCGGCCGCCTTCTGCGCGTCGGCGTGGATCTCCGAGATGGTCTTCGGGCCGGCGGCCTCCTGCTTCGACGCCCAGCGGGCGGAGCGGAGGTCGATGACGTCCTGCGCGCGGGCGAGAGAGGGTCAGCATGAGCGGGGCGACACGCGAGCGAGTGAGAGGGGACGCACGAGGATCATGAAGCGCATGCGCGACGAGATCTTCGGGCTCTTCGCGATGGCGTCCATGCGCGAAAAGTAGACGTCCATGTGCTGGCGCGCCTTGGGGTTGTCGAGCGCCTTGCCGACGGTGGTGAGGAGGCGGCAGAGCGACTCGACATCCTCCTCCTCGGGGTTGTCGGTGTTGGCGAGGAGCTTCTTGATGCACTCGTGCATAATCCGCTCGGTGAGCATCTGCAGGCGGTAAAGCTCGCCGATGAAGCGGACGAGACCGAGGCCGCGACGCTTCGCCTTCTGCGCGGCGTAGTACTCGTCGGAGAGGAGCTCGGCCTCCTTCGACGGCTCCTTGCCCGAGTCCTCGGCCTCCTTCTTCGCCGCGTCGTTCGCCTCCTTCTTCGCGAGGTCGTCCGCCTCCTTGCTCTTGGCGGCGGCGGCGGCGGCCTCCTTGTTCTTCCAGCCGTTCTCGTAATCCTCCTGGCAGCGGTTGAGGAGGTACTTGCGGAAGAGGGCGCCGCCGGCGACGGGGGTGCCGTCGGCCGTCTTGACCGTCTCGTCCTTGACCTCGGTCGAGACCTGCTCCATGAGCTTGCGGCACAGGCGCGCGTACATCTCGGACCACGTCGCCTCGTCGGTCGCCTTCTCGAAGATGAGGGCGATGACCTGGCGGAGGATGCGGCCGTCCGTCTCGTCGACCGACTTGTTGGCCCACTCGAGGATCTGGTTCGAGATTGAGTCGAACCGCTCGAGCGTGAGCTTGTTCAGGAGCGCCTTGACCTTGCGCTGCACCATCTCGGGCGAGCTGAGGTCGGCCTGCGGCGCACCCGCGATGACGGACGGCGCCCAGCCGGTCTCGGAGCGCGGGCCGAGCGTCGCGCCCTCGAAGCCGTCGCCGGTGACGTGCTGGCCCGGCTTGCGCGACTCATCGCGCTCGCGCGGCTGGCCGCCGTCGCGGCGCTTGCTGCCGCGCTCGCTCTTGTTCCGGCCACCCTGGCTAAACGCGCCGCCCATGCCCGACTGGCTCGTCGTGCGCGACATGCTGCCGCGCGCGCCGCCGAACGCGCCGCTCGCCGTCCGCGAGAGGCTCGCCGCGAACCGCTGCTCGCTCGTCTGACCAACCGGGCCGCCCTGCCCAAAGTTGCCCATGCCGCCGAACCCACCGCCGGGGCCGCCCATCGACGCCGAGCGGCCGAAGCCGCCGACACCCGAACCGGCACGCGACGGGACCGCCGGCGGGCCCATCTGGCCGCGGCGGCTGCCGCCGAACGAGCCACCTCGCTGCGGCGCGCCGTCGTCGACCATGCCAATGTCGGCGAGGTTCGGGAGCGCCTCGGGCCGGGCCTGGCAGACCTGCATGAACTGGAGGAGGAACTCGCGGTCGTAGCGGTACTTGCCCGGCTCAGCGTCGGCGTTGAGCTCGGCCGCAGGCGCCTTGACGCCCTCAGGGTACTCGACGTTGGCGAGGTCCGAGATCGGGCGCGCCGCGTCGATCTGCTCGGACGAGGGACCAGTAGGTGCGGGCGGCTCCGTCGGCGCCGAGGTCGACGCGACAGGCGCGGGCTCGCCAACGGGCTTGGCGGGGAGGAAGGACGGGAGGGAAGCGGACGGGGTAGCGACGGGGGCGGAGTCGGTCGGGGTCGGGGCGGTGGCGTTGAGCTGCTCGCGCGCCTCCTCAAGGGCCTGCTGCGGGTCCTTCGACTCGGTCGCGGTCTTCTCGTCGGCGAGGAGGGCCGCCTCCTCGGCGCGGATGGCGTCGGCCTGCGTGACCTTGACCTCGAGGCCGGCGACCTCCTCGCGCGGGGTCGGCGGCGCCGACGTGTCGGGCGTAGCGGTCTCCTCGCGCTTGAGATCGGCGACGGCGACGGGCGACGCCTCGGCAGCCGCAGCCTCCTCCTTGGCCTTCTCCTCGGCCTTGGCCTTCTGCGCCTTCTCGCGCTGCTCCTCCTCGACCTGCTTCTTCGCCTCGGCCGCCTCGGCAGCGACGCGCGCGTCCTCCTTCTCCTGCGCCTCCTTCTTCTCCTCCTCGGCCTTCTTCGCCTCGTCGGCCTTCTTCGCCTCGTCGGCCTTCTGCGCGTCGTCGGCCTTCTTGGCCGCAGCGGCCTCCTCCGCCTTCTTCTCGTCCTCCTTCGCCGGCGCAGCAGCGGGCGCAGGCGCAGACGCCTCCTCCTCCTTCTCCTCGACCGGCGACGGCGCCGCCTTCTTCTCCTCCGCGGGCTTCAGCACGGGCTTCTTGATCGGGATCGCGCGGCTGACGCGCGGGCTCGGCGTGAACGTCGCGGCGTCAAAGCTCGGCTTGAACTCGGCGACGCCGGCCTGGGCGAGGCTGAGCGGGCGCAGCGGCGTCGACGGCGCGGCGGCGCTACCACCGGGGGTGAACTGCGGCGCGGCGGGGTTCGGGCGCGAGGGGAGCGCGGCGCTCTGCGGCTGCGGGGAGAAGGACTGGAACGAGGGCGTCCCCGGGGTGCCGGGGGCGTGGGCGTGCGAGAGGGGAGGGGAGGTCGGGATCGCCGAGGCGGGCTTGGGCGTGTTGAGCCCCGTCGACGGCGACGACGTGCCCGAGTTGGTGAGCGAGGGAGGGACGCCGCCGGGAGGACCGCCCTGCGGCATGTAGCCCTGGCCAGGGTATCCCGGGTACGGGTAGTACTGCTGCGGGGCGTACGGCTGCAGGAGCATGCGAAGATGGTCAGTCGGAAATCGCGAGAAACGCAGAGAGAGGAGCGGCGACGCACGTTGCCCGCGTACATCTGGCCGGGGTACATCATTGGCGCGCCGGGAAGGGGCGCGTTCTGCAGCCGCGGGCTGATCGGGCCGCCGGGGCCGCCAAACGAGCCGCGAGGGCCCTGCGGCTGCGGCGGGCGCGGGGGCATGCCGCCGAGGACGGGGGAGCCGACGTACGAGCCCTGGCGCGAGCCTGCGCTCGAGGGCGCGAACGGAACGGCGCCGGGGCCGCCGTTCGGGATGGCTTGCGGGGAAGGGCCCTTTTGGGGGATGAAGACGGGAGCCTGGCCGTAGTGCTGCGGCGGGGGCATCTGGAAGCCGGCGGGAGGCGGGGAGAAGGCCTGGCCGGGCTGCTGCTGCGGGACGAAGGGAGGGGGGATGCCGCGCGGGACAAAGCTCGGCGCGCCGGGGTTCGAGAGGTGCGGGACGTTGCCGTGATGAGGAAGAGGGGAGCTGCTCGGGCCGGGCGAGCGTGCCTGCGGGTCGTACGTCGCGACGGAGCGACGCTCCATCGGCATGGGCGCGGGCGCACCCGTGGCGGGCGACGCCGCAGGAGACGCACCACCGCCCTGGAACAGGCGATGCAGGTCAATCGGCGCCTTCGTCGCCGGCGCCGCCGACGGGGCGGACGCGGGAAGCGTGCCGAACGCGGACGGCGCGCCGTTCTTGAAGGCGGGAGGAGCGGCAGGCGACGACGACAAAGTCGCGTTCTTGTCGCCGGCAGTACCGAAAGCGACTGTGATGGGACGGGAATCAGTCTCGAACGCGGCGAAAGAGCGCGAGTGGAGGCGCGAGACGCACCGTCCGATCCAGCAGCACCGCGGATCTCCTCGACCCTCGAGGCGGGCACCCTCACGCCGTCAACTTGCACGCCCGTGTTGGCCTTCTTGGCGCTTGTCGGGCTCGTCGGCTGCGAGCCAGAGCCAGCGGCGGCAGCCATGGCGGCGGCGGCGGGGACAGTCGGGCTGCTGCTGCTCGCGACGGCGCCGTTCACGACGCCGGTTGCATCCTGGCCGGAGACAACGGCGGGGGACGGCTTGCTCTTCTTGGCCGCGGCGGCGTAGTTGAACGGCGGGATCGAGGGCACGGCGTACTGCGACGACGGGGGCTTGGCGGGAGCCGACGAAGACGAGGAGCCGGTGTTGGACGGGGTGCTCATTTAGTTGCGGGAGGTTGTGGGGGGAGGATCGTCTGCGGAAGAGACAGACGGTCGCGCAGAGGTGTACTTGTGCGGGCGCGCGACTGGGGGAGAGTCGGGGCGCGAGGAGGAGAGGAGGGGAGGGGGGGGGAGGGGGTGGCGATTGGGTCGGGCGAGGCGGCGCTGCAGGGACGGAGCGGGCGACGGGCGACGGGGTGCAGGGCTAGGTGAGCCTGCGGGCGGGTCCTGCGCGTCAGTCTCGCCCGCCCAGGGCGCAGGGGCGGGGCGCGGGGCGATGAGGACGGACCTGGCTTTTTGAGAGCGCCCGCGGGAGGGGGGCTCGTCGGGGGGAGAGGGGGAGGTGCTCGACGGGGTGGTCGAGGCCTACAGGAGCAGTAGCGAGGGAGAACGGCTAAGTCCTGCCCAGCGTAAGGTGCTGCAGAAGCGCGACCGGCTCCGCCTCCCCCTCGCCGCGACGCTCGCCTCGAGTCGGAGCTCGCCCCGCTCCCCTGACATCAGCCCTCGCCGTTCGCCTTCTGGGCACTCTTGGAGCCCTCCTCCTCCTCACCAGCCCTCGCTGCAGCCCACCCGCGCTCCTCCCACGCTCCCGCTCCCGCTCCATCCCTTTGTCCGCGCTCTTCTCATCGCTCTTCAATGGCCCGCTCCATCCACCGCACCTGCTGCTCCGTTCTCTCGCTCAGGACGACCAGTACACCCATCTGCACTTCTAGCTGCACGCGATCCAGGTCTACCGCTGCCCAGACTCCGCATCCACGCACGTCTACCTTGGCTGTCCAGCGGCACAAAGAGGTGCTCCCGATAGTACTTGAGCTCTGCGCTCGCAGCACCGGCTCGTCGTCGTCAGTCTCGCCGTCTGTGCGAAAGATGGAGGCGGGAGCGCACCTGCGATCGACGCCTTGATGTCCGCGAGTGCCCTGCCCGTCCTCGCTCGTCAACGGCAGCCTTGGCGGAGCTTGACCAACGAGATTGTCGACGCACCTGTGCTCTGCCTCGTCCTTCTTGCTCTGCCACCCCAAGCTGGGGTACCACCTCCTGCCGAGCTCCTTGATGCTCGAGACGTCGACGATCCGGTAGTGCAGCTTGCTCGCGAGGAGCGGCAGGTCCTTGTTGATGAACGCCCGGTCCGCGTGGACGCTGTTGCCCGCGAGGAGGGCGGGGGCTTGCACGCGGGGTGGAGGGGTGAGGCGTGGAAAAGAGGGGCGAGAGAGAGGGGCGACGCACTGCCAGGTGCGGAATACTTGGCGACGTAGTCCGAGACGAGCTTGTCGACCTCCTCCATCGTGTACTTGCTCTCAAGACACGCCTGCGTCAAGCCAGTCTGTGCGAGCAGACGGGAGACCGAGCGTAAGTCGAGAAGCGCAGTCTCCGGCGCGCAAGGGGAGACTGCGCACCTTGCCGTGCTGCTTGATGCACCTGCGCGCACAGCTCTTGTCAGGTGTCGCGACAGATTAAACACAGAGACGGAACGACGAGAAGGGACGAACCACTCGTTCATCCTGTCCAGCGCATCCTTCTCCGTCCGCACGATGTACTCGACGCCGTCATCGAGCGGGTTCAGGTCCTTGTCCGTCATGATACAGGCGATCTGCTCTTCCCTTGTATCAGTAGGATCTCCCTGGAAATGTGCTGTAGGAGAGCCGCACCTCGAGGATCCGGTCGGGGAGGAACTCCTCCCCCTCCTTGAGCTCCTTCGGGCGGAGGTACGGGTTCAAGCCCGTCATCTCGCAGTCTGTCCCGGTGCAACGCACGAGTCAGATCCTCCTTTCGAGCCAAAGCAGCGCCCGAGAGAGACGGCGAACCGATCCACACGAGGTTGTTGGTGGCGTCGGCCATCTGTGCGAACGAGAGGAACGAGCGGCGCGGTGCGAGAGTAGAGGCGAGAGTCAAGCGAGGGCGGCGCCGAGCGAGGCGCGCGAGGTGCATATGCAGGAGGAGAACCGGGCGAAAGCGGGGTCGGCGATTGTATGGCGGTTAAGGGCAAATGTAAGGCAACTGTAAGGGTGAAGGGCGCTCTCCTGACGGGCGGTCACGAGCGTTACTGCTCATCCTGCAGTCTCTCTGCGGGTCTGGACGAGAAAGGACGAAGCAGGAGACGACGAGAGACCTGGCGCCGGAAAGCTCGCGAGAGATGGGTTCACTGCTGTTGTTGCGTTCTGACCAGGAAGCGTCTTCTACTGTACATCGGGAAGCCCAGATAATCCTCGCTCCAAGCTCTATTCCCGCCCCTCCTTACCCTCGCCCTCGCCCTCCTCGCGCGGCGGCAAGCTCGTCACGCCTCGCTGAGCGGGTGCGCGCCCGCTCCTCCCGCGCCGCCCATGACGCGGTTCCGCATCGCCTGCTGCTCCGGCGCCGTGAGCATGTGGCCCATGCGCTCGATCTTCGTCCGGAGGTACTTCTCGAGCTCGGGGCTCGACGTCGTCGCCGCGCCGATCATGCCGACGCCTGCGCGCCGGAGGTGGTACGCAACGGACGAGTCGGTGTGCGCGTCCGACGAGGACGAGTCGTCCGAGTCGTCGTCGTCCTCCGAGCCGTACGCCGCGTCGCCGTGCCCGTCGTCGGACGGGGCGCGAGTCGACAGCCCCGAAGGCGCGACGGACGATGCGGCGGACGGCGAGCGCGAGTAGCCTGGGCGCGAGGCGTCCTCGACGCTGCAAGCGACGCGACCGAGCTGTCGAGGCGGCCCAAACCGGGGCGCTTTGAGCCCGCGCCGCCGCTCTTGCGTCCGCGCGCCTTCTTCTTTCCGTCTGCGCCCACGCCGGCAGCCTTGCGCGCCGCGCGCCGCGCAGCCCGCGCGGCCTCCTCGGACGAGGAGCCAGCTGCGCGGGACCATCGCTACGCGCTCGACGACGGTGACGCCCTCGCCCTCGATCTGGCGGATCTTGTCCGGGTTGTTGGTCAACAGGCGGACGCCGCTCTCGGCCACGCCGAGGTCGCGGAGGATCGCGCCCGCGACGCCGTACGTGCGCATGTCGGCGCCGTGCCCGAGCATCAAGTTCGCGGTGACGGTGTCGTGGCCGAGGTCCTGGAGGTTGTACGCGCGCATCTTCTCGAGGAGGCCGATCCCGCGCCCCTCCTGCCGCAGGTAGACGACGCCCCGCCCCGCGAGCGTAATCAGCCGGAACGCCTCGTCGAGCTGCTCGCCGCAGTCGCACCGCTGCGACCCGATCGTCTCGCCCGTGAAGCACTCGGAGTGGATCCGCACCAGCGGCGGGTCCGTCGGCGCGAGCGGCGCAGCCGACGACGGCGCGTGTGCGTGGTGGTGATGATGGTGGCAGTGCGCGTGATGCGAGTGCGGCACGGGCGGGGAAGTCGGGTCGAGCGAGTGCGGGTTTGCCGACGATGCGACGTGCGACGTCGCGCTGAGGCGGCCGACGTACGCGCCGCGGACGATGCGCTCCTCGTCCGTCTCGCCCTCGTACCACTTCGAGTCGAGCGTCCGCGAGCGGATGAACGGGAGGAGGCGCCGCTCGCCCGTTTCGGCGACGATGGGCGTGCCCTCGACCGCGTTGGTCGTCAGCGACGTCGACGCCATCTGCGCATGGTCGGCGACGAACGCGAGGTGCTCCTTGTCGTCGTGATTGTTCGTGTAGAGATGGAGGAAGATGTGGCCGTGCGGGGTGGGGATGCGAGTCCGGACGCGGCACTGCACCTCGAGAGGCGGGAGAGAAGATGCGGCGGTAGGGGCATGTGCAGCAACCGGTGCCGAGGTGGAGGGAGCGACGAGAGGCGACTCGGGCTTGACGGCCGACTCGGCTCCAGTCGTGGGGAAGGGAACCTCCGTGAGCGGCTTCTCGAGGAGCGGCGGGGTCGACGGCTGGCGGAGAAGGTCGATGAGTGCATCGTCCTTGAGCTGGTGCACCTGCGGCGCCGCGGGCGCCTTGCCCTTGCGCGCCTCGTCCGCCTTGAGCCTGCCATCCTCGCGAAGTCGAACCCGCCATCGCGCGTCGGCATCGCCACGGCCTGGGGCATGTCGCGGAGAGCATCGTCGTGCTTGCGCTCCTTGGCCGCCTGCTCGTCGCGGAGGCGGTCGAGGCGCTCCTTGCGACGGCGCTCCTCCTCCTCGGCCTGGAGGCGGATGGAGCGGGGCGCCTGGTGCGACTCCATCTTTGGCCGGAGGGGCGCGGCGGACTGGAGGGCGGCGCGCTCGTCATCGCATGCGGCGTAGGCGAGCGGCTGGGGAAAGAAGGTGTGGAAGTAGTGGTTCCGGGTCACTCTGCGGAGGAACAGCGAGGACGGGTCAGCGGGGTGTTCTGCACGGGTGGGCGCGCTGCACCAGGCTCGTGGACGTGCAGACGAGCGCGATCGCCCCCATCCCGCGGCAGGCGATCCTCGGCACGAGAGGGAGACGGCGACTGACTGCGGGCCCGCGCTGGCGGCGGCGGCGATCATGAGCGGGTCGACGGGGGGTCTGCGGTCTCCGCGCTGGGGCTTGTGGATGCCCTCGCGCGAGGTCGAGGCGTGCGGGCGGTGCGGGCGCGCGTCTGCCTGCTCGGGGGCGATGAGCTGAGCGGCCGAGGCGGGGAGGTGCTCCTGCGTGAGCCGCTGCAACACCGACAGGTCCGACGGGGTCACGCTGTGCTGGCTCTGTGCGTGCAGCATCTCGGAGCGCGGTCTGGCGAGAGCGAGGGCGGCGGGGCGCGAGAGCACCGGAGCCGTCCTCCGGCCGGCCGCGCTCGCCGCTCCCCCGCTGACAAGAGCCGCTTTCCCTTTTCTCCACCGCGCTCACCTCAGGCTGACCAAGATCCAGTCCAGGCAGGGAAGGGTATCTGCAGTGCTACGGGGAATAGGGCGAACTAACGAACGGGCGACGATGCGGCGAAATGTGCACAGGCGGGAATAGGGGCGAACAACTCTGGCTCCTCCGGGTATACTGCCTCGCAGGCGACGTCACCGTCGTCACCGCAAGCCTGAGAGGTTGCGCTAGTGTGCCGCGCCGCGCGCGTCGAGGTGGCGCTTCCTCGCATCGCCAATGGACGGGTGCACAAAGTCGATTGCGTCCCACGCCTTGCGGTCTGCGCGCGCCGAGCGCCCGTCCTGCCCGAAGCGGAGCCAGCGCTTCTCGCGGCGCTCAGGGTCGGCGTCGGCGGCAACGGCGAGCGAGGCGGTCTCGGCCGCGGCGGCAGCAGCGCGGCGGGCGGAGGTGGTCGTCGTGCTGGACGGGGCGGCCGACGTCGTGGTCGTGCGCACGACGGCGGGGGTAGTCGTCGACGTCGCAGCGACCGTCGTGGTCGTGCGGACCGAGGACGTCGTCGTCACGGCAGCGGCAACGGCGTGTTGCGTCGTCGACGAGCTCGTCGCAGCAGCGGTCTCCTCCTCGACGTCCTCGACGACGGCAGTGGCAGAGGTAGTTGCGGCGACGGCTGCGCTCGTCGTTGCGCCGGCGGTCGAGCCCGTCGCCTGCGAGCCGCGGAGGGACGAGACCATCGAGTCGGACGAGCCGCTGTTAACGGCCTTCGAGTTGAAGCCTGCGATGAGAAGTTTTTGTCAGTCGCTGTAAAAAGGGGGATAACATGGCCAAGGAAGGTAGAGCGCGGATCGAGCAGATGCAACGGGGACGGGAGGGAACTTGTGGGAAGCTCACCTCCGAGGTTCGGGACGGACGGCATAGTGTCCTCCGACGGGCTCTTGAAGTGCACGACGAGCGCAACAACGATGCTGCAAACGGCAGATGAGAGTCACGACCTGCGCGACGGAAGAGAGAGAAGGGCGACGCACGCAATGACCACGCAGATGCTCCCGCACCATCCGAGGACCCACCACTTCTTCGAGACGCCCTTCTTGCGCCTGAGCCACTCGCTCTCCTTCTCGCCCTCGCTCTCCTTGACCATGCGCGAGAAGCGCGCCCAGTCGAGGCCCGACTTGCGCACGTCGGCCGCGCCGCGCCCGCCGACCTTCTCGTCGAGGACGCTCCCGACGTCGCCGAATGACATCGCCTGCTTGAGGCTCATCGGGCTGCGCGGCGAGCCCGGCTCGCTCGCGAACGCCGCGCGCGGTGGGAGCATCCGCGGCGCAGGCGCGGCGACGGCCCTCCCGCCGCCGACGGCGATCGGAGCCGGCGCACCGAGCGCGGGCGCGTCGGCCCAGTGCTGGTGCCCGTCGTGCGAGTGCGAGCCGTACGAGTCGATCGAGGCCGAGCGCGCAAAGTAGGCGTCCTTCTCCTCCTCGGCGGGGGAGCGGCGGGCGTACGCGCCCGGCTGCCCCGGGGTGTACTGCGGCGGGGCGGCGCCGGGCGGGAGCGACGACGGCGCGTAGGTGCTCAGCTGGGGCTGCTGCCGGGTGTGCGGGTGTTGAGGTGCGAAGGACTCGACGACGATCACGGGCGGAGGAGAGGCGAGCGCGGGGGAGGACGGGAGCGCAGGGAGCGGGAGCGAGCGCGGGTCGCCGTGCGGGTAGGCCATGCTGTGCGTGTTGATGGCGAGGAGGGCGAAGTGCGCGGAGAGGAGGTGAGGGGTGCCTGCGTCGTCGGGGCGAGGAGGGGGGGCGCGGTGGTGCGCGTCTAGGGAAGGAGCGTGGGTGTGTCAAAGGAGTGTGGGGTGCCGACTACCGGTCTGGCAGGTTCGAATAGGCAGCAAGAGGCGGTGGGAGAGAAGCAGGAGCGAGCGACCGCGTTCGGCGACGAGGCCAGGAGGAGGGGCCGTGCGCTCGCCGAGCGGTGCATGAGTGCGCTCGAGCTGGTCGTGCTGGCCATCCTGGTGGCCTGGCGAGCAAGCAGCATCGCGGAGAGTGGCGTGTCGGCGGAGGAAGAGCGTCGCCCGCCAGGCCCGCCTTCGAGGAGCTGATGAAGTCGAGCGGTGTCTCGCGCGCGACAGTCCAGCTTTGGGGCGCGCACGTCGGCCAGATAAGTAGGCTCATCTGGGTATGAAGGCCCACTTCGCTGGGAAGAGCGGGAAAAGTAGCGAGAGGATATGCTCGTGAAAGTGCGCTTTCGCTCGCTCTGCGCCCGCCTCTCCGCAGGACTCCATACGCAAGGTACTGCACAGAACTTTGCAGCAGTCTACGAACCCCACGACAACAAAGACCTCGACAACATCGCGATAGCGTCGCCCTCGTGCCGTCCTCCCGCTCGTCCCCTCACGCGACAACTTCGACCTTGTCCGTGCGGCCCGTCAGGACGCGCAGGGTCGAGCGCGCGAGGATGAACATCTCCTTGCGCGACTCCCAAACGGGAGGAACCTGCGGGTTCGCGAGAAGCGTCAGGCGCTCCCGCTCTGCGGAAAGAAAGGAGAGGAGCATCGCACATGCAGAAGACGCCCGCGAGGAGCACCCACGCGACTGAGATGCCGCACCACACCTCGAAGAAGCGCCGCGAGAAGACGTACCCGACGCGAACATCGGGATTGGGATGAGAATTGCGATGGTGAACGAGAACGCGCCCGAGATCCAGCACGCGCGGACGAATGTGCGTTGCAGAGTCGCGAGGTCGACGGGCGGTTCTGCGCCGCCTGCTCCTCGAGCGTAGGCGTGAGGATGTCGTTCGCCGGGTCGGCGGGGATCGTCTCGCCTGTCGGCTCGTCCTTCTTCTCGAAGTCGAGCTCGACCTCCGAGCCGCCGCGCTCAATCTTACCCTCGGCAGGGGTGTCCGAGTCGGAGAGCGCAATCGCGCGCGTGGCCTTCCAGTCGTAGTTGTCCGGCTCTGCGGGCGGGCGGAAGGATGTGGGTCAGCGGGAGAGCGTAGGCGCGAGCGCAAGAGTCGCGGTGCGCGACATCGAGACCAGCTTGACGGGCGGCGAGCAGGTGCACTGCAGCAACTTCGACGGCGGGGAGGGGAAGAGGAGAGGCCAAAGCGAGGCAAGGAGAAGGAACGCACTGATGCAGGTGATGATGAGGCTCGCGAGGGCGGACATGACGAGGCCAGGTGCCGAGCCCGAGATGGCGGAATACGGCAGTGCGAGGTTCGTTATGTTGATCTCACCGTAGATGCGCTTGCAGCCGTAGAACCAGCCGAACATGCCGCACGCCGTTCCGATTAGGGTGCCCCAGAACGCGGCATGCTTCGACTGCTTGTTGCTGCAGACGGTCATGGCGATCGTAGGAACTGCAGGCGTGAGCGCGACGCCCTGGACGTAGAAGAGCTGTACACGTTCCGAATGAGAGCTGTCAGCGATCTCAGCGGGCAGGTAGGCGAAGCGAGCTGGAGGGCGGACTCACCCAACCAAGGTCAATCGACGCGACGTGAAGAATGCACGACCAAGCGCCGCCCCAAATGGCGAAGCCGACGATCACGCAGTGTGATGCGAAGACCATCTGCGGATGCAGCGGTGAGGAGGCTGTCCGAGTACAAGCCGGCGGGGGAGACGTACCTGGTGACCTGACAGCGTCTTGTACATGCCGACACAGTCACGTACGACGAGCGACGAGACGGCGATGAGCTCGGCGGAGCAGGCGGAAGTAGCGGCCTGTGGGTTGGGAAGGTCAGCCGGGCGGTTCCTGTGCGGCCTGCACCCGCCCCAAAGGTAGGAACAGGAAATGCACCATGAATACGATAAGGAGCACTGCGATTGCGCCCGACTTGCCCATAATGGTCGCCGCAGTCGCGGGAGCGACGAGGCCGGCGGAGATTTGCGAGGCGGAGAGCGCGTACGGGTAGGTCGGGAAGTCGGGGCTCGTCAGCATGGCGCGGCAGCCGAGACCCATCATCGTGCCAAAGGCTGCGTCGTCAGAAGCACGGGTACATGGCGAGTGTTCAAGGTGGGCAGAGGGCGTGGACGAGAGGGGCGAGGTGTTGGACACGCAAGTGAAGGGAGAGGGCAGTCCTCTAGTCAGCGTGATGCTCTTTGAGCATGTCGAGTAACAGAGACGAAGGACGCGGCACGTACCGAACGGGATCGAGAACCAGGAGACGGCGCCGAGCATGTACGCCTTGGTAGTCGACTCCGGGCGACTAGCGATAGCCCGCTGCCTGTAGCGCACGAAGACTCACTAGTGAGTACGGAATGTGGATGAGAGCGTGAAGGAGCCGCGCACCAGTAGCCTTGATCGCACTGCGAGTTGAGAAGGTCGAGGGGTCAGCTGGGATTCTCGCCCTACACGGCCATAAAGGGTACGCACCACTACACCCGAAAAGCCCGATGCGATGGTACCTGTTGACGAGGACGAACGGCAGTGCGAGAATGGGTGCGGTCAGCGCAACGAAGGCGGGAGTGGGAGGGCGACAGGCGAGTAGCGAGACCCCGCACGCGCGATTCAGAGGCGCCCGTTCCGGTGAAGGATGCGAGAGAAGGGAGCTTACAGCCACCGAAGAGGATGCCCCCGTTGCTCTTCATCGATACGTACGAGCCAGCCGCATTGCCGGCTACGGGAGCGAGCACAGCCGCCTGCTGCAGGAGGTCGTACAGCTTGCCCGGCGAGCCGATGATGTCCGACGTGCCGTAAATCTTGAAGGCGAAGATATAGAGGATGACGAAGAGGATGATCGTGTGGAGAAAGTCGACGATGAAGGTAGCACGGAGACCGCCCGCCACGACCTGGAGGATGCGGTCAGTCAGTGAACCGCCTTCTAGGAGGGCTAGAAAACACATGTACGTAGACGGCGATGCCGAGCGGCAACAAGAAGTTGCAGGCGAGAATGTTGACGCCGGTCATGGCATTGAAGGTGGCGGATGCGCCGAGGATGAGGGAGCCCGTTACGATATGAGCGCATACGAGGCTGTAGAAGGTGAAGAGGATGTGGCACGGGCGACCGTAGCGAGCCTACAGCGGAGGCAAGACGTCAGTTGAGCCCCATGCGGCGGAGGCGGCTAACAAACCTTGACAATCTCGGCGAACGTGACCGCACCGCCGGCTGTGCGACACACGCGAATCAACACGGCGCTCGACGAAGCGATAGGGAACCGGGTGACGCACCGTTCTGCTTGACCTTGGCGGCGACGGCGGCGAACAGCGCAATCTGAATCGTTCCGCCGACCCCGTACCACCACGACGCGCTGACGCCGTTCTGATACGTCGCGGCCGACGACTGCAACAATGTTGCGCTCCAGGTCCAAGCCGACACGATGCTGCGTCGGGAGCGGAGGAGAGAAGAAGAGGCGAGGGAGGTGAAGGAGGGAAGGTCAGCCGCCAGACACGCTCGCCTTCTCATCATGTTCGTCAAAACGCACCCGCAGCAGATGAGCCCAGGCTTGATGCTCCTGGACGCCGTCGCGAACTCGTTGGCCGAACCTGGGTCGAGGCGGGAGAACTTGGCCTGAACGCGCGTGAGGAGGACTGCGGAAGGCGACAGTTAGCGATGAGCGCAGAAGGAAGTGAGCGGACGCACTCATGGCGATTGCGAAGAAAGCCCCGACGCCAACGACGACGCCGTAGCCCACGCCTGGCCCGAGGAGGCGCGTGAATTCGCGCGAGCCCTCAGGATAGCCGGTAACGTCGGACATGGAGGTGGGCGGATATGCGGATGCTGGTGAGAGGTAAGGCGAGGTGGAGGGTGCGTATCGAAAGCAGTGAAGCGGAAGAAGAGGCGGGGGGCGAGGCGGAGAAGCGGGAGCCGTCTCGTATCCTCGCTCTTTCGGGACGTAGAGCGGTGCCGAGAGAACGGCAACAGGTAGCGAGCCATCGGCCGAGGGCGACGAGATAAGCAGCACTTCCTCCAGCAGGCCAGCGCGACGGGCACTTCTTTAGCGATCTGGCCGGAGGAGCGGGGTGAGGGTTCTGAGAAGGGAGGAAGCCGACGGCGAGATAAGAGCGGGCGCGTCTGCCCGCGCGAGCAGTGCACTCGAGGCAGTCGTCAGACACGTGTAGGACCCGCGCGAGGATGCACGATCGCTCCTGCAGAGGCGCACGCCGGCTCATCACCTCCTCGCGTCGAGAAGGCCACCCCTCGCCGGCCTCAGCTGCGCCTCTGAGCCGTCGGGAGAAGCGTCGGAGCTTGATAGCCGTTGGAAAGATGGAAGGGTCATTCTGGAGCACCATCCAGATAGGGCGAGGGGAAGCGAGGACGGCCGAGTCGTCGGCAAGTACGAGCGGGCGAAGGGGACAGACGAGAGAAGCGCCGCACCGCGCCGGTCAGCTCTTATCCTCCCAAACCCGCCATGCCGTCCGTCACACCAACCTGGGAGTCTGTCGTCGAGGAGAACGCCGCGAAGCTCGCGAGCAAGATCAAGGCGAGCGGGTTTGGAGGCGCGCCCGAGGTCTCGCCGAAGACGCTGAACGTGACCAGCGTGCCCCTGGAGGGCGTCCTGACGCCCACGGAGCTCGAGATCACCGGCTCGAGCGTGGAGGGGTTGTTGGCGATGCTGGCCTTCGGGACGTGGTCAGCGGAGGAGGTCGCGGTGCGTTGCCCTCCCGCGCCTCACTCGCTTGACTGGGACCGTACTGATGCTTCCGCTCTACTATGCCCATTCCGCTAGCGCGCCTTCTGCCACCGCGCCGTCATCGCCCACGAGCTTGTGGGCTTCCTCCTCCAGCTGAGCACCCCCGTGCACTCCCGCTGACTCTGCCCGCACGCTTGTTCAGACCAACTGCTTGACCAACGTCTTCTTCGAGCGCGCCGTTGAGCGCGCCAGGTTCCTCGACGCCGAGTACAAGCGGACCGGCAAGGTGCGTCTCCTCCCACCGCCCTCTCAGCCGCGCACCTGCTGACCCGCATGATTGCAGCCCACCGGACCTCTCCATGGCCTCCCCATCTCACTTAAGAACCAGATCGACGTCGAGGGCGAGCAGATGGATCTCTGCTACGTCGGGTGGGTCGACCGCATTGCCAACAAGAACTCGGTCATTGTCGACTGCCTCCTCAAGCAGGGCGCGGTCATCTACTGCTTGACCAACATGCCGCAAGCGCTCATGTCCGGCGAGACCGTCTGCAACCTGTACGGCCGCACCGTCAACCCGCACAACCGCCTCCTCTCCGCCGGTGGCTCTTCTGGCGGCGAGGGCGCCCTCATCGCGATGCGCGGCTCAATCATGGGCGTCGGGTCGGACCTCGGTGGCTCCGTCAGGTGCGCTCTTTCCCTCTCACCCAGTCGCGCCCATTTGACCCTCCTTGACCCGCAGGATCCCCTGCGCCTTCAACGGGCTGTACGGCCTCCGCCCGTCGTACAACCGCATCCCGTACAGCGGCTCGAGCAACTCGATGGAGGGCTTCGAGGCCGTCCCGTCCGTCCTTGGCCCGATGACCGTCTCCGTCGACGGCCTCAAGACCTTTTCAGGGCGGTCCTCGACGCCGAGCCGTGGCGCGCGGACCCGCTCGCACTGCACATGCCCTGGAGCGAGGCGGCGTACCAGCTCAAGGAGCACGGCGAGGGAAAGGAACCGCTCTGCTTCGGCTTCAACTGGCACAACGGCATCGCCAAGCCGGACCCGCCCTACATCCGTGCGATGGAGATGCTCAAGAAGGCGCTTCTTGCCCAAGGGCATACGGGTGCGCTTGATTCAGTCCTCCTTGCCACTGCTGCGGGTGAGACTGACCCTAGATCTTCCCGCAGTCATCGACTACTCGCCGCCTGCCGCTGCAACGGGCTCGCACATCCTCGCAAGTCCCGTCTCTCTGACACTTCCTGCACGGCAGGAACTGACCGAGCTTGTACTTGCGCAGACCTCCCTCTACGTCGCTGATGGCGGCGAGGACATCAAGCGCGAGTGCGCCATCTCGGGCGAGCCCGTCCTCGGCGGCGTGCTGAAGGACATGGCGCCGACGCCGCACCTCACGACGTACGAGTACTGGCAGCTATGCCTGAAGCGCCGCAACTGGATCAAGGACCAGCTCCTCGCCTGGGAGGCGACGAAGGAGCTCACCGGCACCGGTCGTCCTCTCGACGCCATCGTCGCTCCGCCCGCGCCGTACCCGAGCTTCCGGCACGGCGACAAGCAGGACATCTTTTACACAGTACGTCCCTCGGCAGCTTCCGCTGGCCCCTCCTCTGCATGAGCGCGGACTCACGCGCTTCTCCCGCTCCTCCCGCTCCTCCCGCTCCTTTCGCTCCCGCACCTCGACTCGCCTCTCCCGCAGGGCATCTGCAACATCTGCGACTACCCGTCTGCCGTCTTCCCCGTCACCGCTGTCGACCCCGCCGTCGACATCAAGGGCTCGCCGCACGCTTTCGCAACCGAGTTCGACAAGATCAACTACGAGAGGTACGACCCCGAGGCGTATCGCGACGCGCCTGTCGCGCTCCAGGTTTATGCACGCAAGGGCGAGGATGAGGCGACGATCCGCTTTGCCGAGATCTGCGCGGCGGCGCTCGAGGCGACGGCGTGAGTTGCGCGCGAGAGCGGAGAGGCAGTCGTCTCCCTCGCCCGCTCAAGTCAGTTGAGCAGTCTGCGTCCGTCCCTTCCCTGTACAGACTGAGTAGATTAGGAATGAGCTCCATGCGAGTGTCTGTGCTCCCTCGATCACGGCCATTATTGAGAGAGGGGGGGCGGCTGAGCTCTCGCTTGACCTTGCTTGCTCTTCCTGCGCAGCGCCCAAGCGCGCACCAGTATTCGTACAGCACTACACTACACGCTCCCTGATCCGCCGCTGCGACCCGCCCAGCGAGCGGAACCCCTTCATCGCCTCCCGCTCCCTCCCCCTCTCTCCACCCTCGTCACGTCCCGCGCTCCTCGCCCCGTGCGGCGCTGAGACGCCCTCCAGTTGCCGCACGCATGAACCGCTTCCGCCGAAAGAGCGAGTCGCGCAGCCGGCGCAAGGGCAAGGACGACGGCCGGGCCTCCTCTGTCCTCAGCGAGGCGGCGAGCTCCGAGGCGGGCGCAGAGGGCACAGCGAGCCCGTCACTCGGCCTGCCCGAGTTTGGCGACTTTCGCCAGTCGCTCATCATGGTGCGCCCCGCCCCTCTCTTGCCCTCCCCGAGGTTGTCAAGCTGATCCCGCGCCTCCTATCGCAGCCGGGACTCGCAAAGCGCTTCTCGCTCCTCCGCAGCGAAGATGGCCAGCTCGTCGACATAGAGACGATGCAGAGCCACGTCGCGTGCGTCTAATCCCCGTCTTGGAGAAGGATGTCAGCTGACTCCCCTCCCGCTCGCAGGCAGCAGCGCCAGACCGGGTTCATGTCGGCGTCCGAGGCAGACGCGCTGCTCGCGCAGTACCGCCTGCAGTCGCAGTACGAGTCGGCGCAGCCCAAGCTGCCGCGTCCGAAGCGCGAGCGACTTGACTGGCGCTCGATCGAGGAGGAGGGCAGCGGCGAGGGCTCCTCGGCGTCCCTGCATGGCGATACCGCCAGCATGCGGACCTCGTTCGCGACGACTAACGAGGACTACACGCGCTCGTCGCTCGGGGCGACGCAGCAGAGCTCGCTCCTCTTCCCCTCGACCTCGGCAACGAGCGCCATCCCCCCCCCGCCGCGTCGGTCGTCTCCCTCGCTGGCTCCACCTCCGCCGCCTCCTCCGCCCCTCGGCGCCTCGACTATGTCCCGCGAATCGTCTGCCTCGGGCTCGAGCGGCACCAACTACCCGTATCAGTACCGCCGCGGGGCGAACAGCCTCTTCGGCGGGCGAACGCTCGCCGCGCGCGAGATCAAGATGATCAAGAGCGGCTCGAACCAGAGCATCGCTTCGCTCGCGAAGAGCGACAAGAGCCGCTCGGCGGAGGGCGGCGAGGAGGAGGGCGCGGCGAGCCCCCGCGTCGACGGGGAGGAGCCGAGCGAGGAGGGCTCGCCGCAGGCTGTGTTCGACAGCCCGGCGCAGTCACCCGCCGGGTTGCCGCAAATCGGCGTGAGCGTAGCGGGGGACGCCGGCGACGAGGGCGCGGAGGTCGCACCCAGCACGGGTGCGGCCTTTGAGGACGGGCTCGCCGAGACGGGGCGTAGCCCTTCGCTCCACGCGAGTGAGGCGGAAGGATTCGAGACGGACAGGGTTGCGAGCGCCGGTGATGACGACGAGCGCGACGAGCGGGCTCCCGCAGTCGTCCAGCTCGACACCGCCTCACCCGCCGAGGACGGCGCATCCGCAGACCCGACGTCGCCCATCTCGCCCGTCACCGAGTCCGACCTGAACGGCCTCGGCACTTTCAATGTCCCCTCACCGACCCTCGACTACCCCGTCGACGACCTCCCCTCTCCCGCCTTGAGCGACACCGAGCCGGTCGACCCGTTCTACCAGCGCATGGCTGCCCCGCCTCTCCGCGCCCCGCCCTCACCCCCCGTGCACGAGCTCCCGCGCGAAGCATATTCGCCTGTGCAGTCCGTCGATGGGAGCATGGCTGCGGCGACGTCGTCCATGCACTCGTCGCGACCCGCCTCGCTGCACCAGTCCTCACCGCCCCTTCCCTCATCGTCCTCAACCCAGTCGAACCTCTCCCGTCACGCGCTGGACTCTCCCACGCGGGACTCGCCCTCCCCCCGCCCCTCGATCATCATCCCCGCGCGCTCCGCCCGCCTGCGCGAGCTCAGCCTCGAGTCAGACAACGACTCGGGCGAGACGCCCTCGACCGCGGGCGTCGACTCGCCCTCGTCGCCGCCGATGCCCGCGGCGTACTCGTTCCCGGTCGTCCCCGCCCGCAACGACAGCGGGACGACCGAGCGCCCGCGCACGGCGGAGACGCTGGCGAGCGCGGAGGTGACGGAGGGGCCGAGCGGGATGCTTGATGTGCTCGCGGTGGACGAGGCGGATCGGACGGTCTCGGATCGCCCGCCGTTCGACCTCAGTCTCGGCGAGGGGGACGTTACGCTTGAAGAGGCGCAGGGCGAGCCGGCGGAGGCGGCGGGAGATGCGCTCGACGCGGTCGCGGCGGAGGATGGCATGCTCGAGGAGGAAGAGGGTGCGGGCGCGCAAGAGGACATGCTCGACTTCGAGGCGCAGGAGGACACGCTCGAGATCAAGCCGGCGGAGGTCCCGCTCGAGGCTGGCGCCGGCGAGCGCCAGTCGACCATCACGCTCGAGTCGACAGGCTCGAGCTTCCACGAGGCGCTCGAGGCGCCCGAGGGGCTCGACAGCGAGGACGACCTCCTCCCCGACAACCGCTCCATCCCCGTCTCTCTCGCCTCGTCCGGCCCCGTCGGCTACCTCTCCGCCTCGTCGCGCCCGCATTCGCTCGGCATTACCCTCTCCGACGGATCGTCCCCGACTCCGGACGCAGCGCACCTCCTCCGCCCGACCTCCGTCCCGCTCGACCGCCAGGCGTCGAACGAGCTCCACTCGGTGCTGGCGACCGCGTTCCGCGGCGACCGCGCGGACGAGAACGCCGACACGTCCGACCTGATCCTGCAGGACCTCCTCATCATCCAGGAGAAGCTCGTCCAGTCTGCCGCTCGCCGCGCCGCGTCCCAGAGCCTCGCGACGCCCTCGAGCTTCGCGACGAGCGACGATGGCGCGAGCCTCGCGAGCCCGCTCGAGCCGATCAGCCCGCTGCGGATCCGCAAGCGCGTGCCGTCGTATACGCCGCCGACCGAGGAGCAGACGAGCCCGGCGCGGAGGAAGGACTCTGTCGAGTCGAGCAGCCCGATCAGCGACCTCGGGGGCGCGCTCGCCGGCCTCGGGCTCATGTCCATCACGCCCTCGGACCTTGCGCCCTCCTCGTCGCAGCGGCAGAGCCGGCGCGCATCGAGCACGGCGCGTCGGATGAGCATGGGCCGCAGAACGAGCGAGCAGCCGCGCACGTCCCGGATGGACGAGGACGGCGACGAGCGCGACAGCACGCTGTTCGGCCCGGCGTCGACGCACATGACGGTGCAGACGAGCCAGACGAGCTCGACGTCGCCGTTCACCAACTCGGTGGTCACGCCATCGACGACACAGTCGGACGCCTTCGAGTTCAGCAGCCTTGTCGGGTCTCGTACGTCCGCCCGATCCTGCTCACCTGCGCTCAACTGACTGTCGTTCCTCCTCGCAGCCGAGACGGGCTCGTGGGAGGACGCGCAGGAGCACCTCCGCGAGGACTCACTCGCGCCTGGCTCGGTCCACACCGCGTCGTCGCCGCAGATCGGCGACTCGTACTCGCCCGTCCCGTCGGACCACTTCGACGATGGGGCGCATGACACCGTGACGGAGCCTGTCGACCCCGCGTTCGACGGCGTGAGCGCGACGGATTCGTCGCCGATGCTGCACCTCCCGTCGACGTCCTCCGCGACGATGTCGCCCGTGCTCGGCGAAGCAGCGGCCATCGACACCCAGTCCTTCCTTCGCGTGCCGCGCAACATGCCGCTGCGCGACCCGTCCACGACGACCTCGATGCTCATCCGCGACGTCCGCAACCAGGCGACGCTCGCAACCATCGCGCTCAAGAAGCAGAGCCCCGCTTCGCCGCCGATCAAGCCGCTGAACAAGTCGCGCTCGGTCCGCAAGCTCTCCATCTCGTCGCCGCAGCTCGTCTCCGGGCCCGTCAACATCCCTGCCGTGCCCATCAACCCGGCGGTGCAGCCGCCCGAGACGTCGCGCTTCCGAGTCTCGCGCTCCAAGTCGCGCAAGAAGAAGGACGAGGGCGGCAAGTCCGAAGGCCTCGGGCTGCGCTTCAAGATGCTTCTCAAGAAGCAGCACAGCCGCGACCAGCTCAGCCACCTCAATGGCGACGAGGTCACGCCCTTCGTCGACACCGCCGAGGCCCCCGAGCGCCGCACGCGCATCAGCGGCATCCCCATCACCCCGCCGAACCAGTTTGTGCAGCAGTTCGAGTCGCCCTCGTCGATGATGACCCAGTCGTCGGACGGCAGCGTCCCCACGCCCCGCCAGGGCCGCTCGCCCGTCTATCGTCCAGCGTCCGGCATGAGGACGCTCGGCGAGGCGACGGAGCACTCGTCAACGGCGTCGGGCACGTCCGGCTCGCCGCACATCGCGTCGCCGACGAGCAGCTCTCGCCCGTCCGACGTCTCGAGCCACAGCCGCACCCTCAGCCGCGGCAGCCCGCGCGAGCCGCCGGCGACTACCCGCAACCGGAGCAGCTCAAGCGCGTCGCACAAGTCGGTCCGCGACCGCGCGCCCACGCCGCCGCCCGCGAGCCGGCATCGCCATCAGGCGTCGGTCGCGTCTTCGCGCGAGGCGGGGCCCGTCCCGCTCGTGCCCGCCGCGCTCTCCCCTCCTGCACCCATCGCCGGTCCCTCCAGCCTCACCGTCCCTGCCTCGCCGAGCCTTGGCAGCCTCGCCTCGCGCAAGAGCAGCGAGTACGCCGGCTCCTTCATCGACTTCTACGCCGACGGCGACGAAGGCGATGAGGCGGACGGCCCGCAGTCGCCGTACGACGAGGCGGCACTCGCGCAAGCGTACGAAGGCTTCGACTCGCCAACAATGTCGCACGGGCGGCGGCCGTCGCTGGTCCCGTCTGTCGACGAGCAGCTCGCGCAGCAGCACGAGCAGGAGCTCACGGCGCGGTTGCGGCCCGTCAACGAGTTCGAGGAGCACCCCGAGTACGGCAATGCCTACGGCGCGGCGCGCGGCGTCTCGCCTGCGCCTACGCCGGGTGGCGAGGGCGACGAGGTCGTCTGGCAGGTCCTCGACGACCTGCGCAACAACCGCCTCTCGGTCGTCTCGAAGGACAGCAGCTTCGGCTTCAGCTCGCGCGACTCGTCCTTCGCGCTGGACGAAGAGACGAGCGGCGGCGGCGACCGGACCAACGCGATCGCGGGCATGCTGCGGTGCGCCCCTCTCTCTTCTCCCCCTCCAGCCCCGCTGATGTTCTAGTCTCATAGGCACCGCAACCGCCAGCGCTCGTCGGCGGGCTCATCTATGCCCTCCGAGTGGGACGGGCGGTACCCCTCGATCTACTTCCGCGAAGAGCAGGCGCTCATCCAGCTCGGCGAGCAGGGCGGCGTCGCGCCCGAGGCGGAGGGCCGCTTCCTCGTCCGCACAAAGGAGGTTGAGCCCGAGGTGCCGCCCGTGCCGGAAGAGTTCCGTGGGCAGCAAGTCGGGTGGAGTCGCGGCTAGGGGTGAGCCTGCGGGTCAGGGTTTTCCTCGTTGTCGTTCCTTTCTCCTCCCCTCGTTGTGCTCTTCCTCGCGCGTTGCTGTGCTTCGCCCCGCCGCCTCGTTCATTCGGCTCGTGTAGCTTGTCTCGATTTCGCATTCACGCCTTGTTATCATTCCCGACGCTCCGGACACGAGAGGAACAGCACAGCGATAGATACAGTGGGGCCGCTCTACTCCTCGCGGAAGATCCTCCTCGCCATCAGCCCCTCCTCGCAGACATAGACGACCTTCCGCCCCTTCGCCTTCGCACCGCCGCCGCCGTCCGCCGCCGTGCACGCATGGAGCTCCTCCCACTCGCCCGGGCGCATCTCGCCGCGCTCGACGGCTGCGTCCTTCTCGCGCCGGAGGAGCTCGCCGATCGTCTCGCAGCCCTGCGCATGCAAGATCGCTTCGGCAACGGCGTCGGCGAAGAGGGACCATCTGTCGTGTGTCGGGGACGATTCGGGCGAGGCGTCGAGGATGATGGCGTCGTACGTGTCGGTGTAAGGGGCGTCGTGGGAGCGCGTCTCTGGCGAGGACGACTTGAGGAGCGAGGAGAGGATCGTCTCGCGGGGGAAAACTGCGCAAGGTGCGAAGGTCAGGCTCGCTGAGTGGGGAGAAGCAGAGAGGAAGCGCACAGCTCGTCGTCGTCCAGCGGGCGGCCTTGCGCTCGACTGGGCTGAAGCCCGACCGCACGCGGTTCAGCCAGAGGTCGCAGCAGGTGCAGCCGCGCGCAGCGCTGCACGACGCATTGGTGGAGGTCGGCGTGTGTGTCACCACGTCCTCGGCGGTGCGGCGGGCGAGGACGGCAAACTGCGATGGGAGAGATGCGAGGTGGTCGAGGATAAGGGCGGAGCGAGCGTCGTCGAGGGGCTGCAGGGCAAGACCAGGTCAGCCTGTGCGACCGATGAGTGGCAAGCGACACGCACCAGCTTTATGTACATCCAGCTCCGCTCCATCTCCTCGATGTAGACCGTCTTCTTGCCCTTGCCGCCCTTGGCCTTCTTCCCCGCTGCGTCCCTCTGCTCGACGCGCTTGACCTTCCTGCCGACGTTGCAGCTGTTGCTCGTGCAGAGGACGGCGCCGCTCAGGCGGAAGACGCGCTCGGCGGTCGACTCGCTCGAAGCGAGCCATGCCGGGTAGTGGCCGAGAGCTGCGAGGCGGCGGTTCGACGTCCAGGTCTGGAGCGAGTGCGTCGCGATGAGCGTGCAGCCGGGGCAGGCGATCTATGAGAGAAAGCGTGAGCGGAGGGAAGACGAGGGGAGAGCAAAGGACGCACGAGCTGGTAGAAGAGGTCCCAGCCCGCTCGCGGCCACTCCACCGCGCCCTGGTCTTTCCAGACGCGCCCGCCGAGGATCGTCACACTGCCCTCGTCCGGCCCGTCCTGCTCGCCCTCCGGCGTCGGCTCGCGAAAGACGGCGTCGAGCGCGTCGGCGAGAACCCCAACTCCGAGAAGGCCGTCTTCGTCCGCCTCGGCGCCCGCAACACCGCCCGACGAGCTGGACGGCGTCGCAGAGGCCCGCGCGAACTTGAGCGCCCGCCACAGCAGCTCGATCTCGCGCTCGCCCGGCCCGCTCGAAGCGTCAGCGCCCTTGGGCACAAATGCGGGCGCGAGGCGCGACTCGAGGAGGTCGAGAAAGGCGGGCACGCTGATAGGAGGGGACGTGTCAGGCGCGGCGGCTTTGTCGCGTGGATGCGCGGCGGAGGAAGGGCGCGAGGACGCCGAGAGCGCGAGAGTCGCGAGGGCAGGGACGCGCAGGACGACGTGCCGGACGACGGTCTCGACGAAGGTGATCCAGACTGCGCCATCGACGCTCGGCGGAAGGTCGGATGGCGGAATGAGGTAATTGCGAAGGCGTGCAAGGAGGTCGCGCGAGGAAGGCGGAGGAGGGGGAGGTGCTGAAGGAGGCGAAGAAGGAGTCGCCGTCGGAAGAGGGTGGCGGAGAGGGCGGCGCGTTGGGCGGGGACCGGCCGTGGCGAGGTTTCCCACCGCGCCGGGGCAGGGAGCGATTCGCGACAGGAGGACTGGGCGGCGGGGTGAGCGGACAATCGCTGCTCGCAGCGCTCTTGCTCGGGGTGGCATCGTTGTTGCAGACGAAGGACGGGCCCGTCGGCATGTCGAGAACCCAGGACGCAGACGACCTCGCGAGGGTAACCTGCGGAAGATGGAGAGCTGTCAGTCGGCGCATGCTCCGGGAACGAGCGAGAGGACGTACTGCGTAGGCGCGGCGGTCCAGGATGCGGAGGAAGCGCTCCATCCTTGCACTTTCCGCCCGGCTGCGGGGACAACCGTCAGCGCTGAGCTGAAGAAGGGACGACGAGGAACGAGAAGGACGCACACCGTTTCCACAAAGAGGCAGTGACCCCAATCGCCGCCGGCGTAGAACTGAGCGTGATGCTCCGCCCGCGCAACGATGACCCGGCGCGCGAGAGACCACTTTGTCCTCGCCGCCTCGCTCCACGCCCTCAGCGTCGCAAGATCTTCCTCGGCGAAGACGGCGTCGACCGAGACGGGCAGGAGCGAGTCGTCGTGCGACCCGAACGCGAGCGTGAGGCGCTTGTACGACTTGAGCAGCTTGGCCTGCACGAGGTGGGGAAGGTAAGTACGGCGCTACACGCTCTGGAGCTCGAGGACGCACCTGCAGCTCCTCGTGGACCCTGCACCACTTCGATTTGGGCGACAGGACTTGCGTGCAGGTGGCGCGGGTGAGGTTGTCAAAGGCGAGGCAGTGCGTGCACGAAGGCGGGCAGGGTGGGCTGTGGGCTAGACATCAGCACACGCCCACGGCGAGCGAAGGTACCTGACGCACGGGTGTTCGAGATGCATGGCTTAGTGAGGTGGAGGAAGGAGGAGACAGCGGGAAGTGGAGCCGCAAGCGCGAAAGGCTGAGGACCGTGGCGGTCGCGCAAGATGGCGACACCGGTCATCAGTCCTGGATAGCCTGGCGGTGACGTGCACGCGTGCAAGGACTCTGGCAAGTGGACAGCACGTGCAGATGCAGAGGACGCGGCAGCCGCACACAGAGCCCCCTCCAGGGCCGCCTCAGCGTACGTCGACGATGAGGCGAAGAGAAGTCCGTGAGAGCCCCTTCGCAAGCCAGCTGGCCGGGCTGTAGACGCGTCCAAACACCCGCTGGAGCGCATGGAAGCAGCACGAGTCCCGCAGAGCGCTTGTGAGTGGTGCGGTGGACGCGACTTTGTCGTCGAGGTGATGAGGATGGGGAGGATGCTGTGCGCGCCAGGATGGACTGAGCAGGTCCGGCCCGGGTCTCGGTGCACTGCAAGCACTGTGCTGCATCATGCGGACGCGTCTCTTTCGGCGGAATGCAGAAGGACACGCGACGCGATCTCGAGTTCCGTCCAACCTCGCGGTCGTCTCCCCTCGTCTTCGTTCTCGCTCAGAAGGCTTGCAGCGCTGCACTCGCGATTGAGGAGCTCCCTGCACCGCCGGATAGCTCGCACGCCCTCACCCTAGTCCCTCGTTTCTCCTCGACCTCCGCCGCGCCCCGCAAACAACCCGCCGACGCGTCGTCCTCCACGCTCCTTTCACGATCAGAGACGGCCAGTAGACCCACCACACTCGTTTAAACACCTTTCCGCGACCATGCTTCGCTCGCTCTCCCTCCTCGCGGTCGCAGCCGCCGGCCTCATCGCATCCGCCGTCCCCGCTGAGGCGGCGTGGGGCAAGGGCTTCACCGGCGCCAAGGTCGTCTCGGCGTTCTTCCCGTCGTACCAGATGTCCCCGGCGGTGCGTGCAGTCCTCCCATCGGGTCCATCGCGCCGAGGCTGACCCTGGTCTCTCAGGACGTACCCTACTCGAAGTACACCCACCTCGACTACTTCGTGTTCACGACGACGCCCAGCGTAGGCTCAAGCACGCGTTCACCACTACGTGACGCCGCTTATCAGTCTTGTTCCCGCAGGCTTCCGCAATCTCGCAGGCAGGCATCGACGACTCGCTGATCCGCGATTTTGTCGCGCGCGCGCACGCAGCCGGCATCACCGTCTCGTACACCGTCGGTGGCTGGACCGGCTCCCAGTGCGTACCTCCCCAGTTCTCGCTCTTGTCGCGTTGACCTGACATCGTTGAGCAGGTACTTCTCGACGCACGTTGCTACGGCGCAGGGCCGCACGACCTTCGCTAGGACGCTGGTCGCTGTTATGCAGCAGTACGGTTTCGATGGGTGCGTCTCGCTCCACTTCTGGCTTGCCTTTGCTAAACTGACTTCCTCCCGCCCTGCGCAGCATCGACATCGTGAGCTCCTGCCTCAGATGAGGTAGATGCGGCGCCTGCATAAGCCGCACTGTTTCGAACCTCTCGCTGACTTTTGGGTGCCGCTTTTCAGGACTGGGAGTACCCCGGTGTTCAGGGCCAGGGCGACAACATCGTCAGCGCCGCCGACTCCGCCAACTACCTCCTCTTCCTCCAGACGCTCCGCAACATCGCCGGCATCGACACGCGCCTCTCGATCGACGTCCCCGTCGGCAACATCGTGGGCGCGAACGGCGCTCCCCTGACCGACATGACGGGGTTCGCCGCCGTGCTCGACTGTCCGTCCAGCTCACGGAATTCTCCTGCGGTCGAGACTGACGTATTATTTGACACCGCAGACGTTACTCTCATGAGCTACGACGTCACGGGCACCTGGAACGGCTACACGGGCTCGAACTCGCCGTTGACGGCGGGGTGCAGCCCCGCAGGCAACCCCTTCAGCATCGCATCCGGGTACGCGCTACCTGCTGAGCTCCCATCCGCGCAGACAAGTGCTGACCATCACGTCTCACGCTTTCAGCATGGGCATGCTTACCCGCGCCGGCTTTAGCGGCGCTCACATCGTGCGCCTGACTTGCTCCGCCCCGGCGTCCTGAAGAAGCGTGCCCTGACCTCCCCCCATCTCCACAGCTTGTCGGCCTCCCCAATTACGCCTACGCCTACTACGTCCGCACGCCGCTCAAGGTGACGACCTGCCCCGACGGTACGACAACGACGCTCTACCAGTATGGGACGTCGGGCTCGACGTGCGGGACGTACATCGGCAACAACGGGCAGTATCTCTACAAGGACCTCGTCAACAAGAACTACTGGAAGCCGACTTCTGGTTTCCGCAAGTTCAAGGAGAACTACTCGCAGAGCTGGTCGCTCTGGAACCCCGTCTCGGGCGAGTTCATCGCGTGCGTCCTGCCCACTACGCTCCTTCCCGCTCGCCGCAGCTGACCTCGCTTGTACCTGCAGGACGGACGCCCCCGGCACGATCTGGGCCAAGGCGCGCCTCGTGTTCCGCAACCGCGTCGGCGGCGTCAACTTCTTTGACGCGTCCGGCGACACCGCCAGCGGCGTCATGGTGCAGGCAGCACGGTGGGGCCTCGGCCTCGACGGCGTCGCGCCGCTGACGTCTTACTCGTACTGAGCGCGGTGGTAGACCAGGTGAGGGTTTGGAGGAGCAGACACTTTCGGGTTTCTTTGGGCGGCGAGACGGGGAGTTCACGCATGCCTGCGCGCTACATATCGCTGCATTACGAATACAGACCGTCATGGCCGTTCCCTATCGTCCTCCGAGCTGCTCCGCGTGATGTACTGGCTCAGCCTCGACCTCCTCTCCTCCATCGACCCCTCCCTCCTCCCGCCCTCGTCCGGCTCGTCAAACGCCCTCTCCACCTGCTGCTCGACCTGGATTCTCAGCTCGCCGCTCCGCCCGCGCCCCGCCCCGTGCCGGCTGTGCCGCTTCCCCTCGCTCGCCGCCGCCGACCGCGGGCGCAAGTACAGCGACTTGAGGCTGCGCTCGTCAATCCCCGAGTCGGCGCTGCGGCTGTGCCGGTGCGTGACCCCGCTCGAGAGGCCGAACATCCCGCGGGAGGCTGCAGCGGCGGTGGCGGGCAGGCCCGACGCACGCCGCTTCTCCAGTCCTGCAGTCGGGTCGGCGCGGCATGCGGGCAGGACGGGGCCGCCGGTGAAGGCGGACTGGACGGCGCGCCGCGAGGAGGTCGTGGTGGTGAAGACGGCGAGGCCGTAGAGTGCGCCCATCGGCATGACGAACGCGACGGAGAGGTTTGTGTACGCGACGTCCGAGTCGCGGAAGATGGACGCTGCGACGGCTGTTGACGGAGGAGAGGGGTCAGAGACTGCAAGCGGGATGGGCGAACGGGCGGAGGAACGGGAGTTGGGAAGGTCGAGCGAGAGGAAGAGAGGAGAGCGAGACGCACCTCCTCCTATGGCAACGATAGCGGTGTACGACGCCGTCCGCACCGAGTACCAGATCAAGCGCTTGAGCAGGCTGTCCGTCTGGAGGTTGAACCCGTGCATACGGCGGCGAAGCGAGATGGCGAAGGCGATCGAGATGGAGAGGTCGGCGACGGCGGACACCCACATCCATATCCTGCGGAAGTGGAGCTGTCAGCGAACGTCGTTGCGAAGGACGGCGGGGGGGAGGAAGGAGGAACGCTCGCGATCGATGTGTTCCATCCGAGCTGCGGCTGCCAGTCGATCCCGCCAGTCACCCACTGCGGTCGCAGGGCGTGAGCACCGTTCTGCGGCGCAAAGAAGGGGGCCGACGCACGATGAACCCGATGGTACACGCCGCAAGCGACCCGACGAGCGTTCCCAGAATGAGGAGGAGCAGGGAGCCGTAGAACGCCCAGCGGATCTTGCGGTTCGTGATAAACTGCGTCAAGCCGCGAAAGCTGTCAGCGTAGAGTCGGCGGCGGCGGCGAGTCCAAGTTGACGCACCGCGCCTGCTCGCAGCGTGAGCAGTGTCTGCGAGATGGCGGCTATCAGGCCGCCGAGGAGCGGGAGCATGTTCCACTCCGGCGGGCCGGTCGCAAGCTCGTCGATCGTGCGGCGCTGAGTCGCTGTTGATGCTCGACAAGTCAGCTATGCAACAAGGACGGAAGAGCAAGCGAGGAAGGGGGAAGGCGCACCGCTCGCCTTGTACAGCGCATCGAAGTTGAACGCCGTGTACGCCGCGTTCAGCACAAACAGCACCACCAGCGCGTGTGTGCGCGGGCGCGCGGTGCAGGTGTGGAGGAGGAGGACGGACCGATCATCCGCTCAGCCAGCCACCCCGGCGCTGCCTGCATCACGACGTTCGTGTACTGGTCCGCCATGGCGGTCCAGCAGCGGTGTGCGTCGAAACAAGCTCAGTGGGTGTGCGCAGATGCGCGAACGAGCAAGGGAGACGGGGAAGCGCTGAGCGAAGCGGGGTGAGAGGAGGACAGCCTGGCGGCGGCGAGGGCGTTCGGCGTCTTCCTGCGCGCCTAGCGCACGAGGCGATACGAGCACTGTCGATCCCTCAAGCTCCACCCAGAAACAGGTAAAGCAGCGACGGAGGGAGGCGCTCCAGGAGGAGACGCGCCCGGAAGCGGAAGGGCGCAGTTGGCGGCGCAGTCGAGAGAGCAATCCGCTGAGGGGGGCGAGGCATCCGCTCCCTGCACGCGCATCTCATCCCTGCATACGTACATGAGGACTTGTATCTCTCGCAGTCACGCGCAGGGTCAGGGAACAGAGCCCACAGAATCGCAGGCCCCCAGGTTCTACGCCTTCGTCTCGCCAAACTTCTTCAGCAGCCGGTCCTCGACGCCCTCGCACACCCACGCATACTCGATAATGTCGAGGTTCTCCTTCTCCCCGCGGAACATCTTGACAAAGTCCTGCCCCGGTGCGCCTGGCATGGCGGGGGGAGCACCGCCCGCGCCGCCCATGGGGTTCATCGCGGCCATGCCGGTCGCTGCGGAACGAGTCGTCAGTTCCGAGGGCAAGGGAGGCGAGGAGAGGGAGGACACACCGCTCGAGTCGCCCAGGAGGAGCTGGTAGACAGGTCCGAGGCCGAACATGCACAGGAAGTACCATGACGTCGCCGAGCACCAGGAGGCGTCGAGCGTGATGTCCGGGAGGTAGATGCCGCGCTGAAGGAGCTCCTTGAAGCGGAGCGGGAGCGGGAAGGGGATGCGGGCTGGGGGCGGGCAGGGGAGCGTGAGCGGCGTCGGGACGGGCAGGAGCGAGGAAGAGCGCACCAAGGAGCGAGCCGGCGAAGAACTTGTTGACGAGGTACATCGTCGCCATCTACAGGTAACAAGCGAGAGTTAGCTGGACGAAACGCCGATGGAGCAAGAAGGCGAGGGCGCACCTGCGGGACGAAGCCGACGGCCTGCTTCTTCATCATGTCGGTCATGCCCTCCATCATCTGCTCCATGTCCTGCGGATTGTCGAGCGGGTTGGCCGGGGCGGACCCCTCGGCAGGCGCGGGCTTCTTGAGGTACGAGCCGTCCTCGAGGGCTTGCGAGAGGTGGGAGCGGAGGGCAAGGAAGGCGGAAGGCGCGAGGTGGGAGCTATTGGCCCGGAGGAGCTGTGCGCGGGTCATGGCGCGTCTGCAAGCCGCGTGCATGGTCAGCGTGCGATCGCTCGGAGGATGGGGAGGAGGACCACGCACTGCTCGCGGACGACGAGGAGGGGCTGAGGCTTGGGCGGCTTGGTGAGCGCGCGTGCGAGCCAGTGGCGGATGAGGCCAGAGAGGAGGACCACGGCGCAGAGCGGGACGAGGACATGCAGCCGGACGTCTGCAAGGTGATGAGGAGCGGGGAGTGGAGCGTCAGATCAGCGAGGGCAAGACGAGGGGCGGGGCGGGGCGCACCTGGACTGAGGTGTAGGTCCTCGGAGAGCCCTGCGCGTATGAACCGCGACATCTCTGCAGAGTGGGGCGGGGAAAGGAGCGCGAGCGTCGAGGCGGAGCGATGAAGTCGACGGACCGACTCTCGCTCGACCAGGACCGCCTTGCTCTGTCTGGATCCGCTCGCTTCAGCTCTCCACACTCTGGGACTACAGTCGACATGGCGCTCGAACCGCCGCTAGCCCCCGCCGCCGGCAGCTCGCACTCGTCCTCCGCTTCGCTCACCCTCCCCGTATCCCGCCCAGACAAGGACACCGCCGCCGCAGATGCACCGCGAGGACGGAGCCAAACCGCACGGGCGAAACGCGAGAAACGCACCTTCTCGCCGGACCGCCATCCCTGGCCAGAACGCTCATTCGCGTACCAGTTCCTCCCCTTTCGCGGAATGTACAACGACGTCCGCAAGCGCCTCCCCTTCTACATCAGCGACTGGACAGAGGGGCTCAAGCCGCGAAATTTGGAGCGCGTCATCGGCGCGACGGTGCGGATGTACTTCCTCAAGTGCGTCCCTTTCCTTCTCTTCTCCCCGCTCATATCCCCTCTAACCGTTCCCGTGCCGTCACAGCGTCATGCCCATGCTCGCCTACATTATCGACATGTATGTCCGTACCGACGGAACCTACGGCGTGAACGAGGGGCTCCTCGCGTCCGCTCTTCCCGCCCTCGCCTTCGCCATCTTCTCCGTCCAGCCGCTCACCATCGTCGGCGTCACTGGTCTCATCAACCTTTTCAACTACACGACGTTCGACATTCTGCGCGACTACGACGTCAACTACATCCAGTTCCAGGCTTGGGTTCTCATGTGCGGGCACTCCTCGTTGCACAGGTGTTCGGCGCTGACCCAGACTGGCGCGCAGCTGGTCCGCTATCACGCACTGGCTCGCCGCCGTCTTCAACCTGTGCGACTACACCCGCTTCGTAACGGACATGACAAGCGAGACGTTCGGCCTCTGTGCGTGACGCTCCTCCCTCCGCGCGCACTCGCCTTACCGACACTCCCCATAGATGTCGGCGTCATCTACATCCAGAAAGGCATCGAGCTCCTCGTGTACGAGCTTGACGACGGCAACGGCCAGTCGGGCTGGTTCAGCGTTGTGGTTGCTATCCTCTTTGCGCTCTCCGTCTACTTTACCGAGCGTGCCGGCACGCTTCCCCTCGGCCGTGAGTCCTCGCTCGTACTGGAGAAAGTGCTAAACGTACTTATGCTGACCTGCTTGACCCCGTCTCAGCCTTCTGGATACGCAAGTTCCTCGTCGACTACGCGTTCGCGGCGGCAATCATCTTCTACACGGGCTTCGTCCACATGTACGCCTCTCCCGCTCCACTGCATGATGCGAACTGACAGTATCTCCACGCAGTCCTGGATACATCAAAGACTCGGACATCCAGTTCCTCCCGATCACGTCGACCTTCAACCCGACGCTCTCGTACGCATTTTCCTCCTGCTTTCCCGCTGGGATCATCTCACAGACCGCACTCTGCAGGCGGGACTGGGTCGTCCCGTTCTGGGACTTGCCCGTCAAGTGGGTGTTCGTCGCGCTCCCATTCGGCTGCCTCGTCACCCTCCTTTTCTACTTCGACGTACGGAACCTCCCCTGGTCCCACTGTCCCAAGCTGACATACCTCCACGCGCAGAACAACGTCAGCTCGGTCATGGCGCAGTCGCGCGGCTTCCCCGTCAAGCGCCCTGCCGGCTTCCACTGGGATTTCTTCCTCCTCGGCTGCACCACCTTCGTCTCGGGCATCCTCGGCCTCCCCGCGCCGAACGGGCTCGTCCCGCAGGCGCCGGTGCACACCGAGTCGCTGTGCGAGACGCGCCTCGTCCCCGCCGAGACGGAGGTCAGCGAGGGCGGGTTCTTCGAGGGCGATGTGGCTGAGGCGAGGCGGGAGGCGGAGAGGAGGGTGGCGATGGGCGCGGAGAGGAGGCCGATGAAGGTCGTCAGGACGAGGGTGGTCGAGCAGAGGGTGTCGCACTTTGCGATGGGGGTGCGTCCCCTTGCCTCCCACCGCCGCATAACTCGTCCCGGACGGAAGGCTTACCTCGCAGTTTCGCAGCTCCTCATTCTCGGCACCATGTCCCGCCCGCTCCTCGTAGTCCTGTGCGACCCTCACGCCGTCCCCCTTCGCTCCCCTGACTAACCCATCATTCCCACCCGCAGCGGCCTCATGTCGCGCGCCATGTTCGCCGGTATCTTCCTCGTCGTCGGGTGGGGCTCAGTCGAGGGCAACGGCATCGTACACAAGACGCTCTTCCTCCTCCGCGACCGACTCATGACGCCCTCGACGCACCCGCTCTTCAACATCCACAAGCGGTCCGTCGCACGCTTCATCTCGATCCAGTGGCTCTTCTTTGCGGCAATCATCGCCATTTCGGAGACGATCGGTGCGCCGCCCTTCCCTCTTCCTCGCAGCGCTCCTCCCGCTCACCCCGCTCGCGCGCAGCGGGAATCGGCTTCCCCGTCATTATCACGATCCTCATTCCCGTGCGGTACTACCTCGTCCCGCGGCTCTTCACGCCCGAGGAGCTCCTCGCGCTCGACGCACCCACCGCCAACTCCGCAGCTGTCCTCGTCAGCCTCGGCGGCCCTTTGCAGCCCGAGTACGGGCAGGCGCGCCCGCCCGCTGCGGCGGGGAAGGAGGCCGAGCTCAAGGCACTGGAGATGGGCGATGGAAGGGCGAGCGGGATGGAGGAGCAGGAGGAGGACTGAGGAGGAGGCTCACGCGCGAGGAGATGGACCGCGCGAGGGGCGTGCAAGGCGGCGAGGCGGGGCTGCAGCGCGTGGGGTCGCTCAAGAGGTAGTACTACTCGGGGTAGAGCGTGGTAGGGGCCTGTACGAGTTGCGCACCGCATCGAGTCGTTTTCAGCTGCATCCACCGCTTGCGAGGAGGTGGTCGGAGAATTGCGTTCCGCGCGCGCGCACGTTTGCCGTCTCGCCGGCGAGCCTCTGGGCTGGTCGGGCTCGTCGAAGTCGTCCTGCGCTCGAAAGAGGCGCGGGCCGACCCGCCCTCACCAGCACCGCTCGCCCGCGGTCAACCCCCTCTCGCGTTCACTACTGCTTCAGACGATGCGCTGCGTGCTCCAGCGCGTCAAGTCGGCCAGCGTGACCGTCGACGGCGAGGTCATCTCCTCTATCGGCCGCGGTGCGTCCTCATCGCTCCCCCACCTCCTCCTCCTCGCGCGACGTCTTGGCTCGCTCATGTCGCACGCTGCGGGCCGGCCGAGCGCTTCACCCCCGCTCACAAGGATGGTGCTCACGCTCGGTCGCGCGCAGGCATCCTCTGCCTGATCGGCATCGGCACACACGACTCGCAGTTCGAGGCGGACTGGCTCGCGGGCAAGCTCCTCGCGCTCAAGGTCTTCCCGAAAACAAGGACGGCGAGGTGTGGGGATGGAAGAACAGTGTGGTGGACGCCGGCTACGAGGTCCTCTGCGGTTCGTCCCGCATCGCCCTCCCCCTCCAGAACAGGCCGGCGCTGACCGCCCCACAGTCTCGCAGTTCACGCTGCAGGCGAACCTCCGCAAAGGCGCCAAGCCCGACTTTCACGGCGCGAAGGACCCGCAGGTCGCGCGGCAAATGCACGAGGACTTTGTCGCCGACTTGCGGAGGCGGTACAAGGCGGACAAGATCAAGGACGGGCAGTTCCAGGCAATGATGGACGTGCAGCTCGTCAACGACGTGTGTCTCTCGCTCTCTCTGTCCCTCTGCGCCGCAGAGCTAACGCCTCGCGCGCGCACAGGGTCCCGTCACTCTTGTCCTCGATTCGGCGACCGACGCGCCCGCCAAGCCGGCGCCCAAGGCCCCGCTGACGGAGGAGCAGAGGCAAAAGCAGAAGGAGAAGCTCGCGGCGCGGCAGCGGAACCGCGCGCAGCACTCGGGGGGCGCGAGCGGAGCGGAGACCCCCTCGAGCGCGGGCGCGACGTCGACCGGGGTGAGCACGCCTGCAAGCGTACCCCCGGCGCAGGAGGCACAGGCGCAGGCGCAGACGGCGGAGAAGAGCGAGAAGGACCTGATACACGAGGCGGAGGAGAAGAGCCGCGAGCTGGCGGAGCGCTTCAAGGTCGCGATGACCGAATCGTACCCGTGAACGGCGCGCTGTCTGTAGATACCCCTCTCGCGCATACGTAGTCACAGCAACGCATATTGCATCTCTAAAGGCGCGCAGGAGGACCCCTACGCAAGAAACTTCTCGACGACGTCGAGCCACGACTCGGCCGCGTCGACCATGGGGAGGTGTCCCGCGCCCGTGATCTGCTCAAAGCGCGAGTCGACGCCCTCGGCAGCGAGCTTCTCCGAGAGGCCCTTGAGGACGCCGGGGAGCGCGCCGTCGCGCTCACCCGCAACGAGGAGGACCTTCTTCTCCTTGAGCTTGTCCGCCAGGCCGGGGAAGACGTCGTAACCCTGCAGGGCGGCCGCGCCCGCCGCGAAGCCCTCAATCGGCGTCGAGGCGACCATGTCGTGGATGAAGAACGCGCGGCGGCCGCCCGCGTTGAACTCGCTCGTCGCGCCCTGCGGGAACCACCGCGGGACGGTCACGTCCGCGAGCGGGACCATCGACCCCTTGGAGCGCGCGAGCGCGATCCGCTCGTCCCATGCCTTGGCATTCGCCGCGGGCGAGGTCGCCTGCGTGTCGCACGCGATGAGGCGCGAGAAGAGCGAGGGGTGGTGCTGCGCGAAGGCGAGTGCCGTGGCGCCGCCCTGCGAGACGCCGACGACGGCGTGGATGGGCGTAGGGATGGAGAGCTTCGAGAGGATGGTGGCGATGTCGGTGGCGAGAACCTCGAGCGTGCAGGGCTTGGGCGGAACCGAGGACTGCGGGGACGGCTGGTGAGCCCGCGCGACGGGGCAAGAAGCGGAAACATGCGCACCTTGCCGTGACCGCGCTGGTCGTAGGTGATAAGGTTGTACTTCTTGCTCAGCCTCGGGAGCACGCCGTCCCACATCTTCTGGTTGGTCATAAGCGAGTTGACGAAGACGAGCCACGGGCTGCTCTCGTCGCGCTTGGCGACGCGGACGTTGAGCTTGACGCCTTCCTCGACCTCGACCTCGTGCTCGGTCTGCTCCGTCTCGGGGAGCGGGACGCTCACGTCGCCCATGTCGCCGACGTCGAGCGTGACGAGCAGGCGCGAGACCATGTTGTACGTCGCGACCACGGCCGTCGCCTCGAGGAGCTGCTGGTCGTCCTTGAGGTGCTCTTTGAGCTCGTCGATGCGCGACTGCGGGACCGTGACGTTGTAGGTCGACGCGTCGGCGAAGCGGAGCGCCGCAGCCTGGTACGGCGAGAGAACGCCCGGCGCGGCGGGCGAGGGCAGCGGAGTGTGCAGGTCGCGGATGATGCTCAGCTGCTGGTTAGTGAGGCCAGCGTCGGTGCCGACGTGGGCGTGGTCTGTACCGGTGGAGGAGCGCGTCAGAACTCGCAGGTTGGGAAGGCTACACGGAAGAGGAACGTACGGATCCACTCGAAGGTAGCCGAGTTGCGCGCCGCGACACGGAGGATCTGTGGAGGGAGGCGTTAGCGTGTCCTCGACAGAAGCAAGGACGATGTGCTGCGCACCATCAGCTCGCGGATGTCGTCCGGAAGCGAGTTACGGGTGCGGACAGCGCCGAGCAGGGTGTTCCAGCCGTTCTGCGGGGCGCAGCAAGTAAGCCTCATCGTTCTGGCGTCGATAGATGGCGGAGAAAGGGAACGCACGGCAATCTCCGGGGCGTTGAGGAGGGTCTGGTCGAGGGGGGTGAGGCCGCGCGCACCGCGACGCTCGCGGATGGCGTCGCCGACAACGGAGGTGCCCTTTGCGGGAGCCTTGTACGGGATGCGAGGCATTCTGCGGGCAGAAGGGGAGAGGATCAGCTTCATCGCTCGGTGTCGAGGTGTGAGGTGGAGCGGGGCGCGTTTCGAGGCATGTACCGCCGCCGAGAGGGCCGGCGCGCATGCGAAATCGGCGTAAGGTGCAGCACAGTCGTTCTGCGCTGCAATCCACCTTCCAAGCTCTTGTCCCCGTTCGTCCTCCATGCCGCGAGCGGGCGATCCCGACTTCGTCGAGAGGTGCAGCCCACGCGAGGCGGTTCTTTCGCCCAAGGGTACAGACTCAAGAGGCTCACCTGAAGTGTCTGTGCAGTCGACAGGTGGGAAGAGCGGGATGAGGACGAGAGCGAAGGCGAGTCGAGCCGAGCGAACCGCGGCTCCGCTCCTCTCGCTCCTTCACACCGCGCACTTCGCCAGACTTACTGTGAGTACTCCGACCAGAGCTCGATCTACCAGCGCAGGCAGGCAGAACACCCGCTGACTTTATCCTCGCTCTTCTCCCTCTTTCCCCCACCTCGTCCTCATCGCCCATCTTTCGCACGCGATCTTGCTCGACTCGCCCTTACGCTGCGTGCAACCCACTCCATACGTCTTTTGTCCACAGTAGCAGACATGGCCGCACCTTCCCCCGACGCTCCCGGCTACCTCTGGGTCCTCAGCGACCCCGGCGCGCAGGCCACCCTCGAGGAGTTCCAGGGTTAGTCGGCGCTTCTTCGCTGTGCAGTCGTCCAGAAGACGACTTTCCTCGACGTAGCGGCGCTGTGCTGACCATCCGGCCCTGCAGACTGGTACGACAACGAGCATGTCCCCCTTCGCATGGAGAAGTGCGTCTCCCCCTGCTCATCCTCGTGCTTTCGCTTACCCGCTTGCTCCACAGCATCTCCGAGTTTGAGACCGGCGCGCGCTACGCCGCCGCAGACGGCCAGCAGCCGGGCTGGTCCGCCGCATACGACATCTCGTCGGTCGCGCTCTTTTCGGACAACAAGTACACCCGTCTGCGCGCGAACCGCTCGCCGCGCGAGGGCGCCCTCGTTGCGCGCCTCGGGGTCCTCGACCGCCGCACGGCCGAGAAGCTCGGCGAGACGAGCGCGCCGCCCGCCGCGCAGGACGCGCCCCAGTTCGTCCTCTCTGCTGCGAGCGAGGAGCGCCCGAGCGAGGACGAGCTCAGGCTCTTCGAGGGCGTCGAGGGCTGGAGGAGGAGCCACTACCACCGCATCTACGACTCGCTCATCATCGGCTACGGCAAGGAGCCGCAGAGCAACGTAGCGCCAAAGTTTGTGGTCATCCATGGTGCGTTACTCAGGCCTTCACTGCACACTTCCTCGCCCACGCTGGCTGTCCCGGGACGCGCGCTCGTTCGTTTGAGTCAGCGACTGACGAGCCGCCGCTTCCCTTCCTCTCCCTTCCTCCACCGTCCTTCCTCCTTCACTCTCCTGCCCCGCCCGCAGAGTTCGACTCGGAGACGTACGTCTCGTCGCCGGTGTATGCGAAGGCTACGGAGGGTAAGACCGAGGTCCGCCGGTGGAAGCTGTACAAGGCGACGCCCAACACGGCGTCCAAGGCCTGAGGAAGGGTTTCCGTAGCACAGCACGCAACTCCTTTACGCTAGAAGCGGTCGCATAGAACCTTCCCGGAGTGTGCGAGAGGCGAAGCACGTCGAGCTCGAGTGCAACGCGAGAGCTGGACGCGCAACGAGCTGGTTGGACGTTGTCCGCGAAGCGGTCCTCTCCCTGGCCAGGCGGACGAGCTCAACGCCATACAGCGCGTTCCCAGGCCTCTACGCCCCGGCACCTCTAGCTCAACCACACAGCGTGGCTCGCGCCCGTTCCCTTCTCCTCCTCGCTCACCTCCCCCTTCCCCTCGCCCTCCTCCGGCGCATCCACCCCGAGCCGCACACTCGCAACCTCGCGCAGCTCGTCCCACTCGTCGCGCCACTCAAGAACGCTGACGAACCCCTCCTCGTCGTCCGTGAGGACGATCCAGTCCCGGCCGCGCTCTCCCCCCGCGGGGAAGAACGGGAACACCTCGACCGCGTTGGCCTTGCCGCCGCTGTTGCGCGTCTCGAACCGGCTCCGCGCGCCGTACCCCTCCACTGCGCATTCACGCTCGGCCACCGCACCGGAGGCAGCGAGGTCGAACACGGCGACCCACCCGCGCTCGGCGGACGTCTTCCCGCGCGTGGTGACGTACAACCGCTGCGAGTCGGCGGAGAGGCGCAGTGTATCGCCGCGGTACTGTGCGCGTGTGGAGTGCTGGTGAGGGGGGATGACGGAGAGACGCTGCGAGTGCGAGAGGTACGGCGCCGACGGGAGAACGTCGTAGACATCGAGGTAGGAGGCTGCAGCACGAATCAGATTGTGAGCGGATGCCCAAGGCTGCTTAGAGTACGCGCGTGCGAAGAAGCGCGGGAGAAGCCCGGGAGCGAGAATGCGACTCACTGTGCTCAGTGACAACGTAGAGCTTCTTGCCGTCCGGGCTGGGGATGCTGTGCCGCGGACCCTCGTGGCCCCAGTTACCGTGCGAAAGGACTTCCTTCAGGTGGTGCAGCGTGCCGTTCGGGTTGAACGAGTAGACGAAGAGCGAGTCGCGGCCGCTACAAGCAAGCGCGCGGGGTTAGCGGTGTGCCCCCACACAGAGGGCGAGAGAAAGGATGTACGTACACGTGCGGGACGTATGCGCGCTGGAAGACCGGGTCGATGTCAACGGCATGGCTGCCGTACCGCAGCGCGACGCGCGTCTTGTCCGTCTTCGGGTCGCGCAGCTCCTCCTCGCCGCCGTCGAGGTAGATCACCTCTTGCAGCTGCTCGCCGAATCCGCCCGTCGAAGCGTCCACTGCGTACGCCTGCGCGACGGGCCCGCCCGCCTGGTAGACGCGCGGAGGGGTGAAGCCGAGTGAAGGGGGCGAGACCGTGAGGTAGGAGCCGGTCGCAGCTGTTCATGTGGCGTGCAGTGGTCAGCTTCAACGGTATGAAACGCACCCAGCGGATGTAGCGGGAGCAAGAGGCGGACCGCGGCAACTCACAAATGGGCACAGTGTTGATCTTCCTGACACCGTCCTTGCCGGCGGCGAGCACCTCCCAGCTGCTCAGTGTCGGTGGCTGCGCCCACGTCGTCGCGAACGCTGTCTTCCTGTCCCCGCTGAGGGCGATGAACTGGTGCGGGCCCTCGGCGCGGTACTTGCGGTGGATGCTGAGGGCGGGGCCGGCGGGCGCGTAAGGCGAGAAGGCGAGGAGGTAGAGGAAGAGCGTGTTGAAGGTCCCGCTCAGGAGGTAGTGCAGCCGCGGGCTCAGCGAGTCGGAGGTGCTCGCGAGGAGCGATGACGCCGGCGGAACGGCCTGCGGGCAGGCGGTGGGTCAGCGCTCGGCGGTCCTGGAAGTCCGGTGGGATTGTAGACGAACGCAGATACCGGTCATGCTGTGAAGTGAGCGAGCGGAGCGGGAGAGGCGCGGTCGAGGTGGGGCGGGAGGAGAACGAGCTGGGCACCGTCTCCCACCCCGTCTTTCTGGGTAAGGCGGGTTGTATGCCCATGTTCAAGGTCCTATTGAGCACTGCGCCCCAGCGCAGCCCTCCCTGAAGCTTTCGCCCCTGACTCCGTTCTCATCAGCTCGTCGTTGCTTCCAACGCCTGCAACGCACGCTGACCCGCATCGTTTCTCTGCGTAAGAGACTCAACAGCTCACTACAGTCCCAGCAGAGGTGCACACTGTCTACAAGCCCGTGGCATCGATGTTTACCGTGGCAGATTCTCTCGGCAGTTGCTCGTGAAATGGCACCCTCTTCGTAGCGCGTCCCCCCCGGTCTTCCGCCGGTTCCTGATTCCCGCGCGAACAAGTTCAACGCTGATCGATGACCGAGGCGGACTGGAACGGCTACAGTCGCTGTGCAAGGTGCATTCGCGCGCGAAGCAGGCCTGCGCTGGGAAGCTTCGGGGCGCGCAGCAGAACACAGGTGGTTCTGACACGCCTTTAGCGGGACTGTGGATAAGAATGATGGGTGACTGGGCATACGAAGGGGCCGTGTACCAGTCGGAAGGCTGCAGAGCTGGAGAAGCCTCCGCGAGCATGCAGACTCGGCTTGAGAAGGCCGGTCTTGTCCCGCTGGAGCGGAAAGCGGTAGGAGCGTTCCGTCCAGCTCCGCCAGATGCTCGTTGATTGCACCGCGTAGAAGTTCGCCACGCAAGGGCGGCGGAATCGCAAGGATGCGAGCGAGTCGGGCAGCGGGTCGTGCATGTCAACGGCCGGAGCAGGCGGCTTTGACCTTCCGCGCCGGCAGCCCTACTTGCTGACACATCGAGCGTGCCGAGGGAAGGGAGAGGAAGCCAGGAAGAGCGGGAGAAAGGATGAGGGACGGAAGAGCGGCGTGAGGAGCGAGACGGCCAATCACGAGGAAGGAAGGTCCAGAATCTGGGGCCACCTTCCACGAGGGGAAAGAGGCCCGACCGCGCGAGCCGTGGCAAGGACAAGCCGCGGCACCGCGGCTCGGTGCTCTCCACCTTGCTCGGTTTCGCGGCCAAGTCGATTCGCTCGCCCCTCCCTTTCCTCTCTCTCTCCTTACTCGTGTGCTCTCCCTTGCTGTGTTCGACGACCATGCGCACGTTCTCGACTGTCCTCGCCGCTGCGGCGCTCGCCTCGTCTGCGCTCGGTGCGTCCTCCTCGCCGCCCTCTGGCTGCACCTCGGCAGAGGCACCGTCCTGCAGGCACAGAAGAAGCGGTGCTCCCGCCTCCTCAAAGAGCAAGGCTGACCTGTACGCACCACGCAGCCCACAATGATGCGCCCAAGGGCCCGGAGGAGATCAAGTACCTCCAGTCCATCGAGGAGAAGATGTACGCGTGCGGGCCCAAGATCGAGAAGTACCGCGCCCTCCGCAAGCGTGCGGTGCGTCTACTTTCCCCTACTATTAACAGGCCTGCTTGCGTGGCGGGCTGAGGGTGCTATGGCGCGAGGCGGTCCTGCCGCGGGCGAGGGGCGACTGGCTGCAGATCAGCGATGTCAGCTGCTTGCGCGTCAAGAAGCGTGGAGCTGGTCGCCATGGGTGATACAGTGCGCGTCATGAGGGAGGATGCAGCGGATGTACGCGGTGACGGCGCATTCAGCTTCGAAGGGAGCACTCGCCTCATCGCCCGTGCCAGCAATGTCGTGCCGGATCCTTCGAGCGGCGCTGACTCCACCTCGCTTTCGCAGGCTGCCCAGCACGTTCTCGGCGGTGCGCCCGCCCCGACGAACGCGCAGGACATGTTCCTGGACAGCGCAGAGGAGGAGGACACCCTGATCGCCCGCACCCTCCTCGCGCCGCTTACGGAGGAGCCGCGCATCCGCAACCACTCCTGCATTCGTACGTCCTCGCTCTCTCCCGGTTCTCGAGCTGCTGTGACCAAACGCGTGGCCCCTCTGCTTGAGAAGGTTCGCTGACCTTGCCGCCTTTCCCGCTCGTCGCAGTTCACCCCCAGCTCACCGAGGGCCCGTACTACCACACCGAGGGCCACCCCATCCGCCAGAACATGGCTGAGGACCAGCTTGGTCTTCCCTTCGTGCGTTTCTCCACCTCAGTCCGCTCTTCCCGACCTCGTCTTCCCTTCCCGCTTTCCGCAGTTCATGGACGTCGGCGTCATCGACGTCAACACCTGCGAGCCGATGGAGAACGTCCTCGTCGACCTGTGGCACGCCAACACGACGGGCCACTACGCCGGCCACCCGGAGCAGGCGCCTGAGTTAAAGTGGGAGGGCCCGGCGCACGAGGGTCCCCGCAAGGGCCTCTTGAGCAAGTACCCGCGCACGAACGACCACGAGACGTTCCTCCGCGCGGCGTGGCCGACGAACAAGCACGGCCTCGCCCAGTTCTCCTGTGCGTTCTCGCCTTCTTCCCTCCCGCGTCCGCTCCTCCGCCCATACTGACACCGTTCCGACTACCCGCAGCCATCTTCCCGGGCTACTACACCGGCCGCGCTACGCACGTGCACGTCCGGATCCACCCCGAGTGGACCCCTCTCCCCAACAACACGTTCACGTCGCACCGGATGCTGCACACGGGGCAGTTCTTTGTCCCCGACGCGATCAACATGCAGGTCGACAAGGTGTGGCCATACAACACGAACCCGATCGCGCACAAGTGGGGCCGCACGCGCAACTGGGCCGACTCGCTCAACATCTACCAGGACGCGCACGGCAATGGCGCCAACCCCGAGTTTGAGATCCTCAAGGTCGGCAGCGTCCTCCAGCAGGGCCTCATCGGCTACATCACCGTCGGCGTCGACTCGAACGCCAACTTTGACATCAACGCGCCGTGGAAGCCCATCCCCGACTCGGTCGCCAAGCGCTCGACTTAAGCGCCGTTGACGTGATGGACACCCGCTGGCACGGCGGGGCGTAGGAGGACGTGACTTATCGACGGGGAGGCGGTGGCTCTGTAGCGGTCGTGGTTATTCTCCCTCCTCTTTCCCTCCCCTCGACGATATCCTGGAAGTGATCTTTCGTACCGTGCCGCACGATCGACTTGACTGAGCGAGAGGGCCCCGAAGCCACTCAGCAGCCTCTCAGAACAGCGCAAGGCTTGCAGCGCGAGCGAGAGCAAGTCCGAGTTCCTGCCGGGGGCGCATAACCCCCTTCCTCTCCTCGACCGCATCTTTTCGCTGCGTCATGCACTTCGCGGCGTATTCTACATCGATCTCTACATGCGTCTAGAACCCCCGGCCGGCGATGAGGTGTTGCAGCGCGCTCTGGGTCGACTCCTTGCTCTCCTTGATGAGCCCCGCGAGCGACTTGAACGCCGGGTGCGCGGCGTCGTCTGTGGGTGAGAGGGGCATCAGTGCGTGCTATATGGATGGGCAGGCCGTTGCGGAGCCGCTATCGCGAGCTGGGGAGGGCAAGGGCGCGAGGAGGCGGAGAGGCGAGTTGAGAAGGTCGAGACGTCGGATTTATTGGCGAGCGCGGCGTGCGAGAGCGGTAGGAGCGGGGGGAGGGACGATGAGTTGGGAACGGGCACGTACCGAGGATCTGGAAGAGGATCGACTCGGAGGTGGTGACCACCGCGCCGGCGTCGCGCATGCGCTGCGAGGGCGGACGAGGGGCGTCAGCGACCGCTGGCAGCCTATCGACAAGTGCGTTTCATCGACGGCGTCATCGAAAGGGGGGTGCCGCTGAGGGAAACGCACCTTCAGCGCGATGCCGACCTCGTCGCCGTTGCAGCTCGAGACACCGTCCGCCAGGACGTGCACGTCAATGTCCCGCTCGAGCAGGTCGAGCGCCGTCTGCAGCACGCAGACATGGCTCTGCGCGTGGTGGAAGACGGCAAAAGCCTGTCAGTCTCGCTCGAACGGAGCGAGGAAGGGGAAGCAGAATTCCTGCGCACGCACCTCGATGCCGAAGATGACGACGCTCTTCGTCCCCCACTCCTCGAGCTGCTTCTCGACCTGCGGGACCATCATGCTGAACTTGGTCTTGGCGAGCGGGACCCACTCGGGGCGGAGTGCCGGGCTCGGGAGGTCGAGGAGCGGGAGTGGAACCGTCGCTCCGAGTGCTACGAGCGCGGTAGGGGGTGCATCCGGGTTCGGGGCCGGGGGGGAGACTGGGACACGCGTCAGTGTCAGGGCGAAAGAGCGAAGGAACGAAGGAAGGGCGGCGAGCGGGTCGATGCGGAGGAGAGGGTAGGGTGGGGCGGGAGACGAGGGGCGCACATTTCGGGTTCTGTTCGGTCGCGATGACGGGGACGTTGAGGAGCTTTGCAGCCTTGAGCATCTTCTCGGCGGTGAGGATGACGGACGGGTAGGCATGGATCACGAGCCGGAAGCGCTCTTGCTGTGGGAGGACGAGGGGCGGGTTAACTAGCGCACGAGGGGCGAAGAGTAAGGGTGCGCACGATGTCGCAGCAGAAGAAGGCGGTCTGCAGGGGCGATGGTGAGCGAGCCGATCAGCAGGTGGGGTCGCGCGACGTGAGGAGTTGGGAGGAGCGCAGTGCGCACCTTGTTGGGGACGATCTTGGCGACGCGGCGAACAGTCGAGGCCATCTTGACGGGTCTTTTGCGGTGGAGTGGATGGGAGAGAGAGCAGCGAGCGAGGGCGAAAGGCGACCTTGGCGACGTCGGGCTGGATGCGGAGGGCGGGGAAAGCTGGAAAGGGGGAAGCAAACGACGACGACGAAGGATCTGAGGCAGAGGAGCGCTCCAGTCAACGCTCCCACCGCGCCCTACGCCCGCTCTGGAGCCTCGTCTGCTCCTCCGTGGTCTCCACCAGTCCGTCCGGTCCCTCGTGAGTCTCGCTTCGCCCGTCCTCGTTGCGTCGTCGCCCTTCCCTCGTCCTCATCTCGCCTCGGGTTGATGAGGCTTGCCTCGCCTTAACACACCGCTGGGCGAGGCTTGCTCACATTCAAAGTGCTCCACCACGCCCTTGAGAACTTTCTACTGCCGAACGAATGCAGTGCTGACCTCCCTCGCCTCTGCAGACCCGCCCCTCGCTCCGCTCCCCTCCCCCGCACCGCCTCCTGATCCGCTCCCTCGCCATGTCCGCCCCTGCTCCCGCCCCCACCAAGCCGCCTGCGGACCCCTCCGCCATCAACTGCGTCACCGTCCTCGGCGAGCACATCGCAAAGCCCTTCCGCCAGGACATCATCAAGGTCACCGATCAGCTCTCGCCCAAACCCAAGCTCGTCGGCATCCTGGCCAACAGCGGCGAGCCCTCGCGCGCCTACGCCAACTGGACCGCCAAGGCCTGCCAGGCCGTCGGCATCGACTACGAGCTCCGCGAGGTCGGTATCGTCGCGAGCGGCGCGACCGAGGGCACCGCAGAGCAGGGCGAGGTCGAGGAGGCCATCCTCCGGGCGAACGAGGACGACGCCGTCAACGGCATCATGGTCTACTACCCCATCTTCGGCCCCCGGCAGGACGGCTACCTCCAGCAGGCCGTTAGCCCGCTCAAGGACGTCGAGGGCCTCAACTTCACCTGGTGCGCCTGCATCCGTGCGAGGTCTCACGATGCATCCCACTAACCTGCGCGACTCCGCAGGCTCTTCTCGCTGTACCACAACACCCGCTTCATCGACCCGCGCAAGCTCGCCCTTGCCGCGCAGGTCCTCACCCCCGCCCCCTACGCCCAGACGACCACGCAGGCCATCCCCTCGACCTCGAACGCACCCGTCGTCTCGCCCCCGAACGAGGACGGCCTCGTCAAGGCGATCCTCCCTGCACGCCGCTCGCGATCGTCAAGACGCTCGAGCACTGCCAGGTGTACAACCCGCTGCGGCCGTACGGCTCGCGCGCGTTCGGCCGCACCATCACCGTCATCAACCGCTCCGAGGTGGTCGGCCGCCCGCTCGCCGCGCTCCTGTCGAACGACGGCGCGCGCGTCTTCTCCGTTGACCTCGACGGGATCCAGGAGTTCACCCGCCGCAAGGTCGACGGCGAGGCGGGCGAGGGCGGCAAGAAGGCCAGCTTCCACCCGTACCACGTCGTCAAGAAGTGCGAGCTCACGTTCGAGCAGTGCTTGAACGCGAGCGACGTCGTCATCGGTGGTGTGCGTTCACCTTCCTCTCCCCCGTCTCTCGCTGCGCTGATCAAGATCTGCCCGAGCAGGTCCCGTCGAAGAGCTACAAGGTCCCGACCGCGCAGCTCAAGGAGGGCGTCGTCGCGATCAACTTCTCCGAGTCGAAGAACTTCGAGGACGACATCAAGGAGAAGGCGTCGATCTACTGCCCCGGCATCGGCAAGGCCACCATCGTTCTCCTCCAGCGCAACCTCATCCGCCTGCGGGAGTACCAGGCTGCACTGAGGGGGCCGGCCGCCTCTTCTGCGCCGCAGTAGGCGCACTCACGAGGTGAAGCCCGCATGGCGCGACGGCGGAACGCGCCGGCGCCTACGCTATCGCTATAGAGTCGTCCGTGTATTGCTACAGGGTCCAGCAGTGTGAGCTACCGCTGTGCGTGCTGTGCGCGCGATGTCAGCACTTCCGGGAGCTTGCCGCTGCGCTCGTCTCGATGCGACCGTCAGCGCGCGCGAGTTCTCGCGACCCGCGCAGCAGAGCTGCAGCGGACGTCTCGGCCGTGGTCTGCGAGCGCATGTTCGCTGGTCGACGGGGCGCGACCCTTCCGCTTCGAGACACGATCGAATCCCCCCGCATGTCACCGCCGTCCTGCTTTCTCGACGCGGCTGCAGGCGAACAGGCTTTCACCTCTGCTCCCTCGCCTGCTTGAGCCCGCTGCTCGCATCTGCGTGCTCCGCCAGCGTCCTTGAGCTCGAGCGGGACCTTCGCAAGTTGCGCTCACTTGCCGCCCCTCGCCCCCCGCCCTCCTCGAGCGCGCGCAGCTCAGTGGCCATGTCGACGTCTCCAGCGCCTGTCGAGTTCGACGAGACGCCAGTCGACATCCTCATCCCTTCTGTCCGCAATGGCTCGCAACGGCGCTCATCGGTGCGCCCCCCCCTCGCAACCTTCTGCCCGTCGCTAGCTGACCAGTCCATACTCGATGCAGGCCCGGCAATGGCAGGCTACCAGGCCGCACTGATCCTGTTCGGGATGTACCTCCAGAGCATGCTACGCTATATGGTCAGCGGCGAGATCAAGCAGCACAACCGCCTCGCGCAGGGGACGCTCTACCTCATGCTCCTCCTCAACCTGCTCTATATTGGGCTCACCTTCCAGGAAACGTATTCGAGCGGCGGTGCGTCCCTCTTTTGCTCCCCTGCTCCGTTGCGACGAGGCTGACCTGGGAGACGCCGACGCAGTGAGCAACAACCGCAGCTTCGACTATGTCATCACCGGCTCGCTACAGTGGCAGTTCCTGCCGTGGTTAAACGGCATCATCGGCGCAGTCGCCGAGACGTTCTTGACCGTGCGGGCGGCGTCGGTGCGTCCCTCCCTTGTTCCGCGCATGCGCTGAGGTCGCTCCGGCTGACCTGGATGAGCGCGCGCAGTTCTTTACGAACCGCACTGCCAAGATCCTCTTCTACGTGTGGATGGGCTCGCTCGTCACGCTCGTCGTGTTTGGGAGCACGACAACGTTCGCTGTCGGGATCGTGGTGCGCTTCCTCCTCGCGATCTCTTCTCAAAGCAGCTTGCTGACAGGCCTGTCTGCAGCTGTACAACAGCGACGACGACATCAAGCTTCCTATCCCCTGGAACACCGCCGTCGCGGTGCGCTGCCTTCCCTCCTACCCCTCCGCGAGGAATCGCCACTGACCCGCCCTCTCATCACAGATCTGGCTCTGGGCGTCCACCGTCGCAGATGTTTCCATCACTGCCGCGCTCACGTACAACCTCCGCAAACGCATCGCGGGTTTCAACCGCGGGACGGACGCGCTCCTCCGGAACCTCATCTGGCTCGGCCTGCGGTCCGCGTCTTACACCGCGCTGCTCTCCTTGGTCGGCGGTACGTCCTCCCTCCTTCTTCTCCCCAACTACACCCGCTGACGCCTTCCCGCCCACAGCCATCGTCGCGACGATCTGGGGCGACTCAGCCTACCGCACCACCGAAGTCCAGATCGCGTTTTGGTTCCCCATCGCCCCGCTCTACGGCCTCTCCCTCCTCTCTACGACCTCCTCCGGCCGGCGCATGATCAACGCCCGCGTGGGGAGCGTCTCCCTCGGCGGTCCGCTCGGCGGCACGCCCGGCGCGGGCGCGCGCGCACAGCTCAGCGGGGCGTTCGCGCCCGCGACGAGCTCGTTCGGCCCGAGGGGGAGCAGCGGCGGCTTTGGCCCCGGGGAGCTCGGCGCTGCGAGCGGGACGGGCGGCGCACGCAGGGCGGGCGCGAGGTCGTCGGTGGGCGCGCCGCTGCAGATCACGGTGCGGCGCGAGGTGCATGAGGAGGAGGAGTTCGACGACGAGCTGGACGGGTCGGTTGGGACGGGGACCACACCGCGGAACTCAGTGATGATGCAGGAGAAGGGGCCGGGGAGGACGAGGTTCGAGGTGTAGATGGCGCGTCGCCGGACGTGGTGCGCTAGAGCTTGTTCGTGTGTTGTTGTATTGCATAGAAGCGGACCTACATCTCCATACCGCATCGAGAGCACCACAGCGAGTTCTGCATCTTGCGAAGGTCCGCCCCTCGTCTACACCTCGAACCTGCCCGCCCACCAGTCGACGACCTCCTTCCGCGACTGCGCCGGGTGCTTCGGGTTGCGGCAGATGAGCGCACCGTGGGCGTACTCGCTGTCGATGAGGTGGACGAAGTGCTTCGTGAGGTTCGGCAGGGCGTTGAGCTGGCGGATCTGGAAGAGCTGCGAGGGCGAGAGGGCGGGGTCGGTGGGCGGACGCGAAGTGCACGATGACGAGGACGGTGACGTCGAGATGGGGTTTGGCGCCTCGCGAGCAGCGTCGGCGCAGCCGATCGGGAGAAGCGGCGCGCTCGACCCTGCCGAGCTGGCGGGCGAGTCCCGCCCGTCGACCGCGCCGGCCCCACTCTGCTTATCGCCACTGGATGAGACCTCGCCGGCGCGTCCCGCCGCGCCCAGCCGGGCCGCCGTCTCCGGGTTGTCCACCTGCATCTCCTCAAGCGCCTCCTCAACGCTGAGCCCAACACGCTCAAGCCAGCCGTCCCGCCCGCCCTCGACGCCCTTCCGCGCGCGCCGGATCCGCCGCCCAGACTGCTCGATGTGCAGCAGCGAGCGCGCGACTAGGAAGCTGAGTACGAGCGGGTAGACGAGCGGGAGAGAGAGGATGAGGACGTAGGCGAGTGGACGGGGGACGGGGTAGGTGATTGGACGGAAGGCGAGGGGGAGTCGGATGCGCGGGAGGAGGCGGCGCCGGCGGGGCGAGGCGGGCGAGGACGGAGGAGCGGGGCTGAGGCGGAAGGAGCGGAGGATGGGCGTGCTGGGGTGGAAGTCGCTGCGTGACCGGACAGAGCTCGTCGAATCAGCTCTTCACCTTTCGCGAGTGGATGAGAGGGTAGGGGACAAACAGCTCGAGTCCGCCATCGCGCAGGTCCAGCGGAGCATACGCATCGTCTCCCCGCTCCTTCGCCAGTTTCTCCGCCTTGCGCAGCGCGAGCGCGAACTGCGACGAAAGCTGGTCAGTGCAGCGTGGAGGAGTACAGACGGCATGGCGGGAGGCATGAGCGCGAACGCGAGCAGACGCACCGGGTCGTGCTCCTCGATGCCGCCGGTCGGGAAGGGCACCGTACGGTCGTTGACGCTGCGGGCGCAGTGTATGTCAATGATCGGCCTGCAGTAGTGCTGGGAGCACAGGAAAAGACGGGCGCACGTGTTGGCGAACACCTCGACGCGCTTGAACTTGGCGAGCGCCTGGTAGAACGAGTACCGCGGGTCGGCCATGACCCTGAGCAGCGGTGCCCCTTCTCGCCCCCTCCCCTTCCTGTGTCCCCACCTGCGCGGCTTCTCCTCCCCCTCGCGCACGTCGAACCGCGTCGAAGGAAGGAACTCGTCCCGCTCGTAGAGCTGCCTTCCCGTACGGCTGAGCAGCCGCGCGCCGAGCCCGCGGAAGAAGCGTGACCAGAACGAGGGATATGATGGGATCCCAATCGCGGGCGAGGCGAACGTGGTGAAGCTGCATGGTCGAGTCGCGGAGAAGAAGGAGGGCGTGCGCGAGTCGAGCAGGCCGACAGCGTAGCGAGCCACGAGGCCGCCGAGGGAGTAGCTGCGCGGGAACGCGCCAGTAGCCTGTGAGATCGGTGCTGCGCTGCGGCAAGAATCGAGAGAGGGAACCAAAGGGAGAGCAACGCACCCGACCATGCTGAACCGCTCTACTGTCCTGCCCTCCCACGCAAGCCGCCGAACCTCTGCATCGGCCTCCTCCACAACCCTCACCGCGCACACGTCGATCCCGTCGTACAGGTGTCCGCTTGAAAGGCCATTGCTCTGCGCGACGAGGACGACGACCTCCGGCCCGTCGCTGCTATGCAGAGCGGCCTCGCGCTTGAGGGCGGATGCGAGATAGCCGACATGCGAGGGCGAGCCGAACAGCCCGTGGAGGATCACCACGAGGTGGACCGCGGGGGCTGTGCCGTCCTCCGTCGAGGCATCTTGAGCGGGCGCATCGGAAGCTGGCGTCGCAACAAGGAACTCCCTCGCGAGCATAGCGGGTTGGAGGTGTGCGGAGGGAGCAAGCCGGTCAGCAGGCGCACTGCGCACGCAGTGGTCGATAACAGCGTGAGCCCGAAACCCGCGCCCGATGAGAAAGGGATGCGGTGCGAGAGGTGTACGGATCGGGAGGATGCGCAGCGGCCCGAGCGGTAGCGGCCTTCAGGAGGCGCAAGCATGGTCGCTGGTACAGGCTCCGCTCGTGCGCGGCGCTGTGCACCGCGCGTTGCGAGTGGGGAGGTTGGCGGGGAGCGGGTGTCGGCTGAACTGCTCAACGAGCTGGAGCAGCTGCTGCCGGCGATAGCTGGGATGCTGGCGAGCGGGCTCGAGTGCCTCCAGTCTGACTCCTAGCAGGTGCAGCGTTGTCGCGGTATTGGCGGAGGACAAGGAGAGCGAGCGGCTCCTCCTCCTCGACTACACCCGCGCTGAGGCTGTAAGCGGGCCCGCACGTGCTCGCTGAAGTACCAGAGCTCTTGCAGGCCCGCGGACGAGCTCTGCTCGCTCATCCGCCTTTCACTGGGCCCTCCTCAGGTCTTCATCTCTCCTCGCGAGTGCTGACTCTCATGCCGCTCCTGGGTGAACGCCGGGTGTGCTGAGGCGGTACTTTGACCCGCTGCTATGTATCTGGCGTGCGAGCATAGCCCTAGGGGATGACAGCGGCTCTGACGGCTGGAGGCGGCGGCGGATTGCGATCTGGACGAGGGGGGTGCGCGCGCACCCCCCTCGCGAAGACGACCTTTCGAAACGTCGTCTCGCTCATTTCCGCTTCAGCCGGCTCGCGGCGCTCGCCGTCGCTTCCGGCGGCTCACTGGAGGGTGTCCTGAGCTTTTGACCACCCAGGGTTCCTCCGCTCGCTCGAACCGTGCCCCTCCTCCGCTCGCTTCTCTCGCTGGGCTCCCGCCATCTACGGCGCCCTCGCCGTTCTCCACTGCACAAGTACGCCTGTCTCTTACTCAGGAGCGAACTGAAGCTGCTTGGACCGCACCACAGAGGTCGTACGGCCGGATCAGCGCGTGTAATGCTCCGCAACGCGTTGACATGCGCTACCGCCTGCCTCTTCCGCGACATCTCGCGCTAAGGCGGTCGCAAGCGAGGAGAGTAGCTTCGCGCCGACGACGCAGGCGACGGGCCGTGCTCAGGAGGAGGGGACTTGGCGGAGGTGCGGGAGGAACAAGGAGGAGGACGGGAGTGCTGGATTGCATGCGCTACATGCGCCTGCGGCAGCACCTCCCCTGTGCGCGAAGCATGCTCGCAATGACGCAACCCCGACGGGTCACGCGGGGGAAGCGCAAGCGGCGAGAACGATTCAGAAAGGGACGAGAAGCTGCGGCGCCGAGTCCTCGAAAGACTGCGAGCACCTGCCAGTCGCCGCTCTCGTGTTCTCCCGCGAGAAGGGTCTCTCGACCGAAGCGAGGGCGAAGGATGCGAGAGTGAGAGGGTATCATTACTGTGTGAGGAACGACAGTGGGAGGCGTGGCAGGGGGAAGGGGAGGATCGTGTAGACAGGTCGGATGGGGGGCAAAAGGAGGGAGGGGAGCCCGGCGTGTAGAGCGGCAAACGGGGAGAGAGTCCATCGGGAGAGGCGAGTGAATGAGAATGATGCGAAGAGAGCGAAAGGGCGGAAGGGAGGAGAGGGAGGGGAGGAGGGGCAGGCAGTGTCCTTTGTGCGAGCGTGTTGGAAACAACGGCAATGGTGAGAGGGAGTAAGGGGGGAGGGCGATGGAAGGAAAGGGGAAACCACGACGAAAAGAAAACCCCGTCGATAGACGGCACGAGAAACCCGACCCTCCTCCTAGTCTAGCGTAGCGAGCACCTCCGTCCTCCTCCCCCTTCGCCCCCTCACCGTCCTCCTCGGTTGGCGCAGACGCAGACGCCGTCGTCTAGAGCGTCCTCATGACGGTCCACGCGCCGGCCATGCCAGCCGCGACCAGGATGCCGAGCTCGGCCCACTCGGCGCGCTGCGTGCCGTCGCTCGTCGTGCCAAACAGGCTCGGGAACGTCGTCGGGCGCGGGCGCGTCGTCGCCGTGATGGCCTGGATGATGCTCTGCCCCGCCGAGTTGGTCGCGGCGGGCGCACCCGGCGACGAGATCGACGTGGGCGGCGCGCGCGACTGCGCCCACGAGAAGCGGTCGCTGAGCGAGTTGATGTCGGCGATGAACTCGTCGCGGACGTCGGTGACGTTCAGGATGCGGTAGTCGCGCCAGTCCTTGCCGTTGCTGTTCGAGTCCTCCTCCTTCTCGTACTCGAACTGCATGTAGAGCTTGAGACGCGGGAAGTTGTCGAGCATCTCCTGCGAAGTAACGCAGTCCTTGAGCCTGCCATGCGGAGAGTGGGCGGGCCAGTCAGTGGGTGCGGGAGCGTGGGAAGCGAGAGGGACGCACCAGGCCTGCTGGAGGGCAACCTGCGAAACGCCGTCGGTGTGGTTGGTGTGGTACGCGGCACCGGCCTCAGCGAACTGCGCGAGTGAGGGCAGCGAGCGTCAGCACGGTACGAGGAGAGCGAGGGGGCGGGCGGGGGCGCACCATGCACGCCTTGTCGGGCTTCTGCGCGCAGTACGGCTCGTACCACGGCGTGATACTGCTGTTGTCGGCCGGGTCGATGCCGGTGATGATCGACGCGCAGTAGCCGGACGGCTGGATGGTGTTCTGGTAGTCCGACGGTATACCCTTGTAGTCTGCGCGCCAGGTCGGGACGGTCAGCGCGTTCAACGGGGAGTGTTTAAGAGAAGTGGCGACGCACAGATGGAGAGACCGATCCAGTCGACGAGGTCGTCGCCCGGGTAGTACGGCGAGAACGCGTCGTCGCCCGAGTCGAGCTCGCCGTTGCCGTTCGTGTCGAGGAGGGCCTGGTTCGCGGCGCTGAGCGACGAGAAGGTCGTGTACTGGCCGTACGGGTAGCCCTGCGGCGTGTTGGGCGCCCAGACCATGATCGTCTCGGGCGCGACGGCCTTGATGAGGTGTACATGTTGGTCCAGGACTGGAGGAAGCCGACCGGGTCGAAGCCGTAGGTCATCCAGGTACCCTGCATCTCGGGCGCGTAACGGAGGAACACGGTGCGGTTCAAGTTCTGCTGGTCTGTGGGTGGGCAGGAGGTCAGGTCCGTCTGGTAAGAGGGCCGCGGTACGACGTACAGTCGAGGATCTGCTTGCCGAGCGACGTGAAGTCGTCGTCGGTGACCTCGTCGAACGTGGTCGGGTAGATGGTGAGGAAGACGGCGGCATCCGTTGCGGACCGCTCGATCAACTGCAGGAGGTCGCCAGGACGATCGCGTCAGCTCGCGTCCAACCGCGTAGAGAGGCACGACGGGACGCACGCTCTCTGGTGCGGGACCACCTGCACCGGTGGTGTAGTTGAACGGGGGAAGGGGGATGCGCTGCGACAGCTGGAAGACGGGCACATTGAGGCCGAGCTTCGAGTTGATGATGGTCGGCGAGTCGTAGTACGCTGCAGACGCAGGGCAATGCTGGTCAGTACTGTGCGCCTCGAAAAGAACAGAATCAGGACTGCTGGGCGCGGAGTCGAGAAAGGCGGAGCCCCCGGTTCCACCGAGCGGAGGCGGACGGCTGCGCTCACGCCCCGATCGCGCGCCGTTCTGCACGCGCTGCGACTTGCGCACGCCGCAGAAAGTCCTCGCGCGTTGCCCAGCCCCGTGCAAGCACCTCGCAGAGAGGGCAAACCGGCGAACTGAGCGTGCTTGGCCGTCGGCGCGCCCCAGAGCCGCGTCCCATCACGCCGCGCGCGTCGCCCCTCGAGAGACGGGAAGCGAGGGACTCACGATCTGCCGAATCGTACCAGAAGCCGAGCAGGACCTGGTCACCAGGCGGCTCAAACTGCGCGGCCGAGGCGACCGTGACGGAGGCGAGCGCGACGCACGCGGCGACGGCGACGCCGGCGATGCGGGCGCGGCGCGTGCGCTTGTGCGAGCGTGGCCGCGGTGCACTCGAGGTGGACGCGGTGCAGGGCATCTTGGCGCGGAAGAGCGAGGGGGAGAAGGGAGGGGAGCGACGCGGCGGTTGGAGGAGAGACGGGGTGCGGGCGCGACGGGCGACGCGGGACGAGCGCGCGAGGGGATCGGCGAGCGGGCGAGGGCGCGGGCGGGGAGCGGCGGGCGCTGCTGGGCTCGCGGGGAGACGCGGCGCGAGGCGATGGACGCGAAGACGCGAACGAGGGACGGAGAGGACGAGCTGCGCGGACACCGAGACCGGCGGGCGAGCTGAGAGGCGAGGAGGGCGGGAGGGGGAGGGGCGGGCGTGGGACCTGGTGCAGCGGCGGGACGGGCACGCAGAGGACACTCGCGCGGGCTCAGCAGCGGTGCAGGGACGGGCAAAGGCAGGAGAAGACGGGCCGCCCTCTCCTCTCCTCTCTTCTCCTCGCGCGTTCGAGACCCCCCAAACAATCGCGCCTGACGCGCTCTCTCCCTCTCCCTGCTTGAGACTCGTCTAGGAAAGCACTTGCGAATGCAAACAGACACAGAGAACTAGGACTACTCAAGCGGATGCGGTGCGAGTGGGGGAGGCGGGAAAACTGCGAGACTCTGCTCGAGCTCTTGCTGCGGCGACGAGCACGGGCATCACGGCTCGCGCTTGATCGACTCGATGGCGTCCCTGCGACGCGTCCATCGTGTGAGCATGCTGCTCAGAGGGAGAGAGGGTGGGAGAGGGAGCGCACTGGCAGTCCTTGCGGACGTACGCGAGGAAGTACGCGTTCGTGTCGCCGGCTGCGGGAGCAACGTGATGATTAGGGCAAGGTCCCTCGTCGACGAGCATGCTCCTCCCAGGCCAGCAGGGCTTGGCCAGAGCACATGTCGCGGAGGAAGCGCGCCGACTCACTCGTCTCGCGGAAGACCTCGTCCTTGTCGACCTCGGAGACGACGCTATCGTTGTCTGCGGTCGCGTACGCTCGTCAGGGCCTGTCGCTTCGCGGAAGAGGACCAAGGAGGTGAGGACGCACAGCGGAGCCAGCGCTGCGGGTTGCGGTGGTCCCGCTGGTAGATGTAGTAGTGCCCGCTCAGGGCGGTGCCTGCGGGTACGACGCGAAGATGTGAGCCTATAATCGCTCCGAAGACGCTCCTCGAAACGTTATAGCGCCAATAAGGCGACGGAGGAAGCGGTTGGCACGTACCTCGGTGGATGAAGACCGCCGTAAGCTCGTACGTCGTTTGCTCCTCCTTGTCGCTCCAAACGCGCTTGATCTCCTCGCGCAGCTCCCGACGCGGCTCTGCAGCGCGTCGATCTCAGCCTCGAGCGCGGCGGCCTCGGCCTCGGTGTCGTCGAAGAGGGAGGTGTTGAGCAGGTTCGTGAGCGAGGCGGGGAGGCCGAACGGAGAAGAGGGGGAGGGAGGAGAGGTGCGAGAAATGCGAGGAGGTCGAGCGGAGGACGGTGGCGGTGTTGGTGCTCTGCAATGGTGGGGAGGGAAGCAACAAACCCGTCAGTCCCGCTCCGAAAGCGCGCCACCGCGAGACAAGCTCCTCAACCGCAACGCACCTTGTCCTTGGTCAGCTGCGCGAGCCGCTCCCTCGTGCGCTCCAGCTCAGCCCTGAGCTCCCCCGTGCTCCTCTGGCGCTCCCTGCCCTCCTCGTCCCCCTCAGCGACCTCGGCGTACCTCGCCACGCCGATCTCCTCGTAGAACTGCAGGTGCGCGTTGCTCTTGTACACGCTCTGCTTCGCGGTCGTACTGCACGCGCTGCAGCTGGATCTGCAGCACGGGCGGCGGGGGCGCGACGAGCGCGACGCGCCGCTGGGCGGCGTGGCCCTCGAGCGTGATTGGCGAGGGGGCGAAGACCGCATCGAGCCGTCGTAGATGTCGCGCGCGAGGGCACCGGAGGCGGAGGACGACGCAGATGGCGCGACGTCGACGAGGAGGGACGAGAACGGCTCGTCCTGCGTGCGGACGGGGTCGGGGACGGACGAGGGGTCGTCGAAGACGAGCTGCTGGCGCATCGTGCCGTAGAACGTGCTGCTCGATGGGGAGGTCAGCCTCGCTAAGAGTGGAAAGGGGGGAGAGGGCGCACCGCCGCAGCAGGCTCGCCGTCTCCTGCGCCAGCCCGTTCGCCGCATTGGCGAGCAGTGCCGCCTCGACCTGGAACATGACGTTGTCCATGCACTCGGTCACGTCGTTCTGGCGGCCTGCGCTCGCCGTGTTGTCAGCGTTCAGCCTGGAAGCAAGAGAGCGGAGGTGAACGAACCAAACGCCATGTACGTCGACACCTGCCTCTCAAGCTCCTTCTCCTTGTCTTTCTGCCCACCGCTCTCCGGCCCCAGCAGCGCGGGCGGTTCCGGCGACGGCGCGAGCGGGTCCTCCTCGGCGGGAGAGGCGGCGGGGCGTCCGCGCCCGCGCCCTCCTCAGGCGGCACATCGAGCGACATCGCCTCCTCCTCTGCGCCGTCCACGGCTACGTCCACATCGGGCGCCGGCGAGCGCTGCACTTCCGTCGCGCTCGACGCGCCCGAGCGCTCCTCCTGGCTCTTGCCGCGCTTGACACGGCGGGCGTCGCCCTCCGCATCGCCATCGGCCATCTCGGCGTCCTCGCCCACGTCGGCAGAGGGCGAGAGCGACAAGCCCGCGAGGCGCGCGCCGCCCGCGGCGAGCGACGGGCTCGAGAGCGGCGCGGCCTGCGAGTCGAGCTGCATCTGGCTCGCCGCAGCGGGCGAGGTCGGCGCCTCCGCCGCCGTCGCGCCGTCCGAGCCGTTCTTGCGTTTGCCGAGGACGGACGACGATGTCGGCGAGCGCGTGATGTCCGGCTTCGATGCGGCGGTGGCGGCGGCGGCGGACTCGAGCGGCTCGGGCTCCTCCGTCAGCTGTGCCGCGGCGGCGGGTGCAGCAGCAGCGGCGTCGGCTTCCTCCTTCGAGGGACGAGCGCGAGGTACGCGAGCTCGGTCTCGGGCGTGACGGCGCTCACGGGCGCGTGGATCAGCTGCTGGTAGAGCGTCTGGAGGAGGGCGACGACTGCGTGCAGGTTTCGGACTGGTCAGCGCGTGCGCGGAGAGGGAGAAAGTGGCGGGCGACGCACAGCGTTTCGACCGCTTGACCTCGGCGAGCGAGACGAGCCTCCCGCCGACGCGCAACTGCGCTTCCGCCTGCGATGGCGGCGTCGGCGCGTCGTGGAACGCTAGGATCGTGTCGCGCACTTCGCGGACCGTGAAGAAGTACTGCAGGAGCGAATTGAGGTAGCACGTGTTGGCGATGTTGGTCAGCCCGACGGGGAGGTTCGTGTCGACCGTTACGGCAGCCTGCCAACCGCCCTCCTCGTCTGCGCGCATGAAGCCCCGTCAACCACGAGTTCCGGGAGAAGGACGGAGGCGGAGGACGCACCACGCTTGCCCGTCTTGGCGAGGGTGCGGAGCTCGCTGCTGTCCCTCGCGTCCGCGATGACCTCGAGCGCCTCGCGCATCTTGGCCTTCTCGGTGTCCGTCGATGCGTCGGAAAGCTGCACTCATTGCGTGAATGACCACGACAGGACAGCAGGGACTGAGCGAACGTACGCGGATCTCGTACAGCGTGCTGATGATGCTGTCGTCCATGTCCGTCTCGATGCCCAGCGCGCGGTTCGCCGCATCGAGGTCCATCCGGGGCTTGGCCGTCGGGCCCGCACCCACCGCCGCCGCCTCTTCACCCATGCTCAAGGATGGCCTTGAGCGTCTGGTTGTCCGTAAAGCTCGCGACGACGCGCGCCTGCTGGAAGAGCACCCTCCTGCGGTCCTTGTGCTCGACCGCGGCGTTGCGGCGCTCAAACGCCGCGAGGACCTCCTCCTCGGTGATGTACGCCTTGAACGGGTCGCCGAGGCGCAGCTCGCCAAACGCAGCGACGACCTCGCTCGCGGGGAAGCGCTCGAGCGACCGCTCGAGCGCGACCTTCTCCTGCAGCGCGGGCGACGCCCGCGCAGTGCTCAGCCGCAGGAGCGCCTCGAGGAGGACGGGCGTCCGCGTCCAGTCGCGCGCGCGTTGCAGGTCGTACACGCGCGCGAGGACCCGGTCCGCGAGGTCTGGCGTTGCGCCGAGGAGCGTGTAATCGCCCGCGAGCGCGGTATCGTCTGCAGTATCGTCGATCGCGCGCGAGGAAGTGACCGTAGACCATTCACCGACTTGCGGCGCTCGGGGGACTGCGCCGGCGGGGATCAGCAGGGTGAGCAAGGCGCGCGAGGAGGACGCACGGTCGTCGCCGCCCATCGCGGCTGCGAGCGCCGGCCTCGCCGGCTTGAGCGTGATCCTCGTCGCTGGGCGCTTGATCACCTTGTCGGCTATGCACGGAAACCACTGCTTGTCAGCTCGTCGCAAGAAAGAAGCAGGAGCCGACGGACCGTGGCGCTTGACAAAGTCCTCCATCCAGAGTCCGATCTCGAGCCAGCACCGCAGCAGGCGCGCGCGGTTCGCGCGGCCGGCCTCGTCCGCCGCGTCGAGGTGCGGAAGGCTGAGGCTGCCGGCTTTGCTGAGACGGAACCCGAGCGTTGCGATGAAGATGTCGTTGCTGCGCGCGCGGGTCAGAGGTCAGGCATTGGCGCTGCGACGGGACGAGACGCGAAGAAGACGCACGTGATCGCGTCCCACGGCATGTACTTGCTGAACGTCTTGCCAGTGATGGTGACTGCGCGCGTCTCGCCCGCAAAGAGGCCGTTGTCGATCGTCCTGTGCTCGCGGAGCGCGTCAGTGCTCAACTCGCCGCCCGCGCCTTCGCAGGCAGAGAGCGGGACGCGCGGACGCACCGCCAGATGAGCCTCGCCGCCTCCCAGCGTGCCTCGTCCGCTGTCATCCCAAGTGGGGCTCGGCGCCGCGTGCGCGCATGAGCCGCGCCCACAGCTTACGCGGGATGACCGCGGGGAAGAAGCCCGTCCCGCTGACGGAGACAACGGCGCTGCCCTCGTGCGCGTGCAGCTCGACGAGCGTGCCAAGCGCAGAGAGGGACGGGACGTTCGCCTCCGTGGCGGGGTCGTGCTCCTGCGAGAACTGGTCCGCGTCCGCGGGAGCGAGCGGCGCAGGCAGGGGAGGGAGACCAGAGTGTGCAGAACCGCTCGGAGAGGTACCGCTCGAGCTGGGACGGGTCGACGGGCTGCCCCGCCGCGGTCCAGAGCGCGGGCTCGTCCGGCGCGGCGGCGGCGGGCGGCGACGCGCCAAGGACGGGCGCGAACAGCACCCAGGAGAACGTCGAGCGGCAGAAGTAGAGGTGCGGTGCGGCCGGGCGGAGGTGAGCTCCGCGCGCGTGATCGTGTGGAAGCCCTTGACGGGCGGGGGCGGCGTCGCAGGTTTGGGCGGCGGGGCGGGCGGCGGCGCGCCAGAAGGGGAGGAGGGCACTGCGCCGTCCTCTACGATCGGGAGCGGCTTGTCGTCCGCAGCGTCGGGAGCAGTGGCCATGGGCGTGTCCTCCGCCTGCGCAGTCGCCGTCGCCTGCGACGCGGCGCTCGACTCGGCGCTCCTCGGCGCGCCGGCACCCCCCAGGGTGACCCACTCGCCCATCTCGCGATAGAGCACATCCTTCCCGGCCTTCGTCCCCACGGGCGTCTCCGCAACCTCGAGATCCCACACGCTCGCGTCCCATAGCGCGGGCACGAGCCCGCGCTCGCCTTCGAGCGCAAGCACACGCGGGACGGTCCACGCCTCGCCCTGCGGGAGCCCGATCGGCCACGGCGCCTGCGCGGGCGGCGCCCATTGAAGGAGCCGCTGCTCTGATCCGCCGGGCGGCGTCGGCGGCAGAGGCGGCGGCGGGGAAGGGCTAGCGGGCACGACGCGCACCTCGGCGTCGGCGTCGTGCGTTCGCGGACCCCAGGCGGGCGTGCCCCACGCGCGCGGCCCAGGCGCAGGCGCAGCGGCGGGCGCAGGCGCAGGCGCAGGCTGCATCCACTCATCGTCCCACGCCTGCCCGCCGTCCGCGCCTGCGCCGCTCTCTGCGCGCGCGCGTCGCGGCCCCGAACTCCCGTACGTTTTGGTCACGGGCGGGGAGGGCTTCTTGAGCGGTGCGGCAGGCGGGACGGGCGCGCCTTTGAGGCGGAGCTCGTCGTCTTCGTCGGAGGAGGAGAGCTCGATGGGCGGCGGCGTTGATGGGGAGGGCTTCGAGCCGCGGCGGGAGGTGCTTGCAGGGCGGAACGCGCCTGAGGAGGAGGGCACCGGGGCGGCAGAGGAGGACGGCGCGGGCGACGAGGCGGGGCCGAAGAAGCTCGTCGGGGCGATGGCCGCGGGCTGCTGCTGCTGCTGCGCGCGCGGGGACATGCTCGCTGGCTTGGGCGGGACGGGCGGCGGGTGCACGCGGCCGCTGCTGCTGCCTGCTGAGGCGGCGGCGTAGGAGCGCGGCGGAGGGGGAGGAGGCGGAGGGGAGGAAGAGGAGGGGGGGTCTGCGGGAGAGGCTTGTCAGGGTCTTTGAGAAGTCTGGCAAGCTGGGCAAGGGCGCACCCGGCGGAGGATTCATGGCGGGAGGAGGGAAGAGGCGGAGTCACCACCGAGCGACGAGGACAACCTGATGAAGTTCGCTCTCAACATGCGCAGTCTGGCTGTGCGGGGCTGGATCCGTGAGCTACTACCCAGCACCTTTCAGCCGAGCAAGCTGCAAAAGGAGCAAGAGCTGAAGTCGACCTCCTCGTCATCCCCCGACCCAAACACGCGCAACTGAGAGAGCGCAGAAGATGGGGGTGGGTTTCCGGTGCTGGTACAACACGCAGGTACTGACAGACTACAACAGGTATTTGCGCCTTGAAGCGCTCGATGTAAGGTCGCTCCTTCCTCCTGCGCGGGCGCTATAACCGCCCCTTTGCGCCGTCCTCGTCGTCGCTGTCCTCTTCCCGGTCCTCCTCCTCCTCCTCCTCGTCCTCGCCATCCTCCTCCTCTTCCTCTTCGGGCCGCCCTCCCCGCGCCCACCACTCCCCGACCCATTCCCTCGCCTTCTCCACCGCCTCGCGCATGACGGCCTCCCTGCGGCCCCAGCACACCGTGCGCTCGAGCTCGTCCCAGCCATGGACCCACCTTCTGTGCCGCTCGCGCGCCTCGGGCCACTCGGGCGCGAGGTACGCCGCGCTGTGCGCCGCGGCGAGGGGGGCGACGTGTGCTGGGAGAGGGGCCGGAGGCGGGTGGGAGGCGGGCGAGGGCGCGGTGGAGGCGGAGGGGGAGGACGCGGCGGAGGAGATGGACGAGGCGGAGGAGGGGAGGGAGAGCGACGCGTGGAAGGGGAGTGCGGGCGGCGCGAGGCCCGCTTCGGACGCGGCAGAAGTGGGGTCCTCTGTCGCGGGGGAAGAGGCGGGCGGGGGCGGGAGGAGGAAGAGCTCGAACGAGTATTCGCAGCTCGAGACGAACGAGGGCGAGGCGGGGTCGGACGAGGGCGAGAGGATGTGCGGACTCGGGTCGGCGAGGGTGAGGAGGTGGGCGAGGTGCGTTGCCGAGTCGGGGCGCAACCCGGCTGCGTGCGTGCACACCCTGAGTGAGTCTGAGAGCGTCTCAAGAGAGAAGGAGACGGGTCGGGGCGCACCTTCCTCCCACGACTCGCGCTGGGCAGCCTGGTCGGCCGACTCGCCGTGTTCGACGCCGCCCTTTGGGAATACGTAGAGGTGCTGCTTCTTGCGAGAGCAAACGAGGAGGAAGGTGGGCTCTGGTAGCGGTCCCGGCGGTGCTGCGCCCGCGTCGGGGTCGACGCTGGGCAGCGAGGGGAGGACGACGAGGACTGCGACCGCAACCGCGCGGGGCGAGGCCATTCTAGCGCGAGTAGGCGGGGCTAGTCTGGCTGGAGTAGCAGGGGCTCAGCAAGTGCACTGGCTCGAGAGGACGGCGTCGGTGGAGAGAGAGGCTGCCCCGGCGCCCCCCGCCCTCGTTGCCCTCGTCAATCCCAGCGAACACGGCTCCGCTCCTTACTGAAGGACTAGTGCGACAGGACAGGATGCTGCACCTCGGAAGCTACTGCACGCAGCTCGACCAGGCGGCCAAGCACCACGACGGGGCCCAGCTCGCGCGCCTCGTCTCGCTGCACGACAAGCACGCCGACCAGCTCCTCGCCTTCCTCGCCAGGCCGGACCGCGGACACGCAGTCATCGACCGCACCCTCGACACCGTGAGCCGCCACGGCCTCCCGCTTCGAGCGACTCGGACTGACCCTCTCCCCTCCCGTCGTAGCCCACCCCCTCGTACGCCGCCCAGTTCAAGCGCACCCTCTCCAAGGACGGACCGTGGGCAGACATCGCAACCGCACACGTCTGGGCCCTCGTCGCCCTCAACGTCCGTCGCCCTTCCCCTCCCCTCTCTCCCACTTCCCCTCGCTCACGCTCCCGTCCTGCGCGCGCAGCCTCCGATCAACCCTGCGACAGGACAGCTGCACGGTCAGGCAGATGCCGTCATCGCGTACCAGAAGCAGCACGAGGCCGTCACGTTCGTCCTCTTCCTTCAGTCCCTTTCGCACCAGGAACTCGCGCTGACCGGCGCACGCACGCCTTGCAGCGCGCTTTACCGCTGGCTCATCGACGCCCGCGACCTCCCGACCGGATGGGCGCTCCCGCTGCTCTACGTCGTGTGCCGCGACTTGCGCAAGGTTGCGGAGCAGGTACGCCGCTTGCGCCGTCTCGTATCCGCCATCCTCGGCAGAGCACTGACTCCTGGCTTCTGGACGATGAACAGGCCGACCAGCAGCTCCTCGCGAATGGGCAGAAGGCGACCAAGCTCGAGGACGCGAGCCGCCTGCTGCAGAAGTGCTTCTCGTGCTGCCTCAACGACCGGTGCGTCCTCTTAACTCGTCGTTCGCGTGCCCCGCTTAGCGGTGTACCACAGTGCGTCTGACATGATGGCGTCGCGGAAGATGGGGACGTACTACCTCGCGTCGCTCCTCTTCAAGACCTACTTCCGCGTGCGCCCCGCAGCTCATTCCGCTACCGCAGCCCCGTCATGCAGCAACTGACACCTCGTGCGCCCGCAGTTGAACTCGACCGCGCTCTGCAAGAACATCATCCGCGGGATCAACGCCGCCGACCTCCCGCCGCTCACCGCCTTCCCGCGTGCACACCGCGTCACGTACACGTACTACATGGCCGTGTTTGCCTTCCTTCGCGAGGACTACGACCAGGCCGAGAAGGGGTTCGTCGAGGCGCTGGGGATGACGCATAGGAAGATGAAGCGCAACATCGAGTACGTCGCGTCGTCGTCCCGCTCGCTCTTTGCCTGGTGGGCGCCCTCGCGGGTTCCGCCGAGCTAGCTCAACAGCAGGGCTGACGCGCGCACCCGCGCCCCCGCAGGCTCATCCTCGACTACCTGATCCCGCTCGTCCTCCTCCGGGGCGTCTTCCCTCTTCAAGCTCCTCGCGCGCTCCGCGCGGCACAAGACCCTCTACGAGCCGTTCGTGCGCGCGGTCCGCGAGGGCGACTTTGCGGCGTACGAGCGCCAGCTCGAGCATGCGCAGAAGGCTTATGGAGCGCGGGACGTACCTCGTTGTCGAGCGGGCGAGGGAGGCGGCCGTGAGGGGGCTGCTGAAGAAGGCGTGCGTGCTGCGACTTTCTCTTTCTTCCAGGGGCCGGATCGAGGCTGACGCGTCCGGATGCGCGCAGGTGGGTCCTCGAGGGCAAGCCTGCCCGGCTCGGGATCGAGACGTTCCGGAGCTACTACAACGCGGCGCAAGCGGTCGGGCTCGAGGAGGACGTGCGGCTCGGCCGGCTGCGGCGCGACGAGGTCGCCAAGCGGAGGAAGGAGGGCGAGATCGACGGCGAGGAGATGGAGTGCTTGTTGGCCAACATGATCTACAGGGTGCGTGCTTGCGGGATCTCAGCCCTTGCTCCGTGTGAGCTGGGTGTGCTGACGCGCGAGTGGGCGCCGCGCAGAACCTCCTCAAGGGGTACATCTCGCACACGCACCAGCTCGTCGTCCTCTCCAAGGACAAGCCCTTCCCCTGGTGCGCCCATCCTCTTTCCTCCCGCGCGCACAGCATGCTAATGGAAGAAGCCCGCAGGTACCAACCGTACCGCAACAAGGGCGAGGCGTTCATGCGCGAGCGGGCGGAGAAGGAGACGCTCGAGCGGAAGAAGGCGGTGCAGGTGCCCGCGGTGGCGGCTGCAGGAGCGGCGGCGGCGGCGGAGGCGGCGGTGTAGTGCTTGCAAGGACGGTAGCATCACCTTGCGTGACAGTGAGCTTCGTCTAGAGGGAAGCGTCCGCGAATCGCTCGAGCCGCCTTCATCTCGTCGCCGCGTTGCTCCTCCTCGTTTCTTCTCCCGCGCTCCCCTCGCGCAGGACCGCGATCCTCTGCCTCCGCCCCGCGATGTCCGCTCTCGCGCCCCTGCGCTCCTCCAGCAGCGGCCACGCCCCGTCTCCCGCGCCCGCACCCCCCGCGCCGCCGACCGCGTCGAACGGGGTCGTCCTCCCCGGGGACGGCGCGCTGTGGAGCGCGATCCTCGACTCGGTCAAGGGCTCGCGGAGCACGGCGAGCAGGAGGTGCCTCGTTCTCGGTGCGTTGCCATTGCACGCCGCTCTCGTGCGGACGCGCGGGGCGAGGTTGAGGGACCTCGTCGATGCTCGCCCGCTGCTTTCTGTGGAGGCTGGTATAAAGCCTGTGCTAACACAGTATTGCACGCCCGCAGGCGCGCCCAACTCCGGCAAGAGCACGCTAGTCGACCGCCTGCGGTCCCCCTCGGGCGAGGCGGGGAAGGGCAAGGACGCGGCAGCGGCGGCGGGGGCCGCGCACGGCCGCGAGCTCGATCTCGGGATGAGCTACGAGGTCGTCGATGTCCGGGACGAGGGCGACGAGGGCGGTGCGTGCGCTTTCACCGCTTGCTCTCCGTGGAGAGAGGGGCTGTGCTCGCCCTCTGCTCCGCAGAGGGCGGTCCTGCATTCCATGGAGCTCGCGAGGCTGACGCACCCACGCACACAGACACTCTCGCCCGCCTCGGCCTCTTCCAGCTCTCCTCTCCTCTCCCTCCCTACCCCGCGCTCCTCTCGCTCGCGCTCGCGCGCGACTCGCTCATCCTCGTCTGCCTCGACTGGGACCGCCCGTGGGAGTTTGTCCGGCAGCTCGAGGCGTGGGTCGCGCTCCTCGAGGAGATGCTCGCGCGGAGGACAAGGGAGGGGAAGGAGAAGGAGTGGGAAGCGGTCGAGGGGAGGGAGCGGCGTGCGTCCCGGCCTTTTCCTCCTGTCCGACTCGCTCCAACTGACTCGCTTCCCATGCAGTCGAGGCGTTCATCCGCTCGTACACGGAGCCGCCAGCGCCCGGCGCGACCGCACCTTCGACATCCTCTTCCGCTACCGCACACCTCGATGCAGAGTCGGCCCTCCCACCAGGAACGCTGACCGACAACCTCGGCGTCGGGCTCGTATTCGTGTGCACAAAGGTGCGTCGGTTCGGTCTACCCGCTACGGCCGGAGGACTAACGGAGATCGAGCGTGCAGGCGGATCAGATGAACTCGCTCGAGCGCGAGCGCGAGTTCACCGAGGAGCAGTTCGACTACGTGCAGCAGACGCTGCGGACGATTGCATTGCGCTGTGCGTGCCCACTCTTCGACGTGACGAAGGGGCGACGCTCACGCAGCCTTTCTCACGCAGACGGTGCCGCCGTATTCTACGCCTCGCAAACCCTGCCTGCCTCGTTCGCCAAGCTGCGGCAGTACATCCTGCACCGGCTTTTCTCCTCTCCCTCGTCTATGTCGCTCGCGCCCCCACCCTCCTCCGCGCAGCCCACCTCCCCCTCAACCGCCTCACGCCCTACCCCTTCGGCACCCACGTCCGCCCTCTCGTCCTTCCCCTTCCCTCACCGCGCCAACGTCGTCGACCGCGACGCCCTTCTCGTCCCCGCGGGGTGGGACAGCTGGGGCAAGATCCGCATCCTCCGCGAGCGGTTTGACTGCGAGGCGGTTGGCGCGGGGTGGGAGGCGGACCTTGAGCGGCGGAAGGGCGACGATGTCGGCGAGGCGGAGGCTGCGGGCGGGCTGGAAAGGGAATACGGGATGGTCGTTGTCGATTTCGACGCCGAAGACCAGGTGCGTCTCCTTCCTCTCGCCTCCATCCAGACAGGACTGACTGGAGAGCCCCCGCGCAGACGGTCAACCTCGCGCCGCCCGTCGCAGCGCACGATGAGCAGTCCTTCCTGCGCGAGCACTACGACACCCTCCAAGCCGACACGGCCGCCGACCCGCGCCTCGCGTTCCGCCAGCCCGTGTCGGCGTCCTCCGGCGCACAGGGCCTCGGCCCTAGCGTTGTCGGCCCGATGGCCGGAACGAGTCTAGACTTGCCGACAGTCGTGAGCACGATGGAGCGCGCGAGGGAGAGGGGCGATGCGGGTGCGGCGTCCGCTGCGGGAGGCGCGGCGAGGGAGGAGAGGTACAGGGCGGGCGCGATGTCGCGGCAGGTGCGTGGGTGGTCCCGCTGCCCTCCGCGCGTTCTTCCTGGTTTGCGTGACTGACTCCGAACGTTCGCCCATTGCACAGAACTCCTCCACCTCGGCTGGCGTCCGCTCCTCCCCTCGGCTCCTCGACAGGCCCATCGCCCACCCTCTCCAGCAGCGCGACCTTCCTCGACCGCCCGTCCTCGCGTCCCTCCTCGACCGCGCCGGCCGCTGCGTCCGCCGCAGGTGCCGCAGCAGGCGGGAACCAGGTCCTCGCCGACTTCTTCCAGAGCCTGCTCACGGCACGGACGGCGGGCACGGGTGCGGGTGCGGGTGCGGGCGCGGCGGCGGCGCCGGGAGTGCCGGGCCTGAAGGCGAGCACTGCGAGGGGGGCACCACCGGCTGGAAGTGCGGGAGCGGCGAAGGAGGGGGAGTAGAGCGCCATGTCCCTACAGCATGTCCCCGCGCCTCGCCTGTTCGGTGGTGTGAGTCTCTCCTACAGCCTTGTAAGCCGGAAGAAGCGGGGAACGTGTTTGAGCAGCCGCTAGTCCCCTCTCTGGGCGCGCCGCCACGGCTTGTCCTCCCTTCTCGCGCTCGCATCGCTCGATTCAGCTTCTGTAACTTGCCGGAGCAACGCAGGACCGTCTTCGAATACACAGGACGTCGCTAGGCTCGCTCCACGCCTTCGAACTGTCTCCACCGTCTTCATCAGTTCCTCCTCGCTCCGAATTCACCAAGGTGCACCAGCGCACTCTACGGCCGTCAGGCAATGTTCGGGGACTGAAGTCTCGCCCGCCCGGATGTGCGGCCCTGCGAAGCTCGCACGCACGCGCTTTGCGGACGAGCTTGCCTCTCACCGTGTGTCAGCGTCCTAGAGGCCTTCCTAAGACGAGTCTCCCCTCCGTCGGAATGCGCAAGCATGGGCGGCGGTAAACGCATTTTAGCACGCGGACGATCTACCGCCCAACACCGATCCCGACCGCTCCCGCCGCCGCCGCTGTAGGCCTGTACCTCATTCCCGGTGCACTCCCACTCAGCCTCTTCCCGCCGGCCGCGAGCCCCGCAGGCGGGAAGTACCCCGGCAGGCTCTCGCTCGGACTCGGCTGCTGACCGCGAGGGAGGGCCGGGCTCTCCCCCGCCGAGGGGAGGTGCGCAGGTGGGGCCGCACGCGGGTGCAGCGCGATAGAGGGCCCATCCGGGCCGGAGAGGTCGACGGAGGGCGTTTCGGGCGTGGAGGTGCCCGAGGAGGAGGAGTTTCGCGCGAGGAGGGGGTTGGGCGTGGCGGCGAGCGAGGGGGAGGAGAAGGACGGAGGGGTGACGGGGGAGAGGGGGTCCGTTGTTGCGGAGGAGAGGGGCGAGAGGGGCGAGGTGCGCAGAGGAGAGGAGGCGAGGTCGTCTGCGAGGGGAGGGACGGGCGCGCCCCCCTCTGCGGGCGAATCGTGGTGGTGGTGGTGGTGGTGATGCGCACCGTTGCGCGAGACGCCCGGCAACGCAATCTCGACGCGCCCGGGCCAGACAACACGGTCCTGGATCGCGGCGCGGATGCGCGCGACGAGGAGCTGCTCGACCTTGGGCACGTCCTGGAGCTTGGCGCGCGAGCCGAGCAGGGAGGAGGTTGCGAGCTGGAGCTCGAAGTCGGGGTGGAGGGAGAGGTGCAGAGACGGGTGAGCGTGTGGGTGGTGATGCGAGTCTGTCGGCGAAGGGTGGAGTGGCGCGGGAGGTGGGGGCGGGAGCTCGACGGTAAGGGTTCCGGAGAAGCGCTCGAGCGTGAGCGAGAGGGAGACGGGCAGGACGGCAAAGCGCGGTCGAGGGAAATTGAGGACAACGCGAGTCGAGACGGCGAGGACGACGGTGTCGATGTAGTCGAGATCGAGCTCGACGCGCTGCAGTCAACCATCAGATCAGCCCGTCAACGCGGCAGGACGAAAGGAGCGAGACTCACAACGCTCTCCCCGCCCACCCCGCTCGGCCTTACCCTCGCATCACTCAGCGCGGGAAACCCACCTCCCAGCTCCACCTCATCCACCTCGATAAAGTCGAGCCCAACCATCCCCTGCGCGTCCTCCGCGCCCTCCTCCGTCCCGCCCGTCCTTCGGTTGAGCGCCTCCTCAACGAACGCCCTCGCGCCGCCCGAGGCGTGCGACGCAGCGAGGGCGCGGTACGACGCGATGAGCTGCGCGGAGAGGACGTTGAGCCAGTCGAGCGACTCGGGCGCGTGCGTCGAGAGGTCGTAGGAGAGCGCGCCGAGGAGCGCGGCGGCGGGGAGGGTCGCGGTGGGGAAGTCGGGGGGCGTGCGTGCGGCGGTCTGGGTGCACGGAGCATGAGCTGTATCCTCCAAAGAAGCGGGAGAAGCAAGCGCAGCGCACCTTGCCCTTCGCGCCCTTCTTCCCCTTCCCGCCGCGCCCATCTCCCCGCCCTCCTCCCGCCGCCCCGTCCGCCCCGTCCACCGCTCGCAGCCGTCTTCGCTCTTCCCGCGCCCGCTTCGCCGCCTCCGGGTCCTCAAAGACGACGTACTTGAGGAAGAGCGCCGCGAGGATGATCCTGCGGGCGGCGCATGAGGAGTCAGCGGTCGCTTGTGCGCTGCGAGCCAATGACCAGCGAGCAGCGCGCAAAGAGCTGGCAGGCAGGGGGGAGCGAGACGCACATGCTCGCCTGCCCCAGGAGGATCCCCTGCGTGAAGCTAAACATTGGCTGCTGCTGCGCGGGGACGACGACCGGCAGCCGTGGCGTCGTCGTCGGCGGCGGTTGGAGGACCGCAATGGCCGGCGGCGTGGCCATATGCGGAGGAGCGAACGCGGATGCGGGCGAGGGATGCGAGAACGGCGAGGGGGTCGAGGGAGGCAGGGAGGCCGCTGGGTGCAGTCGGCGGGGCTGGAGGAGTGCCAGCTCGGCGGCTACGAAGCTCAAGCCGGCTCGGCGCGCGCGAGCAGGGATGGAGGAGCGCCAACCGCGGAGGACGACGAAGACGGACGGCACCGAGTCGCCTTACTCTGGAGCAATCGCTTGCAGCTGGAGCGTGCTTGCGAAGCTATCTCGTGTGCAAATCAAGACCGCGAGAAGCTCTTCAAGATGCGAGGAAAGGGGTATCTCGACTGCCTTGCGCCAACGGCCCTCCTCCGGCAAGTACCGAGACGGGAAGGAGTGCTACAGAAGGCGACAGGGCAGCAGCAGGGTGTAGATGTAGTAGCGGCGAAAGGGGCTGCGCGTGAGGGGAATGTAACGAAATGCGAAGCGAGAACGGAGGGGGAGGGGTGCGGGTACGACGACGAGGGGTTGGGGCGTTTTGCGTGCGTGCGAGAAGTACGGCCGTGGACGAAAGACGACGGCAACCGACGTGATAGTAAAGGTGACGGCGAGGGCGCGCTTAGAATGTCTCCTCCTCGTCGGCGAGCTCCTCCTGCGCGTCTTCAGGGACCTCGAAGCCCTCCTGCGCGCGCTCAGTCCGTCACTCCCGCCTCAGAGAACAATGATCGAAAGGACGCACCTCGGTGCTGTAGAGGATCTGCTGCATCTGGAGGAGCGTCTCCTTCTCCGACTCGGTGACGCCGCTGCCCTCGGGCTCCTGCTCTGCAAGCTCGAGCCTCGCGCCAATGATGATCTCAATGTCGCGGAGCTGCACACCCTCCATCAGCCCAACGTGCTTGCTTCGAGAGTGAAAGAGAGCGCACCTTGTTGAAGTAGAAGTCCCGCTCCTTCTCCAGCCCCTCGACAGAGAGCTTCATCTCGTTCATCTGCCCCGTGAGCGCTTCGAGCGCCGCGGGGTCGACGCCGCCGCTCGCGGCCGAGGACGACCGCGCCGAGCCGGTCATGCGGGCGGCACCGACGGGGCGGGTGGCAGACGTGCGTGCGGCGGTGGCTGCGGGCGGGAGACGACGTGAGCGCGCGTCGGCGGGGCCGCAAGAGGCGAGTCCAGAGTTGGGGGATGGACGCACGGGCTGGTCGCCGCGCCGCCGCCGCCGGAGGGGGCGCCGCCCTCGTCCCCGCCGCCGAGGGTGCGCGCGCGCCCGCTGCGCCGGCGGCGCCCGCCGCGCGATGGGGTCGTACTCGCCGCCGGGGAAGTTCATGTCCCAGAAGCGCTTGAGCCACTGGAGGAACTCGAGGTTGTCCTGCATCTTGCAGCGGACGAGGCGGTCGACGGGGATGGGCTGGGTGCGAGCGGGCGTCAGTCTCGAGAAGCTGGTGATCGCGGTACTGCGATCAGGTCGGAATTTTATTGGCACGCTGCGCACCTTGTCGATGCCGTGCGCCTTGAAGCTGTTCTGGAGGATGCGGAAATTGCTGAGGTACTCGTACTCCTGCTTCGCCTGCATCTTGACCTTGGACATGGCGACGTCGCCGAAGATCGAGTCGACGATCTGGCAGTAGACGGCGCCGGACCCTGCGCATGGGGCGGACAGCGGCGGTTCATCGGGCGAGGGGGGAGGAGGCGGTGAGGAGGAGGAGTTCGTGGCCGGCAGATTGAGCGGCGCGCGTAGCGTGAGACGGTCCGCGGCAATGTACAGGGCGGACAGAGCAACACGCAGGCCCAGCAGACGAGGGTGAAGAAGGAGGGAGGACAGGAGCGTCAGCCAACATGCTCAACCCTGCAGCGCGGCCCCCACCGCCGCAGTAGGAGTGAAGGCAGATCTGAACGGGCTGTACGTACCGCATTGCTCGACCTGTTGCGCGCAAGAGGCACACGAGGGGCGAGGAGGGGAGACGCGGGTCAGCGAACCGAGCGACGAGGGGGAGCTCAGCGCGGCAACGGCGGCGCAGCGAGCGAGAGGGGCGGAGTGCATGCGTGGTACCTTTGTGTAGTTGAGCTGGAGGAGGTCATTGATCCAGCTGATGAGCTCAGTGCGCGACTCACCTGCCATGGTGCCGGTGAGGAAGGAGGGTCGGTGGTTGAGGTGGAGTGTGCGAGTTCGGTGGGTGTGCGATGTGCCCTGATGAGATAGAGCTGGTCTAGCCGCGTAGTAATCTCGGGCTCGGCGGTCGAGATGGGCAGAGGCGAGGCGATGCGGCCGACTCCGACTCCGCTTGCGACGAGCGACTCGCTGTTCCCTCCCTTACTCTCTGCTTACAAGTTCGGCTGCTCTTCCTAGACACGAGAGCAGCACCACCACCACCACCACCCGCCATGCTCCCCGCGCGCACCCTCGCCCGCGCCCCTCTCCGCCACCCTCACCCTCGCTCCGCAACCCTCTGCTCGCCCTCGCATCGCCGCCCCTTCTCCCTCCGCAGCGCACTCGGCGCACTCGTCCAGGCCAAGCAGCACCACGACTCGCCCAAGGTACCCAAGGACGACCGCCCCGTCGGCCTCGACGACTTCTTCGGCGGCCTCCTCGGCAGGAAACCCCCCGCCGACAAGGCCATCCCCGGCTCGGCCGGCGCCGCAGACCTCGCCCCGAAGGACCCCCTCAAGGGCCTCTTTGGCGGCGAGACCGGCGACACCACCGGCGGACCCGGCCTGACCCGAAGAAGGACGGCGGCAAGGACGGCAAGAAGCGCGATGGCAAGAAGCACGAGGGCGGCGAGCCTGCGGGCAACAACCCGCCGAACCCGAGCGCCACCACCCTCGTCGCGACGACCGTCGCCATGTACGTCCTGTACCGCCTCTCGAGCCAGTACGACCCCTCGAGCCGCGAGATCACCTGGGCCGAGTTCCACGCCGCGTTCCTGAGCAAGGGCCTCGTCGACAAGCTCACCGTCATCAACAAGAGCCGCGTCCGCGTCCACCTGCACTCGAACGCCCAGCCCTCGTCGTCGTCGTCGCCGTCGGGCGCGCCCGGCACCGGCAGCTACTACTTCAGCATCGGCTCGGTCGAGGCGTTCGAGAAGCGCCTCGACGAGGCGCAGGCCGAGCTCGCCATCCCCCTCGGCGAGCGCCTCCCCGTCGCTTACCACGACGAGGTCCCCCTCGGGCAGATGTTCCTCAACCTCCTCCCGACCCTCCTCCTCATCGGCTCCACCGTCTGGATCTACCGTCGTATGACCGGCGGTGGCGGCGGTCTCCTTGGTGGCGGGGCGGCGGGCCCGGCGGCGGTGGCGGGCCCGGCGGCATCTTCGGCGTCGGCAAGAGCCGCGCGAAGATGTTCAACCACGAGACCGACATCAAGGTCAAGTTCACCGACGTGCGTTGGCTTTCAACTCTCGCTCGATGCACGCGGTACTGACAGTGCGTGCGCCCGCAGGTTGCCGGCATGGACGAGGCGAAGGAGGAGATCATGGAGTTTGTCAAGTTCCTCAAGACGCCCGAGCACTACGAGCGCCTCGGCGCCAAGATCCCGCGCGGTGCGATCCTGTCCGGCCCGCCGGGGACGGGCAAGACGCTCCTCGCCAAGGCGACCGCGGGCGAGGCCGGCGTGCCCTTCCTCAGCGTCAGCGGGTCCGAGTTTGTCGAAATGTTCGTTGGCGTGGGCGCGTCGCGCGTGCGCGACCTGTTCGCGCAGGCGAAGAAGAACGCCCCCGCCATCGTCTTCATCGACGAGATTGACGCGATCGGCAAGGCGCGCGGCAAGGGCGGCCAGTTTGGCGGCAACGACGAGCGCGAGTCGACGCTCAACCAGCTCCTCGTCGAGATGGACGGCTTTGGCACCGGCGAGCACATCGTCATCCTCGCCGGCACGAACCGCTCGGACGTCCTCGACCCGGCGCTGACCCGTCCGGGCCGCTTCGACCGCCACATCGCGGTGAGCAACCCCGACGTCGGCGGCCGCAAGGAGATCTTCAACGTCCACCTCCGCAAGCTTGTCCTCGACATTCCGCGGGAGGAGAAGAAGGCGGGCGTCGCCGAGGTTGGAGAGAAGGAGGGCGAGCGCGGCGCGGATGAGCACGCTGCGGAGGGCTCGAGTGGCGGCAGCGGCTCGGGCGGCCAGCCCGCCGTCGCGCACTTCCAGCCTGCGGTCGACATCGCCGCGTCGCCGATCCTCTCGGCGCTCGTGCGCGCATCGCCCGCTCCCGATGCCCCCTCCCCGTCTTCCTCCTCGCCTTCCCCGCCTCCCGTCTCCTCCCCCTCCTCCTCCGCCGCCGACGCGCCCGCCGCGCCGGGCTCTGCGCCGCACAGCAACTTCCAGTCGATGTACACGCTCAAGGCGGACCAGCAGCCAGACGCCAACTCGCCGCTCGGCAAGCTGATCGCCAAGCTCGCGGCGCACACGCCCGGCTTCTCCGGCGCCGACATCGCCAACGTCGCCAACGAGGCGGCCCTCATCGCCGCGCGGTTGGGCGCCAACGCCGTCAGCGAGAAGCACTTTGAGATGGCGATCGAGCGTGTCATTGCTGGCATGGAGCGCAAGAGCCGCGTGCTCGACAAGGACGAGAAGCGCACGGTCGCGTACCACGAGGCGGGCCATGCGGTCGCGGGATGGTTCCTCGAGTGGGCCGACCCGCTGCTGAAGGTGCGACCCTCGTCTCTCTCGCGCTCGGGGTGTGCGGGTGCTGACGCTCCCTTACGCAGGTCTCGATCGTCCCGCGCGGCGTAGGCGCGCTCGGGTACGCCCAGTATCTCCCCAAGGAGAGGTACCTGTACACGACGGAGCAGCTCGTCGACCGCATGTGCATGACTCTGGGTGGCCGCGTCGCCGAGGAGATCTTCTTCAAGCGCATCACGACCGGCGCGCAGGATGACCTGCAGAAGGTTACGCGGATGGCGATGGAGGTGATTGCGAACTGTGCGTGCTCGCCGCTCTTTATGTTGCGGGAGGCGGGACTAACCGTGCTCTCCCTCTCCCTCCATTCACTCCACCCTCTCTCGCACGCGATCGCCCGCTCCCTCCGCTCTCGACTCGTACACTCCCACACACACAGACGGCATGAACGCGGCGGTCGGCCCGCTCTCGTACCGGCAGGACCAGGAGTCGTTCCAGAAGCCCTTCTCGGAGAAGACGGCGCAGCTGATCGACGACGAGGTCCGCTCGATGGTTCGCCGCGCGCACCAGCGCTGCCACGACCTCCTCACTGAGAAGAGGGAGCAGGTCGAGGCCGTTGCGAAGGTGCTGCTCGACAAGGAGGTGCTCAGCCGGTGCGTCCCTTTCCTTCACTCCCCCTTTCCGCGAGCCAGCATTGACGATGACCACGTCCACAGGAGCGACATGATCGCCCTCCTCGGCCCGCGCCCGTACGGCGACGCGTACGACGACGCCGTCTCGTTCGGGTCGTCCGCGCCCGAGCCCAGCCCTCCGGACGCGCCGTTCGGCAAGGGCGTCGAGGGCGGGCTCGGCGGCGGGATCGGCAATGACGTGCCGCACCCGAAGGGGATCGAGGAGGGCGCACGGGCGAGCGCACCGCAGCAGTGAGTAGAGAGGGTGGATAGACGTCGCTCTGAACCGCCTGGTCGATAGTTCCCCTTCTCCCTCGTTCTCCTTCCCTTCTCTCTCTCTCTGTAGCTGTATCACCTTGAGCCTAAGCGCAGCAACGCACATCCCGGATTCGCAGCACTCCCGTGGTTCGTCCTGCGAGCAGCTGGCGCGAGCGGCTCTTCCTCCCCCTCATCTCGCTCACTGCGTCTACCGGCTCGAAACTTCTGCTACGCCCTCTGCTGGTCCAGCACAGTGCCCTGCAGCCGTTTGCAAGCTGTCTCGTTGCGTGCTCGTCGAACCTCCTCATCGCTCCGTCCCCATCTTCGGGCCTCTCCTCCGTTCCCCAGCCTTCCTGAGCGCCCCAGGGCTCGCTCGCCGGGATCGCACACCTCCAACCGCTCCGGCGCAGCCATGCATCCCGCCGCTCACGCTCTTCGCGTCCTCTCCCTGCCCCACCCATACGAGCCTGCGCACACGAGGTTCACCCTCTTGTGCTCCTTGCCCTGCACTGTGTGGCACTGTACGGCGCGACGGCGGCGTGCCGCCTCGCCGTTATGTCACCTGGACCTACTGTCCTAAAGGGCCCAGCCAGCCTGACCCGGCCGACCTGCCCGCGATTGCCTCGCGCGTGGGCGAGCAGCTTGCGTGGTTCATTCACGCCGCGCAGGGGGATTGCCGCTTTGCCCTGGAGCCATCGACTCGAGCGATTCGGAACGAGATGATGCGGGATGCTGGGTTTGCGGAGGCTGTCGCTTGTGCGTCCCCCTTCTCGCCTCCCTTCTTCGCGCGCTTGACGGGGAGCTCCGATTCGCAGCAGAGTAGAGCAGAAAGCCAGCTGGGTGTTGCGGTTGCCGATTCAGTACTGCCGGTGAAGCAGGTCGAGGGTACGTTTGTCGAGTCGACGATCTGTACTGTACCGCGCCGCTGTGCCCATCTGCCGTCTGTCTAAACCCAATCCGCCTCGCTGCCATCTCACCTCATGCTGCTCTCACGCTCCCGCTCCGCTTGTGCCCCCGTCTCCGGGTTCACGCCTCGCAGGTCTCCTCTCTCGCACTCGGGGCGGGCGGGTGCTGACGCTCCCTTACGCAGGTCTCGATCGTCCCGCGCGGCGTAGGCGCGCTCGGGTCCCCACAGTATCTCCCCAAGGAGAGGTACCTGTACACGACGGAGCAGCTCGTCGACCGCATGTGCATGACCTTGGGCGGGCGCGTCGCCGAGGAGATCTTCTTCAAGCGCATCACGACCGGCGCGCAGGATGACCTGCTTTAAAGTCAGCGCATCTCGCTGGAAGAGCAGAAGTCAAGTTGCGTATGCATGCGTGTTACACGACTATATAGAGACAACAAGGTGCACGGAGATACGGCCAACCCGGCGAGCACGCGCATCACTCCCACCTCCCGTTTCCTCGCAATGGCGGCGATTCCGGCTCATCCACCACGCTCTCGACATGCTGATCGACCTGTATCCTCAGCTCCCTCGTCCCGCCCGCACTCGTCGAGCGGCTCTTCCCCGAGTGCCCGAACGCGCTCGGCGTGCTCCCGCCGCGTGCGCTCTCGACATCGAGCTCAAGCGACGAGTCGCTCCGCGTGCAGAAGACCGAGCGCGTCCGCACGAGCTCGAGCACGCGCGAGCGGCGCTTCTCGCCGCCGTGCGCGTCTGGCGGGGCGTGCGCACCCTCCCGCTCCGAGGGGCGCGCCCTTCGCGTCGACACGGGGGCTCTTCTCGCCCGCGCCGTGCGGCTGCATCTGCACATGTATGGTGGGGAGCGCGCATCCCGCCGCGAGGGAGGCGCCCGCGCTGCCACCGAACGCGTCCTCGATTGCGCGCCGCGAACTCGAGGTGGTGGTGAAGAAGGCGATGCCGTACAACGGGGGCATCGGTGCCCAGAACGCCACAGTCAGGTTCGACCACTCGATGACTGAGTCGCGGTAGATGCTGCCGGCGATGGCTGCGGATCGAAAGGGCGGTCAGCTCGGGTTGAGAAGGTCGAGAGGGGCGAGGACGCACCGCCTCCGACGGCTACGATGGCGGTGTACGACGCCGAGCGGACCGAGTACCACGCGAGGCGCTTGAGTAGGCTGTCCGTGCGAGTTGAAGCCGGCGACGCGCCGGCGGAGGGACCAGGCGAGCGCGATGCAGATCACGCAGTCCGCGACGGCGGAGGTCCAGAGCCAAACCCTGTATTTGGAAGAGCGGTCAGCTGAGGTTGGAGCAGGTTGACGGAGATGCGCGGGACGAGGAGGAGCGGGACGCACGCGACGCAGGTCGACCAGTTGAGCGTACTGTAGAAGTCAGGCTGCTGGATAGCCCACTGCGCACGCAGGAGAGAACTCGTCAGAGCAGCGTTCTCGCTTGTAAGGGTACTGAGGCGAGGAAACGAACGATGAAGCCAATGACTGTCGCGGCGAGGGAGCCAAAGACGCTCACGACGATGAGAAGCGCGAGGCACGTGTAGAACGTCCAGCGGATCTTGCGGTTCTCGATGAACTGCGCGTGCTCATCGTCAGCGTCGTACTCGAGGAGCGAGAGCGGCGGAAGACGCGGACGCACCACACCCGCTCGCCGCGCCAGCGCGGCCTGGGTGAGCGCGCCGATGAGCCCGCCTAAGAGCGTGAGCGAGCAGGACTCGGCGGGCCCGGCGACGATAGAGTTGATGCGACGGTCCTGCTGCACTGCGGGCGAGCGGGAAGGTCAGCTCGACGACGGAGGGAGAGGAGCGGGAGGGGAGGTAGACGAACCCGCCAGCTTCCACAGCGCGTCGAGCGTAATGGCGGAGCATACGGTGATGAGGAAGAAGAGCGTGCCGAGCGTGATCTTGTTCGCTCGTCCCGGGAGTCGCTTGAACTCGCCGGAGACGCAATAGGTGACGAACAGCGTGCAGAACGCGCCGTAAAAGAGGATCTCGAAGATGTACCCCATCGCCATGGGTCTTGCCCGGCGGATTTGCTGTGTCAGCGTCGTTCCGTGGGAGGAGAGGCGGAAGAAGACCGACGCACCGATCAAGGTGTTGGCGAGGTGAGGCGGCGCCTCGAGCATGAGCTCATCCGCGTAGGCGTCCGACATGGCGGAACATGCGACGATGTGCGGTGTGCACGCCAGCTGTCGTGCAAACGTCCACAAGCGCGAAGCGGCCCTCAGAAAAGCAGTCCTGGGAGAGCAGCAAGCGGGAAAGAGGGGAAGTGTAAGCGCCAGACGCGGAGGCGAAGCGGCGATTACGGGGTGTCTCCGTGAGACGCGTGTAGCAGCAGGAAGACGGTGTAAGGCGCGGGATTGCACGATATACGGTCTAGCAGAGTACAACTCTGGAGAAGAGAGAGAGAGGGAGAGACGACGGAGGAGGGGGGTGCAGAGGGGGGAGCGTGCGCTGGGCGTACGCGGACAGGAACAACGGACGGACGGGGTGAATAGAACGTTGACGAGGAGGGGAAGGGAGAGGAGCCGGGACGAAAGGGAGTGAGCGGGAGGGGGAGCGAGCGAACAGAGACTCGCCTCCTGACATCCTCCCCCCCTGGAAGGCTCGCCTTCACATGGACGAACACCCTTCGTCGAGCTCGCGCATCAAGGCGTTAACCCGAGTGCCCGTCGAGCGACCCGAGGCGCTCTGCGGCTGCAACGAGAGTCGAGGCGTTGCTGAGCTCCGAAGCGGCGACGGAGACGGAGCGTCCGCGCTCGCCTGCGGGCGTCGGCGCTTCGGCGTTACCGTCGGTGGTGTCGGTGGGAGCGGCGGAGGGCGAGCGGCGCTGCTGGGCGGCCTGGCCTCGGCTGGGGCGTCGTCGTCGTCTTCATCGTCGCGCATCCAGCGGATGCCCGGCTCGGTGTCCGTGCCCTCGGCGCCATCGGGGCGCGACGGCGACTTGGAAGTCCGAAAACTGGATGGCGATGCCCAGGAGGTTCTCGTCGCGGGCAAGCAAGGCGCGGGTTTCGCGGAAGCGCGAGAGGATCGTGTACTCGATGTCGTTCTGCACCAGGGTGCCTGCGGCGGCGGCTTGGCGGCGCCCGTCTTCGAGACCTTGTTGATAGGCTTGATCGCGGCCCTCGGTGCGCCTGTTGCGCTGCTCGTCGTCGATACGCTTGCGCTTGGCCTCGTTGGCCTCCCGCTTGAGCTTGTCCTTGGGCGTCTCGTAGCGGAGGAGCTGTGCTCCGGCGAGCGCGTCGTCAGCTTGAACTCGCGGTAAGGTGGGAGCGAGCGTGCGAAGCGTACAGCTTCGTCGCGAGAGATCTTGGGCAGGTCCTTGTATGAGGTTGCCCGTCCGCGCGACCAGCGGCTGACAAAGTTGACCAGGACGGGGGACGACTCGTCGTGGCCGAGGTAACCAGCGGTGACCGTGCGGTTGTGGCCGTCGTGGTTGGCGACGAACTCGAGCATCAGGGCGTCTTCGTTGTGGTCAAAGTACGCGTACTTGTAGAAGCGCACGTTGGAGGCGCTGTCGTGCGAGACGGCGGGCGCGGGCGGCTGCATGTCGTCGACTGTGTCGAGCGGGAAGAGCGGGACAGAGTCATACAGCCGTCCGGGGAAGAGGGAGTCGTCGCTACGGACGTACGGTTTCAGCTGGGAGCTGTGGAACCTTGGTGAGATCCCTCGGGAGGTGTAGCGGGTGGGAAGAGCAAGCGTGTAGCTCGAGCGCGCGGCATCGTAGCGTACGCAGGCGAACGGGCCCACAAACGGAGGGACGAGTGAGCGAGAGCGGTCGGGAACTGAGCGCCACCGTGCGGACCCAGTAGGCCTGAGCAGCGTCTGCGGACGCGCCGCTCTCGGTGGTGGATGCAGGCACGTGGTCTGGGCGCCTCTTCCGATTGGCGAAGTACGTCTGTTCGACCTGGGCGCGAACGATGAGATCGCGAGCGAACGCATTGCGTAGCTTGGCCTTCTCAAGCAGGCTCTGAACGTCTATCTCGGGAGATTTCCCTGCCAGGGACAAGCCGAGACTTGGCTGGAACACTCGCGTGAGTTCGAAGGGGGCATAGCCGGAAGCATTGCGAGCCGAATTGATCGCGAGCTCGACATGCGGGAGGTGCGAGACCCAGTCGTCCTGTCGCTCGTTCACGAGCTGCCGCAGCATGGAGTTCACGACAGCGTGGACACGCTCGAGCTTGCCATTACTCTGGGGGTGATAGGCAGAGCTCATAGCGAGCGTCGTCCCGATCGAGCGGTGGAAGCTCCGCCAGAAAGCGCTCACCCAGCGGACGTCCTGGTCCGACAGGATCTTGCGCGGGCTTCCCCACTGCGGGTAGACCCTCTCGAGGAAGATCTCTGCGCACTTCTTGCTCGTGAGACCAGCCTTGGAGCAAGGGATGAGCTTCACCTCTCCCGACGCGGCGTCGATGAGGGAGAAGATGTAGTCGCGCTTCACGCCGTTTGCGTCGGCGCTGTTCGGGTGCGGGCCCGTGAAGTCGATCGAGATCTGCTCATAGGCGCGCGAGGGCGTCGAGATCGAGTGAAGTTTGCCGCGAGGGGCGGCCTTCTCCGTCTTGCACGCTTGGCAGGAGAGGCACGTCGAGCAGTACGCGACGACGTCCTTCGAGATGGACGGCCACCACAGGTGCTGGAGGAGCGTATGGAGCATGATGCGTACGGAGGAATGGCCGAGCATGGAGTGATAATGCTCGAGGTAGATCTCGCGGAAGGCGCGGCCGTCGTGCATGCCGGCGGGGACGCAGAGTTGCTCTCCCCGCTCGGGGTCGTCCTTCTTCCAGAGACGGCCAGCCTTGTCGAGCTCGAACTGCTCGTAGGCGTCAACGTCGCTCATGACCTTGGAGAAGAAAGGGTCGGCGAGGAGGGCGGCGACTTGCGCGCTCTCGAACCGGCCCTGCCAGCTCGCGTCGAGGTTCGCCTGCTCCTCGCTTGGCTTCTCCCATGCTTCTGCTGCTCGGAGCGCCTGTACGCGCTCAGCGGCAGTCTGCTTCTTTGCCTTGCGCTTCGCGCCGCCGCTCGGGCGCTTTCTCGGCGCGCGGGCTTCTTGGCCACGCTGATCAGGCGATGAGGTTGGCCAGCTCCTCACGGGTGTGGGAGGCCCCGGGGCGGGTTGCTGCGGGTATGCGGGCTCTTTTATCGCCTCTTCGAACGGGTGCTGACCTTCAGCGCGACGCGCAGGGTTCCGGTTGATCGCCTGGCGCGAGGTGGGGCTGCGAGGGGGAGGTGCGTTCCGCTTCTCCTTTCTCGGGGGCTCGCGGGGCGTGCCGCTGCTCGCGTTGGCTCGTGCAGTGCTGACTGACGCAGCATACGTAGGCTCGCGGGTTGCGCTGGATGAGAGAGCGGGTGCGTGCGCCCTCCTCCTGCGCTTCCTCCCCGGCGTGTGCGGAGAGGGACGGCTCGTTGAAGCGTACGGCGCGTGCTGACAAGTTCTCATCTTCGTCCGCAGCTTCATGGGCCTGGGAGCGGACAGGAGCAGCTGGTGCGTCCTCATCCTCGCTGTCGCTGTGCAGCTCATGGAGGATCGCGTCCGCGGGGCGTTTCTGCTTGCGCGGGGTGGCGACGTAGTCCTGAAGGGACTTCGGTGCCCTGCGCTCGCGGGTGGGGCGGCCAAGAGCGCGGAACTCGCGCGTCCGGCCGTTGTCGTCCTCCTCCTCGAGGAGGTTGAACACGGGCGCGGTCTCTTCATCTTCGGGATCTCCGTCCTCGTACTGACGGGAGTGCGTCCGCAGCGACGTTGTACTTGCCTTCAATCCACTGGATCTCAAAATCGAACTGCGAGAGGTACTCGTACACCTTCATCTGCCAGTCGGTCTCAATCGACTGCTTCGTGAGCTTCGAGACGGACTCGTTGTCTGTGATGATGACCACGTGGTGGTACTTCAGTACGTCCTTCCACGCGTTCAGTGCGTTCACGGGGGCGGCAAGCTCCTGCTTGTACGCGCCCCAGCGCGATCTCGCCGTGTCGTGCTTACGCGACATGTACCCGATCGGGCGCGCTGACCACCAGTTTCTTCCCACAGACAATACTGCGCCCGTTCCGACGCCCGAGGCGTCGCAGTTCAGGAAGTAGAACATGCCGTCATGCTCGTTCTCGACAATCTCATCTTCGGCGGGAGGGGACGAGCGGTGCGTCGGACTCGCTCCTTGCGGAGCGAGCGTGCTCTCGTCGAACGCAGCGAGCTTGATGTCCTTGCTGACGAGCTCTTTCACCCGCAGGAAAGCGAGCTCGTGCGTCTTCGACCAGCGCCACGGCTCATTGCCCGTCAGGTCATGGAGGGGCGCCGCTACGGTCGCAAGATTCGGAATGAACGGTGCGTGCCACTCTACCAGTCCGAGGAACCGGCGGAGGGTCTTCTGCGTCGTCGGGCGGACGTAGTTGAGGATGGCGTCCACCTGCTTCGGGGACATGGAGATCTCGCCGTCCTTTACGATACGGCCGAGGATCTCGATCTCGCGCGGGCAGAACTGGATGGACTCGAGGCTGACGACGAGGTTCCACTGGTAACAGCGGGCGAAGAAGTCGCAGACATCGTCCGTAAAGGCGTTCCAGGTCGCCTTCCCCAAGACGACTGCATCGTCTGCGTAAGCACCCATGCTCGTCCCCATCTTCCCGTGGAAGACGAAGTTCATGAGTCTCTGCAGCGAAGCAGCGCTGTTCCTGTCTCCCTGCATCGCGGTGCGTACGACGAAGTTCCCTACGGGCGTCGCGACGACGTTCTTCCGCTCAGCGTCCTTGGACGCCTTGATCTGCTCGAACGCCTTCATCAGGTCCACGCACATAACGTACTTCGACGTCGCGACGTCGTTGATGAGGCCGTCGGCGTCGATGGGCTGCATCGGCATGGGGAGGGTCACGGCGTTCCTCTTACGGAGGTCGTTCACCGGCCTGCCCTTGCCGTTCTTCTTCAGCTTCGGGACGAGCGGGCAGTGGCAGGAGCGCCGTCGGCACGAACTGACCACCTTGCTCGTATCCGTGCAGCATCTCGATCATCGGCTCCTTCTGAGCGACCAAGGAAGCTTGCGCTGCCGGGATCTTCACGCTGTCGTGGACGTACGGGACGTCGTGATCGAGTGCGCCGCGGTGGGGAGGGCAGGGCATGATCTGCTCCTTGCTCAGGATGGTGCCCTTCGCAGTGTAGTGCTCGGTGATGTCCTGGAGGAACTCGTCGAGGACCTCCTGAGGAGGCTTCCAGTCGGGATCATCGCCTTTCTCGCGTGGGACGAGCTTCGAGACGAAGTACTGACGCTCGTACGCGCGCAGGTTCTGCGGTTTCGGCTCAGCGGGATCTCCGTGAGCGGGAGGTGCACCTTCGGGGAAGGGGTCGGGCGCTCCGGAGCGGCGGAGGACCTGAACGGTGCGTCTCCCTCCCTCTTCCCCTTGTCATGGGCCTTCTTGCGCTTCGGGGCGCGAGACGAGGTGGTATGTCCATTCGGATCACGGATCTCGAAGCCGTCGGGGTCGAAGGAGGACCATGCTGTGCATCCGCATGAAGTCGCGGCCGAGGACTACGTCCTCCTTGATGTTCAAGAGCATGAATCTCCACTTCCTCTTCACGGGACCGACAGAGATCGTCGTCTCGACGTAGCGGTGCGCGGTTACTGACGAACCCTTCGCTCCCATCGCTACCTTGACAGGCTGCTCATACATCCGGGTCTTCAAGCCAAGCAAGGAGGGCAAGGAGTGCTTCATGACGCTGTGTGATGCGCCCGTATCGGCGAGGGCTTCAAAGCCGTCTTCGTTCTTCAAACCGACGGTCAGGAGGATGGACGCTGGGTACGTTCCTCCTCCCTCTACGTCTGTTTCGGCAGCCATCTCTCTCGCCGTACTCGCGCTTGTCAGGCTTCTCGCAGTCCTTCGCGTAGTGGGAACCGCCGCAGTTGTAGCAGCGGCCGTCCTTCTTGCGCTGTTCGTGCTCCTTCTGTTCCTCTTCGGAACGACGAGGACGCTGACGGTCCTTCTTCTCCCTCGCAGGCTTGTTGTTCTTGTCACGCTCGCGCTCGCTCGCGCAGCTTCGCCGGCGGGTCTGCGGGCTTGTTCTCGCTCTGCGAGTTTCCGCCGCGACCGCGGGGCTTGCGATGCAGCTTCTCGTACTGCGGTCTTTCGCGCTTCTCGTTCTCGGCGCGACGCTTCTCGCTCTGCTCGACGAGGTTGAGCGACTGCTCGATGTTGATGGCCTCCTTTACGAGGCTGCGGAGGCGGATTTCCGGGTTGGTGTCCCAGCCACGCAGCTCGCGAACGCGGTGGAGGTCCTTCGCGATCTCGGGGCGAAGGGCGTCGAAGAACTTGCGCTTCTTTTGAAGCGGGTGCACCTCGACCATGCGCTCTGCGATCTCAAGCATCTTTGTCTCGAGCTTCTGCACGGGAGGTACGACCCGTCCTTCTGCTGCTGCTTCAAGTCGCGCCATTCAGCCTCGGCCTTGATATGGTCGTCCGGGTTGACGAAGCGTGCGTACAGCTCCGCGTAGACCTTCTCGAGCGGCCAGGTCACCACGAGGCGCAGGTCGAGGCCGTCCGGCGGGAGGAAGCGGTCCAGGTCGCGCTGAATCTCGCGACTCGCCCAGAACGACGCCTCGCTCTCGAGGCACGTCAAGATGATCGTCGTTGCGTATTGGCTGCTCTCATTGATGAGGACGCACGGAGGAACGTCCGCATCGCGTGGTACCAGCGCTCAAGGGCAATCGGGCGGTCGTCCTTCCCGGAGTACTTCTTCGGGGTCTCGAGCTTGACCGGCGGCCTGAAGCGCGGGTCCGTCGGGGCAGGAGGAGCGAGCCGGGCTTCAGCTTCTTCTGCTTCTTGGGGTTGACGACGCGGAAACGGTCATGCGGGCCGTCTTCCTCGCGCTCAAAGTCGCTCGGGGCGTGCCAGCCCCTGTCGCTCGAGTCGTCCGACGAGCTCGAGCTCGAGCTGCTGCCAAAGTCGTCGTTCGGGACGGAGGGCTTCTCCGGGGAGGAGGGGCGGCGGAGCGCCCTTCTTCGGCTGCTCGTCCTCGCTGGTGTCGCTCGTCTCACTCCCGGAGGAGACGGCCTGGGCGTACGTCTTACGCTTGGCGCTCGCCCTTCTGCGTCGCTCTGAGCGGGCGCAGGCTTGTCCTTCTGGGCCGCAGCCTTGAAGGCGGCGGCCTTCTCAAGCAGCTTCTGGCGCTGCTTCTGCTTCTTCTCCTCGCGCTTGCGGGGAAGAGTGCCGACGGGCGGGCTACTGGAGCGCGACCGCTCGCGGTGCTTGGGAGCAGGAGTCTCTGCTACAGGCACGCGCTTCTCGGGGCGTCCACGCTTCTCCTCCTTGGAGGCAAGGGCGGGCTTAGCCGTCTTTGCCTCCCTCTCAGAGGTCTGCTTCGAGCCCTTCTCACTGCCCTTGCGGGCGAGGGGGCTAACGGGCTCGTTCTCGTCATCAGCGCTGAATCCGCTGTCACTCGAGGAGGGCGACATCTCATTCGCAACGGTCAGGAGCTCCAGCATGCCTAGCAGGATCTCCGAGGGGTCGAGGCCCGTTGCCTTGATACGCTCAGCAAGCCACTTGGCCGTGCTCAAAGCGTCCGTGAGCTTCTCCTCGTCCGGAGCGAGGGCGGTCTTGGAGAGAGGCCCGAGGCTCCCTCCGTGACATTCTCTGCGCCCTTCGGGCCAGAGTTGCTGTCATTGAGCTCCTGCGCGAGGCTGCGCCTGCGGGCACTTCCTCCTCCTCCGGGATGGGGAGAGGTTCCTGTGTGCGACGAGAGGTTCTCCGACATCGTAGCGGGTCGATCGAGTAGGTTAAAAGGCCTTGAAAAGGAGTCGGGGTAGCTAAGACGCAACGTGGTACTAGGAGCGGCCGGCGCTACTTCGTACGACGAAGAGGAAAGTGTACTGAGGGGAAACCGACGAGCGGCTCGGGGAAACTGCGAGGGGTTGTTACGCCGAAGCGGGTATACGCCGAAGCGGTTTCTCTAGGAGCACGCCACGAGGGCTAGGGGGCTGGTACTGCGTCTGGGTAGACGTGGTAGGGGGTGTGCAGCGTGTCTGCACCGTCAAAAAAGATGTAAGCGCCAGACGCGGAGGCGAAGCGGCGATTACGGGGTGTCTCCGTGAGACGCGTGTAGCAGCAGGAAGACGGTGTAAGGCGCGGGATTGCACGATATACGGTCTAGCAGAGTACAACTCTGGAGAAGAGAGAGAGAGGGAGAGACGACGGAGGAGGGGGGTGCAGAGGGGGGAGCGTGCGCTGGGCGTACGCGGACAGGAACAACGGACGGACGGGGTGAATAGAACGTTGACGAGGAGGGGAAGGGAGAGGAGCCGGGACGAAAGGGAGTGAGCGGGAGGGGGAGCGAGCGAACAGAGACTCGCCTCCTGACAGGAAGACCGCCCCCGCCATCGCGACGTCGCGCATTCCGCCTGCTCGGCGAGGAGTCTTGGGGACGTCGCCCTGAGGCAGCGCTGAGGCTCTACATACGCAGGGAAGGAAGCTGCATATGATCCAGGCGAGTCGAGGCTGTCGTATGTAGATCCGCATCAGGAAGGCCGTCGGAATGCTGTCTTGCGAAACCGGCCTGGCTGTCGATCCATGCGGAGGTATGCCGCAGACGACATACGCAGCGAATGGGAGCGGGGCAGAGAACAGCGCCTCGGAATCGGCGCATCGCAGCAGCAGCGGCGTTGCTGGCCCAGCTCTACGACCGCAAGTCGTCCGGCTCCTAGGCCCACAGCTTGGCAGCACCGCGCAGGGACACGGATAACTCGACAAGCTTCCATGGTGTGCAGCGCTCGCGGCTGGCGTGAAAGGGAAGGGCAGAGGAGCGAAGAAGGCGGCGAGATACCAAGTTCATTGCGAGGTCCGCTGAGCGCAGTGCGGCGTCGGCGCGCGTCCTGGTAGAAGCGTACAGCAAGATGTTTCTGTCGCAGAGCCTGTCAAAGGTGGCGAGGAGCTTGGGAGTCTGCGAAGGGGGAGAGCGAGGTCAGTACTCGGTTCACGCCTTCTCGTCGGGGTCTGCTCATGGGCGCGCCGTGCGCGCAAGATACGCGCACGGCATCGATGGTATCAGAAAACAAAGTTGAATTCAACGGCGCGAGGTTGCCGCCGACGGGCGACGCGCGCACCGCACGAGAGCCGACGGGATCGCACGATGCGCGGCCGGCGGACGACGGCAGGTCCTCGCGTCTCGAATAAGAGGTGCCAGATAATGGAGGGTAAACCAACCCGTTTCGTCATGTGGGTAGATGGGTGCCAGAGCGAGTGCGCTCGTAAGGGGAGGGATCGGTGGGCTCACCTGAGCGAGATTGAGGCATGTGCGTCGTATGGCACGAGCTTGACCACCGAATGCGCAGGTTGGACTAGCGATACGTCCGGCTGCAGCAGCTCGCAAAGCTGATGTCGGCGGACGAGAAAGAATGCAGGGTGAAAAGCGACGAGACGGAGGTCGAGGCGAAGAGGCGGCGGCGAGACGGGGTGTAGGGTCGAGGCGCGGGGCGCGCAGGAGCATGCAAAGCTGTGCGAGCGAAGGGGAAGGGTGAAGGAGGGAAGAGAGGGGCGATGCGCGCGCAGGCAGGGAGGACAACGCAGACGCGCAGAAGAGAAGGGTTCCCCCTCGGCGCGCCCGCTCCGCCGCGCGCTCGCGCTCGCTCGAGGCTGAGTTCCTCCAGTTGCACCTCTGCGCTCGCCGACCACCTCAACCGGCTCCTCGACCGCCCTCGCCCAGCCATGTCGACCACCAACATCATCTCCAAGCGCCGCAAGTGAGCCCTCCCGCCCCCTCGCGCTCTCGCACCCGCCCCGACCAGGAAAACTGACCCCTCGCCCCCTCGCAGGTTCGTCGCCGACGTGAGTCTCCTGCGCGCCTCTGCACGGTCTGGATCAGGTGCAGGGACGGATTGCTGACGGTCTCGCTGGCGCGCATGCTGTGATGGACGCGAACAGGGTGTCTTCTAGTGAGCCCATCTCCATCCCGCCGCTCTCTTCCTCGATCGCGAGCTGACCGCGTCCGCCCCGCCTGCAGCGCCGAGCTGAGCGAGTTCTTCTCGCGTACTCTCTCGTCGGAGGGCTACTCGGGCTGCGAGGTCCGCGTCACTCACGCGCGCACCGAGATCATCATCCGTGCGACCCACACCCAGGAGGTCCTCGGCGAGAAGGGCCGCCGCATTCGCGAGCTCACCGCCCTCGTCCAGAAGCGTTTCCGCTTCCCGGAGGGCTCGGTCGAGCTCTACGCCGAGAAGGTCCAGAACCGTGGCCTTGACGCCGTCGCCCAGTGCGAGTCGCTCCGCTACAAGCTCCTCGGCGGTCTTGCCGTCCGTCGGTGCGTCGATCTTCTTCTCACGCGCGTCGACGAGGACGATGAGCGCGAGGAGCGCGCGTCGAGCGAAGACGTAGTACACAGGTCCTGACCCCGCTCTCCCCCACAGCGCGTGCTACGGTGTCCTCCGCTTCGTCATGGAGTCGGGCGCCAAGGGTTGCGAGGTCATCGTCTCGGGCAAGCTCCGTGCTGCCCGTGCCAAGTCGATGAAGTTCACCGACGGCTTCATGATCCACTCCGGTCAGCCGGTCAAGGACTTTGTCGACACGGCCACCCGCCACGTCCTCATGCGCCAGGGTGTCCTCGGAATCAAGGTCAAGATCATGAAGCCCTGGGACCCGGAGGGCCGCCTCGGCCCCTCGAAGCCCCTCCCGGACGTTGTCACCAGTGCGTCCCGCCCCATCGCCTCCGTCGCACCCTCCCGCTCACTCTCCTTCGCGCACAGTCTCGGAGCCCAAGCCGGACGTCGAGTTCTCGCAGCAGGTCCAGTCGGTCAACGTCGGCGCCGCCAACATCCCCGCCCCGGCGCAGGCTGCCCCGGCCGAGCAGGCCCAGGAGCAGCCCGCCCAGGAGGTCGCGGCTGGCGAGGTCGCTGCCGAGGGCTTCTAAGCGCGTCGCGAAACGTGCTTTGAGCCTGCCGGTCGGTGGGGAGGCGGTCGCGGCGCGTAGCTCTGTTGTCTTGCGAACCGCAGTCGTCTCCTCCATTTCGCGTGTTGTTGCGCGTGTACTGCGTTTCTCGGGGCGAGTCTGTATCGTCCGTGAACTGCAAGAGAGCGCAACGACGACCGGCATACTCTCTGGACGCAACGGCCAGAGTTTTGTCTTGGCTCCGCTCGTCCTCCTCGCCCCCTTCGCCTCCCGCCCCTTGCCAGTTCGCGCATCGCTAGTCCGCTCGACGCGCTTTTGCAACTCTCAGCATCACGCTCTACAGCTCCCGCTCGTCCCCCCCGCGCCAGTCGCCCGCCTCGTCCCGCTCGCCGTCCCCACCTCCCGCTCCTGATCACGCTCGTCCAGGTGCGTCGCCGCTCGCTAGGCTCCCTCGGGCGAGTTAAAGCTTGCGCTGATCTTGATCGTCACCCGCAGTCGTCCCTGCCTCGCCCTCACCCTCTCCCACTCGTCTACCATCGCACCACCCCTCCTCGAGCACCGCCGGCATGCCCATTCCTCCGCTCCCCGACGAGCTCGTCACCTTGATCCTCCAAAACGTATGGGTCGGCTGCGTCAGGCGCAATCACACCACCGAGTCGTACTACATGTACAAGGCCGCGTCCTGGCCCGACGACCCGCGTCGTTGGTTCGGCCCCTACCTCCTCGTCAACAAGGCCTGGTACCGCCTCGTCTTGCCGTTCCTCCACCGCTGCTTTGTAGGCGAAGACGCGTCTGACTTCCTCCGCGACGTCGAGCTGCGGGGCTCGCGCACGTCGGTCCACAACCTCTGCCTTACGGTCCCGACTCTTGCGGAGCCTCGCACGTCCGAGGACGAGCTCGCATCCGCGCTGTACGACCTCGCCATGGCGCAGAGCCAGTGCACGATCGCGGGTCATGCGCGCGAACCTCAGATCGGCCTGCTCCGTTCGTATCTCGTCGAGGAGCAGGCGCTCGCGGCACGGTGGAAGGCGGTCATCACGTCGGTCGCGCCGCACGTGAGAGAGCTTCGAGTGGCCGACAGCCTCGGGCATCGCACACGGCCGGAGGAGGACTACCCCGATCTCGCCACGCATGACTTCTTCCACATGCTCACGCGCGTTCAGCGCGTTCTCCAGCTCCACCTCCTCCCCGTCTTCTCGTCCCTTACCAGGCTCAGCCTTCCGAACCACGACTTTTGCACGATTGCGGCCAATGCGCACCTCTTCCCAGCGATCAAAGAACTGGGGATCAGCCTCGCCCTGCGCGAGTCCGAGCTAGACGTAGATCTCGTCGCGACGATGCCATGGCCGCCGCTCGACAAGTTGTCGATCTCCATCCCCGTCGATGACCTGGAGGACTGGGCAGGCGTCATCGAGCGGTGCTTCCTGGCGCCATCGAGGCAGACGCTGAGGGAGCTGTCCCTGCGTTCCTCCGCTTATTCCAGCTTCGTTCACCCGTCGGCCTTCTTTCTCGCCGCGCCGGCCTCGGTATTCTCCGCCACCTATCCCTCCCTCATCACCCTGGACTCGTGGCATGGTCTTTGCTGCGCCGAGCCCGCCGCCTTCGCCTCCTTCCCCTCCCTCCAAACCGCAATCGTCGACTACGACCGGGTCCTCGACAATGATACGCACCTCCAGCTCCCCTCGACCCTCCGCCGCCTCCAAGTCCGCGTCAACCCCGACGTCAACGCCCTCCCCGCCCTCGCGCGCGCCGTCGCCGCCTCCTCCCTCGCGCTCCTCATCGTCGAGCTCCGCCCGACGTTCGACGGGCCCGTGCACGCGATAGAGACGCCCGAGCTGAGCTACCCGCGCGCGGACGTAGACGCGCTCGTGCGCGCGTGCGCGGAGCGGGGCACGGTGCTCGCGGGGGATGTGCTCGACGGGCTCGACGCGCGCGAGGACGAGGCGTACGACCCGCGAGGGCGCGACCCGCCCGTCGAGTGGCCGTTGGGCGTGAGCGCGCGCGGCGCCAGGGGCGGGATGGAGGGCGAGGGCGCGAGCGGCGCGTCCGAGCAGGACCTGCCGGAGGAGGAGGTCGATGACGAAGAAGGGGACGCCGATGCGGACGACTCGAGCACGAGCAGCGACGACGAGTCGCTCGACTACGACGCGGAGGCGGACCCGCAGTTCGAGCACCTCTGGAGCGCGGAGCGGAAGGAGCAGCGGCGCATCGGTGCGTCCCGCTCCTTTCTCGCTCCCTCTTCCGCTCGCCCTGTCAACATCCTGTCCGCGCTGTGGTTCTCAGCAGAGCCGCCGGACTTTGCTTCCTTTTGCTCGTCTTGCTGACTCCCCTTGCCGCCTGCAGACGACGCCGTCGACCGCCTGCGCCCCTTCCTCAGAGACGAGGCGGTCTTCGCAGACGAGGACAGCATGCGCAAGGCGATTTTCGCCGTCATCGCCGGGGCGGCGTCGTAGATATGGAGGCGGCTGAAAGGCTACTCAGCGCGCGGGTTGAGTTAAGGAGGTCCGCGAATTTGGGAGTACTCTGCGACTGCGAGGACGCTACGAGCTCGCACAACGCCCGCCTCGTCTAGCTCGCCGCCTTGTCCGCCCTTCTCTTAAACGGAGATGGAATCGAGCGTACAGCATGATCTGTGAGCCGTGATCCGCTTGAGCGACCGGGCGAAGAGCGGCTCGAGCGAAGGTCGCCCCGCACCATCCCGCTCGCATCGCCGTTTCCCACTTTTACTGCGCTTACGAGCGAGTTTGGACGGTGCTAGAGCTTGAACGCCCGCCCTCGAACCGCCGCAGGTCGCCGAACCTCGCCCTCGGCTCTTCATCAGCTCCCTCCTCGGAACAGCCACGTCCAGGTGCGCATCCGCCCGTGAGTCTTTCGAGCGCCTCTGTATTACTCGAGCTGACCCTGATTGACGTCCTTAGACAAGGCCCCGCCTCCGACGAACCCCTCCCACCTCGCCATGCCCGTCCCTCCTCTCCCGGACAAGGTCGTCGTCCTCGTGTTCGAGCACCTGTGGAGCATATTCTCGGCCTGTCCGCACAACACTAGCCCCATCCCCGCCATCAACCCTGCGCATGTCTACGCCCGCCTCTCCCGCGTCAACCCGCGCGTGGCACCGCCTCGCCCTCCCCTTCCTCGTACGCCAACTCGACGATCAAAACCCAGCCAAGTCGTTGCAACTCCTGAAGAAGTACGGTGTCGTCGGCGAGGTCCGCTACATCCGCACAGGCGGTCCGGTGTGGAGCAATACCTCGGAGAGCGACCTCCTCCTCCGCGCGTGCATACCTTCGGTCGTCGGACTCAGCCTCGAGCTGCGGGTGGGTACCGCAGAGGACGTTCGGACAACGTGCGCAGCGGCGGCAAGCAAACGACCAGATGATCCGCCGCTGCGACACCTGCGCCTGCGCGACCTGCCGTCCGGTTTGTGGGATTTCAGGCGAGACGTCCTGCCCATCCTGACGCCGGTGTCGGCGGCTCACCTCCGCGTCCTCGAGATCTCGTCGTTCCGGTACTACACGGCCTCGTCCATCACCGCGACCGGCTCGGACATCTTCCGCGTCGTCGTCTTCCCCAACCTCACGGACCTACGCTTGGAGTGCGACGGGATCTGCTGCGGCGAGGCCGACTTCTTTGCGCCCTTTCCCTCCATCCGCAACGCCGCCATCCTCCTCGAGCGCAGACCTCCCCGCATCACGCTCCCGCGCCTCCCTTCGACCCTCGTCTCCCTCGATCTCGCGCACCGCGGGCTCGACTTGCCACCCGCGCAGGCTATGCTCCGCGACCAGCCAGACCACTCGCTCCGGATACTGAGCCTGAGCCTGACGGCGCAGTTCAGCGTTCACCGCGGGGTCGACCTGTACAAGCGACTCCTCGAGGGCCTGAGCGAGGTCTGCGACGAGCTCGGCATCATGTTCGCGGGAGACGTCGTCGACCTGCTCGACGAGGTGTCGCCCGAGGCGTTCGAGCCCTCCTCCGACGACGACTCGTACGGCGGCGGGTCGACGCTCGGCGAGGAGAGCGACCTCGACGAGCTCGATTATGACGCCGAGGACGCGCCGCAGTTCCGTCCGTTGTGGAGCGATTGGAAGCAGAGGACGTACATGGCTGGTGCGTGCTGCTCTTCACCTTCTTCCCTCGGGGCGCACATTGACGCCTCGTGCGTGTCCCAGCCGCGTTCAAGCAGCTTGTCGGGTCGAGCTTGGGCAAGCGGAAGGAGCCGCTGCAGGATGCTGCCCTCCGGGGTATGCTGCGACCACCTGTGTAGAGCATTGAGCATGGAACGCATGCTCATAGCGCATCCTCTTCCCTTCGGAGTGCAACGCGCCGGTTCACGCGAGCGTTGGCAGGTCGTCCACAGCGTGCGCTGTGCTCGTCACGATCATCGACCCGCAGATACTGGTCTGCTATGTCTCTGCGCCTGAAAGCTTCGAAGAGGCCCGAGTTTCCGAGGGCGACAACACGGACGAGAGCTCGGGAGGACGTTGCCCATCATCCGCACGCCGGCATCGCTTGCCTGTGCTTGTGCTACTTCGAGGGGACCCAGTACGAGGCTCAGAACTCGTTCAAACCGCTTTGGACCCGCCCCACGCGCTTGAACCGCCCCGGGCCATCCTCATCAGCTCCTCGTCGAACACGACTCGTCAAGGTGTGCAAGCGCTCGAAAGGATGCAGAACCTCCCCGAGTTACTCTACTGACGCTGCTTGATCTGCCAGCGCAACCCGCACCTCCTACGACGGTACTCGGACCCCCTCCACCGCGGCCATGCCCGTCCCTCCCCTCCCGAACGAGCTCGTCGTCCTCATTCTCGAGCACCTCTGGACCTCCGGTGCCGTGTACTCCCACGAGCGTGCACGCTACGAGCCGATTGCGCCTGCGCGACTCTACCAACCCCTCCTCCTCGTCAGCCGGACCTGGCATCGCCTCGCCCTCCCCTTTTTCGTTCGTCGACTCGACCTCCGAGACCTGAACGCCTTCGTCAACACCTTTCAGCGCTATGGCGTAGCCGGCGAGGTGCAGGCCTACCACGGGAGGGTTCCACGCAGGGAGGAACAGCGCGTTTTCGAGGCGATCATGCCGTCGCTCGTTGAGCTCGACCTCGACTGCGGAGGTTGCGACTCGGCGAGCCTACACATTACTTGCGGGCTCGTGCGGCGGAAAGGGCCGGGCGACCCCCATCTTCGGCACATTCGGCTGTCCAACCTGGACCACCCGCGTCGAGACCTGCGCGGGCTCCTCTTCCCGTTCCTCCTCATCCCGTCTGCGGCCAACCTGCGCACACTCGACTTCGACGCCCTCGGGACGGACGTGCCGGCCGACATCAAACCCTCCTCCCACATCTTCCGCAACACCGTCTTCCCGAACCTCGTCGACCTGCGCTTCTTCTGCCCCGGCGTGTGCTGCGGCGAAGAAGACTTCTTCCGACGCTTCCCGCGCGTCCGCTCGGCCTCCATCTTCCTCGCGCGCGCGCCGCCGCTCGTCGCCCTCCCACGCCTGCCGCCCTCCCTCGTCTCGCTCGAGCTCAAGCACCGCTGGACGGACGTCCCCGCCGCGCTCGCGATGGTGCGCGAGCAACCTGGGCGCGCCCTCCGCGTGCTGAGCCTGTTCGGGATGTTTAACATCTACGGGCCGGCTATGGAGTACTACAAGGAGATCCTTACCGCGATTCGGGAGATCTGCGACGAGCACGGCATCGCCCTCACCGGCGACGCCGTCGAGCTGCTGGACGCCGACGCCGACTACGCGTCCACCGGAGAGGGCGCCTCGTCCAATGGCGGCTCCTCCGACGGCGCGTCGAGCCTGGGCGAGGACAGCAGCGACGACGAGCTTGATCTCGAAGCGGAGGACGACCCGCGCTTCCTCCAGCTGTGGAGCGAGGAGAAGCAGCGGCGGTACAAGCTCGGTGCGCCGCTCTCCTGTCCCCTTTCGTCTCCCCTTCACGTATTGACGAGCGCTTCCTCCTGCAGAGGAGAGCTTGAACCGCCTCCGCCCGCTGCTCGCCAGGCCAGGAGAGCCGTTCGACGACGAGGCATTGAGGGAGACGCTACGCGAGTCGCTCGAGCAGTTCATGTAGCGGAGGAGGCGGACCTCGGAACCACTCACTTTCGTCTTGCTCCAGTCGTGCATAGATTTTCGCCGCTTTCGCGAACTCTCGCCGCTGCACTGCGCCAGGAAGCGAGAGGTAAAGCGAGATTGATTGCGTAATGCTGACAACGAAAGGGATGTGTAAAGAGGGCAGCACGAGACAGGACAGCACAGATGTGAAGCAAGCGGGAGAAGCGTTGGTCGTATGAGGGAGGGAGGAGGTGCAGTCGGGTGGACGGAGATGAGCGAGGCGGGGAGCGCCCGCTTAGAGGCGGCGGACGGGCGTGAGCGGCTTGGTCGGGCTCGGCGGCGCGACCGTGTTGTCGCGGTAGCTGCGCCTCTGGACGGCCTTCTGCTCGCGTGAGCGCTGTCAGCCCTCCTCCTGCACGGTCCAGAGAGGGGGAGAGACGCACCCTGCACGCCTCGCACCGCAGCGCCCCGTCCTCGCCGACGCGGCACTCGCTGTCGAGCGGGCGCGCGCACTCGCGGCAGACGAGGCACTTGGGGTGGAAGCGCGTGTTGCGCGGGCCGACGACCGTCTCCTTCTCGGTCGACCGGGCGGAGCACCCCGCGCAGATGAGGAGGCCGCCGAGGTTGGACGGCGGGCGTTCCCGGCGCGAGAAGATGCTCGGCGCGACGCGCGTCTGCGAGGGCGAGGTGGAGAGGTGCCGCGGCGGGAAGGAAGGCGCGGCGGGGGCGCGTCGAGCGCGAGGAGGGGAGGGTGCGGGAGTCGGCGGCGAAGAAGGGCGAGTTGGCGATGCGGGGCGACGGCGCGGCGCGCGGCGGGGCGCACTGCGAGCGAGGGAATATGAGACGGTAGCACAGCACGCGGGGAGTAGAAGCGCACCTTCTGATGGTACGGCTGCCCGTCGACCTCGATGAACCCCCTCTCGCCCTTCTCCGCGCCGAACGGCTTGCCGCACGACGCGCACGTGAAGCACCTCTGGTGGAACGATTGGCCGCTACGCGGGACCGTCACGCTGCGCTCGTAGCCGAGTGGGCGGTGACAGCGGCGGCAAGACTGTTGTTCGCCCGTCAACTCGGCGGTGAGCGGTGCGGGCGGGATGGACGACGGCGACGAGTTGGCCGATGCGGCGGGCTCCGCCTCGGCGAGGGACGTGACGAGTGCACGATAGCGCTTCGGTGCCGGCGCGCACTGCGAAGGCGAGGAGATCAGCGGGGTTCTGAGCGGGAAGAGCGGGAAGACGCACCTCCTGGTGCCAGCACTTCCCCTCAGTCTCGACGTACTTGCCCGCACCGAGCGTCTTGTCGCATCCGCCGCAGCGGAAGCACTCGGCGTGCATGAGCTTGCCCGTCTCGCCGAGCTCGACGAAGTCGCCGTACCCGAGCGAGCGCGCGCAGACCGGGCAGGTCTCGTCGTCCTCGCTGTGCTCAGCCGGGGCGGCGGCGGGGACGACGGGTGCGCTCGCCTTGGTGGGCGAAGCAGGAAGCGGCGCGGTCGGCTTGGTCGGCGAGGCGGGCTTGAGCGGGGAAGGCGCTGGAGGGGGGAGGGAAGCGGGCGGGACGAGGTGGAGGGCGAGCGACGGCTGGATGGGCGCGAGAATGGGGCGAGGCGACAACGAGAAGCTCGACTTGGTGGGCGAAGGGGAGCGGGGCGGCCAGGCGGCGGCGGCGGCCTTGACGGGGGAGGGCGGGAGCGAGGCGCTGGCCGGCGAGCGGGAGCGGCGGGCGCGCCTTGAACGGCGAAGGCGGCGCAGCACCTCCTTCGTCGGGCTGCGCGAGCGAGGCGAGTCCTCGAGCCCGGCGCGCCGGAGCTTGTCGCCGAGCTCGTCAAGCGACGGCGCGATGGGAGACTTGTCGCGCTCGAGGCGGAGGCGGGCGACCCCCGTCTTCCCGCTCGAGGAGCTCTGGCTCCCGATGCCGAGCCCGCTCGCGGACGACTTGACCTGCGGCGACTGCTTCGCGCTCCACACGCTGCCCTTCTTGGGCGGCGAGCTCGCGCCGGAAAGGAGGGACGGGCGGCCCCACTTGCTCGGGGCGGGTGGGACGGAGACGGGCTTGTTGAAGAAGGAACCCTGCGTGGGCTGGGGCGACGGCGGGATGATGCGGGTCTTGGCCGTCGGGGCGTCGAAGCAGCGCTCGCAGACGGGCCGCCCGCTGAGGTCGATGACGGGCGGGCTGGACGGGTCCTGCGAGCGAGGACGTCAGCGGTGACGAGGGAGAGAAGCCGAGGAGCAGCTTACGTCGCAGTTGACGCAGGTGTAGCAGGGCTGCGGGGCAGGCGGGCGGGCGGGCGGGCGGGCGGGGTGAGCGAGGACAAGGAGGAGCCGAGGGAGGGTACGCACCTCGTGCCAGACGGTCGATTCGTGCTTGACGAACGGCGCATCCGTGAGCACAGCCTGCTTGCACGCCTTGCAATCCCCGACGCGAAAGCGCTCAGCGAAGCAGTTGCGGCAGAAGAAGGTCTCGGCGGCCTTGACATCCTTCTTCGCGTCCGGGTGCGGGTAGATCTTCTCCTCCTGCAGACGAGAGAAGTGCGTCAGCGAGGCTACAAGGGAGGAGGCGTGCAGGCGCACCTGCTTGAACGGAGTCTCGCAGCCCGCGCACTGCCAGTGGTCCTGTGGGCTCAAGACGGACCCGAAGACGCTGTGCAGCTCGCCGTCGTCGTGGATGAAGCTCTGCGAGAGCTTGGTCGGGCTCGCCGGGCGCGACTGCGGGATGCGCGTGTTCGGGGCATCGGGGAAGGAGCCTGCACCGGCGGCCCCGGACGTCTGCTGGAAGGTTGCGCGTGTCGGCGAGGCGTTCTTGGGCGAGCGGGTGATGTAGCTGTCGAGAGCGAGGGGGTCAGCACCGCCTCCTCTCCGCTCAGGGGCCTCGATGAGAGCGAGCAAGGACAGGCGCGCACCTCTGGGTCCAGCGGTCGCTCCCCTTGCCATCGAAGAGGGCCTTGGTGGCCGACTCTGCGCGGCGCACGCGGTGTCAGCATCGGGAGAGCGGGTGTTGAGGGAGAGGAGCGAGCGGTCTCACCCCGGGGCAGTCCGCCGCACTTGCAGCGCGTCGACGCGTGCACAGGCTCGCCGCAGCGCCCGCAGAAGCCCATTGCGGGTTCAGTCCAGCACCAGCGCGAGTTGCGAGGGTGTGGACGGAGCCAGGAGCGGCGACTCGCGAGTTTCGCCTCTTCCACCTCGCGCTGTCTGCGCAGAGCTGCGCGCTAACCTGCCAGAGCAACACAGAGGCCTCTGAGGCTCCGCTCTCGCTGCGTCTGCCGCTCCCGCTTCGCCCGCTCTTACGCTGCTTCTCCTCTCGCGCGCGCTGGACCGTTCACGGCGCTCTCCCTCCTCCGCTTCCCGCTGCAAGGGCTTCAAGCGCTCATCAAGAGCTTCGACTTCGGGCGGGGAGGACTGCCGAGGAGTGCGCCGGACAGTAGAGGTTATCCCGCTCTCTGGCGTTTCTCGCTCGTCCGCACGTGAGGTCCAGGGTCTGCGCGCTGTTGAATGACAACGAACTCGAGGCTACGGTGGAGGCGAGGGAGGGGGTCAGGCTCGGGAAGAGTCGGTCGGGCGGGTGGACAGTGCTTGCTATCGCGACAGCGTGCTCGACGCCTGAGGTCCCGGTCATGCATATGGCCCGGCAGCCCGGGAATCCTCCTCCTCGCCTCTTCCCGATGGTCACGCTTCGCTCCCAGAACAAGTGCCTGGCAGAACCGCTACACGACCCCGCGGTCGCTAGAGCATGCTGCAGAGCCCAGGGCGAACCGCGCCCAACTCGAGTCCCGCCGGCGGCCCGCTTTCAGTGCATGCGCGGCTCACAGAAGGAGCAGATAGGCATGGTGGTTGTCTGCTCAAGGGGATGTGTGCTGCTTCCCTCTCCTTCGCGTGATCCAGCCGTCCACCCTGACACCTTCCTCCGGAGCTCCTCCTTACCCGTTCGCCTCCTCTCGCGTCAACAGACACTCGCTGCGTATCGCCCGCTCTTACACTCAATGGACCTCTTTTCCGGCCTGCGGCCAAGGTACGGGACGTGCGACTGCCGGGCTGCCGCAACCATTTGCTCGCAGAGCCCACGCGCTGTCACGCCGCATCTTCAAGAGCCTCCGCCCGCCTGTAACCCAGCCCGTGTCTGATACCAAGCCTACGAACGGGGCGGACGAGTGGAAGGACGGAACGGACTACGCCACATGAGGGACAGTCCGTCGCCTTGGCCTCATCTTTCCGCCCGACAAGCGAACGGCCGGGTAGCGGGATTGGAGTGGCCGGCCATCTGACTCGGCCTTCTCGACTCACCACAGACTCCATTGCAACACTCGCCAACGCACCCCGGGCGTCCAGCTCGTCTTATCGCGCTAGCTTGGGGGGTCGAGTTGCTCAGGTTGGGCGAGGGGGTCGAGCGGTCGGGCGGCGGGCGTACAGGCTATATCGACGTGCTACCTTGCGACCTTCTGAGCGATGAGAGAAAGCCGCAGACTCGCGGAAGCGGGTCTACCAAGCGCTTGCACCCGCCGAAGACGAACTTAGGAAGGCCAACCTCCTCGCCGTCACTCCTCGAAGCGCGACTGAACACTGCACTGCACATCAAGCGGCATCCTCAAGCGTTCCTCCCTCCTCGTCCGTGCCCAACTAGCGCCCTCCAGGCCGCCACAGCGCCTTGTTGCGGATGTCCTCGGCGACGTCGAGCGCGCTGATCTGCGCGCTTTGCAGGCTCGCGAGCCGTGCCTTCTCGTCGAGAGCCTTGCGCTCGTCCGTGAGGAAGTCCTGCGCGCACGAGTTCAGGGTTGAGAGCGGAGAGGACAGCAGGGGGAGGGAGCGCACGGTCGGCTTCATCCCCACGAGCGTCTCCGCGCCGAGCTCGCCGCGGACGATCCGCTCGCGGTAGTCGTGAAACTGCGCGCTCTTGAGCGTCGTGATTAGGAAGCGCAGCTTGGTCTTGTACGCCGCGGTCGGCGAGCGGTCCTCGCTGTCCTCCGGTGGCGGGAAGGCGGACCAGGCGGCGCGCTCGATCTCGAGCGACGGGGAGATGATGGTTTCGTTCGCTGCGAGCAAGAGGGGAAACGTCAGCTGTAGTCGAGCACTTTGGATTCACTTTGGATCCGAGGGTGCACATAAGGGTACGCACACCCAGCGAAAGCGAGGGCACCGCGACTTACCAGCCTTCGAGTCGCATGCGAGCGCGTCGTACAGCGCGTTGCAGCTCGCGACCCTCGCGGCCGTGACCTTGGCCTCAGGATCGTCCTTCTTCTTCTTCCTACCGGGCGAGAACGCCGCTGCGAGGTCGACGTGGTCGGTCTTGTGCGTCCGCGGCGGGTCGGCCTTCTTCTTCTCCTCCTTGGGCGGTGGCGCGGGCGTGCCGTCCTTCGACGATGAGCGCGAGGCGCCGCTGTCCTGCTTGAGGCGCTTGCTCGCCGGCTCGACGGCGGGCTTCGCCGAGTGGGACGGCGGCGGGCGCTTCGACGAGGTGCGGGTAACGAGCGTCGCGCGGGCGGGAGGGACGCGCGGGTGGATGCCTGCGGAGCCGTCGATGACGAAGGCAGAGGAGGGAAGTAGCCGTCGCTATTCTTGCGCGGCGAGGCGGCCGGGTCGGGCGAAGACGGCGAGACGGGCGACGGCGGGAGGGGCGGCGAGCCGGCCGCTGCGGGCGCAGCAAGTCAGCGGGAATTCCACATTGAGCTGAATTGACGACGCACTCGAGCCGCTCTTTGCCGCCTTCGACGAGGTCGCACCGACGGCGTCCTTCCATTTCGTGACGAGCCTGCTGGCGAGATTCGCGACGTCGGTCGAACACGGCTCGCGGGCGACTTTGTTGACCGCGGCACCGATCAGTGTCTCCTGTACGAGGGAAGGCCAGGGGGCTCAGCTTTGCGATCCCCAAATCCGCTATCCAGCAGAGGATCGCGGCAGCGCTGGAGGGGGAAGACGCAGCCGCACCTTGAGCAGCTCGGTCGTCGCCTCGACCTCGCTCTCGAGCCGCATGAGGACGTCTACGCAGGTCTGCGGGCACGGTAGGAGCATGTCAGCAAGTATTCGAGGCGAGCGCAGGGACTTGAGCTGTTGCACGTGAACGAGGAGGAGGCGATGCTTGCCTCGCCTCGCTGTGCGACCGCGCGAAGCCGCCAAGCGAGATCCGTCTCTCTCAACCGCGGGGATCAGCGGCTCCTCCTGCAGTCAGCGTGTCGAGCGATAGCCTCCCCCTCCTCGAGCGATGTCCCGCTGTCCGACCCCCTCAGTCCCGCCCTGTGCGGCTCGCGCAGCCGCGATAGGGCTGCACAGACACGTCAAAACCTTCTCAGCGCTCGTGCGCGGGCGCGAGAGGCGATGCGAGGCGCGGGAGGCGAGGGAGAGTGGGGAGGAGGGGAGCGCCTCACCTGCGCGTCGCTGGCCTTGTTTGCGGCCGTGAGCTGCTTCTTGAGCGCGTGGATGGAGTCGGTGGTGACCATCCTGAGCGGCACGAGCGCGTATGGGCGACGAGAGTGAGGGGGAGGAGGGAGAGAGGCGCGAACTGATGAAGTCGGGCGGTCAGCTCGTCTTCGCGGTGTTTGGGCCGTCTGGTTCGGTCCCTAGAGAGAGGAGCGCGAGTGTGAGAAGAAGCTACTGCAGGGCGCCGAGCGCGAAGCGAGACAGTGTGCACGGATCCTCCGCAACGGGTCCGAGGAGGAGAGCGGCGCAACGACTCGAAGCAGAGAGACGCAGCGATGAGCGCTCAAAGCAGGAGAGGCGAACGGAAGCACCACCACGAGAGAGAAAACTGCATTGCGAGACGACTTTGCTGCGATTCCTTGCGACTTGATACCTCCCGCCTCCTCCCACCCTCCTCGTTTCCTTCCTCCGATGCCATACCTACAGCTCCTCGTGAGGGATGTACGCCGGCTCGACGGGGACGTCCGTGTCGAGGTCGGGGACGACCGCCTTGACGGTGTCGACGACGCCGTCGCGGATCGAGTGGCGCACCTCCTTCCAGTCGACCCACTTCTTCGGCGGCTGCTCGGCGGGCTCGGGCTCGCGCGACGCGTCGGCGTGCTCGAGCTCGGCGAGGAGGTCCTCGTCGTCCGAGGGGGGAGGGGGCGGCTCGGAGGGGGGAGGACCCGTCTCGATCGGGGGCGCTGGCTTGACCTCGACCTCGGCCTCGGCCGACTGCGACACGCCGAGCGAGCGGCGGAGCATCGTCTCGACGAGCGCGAAGTACGAGTTCGGGTCGGGGACCTGGTACTGGGACTTGAGGAGCGCGGTCTGCCTGTAGCGACCGGATTGCGACGAAGTCAGCCCCGCTCATCGACCGCGTCGACACTATGCAAATCGGAAACGCACCAGAGGACCGAGACGCTCTCCCTCAGTTCAGCGAGGGCGTCCTCGTCGTCGCCCGCCTCGTCGACCTTCTCAAGCAGGCGCTCGATAAGCGGGTGCTTCGGGTTGAGCTCAAAGTTCTGCGTGCGCAAGCGTCAGCACCGCCCCTTCTCAGGGAACTGGGACGAGAACGTACCTTCTTCTGCATGCGCGCAAAGTTGAGCATGAAGTTGTCGCCGCCCTGGCCGCCGTTCTGCGCCGCGAGGAGGCGCTCCATGTTGCCGCTGTAGCCGTACGTGCCAGCCGTGACGAGGCATGGCGAGGTAGTCAAGCGCGTCGAGATGGTGACTGCGTACGCGGACGAGGGGTCAGCTGCTGCTTGCGAAGGAGGAGGGGGATGAGACGAACCCTTGTCGACGAACTCGGCGAGCTCCTTCTTGAGGTACGCCGCGAGCGGCGCGAACGTTGTCTTGAGCGACTCGGCCTCGTCCCTCTCGTCGTCGTCCTCGTCGCCGAACTTGACACCCTCCTTCGCGACGTCCTGGAAGCGGAGGCCGCCGTATGTCGGGACCGAGCTAAGAAGCTGCACGCGCGTCGAGGGGTCAGCCTCAAGCGCCGGGAGGGAGGAGGACGAGGCGCACCATCTCGTCGATGGGGTCCGTCATGTACAGGACCTCGTACCCGCGCGCAAGGATGCGCTCAACGAACGGACTCTGCTCAAGCATCTCCTTCTTCTGGCCCGCGCCCGCAATGAAGTAGATCTGCGTCTGGCCCTGCTTCCGCCTCGCGACAACCTCATCGAGCGTCGTCGTCCCATTGAGCGCGGACGTCTCGAACCGGAGGAGCTTGACGATCCGGTCGCGGTTCTTCGTGTCCTCGATCGCGCCGACCTTGAGCGCCGTGCCCGCCTTCGAGTACAGGTCGGCGTACTTCTCCTCGTCCTCGGACGCGATGCGCGCGAAGAGGTCGTAGATCTACGGGCAGGCGGAATCAGCGGTTGACACGGAGACGAGCGGGGAGAGAGGGTACGCACGCGCTTCTGGAGGTTGCGCTTGATCTGAGCAAGCGCGCGCGTCTTCTGCAGGCTGTCGCGGCCGACGTTGAGCGGGAGGTCGTCAACGTCGATGAAGACCTTGACCCAGTTGAGGTGGCGCTCGAGGTAGTCCTTGCCGAGGTCGTTCGTGATGAACACGCGGCGGACGAACAGCTTGAGGACTCCTGCGAGACGTAGTCGCCCTTGCTGTAGAAGTCGTTCGGGATGCCCGAGGGGATGTAGATCAGGGCGCGGAAGGTCGTTGAGCCGGCGTCGCCCTTGAAGTGCGACCACGCCAGGGGCTCGCTCTCCTTGAACGTCTTCATGTAGAAGCTCTGCGGACGGGTGTCAAACGAGATGAGCTGTCTCCGTCTCGCGCGAGAGCGGTCGAGACACCTCATACTCCTTCCTCAGTCACCTCCTTCGGCTCGCGCATCCACAGCGGCGGGCGGTCGTTGATGAGTTCCCACTCGGCCTGGGTCGTCTTCGCGATCTCGGCTTCGGCGTCCTCGACCTTGAGCTCAGCCTCCTCCGCGCTCTCGGCGACGGGCGTCTGCGGGGCCTGCACGGTAGGGTCGAGGAGCGGGCTCGACCAGAGGTAGATCGGCGCGGCGTTGTACTCGGCGTGCTTCTGGATCAACGAGCGGAGCTTCGAAACGTCGAGGTAGTCGGCGCGGGCGTCGGGCTTGAGGTAGCTGCGGGTGTGCGGGCGAGGTCAGTTTCGCTCTTCCAAGTCGGAGAGCAGACTACCACGCACAGGGTGACCTCGGTACCACGGCCCAGCGTCGGGCCGCGGGGGTCCTTGACGATCTTGAACCCCTCGGCGTCCGCCTCGCTCTCAAACACCCACTGCTCGGCCTCGTCAGACGTCTTGCTCGCGACGGTGACGCGGTCGGCGACGAGGAACGACGAGTAGAAGCCGAGACCAAACTGGCCGATGAGGTTTGCGCCGTCGCCCTTCTCGAGGTGCTCGAGGAACTCGGACGTGCCCGAGCGCGATCGTGCCCAGGTTCGACGCGAGCTGCTCCTTGGTCATGCCGACGCCCGAGTCTGCGCACTCGCTTCATCAGTCTGGCTCGTCAATGAGGAACAACGGGAAGGAGCGCACCGCGGATGACGATCCTCCCGTTCTCCGCGTCCGCCAGCACCGTTACGTTCAGGTTCTCCGCCGGCTTGAGGATGTTCGGGTCGGTCAGCGCAATGAGGCGGACCTTTCGAGCGCGTCGTTGGCGTTCGAGACTGCGGGCGCCGCGCCGGGTCAGCGGGGACCTTCTTGACGGGGAGGAAGGGGAGAAGCGCACGCAGCTCGCGGACAAAGACGTCGCGGTCATGATAGAGGTGCGAGACGACGACGCGCATCTGTAAGGGCACATATCAGCGTTCCACCCTCGCGTGGAATGCGGGAGAGGCGGGAGCGCACCAGGCGGGCGATGTCCGACTGAGCGCGCGTGCGACGAGGGTGAGCACGCCGTGCGAGTTGAGCTATTCTCAGTGGACGGGCTGCGCACCTGGTACGCATAGGCCTCTCCGCCGGCAGCTGCGAGCTGCTCGGGCGAGAGGAAGACGGCCTGCGGGGCGGCGCCGTCTTGGGGGGTCGCGGCGCTGGCGAAGGCTGCGCCGGACGCTAGTGCTGCGAGAGCGGGCAGGAGCCGCGTGAAGCGCATCCTGGCGTGCTGAAGTCGAGGAACCGAAAGGTGATGACGAGGGGAGAAAGGCAGCAGGACGTGGAACGGCGACGGCGACCCCTTTGCTCGCAGAGAGGGGGATTCTAAGCGCAGGCGAGAGGTGCAAAGCACGGCAGGGTTGCAAGATACGGCCATCCCGCACAAGAACTAAGCCTACGGCCGCTCGCCGGACTCCCGCACCGCCTCGTCGAACACCTCCTGCAGCTCGTGCGCGCTCATCCCCAGCTCCTCGAGGTCCGCATACAACTCGGCAAGCGTCCTCTGCCGCGGCCTCTCCTGCGCCGCGTCCGCGCCCGTCGACGCCGCGCCGTTCGCGGCCCCCACATGCGCGTCGGGCGGGAGCTGCCACGCCTCTTCGAGCGCGTGCCGCACAGCGTCGTCGAGCGCGTTGTGCAGCTCGGCGCTGCTGTCGCCTGCCTTGCCCTCCGCGGGCGGATTGGGCTCTGGAGAGGCGGGAGCCGGGGAGGAGGGGGAGCGGCGCGGGGTGGAAAGGGGCGAGGGGGAGGACGGCGCGGGGCGGACGACGACGGGGTGCGAGTAGTCGCTCGAGCGGACCGAGATGCGGATGGCAGAGCTGCGCGCACACAGCAAGGAGCGCCGAGTCAGCCGATGCTCGCGGACGGAGAGAGCTGCGCGGCGCACGGGGCCTCGCGCGCTCGAAGAGAGGGATGGAAGCGTACAAGAGAAGCGCCAGGATGCCAAGGACGAAGACCGCCGCCACGGGGACGAACCACGCGCTGTGGCGCCACCGCCTGAGGCGGCCAGGCGGCGGGAGCCCTCGCGGGGTGCGCGTCTTGCGTGGCCGCCCGCGCTGCCCCTTGGGCGACCGCTGCCGCAGCTGGTGCCGGTTCGTGGGTGTCGGAGGAGGCGAGTCGGGCACTTCGAGCGTCGCGCGCGACGTTGACATGGATGCACGTGAAGGTGGGGAGCCAGAGCCGCGGAGGGCGAGGGGTGCGCGAGGTTGACTTCCACGTTGCACGGCAGTCTCGCGCTGCCTGGCTTGCTTTGAGCCTGTCACGGCCTTCTGAGCCTTCCACGCGCGCGCGCGGCGGGAGGCGAGAGCGAGACATCCGCGCTCTCCCTCGGCGGCTCTTTCTCTCGTGCGCCGTCCGTCAGAGGAGCGAGGATTACGGCGATTGGGTTTGCGAGTAGAACGATGTGAGCAGAGCGGGGGGAGTGCAGGAAAGAGGGGCAGGAAAAGCGTGGCGACAGTGCGGGCGCGAGGGAGAAGGAGGAAACGAAGGGTGGGCGTAGAAACGAAAGGCGCGAGCGGGGGTTACTGGCTCCTTTTGTGCGGACGTCTAGGCGCGACGCGATTACTGCTCTTCGACGTACTGCGCACAGCGGGCAAGTCAGCGGGTGGGTCGAAGCCCTGGGGGAGGGAGAGAGAGGAGAGACGCACCTCGCCGCCCTCGACGCCCTCCTCCTCGTAGTACTCGTCCTCGTCGACGCCAGCGTTCTCGTACTGCTCTGTGTACGCGCCTCAGGCGGGTCAGTCCGTCTCCCCGACGAGAAGGGCAGGGACGAGGCAACGCACGGTACTCGGCGACAAGGTCCTGCATGTTCGACTCGGCCTCGGTGAACTCCATCTCGTCCATGCCCTCGCCCGTGTACCAGTGGAGGAACGCGCGGCGGCGGAACATGCTCGAGAACTGCGTGTTGATCCGCTGGAACAGCGTCTGGATCGCCGTCGAGTTGCCGATGAAGGTGACCGCCTGCGTGCAGAAGGGGTGTCAGTCAGTTGTATTGACGGAGGGTGAGGGAGCAGGAGGCGAAAGGTGAGGCGCACCATCTTGGTGTCCTTCGGCGCGATGTCGCAGTGCGCCGTCTGGATGTTGTTTGGGATCCACTCTGTGGAGCCAGTTTGTCAGTGCGCTGTCCTCCATATCAAGAGAGAGCGCACGCACCGACAAAGTGGTCGGCGTTGCGCGCCTGCACCTGGACCATCGTGTCGTCGACCTCGCGGAGCGACACCTTTCCGCGCCAGATCGCCGCGACGGTGAGGTACCTTCCAGCGCGCGGGTCGGCCGCGGCCATCATGTTCTTCGCGTCGAACATCTGCTGCGTCAGCTCCGGCACCGTCACGGCGCGGAAGTTCTTCGACCCGGGCGCGGTCAGCGGCGCGTAGCCGACCATGAAGAAGTGCAGGCGCGGGAAGGGGACCATGTTGACCGCGAGCTTGCGCAGATCCGAGTTGAGCTGGCCGGGGAACTGTGGCCGAGAGTAGGGAAATGGGCGGGAGACGGGGATGAGGGTCAGCCGGCGAACAACCGAGCACGGGTGGTCTGGAGACGCACGCGGAGGGAGGTGGTGACGCCGCTCATGACGACCGAGACGAGGTGGTTCAGGTCGCCGTAGGTCGGGACGGAGAGCTTGAGGGTGCGGAAGCAGATGTCGTCTGCGGAGGGCGAGCAAGGTTAGCGAGCCGCCGCTCCGAGCGATGAAAGCGTTCCAACGCACAGAGAGCCTCGTTGTCAATGCAGAACGTCTCGTCCGAGTTCTCGACGAGCTGGTGGACGGAGAGGGTGGCGTTGTAGGGCTCGACGACCGTGTCCGAGACCTTGGGCGACGGGACGACCGAGAACGTCGCCATCATGCGGTCGGGGAACTCCTCGCGGATCTTGGAGATGAGAAGCGTGCCCATGCCCGAGCCCGTGCCGCCGCCGAGCGAGTGCGTGAGCTGGAAGCCCTGGAGGGCGTCGCACCCCTCGGCCTCCTTGCGCACGACGTCCATCACGCTGTCGACGAGCTCGGCACCCTCGGTGTAGTGGCCCTTCGCCCAGTTGTTGCCGGCCGACGACTGCGCGTGGACGAAGTTGTCCGGGCGGAAGAGGTCGCCCATCGGCGAGGCGCGGATGACCTGCGGAACGGTCAATGTTCAGCACGTTCGCCTTGTTGAGCTTCGAGGATAGACACTCACGTCCATCGTGCCCGGCTCCAGGTCAACGAGGACGGCACGCGGGACATACTTGTTGCCGGATGCCTGCGGGTGCGACAGGGAGGTCAGACTCCCGCCCACAAGCCTTCACGATGGCTCCTCCGCACCTCGTTGTAGTAGACGTTGATGCGCTCGAGCTGGAGGTCGGAGTCGCCCTGGTAGCTGTGCGGATCAACCGAGGTGAGGAAGTTCGTTGCGCGAGGGGGGAGGAGGTTGGGGCGCACTGGCCGTCCTGCGAGATGCCTGTACGGGTGGCGAGTTCGTCAGCGGCAGCTCAGCGACTTGAGCGGGAGGGGGAACGCACCGTGCTCCTCGGAAACGGTCTACGAGGGTGGGAAGCGAGAGTCAGTGTCGAACCGCTCGACGGCGCGAAGGAGAAGCGGCTCACCTCCCAGAACTTCTGACCGCTGCACGTCGTTCCGAGAGGCAGAAGGTCAGCTCGTGCTCTCTGTGGACGCGCTCACCCCGGCGGAGCCCTTGCCGCCGCCGCAATCCCGGCCCCACCGACGTCGAGCAACGGCGCTGCGGGCACCGACGACAAGCCCAGGAAGTGCAGAAGGCGAGGACGTGCATTTGGTTACCGCACTGTCGATGCAAGCGAGCGTCAGCGTGTCCGCGGTGAGAAGAGCGAGCGCTCATCGAGCGCGAGGGAGGACGAGGAGGAGAGGCGCACCTGGCCGGTCTGGAGGTGGACGATTTCGCTGGAGGGCATGGCAGGCGAGATGTCAGCACGACGAGCGGTCGACTGGCTCGAGGGAGGCGCACGCACCGCATCTTGAAGCTGAGAGGCGGAAGGGGGACGTGCGACGAGCGGGTGAGGGAGCGGCGAGGTGGGTGGATCAGCGCGGGTCTGCAAGGGGTCTGTGGGAAGAATGACGCGTACTGGGCGCGGAACAGACGCGTAGAGTCGTGGAGGAGCAGCCCAACCTCGGAGTCCTCGAGTCCAGCGACGCGTCCATCCTCGCCCTCCGTACATCGTCCCTCTCGCGCAAGCTGAGTCGCGCGGGCTCGGTCGTCATGAGGATACATCGACAGACCCTGGGCGCGTCCCGAGCCGCCCGACGCTGTTGCTCCCGCCTTGCTCCTGCTCGTCCTCGCCGCTCGTCTGCCCCGACACGTCCACCTCGCGCCAGCGGGTCTCTTCGTGACATCAAAGCACCTGTGGGGCACGAAGACGGCTTGCCGACCCGACCCTGCGACCCACGACGCACAGCCTGCTCCCCTTCCTCTCGCTGCTTCTCCTCGGCGGGCAATGCTCGTCTGCTGCGCGGCCCTTTTCCGCCGTGCGGGTGCAGGCTGGCATCTGCAGTCTACAAGTTGGGCCTCGGCGTTCCGCGCCTCCCAGGGTCGCCTGCGGTACACGCCGCTCACGGCCGAGGACACCAAGATGGTTCGTATCGCGTTCCGCTCTCGCCCTTCGCTCCACCTCTTTTCTTTACACCGCCTCTAGGCAAGCGTTCACGCGCACCACCCTGCGGCGACTGGAGGCAGGCTTGCGCGCTTCAACCCCCTTGTCCTCGCGCCCGGCGAAGGAAGGAGGCGATGTTCTCCCGGTCACGCTGCACTTCTCCGCGTTCCTGCCGAGGCAGGCTGTGCTCCTTCGAAGGGCCGCGGTGCGATAAGCAGCGTGCTCGGACCTCCTTGTGTGCGTACTTAAGGCTCGTCGACGCTCCTCTCGCTCCTCCCTTCCTTCCTCACCAATCCCCGGACTGCTCAAACATGGCCTGCAACTGCTCCGGTGTAAACTCCGCCTCCCTCTCCCCCTCGTCCACTGGGGCGCTGATCGCCGCCGCTGATCCCCTCGCGTCGCCGCGCACAGAACGCCCAATGCACCTGCTCCTCGTCCTGCTCCTGCAAGAAGTGAGCCACACGCATGCTCGGCCACAGGTGCTATTGTTATCTCTCCTGGCGGCGGAAGGTGAACGCTGATCACCCTGCACCGCCAGTCCACCCGTCTCCCTCCAACCGCCCCATCCCCTCTACCTCCCTCACTCCGCCTCCTCCTTCGCAGTTATCGGTCACCCGCGCGCGTACCCCTTCCAGGCCTCCCCTTGCGCCGGCAGACGTCCTCAACCTAGTCCCCCGCGCACTCTCCTTCGTAGCGCCCGTCCCTCGCGGCTGCCACGCTTTCTCTTCCCCCAGGGTGCGCCCTCCTTGCAAGCTTTGAGGGAAGCACCGCTCGTTCACGTCGTCCAGTTCGCCGCGATCCCGCTGATCAGGAGATACGAATCTCGGTCGGCGGGCCCGCACTCCAGTTCGGCTCGCCGCTCGACCACCTGTTCCCCTCCTAGGTCAGCGCGCTTCGACATAAAGAGGGAGGGGAATGGGCGCACGAGTTCCAGTTGAACGTCATCGGCTTCTGCGGGACGTTGACCGTGAAGTGGCGATCACCTCGCCGTCGAGGGAGAAGATCGTCTCCTCCGCGGTCCACTCGACGGTGTACTGCCTCCTTAATCAGCGGGGTACAAAGGGGACGGAGGGGAGGGGCGCACGTCGTGGAAGTCTGCGGTCGGGTCCCATGGATAGGCGTATACCTCGTTGTACATCTCGCCGTCCTCCGTGAGGGGGTGGTTCGTGTACTGGATGCCTGTGCGCGGGACTTCGCGTCGGCACTAGAAGAGGGAGATGGCACGGGAGGACGCACCAGGCTTGACGGAATCTCCTCGGCCTTCAGTATAGTACGAAGTGAGGAGCTCGATGTCCACTTCGCGGTGGTCTTGCTGCGGGCGGGAAAGAGCGGGTGAGCACAAGGGCGAGGCAGAAAAAAGAGCGCGGCGCACGTGGTAGAAGAAGAAGCCGTGGCTGCGTATAGCTCGAAGCGTGAGCCGCGCGTCGAGCGAAGGGCAACGCGGAGAGGACGCACCACACGCCCTTTGTCGGGCTCGCCTTCGCGCGCGTCGTGACCTTCCCGTATAGGATGTTCTCCTCGGCAGTGACAACCTCTGCGCTCTGCACGGGGCCCGTCCCGCTCTGCCCCGTGACCTTGAGCTGGAGCGCGCCGTCGACGATGTCGACGTTCGCGGGGCTCATGACTGCCGGGATGGGCGTGAAGTCGACCTGCCAGTCCGAGACGGTGAGCCCGGCGGCGTTGAGGAACGCCTCGACTGTGCCGGAGGAGGAGGAGAAGGTCGAGAAGTCGATGATGAGCTGCTCGCCCGCGAGGGGAGGGAGGGAGCCGCTGTTGCCGCCGCCGGAGGAGGGCGCCGTCGACGAGGCAGAGGGCGCAGAGTTGGAGCGAGTAGGCTTTGGGCTGTCCTCGTCCTCATCCTCGTCCTCGTCGTGACCACCGCCACCGCCTGTCGCGGACGCGCTCGATGCCGGCTTCGTCTTCAACGGCCCGCCTCCTCCCGTCTCCTCTCCATCACCCCCTCCTCCCGTGGTCGCCGCGGCCGTCGAGTGACGGGTCGTGGCAGTGCCCGCACCGGCGCCTGCACCCGCCGACCCCGTCGACGCGTCTGATGAAGACATCTGCTGGCGGAAGATCACAACGAGGAGGACGGCGACGCAGAGGACGAGGACGGCGATGGTGCCGATGAGGACGGGGGACAGAGTGCTCTGTGGTGGCGGTGCCTTCTTCGCGAGGCGTCGAGGCGGGGCGGCGTCGTCGCTGTCGCAGCCAGAGGTGCGGCCGCCGTCGTCCGAGGCAGAGTCGGTGCTGGAGCCGTACGACAACCGGCGGTTGGCCATCGAGGGGGCATACAGTACGAGAGAGCAGGAAGCGGAAGCCGCAAGCCAAGCGGACGAGCTGGGCACAGGTCGCCGGAGGTTCCGCGGTGCGGCTGAAGAGGAGGCCAGGGGCAAAGCGGCGTCCGCACGAGCAGAGGCCGGAGTGCGCGAAAGCGTGCAGAGCACTGGTCGGAGCAGTTCGCACGCGGCAAGGAGGTGCACGAAGTGGGAGAGCGAGCAGGAGGAGGGGAGATCCGCTGGGCCGGGTCGAAGATCGAAGAGGGTCCTCCGCCAGACCGCGCATTTGCTCGTGGCGACTCGCGCAATCCTCGACAGCGAGTGCAGTCCAGGGAAGACAGGACCGCGGCACTCGACCGTCCCACGCGCGCGCCTTCGCCGGTCAGCCATCTCGCCGCGCTCGCTCCCCGGCTGCGACCCGCCGTCTCTCCCGCACGCAGAGGTCGCCTGACGAGTGGGCTGGCACCGCATTAGCCCCCTCGAACCCGTCGCTCCCTCCCCTTCCCCTCCTCCATTCACTCGCTCGCTCTCACCGCCCCTCTCCCCCTCATCGCTCAACCCCCTCTTTCGGCTCCCCGCACTCCGCCTACACCCACCGCCCAGCACCATGGCCGACCCCGTCTGCGCCTCGGTCCCCGTCTCGACCGTCTACGAGACGGCCACCATCACCAGCCGTGTCCCCGCCGTAACCGGCACCTCCCTCGTCCGCGAGGTCTCGGCAGTCGTGCGTCCTCCCCCTACCCCCTCGTCTCTTCCGGACGCAGACTGACATCTTCCCCGCCCGCAGGTCTCCACCACCCTCTACACTGGCGTCGTCCGCGGTCAGACCATCACGCGCGCGCTCGAGGCGACAGAGCTGGTCACCTTGTGCGTTCCCCGCTGCCCATCCCTCGCTCAGCCTGCTGACCCCACTACTCCCATCGCAGCACATCCCTTGTCCCGGTGACGGGGATTTCGACCTCGCTCATCGTTACCTCGACGCCGCTCTCCATCGTTTACTCGACATCCTGCGCCGAGCCGTCCAGCACGATCCCTTCAACGACCTCCTCGACTACTACCTCGACCACCACCACCACCACGTCGAGCACTACCTCGTCGACGACCACCTCAACCACGTCCTCGACCACGACGACGCCCCCGCTGCCCTCGTCGACCCGCATCTCGACCGTCATCGTTCCCGCCTCGTCTGCGTCTTCCTCCTCCGCCCGCTCGAGCGCAACCTCCCTCTCTGGCGCATCTGGCTCGGGCTCCGGTAGCTCGAGCAACGCCGGCGCGATCGCCGGCGGCGTCGTCGGCGGAGTTGTTGGTCTCGCGGCGCTCATCGCCCTTCTCTGGTTTCTCAACAAGAAGAAGAACGCGCACAAGGCCGACCCCGACTTTGACCCCTTCACGAACAACACCGACCCGTGGGACCCCTCGCCGGGCTTCTCCTCGGGCGCAGCGGTCGGAGCTGCCGGCGCCGGCGCTGGCGTCGCCGCCGCGCGCGGCTCGCGCCGCCTTACGCGCGGGCACTCGAACCTCAAGTACGCCGAGGCGGGCGAGAAGGACGCCGCCTTCCCCGCATACGCACCCGTCGCGACCGAGGGCTCGCCGCGCCGCTCGCGCAAGCTCGCCCCCGCGGCAGAGCAGGACGCCTACTACGCGCACGTGCCGTACGCGCCCCAGCCGCAGGACGACGGCGCGTCGGCGTATGCCGCGACGGAGGCGATGGGGCTCGACCGCAATGCGAGCGTGTATGACCGCGCCGGCGCAGCCTCGGCCGCGCCCTCGCTCCCGCCCATTGGCTCGCACATCGGGCACGACGCCGCGCCGTACGCTGCGCTCGGCGCGGGCGCTGCTGGCGCGGGCTACGCCGCCGCGCAGCATGAGCAGCCGCAGCGCACCGCGTCGCTCCCGCCCGGCGCAGCGCTCGGCCCGCACGCGCACGCACGCACGCCGTCCAACAATGCTGGTGCTGGCGCCGGTGGGTACGCCGCCGCCGCGCTCGGCGCCGCGTCGTTCGACCCGCACGGCCGCGAGGGCGGGTACGCCGCCGCGGCGCACGCCCCGCCTCCTCAGCAGGTCCCGTACGGCCAGCCGGGCGGGTACATGACCTACCCCACTGCAGGCGCCGGCCCCGCGCCGTACCCGCTCTACTCGGCCGCGCAGCCGTCGTACCCGCCCATGGCGGCCTCGCCCCCGCAGCAGCACCAGCAGCAGGGCGGCGGGATCCCGTACCACACGCCGTCGCCGCCCTCGGGTGCGAGCGCCTCGCCCGAGAGCCTGCCTTTCCCCGGACAGGGGCAGCAGCAGGGCCGGTACCAGCTGTATGACCGTCCCGCGGCGCTTACCCCCGGCTCGGGCGGCTCGGGCTCGACGGGCCCGCTCCGCGTCGTCAACGAGGGCGCGGAGGACGACGGCGACGACGAGCGCGCGCGGTTCGGCGGCCGCGCGGCAGAGATGGACGCGTATGGCGGGCTCGAGGACGGGCTGCCGTACGCGCGGCGCTGAGCTGGAGGAGGGGCTTAGGCTGGAGCGACGGGGTTGGGGTCGGTTTTGAGCGCACGGCTGAGTCATCGCCGGTGCTGCACACTCGCTTGCTTGCTTACTAGGACACTGTTGATCTGTTATGACGAATCGCGACCGTTATGCCCTCCTTTTCCGGTGCATCTCCTCCGAGGAAGGAGAAGGAGAGCCGCTCTCACAGCCAGAAGAGGACGGCACGACATCGACTGCATCTCACGGCTCCGTCGCGTCTACACCCGCGAGCACCGCCGCCGCCTCGCCCTGCTTCGCCTCCGCCTCGCCCTCCGGCGCGCCGCGCGCCTCGTCCATCTGCTCCACGAGCATCTCCTCGTCCTCATCGTCGTCGTCGCGCGCGATGTACACGCCGTCGTCACCCCCCTCCCCTTCCTCCGCGCCGTCCGCGCCCCGGCGGCGCTTCTTCCGCGAGTCGGGGTCGAACTTCCGCTCGGGCATCGCGCGCCTCAGCGCTTCGCGCCAGCCGTCGGCCCTCCCGCCCTCCTCCACCCACCCAACGAGGATCTCATACACCTGGTTCACGGTCAAGACCTTGCGCGTCTGCATCTCGGGAAGGAACTCCCCGATGGGGAGCTGCGCGTGCGCAATGCCCAGCCGCTCCGCCTTGTGCAGGCACAGGTTCTTGTACCGGTTCCGGTCGACGATCCCGCCCAGGATGTACGTGTGCCCGGCCTCGAGCGTCGTGAGGACGTTGGGCGAGTCGCCCGTGAGGTAGACGACGGTTGAGCGCGGGACCCGCGCGCGAGGAGTGCCTGCGAGGGAGCCGATGCTGACGAGCGGGGCGGCGGAGGCGGTCGGAGCGGTGGGGGCGGGCGCTGCCTCGGAGGGCGCGGAAGGGTCGACGGAGGGGAGTGCGGTGGAGTCGGGTGCGGCGGAGTCGACGGTAGGGGGACTGGCGAGAGCGGGCTCGGCAGACGTCGATGCGGCGGGCTGCTCGGCAGGCGCGGCGTCGTCCGCCGGCGCCTCCGCCGGCGCTGCGGGCTCGGCGACGCCCTCGTACAGCTCCTCGATGCCCTCCTCCCACCACTCGACGCCCTTCCAGCTAACGTGGTCGCCGCGCTTCTCGTACGACTCGCGCAGGCGGCCGTTGAACGAGGTGAGGAGGAGCGGGAAAGGGTGAGACGCGGCGCGGTTCGCCGAGTAGCAGTACGCGACCTGCGAGGCCATCGACTTGACCTCCTGCCGGTGGGGAGAGCGGGAAGCGTGAACGGCTGTTTCGCGGGCGGGAGAGCGAGGGAACGCACCTTCTCGGTCATGAGCTCGTCAAAGCCAAGGTCGATGGCAATCCTCGCGCCGTGCGGCTCCTGCTTGCCGCGCGGGCGCTTCTTGTTGACGGGCTTGTCCATCTTGCCCTCGGCGACGAGGCGCTTGACCTCTGCGGCCTTGGCCTTGCGCTTCTCCTTCTCGTACGCCCTGCGCTGGAGCTTCTGCGCCTGGAACGCCTCCTGCTTGCGCTGCCGCTTGAGCGCCGACTTGGAGAGGGGAGGGTCGGCGGAAGGTGCGGTCGAGGTGGACGTGGCGGCGTCGCTCGTTGCGGACGCCGCGGGGTCGGGCGCTGCAGCGTCGGGAGTCGGGAGCTCTGACGCTGCCTGCGCGTCCGTTGGTGCAGGCGCGAGGGTGTTGAGCGAGGGCATGGGAGTCGAGCTCGAGAGGCCCGCAGGCGAGGTATCCTCGTCACGGGGCGGTTCCATCGCGGGACAGAAAGAGTCGTAGAGCGGTTCTCGTCGGCTCGAAGTCGCTCGCAGACTGCCCAGCGAAGTGCGAGATCGTGGACAAGGTCGACCTGATGAACCCCATCGCTCTCCTCCTCCTCCTCCTCCCGCGCTCTCCGCTCGTACGCCTGTCTGACCCGCCAGAGTGACTTGTTCAAGATGGGCAAGAAGTCGAACCAGGCCCGCTTCCCGCTCGTGCGCCCGCTCTCTCTCCCCTCATCCTCATCACCTCGCACTCACCACCCGCTCTCCCGCAACAGGCGCGCATCAAGAAGATGATCCAGGCCGACGAGGACGTCGGCAAAGTTGCGCAGGCTACGCCCATCGTCGTCTGTCCGTCCCGCTGTCCTCTCTCCTCTCGCCGCCCGCCCCACCTCGCTCACCCGCCCCTCCTGGCCGCGCGCAGCCAAGGCCTCGAGCTCTTCCTCGCGTCGCTCGTAGACGCCTGCGTCAAGGACGCCGACGCCCGCGGGAGCAAGAAGCTCACCCCCTACGGGCTGTGCGTCGTCCTCGCTCCTCTCCCCTCTCCTCTCCTTTCGCTGACCCCGTCCCCGCCCGCACGCAGCAAGCGCGCAGTGAACACGACGGCGATGCTCGACTTCTGCGCCGACATCGTCGAGGGGATCCCGGACCCGCTCGAGGGCGAGGAGGACGAGGCTGAGGCGGGCGGGAAGAAGAAGCGCAAGCCGCGCGCGGCGGGCGCGGCGGGGCGCGGCAGGCGCGGCGGGCGCGGCGGGCGCGGCGGGCGCGGCGGGCGCGGCGGGCGCGGCGGGCGCGGCGCCGAAGAAGAAGAAGGCGAAGAAGGAGGAGAGCGACGAGGATGACGACGAGGATGAGCCGGAGCAGGACGCCAAGCCGAAGAAGGAGGCGACGTTCGATGATGATGACTACGAGGAGGAAGACTGAGTGCAGCGGTTGTAGTGCCTCTCTCGCTTTGTTGTAACCCCTCTGTTCAGACATGTGCGCGCGTGAGTGAGCAGGAACGATGCAAGTGAGCCGATTGCAAGTTGTGTACACGATGCTGGGCGGAGGATGCGGTGGGAGAGGAGGAAGAGGGCACGGCGGGCACAGCGGCACGGCAAAACGGCTGGGGGGTAAACAAGCGCGACGGAAAGGGAAAGGGTAGATCACGGAGAGAAGGAGAGAATCTAGCGGTTGACGCCAATGAGCGGCTAAGGGTATCGTCGTGATGAGGCTGGGTGTGTCGAGCGGGTTGAGCGCTCCTCTACGTCGCGGGGTACTCCTCCTTCGGCTGGCGCGCCGCGACGCCCTGCTGCCAAGGGTCCTCGCCACCCCACCACTGCCCGCCCTGCTGGTGCTGCTGTTGCGGGGGCGGCGGCGGCGGCGCGAGCACCGGCGTCCGCGACGGCTGCATCGGCGGTGAAAGCGGCTGCTGCAGCACGTGCGGGTCGGGCGTCTCGCGTTTGGGCATCCACGCGCCGCGCCCGCCCGCATCGCGGTCAAGCACGCCCGCGAGGTGCGACCCGAGCGGGCTCCCGTGCCCGCCTCCGCCTCCGCCGCGGCCCGCCGACCCGTCGTACAGGGTGTGCGGCGCAGGCGCCGGCGCGTACACGTGCTGCGACGAGAGCGAGACGGACGGGAGCGCCGGCGGCGGGTGTCGCAGGCTCGTCATCGGGCCATAGGACGAAGCGCTCGAGGCGGGGCCGCCGCCTGCCTGCGCGGCAGGGACGATCTCGCCGTACGCAGAGACGCCGAGCCCGTGCCCCGAGGCGGGGACGATTTCCTCGTTCGCGATCGCTGCGACGAGCCCGCTCGCTTGGTGGTGTGACTGCGCGTGCTGGTACCCGTATTGCGCCGGCGGCTGGTCGTACGGGCGGTACGAGCCCTGCTGCGGCGGTGCGTACCCCCCACCGCCATTAGGAGGGTACATGCTCTGCAACGCCTCCTGCTGCTGATGCTGCATGCGCGAGTCGCCGAGCGCGTCCGCCGGGCTGTGCGGCGACACCTCGCTCATGAGGCTCGCGGCCTGGCCCGCGAGCGAGCGCGTCGGCTCGTTGGTCGTGCGCGCATGCGGCGCGTACCCGCTCAGGGGCGGGACGGGTGAAGAGTGCGACGAGCTGCCCTGTGAGGGGGCGGCCGACGCTGGGTGCGAGAGGTTCAACACGCCGGGGTAGGGCGCGCGCACGGCGTGCGCGGTCGAGGGAGGGGTCGCGAACGGCGATTGCGAGTGCGCCTCGCTCGTCGGCGAGAGCTGCGGCGGGTAGCCCGGCGCGCTGCCCGGCGTGGGGAGGTGCGTCTGCGAGAGCGCGTGCTGCGCCGGCGCGCCGTACGGCTGGTACGGCGCGTAGACCGGCGCTCCCGTCGCGGTGTGCGGCACGCGGTACTGCGGCGCGTGCGTCGCGTAGCCGGGCGCAGCCGGCGGGGGCGGGTTGTACGCGAAGATGGCGTTCGACCCGCTCGCGTCGCTCGTAGGCGCGTACGGGACCGAGTGACGTGGCTGGTAGAAGGCGGTGCCTGGCGGCGGCAGCCCGTCTGCGCCGTACTCGCCTGCGCCACTCGGCGGCGGGCCGTGCTGGTACGCCGGCGCGCCCTGCGGGCCCCCCCACCCGCCGTTGGCCCGCGGCGCAGACGTGCTCACCGCGTCGACGGGCGGCGTCCGCGCCTGGTAGAAGTCGCCGCCGCTCCCTTCATAGGCGCTCTCGCCTATGGGCGGGAAGGCGGTTCGGGGCGGGGGCTGGTTGGAGGGTATGGGCGGAAAGGGGTAGCCGGCTGCGGTGTGCGGAGGGTACTGATGCGTGGGGGAGAAGCGGGCGGAGCTGTAGGGGTCGAAGCGGTTGATGGAGCGAAAACCCGCCGTCACGCTTCGCCGCGGGGAGCCTGGTGCGGGGAGGGTGGTGTAGTCCCAGCCTGCGCCGCCGGGCGTGAGGACGGCGCCGAAAGCTTCGGGGGCGTTGGAGGAGGAGGCTGGGCGCGACTGCGCGGACGAGGGTCAGACCGCGGCCGGCGAGTCAAGGGAGGAAGGCGGGCGCACCTGGTTAAGGCCGGGTGTGGGAAAACCCTGCGACGAGCCCGAGCGTGTCAAGGGCGACATGGGCGCGTCCGCCTCGCCCTTGTACTTGAGCTGCCCGTCCGCGCCGACGTCGACGAGCGGCGGGATGCGATAGAGGGACGGCGCGAGAAAGTGCGACGAGACCTCGATCGAGTTGAGCTCCTGGTGCGAGGACGGGGTGCGGAGGCGGCCACTGACGACGTCGTCGATCCGGTAGTAGCCTATGAGGTGCAGGCCCTGCAGCGAGATAGTCTTCTTGACGAGACCATCCGAGCGGAAGCGGTAGCTCGACGTGAGGCTCCCGACGAGGGCGCGCTCGCGCGCGCGGTCCAGCGCTGCGCTCGCTGCATCGCTGCCAGCGCGCTGCCGCGCGGACGAGCTGCCAGGCCGCGTTCCCGAGCCCGACGCAACTGGCCCGCCGCTCGCCGCGTCCTGCTCGTCGACCGGGTCCGCCTTGCTTGTCAATCCGCCCATCAGCCGACTGCGGATACTGCCCCCGCCGCCGCCGCCCTCGCCGTCATCATCGTCGCCCACGCCGCCGCCCGAGGACAGCGGCGCCTTCTTGTCGAGCTCGCGGTACACGAGGAAGTTGCCGAGCGTCCGCGATGGGCTCCAGGAGAGGCCGTCCGTCCATCGCTTGATGCCCGTCTCCTCCTCGTCGAACACGAAGACGGCGCCCGAGACGACGAGCGCGCGCTTCTCGAACTCCTGCAGGCGGCGGGTGATCTTGGGGAGGAAGCCGCGCTTGCAGCCCTCGAAGATGAGGAGCGCGTCGAGGGTCGACTCGACGAACCCGCGAAACGCAGGGTCGGCCATGGCGCGGCGATGGTGCGAGGAGGGGGGGAGAAGGAGCGGCGCGGGGTGCTCGTGCCGAGTCGACCGAAGCGTCGGGAGGGGCGGCCAGCGGCGAGGACGGGCGAGAGTTGGGTTCTGCTGGGCGATAGGAGGCGGGTGGGGAGCAGGGCGGAGATGCCGAGCGAACCGAGATGAGAGGACAGGAGAGGGGGTCCGGGATCGTCGTTCGACGGAGGCTGCTGCTGCTGGCCTGCCTGCTGCGCGCCGCACCAGCAGACGCGCTCTGGTCAGCTCGGGCGCACACCCTGCAGAGAGGCGAGCGTGTTGTGCGCACCTTCGCGCTGACGCTGCTGGTCGGCCGTGGACGCGAACGCGCGCACTTGCCCTGCACGGGTTAGCCCGCCTGTGGTCGCGCGGGGCGGGGGCGCGGGGGCGTGTACGCGCCGTGACCAGGGGCGAAGGCGACGAGGCAGGCGCAGGGGCGCGCGCGACCAGTCTCAGGCGCGAGGAGGCTGCGAGGAAGCGTGCCGGGCGGGAGGAGGACGAGGGAGGAGCGAGGAACGGCAGCGCGGCGCGGCAGGGCGCCAGATGCAGTTGGAGCCCGGTTCGGGTCTCGACTTGCGGAGCGGGTGCGCGCTCGGGTTCCGCCGCTCGTCGAGATGCGCGGGTCGACGAGGAGGAGCGGAGCGGGAGGGTTGGAGGGTCGCGCTGCCGGGGGCTCTCGCTCGTCGCTCGACGGGCAGGAGGACGAGGAGGAGCAGGCTGCCCTCGCTCGCTCGCTGCCAAAAGGGAGGACCCGTCCCCTCTCTCGCTCGTGCGCACCCGACTCTCCGCGCGCCCATGCACTCCGTCGCCCGCACTCTCTCCCTCTGCTCGCACTCCTGGCGCCAACTCTGCCCCGCTAGCCTCCTTCCTCCGCTGCACATCCTCCGCTCCGCCCGCGCTCTACGAAGCGCCTCGAAGCCCGCGCAGGACCGCCCTCTCGTTACGCGACGGCTCTTTCTGTCGGCACCGACCTTCGTAGGATGGGCTCCGCCCGTCGACGCAGAGGCCGTCGCGCTCGTACAGCGAGCGGCCCAAGACGCGCGCTCCGCCGCCCACCGCTCACGCGCCCCCAGTCAGGAAGGTGCAGTTGCTCGTCTCGACATCTCCCCGCCTCACATGCTCTTTTGCCGCTCCATGCTGCACTCGTGCGCATTTGCTTGCCCTCCTGAGTGCAACCTTGCCCGGCGCGCGCCCCGCTGGCTCGATGGACGACAACGGCGTGCCGGATCGCCCTCTGCTGCGCTCCCTTCCGACTGGCTTGTCCGTCACGGCGCGCAAACACGCCCGCGTAGCGTCGCTCAGCCGAGTCGGACCAGTGTCACAGTGCTCGGAGGCAGCGCTCTGCGAGCGTCACAGCAAGTCACAGAGGGAGAGCGGCAAAGCGGACCCCTTGCCCCACATCACGGCGAACAGAGTTGACCCGCAGTCGTCGTGCTCTCGAAGGGGCTGCCGCCGCGCGAGCAGCGAGCGTTTGCCGCGCGTCGGCGCGGAAAACGTTCTGTGGGAACCGGCAGGGAACACGGACGGGGGCGATCGCCTCGCTCTTTCGTTCCCTCCTCACGTCGTCCCTCTCGCGCGCTCCTCCAGCTTGTTTGTGCCTTCAGCGTCTTGTGAGCTTGCAGGTGGATGGCAACGCTTGCGCAGATGCACGAGCGACGAGCAATTGCTGTGGAGGAGCGTCGGCGCAAGAACGCGCGTTTGAGAAGGTCAAGGAGAAGAGCGTGACGAGGATGCACTTCGCACGCCATGGAGTTCTCTGGCGCGTGCAAGGCTTCCCCAAGAGCGTGTCACCCTCGGCGCGTTGCAGGGACGGAAAGGAGCGCACTCTGAGAGGAAAGGACGCTGAGAACCGCGTTGACATTGGAAAGAAGCGGCGACGAGGCTGCGACCTTTCCACACGTCCGCGGTCGATGCAGAACGCGTCCCTTCTCGTCGACAAAGAGATCCCGGCGAAGGTGAAGACGGAGCCGCCGAGCTTGAAGTCGCATCGAACAACACGCGTGTGCTCGACCAGCGCGATGGTGCACCCGCGCCTGGATTGATGTGTCGACCCTTCCAGCGTGTCTTCCTGTCAAGGAGGTGTCCTCGAAGCTGTCGGCACTCGGGAGAGTGGCCGAGGCGAGAGGAGAGATGTGGACCTCCCGCTCCTCCTCGTCGCAGCTACCGCCACGGAGAAAGGCGGATATTTGTATTGTTCTCGACGCACTCGCAGCTGCGACTCGATGCTCGCATCGTACCAGGCGGTCGCGCACGCACTGAGCATTCCACAAAGCGGTAGCGTGCCCGCCGCCGCTCCGCCGCCTCGAGCTGGGTCCTGGCCACACCGCCCCCCTCGCGTCTCTCAACAATCCCTCAGCGCTCATGGCGCCGAACCCGTACCTGAAGGCGCTTGCGCCGGGCACCGGCACCAGCGCTGGCTCGCCTGCGTCCGCCTCGAAGCGCAAGGACGACAAGCGCGACGGGAAGAAGTCCCACTCCGCCAACGGCGCATCCGCCCCCTCGCCGATCAAGGGCAAGGCCCGCGCGGACGACAGCGTCCTGAAGGCCGAGATCCTCGCTCTTGGAGGCGACGAGGACGACCTGGAGCTGCTCGCGGGCGTGGACAGCGACAGCGAGGTCGAGGGCGATGAGGACGAGGGGGCCGCGAAGAACGGCGATTCGGTACATTGCTTGCCTCTCAGCGTGGCCTACGGAGCATACAGAACGCTGACGCACACGCGCGCGCAGGCTGGCTTGCTCAAGGACCTCCGCTCGTTCGTCAAGGGGCTCGACTTCAGCGCCGCCGGCGCTAACGCTCTCGCCGATGAGGAAGATGAGGATGTCCAGGAGGACGACGAGGACGACGACGAGGAGGAGGCGGCGCCCGCCCCCGCTCCCGTCGCCGAGGCGAAGCCTGCGGTCGAGGAGGCGAAGGTGAAGAAGGAGTCCAAGGTGGAGCGCGAGGCGCGGCGCAAGGCCGAACGCGAGGCGGCGAAGGAGGCAGAGAAGCTCCTGCGGGAGGACAAGGAGATCGTCAAGCTGGAGAAGCGCGCGGCGAAGCTTGAGGGCGGCAAGAGTCCCTGGGTGCGTTCCCTTTTTCCCTCTTCTGCCTTCCCTGCTGACCCGTTCTGCGCAGGTCGTCGACCCGACGCCGCACTGGTACGCTGTCCCGACGGTCACGCCTTCAGCGACCGCGCCGCGCCCGAAGCCGGAGCTCGTCTCGACGATGCTCGCTCGCGGTCAGGCGCTCCTCGCCAAGGAGAACGAGCTCTACGCCGCGTCGCTCGACCCGAAGGCGTCGAAGAGCTCGGCCGCACCTCCCCCGAACGGTCTCTCTAAGGCGGACCAGGTCTTCATCCAGCAGATCCTCACGTCCGGTACCTCGTCCGACCGCGTCTCCGCCCTCCTCCTCCTTGTCTCTTCCTCGCCCCTCCACACGACCACCTACCTGGAGCAGCTCGCGGCGCTCACGCGCAAGAAGAGCCGCGACGAGAGCATGCGCGCGATCCGCGGCCTCGTCGACTGGTTCCGCAGCGAGGGCGGCGGCAGTCCCGACCGCAAGCTGCGCTACTTCACCGACCAGCCCGGACTCCCCGTCCTCGCCGCGTCGTACGAGGCGCTCGAGAAGAAGGGCAAGTACGCCGTCTCGTCGCACGAGGGCCTCGAGAAGTCCGACGTCGAGCGCTGCTTGACCCTCTGGGCGTACGAGGACTGGTTCAAGCGCTGGTTCTTCCAGGTCCTGCAGGCGCTCGAGGTACGTTGTCTTATCTTGTGTGAGAGAAGCCGTACTGACAACTCCTCCGCTCGTAGCAAATGTCGGTGGACCCGCTCCCGCACCCGCGCAGCCAGGCCGTTATGCACCTCTCGAACCTCCTCCGCGACAAGCCCGAGCAGGAGAGTAACATCCTGCGCCTACTCGTCAACAAGCTCGTGCGTTCTCCTGCTCCTTCCTGTCCAGCGGTGACTAACGCGTGCTCCACACCACAGGGCGACACGCAGCGCTCGATCGCGTCCAAGACGTCGCACCACCTGCTGCAGGTCCTCCAGACGCACCCGGGCATGACGCCCATGCTCGTCCGCGAGGTCTCTGCGCTCGTCCTACGCCCGCGATCGGCCGTGCAGGCCGTCGCGCCCTCTGCAGCGTCGACGAGCCATGTCCGCTTCGGCGGCGCAGACGACGACGACGACAAGAAGAAGAAGGCGTCGGCGGCGACGGCGGTCGTCAAGGACTCGGCGCGCGACAATGCGCGCTACTATGGCGTGACGACGCTCAACCAGGTCATGCTCAAGAAGGACCAGGGCGATGTCGCAGCCAAGATGGTCGACGTTTACTTCGAGGTGTTCAGCGATGTGCTGGGCCGCCTGCCGGACCTCGAGGAGGCGAGGAGGGCGAGGAGGGCAGCGACGCCGAGAAGAAGAAGAAGGAGGAGAAGCCGCAGGGCAAGAAGCGCGCGAGGGGCGGCGACAAGGGCAAGAAGGGCAGGGCCAGCAGGAGCAGCCGCAGGACGCGGTCAACGACGTCGACAGCAAGCTCGTCGCCGCCGTCCTGACCGGCATCAACCGCGCGTTCCCCTTCGCCAAGCTCGACGACGACGCGTACGTGCCCCACTTTGCCTCTGTACTCGCTCGTCTGCTGACTTCTATCCGCCCCGTAGATTCAAGCGCCGCCTCGACACGCTCTTCCGCATCACGCACACGAGCACCTTCAACGTCTCGATCCAGGCGCTCATGCTCATCTTCCACGTCTCGTCCGCCGCTCGCGACGTCTCGGACCGGTTCTACCGCGCGCTCTACACGTCGCTGCACGACTCGCGCCTCACGCACTCGAGCAAGCAGGCACTCTACCTCAACCTCGTGTTCCGCGCGACAAAGGCCGACAAGGACCCGAACCGCGTCGCCGCGTTCGTCAAGCGCTTGCTGCAGGTCCTCACCGGCATGGAGACGACGTTCGTCCTCGGCGCGCTGTTTGTCGTCGGCGAGGTGCGCTCTTTATCCCTCCCCCCTCTTTCACGTACCCATGCTGACCTGCCTCTTTGCGCGCGCAGCTCCTCGCAACCGTCACCGGCCTCCGCACGCTCCTCACCGTCCCGGAGAAGGACAAGCTCGCCGCCGTCGCCGAGGCGACCAAGGCTGCGGGCGAGGGCGCCGACGAGCGCGCGGCGGACCGCTACGACGGCAAGAAGCGCGAGCCCAAGTTTGCGCATGCCGAGAACAGCTGCTTGTGGGAGTTGGTGCGCTTGCTTTTCACTCTCTCGTCGTAGTCTCTTCTAGCCATGTGCTGATGAGTCGAGCGATCTCTCAACGCGTCAGACGCCGCTCCTCACACACTGGCACCCGACGGTCGTCACCTACGCCGAGACGCTCCTCGCGGGCGAGTCGCTCAGCGCGTCTTCCGACCTGGAGCAGTACTCGCTCGCGGCGTTCCTTGACCGGTTCGTCTACCGCGAGGCGAAGAAGGCCGCGCCGAGCAAGGGCAGCAGCATGATGCAGAGCGGCCTGGCGGGGCAGGACACGACGGGGCGCGTAACGCTCGTCAAGGGCGCGCACCGCGCAAAGAAGGACGAGCTCCCGCTCAACTCGGACGGGTTCAGGCGGAGGAACGTCCACGACGTCCCTGTCGACCAGGTGCGCTCCTCCTTCTCCCCAGTCTTCCGGGCCACAGGTGCTGACTCCCTGGCGCGCCGCAGGTCTTCTTCCACAAATTCTTCACGTCCAAGGCGCTCCTCGACGGCGACAAGGCCAAGTCGGCGTCGAAGCGCAAGGCGCGCCGCGGTGGCGACTCGGACGACTCTGCCGAGGGCAGCGACGCCGAGTCGATCGCGGATGCGGCGGGCGACGCCGACGGGCTCGGGTTCGACGAGGACGCGCTCGCGGCGGCAATGGAGGGTGACGACGACGACGAGGACGACGAGGACAAGACGGACGACGAGCTCGAGGAGGCGATCTGGAAGGAGATGAAGCGGACGATGCCGCGCGCGAAGGGCGACAGCGATGCCGAGCTGGGCGACGACGACGAGGGCGCCAACATTGACGACGACGAGGACCTCGCCGCGTACGACTACTCGGACTCGGAGGACGACGCGGCTGGCGAGGAGGGCGAGGGCCCGTTCAAGTCGGCGTTCCCGGACGAGGACGACGAGGCGCTCAGCGGCGAGGACGAGTTCCTCGAGGCGGACGACGACCTCGTCGGCTCGGACGAGGACATGCCCCTCGCCTTGGCGCCGGCGGCGCGTCGGACGACGAGGACGCGGACGAGGGTGCGGCGAAGAAGAGCAACAAGAAGCGCAAGCTCAAGCACCTCCCGACGTTTGCGAGCGCCGACGACTATGCGCACCTCCTTGGCGGCGACGACGAGGACGACGACCTGTAGACGAGTTTGGTGGGTGTTTGTGCGACTACATATGCGGTTTCGCCGAATCGGTGCTTCCGACTCTCGTTGAGCGCGTGGTGCTTCCGGCTCTCGTGGAGTGAACGGGCAACGGAAGCGCGTGAGACAGTTTGTTACAGGGAGAGCACTAGCGAGAGCAGGGGTAGACAACGCGCGGGCAGCGGGCGCTTTTAGGTATTCCTCAGGACTGCGAGCGAGATGAAGATGCGTCAGTCTGCGGTCTGCAGAACGCCGTGAGGAAGGGAAGCGCACCGAGCACAACAGAGTCTCCCCGCAAGACTGCGCGCGCGCGGGAAGGCAAGATTAGCGTGCAGCGAGAGGGAGGTCATAGACGAGGGAGGCGGGCGTACACATCTTGGAGACGAAGCGGTCCTTGTTGACCGGCTTCTTGCCCTTGCCCTTCGGTGCCTCGGTCCTGCGATCGGCAACACGGCTCACAGTTAGCGGAGAGCCTCGAGAGCGGCAAGGCAGACTGGGAGGAGCGACGCGACGCGACGCACCACATCTCCTTGACGTTCTCGAGCACCTGTGCGCGTTGTTCATGACGGGAGACGTCAGCAAGCGCTCCAACACCAGATGGGCGCAAGCAGGACGAGGGAGAGACGAAGCGAGGCGCACCATGTTGGAATGCCGGTCAAACGCCTTGACCTTGCCGAGGAGCTTGCGGTTGTTTCGCAGGGCGATGAGGACCTGCGAACCGGAGCGGACTGCGATCTGCAGGACGGAGAGGGCTGTGTGCAGTGCGCGAGAGGGGGGAGGAGGGGGAGGTGAGTGAGCGAGGCGAGGAGGGCGAAGGGAGAGCGGGCGCACCCCTGGCTGATCTCGTGCTCCTCGAGGGCACGGACCTGGGCCTCGTCCATCTCGGACTTGTTGGTGACGGCGAGCTGGGAGCTGCAGGCGATGGGGCGAGGTGAGCGGCGCTCACGCGGCGGGACGAGCGCGGGTGCTTGTGTGCGGACGATCGGGCGGGCGGGAGAGGGATACAGGGCAGACTCACGCCATCGTTGGAGCAGACTGGGGCGGGGTCGGGGCAGAGGAGGGGCGACGGCGACGAGGTGCTCCTCTCGCTTCGACTCTCGCCGACTCACGCAGAGGATGGCAGACGTAGAACCGTGCGTCCTCTCCACTCTCTCCTAGACTAGCTTGACCCAACCACTCGCACCCGCAGAGCCACCGCCGGGATGAGCGCGTCTCCCCCTCCTCCAGCGCCCGCCGACCCCTCGTCCGCCCCTCCACCCGCTCAGGAGCCCGCAGAGCCCGCCAACGACGGGATGGCGACCGATGGCACGCCTCCCCCACCCGCCCCCGAAGCTGCACCCGCCGAGGATCCCGCAACCGCCGGCATGGCGTCGACCATCCGCAAGGCGCCCGACTCGCCCACCGAGACGGACGAGCAGCGCACGGACAAGAAGCGCAAGCTCGACGCCCTCAAGGCAGAGTCGAAGAAGCGCGGCGCCCGCATGTTCGGCGTCATGATGGGCACCCTCCAGCGCGCCAAACGCGAGGTCTCCAAGGTCGAGCAGACCGACGCCGGCCGCAAGCGCGCAGAGCTCCAGGAGCGCCTCCGCGAGAAGCTCACCGCCGAGCGCCGCGAGGCCCAGGAGAAGGAGGAGCGCGACCGTGAGGCAAAGGACCTCAAGCTCGACATCCTTCGTCGCGAGGAGGAGCTTGCGAGCGCCGACGCTATCGTGCGTCTCACTGCCTTTTCCTCCCTGCTCTCGCTGTCGAGCTTGCTCGGGCGTGGTGGAGCTCTCCGTGAACCGCACTGACCCGCTCACCTGCGCGCAGTTCCGCACCCGCCACGCCGCCAAGCTCGCCTCAGCGCGCTTCCTCTGCACGACCTTCTCCGCCCCGCCGCCGTCCTCCTCCGCGGACGGGATCCCCGCGCCGTTCGCCCCGCGCCTCCCCCACGCCGTCAAGCTCGCGGACCCGCGCGCACCGCGACCGATCTACTACCTCCCGTACCGGCTCCTCCCCTCGCAGGAGGACCGGCTCGAGACCAGCTCGAGGCGGTGACGCGCGCGCGGGACGCCGAGCGGAGAGTGGGACGACAAGCGCGAGGAGAAGCTGCGCGCGCTGGATGAGCTGAGGAGGCGGCGCGCAGAGCGCGAGGCAGAGGTCGAGAGGCTGCAGAGGGAGGAGCGGCAGCGGAGGCGGAGGGAGGCCGAGGAGCGAGAGGAGAAGGAGCGGAAGGTCAGGAGGAGGAGCAGGTCACCCAGCCGCGGTGTGGGCGGCGATGAGCGCATGGCGGTCGAGCCGGTGGCGGCGGAGGCGCCGAAGGAGAATGGCGACGCGTCGGCGCCGACTGAGGAGAAGAAGGAGCAGGAGGAGGCGCCGCCAGCACCAGCGGGTGAGGACGCGGCGATGGACGGCGACAAGGCGGAGCCGGTGCAGGAGGAGAAGGGCGGGGCGGCGGCGGCGCCAGTGGACGAGCCCGCGACGGAGGGCATGAACGGCGGCGACGGCGAGAAGGAGAAGGAGGCGGAGCCGGCGGGCGACGCCAAGATGGACGACGAGCTGGAGTACTGAGGACGCTGGCTTGCGGTGACAAAATCAACGGCGGCTGCTTGTGCCATTTCCCGCTCGAATCCAGCACTGGGCGACGGTGCCGCGGCCTGAGCGAGTGCGAGGGCAGCGGGCGAGCGAGATGGGCCGTCCCCAGACGTGGCGAGCGAGAGTCAGGACGATGATGCGGAAGCCCCGCGGGAATCCCCAGTGCGATTGCAGGCGGCGAGAGGAGGCGCGGGCGAGGATTGTGAGCGGGACTGAGCTGGCCCGGCTCGCGACTTGCTCCGACGCCGCACTTGCACGCGCGAAGGACGACGCCTCGCCCGCTCTCCCTCCTCCGGCCTCGCCTCCTCCCTCGCGCAGCCTTGCCCTAGCTCGTAAGTGGCCCTGAAGAGCCTCTCGCGTCAGACCGCGAACCCCAGGCTCACCAGCGGGTGCTCATCTCGTGTGCGCAGGTCAACCGCGGCCTCGTCCCTCCGCCGGCAACCTCCTTCCGCCTCAGCCTCGCGTCAATTGTTCGCCTGCACTTCACCAGCCCCCAAAGCGCTTCCGCCTCTGGCACCGACCGCTCTCGCCAGCTCCACCTACAGCTCACGCGACTCGCCCTCGTCCTCCCCCACTCTCCCGCTTCACCCTCCCCGCTACAATGTCGAAAGTCGAGAAGAAGACGCCCATCGGCGTTCACCTCGTCGCAGGAGGCGGTGCCGGTCTCGCAGAGGCTCTCGCATGCCACTGGCTCGACACGGTCAAGGTGCGACTTCCCCCCCTCTGCGCCCGCGCTCCCCCGCGGGCCCCTCGTTGTGCCCGCTTTCCTCGCCCGGGATGCTCACGTGTCTCCGTGCGCTCTACAGGTTCGCATGCAGCTGAGCCGGAGCCACAAGGCCACCGGTGTGCGTCCCGCCTCTCTTTCGCGCTGCTCCTCCCCACCTGCGGGCTGACCCGTCCTCGGAATATTGCGTGTGCAGGCCAAGCCGCGCGGTTTCATCGCGACGGCGATGCACATCGTCCGCAAGGAGTCGCCCCTCGGCCTCTACAAGGGTCTCGGCGCCGTCGTCACGGGCATCGTGCCCAAGATGGCGATCCGCTTTGCTTCGTTCGAGCAGTACAAGCACTTCCTCGCCAACAAGGAGACGGGCAAGACGAGCTCGACTGCCATCTTCTTCGGTGCGTTAGCCCGTTTGAGCACTCAAGAAACACGCGCTGACCCACTCGTCGCGTTGCGCGCGCTCAGCTGGTCTCGGTGCGGGTGTCACGGAGGCGGTCATGGTCGTCTGCCCGATGGAGGTCGTCAAGATCCGCCTGCAGGCGCAGGTGCACTCGATGTCGGACCCGCTCGACGTTCCCAAGTACCGCAACGCCGCCCACGCGCTCTACCTCATCCTCCGCGAGGAGGGCCCCAAGACGCTCTACCGCGGTGTGGCGCTCACTGCGCTTCGCCAGGCCACCAACCAGGGTGCGTTTCGTCTGCCCCTCGCGATCACTAGGAGCGTGTGCTGACGAGGCGTCTGCAGCCGCCAACTTTACCGCCTACACGGAGCTCAAGAACGCGCTTCAGAAGTACCAGCCGCAGTACCCCGACGGCGGTCTCCCCGCATGGCAGACGTCCATCATCGGTCTCATCTCGGGTGCCGTCGGCCCCTTCACCAACGCGCCCATCGACACCATCAAGTGCGCCCTCCTCCCTCCGCTTGAGAAGGTCTACCTCCTTCCTCTTTACTGACTCTATTCTCTGCGCCACAGGACGCGCATTCAGCGCGCAACGGCGCTCAAGGGCGAAACAGCATGGACGCGCTTCTCGACCGTCTCGGGACAAATGTTCAGGGAGGAGGGCCCGCGCGCCTTCTACAAGGGCATCACCCCTCGTGTTGCTCGCGTTGCACCAGGCCAAGCAGTTGTATTTACAGTCTTCGAGCGCTTGAAGACGTACATCGAGCGCCCGGCGGAGGATGGCGGGTCTCAGTACCAGGAGTAGCAGGCGCGGTGTGTTCGACCCGCCAAGTTCCGCGATCCTTCTTCTCCCAGATAGTCATGCATTGCAGTCGATCCGCCCGCTGCTTGCTCGCACTGATGCTGCGTTGAGCGTTAGATGAACGAGAGGGCAGATGAAGATCCGCCAAGATCAACTCGATTCCAACGGCGGGCCGATTAAATGCAATCGCACGAATTCACGGAACGTCCTCCTCCAGCGCGTAAGGATATACAAACAACTAAGGTGGAGGCAGATGCGTTAAGACGAAGGAGGAGCGAGGGGATGCGCTAAGACGAAGGAGGAGCGAGGGGAGTCGGAATGGAGATGGAGGAGAGGAAGCACTCGAGAGCGGCGTCGCGAGCGTGCTCAATCTTACCTGCAAGCCCCACCCCGACCTGCCTGCCCGCCACAAAGAGCGTCGATTCCCATTTCTGCCCGGGGATGTAGCGGTCGGTCCAGCTGTGCGTCGACGCTTGCACGGTACGGGAACGCCCGCTCGCAACGTTGCGGTACGCATCTGCGCACAAAGAGCGTCGGCGGGATTGCACAAGGACAAGTGAGAGCCGTCGCACCGTTGGACACGGCAAGGCCGGTCTGCAGACGCCGCCTCCGATCGCCCTCCTCACCGGCGATCCGCACGGGTGCCCTACTGAACTCGGTGACGAGCGGCGACAAGTCGGGGAAGACCGCGGGCGTGAAGAGCTTGTCGACATAGTCTTCGATGACCTGCAACCCCGATTCGGTGTGACCAGCCGCCTCGACGACGGCGCCGAGGTAGGCCTCGAAAACGTTCGCAGCGGTCTTCTGCTCGAGTGATACAGCGAGGCGGCCCTTGCGCTTCGTCGGAGGTTCGGTGACGAGCTTCTCGGGCAGGCCGTAGTGCCAGGAGATGTGACTCCAGAGGCGATTGGAGACGTAGCGACCGCGCAGTTCCTGTGGGAGGTGTGGGTGTGAGCCTTCGTCATGAAGAGTGTAACGAGCGCACGAGCCCTACCGTCAAGAACCCGGAGCTTGCATGCGGGAAGAGCCGGTACAGCCGTCGCGACACCAGCCAGTGCAGCAGACTGTCGCCCAGCCATTCGAGGCGGCCGTTGCTCCCGAGCTCGGCGAGGTAGTTGTCCGAGCGTGTGCCGTCCTTGTGGTCGATCAGACTGCTCTTGTGCGTGAATGCGAGGCGCTCGACATCGGGTGATGGGACGGGAGGTAGCGGCGGTAGTGCGGAAGTGTCGAGGGCGACCACGGGGGAATCCCAGCTGTTGGGGGCGGGCGAGCTCGGCACGGCGCGTGCGCCTCTGTTCGGCTCGCTCATCGAGCTTGCGGGCAGTTGTCGCGGCGCGGCTCGGCTGCGACGGGAGCAAGATGGTGAGTTCGCGCTCGTGCGGGGAAGCGGCGGTTCCAGCGGGCGTACGTCGTGCAGTGTATAGATCGTACCCCGCCTGCTCAAGCTTGCAGAACCAAGAAGCGCGGATCGGAGGGGGAGAAGCCTCTCGCGTCCCGAGGCGCGTGTCCGGCGGTCGCAGGTCTCCGTCCTCCGCACGGCTGGCATCGCCCGAGACGCGCGTGCGCACTCGCATCCGTCTCCATCGTGCTCACGAGTCTGCTCTTTGCGCTCGCGCGCCTCTGCCCGCTCTCTCGCTCACTTCGTTCGACCTCGTCGTCATCGGCGTGCGTGACCTTCCCTCCTCGTGGATCGGATGGGCGCGCGCAGGAGCATGGCTCAGGAATCGCTCGTGAGCTGTTGAATCGGACACTGCGGGGACCAGGAGGTCAGGTCGGCCGTGCGGAGAACCAGTCGCGCTTCCACCGGCGGGCTCCCCACCCTGCAGTGGTGCGTTGTGCTGAGTCCTGACGCTCCTTTCTCTCGCGCAGAAGCCCCTCAGTGTCTCTCGTAGAGCTGTACGTCCACCTTCTGTCCCCCTCGCCCGTACCCGCATCCTCCGTCCGCACCCTCCTCCTCAACCGCGCTCTCTCCCCTTGCTAGGTTCACAGCGAGCTGACCTACCTGCGACTCGCGCAGATGTCTACTGCATGCATCCGGTGGCGAGGTGGCCTGTGCGGCGGGAGCGCCGCTGACTAGACTCGACTTGCTGACGAAGTCTCCCCTTCTCCGCGCTCTCTCGCTGGAGCGCGCAGTCTCCTGCTCCTCAGCTTCCTTCTTCCTGCTCAAGAGCACTTTCCCGACGGCGCTACCCACGACTGACCCCGCCCGCAGACTTGCCGACTGCTCGGATAGACGGCGCATGAGAAGCGTCGAGCGAGCCTCGTCGGGGCGCGGGCGCGCGGGAGCGGGAGGAGGAAGAGAAATTGAGCGTAGCAGGGCTGCTGGGCTCCCGGCGGGCAGAGCTGGTGGAGAGGGCTGAGGGGATCGCAATGCAGGAGGTCTCCCCTCTTCCCGTCGCGAATTGCGGTATTGCGAGCCGAAGAGCAGTTGTTGCGACGAGAAGTTGTCTCGCGACTGAGGCGCGTTTCGGCCCGGCGAATTTGCCAGCGTTCCGCGCCGGCCATTGCATGCCGAGGGAGACGCGACTTCGACGCGACGAGGGCTGGCTCCGCTTCCACCACCTCGCTTGTACCTGCGCGCGTGCTGCTTGCTGCTGCGTCCTGTCACATTACGCGCCAACACTGGCAATCACGCCGCAGCATCGCCCGTTCTCCTGCGGGACGCCCGCAACCTCATCACCCCCAACTACCGAGTAAGTTTTCTCGATCCCCTCTTGCGCTGCCGCTCTTCTGCGAGTGCGAGCTCGGCCGGCCCTCAGGGAGGATTGCGCTGAACCCATTGGGGGGGCCGCCCAGCCCGGCGGTCCCAAGTGTCCGTCCTCGTTGCGACGCTGGCGGGCGGTTCCTCGCGGGCAACACGTGCTTCCTTCTCGTTCGAGCAACCCGCTGACTCTCCCCGCACCCGCAGGCTTTCAGCTATGCACGTCGTACCTCGCTAGATCCGGTACGCCCGCTTTGCCTCGTCCTCTCGCCCACTTCGTGCTGACCCGTTCTCGCTCGCCGCCCGCCCGCCCGTCCGCAGCCTTCCCTGCTCGCACCAGTAGTGCATGACCTCGTCGGCTATTACGCGGAGGTCGCTCGAGGTGCGGCGCTCGGCTTAGTGCGACTGGTACGTCCGCCTTCCCTCCGCCCCCTCCAGCTGCACAGCGAGCGGTGCAAGGACGGTTCAGCAGGCTCGAGCATAGTCAGCCTCCCCCGAGAAGGGAGCAGCGTTCGGGTCGACACGAGCCGGTCAACGGGATGAGGCCCGATTGGCGTTCCGGAGCAGCACGCTGACGCTTTCCCTCCCGTCCGCAGGATGCATTTCTGGCGCTTCTCCTCTTTTGGTACGCTCACTCTGTCCCCTCCCTTCCTCCCCTCCCCTCCCGCTGCATCCGGCGCACCCGCCCGTCGGCGCGCATCCCGCCCTGTATGGGGTCGAGTGCGCGCGGCGGGTGGGAGCTCTTCGATCGGCTCGTCCAGCGCGTCCTCGACGCCGCGGCCCCCGCGCTGTATAGCGTCGGCGTCGCGGGTCGAGTGACCAGCTCGGCTGCACCCGCAGCCCATCTCCTCGACGGAATCCGCGCTGACCCTCCTTCTCGCGCCGCAACAGCTACCATCGCCTTGTTCACCGCTGTATACCTCGGCTTGGCGCTTCGGCACGGGCGCGCAAGCACTCGCAGCGGCGGTGGCTTGACTCGTACGTCCTCGTTCTCTCCCTCTCCCCCATGCGCAACATCAGGCTGTAGGGCTGCCGATCAACGCCATGACCGGTGGTGCCTCCTGATGGGGTGATGTGATCCGCGGAGGGCTACGGGTCAGCAATGACGGACCCGTGGTCCGCGGGACGCCTCCTTCCCCCGCCGCAACAGCTTTCTTTGCTCTTCGCGTGTGAATCGAGTGCACCCACTCGCGCTGAGCGGGCGATCTCCCGCCGCTCTCGACCTCGCCGCGTTTCCCCCCCCCCTTCTCCGCCTCTCGCCCGTCTACTCGCGCTTCACGACCTTGGCTCGCCCGGATACCCGGTTGACCGAGCGTTCGCACGCTTTCCGGACGTGCTCGGCTCCGCTTGCCGAGGCGGAGGAGCTGTCGGGTGTACCTCGGGCTGCGGCGGGTTCAGGGCTTGGTGCTCAGCGAGATGAGCGCGAGCTGAGCGTGAGGAGGGAGGGCGGGACTTGGGAAGGGACGGCGGCGGCGTCTCTGCGGCTGTAGAAGCCCCGATGCAATAGAACTGCTCCGTTGTATGCCCCTTACTGCTCGCGAAGCTACCATCTCTGCGAAAGTGGACCGTCCGCGTGCACCCCCGCTCGCCGCCCGCTTCGCGCCTCACCGCTCTTCACTCTCCGCTCGTCCGGAGCAACAGATGCTGCAGATGCATGGGGTTTTATCGGCGTGCTACGGGGAGGCGAGGTTGATGAGCGGGAAGGCGACTTGAAGAGGGCGGAGGGAGGATGGAGGGGGAGGTAGTCAGCTGTCCCCCTGCACAGCGCGGTGGGCGTGAAGCGAGCGTGTTGAGAAATGGATTATTTCGTGCGTGAGCAAGTAGCGAAGGGTCGCAAGGACGTCGGCGGGAACAGCGCGGGCGAGAGCAGCTGGCCAGCTGAGCCTTCGCCGATGCGGCAAGTCGACGCTCGAGGATTTAGCGACCAACCCGACAGTGGTTGCATAAGTGCGACCATAGAGGTGGGAGAAACGAGACGGAGAGAGTAGAACGAGAATCCGCGAGAAGGAGAACGAGGAGGGGAGGAGAGAGAGGCGTGAGACGACCAGGAGGAGGTAGGGACTAGGAAGACCGAGGGACGGCACAACGGAGGTGAGAGGAAGACCGAGGTACGGCACAAGGTCCTAGAAAGGGAGAGGAAGGGCGGGAACGAGATTCGACCGCCGCTGGACAACCGGGAGAGAGCGTGAGCGCTTCGTCCCGTCGTCGCAAGGGGGAGGGAGTTTACCTGGACGAGCTACCGCTGCTCTTGGAAAGCTGCTCGAGCACCCGAGGAGCGGGACAATATGTCAGGGCAGGGGCAGCATGCAGCCGGGACATTGCGGGAGAGTGGACGATGCGCGTGGCCATGGCGACGGCTTTCGAGGTTGTTGGCGAGGCGCTGTTGCCGCTGAGGGCGCACTCGGCCCAAAAGAATGTGCTGGTGCTGTTGTGCGGGCGTGGAACCAGAGAGGGAGGGCGCGAGACGACCCGGAGACGAGCGCAGCTGATGAGACATACGGCGGCGGAGGCGCGGCTGGCGAAGATGGCAGTCACGCGCGCGAGCGCTCGTGTGCGACCTGGCGAGCAGGGAGTAAGCTTCCCGCAGGACAGCGGTGAAGCGCGTAGACCGAACAAGAGATGGGTGAGAGTGCTCGTCTGCCTCGGGAATCGCTTGCGACTCTCCCGCACTCTGACGAGCGCGAGCGCGCTGTACTGCCGAATCCTCAGCATGTCTTCTCTGAGTCCCTGCGGAGTGACGACCGCAGCCTCGCCGGAGAGGACATGCGCCCTCGGCGCGAGGTGGTGAAGTTCCCCTCGAGTTCATGAGCCCGATTTGTAGTCAACGCTGTATGCGTACGCGGGGTCCTGAGGCTCTCTGGGCCCAGCATGGATGCTCAGAACGCGGGTCGTCGTGCATGGTAGCTGGAGATGGGAACAGTGGAGAGGCGCAGTTGGGAAGGTCGACAGTTGGTTGCCCGCTCGTGCCGCGTCTAGCCACTGCCGCTCTTCGTTTGCGAAGAAGCGAGACAGGCCAAGATGGTGGAAGGCCATCGGGACGCTGCAGACGCCATGCAGGGACAGCTCGGGGATGTATGGTGTGAAGTGCCGAGCGAGACCCCTTGCTCTCGTCATCCTGCGGAAAAGAGCATCGCAATGCTGCGGCCTCCTGGCGAACTCGCCCGAGCAGCCTTGAGCAGGGAGCTCCGCGTGAACAAGCGCTAGCAAACAAGCGCTAGCGCATCAAGATTGAGAGAGCGCAGAGGAGCGGAGGCAATGCGGAGGACCATGAGAGCGTCAAAGGCAGTTATTCAAGCGCGATTCCCTACGGAGCATCGTACGCGCCCCACGCGTGAGCAAGTGCAGCCTGGATCGCCGCGCGGGCAGCCCCGTTCCTGAGGGATTGTCCGTCAGGGTCTGGGTGCGCCGTGCAGCCGCATCCGGGGGAGACGAAGAGAGGAGGATGGGGAAGACGACATGAGAGTGAGGAAGGTGACCGACGCACATGCCTGCCCCACCCGCAGATCCGAGATGGGCCCAGAAGGCTTCGTCGAATCGCTCGCGCCCGCGTGCGCATGCTGCGCGCTGCTTCTTGTCAAGGTCCTGCGCTAACGAGTCAGCGGGGGCAAGCGCTGTTCGTGACAGAAGAACCGACGCACCCGCGCGACTATCTCAATCGTAGCGAGAATGTCCTCGTCATCCCATCGGCCATCCTCGCCGTCCGCGCGCCCTCCCTCCATACGCTCGGCTCTCTCAGGCTCGTCGTGCTCCGACGCCAACGACGCAGCGGCCGACGAGTTCGCCGAGGTGCGACGGCGCTTGGTGCCCGCGGCGTTGTGGTCGTCGGTCTGCCGGACCTGCACAGCGTCCGCGTTGCCGACCTGGCCCGCGACCTCGAGGGGAAGCGGAGGCGGCGCGGCGACGGTCGTAGCAGTGATGCGAGGGAAACGGTAGAGCTCCTCGCCGAGCCTCGGGTAGATCTACAGATCGGCCACATCAGCTCGCTCCGCGCGGGAACGAAGGGGGAGAGAGAACGTACCGTCCGCCGCTCCTCGAGGACCTTCATCAGCACGAAGAGCGTGTTACCGATGGAGGGTATGAGCATCACAAGCCGGTGGGCGCGACCGACGCGATCGCCGAGCTGCGACTCGGTCGCGGGCTTGAGGGCCGTGCCGATGTGCGCTGGGAGGGACGGGTGCGCCCGTGAGGAGAGAGTCAAGGGCGAGGATGGGGCGAGGAAGAGCGTGACACGGAGGAGGTCTGCACGCCGGGCGGGCGAGGTCAGCGTGAACGCAATGAAGGGCCGAGAGGACGGGCGCGCGGCGCACTGTGCTCTCTGCCGAGGTCCTCAACATGCACCTTCTGCACGCCCGCGAGGTCGACGACCGCGCGGTCGTTCTCGATCTCGGTGTCGTCGTCCTCGTCCTCGGCGACCTGGCTTTTAAGGCCGAGTTTCTTGCGCTCGTTCTTCCGCTGCTCGAGCATCTCGGGCGGCTCGCGCACGCTCAATGCGAGGAAGTGGCGGCAGAACCACACAAGGGTCGACTCGTAGAACCCGCTCGCGATCTGCGTGAGCGTCGGCCCGGGCGAGACGGTCGAGCCGACCTGGCGCGCCTCGGCGGGGCGTTCGAGGAGAGCGTGGCCGTTATACTCGAGCGCGAGGACGTCGAAGTGTTGCGAGCTGCGACGAGGGAAGAGGCGGTCAGCGGAGGCGCGCAAGAGGCAGTCAGCGGAGGCGCGCAAGAGGCTCGGTCGCGACGGGGCGCACCGCTTGATGTGCCCCTGCGCGATCTTGATCAGCAAGCCGCGCGTCTCCTCCTCCCAGCTCATCGCGTCGAGCGCGTCGAACATCCTCCTCCACTCCTCCGCGCCGGTGCCGAAGCGCTGCCGGCGGAAGAGCGCCTTGATCCACTTCTCGCGCTCTGACATCGGCGTCGGCACCGCGGTCGCCGCCGAACCCTGCGACTTGCGCTTGGGCGCCGGAGGAGCGATGCGGAATGCAACCTCGAGCGCGAGCTGCGAAAGGTGCGCATCGGCGCCGCCCTGGAAGATCGCCCCGAGGTGGTCACTGCGCGCGTTCCGGGCGTCAGTAGATGCACCCGACGGCGGAAGGAGAAGCCGACGCACGCAGGCAGCAGCCCCCTCAGCATGCGCTTGTTCTCCTGGTGCCGGCTCATCGCAGTCGCGAGGACCGCCATCGCGGCATACTTGGCCTCGCGCGGGACCGCCGTTGCGCGGCCCTCATCGAGCTCCTGGCCCGAAGCGGAGGGTAGGCTCTGAGCCGTGGGGAACACCACGCGGACGAGAGGCTCGAGAAGGTGTTCGGCAAAGAGCTTGCGGTCTGTGAGAGGCGAGCGGACTCAGCGGGGTGGCGCGAGCGGGCTAGGGGTGCAACGCACAGTCCTGAACATCGCGGTCCGACCGTCGGTCGTCGTTGTAGTCGTTGTCGTCGAGATGCCGCTGCGGACGCCAAGTGTGTGAGCAACCTCCCGGGAACGGGAGGACGCGAATAAGAGAGGGTGAGTGAGCGCACCTCTACGCCGAGCACGACCGCGACAAGCAGCGCGCCCCAGCCGCGGGCATCCTCGACCTCGCCTTTCTCGACTTCGAGCGCCCGCCCCAGCACCCACCGCAGCAGCCCACCCACGACCTCGAGCAGCGCGCCCGCGCGCTCGCGCTCGAGTCCCTCTGCAGCAGCGCCGCGTGGCGCCACCCAAGCGAGGATTGACTCGCGGAAGAGTGCGGGCAGAGTGCTGTCCTCCGCCGGCGGGAGAGCGTCCTGTGTGTGCGGCGCCGGCGAGGTCAACGCCATCAGGGAGAGGAGGCGCAGCCGGAGGAGGAGCCCCCGCGGAGTGCGCGCGGAGCCCCCACGGAGCGTAACGGTGTGCAGGAGGGTGACTCACGAGCGACGCAAGCTGCACGAGCCAGTCGTGCATGCGCACGAGGGCGGCATCGAGCGTGGACGACGGGGCCGCCTGGAGGGGCGGCAGGAGTGGCGCGAGACGGCCCGCGAGCGCCTGCAGCGCCGCAAAGGGAGCAGAGCCGTGGCGTAGCAAGGGCATGAGCGCTGAGGTACGAATGTGTGATGGAGGAAAGCTGCTTGCGACGTCGCGATCAAGGTCAAAACGGCGGGCGAAGCGCAAGCGCCCCGGTCACTCTCGCGGCGCCAGAGAGCGAGGGTAACTCCGATGCACTGCGAAGAGAGCTCGAGGCATGACCTGTGATTACAGCGGACGCAAGCGACACAGTCGGAGGATGCGTTCACGACCCGAGGGACATCGTCAGTTCGGCGGCGCCGTCCACGCCGATCTCGCGGCCAAGCCACTCCTCGAAGCGATCTCGGTCCTCAAGAATATCGCGGTGCCGCGGGTGAGGGGAGAGGAGCGGGGCGAGGGTCTGTGAGAGGCTCGAGGGGGTGTGAGGCTGTATCCAGAACGCCGCAAGCGCAGAGAAGACGTCCGTGTTGCGAACCCCGTCGACGCGCGCCACGATGAGGGGCTCCAGAGCCGAGTGAAGCAGCATGCGGACGCAGCCCACGGGCGGGGCGGTCGCGAATTCCGTCGCCGCGGGGAACTTGCTGACCTCGCCGAAGCGCGCGACGCACGCACGCGAGGGAAGCTCGACCAAGATCGGGACGCCCTCCATCAGCTCGACGCAGTCGACGATATCCATGATGGGATGCAGGGTGAACTTGGAGCCTGCAGGCAAGCGTGGCGGGATGCTCGGGGAGCGAAAGTGCATTGCGGCAAACTGTGAGCGGAGGGGTGAGAGCGAGTCAGCGAGCGGGAGGAAGGGGAAGTAAGGGACAGCTGACCTTGACCAGCGTGTGGAACCGGCGACACACAGGCCCCACGCCGAGGATGAGGTCGTGGTACTGGAGGTGGTCGAAGATGGCGACGAGCATCTCGTCCGGGAGGATTTGGATGGGCATGAGAGCGCGGGAGTGGTGTCTGCGAGAGCCAACGAGGAGATAGGCACGGTCAGAGATGCTGGCGTAACTTGGGAGAGCCGGCCGACGCACCTGCTGATGAGACGGAGCGAGCAGAAGAGGAGGGCGTGCAAGTCGATGGGAGCCTGCGTGACAGGGCGAGACGAGCAGGTGGATCGGCTCTGGCAATCTGTAGCTGTCTGTGAACCCGACAATGCGGACGAAGGGAAAGCGTCGCGGTCGACCTGCTCGAGCCTCGAGGTGGCCCTTGCCCCCTCCCTCATCGCGTGACCCACTGGGACAGCTTCAAGCTTGAGGAGGATGACGCCGACCGTGCTATTGCTCGAAGCCACCCAGTCGCACAGGCAGCCATCCAGCTCACACGCCCGTCTCCGCGCTCCTCCTTCCCACCGCTCGACTCGCCTCCTCCCCGCTGCTCGACTCGCGAGGTTTTAGCCGATTACTTGACCGGCGAGTGGTGCGCGCTGCCCGCAGAGGTGGCAGCGGAAATAGTTTGTCAAGGTGCCGCTCCCACGAGCGACGGCGGGACGGTGAGGGACCAGGTGTGGACCTTCGGCGACCAATGTGCGCCCGGGCAGAGCGAGCAACGCTTGTGCATGCTTGTACAACCCCGTGCGTTGCGCTGCTCTGTCCGACACGGCCCCGCTGACTCGCCATCATCGACAAGGCGCCCTACTCGCCGACTCCATCTTCCGCACGCCGCCATCTCGCGCCACTGCGTCCCCCAGGCATGGGCAACAGCACACACGCGTCCACCCGCTACTCGCCAGCTTTGACCTGTTCACCACCCGCTTTGAGGACCACTCGTGCCACATCGACACACCTCCATCACCCCTCTGCCAGCGCCGGGCGACGCCTTCGCGACATTCCCCGCAACGCCCGTCATCCGCCTACTCCTCGACAGCACTCTTACCGCCGTCGACGACTACACTGTCCGCATCCGCCAGACGGGAGGCGTGACCGTACGGGACACTCCTCTCGCGATGACCTTCTTCCTCAGCAAGGAGGTCCCGCTGCGCGACAGGAGCTCGAACCCAGCCTTTATCCCGCCCATCGAGCTTGACCCATCTTAAGCAACTCACAGGGGTCCGCGCGCCGAGGTTTTCGGTGATCAGTGGAGATGGGACGTACTGGAGGTCGCGGCGCCGTCCCACCGCGAAACCGAGATGGAGAAGGGGAGATGCCTAACGTTGTAGACCTGCCAGTGGGCTCGACCTCGTGGTGACCTACGATTGATATGCCAGTCTCCTTTCCCGGTCGCGCGACCGCACACGCTCCTGGCTGCCCTCGCTTCGGCTCGCTGTACCGCTACTTTCGCAGAACGGCTTCTTGCGTGCGCAGGTAGTGAGTCCAGCGAGTGAGCGGGCCGTTCTCTGCGTGGGCGCCCACGCTTCTGTCGTGACCGGAGACGAGCAAGTCATGAAGGTCAACGGATGCAGAGGTAAGCGGGCTACAGTTGGTGGTGTGATGAGCACAGCGGGATCGAGGCAGTACAACGGAGATAGCGTGTACAGTGATGCGAAGGAAGAGGGGAGGCGCAGTGATGGAGGTGTGACGAGAGGAGAAGCGGGCGAGAGAAGCGGCAGCCGGAGAGAGACCCTCTTTCACCATTCTGCCGCAGTGTGCGATGATGTGAACCTCCCTCCGAGAATCGGGATTGCAGAAAAACGAAAGAGGGGAGGGGCGAACATGCGGTACGAAGAAGAGCGAAGACGAAGACGGGATAACTGGCTGAGGGGGAGGGGCGCACTCGTCCTGCGAGGTCCCGAAGGCGAAAAGCGGGGGTATCGGTACTGCGGGTGCTGCGAGTGACGAAAGCCGGGGGACGGCGAGGGGAAGGGGGAGCGGGCGCGAGGGGAAAGGGGGCGGCAGCGGGAGGGTGGCGACAAAGATCAGAGGGAGAGGCGGGAGAGGGAAAGGAGGAAGGGTGGAGCGGGGCAGTCACGCGTACAACCTGACTGGCGACCGAACGGGGAAAGGAGGGGACCGGCGGGACGGGAGCGGACAGGAGGGGACGAGAGGGAGGGGACGGGTATAGACGGGAGAGGGTTGGGAAGCGGAGGCGTCTGCGCGAGTCAAAGTGAGCACGCCTCGCCCGCGAACGCCTCGCAAACGGGCGGAAGAGACGCACCTGCAGAAGTACTCGTCGCCCTCTACTCGAGCTCCTTGGCGCGCGCGGCGCGCGCCGCGGCGGCGTTCGGCGCGAGATAGAAGTTCGAGACGAACTGCTTCATCTCGGCGACGGTGACAACCGAGCCGCCCGGCTTCCAAAACCCGAGCTTGCGGCACATGCTCTTGGCCGCATCCTTCTCGCGGTCGCGGTACCACGCGTCGGCCGTGTCGTACGCCTCGACCTCCTGCATGAGCTCCTGGGGCGGCGCCTGGAGGACCTTGCCCTGCTCCCGGCGGCGGTTGAGCGCGTTGACCTGGCCGCCCTGCTCCCACGACGTCGTAACGCCGTTCGCCTTGTTCTTCGCCTCGTCCTCCTTGCGGCGGCGCATCGACAGCTCCGACGTCGTCGCCTCGCCGTTCGCGCGGCGGGTCGCGTCGGTGAGCTTGCGGGTCCTGCCCGCCTTGTCGCCGGTCGTGGGCTCGCCGACTTCGCGGCGCTCCTCGTCGATCTCCTTGCGGCGCTTGCCGACCTTGTCATGCGACGTCGGCTCCCCCGCCGCGACGCGCTTGGCGTTGGTCTCGCGGAGCTTGTTCGCACCCTTCATCCCCGCGACGCTGCGGCCCTGCTCGTCCCTCGCGTCGTGGATGGACTTGCCTGCGCCGTGCGTAGCCTGGATCGCGCAGACGCGGGAGCCACGCGTTGAGCTGATGTAGGGCGCGAGGGGCGACTTCGACGAGAGAGGGAAGAAGCCGGCGTGCTGCTCGAGGCCCGACGAACCCGGTGCGGCCTGACGCTGCATTGCAGCGTGGCTGGCACCGGGGATCGAAGGCTCGGCGCGCTGGATCATGAGGAGGTCACCCAGGAGGGCGAACATGGAGTCCTGCGGATGGGCGTCACCTTCTCGTCGCCTGCGCGTTGAGAGCAGAAGAAGGAGCGTACCGCCGACTTCGCCGGGCCGAGCATGCCGTGCACGCCGCGGAAGGCGGACGCGTGTGCAATCGGGACGATCGCCGAGATGTACTCCTTGCGGTCGAGGTCGTAGATGTACGTCTGCGCCGTGAAAAGGCGGGGAAAGTCAGCACGCGCTCGCACAGGCAAGGAGTCGCTCTCTACGCACAATCGTGAACTTGGTCGTGCCGCCTGCGATGGTGGCCTTGGAGCGAACCATGTCCTCGTAGTCGAGCGTGTGCGACTCGTGGATGACCTTGACGCGCCGGCCGCGCTTGGTCGCCTCGGCGGGGAGGGTCGTCACAACCTGCGCCCAGACCGCCGCGATCGTCGAGCCGTTGAGCGTGATGAGCGAGTAGTCGCCAGCCGGCGCGAGGGCATCGTCGATGAGACGGTCCTGCTCGTGCGGCGTCGACACCTCGGCGGCGATCTCCTTGGCAACCGAGACGGGCACGTCCGGCGACACGAGGAAGGGGTACTTCGCCGTCGACGCGCCTGCGGTGGAGTACGCGTTCGGGGAGCGGTGGATGTGGAGGTTCGACAGCTGGGACTGCGGGGAGCGGGGCGGAGGTGGAAAGGGACGACGAAGGCGGGTCAGCAGTTATTAGCCGACCGCCGGCGGTAGCAGGGCACGAGGTGCTCAACGAGGAGACGCATCGTACCCCGCTCATGTCGCGCCCCACCGCCTGGCCGCGCGTGACCATGGTCGACGTCGTCGCATCCTCCTGCAGCGTCGCATAGTTCCAGTGCTCGTGGATGACCGGGGTTGCGACGAAGGTCGGCCTGCATGCGGTCGAAACGTCGCTGAGATCTGACGGGTTGCGAGGGAGAGGAAGCCACGCACACCCAGATGCTCTCGCTCTTGAGGTAGCTGCCGGTGCCGTCGCGAACCATGCGCTGCGTCGCCTGGAGCTGCGCCAGATGCTTCGCCTTGGCGACCGTAATGGACTTCGCCTGGATAGCCGGTGAGAGGAGGCGGCGGCGATCGAGTGCGCGGCAGAGGTTCTGCTGGTACTTGAGCGAGACCTTCGGGTACTTGACCTCCGGGCCCGAGGCGAGTTGCGCGAGGAGGGCGTCTCCCGTTGCGACTGCGGGGGCGACAACTGAGGACTAACCTATGAAAGGGAAGCGACTGGGCGTACAGGGGTACTCCTGCTTGTTGGTCTTGCCGAGCGGGGAGGTCAGCTCGTCGAAGTTGCCGGCGACGATGCTGCCGCCGGTGGTGCCTGCGAGCGAGGCTGATCAGCACCTGACAAGGGTCACGGAGGAGCGTACGCACTCGGGCGTGCCGGCTTCATGCTGTGGGGAGACGGACGAAGACGCGGGAGGGCGGGGACACGTCGGCGGTGGGAGCCGTGCGGGGGGAAGGCGGCAGCGGCGCGGTCGCGTCCTAGTCCTTGTAGCTCTTGTAGTGCAACGGCGCAGGCGATCGCCTGATGAGTGGGATGGACGACGGAAGCAGAAGGCGGTGGCGTTCCCACCCCGTCGACCTCCCCCGCTCGCCTCGCTCGCGACGCCGCGTCTCGACCGCCTCGCGAGCAGCAGTACGCGCCGTGAACGACCTTGAGCGACGCGCTGAGATCGTTTGCAGAGCTGCATGGGCGCTTGCACCGGCTCTCGAGACCATGCCTGTCCTCATCTCCCTCTCGCTTTCACCGCCTGGGCAGTGTGCTTCAGGCCGTGTACGCGGGCTGAGGGTACCCAGCCGAAGTCTCTCTAGCACGTCTATTCTGCTCCAGGGTGCTCGCATGCCGAGGGAGCGGGGACGGGCGGCTTCGGGCGAGGTGAAGGACGTGAAGGGCGCACCGCTTGACTGGTTGGCTTGTTCCAGCTTTTTCTGGTCTATGTGGCTTACCTACTCACGCTTCAGGATAACTACGCGCGCACCCGGGCGCCGCCGATGTCTTCGCGCTCGATGCGAAGGTCGTCTTGCGCTGAGCGTGCCCCGTCGCCTGCGTAGGCGCCGATGAACAGGTACACCGACAGGTTGTCTCCCTCCCTCTCCCTGCCGATCCTCGCGCGCAAGACGCAGCAAGGTTATCGGCGAAGGCCGAGGAGGACTTGCGACACGCGCTCCTCCGCAGGCGGCCAGCTCCGCATCATTGTGCATAGGCCTATTAGGCTGGTCGCACTCGGCTCGTCCGCAGTCTCGTGAACAGTGATGACGACAGGCGCAAGGTGGGCACGCCGCGCTTCCCCCATCTTCTGCTCGCTGCGCGACGCTACTGTCTCCGTCGCCTTATCTCGCCCATTTCCCCGACGCTGCGCCATCAAAGCTGCGCACGAGTACTAGCTGCGCTGATGCCTCCCTCGATTCATCCCCACACAGGCGTCAAGGGTGGGCAGCAATTCCGGCGCGTCCCCCTCTGCGTCCGCCTTGGAACCCCCGTTGACGGATTTCATCTCCGCCACGCAGAGATTCCGCATACGTTCCGCCTCCAATCTATGAGCGTATCAAGCGCTGGGTGCGTTCCACACCTCAATTTCCGACGTCCTCCGACTCTGGAGGAGCGACCGCTGACCCCCGCTCGCGCCCTCAGATCGAGAAGCCCGAGGAGGTCAAGCACGCCTGGGAGGAGTAATGGACCGTCGTATGTGTCATCTCGACGGCCGCCACCGCACCGCACCACCGCATAAAAGAGCTTCGTCCGTTTCCTCCTCGAGCTGTCCCAAGTGTCTTCTTCCCTCATCTCGCCATCTCTCGCCGTTATACCTGCTGCTTGCAAGTCTGTCCTATCGTCGCGCGCGGGGAGATTCGAGAGCTACGACGACTTACGATGATGGAAAGCCCCGGCCTCTCGAACGACCGGACGCATCGGCGAACTCGAGGTTGGCGTTGTCCGCTTCGCTCCCTCAGCACAGACACGCTTGCTGCAGCTCAGTGCTCTCTCCCTGAGCGCTCTCGAGCTCCTGCACGCGGCCCCGCCCTGCCCGCGCGCCTCCGTCGCTCGAACCAGCCTCATCAGCCGCCATGCCCCGGGTGACCTTCCACTTCGACGTCGTCTCCCCGTGGAGCGTGTTCGCCTATGCCGGTGCGTTTGCTGCCCTGTAGCTCCGTCCTGGCGAAGTGGCGCAGCCGGGCGAGCCGTGCTGACCTCCGATGCTCGACCCTTCCCCACCTCCCCACCTTCCCCTCCCACCTTACGACTGGCACCCACTCCGGCCGGCTCGATTACTGCGTGTCCGCTTCTCTTCTCACACGACGCACCTCGCGCAGTCCTGAAGCGGTACCGCCAGCCGTGGAACCTCGACCTCGTCCTCAAGCCCATGTTCCTCGGCGGGGTCATGTCCGCGAGCGGGAACCAGCCGCCCATCAACGTCAAGAACAAAGGCGCGTGGATGAACCAGTCCGTGCGCTCTGCCCCTCCCTTCCCGCGTGGAAGCGCGCTGACCAAGGGAGAGAGAGCAGGACCTCCCCCTCGCGAGCAAGTTCTACGAGGTCCCGTACACGTTCCCGAGCCAGTTCCCGCTCAACACGATTCACTGCATGCGCGTGCTCCGCGCCATTGAGAAGGTCGCGCCCGCCAAGCTCGAGAAGGCGACGGACCGGTTCTACGTGCGTCGTTGCGTTGGCTCGCTCGCCTTGGCAGCGTTGCTCTCCCGGGCGCCACTGTCATGCTGCGCTATGGTCCACCTACTGACATATCTCGTACGCACCGCAGGCCGCAGTCTGGCAGCCCGAGGCGGGTTCCTCCGCCGTCGACGCGATCAACCCCTCGTCGTTCCCCACCCTCCTCGCCAAGGACGGCCTCTTCTCCAAGTCCGAGATTGAGCAGATCCTCACTGCAGCCAACTCGGACGAGGTCAAGGGATTGCTCAAGACCGAAAGCAAGGCGCTTGTCGAGGACGGCGGAGCGTTTGGCTTCGTGAGTCTTCGCAAAAGCGCTCTTCAGACTCGCTTTCTTCCGCGCGACGGGACGCAGCTCATGTGATCTTGCGGCGTGTCAACAGCCCTGGATCGTCGTCGAGCGCGATGACGGCGAGAAGCGCTCCTTCTTCGGCTCTGGTGCGTCCCCTCTTTCTTCGCCCTCTCTCACCCCGTTCTCGTTCCCTCCCTTTCGCCCTCCACCTGAGACGCTGACCGCATGCATGCACGCAGACCGCTTCGAGGCGATGGCCTTCTGGCTCGGCAAGGAGTGGAAGGGCCCGGTCCCGGAGGGGCGGAAGAGCGCGCAGGCGAAGCTCTGAGCATGCGGGCTGCAGCGGGGGCATGTACAAGATCGGTGGGAGCCCAGTGGGGAGGGTATTCTGCTGGAGGAGGCATTCTGCATCTCGACTTTCACAAGTTGCGAGCCGCGACTGGGAGAACTTCAAGAGTCGCGGAAGCGATGCTGCTTCCTTGGACGTTGCGCGGGTCTTGCTGCTATACAACGTTGTGCAGAGCAAGTCTTTGGGGTCTGCTCGAGCCTTGCACGCAAGACAGAACGTCTGAAGAAGCGGTCGACTGGCGAAGTTCGCGGCGTCCGACGCCTTTCCTCTGTCGTTTCGCTACTTCTGCAGATCTCTCTCTGCTCATCCGTTGCTGAACGCATGCTCGAAGATTCACGACCCGATGCGCCCGCTCCCGCTTCCGATGGCTCCCTTGACGCGCCGGTCAACCTCCTCTCCTGATGAAACCGAGCGGCCGCGTCTCGGCCTTCACGTGTACGGACACCGTTCGTGACCGAATCTGGGGGCTGTGTGTGCGCGCACCGGAGCTCGGCGGCGGCAAAGGACGGTGTCCGCTCGTCGTCCTGTCCGCCCTTGCCTCTGACTCCTCCCGCCGGCTCGCCTTCTTGGCTCTTGCCTCTCTCTCGGTCCCTCCAGCCATGTCGCGCGACCACAAGCCCCCACCCCTTCCGCTCACTCAGCAACCGCGCCGCCAGCGGTCGCTCTCGACGACGTCCTCGACCCCCGCCCCGCTCTCGCCGGCCTACCGCCTCAACGAGCGCACCAGGACCATCACCGAATCGATGCAGGCCTACACCACTGAGCGCGAGAGGCGCCTCCTCGCCGTCCAGGACGCCTGGCGCCTCTCGCGGCGGCTCGGCGGCGAGGTCGCCTCGCTGAGGTCGCAGATCGCGCAGCACCCGGACGACTTCAGCTTGCGGGTCAAGCTGAACGAGGCGGAGAAACGCAGGAAAGAGGCCAAGCTGCGCGAGGAGCTCGCCAAGCATGCGCTCGCGTCGCCGACGATGGAGGGTGAGCACCGCCACTTCTCCCCTTCGAGCCCACATGCTCATCTCGGTCCTCACGCGACAGGCCCGCCGGTCCTCGCCGCCGCGGACGACATCGAGGACCAGATCGCCCTCAGCACGCACACCTTTGCGCCGGCGTCGCCCCTCGTCCTCTCGTCGTCGCCACTTCGCCTCGCCTCCCCTTGCCAGAGCGAATCTCCCTCACCGACCAACTCGCCCGTCCCCCTCGCTCGCCGCCCAACCCGCACCTCCTTCTCGCGCGCATCCTTCTCCAGCACCTCGTCGACCTCGCGCCCGCCATCGCCCATCCTCCGCTCCCGCCCAGCCTCCATCGCCTCCCCTCTCCGTCAGCGCGCCCTCTCCGACCCCCTCCCTTCTCTCGGCGCCTTCCCCTCGCACCAAGTCCTCGTCACCTCCCGCCTCGCCGTCCCGGGCTTTTTCGTCGTCGAGGAGCTGGGCCTCATCCAGGTCGGGACGCCCCACCTCACCGACCTCGCGGCGATCAAGGCGCTCCTCCGGGTCGAGGGCGTCAGGCGCGGCGCGCATGCCGTGCTGGGGTACAGACCAAGGCGTGGGAGGGTGAGGGAGGCGGCCTGACTGGCGTCGGGAGGGCGGTCAGGCTGCGGCAAGGGTGAGCGGGCTTTGTCTGGCTCGTGTATTCGTCCTCGCTGTGCTTGTAGACCCTTCCTCTTGCGTCCTAGACCTCCCACTGTCGTCTGTACTCCCGCCCGCACCGTTGTATCGCTCGTCATCGTCCGCTCGTGTTGCAGATCTCTCTCCCGCCTTTCTCCCTCTCCCTCCGCTGCGCTGCTTCCTCCAGTGAGGCGGAGACGAGCGCTTTACGATCGCTGACTGCTGCCCTGCTCGCCCACTCTGCTACTCCGTACTCACGCTCGCTCGGTCCTCGACCCGACCTCCTCTCTGTGCGCCTCCTATCCCACCCCGCGGCCTTTGTTCTTTCCTGCTCCTCGCCCGCATCTCCGCTTACTCTCCACCTTCGTCGACCGCGAGGCCGTCCCATCGCGCCCAGCTCCCGCCACCTCCGCTCTGCGCCCTCTCACGCGCATCTCTCGCTCGCTCATCTCGCCCGACGCGTCACCCGCCAATCCAGCATGTACGGCGGCAGCGCCTCGTCCGGTGGACGGTGGAGCCTGGGGCGAAGACGTTCCGCGCGCCGACGGAGCAGGAGCGGGTCAGGGAGGCGCAGGACCGCCTCTCGAGGGAGAACGAGCGGCGCAAACTCCAGGTGCGCGGCCTCTCCGCCTCCTCCGCCGCTGCTTTGCTCACGCACACGCCCAGCAGGAGATCAAGCATGAGGAGAAGCACATCCGCCGACAACGCGACCTGCAGCGCGAGGTGCGTCCCTCGCTCTCGTCCTCTATCGCTCGCTGACCCGCTCCATCGTCCAGGCCGCCCGCGTCAACAGCCACGCCCTCGGGTTCGAGCTCGAGCGCGCGGCGCCCCGCTCATGGCAGGCGGGCTCGTCGCGCCCTCGCCGCGCATGCGCTCCGCCTCATTCAGCGGCGGCGGGCTCGGGCGTCCCGGCGGGCTCATCGGCGGCGGCGGCATGGGCGGGCTAGGCAGCCCCGCCATGGCGGGCGCGATGATGCGCTCGCGGTCGAGGAGCAGGGACCGCGCGATGATTGGTGCGGAAAGGATGGCGCTCGAGGATGCGAGGAGGAGGGAGGCGGAGCTGGCGAGGATCAGGGCGGAGAGGGCCAGGCTTGAGGCGGAGGCGCACAGGCGGGTGCGTACTGCTCCTCACCTTCGAGGAAAGAGTTGAACCTGACGTTCCCGTCCGCAGCAACGCACCGCTTCGGCAATGAGGGCAGAGCGCGCTGCCCTCGCCGCCGCGAATCAGGCCATCCTCGCCTCGCCGCGCATGTCGCCCGCGATGCTCCCTCTCGGCGTCCCCGGCGGGACCGCGCTGCGTCGCACACACTCCTGGAGCGGCGGCATCCCCGGCTCGCCGCTCATCGGCGGGATGCACGGCCTCAGCCTCGGCGGCGGCGGCGGTCTCGGCCACCACCACCACCACCACGCCTCGCCGCGGGTCGTTCCCGTACCCGTCCCTGTCCCGGTGCACACGCCGCACATGCACGCCCACGGCCTCGGTGGCATGGGCGGGATGCCCCTCCGCGCGCGCACCCCCTCCGCGGGGCGGCTCCTCGCGCGCACACCGTCGCCGCGCGTCGTCAACTACAACACGTTTAACGTCTCGCCGCGGGTCGGCGAACTCGGCGGCGGGTTCGGCGGGATGGGCGTCGGCAACCTCGGCGCTCTGGACGACCTCGCCCTCGGCGGGAGGGGCGTCGTCGACCCGCCATTGTTCGGCGATGGGCTGTTCGACGGTGCGGGTGCAGGCATGGCGGGCATGCCTGGTGCTTTGGGAGGGGTCGGGATGGATTTTGTCGTCACGGACGAGGCGATCGTCCCAGGCAGGACCATCGGTGCGCTTCCCTTCACTTTCTCCCTCTACTCCCCTTCCAGCGCTACACCCTTCTCCTCCCACCCTCCCGTGTCCACGTAAACCTGCTGACACCCCTGCCCCACCCACACAGTCCAAAACCTCGGCCTCGTCGAAGGCCTCTCCTCGCGCACCGGCGCCCCCGCCGGCCTCCTCTCGGAGGACGACCGTCTGAACCTCGCCATCGCAGACCTGCAGGCACAGGCGCAGGCGCGGGGCGCGAACGGCGTGCTCCAGGTCGAGACGGGCGAAGACCTCGGCGGGGAGATTGTCGTGAGGGGGAGGGCGGTGGTGCTGGCTTAGCTCGTAGGCGGGCGGGCAGGCGGCGCGAGGAGGGCGTGTGTAGAGTCGCGTGAGTCCTTGCTGATCCCTGCAAGACGTGTACACTGTTCTAGCCGGCGATGGCAAGTCCATCTCCCGGCTTGAGAAGGTCAAAGCGCTCTGACTCGCCTCTCTCCCTCTTGCTGCGTGCTCGTGCGCAAGGGTATCTCGTTCGTTGCAGACGGCGATAACAAGAGAGGAGTGTCTACGAGGAAGGAGGAGGACGGGTCTGCAAGCGATGCGTGACGGGCTGTGCGAGCGCGTGAGGGGGACTGCAACCAGGAAAAGGGGAGGACACGATGACGACGAGGGGAACAACCGGAAGAAAGCACGACGGGAGGGCGGCCGGCGCCCCGGCGCGCTCACGCAAAGATGAACGCGGCCACCGCGCCGACGACGGCGGCGACGCCCGCGCCTGCGCCGACGCGACCGGCGGCGCTGTCCTGGTTGCTCGACGCGGCGGAGGCGCTCGCCGATGCGGAGAACGCGCGCGAAGACGCGGACGAGGCGGGCGAGGAGGACGAGGTGGAGGTGACGGTCACGACGAGGCTCGCGGCGTTGTCCGTTGCGGAGAGGCTCGCGTCCGAGGAAGAGCTGCTCTCGTCCGCCGAGGCGGACGACGATGCGGACGCCGCCGACGAGACAACGGCCGAAGCGCTGCTCGCGGCAGAGGATGCAGGTGACGAGGCGTTCGAGGACGCGGCCGCCGAGCCGGCTGCGGCGCCGCTCCCAGACGAGCCGACGAGCGAGCCCGTGCCCCACGCGATACCGGCGGTAGACTGCGTAGGCTTGGTCTGCGTGTCGAGCAGGTGTCAATACGGTCGCAGAGAGTGTAAGAGGGGAACGCACGGTGGTCCCGTCCGCCGCGGCGATGGTGAACCGCGTAGTCCACGACGTCGGCTCTCCCGCCTGCTCGAACTGGTAGAAGTAGATCGCAGCGTTGGGCGTCACGTCCGGGCACGTGTAGTCCAGCGTCGTGGCGCCCTTGGTGCCGTCGAGACCCGTCGCAACGCTCTGCACCGGGACCTGCGCGTGCACAGCAGCGTCAGTTGGCGCATCGGCGCGCCGGAAAGGAAGGGGACGCACCATCGCGAGGTTCGAGCCCGTCATGAGGGTGATGCTGAAGCTGGTCCTGCAGGCGTGAAGGAGGAGCGTCATTTCAAGCACTTCTCGAGGAGGACGACGCGAGCGAGGAAACGCACCAGGTGCCGGTCGTGTCGAGGTCCCACTCGATGTCGCACTTCTCGCCGACCTGCGTACCGTGAGCGAGAGGGCCAGGAGAAAGCAGGAGGACGGGTGGAAGGGGCACAGGGAGAAGGCGAGGAGGGGCAACGGGAGGAGAGGGTGAGGCGATGTCAGCGCACTGCCTCGTCTTTGTCCGTTTCCTGGACCGCTGCCCCTCGCCGACAGTCCAACAGCGGCCTGCGCCATCCCCTGTCACCCGCACACGCGCAGCCCCCTCGCACCGGACTCTCCGCCGTCGTCCGCGCAGCGCTCTCGCCGCGCACAGCCTCCCTCGTAGCGGCGCAACGCGTGCATCCGGATCACACAGCGCACACCGGCATCAGACGAGCCGCCGCTGCCCCGCCGGGCGAAGAGCACCCCTGCCGCGCCGGCCCAGCGCGCTCGGCGCCTCAGCACGCGCCTCGCCCTCCTCGCTCCCTGAAAGCGGAGCGCAGCGCGCGGGTGGACGCACATTGAAGACGTTCCCGCCCCAGGGCGCGGTGGGGACGACTGCCGCGCGCGCGAGGGACGCGAGGGCGGCGAGGAGGGGGAGTTGAGCGATGGAGGAGGACGAGGCGCGCATTGTGCGGTGCGGGTGGACGGGGCGAGGAAGCGAGAGGGGCGAGGGAGGGGCGGGGAGCGAAGGAGTGACTGGACGGTAGGCTGGAAGGAGCGACGGGGACGAAGAGGCGGGGAGGGAGGAGCGAGCACGAGCACGCGGCGCGAGGAGACGCGGGAGACGCGCGCCGGAGGGGACAAAGTGCTCGCGTCTCATCTTTACCACTTGCTCATCACGCTCAAAGGACAGGCTAAGGATGCGTGCATTGGAAGGAAGAAAGGGGGACTACATGCGGTACTGACTGTAGGGACTGCTTTTTGGGTGGAGCGCGGAGGGAGGTGTCGAGGGGACAGATCGAGAGGGTGCGGTTACAAGCGTGCGGTGCGAGAGAGAGGAGGAGGGGACAGAGGCGAGGTCTAGTGCGCGAGGACCTGGACGGTGCGGTTCGGGAGGTAGACCTGCGTACGCGCGCACACCCGCATCAGCGCCTCCTCCTCCTCGAGAGAGCGAAAGTGCTGCGCACCTGCATAAAGTTCTTCCTCCCGTTCCACTCCATCGGCGTCGTAAAGTGCTTGACACACTTGTCGACGCGGTCGTGCCCGCCAAACTGGGCGTCGTCGCTGCTGAGGACGACGCGGTACTCGCCCGCCCAGTCGGTCCCGACGCGGTAGTCGGCAAACGACTGCGTTGGGTGGAAGTTGAAGATCCAGAGGAGGTTGCCGCGCTCAAAGACGACGACCTTGTCCGACTGCAGCGGGCGGGCGCATCAGCCTCCGCACGGAGAGAGAGAGAGAGAGGACGCCTCCGCGCGACGCACCTCGTTCTTAAGACTGATGTACGCCTGGTCGGCGCTCAGCCAGCCAAACTCGTCCTCGAGCGTGTTCATCGCGCGGTCAAACGCGTACAGGTACCGGTACCGGAGGAGGGTGTCGTCGATGAGGTTGAACTGGCGCCGCGCGTACTGGTACGACTCGCCGTTGCCCGCGCGCGGGAAGTCGAGCCACTCGGGGTGGCCGAACTCGCTGAGTGCGAGGGGTGGGCGGGTGAGCGGGGAAAAGAAGGAGAGAAGGGGAGGGGATGCAACGCACTTGCCCTCGAAGTTGAGGTAGCCCTCGCCGCCGAGCGCGTGCGTGATGAGACTGCGTGCGCAAGGCCAAACGGTCAGATGCACCTCTCTGACGACTTCCGCATGCCAGAAGGCAAGAAGGGGAAGCGCCGCGCGGGACGCACCGGATCATCTTGTGGAGCGCCAGGCCGCGGTCGATGACGGGCGTGCGCTCGGTGAGATCGCTCATGTTGGTGTACATCTCCTTGTCCATGAGCCAGAACGCGAGCGTCTTGTCGCCGACGAGGGCCTGGTCGTGGCTCTCGGCATACGCGATCGTCTTCTCCCTCCACCGGCGGTTCGTCAGCGTGAAGCAGATCGCGCCCATGTCCCACGCCTCGTCGCCCGGGCCGTCCTTGAGGAGCTTGATCCACATGTCGGGGATCGCCATCCCGAGGCGGTAGTCGAACCCGACGCCGCCCTCCGAGACGGGGCGGCACAGCGCGGGCATGCCGCTGACGTCCTCGGCGATGGTGAGCACCTGCGGGTATAGCTCGTGCAGCATCGTGTTGGCCTGCGGGTGCTCCCCTCCTCGTCAGCCTGCGTCCCCGCGTGCGAAGGAAGGGAAAGAGCGCGCGACGCACCAGCATGAGGTACACGACCGCCTCCTCGTCGACGCCTTCGCCAAAGTACTCGTGGTACCCGCCCGAGAAGCCGGTCCCGATCCCGTGGTGCGTGTAGAGCATGCTCGTGACGCCGTCGAACCGAAACCCGTCAAACTGGAACTGCTCCATGTAGTACCGCAGGTTCGAGAGCAGGAACCGCAGGACCTCGTGGTGGCCGTAGTTGAACAAGCGGCTGTGCGGGCGCGCGTCGAGTCAGTAACGCGCCTTGTCCCACCCTCGGAGCAAAGAGAGCGGACGCACGAGTCCCAGAGCTCGTGCCGCCCCTTGGCGCCACCGTGGAAGTACTGGTGGTCGCTCCCGTCAAAGCGGTTCAGGCCGTCGGCCGAGTTGTTGCTCGCGTGCGAGTGCACGACGTCGAGCAGGACGGTGAGGCCGAGGCCGTGCGCCGTGTCGATCAGCTCCATCAGCTCCTCGGGCGTGCCTGCGAGCCAGCGCGCGCGGGCGTCAGCGCGGCAGGGACGGACAAGGAGCGAGAGGACGTACCGTAGCGGCTGCTGGTCGCGAAGAAGCTCGTGATCTGGTACCCGAACGAGGCGTAGTACGCGTGCTCCATGATCGCCCTGCACGTGCGGTGGTCAGCGCGCCACCCTGGACAAAGAGGAGCGGGGAACGCACATGAGCTGGATGGTGTTGTACCCGAGGTCCTTGATCCGGGGGAGGACGTCGCGCGTGAACTCCTTGTAGGTGCCGATTTTGGGCTCGGGCGTCGAGATGCCGACTGTGCGCACCACATCAGTTACCTCGATCAGCATCTTCGTATGATGGCGAGATGGAGAAGCCTCCGCGCGAGGGAGCGCACCGTGCGCCTCGTAGACCTTGGGCGCGCGCGGCGCCTTGGGCTTCGGGTTCTTGAACGTGTAGCGCTCCGACTTGGGCGGGTTCCAGAAGACCGCCTCGTAGATGGGCGACACCTTGGTGTCCTGCACGACGCGGCTGCGATCCTCCAAGGCGGGTCAGCCGGGCCGAAGAGCGGGGAGGGAGGGAGGGACGCACGTCGCCCACGCGGGGAGACGCTCGATGCGCTCGCCCTCGGGCGTCGTCATCGAGATCTGAGTGTCCAGAACGTGAGCGCGGTGCGGAAAGAAGGAGGGGTGCACGGCCGGGCGCACCTTGACCTTGGAGTTGTGCGGGATGGCGGGCTTGCCGCCCTGTGCGGGGACGACGCACTCCCAGACGCCGTACGCGTCCTTCTTCATCGGGTTGGCGTCGCGGCTCCAATTGTCTGCGGGCGGGCGGGCGAGCGGGGAGGTGAGCACCCGGAGGAGAGGTCGAGCGAGGGGAGAACGGAGCGCACTGAAGTCGCCCGTGAGGACGCCGAGGTGGCGTTCGGGGCCCACTCGCGGTAGCGGACGTCGCCGTTGTCGAGGGCATGGAGGCCGTAGGACTCGTAGCCGCGGGAGAAGCGGTCGAAGCCGCCCTCGTGCTGGTCGATCGACTCGCGCCAGCGGGTGTAGGCGTCGGTGCTGCGCGCGGGGAACTCGTCAGTGGGTGCAGTGGGCTGAGAGGCAGGGAGGGGCGGGTGCGGACCGGTGCTGGATGGCCTGCTCGAAGGGCTCGAGACTATGACGCGCGGGGGAAGAAGTGGGGTGAGGGTCAGCGGCGGCGACGAGAGGCAAGAGGAGGGGCGGCGCACTAGGAGTCTTCGCGGATAACCTCGAAGGCGGACTGCTTCTTGGCGGGCTCGATGGCGGTGCCGGGGTCGGGTGCTGGGGCAGCCATGGGGGCGGCGAGGTGGGGAGGCGGAGCGGAGGAGCGGGGAGGGGCAGGCGAGAGGGTGCGCTGCTGGTGGAAGGGGGCTGGGGTAGGAGTAGTCCTGGGCGCAGAGTGTACTCGCGGCTAAGTCCAGGAGAATGGGAGGGGAGAAGGGAGCGACGTCGTCTCCCCATCCTCAGCTCTTCGTCTGCTCCAGGTGTGGCCCCCGATCACTCGCACGCTTCCCTGCAGAGATGGCCACCAGCAAGCTCTACACGCTCCTCCACCACCACCTCGACCTCGGACACTACCCCGCTGCCCTCAAGGTCACCGCTAAGCGTCCGCCCGTCCCCCTCCCCCTCCTCATCACCACGCACCCACCGACTGACCCCGCCCCCGCCCGCCCCCACGCAGTGCTCGCAGCAGACCCAACAGACCACCTCGCTCTCCGCACCCGCGCACAGCTCCTCGTCGCCCTCGACCGCTACCACGACGCCCTCGCCCACCCCGCCGCAGATGCCCTCGCCCGCGCCTACTGCCTCTACAAGCTCGCACGCACAGACGAGGCCCAGCACGCCCTGAACACCGCCCGCGACAGCGGCGACGACATCGACGACCGCGCCGCAGACGTTCTCCAGGCCCAGCTTGTGCGTCCCTGCAGAGCACCTCTTCATCGTCTCCCTCGGGTCGAGGGCAAGCGCTGATGCAAGGACTCGTTCTTCCATCCACAGCACTACCGCCTCGGCGACTACGACTCGGCGCGCGACCTCTTCGACGACCTCGCCTCGACCGCCGAGCCGGTACGGCCTTCGCTCTGTCCCTCCCCGTACCGCGCTGACCCCTCCTTATGCTCGCAAGGACTCGCCCGAGCTCCCCGACCTGCAAGCCAACTCGGCCGCGTCGTCCGCCCACCTCGAGTTCGCCTCCGCAGTCCGTCGACGCTCGCCTCGCTCGCGGAGGGCGCCCTCCTCCCCAGCACCGACGAGCTCGAGGCGCGCCCGCTCGCACTCGTCCTCCCCGCCGCGTCGTCCGCCGCAGGGCCCTCGCGTGCCCCCGCGCACGCACCCGTGGCGTCCACCTCGTCTGCCGCGCCCACGCCAGCGCCGACAAAGCCCAAGACGCGCCGCCCGCTGCCCAAGTCGTTCGACGCCGCGCGCCCACCCTCCGCGCTGCCGGACGACCGCTGGGTGCCGAAGCGCGAGCGGCCGAGTATGCGCGACGCGCTCCTCCAGGCCAAGGAGAAGGCGCGGGGCAAGAAGCGCGAGCGGGTCATGCGCGAGCAGGGGATGCAGGGCGCGGCGGACCCGCCGAGTGCACAGGGGGGAGGGGCGAAGGCGGGCGGAGGGGGCGCGAAGGCAGCGGGGAAGAAGAAGAAGGGGAAGAAGTAGCGCGCAGCGCGCGTCGAGAGGGGGAGGAGCGGAATCGAGGAGGCGGTCTTTGCGACGCTGCGTTTTGCCGGAGAGTGTGCGCGCTTCAATAATGAGCGTCGAGTGCATCCTAGCGGGCAGAAGCAGGCCCCCGCCTGAGAGGGCACGCGGTAGTCGACGGCGAGCCGCGGGCTGGCGCATCGCCCCGTTCTCCCTCACCCCGCCATGCTGCGGCGGCTCCAGCGGGCACGGCTGCCCCCGCCCTCCCTCGTGCACCCCTCACGGAGCTACTACGCCTCCGCCCCGCCGCTGCACGCCGAGTTCGAGCGGCACCCAGCGTTCGTCGACCTCTCGTCCGAACTGGCGAGCGCGGGGCTGCCCGCGTTCGCGGCGCACGGCGAGACGGGTGTCCGCGTCCTGTACGAGCCGAAGGAGTTCTACCAGACCCTCCTGGTGCGTCCCGCTGCCTCTGCGATGCGCCGACTCGAGGCAGCTGACCTCCTTGGCGGGCGGAATAGGACAAGATCCGCAATGCGCGCAGGCGGATCTTCATTGCGAGTCTCTATGTCGGCAAGGAGGAGAAGGAGCTCGTGCGTCCCTCCGTCTTTCGGTCCGACTCGCGGAAGGACCGCCCGCTGACCGCCCCACCACACCTCCGTCGGAACCGACTCCCTCCCCGCAGGTCGCCGCGCTGCACGCTGCCCTGCGCGCGAACCCTTCCCTCCGCGTCACCCTCCTCGTCGACTACCTCCGCTCGACGCGCGAGCACCCGGGCGCGTCGTCTGCGGCGCTCCTCGCGAGCCTGAGCGCCGCGTTCCCCGACCAGGTCGAACTCAGGCTGTTCCATACGCCGGCGCTGTATGGCTGGCAGAGGCGATGGGTCCCGAAAAGGTTCAACGAGGGCTGGGGGCTCCAGCACATGAAGGTGTACGGCTTCGACGACGATGTCATCATGTCCGGGTGCGGCTTCCTCGTCCCTCCCCTCTTCTGCTCTATGCGGGCTGACCAGAACTCGCGCACACAGCGCCAACCTCTCGCACGACTACTTCACGAACCGCGCCGACCGGTACATCTCGTTCGAGGCGCACGCCCCTCGCCGACTTCTTTGCCTCGCTCGTCTCGACCGTCGGGTCGTACTCCTTCCGTGCAACCGCAACCGACACCTCATCGGCCTTCCCAACGCCGACGCTGTCCTGGCCGTCATCGAACGCACTCCCATCCGACCCATTCGCCGCCCTCCCGCGCCGCGCGCTCTCCGACCTGCGCTCGCACGCACACGGCGCGCTCTCTTCCCTCCTCTCGACGTGGCACTCCCGTCCCGCCTCCTCCCGCGCCACCTCCCCGCCTCCCTCCTCTCCCCATCACGCGCTTTCTCCCGCTCGCGCAGCTCCGCCGCCCTCCACCCCGCATTCGACACCCTCCTGCGCCCCGTGCTGCAAATGGCACCGTTCGCGCTGGACTACGAGACGCGCGCCGTCGTCCCCAGCATCTTTCGCGCGGCGAACGCGCTCGCCACCGCGCCGGGCGGGCAGCGGACCACGCTCGACTGGACGAGTGGGTACTTTGGCCTCGGCGAGGAATACCGCCGCCTGGCGCTGCAGTGCGAGGCGCGCGTGCGGATTGTCAGCGCTGCGCCCGAGGTGCGCCCCGCCCCCCCTCTCCTGCCTTTCTCTCCCCGCTGACCCCCGCCTGTCCCCCGCGCTAACCCGCGTGCAGGCCAACGGGTTCTACGGCTCGCGCGGCGTGTCGCGCTTCATCCCCCCCGCGTACACGTACTTCTCGCAGCGGTTCTTTGCCCAGGTCGCGGCGCATGCGGCGCAGAAGCGGCTCGAGGAACCGCGGGTCGAGATGAGCGAGTGGAAGCGGGACGGGTGGACGTACCATGCCAAGGGTGCGCACCCTCTCTCTTTTTCCTCGCCGCTGAGAGTACGCTGACCGTGGGAGAGAGGAGCAGGGATCTGGCTCGCCCCCTCGGTCTCGAACCCGCACTCGCCCGCGTCCGCCACGTCCTTCACCACGCCGATGCTCTCCTCCTCGCACGACGCGCAGACCAACGATCTCCCCCTCCGGCTGTCGCACCTCTCCGCCGTTCCTCACCCTCATCGGCTCGTCGAATTTCGGCGCCCGGAGCGCGACCCGCGATCTCGAGGCGGGCGTGTTGCTCACGACGACGAATACGCCGCTCAGGTGGGCGCTCGAGGGCGAGGTGCGCCGCATCCGCGAGTGGTGCAAGGGCGGCGAGGTCACCGCCGAGATGTTTGACCGGAGCGAGAGGAGGGTGCCGTGGGCGGTAAAGGTTGCGGCGCGCAGGATAGAGGGGATGCTCTGAGTAGAGCCTCGGGGGCGGGCGTAGCGTATTCGCAGCATGCAGAAAGGACGTGTTGTACTACTCAGGGTCTCTCTCTCGGGCGCTTCGTCGGAGCAGGCAGTCGGAAAGGTCCTCGCACGCCTGGTCCACTGCGCCCTCCGCCGCGAGCAGCGCTTCCGTCTTCGTCTCGTCGTCTTCGTCGTCGTCGTCTGCCGACGAGAGCGGTGCAGCGTCGAGCGCGAACGACTCGACATTGTTGCGAGCCTCGTCGTGACCGCTACCTCGACATCCTCCTATTCGCCCGCCTCGTCCTCCTCTTCATGCACGTCCTTCACGTCGACGAGCCCTTCCGCCGCCCCAAGCCGCCAGGTCAGCGCCGCCGACTTGTTCTTGCTCGCGTGCACACACACCCCGGAACACATCGCCCCTTCGTCTTTCCCCGTAGACACTCTTCTCTTTACGCTGCCGAGCACTCGCCCTCTGTATTAGTGTGCACCTATCCCTCTCGGCGGCGTGGCAGGAGCAGCGGAAGGCACTGAAATGACAGGCAACCTCGAAAAGCCCCTCGGAGCTCCTCCTCCCCCCATTTCTCCTCCATTTCTTTCCCCTTTGTCCTCCTCCCTTCCCCGTTCTTTGTTCAGGTCGATTAGCTGAATTTCCACCTGTTATTGCACGAAAGGCAGGTGACGAAAGTCTGTCCGGGGGCGTCCCGGGGATGCAGGGGGTCAGCGGGGGCTCTGGAGCGTGCAGAGAAGGGGGGCGGAACGCACCGTCATGGGCTCGTCGGCCGAGCGCGTCTGCATTTGGTAGTACATGCACCGGCGCTGCTTGCACTTGCCGCACTGGAACGCGTCCGTCTCGGCCTGCTGCGGCTTTGACCTTCTTAAGCCGGGAAATGGGCTTGCTCTCGCCCTCTAGAACAACGTACACACCTTGCAAGGATCAGTGCGGACTGGCACGTCTCTGTGCACGCTGTGCCCGCGCCGCCTGCCCGCCCGTCGACGAGCTAATCCAGCACCACCGCCCTTCCCCTCACGACGATCTCTCCTCTGAGGCCTTCCCCCGTCGTGACAAGGAGCACGCCGTTCCGGCCGCACGCGTGCGCCTGCGCCTGCAGGTCCGCGGTGGCGAAGTTCATGCGGTCATCGTCGGAGAGGACGCCGGTGGGCGTGTCGGCGCGAGAGGAGAGGCCTTCGACGAGGCCGAGGTTGTGGACTGCTTAGTTGCGGGAGCACTGTCAAACGTGCTTGCTTTCCGAAGTATGGGTGGTGAAGGAGACAGAGCCGGAAGACAAGGAGGGGCAGGAAGAAAAGGGAACGCGCACCGATGGTCCTTCCCGGGACGTGCACTGGGTCCGAGACGAGGATGTCCAGCGCAGCCTCGAGCGGGCGCAGCATTGTACACACAGTCAGGCATGGCGGAGGAGAACAGCAGGGACAGTCGGCGTACCTGACACCGCCTTCCTCCCTTCCTCACCTCCTTGCCATGCGCCATCCTCCCTTCCTCCCGTCCTCTGCCCGCCTCATCCACCTCCACCGTGATGCTCATGTCGGAGAAAGGTGCGACGTCGAGTGGGACCTCGACACGACCGGCACTTGGTGCGTCTGCTCGCTCGCGTCGTCCTGCTCGAGAAGCGCTTGACGCTCCCCCTTTTCGCGCGCAGGACCAGCTTCAGCATCACGCTCATGACGGGCTCGAACCTCGCCATGGTGCGATTCCCTCCTTTCCGGCCTGCGTATGCGCCAACTGACGCTGCTCTCCCCCCGCAGGTCCCCGTGCAGACCGTCAAGACGGGTCTCGACGGCATCAAGGGCGCAACGACGCTGGACTACACGTGCCCGAACGTGACTCCCAACGCGGCGATCTACTTCCACCAGTTCGAGCAGGCGGGGGAGCCGACGTCGTGGACTATGCGCTTCACCATCGCCGCGGCGGATGGGACGACGGTGCGTTGCCCTTCTGCACTCTCTGCAACCGCACTGACGCCTGTTCGAAACGTAGACCAAGCCTACACAGTCGACGGCCGGTATAGAATGGGGCACAGCTTCACTCATCGGCTCGTCTGGGAGCGGTGCCGCAGCCGGCTCCGAGGCTGCATCCTCGATCCCCTCGTCTCCCGCATCCTCCGCCGCGAGCAGCGCTTCCGTCTTCGTCTCGTCATCTTCGTCGTCGTCGTCTGCCGACGAGAGCGGTGCAGCGTCGAGCGCGAACGACTCGACATTGCCGCGAGCCTCGTCGTGACCGCTACCTCGACATCCTCCTCCTCGCCCGCCTAGTCCGCCTCTTCATGCACGTCCTTCACGTCGACGAGCCCTTCCGCCGCGCCAAGCCGCCAGGTCAGCCCCGCCAACTTGTTCTTGCTCACGCGCTCGCACCGCCTGGAACACATCGCCCCATCGTCCTTCTTCGTAGACCCTCTTCCCTTTACGCTGCCGAGCACTCGCCCCCTGTAGTAGCGTGTATCTATCCCTCTCGGCGGCGTGGCAGGAGCAGCGGAAGGCACTGAAATGACAGGCAACCTCGAAAAGCCCCTCGGAGCTCCTCCTCCCCCCATTTCTCCTCCATTTCCTTCCCCTTTGTCCTCCTCCCTTCCCCGTTCTTCGTTCAGGTCGATTAGCTGAATTTCCAGCGGTTATTGCACGAAAGGCAGGTGACGAAAGTCTGTCCGGGGACGTCCCGGGGGCGCAGAGGGGTCAGCGGGGGCTCTGGAGCGTGCAGAAAGGGGGGCGGAACGCACCGTCATGGGCTCGTCGGCCGAGCGCGTCTGCATCTGGTAGTACATGCACCGGCGCTGCTTGCACTTGCCGCACTGGAACGCGTCCGTCTCGGCTTGCTGCGGCGCGGCCGCCTGCGCCTTGAACAGGTTCGCCGCGACGAGCTTGCGGTTCTCGGCCTTGCGCTCGTCCGACGCCATGTCCTACACGGTGCAGGGTGTGTCAGCGCCGATGGCGCCACGAGCCGAACGAGGAGGAGGAGACGCGCACCTTGGGGTCCATCTCGTACAGCGCGACGACGCTGATCTCGCCGCTGACGACGTCCTCGCGGAGCGAGGGGTTGTTGGCCGCCTTGAGGTTGAGGTAGAACGACCGCATCTTGTTCCGGTACGCGGCGGTGCCCCCCGGCGGCGGGTTCTGCGTCCAGACGTGCTTCTCGAGCGCGCGCGCCCGCTGGAAGATCAAGTCCGACGCTGTGCGTGCAGGCCCTGATCAGCGCCTCACGCAAGAGGCGGAGGAAGAGAAGAGGACGCACGCGCGCCCGAGTCCTGCGCCAGCGCGTCGTAGATCAGCTCGGCGCACTTCTCGCGCGTCTTGTCGCCCGTGTCGCCCTTCTCGCCATCGCCGAACGCGATCCCGTCGCTCTTGTGCGTCCGGGGCGGCCCGCCTGACGACTGTCGCCGCAGCGTTGTTGGCGGGGGAGGGCTCCGCGGCGGCGGCAGCGGCGGAGGAGGCGGCGTTGGGGGTGGAGGAGGAGGCGGGTTGCACGACGGTCGTGATGGAGGGTGCGGGGGCGGAAGCGGCTGGTGCGGGCGCGGAGGAGGACGCTTTCGGCGCGGGGGAGGTGGGCGTTGCGGCGGGGGAGGGAGAGGGAGCGGCAGAGGTCGAGGTCGAGGCGGCGGGCGCGGTGGTGGCTGTCGGGAGGGGTTCAGCGTCGTTAGCTGGAGCGGGAGCAGGGATAGGCGCGGCAGCGCACTCTTCTTTGAGCCTGGCTGGCCGACGTCGTTCTTCCACTTGCGCACGAGCTCCTTTGCGAGGTCGGCCACCTCCTTGGTCTCGTTGTTCCGCAGCTTGTTGATCGCAACGCCGATCCTCGTTTCCTGTGCGTGCGTGAGCGTCAGAGGCGGGGCGCGGGCGAGACGCACGCAGGGACGCACCCGGAGGAGGTCTTCGGTCGCGACGACCTCCTGCTTGAGCCGCTTGAGGATGGCGATGGCCTCCTGCGAAAAGAGCGTGTTGGTCAGCAACTCGAGTATGGCTTGCAGCTCGTTGTTTCAGCGCGTCGAGCCGGTCCGTCGGCGCTGCTCCACCTGGGTGCCGTCTTGGCGAACACGCCCCGCTGGATCCCGCCTGACCGCGCATCCCGCTTGAAACCCGCTCGGCCCCCGCCACCCCGCTCCTTGGGGCGCCCCGTGCGGTGTAGCGTGTGCACGCGAGTCGAGCTGATGAGGACGGGGAGAGGGGGGCGGACCTGGGCCTTGTCCTTGTCGCCGGTGGCCGCGATGAGCTGCTTGCGGAGCTGCTGGATGGTCTGCACGCTGGCCATCGTCTCTGCGCGCTTCAGCGGGGAGCAGCGTCGGGGGAGGAGCCAGAGCCGGGCCAGGAGGAGGGCTCCGTCTCTCCACTCGCCGGCTCACACTAGGGCAGACTAGAAAAGGCTCGTACAGAGCCACACACACCCGCACAGCACCCCTGCCCCTCTCAAAGCGCACCCGCCGCTGGCCCCACCTCGCACCGCCCCGCCTCTCCTCATCGCCCTCTCCCAGCCCCCGCCTCGCATCCAGCCGCCCAGGGTAGACTCGCCCGCCCCCGCACCGCCGCCCATGTTCTCCTGGCTCTTCGGCCGCCCGGCCCCCGTCTCCACCTCCTCCTCCGCCGCCCCCGCCTCCCCATCCTCGACCGCGCCTCCCTCCCGCTCCGCCTCCCCTCGCCCCACGCCAGTCGACGAGGACGAGGCCCGCGCCGCGCGCCTCCGCAAGAAGCGCCAGCAGAAGAAGAAGGCCCAGCGGCAGAAGCGCCGCAGCGAAGTCAACGCGATCGTGCGCGGCAGGGCGGACGGCGACGACGAGGACGACGACGACGACGATGACCGCGAGCCGGACGACGATGCCCTCGAGCTGCCCGAAGGCGACGCCCCGGACGCGGACGAGGACCTCGGCTACCTCGAGCGGATCGGCGGCCTGCGAAGGCAGCGCGAGGAGCAGGCGGCCGCGGCGGCGGCGGCGGGCGCGGCGGGCGCACCAGGTACCGCAGCCCCGGTGGACCCGCTCGCGCGCCCGGGCGAGGGCGCGCTCGACACGCGGGGCGTCGTCGCCGGCCCGGAGGAGGTCGAGGCCGCGGCGCTCGTCGGCGAGATGCTGCGGCAGGGCAAGATCCGCGCGGGCCCGACCGGCCCACTGAACCGCATCAGCGGCTTGCCCGCGGGCGCGGGCAGGTCGGCGGGATCGAGGTGCCGAGCACGCACGACGTGCGCAAGAAGGCGAAGGAGAACGGGCTGATCCCCTTCACCGACGAGAAGGGGATGCTCCGCATCGGCGTCAGGGTCGCGCCCGACGTCGTCCTCATGCACCCGAAGGACGGGAAGGGCGAGCCGATCCTCCTGCGAATGTAGCGCATCGAGGAGCAGGGGAACGAGATGCGACCCTGCCTCCCTATCCGCCTCCTTCGAGAGTGGCTGTCTCGTACTTGCTTGGTTCGTTAAGATGTTGCGACGCGCACTCGATGCACCGTCGCGGCTGGGGAACCGCGCGACGGCCGTATGGAACGGAAGGCAACACTCGTCCGCTCGCTCTCGCTCGCGATCAGACTCGTCCTCCCGGCCCGCCTCTCGCGGAGATTCCCAGCTCGACAGGCAATATGAGCATGGCCCTAGTGACAAGAACACGCCGCCCTACAGCTTGAGCCCCACGCTCGTCGGCATCTTGGCGCCCATGCCGTCCGCATCGCCCCTCTTGCGCTTCTTCCCCTTGTCCTTCTTCTCGACGCCGCCCTTGCCGAGGACCGTCACGCCCCTCGTCCCAATGAGCGCCCGCTCGGCCGCCTCCTTCTCCCCGCGGACGCCCTTGCGCTTCTCCTGGCTCTTGAGGATCCGCTCCGCGCGCTCGGCGACCGCCTTGCGCCCGACGCGCGTCTTCTGCCGCAAGGCCTTCTTCTGCGCGGGCGTGAGGTCCGCCTTGTCCGTTGCGAGGGCAGAGTCGGCCCCTGTCGGGAGCGCGTACACCTCCTCGGGCGCGAGGAGCGTCGTCGTCGAGTGCGTTGTCGGCAGCGCCGATTCAACCGAGATCGATGGCAGGTTCGACACGGTCGTGATCGCCGCCTTGGGCTGCGGGGGCGCGCTCTGTGTCAGCGAGAGAGGCGAGACAAGAAGCGAGGGAGGGGGAACGCACCGCCTTGGGCGTGAAATGCGCGTTGCTGAGCGCGTCAAGGCGCCCGGCGAGCTCCTCGAACAGCGCCTCGATGTCCTCGTGGCGCTTCTGGAGGTCGGCGTCGAGCTCGTGCGTGACCTCGCGGCCTTGCTCGCGCTCGCGCGCGTCGCGGAACTCGTCGCGTACACCTCGGCGAGACCCTTCTCGCTCTTGGTGTCCTGCAGCTCCATGTACCGGCTCGGGAGAAACTGGTTCGGGTCGATCGCGACGCGGCGCTCGACGTCGTCGAACCGGTTCTCGAGGATCCGCTTCTTGATCAGGTCCTCGAGCGACGCCGTCGTCTCCTCGGTGCTGACGGGCGCGACCTTGCCCATTCGCTCAAACTCGAGGTCCTCCTCGAGGAGCGAGTTGACCGGCCGGTCCCGCGACTTGGCCTCGCCCATTGTCGCCCAGTCCTTCGGCCCGACGTTCTCCTGCTCGAGCGTCGCGATCTGCGACGACAGCTGCAGAAGTCGCCGCTCGTGCCGCGAGAGGTTCTTGTCTGCGGGTGGAAGCGGACGTCAGTAATTGCGGGCGAGTGAGGCAGAGCAGGGCCGCGACGCACTCTTGTCCTCCTCCTCCTCCTCGTCGCCGAAGAGGTCGGCGTTGAACCGCTCGATCGCCTGCTGGTCCTCGGCGAGGTCGTCCTCCTCCTCGCCACTGCCCTCCTCATCGCCCCCCTCCTCCTCCTCCTCCTCTTCGTCAACGTCCATGCCGTCCTCCAACCCCTCCATCTCCTCATCACCATCCTCCTCGTCCTCCTCCTCGTCGACGCACCCTCCTCCTCGTCGCTCCCAGCAACGAGGTCCTCGAGCCGCTCGATCCCCTCGGCGTCCTCGTCCTCGTCCTCATCGTCCGCGTGCGCCGCGCGCTTCTTCCCCGCGAGGCGGTGCGGGATCTCCTTGACCTTGACCGCCTCGGAGAAGCGCACGCCGCGCTTCTTCGGCGCGGACGCGGGCGCCGCGTCGCCGCTCTCCGCCTCGGCGGCGGCGGCGCGGGCGCAGCGGGCTTCTTCGCCTGCGCCTTGCCCTTGCCCTTCTTGTCCGCGGGGGGAGGCTTGCCCCTCCGCTGGGGCGCGTCGAAGAAGTCCTTGAACATGACGCCGCCAGCATCGAGATCCTCCTCCTCCTCGTCGCTCCCGTCGCCCATCCCCGCGCCGCCGACCGGCGCGAACAGGTCGATCCCGCCATCGCCGTCGCCGTCGAGCCCGTCGAGGTCGAGGTCGTCCTCGTCGTCCGAGAGCGCCTCGCCCCGCAGCCGCTTGGCCATCTCGTACTCGCCCGCATCGGCGTCGGCGTGGAACGCCGCGAGCGAGAAGAAGTCGTCATCAACGGCCGAGGGCGGGCCGACGGGCGCGCTGCGAGCGGGGAGGGCGTCAGTGAGAGGGACGGGGAGCGGAAGGAGGAAGGGGAGAGGACGCACCGCCGCGCTGCGCGGCCCTTGGAGCCGGCCTCGCCGTCGAAGTTGTCGAGCGTGAGCGCGCGCGTCCCGTCCGCGTCGGCGTCGTCCTCGGCGGCGGCGGCGGGAGCGGCCGCCTTGCCCTTCTTCTTCGCCGCGGCCTTGCCCTTCTTCGGCGCGGGCGCGGGTGCCTCCTCCTCCTCCTCGTCGTCGTCCTCGGGGAAGTTGTCCTCCATCCCCTCGAACGAGACGTCCTCGCTGTCGAGGCCCTCCTCCTTGCCCTCGCCAAGACGGCGGTAGTACTCCTCCTCCGCCGCCTCGGGGAGGTCCTCGCCCTCGCCCGCGCTCATCTCGTCGTCCTCGTCCTCGTCTTCGAGCTCCTCGCCGCCCTCCCCGTCCTCGTCATCAAAGTCGAAGCCCTCCTCGCCGTCGTCCTCCTCGTCCCCCTGCCCGAACATCTCCTCCATGAGCCCGTCGACAGTCCTCCCGCGGAGCTCCATCTGCTCCCACACCATCTCGGCGTCCATCCCCTCAGTCGTGAGCTCGGGAATGGGCGTCTCGGCGAGCGCGAACGGCTCGTCCTCGGCGTCGAGGCCGAAATCGTCTGCGGCGGCGGCGGCGGAGCGCGAGCGTGTGGAGGGACCGGCGGAGGGGGACAGCTGCGCGAGGAGCGTCGCGAGGTGGGGAAGGCGGTCGACTCGGAGGCGAGGGCTGCGGGCGGTGCATCGCGGTGTCAGTGCATTGGTCGCCAACACGCACGACTCGCTAGCGAGGACAGCATCTCGCAGGAAGCGCCCATCGCCTCGAGGCAGTGCAGGCGACCTGCTCGCCCTCGTCGTTCAGCCAGGACAGGGGAGGGTGTGGACGTACCCTTGTCAAACGAGAGCTTGAGTACGTTCCTGGCGCGTTCTGCGAGCTCGTCGCTGCCTCTACCGCGGACGAGGAGATGGGCATTCTCGGCGATGGACTGCGCGAGGTCGAGGAGCTCGTTCGGCTCCTCGTTGGCGGCAGCGGGCTGCTGCGCCTGGTCGGAAGATGCCTTGCCCTGCTTCGGGGCGGGCGAGGCGGGTGCGGGCTGCTTGGCGGGGGAGGCAGCGGCGAGGGACGAGGCGGTGGCGCGCTGCTTGCCCTTGCCCTTCTTCGACGGCGAGGGGCTCTTGGGCGAGCTCGATCTGAGGCCTGGCATCGCTCGGTACGGGCTCAGCGGGAGCGCGCGGCGGGGGAGGCGGGCGAGCGGGACGAGGCGGCGCTGGTCGAGCTCGACTCCCGGTCCCGCGTGAAACGTCCGCGGTGGCCACGGTGCGAGAGAACCGATGCAATGCCACGACAGGACAGCCACAGAAACAGACGGACTACAACGGAAAACAGAGAGCGAGGGAAAATGCGCCTAGTCGACCCGCCGTCTCCGCGGCAACCCTCCCTCGTCCGACCCCTCGTCGTCGTCGTCGTCGCCCAGCCCAAACACCTTCTCCTCCTCGTCCCTCCTGCCGAGCACAGCCCTCCCTCCGCGCGTCTCCTCCTCCTCCGTCGACTCGTCGCGGTACCCCGCCGCGCTCGCACCGACTCCCGCACCGCCTCCCCTCCGGCTCATCAGCTCGTCGAGCTCGTGCGCGCCCTCCTCCCTCCCATCGCTCTCCTCCTCAACCCTCACCCCCCTCCCCAAGCTCGCCACGCGCTCGTGCTTCCTAACCCCACCGCCCGTCGCGCCGCCAAGCGCGCCCCAGCCCTCCCCGCCCGGCGCGCGGGGCGCCCGCCTGCGCGCCGGCGGAAGTGAGGAAGAGGGCGAATGCGCGCCCATGAGCGCGACGAGGACGAGCGCGCTCGACGCGTTCACCAGGCCTTCGAGCGCGGCGTCCCCGCGGAGGAGCGTGCTCCCCTTCCCTCCTGCGTCGGCGGTAGCGTCCTTTGCGGGGAGGGCGTCGAGCTGCCCTGCGTCGAGGCGCGCCGCCGAGAGGGGACGACGAGGACGAGGACGAGCCGAGCGCGGTCCCGTTCAGGTGCGTCGATCCGAGCACCGCCGGGATCTCGTTCCCGATCCGCGAGGGAACCTGCGCGGCGGGGCCTGCGCGGAGAGGAGCGACGCGCCGACGAAGCGCAGGAACATGTCGTGCGCTGCGATCGGCTGGTCGTACGGGACCTGCGCGCGGCGAAGCGTGAGCGTGGGCGAGGCGGGCGGGCGAGATGCGCTGCGTAAGCGACCCCTCTGCCCAGAAGGAAGGAGGGCGCACCATGTGGCTCGCGTCGTGGATCTTGACGTAGGTCATGTTGCGCGCGGTCGTCCAGGTGCCCGCCTGACGCCCTTCGACGTGCCACTCCTCGTCCGTTGCGTTCTGTGGGGGCGGGAGCGGTCGGAGCGTTAGCGTCGTCACGGACCTCGGTTGAGCCAGGGAGGAGAGCAGGAAATGATTCCGCGGGAGGGGAAAGGGGAAAGAAAGAGGACGCACCCCGAACCCGGTCTCGCCATTCCACTCGAGGTTCTCGATCATCCGCTCGATCCCGACGTGGTTCTGCAGGAGAGCAGGTCACTTGTCAGTCTCGCACGATGGGAGCGCACGGGCAGCCGTGGTGATTCCACTCCCGGTCCCCGACACCCGCGGCGGGCGAGACTGAGCCGACTCACGCAGATCAAGTCCTCCGCGCCAGCGAACATGAGCACAGGCACCTGCTCGAGCAGTTTCGGGAGGAGGTGCACCGAGGGGCGGCTCCGCGGCGTGTAGAACTGCGCGCCGACCTGCCCGTCGCACTCAAGCCACGGGCCAGTCTTGCGCGAGGCGTGGAACGCGGACTTGACGTCCGGGCGCTGCGTGCGGCGCGCGTCAGCGTGGTCAGAAAAGGGAGGAAGAGAGGGAGGGAGGAGGGTGCGGACGCACAGAGAGGTACGGGTGCATGTCGACGAGGTCTGGCGGCCAGTTCATCCCGCATGCGGGGTGCGTGTCCGTCAGGCGCACGTCGTAATTGTTGACGCACATGTTCTGCCCGTTGACGCTGCGAGCGGCGGAGGAGGCGGGAGAGGGTGGGGAGAGCGCCGGTGCATGGCAGCGGGGCAGGAGGAGGAGGAGAGTGCGGAGAGGGTTGGCGCTGTCGCTCAGAAAGAGAGGAAGGAGCGGGACGCACTTCTGGATCGTCGAGTCGGTGATAGCGCCCAAGATGCGCTCGCACGCGCCCTCGTGGATGCGCTCGACCTTCGGCGTGCGGTTCAATACTGCGAGGCACTGGTCGACGGCCTTCTTGACCTGTGTCTCGGCCGCCGTACCCTTCTTAATCACGCCCGCCTGAAGCGCAAAGTCGAGGTAGGCGGGGTACTGGTTCACGGGGTCGATCCACCCGTTGCCGATCAGGAGGCCCTTGAGGCGGGTCGCCACCCGCGATGAGGAGAGGATCGCGTCGGCGATGTAGGGGATGTACTGCCCTGCGTAGGACTCGCCGGCGAGGTAGGTCTGCAGGCGCGAGCCTGAGTCCGGCGGTCGGTGAGGACGAGCGGGGGAGAGCGGACGCACGTCGTGGTTGCGGAACTCGGGGAAGATCTTGTAGAAGTTGACGAGGAACTCGATCATGTGGTTCGCAGCCTGTTGCGCCGCAGCGGCGGGATTGCGAAGGTCAGCATCGAGGCGGGGGGCGACCGCGAAGTAAGGGAGGGCGCACCTCGGGCAGCTCGTGCACGTACGAATCGGTCGCCATGTAAGAGTAGCCGGTTCCGACGGGCTGGTCGACTGTGCGGGAGTTCACGAGGGAAGAGCAAGCGAGAGGTCAGCCTCATTTCCCGATATAAAGCGACTTCCCGCTGATACCGGAGGAACCGCACGCACTGAAGATGACGTTGGCATACTCGTTCCACGCGCCCTCGGCCTCGACAAGCTTGCCGTCGCCGTTCGGCACGAGGCGGAAGGGCCCAATCTCCATCAGGCCGCCGTCGAAGGAGGAGCAGCCGGGCCCGCCGTTGAACCTGCGCGTAAGTCGGAGTCAGCCCCTCGTGCTAGGGCAGCACCTCGCGAGGCAAACAAGCCGCAGGAGGGGCAAGTCGGGTACGAGGTGGGGAGCGGGACGGACCAGAGGAGGGTGCGCTCGGTGTCTGCGATGTGCTTGTTGCGGACCATGAAAAAGAAGAGGTGCGCGTCGCTCTGGGTGTCCTTTGCGCCGTTCTTGGGCGGCGCCGAGGGGATGTGGCCGCCGTACATGGTGAGCTGCACGTCGCTCGGCTGCCCCGGGAGCGACGGGATGAAGAAGCTCGCTGCGCTCATCTCTGCGGGGACTGGAACGGGTCAGTCCGGTCATGCTGGAAGGGAGCAGGGCGCGCACCGTCGTCGGGGTTGGCCTGGCGCGGGGCGAGATCGCGCGCCCGTTGAACGAGGCGAGCGAAGTCGGCGTCTGCGGGAGCGCCTCGCCGGGTGCGCGGGTCGGACGGGGCCAAGCGGGTGCGGAGCGGCCCTGCGACCATGGAAGCGGCAGGACGAGAGGCGAGGTCGAGGGTCGAGGGAGAAGGGCGCGGGGCGATGAGGCGGAGCGTCGACCTTGGCGACACCCGTCCTTGCGCGCTGGCGAGTTGGAACGCCCGTGGCTGGACCGCTGAGACTCGCGCTTCCATGTCTGGCTCAATCCCGCTGCCCCCGCTCTTGTCGGCCGCTTCCCCGTCGCCTGTGCTCGTCCGCTCTCCCTCGCTCATGAACCTCCTCGAAGAGGTCGCTGCCTTCGTTCAGATCCCCCGTCCGGTCTCGGTGCACAGCGGGGACGAGATGGCATCCGCGGAGGCGCTGTCTGAGCAGTACGACGACACTCCCTCCGCCCGCATCAAGGCCATCGTCTACTCGGAGAAGGCGCGGCTGTTCGGCTTGCGCGATGAATCCGCCGAAATCGTGCACTTTATCGACGCGTCGGGCGAGCCCACTCGCAAGGCGCGCGCCCTCTCTTCTCGCCTTCCTCGACGCAAGCCCTCGTGACGGCGCTCGCAGATGGAGGGCCTGCAGCAGACCGCCTTCTTCTCGGACAACAAGTTCGACTTCAACAAGGCGCCCAACCTGCTCCTTAGCATGTGGTCCGCTCAGCTCCCCCGCCTCTCGTTCTCACGCGTCCGCTCGAGCAGTGGACACCCCAAGCTGCACGCCGGAATGGAGAAGTTGCAAAGCTGGGCCTCCAGCTGGCGAAACCCGCTTGCCCGGTCCTGTGCGGCGTGCGCAGCGCTTGTCGCCCCGCGCGGGCTGTTCGGCCGGCCGCGGGAGCAGCCGCCGTCGCTCCTCTCGTCCGACAGCCAGTGCGACGTCGCGGAAGAGATCCTCCTGCACGGCCGGACGGCCCGCAAGCCCGCCACGTCTGCCGAGCCAGCGCGTCCGCAGACGGGCGAGGCATAGCCTTGAGCCTCATGCCTGCGTATCGCGCCTGACCTCCCGCCCCTTACCCTCCCCTCGCACTGCCATCAAGCCGCCTATGCGCCTCCGTCACCTACTCTCATCTCTCGACTCTCCCTCTGTGTCTTCTTCTGCCGTAGCTAGCTCTGTTGTGCCCCTGCCTGCATCTCGCATTGCGATCTCCATCGCGGTCGCGTTCGGGAGGCTCGCCCCTTCCGACATCTCGCTGGTTCTCCATTCCTCGCAGCGGAAGCCTTGCGCCTCTCGGCGCGACTTGATGGAGACAAAGCTCGACGAGGAAGAACCGCGGCGCGAGGTCGATGCGCGTGAAGACGGACGGCGGGGTCGTGCGAGCAGCGAGCGCAAACGCGAGCGCAGCAGTAGTATGACCCGAAGGACGTGATGACCTTGCTCCGCACGGGAGCGGAGCGCACGCCCCTGCTCACGTCGCGAGATCAGGGGGGAGAGCAGAAAGAGAGGGAGAACGGGTCGAGAGGTGCGTTGCGGCGAGCTCCAGTCGCACAGAGTGCTTCTGTGCGCTCGTTCAAGGTGCATGGCGAGAGTCGCATGGCCAGGATTCCCGGAAGTGGCGTAGTCCTCGAGAGCAAGCGACGAGCTGATGAGAATCGGGACGAGGCGCAGAGCAGCGACGACGACCTCAGGCGAGCTGCTTCGAGTTCAGCGGGGATGTAAGGTGCCTTGCGTAGGAGCTGAGACTTCCAAGCAGCCGCAGGGCGTCGGGGTGGGTGCTTGTCCGGAGTAGAGCGGCGCTGTCGACGTTCGTCCTTTCTCCACCAAGCTCGTCTCGCTCGAATCCATCTGTTCCGTCGAAAAGGCGATGCTCCGACTCAGGGATCCGTCGAGAGCAGCCCACGCACGCCTCGGAACGCCGCGATCTCGCTACGCCTTCTTCGCCCGACTCGCCTCGACCGCCTCATCGCCAGCGACCGGAGCAGAGCTGCAGGTCGCGGATCCGCTCTTGCTCTATTATGGCCTCGGTACGCCCCCTCCATCCGCCGTGTCTCCCGATCAAGGCGTTGCGAGCTGACTTCGCTTTCTCCCCCACTACCCTCCCGAACCTCCGCTGCCCGCTGATCTCGGCGTCCTTGCGCCTGACAGTCGCGCAGGGCAAAGTCAAGAAGGATGAGGAACAGCTGCGAGCGTTGGTTCAGGTGCGCTCGCTTTCCCATTATCCCGTCTCCGCCCCTCGAGCCGAGCCAACGCTGATCCTCCTCCTCCCGCAGCTCCGCAAGCTTCACGCAGAGCTCCTCGACTACCAGCCCCCCGTCCACCTCCTCACCCTCCTCGAGTCGATCCGCGGCATCTCGTCCCCGTCAACCTCCTCCACCACCGTCAGCACCACGTCTTCCCTCCCCGCCTGGCCATTCAAGCGCCCCACTCGCACCTCGGCGCGGGCCTCTCTCCCGAGCAGGAAGCCGAGCGCGCCTCGTTCGCGCACCTCAGTGAGCGGCAGAAGACGACTGAGCTGGTCAAGGTGCTCAAGGCGCATGAGGGGCTCGAGGAGCTCGACACGCCTAAGGGCTTCCTGCTGACGGGCCCGCCGGGTACGGGCAAGAGGTGCGTGCGACGAAGGGGTGCTTCCCTATCCCCCCTGCGCGGGATGCTGATGCTTGTTCTCTCCGGTCCGCTGTGCAGCCTTCTCATGGACCTCTTCTTCCAGAGCCTGCCCGTGCCGCACAAGGTCCGGTACCACTACCACGCCTTCCTACTCTCTCTCTACCAGGCTGTGCGTTCCTCTCCCGCGTAATCTCTCTTTCGCCGCCTGACCATCCGCTGCGCGCAGATCCACCGCGCCCTCGAGCGCCAGCGGCTCGAGAACGAGGCAGAGGAGCGCGCGGCAAACCAGCGGTACAAGACTGGCGACAAGGGCGGGTACCCGTGGAGCCGGCGCGAGGAGATGAAGGCGAGGGCGATCAGTCAGGGCTGGCAAACGGTCTTTGCCGGTGCGTCGCTTTTCCCGGTCGCGACACTTGGTCCCGGCGGCTGCTGTGGTGTGTTGCGCAGGAACTCTCCGACGCTCACCTTTCGCATCATGCAGGTGGCCGTTCGGCATCCGACCCCGGGCTGAACACTCGCGAGTTCGTCCTCGCGCAGGTTGCGCTCGACCTGATCAAGACGCAGGGCTGGCTCCTCGCGTTTGACGAGGTCCAGCTCGTCGACATCGCCGGCGCAGGGTTGGTGAGCAGGGTGATGAGCTGGTACTGGCGGCTAGGAGGAGTCGTGGTTGGGACGTCGAACCGCGTGCCGGAGGGTGCGCATTTCCCATCTCACTTTTGCCCCTCGCGAGACTGACCCCCACCGCCGCAGACCTGTACAAGCAGGGCATACAGCGCGCAACGCTTTCCCCCTTCCTCGGCGCGCTCGCCGTTCGCTCGCCTCATCAACCTCTCTTCGCCCACCGACTACCGCCTGATCGCCCGCTCGCAAGTCTCGCTCACCCCTGAGACGGACGCCGCCACGCCCGGCGACTTCGGCTCGCCAGAAGCGTGGAAGCGGTGGGGCACGCGCTCGCGCGGGTGGTTCGTCCAGGGCGCGGACCACGCCGCATGGGCCGAGGCGCAGCGGTGGGTCGTCGGCGATGCGCAGGGCGCGAGAAGGTCCTGAGCGTGTATGGGAGGAAGGTCCGCGTGCCGTGGGCTGCGGGGGCGTCGCGCGCTTCTCCTTCAAGGAGCTGTGCGAGCAGCCGCTTGGCCCGGCAGACTACATCACTCTCGGCAGCGAGTTCGTGCGTCTCTTCTCGCGTGCTCGTGCGATGCGGGAATATGCTGACGTCTCGGCTCCGGCAGCACACCATCATCGTCGACGACATCCCCGTCCTCCCGCTCAACGCCAAGAACGAGGCGCGGCGGCTCATCACGCTGCTCGACGCGCTGTGTGCGGCTTCCGTACTTTCTGCTCCCAAGCTGTGACTGACGAGTCTCCTCACCTGCAGACGAGACGAAAACCCGCCTGCTCGCCTTCGCCGCCGCACCGATCGACTCGCTCTTCTTCCCCGACGCCGTCTCCGCCGCTTCTCCTCCTCCGCCAATTGAAACTCCCTCGACGACCTCCCCACCTCGTTCAGCGAGTCGGCCGGCTCCCACGCGCCCGGCGACAGCGGCCCCGTTCACATCCTCGACCCCTCCACCTTCTCCCTCCCGCTCAACGACTCTCTCCGCGTCGGTCGCCTCGCGCTCGACACAGTACGACGCGCACATGATGCCGCGGGCGAGGTGACGGACTCGCTCGTCGAGGAGATGCTCGGCGACGTGCAGCAGGATCTCGAGGCGCCCTACCGGCCCAACATCTCGTACTACGACGAGAGCGCCAACGTCGCGGCGTATGAGCGCGACGAGGCGCGCAGGGTTGAGCGCGAGGAGGTCGAGCAGCAGCTGGACAGGCAGCTCCGGAGGCGGAGGGAGCAGGAGGCGCGCGCGCCGGTCCACCCGAGCGCGGCGACGCCCAGCTTCCAGAACCTCGCGATCTTCACTGGTGCGTTCCTCCCGCTTCCCGTCTCGCATGCGCAAACGCTGACTCGGCTTCTCTCGCAGGTGAGGACGAGCGCTTCTCGTTCAAGCGCGCCGTCTCGCGCGTGCACGAGATGTCCTCCGCCGAGTACCTCGTCACGGCGGAGCACACGCCCCTCCCGTCGCACGTCCGCTCGTGGGAGACTTCGCTCTCCGCGTCCGTCGCCGCGACGGCCGCCGACGCCGCCGACAACACGCCCGCAGGCCACGCCGTAGGAGCGAAGGTGCCCCTTCCCGCCGACGCAGGCGAGCGGCTCAGCGGCGTGCTCGACCCGAAGGACCTGCGCGCGAAGTGGCCCGAGGGGACGCCGCGCGGGGAGAGGGAGGTCGACGTGCGGGGGGACGACAAGCCCGTCCTGCGAGAGGAGCATATCTGGGGCGTGAGGGAGGACTGGGGGAAGAAGGCTGGGCGGTGGGGGAAGGGCGCGAGGGCGTTCGAGGAGGAGGAGCAGAAGTAGATTCTAGAGGGGAGGTATGGACGCAAGGTGCACGCCGGAGGAGGGTGAGTGAGGACGGAACGAGGACGGCGCTCCTGTAGCGAGAGGAGCGTGCGCCGGACTCTCCGCGGTTCGCTTCGCTCGACGGCTGGGCTCCTGTCTGCGCTCTTGCTCGAACGCTTCGCATTGCTCTGCTGCTGTTGCTACGATGGGGAAGAGGAGCCACCGCTACGACGCGGACGACTCGCCCTCGACGGATCCGTCCAGCGACGACAGCCCACCTTCGACGGACAGCGACGACAGTTTCGACGACAAGCACAGCCGGCATTCTTCCTCCTCGAAGCGGCATGGTGGCCACGGGCACGCGAAGCGACGAGCAGCAGCGCACTCGGACGACAGCGACGCGGACGGGAGCAGCGACTCGGAGGAGAGCGAGGATCGCCATCGCGGGCGAGGGCGGCGACACGGGGGTGGTGGGAGGAGGCACAAGGACGACAGTAGCGACGAGGAAGCGCTCATAGCGGTGCGTTCTCCCCTTGCCTTCTCGAATGGCGTGCGAACTACGAGGGCTGACCCGCTCGTCACCTCCAGGCTCACAAACGCCGGCGGAAACGGCATCGCCGAGCTGCTGCAGGTGCTCCTCCGCCGAGCGGTGGCGGAGACAACAACGCCCTCTTCATCGGCGCCGGGATCCTCATCCTCTTGCTCGCCCTCGGCGGAGGAGCGTGGTGGTGGTACAATCGCGACTCGGCTGGCGCGTCGTCCGGTTCGTCGTCGACGGGCGGTTCCTCGACGGGCTCTACGGGCGGTACGGGTAGCGGAGCAGGCTCGAGCGGCGGTGCGGGCGGTGCAGGAGGAGCGGCTGGATCAAGCGCCGGCGGGACGGGCGCAGCGGGCGGCGGAGCAAGCGCGTCGAAGGCGTCTTCCGCAGGCGCTAGTGGCTCGTCGGCAGGAGGAGGGAGCAAGACGACGTCGGGTGGCGCGAGCGGGACGGCGGGGGCAGGCGGGGCGTCCTCGACCAGCACGCCAAGCGGAGGGTGGTGGCGGGGCAAGGTTGCGGTGCGTCTCGCTCTCGGTTCTCTGTCTCGTCCATACTGACAAGCTCTGGCGCAGGCGTTCTGGGAGAACTGGAGTGCGTCTCGAGCGCGCAGAAAACGCCAATGCCCGCAAGCTGACCACGTCTCGTTCGTAACTGCTCCTGCGTTCCCGCTCTCACCTGTACAGCCGGCCTGTCCGTTGCCGACACCAAGTTCGACGGTTACGACTACTGCTTCTGGCGAGGCTTGCTCGCTCATCCCGCCCCTCCTCTGCTCGCTGACCTCATCCTCTTATGCCACAGGTTCTGTGCCGTACCCGGGACGGCGGCGGAAAAGGGCAAGCTGACAATGGGCGAGGCGACTGAGGGAATCGCGAAGGAGTGGGTCGCCGCGGCCCAAGCAGCAGGGTGCAAGGCGGTGCGTCCTCTCGTTCTTTGTTCGCGACGGAACAGCAGGCTCACTCGTGACCTCCGCAGATGCTCTCGGTCCGTCGCTCCCTCTTCGCGCTAGTCTCCCTAACGTGCTCACGCCCGATGCACCTTCTTCCCGCAGGTCGGCGGCTGGTCCGGCAGCAACACCTTCTCCGGCCTTGTCGCATCCGACACGTCTAGGGCCGACTTCGTCGACACACTCAACACCGCAATGACTGACTATGGCTTCGACGGCATCGATTCAGACTGGGAGTACCCGGGCAAGGCCGGCGCGACGAACGATGTAAGCTTCTCGACGCTCGCTGAGGAAGCCGAGGCTGACATTTCGCACTCGCAGTTCGACGTCGCGAACGACCTGAACAACTACCTCGACTTCTTCAAGACGTTGCGGGAAAAGATTGGCAGCGACAAGCTCATCTCGGCGGACACCTCGTCGGGCCCGTGGGTCGGGGCGGACGGGCAGCCGTCTTCCGACTTGAGCGCGGTAAGCTCGCTCGTCTGATGCACTGCACGCTCAACTGAAACCTCTCCTCGCAGTTCGGCGACGTGCTCGACTTTGTCACAATCATGGTGCGTCCCGCTCGCTTCCCTACAGCCAGGTCGCGCTGATCACTGCGGCTTCCCAGACGTACGACGCCGTAACGTACTCTTCGAAAACCACGGGTCCAAACTTCGTGCGCGCTCCCCCTGCTCCGTGTTGCGACCTCGCTCACGCCCTCGCCCACGCGCAGGCGTACGACTCGTCCTGCGGCCCGTCGACGCAGCAGTTCAACGTGCCCGCCTCCGTCAAAAGCTGGACCGACGCCAAGTTCCCCGCCGACAAGGTGCGCTCTGCTTCTTCCCTGCATGCACGCTATCAAGCGACGGCACGAGCCGGTCCTCCCAGTTGGCCTTCCCAAAGGACTGACTCGCGTCCTCCTCGCGCTTCCTCGTTCCGCAGATCTTGCTTGGCCTCGCAGCATACGGCTATGCATGGAAGGTGCGCCCACTTGCCCGCCATCCGCTCCCGTCCTCTCTCGCCTGCCCACCCTGCGGCTCACCCGGCCCCTCTCGCCCCCGCAGGTCGCGACTACAAAGACGGCGGAGGCGTGGACGGCGCAACTTCGAGCATTTACCAGACCGCGAGCGAGGTTTTGACCGCGGCAGACGGGTCGAAGCCGTATGACAAGATCCTCAGCGACGTGCGTCCTCCTCGTCCCCCTCGCTTTCTGCCCGGGCCGGGCGGGGCGCTGACCAGAGGGCGCCGGCAGTTCAAGAGCGACATGGACTACACCTTCGACGACTGCAGCAAGTCGCCTTTCCTGTACTCGTCGTCCTCGCAGCTCTTCATCACCTGTGCGCTTCCTCCTTCTCTCTCCTCCCTCGCTCGGCTGACCCGGCCAGAACGCACAGACGACGACCCCGACTCGTTCGCGGTCAAGGGCGCGTACGCGAGCGAGAACGGCCTGATGGGGTGCAGTCTGTACGCGGCGATGACGCAGAACGTCGACGGTACGCTGCGCGATGCGGCGAAGAAGGTGTGCTAGAGCTGCCGGGCGGGCGAGCAGATGAGGATGGACACTGAGGAGAGGCGTAATATGTATCTCTACTGGCTTTCTGCTCCTAGATCGAGGCGGCCGTGGTACGCGAGAATAGCGCGTTCCTCCTTCTCCCGTCGAGTGTCTACTGGTCCTTGAGCGGCTTCGCGCCCTCCTCGCCGATGACATCGCCCAGGTTGGTGGTCCCCGAGCCGCGCCGCGCGGGTTTGGGCTGCGAGGGGTCGGGCTTCCAGCCGATCTGCGGGCGGAAGGGCGGGGTCAGCGCGAGGTCAAGGACAGGACAAGCGAGCTGAGCGCTAGGCGTGCCGCATGATAGATGAACATGAGTCAGAGGGAGCGGGACGCACCATGTGCATGATCTGGAACGTTGCCGGGATCGAGCCGTCCTCGAGACCGTGCAGCTCTGACGACGCGAGCAGAGCGCATGTCAGTACTGGTCATCCAAAGACGCACGGGGAGGAGTGAGCCGAGGTTGCGTACCCTTGTAGATCTCTCCCGCAGCCAGCAGCGTCTCCGGGTTGAGCGTTCTCCGGCGGTTGACAACAGCGTTGCCCTCGCCCATCCACTTCAGATCGTCGATCAGCTCGTGAATGGACGGGTACGCGATCTGGATCTCGTCGACATCGACGGTCGAGAGTGCGAAGCCGGCGCGGTTCAGGAGCGAGGTGACGGATTGCGAGTCTGCCGGTGGGGAAAGGCGCGTGGGCGAGAATGACGATTGAGGAATGAGCGAGCGAGGGCATCGTCAGGGAATTGGAGCAATTCGAGAGGGATAGTGGGGCAGTGGGGCAGTGGGACGGGGTGGAAAGGCGTCAGCGCTGGTCGAGCAAAACGAGCGTGACAGCGCGCACCGGTCATGGGCGAGATGCGGGGGGAGATACCGCCTTCCCGTTCCAATTCCGCAAGCTGTAGCGAAGTTCTGCGCATGGCAAGCTGATCAGGCCGCATCCTAAGCAACGAACCGACCGCCAGGAGAGGGGAGCGTACCGCAGCTCGAAGAGCGTGTCGCCACCGAGCATCGAGCCGATGAAGACGCCGTCTGGTCGCAGTGTCCGCTTGATCTGAACGAGCGCCCCTGTTAGAGCGAGAGGGAGTTAGCGTTCAGGCACCTACACGGGCGGGCGCGACGACACCAGCGGAGGTCCGGCTTGCACGCCAGGAATGAGCGAAGCAGATTGACGCACCTGGCAAGTCGTTGATCCAGTGCATTGACAGGCACGACATGATGCAGTCGTGCGAGTCCTCCTCAAAGCGCGACGCGAGCTGCTCCTCATCCAAGTGGATCCGCTCGACCGGCACTGCGGATAACGGGGAGTCAGCGTTTTGTCCCGCATACGTAAGCGCGTGTAGGTCTGGGATATAGATCGGACGGGCGCGAAGTGGACGGGCAGGAACTCGCCCTCCGTCTCGACATCCTCGTCCCGGTACAACATCTCCCCTACGAACAGGCAGCCTTGTCAGCGGGCGCTTCGCGGCGCTCAGAGTGAGCGAGTACGCACTGCTCGAGTCCACCATGATGACCTTCTGGGTGATTTCCGGGTCGAGGTGCTTCGCGAGGAAGCCTGGGCCGGATCCAACGTCGAGGACGAGCGGGTATCGCCGCTTGATATCCTGCGCGCGTTCGTACAATGTCAGCGCAGGCTCGAACGCAGTCGGATCCACCTGCGAGGCGAGCACACGGCTTCGCCAGCGCCGGTCCGACATGACGCAGGGTGGTGCACCTCGAGGAGGGAAGAGGAAGCGGGACGCACGAGCAATCGGTCGACCATGCTCTGCGCGACGTCGTCCTTGACGTAGTCGGTGAGCCTGCTGCGATGCTTGTCGCGAGCTGCGCGATCACGCTGAGCGCGCTTCAGGTCGCGGTCGAAGACGGCGAAGGGGGAGGCGCCGCCGCCTGGCGCGAACGACGGGACGGCGTACGCGCGGACGGGCTGGCGGAGAGCTGTGCGAGCTAGACTCGTCATCCTGGCTGAGCGCGATGAGCAGTGGCGGGTCGAGGGCGCTTCGAGGCGGAGTCGCGCGCCTCGCCCTCCTCCGTCGCCTTGTCGCGCTTCTTCTGCGGTCTGCTTTGCCCAGCTGTACCCTTCAGCAGTACCAGAGCTCCACAGACTCGAAGCAGCTCTCCCCAGCCCGTCGTCGCTGCTCTGCGCCTCGTCCCGATCCTCATCAGCTCATCGCGCATGCTCGCGGTTTGCGCCTCTTGCGGGGGCTTTGGCTACCCCATTCCCGTCGTACACGCTACATGGACACGTTCACGCACGACCCGGGCCCGAACTCGCCGCCATGCGCTTCTCGACTCGGTCTTTCTCTTCCTTCCGCTCTCCTCGCAACCTCCTCGCATGTCTCCCATCTCTAAACCGGGGGTTGCACCGCGCGTAGGCACGAGACGACGTCCTCACGTCCCTCGAGGCGTACAGGCGTGACCCGCTCGCGCTTGCCGCGCCGTGCGATCCCGCCCACCCGTTCGTCTTGAAACACCTCGACCTCACGCCCCGGAACCTCCTCGTCGAGGCCGATGACGGACGCGACGACGTGCGCCTCGTCGCCGTGCTCGACTGGGAAGGGCGGCATTGCGGCCGCCCGAGCTGGAGCTGCTCAACATGCTTGGCGAGGCGTTACGAGGGCGCAGAGGACGACGGGCCGGACAGGCGTGCGCACCCGAAATGGGAAGGCGCAAGGTGGCTAGTCGACGCGCTGGGGGACGCGGGGTGGAGACTTCCGGTCGACAGCCCGTGGTGCGAGCTGTTCAACCAGCGGTGGGGCTGGAGGGGCGAGCTGTACTCGCTGTAGTGAGCGGTGCTATAACGCCTTAGTGCCGTTTCCGTGAAGTTGCGCGCGGAAAGGCGCAAGGCTTCCCCTGAGAGTACGGGCGCGATAAAAGCAGCGAGATTGTCTGAAGAGGGGAGCCTCACGGACGCGACCGCGATGGAGATGGCAATGCGAGATGCAGGGAGAGGCACAACAAAGCTAAATACGGCGGGAAAAGACACACAGGAAGAGACGAGAGATCAAAGTAGGTGACGGAGGCGCAAAGGCCGCATGAAATCAGAGCGAAGGGGGGGGGGGGCGAGGGGCGGGAGGTCAGGCGCGATACGCAGGCGCGAGGCCCAAGGCTACGCCTCGCCCATCTGCGGACGCGCCGGCTCGGCAGCCGTGGCGGGCCTGCGGACCGTCCGGCCGTGCGGGAGGATGCCCTCCGCGACGTCCCACTGGCTGGCAGACGAGAGGAGCAACGGCGGCTGCTCCCGCGCGGGGCCGACCAGTCCGCGGGGGGCGACAAGCGCTGCGCACGCCGCGAAGGAGCCGGTGAGCGGGAGGTTGCGGAACGGAGAGCCGGGGAGAGGGGAGTGGAGCAGAGGGACGCACACGGGAAGAACAGCTTCCGCAGCAGGTGGAGGCGGTAGCCGAGGTCGACGGAGGGGTTCATAAGGAGCGCTTGCACTGCGTTTGAGAGCCTCAGTTATCTCCGAGCGAGAACATCAGCGAGGGAAGGCGAGAGACGCACGGATCTCGTGCCGCTGATCGACCTCCGTGAGCCACCGCTCCGTAGCGTCCACCACGCCCTCCTCCTCGTCGCTCTCGCTCGCGCACTCGAGCGACGAGTCGTCCGAGTGGGCGTACCCCGGCGCGCGCTTCATCGGGATGCACTTGCTCGGCGGCGCGACGTCCTCGAGCCACTCGCGCAGGCGCTTGCCGACGCCGGCGGAGGGAACGGCGCGGACGCCGTTCTCGGTAAGGGGCAGGCGCGGGAGAGGGCTGCGGTCGGCGCTGCTGTCGGACGAGGGCGGGCGGCCTGCGCGCGACGAGCTGATCGACGTGGTCGAACGGGCGGCAGTCAACGGGACCTCGTCGTGCGCGGATGCGGCGGTGTTGTTGCTCGAGCGCGAGCAACGACGACTTGCGGAAGAGGGAACTGCCTCGACGGCGGAGGACGACGGGGCGAGGGACGGCGCGAGAGGCGAGTTGGCGAGCGGGAGATCAGCGAGCGCGATATCTGCTGCGTGGGCATCATTTGATGGTGGTGCAGCGGTCGCAGCCTTGAGGGACGGGGTGGAAAAGATCAGGCGGAAAAGGCGGAGGTGGAGGGTCAGGAGGGGGACAAAGAGCGGGAACGACGAGATGATCTCGGGGAGTGAGGAGAAGGATATCGAGACGAGCGCTCGGACGACGATCGCGGGAGGATACAGGTTGTGGCCGAAAGGGCGCGTGTTGTTATGCGGAAGGGGCGGGAGGGGCGTGCCGGCGGGCGAAAGGAGCTGCCCAGTCTTCTCGATGGTGAAGAAGCCGGCATCGTGTGGATTCTCGGGAAGCGGGAGAGGGAGGATGCGGCGCTGGCCGACTGGAGCGCCGAGGTAGTCCGGCCGGATGGCCCAACTTCGTAGAACGGCGCGAAGCCCCCGTGATCCGGCGCGAAGCCCCCGTGATCCTGGATCTTCTTAACCCATTCCACCTGCAGGAGTTCCTCGTCAAGACTGCGGGGGAGAGGGAAGGGAGCCGACACACCCATGACACGTCCCGCCCAAGAATCGTCGCCCATGGACCCGCCGCGGACGCAACGACCCGACGGGTGTCCGCGGCCTCGACCGCCTCGATGTATGAGCGGACGCCGAGCTCGTCGAGGAGGAGGATCCAGGACTGCAGCTTGTCCATGGACTGGTGGAGCTCGACGTTCACCGCGCGAGCAGAATCATCAGATCGGGACACAGCGGGAGCCGAAGAGACGACGCACTCAGCAGGAGGTTTGACGGCTCGTGAAACTCGAAGTGTCCGTCGGAGAAGAAGCCGGTCGCGCGCAAACCCTGGATCTGCGTGCGTGATCGTCAGCGAGGGAGTCGAGGAGGGCGAGAAGGGAAAGGAGCGCACCTTGCGGTCGAGATTCCCGGTCGCGTCGACGATGTGCGCAATGCGTCGGTGTCGTGTACCAAGCCGAACAGGCGCGCCTCCTCCGAGTAGACGATGGCCTTAGTCTCGGCGGACCGCTTCTTGGCGTAGCGCGCGGTGGTCTGCGGATCCGTCGAGCTCGTATCGTGGGACTCGCTGGTCGCCTGGGAGGAGGAGAGGGGGCGCGGAACCACACCCAAGGCAGCGACGTCCTTCAGGAGCTCGAGGACAGAACGGTATCCCTCCGCGTCGAAGTCAGGGAGTGCAGAGGCGTCGGGAAGCAGCGGGGACAGCGCGAGTGAGCTGGACATGGCTCAGGAGGGTGAAGAAGTTCAAACAAGCTGGGTTTGAGCTCCTCAGCGTGAGAGAGCCGACGTCGGACGAGGACACCCGTCTCATCGCCCCGCGCTCCCTCCCTCCGCCTCTTCCTCTGTCGCCACGATGGTCGCAGGGCTGCTTCGCACTCGCCTGGTCCCGACCGACCCCCGCACCCGGCGAGGCGCTCCCGCAGGCAGCGACTTCGCTCGCCTCGTTCAACGCGTGCGCGATCCTCATCATTCGGGGCGCGGTCTTCAACACTGCACCTCGCACCCGACTTTCAGCAACGCCGGATCCATCTTCCAAGTCCTGTAGAAGCGGTTGGGCTCGCCGGGGGACTTGCACCTGTGAAGCGCGTGTCCTGATGGACGGTCTGCCTCACGATTCGAGGTCGCTCCTCGTGCTTGCCTGAAAATGGGGAGCTCCGTTCTCATCTCTGACTGTTGCGGAGAGAGGGAGGGCGCCAGCGTGCGAGTAGTCGGTCGTGGAAGTGCGAGAGACTGAAGCGGGCGGGTCACCCCGAGGTTGATGGCGATGGAGACGGCAATGCAAGATACAGCTGCGGGCTAAGGGGGTCACAACAATGCTGGATACGACGGGGAAAAACGGAGAGGGGATACAAGAAACGACAGTGGGTGACGAGCGCGCAAAAACCACAGAACGAGCGATTGCTCCCTCCCTCCTCCGCCTCACCAGACGCGGATCTCGCGGTACGGCCAGAACGCGTCCTCCGACCGCGGCGTCGACGGCTCGTCCGCCGACGCCACCTCGTCGACCTCGTCATCGGACCCGCCATCATCGCTGAGGAACTCCTCCGCCTCGCAGCGGGCGTACGTACGCTGCGCGCGCGCACCCTTGCGCGGGAAGCGCGCGCGGTCGCGCTGCGCATGCGCGAGGTCGCTGAGCCCGCCCGCGAGCGACTTGTACGAGCGGAGGTCGCGGCGCAGGCATGCCCGCGCGAGCTTCGCGGCGGGAACGGGCGGGGGGCCGACACGCACGTGGTGCTCCTCCATCGCGTCGACGAGATCGTGCCATGCGGGGTGGTCGTCGTCCTCGAAGTGTTCGTCCTCGGGCGACGGCGTGCGCGGGACGAACGCGTACCGTTGCGTCGGCGAGCGCTCGCGGCCCTCCTGCTCGAGGCGGAGCTCGAGCGCCTCGTCGCCCATGATGAGCTCGTACCCGTACTGCGTCGCCTTGTCGAGGTCCTCGGCCGTGCGGAGGCGCCCGCATTCGCACGCCTGCTTGAGCCAGTACAGGAGGGCGTTGACCCGGATGCGGCCAACGCGCGAGGTGACCGTCGGGGGCTCGAACACGCGCTTCTTCGGGCTCGGCGGCGAGAGCGACGCGAGCGTCGTTACAGAGAGGAGCGTCGCAACCGACGAGCGCGACGACGCGCTTCCGCTCGACGAGCCGGACGAGAAGCCGAGGCCGGGGCAGCTCGCGGGCGACTTGAGCGGCATGGTCCTCGGGACCTCGATGCTCACGTTCGGGACGATGATCGAGAGGGTGGGCGAGATGACCTTGGACTTGCCGAAGCGCGAGGAGGGGATGGGGCGGTCGTAGCGCTGCGGGGTGGAGTCGCCGGATGCGAGGCGGTCGTGCATGGTGGCGGCCGAGAGGGTATCGAAGAGAGTGTGGGCGGTCGAAGTAAGGAAGGACTGCGCGGCCAGGGTGAACACGCTCAGCCCTCTGGGCGGGAAGAGGGGGAGGAGCGGGAGAGGGCACGCACCGAGGCGCGGAGCGTTGGACGCGCGCAGTGGCGGAGTGGGCGAACTTGTTGAGGTCCCGGACGATCAGCATCGGCTCGCTTGGGCAGACGAGGAGCGTCGGGGGCATGTTGCTCGGCGTGACGGCGAGGAAGGCGATGAGGGGAGGTTCTCAGGCGGTGGGGCTGGCGGGCATCAAACGAGGAGCGCTACGGACCGTTCGAGCGCGCGAAAGAGCGGACGCGCTCAAAGCGAGCGACGGCGAGTGGCGGGGAGGAGCGAAAGCGCTGCGGACCGCTCGCGCGCGAGGTCAACCCGCTCGAACACGGCGACGACAGCGTCCTGTATTGTGTGAGTGGGCTCTATCGGAAGCAGGAGCAGTATCAAGACTGGATACGCAACCTCAGCCAGCAGGAAGCAGCGGACGCCCAGCAAGCACAAGTCCGCCTCAAGTCGAACCCGAAGCGGTGTGATGAACGCCAGCTCGCCTTCCTGGGGGTATACAAGCGCGTCAGCCGAGTCAGCAGGGCGCATGGGGGCGCCTGGCGGGGGGAGAAGCCCCAGGAGCGCGTCGTTGCCCTCTACTCGTCTTGCATCTTCACGGACTTGCTCTCTTCTCGCTAGATGCGTCCAACTGTCGCTCGTACGCAGTTGCATGGTCAGCTCTCCGCCCCTGTGCTACAGGTCCTCCCGCCGCTGAGGACGACGGAGCCTGAAAGGCCTCCGCACACGTCCCGCGCCGAGTCAACGGCCCTCTTCCACCCCTTCCGCTCCCATGCACGCTGCCATGCGCTCTGGGCGAAGCGGGATTGCGAGCGGCGGTCAACGATGTGTTGTAAGGGAGGGTCGCAATGAAGGCGGGGCCGTCGTCGGGCTGCAGAGCGCTGAGGAAGGGGTTCGGAGGCGGGTGAAAAGTCTGCTGGCGCTGGTGCGGGCGGCCTGCGTCGTCGCTCATGCTTGGTGAAGCGCTTCTGTAGCTGCTGAAGGCGGGAGCGCGTCGAACTGATGAAGGGGACGTGTTGTGGGTGGAGCGAGGCGGGCGGCGGCGGGAGGGCGTCGTAGGCAATGCGGCGCGTTCGTCGAGATAGCGGAGGGCATAGCCGCGCTCTCGGCACCCTCATGCCGTCAGCAGGACGTGCGAGGGAGCGGAGACGTGAGGGGTCGGACGCAAGAGGCGCGCGTCGCGCGGGCGCCGAGGAAGGGTTGTCTCCACAGGCGTACTCGGGTCCTGGAACGAGCCGTGCTGAGCCAGAAGCCGCGCCACTACAGCGTAGGACACGAGCAAGAAGCGCAGCACACAGCCTGCACGCAGTCACACTCTCCGACCTCCCCCTCCTCCCTCGTCCAGCCGATCCGCCTTGTCGCGCCCGGCCCACATCCTCTTCCGCCGCCGCGTCCCCTACAGGGCCACCATGGTGCCCATGTTAGATCGCTCCCCGAACGAGAAGCCCCGCAGGATTGACGCCGGCCACCCACGCGCCTCGCCGTCCCCGTCCTCAGGCGGAGGGTCCCTCCTACTCCCGCCTCTGCGCCTATTCCGCCCAGCCGCCCTCGTTCCGTAGCTCGAACAACTCATCAGGAAGCTGTCGATGCAACCCCATCGCGCTCGGCGCTGTTCCTGTCGCTCAATCGACCCGGAACGGCTCATCAGCGCAGGCGAGGTGGAGAGACGAGAAGCGGCAGCGGCGGTGCGGAGGGGGTGCGTCGCAGAGTCTTCGCCAGTCGTAGCACCCCGTGACGAAGCGGCGAGCGGAGTCGAGCGATATTGGGCGAGAGCGATTGAACGGGCGAGGGAGAGGAGGCGAAGTGGGGAGAGCGAGATGTCGACCTCGTCCTGCCTGCGTCGAGCGACCTTGACGGCAGAGACTGGCGCGCAAAGAGCTTGTCGACGAACGTCGAATAGCGAAGGATGGACATCGGGCGGTCGACACTCCCGCTCCCCGACTCTCGCTTGCGAAGGTCCGCAACGGCCAAAGCGAAGTGAGGGAAGAACACGAGATACAGCTAGACGGAGCACTATGGATACAACAGGAGAGTACGACGGAGGCCGATACAGACGTGGGAGAAGGGGGTTACAGAGGAAGGAGATGGAGGCGAGAGGGGAGCGAAAGAGTCCATCGAATGCGCCTCTTCGCGCAACCTGCACCTCCGCGGTGAGCGACGTACGCTCACGCGCGCAGTGCGGAGGCGGACGATGCGCGGGTCGGCGAACGGGCCCTTCTGCATGTCGAGCGCCGGCTTGCCCGCGCGGGGGAGTTCGCGCGCTGCGGATCGAAGCGCGGCTCGCACGCGCGAAGAGCGCGGCGCGCGAGAGCGGCGCGCCGACCGTAGCGGTGCAGTCGACCGCGAGGGGGGAGGGCGCTGCGGTAAAGGAGTGCGCGCGGCGGAGGCCGGCAGTGTCGAGCGCGAAGACGGGCTGCACGCCGCGGAGGTCGGCGAGGTACGCGTCCATTTGGCCGACAATGCGCGCGCTCTGGCGCTCGCAGCGCTGGATGTCACGCGTGCTGCGTGGGGAGCGCAAGGCCGCCGCCTCGAGGGCGCGCTCGTACGCCTCCTCCGCGCGATGAGCGCCTCGCCGTGCGCGCGCGCGGCCTTGAGTGCGGTCTGCGAGCCGAGCTCGACTGCGTGCGCGGCGAGCCACGCGCGGAGGGCGGTCTTCTTCCGCAGGCCCGAGGCGGTGGGGAGGTTGGCGTGCGAGGGGCCGGGGTGCCGCTGAAGGGGTTGCGCGACTTGCTCGCGGGGGTGGTGGATGCGGTCGCGCGGGGGCGGTGCGCCGAGCGGACAGGCGCGGGCGCGGGCGCGGTGGTGGAGGAGAGGGGGCAGGTGGTCGAGGCGGTGGTTGACTCGGGCTTGGCGATCCCGACGCGCGGGACGGGGGCGGTCGCCTTGATGCCCGAGAACGAGGGGACAGGCTTGAGCGCCGCGGCGGGCTTGACGACGGACGTGCGCGCGGTCGAGGTGACCTTGACCGGGAGGGGGTTGCCGCGGCGGGAGGGGATCGAGGTCGTGCGCGGGGCCGCGGGCGAGCGCGGGCGGGCGTAGAAGTCGCTCGCGGCGGGCGAGGTGCGCGAAGGCGGCGGGTTCTGCGCGGTGACGAGGCTCTGCGAGAAGGAGGAGAGGGTGTGTCAGCACGGGGTGATGAAGAGACGGGGAGAAGGGGCGCGCACCTGAATGGTCTGCTCGGCGAGCCAGTAGGCGCAGCTGCCGACCTTGCTCGTGACGAGCGACGTGCAGCGCGCGACGGGCGAGGTGAAGAGCGAGAGCATCGCGAGGAGGAGAAGCTCTTTGAAGAGTGGTGTGGGTGAAGCGAGTGGCTAAGGGTGCTTGCGAGTCGCGTAGCGAGGGAGGAGCGCAACGAGTGAAGGGAAGGAGCGCAAGAGCGGAGAGCGAAGAACGGTCGCCTTTTATCACGCGCGACGAGATGGCGGGTCGCACTCCTCGTCAAGTGCACACCCTCTTTCGTGAGGCGTGATAGCAGGTCGGGGCAGCAGCTGGAGCACATTCAGGCCTGTCCGCGGCGGATCAGCCCCATCGAAGCGGTGTGCGACGAGAGCGAGCCGCCCTCCTCTTCCCTCGTGGTCAACCCGTGTGACGAGTTCATCCACACCCTCTGTTGCGTGCTGAAGGGCGGCGACGGGTGCGAACGTCTGCAAAGGGAGAGCAGAAGAAGGGCGAGGTTCAAGCTAGCCGTCGAGCAGACAGAGGAGTCACGCACCTGCCGCGACGAGGAGACGCGCTCTCACTACCTGTCCACAACCCTCCGATGCAGCGAAGAGGGGTTCCGCGGTCAGCTACAGATCCATCCCGCCCAACTCCCCCGCCGAGAGACCAAAAGGCGTCCTCCACGAGGGCACCCACTCGCCCAGCGCCGCTTTTGTGGACCGTCCCCGTTTCGTGGAACGCTGGTGCTGCTGTTGATGGCCCGCATAGATTGCCACGCGCATCTGAGGAGAGGCGGAGGTGAGAAGGGAGGGTCGCGTTGCGGGGCGACGGCGCGGGGGCGCGTCGTGCATGCCAGGGGGTGAACGGGCGAGGATCGAAGGCGGAAGGCGGGCCGGAGCGAGTATTGTGCATTGCTGACGGCTGCGCAGGCTGCACCTGCGCGTGCTGAAGGTGCGAGGAGGTCGAACTGATGAAGCGGGCGAGCGGGGGGTTGAGCGAGGCGGGGGGCGGAGGAAGGGCGTCGCAGGCGATGCGGCACGTCCGATCGGGCGTTGCTGTGCAGTAGCAAGCCCGCTGCACTTCTAAGCGCTCAGCAGGGCGCGCGAGAGGGTTGGGCTTATGAGGGGGGGGACGCAAGAGGCGCGCGCGCGCGCGCGAGCGAGAGCAAGGGTTGGCCCCCGTTCGTCGCTCGCGTCCTCCAGGCCGGATGTGAGGAGCGTGAGGCGTTCGAACAGAGCTGGTGTAGCAGCCGAAGAAGCGCAGGCCAGCAATAAAGCCATCCGCCAGCTCCAGACTTCCCCCTCCCCTTCTCGAAGACCTGGGGGCGCCGTCGCACGTCCTCCTGTGCATCCCTTCTCGCCTCTTCCCCCGACCATCCGACTTGCTCCCCATCAAACCGACCTCCGCGTCAAGCGCATGCCCAGCGGGGCTGTATCGCGCCCGCTACCCTCGGCGACCCGACGACCTCCGGCCAAGAAGGCCGTCCTCCGCCCTCGCTGTCCCTCCGGTTCGCATCGCTCCGCGTCGAGTCTGTGAAGAGGAAGCTCTGAAGCCCCCTCACCCGCCCGCATGGCCCCTGCTGGCGTGCTCGTCGGGCTGTCGAGCCGGAAGCCCCCATCGGCGCCGACGAATTAAAGAGACGGGACGCGCGAGCGGCGGTGCGGGATCGCGTGTGGGGCAGGAAGCAGAAGCAGCAGAAGGCTGTGAAGAAGCGAGGAGCGCAATCGAGCGGTGATACCGCGAGTGAGTAAGGCGGACGACGGAGAGGAGGCGATGGTCCGGAGCGCGAGGCGTCGAGCAACCCAGGATCCGCTCCTCTCTAGCTTCTCGAAATCGCCCAGGTCGACGAGGCTGTGGCGACGCTCGCGCAGTCGTGCCCGAGACTGTCGTGGACGAGCGAGGCCCATCGCCGCTTGCGAAGGCCGCGCCTATCACACAGCTTCCCGCCCGACCGCAAAACGACACCCGAAGCGATATGCACACGCTAGCTGTATTCTATCCCTCTTCTACGTCCCCCACCTCCGCGAGGCTGCATTGGCGGGACCCGCGCTGGCGCCGCTCCCACACTGCCGCCCCCTGATCGCCCTCTTTAGTCCGCAACGCTGTACAGGTTGAGCCCGAGGAGGCTCCGCTCGGCGAACGAGTTGTGCTGGAACCCGAGCTTGTGCAGCGCGCCCGTGTCGGCGACGAAGATCCGGCCCTGCGAGATCTCGAGCTCGCACCAGCGCGTCCTTGATGAGCGGCGAGGCTGGTCAGCGAGAGTGGAGGCGAGAAAACGGAAGGGGGGGACGCACATGAAGCACCGGCTGAAGTGCCCGTGCGAGATGATGACTACGTCGCCGTGGCAACCAGCCGTCTCCTCCTTGCCGTGGTGCGCGCTGTGCACGAGACAATGGTCAGGCATGCTCTTGCGCAGGAGGAGGAGGGAAGGACGCACTCGCACATGTCGACGATCTTCTCGATCATGGCGTCGCAGCGGTCGCGCATCTGCTCGGGCGACTCGCCTTCCGGGCAGCCCATCGTCCAGATGTCCCAGTCCTGGCCGATCTCGCCGCGAATCTGCGCAGTCGTCTTGCCTGCACGGTGTAGGGACGTCAGTACGAGCACGTGAAATAGCGGCTTGCGGCTGGATACGTGCAGAAGATGCAGGAGACGCACCTTCGCAAACGCCGTAGTCCCACTCCCGAATGCTGTCCTCAACGGAGTAGCTCGGCAGCTCGACGCCACGGTCCTCAAAGAGCAGCTTGAACGTCTTCTGCGCGCGTTGCCGCGGCGAGACGAACACGTGCTGGATGTGCGCCGGGTCGAGCACCTTGCCCGCGCCGACGATCCTCCCGCCGAGCTCGCGGAGGATGTCCTCGCCCTTCTGCGTCAGGGGATGTCGGAGAGGCCGGTCTGCACCCGCGCAGCAAAGGGTCAGCTTGCGCGGGACGAGGTGGGGTGGGTCGGTCCGCAAGCGAGGGAGGGCGGAGGTCGCGCTGAGACGCAGACGCACGTGCTGGCCCGAGATGCTCCACTCGGTCTCGCCGTGGCGGACGACGAAGACGCGCGGAAGGCGAGGCTTGCTGGCGGCGGGCGACATATTTGGGCGGTCGAGGTTCGGGGTCGAGAGGGCGGGAGGTCTGCGAGACGAGCAATGGCAGGTCAGCGGTGTCCTGCGAGCGCTCCTGGAATGCAGCGGTGCAGCACCTGCGCAGCCTTCGCCGCGTCTGGCTGGTCGAGCCGAGGAGAGGGTTGAAGCGGTGCGCGAGGTGGGGAGGTGAGGAGACGCACAGAGAGATGCTGCTGTCGAGCTGATGCTGGTGCGCAGGTGAGAGAGAGCGCTGAGGTACGTGAAGCAGGTCAAACAAGCTCAAGCGTGGGAAGCGAAGGAGATGACGGCGAAAGAGCGCGGAGCGAGAGATGGTCGCCGACCGTGCCCCCTTCTGCTGAGAAAGATGCGGGACAAATCCAGTAATAGCTTAACAGAGCGCTAATACTGTGCGAATGGGCACTCGAGCGAGAAGTGAGGTGCGGTTGCGGGACTTGTGATTTTCGGCGAGTGGGCGAGAGGAGCGCGCCTGGCCCGCCCCGAGCTTGTCCTCCGTCCTCGTCTCCCTTCAGGTCCATCCAACAAGGTCAGCCCGCCCTGCTGCCCCGCCCAGCCCTGCCAGACCGCTGACGAGCACCCTCCCGCTCCCCCCGTCCCCGTCGACCCCTCCCCGCCCTCGCCGCGTCGCAAACCCTGCTCGGCCCATCCACCCCGCCGCGCTCCCGCTACCGCGTCCCTGCGCCCGCTGTGTGCCGCGCAACCGCTCCTGCACCCCTCTGCGCTACACCCACGCCGCTGCGACCCCGCGCGCGCGCTCGTCGCAAACTCCTCGACCCGGCCGTCCCGCCCGCGCCTCGACCTCGACCCTCCTCTCGCTTCCCTCCACCCCTACTTCCGCACCGCGCAGATGACGAAGCGTACCAGAAAGGTCGGCGTGACGGGCAAGTACGGTGTCGTACGTCGCGCGTCCCTCTGCAACCTCGCCCGCACCCCGCGCGCTTCAGGACGGCATCGCTCACGCATCCGCCCGCCCGCACACAGCGTTACGGTGCTACCCTGAGGAAGACCATCAAGAAGATGGAGATTACTCAGCACGCTACCTACACGTCCGTCCTGTCCTCTTCACTCTTCCCTCGACGCCGTGCTGACCCGTGCTCGCTCACAGCTGCACCTTCTGCGGCAAGGTCCGTCACACCTCCTCATTCTTCTCCCGCATCACCCGTCGTCACGAGCTGGAGGAGGCGTGCTGTATGGAGCAGGGTACACGGGCGGCGTGCGAAGGGAGACGCGCGCGGATGGCCGGTGGTTGGGGTGGGAGTGCAGGACATGCGACCGAGCAGGGACTGACGAAGGCTGTTTGCACGTACGCAGGACTCCGTCAAGCGCACCGCTGTCGGCATCTGGCACTGCCGCGCGTGCAAGAAGACGACTGCTGGTGGCGCGTGGACCGTTTCGACCACGGCTGCTGCGACCGTCCGGAGGTGCGTCCTGCCTCTCCTGCTCTTCGCCGAGCTCGAAACTGATCGTCCTGCCCTCCGTGCAGCACCGTCCGCCGTCTCCGCGAGCTCGCCGAGGTCTAAACCCGCCCTCCTCTTTCCTCTCCCCCTCCCGGCGAGGCCTCGAGGCGATTGCGCGTGTTTGGTTCCCGGGGTGTCACTGTCTTTGTCCGACGTAGCAATAGCATGCCCATTGCCGAACTCGCGCGACTCGTCGCTTGGCCTCAATGGCCCACAGCATCCATCGCGGTGCAGAGGAGAGGACAGCGATGTTGCGCAGATGGATGCAGATGCGAGTGAATGCAAGTTCTTGCGGCGATTACTGGCGCGTCAGAACGCGCTCGCTGCTCCGAGGGTCGAGGCCGACGCCACGCACCCTGCAAATCTGTCGACGGCGAGTCGCGCGTCCTCGCTCTCCTGCCACCCGCCTTCTCCAAGCAGAAGCCGCGCTACATACCTCGAGCTTGCCCGCAGGCCGTGTGCTAGTCCCAGCACCCGTCACCCGCCCCCCGCCGCGCCCAGCATCCCGAGCAAGGGCAACGTCCTCTCGCTCGTCGCCAACCTCACGTCCTCCGTCAGTCGCCAGCCGCGGCCGACGCTCCCCAAGCCCCCGTAAGGACTGCACGCCTGCGCCTGCACTCCCACTACCTGCGCGGCCCCCCTCTTCCGCAAGTTTCTCCGCCTGCTCGGGGGCGAAGAACCACCCTCGCACCGGACCACTTGGAACAAAGAGGCTCACGGTGCGCCGCCTTCTCTCCTTCCACCTGTAGAGCCGCACTGATCCGCTAGAGGACCCACAGGGGCGGCCCGCTGTCTACGACAGACTCTCTTGCTTGACAAGAGCCCCCTGGTGTTGAACCGCCAGACCCCCTCCCCCTCCCTCCAACCCCGCGTCAACCGCGTCCACCTCCCCCGCGACACCGCCACCCGCCCCCGCTCGAGATGACCGCCATCGCCATCCCCACCGCCCAGCCCTTCGCGGCCGAGAACGAGGTCCCCTTCTTCCCTCTCTCGTGCTCGCCGCTCTCGCGCTCGCCGTTCGCGCACCAGCTCTCCCTCTCGCCCGGCTCCGCCCCCAAGTACTCGTCGGTCCTCCCGCCCGCGTCGCACTTCGCGCCGACGACCGCCTCGGCGCGCAAGTCGTCGCTCTCGTACGCGTCGCGGCCGCCGCGCCCGTCGTTCGCGAGCAAGGACAAGGACGCCGAGGCGCCGCTGCCGCCCGTGCACTCGGGCACGGTCATCGACAACTTCCGCGCCGCGCTCGACAACATCGACATGGACGACTGCGAGGCGCACGGCGAGAACGCCTTCTTCGTTGCCGACCTCGGCGAGGTGTACCGCCAGCACGTGCGGTGGATGCGCGAGCTCGGCGAGCGCGTGCAGCCCTTCTTCGCCGTCAAGTCGAACCCGGACCCGTACGTCCTGCGCCTGATGGCGGCGCTCGGGATGGGCTTCGACTGCGCGTCGCAGCCCGAGATCTCGGCCGTGCTCGGCCTCCCCGGCGGCGTCGCGCCGTCGCGCATCATCTACGCCAACCCGTGCAAGGCGGCGTCGTTCATCCGCAACGCCGCCAAGCACGGCGTCGACACGATGACGTTCGACAACGCCGACGAACTCGCCAAGGTCAAGAAGTACCACCCGGGCGCGCGCATGGTCCTCCGCATCCTCACGGACGACTCGAGCAGCCTGTGCCGCCTTGGGCTCAAGTTCGGCGCGCCCCTCGGCGAGGTCCGCGGCCTCCTCAAGCGCGCCAAGCAGCTCGACGTCGACGTCGTTGGCATCTCGTTCCACTGCGGCAGCGGCTGCAAGGACCCCGCGCTCTTTGGCGACGCGATCCGCCGCGCGCGCTGGGCGTTCGACGTCGGCAAGGAGGAGGGCTTCGACTTCAGCCTCCTCGACATCGGCGGCGGGTTCGAGGACAACAACTTCGAGGAGATCGCCGCCGTCCTCCGCGAGGCGATCGCGGTCCACTTCCCGCTCGACGCGCGCGGCCGCGGCGTCAAGATCATCGCTGAGCCGGGCCGCTACTACGTCTGCAAGGCGTTCGAGCTCGCGACGAACATTATCGCCCGTCGCGCCGCTCGCGACGGGACCAACGATGAGCAGAGCATGCTCGAGCTTGCGGGCGTCGAGGACGACGACGAGGACACCAAGCCGATCACGATGTGTGCGTCTATTCCACCGCTTGCTCCCATCGCGACGAGATCGAGACTGACAAAGCGTGCGTGCTCGCAGACTACATCAACGACGGCGTCTACTCGTCGTTCAACTCGACCATGTTTGACCACCAGGTCGTGTTCCCGCACGTCCTGACGCTCAACGACGAGTTCCAGGCCGCGGCGCTCGACTCGTCGCACCCGGGCGCCGTCTTCGAGCCGTGCTCGATCTGGGGCCCGACGTGCGACTCGATCGACTGCGTCCAGGCGAACGCCCTCCTCCCGACCAACCTCCTCGAGGTCGGCGACTGGCTCCGCTGGGACAACATGGGCGCGTACACGATCTGCGCCGCGAGCCAGTTCAACGGCTTCCGCCGCTCGGACGTCCGGTACACGATCGACGCGAGGGGCGACGCCGCGCTCGAGGCCAAGATCCGCGCCCTCCTCCACGTCTAGCCCTCCTCCTCCTCCCGTTCGCCTCCCCTGGTCCCGCTCCGCCGGGCAGACGCGCAGGGGCGCGCTGCACCCGCCCAAAGCTGTCTTTATCCGTGTCTTTCCTCCTACATCGTTCCTACTGCCCCGCCGCTCGTTTGTACTACTCCCCCCTGCCGAGCGCGCACACCGCGCCTTTGCAACCGCGACCTAATCGAGCATCCCCTCGCGAGAGCTATCATGTCCCTGAAAGCACGACGAGGAGGACTGAAAGCACTGCATACAGATTTACTCCAGCGTCTACTCGCGCTCCTCTCCAACGACCCCGCCGCGCTCACCAGTCGAGCACGCCCCTCGCGCCGTCCTTGCCCGCGAGCCCAAGCCCTCCGCGCAGCAGCTCCGGGATGACCTTGCCCTGCATGACCGTGCGGTCGACGATGAGGCCGACGTCGGCGGGCGTGACGCGCCCGAACCAGACGGAGGACCCGTTGGGGAAGTACAGGATCACGTTCCCGGCGTAGCGGTGCCCTCCGATGTGCGACACCTTGAAGAGGCCGACGCGCGCGCCCTGCCCGCTGTCGGCGAGCTGCACGCCCTGGAGCGTCTCGCGCAGGCGGTGCTCCTTCTCCGAGGGGGTCCCCTCCCACTCCTCGATGGGCGGCAGGTCCTCCGTCAGGTCGTCGCCACGCTCGTCGACGTGGAACCCGTGCTTCTCGAGGTGGTGGTGGAACTGCGGGCGGAGGGCGTTAGCTGGACGAGGAAGGAAAGGCGAGGAGGGGCGCACCTGCGAGATGAGCATCGGCGCGGCGATCGAGCACCGCTTGTCGCGCTTGCGGTGCGAGCAGAGGAGGATGACGCAGTGGTACGGCAGTGGCCTGCGCGCGGCACGGCGAGATCAGCGCGCGCCTCCTCGAGCGACGGGGAAGAAGCGAGCGCACCAGCTCCTGAGCGATCCGGAGAGCGACCCCGCGCCTGCTCGCCCCGCCTCTGGCCGCAGGTAGTTCTTCACGAGCTCGTCCGCCGCCGCGCGCGAAGCCTCGACCTCGTGCACGACCTTGTAGTCCGGGAGGACGATGACGGACTCACGGTGACCCTCGTAGGAGGAGGAGATGAAGGACGAGGAGAGGACGGAACTGCGGCGCAGGAGCGTCAGCATGAGTGGAAGGGCTGAGGGAGGGAAGGCGCACAGCTTGGAGGAGACCGCGACGTCTGCGGGCGGTGCGGCGGAGGAGGGGTGCACGCCTGGCAGGCCCTCCTCACCTTCGTCCTTCTTTTTGAAGATCTTCTCCCCCAGCTTGCCGATTAGGCCCTGGTTCGGCGTCCCCGCGGCGGCGGTCTCGTCGAACGAGGCGCGCACCAGGCCGGGGATGGAGTCTGCATCGTCCGTCACCTCGCGGATCCAGTCCGACTTGCCCGTCGAGACGAGGATCTGCCTGCGGGCGTTGCAACGCCGCCGTCAGGTCAGTGGAGGGTACAGTAAACGCGAAAACGGAAATCGCCGCACCTCCCGTACGCCTTCAGCTCGCCGAGCATCGTGCTCGAGGTCCATGTCGAAGCTGCGCGAGCGGGTCAGCTCGAGCTACAGTCGAGAGGGGACCGCACGCACCCCTTGGGGTAGTCAGCGGCGTCGTGCTCGTCGCAGTCGGCGCAGGCAGCGCACGCCTCCTCAAACGACTCGAGCGGGACGCGGGCGGCGCGGAGGGCGTCGACGAGCGCAGCAGGCGGAGCAGGGCGTGCGGGCGGAGCCATCGTGGAGCGAGACGAGCGGGCGAGCGCGGGAAGCGAGAAGCAGGAGCCAGATGTCGGCCCGTCGGCGGATCTGGCGCGTCGCTGACGGCGGGCGCGCGGGGGAAGCCAATCCTGAGCGGGCAGGGGAGAGTCAGAGCGGGCGTCCGGGACGCAGCAACAAGATGGGACGCGCATGTGCATCTGCTCAATGAGGGAAAGGCGCGCGAGAAGGCGGCAGCGATCGCCCTTAAGGCGGGTGGGGCTCGAGGATTCAGAGGAGGCGGTGCTCTCGAAGCGGACGAAGCGCGGGTCGCTGTCCTCGTCGTTCGTGGTCCTTGTGCGTGCACTGACATTCTGACGGGTGCAGACGACGGCAGGTCAACGGCGCAGGGCTTTGTCTTGCGTTCGGTCAGTCGACGAGGGCAAGCCGCGGATCGTTCAACACGCTCCTGTCCGCGCCTTTCTCCTTCTGCTCCCGTCGCTCCACTCGTCTCCTTCGTGCTCTCTCGCCCCGCGCCCCTCTCTCGACGACAGGCTTCGTCCCTCCTCTCTTCAACCTCGTCCACCCCGCTCGAGCTCCGGCAGCTCGCTCCTCCGCCCTCGCCCACACCGCTCCCGCCTGTCAACCCATCCCCACCCGCGCCAGCCGCCATGCTTCGTTCCTTGATCCTCTCCACCGTCCTGGCGACGATCTTCGTGTCCGCGCACATCGAGCTCATGTTCCCGCCGCGTGAGTCGCCTTGTCCTCCCAGCGCGTCCCTCATGCCGGCATGTGACGGACCGAAGCGGGTCGTGCACGCGCCCAGCCGAGTGAGGCGTCTGTGCATCGCCTCAAATCGACGTTCTCGAGCGGTTGCGCGCGTCAGAAACCCGCACGATGCGCGTTGGCGTGAGCTGGACGAGCGAGATTGACGGGTCGACCGAGTCGGGGAGGAGAGGTGGGCGCGCGTCCCGCGGCGTGTGACGGGCGCAGACGACCGAGATGCGCTACAATGCACAGTCAGGCGACGGGGGAGCACCTGCAGAGACGTGAAGAGCATCCCGACTGACCCTCTCCCTCCCCTCCCCGCAGCCATCAACAGCAAGTACGACCCGCAGACGATCGAGGCGAACAAGGACTACTCGATGACGTCGCCGCTCCTTGCGGACGGGTCCAACTACCCGTGCAAGGGCTACAACACGCCGTCGGCGTACAGCTCGCTCAGCCCCGTCGCGACCCTCAAGGCGGGTCAGGCTTTCGAGGTGCAGTTCGCCGCGGGCGGTGCGACGCACGGCGGCGGCTCGTGCCAGTTCTCCGTCAGCTACGACCAGGGCAAGACCTTCGCCGTCATCCACAGCGTCATCGGCGGCTGCCCGCTCCAGAGCAGCTACAACGTCCCCATCCCCGCCAACCTCCCGTCCGCGACGGGCGCCACCTTCGCCTGGACCTGGTTCAACCTCCTCGGCAACCGCGAGGAGTACATGGTGCGCCGCTTCCCGTCCGCTTTTCGGCCCCAGGATTGACCTCGTCTCCGCTCGCAGAACTGCGCGATCGTCGACATCCAGGGCTCGGCCGCCAAGTCGTACACTGGCCCTGGCCTCTACCGCGCCAACACGCTCGGCAGCGGCTCGTACGGCACGTGCATCACGACCGAGGGCCAGTCGCCCGTGTTCCCGAACCCGGGCTCGTCCGTCGAGTATGGCGCGGGCATGTCGAGCTCGTCGCCCGCGACGGTCCTCAGCGGTTGCTCGTACAACGAGGACACGTCCGTCACCGTTGGCCCGTCCGGCTCGTCTTCCGGCGGTTCGGGCTCGGGCTCGAGCTCTTCCTCCAGCGCGACGACGTCCAAGGCCGCTACGACTACGTCCAAGGCTGCGCCGACTACCACCCAGGCTGCCCCGACCACTAAGCCCGTCACTACTACCACGAGCAAGTCGGCTGCGACTACCTCGAAGGCGGTCACGACCTCGTACGCGGTGACCACCTCCGCCCCTGCCACGACCACCCGCAGCGTCCTGCCCGGCCGCGAGCCCTTCGCCTCGCGCCAGTCCTCCATCGCTGCCGCCTCGTCGAGGGCCGCTGCGTCGTCCCGGGCTGCTGCAGCGAGCAGCGCTGCCGCGGCGAAGACGACGACCCGCGCGCAGACGACCACCTCCGCCGCCGCGTCAAAGACGACCTCGACTGCGGCGCCCGCGGCGACCACCTCGGCAAGCTCGTCGTCGGGCGGCTCGTCGAGCGACAATGGCGGGACATGGCTCTCGTGCACGTCGTCGACGACCTTTTCCCTCTGCGACGCGAACGGCTGCACGCCGATGGGCGCCGTCGCGCCCGGCACCGTCTGCGTCAAGGGCGCGATCGAGATGGCGCGGTCGTCGCGCGAGCGCATGGCGCGGCGCGTCAAGCGCTCCCTAGAGGATGCGAGCGTCCCCAGCGCCGAGGCCGCTCTGGAGCGGCCGCGCGCGCACACGTCGGCGAAGGTCGGCAGGCGCAGCAGCCCCGGAGGCAGCGCGGCCGGCAGTGCGCGGGCGCATGTCGTCCGCTCGTCGCGGAGCAACGGGCACTGAGTGCTCCGTTGTCTCCTCCTCCTCCCCTTCCTCCTCTCACGCGCCTGCACCCCTTCGATCTTCACGACGCTCCCTTCCCTTCTCTCTTCTTTACGAGCTTGACGCCCAGTCGCACGGTTTGATACCCTTTTCAGCAGCCTTACTACTTCCCACCTCTCCTGCCAGGATTTTAGCTCTCGTCGTTCCGGAAACGTACGCTCCCTCGCGCTGGTAGCCTCCCCTCCTCCACCCCATCCCTCCCTCCCCTACTCCAGTAGCTAGCCGATGTCGACGTTGGACCCGCCCGGGGTGTCCGCATGCAAGATAACGTGTTGCGTCCCTGTCCTCCCCTCTCGCTCCGCGAGCACGCACGAGAAACGCGGGTATGACTGCACGCTGCTGGGTATGCTCCTCCCTCCCTCCGGCGGGTATCGTGCCTCCCCGTGCCGCTCACGCCCGCACGACCTTCGCCCGCCCCAACCGCTCGACCTCCGCGCGGAGCTTGTCCTCCTCGCCCTCTGCGAGCCGCCGGAACCGTATCGGCGTGACGGGCGCGGACTCGCTTCGCGCTGGAGGCGGGTTGTACAGCGACGAGGAGGAGGATGAGAGGAGCGCGGACTGCGACGCGAGGCGCGCGAAGACGGGGGTTTGGTCGCGGTACCTGCGGGCGCGGGTCAGTTCTCGGCTCGCTCGGGCGAGGACGAGAAGAGAGACGCACAGATGGTACGCCTCGACGTTGGCGCACAGCGCCTCCCTGAGCCCCTCGAGCGCCTTGCGCTTGAACGCGCCCTTGACAGCATGCAGCACGAGCGCGATGCAGTCCTCGCGCGGGCGCCACGCCGGGAAGCGCCAGTCCAGGCGCATGCGGCCGGAGGAGGGGTCGATCAGCGGGTGGAAGATCGGCGAGTCGAAGGTGATTTGGGGGGCGGTGGAGGGGTATGAGGAGGGGAGGGTGAGGGTGAAGTGCAGGACGGCGCCTTGATAGTACCCTCGGTGCAGGAAGAGGACGCCGTTCCAACCTGCGGGAGGATCGTCAGGGTCGAGCCCAAGGGGTAAGACGAGGTGTACGCCGGGAGGTAGGTGCGGTGGGGAGGAGCCGGGGTGCTAGCAGCAGCTCGTCCGGGGCACGCAGGGAAGGCAACAGGCCAGCACGCAGATCCAGCAGCTCCCCTCCGCCCGCCCACACTGCCTACGACGCCCTTCCCACGCCATAAGCGCCTCATCACTCAGCGAACAAGGGACTCACGAGTCGGCTCGCTCGGGAACACGTACATGCCCGTAGGCAGGTTATCGGCCTGCCCGAGCGCAGAGAACTCGAGCAGCGCCTCGTGCCGCGCGGTAGAGATGCTGGCGGCGGACATGGGTTGAGTGGATGAGGGAGAGGGGCGGTGCACGGGGCGAAGGAGGACGGCTGTCGCTTGCGGCGCTTTCTGGTCGGCGTAGAAGGAGCGTAGAGCTCAGGGAACGTCCATTGCGAGGAGACCCGGTCTAGGAGGAGTCGCTCGCCAGCGAGGAACTCGATAGCGAGGCGGAGGAGGGGTCCTCCGTCTCCTGCGGACGGCAGGCGTTCGGCTCGTCAGCGACGACGACAGGTAGAAGCGGACAGTAAGCGCAGCGGAGAGGGAAAGCCGAACGCACCTCCGCCCGCTCATACAGCGCCGTCACGTCCATCCCCCTCGCCTCCTCGACCTGCTCGTCCATCCTCGCAGTGCACAATCTCCGCACTAACACCCCGCAGTGCGGAGAGCCTCTCGCTCGATGCGACGATCTGGCCCGCGCATGCTCGACGCGACCGCACCTTCCCCGGCGTCCTCCGGCTCGGAAGACAGCGCGTCCTGCGCGCTGCCCTCGCTGGCACGCCAAGCTGCGGCCACGAGCTCCGACAGCCGCACGGCGTCTTCAACGCTCACGGGCGCAGGCGAGGCTGCCGCCGCAGACGGGCGCGCGCGCTTCGCCGGACGCGGCGCCTCCTCCCGCGCTGGAGCTCCTCGACGAGCGGACTGCCACGCAACGAGAGCGACCGCGAGCCAGAGCTCGGGCGAGAGGCGCGCGTCGGCATCGATGTAGCTGGCGGAGGCGGTGGATAGGGTTGAGGCGGGAGGGGGGAGAGGCGCGAGGAGGGGATGGTCCACGTCGACGAGCGTTTGGTCTGGTGGGGCCGCCCACCAGGCGGTGCTGAGGGCGTCTAGCTCGCGCTCGAGCAGGTCGAGCTGCGCCGCCTCGCCCAGCAGAGGTGCATTGACGCTCTGGCTCCGCAGGAGTACCTCGAGCGCCGCTCGTCGCTCGAAGGAGACGACGTCGTGCTCGTTTCCCTCGAGGAGGAACCCGTACGCCGCGACGAGGTGCGCGTTCGACAGGCCCGAGCCGTACGTATTGAAGACCTCCTCGCCGGGGTCGATCTCCGCTCGGAGACCATGTCGACGGTCTCCTCCTCCCGCGTCTCGCGCGACGCGGTAGTCTCAGACGCAGCCTCGTCGTCATGCGGGCACGCGTCGAGCCTGCCGCACTCGGGACATACCCACGCGTCGCTCGCGAGGTGGACGTGCGGCGGGTCCGAGTGGTTGAACGCGTCGGCGAGGGGGACGAGCGCGAGCGGGTGGAAGGACGAGACTTGGAAGGCGCGCGAGGAGACGAGGGTGTAGGCATGCTGGAAGGTCCGGAAGGATGGCGGGGACGGGCGAGGAGGAGGTCGAGGGCAGGGAGGAGAAGAGCGGGAGGGCGACGGTGTCGTAGAAGCGTCGCAGGACCAACTATCGACGGATGGTCAGTTGTATGTGCTCCGTTGACGAAAGAGGGACGCGCCTGGTCGACCCCGATGCGCCTGCACTCCTTCTCGAGCTCCGTCCCTCGAGTCCAGCGCTTGGCCTCGCCTTCCCAAAGCAGCGCGATAGGCACCGCCGCCCGAGGGCAGTGCTCGAGGTAGGTCGCCCAGCGCGAGCGTGGGCGTTGGGCGAGCTCGTGGGCGACATGCACGGCGAGGCGGAGCGGCGGAGGATGTGTAGCAAGCGGGTCGTGTCGCCCCTCGAGCACGCGTGTCAGAGACGAGGGGCGGTGCGAGAGGACGAGCGAGACGGGGATGCGTGCGACTGCGCAGCGAGAAGCGGGGGTCAGCGTGCGAGAGCAGCGAGAGAGCGGTGGGTCAACCTGCGCGTGGCTTGCGCGGGGATGCGTTCGAGGGCTTCGACGGCGGTGGAGCCGTCTTCACGAGCGACGAGGTGGATGCCGGGGTCGATGTGCACGCCCTGGAGGGAGAGCCAGCGGGCGAGCGGGTGCATCTCACGAGAGAGGGAGGAAGAGGAGAGGAATGCGGGGAAGGCTCTGCGCGGCGAGGGCCTCGACCGTCCAGCCTCTCGTCGACGACGAGGAGCAGGCGCAGCCTTCCTCGCGCCCGTTCTCCCACCTCGACGCGTGCTTCTCCGCGCTCCCGCTTGCATCTGTGCACCCACGACGAGCACACCGCTGCTCCCCCGCCAGCGTCCCCCGCTCCCGCCCTCCGCCCTAACTGCAATCACGCCGCGCCGTCGCAACTCGCACAGGATGGCTGCCGCGCCCGACTCCAAGGGCGACTACAAGATCGTCGTCGACCAGGAGCAGGACCCGGCACTCGCTCCCTCGCGTACCGCCAGCTTCGCCAACCAGGGCGGCCTGGGGGGCGGCCGCATCGCCCCCGCCCCGTCTCCCCTCGACGCTGCGCTCAACCACCCCGCCCTCCCCGTCCTGTGCTACTGCGCGTCCAGCATCCTCATGACCGTGTGTACCTTCTCCCACTACACCTCCCCGATCACGCCTGACCCGCCTCGTTCCGCAGGTCGTGAATAGCGAGTCGCCCTCCCCACCGTTCCGCTTCATGCTCGCTGACCAGCTCATCCGCCCGCAGAGTTCGTCGTGTCGGGCAAGAACTTCAACATGAACTTCCTCCTCTTGACGATTCAGTCGGTCGTCTGCGTCAGCTGCGTGATCACCGCGAAGCGGTTGGGTGTGCGTCGCCCCACTTCTCCTCCCCGCTTCCCGCGTCTTACTTACTTGTCGCCTTCCAGGTCATCACGTTCCGCGGCTGGGACCGCGAGGATGCACGCAAGTGGTTCCCCATCTCGTTCCTCCTCGTCCTCGTCATTTACACGGGCTCCAAGTCCCTGGTACGTTCCGCTTCTCCTCCTCCTTCCTTCGCCTACAAGTTGACGCGCCTTGCACGTACAGCAATACCTCTCGGTCCCCGTCTACACCATCTTCAAGAACTTGACGATCATCCTCATCGCGTACGGCGAGGTCCTCTGGTTCGGCGGCAGCGTCACGCCCCTCACCCTCGCGTCCTTCTTCCTCATGGTGCGTGTCTCGCTGCTTCTCGTACGGGCGACGCTGACCCACCGCGCACAAATAGGTCGTCTCGTCGCTTATCGCTGCGAGCCCCGACCTGCTCAACTGGGTCAACGGCGTCGAGATGCCGGCAAAGACGGGCGGGCAGTCGAACGCGGGCTACCTGTGGATGTTTGTGCGTCGCATCCTCTCTTCCCGTCCCTCCGCACGATCTAACCCGATGCCCGTTCGCAGTTCAACTGCTTCGTCTCGGCCGGATACGTCCTCGCGATGCGCAAGCGCATCAAGCTCACGGGCTTCAAGGACTGGGACTCGATGTTCTACAACAACCTCCTCTCGATCCCCGTCCTCGTCGTCTTCTCGCTCATGTTTGAGCGGTGGACGTCGGACAACCTTGCGCTCAACTTGTGCGCCCCTCCTCTTCCGCTTCACTCGCGGGCCGTACTGATGCCCGGCTCCCTGCAGCCCCGAGGAGACGCGCACGAGTCTCCTCAGCCTCATGGCCTCCCGGAGCCGCGGCCGTTTTCATCTCGTACTGCACTGCGTGGACTGTGCGGACGACCTCGTCGACGACCTTCGTGCGTTCGTCCCTCCTCCTTGCCCGCGATGGCACTGACTCGCGGCGCGCGCAGAGCATGGTCGGCGCGCTGAACAAGCTCCCCGTTGCGGCGTCGGGGATCCTCTTCTTCGGCGACCCCGCCAACTTTGCCAACGTGTTTTCCATCCTCGTCGGCTTCCTCGCTGGCCTCGTCGTACGTCCCTTCTCATCTCTTCCTTGTCGAACCGAACCCGGCTGACATGGCGAACTCGCGCAGTACGCCGCGGCAAAGTCGGCGCAGTCGGCAGCGGCGAAGCGTGCGTCCCCCTCTTCCCTCCTCGTTCGAGCACCGCTCTAACAACCCGCGAAACGCAGTGAATGCCCCCGTCGAACTCGGCAAGGCGCGCTCGTAATCCCCCTTCCCCCTTTCCTCCGCGCGCGCCCTCGCTCAGATCCGTCACGAACGCAAGCAAGAGACGTCCTTCCTTCTTCCCTCCCCCTCTCCTCCTTTGCCGAGTCATCCCTCCGTCATGCGTCACGAATGCAATATACCCCCCTTTTCTCGCCCGCTTCATACTTGGCTCGTCTGCAGACGAGTGCTCAAGAGCTGCGCACGACGCGCCGCGGCGTGGCTCCCCTCCTCTCCCGGGGGCAACCCCCCTCCCCCCCCCCCCTCCCTCTCTTTCTCGCACACACACAAAGGGAAGCCAACGCGTCTATCATACACCCCACACCTCACTACGCAAGCGGCTACTTGGCCTCGGCGTCAGCGAACGCAGTCGGGTCGTCCTGCACCTTCTGCCAGACGGCGTCGTTGAGGCCCTTGCGGTTCCGGAGGATCTCGAGCGCGTAGAACTGCAGGCGGTAGCCTGCGCTTGGCCGCAAGAAGGGAGCGTCAGCGGGTGCGCGGGCGCGGGGACGGCGGGGGCGAGTGCGCGGCGCGGGCGGCGGCGGGCGAGCGGAGGCGGGAGGGAGGGAGGGAGGAGGGGGAGAGAGAGGGGGGAACAGAGATGACGCACCGAACATCGAGTTCTCCTGCGTGTAGTCCTTCGTGCAGTCGAGCCGGATCAGCGTGCCAAAGTTGTACTCGTCTGCGCGTCGCCCTTCAGTCAGTCCTCCTCGTCAAACAGAGGGACGCGGGGAGCGGGGCGCACCGATCTTCTTGGCGAACGGCATCATAAAGTCGCGCCAGCGGCGCTTGCCCGCCGGGCTCTTGATCTCCTCCTCGCTCAGCAGGCGGAGCTTGTCCGCGTCGTCGTACTCGGGGAACGCAGCGAGGAACGCCTCGACGATCTCGTCGTCCCACCTGCGTGCGCGCGGGCGGCGGCGGGGCGAGTCGGCGCGGAGGGTTGCGAGGGGTACGGGAGGAGGGCGAGGACGAACGACCCGTCAGTAGCCGCTCCTGCACGGGACTCGTCAGCAACTCAGGAGGATCGACGACGCACTTGGTCAACCGCTTGAGCTCCGAAGGCTTGATCTTGGTGATGAGTCCAAAGTACACCTCGGCCTGCTCCATGCACATCACGGCGAACTGCATCTCGATCTGCGCGCATCCGGTGTCAGCCTCCTGCTCTCACAGGGGAGAGGGGCCGACGCGACGCACCCCCTCGTCGTTCTGCGCGTTCTCGGCGTCAAAGTTGCTCGGGATCCCCCCTCCGCCGGATCCGCCCGCGACGCCGAGCCCGCCGCTCGCGCCCGAGCCGCTGATGATCGCGTCCATCTCGTCGCCGGCCGACATGCTGCTGGATGCTTCCTTTGGGGTGGAGTGAGATGAGGGAGGGGCAGGGGCGGGGCTGGTGCTGGAGCGGCAGGCTGTTTGAGGAGCGCCGGTGTAGGAAAGAGGCAGCGGGGTGAGGCGCAGGTGCAGGCGGGACGCGGGATGGTCGTGGAGGGAGATGAAGCGAGGAGGAGGGTCAGCTCGCATGCTCGAGAGGGGGACAGGCGCGCACTGCTCGCCGCCGCCTAGCTCCAATCACCCCCTCCACAGGCCGTGCAGCGCCCCTCCGTGCCCGCCCAGCGAGGAGTGGCGCCCCCCGCGCGGGTCGAAAAGCGTCCGGGCTGATGAAGCGCGGACGGCGTCGCGGCGCAGGCGGGGTGGCTGCGAGCGCCTCTGCGCAAGGAAGCTTACGAGGTAGGCGCTGCGTGGGAGAGCGGCGCGGGGAGCGAGGTGGGTGGTGAAGGCGGAGCTGTGCAGGCGAGGAAGGTCGAGGAGGGAGATGAGGCGGCTCCCGGCGAACGTCTCTGGACGGCTTGCGGCGCACGGAGCCGGCAGGCTCTGCAGTGCCCGTGTACAACCCGCGGCGGGAACAGCGAGCGCGAATCGACGGTCCAGGAATCACTCTACAGGCCTCCTCCGCTCCCCAAATACGGGCAGCACGTCCTGCTCCTGCTCACTCGGAAAAGGTGCCATCGACCCCGCCAGCAGGAATCCCGTGCCCGTGGTGCTTGTCGTCGTGCTGGTAGCGGATGCCGCTGCGCGCAGGGTAGGGGGGGGGAGTGTATGAGCGCGCGCTCGACCGAGGGCGAGAGAGAGCGCGCGCGCGCGTGCAGACGGACCAGTACGTGCACGAATGGGGACCGCTCTTGTCGAGGTTGATAAAAATGCGCGGGTGGCCGAGCGCGCCTCCGCCTGACATTCGAGAGCGGGAAGGACAACACGGGATGGGGTCGAGGAGGAGGAGGGAGCGCGAGTGCGTCAGTCGCGGCGCTGACAGGAGCGCCGACAGGAGGAGGTAGTGTGGGTGAGCGTACCGCCGTCGCACGCGGCCTTGCGGCCCTCGACGAGGCGGATGGGCTCGTCCTGGATGAGCTCGATGGCGGCGAGTGGCCGGGGCTGGAAGAGCTCGTTGGTCTGCTCGAAGCGGGGGCCGACCATCGCCTCGGTGCTGCAGACGTGCTGGCGGGTCAGTCGGGCATGTGCGAGACGGTGACAAGAGGAGGGGAGCGGACCGGGCCGCCTGGGACTTTGACCAGGTGGTGGGGCGGTTGGGGGCCTGGGCGGTGCCGACCTGGGGCGGGGTGTGCGGTGCCCTGTGGGTAGTAGAGATGCGCGAGTCAGTGCGGCTGCTCCGGGGTGTGGTGAGGCTGTGGGGATGCGGAGTCGGGGCGAGGTCGGGGCAGGGTGCGGCGCTGTCACTCCTCCAGCGGATCCGCCGAGTGGTTGCTCCACCCTGATGAGAGGTGCTGCGTCCGAAGAGAGCCAGACGAGGTCCCGCTGAGCTGGAGAGGGTGCAGAGTGGAGCGGCGTCGACGAGGATTGGAGGCGGCGGGGGCAAGAGGCTCACGCGGGGACGCGCGCGACGTGGTTGTGGGCGGCGCGGGTGCCCTGGAGGGAGCGCAAGGGCTGGCGTGCGACCGAGCGGAGCATCGCGGCGAGTGCGGGTGGACAAGTGGGGACAAGGCGCTCTCCGTCGAGGAGGAGCGACGACGCGGTCCTCGTCTCGCACCGCACCAGAGGACGCAGAGTGCCCGGGCTGGCCTCGTACTACCGCTGAAGCTGCGTGCATGGCGTCCTACCCGGACTACCCGCACCCGCAGGGGCTCCAGGCCCGCTCAGCACCGCCCGCGCCCCGCCCTCCCGACCCTCTCCGCCCTACCCGCACGAGGCGGACAGCTACGGTGCGCTCACTCTCCCCTCAGACTCCCTCGAGCGATCCCCGCAAGTCGCACCTCGAACTGACGCCGTGTCACCACCTCGCCCGTCCCGACTCGTCCAGGCGGAGCAGCGTCGTATCCGGCCTACCCGCAGCAGGGGCAGGACTACGCCTACCACCAGCAGTACCACCACCCAGCCAGCCACGCCCCCTACGCCTCGTACCAACCCCAGCGACCACACCGCCCCGTCGCTCCGCCCCCACCTCCTGGCGCCCTCCCCGCCCACTTCCACCACCAGCCCCGCCCGCAGCCCACTACCGCCAGCCCCGCGCACCCGCAGCCGCCGAGCCAGAGTGGCGCGAGTCGAGCTTCATCTCGAGCTACGGCGCCTTCACCCCCGTCGCAGACGCCCCAGCCTCACCCTCGACTCAGGCAGGCTACTTCCCCGCCTCGCCGACCCAGCCGCAGCAGCCTGCCTATCCCGCTTACGCCCCCGCCGCTGCCGCACCTTCCCTCTCCCAGCCGCCGCGCCGCCCGACCAAGTCCCCTCCCGCAGCAGCAGCCGTCGCCGCACCGCCCGCGCAGCCCGACTACCGCCGCCACTCGTCCCGCCCCTCGGACGACTCGTCCCACTTCTCCATCTACTCGTACCACTCGGAGCAGTCGGCAGGCGCCGCCGCCCCCCGCTCCCCGCCGCCGCCGCCGCAGCAGCCGCCGCTCGTCCCCGTCGCAAGCGCAAGCAACGGCTACCTCGTCCGCTCGCCCGATCAGATCCCCTCGTCCAGCCCGAGCAGTTCGCGCGGGGCAGGCGGCGCAGGCGCGGTCAACCGCCAGGCGAGCCTCGAGCACCTGCGGATGCAGCAGGCGGCCGCCGCGTCCGTCAACGACTACCGCCAGCGGCTCGAGTCGCTCTCCATCTCGGAGGAGTCCGCGCACGGTGCACGCCACGCTGCGGCGCCGACACTCCCACCCGAGCGCGGCGCGCGCAGGCAGCCGACGATCCTGATGTCGCCGCCGCTCGAGGGCCCGCCCGAGCCGCTGCACCGGAACCGCTCGATCGACTCGACGTGGTCGCGTGCGGTGACGACCTCGCCGTCGCCGTCGCAGCCGTCGTTCTTCGCGTCGTCGTCGGGGCAGACGACCGCGACGTCGAGCCCCGAGGTGTCCGCTGCCCGAGCTACGCGACGCTCTCCCGCCGACGTCGTTTACGGCCTCGCAGCAGCAGCGGCAGCCCGGCTCGGGACGTCGTTCCTCCGCGCGAACAGCTACGACACGTTCTCGCTCCTCGACGCGCCGTCGTCGTCGCAGGGGCACTCGTCGCAGTCCTCCGCGCCCTCGTCATCGATCGAGTTCCTCCGCCCCGCCCTCCTCTCCCACCTCGCCGTCTACCTCGCAGACCACGTTCCGCGCTCCTCCTCCTCCTCCTCGCGCAGCAGCGGCTCCTTCTCCGGCGCCGCCGCCGTGTCCACCCTCCTGCGCGCCTTCCCCCCCTCGCACCGCACCGATCGCCCCCTCGCACTCTCCGTCGCGCGCGCGCTGCACGCCCAGCTCTGGGTGCACGAAGCCGACTGGGGCGCTGCGCCCCTGCGGGACGACGACAGCCAGGCGTTCGTCCTCGCGCGCGAGCGAGGGCTCGAGGGGGTCGAGATCCCCACGGGGGTGGTGACGAGCTTGACGAGGTGCTACAGCCCGTTTTGCGACAAGCTGACGGAGGAGGGCGCACAGGGCGGGTGCTATGCCTACTCGTGCCCGAACCGGCGCGTGCGTTCCTCCCTCCCCCTCCCCCTCGGCTAAGGGAAGGTGTGCTGACGAGCACGTGCGTACATACAGGCCGGTCTGCACCGCATCGCCTCGACGCTCTCCTCCTCCCCCTCGCCCTCCCCCTCCGCGCCCGCGCCCGCGCCAGCGCCGGAAGAGGCCGACAACTGGGCGACGAGCGTGCCCCCCTCGGTGCTCGACGCGCTCGACAAGCGCCAGGTCGCGTACCAGAACCAGGTTTTCGAGCTCGTGCAGGGCGAGCAGAAGTACTACGACGACCTGATGCTCGTCGAGACGGTGCGTTTGCGCCCTCGCCCCTGCTGCTTCTCCAGTGGGAGATGCTAACGGGTGCAAGCAGGCATTCGTCGAGCCCCTCCGCGCCGCCAACCCGCCCATCCTCCCCCCCTCGCGCCTGTCGCACTTCCTCTCCTCCGTCCTGCTCAACCTCTCCGTAATCCGGGAGCACTCGCGCGCGTTCCTCGCCGCGCTCCGCGCGCGCCAGAGCGAGGCCTACCTCTTCCGCGGCGTTGGCCAGCTCGTCCTTGCTGCCGCGGTAGAGTGGTCAGCCGCGTACGTCGAGTTCACGAGCCGGTTCCCGATGGCCGACTTTCTCCTCAAGGAGGAGCGGGACCGGAACCCGCGCTTTGCAGAGCTGCTCGCCGTGCGTTCCCACTTCCGTCCTTCGTCCCGGCAAGTCTAGCTGACCCGGAGGATGCGTGCAGGACTTCTCCCGGCACCCCGAAGCGCAGCGGCGCGGGTTCGACACGTTCCACAACCGCGCGACGTTCCGCTCCTTGCGGTACATCCTCCTCCTCGAGCAGATCCTCGCGAGCGCGGACGCGGACGACCCGGACCGCGGGTACCTCGAGCAGGCGCTGCAGGTTATCCGCCGGCAGGGCACGGACGCGAATGATGCGATCGAGGGGACCAAGGAGAGGGTTAGGCTGAGGGAGTGGAACCGCGATTTGGTCAAGAAGGGCGGGGACACACTCGCACGTCCCGTTCCGGGTGTATTTCGCACGAGGGAGACGGGGGCTGACGAGTGCGCGTGCCCGCAGGACCTCGAGCTCCTCGACGACTCGCGCAAGTTCTTCCTCTCGGGCCGGGTCTTCCGCCGCCCCGAAGGCTCGGGCTTCACGGACCAGTTCCACGAGGCGCACCTCGTCCTCTTCGACAATTACCTCGTCCTGACCAAGCCCCCGCGTCCGCTCGACCGCGACGCCGGGCACCCCAAGTACCAGCTCGCACGGCGGCCCGTGCCGCTCGACCTCGTCCAGCTCAAGACGGCGAGCTTCTCCGAGCCGCCCGTCCCGCGCTCGAGCGGCTTCCACCTCCGCAGCAACCGCTCCGCGGGGGACGCGCCCGCGTCGCCACTCCCCACCGCCGCGGCAGCGACGAGCCCCGGCGGCGGGGGCGGCGGCGGGCCGACTCGCTCCTGTGGCCCGTGTCGTTCTTCCAGCTCGGGCGCTTCGACGGCCTCGTCTACTTCTACGTCGACTCGCCCGCGCTCCGCGCCGAGTGGGAGAAGCACCTCAAGGCGGCGGCCGCGCGGCACGCGCGCCAGGCCGCGCGGCGCGTCGTCCGCCTCGACCCCCTCGCGGACCTCACCTTCGGCTCGACGTCCACCGTCGTGGGCTCGCTCGCGCCCGCGAGCGCGAGCGCAGACCCGGCGACGCGCTTCGGGAAACCGACGTGCTCGACCCCGCTCGCGACCGCCGACGGCGCGTGGCTCGTCATCGCCGGCTGCGCCGAGGGGATCTTTATCGGCTGGAGGGGACGGCCGAGGACGATGCAGCAGGTGGTGCACCTTGCGGGCATCACGCAGTGCGCTGTCCTGCCCGAGTTCTCGTTCTTGCTCGTCATCGCCAACAAGGTCCTCGTCGCGTGTGAGTGGGGAATTCCCGCGCCGCGTCCGCCCCGTGGTCGCCTTCGTGGGACGCGCGAGCGCGTTCGTCGTAAAGGTAGTTCTTCCACTGACACGACTCGCTCGTCCTCGCCACCGCAGACGCGCTCGAGGCGCTCATCCCGAGGGCGGGCAGCAAGCTCGACCAGGCGAGCAAGGGTGCGCCTTCCTGACTCTTTGCTTTCTCGTCCCTCGGCACGCCGGGGCTGACGCCCCTCCGCACTCCGCAGCCCCGCAGCGCCTCAGCGGCCAGAAGGACGTCTCGTTCTTCAAGGTCGGCAAGATCGGCGACCTCGACCCGCGCACGCTCGTCATCTGTACCTCCTCCCTCCCCTCCCCTCCCTCTCCCTCCTGACGCCCGTTCCCGCCCGCGCAGACGCGAAAAAGTCCGGCGTTAAGGAGTCGGTCTTCAAGGCGCTGGAACCCGTCAGCCAGGCCGAGCGAGCGCGCGCGGGCGCAGGCGCCGGGCACAGGTTCCTTGGCCTCGGGAGCGCGCGGCCCGAGTGGTTCAGGACGTACAAGGAGTTCTTCATGTGCGTTGCGGTCGAGCGTTCCTTCTCCCTTTTGGCGCGGGCGAGACTGACGCGCTCGACGACCATGCAGGCCCCCCTCGTCACCGGCCTGCACTTCCAGCGCTCAAAGCTCGCGCTGATCGGCTCCCGCGGCGTCGAGATTATGGACCTCGAGTCGATGCGGTGCGTCCCCTCCCCTGCCTCCTCTCCCATGCTCCGCGCTGACTCGCCCCTCGCGCGCGCAGGACGATGACGGTCCCGGACTTCCCGCCGTCGCGGCACGACCGCGCGCTGTACCTCCTTGCCAAGCGGTGCGAGGACGCGACCACGATGGGCATGTTCCGCATCGGGGATAGCAAGTTCCTCCTCGCGTACTCGGGTGCGCTCCGTTCCCTCGTGCTCTCCGGCGCGCGCGCGCTGATGTGGACGGATGAGCAGAGTTCGCGATCCACGTCGGGCGCCATGGCGAGCCCGTCGAGGGCCCGTTCATTGAGTGGGAGAGCAAGCCCGAGACGATCGCGTACTGCGCGCCGTACATCTGTCCGTCCCCTCCCTCCTCCTCAGCCTTCCTCCCCGCTGACAATTCTGCGCTCTCGCAGTCGCCATCTCGCCGACTATTGTCGAGATCCGGAACGCGTTCAACGGCCGGCTGGTGCGCCTTCTCCTCCCCTCCTCCTCCTCCTCCTCCTCCTCTTGCTGACGACGAGGACGGCGCCCGCAGGCGCAGTTCATCACTGGCACGCACATCTCGCTCACCTACGACGGGACCGCGATCCCCTCTTCCTCCGCCTCGTCTTCCTCCTCCTCCCTCGCGTCGCGCCGCTCGCCAGTCGAGCGGAGGCTGCACCTCTCGATGCGGCAGGGGGCGTACCACATCCTGTACGAGGTGGTCGTCGTCGCTTAGCCACCCTTTCTCTCCATAGACACTTTTTCCAGCTTGCGATACCCCCCGCCGTGCTCCGTACCCCGTTTTCGTCGTCTCTGAGGTAGCCCTGGAGGCTGGTTTTGTATCCCTATCACGCGCCGCGCATCGACGCCCTACTTTGCCCGTTTCTCGCGCGCGGCCGCAGATCAGAGCCGAAAGGGGGACGGGGGCACTGCAGGATGTTTTGCATGGACGGCACTTCTACTCGATCTCGGGGGGGATCTACGCCTTGGTGACGAACAGGTCGGTGAAGTCCTTGACGGGGAGCTCCTCGAGCGTCTTCTGGTCGCCGACGAGCTGGAGGATCTTGTCGACGTGCGCGCCGTCAAAGTGCGGGCGGACGTGGCGCTCAAACTTGGCGTTGAGGAGCGGCGTGCCCTCCTCGCGGCGGAGGCGGTGCCCGACCGGGTAGTCGATGTGCACCTCGGGGAGGACCGTCCCGTCGTTGAGCGTCACCGTCAGCCCGTTCGAGATGAACCGCTTCGACGGGTCATGGTAGTCCGCCGTGAACTGCTTGTCCTCGACGCAGACAATCTGCACGCACGTAGCGAAGGGGTCATTTGGGTGAGAGGAGGGGAGAGAATGACGCGCAGCGCACCTTCTCGCGGAGGGCGTCAATGCGCGGGTCGGCAGCGACCGCGTCCGAGTAGTCCTCGGTGGTGAGGCGGCCAAAGATGAGCGGGACGGCGACCATGTACTGGATCGTGTGGTCGCGGTCGGCAAAGTTGTCGAGCGGGCCCGACTTGTCGATGATGCGGATCGCGGCCTCCTGCGTGCGGATCTTGACGCTCTTGATGTCGTCCGACGACTTGCCCATCTCCTTGAGCTTGGCGTACAGGACGTGCGCGGCCTCGGCGGCGGTCTGGGCGTCTGTGACATGCGGCGGGGTCAGCGGGGCGGGCAGGTTGGGAAGGTCGAGGGGAAGTGCGACGAACGGAACTCGGCAGGGAACGAGATCTTGAAGAGAACGTTCTCCATGATGCTGCGGGAGAAGGCGCTTCGTCAGCATGCCGCTTCTGGAGGAAGTGCACGCAAGAAGGAAGCGGGAGCTGCCAACTCACTACGAGCCGTAGGGGCGCTGGAACTGGAACTCCTTGCCCTTGAAGAGGACGTCGTAGAAGCCCCAGGTCTTGGCGGTGAGGACGGTGGGGATGCCCATCTGGCCGCGCTTGACCTGGAGGGCGAGGTGGACGGCGCGCATGCACGCGTCGCCGGCGCTCCACGACTTACGCGAACCGGTGTTGGGCGCGTGCCGGAACGTGCGGAGCGACTGGCCGTCGACGAACACCTGCGAGACGACGTCGACGGTCTGGTCGCGCGTGAGGCCGAGCATCTGCGAGACGACGGCGGCCGACGCGAGCTTGACGAGGATGACGTGGTCGAGGCCGACGCGGTTGAACGAGTTCTCGAGCGCCATGCAGCCCTGGATCTCGTGCGCCTTGATCATAGCGGTCAAGACGTCGCGGACCTTGAGCGGCTCGCCGGTGCGCGAGAGGTAGTCGGCGACGGCGAGAATAGCACCGAGGTTGTCCGAAGGGTGGCCCCACTCCGCGGCAAGGAAGCCTGCGTACGGGCATGTAGTAAGGCAGGAGGAAGAGCGGGTCGAAAGCGCACAGCTGGGAAGGTCAAGTTGGGTCAGTCTCGTTTCCCGAACTCGAACAAAAGGACGCACTCGTTGAAGTCGAGCCAGCGGATCTGGGTACCGATGGCGAACGCGCCACGGCTGCATCGAGGGAAGCGGGCGAAGCATCAGCACTTTCCCGCCGGGAGGTCTAGGAGGGGCGACGCACACCGGGTCCATCTGGAAGGGCGTTCCGGGAACCTTGGTGCCGTTAGGGACGGTGGTGCCAGGGACGATGGGCTCCATGAGGGCGCGGCACTCCTCGCTGACACGGAGACCCTCGAGACCGCATCCGATCGTGTCGATGAGGCAGAGGCGCGCGGTCGAGTAGGCGACGTCCGACTTGACCTGCGCGTGCGTGCATCCTTGCGAGTCAGTACGCAGTAGTGAAGCGCGTGCGCGCAGGGAGCGCGACGGGAAAGCGCGCGGGAAACGCGTGGGGGTCGGCAGGTTCGGCTAGCCGGAGGGGTGCAAAGCGTAGAGCGAGGTGCGCACCTCGTAGTTGTGGACGTAGTCGGCGATGTCCTGGATGACCTGGTCTGGCGGCGGGCGGACCTGCGTTGCAGCGCTCGAGCGTCAGCGGCGAGAGCGAGGAGAGGGAGCGACGACGACGAGACGTGTGGGGGAGAAGCGCGAGGGGAGGCGCGGGCGAGGCGGGGAGACGCACGGTGGATTCTCCGTGGCCCGAGGACATGCGAGTGGCACCCATGGCAGCGGCGAAGGGCGACTTGGGCGAGAGGGCGGAGCGCGGGAGCGACGACGCGAGACGGGGAGCCGGGGCGGCGGCGGCGACGGTGCGGAGGGTCGAGACGGCGCGGCGGGACGAGGCGGCGGGCGAGACGAGGGTGCGGGCACTGGCGCGGGAAAGCATCAGGCAAGGGCGCAGAGAACGTCGAGCACGTGCGGGGAGGAGAAGAAGAAGAGCCAGAGCCAGAGCCAGAGGGCGGAGGGCGGGGACGTTTCGCTAGCGCGGGGAGACTTCGTGGGGCGCGAAGTCGACACAAGTTCTGTGCCTCCCCTGAGCAAGTGCACCTCCGCCTCGAGCCACCCCACCTCGGCCCTCTCCTCACCCCTCACGCTCTCCTAGGAGCAGCACTGCTAGACAGCCGCACCGCATCTCGTTAGAGCATCTGCGACCCGCCCGTACGACTCCGCCGCACTCGCCCCTCCTCGTCGCCCCACTCCAGCAAGTGACGCACCTCTCGCCGTCCGCGCGCCCGTTCGACCCGCCCAGGATGAGCAACGGGAGCGCAGACCCGGCAGACAAGGGCAAGGCCCGCGCGTCTGACGCGTTCGATCGCTCCAACGACCTCGAGACGGCGCCACTCCTCGGACCCGACTCGTCCGCCGCCGCGCCGCCGTCCTCGCTCAGGAAGCAGGCGCGCCTGAGGCACGGCCGCGGCCCGCTCGTCCGCGACGACTCGGACGACGACGAGCCGCTCCCGCCGAACGGATCCGAGGACGACGGCCTCCGCCTCGTGTCGGTACACCCGTCGCAGCGCACCCGCGCAAGCTGGTCTCTCGGATCCGTCCTCTGCCTGCTCTTCAGCCTCCTCTTCGTTGCCCTCCTCCTCGCCCTCGCCGTCGTCCACTTTGGGTCGGCCACCTCCTCTCGGAGCAGGCCCGCCATGGCGATGCAGAGCAGATGGCTCATCGCGGCTTCCTCTGGGCAGGGCCTTCCGCCGTCCGCGTCCGCGCGAACGAGGCAGGCGCAGGGGTCCTCGTCGAGCTCGACGCAATGGCCGGCATCGACGTACGCCGTGCCCTCGACTGGGAGCGCAAGGACGACGGCAGCTGGCTCCGCCGCACCGAGGGCCGCATTGCCCGCTGGGGCGTCCGCAAGGCCCGCTCCGTCTCGGTCGACGTCGGCGAGGTCGCGATCTACGATGCACACGACGAGCACGCCGCAGAACCGCTCGTCGTCTTCCCCGCCCTCGAGACCCTCACCCTCCGCTCTCATACCCGAGCAAGGCCAACCCGCTCCCCGCCATGCACCCCTTCACCCTCCACGTCCCGCTCGACTTCCCCTCGCCCGCCGAGCTCGCGCGCTTCGGCCAGGCGGTGTGGGAGGCCAAGACCTACGCCGTCCGCGCCGAGATCAGGCAGGTCGTTGCGCAGGTCGGCGAGCCGATCACGCGCGGCATCGCGGGGTGGTTCATTCGGCGAGTGAAGGCGACGAAAGTGACCGGGTTGGTGCGCGTAGTCGACGGCAAGCGTATGTTCCCGCTCTCGTCTCCCTCTTCCGTCGCGGTAGGCTGACCTGACCTTCTCGCGCAGTACCCGACGTTCCCGTTCCCGACGACCCTGAGCAGCTCGCCAATGTTACCTCCATCGACGTCTTCGAGTTCGTCTCCCTCGCACCCGAACACGACCGTCATCGCGTTCGCCGCGTCGGCCGACATGGCCAACCCGCTCACCCCCGCCGTTCGCGAGGGCCGCATCCCGTCCTTCGCGTTCGGCATGCCCTTCCGCGTCCCCATCTCGATCCACCTCCCGCTCCCCCCCTCCCCGAAGGCCAGCGCAAGCCGAACGACCCGCACGAGATCGCGCTCGCCAAAGTCGCCGCCGCGCCGTTCTTCTTCGCGCTCGGCAGCGAGTCGGCGCAGCTCGATGTCTCGGGCCACCTCGTCCCGGCAGGCAACCTCACGCCGTCATCCCCGACGCCGCCCTCGCATCGCGGCGGCGGCGAGGAAGGACGAGCCGCAGCCGCCGCTCTCGCGCGCGCTGTCCCGCTTCGTCGCGCGCTTCCTCTCTGGGCGCGAGAACGACGTCTTCATCCGGTACGACCTGCACCCCGAACCGCCTTTGCCAGGCGAGCCGAGCCCCGACGCGCCCTTCCCGCCGCCGTTCGTCGCGGACCTCGTCCGCGGCAAGGAGCTGCACGTCCGCGTCCCGGGGACGAACGAGACGCCCGAGCTGTTCCGCGATCTGCGGATGGAGGACATGCGGATCAAGCTCGGCGGCGGCAGGGATGGCGATGCCGACCTCCTTGCGAGCGGCCGCGTCGTCGGAGAGGTCGTCATGCCCGACATTGCGGCGAAGCTCGCAAAGGGGCTCGACGCACAGTGGATCTGGCCGGACGTCCTCGTCTACGACGGCGAGCTCCCGGGCCACGCGCCGCCCCCCTCCGCGCTGGCGAAGCGCGCGGGCGGTGCCGCGCAGCTCACCTTCGTCGACGCGGCGTCCTCTGCACCCCTCGCGCTGATGACGGACGATGACGGCGACAAGGCGGACTACCCGCCGTCGCCCGTCCCCGCGAACGCCTTTGCGCGTATGCGTCCTTCGTCGGCCATGCCCGCACAAACGATCCACACGCCCGCGAACGCCACGCACAACGCGACGACGCTCGTAGTTGCATCCTTCGTCGACGCGCCGCTGTACCTCCTCCCCGGGCGCGGGGACGTCCTCCGCCGCTTTGTCGCGAAGATCATCTTTGGCGGGTCGGGCGCAAAGGTCAAGGCGAGCATGGCGGGCGTCACGAGCGTCCGGATCGGCCTGAGCGGTTTCGGCGAGGTCGAGCTTGAGGAGATTCCCATCGAGGCGAGCTTCAGTGCGTCGCGCATCGGCTTCCTGTCCCGTCCCCGCTCGCAGCGCGCTGACCAAGTCTTCTTCGTGCGCGTCTCGCAGTGGTTGGCCGTGGTGGGATCGAGAACCCACCAGCTGTCGCCGCGCGCCTTCTCGGGCTGTCCTCCTCGCCCGACGCCTGAGCGGCGTGCATTCCCTGTCTTTAGTGCCCCTGTTGCTTCCTCCTGTAGAACTCGCGCTCTCCTCCTGTACTCGCACAGCCTGTTCCTCTCTGTCCGCGTCCGACAGACCGCTTTTGCGAGCACAGACACGAGAGCACAGATCTACGAACCCCCCTCCGCCGCCCTTCACAGCGTCGAGCCCCTCTCCGCCCCTCCCACCACATGCACAGGCGCGGCGCTCGCGCCCGTCCCGGCGCGGCTGCGCCTCCCCACACGCTCGAGCACGCTCTCGGGCGTGGCCCTGCTCGTCCGCCTCCTCCCGCCTGCACCGAGCTCCGACCCGCCCCCCACGCTGCTGACCACGCTCGGTGCAGCGCTCGTCCGCGCGCTGCGGAACCCGCTCCCGCCCGAGAGGCCGGCCTGCAGGTCCGCAAGCGAGGGCGCGCCGCCGCCCCAGCGGCGCGAGCGGCTCGAGGGCGTCAGCGAGCCGGTGTGCAGCGGCGAGGGGGAGTGGTGCGGCGAGGCGGCGGACGCGAGGCGGAAGGTCGACCCTGCGCGCGAGGGCGAGAGGTTGACGAGCGAGCGCGAGGGGAGCGCCGAGGCGAGGTACGGCGAGCGGGAGGCCGAGGCTGCTTGGCGCGCGAGGGTAAGCACTGGCGAGGGAAGTCAACAGAGGGACAAGCGCGCACCCGCAACGACCGCGGCGGAGTACGACCACGGCTGCGCGAGCAGCGACGCGAGACTCGTGCGGTCGAGCTGCGCAGCGCGCTGCAGGCCCGCGTCAGTCGCCAGAATGTCGATCACGAGTGAGGCGTTCAGCGCTGCGGGAGCGGCAGTCGGGCGCGCGGCGAAGGGGGACGAGGGGTGTGCGCCGGCGGGGACGACCGACGGCGAGAGGGCGTCGAGGGCCTGCGTGAGAGTGGGTCGTGAGCGGGGTTAAGTAAGGACGGGCAAAGGCATGGAACGCACCTGCTGCCCCAGCTCCTCGAGCTCGCGCAGCCCCCACGCCCTCCCGACCGCCCTGAGCCACGCGCCGCGACCTCCCTGCACGCCTGCGCCCTCGCAGGGTCCGCGCCGCCGCCTTCCCCGCCGAGCTCGCCCCCACCCGCAAGACCGACCTCCCACCTCGCCGCGGCCTTCGCATCGAGTGCGAGCAGCGCTGGGACGCCCTCAAGCACGGCAGCAGGTGCGCGCGGCACGGCCTCGAGCAGCGCGGCGAGTGCGGCGTAGTCCGCTGCTGCGGGCGCGGAGCGCGACGATGCCGACGCCGGCGGCGAGTCGGCCTCGAGGAACGACTTCTTGCTGTGCTGCGAGCGGAGGCTGCGCACTCCGCGCGCGGTGCAGCGCGTGCTGGGGCTCGCTGGCGCCGTTCATCGCGGCGGCAGCGGGCGAGGACGAGATCTCGCCGATCGCGAGGCCGTACGCCGCGGCGTGCAGCTGCCGCCAGAACGCAGCGAGCTCGTCCGCACTGACGCTGCTGCTCACGCTCGCGAGCGGAAGCTCGCGCGCAACGTACACGCCTCGCGGCGGCGGCGTACTCGATGCGGAGCCGCACGTCCGGCTCGGTGAGGAGGAAGAGCGAGCGCGCGAACGTGCGCGGCGCGACGGGTTGCCGCTGCGGCGTGGCCGAGGGGCGCGACGGCGAGGAGCGCGAGGCGGAGTGCACGCGGGAGCGCGTGCTCGAGGGCGTGGCGGACGCGCCGCCTGGCGTCGAGACGCGCAGGATGGGCTGCTCCGTTTCGAGCGGTGCCGGCGGCGGGGTCGTCTTCTTCGCGCGAACGGTGTCCTGGGCGGACGCGCTGCCTCCGAGCGAGAAGATGTCCGCCGCGCCGTTGATGGGCTTGCCGAGCACGAGACCCGGCGCGGCCGTGAGCGGCGGGGCAGCCTTGGCCCTGATCGTGCCGTTGCTGTCCGCTGGAGCGCCGATGCGCGGCCTCGGACGGATCGTCTCGAGGTCGAGCTCCTCCACCGATGTTCCCGCGCCGTTCTGCCGCGCTGGGGCAGCATCCTCCTTCGCGGCGGTCTCGCGTGCATCGCCTTCGCTCGTCGACAACGCCCCGCCCGGCGCCTCCTCCAGCAGCGTCCTGAGCGCCATCACGACGCGGACCCTTGCGCGGCTCTTCTCCTCGCCGCTCATCTCCGCCACGAGCCTCCGCGCGGCCCTCCTCAAGCTTGAGCGCGGAGGAGGTCCACCACGTCCGAGACGAGGTCGTCCAGCTGCGAGGGATAGCCGCGCAGTGCGGACGAGCGCGCAAGCGCAGCGACGACGGCGAGGATCGGGCGCAGGAGCGGGTCGGGGTCCTCGACGGCGCCGCTTGTGCGCGTAGGAGAGGACTCGCGCGTCGCGCTCGGCGTGCCGGCGGGGGAGGAGAGGCGCGCGCGCCGGACGAGAAGCTCGGCGAGGGTGTTGAGCACGCCGCCGGCGCTGAGGCCCTCGACGGCGACGTCCTCACTGTGCGGGGCGTCTGGCGCAGACGGGTCGAGAAGCTGCTGCAGGAGGAAGAGCAGCGTCACGCTCCTGTGCTGCGTGTCGCGCTCGTAGATCTCGCCGGCCTGGTCGCTCCACCAGGCGAGGATTGGTGCACGGTGCCCCGACTGCGCGGCAGCGAGGAGTGCGCGGGCGAGGAAGAGGACGAGGGGCTGGGACGCCGCATGCCAGAGTGCGCCGGTGTCGTGCTGGTCGAGGAAGGAGGCGAAGGAGGCGTGCAGAGAGAGGAGTTGAGGGACAGTCGAGAGGCGGGACAGGAGGAGGACGGTTGGGAGAGCGAGGGAGGACATGGTCGGAAGCTTGGACGAGTTCTCGGGGAGGGAGATGGAAGACGCCTTGCGGGACGAGAGGGAGGCGGGGTGAGGGGCGAGGGACTTGTCGGAGAGGGTGGAGGTCAGGCTGTGCGAGCGGGATGTCAGTTCCCCGCTGGATAAGGCAGCAAGCTGGGGAACGCACTGTTCTCGCAGGTCATCGACATCGGCGTCGAGGCAGTTGCGAAGCAGGGCTGGGACGAGCTCCTCGACCTGGCTATCGTAGTCGCTGCCCGTCGAGTAGAGGTACTCCGACCGTGCCGCGCCGTTCAACGCTTTCAGCGCGACGAAGCGGGATCTGCGCATGTGGTATATGTGAGTGGACGAAGTGCGGATGGGGCGAAGGGGCACGCACTGTGCGTTTCCTGCGCCCGCAAGCTGTGCGATCGCGGAGAGGAGCGAGAGGCAGCGCAGATACTGCCGGTCGACACCGGCGCTCGCACCGAGGAAAGGCGGGGTGAGGAACGTAGCGACGGCGTGGAACTGCGGGCAGCGGGGAGGCGAGCGAGGTTAGCGAGACGGACGGTTCGCGGACCACGGCTCAACGCACCAGACTCGCGCCCCGTGCCTCCATCTCTGGGTCGCGCTTCCCGCCGCGCACCTTCGCGGCCGAGAAGACGTCGGCACCGCCGCCCTCCCCGCCAAGGGCCATCTCCGCGACCCTGAGCGCATCCTCGGCGATGGCGCCCTTGATGAGCTCGCCCGCGCCGTCCTTCCCGCTCTCGCCCGTCTCGACGACGAGCCCGCGGACGATGTCGACGGTGACGGCGAGGTCCTGGCGGGCCTTGAGCCCACTCGAGGCGCGGGCTTTCGATGCGCGGTCGACGAGGTTTGCGACGACCTTCGGGATCTTTGAGGGGCGGTTCACGGCGTAGAAGGTGAGCTTGGAGAGGGCATTCGACGCTGGCTGCGGGAGCGGGGCCTGCGCGGACGGCGGCGTCGAGGTGTGGGGCTGGACGTAGCAGTCGCGGATGAGCGCGACGTGGTTCGGCGTCGGGAGGAGCCCCATCGCGGCGTAGGGCGTTCTTGGTGCGATTCAGCGCGATTCAGCGCGTCTGGTCGAGGTGGGCGCGGGCGAGGCGTCGAGGGAGATGACGAGCGGATGATGGGAAGGGCGGGAGTAGCGAAGGGCGAAGCTGCGAGGTACGTGCGCGTGCGGCTCTCGTGCGAGCTCGAGCAGGAGCGCAGGCAGCGAAAGCGCGATCTGCAGGACGCGGGTGGAGCGGAGCAAGAGCGGGGCATCGGCGACTTCGCGACCTCGAGTGGGCAACGTCGCACAAACAGGAGACTGAACAGCTGGAGTGCAGGCAGAGACTACGAGGACCCGGGCATCGCACGTGGGAACGCGTCACGTCCCGTGGGAGAAGAGCGAGGCCGCCGCAAACCGCAGTCGGGACCACGCGCATCTGCATTCACAACGCACGAGGGCCGCCCCGAACATCCGCACTGCCCTTAGGACCGCCTCCTACGTCCAGCGCGGCGTCGATGGAAGGGCGGGTGTGCGACAGCCCCTTCGCGCGCGCCGCTCCTCGTCCCCTCCACCTCGTCAATCCCCTCCCTCCTCCCTCTTCAGCGCCCCTCCCTCGCCCTCGCATCCTCCACCCTCCTCGCGACCTCTAGTACCTCCCCATCCGCACCCCACTGCCCCACAAGCGTGACCCCGACGGGCCAGCCGTCGTCCGCCGCGCGCCCAGCGGGGATCGACAGCGCCGGCAGACCGGCGAGCGACGCAGGGAGGGAGAGGAGGTCCTGCACGTAGGCGGAGCGGGAAGCGGCGGTCGTCTCCACGGGGGAGGCGGAGTTGGGGGAGGGGCAAGAGGAGGGGGCTGAAAGGTAAGAGGAGAGGAGTGGCGCGGTCGACATGGCTGAGGGGTGGAGGAGGAAGTCGACGCCGTTGTCGCGCGCGGTATTCGAGTTGGAGAGCGCCGAGGCGGAGAGCGGGTTCGCCGCGCGGAAGAGGTCGTCCAGCTCAAGCTGGATCAGCCGCCGGACGCGCTGCGCCTGGAGGTAGTAGTTGTCGAACGCACTGCGCACGCGAGTACAGCACGGCCAGGCGAGTGTCAGCTTCACAAACGGTCAAACGCGAGCCAGGCAAGAGTGCGACGCACTCTGCACTCAGCGCAAACGTCCCGAGCAGCAACCTCTTCCTGACCTCCTTCCCGAACCCCTCCGTCCTCGTCCGCGCGTACAGCAGGCCCTTCTCGCCCTCGCGCTCCTCGGCGCGGTAGCCAAACTGCACGCCATCGTACCGCGCGAGGTTCGAGCTCGCCTCCGCGGATGCAAGGACGTAGTATGCCGAGAGGCCGAGCGGAGCGGAAGGCAGGCGGACGGAGGTGAGGATGCGCCGAGGGAGGTGAGCGTGCGGAGGAAGGCGCGGATGGGGTCGAGGAGGGAGGCGGAGGCGAGAAGGCTTGTCGGGAAGAGGTCCTGCGGGTGCGATGATGGTCAGGTCCGACTGGCTCACATGCACTCAAGGGTGCTCCCGTCTCAACAGACGCTAGGAGGGAGTGTACGCACGGCGGGAACGCCTATCCGCACGCCCTGCAGCGGCTTGCCCTCGCCCCCGCCTTCCCCCTAACCGCTCCCGCAACGGCGCGTGCACCTTCTCCGCCCGCTGCCGCGCAAAGTCCGGCGTCGACGTCGGGTCCTTCGGGTCATAAGCACTCGCCGCGTCTGCAAGGGCGTAGCGTTAGCAGGAAACCAGAGGAAACGCTCAGCACGCATCAGCGCGAGAGAGAGTTTCTCTCGTGGGCACAGCAGAGCGCGACGCACCGAACGTTCTCCGCAGCGCGTCCACCTCCCTCGCCATGATGCCGACCGTGTCGAGGCTGCTCGCATACGCGACGACCCCGTACCGCGAGAGGAGGCCGTACGACGGTTTGAGGCCGAGCACGCCGCAGTACGACGCGGGGAGGCGGGTCGACCCGCCCGTGTCGGAGGCGAGGGCGCTGTAGGACCCGTAAAGCGGGGTGTCAGCGGGAGGGGAGGGAAAGGGAGGGAGAAACACGCACACGTCGCACAGCCCGCTCGCTACCGCCGCTGCGCTCCCGCCCGAGCTCCCGCCCGCGACGCGCTGCTCCCCCTCCGACAGCGTGAGCGCCTCCTCCACCCCATGCGGCCCAGCCGGGTTGAGAACCGCACCAAAGTGCGAATGGACGTTGGCGGACCTGCGAGTGCGGTTCCGGTTGGTCAGCTGCAGCGCCGGGGGACAGGGCAAGGACCGCAGCGCACCCCATGCCGAACTCGTCCATGTTCGTCTTGCCCACGAGTAACGCGCCAGCATCGCGTAAACGCTTCACGACGGTCGCGTCGAACGGGCTGCGGTAGTCTACGGGTGCGTGGTCGTCAGTTCCTTTCGCGTGGACGTTGGGGGCCGAAGAGCACACCCTTGAGCATGCGCGACCCGCACGAGGTCGGCGCGCTATCCGCCGTCGCGAACATGTCCTTGACAGCGAGCGAGGTGCCGCTAAGCGGGGCATCCTGCGGCGCGCGCTCGAGCTGTGCGGCGAGGTCTGCATGCCAGAGCAGTCCGGTGAGCTTGCGCACGGGTGGGAAGGACTGGCTGGGCAGTGCGCGGACCTTCGGGCGAGTAGAGGTGGGTGAAGGCGTTCAGGCGGGGGTTGAGCCAGCGCGCACGCGAGAGCTGCGAGGCTACGTGTGCGGGTAGCTGCCGTACCGCTGAGCTAGACGCGGCTGCCATTGCAGCGCAGGACGTTGTGGTTGTAGGGGAAAGCGGGGAGAAGCGCGCTTCGAGCTGATGAGACGAACGAAGGCTCCTCACCAGCAACCGCACGCTCGAAGTGGACGGAATCAAGCCCAATGAGCCCTGTGAGACAGTGCAGGCTCCGTCGCCCGGGCGCCGCCCACGCCAACCTGCGCTGACATCGTACCCCTCCTCCGGCTCACGATGTTGCTCTCGAGAGGCGTGTGCCGAGCAAAGCTATATGCAGCGCAGTCGGACCTACCACGCAAAGCCGGGGCTACTGTTGGAACATCTGCTTGAGCGTCGCCTCGCTCCTCGCCTGCCTGAGCCGCTCCGTCTCCTCGATCCCGCCGCTCTTCTTCAGCCTGCCCTTGCCGACAAAGTCGCCGAGTTCCTCGGCAAACTCGTCCGTCCGGCTCGCGAGCTCGAGCTCGCGCTGCCGCTCGGCGCGCGCGATCGCCTCGAGCCGGCGCGACGGGTCCGGCTGCAGCGCCTTGACCTCGAGGAGGACCGTGTCGAGCCCGCCCTTGGCGTCGTCGACGGCGCCGCCGATCGAGTTCAGCTCGCGGCGAGGCACGCCCATCCCGGCGCCGCCTGCGGGGCCCTTGAGCTGCTTCGCGACGGCCTGGATGTTGGAGAAGACGCCGGCGACCTCGGAGAGGTCCTGCTCGAGCTCGGCGAGGAGCGTCGCGTGCTCTTCGACGCCCTTCTGCTCGGCGAGGATTTTGCTCAGCTCGACGCTCCACATCTGGCTCCACGTCGGCTTGGCGTCCGCGAGCCACTGCGCGAGCTTCTCACGCGCGGCCGTCGCCTTGCGGAGCGCGTTGGCTGTCTCGCTCAGTTGCTGCGGGCGCGGCTTGACGCCCCGGAGCGTGTCGACGCGGAACGCCTCGATCGTGTCCTGGAGCGTGTCGACCTGCAGGACGAGGTCGGTGCTCTCGGCCTCGAGCTTGGCCGTCCCCGCCTCGACGAACGCACGGTCCGTCGAGAGCTTGCTCTGCGCGAGGTGCTGCACGTGGCTCGTCTGCACCCGCACCGACGCAAACATCTCCTTCGTCGACGAGGTGAAGTCGGCGTAGACCTGCCGCAGGACGCCGATCTCGCGCCGGAGGTTCTGCACCTCGGCGTGCTGCGACTTGAGCGTGTCGACGATGGGCGCGACGGCTGCCGTCGGCGAGAACGGCTCGACGGGCGGTGCGGTTGCGGTCGTGGACACGGCCTCCTTCTCCGCCTCGGCTGGCTGCGGCGACGTTGGCGCCGTCACCAGGTCCACAGCAGTAGGCGGCACCGCCCCGTCCTCGCCCGTCACCGCAGCAAGGTTGGGCGTCGAGTGAAGCTTGCGCATGGCCAGCACCTTCTGCGCCGCCTGCTCGTACTGCTTCTCGCTTGGCGCGCCCCTGAGCGTCGGCGACGCGCTGCCCTCGCCCGGCGGCGAGAGGAGCGGGAGCGCGAGCGTCGCGGACGAGGCCGAGATGGACAGGCGCCGCATGGCCGTGACGGTCGCGCGGAGCTCCTTGATGTCCTGCGCGAGCGTCGACATGCCCTGGTCGATGTGCTGCTTGACCTGCTCGACGGCTGCGGGGGGCGCGCGACGCGACTCGTTAGCTTCGGAGCCGGCCAAGAGAGGAGGGAAAAGCAGGGGACGCACTGTCGACGTTGAGGCTGAGCACGCTCCCGGCCCTAACCTCGCTCATGTCCTCGAGCTCGTAGTGCACGCCCGCGTCCGTATCCCGCAGATACACATCCGGCCAGCCGCTCAACCCGGGGTTGTACCCAAAGCGCTCGACAAAGAGCTGCCGCAAGCTCTGGATGTCGGGCGGCCCGGACAGGCGCGCCTTCTTGACGTCGCGCCCGATCTGGAGGAAGATCGAGCAGGGGTACTGCGGCTCGGAAGGCGGTGATGTGGGCGACGATGGCGACGAGGGGCGATCATCGTGTGGAAGGGGCGGGAGGGCAGGGGACGGTGCGCGCGGCTGCTGTTGCGCCGGCCCCGCCGCGCTCCCCGGGTGCAGCGACCTCGACGAGCCCGAGCGGGGCAGCGCACCGGGCAGCGGTGGCGGCGGGAACGACGGCGGACTGCGCGCGCTCATCGCCGGCGACGCGGACACATCGTCGTCCTCCTCCTCAAGGATGGGGCTCGCCTGCCCGGGGGGACCGCAGCGCAGGTCCGCCTGCGACGAGTACGACCGCGGGATGGGCGGGATGGGCGGCGCGCCCCCGCCGCCGCCCGCCGCGCGACTGCCCGTCCGCCCATGCCGGCTGTGCTCGCTCTTGCTCCTCCGGGGCACCTCCACGCCCGCGAGCTCCCTCCCCGCCGAGGAGCCCGACCCCGCGCGGTAGAGTGGTTCGCCCGCGCGAGCGCGGTTCGCGCGCTCGCCGCCGGGGCTGGACATCCCGCCTCCGGCCGAGGGGGACGTCGAGCCCGGGCTCGGGCTCGTCATTTTCTGGATCGCGTACGCCGAGTAGCGCTTGCTCGCGCGGCGGGAGAGGTGGTCTGACGCTTTGAGCGCCTCGAGCGAGGCGGCCTGCGCCTGCTGTGCGTGCGGGTCCTCGGCGACGGAAGAGGCGTTCGAGATGACCGAGGGCGGGCGGATCACAGTCGAGGGAACGGAAGCGGGCGCGGAAAGGACGCTGCCAAAGGTGTCCATTGTCGGCGTGCGCGGGACGGCGGGGATCGAGTCGTCGCGATGGCGGGAAGGCGGCGGAGGGGAGACCATGCGCGGGCGGTCGGTCGGAGGCGGGCGCGGGCCAGGCGCGGCAGACGTGCTCGCGACCGACCGGACCGACTCGAGCGACGCCGCCGAGTTGGTGCGCGGCATGTGCGGAGCGGTTGGCCCTGCGGCGGGCGGGGCGAACGCGTCCTGCGGGTCGAACGTCGAGCGGGACGAGCGGGACGACTCGCGCATTGACCCGCTGCGCGACGGCCCCGCTCCGCCGGCAGACAACCGCGAGCTTAGCGCAGCCGAGAGCCGCGGGTCGTGCGAGCCAGCAGACGAGCCTGCGTCGCTTCCGACGCTGCGGTTGCTCGACCGCCTCGTCGCCGCATCCTCGGGCACCGCCGTCGCCTGCGCCTGCGAGACGAAGCGCCGCAGATCTTCCCTCGACCGGCCTGCGCTGTTCGGCGTGAGGGGCGGGCCACTCGGGCCCGCGGCCGGTGGGGGCGCGGGGTTCTTGCCCTTGCCGTTCGCCTCGCGCGCTCTCCGCGCCGCCACCCCCTCGCGGTACTGGCGCTGCTTGTCGCGCAGGCCGTGGAGGAGGCCGATGATGATCTGGCGGACCTCGGAAGGTGACGCTCGAGGGTAGCCTGCGAGGGAGGGTTGGACAGACAGCTCTCGAGACAGACGCGGAGGTCGGAGGGGACGGCCATGAGCTCGCTGTGGGTACACGGCGGTCAGCGGGGCATCGAGAGATGGGTAGATGGCGGTGCGCACTTCATGGTGATGCCCTCGCGGGCGAAGGCGGCGCACGCAACGTTGAAGTCGTTGCCCAGCTTGACATAGATCTGCGAGATCTCCTCCTCGTCGAGCTCGCGGCGCGACCAGCTGGCGAGACCTGTGTACTCAGGAGAGTGAGCTGGCGACGCGGGAGAGCTGTCAGAGGGAGGTGAACGGACCCTCGAGGAGCTGTTTGGTTGCGACGAGGAGGCGGGTGATGGTCGACTCGAGGTTGGAAGTCGACGCCGTTGCTCCTGCGCCCGGCTGCGAGATGAATAGAATCAACCACTGCACGCCGGCAACCAGCTGGGCCAGCGATGCCGCGCTCGAGAGGGGAAAGGGGTCGGGAGGTGGGGCGAGAGGACGGACCCTCGAGGAACCAGCGCGGGTTGACAGCACCTGGCTGGGTGAGCCGGACCTGGTGGACGAGCCTGACGAGGTCATTGCGCCTTCCGTGCTGCTCTGGAGGCGACGCGGCGGCGAGGTGACGACGGAGAGGAGGTTGGACGAGGAGGAAGAGGGGAGGGTACGCTCTGCTCGCGTACAGCTTAGCTGGACCCTACTGGAGATGCGCTCTAGCCTTGCAAGCTCCTCTAGCGAGCGTCAGGCGGAGAGGTGAGCGTGGTCGAGGGGCAACCAGCGGAACGAGCCCCTCTCGACTCGACGTGCTCCTCGTCGCGCTCAGACGGATGCGCTAGAGCGCTGAGCCTGCCCGACTACAGTACTCACGCACGCACGCCGAGTCTCGCGCGCCCCCGTGCGGTGGAGACCCCGCTGGACCGCACCGCACCGCCTCGTCGCAGGATCCGGGCGACCATGCTCCCCTCGCTCGCAGCGTGGCTGCCGGGCTGGGCGCCCATCCCCTCGAGCGCACAGGATGGGCGGCTTCAGACGTCCACCTGCCGTTCTCCTCCTTCCTCGCGTGGATCCCGCGCTTCCTCCATCCGACCCTCCGGTCCCTCCTCGTCCGCGCACTCCGCCTCGGACCAAGGCCAAAGCACGTCGCCTTCATCATGGACGGTAACCGCCGCAGCGCGCGGACCCGCAACCTCCCCGTCCGCGTCGGCCACGAGGAGGGCTTCGACGCCCTCAAGCGCGTCCTCTCGTTCCTCCTCAAGCTCGACATCCCGCACGTCACCGTCTACGCCTTCTCCATCGAGAACTTCAACCGCGACCCGGCAGAGGTCGACGCCCTCATGGCCATGGCCCGCACCCGCCTCGTCGAGATCTGCCAACACGGGTCCGTCCCGCCGCCCTCTTTCACGTGCCCCGCCCTCGAGAGCTGACCCTTCTCCGGCATGCAGCGCCCTCCTCCAGCAATACGGCATCCAGATTCGCGTCCTCGGCCGAAGAGACCTCCTGCCGCTCGACGTGCAGGACTCGTGCACCCAGGCGGAGGCGATGACTGCGAACAACACCAAGTGCGTACCGCTCCTCTCCCTCTGTCCGGATCCGTCCGCTGATGCACTCACGCGCGCAGGGGCATCCTCAATCTCTGCTGTCCGTACACGTCGCAGGAAGAGATCGCAACAGCGGTCAAGCGCACCGTCGACGCCTGTATAGACGGCACACTCTCCCCTTCGTGCGTCTCTACCCCCTCTGTCCCTCCTCATCGCAACGCTGACGAATAGCCTACTCTCGCCAGCGCCATCACCGAAGACGATATTGCCGCGAACCTATACACCGCCGCCTCTCCCCCGCTCGACATCCTCATCCGCACGTCCGGCGTCTCTCGGCTCAGCGACTTCCTCCTCTGGCAGGTGAGCTTTTCTGCTTTCCCCCCCCCCCTTCGGCGCTCCCCGTTGACCAAACCCACCCGCGAACAGGCAAGCGAGCGCACAATCCTGCACTTCATCGCGCCCAACTGGCCCGATATCGGCGTCGCCGACATCCTTCCCCCGCTGCTCTCGTACCAGGCAGAGGTGTGGGTTGCGCGAGCGGCGGAGGCGATCGGGCGGTGGACGTCGTGGATTGGCGGTGGGGCGGGGGCAGGGCGGAAGGAGGAGTAGCGGTCGAGGGGTATGCGTCTTCTTCATGGGCGTGACATGTTGTACCAGTAGACTGCATCGGCTTGAGTGTGGATGATCGTGCTCAACGCGCTGCTGTGCTGGAGAGGGACCTTCGCGATTCCGCGTTCGCTTTCACGCGCTTCACCTGGTCGATGCGAACTCTCGGTTATCGAAGCGCGACTTGCGGGTAGTATGGAAGGCTGTGCTGAGCCGTTCTCGACGGCACTCGCGCTTGCAAGCTGTCGCAATTCGCGAGGAGGTCGACGCCTCGCACTTCAGACCTTCGCCTCCTCTCCCTCGTCCGCTTCACTCGCTCTCTGCCAACATCGCTCGATTCCGCTCTCCAGCTCCTCAGCAGGCCTTCTTCTCCGAGCCAAGCGGCCTACACACTGTGTCGCACCGCCGCTCTCGCTACTCGTCCGTCCACCTCCCTGCGCCGCTTCCGTTGACTGCTCGACGAGCAGCCCACCAGGGGCGGTGCGGCTGGGTCGAGGGACTTCTACGTCTTCGGGAAAAGGAGGTGGAACAGAGCGAAGTGTCCCGGAGGGATAGCGAGGAAGCAAGACGGGCTTCTTGGTCGGAGGTCGGAGGTTCGTGGGGGGTTGCGAGTCGCGGAACGACCCGGCTGAGCTTGCGCTTCACGTTGAAGCCGGCTGGATGGGATTGAATTGGGATGGTCGGGCGAAGAGGGGCGGTCTGGCCCAGAGCAGGAGGCGTGGCGCTGCCTAAGTCCTCGGCGGAGGGGGAGGGGAGCGATGGAGCTGGCGGACGGCCTCGTGGATGGCTTGCGCTTCTTCGCCTGCTACACCAACTCTGTTCGAGCGCCTCGGGCGCGTCACGCCCGTGCTGGAGGACCTGAGTGACGAGCTAAGGCCAACCCTTGCTCTCGCTCGCGCGCGCGCCTCTTGCGTCCGCCCGCACACGACGTCCACCCTCCCGCGCGTCCTGCTGGACGCGGGGAGGTGCAGAGGGCTCGCTACTGCTCAGCAACGCCTGCTTGGACCCGCCGCATCGCCTGCGACGCCCTCCCGCCGCCGCCCACCTCGCTCAACTCCCCGCTCGCCCGCTTCATCAGTTCGACCTTCTCGCGCCTTCAGGACGCGCAGATGCAGCGTGCGCAGCCGGCAGAAACCGACAGCCCCCGCTATGTCCCGCCTTCCGCGTTCAGCCCTCGCCTGTTCACCCCCTGGCATGCACGACGCGCCCCCGCACCACCGCTTCTCGACGCAACCCTCCCCCCCCCCCGCCTCCGTCTCTTCTCCGATGTACGTGGCAGGCCTTAAGGACCTTCAACGGCAGCACCGGCTTTCCACAAAACGGGGACGGTCCACAAAAGCGGCGCTGGGCGAATGGGTGTGGCCGTAGAGGGCGTCCTTCGATCTCTCGGCGGGGGAGTGAGGCGGGACGGAAGTGTAGCTGACCACGCAGCCTCTCTTCGCTGCATCGGAGGGTTGTGGACAGGTAGTGAGAGCGCTTCTCCTCGTCGGGGTGTGTGGGAGACGCCCCCGTTTGCTCGACAACTCGCTGGACCCCCTCCCTTACTCTGCCCGCCCTTTGCAGACGTTCGCACCCGTCGGCGCCCTCCAGCACCCAACAGAAGTTGTGAGTGAGCTCATCACACGGGGTTGACCTCGAGGGAGGGGCGGAGGGCGGCTCCCCCTCGCCGCCCACCGCCTCGCTGGGGCTGATCCGCCGCGGACGGGCCTGAACGTGCTCCAGCTGCTGCCTCGACCCGCTATCACGCCTCACGACGGAGTGTGTGCACGTGACGGGGACTGCGACCCGCCATCTCGTCGCGCGTGACAAAAGGCGACCGTTCTTCCCTCTCCGCCTCTTGCGCTCCTTCCCTTCACTCGTTGCGCTCCTCCCTCGTTACGCGACTCTCAAGCACCCTTAGCCACTCGCTTCACCCACACCACTCTTCAAGAGCTTCTCCTCCTCGCGATGTTCGCCCTCCTCGCGTCCCCCGTCGTGCGCGCCGCCTTCTCCGCCGAGGCGCCGCTCAGCAAGGCGGTCTCGCGCTCCACTGCTCCGGTCCTCCAGGTGCGCACCTTCTCCCCAGCGCTCATCACCCACCAACACCCCGCGCTGACACCCCCTCCCGCTCCTCGACCGCAGACCTCCCTCGAGCCGCAGCCCACCCCGCCCGCACTCCGCACGCCCCGCTCCACGCCCTCGTATCCGAGCAGCACCCTCTCACACGGCTCGCCCGCCTCGCGCCCGATCGCCCGCCGCGTCGGCCGCACCTTCCCCAAGCCCGCCCGCGCCCCCTTCCCCACCGCCCTCGCCATCAAGCCCCTCACGACCCTCGCGCCCATCATCTCCCGCGCCGAGGTCAAGATCGCCGCGCTCGTGCCTGGCTTCGAGGCGCGCGACCCGATCCGCTCCTCCGCGACCTCTTCCACCTCCCCGTCGCATGAGCCCAAGCCCCGCACCACCCCCTCGACGCCGGCGTACCCCTCGCCCGCCGCCGAGAGCGCGTTCCTCGACCTCTCCCTCTACCCGACTCACCTCGGCCACCTGCCGCGGGGCTGGGTCGAGACCCTCACCCCGAGCGGCATCTACAAGGCGCTCGTCCTCCGGGACTGGCTCGACGACAACAAGCGCGCACTCGGCACCGCCGCCGCCGTCTCCGCGGCATGCGACTACGGCATTCAGCGCATCGAGGACGAGGAGCGCCTCGAGCGCGAGTTCGAGGCGGCGGCCGCGCGCTGCCCGCCGAAGTGGTGCGAGCGCGAGGTGCGGCGCGACGAGCGCCTCGACATACGCATGCAGCAGACGATGTACCTCTACCTCGCCGAGGCCATGGGCACCCGCCTGACTTTCGCTCCCGCGCGTCCCTCGCGCCGCCGCGCCGCCCGCACCTCCACCCCGCTCCCTCCTCCCGTCTCGCCGTCGACTCCACCGCCTCGCTCCTCTCGTCCGAGACCGACATGGACCCTCCTGCACGCGCCACCGCAACCCGCGGTACTCGCTCCGCGCTGCGCCGCTCGCGCCTTGCCGGCGCGTCGGACAACAAGCTTCGCGCCGCGACCGAGGACGGCTACGGCCTCCGCCGGTGGGCGCTCGTCAACGCCCACAACCTGGGTTAGCGCCGGCGTCGGGCGGCAGCACGGGGCGCGCGCGGCATGCACTGCGCGATGGACCTCCTCTCATCCCTATTCTCTCCTTCTTGTCCGTCTTGTATCGGTTCCCTCCCTTGTCGTCATCTGTTGTAGCTCCTCCCTGCCGTGCCCTGAGCATCTGTATCGTTGTCCGTCTCTACCATCATCGCGGAGCCGGGACCTTCGCGAGAGGGAGAGCCGACGAGGCGAAAGAGCGGCCGTTCCTCATGATTTTCGCGACTGGCGTTGTCCTGCCCTTGCGCGTGACGTTCTCAGCCTTATGCAGGACGCTGCTGTCCTCCAGCCGCTGAGGACCGTCACCTCCCACCACCTCCACCGCTCCTCTCCCTCGTCCTGCCCGCTCGTTTTCCGTCCACTTCGCTCTGTTCCGCTCGCTGCTTACCCGTCGTCCCTCCTGACGCGCTCCAGGTCGGCCCCAGGCGCTCCCGTGTCGCTGCTCCCGCTTGCCGCCTCTGCGCCGTCGTTACCGGCGATGGGCGGTTACGGGTCGAATACTCGACGAGGACGCCAAGAGGGGCCGTGCGGGCGAGCGCGAGTGCTCCAAGACGTATGTTACGAGGCGTCCGAGCGGAATCAGGCGTATCGGAACGCCACCGGGGGCGGCAGCAGGGCTTCTTGCTCGGCGGTTGTTGTATTTTGGCAGGCTACGAGCGCCATACGCGCCCGCCGAGCTTGCGCTTCATGCTGGAGCCTTCTTGGCGGATGTGAGTTTGGATGGTCGGCCGGGACGGAAGGAAGGATCCAGAGGAGGACGTGCGATGGCGGCTTCAGGTCTTCGAGGAGGGGAGGAGAGAGCTGGAGCTGGCGGACGGCTCTTTTGCTGGATTGCGCTTCTTCGCCTGCTACATCAGCTCTGTTCGAGCGCCTCGGGCGCGTCACGCCCGTGCTGGCGGACCTGAGCGACGAGCTAAGGCCAACCCTTGTTCCCGCTCGCGGAGCGCGCGCGCCTCTTGCGCTCGCCCGCCCACGACCCCCATCCTCTCGCGCGTCCTGCTGAACGCTGAGAGGTGCAGAGGGCTCACTCCTGCTCATCAACGCCCGCTCGCACCCGCGGCATCGCCTGCGATGCCCTCCCGCCGCCTCCCGCCCCGCTCAACCCCCCGCTCGCCCGCTTCATCAGTTCGACCTCTCCGCGCCTTCAGCACGCGCAGGTGCAGCATGCGCAGCCGTCAGAAGCTCGAACCACCCACTCCAGGTCGGCTTCCGCCCTCAACCCTCGCCCGCTTCACCCCCTGGCATGCACGACGCGTCCCCGCACCACCACCTCTCGACGCGACCCTCCCTCTCCGCCTCCGCCTCTCCCCTGATACGCGTGGCAGGCCGCCGTAGCACCAACAGTAGCACTAGCTGCTGAAACGATGGAGGCGGTCCGCGGGAGCGGCGCTGAGCGAGTGGGCGCGGTCGTGGAGGACGTCCTTCGGTCTCTCGGCGGGGGCGTGAGGCGGGATGGGCATGTAGCTGACCGCGGAACCTCTCTTCCCTGCATCGGAGGGCTGTGGACAGGTAGTGAGAGCGCGTCTCCTCGTCGGGGTGTGCACGAGACGCTGCTTCCCGCTCAACGCCGCGCTGGACGTTCTTCCTCCAGCTCGTCCCTTGCCGACAATCGCCGCCGTCGACGCCTTCAGCCCGCCGCAGGAGGGTGTGGGCGAGCTCATCACACGGGGTCGACTGCCCTGCGTGATGGGAGGCGGAAGGCGGCTCTTCCTCGTCGCACAGCGCATCGCCGGGGCTGAGACGCGTGGAATACGCCTGAACCGACTCCATCTACCGCACCGACCCGCCACCATCTCTCACGAGCGCCGACGACGGCGTGACGACGAGTGCGGTCGGCCGTCCTGCTGCGGCTGAAACGGCGCCGTTCGTCGCGCGCGCCTCTTGCGCTCCTTCTCCTCACTCGCGCCCTCTCGACCCCCACTTCCACACTCTTTACGCGCTCTAGCGCACCTCCTTCACGCGAGCCACTCCTTCCACCCAAGAGCCACCCCTCCCCCGTCGTCCTGCCCGCGATGGCCCTCTTCCCGCGCCACTCCTCCCGCCCCGCCCCGAGCGACTTGTCGTCGTCTTCCTCAGCGCTCAACCGCACCACCGTCACGGCTCGGCAGGCTGTCCGCAGCTTGCGGATTCGCATCATCTCAGTGCGCTGCCCGCTCCCCTCGCACTCCGCTCGTGACTCCGCTGACTCCGCCTCGTTCGTACGCACACAGACGCTTCGGCGCAACCGTGCACGCACGACGTCGCCGCTCGCCAAGGTCCCTACCCCCGAGGTCAAGGTGCTCGACGGGTCCCCCACCGCATGCAACTCGTTCGACAGCGACGGCACCGGCTCGGCGCACAGCACCCTCACGCGCCTCGCATCGTCCACCTCGAGTGTCACGACCCAGTACTCCGCGAGCGGCTCCAACCTTCAGCCGATCACGAGCCGCGACGCTCCCTCGTCTGCCTCGACCAACTCGGTCACGACCCGCTTGACCTCGTCAAGCTCCTCCTCGTCGACCACCCCGTCCACCGTGCGTACGTCGCCTCCGCCGTCGCCTACGGTCGACTCGAAGCCCGCGTTCCCCACCGCCCGCTCCCCGCTGTTCGCGGTCAAGCAGGAGGCGCTCGCCGACTGGCTCATGATCAACGACCAGCACTTCCCGACACGCGCGCTCTTCTTCGACGCGCTCAAGCACGGCGCCAAGCTCATCGAGTCGGAGGAGCCGTACGAGCTGCGCCTCGAGGCGGCGCGCGCGCGGTGCCCCGACCAGGACGGCCACGCCCCGCGCCGCGTCGCAGCCCGCTTTAGCGGCGCGATGGACGCCTTCCTCCTCGCCGCGCTCGCGCAGATGTTGGTGCCGCGCGCTGTCGGTATCCCCGCGCTCCCGCCGCGCGCGAAGACGCAGAGCACGCCGTGCCCGCGCAAGACGCACGTGGCGTTCGCGCCCGGCGTGCGCGGCATCCAGGGCCTCTCCGACATGCGCGAGCGCGCCGGCCGCCCTGTCGTCCTCCCGCGCCGCGAGGAGGAGCGCGAGCCGCGCGAGCGCGCCGAGTGGAGCTGCGGGCTCGCCGAGGATCAGGAGGGCCGCCTTCGCGAGTGGACGCTGGTGCGCCACTCGCTCGCGTACGCCGACGAGGTCCAGCTCGAGGACCTCGCCACCGTCGACCCCGTCTTCGGGTACGTCCTGGTCCCGACGAGGACGTTTGGCCACATGGACATCAACACCATCCGCCGCATTGCCCGGCGGACCTTCCGCACCTCGTGCACCCGCGAGTGCGGTATCAAGCCGTACTGGGCGGGCGGGTGCCGCGTGTGCGGCAAGAGGTCAATGTGGGACTTCTGAGCGAGGAGGTCGTTCCCCCGCTCTTCCTGCCCCTACTCTCCACCCCTTACCACGCTCCTTCTCCCTTTCCTCCGATCCTGCATTCCCATCTGTAGATTCTCTTGTCGTCGTAGTACCGTCCAACCACGCCTGTAGCTGTATCGTGACCTTCTTGACCTCTTCTCTCCCTTCTCTCGCTAGAGGACAACATGCTGGCGAGCTTCTCCTTCAATCCCCTCTCCCCGTAGTACGCGCGCGGACCGACGGCATGCATGAGATCCTGAGAACGTCCGCACAGCCCGTTGCATCCCCCGTCTGCCGCGCCCGTACCCTTTCCTCCCGAGCCCCACTCTAGTTCATCGTCGGCATCGCCGTCGTCGCCTTGGTCTCGAGCGCGTCCTGCGCGCGCCACAGCGAGGTGGTCGTCTGCAAGCATTGGAGGAGGGCGGGAAGCGGGTCAGCGTCCGCACGCAAGGCCGCGGGAGAGAAGGGCGCACCTTGAGCTGCGTCCAGAAATCGATGCCGCGCGGGCTAGACAGAGAGCAGAGTGGGGGCATCAGCATCAGCGAGCACCGCAAGGAGGAGGAGAGCGCGGCGGAAGGATGGGACCGCGGCGGAAGGAGGAAAGCGCATCGCACCCGTACAGCGACGCGCCGCCGAGGACGGAGCCGCGCGAGCCGGACCAGGAGAACATCGGGAGGGGGACGGGGATCGGGACGTTGATCTGCGCAAGGGTAGGAAGCGGGGTCAGCACGCGAGTAAGAGGCAGATGCAAGGGAAAGGTACGCACGCCGACCTGGCCGGCGTCGACCTCCTTCTCGAACTTGCGGGCCGTCGCGCCGCTCTGCGTGAAGATCGCCGTGCCGTTCCCGTCTGTGCTCGAAGAAGGTCAATGAAAACGGGGAGGTTGAAGGGACGAGGGGGGGTCAGCCGGAGGCGGGACAGGCGGCGGAGGGAGAGGACGCACAGGGGTTCTTGTTGATGATCTTGATTGCGTCGTCCAGCGTGTCTGCTTTGACGATAGTGAGCACCGGGCCGAAGATCTCCTGGCTGCGGAGCGGGTCAAGAGCGGGTCAGCACGAACTTGCGAAGGTCGACCTCGACGGGGAAACGCACGTGTAGCAGTCCATCTCGGTCGTTGCCTCGAGAATCGTCGGACCGACAAAGTTGCCGTGCTCATAGCCGGGCACGGTCGGGTTGCGCCCGTCGAGGAGGATCTTGCCGCCCTGGTCACGCACGTCTGGATGAGCTGCTCGACACGCTCTTTCGCTGCCGGGGTGATGAGCGGGCCGCTGCACATGTCGGGAAGTGTCAGTGGAGGCTCAACACTGAGAAAGCAGCCCGCGCAGTCTGCGCTGGGGTAGGAGAGAGACGAAGAGCGACGCACACTTCCGTCTCCGGGTCAAACCCGTTGCCGACCTTCAACCCCTTGGCGCGCTCAACGAGGCCGTCGATCCACTTCTGCGAGTCGCCGACGGCGACGAGCGTCGACAGCGCCATGCAGCGCTGGCCTGCAGCGCCGAACGCCGCGCCGACGATCGAGTTGAGTGCGAAGTTCTCGTTCGCGTCGGGCATGAGGATGCAGTGGTCTGCGAGCGGCAGAGGTTCATCGTGGAGGAGAGTTAGCGTGCTCGCATAGGGAGGAGTTGGGATTGGGCGGGAAGGATTCAGAGAGGAACGCACTCTTCGCGCCGAGGTTCGCCTGCACGCGCTTGCCGTTCTTGCTGCCCGTCTCGTAGATGTACTTGCCTGCGCGGTCGCCGCCGACGAAGGTGATCGCCTTGATGCGCGGCTCCTCGCAAAGGAACTGCACCGGCGCGATGGTGCCGTTGATGACCGAGACGACACCCTTGGGGACGCCTGGGGAAAGGAAGAGGGTCAGGCTCGCTCTCCCCTGGAGTGAGCGAGAGGACGCACCAGAACGCTCGAGGAGCTCGACGAGAATCGCGTTGGCGCCGGGGTCACGCTCGGAGGGCTTGAGGATGAGGGAGTTGCCGGTCGCGACCGAGAGCGCCATCGACCAGAGGGGAATCATCGCTGCGTCGGCGACATTTCAGTCAATCTGTAGTGCGGAGTGAGGGAAGTTGCTGACGCACCAGGAAAGTTGAACGGGCAGACTGCGGCAGTCACGCCCAGCGGAAGACGGCGGGTCGTCGTGTCCATGTCCTTGGCCACCTCGAGCTTGTCGCCAAGGAGGAGGGAAGGAATGCCGCATGCTGCCTCGACGACCTACAGTGAGGGTACAAAGCATAAGCAGGATGCCGGCGAGGTCGGCGAGGAGCGACGCACCTGAGACCCCGCAGTACGTCGCCCTTTGCGTCCGCGAACGTCTTGCCCTGCTCGAGGACGATGGAACGCGCAATCTCGTCGTGGTGGTCCTTGATCAACGCCTGGAACCTGCAAAAGCAGAGGTGTAAGCGCCGTTGAGAGGGTCGAGGTGGATGACACGCACTTGAGCATGACCGCCTGGCGCTTCAGCACCCTCGAGTCCTTCCACTCGTCGTAAGCTTCCTCCGCCTTGTCTACTGCCCTCCGCATCTCACTCAAGGGCGTCTCCGGTACGCGAGTGAGAAGCCCCTGCGTCGAGGGGTCGACAACGTCGATCCACTTGTCGACGCCATTCGTAGTCCAGTCGCCCGCGATGAGGTTCGCCGACGCGCCGCCGTCGGTGCGCGTGCCCGATCCAGCTAAGGTGCAGGTCGTTGGTGGCAGCGGAGGACGCAGCGGCAGCCCGCGGGACAGCGATGCCGCGAGCGCCGGCGGGCGTGTGGGCGAGGGTGCGGCGGGCGGCGGAGGCGGCGAGCATACTGACCATTAGCGAGCAGGCGGGAGTAGGGGAGGCGAGGTGAAGCGGAGAAGAGAGATCGCGCAGAAAGCTGGCAGAGGAGGAGGTCGGCCAGGTGGGCGGAACGACCGCGAGGCGGTGCTTGCGCGGGCAACGGGGCTGCCTGACTTGCAGCTGACTATCGCGCGTGCGGAGCTGCAGCAAGAGGCGAAGGCGCGCAGAGCGGAGTCGCCGCCGGGCGATCCGCCCCGCGCGCTGCCAGCCCGTCCCGCTCGGCCCGTTCGGCACCGCCATTTGCAGCTCGATGTGAGGCCAGGTTGCGCTCCAGCCACTCGTCCGCACAGCACCACCCGAGAAATCCACGCCCGCACCCGCCCCTCCCTACGCTCGCATGGCACGCTTCCACGTCCTCATCCTCGGCGCAACCGGTTACGTCGGCGGCCCCGTCGCACAGCGCCTGCTCGCACTGGGCTATGCCGTCACGACGCTTGTCAGGAAGGACGATGCGCGTGCGAAGGCACTCCGCGACGCCGGCGCCGAGGTGATCTTGGGCGACCTCGACTCGCTCGACCTGATTAAGAAGCTCGCTCAGAGGTGCACTTTGCGCGTTCCGTCGCACACGAGCGACACCGGGAGCTAACGGCACATCCTCGCTGCGCAGCTCAAGCGCCGTCTTAGCTTGCGCTGCCAACTCGCACCTCCCGTCCATCGAGGCTGTTCTCGAGGGGTTCAAGGCACGGCGGAAAGCGGGCAAGAGCGTAGGCATCCTCGTCCACACCGTACGCTCCACCTTGCGCTCTCCGTCGACCCTCGCTGACCAGCCTACGCACGCAGAGCGGAACGGGCGTCTTCGCCAAGGGGGATGCTCGCGGCCTCCCTCCCGGCCCCGACGACAAAGTCTATAGCGACCTCGATGTCGCCGCCATCGAGGCACTTGGGACTGCGCATCCGCAGCGCAAGGTACACGTCAAGATCATCTCCGCCGCTGAGGCGGGCGACGTCCGGTCGTACATCGTCCTCCCGCCGACTATTTTCGGCATCTCGTCCCTCCCTGGCGTGGGCACCATCTTCAACAAGCACAGCAACCAGATGCCGGCGCTCATCCGCGGGAGCATCAAGAAGAAGCAGGCGGGCCTCGTGGGCGGGTACCGCAACACCTGTGCGTTCGCCGCTTCTCTCGCTCGCTCAGCTGGTGCTCACCTCGCTCGTCCCCTCCGCAGGGCCCCTCGTGCACACCAACGACCTCACTGACCTGTATCAGCTCGTCTTCGAGGCCGCCCTCTCTGGCAAGGATGCAGGGCAAGGCCGCGGGGGTACTACATCGCCGCGAACGGGCAGTGCGTCCCCTTCCTCCCGTCCGCACCACACGCGCATTGCTCAGTGCCCTATGAGATCAGGTACGTCGGCCGCGAGGCAGCGGAGAAGGTCGGCATTGCGCTGCACAAGCGCGGGCTGGCGGCGACAGCCGAGCCGGCGCAGTTCACGGACGAGGAGATGAAGGCGTTTTACGGGGCCTACGTACGCTCCCTCGTTCCGCCACCTTCCCCTTCCGAGGCGCTGACTCCGCCGACAATCGTGCGCAGGCCAACTTCGCAGGGACGAACTCGCAGGCGACCGCGGAGCGGTCGCGCCGCCTCGGATGGGCGCCGAGGCATGACCACCAAGCGCTGCTCGGCAGCCTGGACGGGGAGGTGCAGAGCATCTGGGAGGAGGAGTTCCAGTAGAGGGGCGGGAAGAGCGGAGGGGTAGTGAAGGGGCGGGGGTGTACATAGGGCTGCGACAACGGCTGTGTTCTGCTGTTTGCCCCCCCGCGCGCTCCTTCCTCGTGAATGCACTCTTTCGTGCGCCTCGAGGTCCAAGCGAGGAGGAAATAAGAGCTCGTTGCGCAGTCCCGCTGCGCTTCCTCCCGCTCCTCCTCCTCCTCCTCCGCTGCTGTCGCGCAAGACCCGACAAGAGCGTCAACTGCAGAGACCCTCTCCCCGCCTAGGCCGTCGTATACGCGAGGTGGATCTCCTTGATGAGGGTGTACGAATCCTCCTCGGGCGGGCCCGCGCTCCAGTTCACGTCCTGCGCGCGAGGGGAAGCGGTGGGTCAGCCTGTGCGCGGGGAAGGTAGGGAGGGGGAGAGGCCTACGCCGCTGCTCCAGCTGCGCGAGGACGGCCAAGAAGGGCAGGTGAGCGCGAGGGCGCAGATGGAGGCGAGAGAGCGCAACACGCACGCGTTCCAGAGGAAGGACGCAGCGATCTTGGGCACGTTCTTCTTGAACGTCGTGCGGAGCTTGCCGTCGACGTAGAACTTGCTCGTCGACGCGGTCCAGACAATTGTATACTGTACCGCAGGGCATGAGCGCGCGCATCGGAGGGGAGAGGTGGAGAGCGGCAGCGCACGTTGTGGAAGCCGGCGGTCGGGTCGAAGCCGTACGCAACAGCGGTGTTGGTCGACTGCTGGCCCTCCGTGAGAGGCTGGTTGGTGAACTCGAGGCCTGCGAGGCAGACTGGCGGGGTGAGCGGGCTGCGGGAGAGAGCGGAGTTGGTGGGGAGGAGGACGCACCGGGCTGGACCGAGTATCCGTATCCCTTGGTGTAGTACGAGGAGAGCGCCTCGATGTCGATCCTGCGAGAGGAACGTGAGCGAGATCACGAGCGGAAAAGCGAGCGCGCGCACTCGTGGTTGTCGTCCGTGTACGTGAACGCGCCGAAGCAGATGCCCGGCACATTGGTGAGCTTGGCGATGGTAGTGAAGGTCCTGTAGAGGATGTCGTCGGCGTAGGTGCCGACCTCTGCGCTCTTGACGTCGCCCTTGCCATTCTGGCCGTCGACCTTGAGGCGGAGCGCGCCGTTGACGATGTCGACGTTCGACGAGACGAAGGTGTGAGAGAGGGCGTCGACGCGACCGAGTAGCTGCTCGCGTAGAGCTCGTTCTTGTCGAGGAAGGAGGCAACGGTCCCGGACTTGTAAGTCGAGAAATCGACGTCGAGCTTGGTGACCTTGGACTTGGCGAAGGAGGGTGCGGCCAGCGCAATGAGGGTGATGAGGAACGAGGATGAGGTGTACATGGTGGCGGTGAGGGAACGAGCGAAGGGCGGAGTGAGGGGAAGGAAGGGAAGAGAGGGGAAGCGGTGGAAGGACGGGAAGAGGATCGGCTCGAGATGACGGGACCGTGGACCTTCCGCGGCCGACCGCGTCAACGGCTGCAGGGCGTCCGGGAGGTTCGCGGGCCCGATGATCTGTACATCAGCCGTTGAGCGGAGACGTCCGTCGAGGCAGGAGGTCCGGGGTCGTCCGTCCAGGAGGGGAGAAAATGCGCGCATGAGATGCAGCCCCGCCAAGGCGGTAGCGTCCAGCGGATCGACCTCAAGCTTCTGCCTCACCAAGACGCGAGCGAACCTTTGTGTTCGTCAAGCGAGCGGAAGACGAAGTGGAGGAGGCGGAAAGCGAAACGGAGGGCGTCAGCTGCGCTGGCGCGGAGGTACACTCCAGCTCCTGCCAGCGAGCAGGACAGCGCAGCGCCAGCAGAACCGCTCCAGAGGTCGGACGGACACGGGAGAGGGCGGACTTGAGGAGGAGAGCGATGAGCGATTCGGCAATGAGCGCAGCGGGAGCTCTCACCGAAGCGCGGAATGAGCCCAGGTAGGTCTGCTGATGCCCGTCGCGCAGCCAGTACTCCGCCCAAGGGGTGTGGGCTGAGCAGTCGTGCACGGTGGGAGCGAGAGAGGCTCTTCGCCTCGAACCGCTGCCTGGCTCTCGCCTGCGCCCGCCAGGATGGCCGTCGACCTCTCTGTCTCCCTCGACCAGCTCATCGCGACCAAGCTCGGCAGCCTCTCGCTCCGCGACGACGACGACACGGTCGACTTCGTCCGGGGGTTGGTAGAGGAGGACTCGTTCGAGCCAGAGGTACGCCGCGCGCGCCGTCACGAGGGCGAGTCTGTGAGGCTGATCGGGGTGCGCGCATCGCAGGACCGCAAGAGCGCGATTCTCGGCATGCTCGAGGCGGACGAGGAAGACGGTCCGTTCTATCTCGCCCGAGTGAGGCTTGCGCGGCGTCGAGCTGACTCGCTACGCTCCACAGAGACGACCGCGCAGGCGGTGGACGCGCTACTCGTGGAAACGACGGCGTACCAGGACGCGGTAGCGGAACGGCGGCGCGCTGAGGAGGAGGCTAATTCGCCTCCACCGCCAGGTGTGCTCGTCTTGCCCTCTCATGCCTGTGAAAGACAGCTCATAGTAACGCACGAGCGCGCAGAAGAGGACAAGGAGCCAGGGAAGAAGCTGACGCCGGAGCAGGAGGCGCGACGAAAGGCCGAGTTCTTGAAGGTGCGTTCCCACGCCGCGTGCACCCCTACCACCATGCTGACCCGGTAACATACGCAGCAATACGGCTACGTCGAGGACGAGACCGAGGCGGAGAAGCAGGCGCGGATAGAGGCGGAGCAGTCGCAGGTCCCCTCAAAGGCGTTCGTTGACCCGCGGTGCGTCCCAGCCCTCCCGTCCTTCCCAACCGCACGCTGAAAGCGTCTTCATTGCAGAACGCTATCAAAGAAGCAGCGCAAGAAGGCACTCGACGGCGTCGGTCCGTCCCCTCCTTCCCCTCCGCTCCCGCAACTCCCGCTTATCGCCCATCCGCGCCGCAGATCTCCTCGCCCTCCCCAACCTCAACAAGCACCACGTCAGCGAAGCCGAGCGGAAGAAGCGGACAGACGCGTCGAGTGCGTCTGCCTTCCTCCCCTCGATCGAAGTGCTCGACTGACCTCTCCGTTCCGGCGCAGATGCGGCACAGGCGAAGCGCGAGAGGGACCTCGCAGACCGGAAGAAGCAGAAGTGCGATCCCCGCTTCCTGTCTCTCTCGCGCTCGACTGACTCGGTCGCTTTCTTGCGCGCAGGGACGACGCGGCGAAGAAGCTCGAGGACAAGCGGAAGAAGGCGCAGAAGGTCGAGCGGAAGGGGTAGCCAGTGGTGGGGGACACGCAATGCATCTCTTGAGACAGCAGCTCACAGCGCACTGGCTTCGCGAGGGGAGTACGACGCGATGCGTCCGGAGAGAGCCTGTACAACAGCGCTGCGGATACAGAACTGCCCGTCTACAGCTTGATCGGCCACTCCAAGTCCTCGCCGTAGTAGTAATGCACCGACTTGGTCGTGAGATACGGCTCGAGGCCCTGCGGAAGAAAGAGCGTCAGCGCGGTGAGGAGAACAGGAGAGAGGAAGGGTACACACCTCGACGCCCAGCTCGCGGCCCCATCCCTGCGAGTGCGTCGAATGTCAACGTGTGCTATAGAGCACGGAGGGAGGAGGACGCGCCGACTGCTTATACCCGCCGAACGGTACCTGGTGCGACAGCATCACGTATTGGTTGAGCCAGACGGTGCCGGCCTTGAGGCGGCGGATGACGCGGTGCGCCTGGCTCACGTCTGGAGAAGGGTGCGCGTCAGAAATGGCGCGGGTGGAGGCAGCGGATGCGCGCGAGGAACGGGCACGAGGCGAAGGAGGGAAGTGGGGACGCACTCTCCGTGTGAACAGCCGCCGCGAGGCCGTACTCTGTCCCGTTGGCGATCTCGATCACCTCTTCCTCCGTCTTGAACTTGATCAAGCACGCGACGGGGCCGAAGATCTCCTCCTTGGCGATGCGCATGTCCATGGTCACGTCCGCAAAGGCCGTCGGCTGGATGAAGTAGCCTTTTTCGCCGTGCCGAGAGCCTGCGAGCGTGACGATCGCCGAGCGTGAGCGTGCATCGGAAGGAGGGAGCAGAGAAGACGTACCGCCAGCGATAAGCCGCGCGCCGCTCTTCTTCCCGTCGTCGATGTAGCCGAGGATCTTCTCGAACTGGACCTTGCTGACCTGCGCGCCCTGGAACGTGCCCTTCTCGAGCGGGTCGCCGACCTTGATCGCCGCGACAGCTGCCTGGAAGTGCTCGATGAACTGGTCGTATACCTCCTCGTGGACGAGGATGCGCGACCCGGCCGAGCAGGACTGGCCTGCGAGCGTTCGGTACCGTCAGTCGTGCTCGAGCCTATTCGAAGCGCGTGCACACACCCATGTTCTCGTAGACGCCGAACGCCGCCCACTTTGCCGCCTCCGTGAGGTTCGCTTGCGGAAAGACGATGTTGGCCGACTTGCCGCCCAGCTCAAGCGTCACCTTCTTCAGGTTCGACTCGGCGGCGGCGACGGCGATGCGGCGGCCCGTCGCGGTCGAGCCGGTGAAAGCGATCTGTGCGCGGCGGGAGGTTAGGAAGGTCTGCTCAGGACACCGAGGCGAAGGTGAGGAGAAGCGCACCTTGTCGACGTCCATGTGCCGGCTCAGCGCCTCGCCCACCACCGCTCCCAGCCCGTTGACCACGTTGAAGACGCCCTTGGGGAAACCTGCCGCCTCGACGAGCTCGGCGAAGAGGAGCGTCGCGAAAGAGTGTTCTCCGCCGCCTTGAAGACGATAGTGCAGCCCGCCGCCAGCGCGGGCGCCACCTTCCAGATCATCATGAGCGTTGGGTAGTTCTGCGGATGCGGAGAGGTCAGCCCGTTGAACAGGACATCGGGACGAGTAAGCTGGCGGCGCACCCAAGGCACAATCTGCGCAACACTGCGCACATGCGAACGAGCCTGATGAGTAAGGAGTGGAACGGAGAGAATGTAGAGCGCGCAACGTACCCGATAGGCTCGCGCCGCGCGACGGCATGCTTGCTCCGGTCGTCGAGCTCGATGGTCAGCCCATGGATCTTGTCAGCGCAACCTGCGGCACTGCAAGCGTTAGCGAAGTCCGAGAAGTGATGAGATGCGGCGTACCAGCGAAGTAGCGCAGGCAAGCAACGCCGTCGGCGATATCTGCGCGAGTCCAGTCGACCGGCTTGCCCGAGTCGAGTGACTCGACGACAGCGATCCGGTCCGCCGCCTCCTCGAGCTTGTCGGCGAGGATGTATACGAGGCGCGCGCGGTCGCCGGCAGCGACGTTCGTGCCCCAGGTTGTCTCGAACGCGCGACGAGCAGCCGCGACTGCGAGGTCTACGTCCTCTGGCGTGGCGGTATCGAACTGTAGATGCGCTCGTCAGCTTTGATGTGCTCGTCTGCTGCAGGAGAGAGGTGCGCACAGTGCCGATGACCTCCTCCGTCGCCGGGTTGACCGACTCGAGCGGCTCGCCGCGCCCCTCGACCCACTCGCCGTCGATATAGAGCCCCGTTGGGACGCGTGTGTTGTTGAGTGTGATGCTCGGTGCAGACATTGTTGCTAAGCTTCGGCAGTGCAGTGCGGTGGGAGAGGAGCGAAGCCGCGGGAGCTGATGAGAACGAGGAGGAGCAGGAGGAGCGAGGCGCGAGGGCAGAGCGGTGCAGCGGCGCAGAGTCCGCGCCCCGCGTAGCAGTGCGCGTGCCTCTCTGCTGAGCATATCGCGCCGCCCCTTGCCGCTGCCGCTGCCGCGCTGAACCAGAGATCCGCAGACGGCGACGCCGCTTGCCCTCGCGCCGCCCGCGACGCGTCCCGCTCTCCCCGCGCTGCACGTGATCGAGATCCCGGGGCTGCACGACCGGACGCGCCGCGCCCCGTCTCCGCGCCCCCCGCAGATACCCTCGGGCGCGCTCCTCCAGCTGGCACGCGCCGCTGCTCTCCCTCTGCTCTTGCTTGCGCTTCTCCTGCTTACACGTCGCGGTACCAGCGAGACCGACTCAGCACGATGCTCTCCGCCGCCCGCACCCAACTGCGCTCCGACCGGGCTCTTCGCCTCACCCTCCGCTCGTACGCGACCGTGAGCACCTCCTTCTTCCCGGGCCAGCCAGCCAAGCCGACCGTCAAGACGCAAACAGTACCAGGTCCGAAGGGGTGCGTTCTTCCTCTCGCAATGTCGGGCCAACGTTGACCGCGTTTCTCGAGCAGCATTGCGGCGAGCGAGCGCATCGGCAAGTGGCAGGACCCGCGCGCCCACGTCCTCGTTTCCGACTACCAGAAGAGCAAGGGCAATTTCCTCGTCGATGCGGACGGGAACGAGTTCCTCGACGTGTTCGCCCAGATCGGTTCGTCCCCTTTCCCTCCCATTGAGCTACCCGCTGATGTGCTTCGCTCCTCCAGCCTCTATCGCCGTCGGCTACAATAACCCTGACCTGATCAAGCTCGCGAAGAGCGTAAGCCCTCTTCCACAAGCCGTTCAGCTACACGCCGGCTGACGAGCGCACTCGCAGGACGAGTTCGCGACGGCGGCGATGGCGCGACCCGCGCTCGGGTCGTTCCCCTCGACGGAGTGGGCGGACATCATCGAGACGGGTCTGCTGAAGATTGCGCCGGCTGGCCTTGACCAGCTCACGACGATGCAGTGCGGGTCGTCGGCGAACGAGGCGAGTTGCCCGTTTTCTTCCGCTTCCATCAGACTGTGCTGACGATGTACGCTTTCGTAGGGCGCGATGAAGGCTGCGTTCCTCGCGTATGCAGCACGGCGGCGCGGCAACGTCGACTTCAGCGCCGAAGAGCTCGAGTCGGTCATGAACAACTCCGCGCCCGGTACCCCGCAGCTCTCCGTCCTCTCGCTCAAGGGTGGCTTCCACGGTCGTATGCTCGGCTCCCTTTCCACCACGCGCTCGAAGGCGATCCACAAGGTGCGCAGCGGCTGTCTTTGCCCTCCTCCTCTGCTCTAGACTGACCTTCTCGCTCGCAGATCGACGTCCCCGCGTTCGACTGGCCCGCGGTCCCCTTCCCCGAGCTCAAGTATCCGCTCGAGCAGTACGCGTCAGAGAACAAAGCGGCGGAGGAGGCGAGCCTCAAGGCGGTCGAGGAGACCATCGTGGCCTGGAAGGAGAAGAGCCCCGTCGCGGCCCTCATCGTCGAGCCGATCCAGTCCGAGGGCGGCGATCGCCACGCTTCGCCTGTGTTCTTCCGCGGGCTACGGCGGATCACGAAGCAGCACGGTGTGTTCTTCATCGTGGACGAGGTGCAGACCGGCTTCGGTGCGTCCTCGCTCCTCGGCCCCTTCTCGCCTCGCCTACTTGTGCAGGCATGGCTCAAAAGGACTCGGTTGATAATCGAGCGAGTGCTGACCTCGATGCTCCTACAGGCGCGACGGGTACCTTCTGGGCGCACGAGAAGTGGAACCTGGAGGAGCCGGCCGACTTTGTCACCTTCTCGAAGAAGGCGCAGGCATCGGGCTTCTACCACACGATCGCGACCCGCCCGAAGGCTGCCTATCAGCAGTACAACACCTGGTTCGTACCCCGTCCCGCTCACGGAACCCGGAGCTCACCCTTCCTCCCGCACAGGCTTGGCGACCCCATCCGCGCGCTCCAAGCGCGCGAAATGATCCGCATCATCGAGAAGAACAACCTCGTCAAGCACACGGCCAAGGTCGGTGACTACGTGTACCGGTCGCTCGAGGCGCTGCAGGAGGAGGACGGCGCGAAGGACAAGCTTGTCAACCTCCGCGGCAAGGGGTGCGCCACCCTTCTACTTACCACCGCCGATCTCGCTGACATGGCGACCTTACATTGCGCAGCGAGGGCACCTACATCGCCTTTGACCTCCCGACGGCGGCGCAGCGCGACGCGTACGTCTCTCTCCCCTCCTCACTCTCCCAGTTCCGCGGCTTACTCTCCTCATGCTCGGCAGTTTCGTCAAGGCGATGCGGCTCGAGGGCGTCAACGTCGGCGGCTGCGGGAACCAGTCCGTCCGCCTCCGCCCGATGCTGTGCGTTTCTTTCCCCCCTCCTCCTCCCTCGCTTCCACTCGAGCACCTTCTCTCCTCTCCAAATACGCCGCTGACACTACTGCGTGTCAACAGCATCTTCGAGCAGTCGCACGCGGATATCTTCCTTGCGGCGACGAAGAAGGTTCTCCAGGGACTGTAGATCGCGCTCGGGGCAGTAAAGCATATCGTTCTCACTGTCCCGTTCTCCTCGCGAACACCCTCGTGCTCTTTCGCAAGCTTGGAGTATAGGGTTGCCGCCGCCGAGAGCGGTGTAGGAGGAGGATGAGAGGCTACAGAGCGAGGAGACGGGCCCATCGTTCTGTAGCCCATTGCTCGCAGGACAATGCGCATCGAAAACAGGAGAGGCTCAGCGCAGCCTTCGCCTCGAAGGAAAGCACGGCAAATCCGTAGGGAGACAATGCGAGACAAGCGAGATGGGCGGTAAGAACGATCCTCGCACCACCCTCTGCAGCGACAGCGACGTTCCCCGTCAGAGCGAAGTCGACTGTGGTCGTGGGCGGTTGATCTGAGCTTGTGAACAACGGCGAAGCGAGCGCGCGGCTACAAACGAAGACATCCGCTTTTCAGCTTGACCTTCTCAAAGGCACTCTCCTCTCTCGAGCCGGGGAAGGCAGCTCTTCTGGCGCACACAAGATGCTCGAGAGATCCAACAGAGTTCGTTACAGCCAGCTAACGAAGAACAGACAAGGTGGGAGCGACGATGGGCAGGAGAGAGAGAGACATTCGTGTGCGTGAGGGTGAGAGGTGGGCGTCGCGAGGGGCGTCTAGCACGAGAACGGCCTGCAAGGGTAGCAAGCCGGTCAGCGAAGGCGTCTCTGAAGGTGAGGAAAGAGTGAAACGCACTGGTTCGTCGACCCGCTGTGCAGGCTGCGGTTGATGGCGACGACGCTCGCGTACGTGCCGCCGACAGTGCAGAACGACCCAGTGACGATAATGATACCGTTGAAGACGACGAGGAGGAGGAAGGGCGTTGTGCGGTCAGTGCGGAGGCGCGCGCGGTTCTCGTAGAGCCACCTGTACGAGGAAGAGGAGGGTCAATCCTGGTCTTCGCTTGGAACGGCAGGGGGTAAGCGCACATCCATGCCGGCGCTTGAAGGCTGAGCACGGTCGCGATCAGCGCGCCGATCAGGCTGACCAAGTCGCCGAAGAAGGGGATTGCCTGCGCGAAGGACGAATGGTGAGCGTGGTCCGGCGCGCTGTAGATGGGCAGAGGGCACACCTCGGCGATGAGGTAAGAGACGACGGTGTTGAACGCCACGCAGCCGAGCCACGGAGCCCAGTGACGCCAGCTGTTGTCGTTGATATGCGGGGAGCCCTTCATGAGGCGGAGGAAGACTGTAAGAAGCGAATGGTCAATTCTTCGCTCATTGTGAGGCCGCAACAGATGGAAAGGAACGTACTGTACTTGGCGGGGGAGTGAGTGTTGATGATGGCGCCAACTAGGAGGCCGGGAAGAGCGATGCCGTAGCAGACCTGCGAACAGAAGGGAGCTTCAGCTTACAGTCGAAGCTTGATATAGCCGCCGAGTAAAGCGCGTGGTCGTGTGTTTGCAGGGCGAGCGCACGGGAGGAAGGGGACAAAGGGGGGAGGGAGGGAGACGGACCTTCTTGAGCAGAGGACCGGCAGACCCGAGCGCGGGCGACGAGACATAGATGCCGCAGTAGTGGTACACGACGCAGCCTATGATCTGCGACGAGGCCCGAGTCAGCTTGGGCGGAGATACGAGAAGAGGGAGGAACGGGAGGCGCACGAGGTACGTTGCAGTCACGAAGGACTGGCAGACCGCGAGGGACTTGCCGAAATGCCTAGGCTCCTTCATCTCGCTGATCACATTCACGAAGTTAGGCACGCCCGCAAAGGAAACTGCGCGCCGGACGAGGTGTCAGTTAGAAGCGACACGCGCGCGAGGAGATCGTCTCGCACGGGAGATCGAAGAGACGGGACGCACAGACGATGGTGCAGACCGCCGTCATGGCGTCGATGAACGAGGGTGTGCCAACGGTGATGACCTGCGGGTCCCACGGCCCGACCTGCGGTGCCGCGTCCGGGCGGTCCTGGACGCCGACGGCGATGGCGAGCGTGATGACCGCGCCCATGATGCCGCACAGTCCGACCCAGCCGAGCCAGCTGATGCGGTCGAGCGTGCGGATGGACGAGAAGCCGAACGTCGCGATAGCGCCGACGAGCGCCCATACCGCGTTGCAGCCGTACCCGTCGCTGATGTTGTTGACCGCCGTGGCGATACCGAGCATCGAGCCGCCTGCGACGGCGGTGAGTTGGAGGTATGAGAAGAGGCCGAGGATCTCGCGGCCCCAGGACCCGGCGAGGATCTGGCCGATGCTGTGGAGGGCGTGGTCGTGAGCGGGAGTGTGCGAGCGAGGAGAGGAGAACACGCACTCGGCGAAGGAGTACACTCCCGGATGCGCGAGCTTGAACTTTCCGACGACATAGCAGCCCCAGGTCGCGATGACCGCAGTCGTGAAGATGAGGAGGATCCCGCCGAGGAGACCGACAGACGCGAGAACCGAGGGCTGCGGTGCGGACGTCCGGTCAGTGCAGCTCCTACTCGAAGAGCGAAGGCACATACGATGGAGAGGACGCCGAGGCCAATCTGCACCTTGATTGACAGGACGGCGGTGCGCTGCAGGGGGGAGAAGGTCAGGACAAGCGCACGTAGTTAGTGAGAGCGAGACTGACGATCCACCCGAGTCCGCGGTAGTTGGGCCCGCCCTCAGCAATGTCGCCAAATACAGCGTCGTGAATCACAGCACCGTCCTTGGTGAGGTCGGCGCCTTCCTTCGCGACGACGACGTTGTGCGGGTCGCCGCTCTGAGAGGCCTTGCCGTCCGTCGATATATTGCGCGTGAAGGCCATGTCCTTCTCGTTGTCCTCGAAGGAAGGAGAGGACATATCAAGCTAGAGCCGAGCAGGCGTCGACGAAGGAGAGAGACTGGGGCGGAAGGAGTTGGGGACGGAGGCGGTGTCGCGGCGCGATGGGCGGCTGGGCGGAGACGGGAGCGCGGAGACTGTGCAGAGACGAGAGAGGGGAGAGCGTGATAGCTGAGGAGAGGCCTGGGGTCACATATCGAGCATGGGGAAGGGGGACAGGTGAGGGAGAGCGGAGCGGTCGACGGAGTGGCCGCTTCGTGGGGTGAAGTTCTTGTTCGATCAGGCACGCTCTCGACAAGTCATCTGAGCAACGGCGCGGTGATGGCGGCGACGGAACGGCGGCGGCGGAACTGGCGTAGGCGGTGGAGAGGGCGAAAGCATCCGCTCCACGCGAGGCAACCGCGGGAGGGCGGACCTCGACGGCATCGTCGAGATAGCCTTCCCTCCACCCGAGCGCGTACAGCAATCTCGAACCCACTCACAGAAGGCTTCCGACATGCACGTTCGCGCTGAAACTCGGCTGTCGTCGGATGGAGACAGCTCGTCTTGATCAAGAGCCACCCGCCGTTCGACCAGGCGAGGAGAGCCGAAACGCACCGTCCTGCTGCTCCCGCCGCGCCGCCCCGCTCAACCTACCGCGTAGCTCGATGCTCCCCGTGTGCGCGCCGTGTCTGGCTCTCGAAAGCCCCTCCCCCCAGCTTGCCGCGCTCGTCGTCGAAGGACTGCCTTTCTGGCCCTTGAACCACCCGAAAAGCGCACGACCTACCCGGCCTTCCAGCCGTTGTCGCAGCGAGGGTGTACGCCCAGGCGGCTTGCCCTGACTGCATAGCCAGGCGGTGAGCGGGAAATCGGGGGCTGAGGACGGTCCGAGGCGGCGTCCCCGTTCGCATTTCCACACGGGCGGCGCCCCCTCCAAGCCCGCGCGCAAGCATCAAGCGAACAGTCGCAAAGGAGCGGGAACACCGTCAGAGATGTGCCCGACGCCCTGCGCGCCGTTCCTCCGTCGAGCGCTCGACCCGCTCCTCCGAGTCCAGCGCATGGGCATCCGCGCTTGAGTCGCTCTTCGCCCCGCGCGTCCGTCGTCTGCATGCCTCGGGCTGGCTGGCCTCCTCCGGGGCAACCCACACGGGTCCCCTGGCCGTTCCTCCTCCTCTTGGCCCCCTCGCTCCACTCATCCCGTCCCCGCCAGCGTCGCGCTAGCGCGCAGCTCATCCGAGCGGTCGCGCGCATCGTCGCAAGTGATACGCCTAGCTGTTCGGCTTGTCGTGCCGCCGTACTCAAGTCGAGCGCTCTGGGTCGAGGCGCGGGCGGGTGAAGGGGGACAGACGCGGCGGAGCAGTGGGGCGAGGTGCGAGGGGCACAGCAGTAGTCCAGGAGCGCTCAGCATGTCTTACAGGGCCATAGAACGGCATCAGGTGTTGCAGCGGGTGCGGGTCGAGGACAACCCGCTGCTCTTCCTCCCGCTCCCTCCCCGTCCGACCGCTTCTGCCTCTGGGAGGCGGCTGAACGCACTGAGTTACGCAAGAGGGCTACGGCGGAACCATTCGAGTGCCCGCTGCTCCGCTGATGCTGCTCGCCCGCCACACGCTCATCAGTCTTCTCCTCGCTCCGTCCTGGTTCTCCCCTCGCACGGCGTCAGGTTCGCTCGCACTCAATCCATATCGCTCACATCTGCTCGGTGTGCATTAGAGCGTTTTCACTGCTCCGCTGAGCTCCGCCGCTCCCCCCCGCTATCGCCTCGTTGTCTTGCGGCGGCCCTGGCGCACTCAGCCTACGCTATAGGGGCGGGCCGCTTCTCCAGCTGTGTCATCTCCGATGCACTCGTGGGCCCATTGAGCGCGTTCAGTCTCGTGTCTCGCGAAGCGCGCGACCCGCCGGACCTCGCGGCCATTCCTCATGCACCCTTGTCGCGAGTGTTCCCGCCGCTCTTCAGGGCGCGCTTACATCGGTTGAGACTGTTCTGACTCCCTGGCGACGCTGGAGGATGTTGAGAAAACTGCTATTGACACCTGACTAAGTACACCCGCCTGGAGACCCTGCCCGCGCCGCCCGCTCTTCAACTTTGACTCGGAGGTCCAGCCCCGCTCGCTTACTGCCCCTTGACGGCGGCCATCTGGCGGCCGAACTCGCGCATGAGCGAGTCGGTGTCCATTGCGATGGAGACCATGTCGAAGCCCTCGTTCAGGCGCTGGCGACCCTGCTCGCCCGTCATGCACTGCGGGAAGCGGGACTAGTCAGCTTCTTGTTCGAGAGCGAGCGCGAGAGGGAATAGGAGAGACGCACGAAGATCGAGGCAAACTTGCCCGCCGCCTTGGTCGCCTTGAGGATCTTGGCGATGGCGGCCTGGTGAGCGTCGCCGCCGAATTGCACATCCATGCTCTTTGCCAGGTCGAACGGACCGACGAAGATGATGTCTACGAGGAGAGCATGGTCAGCGAGGTATAGGGAAGCAGAAGAAGGACACGGGAAGCGCACCAACACCGGGAACCGCCGCGATCTCCTCGATGTTCTCGAGGCCCTGCTGCGACTCGATCTGGAGGATCGTGAGGAGGTTGTCGTTGCAGTTGTTCTCGTACTCGGACTCTTCGACGCCGAAGATGTAGTGCGTGAAGGGCGAGCCGCAGCCGCGCGTGCCCTGCGGCGCGTATTTCGACAGCGAGACGACCGACTTGGCGATCTCCTGCGAGGACGAAGAGGGTCAGCGAGGGTTCTTTCTCGCCTTGAAGGAGAACTGGACGAACCGCCGTGTGAACCATCGGAACCATGATGCCGTGCGCGCCCGAGTCGAGCGCGCGCTTGATGAGCCAGCCCTCAGCATACGGAATGCGGATGATGGGCGAGATGCCGTGCGAAGTAATAGCGTTGTTGAGCTTACCAGCGGGTTCGCCGCGAATGTTGGGCACGAAGGAGGTGATGAGGACGAGGGGGAGGTGGGGAGGAAGAGCGGGTGGGCCGCAGGGGAGGTCGAAAGGGAGCGAGGCGGTCAGCTACCGCTCGGCGGAGAGGCGGGGGTGCCACACACCTCGAAGTAGTCCTTGTCGGTGATCTGGCCATGCTCCGCGTCCACGAGGAACCAGTTGAAGCCCGGCACCTGAGCGACAGTGCGCGCCAGAGCGGTGCCAGGCATGGTGAGCCACATGCCGATGCCGGCCTCCCTCTTGTTGAGAGCGTTGCGGAGGAAAGTGCGCTTGTCCATCGTGATCGAGCGTGCGAGGTTGCGGGGCGGGGAGTGAGGCGAGTCTAGCTGCAGCGATGCGGGCGCGAGTGTGGGACGGGAAGCAGAGAAGCAGAATCCAGCATGTCGAGAGTCTTGTCCGCTTAGCCTCACGTGCCGTTGCTGCCGAAGCCGGCGGCAGGGCGGGACGCGAGCGGGAGGAGGAGCGCCCGCCGCGCGCGCGAGACGCCAAGTCCGCGCGACGCGCGACGGCGACGCCGCGCCCCTCCGGATCCCTGCCCTCTGCGTCGCCGTCGCTATCTCTCCGCAGGCTGAAGCCCGCCCGCTCCGTTCCTAGCATGCATCGTCGGCTCAGACTTGCCCGTCCGCGCGCTTCCCCACGCTCCTCTGCTCCTGCTCGCGCCTCTCGTCTCCCGCTCGCTCGCACCCTCATCCGCACGCTCTGCTTCACAGCAAGCCCAGCATGAACCGCCAGGACTACGACGCTACCATCCTCACCCTCACCGACCTGGAGGAAGCCGGCAGCAAGAAGCTCCCTGTCCAGATCCGCGGTGCGACCCGCTTCGCCCTCCCCTGCCGCACCCGAGCCAGGTGCTGATGCACGCACACAGACTACTATAATGGCGGCGCGATGGACATGCTCACCTACGCGGAGAACATGGCGGCCTTCCGGCGCTACCGTATCCGGCCCCGTGTCCTCGTCGACGTCTCCAACCTGGACACCAGCACCGAGATCTACGGACAGAAGGTGCGCGCTCCCACGACAAGACATCATCTGCAGATGCTCACCCCCTCCCTGATTTGCCTCGCATCGCCCGTCTTCCCACTGCTCCTCCCCCCATCCTCGTCGGACCGTCTCCTTTCCCCAACCGCTCCCGCAGGTCTCCCTTCCATTCGGCTTCTCCCCGACCGCCTTCCAGGGCCTTGCGAACCCCATCGGCGAGATTGGCACCTCGCACGCTGCCGCCAAGGCCAACATCCCCATGACGCTCTCGACATACTCGACCACGTCGATCGAAGACGTTGTCGCTGCGGGCGACGGCAACCCATACGCACAGCAGCTCTCGATGATGAAAAGCCGCTCTGCCAACCTTGAGATCGTGCGCCGCGCGGAAGGTGAGCCGTCCGGCCCGCACCCGTTCTCCTACCGCTCCAGGACTGACCCCTTGTCCTGCAGCTGCGGGTTGCAAGGCCATCTGGTGCACTGTGGACTGCGCTGTCCTCGGCCGCCGTCTCGGCGAGGCGCGGAATCGCTTTGCGCTGCCCGACGACATCGTCCTCCCGAACTTGCCGGCAGACCTCGACTACCGCGACGTGAAGAACACCGACGAGCGGTTGCAGTATGGTGCGTGCTCCTCCTCAGCTTTCCTCTCGTTGGCGCTCACCACCTCTGCAGACGATGCCTTGACCTGGACGAGCTTGATCGAATGGGTACGGTCCGTCACCAAGATGGAGATCTGGCTCAAGGGCAGTACGTGCTCGTCCCCTTGAGCTCACCAGTGGAGTGTGTGTGCTCATTCGTGTCGCTCGCCGTAGTCTACACCGCCGAGGACGTGCACCTCGCGATTGAGCACGGCGTCGACGGCATCATCATCTCGAACCACGGTGGCAGGTGCGTGTCGCTCTTCCTGCTGACGGAAACGGGCGCTGAATCGACCGCCCACAGGCAACTTGATACCGCGACGGCGACGCTCGACGCTCTTCCCGAATGCGTCGCCGCTGCCGGCCGCATCCCGGTGCACCTCGACTCGGGGATCCGCAGGGGCACGGATATCTTCAAGGCCCTGGCCCTGGGCGCCGACTTCGTACACGTCGGTCGTGCCGTCCTGTGGGGTCTTGCGGTGCGTCTATTTTTCATACTCTGCGCTTTCCCCTCCCCCCGTCACTCCCGCACATTCTCAGGGCCGATACTGACAGACTTCCACCCTCCCTTGCCCGCTCTGCCCTCGCCCTATCCCGTATCGTTCCTGCCGACAGTACGACAGCGAGGCGGGCGTCGACCTTGCTGTCTCGATGCTGCGCGACGAGCTCCGTACTGCGATGATGCTCGCTGGGTGCGCACGCTCTCCCCTCCTCGCGCATAAAGCTCCCCTGACGGAACCGCACCTCGCAGCTGCAGGACGGTCAAAGACATCACGCCCGCGCACCTCGCCAAGGTCGGCCGCGATGGCTTCCTCGCCAAGCTCTGAGCCCCGTTCCTTTCTTCCTTTCTCGTTTCTCCCCAAGGCTGTACGGGTTTCGATGAACGCAATGCACAGGGTCCTTTTCAGTCTATTCACAGAAGCCGCCGTCTCTTCCCGCGTTGTCTACGTCCTCCGCGCCGCAAGCTTCGCCATGTCGTCAAGCGTATCGAGGAGCGTGCTGCCCGACCACGCCTGCGTCCTACACGAGTCGTGGCAGTACCCGCCGTTCTCGTTCGTGAGCTCGGGCAGGCCCGCCCACGGGTCTTTCGAGATGTGCGCGCGGTGCCGCGACAAGTGCTCGTAGATATGGTGGAACGTCGACGTCGGGTCCTCCCGCCCGGCGCCCGCGAGCGTGTCGAAGATAAGGTGCGCGCGGAGGAAGTAGCCTGCGAGGCGAGATGAGCGACAGCGGTGGGAGGGGGAGGGCTGGGAGAGAGAAGAGACGCACCCATCGGCCAGACCCACTCCGGGCCCTGGTGGTAGTTCCTGCCCTTCGCGATGTGGTAGTCGTCCGAGTCGTTCGAGTTGTCGTAGATGCCTGCGCGCGAGCGGGCGAATAAGTTAAGCTGCTCGTGAAGGAGGAGGTGAAGCGAGAGGGCGCACCGCGGTAGTCCGGGTCGGCGGCGTCGAGCGTCTTGACGCCGAGCGGGCCGACGAGGTTCGCCTCAAGGACGGCGAGCGCGTCGAGCGCGTACTTCGGCGTGAAGAGTTCGGGCGCGACGGCCATCGCGATGGGGAAGTTGCCGCGGAGCTGGTAGTCGGCGCGAGCGCGACCCGCCGGCGTGCCGTGCACGTCCTTGTAGATCCCGCGGCGGCCGATGAGCGACGCGTCGATGTCGTACTTGGCGTCAAGCGCCGGATCCGACGGGACGTAGTACAGCCGCTCGAACGACTTCTGCAAGAGGCTGTCCCACTCCTTGTAGGTGACGAAGCGCTCCTTGCCGTCGACTGTGCGCACGCAACCGTCAGTTTGGCTCGAGACAGAAGGAAGGGAAGGAGAGCGCACCCGTCGCCGTAACGCCCTTGTGCGGGAACTTGCCCTCGGCGGCGAGCTTGGCGAGCCAGCGGACGGCCGACTTGTGCAGGCCGGTGATCTCGACGGGTGCGCCGTCACGGGGCGTGCCGGGCTTGCCCTTGTTGCCCGCCTTCTCGCTCTCGCCCTGCGTGTGCAATAGATCGTCAGCATCGGCACGCGAGAAAGAGGAGAGCAGCAGGACGCACCATCTTGTCCTGCCAAGTGCCGCAGTTGTGCTCGTTGCCGCCGTAGATAATGCCCGTCTTCCAGTCGACCTCGATGTCGATGTTGAACCCGGCGTCGCTCATCTGCGAGTCGAGGTTCGGGCCGGCGTTGTACTCGCGGAAGTGGATCCCACTCGCATGGCGCTGGAGGATCTCCTGGATCACGTCGGCGACGGTGCTCGTCGCGGCGTAAGCGCGCTCGTCGTCGAACGGCACCCACGTGTCGTCGAGCGGGAAGCGGCGCTTGACGGTGTCCTTGAGTAGCGCGAGCCCGTTCGGCGCAGCGTTGACGTAGTCCTGGATGTTCTGAAGCATGAACCACGGCGAGTCGCGCGAGTTGTACCGCGGCGTGCGGCCCGAGTCCTGCGGAGGGAGAGGGGTCAGCCCGAAGGAGGAGGAGAGCGATAGCACCGGGAACGCACGAGGAGGTTGGGGATGAGGCCGTGCTTGAGGACGCTGCAGAAGGCGAGGATGTGCTCCTTGGCAGCGTCGAACTGGCCGGTAACGAGGAAGAGACCGCGGAGCGAGATGAAGACGTCGCGACCCCAGGTGCGGGCCCACTGCGAATCAAGAGGTCAGGCTCGCGTTCATGGAGAGAACGGGAGAGCGCAACGCACACCAGCGGTGAAGTGCGGCAGGCCGGCAGCGAGACTCGGCGTCGTCTTCTTCGCGTCGAGGCTCGCGCTGCGGACCTGTCCGTACATCTGCACGCTCGTGAGCGCGAGCTGGTGGACGAAGCTCGTCCCCTCACGGACGAGCGGCGCGCACTGCTCGATCGCACAGTCCCTCGCCGCCTTGAACGCGACGTTGATGACGAGCGCGAAGTACTTGGGGCGGAGGAAGGGCGGGACATGCGCGCGGATGAGGTCGAAGCGCTCGCGGAACCAGGCGGCGGGGCGGACGAGCGCGGGGAAGACGTCGACCTGCTTCTCGAGGCGCGAGACGACGTAGTCGAGCGCCCACGTGCCGTTGCGGAGGTTGGCGCAGAGCGGGTGCCCGAGGTCGTTGTTCTCCATGATGTGGAGGAGGTGCGGCATCCAGCCCTGCAGGCCGCAGTAGACGAGCGGGCCGGTCTCGGGCAGGTTGTACACGCCGTCGCCGCCAGCTGCGCAAAAGGACGCTCGTCAGTCGCGCTCGACGGGAAGAGAGGGCATAGCACGTACTCGCGTCGCGCTCCTCGCCGTCTGCGCGGTACATCAGGACGTTCAGCTCGACGAGCGACAGCTCCTGGAACGCCTCCTTCGCGCCGCTCGCGCAGACCTCGTCGAGGTCCGCGCGGAGGTCGTCCATCCACGTCGCGAAGACGAGGATGCTCCCGCGCGGGAACTCGTCGGGGACGACGATGGTCGAGAAGGTCTGCCCTGTCGACGGGTCCGTCTCGAGCGTCGGCTGGACGGTCGTCACGGACGAGACGGACGCGTCGAGCCCGCGGAGGGTGGTGTCGGTGTCGCGCGAGGCGGTCGAGTTGATCGAGACGGTCGCGCCGGCGATGAACTTGACGCGCGTGCCATCGAGGCGCATGGTCGGGGCTGCGGGAAACGGTGTGAGCGAGAGTACGAACAGGGAAGCTGGAGACGCACCGTCGCCCTTGCTTTTGTCGCTGCTCGAGGAGAAGGCCGTCCGCGCGACGAGGAGGTAGCCCTTGTGCGTGACGGGGTTGACGCGGTGCGCCGTGACGTACTGCGCGAGCACTCGTCAGCTCTTGTCTTTACACGCACGGACGAGAAGAGGAGGGAGAGCGCACCTCGCCTTCCTGCGAGAAGTGCCCCTCGACGCCCTCGTCCAGGACCAGCTCGGTGTGGAGGTGGTTCAGCAGGCGCTTGACCTCGCCGATCCCGTCGCCCGCCTTGACAACCTCGTAGCGCCTCGTCTCGCCCACCACGTCCAAGAGCTTCGGGTAAAGGTCGTCGAACCCGCGGTTGCTGCCGACGGCCGCGCGCGCAAACGTGACGAGCGCGCCGGTCGGGAGCGCGTCCTCGGCCGTGCGCTTCGAGAGGGGCGACTCGTTGTCGTGCGTGATGTCCATGAGGAAGGCGTGCGGGACGGAGCCCGGGTGCGGGATGAGCTTGGCGGGGCGGGAGACGCCCGCGAACGAGACGGTCGTGCGCTCGCTCAGGCAGTCGGTGTCCATCGAGCCTGCGGACGGGCGGGGTCAATCTCCGTGGCAAGAGAGGCGAGCAGCAGAACGCACCGATAGGCTTGCCGAGGCCAAACCCGTAGAGCAGGCCGCTCTCCTCCTTCGGGCTGTTGGCGTCTGCGGAGAGAGGGCGAGCGCGGTGAGCAGGGGTGTTCTGGCGAGAGATCGTCGGCGCGCTCGCGTCGACGAGCAGCCAGAGTACGCCGCAAGCTCACTGTACGCCTCGCGGATGAGGCTGTTGATGCCGAGCCTGCACACCCAGAGGAGGTCGAGCTCCTGCCTGCCGGTGAAGAGCTCGGCGCAGACATAGAGGTTCGGGTTGACCTTGCGCGCCTTGTCCATGAGAAACTCGCCGACGTGGATCGGCGTCGAGTGCGAGTTGTCGAGCCGGAACCCGTCAAACATGCCCGCGAGGCTCTCGACGTACTCCGCCATGTGGTCCCACAGCCAGGGGTTCGCCTCGCGCCCGGTGCCGTAGCGCAGCTTGACGCAGTCGCCCCAGACGATGAGGTCGCGGCGGATGTAGGTGCGCGAGCCGGGCGACGCAAAGTCGAGCAGCGGGTCGGCGTCCCAGATCCAGCCGTTGTTCGCGAGCGCGAGAAGCGATGGGTCGTGCTTCTTCGTCGTCGCGTTCCGCGGCAGCCGCGTGAAGAGCGACTCGACGAGGGGAGACCTGCGCGCGCGCAAGTTAGGAAGGTCAGCCTCGTCCTTCGCAGTAGAGAGCGGGCGCGACGCACTTCTCGCTGATATCGCCCTTGCGCGGGCCGTGCTCGTCAATCCGCGTGTACTTGACGCGGTTGCGCGTGTTGTCGAGGATGGCCTGCTTGTCCTCGTCGAACTGCTTGTAGCGGTCGACATTGAGGACGTCGAGCAGGCGCGCGACCTCGTCCGCGGCGTGGTCCGTCGCGCTCTCCGCACCGGGGGCGATCCCGAGGTGCTCGGCGATAAAGGCGACCGCGCGCGGGAGGTCGACCTGCGCGTGGAAGCGGTGCCCGAGCTGCGCCCACGACGACGGGAGGCACGTCTCGGCGAAGCGCGCCGCGCGCGCCTCGATGCTCAGGCTCGTAAGGTCCGTTCCGCGGCCCTGCGGTGGCGCCGTCTTGCTTTTGTCGAGCGCGGCGGACGTCCACGCCGAGCGGAAGCGCGCCTTCTGCCCCGCGACGTCGATGGCGTAGAATTCGTACAGCTTGAGCGAGGGGAGGAGCTTGTGCTCAATGTGGGTCATGATGGCGTCGAGGTCGGCGGTGGAAGCGAGGGTGGTGGGAAGGCCGAGGGAGGAGAGCTTGCGCGAGAGGTCGAGGAGCGCGTCGTCGAGCTCGAGCGCGCCGGCGAGGTGCGGCGAGGAGTGGACCGAGTAACCTGCAAGGAGCGCTCCGTCAGGACTCCGGCTCGCGCGAGGAGGGGAGACGCGGACGCACCCGCCTCGGGGTGCTCCTCGAGCCACTTGGAGTTGTTGGCCGTGTGGTTGAGGACGACGTCAATCATGCCGAGCATGCCCCACTCCTTCCTGATGCGCGCGAGCATGCTCTTGACCGCCTCGTTCTTGGCCTTGTCACCCCCGCGCGCCGTCTTCTCGTCAAAGAGGTCGTCGCTGAACGCGTTCTGGTCGTAGATCGAGTACGGCGAGTTGCTCTCGCCGCGCTGCTGCAGCGGCGTGTAGTGGATCATGTTGTACCCGCGCTGGCTCATCGTGTCGAGGTGCGGCGCCCACTCGGGGAGCGTCCCCATCCACTTGGCGATGACCGTCTGGATCACGAGCCCGTCGAGCGGGAGCGCGACCTCCTTCGAAGGCTGGACGACGCCGCCCTTGCCGAGGGGGAGGACCGCGTGCGTCGCGGGATCGAGGATCGGCGTGCGAGAGGGGAGGCGCAGGATAGGGTCGACGACGAAGTAGCCTGGCTCGGAGCGCGTCCGCTCGCCCGACGAGGCGTCGTACTCGACGTAGTACGAGAACGCGCCCGCCGACGTGATCTGCGCGCGTCCCATCTGCGTCAGCGCGTGCGCAGGAGAGGCCGGAGCGGAAGGGAAGCGCACGGGGAGGTCAATCTCGAACGGCTTGCTGAAGTCCTGCGGGAGCCTGCTCGGTAGGCGCCCTTGTCAGCCCTCGTCCCTCTCCCCGTGCAAGATCATCAGAGTGGGAAGACGCACTTGACGCTCGCAAACACCTTCGCGGCTGAAAGCGCCGCCCTCGAGGGGAAAGTTGGTCCTGAGGACGCCGTTCCTGCTCGCGGCCGTGCCCGCCTCGATCGTGATCCGCAGGACGTACGGGCTCGTCGGGGGCGGGAGGCGGAGGAGCTGCGCATGGGAAGGGGGACGCAGAGGGGGGTGAGCGGGGCTGACGCGGGGTCGGCCTGGAGGATAGCTCGACCTGGGGAGAGGGGGGGAGAGGGGCGCACCGTCTTGCCCGCAGAGGGGGAGCCGTCGTCCTCGAGCGCGACAGCGTACACCACCAGCTCCTTGTCCGTCTCGGCGCAGGCGGGCGCGACGCTCTCTTTCACGGATGGGGAGGACAGCGCCGAAGCGAGCGACGCCGCGGGCGTGTCGCCGTGCTTGGAGGAGGAGGAGGAGGCGGGTGCCGCAGCAGCGGGAAGCGCGTCGGTGACTGCCTGCGCAGCGTTCGCGAGCGCCTTCTTCAGGGCGGGCATCGTGCGGGTGTGTGGTGGGAGGAAAGGGAAGAGGACGACCAGGAGTGACGGGGCCGACATCGCGCGAGTGATCGAGTGTGGGGTTGACGGTGCGGGCGTGCTCGCATTTTTCGCAACCCGCCGAAACGCACAGAACCGTACAACACGCAGTTACACCGTCTAGATAGGCAATAAGCGCCCCGCGCAGGAGAGAACCCCCAAATCACGGCCGCAGCCCCTCCTCCGCACGCGCCTCCTCCTTCTGCAGCGCGTCGCCGCCCGCCGCGGGCGCGAGCTTCTCGACGTACTTGGGCGGGAGGCCTGGAGGCACGGCGCGGCGAAGAGCGTCCCGCGGCAGAAGCCGATCGCCGTTGGGACGAAGACGACCGCCCAGAGGGTCAGGACTGAGAAGGTCATGATGGTTGCGCAGACCCTGCGCGCGTGCGGAGGTCAGCGATGGCAGGGCGAAGACGGGAACGAGAGACGCACTTGAAGAACATGGCGTCAAAGACCGTCGCGAGCGAGATGGTGAGGAGGTTGAGCGAGCCGAGGGGGACTACGGCGGTGTTCTCCTTTGTCAGTACCCGTCCGTTTGCACGAAATAGAGGGAAAGATATATCGCACAGGTGAACGCCCACCAGCCCATGTTGAACACGGCAGTCCCCGTCCCCGTCTTCGTGCGGCGGAACTGCGACGAGATGCTCACGACCGCGAGGAACGCGAACCAGATCCCGAGCCTGCTCTCCGTGCGTCAGCGTTCAACAGACTCCATGGGCGAGAGGGAGAGGGGGCGGGGGAGCGGACGCACCCCCAGAGCAACAGCCCGATGAGGACCGCCGCGCCGAGCATCGGGTGCCCGAGCTGCGCGAGGTAGGCTTCTCGGCCGCGAGGCGCGGGAAGAGGTCGACGGCGACGTGCCCGAGCTCGATGATGGCGAAGCCGCCCTGTCCGATCGGGCCGACGGGGAGCTGCGCGTAGAGAGGTCAGATTCCACCGCGGCGGGAGAAGAATGGGGAAGAGGGTCCGCACCCAGCTCGAGACGATCACTTCCCGCGGGGGGAGGTGGTGCAGGATCAGGCGCTGGAGGTACAGGACGATGACGGCCGCGGCGAGGAGCATGCCGATCCCGCCGCAGAGGTAGGACGCGATGAAGAGCGTGAGGCAGTACGTCGTCCGGCCCTCGAGGAGGAGGAGCTTGCACAGTGTGGAGCCGACGGCTGCTTCGGTGATGAGCGGGACTGTGGGCGTGCGGCGGTGAGCGAGCGCAGGAGGGGCAGGAGGTGTGTGCGCACCTGGGAAGCAGCCAGGCCGCGGTCATCGTCTCGGCCGCGTGCTGGTGCTGGGTGAACATGACGAACGGGACGCCGAACGCCGTCAAGATGGACATGCCTGCGTGCAGGGAAGGGACGTGAGGACTGCACCGTACGGCAGGTAAGGCATGAGGCGGACGCACCAACCGAGATCCAGTACAGCACGAGTGCCGTGTCGAGCGTGTTGAGGCCGTACTCGTGCCTGTCGAAGCCAGACCCGAGACGATCGTGACGAAGCCCATGGCTGCGAGCAACATGAGAAGGTCAGCCTCGCGGTCCCCAAGAGAAGGGCGGCGACGCACGTATGCAGCCGAGGAAGAGCGAGTGGGTTTCGTGGCGGAGCATGGCCATGAAGATGCGCGGGTAGAGGGTGTAGCGGGCGATGGTGAGGACGGTGAAGGCGGCGAAGAGGAGGATGTCGAGGATGAGGAAGGCGCAGCCGATTGCGCGGAAGGCGGCGTGCGATGACTTCCAGGGGAGGAGGAAGAGGAGGGTGTTGACGATGCCAGTGCCCTAGCCGGAGGAGGAAGGTCAGTGAGCTGCACGGAGGGCTAGAGAGACGGCGGGGTCGCCAACTGCCGTCGTCTCCGGGCGTTGTGCGGCTCACCATGGTGACGGAGAACCAGCTCGAAGTCTGCGCATGTCGGCAGCGGCGCAAAAGAAGGAGGTGGCGCGGAGAGCAGAGTCAGTTTTCGTGATGAGGAGGACGACGGAGGTGGGGGAGAGGGAGGCGCACGAAGCGGAGTGCGCGGAGGCGGATGCCGCGGGCCTTGTCTGCGAAGAGCGGGTGACTGATCCTGCGGGTAGCCTCGTCGTACGCAGAGTCTCCCGTGCGCTGTGCACGCTGCCCCGGGGACGAGGCGGAGGCGACGAGGGTGGCCTCGCCGTGCATCTCGGACGTGGTCCTTGCGGGGGGCGGGGTGTGCGAGTGCTCGCAGTCTGGCGCGGCCATCCGTGCACAGCGTAGAGGTCTACGAGGACGAGAGAGGCGCTTCTGCTCGTCGACGGAGTTGGATCCGACTCGACTCCGCATTGTCGCCATCGCGCCTGGTGGTTGGGTGCTGCTCATCTCTAGACGGGCCCGTACTGCGCTAGTACTAGCAGGGCACGTGCAGCGCAGCTGCCTCCCCTTCGCGCACCGCTCGCCCCGCCTCGCCTCGCCGCGCTCCCGGCCGCCGCCGCACGCCCCCCGCCTCGCCCGTCCCACCTCCTCCCAGCGCACGGCAGACCTGGCCAGCAGGAGCACCGACGCGTGTACAGCACAACTGCAGCACCGCCGCACCCGATCGAGGTCAGTCTCCGCCCTCACAGCTCCCGCCAGCATGACGCGGAGTTCCGACGCGTCCTGCGCGAACCGCGTCGAGCGGGAGGGCGTACCGCGATGGGCAGCGCTGTGCTGGAGCTGCCCTCGCACCGCTCCGCGCCGAGCGAACCGCAGCTGACGCGCCCGCCCTCGCTCCTCCACCGCCTCGCTCCCACGCGTTCACAGCCTCGCCTCTCGCCGCGACAGCTCAAGGGGACGGACAGGCAGAGGCGCAGAGGGACTAGCCAGTGCGTGCACCGTCCTACACGTGCAGGGGCGCGTCTCGCTAACTTTCGCCCTTTGTCGACGCAGCTCGCCGCCCGACACCTCGCTCTCGCACCACCCCGTACATACGCATCCGCGCACCTGAGCCCTGCGCCCCGTGTACATCATGCCACCGCTCGACGCCGCCCCCGCCCCGCCCCCGCCCCCGTCACCATCTCGTCCCTCCTCGTCGAGCACCAGAACGACGCGCACCGCGCGCTCGCGACCCTCGTCTCGCGGCACAACCGCCTCGTCACCGAGCACGCCACGCTCCGGCAACTCCACGACGCCGCCGTGCAGGCGTCGGAGCGCGCCGCGCAGGAGAACCAGCAGCTCTGGCGCTCCTCAAGGCCCTCGGGAGCGCGAGCCCGCGCCCCTCGACGCAGCGGCAGAACTCGGACCACTCGGCCGCGCAGGGCGTCCGCGGCCTCGGACTCGAGACGCCCACTTCGCGCGGGCTCCGCCGCGGGCCCTCGAGCGACTCGAACACCACCACGAGGCTCGACCTCCCGCCGTCCGCCTCAGGGAGTGGGACGACCTCGCACCAGTCGTCACCGCGCTTCGACGGCGACCTCGCGCACTTCCCCGAGACGCCGCACAGCGGCGGCGGCGGCGGCGCGCCGTCGTCCGGCGAGCCGAGCCCGCGCTTCCCCGCTGCGGCGCAGTTCTCCCCCGCTGGCGTCCGCACGAAGGCCGCGACGCCGCCGCCGTCGCACGGCTCGCCGCGGCAGCACGACGCCCTCACTGCCTCGGCGCTGCGCAAGGCGAGCTCGCTCGACCTCGGGGCGGCCGGACGCGCCTGGCGCGGGGCAGGCGGGCCCGACTGATTCGCTGAGGCTGCCCGAACAGCTGCCGAAGACGCCGCCGCAGGCGGAGAAGGCGTTCTTGATGCGGAGGAGGCAGTCGAGTCCGCGGATACCGGGCAGTGCGAGCATGCCCATGCTGTCGGACCCGACGGCGGACAGGTGCGTCCTCTCTCCCGCGTCCCGAGCGGGCTAACCCAGGGTACGTCCACAGGCGTTTCCTCCCCTCCATCCAGCCCGTCAGCCCCTTCTTCGGCGACGACGCGCAGCGCAACCCCCCGCGCGAAACCATCTCGGCGTCGACCTCCGCGGGCGAGCATCTCCAGCAGCAGCTGCAGCTCCCGCGGGCGGACGCCGCGCGCCGCGACCGCACCTTCTCCAACACGTCTTCGACGTCCCTCTCCGCTGCTTTCTCCGATCACCCGACCCCGCGCTCTGGCTCTGTCCACACCCTCCCCGACGCGCCCGCCACCGCCGCCGCCCTCGACGTCGTACAGCGCGCGCGACCGGCGGCCCTCCGCGCCGACGAGCCGCCTCGCGCACGAAGGCGACGGGAGCGCGTCGAGCAGCCGCCGGCCGTCGGCGCTGTCGCTCAGCGCCGCCAGCCTTCAGCAGCCGCTCCCACCCCCTCCGCCGCGGACGCCCACGCCACAAGCGCGCGCCGCGCCGAGCCTGACGCCGGCACTCGTGCCGCACACGCGCGTCCGCGTCGGGTCGAGCAACATCCGCTTGAACGAGCGCAGCAAGGAGGTCATCTCGTTTGTGATTGACGTCGAAGTTGATGGCGGAGGGCGGAGGGCGCGCCGCGCGCTGGCGCGTCGAGAAGCGGTACTCGGACGTGCTGACGCTCGACGCGCAGGTCAAGAGCAAGACGAACCGGCAGGAGAGCCGGAGCATGGCGAGCCTGCCGGACAAGAGCCTGTTTAAGGACCATGCGCCGCACAAGAGCGACCAGCGCAAGGCCGTCCTCGAGCGGTACCTCCAGACGCTGCTCGATCCCGCTTCGCGACCGCGCGGCCATCTGCGCCTTCTTCACCTCCGACGTCCTCCCCGATGAGCCGACGACCCTTCGTCTGCGAACGGCGCGATCGAGGGCTGGCTCACCAAGCGCGGGAGGAACTTTGGCGGGTGGCAGACGCGGTTCTACGTCCTCACGCCCGGGTCGGCGCTCGCATACTACGACGCGGTGCGTCCCTCCCCTCTCCCGCCGAGCTTACCCGCTGACCCCGTTGCCTCCGCATGCAGCCCGGCGGCACCAAGCTCGGCGAGATCCCCCTCCACGCGGCCGCGATCGGGCGGCAGTCGTCGCGCGCGACCGACGCGGCGAGGACGCGTACCTGCACGCGTTCCTCATTCGCACGCAGACGGACAAGGAGCACGATGCGGACCACATCCTCTGCGCTGAGAACGACGACGCGCGCGATAGGTGGGTGCAGGCGCTCACGACGCTGCAGCCCGCGCGCGGCGGCGGTGAAGGCGAATGGGCTGGTCGCGCCCGGCGCGGCGGAGAAGGCCCAGCCGGCGCTGCCTACCTCAGCGCAGGTCCCGACGCTCGTCTCGCCCGACACGGACTCGCCCCCTTCGGCGCCGAAGGAGCGGCGGCGGTCGGGCTCGGGCCCGCCGTCGAGCGCGGGACTCGAGCAGGCCGCGGGGGCCCCCACGCAGAGCGGTGGCCTCTCGGCGCGCGCAGCGGGCGAGCTCCGCCGAGCGTGTCGCTTCCGAGCAACCTCGACGGCCTCGCGCGCGGGATGCCCGCGCTCGAGGGTGCCGCGAGCAAGAAGATCTCGACCATCTCCGAGGTGGGCGAGGCGGGCGTGCCCGCCGCGTCGGCCTCGTCCTCGCAGCGCGGCGCGGGGGGCAAGCTCCAGGCGCCGGCGTCGCGGCGCCCGTCGGCGGACCGGCCGCTGAGCCCTCGCGCGGACTCGGGCGGTCCCGTCCCGCAGCTCCCGACCGTCACCAAGTACAGCGCGAGCGACGTCTCGGGCCCTATGAACGCCGTGCCGCTCCCGTCGGGGTACGAGTTCAAGAAGGCCGAGCGGGCAAAGAAGACCAAGTCGAGCTTCTGGGCGTTCGCGAGCCGCAACTCGAGCGATAAGAATGCGTCGACGAGCCCCGTGCAGCAGGTGGCGGCGCCGGCGAGGCCTGTGTTCGGCGTGCCACTCACGGAGGCGGTCGCGATCTCGCGCATCCGCCCTGGGCTCGAGCTGCCCGCGATCGTGTACCGCTGCGTAGAGTACCTCGAGGCCAAGGTGCGTTCGCCTGTTCCCCTTGCTCCCCTCTGCGCTGTCCCCTTGTCGAGCACGCACTGACGCATCAAATGCCCGCAGAACGCCGAGCACGAAGAGGGCATCTTCCGCCTCTCCGGCTCGGCGAACGTGATCCGCCTCCTCAAGGAGCGCTTCAATGCTGAGGGCGACGTCAACCTCCTCCAGAGCGCCGAGTACTACGACCCGCATGCCGTCGCCGGCCTCCTCAAGCAGTACCTCCGCGAGCTGCCCGGCCACCTCCTCACGCGCGAGCTGCACAACGAGTTCATCCGCGTCATCGGTGCGTGCACTTTCTCTCTCTAGTTCGTGCGGAGGCTGACTCTGTGCGTGCAGACCTGCGCGACCGTCGGGACCGCGTCAACGCGCTCGGGAAACTCGTCGCGCGCCTCCCGATCGAGGAGTACACGCTCTTCCGCTTCTTGTACGTCCTCTCCCCCTCCTTTGCCGCTCTTGTGCTCACTCTACACGCCCGCAGCTTCGCCCACCTGTGCCTCATCGCGCAGAACGCTGACACGAGCAAGATGAACCTCCGCAACCTCGGGATCGTGTTTGCGCCGACGCTCGCCATCCCTCAGCCGCTCTTCTCCCTCTTCCTCGTCGAGTTTGACGTGCGTCCCCGGTGTTCTCCTCGTGCTGTACTCTCGCTGACGAGCCCGCACACGCGCAGCTCATCTTTGCCGTCGAAACCGAGACGGGCACGGCGCGGCCCATCATGGTCGACGACGAGCCCGCCGCCGCCGCCGCCGCCGCCGCTGAAGACGCCGCGGTCGATGCGAGCGGGCGCCCTGCGAACCGCAACTCCGAGCTCTACGAGGCATCGGGCGCGGGCGAGCTCGAGCAGAAGCTCGAGAAACTGCGGGGTGGGTCCCGCTCCCCTCACTCCTCCTCCCTCGCCGAGGCTAACTTGCGAGCATCCGCAGAGCACGACGAGGGCACCGACGACGCGACGAGCGAGCACCCGGACGAGTCGGACCAGGCCGAGGACCTCCTCATCGAGGACGAGCCCGAGCCCGCCTCGCCATACGCGAACCCCGCGCTCGCCTCGCTCGCGCTGGGCGTCCCGCCCCACAGCCTGGGCCTGCCGTCCTCGCCACGGCCCGGGGCGACGTTCTGAGCGCGCTAGTGCGCGCGCGCGGTAGTATACCCTTCTTGTGCCCCTCCCTTTTCCGTCGATACCCCGCTCATCGTTCCACTCTACCGTCGTAATCCGCGTCCTCGCACGCCGCCTCGGAAGCGCCCCGCTTCATGCTCCCCCAGGCTCGCCCGTGCTCCCCTCACGCTTCGCTTATGCTCCGCGCTCCTCGAGCTCCTCGCGAGTGCCTGCACCCGCATGTTTGCGCGACGAGTAGAAGAAAGAGACCCGGCAGTGGAAGCGGCAGGCAGCAGAGACCGCGAGCGGTGAGATGGAGAGGCGAAAGCCTAGAGACGAAGGCGGCGCGCGAGCGCTCTGGCCACGTCTGCGATCGGAACAAGCTACGGCGCATGCCAACGACGACTCTGCCGATCCGTGCACCACACGCCCTATCCCCGCTTCGCCGCGACGCAGGTAACCTCGATGTCCGTCCCCGCCGGGAGGAGCGCGACGCCCACGCACGTCCTGCACGGCCGCGCCACGCCTTCGGGGAAGAGCCCAAAGTACACCTCGTGCATGCTGGCAAAGTCCTCGTCGTAGTGCGAGAGGTAGATCGTCACGGAGACGACTGAGCGCGCCTTGTCAGCCTTGGCGACCGAGAGCGAGAAGAGCGGAAGGGGGCGCACCGTCCTCCAGCCCCAGTCCGATGACGCGGAGCCGGTCAGCGACGTTCTGAAACGCCTGCCGCGTACGGTCCTGAATCGTTCCCTCGACGAGCTTGCCCTGCTTGTCGCCAATGGCGCCGGCGAGGAAGACTAGGTGGCCCGAGACGATCATGCTCGAGCCAATGTTCGTTGCTACAGACGTGCGGACGGCGGGTCAGTCCCTTTTAGCGTGCAAGGCGAAGCCTGCAGAGTGCGAGCAGCGGGGAAGACGCACCGGGAGCCTTGACGGCGTCGACGACAACCTGGCGATGCGGGTTCGAGATGGTCATGATGGAGAAGGTGGGCAGGTGACGGTGTATGAGAGAAACGACAGGAACGGCGAAGAAGCAAGAGCTGGAGGAGGCGCCGTTTCAAGCGAGCGGGGCTGGCGGGAGATGCGGGGCGGCGGGCAGGCAGAGATGCGGTCCAGCTCGCGAGCGGCGGGGAAGAGCCTGTGAGAGATGCGGAGCGGGGTAGCAGGTGCGCGAGTGAGGCGAAGGAAAGAGAGCGGCGACTCCGCGCCGAGCGGCGTTGCCGTCGCCGGCGCACCGCGGCTCGATGGCGGTCGCCTCCCGCTCGCCACGAGCTAGCTCAACAAGCTCTAGCGGCTGATAGTCTGGACTCGCGTGCTCCGCACGCCCTACGTGTCCTGCTGGTCGCGCTGTCCGCTCGACAAGCGCGCGGTCGCGATGAAAATGTGCGAGAGTGAGCTCCTCGACTGCACCTTCGTGGACGCTCTTGCAGTGCGGATGCGTGTGTAAAGGCTCCCGTGTGTCATGGAGAGTTCGTCGTACCAGCCAGAGGAAGCGCGTGCAGAGATCCGCGTCCCCTTCGTCGCAGCGGGGCAGCGGGGGAGACTCTGCGCTCCCTCCACCACCTGGCTCTCGCTCTGAACGCACGCGCTTGCCTGAAGACGACAGCGATAGGCACCTCGGTTTCGCCCACGCCCAGCTCCGCCCGCACGACGTCCGCCGTCGCACGATGGCAGACCTCCCCACTCGCACTTCCCCCGCAGAGCAGCCCGCGCCGGCAACTGCAGCGCAGGCCGCAAGCACGTCGAGTGGGCTGAACAGTTCATCAGCGCAGCCTCCCGCAGAAGGCGCGGACCCGCAGGAGGCAGCTGGAGGTGCGGATGGAGCTACCGGCGGCGGGGAGCAGGGCGAGGGTGCCGCCAAACCCACCCGCGTGCGCCATCTGCGGGCGTGCGACCGCTGCAGGAGGAGGAAGATCAAGGTGCGCAATCCTCCTCTGCGCTCTCGAGCGGCAAACGCGTGAGCTGACCCTCCCCACCTTCTTCCGAAGTGCGACGAGGACGCGCCTTGCAGCCGCTGCCGCGCCGCAACTCGCAATGCACCTTCTCGCTCAGCGCTCGAATCCTCGCCTCCGACAGTAGCACCGCGAACGCCAACGCGTCGGGTTCGGCATCGACGTCCTCCCTCACCGCCGCGCCGGAAGAGCCGAAGTAAGCCGATGCTTGCAAAGGCTCATCGCTTGCGCTTCTTGCAGCACTGACAGTCATGCGACGTCTACAGACTTCCTCGCAAGAAGCGAAAAGCCGACTTGGCCACCGCCGCCAACGCACCTTCCCCTTCGACCCGTACGCTCCCCTGCCTCGCCTCCTCCCGTCTTCACCGCTCACGCTGCTTCCGCGCACAGCTCCCCTCCTTCTCGGCGTCAACGACAACGCCGCCTTCTTTCACCAGTGCCGAGGGTCTCGCGCGCTTCTGCGGCTCGACCTCCGGCCTCCCGCTTCTCGAGAGCACGCGCCGCCTCGCGCGCACACGGCCAACCGCCACCGCCAACTCCGCGGAGCCTGATTGGGCGTTTCTCGACCAGCTTTTGAACGCGGGACGGCCGGCGAGCACCGCAAGCCCGGATGCACCGTGAACTCGCCGCAGGGGGAGCACGAATTCTTCCCTGGGAGGGACCTCAGCCGCGGAGCTCGTTCGAGGCGCACAATCTCGTCATCGAGGTGATCCGACCGACTTGCTCGGCACCCTCATCCATATCTTCGTGCGTTTCCCTCCGCTCCCAGTCGCTCCCTCACGCTGACTCTCGCCTCGCAGTTCGAGGTCATCCACCCGCAATGGCCCATCCTCCACGTCGCGACTTTCCTCAAGAGCACCACGCGCTGGCGCGAGCCCGCTTTCGCCGCGCTCATCGTGTCGATGTGCATGCTCGCCTCCCGCTACTGCAACGACGTGCGCGTACGCGCCGAGCCGGACAACGCAACATCAGCCGGCTACCACTACTTCAAGCTCTTCCGGCGGTTGCGCGAGATGGCCTCTCTCGGCGGGGACGACGCCGTCGAGGCGATCCAGAGCCTCCTCTTCGCCGCCATGTACAACTCGGTCGACCTCATCCCGCACCCGATCGCGCAGGACTTCCTGGTCGATGCCGTCGCACGCTGCTACGACGGCGGGCTGCACCGCAACATGCGGAACGTGGCGATTGGCAGTGCGGTGGAAATTGAGGTTCGCAAGGTGCGCCCCTCCCCTCCTCGCCTGCCCCTCGGACAGCCTTGACACCGTTCTCACAGCGCACCGGATGGGCGTGCTTCGTCCTCGACAAGATGTTCGCCTCCGTTTGCGGCCGCCCTCCGCTCATGCCGCTCGCTTACATCGACAACGACGCTCCCGAGCCCTTCCCCTCCACCGCCAACGACACGTCGACGACCGCGAACGCCGCAACGCGCGACCTTGCTGATGTCGAGGCGTTCAACCAGCTCGTCCTCACCGCCGCCCTAACGGAGAAGGCCATCGACGCGTCGATGCATCCGCCGACGTTCGAGAACAGCCCGTTCCTCGACTGCCTCGACGGGAGGAAGGACTTCACCGCCGAGCACGACTTCTCGCGGCTCGCCGTCGTCGACAAGGCGCTCGATGACTGGGTCAAGTACGTCCTGTTCGTCTCCCTATCCACCCGCTGTCGTTGAACCCCGCTTTTCCTCGCAGGCAACTCCCGCCCGCCCTCGCCGAGCGCGACGCCGACGTCCGCGCGCGCCTCCCGGAATTTTCCCCCCGCAACGAGGCGGTAATCCAAGCCGAGGAGTGCTGCCGCATCATGCTCGCGAGCCGGCGGCTGCAGCTCACGACCGCGCAGCTCACGAACGCGGCAAAGACGGGAGAGCAGACCGCCGAGCTGCGCGTCGATCTCCGCAAGAACCGCCAGCAGCTGCTCGCGACTATCAAGCGGCTCATCTCGTCCGGCGTCAAGCTCGGCGCGGCGGGCATCCTCTGGCGCTGCGACATCTGTGCGTGCTCACCTCCGCTCTTCGCGTTCGCAGCTCACCGTCCTTCGCCCTCGCAGTCGTCGGCTACCGCCTCCTGATGGCCGGCCGCCTCACGCTCGCTGTTGTCCTCTCGGCGCAGGAGGACGCAGATGGGACGACCGAGGTGCAGGCGCTGCACACGCTCGAGGCGTGCCTGCTCCTCCTCAAGCACTTCGCCATCGCGTTCCCGACCTCGCTCGGCGCGGCTGAGACTCTCAAGGAGACATGCCGAGGTGCGTCGCGCGCTGCATCTTCCGCTCTCCGCTGCTCGACTTTGGCTGACGACGATCGCGCAGTCTGCAACGTCAACCTCTCGAAGACCGCCCTCGAGGGCTCCTCGCACGGCCGCTACGCATGGCACCGCCCTCGCGCGGGGCGGTATCGACACTATCAAGCCTCCTGCAGCGTCCGCATCGCCGTCGCGCCCCTCAGACGGAGAGGCCGCGTGCGTCCCCCTCCCTTGCGCCTCGCTTCCTTTCGCTGACCCCGCCCACTCACAGCTTCAGCGCCAACTTGCACGCCGCGGCGCCGTCGCCCTTCCCCGCGCACGCACCCGCGCCCGCGCCACCCGCACACGGGCAGACAGGCTTCACCCCGCCTGCGCCGTTTGGGCTTAGCCCCGCGTCGTCCTCCGGCGCAGGCGCAGGCGCGTACCACGCGCTCGCGGGTCTGGGTGCGAGCCCTGCTGGAGGAGGAGGAGGAGCGGCGCGGCTGCAGCAGGGCACGCGCAGATGCCCACGCCCGGCGCGAGCGGGCTCCTCGGCGCGCCCTCGCCCGACGCGTGGTCTGCGTTGCTTGCTGCGGGTGGGGGCGAGATGGGTAGCGGCGGCGGTGGGCTCGGGATGACACCCAGCGCGTTCGGGAGCGGTGCGGGGATGGGGATGGGGTTCGGGATGGGCGTCGACGTGCAGGACTTCTCGTGGCTGTATCCGGGCGGGCACATGCCGCTCCCCGAGTAGGGCTGTATCACGGTTCTCAGGGGTTGCTCGGCGACAGAGAGATGGTTGACGAGTTGCAGATCTCTACGAGCGGGCGCGGTATCAACAACAACAGCGAGTTCTCGCACACGGGGCCTTCCCCCCTCCCTCCCGACGCTCAGGCGTCCTGCGCCGCCCACATCTCGTACAACCCAAAGCTGCTCTCGTCCCTCGCGCCAACCGCGCGGGGCGCTCTCCTCGCCTCCCGCTCCCGCGCGCGGGGCGGCGACGCCGGCCCCAGCGGCAGCGCAGCCTTCGCCGCGCTGCTCACCGTCGGGGCGTCGAACCGCCCGGGCGGGAGGGGCGTCGTCGCGCGCAGCGCAGCCTGCGCATGGGTAGAGGGCTCGTCCGCACCGCTGCGGAGGCGCGCGCCGTGCTTGGCGGAGGGGGGCGCGGTCGCTGCGGGGGTCGGGGCGCGCGTCCTGCTGGGCTTTGTGGAGGAGGGGGAGAGGAAGGACCGCGGCGCAAGCGGCTGCGGCGAGTCGGCGTCGTAGCGGAAGCTGGGGGGTGTTCCGTGTCAGCTGTGGAGCAGGAGTGAGGGGAAGGGAAGCGCACCTCATCCGGCTCTCGGCGTCGAGCTCCTCTTCCTCGTCTTCCCACCCTCCTCATCACTCGCAGGCGCGGCCCCCGCCCTCCTCCGCTCATTCAGCTCCTCAAGCCTCTGCGCCGCCATCTCGCGCGGCTCCCACCTCTCGACGCGGACAAAGCGGTCTGCTCGCCTCTGGACGTCAGATCCCGCCTGGAGTATGGAGGGCAAGAAAGGGAGAAGACGCACAGGTGTTGCGGACGCGCCCCGCGCGCCGCGGCGCGCCTTGCTTCCCGCGCTTCTCCTTCTCGCGGGAGAAACTCCCCGGGATCCTGCACCCTGCGTCAGCCCGCTGCCCATGTACGGAGAGGAGGGGGAAAGAGAGAGGGACGCACGACGTCTCCCCCGTCTTGACCGCGCGGACGACCACGTCCGTAAACGCGATGAGCCACTCGCCGCCTTTGCTCTTCCGCCCCATCGTCGCCGCTGAGCGGGAAAACCTGCTCCGCACGGTCGCGTGCCCCCCGCTGGAGGAGAGAGGGGACGGCGCGGGGCTCTCGGAGATGAGGATGCGTGCGGCGCGCGGGGCCATGAGCGCCTGCGCGAGAGGAGGGTCAGCGCTGCAGGGGGAGAAGGACAGGAGAAGGCGCACCTTGTCGTTGACGCCGTCTATCCGCGCGAGGGCATCGCGCGTCTGCGTTGAGGCAATCCGAGTAAGGGGAGCTCGCGAAGGAAACGGCGAGGGAAAAGGGTGCGCACCCGCTCGCGCTCCTCCTCCTCGACCTTCTCATCCTCGATCGAGCGGACTAGCGCATCGACCTCGAGCGCCATCGCGCGCGTCTGCGGGCGGGCGGGCGAGCGGCCGGGTCGTCAGTCCTGCGTAACGAGAGAGAGCGAGAGAGGGGTGAACGAAGGGCGCACCTTCTCCCACTCGTGCGTCGTCGGGTCTGCGCACGCCAGCTTGTCAGCACGCGTCGGGCAAGAGCGAGTCAGAGACAAGGAAAGAGCGGGACGCACCCGTGTGGTACAACAGCGCCTGCATCAGGAGCGGCAGTTTCCCCAACCGCATCAGCGGCTTGCTCAGGCATATCCCCAAGCTGCTCTCGCCCGCGTCGGCGGCGTGCTCCTCGAGGGTCATCAGCGCGCGCGCGAGGCGCTTCTCGCTGGGAGTGAGTTTCGCGCCTGCGGCGGAGGAGTGCCCCGAGGGGAGGAGCGCGTCGAGGGAGGAGAGGGCCGGTTCGAGCGAGAGGATGTAGGATGTGTAGGTGTGGAGGAACCACGGCTGGTCGCTCCAGATCGCGGCGAGGCCCCTGCGCTGCCTCGTCAGCCCTGCCCGCGAGAAGAGAGAAGCGGACGAACGCACCGGACGAGCGGGAACGCCCGCGCCCACTGCTCCTTCAGCCTGGCGCTGAGCTCCTCATGCCCACGAAGCATCTCCACGCACGCCTCGAGCGCGTCCCTGAGCTCAGGCGGGAGCGGCGCCTCGGGGGGCGCGGCGCCCGGCGAGCGGTGCAGCTTGCCCGAGGGGGGCGGTTTGAGCGGGTGGCGCGCGCGGAAGGCGCTTGCGAGGCGGGTGGAGAGATTAGGGGAGGAGGAGGACGCGGGATGGGAGGAGGGGCCGGGGAGGGTTGAGGACGAGGCGTGCCGCCGCGCGCCGGTGGGGAGGTGCGGCAGCGAGGCGCGCCCGAGCGCCCCGCCTGCGACGGCTGCGCGCTGCGCGGACGAGGGCGGGTCCATGTCCGGGATGGAGGCGATCCGGACGCTCCGCGAGCGGTCGCTGTCCTGCTCGTGCTCCGGGTCGGGGGTGCGCGCAAAGCGGGAGGCGATCGGGAGGGACGCGGACGAGGTCGATGCGGTTGGCTGAGAGGACGGGTCGGGCGAGAAGCCGAAGCGCGGCGAGGGCGTCAGGGACGGGGTCGGGACGAGGGGGTGCAGGAGCGGGTTGGCGTAGAGGTCGACGAGCGAGCGGAGTTCGGCGACGTAGCTGTTGGAGCTGGGTCAGCGAGACCTCCCGGCGGTGAGGGGAGTACACACCGTTCTTCGCTCGCGACAACCTCCCAGCTGTGCGGGGAGAGGGGGTCAGCGGAGGTGCGAGAGGAACGGAGCAGAGACGCACAGGATCTCCTGCCTCGTGCGCTCGCGCGGCGAGAGGTTGACGACGAGCTCGTGATGTGCCATCTCGGACCATGTCGTCGGAGCTGCCGGCGGCGTGAGGTCAGCTTGTTCAACCGCAAAGGCGGTGGAGAGGCGACGCACCGTAGATCTGGGTCGGGTCGCGCTCGCCATAGTCTACGCTGGCGGGGCCGTAAGGGCCACTGCGACTGCGACTGCCCATCGACTGACCCAGCGACGGCGAGAAGGACGCGGGCGACAGGGACCGCGCCGCGTTGGCCGCCTTGCTGTGCGCCTGCGCTGGAGGTGCGTCGTCCGAGGCGCTCCTCGACGGGTCGCCGTTACGCTCGCGCAGGACTGACCCTTTGCCGAGAGCTGCCTGCGCATGGTCGCGCGCGGCCTTGTCCTGGGGTTGAGGGCGAGTTTGAGAAGACGCGCCCTGAGCGGCAGAGGGGGACGAGCGGCGCGCGCTTTCGTCCTGGACGGGGTGCGGCTGGGCAGCGACGCGTCCCGAGGCTGGATGAAAGTCTTCGGGCAGGGCCAGCCCCAGCCCGTGGAGGTGGGAGGCGGGGAGCCCGTCGGGACGCGGTGGTGGTGGGGGCGGCGACGGGTCCTTGGACGGGGAAGGGGCGGGCTTGGGGGAGCGCCAGAACTTGAACATGCGCGGGTAGACTTGGCACAGGGAGGAGCAGGTGCTCTCCAGTCACGTGAGAACAGCGAGCGACGAGGAGCGGAGGAGAGGAGCGCGGAGGAGGTTGGATCAACGCTGCAACCTCGAGCTGCAGCTCGACTGCCTGGCGCGATAGCCTCACCAGCTCCAGCCTGCTCTCCACCGACGCGCCGCTCGCCCGCTTGCACGAGTCGCGCATCTTGACGTCGCCCGTCTCGACCGCGCGCGACTGGACCCCGTCATCTCCGCCCACACCGCACAGACTGTCAGTCCGAGTCACCCTTGCCCCCACCAAGCTCTCACTAGAGCTACTCCGTGTCTCGGAACGGTCCAAGGAGGTGTTGCGACGCCGGAGGACGAGTGATCGAGGAGCGAGGGCGATGAGCGAGCGTCCCTTTCCACCGCACAGTCCAGGCTGACACGCCTCGCACTGCCGCTAACAGTGTCGCTGCACCCGCCCGCGCCCCCGCCCAAGCTGGCGCCCTCCCGCCCGTCGTCGAGGCGCTCCTCGGTCGATGCCGCAGCCGCCGCGCACCCGCACTCGCCCCGGGTGCAGCCGGCGCCCTTAGCAGCTTCAGCAGGACCCTCGTCAGGCTACGCTGCCCCGCGCACAGTCCCGCCAAACGAGTCGCCGCCGCCGTACACCGCGCCCCTCGCGCCGCCCATCCGCTCCCGCAGCGTCCCGCACCTCGTTAACCTCGCCTTCACCAGCTCCCTCCCCTCCCCCGACGCCACCATCTACCCGCAGTGGCCCCTCCCGCCACCCGCACCCTTACCCGCCTCGACTCCCGAGCCCCGCCCGCGAAACCGCGACCGCAGGCGGAGCTCCTCCGCCGGTTCCCTCCATGCCCTCGCCTCTATCCCGCCGCCTATAGCAGAGTCATCCTCCGACGGCGACTCCTTCGCCCCGCCTCCGCCCCAGGCGTACGTCTCGGTCCCGCACGCAGGGACCGATTCGGACGATGAGGCGCTCGAGATCCGCCCACACGCGTCGTCGTCTGCGCGCCGCTCGCTGAACTCGAGCAGCGCGAGCACGGTGTCGCAGAGGCGGATACCGAGTGATGCGAGGGCGGCGAGGAGAAGTGCGTCTGGCTCGCAGGCGGCCGATGGAGCGTCGCCAGCACCGGTGCGTCCTGCTTGTCTTCCCTCTTGGCTCTCCTCTAACGCACATCCCCCACAGCCTTCTGCACCATCCTCCCGACCTACCTCGTCCTCCTCCTCCTCCGCGCCCAGCCGATCCCGCATCTGGACACCTCTCCTCGTCTTCCTCAACTTCCTCTCGATGATCCCCGGCCTGATCGGCTTCGCCTATTCCGCAGCACGCTTCTACAGCACGCGTCACCTCGTCTGGGCCTCCTCGACCTGGGACGCGCGCGGCGCCCACGGCGGCGAGGCGATCCTCGCTGCGCGGTCGACCCGCCTCGACTGGTTCATCAGCGGGTGCTGGGCGCTCGCGACGGCGTACTTCACCCTGTCGCTCGCACGCGGCCTGCTCCGCCGCTGGCTCGTGTACTACTCGACGGGGCCGACCATCATCCGCGTCGTCAGCCTGCAGGCCATCTGCTGGCCCCTCACGCTCACGACGCACCGCTTCCTCTCGTTCGACCAGCCCGTCGCTGCGTGGGTGGTCTGCGCCACCACTGCCGCCTTTTCCGTGCGTCTTCTCTCTCCCTCTTCCCCTCGCGCGCGCTCACCCCCATCCGCGCGCGTAGAACGTCATTCAAACCTGGGTCACCTCGAACATCGTCGAGCGGAAAGACCGCCGCAGCCAGCAGCGGTGGCGCCTCCTCTCCCTCGCGATCACGACGGTGCTCGGCCCAGGCGTCCGGACGGACAAGTACCGCCGCGGCGAGCGCGTCCTCTCGTGGCGGCGCGTCCTCTGGGGCACCGTCCTCCGTTCGCGCTCCTCGGATGGGGGACGATGGCCGCGCTTCTGTGGCAGCAGTTTGTCGCGCGGTACCGCGGCGGCGGGGGCGTCGCGCTTGCGCCCTCCCCGCTCGCGCTCGTCCCCGCGACGATGGGGACGGCGACCCTCCCGGATCTCGACCCTGCCGGGATCCGCATCGTCCTCCTCGTCACCTCGAGCTGGACGAACCGCTCGGCGGTGAACCGGCACACCTTCCGCGAGACGTCCGTGCGGCTCTTCCCGCGCGCAACTTCCCCGGTGGGGATGTCAGCATCGCGTACCGCTTCCTCCTCGGACGGGCGCCCTCCCCCCTCACGGCTGCGCGCGCGGGCCCGGGCATCGAAGCCGAGGCGGACGAGTGGGGCGACATGCTCCTCGTCGATGCGCCGGACGGGTACGAGCAGCTCAGCCGGAAGGTTTATGAGGGGTGGAGGTGGGCGGCGGGCATCGAGGCGGACTACGTGCTCAAGACGGACGATGACATCCTCCTCCGCATGGACGTGCTTGCGAGGGAGCTGGTGCAGCTCGGGCGGAGGAGGGAGTACTGGCGCGGGTTCGCGTACTGGTGCGTTTCCCTCTCTCTCTTACCTGAGCGCGGTGCAGCTCACGCGCGCGTGCGCAGGGACATCCCCGCGATCAAGATGCGTCGAACAAGAACGCCGACTTTGCCTACGAGCTCTCGCCCTTCCCGCCCTACACAGCCGGCGCTGCACATCCTCTCGCACGATCTCGTCCAGCTCGTCGCGCCGCCGCACGCCTCGCGCCTCTTCACCAAGAACGAGGACCAGAACCTCGGTCTCTGGCTCTTCCCCTCGGGCGTCCGCCCCATCCACGACCACCGCATCCAGCAGGCGCAGGTCTGCGAGGACGACATGCTCGCGAAGCACTTTGGCTCGCAGTACGTCGAGCCGACGGGGCCGGCGCCCGCGAGATGTACGCCAACATCGTCGCCGGCCGTAGGCCGTGCGAAGGGCTCCTCCAGCGCTGGTGCGGCGTGTGCTACCCCTCGTGCCGCCGCCGCGAGAACCACTGGCGCCAGTGGGGCTACGCGTGCGACGAGCTCCGCGGCGCGACGCTCTCCTCGCGGGCCTCGTCTGCTGTACCGACGCTCGACGCGCCCGTCAAAGTCCCGCCCGAGGAGCGCGTGATCGGCTCGCGGGACGACCCGTGGGTCCTCCCCGGGCTGCTCTCGCGGCATGCGAGCCCGCTGAGCAACAGCGACGACTGGCACCTCCTGCACCTCGTGTGCTGGACGACGGGGCCGGAGACGTTCCAGGAGCGGCACTACGCCGCGCTCGAGAGCATCTGGGCGCACGAGCCCCGCGCCGTGCTCCTCGTTTTCTCGACGACGCTCCCCGAGGACTTCCTCGACGCATACAAGGAGCATGGGTATACGGTGCATGTCGTCCGCGTGGGGAGGGATGAGCTCCTCGAGCGCGAGTGGTACCTCGGGCCGAAGAGCAGGGAGTGGGTCGAGGCGTGGGACAAGTGGGCCGCGGGACCGAGCTTGTGCGTTGCGCACTCTCTCTCTCTCTCTCTCTCTCTTCCAGTATGCGGGAGGCGGGGCTGACGAGCGTCTCACGCAGCTTCTCCCACCTGACCGACTATCTGCGCTATCTCTTCCTCTTTAAATTCGGCGGGACCTGTGCGCTCTCTCTTCCCACGCACGCAAGAGCATCACGCTGACGCCCGCACGCCCGCAGACCTCGATATGGACGCGCCGTGGATCCGCTCGCCGCCCGACTCGAAGGTCGAGTTCATCGGCGCCGACCACTCGACGCTTGCGAGCGACGTCGACTGGACGCTCGACGAAACGGGCATGTACCTCGCACCAGGCGTGATGCGGTTCCGGCGCGGCTGGGCGCTCTTCCGCGACATCAGCGAGGCGGCGTTCTCGCCGGCGTACTCGCCGGACTGCTTCAACTGCGTCGGCCCGCGCGCGATCACGACGGCCGTCCGCGCGCGGCGGTACCAGCTCGAGCTCCACGGGCTGACGATCGTCCCGCCGCACGTGCTCTACCCGCGCAACTGGCTCGCGGCGCACGAGCTCGTCCGCGCGCTCCCGCCCGGCGAGGCGGCCGCGCAGCTCGCGCGCCTCGCCGACGAGTCGTGGTCGATCCACCTCTTCGGCAAGATGACGAACCACCTTCGCATCCAGCCGCAATCAATCGTCGCCGAGGCGTTCGCGCGCTTCTCGCTCGGCGTCCCGCGCGCGACCGGGCCCCTCTCCTCCGCCGACCTCGACGACTTCACTCCGCACGCGCTCCCCGCGTCGCACACCACCCTCGCGCTGCGCCACCGGCGGCGGTACGTCTACCGCTCGCGCGTCTCGCTCGCCCAGCTCGAGACGCCGCACCTCCCCTCAGGGGCTCGCTCGACGGCCACTTTGACGGGCTGGACCTCCTCTCCGTGCGTGGGGCGCTCTCCTCCGGCGAGCGGAGCGCGCGGGCTGAAGTGCGGCTCAGCACCGCCCGCGGCGGGCGCGTCGCGCATGCCCGCCGGGGGCGCTCCCCGCGCGGACGGCGCGGGGCGAGGCAGAGCTCGCGGGCGGGACGGACGTCCGCGTCGTGCTTGACCGTGCGCGGCTGAGGGACGTGAACGCCCTGCTGCAGGGGGTGGCGTATGTCCCGCCGGTGAGGGAGGAGGAGGGCGTGTGGGAGGACGAGCTCCGGATTGTGGTTGATTGGGGAGGGGAGCACCTCGAGGGGTTGGTGAGCATCGAGGTGCCGGAGCCGCCGGCATAAGGGAGTAAGGGTTGCATCGCATTGGGTCCTGCGGCGTCTGAGGAAGAGTGCGAGTTCGGGATCCGCCTCTCGTCCTTCCATCTCGCTCGTTCTCCCTCGCAGTGTCTCCATGTTCCCGACGGCTGTTCGGAGCCGCCGAGCATGCATGCGCGAGCTCAAAGCTTGCTGGCCGGCGAGAAGAGCGCGGAGAGCAGACCAAGCGACCAAGTCGACCTTCGCAAGTCGCGAGTTCGCTCGATTCTTCGCTCACGACCTCGCGCGTCTCGCTTCGTGCTCGACTCGCACGTGATGCACGACGGCGTGCATCGTCAGCGGGAAGGTTCCGTCGGCGCCAGTGGTCGGGTCGGTCCAGTGTACGATGACCGCATCCGACATCGACCCAAGGCGACCAGGCGCCCCCCTCGGCTCTCTCCCCTCTCACCCACTCCGCGCCTTTCACGCACACCCTTGAACTCAACCTCGACAGCAACCATGGCCGACTCCCGCAACCCTCAGAAGCGTGCGTCTCTCTCCTCCCCGCTCCCCCACTTCCTCCCGCCGGCCACCTTCACACGCTGACCACTCGCACCTCACGCAGACGACGACGAGTCGCACACCCAGCGCCACGCCGTCGGTTCGCAGCACGGCGCGATCGAGACGCAGAACGAGGACTTCTTCCGGAACCCGCCCAACAACCTCGGGCTCGACCGCGCCGCCGACCAGGATCGCGCGTCGGACCTCATCGGTGCACGCGGGACCGAGGTGCGTCTCCCCCTCCGCCGTTCGTCGGAGACGAGGCTGACCAGGAGCGGTGCGAACGCAGCCCATCGCGGACGCGCCGTCCGAGGCAGAGCTCCGCCGCGTGCAGGAGCTCGCCGACCGCCTCAACAAGTAGAACGCGGAAGGTCCATTGTAGCATAGCACCCCGCATTTGACGCAACCGCAAAGAAGTTCTGCAGTGCCCTCAAACACAGCGGTGGTTGCCCCCGCAAGGGGAGGCCTGCTGGGAAGGTCGCGCGAGGGGAAGGTCGGGTGTCCTCCACCGCCGCCTCTGTTGCTGAGTAGCGTTCCCCCAGAGGGGAGCTGAACGCGCACGACGTCCGCTTTCATCGCGTGACCTCGACTCGAGCTCTCTCTCGCTCCTTCCGTTCACTTCACCGCTCCGACTCATTCAGAGCAGACTCACGATGCACACCCACGAACACCTCGAGGCGCCCAAGGCAGGCTCGCGCCCCTCGACCCCCGCAGGTCACCGTCTCTCCCGCCCGGGCACCCCCGCCCGCGGCTCCCGCCCCGGCACGCCCAGCCGGCTCCAGGCGTGCGTCCCCTCACCTCATCTCTGGAGGTGAGTGCAAGCTGACCTGGTCCCCTGCGCCGCGCTCCTCCCCTCCCCGCCTCCCGACGCCCCCGCCCCCACATGCCGTCCCGACGTCGACGCATGCACGCAGCGACCCCTCGGGCAAGTACATGACCAAGGGCGGGATGCCCAACAACCGCGAGCTCGACGACCCGAGGACGCAGGACCGCGCGTCCGACCTCCTCGGCTCGACCACCACCGAGCCCGTTCGTCCCCGCCCCCTCTCTTCCGTCGAGCGCTGCGAGCTGACCTGCTCCGCTCGCGCGTGCAGGTCCGCGACGGTCCCTCGCCCGAAGAGGTGCAGAAGGCGCGCGCGCTCGCCGAGCTCCTCGACAAGAAGAAGCGCCAGTAAGCCAGACCGACGCACCTTCTCCTCGTCGAGGGGCGTCGCTTTGCCCTGTTCTCCCCTCCCGAGCCTCCTGAGTCTGCAAAGAAGTTCCTGCTTGTACATCCAGCTGCGCATGCAGGCGGCAGCGGAAGGTTGGACGCGGGTCCATCGCCGCGCTTACCGCACGTTCGGCTGATAAAGGCTTCCGTTTTGTCCGCTCCCTTCGCTGGATTGGTCCTCGCCTGTCCCCCTCCTGCGTCTCTTGGTTTGTTCCGACATCGGCGTCGCGCCCGGCCGACTCCGCCAGCTTGCGGCTCCTCTCCCCCTTCGTCCCCGACTTGGAATCGACGCTAACCGCCCCGTCGCCGCGCGGAGGAGGCTCTGCTTCCGCTCAAACGTGCGGTGTGCATGCTGACAAGTTCCCGTTCGCGTCCGAACGTGCGCTCCGTCGCTCGCTGGCCGGGCGCTTGTCGGATGCGCCAACCCGCGAGTCCCGCTGGAACGGATGCTCTCCAGTGCTCTCCTCTCATTGCTCTCCTCTGCTTTCTCTGCAGATCTCCGACCTCGTCGTCATGCTCCGCACCGCCCTCTTCGCCGCTACGGCCGCGACACTCGTTGTGGCCGACCCCTCGCCCAACCTCCTCAACGTCGTCGAGGGCATTCTGGGCAAGGTGCAGGACAAGGCGCAAACCTCCTCGGACCCAAGGCGTGCCCAGCGCCGTTCCTCCTCCCGACGAGCTGCTCGAACGGCGTGTCGCCTAGCCACAAGGGCTTGAACGTGCGCTCCCCTTCCTTTGCAGTCGGCTCGCTCTTCCTCTCACACCGCGGTCCCGCCAATAGGAATGCTGCACCAACGTCCCCGGCGGCCTCCAGCTCCTCACGCAGTTCTGGAACGCGCAGCCCGACGTCGGCCCGAACAACTCGTGGACAATCCACGGCCTGTGGCCCGACAATTGCGATGGGACGTACGAGCAGTACTGCGACTCGAGCCGCGAGTACACCAACATCCGCGAGATCCTCACCGGGAAGGGGGAGACGAAGCTCGTCGAGTTCATGAACACGTACTGGAAGAGCAACACGAATGACGACGAGTCGCTTTGGTCGCACGAGTGGGACAAGCATGGCGCGTCTTCCGAGCCCTTCTCCTGTACGTTGCAGGCTAACTAATCCTCGCGACGACAGGCACGTGCATCTCGACGCTCAACGAGACCTGCTACGGGCGCTCGTACAAGAAGTGTGCGCGCTCGCGTCCTCCCTCTCTTCTCCTCCCGCGGCTCACGGTCCCTCGCAGACGACGACGTCGTCGATTACTTCGAGCGCACCCACGACCTCTTCCAGACGCTCCCGACGTACGACTGGCTCGCAGCAGAGGGCATCGTCCCCTCGCGCACCGCGACCTACACGGCGGACGCGCTCCAGGCGGCGATCAAGAAGCACTACGGCTACGAGGTGTACTTTGGCTGCACGAGCGCGGGCGAGCTCGACGAGGTTTGGTACTACTACCTCACGAAGGGCCCGGTTGCGGGCGGCAAGTACCTCCCGACGCAGGTCGTTGGGTCGAAGGGGTCGTGCCCGGCGTGGGTCCTCCTCTGCGTTCCTCGTAGCTAGCTTTACACTGACGCGTCGCCATGCTGCAGTACTGGCATCAAGTACCTCCCGAAGGACGGCGCCTCGTCGGGCGGCAGCGACGCTCCCTCCGGCGGCTACACATCGGCTTTCCTTAATGGTGAGTCCCACTGCCCCCTAACTTCCGCTCCATCGGCCCCGCTCAGCAGACTGGGGCTGACTTTGCTCGTGCTGTTCGCTTCTTCCACTCCCCCGTGCTTGACCTTCCCAAACTGCCGCTCGCCCCCCTCACCTCGCCGGCTCATCCCCTTCCCTTGCACCTCCCACTCGCAGTCGAGTACAACTCCGCACAAGACGGCTGCCTCATCTCCTCCGGCAAGTGGTACACGTGCGTCCCCTCTCTCCACCTCACCTCCTCCCCGCTCACCCGCCCACCCTGAACGCAGCACCGGCACCTGCGCGACGTACCGCCTCTACGGGGATGTCTCGAGCGGGTTCACGATGACCACGTCCAAGGGCGCGTGCACCGTCTCCGCCGGCGCGCAGCTCTCGTGCGCGGCAGGGAACGCTCCGTCGACGTTTACGCTCGTGCGTTCACCTTCTTCCTCCCTCCGAGAGCGCGCTGACGACGAGCTCGCAGGATGCGGACAACTATCTCTCGTACGACGGCTCGAGTGCATTCTTCGCGAGCGTCGTCGCGGAGGGGACGACCCAAGCGGACGTGTTCACCAGTGTGTCGGAGGCAAGCGTGCCGATCAAGGTGCGCTATGGCGCGCCACAGTAGGTGCTACAGTACGCACTCGAGCCGGCTGCAGATTGGGCGGGAGGAGGAGCCGCGCATAAAAAGGAGCTGGGTATGTATGGGTTTTCGCGTTCGCCTCTTCGTCTGCGTAGTTCGTTCGCGTCTCTGGTGGTTACACGTTCGTCCCTGCCGTCCTTCTGAACGATGTACGAGGCGGAAGCTTCGACTCGTTGCACCGCCGGGCTCCGAGGAGGCGCGCGCACTTCTCCTTTCTCCGTTCTCGAGGCAGTGCGGTGAACGGATAGGTAGATGCAGTGCACTGCGATACAGACATAGAGACGACGACAACACCAGACCGGGGAGCGAGGGACAGGAGGGTGAAGGACCGATACAGGACGAGGAGGAAAAGAGAGAGAACGGGCGAGCCGGGTGGACGAGCCTGGCGGGGCTCGTTCTCACGTTGCGCGCATCTGCAGCGCCGTGAGGCGAGGAACGCGATGCAGCGCTCAGAGCGCCGCCTCGGCCGCGAACCGCAGCGCCGCGGCGTTGAGGCGCGAACCGCCTTCGCCGCGGCCGTCAGCAGCCGCCTCGTACAGCTGCACCGCGGAGAGATTCGGGCGGCGCGTCTTGCACTCGGGCGCGACGGAGAAGCGGACGCGGCGCGGCGCGGGCGCGCGGAGGGCGGAGGTGCACTCGCTCGCGAGGGGGGAGGGCGAGCGCGGCGAGGACTTGGAGCGCGAGACGCGCGGCGAGGACGGCGTCGAGGAGGGGAAGAAGTCGGCGAGGTAGCCGTTCATGAGGCGGACGATGCGGCGGCGCGCGGTGCAGTCGCGGGAGTAGTCGACAGTGCGCTTGTGGCGCGGCAGTCGGCGCTCGCTGTCCTCGGCCTCGCGCTCGCGCGGCTCCTCCTGCTGGACGAGCGTGACGCCGTGGGTGTAGGCAGCGCGCTGGGACGCGGGCGAGTCGAGGTGTGCGCTGTGCTTGTGCAGCCACGAACGGATCGCGGCCATCTTGCGGCGGCCGGCGCGCGTGAGGCCCTCGACGCGCGGGAGCGGCGCCGGGACGGTGTCCTTGGTCCAGTCCCACTCGGCGAGCGGCGTGAGGGGGCAGTGAGGCAGGGGGCGCGCTGCGAGGCCGGTCGAGCGCGAGAGGTGCTCGTGGGCGGTGGTGGAGGAGGAGCCGGAGTTGGCGACCTTGCGCAGTGCGGTGATGGCGACCGACTGCTCAATCTTGGTGGTGAGGACGGGCGGGAGCGCGATGGGCGACTTCTGGGCGAGGGCGGCGGAGAAGGGCGACGAGGTCGACTTGGGCGGGGCGAGGCGGCGCGCGGGGATGCGGGCGGGGGAGACGGCGGCAGGACGCTCGTCGTGGGTGTAGATGGGGATGTCGACACAGATGGCGCCCGAGGAGCAGGTCTTCTCGTCGAGGTCGAGCTTCTGCGGTGGAGGGAGTGGAGGGAACGGTGGTCAGGATCGCTGGAGGTCGTGATGAGGGCGCGGAGGAGGGCGACGCACCAGGAGCGAGGCGCCAGAGAGCCACGAGAGGGTGCTCTTGAGCGGCGCCGTGACAGACGCGGCGTGACGGCCGCGGGGCGACGTGAGGAGGGCGAGCGAGAGCATCGCGAGAGGAGGAGGGTCTCTTGAGAGAGTGGTGTGGGTGAAGCGAGTGTGTGAGGGTGCAGGAGAGTCGCGTAGAGAGGGAGGAGCGCAACGAGTGAAGGGAAGGAGCGCAAGAGGCGGAGAGCGAAGAACGGTCGCCTTTTATCACGCGCGACGAGATGGCGGGTCGCAGTCCTCGTCACGTGCACAACCTCCATCGTGAGGCGTGATAGCAGGTCGAGGCAGCAGCTGGAGCATGTTCAGGCCTGTCCGCAGCGGATCAGCCCCATCGAGGCGGTGTGCGGCGAGATGAGGCCGCCCTCCTCTTCCTCGAGGACAACCCCGTGTGATGAGCTCGCCCACACCCTCCCGCGGCGGGCTGAAGGCGCCGACGGCGGCGATTGTCGGCAAGGGACGAGCTGGAGAGGGAAGAACGTCCAGCGAGCCGTCGAGCGGGCAGCGTCGTCTCCCGCACATGCCGACGAGGAGACGCGCTCTCGCTACCCGTCCAAAACCCTCCGATGCAGCGAAGGGAGGTTCCGTGGTCAGCTACACTCCCGTCCCGCCACATTCCTCCGCCGAGAGACCGAAGGACGTCCTCCACGACCGCGCCCGCTCGCTCGGCGCCGCTCCCGAGTACTGCCTCCATCGTTCGAGCATCTAGTACTACTTTTGATGCTCCTGGCGGCTTGCCACGCGCATCGGAGGAGCGACGGAGGCGGGGAGGGAGGCTCGCGTCGAGAGGTACGGGTGCGGAGGCGCGTCACGCATGCCAGGGGGTGAACGGGCGAGGGTTGAAGGCGGAGGACGAGCTGTAGCGGTCATGTTGAGCTTATTCCGGCTGCGCGTGCTGCACCCGCGCGTGCTGAAGGCGCGAAGAGGTCGAACTGATGAAGCGGGCGAGCGGGGGAGTTGAGCGAGGCGGGAGGCGGCAGGAGGCCGTCGCAGGCGATGCGGCGGGTCCGAGTGGGCGTTGATGGGCAGGAGTGAGCCCTCTGCACCTCTTCGCGTTCAGCAGGACGCGCGAGAGGGTGACGCTTATGAGCGGGCGGGCGCAAGAGGCGCGCGCGCGAGCGAGAGCAAGGTCGGCTCCGCGCAGCACCTCGTGCGCCGACGCATAAGGAGAGCGCGCGGCCAGCAGTCAAGCTGGACCCAGGCAGCCGAACAAGCGCAAGCGACCCGTCCAGAGCGCGTATCTCGCCCGTAGGTCCGCCCGCTGCACCATCGACGAGCGGATCCGGCCTTCTTCGGCCTCCCCTCGTCATCCTTTAGTAGAGCGCTACCCTGTACGGATGGCTCCCATATGTATGGACGTCCCTCCGCGGGCGGGCGCGACCAGGGGCGACCTTTGAGCGCCTGCACGTTGCCTCGACTTCCCCCCACCGCCGAGTACGCCCCTGACCTGCGTCTCGCTCGGCCCAGGGTCCGTTGCCTGGCCCATTCCTCCATTGATAGCCACCTTGAGACAGCACCCGCCGGATCGCGCCGCTGGAAACGTCGCTCACGTTGCACAGTCGTGTCGAGAGTCCTCGCCGGCGCAGAGGAGGTGGAGAGACGGGAGGCAGCACCGGCGGTGCGGAGACGTGCGGGGTCGGCTTGCAGAGAGACGAGGTGCACATAGAGGAAGCAGCGAGCGGAACGGAGCGTTGTTGGCGGAGAGCGAGTGAAGCGGACGAGGGAGAGGAGGCGAAGTGGGGCGTGCGAGAAGGCAACCTCGTCAACGAGCGTTGAGCCGGAAAATCGACGGGTACTGCGTTGGGCAGAGCTCTCCAAGACTGTCCACCGGCGAACGGAGAACGAGAAGGAGTGAACGCTTCCGCTGCTCGACTCTCGCTTGCGAAAGTCGCGCGACGGACAAGGGAGCTGTGCGAAAAACTCAAGATACAGACGGCACTACTCAGAGACAACAGGAGGGCACGGCGGGCAGACGGATACAGATGGTCGGGTGGGAGGGATACAGATGGCGGAAGGAAAGGAGGGACGAGGAAACCTGAGGAAGAGAGTCCATCGGCGCTAGGCGCCGGAGTGCCGCACAGCCGCCACCACGCGCAGACAATGCTCAGGCGTCCCTGCGCTGGCGGGAGGGGCGTCCGCGCGAGCAGTCGACGTAGGTGACGTGCGGCTCCGGCCAGGCGAAGGGGGCGTCGGGCGGGGGGAGGCCCAGGGCGGCCGCGGCGCTGTGCTCCGCAATTACATCCGCGAGGCGCGCCTCCAGCAGCGCCCTGATGCGCGCCGGCTGCATCTCGCGGCGGCGGCGGTCGCGCGCGCGCTTCTCGAGCGTGTTGCGCGCGACCGTCGCGTCGGCCATGTGCTCACTCAGCTCCTCCTCGTCAATGAGGTCGCTGCCGTGCTGGTGCGCGGCCATGGACGCCGCGTGCGTCGGGAAGCGTTCCGCATTCGCGCGGAACCACATGAGGAGGACCTGGTGCTTGACCAGGTAGACGCTGGACCGCGCGATGGGGTGCCGCATCACGGGGCTGCCGGAAGGCGACGAGGTGCGGGCCTCGGGCGACAGGAAGAAGGTCGGGATCGGCACCGAGGCGAGGTGTGCGACGCGAGGGTCGGTCGAGGTGGAGGAGATGATGTCGCGCCTCGCGGAGGCCGCGCGGCCTGCGTTGTGAGTGGAGAGCGACTCGAGCCAGAGGAACTCGGGCGGCAGGAGGTTGTACGTCGGCGAGGGGTCCGACATGACGAGCTCGTCGGTGCCGAGGACGGCGATGTGGTAGGGAGGCGGCTTGTCGAGCGCCGGGGACGCGGGCGTGAGCGTAACGAGCGATGTGTCGCTGTCGATGGTCGAGCGTGCATGGCCGCCAGCGAGCGACTGTCAGCGGGTCGCGAAGCGGTGTCAGCTCGGGTCACGCTTCGTAGGAGGAGGAGGGGAGGGGAGGAGGGGACGCACCGGGGTAGCGCAATGGCGCAGCTTCAGAACCGACTTGCGGAGGATCTTGCAGGCGCGCTTGAGCGGCGAGGGCGGGGCGGCGGAGCTGGGCCGGGTGGGGTGGGCGCGCGAGCGGCGGAAGAGGGCCATCGCGGGCAGGACGACGTGGGAGGGGTGGGTCTTGTGATGAGGGTGTGACTCGAGTGAAGGAGGGTGCGCTCAAGCGCGTAAAGAGTGTGGAAGGAGGGTCGAGAGGGCGCGAGTGAGGAGAAGGAGCGCAAGAGGCGCGCGCGACGAACGGCGCCGTTTCAGCCGCAACAGGACGGCCGACCGCACTCGTCGTCACGCCGTCGTCGGCACTCATGGGAGATGGTAGCGGGTCGGTGCGGTAGGTGGAGTCGGTTCAGGCGTATTCCACGCGCCTCAGCCCCGGCGACGCGGTGTGCAACGAGGAGGAGCCGTCCGCCGCATCCCATCACGCAGGGGAGTCGACCCCGTGTGATGAAGCCCCTGACACCCTCCTGCGACGGGCTGAAGGCGTCGACGGCGGCGATTGTCGATGAGAGACGAGCTGGAGAAGGAAGAACGTCCAGCGAGCCGTCGAGCGGGAAACAGCGTCTCCCGCACTTCCCGACGAGGAGACGCGCTCTCACTACCTGTCCACAACCCTCCGATGCAGCGAAGAGAGGTTACGTGGTCAGCTACATGTCCATCCTGCCCCACTCCTTCGCCGGGAGACCGAAGGACGTCCTCCACGACCGCGCCCACTCGCTCAGCGCCGCTCCCGCGGACCGCCTCCATGTTTGAGCAGCTAGTGCTACTGTTGGTGCTCCCGGCGGCCTGCCAGGCGCATTACGGGAGAGGCCGATGCGGAAAGGGAGAGTCGCGTCGAGGGGCGACGGCGCGGGGGCGCGTCACGCATGCCAGGGGGTGAAGGGGCGAGAGTTGGAGGCGGCAGGCGAGCTGGAGCGGGTGTTGCAGACTTCTGACGGCTGCGCGTGCTGTACCTGGGCGTGCTAAAGGCGCGTGGAGGTCGAACTGATGAAGCGGGCGAGCGGGGGATGAGCGAGGCGTGCGGCGGCGGGAGGGCGTCGCAGGCGATGCGGCGGGTTCGAGCGGAGGTTGCTGAGCAGTGTCGAGCCCTGCACACCTCTCTGCGCTCAGCAGGACGCGCGAGAGGGTGGGGCTTATGAGCGGGCGGTCGCAAGAGGCGCGCGCGCGAGCGAGAGCAAGGTCGGCTCCGCGCAGCACCCCGTGCGCCGACGCGCAGAGAGAGCGCGCGGCAGCAGTCAAGGTGGACACAGGCAGCCAAGCAAGCGCAAGCGACCCCTCCAGAGCGCGTATCTCGCCCGCAGCCCCTCCCGCCGCACCTTCGACGAGCGGACCCGACCCCGTTCCGCCTCAACTCGAGAACTTCTTGCCCAGCGAGTCCTCCGTCCGCTGTATCGTGTTAGGTTGAGTCCCTTGGCGACCGCACGCCGCCGGCCGCGCCATGTGGCGCCTGCCAGTCTCCTCGCCGTCCTCTTTGCCGCCGAATGCGCCCCGGTCCCGCGACTCGCGCGGCCCGACGACCGTTCTTTCGTAGCCGCACCGCTTCAGAGACATCTTGAAGGGCCTTGTGCGAGACCGCAGCCCGGGCAGTTGCGCCGCCGTCGCGCAGTCGAGCTGGAACTGCTCATCAGCGCAGGTGAGGTGGAGAGTCGAGAAGCGTGAGCGGCGGTGTGGGAGCATGCGTGGCAGAGTCTGTGCGAGTTGTAGCTCACGGAGAGGATGCAGCGAGCGGAAAGGAGCGTTGTTGGCGGAGAGCGAGTGAAGCGGACGAGGGAGAGGAGGCGAAGTGGGGCGTGCGGGAAGTCAACCTCGTCGGACGCGCATTGAGCGGGAAAGTCGACGGGTACTGCGTTCCACAAAGCTTTCCAGCGACTCTCCACTGGCCAGCGGCGAATGAGAAGGAGTGGGCGCTTCCGCTGCTCGACTCGCGCTTGCGAAGGTTACGCTCGCAGCGAAGCGCCGTGCGTGAGCTCATTGTCTCGCGCAGTAAGACCGAGACACGAGCGTGTAGATCCGATCTATGCACACACCCTTGTACCACCCGCACCCACGACACCGCCGCCCTCACTCGAACCCAATCTCGCGCCTGAACGCCTCCCACCCCGCATTGGCGCGCTGCGCATGCTCCTGCGGGATGCGCGGGTCGGGGTCGCTCATCGCGCTGTTGAACAGCTCAAAGCTGCCCCACACCGCCTCGTCAGCATGTTCCCCCCTAGCCCAAGGGCGAGCAAGTGGAAGCGGAACGCACCTGACATACCCCTCCCATCCATTCTGCAAGAACGCCCTCGCGCACTCCCACACAGGCAAGTACCCTCCCCTGTCCGTCTCGCCGGGAAAGAGCCTCGACGTCCGGCTCCAGCTCATCCGCGGGTCCTGCCCATCCACCTGCAGCGCGCTGACCTCCCTCCCCTGTGCGCGCGCTTCGGCGGTGGACATCCCGAGCGGGAGGAGCGGCGGCGAGAGACGCACGGCGTCTGCTAGCTGGAGGTAGTACACCTTCTCGCGTGGGACGGTCGACACCAGCTCGGCGAGGGAGCCGCTCAACCGCGCGGCTGCGTCCGGGCGCTCGCCGGTCAGAGAGGCGGGGTCGGCAAACTCGAGTCCGGCGATGTGGAACGCGTCGAGGACGAGGCCAACTGCGCGTGCGCGGGTGGGGCGGGGTGGCCGTCAGTCGAGGCGCATGTGGCGGGTGAGAGGAGCAGGGGATCGCACAGTTCGGCCGGTCGACGGCGAGCACGATACGCAGGGTGTCCTGCCACCGCGGGAAGAAGGTGCTCCACGCGAGGGACTCGTATGCGATGCGGATCGGGCGCGGGCGGGCGGCGCCGAGGTCCTGCCGGGTGGAGGAGCGGAGTGAGCCAGGGCTTGGGCGGAAAACGCTGTCGCATCGGACAACAAGTGCGCCGCACGCGCATTGCTCGACGAAAAGAGGAGAGGCGAACGCACCGCTAGCTCGCGCAAGTCCGCAACGATCTTGTCCTCGTCGCCCGTCACGCCGTCGTCGCGGCGGAAGCTGGCCGGCATCTGCATCATGTCGCAGTCGAGGATGTCGCACAGCTGCATGTCGCTCGCTCGTCAGCTCGGGACCGGGAAAGGGTAGAGTGGGGCAGCGCACCTCCATGCGGAACACGGCCTCGTCCCTCCGCTCTGCATGCTCCTTCTCGTCGAGGATCCCGTCGTAGTTCATCAGCGGCTGGAGGACGAAGAGGTCGAGGCCGAACTCGTCGGCGAGGCGCTTCGTCTCCTTTGCGGCGGCGCGGAGCTGCTCCTGCGGGGTGGGGAGCGAGGCGAACGACGAGGTGGCGAAGGCCTCGAGGCAGGGGTAGAAGACCTGCGGGTGCGCGTGTCAGTCCGGGGTCCTGAGGGCGGCTCGGCGAGTGCGCGCAGGCTCACCTCGATGCCGTTGAACCCAGCTTCGGCGGCGGCGCGGAGCTTTGTGGGCATGTCGTGCCCGGCCGCGCCGTAGCCGAGAGACATGGTCGGGAGAGCAGGGATGAGCTTGGGCATGGCAGCGGAAGAGCAAGGGTGAAGCAGGAGGGCAAGGAGCGTGAGAGAGCGGCGAGCCGGAGGTGGGGAACGAGCGGGAGAACGTCGAGAGCGCCGAGACGAGCGGGAAGCGGGCCGACTGCGGAAGCGTGTAGAGTCCAGCCTAGAGCAAGGGCAGCATCCAGCACACCCAGCAAGAGGTCGGGGCGCGACGAGGAGCACCGCCCGCGGACGAGAGCGACGAGCGGGTCGACCGCACCGCAGCGCCCCGCTCTCCCCGAGGGACGCGCACGAGCAGCTTGAACACCTCAAGCGATTGCACGGAGCGCACCAGGACCGGCGCCTGTCCTCCCCGCGCGCGAAACGCCCTCGTGCCCGTCCGCGACGCGTCTCGCTCGAGCAACCACGGCCGCACCGCCGCACGCAGCCCTCGCTCGAGCCAGGACACGCGCGCGCCTCTTGCAGCGCACCTCGAAGGACCAGCACGGCTTTGAACGACGCGGAACGAGCAGCGGGATCACGATGAACACGGTGCGCTCCCCCCGTCCTCATCGCTCTCGGCGCGCAGCACCCGCGACCACGCCCGCAGGGCCACGCTGACACGCGCGCACCCCGAGCAGTTCGACTCGGACGACGAGGACATCTCGGTCTTCTCCCCCGGCCGCGAGCCCCCGCCGCGCAACAACCCCTACGGCCCCACCCCGTCCTCGTCCGCCGCACCACCCTCGGCGTCCGCCGCCGCACGCGACCCCTTCGCCAACGCGCACGGCACCTACGACCCCCAGGGGCAGAGCCAGAACCCCGCCAGCTATGGCGGCGGGCAGGCCGCGAGCCGCTTCGGAAGCGCGATGGATGTTGGCGGGCGAGGGATGGGGCGCTACGACGATGTCGACGAGTACAACCCCTTCTAGTGCGCCCTGTCTCTCACTCACAGCTGTGCGTAGCTGACACGCCCGTGCGCGCAGCGACGACGACGACGACCTGGTGACCTCCGGCCTCGGCGGCTCCGACACCTCGCTCCCGGCGTACGGCCGCGCCGGCAAGTCCTTCACGGGCTCGATGCCGCTCACGGCCGACGCGCAGGCGCCGGCGGGACACGGACAGGGGCAGCTGGGCGAGACAGGGCCGCCGCGCAACATGCTCGACGACGACGACGAGCTCCTCCAGGCCAAGGCGCGGATCGCCGCGCGGCACGCGAAGGAGCAGCGCAAGCTCGAGGCGCGCGGGACGGCCAAGCAGGCGTGGAAGAGCGTCAAGCGGAGGCTGATGGGCGGGCCGAGGGTCTACGAGGGCGAGCGCGTCGTCCACCTCAACAACGCGGCGCTCAACGCCCCGCAGAAGTGGCCCGGCAACTCGGTCTCCACGAGCAAGTACAATCTCGTCACCTTCATCCCCAAGTTCTTCGTCGGTGCGCACCCCGCTCTTCCCCTCTACCCCTCCTGAGGCTGAACCGGTCACAACCCCACAGAGCAATTCTCGAAGTACGCCAACGTCTTCTTCCTCTTCACGGCGTGCATCCAGCAGATCCCCAATGTCTCGCCGACCAACCGCTACACGACTATCCTCCCGCTCGGCATCGTACTCATTGTCGCCGCCCTGAAGGAGATCAAGGAGGATATCGTGCGTTGCGAAGTCGCGCTGCCCCCTCCAGACATCGTCGCTGACGAGCTTGATCGGTGTGTCGCGCGCTCGGGCTCCACAGAAACGCCACCAATCCGACGCCGACCTCAACGCACGGAAAACCAAGGTCCTCGAGGGGACGACCTTCGTCGACAAGCCCTGGCGGAGCGTGCAGGTTGGCGATATCGTCCGCCTCGAGTCGAACGACTCGTTCCCGGCCGACCTCGTCCTGCTCAGCTCGAGTGAGCCGGAGGGGCTGTGCTACATCGAGACGAGCAACCTCGACGGGCGCGTTCCGGCCCCCCTCCCGCTCTCGCGCTTCGGCTAACGCACTTCCGCCCGTAGCGAGACCAACCTGAAGATCAAGCAGGCGCACACGGCGACCGCCTCGCTCGACTCGCCGTTCGCGCTCTCCCAGCTCGCAGGGCAGCTGCGCTCCGAGCAGCCGAACAACTCGCTCTACACGTTCGAGGCGACGCTCTCAATGGGGCAGGCGGGGCACGCCGCGAGCTCGAGCGAGACGCCCCTCGGGCCGGACCAGATGCTCCTCCGCGGCGCGCAGCTCCGCAACACGGCGTGGCTGTACGGACTCGTTGTCTTCACCGGGCACGAGACCAAGCTCATGCGGAACGCGACGTGCGTCCTACTCCTCGTTGGCGCTCCGAAGCGCGCGCTGACATCCGGCCCTCTCAACCGCAGCGCCGCGCCGATCAAGCGCACGGCGATGGAGCGCATGGTCAACGTGCAGATCCTGTTCCTCCTCGGGATCCTCCTCGCGCTCTCGCTCGCGTGCGCCGTCGGGTCGACCATCCGGACGCATGTCTACGGCGACGACATGTGGTACCTCCTCCTCGACGACGGCGGCGAGGGCAGCCCTGTCTCGGCGAGCAAGTTCGTCAAGGACGTGTTGACCTTCATTTTGACGCTCAACAACCTCATCCCCATCTCGTGCGTTTTCTCCTCTTGCGCTCGTAGAGGTGCGGGACTGACGGGCGCGCATGTGCAGGCTCATCGTCACCATGGAGGTCGTCAAGTTCCAGCAGGCGGCGTTCATCAACTCGGACTTGGGTACGTCTCCACTCTCTTTTGCGCCCACTGTGACCTCGTTGACCCGATGCCCGGCCGCAGACATGTACAACGCGCCGACCGACACGCCCGCGCTGTGCCGCACGTCGTCGCTCGTCGAGGAGCTCGGCCAGATCGAGTACATCTTCAGCGACAAGACGGGCACGCTCACGTGCAACCAGATGGAGTTCCGCCAGTGCTCGATCGGCGGGATCGCCTACGCCGACACGGTCGAGGAGGCCAAGCGCGGCGAGGTCTTCTCCTTTGCGCAGATGCGCGACAATGCTGCCGGCAAGGACGACATGGCCAAGGTCATCGAGGAGTTCCTCACGCTCCTCGCGACGTGCCATACTGTCATCCCCGAGGTCAAGGACGAGAAGATCACGTACCAGGCGAGCTCGCCGGACGAGGCGGCGCTGGTGCAGGGCGCAGATCTCCTCGGCTACACCTTCACCGTGCGTTACCCGAGTATTTGTCTCCCATGCTCGCGCGCTAACGCACTGAGCGCGCGCCCGCAGACCCGCAAGCCGCAGTCCGTCTTCGTTACCGTCGACGGCCGGCAGCGCGAGTACCAGGTGCTCAACATCCTCGAGTTCAACTCGACGCGCAAGCGCATGTCGGCCGTTGTCCGCACGCCCGACGGCAAGGTCAAGCTGTACTGCAAGGGCGCCGACACGGTCATCTTCGAGAGGCTCGCGAGCGAGGGGCAGGCGTTTAGCGAGGTCACGAGCAACCATCTCGAGGTGCGTGCGCGCAGTCCTTCCGTCTCCTCGTTCTCTTTAGCCTGGGCGTGCTGACGGTGGTGGGTTGTCCATTCGTACAGGAGTACGCGACAGAGGGCCTGCGCACGCTCTGCATCGCGATGCGCGACATCCCCGAGGACGAGTACCGCAAGTGGTCCGCCATCCACGCCAAGGCCGCCGCGACGATCAACGGGCGGAGCGAAGCGCTCGACAAGGCGGCCGAGATCATCGAGCGCGACCTGTTCCTCCTCGGCGCGACCGCCATCGAGGATAAGCTCCAGGAGGGCGTCCCCGACACGATCTACACGCTTCAGCAGGCGGGGATCAAGGTCTGGGTGTTGACGGGTGACAGGCAGGAGACGGCCATCAACATCGGCTTGTCGTGCCGCCTCATCTCCGAGTCGATGAGCCTGGTGCGCTGCCGCTTCCCCTCAATACTTTGCAGCGGATGTTGACAGTCTATCTCGATGCGCACAGGTCATCGTGAACGAGGACAACGCACACGACACGAAGGACTTCCTGACGAAGCGGCTCGAGGCGGTCAAGAACTCGCGCAACGCGGGCGATTTTGAGGAGCTCGCGCTCGTCATCGGTGCGTCCGATCCAGTTTCTGCCTCGAGGATCTTGCTGACCTGTTGCGCGCTCGCAGACGGCAAGAGCCTCTCGTTCGCGCTCGAGAAGGAGCTGTCGAAGACGTTCCTCGAACTCGCGGTCATGTGCAAGGCCGTCGTTTGCTGCCGCGTCTCGCCGCTGCAGAAGGCGCTCGTCGTCAAGCTCGTCAAGAAGAACCTCAAGGCGATCCTCCTCGCCATCGGTGACGGCGCCAACGACGTCTCGATGATCCAGGCTGCCCACGTCGGCGTCGGCATCTCGGGCCATGAGGGTCTCCAGGCAGCAAGGTCCGCAGACGTCGCGATCAGCCAGTTCCGCTTCCTCAAGAAGCTGCTCCTCGTCCACGGGACGTGGTCGTACCAGCGGCTCAGCAAGCTCATCCTCTACTCGTACGTCCCGCTCCCTTCCCTCACTCTCTAGAGAGCGAATGCTCACCCCTCCACGCGCAGGTTCTACAAGAACATCGCGCTGTACATGACTGGCTTTTGGGTTCGTCGGCGCATTTCCCTCACCCGCGCCAAGCGCCGCTGACGTCTCCGTCACCCCCGCAGTTCGCCTTCCAGAACTCGTTCTCGGGCCAGGTGCTCGAGGAGGGCTGGACCCTCACCTTCTACAACGTCGTCTTCACCGTATTGCCGCCGATTGTGCTCGGTGTCTTCGACCAGTTCGTCGGCGCAAGGATGCTCGACCGCTATCCCGAGCTGTACAAGCTTGGCCAGCAGAACAAGTTCGTGAGTCGCGCACCGTCCTCTGTCTCTCGGTCGTGAAGGGAGCTGACGCGGTTCTGCGCGCGCAGTTCTCGGTCCGGATCTTCTGGCAGTGGATCGCCAACGCGCTCCTCCACTCCTTCGTGCGCTGCATTCCGCCTTTTTCGCAAGCTCACCCGCTCACGCTTGTGCGCCCAGGTCATCTACGTCTGCACGGCGACGGTCTTCAACCAGGGCCTCATCCTCGTCCAGGGCTGGATCAGCGGGCAGTGGGTGTGGGGCACGACGCTCTACCTCACCGCGCTCGTCACCGTGCTCGGCAAGGCCGCCATCATCTCCGAGTGCGTCTGTTTGCCCTCTGGCTGTCAAATGGCGAGTGCTGACGGCTGTGCGCCCGCAGCATCTGGACCAAGTACACCCTCGCCGCGATCCCCGGCTCGTTCGCCTTCACGATGGTCTTCCTCCCGCTCTATGCCTGGGTCGCGCCGATGCTCGGCTTCTCGCTCGAGTACACCGACATCGTCAGCCGGCTGTGGACGTCGCTCATGTTCTGGCTCACGATGATCGGCATCCCCGTCCTCCTCCTCACGCGCGACTTTGCCTGGAAGAGCTACAAGCGCCTGTTCCGTCCCGAGCCGTACCACATCGTTCAGGAGATCCAGAAGTACAACCTCCCCGACTACCGCCCGCGGATGGAGCAGTTCCAGAAGGTGTGTCCTCGCCCTCTGTCTTCTCGCTTGACATCTGCTGATTCTGCTACTCCGTCCACAGGCCATCAAGAAGGTCCGCGCGGTGCAGCGGTTGCGGCGGAACCGCGGATTCGCCTTTTCCCAGTGCGTCTCGCTCTCCGCCCTTACTCTCCCTCGCCGCCGCTGACCCAGCCTCACACGTCCCGCAGGACGGAGGAGGGGCAGGAACACCTCATCCGTGCGTACGACACGTCGGTCACGCCCGGCGGGAAGCGGCTGGAGACGCGGTGAGGGTTCCTGGGCGCCGGAACGCGCGAACTGGGACGAGGGCGGTAGCGACGGCGCATCCGGCCGCACTGTACTTGTGCTGTTTCTTCTTATTGGGGCGTGTGCAGACGACTCCACGGGCGACGAGGGGCCGGCACCCTGAGTTCCTGGGCGATCGAGGTTGGGCGTTTCGCGCGCCGGGGTTGCGCTCTAATACAGTTGGGCGCTTGTAGACTCATTGTAATGCCGCGCAAGCTCGCTCAAGGCAGCCCCACCTCGGCTCGCCGTCCTGCTCCTGCTCCTGCTCTCCTTCCTCCACCTCACCTGCTTTCACCCGCTCAGGGTGCGCTGCAGCATGGCCCAGCCCGCACTGCTATCCTCGCCTCCGTTACCACCGCGCGCAGGTTCCAAGGTGCGTCTCCCCTCCGCCCGTCGTGTTTGTTTATCGTGTTGACCGATGCCGCGCGGGCGAGCGGGAGGAGCGAGCGGTAGACCCGCGAGTAGATTGCAATACCGCTAGTAGGCTATTACGCGACGTGCTGATGAGCGAAAGGCGAGCGCGAAAGGGAGCCAAATGCGATCGGCGGGGACTCAGGGTGCCAGCCCGGCGTTGCTCCACGGGAGCATTCGCTACTGCGACGGGCCTGGAGAGATGCGCGTGCGAGGGACCTTTCCCAGACGAGCGGCGTCGACGGTCTCGACTCGCCGCGTGCTCCCTTGGAGAACGGGCGATCGCTCGCAAGCTCGTCGCCCCGCCTCCCTGTCCGCGCTGATGCTGGCTCCAACTCTGTTCGGAGACTCTTGCGCGCTTGCGGCCGGCGCACGCTCTCGCTCCCGCTTGCGCGCCTCCCCCTCCTCCTCCTCGAGGACCGCTCGCCCGCTCGCTCGTTCCGCCGCTCGTGCTGGTGTGGCACTCGTCGAGGGAGCTGCACGCCGCAGCTTAGGACTCGATGGCCTCCCTGCTCCCGCCCACGCTCGACGCGCAGACGGTCCCGAACCTCATCACGACGCTCGACCTCGCCTTCTACCCTCCTCCCTCGGCAGGATTCACCGCGCGGATCGGGGTGCTCTGGGCACTGACGGGCCTGTGAGTATCACCTGCGCTTCCCTTGCTTAACGCGGCGAGCTGACGACCTCCTCCCGCCCGCAGATACGTCCTCCTCGCGTTCCACTATCTCTGGCTCCACTACCAGAGCAGCACCGAGCGGCCGCGCAGACGGAGCCTGTGGCTCGCACGCCTTGTGGACCGGCCCGGTGGGCGGTTCATCGTACTCAAGTGCGTCGTCCTCCCGCACCTCCCGCCTTCCCACGCTCACCTCGCGCACGCAAACAGCCCCCGCCCGATATGGACGCTTACGGTTGTCTTTTACGGGTTCTACGAGCTCCTCTTCTTGGGGAGCTTCTGGCGCGTGTACAAGCTGGGCCGCCCGCAGCACGCCTGGATGGGGATCCGGAGCTTCAACGGCGTCGCGCTGTTTGTCGGCGGATGGGTGATCTCGTGGTCAGGGTTGCAGGTGTGTATTCTGCGCATCTCTTCATGAGGCCCAGGCTGACAAAGAAGTGCAGGCGTTCCTCCTTGCGGTCGAGACGGAGCAGCCGTACCTCTCGGCAGGAATGGCCAACGCCCTCTTCCTCGGCGGTGGGACGTTCCTCGTTCTGCTGCATGTTGTGCGTCCGTTAGCCTTCCTCCTCGTGTTGCAATCGCTCATCCTCGCCGCCCGCAGGCCCTCGCCATCGCGACGACTATCGTCAGCAACCGTCTCTTCGACCGCTACGTCGACCTCCGCGGCGCACTCGTCGCTTTGCAGCAGTCGCTGAACGGGCGGGTGCCGACCTTGATCGACTTCATCCCGGTGCAAAGGCCTGCTGAGGCGTTCGCTGCCGCTGGTGCCGCTGCTCGCGCGTGCGTGCTTCCCCTCTCTTCACCCTCCATCTCCACGCTGACACTCGCACCATCAGGCCTAACGTCGTCATGTGGTCCTTGACGACCCTCCTCGCCGTCGCGGTCATCGCCGTCGACCTCGGCGGCCTCGCGCTCGCGCGCAAGCTCCGCCGTCAAATCAGGGAGAGCGTTGAGCTGCTCGTGCACGCCGATGCGGGCTCGAGCGGGTTCGCGCACGCGACGGGGGAGACGAGCGGCGCGGCGCCGGCCATCTCTGTGCAGATCCCGTTCACGGGGAGCGCCGCCGCGCACAATGCCCGCAAGCCGTCGCTCACGCCGAGCGATGCGAGCAGCGGCCTGCGCGACAAGCGCAAGTCGTCGATGACGAACAGCGAGGTGCGCAACCTTGCGCTGCAGCGGAGGGAAGGTGGTGGAGCGGCGGCGGCGAGGGCGCAGGCGAAGAAGGTGCTCGCGCTGCAGAAGGCGACGAGGGACCTGCAGGCGGTGCGTTGTGCTTTTTCTGTCTTCCTCGCGGATCTGCTCTCCCTCTTCTTTCCAGCTGACAACTTGTCATGCGCAGGTCACGGGCAACATTGCCTTCATCTCCACATGTCTCCTCGGGATGGCGATCTGGGTCGCATACTGCTCCGGCATGGACAAAACGACGAACGGGCAATGGGAGTAGTACGTCCCTCCTCCCTCTTCCGACGCCACCGTCGCTAACGCTGCCCCGCTCATGCAGCATCGAAGGCACCACCCTTCCCGCGCAATGGCTCTACACCGTCGCCGTTACGATTTCCCTCTCCTACCTTACCTACAACGCGGTCCTCAACCGCCGCCGCCTGGTCGCTTCTGACGAGGGCACCTGCGCCGCGCCCGCGCCCGGGCAGGGCGGCCCCGCGCGCCGCAGCCTCATCTGCAACTTTGCCGAGGCGGGCAGCGTCGAGCGGAGCGTGGCATTGCCGGAGCCGCTGCGTGAGGAGGACGAGGACCGCGCCGGCGGGGAGGCGATGGAACTCGCCCCGGCGGGGACGGGCTCCCCGCCGAAGGACCCCCTCGGCGAGGAGGAGGGCGCGCTCTACCCGCCGCCGCCGCTGCCGCGGGTGCTGGACGGCGCGCGAACCCCACAGGGGCGGAAGAGCTGGACGTCGCTGCGGAGTGAGCACTCCGGGAAGAGCAGCGCGGCGAAGAAGCTCGGGTGGCTTCCAGGCCGCGGGCGCGGGTCTCGCTGTGCGGGCGCGAGAGGCGCGGGGCCGGCCATCATGGTCACGGTCGAGACGGCGCAGGTGTGCGATGGGGAGACGAGCCCGACGTGGGAGGGCGAGCGGGACGAGGAGGAGTCGTGGGAGTGGGAACGGACGGCGCGCGAGTGTTTGTAGGACCTGCTCCGTCGAGCCTGTTGTATCTTCAATGTTGTCCCGCGCGCGCAGCTTCGCACCTCTCGAGTGATGCACGAAGCGAGAGACGTGGTATTTGTCACGCTGCGCTGCGAGCGGCAGCGGAAGTTTGAGGAGAGGAGAACGAGGGAAAAGAGACGAGGGGAGAAACGAGGTCGAAGGGGTATTAGGGAGGTCCTACGAACGAGTGTGTGCGCGTGCGAGCATGCGATGCGAGGTCGTATTGGCGGAAGAGGAGGGAAGGGGACGGGATTCGTCTACTCGGCGTCGCGGTAGAGCTGGAGCTCGTGCGTCGCCTTGTCGAGGGCCTGCGGACGAGAGTCGCCGCGTCAGTACAGCTCGAGAGAGGAGGGACTGCAATGAAGAAACCGCTGCGACGCACCTCGCGCAGCTCGGCGACCTCGCCCTGGAAACGCGCCTCGACCTCGGCGAGCTTGGCCTGGTGCGCGGCGTGGAGTGCCTTGACATCGACGTCCGTGACAGCGCCGGGAGCCGGCCCGGTGCTCGAGCGGAGCGCCTTCTGCTGGGCGTCGACGAGCTCATGCTGGAGGCGCTGGCGGTCCTCCTCGAGGCCGTGGAGCTTGTCCTGCAGCGCCTTGAGCGCGTCGTCGTGCTCGCGCTTGTGCAGCTGCTGCGAGTTGACGTGGTCCTCCTTGGTACTCTCGAGCTCCTGCTGGTGCAGCTTGTCCATCGAGTCGAGCTGCTGCGCCACGCTCTCCTGCGTGTCGCGGAGCGCCTGCGTCGCGTCCTCGAGCTCCTGCTGCGCCTCGCTCAGCTGCGCCTGCAGCGCACTGACGTCCGCACCGTTCGCCTGGGGCTGCGCCTCGGCGGCGGCGGCGCGCGCCTCGGCCGCAGCGAGGGCCTTGCGCGCCTCGTCGAGCGCGTCCTCGCGCGCCTTGACGCCCGCTTCGAGCACCTCGGCCTCGGCGCGCGCCTTGGCAAGGTCGGCCTCCGTCGCCGCCAGCTCGAGCTTGACGCTCTGGACCTCGGCGTCGTGCGACTGGGCAGCGCTGGCGCGCTCGCTCTCGCCCGCGAGACGCAGCGCGTCGACCTCGGCGGCATGCGCGGTGCGCAACTCGGCGACGGCAGCCTCGGACGAGGCGCGGAGGGCGGCGAGCGCCTCCTGGTGCGAGGACGAGGCGGTCGCGTGCGCCTCGTCCCGCGCGGCGGCGAGCGCCGAGGCGTGCTTCCCGGCAGCGGCCTGCGAGCGGATGAGCGGGATGGTCAGTAGCTGCGGGGAGAGTGAGGTTGCGACGTTGTACGCACCTCGAGCTCAGCCTTGAGCGCCTGACGCTCCTGTTCCCACTCCTTGCGCGCCTCCTCCGCCTCACGCTGCGCCCGCGCAACCGCCCCGTCGCGCTCCTTGCGCAGCGCGTCAAGCTCGTCGCTGCTCGCCGCCGCCTCCTGCGCCTTCTCCAGCTCGGCTCTGACGCGCTCAACCTCGTCGCGCGCGGCGGCGAGGTCCGTCGAGACCTGCTCGTGGTTGCCCTTGAGCGCGTCGACCGCCGCAGCGTGGTCCGCCTTGGCCGCCTCGAGCGCTGCGGCATGCTTCCCCTTCGCCGCCTCGAACTCGGCAGCATGCTCCGCCTTCGCCTCCCCCCGCCCGGCCTCGCGCTCGCGCTCCGCCTCCTCCCTCGCGCTCCCGAGCTGCGCCCTCAGCCGCTGCGCCTCCGCGCGCGCCTCCTCCACCCCCGCCGCAGCCTCCTGCGCCGCGAACAGGTCCGCATCGAGCTGGGCGGCGTGGTCCTCTGCGCTCGCGAGCGCCGCAGCATGCGCCTCTTCGGCCGCTTCGCGCGCAGAGGCGTGCTCGGAGCGGAGGCGCGCGAGCGCATCGTCGTGCTCCGAGGCCAGGCGCGCGAGCTCGGCCTCGTGCGCGGCCTTGAGCGCATCGACGTCCTCTGCGCTGGCGCCTGCTGCGGCGGAGGACGAGGCAGTGTCGAGCTGCGCCTGCACCGCAGCGAGCGCCTGGGCGTGCTCCTCCCGCGCGGAGACGAGGGCCGTCTCGTGCGCGGACTGCGCGGCGGCGAGCGCGGCGGCTTTCTCGTCTGCGGCGGAGGACGCGGCGGACTCGAGCGCTGCGAGGCGGGTGGTGTGGGTGGCGCTGCGATGAGGCGGGGAGGGGAGGGGGCGTCAGCGCCTGGAGGGTAGGGAGAGAGCGGGAGCACGGAGAGGACGCACCGCTCCTCCTCGACCGTGCTCTGCAGCTGCGCGAGCTCGGCCTGCGCGGCGGCGTGAGCGGCCTGCGCGGCGGTGAGCTGCGCCTGGACCGCAGCGAGTTCCTCTCTCGCGGCGGCGAGCTCCTCCCTCGCGGCGGCGAGCTCCTCGTTCGCCGCGGCGAGCTCCTCGTTCGCCGCGGCGAGCTCCTCCTGCGCGGCGACGAGCGCCTCCCCCGCGCGCTGCGCCTCCTCCTGCGCGGCGACACTGGCAGCTTTCGCGCCCTCTGCGTCGGTCTTCGCGCCCTCGAGCGCACCCTGGACGCGCTCGACCTCGTCGCGGAGCTGCGCCGTCTCTGCAGCAAGCTGGGCGCGAAGCGAGTCGAGCTGCATAGTGCGCACGGGGGACCGCGCGTCAGCGGCTGTGCGTCATTGGGAGGGAGGAGGAGGCAGGGGATGGCGCACCTCGGAGGTCAGAGAGGCCTTGTCCGCCTCGAGCGCGCCCTTGTCGCCCTCGCTGGAGGCGGAGAGGCGCGCAAGCTCCGCCTGGAGACGCTCGATCTGCCGCGGCGCGGCGCGCGGGGCGTCTCGCTCGTCAGTGCGTGTCGCTCAACGTGAGGTGAGGGAGAGCGAGCGGGGAAGCGCACCTCGCCCTCGAGCTCCTTCGCCTTCCCCCCCTGCCCCTCGCCCCCTCGCCCGCCTCAACAGGCACAGCCGCAGCCGCCGTCAGCGACTCCAATTCCGCCACCCGCTCCTCCAAGCGCTCGACGTCCCCCTCCCGCGCAGCAAGCTTGTCCTGCACAGCCTTGAGCTCCGCCTCGCGCGCTTCGCGCGCCTTCGCCGCGGCGGAGGACGCAGACGGCGCTGCGACGGGGCGGGTCAGGCCCCCCGCCGCGCGGCGCGCGGGCGCAGCCGGCGTTGAGGCGGATCCGTTGACGGCGGCGGTGCGCGTGCGCGCGGCGGGCACGGCGGCGGCGGCAGAGGAGGACGCAGAGCGGGCGCTCGCTGCGCTTCCTGGGCGGACGGGCGCCGCACCCGCACCCGCGCCGGCGGTAGAGCGGGCGGTCGTGCCCGCTGCCGCCGAGCGGGCGGCGCACCCCGTGCCCGCGGAGGACGTCCCAGGGGCGGGCTTGGCGGTCGAGACGATCCCGCCGCGCTCGCGGGCCGCCGCCGTGGGGCCCGAGGAGGAGGTGGAGGAGGAGGCGAGCGACGAGCGGAGGCGCGCGCTTCCCGCCGCGGGGGCGGCGGCGGGGACGGTTGTCGAGGGGCGGCGCGCGCCGGCGCCAGCAATGGGTGCGGCGGGTGCGGACGGGCGCGAGGAAGCGAGCGGCCTGCGCGCTGCCGTCGTGGTGGTTCCCGAGGAGGCGGTCCCGGCGGAGGAGAGGGCTTGCGCGCGCCTGCGCCTGCGGTTCCGGGGCGGAGGGGCGGCTGGCGGTGGTGGTCCCCGTAGCAGTGGTGGTGGTCGAGGGACGGGTACGCGCGCTGAGGGACGAGGCGAGGGGCTTCCTGAGCCCCGCTGCAGCGGGAGTGGGCTTCTTGGTTGCGGCGCGGGCGAGTGCGGCGGGGCCATCTACGACGGGGATGGGCGGAGGGAGGTCGGCAGCTGCGACGGAGGGAGAGTGGAGGGACGGTCAGGGTGCTCGAACCGCGCTGCGTCGACGCGGAGGGAGCGGAGCGGGGGAACGCACGCTGCTCCTGCTCGGCGGGGGGCTCGATGGTCTCAGGAGCAGGCTCAGCCTCGGTGGGGGTGGGGAGGACCGCATCCTCGGCGGGCTGCGGCTCCGCGTCGAGGGTCGCTGCGTCGACCGGAGAGTTGGGTGAAGCAGCGTCGACCTGCGCGGGAGCGAGAGGCGGCGAGGGCGAGGCGGGGGTGTCCTCGGCGGGGGTGGGCGAGCTCATGGCGTGCAAGCGGGGCTCGCACTCAAGCACAGCACAGGAGGAGCGTGACGAGGAGCGGAGTGGGAGAACGGGGGGACGCGACCAGCACAGGGTCCCCCCTCAGCGAGTGCTTGTCTGAGTAGCTGAGATTGCCAGTGAGGGTATCGCATGCTAGTCCGTGCTACGGCCTCCTTACTCCGGGGCAGTTGCGGGCTGGCTGGTGGTTCCCCCTCCACGTCGCCTCTCTCGTCCTCTCACTCCTCCCCTTACAGGAGCAGCGCGTACAGCGCACTCGTCCCAGCTAGACCCACGCACGCACCCCCGCCCGCGCGCCATGCCGCCCCTCGCGGCCCTCCCGCGGACCGCCGTCCACGCGTGGCTCCATCTCGCCCTACGGCCCGCTCCTCGCAACGGGCACCGTCGCAGCCGCGCCCGACGACGCCTTTGCCGCCCCCGACCACGGACTCGACCTCTTTGCCCCCTTCTCCGCCTCCCCGACCGAGCCCCTCGCCCGCATCCCGACCACCGCCCGCTTCAACCGCCTTGCATGGGGCAACTGGGACGCAGGCGGCGGCATGGGCACCCTCGCTGCAGGCTTCGACGACGGCGCAGTCTCCCTCTACGACCCCAGCAAGCTCGCAGGCGGGCAAGAGTCCGTCCCCCGCTGCTCCTCGTCACGCCCCCTCGAGTCGCGACTGACACGAGGGAACACACGCCCGCGCGCAGCCCGCTCCTCCACCAGCTCGCGAGCCCGCACCGCTCCCCCGTCCGCGGACTCGACTTTAGCCCCGCCCAGAAGAACCTCCTCGCGAGCGGCGCAGGCAACGGCGAGGTGCGTGCCGCCGGCGTTCCCTCTTTCCCTCGCGCCCGGGGTGGAGGACGCGGCGTGTGGGCGAGCAGGAACGGATCGCGAGGCGCACGCCGTGGCGGTCTTGACGGACGACCGACGGTTGCTCATCACGCGCCCCACCTGGAGCGTGCCAACTCGCTCCGCCCTCCTCGCATGCGCACGCCGCACAGCAAGCATTTTGTTATGTGCGCAACATCACTGACTCCTGCCCCCGCCCGCCTGCGCAGATCTTCATCTGGGACCTCACCTCGCCCTCGTCGCCCTTCTCGCCCGGTTCGCGCTCCCGCTCCCTCGACAGCATCACCTCGCTCTCGTGGAACCCCTCGGTCGTGCACATCCTCGCCTCGAGCTCCAACAGCGGCATGACGGTCGTCTGGGACCTCAAGACCAAGCGCGAAATCACTGCCCTCAGCTACAGCGGCGGCGGCGCGACGGGGCTCGGGCCGGGAGGGTTTGGCGCGAGCGGAGGGTTTGGGGGCATGGGCGCTGCGGGCGGGATGAGCGCTGGTGGCGGGCACAGCGTCGTCCGGTGGCACCCGGAGAACGTGCGCCCCTTCCTTCTCCCTCTCTCTGCGCGGCAGTGCTGACGAGAGTAAGCGCGCCCGCAACCGCACCCGCAGCCGACCAAGCTCGTCACCGCGAGCGAGGACGACCATGCGCCATTCCTGCTCGTGTGGGACCTGCGGAACTGGAAGGAGCCCGAGCGGGTGCGCCCCCCCTCCCTCCCCTCCCTGCCCCTCCCTCCCTCCGCTAACCCCCCACGATGCGCGCACACAGGTCCTCCGCGGGCACGACAAGGGCATCCTCAGCCTCTCGTTCTGCCCCTCGGACCCGGACCTCCTCCTCTCGAGCGGCAAGGACGGCCGCACCCTCGCGTGGTCGCTCGCCGCCGGCGCGCCCGTCGCAGAAGTCGCCCCCGCCCCCGCTGGCAGCTGGACCTTCGACGCGAGCTTCTGCCCTGCCAACCCGAGCTTCGTCGCGACCAGCTCACTCGACGGGACGCTCGGCGTGCACAACCTCCAGAGCACGAACGCGCCCTCCGAGGAGGACGACGACGCGGCCCCTCCCGCAGCGGACCCCGCCGCAGCCGCCGCCGACGCAGGCAGTTTCTTCGAGAGCGCGATCGCTGCCAACGCGCGCCACGCCCCCGCCCTCTCGCTCTCGGTCCCGCCGCGGTGGCTCCGCCGCCCCGCCTCTGCGGCGTTCGCCTTTGGCGGGAGGCTCGTCCGCGTCTCCCCGACCGAGGGCGTCCGACTCGAGCGCGTCAGGACCGCCCCGGCTGTCATTGCGCGCGCCGAGGCGCTCGCAAGGGCGGCGAGGGGCGAGGAGGAGGGCGGCTTGGCGCGCTTTGCGGACGAGCGCGCCGCCGCCGCCGAGGGGGAGGGTGTCGGCTCGTGGGGCCTCCTCCGCGCGCTGTTCCATGCTGCCCCTGGCCCGGAGGGCCGCAGGGACGCGCTGATGGAGCTCCTGGGCGGGGAGGGCATCGACCGCGAGGCGCTGAGGGAGCGGGCCGAGGAGCTTGCGCGCGAGCTCAGCGGCGAGGAGGACGAGGTCAAGGTCAAGCAGGAGGAGGTCAAGCGGGAGGAGGTCAAGCAGGAGGAGGTAGAGGACGAGGCCGCCCCTGCCGCGGCGCAGGGCTTGTTCGGCGCGGCGGCGGACGCGGCGGACGACTTCCTCGCGTCGCTCGGCGCGGGGTCTGCCGCCCCCTCGGCCGACGCGCCCGCCCCCGCGCAGGAGAAGGCCCCCGAGGCGGAGGACGCCGCCGACGCGCCCGCGCCGTTCTCGCTGCACGTCCCCTCCGAGTCCGAAGCCGACGCGCTCCTCACCCGCGCCCTCATCGTCGGCGACTTCCCCTCCGCCGTCGCCCTCGCGCTCGCGCTCGACCGCGCAGCCGACGCCCTCCTCCTCGCGCTCCAGAGCGGCGACTCTGCGCTCCTCGCCCGCGCGCGACGCGCACTTCGCCTCGCGCGCGGGGTCCGTCCCTTACCTGCGCGTGCTGCGCGCCCTCGGCGCGGGCAAGCTCGCCGCGCTCGTGCGCGACGTCGACACGGCCGACTGGCGCGAGGCGTTCGTCCTCGTCCTGACGTACGCCTCGCCGTCCGAATTTCCCGCCCTCGCGGCGCAGCTCGGGCAGCGGCTCGAGCAGCGCTGGGACGAGACCAAGGCGGAGGACTGGCGCGCGAACGCCGCCGTCGCGTATGCCGCTGCGGGCGCGCTCGGCAGGCTGAGCAAGCTCTGGGGCGCGCAGGCGCGCGAGGGCGAGCACGCCGCGCTCGTGGAGGCGGGTGGGGACGCCGCGGGCGCGGGGCGCGTCTTCGAGGCGCGCGCAGAGGCCCTCCAGGGCCTCGTCGAAAAGGTCCTTGCGTTCGAGCATGCGACGGGCGCACAGCCCGTTGAGGGCGACGGCGATGACCTTAAAGCACTGCACGAGGCGTATGTCGAGTACGCCGAGCTCCTCGCGGGGCAGGGGCGCGCGGACCTCGCGCTCGAGTATGTCCGCCGGGTGCCGGAGGGCGTCGAGACTGTCAGGCGCGAGCGCGTCCTCCGCGCTGCGGGCGCCGGCGCCGTCGCTGTCGCCGCGAGGCCCCAGCCGCAGCAGGCGAGGAGCGCGTACGGCTACCAGTCGCAGCGCGCGTCCGTCGCCGCCGCGCCGGTGTACAACCCCTACGCGCCGCAGCAGCCGGCTGTTGCGCCCGCTCCTGCCCAGCCGGCGTACAACCCCTACGCGCCGCCGCAGGTCACCCCCGCCGTCGGCGTCGCCTCGCCCGCGCGCAACCCGTACGCACAGACGACAAACCCGATCGACGACCCGTACGCGCCCAACCCCTACGCGTCGAAGCCTCCGGGCGTCCCCGCCCCGCAACAGGCGCCCGCACCGTACGACCCCTACGCGCCGAACCCGGGCGTCGGCCTCCCCGCCCCGCCGCCCATCCGCGCCGAGACGCCCTCGTTCGCCAAGCCGCCGACGTCGAGTGCTGCGCCGCCTCCGCCGCGCGCAAAGCCCGACCAAGGGTGGAACGACGCGCCCGTCCTCCCGCCTTCGACGCTCCGGCGGCACACGCCTGCGCCGCCCGCGGCGCAGGCACAGGCGCCCATCGCGAGCCCGTTCCCCAACTCGAGCCCGGTCGGTACCCCCGGCCTCGGCTACGGCGCCGCAGGTGGCGCAGGGGCGGGCGTCCCGCCCCCGCCGCCGAGCAGGGGCGCGAACCGCACCGCACCGCCGCCGCCGCCGGCCGATGGCCAGCGGGCTTAAGTTCGCGCCGCCCCCGCCGGCGGGGATGGCCCGCCCGCCGCAGATGCAGCTCCCCGCGAGTGCGCCGCCCGCGCGCGTCCTCTCGCCCCCCGCGCAGGCGCAGGCGCGCAACCCGTACGCGCCCCCGCCGCAGCAGCAGCAGCCGCCGCAGAGCCTCGGCGCGAGCATGAACGGCTTCAACGCCGCCGCCGCGCCGCCCCTCCGCCTCCTGCGCAGAGCGCGCCCGCCCGCCGCCTCCGCGCGCCGCTGGGCGGTGTACGCCGCGCCGCCCCCTCCCGCGCGGCAGGTGCGCCGCCCCGCCGAGGGGAGCGTCATGACACCGCCTCCGCCTCCGGGCGCGCCGCAGGGCGTGCCGCGCCCGCCGAGCGCAGGCGGGATGCGCCCCGCCCCGCCGGCGCAGCAGGCGCCCCGATGCCCCCTCCGCCGCCGCAGCATGTGCAACAGCAGCCGCACGGTGCGGGCATGTTCGTCCCGCCGCCGCCGCCGGGCGCGCAGGGCGCGCGTCCGCCGCCCCGCCCCAGCAGCAGGGCCCGGGCGGGATGAAGAGCCCGCAGCTGGGCGCGCAGCCGCTCCGGAGCCCGACGATGGGCGCCAACGGGTTCGGCGCACAGCCTCCGCCTCCGCCCCGCAGGGCGGGCAGCAGCGCCCGCCGCCTCCGCCGGCGCAGGGCCCGCCCGCGCCGCCCCAGCAGCAGCAGGGCGCGCCGGCGCTGCCGCAGACGAACGGCGCGCCGCGCCCGCCTCCGCCTCAGCAGCAGGGCCCGCCGCGTGGCGAGCCGCCCAAGATGAAGTACCGTGCGTCGCGCATCCGCCCCTCCTCCCTCCTGCGCTCTGCTGACGCCCCCGCTCGCCCGCGCAGCTCCCGGCGACCGCACGCACATCCCGGCGCAGTTCAAGCCCATCGTCGACATCCTCACAACCGAGCTCGGCCGCCTGAGGCAGGTCGTCCCGCCGCAGCAGGGCAAGCTCGTCGCCGAGACGGACAAGCGCCTGAACCTCCTGTTCGACATGCTCAACAATGAGACGCTTTCGGCTGCGTCGGCGCAGCGCGTGCTCGAGATCTGCCAGGGTGCGCCCGCCTCCTCTCCCTTTCTCACACCACGCATGGTGCTGACGCGCCGACGCACGCGCAGCCATCGCCGCGCGCGACCAGCCCAAGGCGCTCGACCTCCACTTCGCGCTGATCACGTCCGCGCCGCCCGCGCCGGACGTCGCGCCCTTCCAGGCCGCGCTCAAGCTCCTCGTGCAGCGCATGCAGCCCGCGCAGTAGGTCCCGCTGGTGGAGGGAGGCGGGAGAGGGAGGTGCCCAAAATGCTGGATAGCCGTTTCTCTCTTTCTCTCCGTGCGCCGTCTTTGTCCCATCTTTCCCTTCCCTCCCTTCCCTTCCTTCTCGTTTTGCTGCAAATCGAATCATGCTTCTCGTCCACTCGCCTCTTCCTGTCGAGCGGAGAGCACGAAGAGCGGGCGAAGAGTCTGTACAGCGCTCTATGTACTGATGGACGCGAGAAGCGGAGTGGCCACGCTACAACAAGGAGGATGAACAGGCGCTGTGGGTGACGAAGGCGGAAGCGCGGGGTCTACTGAGTCTGGCAGAAGGCGAGAGGGTCTGTCTGTTGGTCTTGTCTAGGGGACGGGAACCGGAAGAGGCTTGCACCACGGGAACGGCTGCGCGGTCGCATCGTCAGCGTCGACCGCTCGAAAAAGGAGAGGAAAGACGCACGAGATGGTCGATATGGAAGTCCTGGCACGCCTGCGTGCCCTTGAGCGCGTCGATGACCTCGCCCCCGTTCGAGGGGAAGCCCTTGAGCGTCCAGTCCTTCGCGCTGCCGTCCTCCCACCCCGTGAGCACGATAACGTCGACGTCTGCTTCGCCGATGGCGGCGAGGAGCGCGTCGGGCGCGACATAGGACGGGACGGAGAGCTCGGCGCGCGAGGACTGCCAGGCGGTGAGCGCCTCGGCGGTACGGCGCTGCGTGCGCGAAGAAGGCCGGCTCGAGAAGGTCGAGAGCATCCTGCGGGGATCGTCAGGTCGTCGCACGAGGCGGAGGAGAAGGAGAGGAAACGCACGACCGCGTCTTGGATCCCCACGAAGCGCGTGAAGCTCCTCGTGTACGTCCACGGCGTCCCGTTCTCCACGCCGTACACGGTTACCTTCTCCGGAAGGAGCAACGCGCGGCCAGTCGCGGCCGACAAGACGTACAGCGTCCGGGCGTAGCGGAGGACCTCGTGCAGCGTGCCGTTGAGCGGCGCGGAGGTCAGAATCGGGCGCCGGCGCGAGTAGAACGAGTCGAGGTTGGTGGACCAGCCACGCTCCTCTGCACGACGTGAAGGAGATTAGCGGGAGGAGGAGAGAGCGGAAGCGAAAGAACGCACTCGGGTAGAACTGCCGATTCGCTGCTCGCGTATCGTCGTGGTCAGCTAGCTATCCTAAGCCGAGGACACACGGGAACGATACGCACGGAACGTGACGGCGGTAAGGTGATTCACGACCGGCTCGGGAAGGTCGGGCTCGGGCGTGCTGCGACGCGAAGGTCCCGATGATTAGGACGGGCGCTTCGAGCGAGAGCGACGGATGTGGTTACGCACTACCAGTTGAGCATCTCCGGGTGCGTCGCGCGGAACTGCTCATGACTGTCAGCGACGCTGGACGAAGGGAGGAGAAAAGGGAACGGACGCACCTTGGAAAGAGGGAGCATGAACACGCGCAGGTCCATGTCGTCGACAAGCCACCAGTGCTCGTCGCCCTTCTCGCCACGGTACTCGCGCGCGCCGTTCCGGATCACGTTCGACAGGAGTTGTTGCTACGCAAGCCGGGAAGTCAGCTCTCGCGAACAAGGTCAAGGAGGGAAGGACGACGCGCATCCCACTCGTTATGCTGAACGTAGCGGTCGTATGCGCGCTGCCAGAGAGCGACGGTCGCCTCGGAAGGACGGGCAAAGATCCAGCCGAAGTTGACGGTGTAGCCGACGTCCTCGGTAAACTGAATGTCCCACGACGGGTCCGACAGCGAGAGCATGTGCGGGAACGGGTCCGTCGTGAGGAAGGTGTCGCCCTGCGTGTTCGCGCAGTCAGCGTCGTCGATGGAAGACGGAGGAAGCGGGACGCACCTCGAAGAAGAGCGAGGGGAAGCCGCTCTTGGCCATCTCGAGCATCGCGAGGAACTTGAGGTACGCAAGGCGATGCCCGCGCTCCTTGCCCCTCTTCGCAAGCCTGCGCGCTCTCGGGCGGGAGGTCGACGCTGAGGTACCCTCCGTACGCGCGGAGCCCGCCCCGCTCGCACTTGTCGAGGCACGCCGCGTCGAGGCAAAGGACGACGACGCTATCGTCCATACCGAGCTCGGCGCGCTTGGCGTCCCAGTTGCGCGCCTGCGGGACGTAGTCCGGCGTGCCCTCGCCCGTCGCCATCGTGAACATGATGACCTGCTCGTCGGGGTTGAACCGCGCGTAAAGGTAGTCGTTGAGCGAGATGCTCAGGTCGCGCTCGACGCGCTGGAGGCCGTGCTTCGTCGACGGGAGGAGCGAATGCCGGACGGACGGGACGGCGAGGGCCGTTCCCAGGACGACGATGGCGAGGACGGCCAGTGCGGCGACGAGGACGAGGGGCGAGCGTAGGGAGGGTGTACTGTGGGGCTTGGAAGGCGCGCCCGCCTGAGGATAAGCGTGCCCCTGCTCGAGTTCGTCGTCGTCGGCACCGTCGAACGTCGACGCGCGCCGTCCGTCTGGCGCGGGCGAGTCGAGGTACGGCGAGGCGACGGGGGTGCCCGTTGCGAGGAGCTGGTACGCGTCTTTCTCTGGTCGGTCTCCCATCGTCGATGCGGCGCTGGCGGTGCAGGCGAGAGGCGCGAGAGTGAAGGGAGCGCGTCCGAAAGAGGGAGCGGTGCTTCGGAGAGCCGCAGCAACGGATCCGGGGTGCGGTCAGCGCTAGCGCGGTCGGTGGCGGCGAGAGGGCGCTGGCGGGGATGGGCGGCCGTGAGCGTGGTGCTGCTGAGTGCGAGCACTCGCAGCGAGCGAGCGGCGACGAGCGGAGGAGCTGGAGGAGACGCGCGCACGTTTAATTTCGTCCGCGGCCTCCGGGCCGGCGATCGCGTCTCACCATTTCCTCTGCGTGCGCTCGAGAGGACACAGGTTGCTGAACTGCTTTGTACAGTGACCGACGGGGTGGGTGAACCGACTGACTTGGTGCACCCTCGGTGAGATCGCCCGCCAAAACGCGCGCCGCGCGCGCTCTCTCTCTCTTTCTCCTCGATATTCTCCTTGTTACTCTGCAACTTGAGCTCGTTCTTGTGCGGCTTATACTCCGTCTTGCTGCTGTGCATCGAGCTGTGCAAACGCGCTCCCAGAAAAGGGCCCCGCTCGGCCACAATTCGACGTGACGCCGTCATCCCGCATCCTCCTCGCTCGCTTGACTGCTCTTTCCTCCCGCTCCTCACCTGCTGCCCGTCTGATACTTGGCCACGGAGCACTTTCGACACGCTGCTCCAGCCTGGTGCGCCGTCCGACTCGCGGGCCATCCCCACTGAGCGTCCACTGCCGCCTCGCCTACTCGACTCTGCTGCACATCCGCGCATCACTAGCTGGCAAGACCTCGCCGACGGCTCTCCGCTCTGGAAGAGTCAGATATTCTACACTCGCATTCCTGGTGAGCCAAACAGCCCCATCGAGCGCTGGAAACGAGCGTGCGGACGCCAAACGAGGGGGAGCTGGGGACGTCCTTCGCTATTCTCAGCGCTTACCCCCTTCTTTTGCCCCATCCGCCCCAGGATCCGTTTGCAACGGCTCTTGTTATCACTCCCGAGCCGCGCTGAGGCGCCAGTGTCGATATCCATCATCCTCGCTTCGCCAACCCGCCTCCACCAGTTTCGCTCGGACGGTCTTCCAAGCCGGACTAGAGCATCTGTGGCACTCAGGCTTCCCGTACATACCCTTTGAACGGGCGGAGATGCTGTGTGGAGAGCGCAACGCAGGCGATGCACCGGGTCGGTCGGCCTGCCAGCGAGAGCGGACGCTTCTTCCCTCCCGGGAGCGCTCAATTCTGCTTCGATCCGAACGGTTCCAGCGTCGTGTTGTAGCTCGTTTACACGCCTATCCACCCTGCGCGAGCCGAGTGCGAGTCCGCCTGCGGGAAAGGAGAAAATCGCGCACGCAAGGTGGTGGTGCACTAACCCCGTCGGGCACTGTACGAATCATGCTACGCTGGAAGACACACCGATACCCATCCCGAAACCCCCGGTCGACGAAGCTTGACGAACCGCTCCTCGCTCCCATCACCGCTCGCTCGCTCATGCCTCGACGTCGCGCGGCTTCATGAAGATGGTGGGCTCGTGGAGCGGCGGGAGAACGCCGCTGGGGATCTCACAGCCCTCGTTCTCCTGGTCCGGGACGTGGACCTCGTAGACCTTGCCGTCGAGGTCGATGATCGTCTCCTTGGTGCCCGTGCCAGCGGGAAGCGGCGCGCCGCACTTCATGTCGTCGCCCGTGTCGGGGAGCTTGGCGTGCAGCTTGAGGTCCGAGAACTCGAAGTTGCGGATGAGGTGCGCCGTGACGATGAGGAGCTCCTGCGTCGCGAGGAAGCGGCCGGGGCAGGCGGCTGTGGGCGGGGCGGTCAGTTGGGAGCTCGTCGAGCAGAAGAGAGAGAGGAAGCGCACTGGCACCGCCGCCGAAAGCGACTGCGAAGAGCGTAGCGTCAGAACGTCGAGTCGAGCGAGGAGAGCGAGAGAGGGGACGCACGCTGCGCGTTGTACATCGCATCGCCGCCCTCATGGAAGCGGTGACCCTTGAACGAGAGCGCATCGTCGCCCCAAGCCTCAGTGTCGAGGCGGACGCCGGGCGACATGACGCGGAGGAGCTCGCCGGGCTTGAACTCGTGCGGGTGACCAGGAAGCGTGAAGGGCTCTGCGAGGGATGCGGTTAGGACAAATGAAGGCAAAGAGCGAGAACAACACGCACGCTTGACGGTGCGGCCCGAGAAGATAGAGCCGCGGACGCGGAGAGTCTCCTGGATCGTCGAGGAGAGAAGCGGTGCAAGAGTCTTGAGGTCGAGTCCGTCGAGACGGCCGGCGGGGAGGTTGTCGACCTCTGTAGGTGAGAAGAGTCAGCTCGGCCGATGGAAACATGCAGAGAGGACGCACCCTCGACAATAGCCTTGAGCAGCGCAGGCGACTGCAGCAGGTACGAGAACATCCAGCCGGTGACCTCGCCCGTGTTGACCGCGAGGCCGGTGAGCTGTACATGGAGGCGTCAGCGATGCGCTTGGAGGAAGAGAGGAGAGCAACGCACGAACATGGCTACGAAGGCGCCGGCGATCTTGTTGCTGCACTGGTCCTCGTTCTTGCGGAGGTAGCGTCCAATCTCTTGCATCATCGGCTCGGCCGCCTCGACGGCCGCCGCGTCGCGAACCCATGCCGAGCAGAGACGGTGGAGGTCGGTGCGGCCGGCGCGGAAAGCCCTCGCCTTGGGGAGGACGGCGTACCAGAACTTGCGCGGGAGGATCGGGAGGAGCTCGATGAGGTAGCAGACGTTGGCGTTGTGCATCATCTGACGGGCGGGCTCGCGCACGGACGTCGTGTCGAGGCCCTCGCCGAAGAGCCCGCCGACGGAGCAGTTCCAGAGGAGCGACCAGGTGCGGTGAGCGAAGGGGACGCGAGCGCCCTTGCTCCCGATCGACTCGCGCCAACGGGCGACATCCTCGATGACCTGCAGAGGTGGAGAACCGTCAGTCGGAAGAGCGTGAAGGAGGATAAGGCAAGGTGACTTGCGTTGTCCTCGACGCGCGCGGTCATGCCGCTGATCTTGGTCTTGACGAGCCCACGGCTGACCATCTTCTCGCACTGACGGGTGATCTCACGGCCTAGAGGAGCAGCTCGTCAGTAAGCGGGAGCTGGAAAGGCCGGGGAAGGCTGGCGCACCCTCGTACTGCAGGACGTCAAATCAGTTGTGCGCGAGCGGGACGAAGGGGAAGGTGCGCACCTTGGGGACGTCCCAGACGAGGTCGTGCATGTCCTCGATGGAGTCGCGGTGGTCAAGCTTCGGCGTGTTGGAGAACATGGCGCGGGAGAACTTGGACGTAAGGAGGAAGTATTGGGTGTTGGGCGTGCCTGCGGGTCGCGCGGGTCAGCGACGGCACTCTCAGTATGAGCATGAGTGACGTACCAGGCCAGGGAGCCTTGAACGGGACGACATTGAAGCGCGACGAGTTCGACTTGCGCCAGAAGCCCTCGTGGTCGCGATAGAAGCTGAGGTAATACTGCAGCTTGGGGATGGCGAGGACGACCTGGCCGACGAGAAGCACGGCGACAAGCCCGAGCCCGTAGGCAATGAGCTGCTGTGTCGAGGCGGACGCGAAGCGGGTGAGATAGCGGCGGAGTCCATCTTGGCGGAGGTGGAGAGGGAGGAGGGCGGGGTCGAGGGACCTTGCAGCAGGTCGCAGCCGCCGCCTACTCAGCCGCTCTGCATGTCCCTCTCCCCGTAGCACGGTCGGAGGCCATCGCCGGGGCAAGCGATGAGGATACCCGACCAGCGAAGCCGACTCGATCCTTTTGTTGCCCACTCCCCTGCCAATCCCCACGAGCGCAACATGGGCAGGTTCTCGAGCGCGTCGGCTGCGGCGGCAGAGCCACCTTTCCAAGGACAAGCGGTTCTATCGCGGTATCACGCGCGCTGTCCCCCGCCCCCTCCGCCTCTTGCTCTTCTCCCTCCCTCATCAGGCTTCTTCTCTCGCTTGCCTCTCCACTTCAAGCTCTTTCCGCTACTCTACGCTCACCATGGGTCACGAAGCACACCTGGAATACGTCGACGGGGTTCCCGGCAGTCTGCACCTCGTCAAGTGCGCATCTCTCGCTTCTCTCGCCGCGGCCCGCCTGACCCGCTTGCCCTCCGCGCTGCAGCGAGTCCATCCATCACTCGGACGGAGTCCACTCGACGGGTGCCGCATCGGACGACATCATTCTCGCGCCGCAGCCCACGATGGACGTGAACGACCCCTACAACTGTGAGTCTCCGTCCTCCTCCTCCTCTTCCAGCCGGGACTAATCTTCTCGCTCAGGGTCCGACTGGCGGAAGCACAGGACACTCTTTGCAACGGTCACCTACATCTTCACCTGCGGGTTCTGGTGCGCTTGACTCCGCGCGCCGCTTGCCCGGCTGCCCACGACGATCCTGACCACTATCCTTCCGGCGTGCGCAGCTGCTCGACGGTCTTCTCCGGCTTCGCGCAGATCCAGCAGGAGCGCAACATTTCGTACAACACGCTCACGCAGGGCACCGGCTACCTCTATGGTGAGCCTCGGTTCCCCTCTCGTTCCTCCGGATCTCCGAGTCGCCCTAACCTTCATGCTCCGCAGGCTTCTACGGCTGGGGCGGGCTCTTCATCATGCCTCTTGCGCTTCGCTTTGGTCACCGTCCGATCGTACGTAGCGGCCCGTCTCGCTCCCGCGGCGAGCGCGACTAACCATCCTCATCTCGCAGTACTTCTTCACCCTCCTCGTCATCTTCGCCATGTCGCTCTGGACCACCTGGGTCGAGACCCCGGGCGAGTGGATCGCTAGTCGCATCATCTACGGCAGTGCGTGACCTTCCTTCGAGAACGAAGAGCGCGCCTGACTCGTTCCCCCGCAGCCTTCGGCTCTCCCTGCGAGTCGATGAACGAGGTCTCCATCGCTATGATCTACTTCGGGCATGAACGAGGATTTTATCTCGGTGCGTCAACGTCTTCCTGGCTCTTCACGCGGCCCCGCTCATCGCCCTCCACCTCGCAGGCTTCTACAGCATCGCCCTCTACGCCGGCGCCTTCCTCGCCCCCGTCTGCTCCGGCTATCTCTTCGATGCCGGTGGCCTCGAGGCCGTCATGTACTTCACCTCCGGCATCGCAGCCGTCGGCTGCCTCATCATCTTCTTCATGTTCGAGGAGGTCTGCTACAACCGCAAGCCCGAGTTCGAGCGCGCCAACCGCTTCGCCAGCATCGACACCAAGCAGCACGGCAGCCGCTCCGACTCGCCTGACAAGAGCGACGGCGTCGAGTCCAAGTTCGACGTCGTCGCCGCCGACAGCGCCGAGCCGCTCCGCCTCGGGCAGGAGCGCAACCTCGTCGGCACCCCTCATTCGTACCTCTACAGCCTCGGCATGTTCCGCGAGACGTACTGCTCGTGGCGGCAGGTGCTCGACGCGGTCTGGCGGCCGCTGTGGCTCATGGTCCGCTTCCCCTGCATCTTCTACGCCGGCTTCTCCCGTGGGTCCCTCCTCTCCTCCTCGCACACTCTCGCTAATTACGGTCCGCGCAGTCGGTCTATCCCTTTGTATTTACACGATAATGACCGGTACGAGTGCGTCGCGATCCTGGACTCCGGCCCTCCGTCGCAGAGCTGACCGCCGCTCGTCCCGTTTCTTCCCTCCGCCCCTCTCTCCCTCGCTTTTTCGGCGCTCTCGCAGTCGGCACGGTCCTCAACGCGCCGCCATACAACTTCGGCAGTGGCACGACCGGCCTTGTCTACATCGGACCCGTGCGTACCCTCCTCCACCGCCCGGAGAGGTTGAGAAGGCTGACCTCTTCTCCCCGCCCTCCGCACAGCTCATCATTGCCTGCTTTGCCGGTCCTATCACGGGCATCGTCGGCGACCGCCTCGTCATCAGGAGCGCCCGCAAGAACGGCGGTGTCCGCGAGCCCGAGGCGTGCGTCCCGCTTCTTCTCTCTCTCTCGGCCTGTCGACCCGCCGCTCACATCGCTCCACGCACGCAGCCGCCTCTGGATCAACATCTTCAACGCCGCAATCGTCCCGCCCGCGTTCGTCCTCTGGGGCGTCGGCGCCGTCAAGGGCATCCACTGGTTCGGCCTCGAGATGGCGCTCATCTGGATCGGCGCGTTCGTCGTCGTCCAGGCCGCCGTCTCGTGCGCCTACATCCTCGACTGCTACAAGGAGCTCGCGCTCGAGGTCATGGTCGCCGCTGTCATCGTCCGCAACACCATGGCGTTCGCCATCGGCTACGCCGTCGCGCCGTGGCTCGAGGGCATGGGCATTCAGAACAGTGCGTTGTCTTCCTCTCGCTGTCGTTCCCGTCGTTGTTGGTGTTGGTGCAGAGCCGAGCCACCTGCAGACAGACGCTGACCGTCGGTCTCCTCGCCCGCAGCCTACCTCACGATGGGCTTCGCCGGCCTCGGCTTCATCCTCTCGTTCCTCATCATCATCTGGTGCGCCGGCTCCTTCTCTCTCCGTGCGGTAGCACTCGCTCACAAACCTCACCCGTCCGCAGGCGCGGCAAGCACTTCCGCCGCGAGTCCAAGGAGATCTACTGGAAGATGGTCGCGACGGCGGCGAGCACGCACTAAGCGCGTCCCCCCGTCCCTCTGGGCTTCTTATCATGTCTGTTCCGGGCGCTGGAGGCGGTCTGTGGAGGGGTTGTGTCAAAGTAGCGTCGCCCGCGGGCGCTTTTCCGGTCTGTCTGTCTGTTTCTTGCGAATCCAACCTCGGCGTTTTCGTGCTCTTCACCCTTGCGATCTGTCTCGTCGACGAGCACTGCGAGTTGTCGCGTACCGAATTGCTCGTTAAGCCGTGCGCACTCCGCCTCCTCCAGCTGAGCGAGTTGAGCCAGCTTCGAGACGTTAACCGGCTGCTCCCCGGCCCTGCGCCTTTCGCTCCCCCTCAGCAAAGCTTCGAGGCGTAAGGGAGTAGCACACACTGTGCGGCGTCGGGACCACGCGCTTTGGCGAGTCTTCGCGTAACTCGAGCGAGAGCAGGGGATGCGAAGTGGAGCGGACGGGCTGAGGCGCAAGGTCGAGGACAACTGTTCACGTCATTTCACTGTACTGAACCTACACGGAACGCCCGGGAAGAGTGAGAAGACGAGACGCGCGGACAAGCCGCGGGGATGGAGAGGAAGGGAAGCACTAGATTGCTTCTCACAGCGCGATGTCCATCACAACGCCATCCTCGTCGGGCTTGCCGACCTTGACCTCGGCAGTGCCCGTCGACGCGTTGATCGTGAGCGTGAAGAGCGTGTCGATCTGCGCACACACGCGTCAGCTCCGTTGTCCATCGAGTTCGGGAGGAGAGGCGGAAAGGAAACGCACGCCCGTCCCGCCCTCGTGCCTACAGATCGAGCACTGCCCGTTGCTGCGGTCGCTGAGCAGCGCGCGGACCGTCTCGTGCGAGAGCTCGTCCGTCTTCGCGACCGTCTCGCGGATCTTGGCGAGCCGGACGGTCGAGTCCGGCAGCCACACCTCGACCTCGTTGCTCTTCTTGTGGATCGCCGCGTCGATGAAGTGGTTCGTGTGGCAGAGCTGTGCGGAGAGAGTGGTCAGTCGGCGCGCCGAGGGGGGAGCGCAAATGCGAGAGAAACGCACGACGGTGTTCGCGTCCGGCTCGATGATGGTAAAGCCGTTCGGCGAGGTCTCGATGCTGCACGCCTCGTTCTTGTCGGCGAGCATGACGTGACTGATTGCGAGCGAGTGCGGTCAGCGTAGAACGTTGCGACGGAGGAGGACATAAAGGGGAGACGCACACGCTCGCCGCCGAGCCGCCCTGCGCCTCGATGTACTTCCGCGCGTCGGCGACGCTCGTTTGCTGGAGCAGGCGGCGCATGAGGAGGTGGATCGGGAGGAGGTTGCGGTCGAGCGACTTGGCCTTGATCGCGTTCATGATGAGGCAGACGCCCGCCGAGTTGTGGCCCATCTTGCCGATTATACCGGCCTCGGTCGTGAACTTGACCTCGGGCGTGCCATCGGTCGGCTTGAGGTGCAGGATGATGATGCCCGGCGAGATGGCCGTCTTCCAGTCCCTGCGGAGGTGAGGTAAAGTCAGTCGAGCTGGAACGCAGCTCATGAGCCGGGCAGCACGCGTACCAGTTCTGTGCGATATACTGCGTGCGAAGAGCGGGGTCAGGATGCGAAAGAGGACGGAGCTGGAAAGCGGGACGGACGCGAGAGCCGTCCTTCGAGACGCGCGAGACGCTCGTGCACCCATCAAGTGGCTCCGCAAGCGAGATCCTGTGAGCGAACTAGTCAGCGCTTACTCGTAATGAGGACAGGAAGGAACGCACTCGGAGCGGACGTTGAGGGCGAGGATGGGGAGGAAGTCGACGCCCGCTCCCTCCGCAACTCCCTCAATCTCGTCGATGAGGTCTGGGTGCGCAGCGCGGAGCGGCGCCTCGAACTTGGCCGCGTGCTCGAGCACCTGCTCCCACTGCGCGCGCGCGAGGGCGGGGTCAGCTCCGCTTCATCAGCTCGTCGTCGCTCGACACGCACCGTCAGGCCGGCGAGGTCGACGAAGATGGACTTGTAGGCGCCGATCGAGCTGAGGATCTGGGTGCGCGCCTGCTGGCCATGCTGCACGCCCAGCTCGCGCGGGGAGCCGGAGCACGAGATGGTGGGGAACGGCTGGGAGACGTCGAAGTGGACGGGGGCGACGGTCATGCTGGGCGGGCGTGGAGGGGGTTCGGTGCGAGGTACAGCGCTGCAGGAGTGTGCTGGCGCATCTCACAGGCGAGCGGGGCGTCCTATCTGCTGACCCCGCCGGACGGTCGGCTCCCCATCCCGGCCTGGTACCGACCCACCTCGGCCGGGATGCCCGCCTCCAGCTCTCTTGCGCCAACAGGCCGGCGCGAGTGAGCGGCTACCTATCTGCCCCACCTGCGGCTGGTCGGGAACAGGTCCTCGCGCTTCCTCTCAGCGCGACCTCCTCCTCCTCGCTCTCTGCCTTGCTCTTCTCCGCTTGATCCACTTGCTCTTTCACCTCCATCTTACCACACAACCCTCTTCTGCTCAGCATGGTCAAGCGCATTCTCTGCGGATACGGCTGCGGTGCGTCGTCCTTCTCCCCTTCTCCCCACCTCGCTTCCAACTGACTATCTGCACCTCATAGACATCGATGCCGTCGCGCACTTCCTCCACACCCGCAACGGCAAGCGCCCCGACCTCGCAGACGTCTCGCGCGGCATCTTCGGCGCCGAAGTCGGTGAGCCACACCCGCCTGCCCAACTTCCGCTCCGCGCGCTTGCTCACCACAAGAGACGCACGCAGGCGTCAAGCGCCTCCTCGACCTCTTCGAGAAGAAGAACATGAAGGCGTCGTGGTACATCCCCGGCCACACCATCGAATCGTTCCCGAAGGAGATGGCGGAGATCCGCGACGCTGGGCACGAGATCGGCCTGCAGTGCGTCTCTTCCCTCCTTCGGCGTTGCCCAATCGAAAGGGCTGACCCGCTGCTTGCGCGCCAGCAACTACACGCACGAGGAGGTGAGCTGCCCCTCTTTGCTTTGCCCTCGCGCGCAGCGATAACTGACTCGCACTCCCGCTCAAAGCCCGGTACGCTCTCGGCGGAGCAGCTCGAGGCTGTCTCGTCAAGTCGATCGAGGTCATTACAGACTTCACGGGCAAGAAGGTGTGCCGCACAGATGGTCTCCCTTGACGAGCTTCGCTAATCCCGCTCTAACTCTTCCAGCCCGCCGGCTTCACCGCGCCGTGCTGGGACAACCACCCCGACCAGATCCGCCTCCTCGAGAAGTACGGAATCGAGTACGACCACTCGTTCATGCACCGCGACTTCCAGATCTACTGGGCGCCGAAAGGAGGACGAGTACACCCCGACGGACCTGAGCAAGCACCCGAAGGAGTGGATGAAGCCGATGGTCAAGGCGCCCGTCAGCGACAAGGTCTGCGTCATCCCCGCGAGCTGGGTCTTCGACGACTGGCCCGCGTTCCAGTTCAACTGGCGCGTCGCGAACTCGGTGCGTCGGCTCCTCCACCCTCTCCCTCTCTCGCTCGCGATGCTGACCTCCGAGCTGCTTCCCGCGCGCACAGCAAGGGTACACCGACCCGCGCTCGTGGGAGCACACCGTCAAGGACTCGTTCACCTACATGTTTGAGAACCACGACACCTTTGTCTTCCCGATCGTGCGTACTTCCTCCCGCGCTCCGCTCCGCTCCTTCCCGCTGACCCGCCTCCCACACGTGCAGACCGTCCACCGTGCGCTTTCCACTGCGCTCGCCGGAGAGGGGCTTCTGACTGACGATTCTCTCTCCTCACAGCGCAAGTTTCGGGCCGTCCGCACCTTCTCAAGATGCACGAGCGGTTCGTCGCCCTCTCTCCGCCCCACCTGCCCACCCGCTGATCCCGCGTTGCGCGCACAGCATCATCGACTTTATCAACCAGCACGAGGGCGTCGAGTGGATGACGTTCGAGGACATGGCGAAGGAGTTCAAGGCGGGCAAGATCTGAGGGAGGAGCCATTTTCGCCGGGCGAGGGGGCCGGGTATCGCATCAGGGGCATTTGTAGACGGGTCAAGGGTTCAAGCAAGCTGTTCTTCTGTGCACTGTGTGTTTGGCGGGTTTTCACGTGCCGCCGGCCGAGTGGAGGTTCATCAGGGCAGGCGCGCGCTCTCGCTCTCGTGGAAGGGGGAAAAACCGCCGGACCGCGCCCAGAGCGGACATCAGCGAGATTGGCCTTGGGCAGGCGATCGACCCATCCTGCACTGCCGAGTGCCCACCGCGAGGAGGATCCGCCGGGAGGAGGTCTCCCTCGCCCCGGCGCACCTTCCGACTCTGCTCGCTTCCCAACTTTTGGTGCCCGGCGACTATACGCGGCTACGCCCCTGCACCTGCTGCTCTGCCCCACGCACCGCCAGCGCACCCAGCACCCACCGCGCCGCGCATCCCCCGCCCCCCTCCCCGCCTACCGCTGATAACGCGGTCGTCGCCATGGCCGACGCTGAAACGGGTCCCGCGCGTGCTGCACCGCCCGCCAAGCGCTCTCGCAGCCGCACGGGGTGCCTCACCTGGTGCGCCCATCCCTCGCTCGCTCGTCCCACGGCGTCGAGATCAGATCAGCTGACCCCCCGCCCCGCTCGCCTCCGCCCTCCGTCCGCTATCTCCCGCGCCCTCTCTCACGCAGCCGCAAGTACCACAAGCGCTGCTGCGAGACCAGGCCCCTCTGCACGCGCTGCGCACGCCTCGGCCACGACTGCACCTGGCCCGCCGCCGTGCAAGTACGCCCCGCCGCAGCTACATACTGCCCTCCCGTCTCGACGCTGACTTGACGCCGTCGCACGCAGAAGTCACGGAGTAACCGCTCGGGCTCGACGAGTGCCACCATCCCGACCGTCCCGCTGCCCCCCGTCGTCCCCGTCGCGTCCACCTCGACGTCGACCTCCGCCCCGGAGCCATCCGCAATGTGGGCGACAGGCCCGTCCGCGATGCCGGATCCGCTCCTCTGGTCCGCCGCGACCGGCAGCGGCGGCAGCGCGACGAGCGCGAGCGGGCTTTCGCTCTCGAGCTCTCCGCCCGGCCTTCCCGCGCTCTTCGGAGGGACCGGGATGGGCGACTCGAACCAGGTGTTCGACTTCGAGATGCTTGCGCAGCCTCTGACGAACGACGCGCAGCCGGCGCTGGACCAGCACGGCGACACCGAGTGGCAGCAGGCGCTGTCGCAGCTCGTGCACGACCTCTTCGGCGGCGCAGGAGAGGGCGGCGCCGACCCCTCCGCCGCCGCCGCATCGGGCGCGGGCGCATTCGCCGGCGACGGCTTCTCCGCCGCGTTGACGGACCCCGTCCCTGACCCCGGACCGGTGCAGAACGCCCTCGTCGAGTTCTACCAGCACTGCGCCGACCTCACCGCTGCGGCTGCCCCGCGCGCCGTCGCCGCCGCGCCGGGGAGCGACCCGCTCCCGGAGATCTACAACTGCAAGAAGGGCTCGCACGTCCTCGAGCTCCTCCCGACGGCGTTCATCTGGCTCAACGCGTACAAAATCGTGCGTTCCGCCCCTCCCCTTCCTCGGCTTGTCTTCGACTGACCGTACGTTCTCTCGCAGGGCAACGAGCTTCCCCTCCTCGCGGGCTATGCGCGCTACATGGACACCTTCCTCGCGACCTCGCACGAGGTCGTCTGCTCGGCGGCGTTGACTTCGGGCGGGGCGTTCTTGGCGGTGCAGCGCTTTGATGACGAGTGCTCCGTATGTTCGCTTTCCTTCGACGATGGTTCGCTGTGATCTTATGCTCTGCCTCCTCGCAGATCGAGCTGAAGAAAGCGATCGGTGAGGCGTTCCTCAACGCCACGGGCATCAGCTTCGTCGACATGAGCGACGCCGCCGCAGCCATCAACCGTGCGTCCACTCTCTCGCTACTCTCCGCCGACGGGACTGACGGCCCGTGGCGCTCGCAGGCCAGCTCGGCTCGATCCGCGAGAAGGTCGCCCCTGCACTCGAAGCCTTCCTCGAGGACCCGAACCAGTCTGTCCCGCCAAGGTCAGCTGCCTATACGATATCGGTGCGTCCCAGTCTCGCTCTCCTCTGCTCGTGCCGTGCGAGGGCTGACCTTGCGAGTGGGTTGTGGGCGCAGCCATGACGGAGGACCTGTTGGACGGCGCGGCGCAGTGCGCGCAAACGCTCGACCGCATCGTGCGTCACCGCTTCTCCCTGCATGACCCGTTCCGTTCTCCTCCCGCCCTCGCTGACGACTCGTCCACCGCGCAGACCTCCATCGTCAAGACCGCCTTCCCGACCTTCTCGACGCTCCACCTGACCGACCTCGCCGGCTTCCAGCACCAGGCGTTCGGCAAGTGGATCGGCGCCGACGTCCTTTCGTCGATCCTGCGCAACCGCCGCACGTGCTTCGTCTACACCTGCGACGAGACGCCCTCGGAGCTGCAGCGCGACCCGAGCGAGGTGACTGGAATTGAATGGCTCTTCGGTGCGTGCTTTTCGTCTCCGCAGCCGACAACTTCCCGTCGTAGTTGCGCTTCCCAACCCGAATTACGGGACTGACCCTCCTCGCCTCCGCGCGCAGCCTGCCCCGACGTGATTATGTGCTCGATGGCCTCGATTTCGAACCTCGCATGTGACATCCGCGCAGACCCGAGCGCGTACGACAGCACCGGACAGCTCGCGCTGCAGTATGCGATGCGACGGGACCTCCTCTTCGACACGATCACGAGCTACACGCCCCGGCTCAAGCCGCACCTCCGCGGCTCGGCGTTCCACAACGTGACGCGCATCGCCGCGCAGGAGGTCTGGCGCGCGGCGGCGCTCATCCACTTCCACCAGGTGTTGTACGCCCTCCCCGCCGAGCACGACACGCTCCAGCGCATCCTCGCGTCCTTCTTCGAGGTGTACGCCGTCGTCGAGCAGGGCCTCCCCGCCCTCCTCATGGGCCCGATGGCTGTCCCCATGTTCCTCGCGTCGACGATCGCGACCACCCCCGACGCGCAGTACAGGCTGCGGCGGCGGCACGAGAGTGCGTTCCCCATTCCTTCTCCTTCTCCCTTTATCCGATCGCTCACACCTCGCCGCGCGCGCGCGCAGTGCTCCACCCGTACACGGGCCCGCGCGACTGCCACCGCTTCGTCGAGAAGCTGTGGCGGCTCAGCTTTGCAGGGCAAGCAGGTCGACTGGCACAAGCTTGCAGAGCAGGAGAAGCCGCTCGCGTATTTGTAGAGGAGGGGGGATCAGCGAGGTTGTTGTGTGATGTGTGCAGTGGCTGTGGTTGTAGTGCAGTTGTTTTCGCAGTCTCGAGACGAGGGGAGAGCAGGCCGACGAGCGACTTGCGAAGGTCAAGCTCGCCTTCCTCTCCTTTCGCGGCACTCAGGGAGGACGCAACAACAGTATTACCGCTCGAGCGGGCGTACGCTAGGCTAGGAGGAGGAGAGTCGCACAACAAGATCTGGGCACAGCAGCGCCGACCAGCGGCGCGTCGACTCCGTCTATACACCGCCTCCCGCAGCCCCGCTCCTCCTCCTCCTCCTCCTCCTCAACGCCGAGCGCACACACGAGGAACACGGGCCGATGATCGCTCACCGCGCCCATGCGCGCGAGGTCCCGCACGCAGTCGTACTTCAGCACCTGTACCTCGCCCCTTCTCGGCCCGCTCGGCTCGCGCTTCACCGCCTCCTGCGCGGGGAGGGGCGCGGGCCGCGCAGGCGTGCTGAGGAACGGCGGGAGCGGCAAGAGGGAGAGAACGACCGCAGGCGCGTGTTGAGGCTCGTGCCCGACGCCGAGGGCGAGGTCGACGACGCGGATTGCGTGTGCGCGTGCCCGAGCGCGAGCGCGCCGGGGGCGCGGTCGTGCAGCGCGTTGAGCGCGGCGGAGAACGTCCGTGCGCGCGGGAAGCCCGTCCCGCTTGCGCTTGCGCTCGCGTTGGGCGGAGCGGAGGGCGCGGGCGAATCCGACGCCGAGTGTGGGAGGTCCGGCCTCTCAGGCGTAACGGAGGGCCCCGTGCGCCGCGAGAGGCCCTCCGCCTCGTCAGAGGACGAGGACGAGTCCCCGAGAGGGTGAACCGCTTGCGCGGTCTCGGCCGCCTCGGGGGCGCTGCAGGCGCGGCCTCAGGCGCGTCGGGCGAGTCGAACACGGTCGACTTGACGCGCCGCCAGAGCGAGGGGTGCTCGTCGAGGCTCGGCGAGCTGGGCGAGCGCGCGAGCGAGTCGGACGAGGGCGAGGGCGGCTCGAAGCGTGGGTGGCGGACCTCGTTGGCAGAGGCGGGGCGGCGCGGGGGAGAGGAGGCGCCGTCGGGGCTGGCGACGGGTAGGAGCGGCGGTGCGAGCGCGGGAGGCAGTGGCGGTGGGAGGCGAGGGCGGAGGGGTGCTGCTGTGAAAGAGGATGCGGTCTGCGCGGGGACGAAGGGAGCGTCAGTTTGCTCAAGGGGAGGGGAAAGCAAGGAGGCGCACCCGTCCAGCTCTGCACGCGCTGCTTCTTCGACGAATCAAACACGGGCTCGACCGCCGAAACCGACGCCGGCGCCGGCGCCAGCGCCGCCGCCTCGTCCAAGGTCTTGGTGTCCTCGGCGCCCTCCTCGCTTTCCTCCTCCGTGCACGCCGAGATGGTCGTCGTGGGCACGACGACCGCCGACTGACTGCTGCGGAGGATCGGCCGCGGGGGGAACAGCCCGCTGAGGGTGCTCCTCCGCCCCCTCCCGCCCGCCCCCGCGCCTCCCGCGCCCTCACTCGCCTCCCTCGCGCGCTTGGCATACTCCATCGCCGCAGCGTTCGAGTTGCGCTTGACGAGCGTCAGGAAGCGCACCTGCGCTTTGCGGACCGCGTCCAAGCCCGTTTCGCCGCCTTTGCCCGGCGCGGGTGGCAGGCCGAGCGAGGCGAGGTCCTCGCGCGCGACCGCCTCGGGCGCGTCGAGCGCGGGGTCGGCGCAGTCCGCGTCGAGGGTCGACATCGTCCCGATGGAGGAGACGATCGAGAGCGCGTCGTCGTCCGTCGCGGTCGTCGCGCCGGGCGTCCATGCGCCTCCCCCTCCACCGAACCCGCCAGCCGGGGCAGGGCGGGGCGTCCCCGGCACGCTCGAGAGGGGCACCTCCGGGTCCGTTGCGGCGCCCTCGCGCCCGCCGGTTGCCTTCCCCCCGCCGCCGCCGCCGCCCCCGCCCCCGCCCGCAGCAAGGCGGAGGAGCGTCCCGCGGCGCTTCTTCTTCCGCGCGGGGACGTCGTACTTATACGTCGGGGGGAAGGCGATCTCCCCCTCGGCGAAGCCGGAGAAGCAACCCCCGCTCGCGGACGAGGCGAGCACGTCGCGCAGCTGGTCGAAGCGGAGCGCGGTGGTGTAGTCGCGCCCGCGGACGAGCCAGTCGGCGTGCAGGCGCGAGATGTTGAGGCGGAAGCTGTGTGCGCTCTGAGTGAGAACGCTGCGCTGGGAGAGGGGAGGGAGAGGAGGGGCGCGCACTTGAGATCCCCGGCGAAGAACACGGCATCGAACCGCTCGACGAGCTTCTCCGGCCTGGGGCCCTCTTTCCCGCTCTGCGCCCAGAAATCGTCGACGACGAGCTCGTCGAGGATCTTTGCCGCGTTGGCCTTGCGGAACTCGAGCCCGCTGGCGTGCGCGGCGAGGTGCGCCGAGACGAAGAGGAGGCGGGTGTGGTGCAGGTGGAGCGAGATCCCGACGCCTGCGCTTTCCCCTCGTCAGCGCGCTCCAGAGAGAAGGGGAGGGAGAGAGGGCGGGGACGCACCGCCCTTGTTCCCCATCCGCCCGCCCATCAACCCCGCGGTCACGCGCCCGGTGCTCGCGCCCTTGACGAGCCCCTCGCAGCACCGCGCGACGAACACCGCGCAGTAGATGCCCATCAGGCGCTCCTTCTCGACGAGGACGTACGGTCCCCGCGAGCGGCTGCGGCTCCCGCCGCTGGGGGCGCGCGCCGAGGCGCCCTCGTCGCCGGCTTCGGCGTCGGAGGCGCCGTCATCGGACGACGCGGAGGACTCGGACGGCGAGGACGAGTGCGAGCACCCGCCGCAGAGGTACGCCTCGAGGAGGGACGTCCAGCCCTTGCCATCGAGGCGCGGGACTTTGCCCGCGAGGACGCCGCTCGCGGTCGGGCCTGCACAGCGCGCGCGGGGTCGTCAGTTCGTGCCCCGCACCGGGAGAGGAAAGGCGGGGACGCACACTCCTGCCCGCAGACGACGACGATGTGGTACGGGTGCCCCTCGGTCAGCGGGAAGCTCGGCAGCGCCTCCCCGTCCTCGTCGGCGTCGGGCAGCGGGACCGTCACCGTGCTCCCCCTCGAGCTGCGACTCCCTCCGCGGGGTCGCTTGCGCGGGAGGTGCTCCTCCGGAAAGAGGGACACGTCGCCGAGGAACTCGCTCAGGTCGCCCGAGGGGGACGGGAGCGAGTCGTGCATGTTGAACGTCACGAGGCGGATCTTGATGCTTGGCCGGGTGGCCTCTGCCGGTGCGAGCGGTGGTGGAGGCGGTGAGAGGGGCGCGGGCTCGGCGGAGAGCGGGGTGGGGGCGTGCGAGGGGCGGAGGGAGGAGAGGACCGAGCCGGGGCGGGAGGACGCGGCGGAGGAGGACGGGTGCGAGTGCTTGCGGTGCGGCTTCCCGCCATGCACGAGCGAGTTGAGCCGCTTGAGGAGGCGGCGTGGGGCGGGCTCGTGGTGCTTGTAGTGGTGCGTCGGTTTGCGCGGCGAGGTGTCTGCGGGCAGCGCGGCAGGTCAGCAAGGTAGTCCTGGTGAACGAGGTAGGGGAAACGCACGGTCTTTCGACGAGCCGGAGCGTGCCGGTGTAACGGGGCGGCTCGACTCGGGCTCGACGGAGGGTGCTGGGTCTGGCAGGGCGTAGTCGACGGCGACGGGCGGCGGCAAGGATGTCGCGCTCGCATGTGCAGCTTGCGCCGCGCCTTCCGCCTGGCCCTGTGTGGTCGGTGCGGTAGCTTGGGCGCCTCTGGCGTGAGCGAGGGTGCCCATGCGCGGCGAGCCTCGAGCGTTGAGGGAGGGCGGACAGGGCGAGGAGGGGTGCTGCGGGGCTGCGCGAGCGCGAGGCGGGACGGGAGTGTGCCTAGAGCTAGTGCACTCGAGAGATGCGGCTGCCCTGTCGCGGTGGAGTACGGCCGAGGCGAGTCGGCGGACGGCGGACTGATGAAGGTGGGGCGGCGGCCGGTGCGTGCGGTGGGGGTCTGCGCGCTCGCTGGGCTGGTCCAGACAGACGGTAGAGCTCTAGCGAGCGTTGCCCTCGCCAACAGCGCTGCAGCGGGGCGTGGGAGCGAGAGGAGCGCTCCCTCCGCGAGAGGATCGCCGTCGGCACCTGCACCGCCCGTCTGCACCAGAGCCATCTGCCAGTCCCGCGCTTGCTCACTGCAATCCCATCTCGCTACGCCGTAGACCCCGATCATCGCCAGAGAGCATGCGTGCTCCACCGCCTCGACGCCCTCGACGCCGCCAAGTCGCTCGTCCGCCGGTCTTCCCCCCGCCGACTGTGCCTGCATCCTGAACGCGCCAGTCCTCCTGCTCTACTGCTCCCTCTCCAGCCACCGTCCCGGCAAGCTCCCCGGATCCTCGCCCCACCCGCTCGCGCGCCCCTCACCCCTCTCCCGCCCAGCGTCCCGGGGTACAAGCCGCCGCCGCCACGGTGCCGCGTTGCAGGGTCATGCGCGACCCTCTGCTCTCCCGCTGAGGCCGCTCTACCTCCAGAACACGGCCGGCGCACCAACCGACCGCGGGTAGCCGACTCCCCCGCTATCTGCTCACTGCCGCCGCAAGAGCTGCTCGAGCTCCCGCTGCGCTGCGATTGATCCCTGCTCTCCTGCTCTCCCTACACCGCTCCGCTACGACCGCACTCATAGCCGTCATGACCGCCACCGTCCAGACCGCTCCCACTCACGGCGTCCAGCGCATCACCGCCAGCGGCAGCGCCGCCAAACCCTCCATCCTCGACCAGTTCTCCCTCAAGGGCAAGGCCGGCATCGTCGCAGGCGGCGCCGGCGCCCTCGGGCTCGAGAGCGCGCTCGCCCTTGTCGAGGCCGGCGCGACCGTCTGTGCGTCTCCCCGCTCCTCCTCCCTCCCGTGTGTGCTCGAGCTGACCAGCACACCGCACACATAGACGTGATCGACATTGCCCCGGCAGAGAAGCTCCGCGACGAGTTCAAGGCGTGCCAGGCGTTCGCGAGCGAGATCGGCGGCAAGCTCCACTACGTCCAGGGCGACATCACCGACTCGGCGTTCAACGAGCGCTTCTGCGCCGAGGTCGCCGACGCAGAGGGGCGCTTCGAGTGCGCTCACCTCCTCCCTCTTCCCGCCGCGCGCGCGAGCTGACTCGCCGCGCGCCCCGCTCCGCAGCTTCTGTGTCCTCGCGAACGGCTGGCTCCACCCCGACACGGACATTCTCGAACTGACGGAGGAGGTGTGGGAGAAGACGCAGAAGTGCGTCATTCGTCACCGCTCGCACACGCCTTGGCGGATTGCTGACCCGCTCTCCCCCTCCCGCAGGATCAACGTCACCGGCAGTGCGCCTCCCCCCTTCCTTCTTCCCTGCCTCGCCCACTAACACATCCGCGCACAGCCTTCCTCCTCGCGCAGGCCGCCGCAAAGCAGATGAAGCGCTTCTCCTCCGGCGGGTCCATCCTCGTCTACGCCTCGATCGCCGGCATCCGGATCCAGCGCCGCGCGCCGAACCTCCATCATTCGTGGGCGGCGTACGCCGCGAGCAAAGCCGCGACGCACCAGCTCACGCGGAACCTCGCCGTCGAGCTTGCGAAGGACCGTATTCGCGTCAACTCGCTCTCGCCGGGGCAGTTCTGGACGCCGTGCGTTGCGCGCTCGCTCTCTCTCTCTCTCTCTCTCTCCTCGCTTCGAAGTGCGCGCTGACGTGAGGGGAGTGGGCAGGATGACCAACGCGATGCTCGAGACCCGGCCCGAGCTGTTCCAGCACTGGTCGCAGAACAACAACCCGATGGGCCGCCTCGGCCGGACCGACGAGGTCCGCGGCGCGACCGTGCGTCTGCCCCTCCCTCCTTCACTCCCTTTCCCCACCCCCGGCTGACGATGCGCGCGCGTGATCGCAGGTGTACCTCTGCTCCTCCGCCTCGTCCTGTGCGCCTCCCCCTCCTCCCGCCTCCTCACCCTCCCCGCTGACCCTCCCCCGCACGCCGCACCGCAGACGTCACCGGTATCGACCACATCGTCGACGGCGGGATGGTCGTGCGTTCCACCTTTTCTTGCGCCCGGCTCGCGGGGGGGCGATCCGCTGATGAGACTCTGCTCGTGGTGCGCAGCTCTGGTGATCTCTCTCTCTCTCTCTCTCTCGCGCATTCTGGGTTCTCGTGTACAGGGCATTGCAAGCAGTATGGTTCTCTGGGTCGCGCATGCCGGCCGGAGGAGAGTGTAGCGCGAGCTCGAGAGGGCAACTCGAGCGACGCGCACTATACTACACCCCTCGCATCGCACCCTCGCCAGAGTTCCGCCCGCTTGAAAGCCTTCGCGCAACGAGCTGCAACGCGTTGCTTCTCCTCCTCGCCAGCTAGCGTCACGAGAGCGAGCGTCTGCCAGCGCCACTTCATCCGCCCTCCTCATCCTCCTCGCGCGCGCGCTCCTCGTGCTGTCCGCGGTCCACCTCGCTGTACGCCGCTTCCTCCGTCGGAGGGCGTCCCACAGGCACAGAGGAGGGAGTAGAGCCAGCGAGCGGGTGTGCTGGCATTCAGGCGCATGCAGACGCCGAGGCGACTCAGGAAGGTCGAGGGCAGGAGAGAGAGGGCGAGAGAGACTCAGCGTGGCTCGTGACGAGCAGCAGCGAGCCGATGCAAGCACAAGGGAGAGGAGCTGGTGAGAGAGGGCAGCGTGTGCAGGACGCGAGAAGCGGGAAGGGAGGGGGGGTTGGTGCCCCTCCCCATCACCCTGCTCTCTCTCGCGACAGGCGGCGGCTTCCTTTCACCTCGGCTCACTGGGACGAACGGACGCAGATGTGGGGCAAGCGTAGAAGCGGGGGTTACAGCACACCCTACAAAGAGCAACAAGCGGCGGAGAGAAGGACGGGAGCGCAGAGGCACCGTTTACTTCTTGGCGCCGGCCTTGACAGCGGCCTTGGTGACCTTTCCGGCCTTGCCTGTGTAGATGAAGCGTAGTGGTCGAGGGAAGGGGTGAGGTGAAGTCGGGAGGAAGGGGAAGGGGAGGAGGGGAGGGTGGTCAAGGTCAGCGACGGTTCCGAAGTCTCAAGCCCATCCGCCTCATCGTGCGCGCCCTCCGACGACATACGACCGCACGAGAGAGAAGGAGGAACGCACCGTCAGTCTTCTCGACGGCCTTGATGACACCGACGGCGACGGTCTGGCGCATGTCGCGGACGGCGAAGCGCCCGAGGGGCGGGCGAGTTCGCACCCTTTTCTCTCCTGGGCGCACTCGTAGCGTTCTTTTGAGATCGTTGCAGAGCTTCAGCGAAAGCGAGCTCGTATCGTGGTCGACTCGGTCGTGATTAGAGGAGAGCAGCCGAGGTCGTCCAGCGCCGACCTCCTCGACTCGTACATACGTGCTCTGCGGAAGGCTCGATGTACTTTCGCGCTCAAGTGAGGCTTCTGACCAGTCTACTTGCACCCCATCGTCCCACCGTCGCCATTCGAGTCCTCATCAGCTCCCTGGGCGGGAGGCGGCATCTGCGCACGGCAGCCTGCTCCTGCGCACGCGGAACGCGCTGCGCCGTCTTATGTAAACTCACTCGGCGTCCGGGCGCTTGCGCTACTCCCGGGCGCTCCCTGCTCAAAGAATGGCGCCCTCCCTTCCTCCTCCGCTACCGTCACGGCGCTCGCGCCCAACGCGAGCACATTGACCGTAGAGATCTCTCTACGTTCGTAGCTCGCGCGTTCTCCCTTCCGCTCCGCTTGCTTACACTCTGGGGGAGGAAGGCTCCTCCGCCATCCCACCCTCCACGACTTCGGCGCTTGGGCTCGAGCGTGCGAGGCTGCGCTGGGATGGCTTCTGTGCTCTCTCATGCGCTTTCTCTCTCTCCTCTCCTCCACGAATCGGTCCCCTCAGCAATGACATGCTCGCCTCGACGCTCCTCAAACTTGCCGGCGCGGCGCTCGCCCTCGCCCGCCCTTCCCGACGACGACGCGTCCTCCTCCTCATCCTCGTACAAGCAGCACTTACTCGAGACGTCGCGCAGGCTACGGTAACGGCGGGACGGACAACGTCGAGGATGCGGATTTGAAGAAGAGCGAGAGAAGGCGCACGAGATCGCGCTCAAGCAGTTGCGGTACCGCACCGTGCACGCGGACGGTCGCATGCCACAAGGTCGAATAAGAAGGTCTTTCATCCAGGACGGTGCGGATGTCCGCCTGCCGGGGTGCATAGTGGCTGGCGGGAGCAGCGCGCGCGCAGACAGCCCAGGACATACTCCTGTTCGACAGGCTCACGACGGGCTCGAACGGCGATGAGCACTGCTCCAAGGAGTTCTGCTACGAGCGCGTCGCGCCCAAGCAGCACGACCCCCGTGGTGCGCCGCTCCCTCCCCAGTCCCTCCCCTCCGCCCCCTGCCGCCCCTCCCCCATGGCCCTCTCCGCTCGGCATTGTCGAGGCTCCCGCTCAGGCATTTCGCCGCCTCCCCTCCCACTTTGTTCGCACGCTCGTTCACAGCCCCGCCGCCCGCAGTCCTCGCCGCCGAACAAGCGCCCCCCGCCGCACTCCCTGCACCCCTCGCTCGCACATTCCCCCCCTCCTCTCGTCGCACCTTTCTGCCTCGTGTACGTTTCCGCGACGAGCTGCAACGCGTTGCTTCTCCTCCTCGCCAGCTAGCGTCACGAGAGCGAGCGTCTGCCAGCGCCACTTCATCCGCCCCTCCCTCATCCTCCTCGCGCGCGCGCTCCTCGTGCTGTCCGCGGTCCACCTCGCTGTACGCCGCTTCCTCCGTCGGAGGGCGTCCCACAGGCGCAGAGGAGGGAGTAGAGCCAGCGAGCGGGTGTGCTGGCATTCAGGCGCATGCAGACGCCAAGGCGACTTGGGAAGGTCGAGGGCATCAAAGAGGGCGAGCGAGACGCGGCGTGGCGCGTGATGAGCAGCAGCGAACCCATGCAGGCGTAAGCGAAAGAGGCTGCGGGAGAGGGCAGGAAGTGAGAAGCGGGAAAGGCAGGGAGACGCGAGGGAGGGGGGGACATGCCCCTCCCATCACCTTGCTCTCTCTCGCGACAGGCGGCGGCTTCCTTTCACCTCGGCTCACTGGGAAGAAGGACGCGGATGTGGGGCAAGCGTAGAAGCGGGGGTTACAGCACACCCTACAAAGAGCAACAAGCGGCGGAGAGAAGGACGGGAGCGCAGAGGCACCGTTTACTTCTTGGCGCCGGCCTTGACAGCGGCCTTGGTGACCTTTCCGGCCTTGCCTGTGTAGATGAAGCGTAGTGGTCGAGGGAAGGGGTGAGGTGAAGTCGGGAGGAAGGGGAAGGGGAGGAGGGGAGGGTGGTCAAGGTCAGCGATGGTTCCGATGTCTCAAGCCACCCCCCGCCTTCGTCGCACGCGCAGTCCAGCAATGCACGACCGCACGGGAGAGGAGGAACGCACCGTCAGTCTTCTCGACGGCCTTGATGACACCGACGGCGACGGTCTGGCGCATGTCGCGGACGGCGAAGCGCCCGAGGGGCGGGTACTCGGCGAACGACTCGACGCACATCGGCTTCGACGGGATCATCTTGACGATCGCGGCGTCGCCCGACTTGATGAACTTCGGGAGGTCCTCAACCGACTTGCCCGAGCGGCGGTCGATCTTCTCGAGGAGGGTGTCGAACTTGCACGCAATGTGCGCGGTGTGGCAGTCGAGCACGGGCGCGTAGCCGTTGCCGATCTGGCCCGGGTGGTTCATGACGATGACCTGCGCCTTGAACGACGCGGCCTCCTTGGGCGGGTCGTTCTTCGAGTCACCGCAGACGTTGCCGCGGCGGATGTCCTTGACCGAGACGTTCTTGACGTTGAAGCCGACGTTGTCACCGGGGAGACCGGCCTCGAGCTGCTCGTGGTGCATCTCGACCGACTTGACCTCGGTGGTGACGTTGGCCGGCGCGAAGACGACGACCATACCGGCCTTGATCGTGCCGGTCTCGACACGGCCGACGGGCACAGTTCCGATACCGCCGATCTTGTAGACGTCCTGTGGACGGGCGGGAGACGGGGTCAGCGAGGAGGCGCGCGAGGAAGAGCCGAGAGAGGCGCACCTGGAGGGGGAGACGGAGGGGCTTGTCGGTCGGGCGCGAGGGGGGCTCGATGGCGTCGATGGCGTCAAGGAGCGTCTTGCCGGTAACCTCACCCGACTTGGTGTCCTTCTTCCATCCCTTGTACCACGGCATGTTGGTGGTCGCCTCGATCATGTTGTCGCCGTGCCAGCCGGAGATGGGGACGAAGGGGACGTTCTTCGGGTTGAAGCCGACCTTCTTGATAAAGTTGGACGTCTCCTTGATGATCTCCTGGTAGCGGTCCTCCGAGTACTTGCAGGTGTCCATCTTGTTGATGGCGACGATGAGCTGGCGGACACCGAGGGTGAACGCGAGGAGGGCGTGCTCGCGGGTCTGGCCGTCCTTCGAGATACCGGCCTCGAACTCACCAGTGCCCGAGGCAATGATGAGGATGGCGCAGTCGGCCTGCGAGGTACCGGTGATCATGTTCTTGATGAAGTCGCGGTGACCCGGGGCGTCGATGACGGTGATCATGTACTGCAGGGCGCATGGAGCGTGAGCGGACGCGCGCAAGGGAGACTGAGGAGCGCGGGACGCACCTTGGGGGTCTCGAACTTCCAGAGAGCGATGTCGATGGTGATACCACGCTCGCGCTCAGCCTTGAGCTTGTCGAGGACCCACGCGTACTTGAACGAACCTGTCAAGCAGCGCGCAACATCGTCAGCGGCCGCACGAGGCAGGGAGGGACAGCGAGCGCCGTCTCGCCCACGTCACCGCAAAGGCGGGTGTGGGGGGCGGCGACGGCGCGGAAAAATCTGGTCGCTGGACGCGAGACTCACCCTTGCCGAGCTCAGCAGCCTCCTTCTCGCTGTAGAACGCGCAGGCAGGTCAGCACGGTGTGCGAGTGGCAAGGAAGCGGCGGGAGGGCCGACGCACAACTTCTCAATGGTACGCTTGTCGATACCACCGCACTTGTAGATGAGGTGGCCGGTCGTGGTCGACTTGCCGGAGTCGACGTGACCTGCATAGCGGTAGAGGGGTAGGGGGAGGGGGGGGACACGGGGCGTAGGTCAGCGACGTGGTCCTCCTCGCGCGGGAGGGAGGGAGCAAGCGTACCGATGACGACGACGTTAACGTGACCCTTTTCCTTGCCCTGTTGTTCGCGTCCAAGCCAACGTAAGGGAAGGCGGAAGGGGAGGTGGCGGGAGAGGAGGCGAGGGAAAAGTCAGCGGACGTCCAGGAGGCGCGCGCGCGGGGTGGAGCGCTGCGGGGGGCGCTGATGGTACGGCGGGAATGCTGGCGAGGCGCACGCACCATTGTGAAGATGAGATTCGAGTGAAGACGCGAAGGTGGAGGAGACCAAGGGAGGAAGCGCCGTCGAGGCGAGGGCAGCCCGCCCGCCCGCGCGTCCCCTCCCGGGCCCAAGCTCAGCCTCGCCCTCTGGGGATCCTCCTGCCGCCCGCTCGCTTGCCCAGGAACGTCCCCCTGCCCCGCCTCGACCCTCGCGGTCCACCAACCGCAACCCGCCCGCCCCGCGTCGCCACCCCCTCCTCCTCGTCCCTTCCCCGCCGCTGCGCCTCGCTCCTGCTTGCGCGGCCACCTCTCGCTCGGACTGCTCTCCCTCTCCGACGCACTGTGGCCTGCCGTCGTTCTCCGACGATCGAGCACCCGCACCGCACACAGGCCGCCCCGCTCAGCAAAGTTGGCCTTCCCATCCTGCCCTCGTCGCCTTCCTCTCGCCGGCCCGCTCCTCCTCGTTGCCGCCGCCGCCTTTCGCTCGCTCCGTCGCTTCAATGAGTTGACTCTTTCGACGCCGTCGACGAGTGGCGACCATTCGTAGCGCAGTTCCGCAGTTGAGGCGCTGTCACGCCCGTCTTGTCCTCCGCCACTCGCTTCCGCACAAGCTCACCGTCGTCGATCCAGCTCATTGTACAACTCCCTGTCCGCTCTATACGGGCTGGTCTTACGCTGTCGCAGGCGGTGCGGTCCGGCGCGAAGTGCTGGGCTGACTGCGTCGCCCTACGCACTGGCGAGCTCCGTCCTTGCTTCAGGCTCCCTGCCGTCCCTCCTTGCGCCGCTCCTTTCCCCCTTCCAGTTCAAACGCACGTCGTCGTGCGCCTCGCTTCGCCTTGCCATCGCCCGCGAAGGTCAGTGCGGCGGGCAGTACTTCCAGCGGCCCCGTCGTCGAGCTCGATCGACGGCTCCAACGCAACGGGGTGCTGCTCCAGGCCTCAACGTGGCACAAACGACCTCGAGCGTTCATCTCCGGGCCTACAAAGACTCGATGTCCAACCCTCCCTATCCCTGGATCCCGGTGACGACGACCTTCCTCGCGCTGACGCCCTCCTTCTGCCTATCCAGTCCGCGCTGGACGCTCTCGAGCCCCGCACCAACGACAAGCGGGTCGGGCTTGGCCTGCAGCGCGCCGCTCGCGAGCGCCGCAGGGACGTAGTCGTGGTAGACTGCGCGCGCGACGGCGCCCGAGTCCTGGAGGGCGATGTTGAGCGCCATGACTGCGTACGTGCGGGATCAGTCGCGCTTCTCCTCGACGAATGGGCGCAATCCACGCTTACCGCCCTCGGCCGTGATGCCCTCGGGCAGGTCCTTCGGCGGCGGCAGCGTTGCCGCGACGAACTTGCGCCCCTTGCCCTCGAATGCGCGGAGCGCGACCTCGCCGCAGAGCTCGACGCTCCCCTCCTCGGCGATCGCGTCAAACGCGCCGGCGTACTCGGTCCCGGCCTGCTCCACCGCCGCGACAAGCGCGTCGAGGAGCTCGCCGCGCGGCGTGCGGTAGTCGAACGCCGCCGCCGCCCCCAGCGACTTCATGAGGGGAAAGTTCGCCGGCGAGCAGGTCGTGACGACACTGAGGCCAGACGCGACGGCGAGCTGGATGGCGCTCGCGCCGACAGAGGACGAACCGCCGTACACGAGGAGGACCTTGCCCTTCCCTGCGGGGTTGGTCGCGCCTGCATGCGGGGGTGGAAGCGCGAGGCAGTGCGCGGGGTAGAGCCCTGAAGCGGCTGTTGAGAGACCGAGAGGAAGGACACTCGCTTCATCGTAGCTGAGCGTGGCGGGGATGGGCGAGACGAGGAGAGCGTCGACCACGGCGAAGCGCTGAAAGGCAGAGTGCTTCGGCTCGCTCGAAGCGAAGGACCTGCAGTGGCTGTGTGTGTTGTATGGGCGTGAGCTTCGCGTCCAGCGAAAGGATGCATGGCGCGCACCCGAGGACACGGTCACCCTTCTTGACGTTCGCAACGCCGTCGCCCACCTCGACGACCTCGCCCGCGACGTCCGTACCGAGAATGAAGGGGTAGGCCTTGACGAGGAAATCGTACCCGTGCGTCTGGACTGCGTTTGGGCGAGGTTGGTCAGCTCTGTCGGCGGATCTTGTGAGAGGTGGAGCAGGAGCGGACTCTTCCAGTCGATTGGCTGGACCGCAACCGAGTGCACCTGCGTCGATACTGTCAGAACCGCGCTTCAGCGCACGGGCAAATCCGCGCAGCGCACCTTGACGAGCACCTCCCCCTCCGCGACGCTCCACATCGGGGCGTCGTCGACTTCAAGCTGCGCACGGGGCGACTTGTACCAGGCAGCCCGGTTCTGCGCCATTGTTGCTAGCGTAGTGTGGGTGAATGTGAGGCGACAGCTTGAGGGAGGAGGACGAGAGTTATGTCGAGCGTGAACGAGGGCGAGGGTCCGAAGCCCGGCGCCTATTGATGACAGCGCTCTCCGAAGTGGGGGCACGGGGAGGTGACAGAGCGGAGTGCCTGTGCAACACGTGCGGGGAGGTTCCTTGACGGAGGAGCGACGTTTTCGTCGACGACGCCAACTTGCGAAGGTCCCGCTCGAGCGTGCGAACACCGACGATGTGCACAGCGATGTCCGAGTCTATTACGCTGCCGAGTCTGCACAGAGGTAGTCCTACAGTCTTCCGAGGGGAACGAACGACCGCAGCAGAGGAGGCTAAGCCATGCGAGGAAGAGGAGAGGATGACGGGGGGCGAGGGAGGGGACGGTCGAGCGGAGCGCCTCAGGCGCCACCGCCCATGAGGTCCTTGCCCTTGACGCTGAGGTTGCGGATCATGAGGGCGCAGATCGAGGTGAGGCCGCCTGCGGGAACAAACGAGGGAAGCGTTAGTGTCCTGGACCGCTGACTGGGTACGCTGCGACGGTTGCACACGAGGGCATGAATGTGGAGAGGCGACGCACCTGCGGCAACACCAATGATGAAGACGTTCCTCAGCGCGAGAACGTAGGCGTGAATCACGCCGGGCTGCAGGTCCTCCGCGAGCGTCGGGATCGCCTGCACGCGCAGTTTGAGAGCGGATCAGTCTCCCGCTCGAAACCAAGCAGTACGGCCACCTCGTCGAAACGACGCCGAAGAGGCCTAGAGGTGAAGAAACGCACCTCGACCGAGTTACGCACGAGGTCAAACGGCGCATCGGGCGCAAACTCGCGCAGCGCGGATGAAAGCTTGGTGCCGAAGATGCTCGAGGCGATGGCGATACCGATCGTACCGCCGAGCAGACGGGCTCGAGGGAGCGAGGAGAGAACGAGTGAACGCACCCAGCTGCCCGAAGGTGACGATCGCAGTGCGCTGCGGGACCTCCGCCTCGTCCTTGCAGTCGGCCTGGACGGAGATGATCGTGTTCTGGATGACACAGCCAACGCCGATGGCGAGGAGCTGTCCGGGTGTATTGCGGTGAGCCCCTGCTCCATGTCGCGCAGGTGGAAAGAAGCGAACGCACGATCTGGTACCCGATAATCTTGCTCATGGCCGTGTTCTCGTCGATGGTGTACAGCAGTCCCGATCCAACACACGAGAACAGCGGTCCGAAGACGAGGAACGGCCAGTACCGGCCAAACTTGGAGATGAGCGCGCCAGCGATGCCGGACGCGAAGACGACGCCGAGCATGAACGGCAGGATGTCGATGCCCGACTTGGTCGCCGAATGGCCGCGCGTCGCTTGCTGCGGAAGGTGGCAGGGAGGTCAGCGAGGGCGAAGCGGAGAGAGGTGGGCGGCGGGAGGGGTTCCGCAACTCTCGCAGCGACGACGGGGGACGTACGAAGAACGTCGGCAGGTAGTAGATCGAGACCAGGAGAATGAACATGGCGAAGAAGGCGGCGAGCGTAGCGCCAATCTGCGGGCGCAATGACGGGGAGAGTCAGTTTGCATCTTGCCGGAAGCGGCGGGGACTCGTGGCGCACCTGTGTGCGCCCGTTGAGGTATTCGAGCGGAAGGATGCGGCTCGGTCCGGCGAGCTTCCACTCAAAGGCGACGAAAACGGGGATGAGGACGGCAAAGACAACGAAACACGCGACGACGGGCGAGTCGGACCAGGCGTACTTCTCGCCGCCCCACTGTAGCGCGAGGACGAGGCACGTGATGATGCCGAGCATAAGGATCGTGCCCGTCCAGTCGAGGGCGAAGGAGCGGAAGACGATCGAGGAGCGGGAGGGGCGCCAGCGGCCAAAAGTGTAGCGCGCGAACTTGCGCTCCGTCCAGAGCGCGACGACTTCGCGCATCGGGGGAGGAGGTTGCGCGCCGAGCTGCAAGCGGGATGTGTGGTGTGAGCAGCGTTAGTCGAGAGGCGGATGTGGAAGAGAGGCGCGGGAGGCGGAGGACGCACGATGAAGACGATCGCGACGACCGTGATGGCGCCTGCGATAGGTACGGTCAGTGGAAGTCCTGAGCCACGCGTGGCTGACGCGCAATAGTATAGACAGGAAGACGAACCGATCGGGAGGTTGATGCTATGCCGGGAGAAGGGCGCAGGTCAGTCGCTTGTTCTTGCGGTGATAGATATCGCAAGAGCTGGGAGACGCACTAGAAGCACCAGCGCCACGACACATGGTCGGCGAAGGCGCCGCCGAGCTGTGGAGGCGGGATGGTGAGCCAGAGCGTTGGAGGAGTCCGCCGCTGCCGTCGAAGACGACTTGCGCGGCGTGCGCATACTGGGGAGGGACGTACGAGCGGGCCCACCACTGACGAGACGCCGAAGACTGCGCCGAAAAGACCTGCGGAGGGAGAGGCTGTCAACCAGAGAAGTCGCCCTGAGGTGCCGGCAGGAAACCGCACCGAAGAGCTTGGGGCGGTCTTCTAGACGCGTCGCTTCGGCAATGATGGACAGAACGGAGACAAAGATCCCCGCTGCGCCAACTCCGGCAAAGGCGCGGCCGAAGATGAGCACCTCGACGGACGTCGAGACGGCACAGACGAGCGAGCCGAGTTCGAAGAGGAAGATGGCCACGAGGTAGGTGAGCTTGCGGTCAAAGATGGTGAGGATCTGGCCGTAGAGGAGCAGGAAAGCGGTCTGGGTGAGGAAGTAGGCCGAGGCGATCCAGGCCTGCGGGTGGGAGAGGACCCAGACGGTGACGACGCGGCAAGGTCAGCGCGCTGATCCTCCCGGTTTGTGCAAACAAGTCTGTGAGTGTGAGGGACACGAGGGAGGACGCACGATCTCGTCGAGGGCCTGCGGGAGGGCGTTCTTGTCAGCGTTGCCGCTTCTCGCGGCCGGAGGAGCGCGCACGTACGTGGAACTTCGACGCTATTACTGGGATGGCACTCGAAAGGATGCTCTGATCGAGCGCAACTTTTATCGTAGAGTGCCAAAACACGCGCAGAGGCGACAGCGGGATGCGCAGGAAGCGAAACGGCGTCGCGGGGAGGTAGAACGGGCGAAAACAAGGTCAGAACGCCTGTTCGCCTCGTACACGCTCAGAACGGCCCAAAACGCACCCAGGAACACAGAGAGAAGCATCCCGGTGAAGACGAGGACGAGTTTGGCTGTTCCGGACGAGGGAGGTCAGCGGAGGCGTCCTCGCACACCCTTCGCGATCCCACGCCCGCAGAACAGCGACGCACTGCCCTTGAGGTACTTGGCCTCGCGCTCGATCTGTTCAGGCGTCCGCGTGTCGACGGGCGATCCATCCTCGCCCGCGCCGCGCTCCTCCTCCTCGCGGAGGTCGCCCTTCTTCTCCTCGTCGCGCGAGAGCGTCGTCTCGTGCGAGAGAACCTTGTTGACCGGCGGCGCGGCGGCAGACGTGCTCGCGTAGCCATTGAGCGCCGGCATCTCCGCGACCGCTGCGATCGTCGTGGCGTGGTGGGGCGGTTCGCTCATCTCGGCGCGCGCGGCGTGTGTGCGAGCGGGGAGAGCGAGAGCAGCGCCGGACGAGCGAGGTGCAGCGCTGAGAGAAGCTGACGTGAGCGCCGTGGCCGGTCGTGAGAACGCGCAAGCTTCGGCGGATGCGGAGGAGGAAGCGGACTCGACGGCGCCGACTCGACACGCGGCCTCGTCGGAAGCGCCGCCGGGTGCCCCTGAATGACGGTCTGGAGCGCTGTGCGGCGGTGCACGTGCAGGCGTGCCCAGCAAAGGGTGTGTTGCGAGCAAGGAGCGTCGCAGTCGTGCACTTGGGCAGGTCAAGCTGGAGTTGCGGAGCGCGGGGAAAAAGCGGGAGCAGGAGGAGCGACTCCGCATAGAGCCTGCAGAAAGCTACGAGCGGGGCAGTAGACCTCCATGCGCCCAAGAGAGTGAACGGAAGGAGGGAGAGAGGTGAAAGAGCGAGGTGGGAGCGTTGCCGAGGGTTACGGCGTGCTTGCTCCGTCCGGGGTGCACCCTCGGCGTTCTTGCCCAAGGGCAGCCTTCCGTCCGAACAGCGTCCTGTGGAATCGGCTGTATGCGGAAGAGACGAGGGAACGAGTTGGAGCGCGACGAGGCACTGTCAAATGATGCCGCAAGGCTGTTCACGATATCCCTGCCGCTGTGCACGAACAGCTGTAGCAGTGCGTCCCAGTACTTCCTACATCCAGCTACACCCCTCAGGCCACCTACTCCCTCAGCACCCTCAGCAGCGCATTCATCCTCGTCCTCCTGGCCTTCTCGCTCGCCCACGCCCGGCACGCGCGCATCGCAGCGTTCATCCTGGATTTCTCTCCCTCGCCGATGAGGAGCTTCTTCATCACGCTGTGGCCGATGAGCGACTGGTAGTAGCCGAGGTAGCGGCACTCGTAGGGGAAGGTGGCGAGGACGGCATCGTCGAACTGCGGGAGGCAGGGGGTCAGTTCCGGGTGCGCGAGACGCACCCGAGTCCGTTCGGGCAAATTCGGCACGAGTGACTGAGCAGGCAGATCCTGCTTACCCGTCCGGGAGAGTGGAAGCAGAACCGCGGCGCACCTTGGGGATGCTCCTCGGGTCAACAAGCACAATGCAGTTCTTCTCGCAGGAGACCTTGTCGTACGTCGCGTGCCAGTCGCCCTGAACGTTCATCTCGCAGATGAAGACGAAGCGGTTGAGGCATTCGACATCTACTTCGACGTTGCCGCCCTGCTCGCCCGGGAACGTGAAGCGCTGGTTGATGATGGTCTTCGGGACGCCGATTTGTGAGGGTATAGAGAAGCCAGCGAGGCACACGAGCGTGTGAACTGGGTCAGGCGAGACCAGTAGAATAGCGGCGTTGATCTGGCCAGCGCAAGCAGCCGCCTTCGAAGAGAACGAGCAGTCGCCGCACGGTCACCTGCCCAGTCGACTGATACGCCGGACGCTTCATGCATTCACTCCCTTTCGTGGAAGCGTAGAGCGTGGGTGACGGAGAATCAGTCGGGGCTTCCGGCGGTAAAGCGCAGAGTCAGCGAGCAACATGACGAGCAGGATGCATGATGCACCCTTCTGCAAATCGCGGGTGAAACTCGTCAATGGAGGACACCGCCAGACCAGGTAGTGAAGCCCTGCGCGTCGCCGGTGAAGATAGCCCGGAACTGCGCGGACGGACGCTGCCCGTCAGCCAGCCAGCTGCGCCGGTCTCGAAGAACGCGGGAGGAAGAGGCGAACGCTCCTCCAGTTCCTCGTGTCGCGTGCACCGGCCACTCATCGAAGCGCTCACGCACGGCGAGGCAATTGAGCTTCTGCTCCAACGCGCCGTGGAAGGAGGAGGGGGTCGTCGGAGCGGCACCTGATCGCCATAGGGGATGGGCGTGTTGGCGGTAGTCTCCTCAGGGCGGGAGGGGGAAGGTCGCCCAGCGAGAGGAGGCGCAGGCGCACACGCAGGTGTGGCGACCATGCTCCACGCAGTTGACGCGACCCTCCCCCGGGTGCGGCCGTTTCGAAGATCGGTGAGGAAGCGAGCAAGAATGGCAGCGCACGATGAGAGACGCCGCAAACCTGCCGTTGCGTGCTATCCTTGTTGAGAACGCGCAAGCAGGGATACACCGAAGCCAGCGGGGTCGAAGCAGTGCAGGTGGGGAGCGGGGAGGCGGAGCGGACGGGTCGGGAGGGCACAGCGGTTCGCGCTTGACGCCTGGGCGCCGCCGAGTCCTAGAGCATCGCCAGTGAGAGACGGAGTGAGATCCAGGTAAGCTGTAGGAGCGAGAGCGGCCGGTGTCGTCGAGCTCAGCCGCGCGGGACGACCTGGCGGCGCGCACGGCTGCCGCTTTTCTCCTCAACGCAATATTCCACGGCCCCTTCAAAAAGCACGTAGCACCCTAGACGGGCCCCTGCGCTCCTCCGGGGGTGCAGGCGCGCCTGTCCATGAAGCGCACTACGCCGTCTGTGGGCCGGAGACGGAGGGAGAACGGGGGGACTTGGGTGCGGCGCTCTCAACGGCCGGGCGCGGCTTTCACGAGTACGCGCCTGTGTGCGTGGGACGGGTCGCAATGTCTCGTCGGACATGCACTGCATCGGCAGGGGCGCAGTGGGAGCGGGAGGGAGGTGCGCGTCGGCGTCGAGCTGGACGAGGCCGGTTGACGGGGCAGGGCGGGCGGGCCAGAGGCGCAGCTGACCATGCCAATGCACAGCGGCCCATCCTCCATACTAGCTTGCGCCCTGCGAGAGAACCGCGAATTGCGTGCATCGCGAACTTCTTCATCACTCGCCTGCTCCAGCTGCTCACGCTCTCGCAAGCGCATCCGCATGAGCGCGCGATCTAGCGTCAATGCAGCCGTGTGCTGCTTTTAATTCGTTCCTACTCAGGGTAACAGCGATAGAGACGGGGAGGAGTGGGGAGGGGGAACGCCTGCGAGATGCGAGCGAGCGGATGCAGGCAAGGGGATGGGTGGAAGGCCAGCGCGCGCGACGCGGCATGTGCGAGTGAAAGGAGAGGTGCTGGTGGTACAGTGCGAGGAATACGAATGACGAAGGAATGGTCCCGGCAGGAATGGCGAGGGTGCAGTGGAGAAGGGAGATCGACCGCCGGTTAAGGCGACGGCTTGCGCTTGCGCTGCTGCTTCGAGTTGGACGACGAGCCCTGGATGTAGTCGACAAGGGCGTCGACGCTCAGGTCGGCCTGCGGGGCGTGCGCGTAACGAGTCAGCCCGAAGTCTGAGCAGGGCGGAGAGGGAGAGAAAGACGCACCTTCTCGCCGTGGGTGCGCTTCGCCGGCTCGGCGATGCCGTTAACAGCAGGCTGCTTGCCGAGCTGGACGGACGAAAGGCGCGAGCCCGAAGCGGCGCCACGAGCGCCGACGGTACGGGCGGCGGGCGGAGCCGCCGCGAAGCGCTGCTTGAGGCGCTCCTCGCGGGCAGCCTGCTCCTGCGCGTCCCGCGCCGCCGTCGCCTCGATGATGCGGAGGAACTGCGTCGTCTCCTGGACCTCGCGCGCCTCGTCGCCGAGGTGCTTCTGGAGGACCTTCAGCGCGCTGGCGAGGTGCGTCTGCGCAGACGCAAGGTCCGACGCGACGGCGTAACCCTGGCCGAGGGTAAACTCGGCCTGACCGGCGGCAACAGAGTCGGCGCCGTAGATGCGCTTGGCGAGCTCGACGCACTCCTTCTGCAGCGGGATAGCGGACTCGATCCCCGAGCGGGTCTGCAGCGTCGCGGCGGCGTTGCTCTGCAGGGGTTACACGTCAGTCAGCAGGCGTTCCATGTTGCGGGAGTGCAAGAACGCACGAGGAGGTTGACGAGTAGCGGGTGGTTCGGGCCGTAGGCGGCGGCCCACAGGTCGGCGGCGTGCTTGGTGAGCTTGAGCGCGACGTCGTAGTTGCCCGCGGCGTGCTCGAGCAGGCCGAGGTCGGTGTACTGGGTGATGGCCTCGTGGGAGTCGACGCCGCTGGTGCGCTCGGCGACGACGATCGACTGGCGGACAAGGCGAACCGCCTGCTGGAGGTACGCCTCGGCCTCCTGGCGCGAGACGTCCGCGTTCGGGAGGAGGAGCTCCTTGAGGCCCGCCTCGTGCTGCTCGCGGTTCTCGGCGGGGAGTTCCTTGAGCGCTTGCTCGGCCATGTCGTGCGTGCGGAGCGCGCTCAGCGTGCGCTGCGCGAGGTTGTGCCACACGATCCCGAGCTGGTGGTACTTCTGCGCCGCCTCGGGGTGGATCGCGCCGAAGACCTGCTCAGCGAGGTGCAGCGCGTCGTTGACGAGCGCCTCGCCGAGGTCGAGCTGCTGCTCCATGATGGCGCGCGTGCCCTGCGCGAACGCGTCCTCGACGACCAAGCTGCGGTGCACCGTCGCCTTGACGACTGGGCCGAGGTTGAGCACGTCCTCGGGGCGGAACGTCGTCGGCGGGCCCTGCGGCTTCGGCTGCTCCTCAGCGGCGGCCTTGCCCTTCTTGCCCTTCTTGCCGCCCTTCTTCGCCGGCGCGGGCGCGGGCGCAGGTGCAGCGCGCTCCGCCTCGACGCCGACGCCTCGACGAGGTCGGCCTTGCCAGACCCGAACTCGTACTTGCGCGCGACGAGCTGCGCGCCAACGCGGAGCGAGAGCTCGCGCGCGACCTTCTGCACGAGCATCTCCTCGTCGAACCAGGCGGCGGGGAGTTCATAGCGGAAGCGCGCGGCGACCTCGCGCGTGATGTCGGCGCGGACGCTCGACGGGGTCGCGGCGGTCCACGCACGGTCGACGCCCGAGGGGAGACCCGAGACGTCGGCGACGGGGCTAGGGTTGAAGGACGCGCCGAGGAGGCAGTTGTAGAAGTGGGCGACGATCGCGGCGTGGTCGTACGACTCGCTCGCGCGGAGGAGGGCATTGAGCGCGTGCTTGGCGCCGCGGATGACCATCTCGTGCTGGAGCGTGCGCTTGAGGAGCGCCAGCGTGAACGCCGCCTCGTCCTTGCTGATCTTGGCGTGCTCAATCTTGTCGCCCTCGGCGTCAATCTTGCGCACAAGCAGGCCAAGGTACCGCATGTTGACACCCTTGCGGTGCAAGATGGTCGTGAGGATGGCGCCGTCGGTGATGAGGAACGTGCTCGCGACAGCCTCGGAGAGGAACTCGCCGAGGACGACGTCGCGGAGGTACTGGCTCGCGAGGCGGACGTTCTTGGTCGACTCGTCCTCCGGGTCGTAGATGACGAGCGCGTCGCCCGACTCGGTCGGCTTGCGCTCGACAAACGCGTCCGGGTTGAAGTTGAGCACAAAGTCGTCGGCGTTGATGACCGACTTGGTCGCGGGCTCGGCAGCGGCCGGCGCGTCCTCCGATGCAGCGTCTTTGAGCTCCGCCTCAATCGACTGCTGCTTGTCTTTCTGCTCCTGCTCGACCTTGGCGCGCGTCTCGCTGACCTTGGCCTCGAGCCACTTGTGCAGGTGGGTCTCGCGGTACGCCTCGACGAGCTCGGGGCGGAGGAGGACGAGGCGGTGCGGGTAGGCGACCGAGACGTCGCCCTCCAAGTTCTTCTCGCGGAACTCGACGTCGACGCACTGCATACGGACTGCGGCGGGAAAGCGGGGTCAGGTCCAGTGACGGAGCGAGGGAGGAAAAGAGGCGAAACGCACAGCAGTCGATGAAGTAGCTCCTGCCGTCGGTGGCGGCAATGCCGTGCATGTCGCTCGCAGTCCAGAGGCGCGTCACCTGCCCCTCCTGGTCCTTGACGTCGTGCTCGGCAAAGCGCATCTGGCGCGCGACCTTGCTCGCGAGCTGCTCGTGGAAGTACTTGCCCGCGCGGATCTTCTCGTCGGGCTTCTCGGGCTCGGCCGCGCCGTACACGATCCGGAACGACGCCGTCGGCGGGTAGTCGTCCTTGTTGGGCGTCTCGGCGTTCGGAACCACGACACCCTTCTCGGCAGCGGCGGCGGCATCGGCCTCCTCGCGCGCGGCCTTGAACAGGCCCGGGATGAGGCTCTGAACGATCCAGCGCTCGCCGAGGTAGTCGATGAGGACGGTCTGCATGACGCTGAGGCCGTCGACGTCGAGGCGCTCGAGGAGCTCGACGCCGCGGAGGTCCTTGCCGGCGACGTAGCGCGCGGCGTCGTCGCCGCCGAGGTGCGCGTAGATGCCCGTGCCGTCCTCCGCCTTGGTGAAGAGGAGGTTGTTGTGGATGTACGTGTACGCCGACGCGGGCTCGTTCGGGTTGATGGGCGGGACGTCGCCGCGCGAGATCGAGACGGCGCCGCGCGTCGCAGCGGCGACAAAGTCGGCCTGGGTGCGCGTGAGGAGGCGCTCGCGGAGGAGGCGCTCGTTGCCGTCGCCACGCGGGAGGTCGAGGTACTGGCCAAACTCGTCGTTCCAGTCGCGCGCGGGCGGGAGCTGGTCCGCCATCGTGACGACGTGAGGAGGTACGCCGCCTGCGTGCGGAACGGGTCCGCGACGTGCTGCGGTGCGCGCACGAGCCACGGCGCGGCGGGGACGGTGTGCGAGACGGCGAGCGACGCGACGAGCTCCGACTGGCTCAGGTCGCTCCGGGACGACTTGGCGATGAGGGAGGAGAGTCCACGGCGGAACGAGGGCGAGATGTGGGCCAGGAGCTCGAAGAGAGACTGGTACGGGCCGGAGCGAACGCCCTTCGGGAGGACGGCGCGCGGCGACGGGTCGAAGTTCGAGTTCGTCGACTTGAATCCAGAAGCCGCTCGCCGCGCCGGTGATGGTGTATTGCTCCGACTCGAGCGTCGAGACGGTGAGGTAGACGAGGTCGCCGCGAAGGCGGCGCGGGTGCGGCGGCGGGCTCCAGGGCGAGACGCCGAGCGCCTTGAGGCAGGGGGAGGCGTTGGCAGGAGAGGCGGAGGGGGCAAAGTGCTGGAGGTAGTTCTCGGCGCTGAGGGCGTCGACGGTCCAGCCGGTGAAGGCATGCGGCTCGTCGCGGGCGGGGGCCGGGCCGGGGTCTCCTCCGCTACGGGCGCGGGAGCGGCGGCCTTCTTGCCGCCCTTGGCCTTCTTGCCCTTGCCGGCAGCAGCGACGTCTGCGTGCATATTCGATGTCAGCGGGGATCAGAAGCAACAGAGCAAGCAGGGCACACCCTGCTCCTCGACCTCCTTCTCCGGCTGCGCAACCTGCGCCTCCTCCGCCTGCTCCGGCTCGCCGCACACCGACGCGTACAGGCTCGAGCCAGGCGCGATGGCAAACGCCGTCGGGTCGTACGCCGACGAGGTGGACGCGAACGGCGGGAGGCTCGAGAAGAGCGTCTCGCGAACCTTGAGGAGGTGCTGGTGCATCGTCGCGGCGGCGAAGGGGGCTGCGGGCGCGCCGTCGTCAGCTTCTCCTTCGACTGAATGTGAAGAAGGAGTGGAGCGCACTGAAGATGACCTTGAGGCCGCGCTTCTTGCCCTCCCAGAACTCGGGCTCGGCGCCAAAGACGCCCGTCAGGTCGGCATAGTCGCCGAGGACGCCCTCCTTGGTGAGCGCCCACTGCTTAGGGTCGGTCTGCGCACCCGGCGCGAGCGGCTTGGCCTCTGGCGGGGTGAGCGCAACCCACTCGCCGTGCGACGGGACACCGTCCTCGCCGTCCTTCGGGGCGACCTCGTCGGCGTAGACGGGCGCGAGGGAGAAGGCGCCGAGCCAGAAGCCCTCAGGGGCGTCGGTGATGATGCTCTTGAGGTCGTGGACGACATCGGAGAGGGCGATGGGAAGCGGCAGCTCGAGGAAGCCGTCGTCGGTCGTCTGGGCGGGCGACGCTGCCGACGAGAGGAAGGACTGCGCCGGGACGAGGAGCGTCACCTCGACGGTTGCGCTCATAGGGTCTGCGCGTTCGTCCACGCGAGGGTGCAATGCAGGAGAGCGGGTGCGAACGAAACGAGGGGGACGCGGCAAGCGTGGGAAAGGGCGGGAGAAAAGGCAGGTCAGCATGGAGTACTTGTACGAGAGCTCTGGTGCAGCAAAGACGCACCCAGGTCGTGCTGGTCGGCGTGGGCGTCGCCGTTGGCCTCGAGCGCCGTCTGCTGCTGCTCGGCATCGCTGCTCATGGTTCCTGCGGGCTGTGCACAGGTCAGCGCCGGGAGAAAAGATGCCTGCCTGCGCACTGCGCTCGACGCACTGGCTCGGGCGCACTGCAAGCGGTGGAGGAGGGACGATCTGCTCCTCGTCGCTTCGCTCCGGCGCCCGTGCAAGACTTTCGCTCCCGGCTCTACCCGCACCGCCGCCGGAACCGCACTGTGCACTCTGTAACACTCTCGCTGCAATTGTCCACGCATGCTCACAAAAGTCCCGACGCCGCGAGACGGACCCGCTCTCCTCCCACACGCCGCGCCGCTCTCACGCCGAGCCCTCGCATGGTCTCGTGACCTGCGTTTGCACCCAGATGCGCTACGCCTGCCTCCTGCTCTTGAGCGCGCGCAGCTCCGCCGCGAGAGGTACTGCAGCAGCTCGTCCGGCACCTCGACGCCGTCGCCAATCTCGTTCACGACGCCCACAGCCGCGGCGCCGGCACCAACGCCGGCGCGGAGGGACGGGCTGCGCTCGCGCCGCTCGGTGCGCGCGTCCTCCTGCTCAACGAGGTAATCCTCAACGGGGATGAGCGCGTCGGGCGTGCACGACCGCGCGCGGTGCGCGAGCCGGAACGCGACGGTCGCGTCGTGCTCGGCGAGGCGTTCTGACAGGGACGCCGCGAGCGTGTCGACGCGCTGGAGGCGGTTCTTCTGCAGGCGCCGAGCGAGGAGAGGTGAGTTGCGCCGTACAGGCAGCCGGGCTGTGCGAGATGAACGCACGGTGACCAGCGACTCGAGCTTGAAGTCTGCGTCGCGCGTCTTCTGCCACCCCTGGTGCCTGTCGCACTTCTTCCTCGTCTCAAGGCAGACGCCATCGAGGCTCTGCAGCGCGAGCTCCTTCGCCGTCTCGGTGTCGCCCCGCTCCTCCGCCTCGAGCATTGCCCGCCCGTCGCCCTCGACCCACGCCCTCCACGCCTCCGCGTCGTGCACGAGCCGCACGTCGAGCCCGCACTGCGCGCTGGGCAAGCTCGTCGGCGCCTGCGGGCCCTTCTTCTTGCCCCCTCCGCGGGCCTTCCTCCTCCCTCCGCTCTTCCTTTCGTTCACCGCGTCCGCCTCGGCCTCCATCTCGGCGAGGGCATCGAGCCCGACCTCGCGCTGGAGCTCCTCGGCCGTCGCAGCGCAGAGGGCCTCCCACCGCCGCACCGCGACAGAGAGGTACGTCACGCGCGCCTGGACGAGCGCATACGCGCGGGCGAGCGCCGCCCGCCGCGCAGAAACGCCCTCGAGCTGGGCGACGAGCGCTGCGCGCCGCGCAGAGTCCGCGGCGTCCTCCCGCGCCCAGGCCTCTGCCCGCTCGGCCGCCTCGCGCGCGGCGCGCTCCGGCGCGGGGAGGTCCGCCAACGCGGGGAGGTCATCCTCCTCTGCGCTCGGCGGGAGCACCTCGCGCACTTCGGCCTCGCGGGGCGTCGCGCCGGCGACGGCGTCCCAGAACGATGCGGGCGCGACGCCCGTCTCGAGCTCGAGGAGCGCGAGCCGCGCGGCAGCGACGCTGATCCCGCAGTAGGTGCTGCAGTACTTGGAGAGCGGCGCGGCGGGCGAGCGGCAGGTCGGGCGCGCACAGGCGGGCTTCCAGGTTGTGCGGTTCGTGTGCGAGACTGCGGGGGCGCGATGGCGTCAGTACCGCGTCGGCGAGCATGCGGCTGCGGGGTCTGTGGAAGGGACAGAGACGAACCTGCCGAGCAGCGAGGGCAGAAGAACAAGTCGACGAGCGGGACGGCCTCCTCGTCGATGTTTACGCAGTCGACGTGGAACCACTCCTCGCAGCTGCGTTCGGAAAATCAGTAAGTAACGGCTCCGCGCGGCGAGAATGGGGACGCACCCGTCGCAGGCGATCATCATGCGCTGCGAGGGCGAATCAGCGGGTCAGTGACCGCACTGCGACCGGAAGGCGAGGGAAGACAGCGCACCTCGGGGTCGTACAGCTCCTCGCACACACAGTACAGCCGATCGTCGACCTCCTCGTCGTCCTCCTTCGCCTTCGCCCTGTTCTTCCCCTTCCTCGCCGCCTCCTGCGCACGCCTCGCCCTCCGCCTCGCCTCCTCATCCTCCGAGTCCGTCTCGTCCTCGTCCCCGCCAATCGTCGCCCTCCGCGGCGGGCGGTACGCCTCGAACGCGCGCGGGAGCGCAGGGCGCGGGTGCGACGGGTCGAGGCGCGGGTGGATGTACGAAGAGGGCGAGAGCGGCGGCGCGGTCGGGTTTGCGGAGGCGGTCAGAGACGGGAGGGACGAATCGAAGTGCAGCTCTTGCGAGAGGCCGGATGGGCCCGGCGATGGCGCGGGCGAGGTGCCCGGAGGCGAAGTGCACGGGGCGGGGCTTGCCCTTCGACGACGAGGCCTTTGAGCGGGGTTTCGGCGCCGCGGAGAGGCGTGCTTGCGCCTGTGTGGATGATGACGGAGGGCGACGTCAACCAGGTCAGCAAGCTACGGTGGACAACCTACGCAGGTCAACCGCGAGCGAGAGGACCAAAGCACCTTGAGCGTCGCGAGAGTCGCCGTCTCGTCCCCTTCGCCCATGATGTCGACGTCCGTATCCTCCTCGAGCTTGACAGGCGCACTCTCGCCCTGTACATCCCCCTCCCTCCTGCGTCCCTCGTCGTCCGAGTCGGGGACGAGCGACGTCGTCGACGCGGGAAATGCGCCGCGCGGGACGGGCGGGGGCGCGCCCATGGCATCACGGACATGTGCGGCGAGGAGTGCGGGGTCAAAGAGGGCGAGCGGGTCGAAGGCGGGAAGTGCAGGCGGCGGGGGAGGAGCGGCGGAGGAGAGCTCGAATGCCGAGGGTGCGAAGCCGCGTGCATCGTCCATGGGCGTGTCGGAGCTATCTGCGAAGGCTGGCACGGGCGCTTCTGCCCCCGGGCCCGAGAGGAGCGCGTTGACAGCCATCCGCGAGGTTGGCGGAGGCGCGCCGGACGCGTCGCTCGAGGGCTGGGACGAGCCGCCGCTCGGGTTCAGAAGCTGCCGAAAGTCCATCGCCGGCTCGCTAGACGTGTACACTCGGCGCAGGTAGACGCGGAGAGCAGGCGAGCGGGGAGAGGTCAAGTGGGAGGAGGGACGAGGACGGAGGGTGCTCTCGCTCAAAGACAGCTTGCAGGGCACGGGAGCTCTCTAGAGGCACAAGAGAGGTACTGGTAAGCGCATCCATTCCATCCGCGCGCACGACGACGGCCCCCCTCGTCCAGCTCGACGCCGACGCGCACCTCCCTCCCGCTCCCACTGCGCCCCTGCCGACGCAGTGCATGTCCGACGAGACATTGCGACCCGTCCCACGCACACAGGCGCGTACTCGTGAAAGCCGCGCCCGGCCGTTGAGAGCGCCGCACCCAAGTCCCCCCGTTCTCCCTCCGTCTCCGGCCCACAGACGGCGTAGTGCGCTTCATGGACAGGCGCGCCTGCACCCCCGGAGGAGCGCAGGGGCCCGTCTAGGGTGCTACGTGCTTTTTGAAGGGGCCGTGGAATATTGCGTTGAGGAGAAAAGCACCCGCCGCGCGCGCCGCCAGGTCGTCCGCGCGCGACGTTCGCATGCACTCAGTCGATGTCTCTGAGTTGTTCGATATCATCCTCGTGCTGGTTAGGTGTACATTCGCGAGCACCGACTACTGCGTTATAGGCTAGTCGCACTGCGCGCAGACCCTCCAGCCAGGACCGCACCGGAGCACGCGCATCTTCGTCGATCCTGACAGCGTTCGGTGAAGGAGCCTGAACGGCGTTTGCAGGGCGTTTGGCCGTAAGATGCGTGAAGAGAGCGATGTTGTCGTCTCTTCACTGCGCGGCGTAAGTAGGAAGCGTCAGCACGACCTCTGGCATGCCTCCTTGCTCCTCTTCCACCTCCTCGACCCGGATCTCGTAACGCACCTTCTGCTTTGCGGCCGCAATCGGGTCGCTGAAGCCAAACGCGAGGTTGATGAACGCGTTCAAGTACTTCTCGAGGTCCTTCTAGCCGTCGATGACCTGCGAGGACGACGGGCCACGGAGGTCAGCACGAGTCTCCCGTCCCCTCCAAGCGAGCCCCGCAGTTTAGTACGCGCTTGCGCGTGATATGCGCGAGTTTGCGTCCCCAGGATGTCGCGAATGAACCCGGAACGCACCTTGTACAGCTGGAGACACGCGCCCTCCCGCTCAAGCGCGGTTCTCCCGCCTCACCCACTCGGCTACCTCCTCCAGGCTCGCGACCGTCTCCACCTCCGCCAATCCGTCCTGCTCGTCGTCGTAACTCGCGCGGGCATGCTCGCCGGTCGGCGAGTCCCTGCGGAGGAGCAGGCTGCGAAGGCCGGCACGGCGGGAGCTTCGTAATCGCTGCATGAGCGGGAGCCAGTTCAGTGGTGCGCAAGAAGCTGAAAGAACGAGTGAGAGCACGCACGACGCCAGCTCGTCCCCCACGACGAGCACCTCCTCCGCCCTCAACTCCGCCTCGCCCTGCTCACTCGCCGTCTTCCTCAACCGTCGCAGCACCTCCTCCCAGAAGCTCTCCCCCCGCTTCTCCTCCTCTATCTCCCACGTAGTCCACACCTCCCGCTCCCTGATCCCCGCCTCAGGCGGGTCCGTCTGCCCCTCCAGCATGCCCAGCGCGCGCAGGATCCGCGAGACGGACGGGTCCGTGTTGCTCACGATTGCCGGTGGCGGGAGGCGCAGCGCGTGCAGCGCGCGGAGGAGCGGGAGGGCATCGCCGTGCAGGGCGTAGCCTTCTGCGCCCCAGAAGCGCTGGATCAGGGTGTCGCACAGACGCGCGCGGACGGGGTCCAGCTCTACAGGCGGGAGCGTCAGCGCGGCGAAAAATGTAGATTGCAGGGGACGCACCGGAGGAGGAGACGCCTGCGTGACGGAAGGTATCCGCAATCACGCCGCTCCACCACTGCGTCGCATCGAGCGGCGGCGTACTGTGCTTGCCGTACAGCGGATGGGCCTTGGCCCACTCCTTGAAGGCTTCTCATTCTCGGGTATCAGTCTGCAGCGTATAGGGGAAATGAGCGGACGCACAGCGCTTGAAGCCGTCCTTCACGCGGCCTTCCTCAACCGCAAGGCCGAACGAACGGGCGACCTTTGTCTGCGGGTCAAGGCGGGGGCAGTCAGCTCAATGGTCCCAGTGGAGGAGACGGAGGGAGAAAGACGCACGTATTGCTGGAAGACAGGCTCGCGAGGGGAGAAGACGGTCCCGAACGCATCGAGGAGGACGCGGCGGATGACCATACCGATTGGTCAGAGTGTACACCAAGGTGGCTAGGTGTTGTTCTGCAAGTCGCACGTTCCCTAGGAGCGAGGTCGAGGAGGAAGCGAAGCGGAAAGCGCCGGCGACTGATGACGAGGAGGAGGGGCTGGAGCGTGGGAGCGGCCTGCGGATCTGCACTGCGACGGGAACAAATGCCCAGCGTGTGCCAAAAGCGGGCTTGCAAGCAGCAATGTGGTGGACGGCGAGGGAAGCGGGAGAACCGGGCGAGATGCGAGCAGGCGAGGTGGGGGACTTATAAGACTTAGCGGCAGTGAACAGCCGCTTACTGGGCCGTACGGACTCCCATCAACTCTCTACGGGAGCCAGAGCAGTTCGAGGCCGCGAAGCGCGCGTGAAGTCAGGAGAGGCGGAGTCCATCCTCGACCCGACCTCGACGCGCTCGTCGACAGGACCTTCGAAGCTCTTTGCAGATCAAGGGCGAAAGCGTGTGCGAACCGCGGGGTATACTACAGCGGGGGCGCGGGGAACTGCGAGGGGGAGCCGTCTACCGGACGCGGACCTTGAGGTAGGGCACCTCGACGTCCTCGCCCGACTCGATCTCATTGACCATGAGCTCGAAGACGATGTCGCGGACGTGGTCCGGGATCGGCTTCTTGCTCACCGTCTCGACGAGGGTGGAGAGCCTGTGCGAAGTTGGGCGTGAGTGGGGGCCTGTCTGAGGGGAGAAGGCGGACGCACGGCATCTTCAGGCGCTCCTCAAGCTTCTTCTTCGGCATGAAGCCCGAGTAGAGCATCCTGTGAGCGTGAACGAGGATCAGCACCGAAGCGGTGTGGGATTGGTGCGAGCAAAGGCGGCGATCGCATCGGGGGACCCGCCGACCGCATCAAGCTTTGTCCATGACGAACAAGAGCGGAACTCACGAGACACCCGACGAAAGCATCGACAGCTCGAACTTGTGCTTCTGCGGGCGCGAGGCGGGCAGGTAGGTCAGCCTTGGGCATGGAAGGTTTGCGCGGCGAAGCCGACCACGCACCTCCTCAAAGTACTTGACGAGCTCCTCGAGCGTGATGTCACCCTCGATGTGGAAGCAGTCCTGCGAGTTAACGAACGGGGGAGGGCGAGGGAGGAGCGAGAAAGGGGAAAGACGAAAGATGAGAGGACGGCCGGCGAGGAGCAAGGTCAGCGCTTCGCCCCTTTTTGGCTTTTTCAGATGACACAGACACGACGCACCCAGATGGTCCACTCCGTGTCGCCGTACTGTGTGATCGCGGGAGGAATGCGTCAGTCCGACTTGGCGGCGCTCTCCTCCTCCTCCTCCTCAACTCGAATCTCGCGACGCACCTTCTGCTTCGCGGCCGCAATCGGGTCGCTGAAACCGAAGAACGGCAGCGCGAGGTTGATGAACGCGTTCGAGTACTTCTCGAGGTCCTTCTTGCCGTCGATGACCTGCGAGGACGGCGGATCGAGGAGGTCAGCACGAGTTTCCGTAACCTCCGAGCGAGCTCCGCAGTCTAATACGCGCGTGCGCGTGACATGCGCGAGTTTGCGCCCCCGGGATGTCGCGAATGAACCCGGGACGCACCTTGTAGAGCTCGAGACATACGAGACCGGCGCAGCAGGCCGTCGTTGTCGCGATGGCAGGGATGATCTTACCTGTCCGTCGCCTCTGTATGTCAGTAGACGCTCTGATGAAGCCCATGAGGCCCGAAAAATAGAAAGCGGAAGAAAAAGGGCGAAGAACGCACCCGCGACCTGCTTGGTGTGGTGCTTGTCGCTCGGCTGGATCCCGTAGTTCATTGCGCGCAGGTTCGACGCCGCGGTGATGAAGTCCATGTGGTGGTTCGAGTCGTCGTCCTTCTCGAACTTGGCGGGGTTGAGGCGGTAGCCCGCGAGCGACGACGGCTGCGGGAGCGAGGCGGCGATCGAGGCGGGGTCGTCGGCGTCCGCGGCCGCGGCGCCGTCCTTGTCGTTCGCGACGGGCTCGTCGTCCTTGATCTGGACCTGAACGCCCGAGCGCGGAACGAACTCGGGAAGGTGCACCGCATCGAGGACCTTCTTGAACCGCGCCAGGTCGGTGTCGCCCTTCAGGCCGTAGTTGTACGCATGCAGGTTCGCAGCCGCGACGATGAACTCCATGTGCGCCGGCTGCGGGCGGGCAAAGGGTGTGAGCGGAACTTCGGCAGGTCGGAGACGGGGTCCGAGACGGAGGTTCGCCTCCGCCAAGTCCGCCCGTTCCTGTCAGAGGACCCGTACACACCTCGTTGTAGTCGAACTGGAGGGGGTCCGGCGCGCGCTTGGGGCCCGACCAGAAGGGCGTGCCCTCCTTGGTCATCTGCGGGCGAACGAGCGTCTGGTCAGCCCGCCCTCGTCGTCAAGCGCAAACGCCGTCCAACGCACCAGGTCCTTCGGGAGCGAGTACAAAAGCTGCTTGATCTCGTTGGCGTACTCGGTCTCGAACTGCTGGCGCGCCCAGACGATGCACTCGTCGAACCCGAGCGGCTTGTTGTCGACTAGGAAGCTCTTGATCTTGGTCAGCTGCGACGTCTCGCCCGACTGCTTCGCCGCCTCGATGAAGTTCGGCTGCGAGAGGTACGAGTTGACGACCTCGGCCGGCTTCTCGAAGTACTCCTCGAAGCGCTCCTTCGCCCACTGCGTGCGCAAGTCATTATCAGCGCGGCTCGCCAGACAGGAAGGACGAGCGGGGACGCACCGCGATGGTGTGCTCGATCTGGTTGGGGAAGTTCTTGATCGTGCAGCTCGGGTGGCTCTTCTCGGGCGGGTCCTGGCTCGACGAGTACGACTCGGTGAGGTGCGGCAGGACGACCTGGACGTTGCCCTTCGTACCGAGCGTGCCCGACTCGAGCAGCGGCTTGGCGTAGTAGACGCAGCGCTGGTCCATGTACTGGCCTGCGGGCGGGGTAAGGTGGCCGGGTCAGCGCGACACAGGGTGGCGGGCGCAGAGGGACGCACGAGCAGCGACGTTGTCGAGTGCGTTGGTGACGCAGTCGATCGAGTCGAAGAAAGAGTCGCCAAAGACGTCTGCGGGCGAACAGGAGGTCAGCATCGCCTTGAATGGCGGGGAGCAGGAGACGACGTACTCTCCGTGTCGGGGCCGACAGCGAGCTTGAACACGTCAACCTTGCCCTCAAAGGCGGGGTTCATCTCGGTCGTCGCGCGGCGCGCCGCCTCCGACTTGAACGAGCCGACGTCCTTCGGGCGGAAGAGGAACTGCCGGTTGAGGTTGCTCTTCTCGATCGTGTCGAGGTCGGTGACATAGACGTGACCCTCCGGGCCCGTCGCGACGCCCATCATGGCCCAGTTCTTGAGCATCTCGCAGCCGATCGCGCCCGAGCCGACGAGGAACTGGCGGTTGTTTTCGATCTTGCGCTGGAAAGCGCGGCCGAAGACGGCGATCTGCCCGTCGTGCCGCGCGGGCGGGGACGACGGCGCGCAGTCTTCCTCAGTAGGAAGCTGGTCCGGAAGCGCCTCGAGCGCGTCGAAGTAGAGGTGCTGGAACAGCGGCGAGAACTTGCCCGAGCACGCCTTGAGCACCTCCTGCGCGACGAAGCCGCCGATGATGGCGTTGATCGGCGCGAGGTCGCCCGACGCCTGGTACGCAAGCTCGGTGAGCACCTTCTCGTCAAGGTCGCCCTCGAACTTGGCCTGCGCCGCAACGTCCTTCGCGAGCTGGACGAACTGCTCGGCGTCGGCAGCATTGCGAGGCTTCGGGAGGCGGCTGTTCTTGGCGCGGAACACCGACAGCGCCTGGAAACCGATGTGGAGCGTTGGCGGGCGGTCGAACTTGGCAAAGTCGGAGATGAGGAACTCGGGCGCGGTGATCGACTCGCGGAGGGGTTTCTGTGAGCGTATACAGGTCAGCGGGGGATGCTTGTACAGGTGTAAGGAGAACTAGGCGCACGAAGTCGTACAGCTTGGGCATCTTGACTTGGTGGAACCAGCCACCCTTCTTGTACTGCCCGAGGCCGCGCGTGTCGCCGACCTTGAAAGTGTACGGGCCTACGTCGCGCTCGTCAGCGTGTCGTCGACGGGCAAAGGACGAGTAGGAGACGGACCGACGACGGTAACCTTCCTCGCCCCCTCGACGCCATCCGAGTTGATGTTCATCCCCTCGACCTCGCTGAAGCGGACGTAGTCGCCGTCCTCGAGGCCGTGGCGCGTCTCGTCGAGGCAGGTGACGAGCGCATCCTCGGCCTCCTCGATCTCGACGACCATGCCCGCGAGGGGCGTCTCGCCCGTCTGGTCAACGACGGGGAACTGTTCGCCAAAGTCGCAGAACGCCGACGCGAAGAGGCCGGCCGACTCGGCGGCGATGAACTTGATCCCGTTCGCGTGAGTGAAGTCGTTGAGCTTGAGCTGCTCCTCGGTCGAGCCCTGCACGAGGACGACGACGGTGAAGCGCTTGACGGCGTCGTCGGTGAGCTCCGCAAGGACGGAGACGGGGGTGTAGGCGTTAAGCTCGGCGAGGCGCGGGCGAGTTGCCTCGTCGCGGCGCTGGCCGACGTCCGACTCGCGGAGGAAGAACTGGGTGCCGAGGTCGGGGACGGAGACGAGGGTCGGGTCCGAGATGGTGACCGACTTGACGCCGGCAAGGCAGATGTTCTTGGCAATCTCGACGCCGAGGCCCGACATGCCGACGATGAGGACGTCGGATGCGGCCATGCGCTTCATAGCTGCAGGCAACAGGCGGGTCTGTCAGCAACCGCGAGCGAGGTCGAGGAGGGGAGAGGCGCACCCTCGTGACCGAGGACATAGCTGCGTGCGATACGGGGCAAGTGTCAGCGTTCAGTCCATCTCGTCCACCTCGTGCAACCTGCTCCTATGCGCCACTCGACCTGCAAGCGCCCCGCTCTCCTCCCCCATGACGCAGGGTCCCGTTCCTCCATCCATGCCGCTCCGTTGAAGGCGCTGCTTCGTTGTTCGCACCGTGGAACCGGTTCATACACTCGGACGGCAGTCGCAGAGCCGCCCAAGGTGAGGGGCCGCCGTTCGGTGATGAGGACGGGGTGGGAAGGCGGTGGAGCGCGGGAGAGGAGGGAAGAAGACGTGCAGCTGGCGCGAGTACAGGCTCTCGTCGAGCGTTGCTGCCTGGTCGAGGTTCATCGCTTCAGTCATCGCAGCGGGACTTAGCGGGTGTGAGGAGAGGAGCGAAACGAGGTGGAGCTGACAACGGGGAGGCGCCCTCCGCTAGAGTGCAGTGACTAGAAGCGCAGAGGCCGTCTGAGCGCTCCACAAGGCCGCTCTGGCAACTCCACCAGAAACCTGAGCTGTGAGCGAAAGCGAGGGTGCGTCTCCGCGGTGTGCACCTTTCCTCCGGTGCTGTTGAACGGCACAGCTCAGCCAGCGCAGTACGCGCTCGTAGCTGACGGCAATACGACACTGATCACTGCCATAACAAACCTAGACCAACAGCTGTACGAAGTAACGAATGTGCTCCCTCGCCCGCGTCCTCACGCCCGGCCAAACACCCTCGCCGGGTCCGCTCGCTTCTCCCCGCACCCCACCAGCTCCTCCATCCCCTCGGGCTCGCGCTCCTCCTCCTCGTGCTCGTCGAGGTCGCGCGCCCGCCCCTTCCCCTTGCTCTCCCGCCGTGGCGTCCCCGTCCCGCCGCTTGCGCGCCGCTCAGCCGCCTTTCGCCGCCCGGGCGTGACGGGCCTGCTGCGCCCGACGTCGAGGCCGGGGAGACGCTCGCGCGGGCTCGAGCCGGTTGCCTGCCCCGCGGGACGAGCGGGCGCGGGCGCGGGCAGCGCGGCAGGCTCGGGCGGCGCGGACGGGAGGGATGAACTGCTGAGCGAGGGGCTCATTCCCACGCCTGAGCCCGGGGCTGCTGAAGCCGCCTGCATCGGCTGCGGTGCGGCCGGCTCGTCCGTCGACAGGGCGAGGCCGAAGACGGTCGTCTCGGTGGTGACGGCGGCAGCGGCGAGGCTCGACGTCCGCAGCGGGGGCGGCCGGGGTACATGTGCCGGCTGTGGAACGGGCGACAAGGCCGAGAGGTTGCTCGGGACTGAGCGCGAGGCAGCGAGGCCGCTGCCACCTGCACGCGGTGCAGGCAGCGGGCTCCACTCCGGCGGGCGGAGCGTCGCCGATCTGCTCGCCACGCGCGGCGTAGCCGGCGAAGGCGCGCCGTTCGCGCGGGCGAACTTGCGCTGGAAGGCACTGCTGAGCACCTCGCCCAGCTCGTTCTCGCGGCGGAGCTCCTCGCGCGTTTTCTCGCGCGGGAGGCCGACCTTGCGCAGCGTGTGACGCTTCCCGCCGAGCTCCTGCAGGAAGGCGCCCATGTCGAGTCCGGGCGTCGCGGCGGGCCCGCCGCCGATGGTCGAGTGCCTGCGCTTCGGCCGTTCAGGCGTCGCGCGCAGGGAAGCTCGCGCGGTAGCGAGGAGGGGGTGCGGCTTTCCGACAGGGGGTGGAGGCGGAGGCGGTGGTGGCGGCGGAGGAGGCGGAGCGGAGACACGCGGCATCTTCGCGAACGGCGACCGAGGGGGCTTCTGTGCCGAGAGCTGCGCATGCTCCTCGTCAGCCACCACCCTTGCAAGCCCGGATAGCGAGTCAAGGGACGCACCTGCCCCTTCAACCGCTGCACCTCCTCCTCGAGCTCCTCGATCCTCCTCCTATCGTTCCTCCTCCGATCCTTCTCCTTCTCCTCGCGCCACACACGCTCGACCTGCGCACCTGACTCGCCGAGGAGCATCGTCCCGACCTCCTCGCGCGCCTTGCCCTTGCCCTTGTCCCTGCTGGGCGTCTTCGGGCCCGTCCTAGGCGCACTCGTCGTCGAGAGCGAGGCGAGGTTCGGCAAGGACGATGACGTTGGCAGTTGCGCGAAGTGCACATGCGGTTGAGGCAGTGCGGAACGGGGTGCGATGTGCGCTGCGGCGGTGTGCGACTGGCCACGGCGGTGGAGCGCGCGGCCGGCAAGCGCGGACGTTGTTGACGCAGCAGATGCGGGCGGCCCCGCTGCCACGCCGGCGGGGTCGAGCTTGCGCCGCCCGCTGAGTGCACGGAGGCCGCCCGCCTCGATGCTGCGACGGGAGGTCTCGCCCGACGTTCGTGGCGCAAGCGCGGACGAAAGGCCCTCGTCCGACGTCGCGGCGTGGACAAGCTCGTCCGCGTAAGAGGGGTCGGCGTATGGTCGGAGAGGGTGGCGCGAAGAAGAGGGTGAAGTGGACGGGTTGCGGTACGACCGCGGCGAGGAGGAGAGCGAGTCGTAACCGTGGAGGGGAGGGAGGGGCTCGCCTGCGAGATGGGCGGCATGAGGGGCGGGACTGCGCGCACGTGTCAGCGCTCTGTCAAGCATGGAGGTACAGAGGAGAGACGCGACATACCTCCATCGAACAGGAAATCCTCCGCTCCCGCCTCGAGCCGCCGCCGTTTCCCCCTCCGCTCGTCCCGGCCGTCCCGTTCAGCGCGCACCCTCTCGCGCTTCTCTCCCGTCCGCGCGCTCGTCGCCGGTCTCGCCAGGCGTCGCCGCCCCGCCCGCGCCGCTCAGACCACGCACAAAGCCCGCGACTTCGACGCTCGCCGCAGCCTTGAGCCCAGACCAGACGCCTGCGAGGCTGCTGAAGAGGAAGCTGCTGCCCTTCGGCGGGTCGGATTGGCGTGGCGGGCTGAGGTGGATGGTGTGGAGCGACGAGGCGGAGGTTGAGCGAGGAAGCGGGAAGGGGGAGGCGGAGGCGTGCGGCGGCTGCGAGGAGGGCATGCGTTGCTCTGTCGAGTATTTGGGGCACGCTCGAGCTGCAATAGAGGCCTAAAGAGGCGAGGAGCGCGATGAGGACGAGGGAAACCACCCGATCGCTCCAAGGAGCGATGAAGTCGACCTCCCGTCGTATGGCCCGTCTTGGGGCTGAGAGCGTCCGTACAGCCCCTCCAATGAGCGCACGCCGCTTCCCGGGCTGAAAGAGGGTGGAGAGTGGAGCGAGATGGACATTTCCTCCTCAGTCTCTCCAAGCGCGTCTTGCTCGGCGCCACACGCGTCTTTCAGGCTGAGACTGGGAAGACCGTCGCTCGACGACGTTATCACGACGGAGAGATGCGTTACCTCAGCAGCCATACCTGCCATGTCCGCCTCGCCGCGAGTGTCCTGCTTTCACCAAGCTTTCACCGTCTCTCTTCGTCGCACCGTTTGAAGTCAAGACTGCAAGTTACAACACCGACACACGATTAGCCCGCACAATGTCCGTCGTCTCCTAGCTCAATAAGGATATCAATGCCCTCCCTCTTCCCCTCCGCTGCATGCCGCCTCACCACGCGACGACCTCCTCCTCCTCCCAGACGCGCTGGTCCGATGCGAGTGCCTTCTTTGCGATGGCGTACGAGCGGTGGAGGAGAGTGAGGACGACGGGTTGGATCGACGGGAGGATGAGCGCTGAGAGGACGAGCTGAGTGCTGTGGGCGGGAGGGAGTGTTAGCGTCGCGTAAGTGGCGAGCAGACGCTATGCGGTGAGCAGTGATGGGGTATGCGAGGGCTTAAGAACCGACGAAGCGAAGCGGGAGCGCAGAGGAAGAAGGAACAGGGAAGAGGGACGCACGGCTTGTTGTCCCGCTCGCGAACCGACACGACGACCTCCTTGGTCTTGTCGTCAACGAGCTTGTAGCACCCCGCGTCCTTGCTCTTCGCCCAGCGGTACTTGCCGCCGCCGACGCCCTTCCACGTCGGCTCGCCGTTGCCGAAGATCGCACGGCGGTAGAACTTGCCCCAGCGGATCTTGCGCCCCTGTTGGAGGAAGAGCGTCTCCTCGGTGACGAGGCCGATCTTCTTGAGCTGGTCGCTGCCCCTCTCGCGCTGCTTCGCCGTCGGCACCTCGAGTAGGAGCCACTCGACGCCCTCAGCGTCGTTCCGCGCCTGGCCCGCCTCGGCGCCCTCCGCCGCGCCGAGCCCGTCGTGCCACTCCGGCCAGAGGATCCCGTCCTCGGCAGCGGCGCCGCCATCCGCCTCGCGCCGGAGGACGCCGTCTCGCCCACGTCGGTATTCGCGCGCGACGAAGACGACGCGCCGCGCCTGCGCGTCGACGAAGACGGTCTCGATTTGTCGCCGGTTCGCAAGCGGCGATTCCTGCCATGCGAGGTAGAGTGAGGGGGAGACGACGTCGGGGAGGGAGGGGGACGTCCAGTCCGCGAGGTCGAATGGCGGGCCAAGCGAGGCGACCGCGGCCGCGGGTGCAGGGACCGGTGCCGGCGCAGCGGTCTGCTGCTGCTGGTTGCGCGGGAACGTCGCTGATGAGGGTGTCGGCGGGAGGGACGGCGACGGCGTGGGAAAGGTGAACGTCGTCGAGGCGGAGTGGGCGGAGAAGCTCGAAGCCGCGGGCGACACCGGCATCGGCGGCAAGGGCGGCGCGTGCGCCCCTCTCGCCTGCATCGGCACGTGCATGTGAGCGCCGCGCGACGACGTCCGCGGGCGCCAGGTCGGCTTCGCCGGGCGGAGCTGCTCCATCTCGTCCGAGTCGGCGCGCTGATGCACGTGCTGCTGCTGGACGTGGTGGTGCTGCGCGTGGTGCGCGTGGTGGCCGTGCGCCTGCTGCGCGAAGATGGGCGCGGGGGGCGGCGCCGCGCGGGAGCTCACGCGCGGCTGGAGGTGCTGGTTCGCGAAGACGGGTCCGCCATGTCCAGGACCGGCGGGTGCGGCACGGTACGGTTGATACTGCGCCTGCGAGACCTGCGGCTGAGGGTAGCGCGGCGTCTGATCGAAGTACCCGTTTGGCGCGGCGGGCGGAGGACGCGACTGCGGGTGCTTGCCGTGCGACGCCGCGGCCAGACCGGGCGAGGGATACGGCGAGTGTTCCGAGCCCGACGTGAGGGACGGCGACGACGGGTACCGCTCGAAGCCGTAGTGGGATGAGGCGGACGAGCCGGAGGGCGCAGGCGAGGACGCGCCGCTGTGTGTGTGCTGGCCGGGGTGGAGGTACTGCGGGGCGGCCATGTCCGGCGAGCTGGGTCGAGCAGGCACTCTGCGGTGCAGCACAGCAGCAGCGAGGAGAGCGCGGGGAGCGGAAACGCCGACGGCAAACACTTCGACAGGGGGTCGCGACGCGCGTCTGGAACGCGCGCGCCTGAGACAGGGTGAACATGCGCATCGTCGAAGGTGCGCATGGCAGGCGACGTGCAGCAAGAACGCTTCAGGGGTGTGTAGGAAAGCGAAAAACGCGGTCGCACACCCGCCCGCTCGAACCCTTCGCAGCTTGAGAAGGTCAACTTGGTGGAGCGGGAGGTCGCGCGCAACTTGCTCTGTACGGGCTCCGCTTCGTCCAGAGACGCCGCGGAAGACGCCAAAAGATCGATACAGGCGCGAGAACTCGAACGATGACGGATCCGTCGACCCATCCCTCTCCCTTGCAATTGCTCCAGCCGAAGCGTCGAGCTCGCAGCGTGACTCGCAGCGAGCACCAGTCGTGATCGCGTGCAGCTGACGAGAGCTACAGTGTGAGTACCGAGCGTCTACGGCGGGTCTAGCTGCACCGCGGGTCTAGGTATGCCGCCTCCTCTCCTCGAACACGTCCATCTCGACCTCCCGTCACGACAAGCAAGCCTCCATCCGCCTCCTCCTGTACACTCCGTCGGCGCTGTGGACTTCTCGTCCACATGGCGCCTCACCACGCCCAGTGCTCCTCCCTCTCCTCCTCGACCTCATGTCTGCGGCGGACCTCCTCGACGCGGACGTAGTCCTGGTGCAGCAGCGTGAGGAGGACGAGCTCGAGCTGCTCGTTCCGCCCGTCTGGCTGGGGTGAAACGGCGAGGGCGCTGCTTTGCGAAGGCGCGGGAAGCGGCGGCGAGGGGAGCGGGAGGGAGGACGTCGAGGTGAACGACGGCGGCGGAGAGGAGGGCAGGCCGGGGCGGACGGGCGGCGAGACTGCGACGCTGGATGTGGCCGGCGGGAAGAGGCGCCGCGAGAACAGCGTGATGCGGGACCTGTTCGGACGGGAAGAAGTCCGCGGGGTGGCACACGGGGCGAGGGGAAGGAGACGCACTTGGGCGGAAGAATGAACGCCTTGTCGTGCTCGAGCGGGTCGACGGCGATGAGCGTAGAGCCGTCCTTGATTGACGTGAGCTAACGATAAGCGGTGAGCGGGATGTCACAGGGAGAACGAGCGGGAGGACGGTGCGTACCGCCATGCTACCGTCCTTGGCCGTCTTCCAGCTCACCCAGTCCGATCCCAGCTGGAACGCGGCGACCCTGTTTGTGCTCAAGCCGCCAGGTTAGCGCTGAACGGCGAAAGAAGCCCCTCCCCGCTCCAGCCTACGCACGACGAGAGGCAGTTCGAGCGGCGGAGTGCGACGAGCACATTAGAGAGAGTGCAGGGAGCGCGACGCACGGGTTGAAGCACCCCCTGTCGCGATAGAAGCTGCGCGCCGGGATCTTGCCGTCGTTCCCACCGACTTGCAGCCAGTGCAGCGAGACCCGGCCGACCTGCGGACACCTTCTCCGTCAGTAACGCTCTCATCGAGATGGCATTAGACCAACGGTGGACGCACGGGCTGCCCCTCGAGCTCGAGCGCCGTCTCCCAACCACCCTCCGTGCGCGACACAGCGTGCGTCGCGGAGTAGACGACCCTCCCGTCACCGCTCGCATCGAAGAACCGGGTCCTGCGGGTGCCGCACGTGCCCTTGCGCGGGGTCGAGTCGTCTCGAAGGAGCTTGTACGTCACCGACGGCGGAGAGGGCGCTCCGGCGCGCGAGGAGGACGAGGGGCGGAGGCGGCGAAGGAACGCCAGCAGCGGCTGGAGGAGGTCGGGCATGGCGGGCGGGCGGGTGCGTGGGTCTGTTCCGTTTCTGTACAGACTCCGGGCCTCCGCGAGCGTTGGAGCGGAAGGAGAGAGCATGCGGCCCAGGCAGCTGCTAAGGTCCCGCGGAGGTGAGCACGGCGGTGCGATACCGTCGGGAGCAGGCAGGAGACAGCTCGACCGTCTAAACGCGGCGGGGTAGCGTAGCTGAAGCTATAGCAGGGGAGCTCTGGCGATCCGGTGCGAGCCGGCGAGCGGGACGAGGTCGAGGCGCGAGAGCCCGCAAGCACGCGCATCTCTCGCCGCTGCTTCCCGCTCGCATCGCTGCTCATGCTTCAGGACGACGCCGAGAGAGAGAGAGCGACGCTCGGCGGACGCCCAGCATCGACTGGCGCACGCACCTCCTCTCTCCGCGCAGCACCGCCCCAGACGTTCGTCGAGGCGGCTTGTCCTCCTTCGTCTCTCTCGCTCCTCGCGTCCACTCTCCTCTCTGGCAGAGGAACTCTCTTCGCTCCTTCCCGACTCCCACACTCGCTTGCCCACTCTCGACGATGCGCGCCGCCGCCTTTGTCGCCGCCCTCACCGCAGGGGCCGCGTTCGCCTCCGCCCACTCCCCTTCCTCGCCCGCCACACACAAGCGTAGTCAGGCCAAGCGTGCCTCGTCCTACTCCCTCTCGGGCCACTACGCTGGCCAGGAGCTCCTCGACCTCTTCGACTTTGACACCCGTGCGTCCCCCTTCGCCTCGCCAAGTACCCCTCCTCTCGGTGTTGGCTGACCGCGCACCCCGTAGACTCGAGCAACGGCGGCATCGCCAACTACGTCGACTCGTCTACGGCGTACGAGAAGGACCTCGTCGCGATCAAGGACGGCCGCGTTCACATCCGCGTTTCGCCCATCGCCGACGACGGCAAGCTCGCCGCCGTGAAGCTCTCGTCCAATCAGCAGTACTCGGAGGGTCTCTACATCTGGGACATCGAGCGCATGCCGCAGGTGTGAGTCCTGCCCATCCTTGTGCTCTCGCGGTGCTCTCGCCTGCGTGGGGAGGACAAAGAGCTGACCCGGCGCACAACCATTCCCCTCTCCCTTCGTCCCCTTTTCCGCCACTGCCCATCGTCCAACACCCTGGTCTGTCACACAGCTGTGGCGCTTGGCCCGCCATCTGGTCGACCGGCGACAACTGGCCCGCGGGCGGCGAGATGGACCTTGGTGCGCCCGCTCTCGGACTTTCCTGTGTTCCAGCCAGCGAGACTGATTCTTTATCACTCGCGCAGTTGAGTACGTCAGTCGTCAGTCGATGAACGGCATGTCGGTCCACACGACTACGGGTTGCTGGTGGGTCGACCTTCCTTCGCCTCACGCACAGCTCCCGCTCACTCCCCTTCTCGCAGGGCCGGCTCGAGCGGTTACACCGGCGAGGCGATGATGACCGACGCCTCCCAGGCGCTCAACTGCGACTCTGACGCGACCGATGCGCAGGTACGTGCCCCTCCCGCCGCTTTGACCTTCCTAAGTGAGGGTCCGTGCACGCTCGTCGTCTACGACGTGCTGCGGCAGCACGCGCCCCGCTCGCCCAGGTATTGATCGCATTGCGTATCTCTCGCAGGGCTGCGGATTCCGCACGAAGGAGAACCACACCGCCGGCCTCGGCGCCAACTACGGCATGGGCGGCGTCTACGCTCTCGAGTGGGCTACTTCGGGCATCAAGATGTGGTACTTCCCGCGCAGCGAGATCCCGAGCGACCTGAAGAGCAAGAACCCCGAGCCGTCGAGCTGGAAGAAGCCGACGCTCTTCGTCGACGAGGCCAACTGCTCGCCCATCAGCAACTACTTCTCGGCGCAGACTTGGGTTATCAACACCGAGATCTGTTAGTCAACACGTCCTTCTTGCTCGACGGAGCGGGTGGCTCTAGACGTCTCCAACGCCTGTGTCGTCGTTGAGGGTGACGGTCGACCTCGCGCTCATTCCACCTCCCGCTCGCAGGCGGTACCTGGGCCGACGGCGTCTGGAACTCAGACAACTCGTACGCTGGCCAGAACGAGGGCTCTTGCGCGTCCCGCACGGGCTACTCGTCCTGCGCCGAGTACGCGCTTGCCGAGTCGCGCGACTTCAAGCACGGTGCGTCTCCTGCATTCCCTCTCCCTCTCCTCGAGTCTTCCTCGAGTCTAACGCTGACGGAATGTCGTGCTCGACACAGCCTACTGGCGTATCGGCTCGCTCAGCGTTTACAACAAGTAGACCCGCTCCCCTCCCCTCCTCGCTCGCAAGATACCCCTTCGTTCTTATCCCCCATTTCTCCTCCTTCCTCCGCCTTTCCTCGCATCGATCACGTATTGCTTAGTCTCTCGGGCGCTCTTACGGACACGCAATGCAGGAACGGCCCCGTCTAGCCGGCCTAGTTTCCCTTTCCCTCGGTCGCGCTCGCTGTCGAGGCAGCAGGCGGTCTCTCGCGGCCCCTCGCCGGCGCGAGGAACCTGATCTGCAACGAGTTCGCTCGTCTCGCTACCTCACCTCGCACACGGCGTCGATGTTGACCTTGCCGACGAGCCGCGGCTCGACCTTTCGGCCCCACTTTTCCGCTCTCCTGCTCTTCCTCCTTCACTACAGCTCGTTTCTGCTCCTCCGTAGCTACAGCCCCGCTCCAGTCATGCCTCTCCCGCCCGGCGCCCAGCCTCCCCTCCCGACCAACTCTTCCTCGCTCAACGGGGCCGACGCGCTCGTCCTCGACCGCGTCCGCGTCCGCGAGCTGATGGAGGGCTTCCCGGCGCACCGCGACGCTTGCGAGTGGTCCAAGATGCGCGCGCTCTTCGCTGACGAGGAGGCCTACGTGTTCACCACTTGGAGCGGCGGCGTCCCCGTCGACGAGTTCATCAAGATCAGCGAGGCGGGTTTGCGAAGGGGGTGAAAATCGCGGTGCGCACCCTGGGCCTCTCGTTGCTTGCGTTTATTGACACGCCCGCACGCCCACAGCATCGCGTCAACGGCGGTACGGTCGACATCGCGACGTCGGGGCCGGCGGCGGGCAAGCGCGGGCTGGGGAAGCTCAAGGCGTGCGTCTCTCCGCACTCTTCTTCTGCTGCTCGGTGCTGACTGTGCGGCACTCCCGCAGGACGATCACGCAGCGGTTCACAATGCCGACGGAGAAGGAGGGCGAGACGTGCGAGGTGGACGTTGACGCAGACTGCCGGTGCGCACTCTCGCTGTTCCCGCTCCGCTTCACAACACTGACTCCTGAGTTCGCAGACTCTGCTTCTTCGTCGAGAAGAAGGCCGACGGATCGTGGAAGAACCACTTCTTCAAGTACGCCCTGTGACCCCCCTCGTCTCCCCTCGCTCACGCCTTCTGCGCGCAGGGGCTTCTATGAGAAGGACAAGGCGACGCCCGTCGACCCGCGCAAATCCCCGTTTACGATGATGAGAAGCTCGCGAGCTTCCCGGATGGGTACCGCTACCTTGCGTACGGGCAATCGAGCGCGTACAAGATCAAGATGGACCTGCCGCAGAGCCGAGGTGCGTCCTCTCTCGTGTGGCCGGAGCTCGAGCTGACGGGACGGCGCGCAGGGGAGGAGCACGACCACTTCTACCAGTGCTTCATCGACTGGTTGGACGGCGCGAGCATCGAGGAGATGAAGGTCAAGCTGGGCGTGTAGCGGCATGCAAGCAAAGCGAAGGTTGGACAGTTACGGCCGCGATGATATATGAGTACAACACGTGCGCCAGGCAGGTAGCGCGTCTACGCCTCTTCCAACCACCCCTCGGGCTGCGACCCCCTCCTCCCCATCGCGGACTCGCACCCATCGCCAACCCGCTCGTTCCACGCCGCGTGCGTCTCCCTCCGTCCCCCGGCAGACCGTACCCGCGGTTTCCCTCCACCTTGTCCCACCACAACGCGCCGAGCTCGTCCTCCTCGTCGCAAACCTGCGACGTCTCGACCGTGACGACAATCGACGCCGCTGCCGAGCCGGTGCCGTCCCCGCCCGCCGCCACCGCCCGCGCTGCTGAAGCTATGGTTGCGACTGCCCGGCTGCAGGCCTAGCCAGCTCTTCTTCTTCTGCGCGCGGGACGTGCGGCGCCCGGGCGGGCATCCCCTCCTCCTCCTCCTCCTCCAGCGTCGCATCGAGCGGTGCAGTGCTGTCGACCGTGCGCGTGGTCGCGACCGCGCCGGGACGGGTCTGCGTCTGCGCATGCGAGGCGGACGGCTGCGGACGCGCGCGCCGCCCGTTAAAGAGGCTGTTGTAGTTGACGTAGCCAATGGCGAGGCAGACGAAGAAGGAGTAGATCCAGTTACAGAGTGTCGCGTTGAGCTCGAGGCTGTGGGGAGGGAGAGTGAGCGGAATAGAAAGGGGAGGAGAGGAAGGGGACGCACATTCCCCAGTTTCCGCCTGTGACGGCGTCCTTGGCGGTACCGTACGTGATGTAGATGATTGCGCCGAGGAGCAGCGTCGTGATAACGAGAACGGAGCTGGTGATCTGCGGGAGCCAGAAGGTCAGTTCCCCTCTCCGCCCGACATGGTCAAGCTGAGGCGCACCACCGTCAAGTCCCGCTCCGCCTTCTTCAGCTCCAGCACCTTCCTCGCCTGCATCCTGCCCGCGGGTTCCCGCCCGCTCGCGTCGCGCATCCTCGCGAGCTGCTTCACCTCGAACAGCGTCAAGCTCGACTTGCGCTCGTCGGCGTGCTCCTTCGTCGTCGTCGCCGTCGCGTCGCTGTCCCCCGACCCGCGGCGCGACCCGCCGCCGTCCCGCCGCCAGAACGCCAGCGGTGCTGCGATCGCGCCGAGGGAGTCGCCCCTCGCGCGGGGGAAGTCAACCGCGACGGGCTTCGGCAGCGGCGCGAGGGTCTCCTGCGCGCCGCCGGCCGCAGCGGTCGTGGTCGCGAACCGCGTCGTGTCGACGAGCGCGAGGAGTTCGACGCTCTCCCTGATCTGGAGGTGCAGCCTGCGGGCGAGCGCGAGCCCGCCGAGGTTGACGATCGCGCAGCTTAGAGCGAGGATGCCCGTGAGCGCGACCATGGCGATGCCGGATCTGCGGGTCGGGACGAGGGATGGGTCAGCCAAGCGGGGCGGGAGAGTGACGAGAAGCACGTACGGCCGCGAGCGGTCTGCGGCGGCGGAGAACGCCTGCGCAGGCGCCTGCACCGGGAGGAAGTCGAGGAGGGTCGGCGTGCGGCCGCCGAGCGAGGCCTCGAGCGCGACGAGCGCGGCGCGCAGGGCGCGGTACCGCTTCGTGAGCTGGTTGTCGAAGACGATGTTGGCGGCGCCGAGGCCCTGCGAGTGTTACGATCCGAGTGAGCGCCGTGGAGGCGAGAGAGGGTTGCGACGCACGACGTGGGTGAATATGAGGACGAGCCCGCCACCAACGAAGACGCTGTTCGCAACCCATGCAGCCATGAAGCGAGAATCGTTCGATTCGGCCGCGACGAGAAAGGCCTGAGGACGGATGTGCGTGAGCGGACGCTCGCGGAACGGCCGAGGGGATGTCGAAGGGACGAGCGGGAGGAAAGACGCGCCTGCAAGCCGGAGAAGGAAACCAGCCACCCCGAGATGAAGAGGAACATCCCGTTGTAGACCCGTGCCACCACCCACGCCGTCTGCGGCCTGTGTAGGGCGTAGACGCGGTAGAAGCTGATGAGGTAGAGCATGTCCCAGGCGAAGTAGATGAAGAGCGCGAGTGCCCAGGTTGGGCGAGGGCTGTAGGACGGCGTGGTCAGCGTGCTTCCCGTGAGCAGGGGGGCAGAGGAGCGGGTGATGAAGAGGAGTGAAGAGATATAAAGCGTGGAGAGAGGGGAGGACGCAGGCGATAGGCGGGACGAACTTGAGGACGATGAACCGCCCGCTTGGCCGGTCGACCAGCCTCGCGAGCCACAGGCTTCGATACCGCGGGCGCTCCGAGCTGTACCATACGTGTATGGCGAGGTACAGCACCGCAAGGAGGAAGAACCTGTGGCCGGGTGGTCAGCGGGCGTCGATGAGGCAGGACGGCCAGGAGGAGCAGAGGCACGCACAGTGCACCCAACGCCCACAAGATCGCCACCCGCACTGCGAAGCCGGTCGTCGGCGTCGGATAGACGGCTTGGTCGAGTCTTGCGATTAGGCGAGGGACGGTGGAGCCGTCGAGGACGGCGGGGAGTCCCAGGAATGACATCGCGTCGTGAGTCGGGGGTCACGAGTCCAGTATAGCCCCGCCCGAGCGCGTGAGAGGAAGAAGCGGTGCACAAGCGTGTGCAGCAGCAAGCACTGCAGCGTTGAAAGTCTGAGCAGAGAGCAAGCCGTCTCCAGCTCCTCGCGTCAACGCAAGGCGGTCTCGACGCCCTCGGACAGCAGCGCGCATTCCGAGCCAGAAGTCAACGAGCTCGCAGAGCAACGCAGAGCGCGCCGACGTCGGCGCGCCGGTGCGCGGCCGGGGAGGCCCGGAGCCTTGCCGCAGGAGGAAGGCGGCCGACGCGAGCGGACGGGGACGAGAACGACCAGCGAGCTGGGTTCGACAGAGCACGGCGTGCTGCTCCCCGCTGTACAGTATGTACGTGGCCCGCCCGAGCTTCTGCAGAGCTCGCGGAGGCGGGCGTGGCTGAAGCCTGAGGTCGACCTCGACGCGGCCGGGGCCGCGGCGTCGGCGGCGAAGGTTGCTCCTCGACCGCTGCAGGCGCTTGCACGCCGTGCTCGCTGATGCAGCTGGGACGATTCCACCGCACCTTGCGAACAAGCTGACCTGCGTCTCTCAGCCCTGCGTGCCGTCGCCCTTCTCCCCGCCTCGCGCGCTCCCGCCGCCCTCTCGCCCTCCCTCCCTCCGCGCACGGCAGCCCTCCTGCGGCGCTGGATTCCGGTTTGACTGTCCGTGCGCCCTCCCAAGCTGTCTTCTGCGCGGCTCTGCTTTTGTAGGAGGTCACGCTGGCGGCATCACCCGATTCGCCGCCAACCGACCCGGCCCCGCTATCCACGGTCGCAACGGCCCCACAACGCTACACTGCTGGCTGCGCTGCACTTCTCCCTGCTCTCCCGCTCCCGCTACCTCGCTGCTCTCGCACCCCGCACCGCAATGACTGCTACCATTCAGACTGCTCCCACCCACGGCGTCCAGCGCATTACCGCCGCCGCAGGAGGCGCCGCTGCTACCAAGCCCTCGATCGCCGACCAGTTCTCGCTCGAGGGGAAAGTCGGTGTCGTTGCGGGCGGAGTGGGTGTTCTCGGGCTCGAGAGCACGCTCGCCCTCGTTGAGGCCGGTGCGACCGTTTGTGAGCCTGCCCCTCTGGCCCGCCCATCCCGCAACCCCGGAGCTGACTCGCACGCTCCACATATAGACGTGACCGACATCGTCCCGGAGGAGAAGCTTAAGGACGACTTCAAAGCGTGCCAGGCGTTCGCATCCGAGGTCGGCAGCAAGCTGCGCTACACCCGGGGCGACGTCTCCGACTCGGCGTTTGTGCAGCGCTTCTGCGAGTCGGTCAGCCAGGCGGAGGGGCGGTTCGAGTGCGTTGCTGCTGCCCGCTTGCAAGCGTCGTGTCCCATCGAGCTGACCTCCTCCTCGCGCAACAGCTTCTGCGTGCTAGCGAACGGCTGGCTCCACCCGCAGATGAGCTTCCTCGAGCTTACGGAGGACATCTGGGAGAAGACGCTGAAGTGCGTGCCTTTGCGCTTCCCTGACACGTTTTGCGGTCGCTGACCCGCCCGCCTCCCTCCTGCAGGATCAACGTCACCGGCAGTGCGCCTCCTTCTCTTTCTCGCCGTCATAGATTCTTCGACGCTGATTCTCCTTCGCAGCCTTCCTTCTCGCACAAGCGGCCGCTAAGCAGATGAAGCGCTTCCCCTCTGGCGGCACCATCCTCGTCTACGCTTCAGTCGCGGGCTTCCACATCCAGCGCGCGGCGCCCAACGTCCCGCACACCTGGGCCGCCTACAACTCGAGCAAGGCGGCGACGCACCAGCTGACGCGCAACCTCGCCGTCGAGCTGGCGAAGGACGGGATCCGGGTCAACTCGATCTCGCCCGGGCAGTTCCTCACGCCGTGCGTACGCTCCCGCTCCTCCTTCACGTCCTGTAAGACATACTGACGAGGCCGGAGGTGCAGGATGAACCAGCACCTCGTTAAGACGGCGCCGGACGTCCTCAAGCAGTGGACCGAGAACAACAACCCGATGGGCCGTCTCGGACGGGCGGACGAAGTTCGCGGCGCGACCGTGTGTTCTCTTTCTGCCTGACTGAGGTCTTTGCAGCCCCTGACGCTGCTTCGTCCCCGCACAGGTCTTCCTGTGCTCCTCCGCCTCGTCGTGTGCGCATCTCCCGCTCGCTCTGCTCCCGCCTTTCCCGCTCCGGCTCACCTTCAGTGCATCTTTGCACCACTCGTCTCGCAGACGTCAGGGGCAGGATCTCGTCGTCGACGGCGGCTTGACCGTCAGTTGCTCTCGCCCTTCACCTCCTGCGCAGTCCTGACGACCTCTCCCTCCGCAGATCTGGTGAACGGTACCCGCGAGATCCGACGCTGCGCAGTGAAGGATTGTAACAAGTCCGTGCCTTTCGCGCACGTCCGCGAGGGACGAGACGGCTCGGCTCGTCCTGGAGAGAAGAGGCGGGTTTATCCGGGCAGCTCGCCCTTCTCGCTGGTCAACGCCCAGATCTCGGCTCAGACTATTCATTGCACTTGCTCCTGGGCAACGATGCTCGACGCGGCACAGCGCGTGCCAAAACACGCGCCCGATACCTCCTCCCAGTTATTCTCCCCCCCCCTCGCTCTTTGCTCCTCGCACCCACGCTCTCGCCGCGCTGCTTTCCATGGCGATCCGAGTCCACGCAGACGAGGACTCCCTCGCTTGCGCTTCGCTGCTTTCCAGCCGCTCCCGCTCATCCCGCTCACGATGGGTGGAAGACAAGTACAACCACCGCGCGATGCAATGCACGTCCTCCTCGCTTCAAGCTCGCCCTACTCCTCCGCTCAGTAGTACCCCGGGTACCCAATCGCGGGCGGGTAGTGGTGACCTCCGTGCCTCCTGCGATGGTGGTGGTGGTGGTGTCGGTGGTGGTGTCTACACCCGTCCTCGCACGGCACGGGGAACGGTACGGGAACAGGGACGGGGTACGGCTGAGCGCACCTCTTGCGCCGCTCGCGCTCGCGACCGTGCCGCCACCCCGCACCGTAGTACGACTCGCGCTCGGCCTCCCAGCCCTCCTTGAGCGCGTCGACCGCCGCGGCGTGGACGAGAGCGCGCTCCTCGCACGCGAGGACGCGGCGACGGAGCGCGGCGATCCGGCTGAAGAGCCACCACAGCGCGAGGAGGAGAAGGAAGAGCAGGATGGACGGGACGACGATGAAGATCATGCGGTCCCGTGAGGTTGGGTACCAGCGGTCATCCCAACGGTCGCGGAAGTCGTCCCAGGGACGCCCGCCGTCGTCGAAGTGCCCGTTATCGCCGTTGTACGGGCCTGCGCGCGAGTCGAGGTGAGTTGAGAAGGCCGCCGCTCGCGGTGGAGGAGCTGCGCACCGTCGAAGCGTTTTGTGGCGCCATTCCGAGCAGTACTCGACGTCGAGAGTGTCGTGCGGATGCGGGGGCGAAGTCCGGCGGGTCCTGCGGCGCGGGGGAGGAGGGTCAGTCTCACGCGCACGGGGTCGAGGAGGGAACGCACCGGAGTGAACGGGCGAGACTGCAGGGATCGCAGAGCGTGCTCCGCGCGCGGTACGAGCGAGCTGAAGACGCGACAGGAGGAGGAGAAGGGCGGAGGAGAGCGCGAAGCGAAGGTCGCACGGCGGGACATCACCCTCGAGGCGCTCCATCCGCGGTGTCCGATGAGAATTGTACTTTCGATTGCGATTCTTGGATCTAGCATGTGTGAGGAGACGGGCGCGAGATAGGGTATGCAGGACAGGAGAGAAAAGAAGAAAGGGGGTGGGGGAAGAGGCGAGCTGAGCGCCTACTCGTCGTCCGTCTCGATCATCGACGCGTCGAGCGAGAGGGCGTGCAGGAGGAGGTTGACGTTGCGCTGCGGGCATGCGAACGCGTCAGTACGGCACCGAGGAGGAAGAGGAGAGAGAAAGGCGAGACGCACGATCTTGAGCGCGGCCTTCTCCGGCGCGACGGCCTGCGCACCCTTCGCCTTGGCGCCCTGGCGAGCCGCGCGAACGCCCTCAATGACCTTGTCGCGGACGCCGGTAACGAGCCCTGCTGCTGGTCGGGGTCGGCGCAGACGGCGACGGCGGCGAGGAAGCGCCACACGGGCTCGTCGTCGGCGTCTGCCTGCGGGCGGAGCGCGTCGAGCGACTGGTACTGCGCAACGCCGAAGGGGAGGGAGGCGGCAAGGCGCGACGAGGGGAAGAGCGCGAGGAGCTGCGTCTCGAGGACGCCGAACAGGTGCGTGAACGTCCGGTGCCACTGCTCGAGGTCGGCGGCGTCGGGTGCGGCGTCGCCCTGCGCCTGCTAAGCGACTCGGCGCGCGAGAGCAGGATTGTGAGGAACGCGAGGCCGGGCTTCGACCGCACGACGCGGACGAGGTTGTTGCGGTCCATCAGGAGGCCGAGCATCCCCGTCACCATGCGGAGCGGCGCCTGCCCGACGACGGCCATAACGGGTGCGACGATCGCGTTGAGGAGCGTCTCGGTGCGCTGCTCGACGCCGGCGCGGCGCGCGCGGCCCTCCGCCGAGGTCGCGCTGTCGAGCTGGTCGAGTGGCGCGTCGACGACAACGTCGAGCGTGTCGAATGTCGCAACGAGGAGCGTCAGGAGCGTGAGCGTCTGCTCCGGCGAGAGGTGGCGGATCGCGCGCGGGAGGATACGCTTGCCCTTAGTGACGGCGAGGAGCGAGATGAACGGGTGCGGCGTGCTGCGGGCGGGCCTTCATCGTCAGCCGCTGCATCAATAGGAGGGAGGATGGGGAGGAGCGCACCACGCATCGAGCGGGTCCATGACGTGCAGGTTGTCCCAGAGCCTCGCAACGAGCTCGCGGTACTTGTCCTCGCTCTCCCTCACCGCAGCGTTCGCCTCGGCGCACCGCGCCTCGAGCTGAGCCTTGACCTCGCCCTCGACGGTCATCTGCTCGAGCTGCTGCCTGAGCGCCGCCTCTGCGCCGTGCAGCTGCGGCTGGATGCGCCGCAGCTGCTCGAGGTCGAGGACGCAGTCGTACACCTTCTCGATGATGATAAGCGCGTCGCGGTGCGAGAGCGGGCCGGCCGCGCGCACGGGCGCGGCGGGCGTCGCCGACGACGGCGTGGCGATGAGGCCCGCACCAGCGAGGAGGCTCTGGCCGGTCGAGACGCCGCCCTCTGCGTCCTCCTTGACCTCGGCCTTCTCGCCCCCCGGCGCCGCCTTGCCGCCGCGGTGCTGGGCGGACCTGCAGCAGCGGGCGCGGCGCGCTCCGTGTCCGCGTCGCGATCTTGCCGAGCGCGCCATCGAGGCTGAGCGTCGCGGGCGCGTGCGCGTTGCGCTTCTTGGCGCTGTCGACCAGGCGCTGAACGTTCTGCGCCATCCGGTTCATCGCGTTCTCGCGCCGCGTCGGACGCCGGTTCCCGCCCCCACTGGGGCCACCGGGACCTGCGGGAGGAGCGTTCGGCCCTGCGCCCGGGGCGCCCGGCGGAGGGAGGATGCCCTGCGCGGCGAGGCGCGAGTGCTTGATCGCGGCCATGATGTGGAAGTAAAAGTCGTCGGCGTAGGGGTCGTCCGTGACGAGCTGCGAGACCTGGATCCGCGTGATGAAGTCCTTGTCCGAATTGCTCATCAGGTTGTTGTGCTTGGCCTGCGGGTGCCCTCTTCGTCAGTACGCGCGCGCGTGAGGAGAGGGAGGGAAAGGGCGACGCACCATGCTCGCGATCTTGAGCGCCTTCTTCTTCCGCTGCGCCTCGGCGCGCTCATGCTCGACGATGCGCTCTTCTACACGGCGGATGAGCTCCTCGCCCGCCTTCTTCTTCTCGTCCTCGGGGCCCTCAGCCGCCTGCGCGCCGGCAGCGGCAGCGGCCGAGTGCGCCTGCGCGAGGAGCGCTTGGAGCTGTGCGCCCGTCAGGGACGGGTGCTGCGCGCCCTGGTGCAGCGAGAGGAGGTGCAGCTGCTGCTCGACCTGCGCGAGCGTGCCCGGCTGCGTCGGCGCCGGTGCCGCGCCTGCCTGCGAGGGCAGCGGCGGGAAGAGCGTCGCGAGCGGGTTCCCGGCGGGGAGGAGCGGGCCCTGCGCGCCGAGAGGCGGGAAGCCTGGCCCGGGGGTGCCCGGCCCCGGCGGCGGGGGGGAAGCCCGCCTGCGCGGCGGCGGCGACCTGCGGCGCGAGCTGCGGCGCGAGGGCGGGGCTGCCCTGCGCGACCGCGACGGCGGGCATGCCGGGCTGACCGCTGAGCGAGGCGGGGCGCGAGCCCGCTGCGCCCGGGTGGCCGGGGACAAAGCCCGGCGGGGGCGGGCCACCGAACGGCGCGAGGACGTGCGGCGGGAGGCGGCCCTGGGCGACCATCTGCGCGAGGAACTGCGCCTGGAGGTGCGGCGGGAGGGCGGCGATCTGCGGCGGGAGGGTGGGGCGGCGGGAAGCCCTGCGGCAGCGCACCCGGCGGCGGCGGCGGGAAGGGACCGCCCTGCGCGGCGAGACCCGGCGGGAGCATCGCGCCCGGCTGCGGGGACATGCCCGGCGGGAGGTGCGGCGCCTGGAGCTGCGGCGTCTGCTGCTGCTGCTGAGCCTGCTGCTGCTGCTGGCGACGGAGGTCGGCCTCGAGCTCCTCGACGGTCATTCCGCGAGGGGCGGGGCCGGGCGGCTGGGCCTGGCGGGCGGCGGCGGCGGCGCGCATCTCAGCCTCGACCTCTTCGAGGGTCTTGAACTGCCTCGACGGGGGTGCAGCGGGCTGGGAGGGCTGCGCGAGGACGACGGGGGTCGCGCGGGCGAGGAGCGGGTCGTCATTGAGGCTGGTCCAGGGCGAGAGGGTGCGGGCTGCGGGGGTGGTGGCCGAGAGGAGCGGGTCCTCGAGTGCGCCGCCCCACTCTGTGCCCATGGGCTGCAGCTGCTTGCCTGCGCCCGCAGGGAGGTGGGCGGCGGCATCTGTCCCGAGGAAGCGCTCGGTGTTGCCGGCAAAGTCAAAGTCGCGCTGCTGGTCGTCTGCGGTGCCAAAGGTCTCGTCGTTGAGGTCGTTGAGGCGCTCGTCGAGGAGGTGGGCGAGGGCGTGCTCGTCGTGGCCGAGGAGCTCGTGCTCGTCGAGGGCGTCGAACGAGTAGACGGCGAGGTCCTCGGTGAGGGCGTCTCCGTATGGATCGGCCATCCTTGCACGGGCTCGGGCGGGGCGAGCGGTGACGGCGGAGGGCAACCGATGGCGAGGGGGAGACGGCTCTCCCTCCTTGGCTCTACCGCGGTCTCGTGGCGGAGCAGAGTCGAGCTAGACTGCGTGCAATGCCCTCCCTGGGCGCACCCTCGCTCGCAGCCCTCGCCCTCTCTGCCGCGTCCCTCCTCCTGTCCTCCTCCTCGGCCGCAGCGCTCCCCACCGCCGACCCGGCCCTCCCGCAAGTCCAGCCAGACCAATCGCCATACTACCAGCCCTACGTCGCATTCCCGCACACTCAGCCGCGGAGGGGCCGCGCCTTCCTCCCCAGCGACCCCGCAGTTCCCGTCCATCCGCTCCTCAGCGACCTCCGCCTCCCCGAGAACCCCACCAACCCCGCCCCGCGGCCCGCCTTTGCCTGGGATCGGCACCCGCTCTACACTCCCGGAAGGGAGAGCGCGTTCAAGACCAAGGAGTTCAAGTTCCGCCCCGAGAAGCTCGACAAGCGCAAGGTCGTCGACAGCGTCGACCTCGAGTTCCCGCCCTCGGCATGTCCGTACACCTTCCCTGCCCTCCTCTGTACTCTCGTGGGTCGTACTGACCTGACGAGTGCTCGCAGGGATCGACATCAACGACCTGTCGACCATCGCGCGCCTCGCGCAAGCTGCAGTTGCACGCATGCAGACCTGGTACGAGGACGGCGTCTTCGAGTGCGTTTCTGCTTCCCTCGTTACTCTCTTCTCGCCGTGTTCTTCCTCTTGAAGGCGGCCGCGCCGCTCTTTACTCGCGCCGAGCGGGCGCCAGCAAGGCGCGGCGCCAAGCCCCTCTCCGCTCGGCTTGCGCTGGGTTGCGGTTCGAAGTATTCACGACGCAGAACTGACGCAGCCCGCTCTTCGTGTGCAGGTGGACGGGATGGTGGCAGACGCCGGTGCTCGGGATTGCCTACACGAACCTTGACCTCGCGCTCGGGAACCACGGTGCGCTCGCTCGATTTCCTCTGCTCGTTCGCGCTACTGCAGCCGCGCTGCGCACGCGCGTGCGATGGCACGGAATCCGAACTGACGCTGTCAGTGCGCGCCCGCAGTGAATGAGCTCCTCATCAAGGACTTGCTCATCAAGAACGACGACCTCGGGTGGATGATCGACAAGTATATCGACGACCAGAGTGCGCCCCTTCCTCCCGTCCTTCCCTCGCCCGAAACACGACTGACGAGCTCCCCTGCGCCCTCCTCCCGCGCACCCTCAGGCTGGTGGGGCATGTACGCCCTCCGCGCGCACCAAGCCTACCCAAACGCGACCTGGCTCGAAATGGTCGAGACCATCAACAGCAACAACACGCTCTACTGGGACGACACGTGCGGCGGCGGCGTCCTCTGGCTCACGTATCGCCCGCTGATCAAAAACACCATCACGAGCGGGTGCGTTGCGGGCTTCCTCTTCGAGATTGCGTGGAGGATCGGCGCTGACACGCCTCCCGGTCCGCTCGCAGGCTCTACTTCAGCATCCTGACGCGGCTGTACCGCTACACGGGCAACGCAACCTACTTCGACCACGCGATGAACACGCTCAACTGGTGGCTCGGGTGGGCGTTCGACGCCGACAACGGCCGCGTGTACGACACGATTACGGCACAGTGGGCGGGGCAGCCCATGTCCGGCTGCGAGAAGAGCGGCGAGCAGACGTGGACGTACAACTCGGGCGCGTTTCTCTTCGGCCTCGCGGACTTGTACTACGCGACGGGCGACGCACGCGTGCTCGATCTCGGGAGGAGCATCGCGTACGCCGCAATCAGGGACTATGTCCCCGATACGGATACGGGCGTCCTCGTCGAGGCGTGCGAGGACGACCCGCCCCCTGAGGAGGGGAAACCGCCGGCGTGCCAGCAGGACGAGACGATCGTGCGTCCTCCCTCCCCACCTTCTCCTGGTGTGCCTCCCGCGGCTCCGTCTCGTCGCAAGTACTAACTTCCCCAAACGCGCCCCCAGTTCAAGGGCATCCTCCTCCTCGGCATGTCGGAGCTGTACGTCGCGCGGCCTGACCCCAACATCTACAACTTTGTCAACACCCAGCTCCTGAGCAACGTCTTCAACAACGTCGACGACTCGTGGTTGTTCGGGATGTGGTGGGGCGGGCCGGTACGTCGCGCTTCCTCTCCGCCTCCTTCCCCTCCTTCTCCCTCGCCCTCCCCTCTGCCGCGCGCGTACTGACCCCTCTCCCGTCCGCCCGCGCACAGTGGAACGAAACCACCGCCGGCCCCAAAACCCAACTCAACGCCATCTGCCTCCTTGCCGCCGCCGCAACCATCAACGCCGACTTCCTCTCCCGCGCGGGCGACACCGCGGGCATGGCCGTCGGGAGCGCGACGGACCAGATCGGCGTCCCGGCGGGGACGGCCACGGGCCAGGCGGGCGCGACGGGCCGGGGGACGGAGGCGATCGCGGGAAGCGGCGGGACGAGCGGCGCCGCGGCGGTGTTGCCCAGAGCGGGCGCTGCAGCAGCGGTGCTCGCCGCGCTGGTGGGCGGCTTGGCGGTGGTGTTGTTGGTATAGAGCGCGTGTGGGCGGGAGGAGGGAGAGGGGGCGAACAGACACTGGTGGTGGTTTCTTGACTCGCGCATCTGTAGTATTCTTCCCTCTCTCGACCTTGTTGACCTGATCTCTATGCCACGTTCGGCTTCCCACCGTGCGGCGGAGAGCTCTCCCCGTTGCCCCCGAATGCGAGCATCTCGGGCGAAAGCGAAGCGTATCCTAAGCGGATCTCTCCTTCATCGTTCCGTAAAGGCGGTCCGCGGCGCAATACAGTCTCCGCGTTACGACAAGATGCTCGACAGCGGGACCTCGTACCCCTCCTCGGCCCAGTACGGCAGGCTGCTGCTCCAGTCCCAATCGAGCGTCTTGTCTGCGGACGGCCCTCGTGGTCAGCGTGCGCCCTCGCAGAGTGCGACGAAGAAAGAGAGTAGACGCACACCGCATCGCATGCAGCCAGATGAACAGCTGCTCCGGCCTCGGGTCGGGCACGAGCGGCGAGAAGCACGTCGTGCAGAACCCGTCTCCTGCGCCATTCTCCTCTTCCTCCACCTCCTCCCCATCCCCAAGGCCCGCCTTGCCCTCCCTCCGCGCGCGCTCAATCCCCTCGACGTCCCTCGCACGCGCATGCCCATCCGCATGGTCCTTCACCTCCCGCAGCGCGAGGATTGCGCGACGCGCACCGTCCGTCAGTGCCGCGTCGTACGCGTGGCGCCCAAGCGCCGCGTCTGTCGCTGCCGCGTCCGCCTCCTCCGCGGGCGTCGCAGGCGTTGCGGGTGTCGAGGCAGGTCCGATCCGCGCAGCCTCGTCCTCCGCGCGGAGCTCAACCTCGACCTTCCCCTCCCCGCGCGCCTTCTCCCTCTCGAGCACGCGCTCGCCGCGCTCCCGCCGCTCATTCCTATCCGCGGCCGTCCCACCACGGTCCTTGCCGAACACGCCCCCGCGGCCGCCGTTCTCGCCCCACGCGGCAGCGTTCTGGTAGATCGGATCGTTGGCGATCGGGTGGCCGAGGAACTGCAGATGCACCTGTGGAGTTGGAGGGGAGGGGGTCAGTCAGAGGCGTGGAACGCGAGGGGGAGCGAGCGGGGACGAGGGAGAACGGGAATAAGGACGGACCCGGATCTGGTGCGAGCGGCCGGTGATGGGGCGGCCTGCGGGGGTGCGTGGTCAAGAGTGTTAGCGGCCTTCCCGGCGTGGCGGGAGGGTCGGAGAGTGGAGCGAGGGTGGGATGCGGGAACGTACAGTGCACGACGCTGGTGTTGCTCCGCTCGTCGTAGCTCATCCGGGTGAAGATCGTCTTCGAGTCCTGCGTGCCGCGTATCTCGATCAGCTGTGCAATGCGGATGGGAGGATGAGCGGGGTGAGGACGCACGCGACCCTCGGGGTGGACGACGTTGACGCCGATCTGGCGGTCGATGGTGAGAAGGGGCTCTTCGCAGACGACCTCGCCGCTGCGCACGCGTCAGCGCGCGCTCGACACACACACGCGGGAGAAGTAACGCACTCGGGGAAGCGCCCGATTGCGCGCGCAACATACTCCTTGCTCACGCCGCCCTCGTGGTTCCTCTTCCCGCCAAACCACGCTCCAAGCTTCTTCGACGCCTGAACGGTCAGCGCGCAGATCATCACGCCGCTCGTGAGGCGGTCGAGGCGGTTCGAGGCTGTGTGCGCAGGGGGTTTTAGCGTGCGGCGCGGAGAGGAGAAGAGAGGGACGCACTGTGCACGAGGGGGAGGTCGTAGTCGTATTTGAGGATCTCGAGGAGCGTGTTGAAGTTGTACCTGCCGGTCGGATGGACCTGCGAGCGCGGCGAGCGCGTTGCGGTTAGGGGACCAGGACAAGTGGAGCGGGAGGAGCGGGCGCACTGGCATCGACCCCGGCTTCTCGACGACGAGCGTCTCGCCGTCGTTACCCGGCAGGCGGCCGTCGTACAGAATCTTGATCGGCCCTGCGACGACGGGCGGCTCGTGCCTACGCGCGCGCAAGCGGGAGAGGGTCAGTCTAACCCCGCTGCGGAACGGGAGGAGAGGGAGCGCGTACCGGTGCAGGACGTTCGAGATGAGGTCGCCGTTGCGCAGGACGTGGTTGGGCGTGGTCTTCTGGTTGTTGACGACGATGACGCCTGCGCGAGCGGGGAGACGGGTCAGCCTCGTCTTCCGGCGGGGTCGAGGGGCTTGAAGCGCACCAGTCTCGATCGCCCAATCCTGCGCGATCGTCAGGAGCGTCAGCGGGTTCGTTTTCGACGGAAAGGGGTCGGTAGGAGCGCGTGCGCACATAGTACTCTGTGCTCCGATCCCTGATCCAGGCGCCTGTCGCGGGTCAGCGTCCATCAGCACGGTGCAGCGGGGGTCGAGACAGCGGACCTGAATTCACTGTAGCTGCATGCGGCGAGGTAGGTCAGCTCGTGAAGCTGGGCGCGGGGAAGAGGAAACGAACATGTCGATCAAGGTCCTGCCCTGCCAGCGCTCCTTTGCCCAGCTCTCGAACACATACCTGCGAGAGTCGTCGCCGTGTCAGCTGCGGTGTAGATGCAGGCAAGGAGACCCCAGGGGAGACGCGCATGTAGGGCTTGACCTTCCTGAGCCCGCCGTCGTCGTAGTACTGCGGTTTCGCGGGCGGGAGGGCGAAGGCGCCTGTCGGTGCGGGGATGTCCTTGCGGGAGGTGCCACGCTCGCCCTTGCCCATCTTGCCGGACTGCGCGCGGGTTGCGTCCGTCGCGGCGGGGTTGGCCATGCTCGAGGGGTAGGGCGGGGTGAGGGGTGCTCTGGGCAGGCGCGGGTGACGAGGCGGGTGAGGCAAGAGTCGTGTGGGTGCAGCAGTTGCTCAGGCCAGTCCAGCGAGATCCAGGAGAGAAGCGAGGGGTGATCGTCTCGGGGCGAGCGAGAACTGCGGGCAGCTCTCCGTCCTCCAGCGCCGACCTCCCGCTCGTGCAGCCCAGGATGCCGTCCCTCAGCAAGGACGTCAAGAGCACGGTGGACGCGACCGAGCTGGGCCAGCCCGTGCACGACCTCATCGCCCGCTCGACTCTCATCAAGCAAGGCGCAGAGGGGGTGCGTCCCTCGCCTTCCCACTGCTCCTACGGGGCCCCATCGATGCAGAATACGCCCACAGAAAGTGTACCGCGCCACCCTCCTCCCGTCGCCCACAATGACCCGCTCCACTTCGGCCTCTGCCCTCTCCCCCTCCTCGTCCGAACCCCCGGCCCCCGTCTACATCCTCCTCAAGTACCGCTTCCCAAAGCGGTACCGCCATCCGATCCTCGACGCTCAGCTCACCCGCCAGCGCCTGACCGCCGAAGCGCGCGCCCTCGTCCGCTGCGCGAAAGCCGGCGTCCGCGTGCCCGGCCTCAGGCTCGTCGACGTCAAGCAGGGCTGCTTGGGCATGGAGTGGGTCGAGGGATGGAGCGTGCGCGAGATCCTTGGCGGTGGGCAGGAGGACGACCTCTCCGCGGGGAACGATACCGCGGAGGATGCTTCGGAGGAAGAGGAGGATGTCGGCGAGGTCCTCCGTGCTGCGGGCGTCGATGAGGGTGCGCTCTCCCACTCGCGACAGTTTACAAGCTGTGCTGACGCGCGCGCGCTCCCGCAGACGAAATGCTCCGCGCTGTTGGGCGCGAGATCGGCAAGATGCACGGTGCCGACATCATTCACGGAGACTTGACGACGTCCAACATGATGGTGCGGTTGCGGCCGGGCGCATCTGCTGAGGGTGCGACCTTTGAGGTGGTGCGTCACGTCCCTTTCTGTTTGCGTTCGAATTCCCGTGAGCTGACCGTCTCTGTTCACCCTTTTCCCTCTCTTACCCGCTCGGCCTCTTCCCGATCCTCACACACGCAGGTCCTCATCGACTTCGGTCTCTCAACCTCCTCCCCGATGCACGAAGAGCGCGCTGTCGACCTCTACGTCCTCGAGCGCGCCTTTTCCTCTACGCACCCCGTCGCACTGGGCCAGCGGGCGCACTTTGACCTTGTGCTGGAGGGGTACAAGGAGGTGCTGCTGCAGGGGAGAAATGGCGAGTGGGAGCGCGTGTGGGGGAGGCTGGAGGAGGTCAGGATGCGCGGGAGGAAGAGGAGCATGGTTGGTTAGCGCGGGTGTGTGGAATGGCACTCGCACATCTCTGGCGCGTCTGGCTCTCTTTCTTTCGCTGTGAGCTGTTACGGGGCAGGTGTCTTGCCGTTTGCCCATTGCTTGAGATATGCTGCGGGACCTGCACCCTCCCAGAAACAGTTAATAGACCGCACTGTCCGTGAAGCGGTTGTCCTGTGGGCGCTCACTGTGCAAGGTGCAAGGGAGCTCTGCACGTCCTCTTGTTGTGTCAACGCCGGAGACATGCATCTGCAACTGGGTGAAGCATCCGCACCGTGACCTGCAGCTTCCACCATAGTTGTCAATGTTGTCGCGAGTGTTGTTGTTGCTGTTGTTGGTGCTGTTGTTGTAGGTTGGTGGCGGTGGTGGTGGTGGTGGTGGTGGTGGTGGTGCATCTGGACGCATCAGAGGAGCGGGTGCTGCTTAAACCGTCCCCTGTGGCGCAGTCTGGCTCAGCGCACATGCGTGTTCCCGGCCTCTTCTGTGTCGCAACTGGTTAGTGGTGTTTGTATAGGGAACGGGCAGGGATGGACGGACCACGATATTCTTTAATTACTGGGAGGCAGACCACACATCCGGCAAGGCCGACGCGGCGGTAGACACTTTGAGGCGGATTAGTTCAGTGAGTGATCTGTCACAAGTGGATTCGAGTTTGCACTACAACAAGGGGTACAGTGAGAACAAAGAGGTGAGAGACTATCAACAGGGCGGAGGGGAGTGAAGGGATAAGGGCGCGAGAGAGAGAGGACGGCAGAGGGGTAATGACTGCGGGGTAGGTGGGGGAGGGGAGAGGGAGTGTGGAAAGTTGGCCACAGGAAGGTGAAAGGTCAGAGAAGGTGAAAGGTCAGAGAAGGGAGAGAACGCTGGAGAGGAACTCAATTGGCCGAACAGCTGCTTGCGGACCTGGTGACGTGGCTTGTCACACTTGTCGTGGATAGCGCAGATGTCCTTTGTGAGCTGATGTTGTCCACCTCGTGCACAATGCGGAGCTGGTGGAAGTCTGACTTTTGGGTTAGAGGCCGCCAAAGGACCCGCTCTCGTGGCCTATCGCCGAGCGGTTCTTGTGGATGAGGCGTGTGTGTGTGTCGCCATGCTGCGCAGTGTCTGGGGCTTGTGGCGCAAAATGAGACGGCCGATGCTTGAGGGGCCGCCGGTGTGGTGGGGTGCAAGGGGTCTTACGCGCTGTGCGCGAAGCAGCCCGTCAAGCAGACATGCTGTCCTCGCTGTTATCCTCACTGCTCACGGATAGCGTGAAAATGACGCTCCCATGTAGGCGGTGATGACAGGCACGGCAGGCGAGAGAAGCGCGACAGGGTGTCCGCCTCAAGCGCAATGTGCACGAGACGTCCGGCCATGGGAGTAACGGATGAGTGAGGAGAGGGAACTCAACAAGCGATTAAAGGTGACTCAAGCGTAGATTTCGACGAGCTGGGGGATGGCTAAGGAGAAGAGAGGGACCGCCACGAGCGATGGTGAGGTGCACGACCCCCGATCACTGAACCCACCTGACCGCTCCCCCTCGTCTACCTCACCCTTGTTCTTGCCCGAGATGATCTGCAAAGAGGAAGAGCTTGGGAAACGTTCGAGAAAAGCGAAAGAAGGGACTTAGCAGAGGAAGGAACAGGTGGAGCGGGAGGGTGGCGGTGAGAGAAGCGAGTTGGCAACCGCAGGCGCAGCAAGCGCCAGTGCAATGAGCGTGGCCTGCTGTCCCTGGTGGCGCTTGCAGGGTCAGGTGTGCGCTCCTTGCCTTGTTGCCGTGCTCGGCCTGGTAGAGGTGCTGTGCATGCGCTTGAGCCCCGGCCCTGCGTGTTGAGCGTCAAACCCAGCATGTAGATGATGCTTTGGCTGTTATGGTGCGAGGCCGTCGTCTGCTGTCACGTCTCGCTGCTGCAGAAGGCGCTATCATCAACTTCGTCAAGAAGAACCTCGTGGTGGTCCTCTTCGGCATCGGAGACGTCGCCAACGACATCTCGATGATCCAGGCTGCCCACGTTCTCGTCGGCATCTCGCGGTGTGAGGGCCTTCAGGCGGTGCCCGCCGACGTCGCCATCAGCCAGTTCCGCTTCCTCAAGAAGCTGCTCCTTGTGCACGGTACGTGGTCGTACCAGCGGCTCAGCAAGCTCATCCTCTACTCGTCCGTCCCACTCCATCCCACCCTTTCTCGAGCATGTGCTTATTTCTGCCACGCGCAGGTTACAAAGGGCATCGCACTGTACATGACCGGCTTCCGAATCCACCCTCACTCTCTCTCGCTACGCAATGTGCCCCGCTGACCCCGCCTCCCTCGCACCCGCAGTTTGCCTTCCAGAACTCGTTCTCGGGCCAGGTGCTCAAGGAGGGCTGAACCTCACCTTCTACAATGTCGTCTTCACCATCCTGCCACCGATCGTCCTCGGCATCTTCGACCAGTTCGTCTGCGTAAGGATGCTCGACTGCTACCTTGCTACAAGCCCGGCCAGCAGAACAAGTTCGTGAGTCGCGCTTCGTTTTCTCTTTCTTGTCGGTGGAGGGAGCTGATGCGGACTTACGCGCGCAATTCTTGGTCCGGATCTTCTGGCAGTGCATCGCCAACGCGCTCCTCCACTCCTTCTTCAAAGCTTATTTTGAAGTCGGCGGAAGGGTCGGGGTCGGGCCTGGCGGACGCCGATCAAGTCGGGGTCGGGGATCTGCAGAGTCAGGAACAGAATAAGCTCCTCAGCTTGCTCTGCAGCATATCTCAGGGCTTCTCTGACCCTCTGGAGAGCTGCAGCAGCTGCAGGCAGCTTACGTAGACATACAGAACACTCAGAAGAGCAGAAAGAGCCAGAATTTTGGTCAAAAAGCGCAGCAAGTTTCGTCGGGGAACCGTCGGGGTCGGGAAGTCCCGATCCCGACTAAGTCGGGGTTGGCAGGCCCGACGCCGACCCGACCCCGACCTGTCGGCGGGCAATGTCTAAGCTGATGCGGACTTATGCGCGCAGTTCTCGGTCCGGATCTTCTGGCAGTGCATCGCCAACGCGCTCCTCCACTCCTCCGTGCGCTACATTTTGCCTTCTTTGCCCTACCTACCCGCTCACACCCCCACGCGCAGGTCATCTATGTCTGCACGGCAACAATCTTCAACCAGGACCTCATCCTCGTTCAGGGCTGGATCAGCGCGCAGTGGATGTGGGGCACGACACTCTACCTCACCACGCTTGTCACGGTCCTCGGCAAGGCCGCCATCATCTCAAGTGCGTCCGCTTGCCCTCTGGCTGTCGAACGGTGAGTGCTGACGGCTGTGCGCCCGCCGCACCTGGACGACACCCTCGCCGTGATCCTTGGCTCGTTCGCCTTCTCAATGGTCTTCCTCGCGCTCTACGTCTGGGTCACGCCGATGCTCGACTTCTCGCTCGAGCACACTGAAATTGTCAGCCAGCTGTGGACGTCACTCATGTTCTGGCTCACCATGATCGGCATCCCCGTCCTCCTCCTCACACGCGACTTTGACTGGAAGAGCTACAAGCGCTTGTTCCGCCCCGAGCCGTACCACATCGTTCAGGAGATCCAGAAGTACCAACCCCGACTATCGCCCGCGAATGGAGCAGTTCCAGAAGGTGCATCTCCAGTCTCGCCTCCCGCTTCTCGCTCAACATTCGCTAACCTCACTACCTTGCACGCAGCCACCAACAGGGTCCGCATGGTGCAGCGGCAGCGGCGGAACTGCGTTTTCGCCTTTTCCCAGTGCGTCTCGCGCTCTGCTCTTACTCTCCCTTGCTGCTGCTGACCCCGCTTCGCTTGTTGTGCAGAACGGAGGAGGGGCAGGAGCACCTCGTCCGCGCGTACGACACATCGGTCACGCCCGGCGGGAAGCGGCTGGAGACGCGGTGAGGGTTCCTGGGCGCCGGAACGCGCGAATTGGGACGAGGACGGTAGTGAAGGCGTATCCGGCTGCACTGTACTTGTGCTGTTTCTTCTCCCTGAAGCGTGTGCAGACAACTCCACGCAAGCATTGGCTGCTGCGACAGGCCTGGAGAGATGAGCGTGTGAGGGACCTTTCCCAGACGAGCGGCGCCCACGGTAGGGCATGTAGGCCCGCACCTCCCGCCTGAGGGGCGGGGTCGGGGAGTCCCGCACGCCGCCCCGGGCGGGGGGTGGGCAGCCCCAATCCCAGCCCCCGCCCCCGACTTGCGGTGCCCGGTATCGCCGCTCTCTGTGGGCTCTCTCTCTTCTCTTGCTGAGTTGCAACGCAGTCTTTCGGAGCTTTGCCGTGTGTGCCTGTCTGTGAGATCGATTGAAAGCTAACTCAGGGAGTGGAGGACGAGCGGGAATGGGCCGGTCCGCGAGCTGGTGCTGGGACGGCAGCGGACGGTCTCCTGGTGCGGGAGGGAGGCGGAGGAGATGATTTTTGAGTAGACTCTCTCCTGCATTGCCCTTTACAGCTTGCATTGCGTGTGCTACGAGCGAGAGAAGCGCGAGAGAGCGGAGGAAACAAGGTTGTCTCAGATCCCCGACCGCTGCCCGAACCTTGCCTCCCGACCGCCGCCCCGGGCTGGGGGCAGGCCCGCCAACCCCGACCTCCCGCCCCCGACGGCGGGAATCTCCAAAACCCGAGCTCCCGTTGCAGCCCGAGGCGGGCGGGCGGGGGGCGGGCCTACATACCCTAGCCCACGGTCTCGACCTCGCTGCGTGCTCCCTTGGAGAAGGGGTGATCGCTCACAAGCTCGTCACCCCGCCTCCCTGTCCGCGCTGATGCTGGCTCCAACTCGTTTGGAAACTCTTGCGCACTTGCGGCTGGCACACACTCTCGCTCCCGCTTGCGCACCTCCCCCTCCTCCTCGAGGACCCCTCGTCCGCTCACTTGCTCTGCACCTTGTGCTGGTGTGGCGCTGGTCGAGGGAGCTGCACACCGCAGCGTAGGACTTGATGGCCTCCCTGCTCCCGCCGGGCGTTCGTCACGCAGATGGTCCCGAACCTCATCACGACGCTCAACCTCGCCTTCTATCCTCCTCCCTCGGCAGGGTTCACAGCGCAGATCGGTGTGCTTTGGGCATTGACAGGCCCGTGCGTAACTGCGCTTCCCCTGCTTAGCACAGTGAGCTGACGACCGTCCACCCGCCCACGCAGAGACATCCTCCTCGTGTTCCACTATCTCTGGCTCCACTACCAGAACAGCACCGAGCGCCCACGCCGGCCAAGCCTGTGGCTCGCACGCCTTGTGGACCGGCCCGGTGGGCAGTTCATCGTACACAAGTGCGCCGTCCCCCTGCTCCTCCGGCCTTCCCACGCTCACCTTGCGCACGCAAACAGCCCCTGGCGGAAATGGCTGCTCACGGCGTTTTCTCCGGGTCCTATGAGCTCCTCTTCCTGGGGAGCTTCTGGTGTGCCTACAAGCTGGGCCCCCGCAGCACAGCTTGGCTGCCTGCAGCATGCGTGGATGGGATCCAGAGCTTCAATGGCGTCGTGCTGTTCGTTGGTGGTTGGGTCATCTCGTGGTCGGGTCTGCAGGTGTGTGCTTCCCAGCCTCGATCATTGAAAGAAGCTGACAACGAGGAGCAGGTGTTCCTCCTTGCGGTTGAGACGGAGCAGCCGTACCTCTCCACAGGAATGGCCAACACTCTCTTCCTCAGCCGTGGGACGTTCCTCGTCCTGCTGCATGTTTTGCGTACGTTAGCCTTCCTTATCGCGTTGTAACCGCTCAGTCTCGCCGCACCTGCAGGCCCTCGCCATTGCGATCACCATTGTCAGCAACCGCCTCTTTGACCGCTACGTCGACCTCCGCGGCGCTCTCGTCGCCTTGCAGCTGCTCAACGGGCGAGTGCTGACCTTGATCGACTTCATCCTGGTGCAAAAGCCTGCTGAGGCGTTCGCTGCCGCTGGCGCCGCTGCACGCGCGTGCGTGCTTCCCCTCCCCTCACCCTCCATCTCCATGCTGACAGTCGCACCATCAGCCCAACGTCGGCATGTGGTCCTTGACGACCCTCCTTGCCGTCGCGGTCATTGCCGTCGACCTTCGCGCTCGCGCGCAAGCTCCGCCGTCAAATCAGGGAGAGCGTCGAGCTGCTCGTTCACGCCGATGCGGGCTTGAGCGGGCTCGCTCACGCGACGGGGGAGACGAGCAGCGCGGCGCCGGCCATTTCCGTTCAGATTACGTTCACGGGGAGCGCCGCCGCGCACGATGCGCGCAAGCCGTCGCTGACGCCGAGCGATGCGAGCAGCGGCCTGCGCGACAAGCGCAAGTCATCGATGACAATAGCGAGGTGCGGAACCTTGCGCAGCGGAGGGAAGGTGGTGGAGTGGCGGCGGCAAGGGCGCAGGCGAAGAAAGTGCTCGCGCTGCAGAAGGCGACAAGAGACCTGCAGGCGGTGCGTCGCTCGACTTGCTTAGTTATACCCGCTCTCCAGCAAGGCTGACTCGTCGCACGCGCAGGTCACGGGCAACATTGCCTTCATCTCCACATGTCTCCTCGGGATGGCGATCTGGGTTGCGTACTGCTCCGGCACGGACAAGACGACGAACGGGCAGTGGGCCTCGTGCGTCCTTCTTCACTCGCTCAGTACCTGTTCCGCTGACGCTCTCCCCGCTCATGCAGCATCGAAGGCACCGCCCTTCCCGCGCAGTGGCTCTACACCATCGCGGTGACAATCTCCCTCTCCTACCTCACCTACAACGCGGTCCTCAACCGCCGCCGCCTCGTCGCCTCCGACGAGGGCACCTCCGCCGCGCTCGCGCCGGGCAGGGCGGCCCCGCGCGCCGCAGCCTCATCTGCAACTTTGCCGAGGCGGGCAGCGTCGAGCGGAGCGTCACCGTCCCCGAGCCGCTGCGACAAGAGGATGAGGACCGCGCCGGCGGGGAGGCGATTGAACTCGCGCCGGCGGGGACGGGCTCCCCGCCGAAGGACCCCCTCGGCGAGGAGGAAGGTGCGCTCTACCCGCCCCCGCTGCTGCCGCGCGTGCTGAACGGCGCACGAACCCCACAGGGGCGCAAAAGCTGGATGTCGCTGCGGAGCGAGCACTCGGGGAAGAGCCGCGCGGCGAGGAAGCTCGGGTGGCTTCCTGGGCGAGGGCGCGGGTCCCGCTGTGCGGGCGCGAGAGGCGCGGGGCCGGCCATCATGGTCACGGTCGAGACAGCGCAGGTGTGCGATGGCGAGACGAGTCTGAGGTGGGAGGGCGAGCGGGACGAGGAGGAGTCGTGGGAGTGGGAACGGACGGCGCGGGAGTGTCTGTAGGACCTGCTCCGTGGAGAGTGTTGTATCTTCCCTGTTGTCCGCATGTGCAGTTCCTCTCTCTCAAGTGATGCAAGAAGCGAGAGACGTGGTATTGTCACACTTCGCTGCAAGCGGCAGCGGAAGTTTGCGGAAAGGAGAACGAGGAAAAGACAAGGGGAGACAGGAGGTCGAAGGCGTATTAGGGAGGTCCTACGAACGAGTGTGTGCGCGTGCGAGCATGCGAAGGAAGGAAGGAAGGAAGGAAGTCCGAGTTTCAAGTCATCTCGGGCCTACCAAGGCCCATGTAGACCGGGTCAGCAACCCCGCTGCCCAGGGGTGAGTAGTAGTGTGAGATGAGGGTGAGAAACGGTGAAGAATGAGCTAAAAAGCATCAAAAACGGGCGAGAAACGACTGTTGTGGCGATGGGGTGATGAGGGGAAAAAGGGGGGTAGGTAGTGGGCTCGCATAGGGCGCAGGGTGTAGTAGTGGGAGCTGTGAGTGAGTACAGAAGAAGAACGGTGAAGAAAGGGGGTGAAACAAGCGAGGAATGGGTGAAAGGGGTGAGGAGGCCAACATGGGCGCAAAAGGTGGTAAAAGGAGCGGAGAGGAGGGTCGTGCTGCGGGTATAGGTACAGAAGTAACGTAGGAAGGAGGGAGAGGAAGAAGAACGGTGAAAAACGGGGGCGAAACGGCTGAGTTAGAGGGACTGGGGGAAGCGGACGGCCGCGGTGGGTATGGGGAAGGAACAGGCGCGCATGGCGCAAAACGGCGTGGTGTACCATGTAGGGGAGGGGTAGGAGGGATGGGAGACGGAAAAGGAGGGAAAAAGGGCGAGGTTTGGGGGAGAAGGGGGAGGGGAGGGGGGAGGGGGGTGGGCATCGGGGTCGCTGAGAGCCGGTGGGCACACCTGACGCCTTCTGCCTGCCTCCTCCGCCTCCTCATAGTCCATCTGTCCTCCTATGCCGCCTAAGTCCCGTCCTGCGCCGCGTCGATGACCTCGTACAGCCTCGGGAATCGATCCGTCGAGTTGATGAACCGGAGGAGCGGGCGCGCGTGCGCCGGGTCGGAGAGCAGCCGCTCGAGGGGCGGCATTGCGCGCAGACGTAGCTCGCGGAGGAGCGCGGCGCGGTGCGGCGTGGAGGGTGCAGTCGAGGAGGAAGTGCGCGCGCGTCTCGATGGCGGCGCCGCAGTCGCAGAGGCCTGTCGGGTGGCGCTGGATCCGCTGCTTGTGGCGGTTGAGGCCGATGAAGTCGAGGCGCAAGCGGGCGAGCAGCGTGCTCTGCCGGCGCGAGAGCTGGGCGTGGTAGCGGGCGAACGCGGCGCCAGGGGGCTGGGGCGCGATCTCGCGAAGTCCCGCCCCCCTGGGGTGGGCGCGCCACCTCGCCTCCCAGGCGCGCGCCTGCTCCTCCTTGAAGGCCTGCTTGACCGCCGCGACACTCTTGACCATCGCCCTGCGGTCCTCGAGCCGCTCGTCGGCGTCGACGAGGCGGGCGAGGGGGACGATGACGTGGCGGGCCGAGCTCGCCGCCCGCGCGCTCGTCTCGCCCTCCCCTCCCCACCACTCGTCGCCCTCGTCGCTCGAGAGCGCGAGAGACTCATAGATGCCCCTCCTGGGCATCACGATGCCACGCCTGCGCCGCTGCGCGGGCGCGCGCACCTCCTCCGCCGCCTCTGCGCCCGCCTTGGCGCAGAGGTCCGCCCGCTCGTTCCCCTCGATACCCGCTTGGCCCGGCACCCAGGAGATGGAGACGCACAGGCTCGGGTGCGTGGTTTTCAGCTCCTGCGAGTGCTCGGATGGCGAGGCGGAGGTGCTGGCCGGAGGAGGGTGCGGGGGAGGTTGGGTGAAGGACGGCCGCCTGGTTGTCGGCGCAGACGTGCGCGGTGGAGGGGAAGGGGAGGGGCGGGAGGGTCGTGAGCGTTTGCAGCGCGAGGCGCAGCCCCTCGAGCTCGCCGACGTAGACCATGTGCTGACCGCCGAGCACTGCCCCTTTTCGCCCGCACGCCCGGCCATCAAACTCCCGTCGCTGTAGGCGACGACATCGCCTGGCTCAAGAGCCGCGAGGAGCGCGAGGTGCGTCTTCTCTGCCTCCTCCTTCGACGCGGCGACGGTGGCCGGCGCAAGCGGGTCGGCCTCCCACGGCGCGACGGGCTCGGGGAGGAGGGTCTCGACCGCCAGGGAGGGCGGTAGAGTCGCAGGGAACAGGTGGAGCGCGCGGTGGAGCGGTGAGCGGTGCCGCTTGGGGAGCGCGACGCGGGCGAGGCGTGCGCGGGGGTGGAGCGGGTGTTCTCTCTGCTCCCCAGCGAGGGACGAGTGAAGCGCTAAGTTAGATGGCAGTCTAGCCAGAGACAAAAGAGGCGAACGGACCTGCTCCCCAGCGAGGGACGAGTGAAGCGCTGAGGAGAGAGAGAGGGGTGCAGCCCGGACGAGATGAGATGCAAAGGGAACCGTCTTGTGGCAGCGTCTTAGAGACGCGACCAAAATGGAGAGAGGACCGGGCTTGAATCTCGCTGGCCCCTGCCGGACGGACCACTGCACCATCGGTGCAGTGATTGAGAAAGTGCCGGCTGAGAGCGCCTATGGCGGCAACTCTGCAGCAACACCCCCTCTCTCGGCGGCTTGACCCAGCGGCGCGGGTGCCCGCAACGCCAGCGCCGGGAGCGCCTTCGTCATCGCATCAGCGACCATGCGCGGTCGGGATGTAGGTGGCGCGATGACGCCCTGCTCGACCTGCTCGCGGACGAAGTGCTCTGTGAGGCGGAGGTGGCGGGTGCGGTCGTGGAACTGCGCGTCGCGGGACAGGCGTTGGCGCCCTGGTTGTCGCCCGAGAGGGTGGCCGGCCGCGGCGTCTCCGAGCTCGCCGAGAGCTGAGGAAGCGGCCTCCTTGCGGGCGCGTCGCGAGGCCGAGGTACTCCGCCTCCGTTGAGGACGCGGCGCGTGAGGTTGCAACTTGGGCGACCAGGAGACGGCGCCGGAGGCGGGGCGAAGGCGTAGCCCATCGTGGACCGCAGCGGTGTCGCGCAGGCGCCCCAGTCGGTCGCTGCGCCTCGAACCCGACGAGAGGAATCATCCGGGGCGTACTCGATGCCGTAGTCTAGCGTCGCCTTGAGGTACTGGCAGACGCGGACCGCCGCGGCCCAGTGCGTCTCGTCGGGGCGGTTGGCGTGCCGGCCGAGGACGCCGACGGAGTGGGCGAGGTCCGGGCGCGTGCCGAGCATGGCGTACATCAGCGACCCGACGGCCTGGAGGTATCTGCGGCGGAAGGACGGCGACGGGGTGTGGTCCTCCGGCGCGCTGCGCAGCTGCGAGAGGGGGATCATCGGGGTGGGCGCGGGACGGCAGCCCGCTTGCCCGAGGCGGAGGAGGACGTCCTCGAGGTAGGCGCGCTGCGAGAGGAAGATGCCGCCGTCCGAGCGGCGGTGGATCTGGATGCCGAGGATGAAGCGCGCCTCGCCGAGGTCCTTGATCCCGTACTCCTCTTTGAGGCCGGCCTTGACACGGGCAACCTCGTCGAGCGACGGCGAGACGAAGAGGAGGTCGTCGACGTAGAGGGCGATGTAGTGCGCGACCCCCCCGTCCCGGCGCACGTAGATGCAGGCGTCGGACCTGGTGCGCACGTAGCCAAGGCGTGCGAGTGTGGCGTGGATGCGGTGGTTCCAGACACGGCCAGCCTGCTTGAGGCCGTAGAGCGCGCGGTCGAGCTTGAGCGCCTTGGCGCGGTGCGTCGATGCCCTCCGGCACGCGCATGTAGGCTCCTCGCCGAGCTCGCCGTGGAGGTACGCCTTGTCGGCGTCGGCCTGATGGGCGTGCATCTTGCCACGCGCGCGGCAGGCAGGGCGCGGATGGACGTGAACTTGCGGCGGGGTGAGCGTCTCGCGGAAGTCAACGCCGGGCGCTGCGAAGCCCTGGGCGACGAGGCGCACCTTGTGGCCAGTGACCGCCCGTGCTGGTCCTTCTTGCGCCGGTAGACGAAAGCGGCACCCGGATCTTGGCGCCCGCCGGCACGCCGTCGCGGTGACGCGCGTGAAGTTCTACTCGTCGCGGGCCAGGTGTGAACTCGTCCTGCTCACCTGCACGCCACTGATCGCTGTCGGCGTCGCGCGACGCCTCACGATGGTTGCGGGGATCCGGCAGCCGGAGCGCGAAGTCGTCGTCGGCGGCGGCGGTAGTCGCTGGTACCGCGAGCATGGCCTCGGCGTGGTGGCGTGGCGCCAGAAAGGTCGTCGAGAGTCGATCGGGTCCGCGAGTCAGGAGCCCAGCGGCGAAGCGGCCTCGCGCTCGAACGATGGGCCAGCGCCCGGCGTCTGGAAAGGAGCTCGCTGTGTCGCGGGCAGCGCGGCGCAGTGCGCTGCCTGCGGTGCGGCGTCTGCGCGCCGGGCGTCGGCGCGAGGCTGGCGAGATGTGAGCTCAGCGGGCGGAGTCGCCGCGAGGGCGCGCGTGTGCGGCGAGCGCGGCGCGCAGCGGGAACTCGTGCTCGATGAAGCGCGTCGCGAGCGGGCGACAGCCCGGCGCGTCGTAAGCTGTGGCCGTGTCGCCGTCGTGCCAGCGAGCAGCGGGATCGCCTTGTCGTCGAGCTTGGGCGCCCGTGGGTGACGGTGTGCCAGGCGCGGCAGCCCCAGGCGCGGAGCATGTCGAGACGGAGGCGGGCTGCTTGCGCCAAGTCGCGAGGACCTTGCCGTCAAGCGCGAGCGTCGTGGCGGTTCTTGACGACGCGTGCAGCGCCTCAGCCCAGGGTCCAGGGGCGCGGCTTGTCCGAGGAGCGAGATGATGCCCTCGGCGATGGAGCGGTTGTGGCGCTCGGCGGCGCCGTTCAGCACTGCGGCGAAGTGCGGCACTGGCGTCTCGGCGTGATGCCGTGCTCGTGGAGGAAGTCGGTGAGCAGCGTCGCGAGGCGTACTCTCCGCCGTTGTCGGGAGCGAGAGCGCTGCAGGCGGTGCCCGACTGTTCTCTGCCGCCGCCTTGAAGCGCATGAAGGCGGCGGGGCGTCGGACTTGCGCGCGAGGCTCGACCCAGAGCATGCGCGAAGTCGTCCGTGAAGCGTGGCGGCGTGGCGGCGGCCGCGAGTGAGGGCGTTCACGCTGAGGGCGTCCAGTGAGCGAGCTCTGCGGCGGTGCGCCCGCCGATCGCCACGAGTGCGGGAGCGGGAGCGCGATGAGTGGGCGGCGTGGCAGGCGTTGCAGACCCGTCGCCACCTGCCGAGCCAGCGGCGATGTCCAGCCCGTCACATCACCCGACTTGGCCAGCGACTTCAGCGACCTGGGAGCGAGGTGCGCGAGCCGTTGGTGCCAGATGGTCAGCTCGGCCTGCGAGCTGGATGCTGCGAGAGAGCTGGCGCGGGATGACATCGGGAGGCGGGTGCGGCGAGCTCGCCGTCGGAGCGATACAGCCAGCGGCGATCGCGGCGTGCGTTAGGCGAGGGCGGCCCGTCGCCGCGGCGTCGCGTGCTTAGCGAAGGTCGAGGTGACGCCGTGCAGGTCGTACAGCTGGGCAGCCGAGATGGCGTCGTCGAGATGCCCGGGCGAGAGGGCACCGTTGAGCTTGCCAGCGCGGCCGCCCGCGGCGGAGGAAGAGGGTGCCGCGCCGGTGACCCTGAGCCCGTTCTGGCTGCTGATCCCCACGGGCGAAGGGGTGCAACGGCGGAGGTTGGCGAAGAGGAGACGTCACCGCACATGAGTGCGACGCGCAGCTGTGTCGAGGGACGGGCGCGCGGCGCCGCAGGCGGAGAGGGAGCTAGCGAGCCAACCCTCGATGCGGCGTCGTCGAGGCGTGGCGAGGGCGCGACGGCGGATCAGCGCGGCAGGGCCGCGGGCCGAGCAGCGGCAGTGGCGAGCTGCGCGGGCCTTCGGCGTCGCGGCGTGCCGCCCGTACTCGTCGCGCTTAGGCAGACGCGCAGCCAGTGGTTGCCTTGCAGGGCAGGCGAGCGGCGGCGCGTCAGGCTCAGCGGCGAAGCGGCGCCACGCTGGTCGGCCGGTCGGAGAGACCTCGTTCGGACGATGTCGAGATGCGTCCGGCTTAGGCAGCGTCGCCTGGTGCTTAGCGATGGTCGTCTGCAGGGCGGCGAGGGCGGCGGGAGGCGGCGGAGAGTGCGAGCTGTAGATCGTGTCAAGATCGACCTTTGCGAGGCGGAGCGCCGCGCGGCGTGGCGCGGTAGTCCTTGGCGAGCGAGTCGACGCCTCGGCGAGCGACCGGGGCGAAGCCCCAAGCTGGTGAGGAGGCGGAGCGCCCTGCGCGTCGGTCGGCCAGGCAGCGTCGCGGCGCGCCAGTGCAGCGTCTTGCGTCGACCTCGGCGTCTTGGGCGTGGTGGATGACGGGCGCCGCGAGATGACTGGCAGCGAGACCGCAAAGTCGTTCAGGCGGGCCCACTCGGGGGGAGGAGGCGGAGGATGTGCGCTGAGTCAGCTCGCCAGTCATGACCCTGTCGCATCCGGCCCGCGAGTCGCGGATCTGGATGCACGCAGGCGTCGTAGTTATCGGCGCAGCGGATGGCGAGTCGACAGGAGGGGGTCGGCCGACGCGAAGGATGAGTGCGGCAGCGCCGCAAGTCGCGGCGGGTCCTCCTCCTGCTTCGGCATGGCGGCAGCAGGGGCGAGGCGCGGCCAGGCGGGCGGTGGGGGAGGGGGCAGGCGGCGGTCGAAAAGTTCGTGGGCTCGTAACCTGTTCTCTCTGCTCCCCAGCGAGGGACAGTGAAGCCCTAAGTTAGAAGGAAGTCTACCCAGAGACAAAAGAGGCAACGGACCTGCTCCCCAGCGAGGACGAGTGAAGCGCTGAGAGAGAGAGGGGTGCAGCGGACAGGAGCGGGGAGATGCAAAGGAACCGTGCGCGCGCGCGTCAGGGGATCGAACCCGCGACCAAAATGGAGAGAGGACCGGGGCTTGAATCTCGCTGGCCCTGCCCCGGACGGACCACTGCACCATCGGTGCAGTGATTGGGGAAAGTGCCGGCTAAGAGCGCCTATGGCGGCAACTCTGCAGCAACAATCTCGTGCGCGGCGTCCGTCATCCACCACGTCCAAGACATCGAGGTCGACGCGCACGCGTACTGGCGCGCCCTTCGCGACGCGTTCTGGCCGACCGACGCGCAGGGCGCCCTCCGCCTCCTCACCAGCTTCTGGGGGCTCTCGCTCCCGGTCGCCTCGCCGGAGGCGTTCGACTCGTTCGCCAAGGACTACCGCGCCACGCTCGCGGCGCTCTGCCTCGCAAAGGTCGATCTTGACACGATCTACAGCTCGCACCTCCTCGCCGCCCTCCCGTCGTCCCTCGCCGCCCTGCAGACGACCATCGCCGTTGCCAACCAGGCGACGCTGCCCAGCCGACGTCATCCTCGACATCGTCCGGGAGGTCCTCCGCACCGCGCCGACCAGGTGGCGTCGCCTCGTCGCCGGAGCTCCGGACGCGCTGCCGCCGTCGCCCTGCCCCGCGTGCAAGGCCAACTGTCTGCACGTCTGCCCTAAGCGCGACGAGTACCGGGCGGCACGCCGCGGCTCGCAAGGCGTCCGCAAGCTCGCCACTGCAGCGGCTCCGCGGCCGCGGCGGCCCGCGCGGCTGATCCGCCCGTCGGCGCCCTCGCCCACGCTCGCGGCGTTGGCGCCGAGGTTGGCTGCTAGCTCCCTCTCCGCCCGGCGGCGTCGCGCAGCGCCCGTCCTCGACAGCGGCGCGTCGCGCTTCGATGTGCGGTGGCGTCTCCCTCTTCGCCAACCTCCGCGTTGCACCTTCGCCCGTGGGGATCAGCAGCAAGCGGGCTCAGGGTCACGGCGTCGGCACCCTCTTCCTCCGCCTCGCGGCGGCCGCGTCGTCAAGCTCAGCGGTGCCCTCCTGTCCCGGCATCTCGGCGACACTCATCTCGTCGGCCCAGCTGTACGACCTGCAGCGTCACCTCGACCTTCGCCAAGCGCGCGGCTACGCGCGCCGGCGTGTCTCGCCAGCGGCGCGCGCTCGGCGCGGGCTGTATCGCCTCGGCGAGCTCGTCGACCCGTCTCCCGATGTCATCCGTGCGTCAGCTCTCCTCGCAGCATCCAGCTCGCAGGCCGAGCTGACCATCTGGCACCAACGGCTCGCGCACCTCGCTCCCAGGTCGCTGAAGTCGCTGGCCAAGTCGGGTGATGTGACGGGGCTGGACATCGTCGCGGGCTCGGCAGGTGGCGACGGGGTCTGCAACGTCTGCCGTCGCTTCCCTCATCGCGCCCCCCGTTCCCGCTCGTGGCGATCGGCGGCGCACCGCTCAGCTCGTTCACTCGGGCGTCCTCAGCGTGAGCGTCCCTCACTCGTGGCGTCGCTCGTCGTCGTTCCGCGGGCGACTACCGCATGCTCTGGGTCGAGCCTCTGCGCGCGCCGTCCGGCGTCCCGCCGCCTTCATGCGCTTCAAGGCGGCGGCAGAGAACGAGTCGGGGCACGCCTGCAGCGTCTCCGCTCCGACAACGGCGGAGGTACGTCTCCCGCGCGTTCACGACTTCCTCCACGAGCGCGGCATCACGCGCGAGGCGTCAGTGCCATGCGCCGCAGTTGAGCAGCGTCGCCGCGCGTCAACCGCTCCATCGTCGAGGCATCATCTCGCTCCTCGGACAAGCCGGCGCCCCAAGGACCTGTGGGCTGAGGCGCTGCACGCGTTCGTCTTCGTCAGAACCGCTCGCCGCCGCCGCGCCCAGCCGGCAAAGTCCCCTCGCGACTTGGCGCAAGCAGCCGCCCGTCTCGACATGCTCCGCGTCTGGGGCTGCGCGCCTGCATTCGTCACCGCACGGCGCTCCAAGCTCGGCGACAAGCGATCCGCTCGTCTTAACCGGGTGCGGCGACACGGCGGCGTACCGCCTCTGACCCGGCCGGCGCAGGTGCGTCGGCTCGCGCGGCAGCTTCATCGAGCGAGTTCCCGCTGCCGGCGCGCGGCTCCGTCCGCATGCATCTCGTCGGCGACCTCGCCGGCTTCGAGCTCGTCATCTGCAGCCCCTCGGCGCGCCCGGCAGCTCCGAGCGCCGCGGCGCCGCGCAGGCAGCGGCCCCGCGCGCCGCTCGCCTGCGCCGGCCCGCGCACAGGCGAGCTCCTCTTCCAGACCCGCCGCCGTGTCCATCGGTCGGCGCGAGGCCGCCCGTCGCGGGCCCTCCCGACTTCGCGGACCCGATCGACTTCCTCGCGACCCTTTCGGCACCACGCTCGCCCACGTCGAGGCTGCTGCTCGCCGGTACCAGCGACTCACTCGCCGCCGCCCGGCGGCGACCCGGCGCTCCGTCGTCGGATCCCACGCAACCATCGTGAGGCGTCGCGCGGCCGCAGCGATCGGTGGCGTGCAGGTGAGCAGGGCGAGTTCACCTCGCTCCGCGGACAGTACAAGGTCTTCCACGCCGTCGACGCTGACGGCGTGCCGGCAGCGCCAAGATCCTCGGGTGCCGTTTCGTCTCCCGGCGCAGAAGGACCAGCAGGCGCGTCACCGGCCACAAGGTGCGCCTCATCGCCCAGGGCTTCTCGCAGCGCCCGGCGTTGACTTCCGCGAGACGTTCGCCCCGTCGCCAAGTTCACGTCCATCCGCGTCCTGCTGCGCTCGCCGTGTGCGCGGCAAGATGCACGTCCATCAGGCGGCGTCGACAAGGCGTGCCTCCACGGCGAGCTCGGCGAGGCTCTACATGCGCGTGCCGGAGGGCATCGGCGACCAGCGCTCGCGGCAAGGCGCTCAAGCTCGACCGCGCGCTCTCGGCCTCAAGCAGGCTGGCCGTGTCTGGAACCACCGCATCCACGCCACACTCGCCACGCCTTGGCTACGTGCGCACCATCCAGCCTGCATCTACGTGCGCGGGGCCGGAGTCGCGCACTACATCGCCCTCTCCCGGCGACCTCTCTTCGTCTCGCCGTCGCTCGGCGAGGTTGCCCGTGTCAAGGCCGGCCTCAAAGAGAATCTGGATCAAGGACCTCGGCGGCGCGCCATCCTCGGCATCCAGATCCACCGCCGCTCGGACGGCGGCATCTTCCTCTCACAGCGCGCCTACCTCGAGGACGTCCTCCTCCGCCTCGGGCAAGCGGGCTGCCGTCCCGCGCCCACCCCGATGATCCCCCTCTCGCAGCTGCGCAGCGCGCCGGAGGACCACACCCCGTCGCCGTCCTTCCGCCGCAGATACCTCCAGGCCGTCGGGTCGCTGATGTACGCCATGCTCGGCACGCGCCCGGACCTGCGCCCACTCCGTCGGCGTCTCCCGGCAGCGCCAACGCCCGGCGAAGGCGCACTGGGCGCGGCGGTCGCGTCTGCCAGTACCTCAAGGCGACGCTAGACTACGGCATCGAGTCGCCCCGGATGATTCCCTCTCGTCGGGTTCGAGGCGTACAGCGACTCCGACTGGGCGCCTGCGTCGACACGCGCGGTCCACGATGGGCTCGCGCCGTCCTCGCCTCGGCGCCCGTCTCCTGGTCGTCAAGTTGCAACCTCACGTCGCCGTCCTCAACGGAGGCGGAGTACCTCGGCCTCGCCGCAGCGTCCAAGGCCGTCTTCCTCCGCCAGCTCCTCGGCGAGCTCGGCCACGACGCGCCGGGCCGCCACCTCCTCGGCGACAACCAGGGCGCCAACGCGCTGTCCCGCGACGCGCAGTTCCACGACCGCACCCGCCACCTCCGCCTCACAGAGCACTTCGTCCGCGAGCAGGTCGAGCAGGGCGTCATCGCCGTCACCTACATCCCGACCGCGCGCATGGTCGCTGATGCGATGACGAAGGCGCTCCCGGCGCCGGCGTTTGCCGGGCACCGCGCCGCGCTCGGGGTCAAGCCGCTTCGAGCGAGGGGGGGTGTTGCTGCAGAGTTGCCGCCATGGCGCTCTCAGCCGGCACTTTCCCAATCACTGCACCGATGGTGCAGTGGTCCGTCGGGGCAGGGCCAGCGAGATTCAAGCGGTCCTCTCTCCATTTGGTCGCGGTTCGATCCCTGCGCACGCGTATCTGTACAGTTCCCTTTTGCATCTCCCCGCTCCTGTCCGCTGCACCCCCTCTCTCTCCTCAGCGCTTCACTCGTCCCTCGCTGGGGAGCAGGTCCGTTCGCCTCTTTTGTCTCTGGCTAGACTGCCATCTAACTCAGCGCTTCACTCGTCCCTCGCTGGGGAGCAGAGAGAACACACTCATGTCCGCGCCGCTCGCCTGCGGCTTGGCCTGCGCCTCGGCGGCGGCGGCGCGCGCCTCGTCAAGCGCGTCCTCACGCGCCTTGACGCCCGCTTCGAGCGCCTCGGCCTCCGCGCGCGCCTTGGCAAGGTCCGCCTCTGTCGCCGCAAGCTCGAGCTTGACGCTCTGGACCTCGGCATCGCGCGACTGGGCGGCGCTGGCGCGCTCGCTCTCGCTCGCGAGGCGCAGCGTGTCGACCTCTGCGGCGTGCGCGGTGCGCAGCTCGGCGACGGCAGCCTCGGACGAGGCGCGGAGGGCGGCGCGCGCCTCCTGGTGCGAGGACGAGGCGGTCGCGTGCGCCTCGTCCCGCGCGGCGGCGAGCGCCGGCGTGCTTCACGGTTGCGGCCTGCGGGCAGATGCGGAGCAAGGTCAGCAGCTGCAAGGAACGCAAAGCAGGGAGGACTGCGCACCTCCAGCTCGGCCTTGAGCGCCTGACGTTCCTGTTCCCACTCCTTACGCGCCTCCTCCGCCTCGCGCTGCGCCCGCTCGACCGCCTTGTCCCGCTCCTTGCGCAGCGCGTCAAGCTCGTCGCTGCTCGCCGCACCTCCTGCGCCTTCTCCAGCTGGGCCTTGACGGCGAGGTCCGTCGAGACCTGCGCGTGGTCGCCCTTGAGCGCGTCGACCGCCGCGGCATGCTCCGCCTTGGCCGCCTCAAGCGCAGCTGCGTCTCCTTCGCAGCCTCGAGCGCCGCAGCATGCCCCCCCCCCGCCGCCCCCACCGCCGCCTCGCGCTCGCGCTCCGCCTCCTCCCTTGCGCTCTCGAGCTGCGCCCTCAAACCCTAGACCTCCGCGCGCGCCTCCTCCGCCCACGCCGCGGCCTCCTGCGCGGCAAACTGGTCCGCGTCGAGCTGTGTGGTCTTCTGCGCTTGCAAGCGGCGAGCGCCGCTTCGGCCGCCTCACACGCAGAGGCGTGCTCGGCGCGCAGGCGCGTGAGCGCGTGAGCGCGTTGTCGTGCTCTAAGGCAAGGTGCGCGTGCTCGGCCTCGTGCGCGGCCTTCAGCGCATCGACGTCCTCTGCGCCTACGGCGGCGGAGGACGCCGTATCGAGCTGCACCTGCACCGCAGCGAGCGCCTGTGCGTGCTCCTCTCGCGCGGAGACGACCGCCGCGTTGCGCGCGGACTGGGCGGCGGCGAGCGCGGCGGCTTACTCGTCTGCGGCGGAGGACGTAGCGGACCCGAGCGCGGCGAGGCGGGTGGTGCGCATCGCGCTGCGATGGGGCGGGGAGGGGAGGGGCGCACCGCCCCTCCTTGGCAGCCTGCTGCACCTGCGCAAGCTCGGCCTGCGCGGCGGTGTGAGCGACCTGCATGGCGGTGAGCTGCGCCTGGACCGCAGCAAGCTCCTCCCGCGCGCTGCGCTTCCTCCTGCGCAGCGGCAACAGCAGCCTTGGCGCCCTCTGCGTCGGCCTTTGCGCCGTCGAGCGCGCCCTGGACGCGTTCGACCTCGTTGCGGAGCTGCGCCGTCTGGAGGGCGTCGAGCTGCGTGTACAGGAGATGGCGCGTCAGCGTGGTGCATCACCGGGAGGGAGGAGGAGGCAGGGGAAGGCGCACCTCGGAGGTCAGAGAGGCCTTGTCTGCCTGGAGCGCGGTCCTGTCGCTCTCGGGCGCGTCCTTGTTGCCCTCGCTGTCGCCCTCGCTGGAGGCGGAGAGGCGCGCGAGCTCCGCCTGGAGACGCTCAATCTGCCTCGGCGCGCGGGGCGTCTCGCTCGTCAGTGCGTTTCGCTCAATGTGAGTTGGGAGAGAGACAGAGGGGAAAGCGCACCTCGCGCTCCAGCGCGTTCTCGTTTTCCCCCTGCCCCTCGCCCGCCTCAAGAGGCACAGCTGCAGCCACCATCAGCGCCTCCAATTCCGCGGCCCGCCCCCCCAAGCGCTCGGCCTCCCCCTCTCGCGCAGCAAGCTTCTCCTGCACAGCCTTCAGCTCCGCCTCGCGCGCCTCGCACGCCTCCTTCGCCGCGGGGAGGAGAGCGGCATTGCGACGGGGCGAGTCAGGCCCCCGCCGCGGTGGGGCGACGTGCACCGGGCGCAGGCGCGGCCGAGCTGCCGTTGACGGCGGTGCGCGCGCGCGCGGCCGGCACGGCGGCGGAAGATGAGGCGGAGCGGGCGCTCGCGGCGATGCCGGGCCTCATGGGCGCATTCCCGGTGCCGGTCGTGCCCGCGGCCGAGCTGAGCGGGCGGCGCACCCCCCGTGCCCGCGGAGGACGTCCCTGGCGCGCGTTTGGCGGTGGAAACGATCCCGCCGTGGGGCCTGAGGAGGTGGAGGAGGCGAGCGACGAGCGGAGCCGCGCTGCACCGGTGCTGGCGATTGGTGCGGCGGGCGCGGAGGGGCGGGAGGAGGCGAGCGGCCTGCGCGCTGCCGTCGCGGAGGTCCCCGTCGTTGTTGTCGAGGAGACGGTCCCGGCGGAGGAGAGGGGCTTGCGCGCGGCTGAGGAGAGGGGCTTGCGCGCGCCCGCACCGGCGGCGGCGGCGGTGCCCGCGGGGAGGCGCGCGCGCAGGGACGAGGCGAGGGCTTCCTAAGTGTCGCCGCACCGGGAGCGGGCTTCTTGGTCGGGGTGGGGGCGAGTGCGGCGGGGACATCTACGACGGGGATGGGCGGAGGGAGGTCGGCGGCTGCGACGGAGGGAGGGCGGGGGGAGGGTCAGGGTGCTCGAATCCGCTGCGTCGACGCGAAGGGAGCGGAAGGGGGGAACCCACGCTGTTCTTGCTTGACGCAGGGCTCGGTTGGCTCGGTAGCAGGCTCAGGCTCGGTGGGGAGGACTGCATCTCCGGAGGGCCGCGGCTCTGCGTCGAGGGTTGCTGCGTCGACGGGCGGAGAGTTGGGTGAAGCAGCGTCGACCTGCGCGGGAGCGGGAGGCGGCGAGGCGGGCGGGACTTCGGCGGGGGTGGGCGAGCTCATGTCGTGCAGCTGGGCTCGGACTCGGTTTAGGCGAGCACATCAGCAGGGGCGGAGCGGGAGAACGGGGGGACGCGACCAATGCTAGACTGTGCTATTCCCTCCTTACTCGCGTGTAGTTGAGAGGGCTGGCTGGTGGTTCCCCCTCCACGTCGCCTCTCTCGTCCTCTCTTCGCTCCTCTCCCGACAGGAGCAGCGCCGCACGCGCACTCGTCCCAGCTAGACTCACGCACACACCCCTGCCCGCGCGCCATGCCGCCCCTCGCGGATCTCCCGCAGACCGCCGTCCTGGTGTGGCTCCCCTCCGCCTCGGACCACGGCCACGGTCTGCTACTCGCGACGGGCACCGTCGCAGCTGCGCTCGACGACGCCTTTGCCGCCCCCAACCAGGGATTTGACCTCTTTGCCCCCTTCTCCGCCTCCCCAACCGAGCCCCTCGCACGCATCCCTACCACCGCCCGCTTCCACCGCCTTGCATGGGGCCAGTGGGACGCAGGCGGCGGGATGGGCACTCTCGCTGCAAGCTTCGACGACGGCGCAGTCTCCCTGCACGACCCGAGCAAGCTCGCAAGCGGGCAAGAGTGCGCCCCCCGCTCCTCCTCCTCGTCATGCTCCCGACTGACGCGAACGCACGCCCGCCCGCAGCCCGCGCCTCCATCAGCTCGCGAGCCCACACCGTTCCCCCGTCCGCGGTCTCGACTTTAGCCCCGCGCATAAGAACCTCCTCGCGAGCGGCGCAGGCAACGGCGAGGTGCGTGCCGTTGCAGCTCACCTTTCTTTCGCTTCCGGGGGTGGCCGGACGCGGCGATCGATGGCCGCTCGTCACGTGCCGCCCCACCTGGACGCGCCAACTCGCATCGCCCTCCTCGCACGTGCCCACCGAACAGCAAGCAACTCCCCCGTATGTGCGCAACATCACTGACTCCTGCCCCCGCACGCCTGCGCAGAGCGTCTAAGACCTCACCTCACCCTCGTCGCCCTTCTCTCGCCGGGCTTGCCCTCCCGCTCCCTCAACAGCATCACCTCGCTGTCGTGGACCCCCTCGGTCGTGCACATCCTCGCCTCGAGCTCCAACAGCGGCATGATGGTTGTCTGGGACCTCAAGACCAAGCGCGAGATCACTGCCCTCAGCTACAGCGGTGCCGGCGCGACCGATATGGGGCCGGGTTCGGCGCGAGCGGCGGGTTTGGGGCCATGGGCGCTGCGGGTGGGATGAGCGCCAGGGGCGGGCACAGCGTCGTCTGGTGGCACCCGGAGAACATGCGCCCCTTCCTTTCCTTCCCCCGCGCGGCAGTACTGACGAGAGTAAGCGCGCCCGCGCCCGCAGCTGACCAAGCTCGTCACCGCAAGCGAGGACGATCATGCGCCGTTCCCGCTCATGTGGGACCTGCGGAATTGGAAGGAGGCCGAGCGGGTGCGCCGCCTCCCTCCCCTCCCTCCCTCCCCCTCCCTCCCTCCGCTAACCCCCCATGATGCGCGCGCACAGGTCCTCCTCGGGCACGACACAGACATCCTCAGTCTCTCATTCTGGCCCTCCGATCCAGACCTCCTCCTTGCGAGCGGCAAGGACGGCCGCACCCTCGCATGGTCACTCGCCGCCGGCCCGCCCGTTGCAAAAGTTGCCCCAGCCCCCGCTTGCAGCTGGATCTTCGACGCGAGCTCCTGCCCTACGAACCCGAGCTTTGTCGAGACCAGCTCGCTCGACGGGATCGTAGGCGTGCACAACCTCCAGAGCACAAACGCCTCCGAGGAGGACGACGACATGGCCCCTCCCGCAGCGGACACCGCCGCAGCCGCCGCGGACGCAGGCAGCTTCTTCAGCTGCGCGATCACAGCCAATGCGTGCCCCGCCCCCGCCCTCTCCCTCTCCGTCCCGCCTGGCCTCGGCCACGTTTGCTTCTGGCGCGAGGCTTGTCTGCATCGCCCCAGTGGAGATTGTCCGCCTTGAGCATCGGCGAAAAGCCCCTGCTGTGATTGTGCCAGTGAAGGTGCTTGTGCGCGCGGCAATGCAGGAGGCGGAAGGCGGGCTGGCGCACTTTGCATGAAGGCAGGCTGGCGCGCTTTGCATATGAGTGCGCCACCATCACCGCGGGGACGAGCTGGTGGACCTGCTAGGTGAAGACGGTGTCAATCACGCTGGCTGAGGGAGATGGCGGGGAGCTTGTGTGCGCGCTCAGAGGCGGGAGAGAAGGAGGAGAAGGTCAAGCAGGATAATGACGCGGGGGAGGCCGCCCAGCCTGCGGCGCAGAGCTTGTTTGGCGCAACAGCGGACGCAGTGGATGACTTCCATCACGTCACACAGTGCGAGCTCCTCCTCCCCCTCAGCCACGCCCGCTGTCCGCACCATGTCGCGCAGGAAGGCGCCGCGCCCTCAGCACAAAGACGTTGCGGACGTGTCTGTGACATTCCCACTGCATATACCCTCAATTCCAAAGCTGACGTACTCCTCGGCTGCGCGTTCATCGTTGGCGGCCTGCTCTGCGCGGGGTCTGCGGGGAAGCTCGCGGCCGTACAAGACGTCGAGACCGTCAACTGGCATGGGGCGTCCGTCCTTGTCATGACATATGCCTCGCCCTTTGAGCCCCCTGCACCCGTGGCCCATCTGGGGCACAGGCTCGAGTGCCGCTGGGAGGAGTCAAAGGGGGAGGGGGAGTGGCACGTGGACGCCATTGCGTTTGGCGCAGTGAGCTTGCTGGGGCGCATGTGCGCCCTGTTGGGCGAACAGGCGCGCAAGGGCGAGCTTGCTACGCTCACTTCTGGTGCGGGTGTGTTCGCTCTCACTGCTGTGGGTGCGGGTGGGGTGCAGCAGGAGCGGCGCGCATCTTTGAGGCATACGCGGATGCCCTCCCAAGGCTCGTGAGAAGGTTTGTCCATTCAGTACGTGACGGGTGCCAGTGACAAACATGCGGTGCTGCAACTAGGCACATGTGGAGTGGGCCCAGCTTCTTGCAGGACACCCTACATTGTCCGCAGTATACCGCACAGTGTCGGGACCGTTAGCACTCATCACGTCTGCGCCGCGCGAGCGTGGCGCCGTTCCAGGCCGCTCAAGCTCCTTGTGCAGCGCATGCAGTCCGCACAGTAGGCCCTGGGGAGGGGGGAAGGGGGAGGGGAGGGAGGTGCTCGAAATGCTGGATAGGCGTTTCTCTCTTTCTCTCTGTGTCCCATCTTCTTTCCTTCCTTTCCCTTCCTCCTCGTCTGTGCTGCATATCGATCATGCGTCTCTTCCACTTGCCTCCTTCTGTCAAGCCGGAGAGTACAAGGAGCGTACAACCAGTCTGTACAGGGTGCTCTACCAATAGGCGCGAGAAGCGTAGTGGCTGCAACAAGGAGGATGAAGTGCTGCGGGTGACGCACGCGGAAGCACGGGGTGTGCTGAGTCTGGGATATGGTGAGAGGGTCTGTCTGTTGGTCTTGTCTAGGGGATGGGAACAGGGAGGGGCTTGCACCATGGGAACGGCTGAGCGGTCGCGGCGTCAGCGTCGACCAGTCGAAGAAGGAGAGCAAAGACGCGCGAGATGGTCGATGTGGACGTGGAAGTCCTGGCACACCTGCACGCCTTTGAGCGGTCGACAACCTCACCCCCATGCGAGGGGAAGCCCTTGGGGGTCCACTCCTTCATGCTGCCGTCCTCCCACCCCGCGAGCGCGATGACATTGACGTCGGCTTCGCCGATGGCGGCGAGGAGCGCATCGGGCACGTCGAAGGAGGGGACAGAGAGCTCGGCGCGCGAGGACTGCCAGGTAGTGAGCGCCTCGTGTGGGGAGGTACGGCGCTGTGTGCGCAAAGAAGGCCGGCTCAAGGATGTTGAGAGTGTCCTGCAGGGAATCGTCAGGTCATCATTCAAGGGGGAGGAGGAGAGTAGATGCACCACCGCATCCTGGATCCCGACAAAGCGCGTGAAGCTCCTCATGTGCGTCCACGACGCCTCGTTCTCCACCGTGCACGATCACCGTCTCTGAGGGGAGCAACCCGCCGCCACGGCCAACAAGGACGTATAGCGTCCAGGGTAGCGGAGGACCTTGTGCAGCATGGCGTTGAGCGGCCCGGAGGTCAAGATTGGCCGCCAACGCAAGTAGAATGAGTCGAGTTTGGTGGACCAGCCACACTTCTCGGCGCGACATGGGAAGGTGACGGCGGTGAGGTGGTTCATGACCGGTTCGGGGAGGTCAGGCTCAGGTGTGCTGTGAGGCGAAGGTCCTGTCAGCACAGGCAGTGTGAGCGGGTAGACGCAGAGAAGGTGGCGCACTAGTAGTTGAGCATCTCCGTGCGCATAGCTCAGAACTGCGCGCGGGCATCAGCGACCTTGAGCAAGGAGAGGAGAGCAAGGGTAGGGACATGAACACGCGCAGGTTCATGTCATCAACAAGCCACCAGTGTTTGTTGCCCTTCTCACTGCAGTACTTGCGTTTGAGAGGAGTTGTTACTGCGGTTGCGGAGGAGTCAGCCTTTGCAACGAAGATTGGGAAGGAAAGGGTAACGCACATCCCACTCGTTGTGCTGGATGTAGTTGTTGCCAGAGGGTGACGGTCGCCTCGGAACGACGCGCCAAGATCCACCCAAAGTTCACGGTGTGGCCGGCATCCTCGGTGAGTTGAATGTCCCACAACGGGTCTGACACTGGGAGTACTTGCGGGAACGGGTCTGCCATGGGGAAGGTGTCGCCCGGTGTGTTTGTATGCCAGCGTCGCTAATGAAAGAAGGCGAGGGAGCGGGACGCACGTCAAGGAGAGCAAGGGGAAGCCGCTCTCGGCCATCTCGAGTATGGCGAGGAACTTGAGGTACGCAAGGTGATGCCCATGCTCCTTGCCCCTCTTTGCAAGCCTGCGTGCGCTCTGGGCGGGAGGTCGACACTGAGGTACCCTCCGTACGCCCGGAGCCCGCCCTGCTTGCACTTGTCGAGGCATGTGGCGTGGAGGCAGAGCACACCGACACTGTTGTCCATGCTGAGCTCAGCGCGCTTGGCGTCCCAGTTGTGCGCCTGTGGGACGTAGTCGGGCGTGCCATCGCCCGGCGCCCTTGTGAACATGATGACCTGCTCGTCAGGGTTGAACCGCGCAAGGAGGTAGTCCTTCAGTAAGACGCTGATATAGCGCTGGACACGCTGGAGGACGTGCTTGGGTGACAGGCGGAACAAGTGCCGGACGGACGGAACAACGAGGGCTGTCCCCGGGACGAGGATGGCGGGGACCACCAGTGCAGCGACGAGGATGAGAGCTGAGCGTAGGGCCAGTGGGCTGCTAGGCTTCCACAGTGCGCCCGTGTCCGATTACGTGTGACCCAGCTCCAGCTTGTCATCAGTGGCACTGTCAGGCTCCACTCTCATTCCTTTTGACTCGCGCCAGAAGCACCTTTGTGGTCGTGATGGAAGCCGAGGTAGGACTGCAGGTTGGGGCGGTGAGGCTGACAAGAAGCACGAAAACAACCCCAAGCCCGTGGGCGATGAGCTGCTGTGTCAAGGCGGACGCGAAGCGGGCAAGGATGACAGCAGAGTCCATCTCGGTGGAGATGGGGAGAGAGGTGGGCGGGGTCAAAGGACCTTGCAGCAAGTCACAGCCGCCGCCTAATCAGCTGCTCTGCATGTCACCCTCCCGTAGCACGGTCGGAGGCCATCGCCAGGGCAAGCGGTGAGGATACCCAGCCAGCAAAGCAGACTCGATCCTTTTGTTGCCCACTCCCCTGCCATTCCCAACAAGCGCAAGATGGGCAGATTGTCAAGTGCGTCGGCTGCGGCGGCAGAGCCAACTTCTCAAGGACAAGCGGTTCTATTGTGGCATCACGCGCGCTGTGCCCCGCCCCTCCGCCGCTCGCTCTTCTCCCCACGCTCATCAGGTGTCTTCTCTCACTTGCCTCTCCACTTCGAGCTCTCTCCGCTACTCTACGCCCAGCATGGGGCACGAAGCACACCTCGAATGCGTTGACAGGCTTCCCGGCAGTCTGCATCTCGTCAAGTGCTCACCTCTTACGTCTCTCGCTGCGGCCGGCCGGGGCTCGCCTGACCCGCTTGCCCTTCACGCTGCAGCGAGTCCATGCATCACTCGGACGGAGTCCACTTAGCGGGTGCGGCATCGAACGACATCATTCTCGTACTGCAGCCAACTCTAGACGTGAACAACCCTTGCAACTGTGCATCTCCGTCCTCCTCCTTCTCTTCAGCCAGGACTGATTCTCACTGCTTTGCAGGGTCTGCCTAGCGGAAGCACAGTACTACTTACAGCGAGGCAGACAAGGGACCCAGCTTGAATAGCTACACTGTGACTTGCACAGCACTCACAGGAGGAAACAAAGGGGAGGGATCTGGTGGGAGGACATGCGAGGTGCATGCATGAGAACAAAGGCAGTCTCACACAATGCCATAGTCTGTCTGAGACAGTGTCCCTTTCTAGTGTGTTGTCATTGACATCAATCAGTCTCGTGCACAGACGGCATATGGCTGCCTTGTGACAATGTTCCTTTGTTGTGCTCCGCCCTTTGCTGGAGCCAGTAAAGCTGTGGGGCTACCCTTTACCTCCTCTTCCACCCTTCCACAGAGCTGCCTGCCTGAAGAGACCTTGTCTGCCATGTCCCTATTCCACCACAAGAAGCATATGCGATCTGCAGACGGCCTGTGTGTCCTTGCGCCCATACCTTGAAACTTCCTTTTGACATGAGCTGACCAGCCCTATGCTCCCACAGGCTCCATGACCACTGGCACCGTGTCTACTACACCACCGACCGCCCCGTCCCGCACAGACCAGAGCAGATCGACACATCACGCTGCACTCCCACTGTGGCAGCTCGGTTCACTGCGCGCTACATGACCCATTGTTGGCAACAAGGCAGAAAAGGAAGAGCGGGCTCGCAACGAATCAACAATGCCTCGAAGCGCCGGTTTGCTGAGGTATGTAATGCGGCTACAGTGTCTTTATGGGTCTGCAAAACTGACTTCCTTGACTGCCGGGTGCACCCCTGCCAAAGTCTTTCAACAAGCGCAACCCCCCAAAGTACCCCTCCCTGGCCCAGCGCAAGGCGAAGTGCCTGCAAGTGAAAAAGGAGGAGCCTTGATGTTGTTTTGCCGTATGTTGTTAGTCACTGTAACGTCTACCGTATGGTCTGGCAGACACTTCAGCAGCTACACATCAGTATGGAAGCGCTGGACAGAGGCTTCTCCCACGGACGAAGGGAGCAGGGCGTTTGCCGGTATGAGGACGCAATCAGCTGGCCTGGTCTTTAAGCAAGCATCAGTGGTTTAGTGGTAAAATTGGGCATTGCCAGCTTACGCTGAATTGCCTAGCCCCGGGTTCAATTCCCGGCTGATGCATTTTTGTCAGCAGGTCGTATGGGCCAACTGGTCTCTCCTGCTACGATACTCCTTCTTTTTGCTGGTCAATTGGGCCAGCACCCTCTGCGTGTGCTGCAAGAAGTATGGAGCGGTGTGCAGGCTTGTCAGCAGTGTGTACATGCTCCACGCTCTGGCACTTGCGCTGGTGTACGTCCCGCTAAACCTGACTCGTGTTACTCTCCGTCCCTCTGCCGTACCCCACCTGGGTCATGCCTGCAAAGGATGAATAGGAGTGAGGTGGAATGTGGGGGTTGGCTAAAATACAGATGGCGGCCTGTGACACCCTTCAGAGGGCGGCTGCAAGGGGGCTGGGGCTTTGTCACGTCCTTGAGGCTTTGCAGTTCCTAGCGCATTGCAAGCGGCTCTGTGTAGCCTCTAGTACAGGATGATATCTCGCCTGGAAACTGGGGACACCGAGAAAGAGAGGGCCATGTGACGGCCTCCTCTCTCCTCAGTACCACTCACTCATCCTCAACAGTGTATTGCCCCTTAGCTGCTGCACAGTGGCCTGCCAGTGTGCACTCTGCGGATGGGGAGGATTGACAGCTTGCCATCCCACTCTTCTCTTGACCCCCCGCGCACTTCCAGCTCTCCAGCAATGCCAGTCTCCTCCGCCGCACGCTGGAGGGTCCTCCACAATGTCACCGCGCATATTGAGCAACACTGCATAGCGCTGCAAATGCAAGATACAAGGTGCACTGCACGCCATTCTCACTGTTGTCTCATGGTCATTCCTCAACTCACGCTTGATGCGTCCGGGACTCCGCAGACTCACTGGTACAGAGCCTGACGTCCTAGAAGTGGTGGTAGAAGGTGAAAAGGTGGGTGCTGTGTGGGAGGACAAATGGGGTCAATCCATGGATCTGTGCGAGCAGGGCAGCTGGGCAAGGGTTCATTCGGGTGTAACGCGAGAGTGGCTGTTACTTGTGAACTTGCGCATTTCTGGCCTGCACTTCACCACCTGCAGAGAGTCTTTGCAGGTGACGACGCCCCTGGATGAGCTGCGCCAGCTCACGGCTGCTGCCGCAACTCCAAGGAGACTGCCAGTTGGCATGAACTAGCTGGCGCAAAAAGCAAAAGTTCCCCTGGAGGGATTCGAACCCACGACCAATACGTAACAAAACAGTGTCATATAAGCATACTGCGCTGAGCCAGACTGCGCCACAGGGGACGTTTTAAGCAGCACCCGATCCTCTGATGCGTCCAGATGCAAACAACAACAACACACAACACAACAACATTGACAACAATGGCAACACTCACGACAATATCGGCAAGAATGGGGGCCGCCGCAGGTCACGGTGCAGATGCCTTCGCCCAGTTGCAGATGCCCCTCTCTAGTGTTGATGCAGCAAGGAGGACGTAGCCGGGCTCCCTTGCACAGTGAGCATTCACAGGGTGTGCGCTTCTCGGACGGTGCGGTCTATTAACTGTTTCCCGGAGGGTGCAGGTCCCACGACATCTCTCCAGCGAAGGGCAAAGGGCAAGACACCCACCCTGTAACAGCTCACAGTGAGAGAAAGAGAGCCAGACGCGCCAGAGATGTACGAGTGCCATTCCACACACCCGCGCTAACCAACCATGCTCCTCTTCCTCCCGCGCATCCTGACCTCCTCCAGCCTCCCCCACACGCGCTCCCACTCGCCCTTTCTCCCCTGCAGCAGCACCTCCTTGTACCCCTCCAGCACGAGGTCAAAGTGCGCCCGCTGGCCCGGTGCGACGGGGTGCGTAGAGGAAAAGGCGCGCTCGAGGACGTAGAGGTCGACAGCGCGCTCTTCGTGCATCGGGGAAGAGGTTGCGAGACCGAAGTCGATGAGGACCTGCCAGTGAGGAACAGGAAGAAGGGCGAGATGAAGGGAAGGGAGCCCCGCCCTCCTTCGTGAGCAGCTGCCTCAATACGGCAGACAGGTGTGAACTTGCCTGGATGGACACATGCGAGCAGTGCGGTCATCATCAAGATGGGCATCTACCCCTCCTTCCTGAGTGTCTTCATTGGCCTGTTACTCGCTGCGGCAGTCAACATGTGCAGGGAGTAAACGCGGGCCCGGCGGCAGGCGAAAAGGACGGTGCTTCTGAGTTGAGCACGGGTGAACTCCGCCTTGCCGCAGTGCCCTTGTCATACCCTGAGACTCTCGCCCTCGCTTGCCTGCAGACATCCCTGTCAACCCCACAACACGAGAAACTTTTTACTCAATGCCTGTCTCAACAGCAAGGCGTTCCTCGACCACATCCTCACTAAGAACGTCTTTGGCGTGACCGGCATGCACACGCCCACAACGGGTGTGAACACGGTGAGCCCCCACCCCGACTACTCACACAGCCCGCTGGTCACACCGCATGCCACACCCAGCTACCGCACATGCAACATCCATGCCGTCAGGATCAACCGCTCAACAATGTACCGTCACAGCTCCTTCCCGAACGCGAACGACAGGCTCTTCCGTCTGTAGGTGTTCAGCGGTCAGCACAAGGACGCGAACGGGCGGTACACACCAATTATGGGTGTGAGCTCCTCAACGTCGCCCGCATCGCATATGCGCTTCCACGTCAAATCGAACTTGAGGATGTTGAGCACCTGGTGCTCGCGCTGGCGGCCGTCGAAGGTGACAAAGACAGACTGCGGCTTGCGGGTCTGCGAGCGCCAAGAGCGTCAATGCGCAGTGTGGAAAAACACGGGAGTGGAACGCAACCGTAAAGGTGTAGCTGAGGAGGTCCGCGCCCTGCACAAGCGCCGCCTCGTCCGGCGAGCTTGCCTGGGACATGATCTTCTCATCCTTGACACCAGGGATGGCAGTGTGGAACGTCGCGAGGAGCGTCAGGAACTCCCCAATGACCTTGTCCACGTCATGCTTTTTGGCGGCGCCGCAAATGAGAAGACTCGCTGCGCTTGGCCTCCTTGATTGCGTCGGCGTAGGCGGTCCCGCCGATCAAGCATTGGCAGAACTCCACCTGGTTTGCACGCAAGCATGTCCACCTTGTCGCTGAAGATGTACTCGATCTGGCTGAGCACTTCAACCAGCGAAGACGTGCGGCACAGCCCGCGCGTGTCAGTTGGCGTGTTGTACATGTCTATGTGTGCGCGGTGTGTCAACAAGGTCTCACTCAACGAGACAGTGAGAGATATACTCAAATCCGAGTTGATGAACGCAGCTTGCAAGAACTTGATGACCTCCATTGTGACAATAAGCCTGCACATGCGCGCTGGTCAGCCCCGCTCGCCCTCCAGGCGTGAGGAAGGGAGAACGCACAAGATGGGGATGAGGTTGTTTAGAGTCCAAATGAACGTCAGCACATCCTTGATGAAGTTGCTCGCCGGGACGGGGCTCCCCTCGCCAGGCTCACCGCTGTTGGTATCACATGTCGTCACGGTAGACGTGCATGCGGATGGTCGACCAGACAGTACATGCGAGCGAGAGGGCAAGGAGGATCCTGAGCAGGAACAGGATCTGCAGGTTGACCATGCACTCCATCGCTGTGCGCTTCACTGGTACGATGAGCCGGGTGCGGATGGCCAGCAACAGGTTATTCAACTCAACCCTTGTATTCATTCCGCGAGCCTTCTGCCGTGCGCGTCACTGAGCAGTGCCTGCATGCTCCGCCTGGGAGCACACGCTTTCGAAGAAATGGCGACGTACACACCCTCACGCTGGCCTTCCTGAGTTGCTCATCTCCCAGAACCCCCCTTTCCCCATGCGTCTTGAGCACGGCAAAGTATACAATGCCAGATGCGCGTGGCGACCTCCACCCCAAGCCGCAGCAAGCAGGATCCCACTGCGCTTTGCACAGGTCGGCCTTCCCGAGTTGCTCGCTTGGCTGGCGGCGTATGCGAGGCGAGGTGAGCGCCGGAAGCCCTCCGTCTTGCTTGCAGCAAGCGCGACGGCAGCCCGCAAAGAGAGGGCTCGATCAAGGGAAGGGGTCCATCTGGCGGAGAGAGGGGCGACCGCAAGGAGGCCGAGGTGAACGGGGAGCAGGGAGCGAGCAGGGTCATCCATCCTTCCCTCCCCTCCAGCAGCGTCGAAGCAGCAGATGCGCTCTCTCAGAAGGTCCGCAGCGAGCCAGACCCCGGCCGGAGCGCGATAGAGGATTGCGAGGAAACGAGAGCGCGCAAGGAGTGAGACGAGCGCGCGCAGCTGGTCTCTGATCTGTAGTCCATGCGCGGGACGAAGGGCAGCGACGTGTTACACCTCACCGCGGAGAGCTACAAGGGAGACAGAGGGCGATGATGGGAGCGGAGGAGAAGGGGATGCTGCGAAACGAGGGGTGCGAAAGGGTGCGAGGGCGGCAAGGGCGCCTTTTCGGGCGGCTGCGCACGACAGTGGGTGAGGGAGCGCGCGAAGGAGAAGAGAGAGCGAGGGCGCACCGCTCACGGGCGAGCCTTGACGATGCGGCGGGTCCACTCGCCGCCGTGGCCGTCCGGGCCCTCCTTGCCCTGGAAACCCTGGGAGAAGGCCTCGAAGAAGTTCCAGACGTCGTCCAGGCCGACGTCGTTGCCCTTGCTCGAGTCGGAGCCTGCGCGCGGGAGAGAGCGTCAGCGGGGAGTGCGAGAGCGCGAGAGAGGGAGAGGAGAGCGCACCCTTGTCGCCGCCCGTGTCACCGCTGTGCGAGTCCTTGTCGCCGCCGCCGGCCCCACTGGAGTCGGAGCCTGCGCACGTGGTGGAGTGGGTGAGCGCCCCCCTGGGGAGGAGAGAGCTGAGTAACGCACCCTTGTCGTCGACGCCTGCGCGCGCGAGCGTCAGCGCCTACCCGCGAGAGAAGCGAGAGGCGAGACGAACCGCACTTGCCCTTGTCGGTTCCGCTGTCGAAGACGCTCTGGAAGCCGCCGAAGCTGTCCCCCCAGTCACCGAACGAGAACGGCGCGTCCTTGTCGCCGTGGCCTTCCTTGACGGCGTCGTTGCCGCTGCCGCTGTGGGCTGCGCGCGCATGCTGCGGGTCAGCGCTACCCGTGCGAGAGAGGAGGGGACGCACCACCGTGAGTCGAGGCGAGCGCGAGGGCGGCACTGGCGAGAGCGAGGAGCGTCGAGACGAGCATGGAGGTGCTGAGTGGCGCAAGTGCGTCGAAGAGGAAGAGAGCAAGGCAGCGAGGGTAGCACTCCTGCCCAGGAGCGCGCGCCTGCGAGCTAGGGTCGGACATCTCGGGTGGTGGGACGGCGAGAAGAAGTGGCGAAACGTCACAGAGAGCGCACATGAAGGCCGCAAGAGCGGTAGGAGCAAGTGTGGGCGCTGCTCCGGACGAATCCTGCGCGAAGCCGGGCGGCCTGAGGAGGAAGCGAGTCGCGGTGTCGGGAGGAGGTGGAGGTGGTGGGGGTTGTGGCTGGAGAGGGGTGCAGGGGGTAGGGCGAGCTCGTGCGACTCAAGGTGGACCGTGTAGAAGCCAGCCCAGCTGGTCCGGCGGCCCCACGAGCGAGTCCCGCACGGGGAGAAGCCTTGCTCGAGGAGGAACTGATGAAGATGCGAGCGGCGACGCCGCGACAAAGCGGGGCTCTGAGCTCGGTTGGGCAGCTGCACTGAGGAGCGAGCTCGCCGGTGAGCGTCTCGCGAGGCAGCTACGCCCTCATCGAGGAGGATCTCGTTGGACGACTTCGAGTCCGCGTCGAAGTCGCGGGTCTGCCTCCCGCTTACTTCGACGGTCTCTCCGTTTGCGCCCTTGGTTTCGTCCCTCATGGCCAGGACCGGCGTCGCTCCTCCTCGCACCCATGGGTCTTTGCGTAGGGCCGGCTGGACCCCTGGGGAGTGTGACAAACCCTCCCTAAGCCCCCCTGGGGGGGTTGGGGGGGTTTGCTGCCGCGAAGCGGCATTCGAGTTCGCTCTCGCTAAGTCGGTGAGACACAATCGAGCCAATGAAGCGAGGGCAGAAACCGCCTCAAACTGAGAACGACCGTCGAAGTACGCGCTTGGGAAACTGAGAACGACCGTCGAAGTACGCGCTTGGGCTGGTCTGGCTCGACCGCACCCGCTCCCACGCGCCGAATCAGGGCACAACCAGCTCCAATAGCAAGAGCACCGCACGCACAGTACACTAAACGTTCCACAGCCCACCCCGCGCGTCCCCTCATCCTCGCCCTCCGCCGCTCACTCGCGCGCCCCGCCCTCCATCCCGCTAAGCATCAGCCCCTTGGCGCGCTTCCCGCCGCCGTCCTGCTCCACGCCGCCCTTCTTCCGCGCGGCGAGCGCCCCCTCCTGCGCGCGGTCGGCGGCGGCGGCAGCGACGAGCTCCTTGGCGCTGGCGCTGAGCTCGCCCGCGCGCTTGGCGTTCGTCTCGGCCGCCATCTCGCGGACGATGGCGGCGTTGTGTGCGTCCGAGAGGCCGCGGAGGGGGGCGCCTGCGCACTCGCTGTGCGTCAGTGGGGCACGGGGAGCGCGACGAGGGGGACGCACCGTGCTCGCCAGTGATGCAGAGCGCTTGATACCCGCCCTTGGAGTGCGTCGTGAGGATGTACTCGACCTGCGGGTGCGCACCGAGCGTCAGCAAGACCGAGGAGGAGGAGCGGGGAGGGGACGCACGCGCTCGTCCTTGGCGAGGCAGCGGAACCCATTCTGCAGGTCGACGCCGGTGTAGTGCGCGAAGACTGTGCGTGCGAACGGGATCAGCAAGAGGGCCTTGGAGCGAGAGGACGCACCGTCCGCCTGCAGGTCGGCGTTCTGGTCGTCGACGATGAACCCATAGCCCTGCCTCTCCTCGTCAGCCCTTTCGCGCACGGAGAAACGACAAGCGAGACGCACCTTGCGCGCATTGAAGAACTTGACGCGCCCGCGGCTCGGAATGTGCTCCCCCGCGTCGAGCATCTCGCGGAGCGACTTGCGGCCGCGCCGCTCCCGCGCCGGAGGGAGGGGTTGGGCGCGCCCGCGGCGGGGCGGCATCGGCGCCGGAGGCGGCGGCGTCGGGTGGAGGTGCGGCATCATCATCTGCAGCGAAGGGGGCGGCGAGGGAAGAACGGCGTAGCGAAGGCCGGCTCGACGGGGTACCCCTGCAGGACGTGAGGGGGGAAGAGCGGCGGCGCCGGGGCCGCGGCGTACGGGCTGTAGAGCGGCGCGGGGTCCGGCTGGTGCTCGTACCCTCCGAACGGAGGGTACGGGCGGTAGTGCGGGTCAAAGAACGGCTCGAGGTGCGGCTGCTGCGGGGGGAGGAAGTGGTGCGGGACGGGCGTGTGCGCGTCGTGCGGGTAGTCGTACGCCGCGGCGCTCGTCATGCCCGAGGGAAGCAGCGGCCAGGCAAGAGCAGAAGCATCGCCTTCGGAGGACGAGGTGCGGGCATACGACGAGGGGAAGCGCGAGTGCGACGGGTGCGAGTGGGCATGATGATGGAGGAGAGGGAAGCGCAGCGGGGGGAGCGGGTAGTCCGCGACGGGGAGGGGTGGACCGCGACGTGCACCGAGGTGGTGCACCGAGTGGTCAGCGTGCACAAGGAGGCGCTTGAGAGGGGGGTCAGGCTCGAGGCTTGACGACGAAGTGGCCGGCGTAGCAAGCTCCGGGAGCGCGGCGAGTACGGCGCAGCCGGGCTGTCGGGCTGACGGTGCACGAGCTCGCGTTGCTGAAACTCCGGACGAGCGCCTCGGGCGAGCACGACCGCGAGCGGCGGTAGTGGGGCGTCGAGGCGGGGCGGCTGGGAGGCTGCTCTGCAAGGCGTGCGGCAGGCTTGCCCGGGCTGCTGGGAGAGGACCTGCGGGGGCGGGTAACGGCGTCAGCGGGGCGTGTGCGGGGAGGAGGGAGAGTCAGGTCGCACGAGCAGGATGCGGAGCGCGCGCGAGGCATGTCACCCGCGACTCGGAGAAATAGCACGGGACGGCGGGAGGTAGCTGCGCAGTGACCAACGGCAAAGAGAGAGGGAGCGCCCGCTGGTGAAGAGAGGGAGGGAGAGGGAGGAGCACGTCCAGCACGGGAGGGCGAAAAGAAGCGCGTGAATAGGGGCGTAGCGGGGAGCTCTCGACTCGGAACCTCGAGAGGCGTCCCGCGATTGGCGCGAGAGGGGGCGCGCCGATCCCGCGCGCGCGCTCTGTGTTCGGCGGCTGTGCAGGACAGGCACTGGATCGGGCGCGAAGCTTTGGCTCGACGGGAGTGCTCGTACTCAGAGCAGCCTCGAGGCTCCCGCTCGCGCGCAGGGGCAGTCCGTCGCGCGCGTCGCGTCCGCACCTTGCTCTGGGAGGAGGAGCGTGTCGTCCCGCCCCTGCCAGAGGGCTGCGTACGGTTCCAGCGCGGCGCGCAGACATGCTCGTGAAGAGCGGCTGGTCGAGAGACGAAGCACACCCGCGGGAGGAGGGCCAAATGGCCAGACCTGCCCAGTAGGAGCTCTCTGGTCGTGTCTAGCGCGGGCATACCTTTGTACGAGGCGAAGAAAGCTGTCATCGCTCGAGGTGGTCGCGAGAGAGGGGAACCCGCGGTTTGCCCTCGTCCCGCTCTTGCACTCGCTCCGATCTGCGCAGACTGACGCTGAGCAGACTCGCAAGGTGCACTTGTGCCCCTCCAGCGAGTCTCAGCCTCTCGCGCGGCGTGCTCACCGCTCCTCGCAGGTCGCCTCCTCCCGCCAACATCGCGCCCGCGTTCGCCCTCTCGTGTGCGGACTTGGTCACCGGCTGAGGCGTACGTCTTCTGTCTTGCGGCTGAGCACACGCGACCAACACTAGGCGAGGTTGCCTTCGCCGGGTTGAGCGGGGACGAGACGCGGGTGGCGATGCGCGTCGTCTGCGCGTGCAGCCGGTCAGGATGGACGGGGCGGGTCGCGACGGAGCCAGCCGGGCGGGATGCGAGAGGCGCGAGCAACGCGCTCTGCGCACTCGGGACGCGCGGTCGCCCTTCCCTCGCTCGCTGCTCCTCCCGGCGAGGGAGGCTCTGCGGCACGCGGGCACTCCTGCGAATGAGCAGTACCCTCCAGCCCGAGCGCATCCGAACACGCGACTGACCTCCCTTCGTTCGCCCGAGCAGCTCGACCCGACCTCGCCCGCTGCACCCGGCGCTGCTGGCGTATGCACCCTTATCGCCAGCCCTTTTACGACCCTCGCAGCGCATCCGGCTACCCACAAGTCCCCGACCAGTCCTTCGGCTTCGCGTACTACGCGGCGCAAGTCCCGCCGTTCGCCCAGCCTCAGCCACAGGCTCCGCCCCACTCCCTCCCTGCTCAGTACACTCAGAACGCGTACCCTCCGTACGGTCAGCTCGGCCCGCCCACCCCGCACCAGCAGTACCTTTCCTACGGCCCCGTCGACCCGCACGCCGGCCACCTTCCTCCTCCCTTCCAGCGCCCTCAGCAGCCCACCCCCGACCTCTCGAACTCGCCGCAGCTCGCCCACCCGCTCCCCTCGCGCCCGAGTACCGCCACCTCCACCGCGTCGCAAGCGCGCACCGACTCGACGACCCTCACCGACGGCGCTCCCGCCCGCGAAGAGCAGCCCCGCTCCCCCTCCCCGCCGACCGAAGACCAGCTCCGCGCGCAGCGCCTGTGGTCCACCCGCGTCAACATGTCCGCTACCGATGCTGCCGTGCGTTGCTTGCTCTCGCTCCCTCCGAGCACGCCTGACACGCATCCTGGCGCAGTACCTCTCCCAGGCGCAGCTGGACCTCGCCAGCATGACGGTCGACAAGCTCAAGGCCGCGATCCGCGGGACCAACTCGCGCCTCAGCATGCACCTGCGCCTGTCGGGCAAGAAGAACGACCTCGTGAGCCTTCTCTTCGCTTCCTCCGCACGCTCCCGCTCATCGCCTGTCGCGCGCGCAGTACAACGCCCTCGTCGACCAGCTCAACGACGAGTACAACCGCCCCGACAAGGCGCGCTTCAACATGATGCGCCAAGTGATCGCGACGGCCAAGATCTCGTGCGTCAGCTCGCTCGCCGCTCACGTCCTCCTGCTTACCCGACGAACCTTCCGCAGCGGCACAGCCTTCACGACGCCCGGAGGTGGCGGCGGCGGCGGCGCGAGGGGGACGTGGGTGCGGACGGCCGACTACACGAGCAACTACGGCGCTTCGACCTCGGGCGCGACGAGCGGGTACGGCACGCCCGGGTGCGGCTCGTCGGCGTACGGTGCGACGCCGACATACGGCGTGCCCGCCCGCACGGGCGCAGGCGCGGCGGTCTCGGGCAACCTGCCCACGCCGCGCTTCGGCGGTGGCGCTGCGGCGGGCGGGTACGGCGCGCCTGCCGCGGCGGGGCCGTCGTGGGCGAACGGCCGCGTCGACGAGATCCCGATCCGGTTCCGCCCGTCGCCGTTCTTCCGCGTCGAGAAGTCGCTCTCGCCCGTCGTTGCGCTCGCCAAGGCGACTCCCGGGGACCGCAAGACCGCGGCGTGCACGATCACGCTCAGCGAGGCGCAGCGCACGCTCCTGACCAAGTCGCGCGAGAGCCCCGCCAACGCGCAGTACCAGGTCCGGCTGTACTGCACGAGCGACACCAACTACAACCAGCTCCGCGCGCAGGCGAACCAGTTCCCCGCGCCCGTCGAGTTCCCCGCCACGTGCGAGATCAAGCTCAACGGCGCCACGCTCAACGCCAACACCAAGGGCATCAAGAAGCAGCCCGGGACGGCGCCGCCCGTTAACCTCAGCCCGAAGACGGGCCCGGCGGTGGTGCTCGCCGCGGGCGCGGCGAATCGCGTCGAGGTCATCTACATCAACACGGAGAAGGTGCGCCTTTTCTCGTTCCCGTCCGGGAGCTGCACGCTGATGTCGAGCTGGCCCGCAGACGTTCTACATCGTCCCGTACCTCGTCGAGTACACGCCGGTCGAGAAGGTTGTTAGCAGCGTGAAGGCGGGCAAGACGAAGACCAAGGACGAGGTCATCCAGAGCAGTGCGTTGCCGCTTTCCTCACATCCCGCTGGAGCCATAAGCTCACCCGACTGCACGCGCAGTCATCGCGCTCAACTCGGACGAGGACGTCGAGGCGAGCTCGTTCGGTCTCTCGCTCAAGGACCCGGTGCGTCTCCCCTCTTCTGCTCCTTGCCGCCCGTGCTGACGGCGAGCGCACCCGCAGCTCTCGTTCCTCCGGATCGACATCCCGATCCGCTCGGCGCACTGCGACCACATCGCGTGCTTCGACGCCATGACCTGGTTCGAGGTCAACGAGCAGACGCCGCAGTGGCAGTGCCCCATTTGCAGCAAGACGCTCAAGGTGGACGATATGGTGGTCGACGGGTGTGTTCGCCTGCTCCTCCTTCCTGCATGCGGCGCTGACGCCCGCCATGCGCGTAGCTACCTCGAGGACATCCTCAAGGTGTGCTCCTCATCCGTCGAGGCCGTCACCGTCGAGCCGGACGGCACCTGGCGCAGCGACAACAACAAGTTCGGCACGGCCAAGCCGCGCTCGGTCCCCGCGTCGGCCGTCAACTCCGGCCGGAACACGCCTGCGCTGAACGGCGCGCCGGGCTCGGCGGGCGGCGACGCAGCGACAAGGGCAAGGGCCGCGCGCTCGGCGGCGACGAGCTCGTCCTCTCCGACGACGACGACTCGGGCTCGGAGGACATCCCGCTCGCGAAGCGCCAAGGCTGATGGGCTCGGCGAGCGGCGGCGGGACGCCCATGAGCGCGAACGGCGGCGGCGGCGCGGGCGCGAGCAAGCGCCGCGAGGTCGTCGACTTGACGCTCAGCTCGGACGAGGACGACGACCCGCCGCCCGCGCCAAGATCGGGAGTGGCGGCGGCGGCGGCGGGCGGGGTCGGCATGGCGCGCCAGCTGTCGGACCGGAAGACGGCCGCAGAGGTGCAGGCCGACATCGACGACATGAATGCGCGCATGGTCCGCGACTAGTGCGTGCGCGTTCGTTCCTTCCTACTTCGAGCGGGTAACGCTGACGTCCCGCTTGTGTCGCGCCTGCAGCGGACCCGACTGGAAGAAGCAATTTGGGTACTAGCCCGGCGAGCGGGCAGGGGCGCTTGTTAGGCTTGTTGTCCGTTCGTACAGGGGTTGGGCTTCGCGCAGGCCGTGCGGTGCAAGATGTGTGCTTCGCTTTTTCGCTTCCGCTTTTCTCGTCCGTTCGTCGGGGAACTGGTAAGGGAGGACGGTGGAAGGATGCAAGCGGAGAGGCGGAGAGCCATGGAAACGTCCAGCTTGCAGACGGTCGGGGCATGGCATTCGCGAGGAGAGAGAACGAAGCTTGTCAAGTGGCCCCTCCCTGTCGATGTGCGCAGATGAAAGGACGGGGAGGCGAGTTTGGGAAGGTCGAGGCTTGGTCGAGGCGGGAGCCTCCGTTTGCTTCCGCATCGAGGGAGCAGAGGGCGCGCCGACTGTGCTGCTGCATCTTTTGCAGAGTAAAGTACGGCATCGACGGAGTAGGACTCGCCAGTCCAGCACAGCCAGCGTTTTCGAACGACTTGACGGGGGGACGACGATAGAGCGTGATAGCGGGAGCTTGTCGGAGGTATCACCAACGTCGCAAGAAGCGGGAGGCTGCAGAAGGCAGAACGGCGTAGCAAAGCACCTCGGGCGCTAGTACATTAGCACAACGCACGCAGGAGGAGCAAGGCAGCTGTGATCTGTGGCCGAGCCGGAGGAGCGTGCGGGCGCGGAGCCGGGCGGCATCGCTTTAACGAGTCGGGGCGCATGCGATTGGGCGCCGCAGTGTCCAGCCAGCGCCCGCTCACCCTCCTTGCCGTCGACGAGCGCGAGATCATTACAGCCAGCGCGTCTCCTTCGACGCGTGCGCACATGCAGACATCCCCCAGATCCGCCGGGCCTCCGCTCGTCTGCGCAAACACGACGCGCGCGGTTGGTTTGCCCCGCTGCTGCCCACGGTCGAGAGTGCAATCGCTCGAGGCGGAGTTGGCCGCATCGCCTCGTTCAAGCGCGTCCGTGCGGCGGGACAGCCAGAGAATGCAAAGGAGCGAGCAGCACCTGTAAAGAGTTAGCCAGAGGAAGCGGGACGAGGGCGGGGAGGATGCGCGTGCTTATCTCGCCCTTGTCTCCGTCTCCCCCTTCGCCTCGCTCGACTCGGGTTCCTGCTTGCCAGACCGACTCGTACTCACGCCCATCGGACTCAGCACCCGCGAGAATCCCCCCGCCCGCGCTCGCGTCGCTCCTCTGCGCGCTTCCCGCCGCTAGCCCCCCACCTCGACCTCGCCGCCCGTCCCGCGTCTCACGAGCGCGCGCGTGCGATGGACCCGACCCCGGCCTGCGACCCGCCCGCCACCACTCTCAAAACCCCGCACCCGCCCGCCGCCCACGATGAGGAGGCCGCGCTCGCCCGCTTGAGCCGCCGGTCCCCCCGCAACAACGACGACGACGACGAGCACGACGGCGACGAGGACCGCATCCACGCCGAGGGCGTCCTTCGCGACGAGCACCTCGGCGGACTCCCCGCGAAGCAGGGGCTCTACAACCCCGACGAGGAGAAGGACGCCTGCGGGTGCGCTCCCTCGCACGCGCATTTCGCCCAGTAGACGAGAGCTAACACGGTTCTTTTCGGCCTACAGCGTCGGCTTCGTCTGCCACATCAAGGGCAAGCCCTCCCACAAGGTGCGCTGCCGCTTCCGCCGAGATCGCCTCCCTTCCGGCTATATCGCCCTTGCCCGCCCGTACACATCGCTCACCTCTTTCGCCTCTATCCCGCAGATCGTCAGCGATGCCAAGAACCTCCTCTGTACGTCACCCCCGTGCTAAACGAGCGCGCCTATCGCGCCCGTGTTCATCCTCCCGCCCCGACGCTGACCTCCGGCTGCGCTGCAGGCAACATGACCCACCGCGGTGCGACCGGCGCCGACTCTCGCGACGGCGACGGCGCGGGCATCATGGTCGGCATCCCGCACGGCTTCTTTGTCCGCGAGGGCGAGCGCGAGCTCGGTGTCAAGCTCCCCGCCGCGGGCGAGTACGCCGTCGGCAACCTCTTCTTCCGCAAGCCCGCCTCGCCCGACTGGCACCGCGACCCGGCCTCAAAGAGCAGAAGGCGGCGTTCACGTCGATCGCGGACAAGCTGGGCCTCAGGGTCCTCGGCTGGCGCCACGTCCCGGTCGACAACACGCTTCTCGGCCCCGCCGCGTTCAGCCGCGAGCCGATCATCCTCCAGCCGTTCGTCGTACTCAAGAGCCACTACGGCGCCGAGACGACCGAGTCGCAGGGCGGCGACTTTGACGAGAAGCAGTTCGAGCGCCAGCTCTACGTCCTCCGCAAGCACTCGACGCACACGCTCAAGCTCGAGAGCGGGTTCTACATCTGCTCGCTCTCGACCAAGAACATCGTCTACAAGGGCCAGCTTTCGCCCGTCCAGGTCTACGCCTACTACCACGACCTCAACCACGTCCTCTTCGCGTCGCACTTCTGCCTAGTCCACTCGCGCTTCTCGACCAACACCTTCCCGTCGTGGGACCGCGCGCAGCCGATGCGCTGGGCGGCACACAACGGCGAGATCAACACGGTCCGCGGCAACAAGAACTGGATGCGCGCGCGCGAGGGCAGCATGCGCTCCGAGCGCTTCGGCGACGACCTCGCGCTCCTGTACCCGATCATCGAGGCGGGCGGCAGCGACTCGGCCGCGTTCGACAACGTCCTCGAGCTCCTCGTCGTCAACGGCGTCCTCCAGATGCACGAGGCCGTCATGCTCCTCGTCCCGGAGGCGTTCCAGAACTCGCCCGACATGGAGCCCGAGAAGCGCGCGTTCTACCAGTGGGCGTCGTGCGTCATGGAGGTGCGCTCTTCTCCCTCCCTTTGCTGCCGTCCGCGACTGACCCGAACTCTGCGCGCCCGCAGCCCTGGGACGGCCCGGCGCTCTTCACCTTCTCCGACGGCCGCTTCTGCGGCGCCAACCTCGACCGCAACGGTCTCCGCCCGTGCCGCTGGATCACCACGACCGACGACATCATTATCTGTGCGAGCGAGGTCGGCACCATCGCCGTCGAGCCCGAGAAGATCACCCGCAAGGGCCGCCTCATGCCCGGCCGCATGCTCTTGGTCGACACGCAGGAGGGCCGCATCGTCGACGACAAGGAGCTCAAGATGACGACGGCGCGCCGCCAGCCATTCGCCAACTGGATCGCCAACGAGATGCTCCGCCTCCCCGACATCATGGCCAAGGAGCGCGCCACGGGCCACTCGCTCGCGTCCCGCTCGACGAGCACACGGTTGCGACCGACCCGCGCCTGCTCGCCGCGGGCTACTCGTTCGAGCAGCTCGACCTGCTCCTGCGCCCGCTCGTCAACGAGGGCAAGGAAGCGCTCGGCTCGATGGGCAACGACGCGCCGCTCGCGTGCATGGCCGTCGCGCCGCGCCTCGCGTACGACTTCTTCCGCCAGCTCTTCGCGCAGGTGACGAACCCGCCGATCGACCCCATCCGCGAGGCAATCGTCATGTCGCTCGAGATCCAGGCCGGCAACGAGGGCAACTTGCTCGAGATGAGCGCGGCGCAGGCCTCGCGCCTGCACCTCTCGTCGCCCGTCCTCTCGGTCGAGGAGACACAGGCGCTCAAGAAGCTCGGCGCCGTCTACCCCGCGTGGCAGGAGCGCACGATCGACACGACCTTCGCCAAGGACGAGGGCGTCGCGGGCTACGAGCGCGCGCTCGATCGCGTCTGCGCCGAGGTCTCGCGCGCCGTCGACGAGGGCGTCCGCGTCGTCGTCCTGTCGGACCGCGCGCTCGGGACCGACCGCGTCGCGCTCGCGAGCGCGGTCGCTACCGGCGGCGTGCACCACCACCTCGTCCGCACGAAGCAGCGGAGCAAGATCGCGCTCGTGGTCGAGAGCGCCGACGCGCGCGAGGTTCACCACGTCTGCGTCCTGATCGGCTATGGCGCCGACGCCGTCTGCCCGTGGCTCTGCTTCGAGGCGCTCCTCAAGATCCGCCGCGAGGGCCTGCTCAAGGCCGAGGGGCTCAGCGAGGAGCAGGTCGTCAAAAACTATACCGCCGCGATCGACAACGGCATCCTGAAGGTCATGAGCAAGATGGGCATCAGCACGCTCGCCGGCTACAGGGGTGCGTCCGCTCCTCGTCGCTGCTCCTTCCCGCTCGCTAACCTCCTTCCCCCTCCTCCTTCTTCCCTTCCTCCCGCCTCCGCTCTCCGCCCGCAGGTTCGCAGATCTTTGAGATCCTCGGGCTGCACGAACGTCGTCGAGAGGTGCTTCATGGGGACGGCGTCGCGCATCTCGGGCAGCGGGTTCGACATGCTCGCGCTCGACGCGCTCGAGATGCACGAGCGCGGGTACCCCTCGCGCGAGACGGTCCTCCCGCCGGGCCTGCCCGAGACGGGCGAGTACCACTGGCGCGACGGCGGCGAGCCGCACATCAACGACCCGGCGGGCATCGCCGCGCTCCAGGACGCCGTTCGCGAGAAGAACCAGAAGTCGTACGAGGCCTACGCCGACAACGCTAAGCGCCAGGTCCGCGCCGTCACGCTCCGCGGCCTGCTCGACTTCGACTTTGACAAGGCGGACCCGATCCCGCTCGAGCAGGTTGAGCCGTGGCACGAGATCGTCAAGCGCTGCGTCACGGGCGCCATGTCGTACGGCTCGATCTCGATGGAGGCGCACTCGAGCCTCGCCGTCGCGATGAACCGCATCGGCGGCAAGAGCAACACGGGCGAGGGCGGCGAGGACGCCGCTCGCTCGGACGTCATGCCCAACGGCGACACGATGCGCTCCGCCATTAAGCAGATCGCGTCGGGCCGCTTTGGCGTCACGAGCGCGTACCTCAGCGACGCCGACGAGCTGCAGATCAAGGTGCGTCCCTTCCCTCCCTCCTCGCAATGGGTTCCCATCCCATTGCCATTGCCCGTGCTCCTCTTCCAATGCCCTACACCTGCTCTGTGACACCTACGAGGGTGCACCGCCTGCGGAACGTCGTCGCTAACCCTCTCCTCGACTGCACCCGCAGATGGCGCAGGGCGCCAAGCCCGGCGAAGGCGGCGAGCTCCCCGGCCACAAGGTCAGCAAGAGCATCGCGCGCACGCGCCACTCGACACCCGGCGTCGGACTCATCTCGCCGCCGCCTCGTGCGTCCCCCTCCGTCCGCTCCGGTTGGGAAGGTCGAGCAGGGGGACTGACTCGCTTTCTTCGTCCGCCCCGCGCAGACCACGACATCTACTCGATCGAGGACCTCAAGGAGTACGTGCTCTCGCTGCGAGCAGGGCGCGGTGGCTGAACTCGGCGGGAACGGGACGCTCGGGAAGGAGGACTTGCTGACCGGCTTCACTTGCCCGCAGGCTCATCTACGACCTCAAGTGCGCGGTGCGTCAGAGCTCTAAGCCTGCATGGGGACGGAGAAGCGCAAAGGCTGACCTCGCTGACTCCATCGCCCGCAGAACCCGCGCGCCCGCGTCTCGGTCAAGCTCGTCTCGGAAGTTGGCGTCGGCGTCGTCGCGTCGGGCGTCGCCAAGGCGCGTGCGGACCACATTCTCGTGTCGGGCCACGACGGCGGGACGGGCGCGTCGCGCTGGACGGGCATCAAGTACGCCGGCCTGCCGTGGGAGCTGGGCCTCGCCGAAGCGCACCAGACGCTCGTCCTCAATGACCTTCGTGGGCGCGTCACGCTCCAGACGGACGGGCAGATCCGCACGGGCCGCGACGTCGCCATCGCGTGCTTGCTCGGCGCCGAGGAGTGGGGCTTCGCCACTACGCCGCTTATCGCGCTGTACGTTCTGGCTGTTCCTCCTCTCCGTGTCACTCTCTCCTCGGCTGATACAGTTGTGCTGACAAGCGCGTCCACCCCTCTCGCCTTTGTTCCGTCACGAACCGCCTCGACTCGCCCTCACCTTGGCTCGCCTCCTCTTCATCACCCCTTGACGTCTCCCGCATCGTTCTCCTTCATCCGTCTGCAGCGGTTGTGTGATGATGAGGAAGTGCGTGAAGAAATTGGCTTCTACGTCCAGGGGCGTCGAACTGACCTTGCGCGGTCCCTCGCTCCTCCTCGCCCGCAGATGCCACCTCAACACCTGCCCCGTCGGCATCGCGACGCAGATGCCCGACCTCCGCGCCAAGTTCACGGGCCAGCCGGAGCACGTGATCAACTTCTTCTACTACGTCGCCGAGGAGCTGCGCAGCATCATGGCGAAGCTCGGGTTCCGGACCGTTAACGAAATGGTCGGCCGCGCTGACCTCCTCAAGGTCGACGAGTCGCTTCGCAACCCCAAGACGGCGAGCCTCGACCTGTCGGCGCTCCTCAAGCCGGCGTGGCAGATGCGCCCGGCGTCGCGACCTACAAGGCCGTCGCGCAGGAGCACAAGCTCCACCTCCGCCTGGACAACAAGTGCGTCCTCTCTACCGCTCAAGTCGAGCTCGCCCTCACACTTAGCGCGCAGGTTCATCATGGAGTCGGAGCTCGCGCTCACCAAGGGCCTCCCGGTCCGCATCGACTGCGAGGTCGTTAACACCGAGTGCGCACGCTTCCCTTCCTCTCCGTCTCCGATACTCATTCTCGTACGTACCCGCAGCCGCGCTCTTGGCGCGACGCTCTCGAACCACGTCTCGAAGCGCTACGGCGAGGAGGGTCTTCCCAAGGACACGATCCACATTCACGCAAAGGGCTCGGCTGGCCAGTCCTTCGGCGCGTTCCTCGCGCCGGGCATCACGTTCGAGCTCTGCGGCGAGTCGAACGACTACGTCGGAAAGGGCCTCTCGGGCGGCCGCCTCATCGTCTACCCGCCCGAGGCGTCGACCTTCAAGGCAGAGGAGAACATCATTGTGCGCGCCCGCCCGCTTTCACTGCTCCCATTGCTCTCGCTGATCATACCACTGCGCAGGTCGGCAACACCTGCCTGTACGGCGCCACGAGCGGCGAGGCGTACGTGCGCGGCATCGCCGCCGAGCGCTTCGCCGTCCGCAACTCGGGCGCGATCGCCGTCGTCGAGGGCTGCGGCGACCACGGCTGCGAGTACATGACGGGCGGGCGCGTCGTCGTGCTCGGCGGACGGGCCGCAACTTCGCGGCGGGCATGTCGGGCGGCATCGCGTACGTGTTTGACGCTGCGCGCGACTTCCGCTCGAAGGTCAACCTCGAGATGGTCGAGCTCGACACCGTGAACGACCCGCACGAGATCGCCGCACTCCGCGGAATGATCGAGACGCATAAGCAGCTCACGGGCTCGGAGCTCGCGGGGTCGATCCTCCGCGCGTTCAACCAGGTCCTCCCGCGCTTTGTGCGTGTCATGCCTCTCGACTACAAGGCGGTCCTTGAGGCCGAGGCCGTTCGCGCTGCGGCGGCGAAGAAGCGCCACTTCACGCCGCTCAAGCCGGCTCTCCCGCCCGTCGCCGAGGCGGCGGCCGTCCCCATCCCGAACGGCAAGCCCGCCGCCGAGCCCGCCGTCGCCGACCTCGAGGACAGCCTCATCGACGCGAGCGTCGCGAAGAAGCGCGTCGAGACGCTCGACAAGGTCAAGGGCTTCAAGCTCTACAAGCGCCTCACGGAGCCGTACCGCAACCCGCGCAAGCGCGTGCAGGACTGGGCCGAGATCTCGAACCGCCTCTCGGAGGATGAGCTCAAGGTGCAGGTGTGTCGCGACTTCCAGTCCCGTTTCCCGGGGTGATGCTGACCCTTCCTGCTCGCAGAGTGCGCGCTGCATGGACTGCGGCGTTCCCTTCTGCCAGTCCGACTCGGGCTGCCCCATCGGTGCGTCTTCTGACCGTCTCCGCGTGAGAGCCCTTTCCCGGGCACTTACCGCTAAGCCCTCCGCTGGCGTCGCTGTATGGGCCTCGCTCACGCTACCCCTCCGCCTGCAGGCAACATCATCCCGAAGTGGAACGACCTCGTGTTCAAGGGCCAGTGGCGCGATGCGCTCAACCGCCTGCTCATGACGAACAACTTCCCCGAGTTCACCGGTGCGTCGGTGCTTCCTCCCCTTTTCCTCCTCTCCTTCCCATCTCCCCCGCTCTCTCTCCCCTACCCCATCTTCGACGCCCGTTCCGCTGCGCAGTATGTCGGGATCCGCGCCGCTGACCCGCTCACCACTGCTCCCGCAGGTCGCGTCTGCCCGGCGCCCTGCGAGGTGCGTGCGTGCTCGGCATCAACGAGCAGCCCGTCGGCATCAAGAGCATTGAGGCGGCGATCATCGACAAGGGCTTCGAGATGGGCTGGATCCAGCCGGCGCCGCCGTCGACGAGGACGGGCAAGAAGGTCGCGATCATCGGCTCGGGCCCGGCGGGTCTCGCCGCCGCCGACCAGCTCAACAAGGCGGGCCACACGGTCTCCGTCTACGACCGCAACGACCGCTTCGGCGGCCTCCTCATGTACGGCATCCCCAACATGAAGCTCGACAAGCGGGTCGTCCAGCGCCGCGTCGACCTCATGGCCGCCGAGGGCGTCCAGTTCGTTAGCAACGCGCACGTCGGCATTACGCACAGCATCGACGACATCCGCAACGAGAACGACGCGCTCGTCATGGCGACCGGCGCGACGTGGCCGCGCGACCTCAAGATGAAGAACCGCGAGCTTAATGGCATCCACTTTGGTGCGTCTGCGCCCTTCCTCACTGCTGCGCTGCGAGGAACTGACTTTCGAGCGCACGGATACGCAGCGATGGAGTTCCTGCAGCAGAACACCAAGGCGCTTCTCGACTCGAACCTCGAGGACGGCAACTACATCTCGGCCAAGGACAAGCACGGTGCGTCTGCCGTGCACCGTGCGAGTATCGAGGCTCGAGCTGACGATGTTACTGCTCGTTTTACGCATCTCCGTCGCCTGTCTTGGTCGGAACCCGCCTCGGCCTGGCTCGTCCTCCTCCTGCTCGCCAACCTCAACCTCCCCCGATGTTCTCTGCCGCCTCCAAACGCTCCTTCGAGGAGCTCAGTGCTCGTGATAGGCGGAGGAGACACCGGCAATGACTGCATGTACGTATTTCACGCGCCCGGGACGACTCGAGCTGACCTTCCGGACTTTCCCCGAACAGCGGCACCTCGATCCGTCAGGCGCCAAGTCGGTCGTCAACTTCGAGCTCCTGCCGCAGCCGCCGTCTGCGCGCGCGAACGACAACCCGTGGCCGCAGTGTGTGTCATCTCCTTAACGCAATGCGGACGGCGGGGACCTGACCTTCCCAACTTGCCCTTGCTCGCCACGCCCCGCCCGCCCTTCGTGCATCCTCTACTCGTCCCTCCTCCCGTCCTCTTCGGTCTGCGCTTCCCTCGGGCGTTTGTCTGCTCACAGGGCCGCGCGTTTTCCGCACCGACTACGTGAGTCTCCCTCTCCCACGCGCCTCCTCTGCCACCCCCTCACACTCTCGCAGGGCCATTCCGAGGTCGCGACTCACTCAGGCAAGGACCCGCGCGAGGTGCGTCCTGTCCACTCGAAAGCTCGCTTTCTCAGCCCTCCGCTCACTCTCGCTCGCTCGCCCGCGCAGTACTCGATTTCGACCAAGGAGTTTGTGGCCGGGCCCGACGGTCGCATCGCAGGGTCAACACGGTCCGCGTCGCGTGGGAGAAGGACGCGCTCGGTCAGTGGCGCATGAGCGAGGTGCCCGGCTCGGAGGAGTTCTTCAAGGCGGACCTCGTCCTCCTCGCGCTCGGCTTCCTCGGCCCCGAGGACGCGGCGATCAAGGCGCTCGGGCTCGAGCAGGACGGGCGGTCCAACATCAAGACGCCGGCGGGCAAGTACTCGACGGCCGTCGAGGGCGTCTTTGCGGCGGGCGACTGCAGGCGCGGCCAGGTGCGTCCCGATCTATCATCGCCCTCTTCCACTCGAAGCTGACCTGTACATTCACGCCCGCAGTCGCTCATCGTGTGGGGCATCAGGGAGGGCCGCGACGTCGCCATCGAGGTGGACCAGTACCTCGTCGGCGACTCGCGCCTGCCCGCCCCGGGCGGGATCAAGGTCCGCTCGTTCGCGCCCGCCAAGCGCTGCATCAAGCCCGCGCACAAGCCCGCGCCCGCCGCCGTCGAGATCGAGGCCGTCGCCGCCTAGGCCTGTGCAACAAAAGGCGAGGGAGCGCTCCCCGAGCGTTTCCCTCCTCCCATTCCTCTTCCCTTCTTTTCGTGCCCGTCGTTGTTTCTAGCCTCGCTCCTGTAATGCGGTTGTTGCTTCCTGCCATTGTCTTCCCGTGCGCGAGGGGCCGGCCGCCGGCTCAAGTTCCCGTGCTGCCCGCGAGACAGCCTCAACCTCTGGTCCGGGGCTATACGACGGGATTCTTAAGCTTCAGTATGGCTGTCCTGCGCGGGATACAAAAGGATTGCCGCAGGTCAACCTTCCCAAACAGCCGTTCCGGCCCACAGTGATCGCACGCAGTGCGGTGCACGGCCTCGCTTGCTCAATCCCGAGTCTTCAATACTCTTGCCTTGTAGTGGCGGGACCATCCCGCTTCTCGAGGCGCGAACTTGGCTTCGTCAGGTCCTCGCTGGCAAGGCTGCTCTCGCTTCTCTCACTCCGCACGCAGCGAAAAGGGCAAAGCCAGATGTCATTACGCCATCACGAAAGGGAGGGCAAGTGCTCAAGAGAGCGGTGCGAGACCGGGTGTGCAAAAGGGGTGCAACCTCCTCCTCGACTTGTCCGAGAAGGTGGGAGGGAGAAGGGGGGTCATGCGAGACGATAAGCAGCGGCAAGTACGCGAGGGCTAAGAGCTCGGGAAGTGGTCGGCGGGGTTGGGATAAGGCAGAGGGCACAATGGGCGGGTTCGGAGGGTACTGCTGCAGTCGTGCGTGCGGGCATAGGCGCTGCGCTGCTGTGCAGGGCGGGGTGCGTAAAGCGGTGCATGTGGGGTGTGGGTACTGATGGCTCGTGGTGGCGAGCGAGTCGAGCGGATGCGTGTCGGTATGTGGGCCTGGTCGGTCGTCCTTCGGCTCCCCCTCCTCCTCCTTGCATCGGCAGCGGGCTCAGCGCGCCATCGGCGGCGCGAGCGCGTGCCCGCGCCACTCCGCGCCGCGCGCGCCCGCGTTCGCGCCGAAGACTCCGCTCCCGCCGCCGCCGCCACGGTGGGGCATCTCGTGCGGGCGCGCGGGGCGGACGATGGCGCTCACGGCGCCGGGGCCACTGGGAGCGACGACCTTGGGCTTGCGGGCCTTGGGGCCCGGGCCGGGCGCGACGAGCCCGCCGAGGCGGGCGGCGCGGTCGTCGGTGAGGCCCTTGAGGGGGGCGCCTGCGCGCGGGCACCGAAGACGGGGTCAGCGGGGAGGGCGGAGGAGGGGGAGGAGGACGCGCACCGTTCTCGCCCGTGACGGAGAGCGCCTGGAAGCGGCCCGAGGAGTGCTTCGTCAGGATGTACTCGACCTGCGCGTGCGGGCGGGGCGTCAGCGCGAGAGAAGAGGCGAAAGCGGGAGAGGGGACGCACGCGCTCGTCCTGGGCGAGGCAGCGGAAGCCGCGCCGCATGTCGATGCCGGTGTAGTGCACGAAGACTGCTTCCGCAGAGGTAAGCATGCCGCTTCAAGAGGAAAAGCGAGAAGCGCGCACCGTCGTTGCCGAGCGCCTCGCTGTTGTCGTCAATGATGAACCCAAAGCCCTGCACGCGTCGACCTCGTTAGCCTCCACGCACAGAAGGAGAGAGACGGAGGAATCACCTTGGCGACGTCGAAGAACTTGCACGTCCCCGAGCTGAGGAAGTGCTCGCCCTCCTCGAGGAGCTCGCGCAGCGTCGGCGGTGGCGGGTGGAAGCTGAGCCCGAGGCCGGGCGCGTAGTACCCCTGCTGCTGCTGCTGCGCGTGCGCGTACCCGTACCCGAAGCACCCGTCGTCATCGCTCGTGTGCGGCGAGGCCGGCGGCGAGAAGAACGGCGCAGGGAAGAGCGGCGGGCCGTACGCGCTCGGGGCCGGGGCGCCGCCGCCGTGGACGGAGTCGTACGGCGCGGGGAAGCCCGAGCCGAACGAAGGCGGCGGCGGGAAGGCGGGCGAATACGGGTCGACGAAGCCTGCGCCGTTGAACTGGTGGTGGAACGGGTGCGCGCTGTACGGCAGCGTCGGCGGGAGAGGGCCGTACTCGGGGACGTCGCAGTACGCCGGTCCGGGCGCGTACACGTGCTGAAGGAAGCCGTACTGACCCGGGTAGGCGGGGTAAGGCGCGGGCGAGACGACCTGGCCGTGCGGCGGGCCGTACGACGGGGGGAGCGGGACGTCGTAGTAGCCGATCGGGCGGATGGCCTCCTGGAAGAAGACGTGCATGCCGGCGGTGGCCTTGTCAGTGGCGGCGAGCGGCTTGGTCGAGACGGCGGCGGTCTTGCGCGGCGCGAAGGGCGTCCTCGGGCGGAAGTCGCTGCTGACGCTCGTCGAGGGCGAGCCGAACGCCATGTCGGGGACGTCCGAGGGGGCGCGGACTGCCTCGTTCGAGACGTCCGGGTTGGACCCCGTCGAGATCGAGTGGCGGCGGTGCGGCGTCGACGAGGGGCGCGCGAAGGGGCCGTCCTTGAGCGAGGGGGGCGACGCGGGAGGCCTGCGAGCGGGGATGGAGGTGGTCAGAACGGGGAGAGGAGCGAAGGGAGAGGGCGGGCACGGACGAGCACGAGAAGGAGCGGGTGCGGGCCATGGTCGGGGCGGGGTTGGCGGGGAGGACGAGGTGAGGAGAGCGAGGAAGCGAGGGGGAGAGGCCGCGCGGGGGTGTGCTCGACGACGGAGGGGGAGGCGAGTGAAGGGAAGGAGCGAGAGAGCCGACAGCCATCCCGCGCCGGTTTTGAGAGCGCACGCCGTCTCACCCAGGAGGGCGAACGAGCGGGCGAGGAGGGGTCTACACGGCGTGCGAGGGCGCTGCGACCGCCGAGGAGGGGTCTATCACAGGTGCTCAGTCCGCTACTGCGCTCGAACGGGCTCTAGAAGGGATGGGGAGGGCTGGGAGGACCGGAACGAGGAAAGCGGCTGGGTGTATGCTCGACTCCCGGTGCCAATCACCCGCAAGAGACGCTGTTTCGAGGCTGAGCACGCCCGTACGAGGGTGCTCGAGGTGTACGCTGGGGTGCTGGCGCTTCCCGTGAGGGCGAGCGAGGCTCGAGAGCGACTCGCGCGTGAACGCCGTCTGCCAGCAACCGCGCAGGAGCACCCCTGGCGAGGTGCCAGGTCCACCTTCGAGCCGCCTTGTAGCACAGCGCAGAGCATTGCCAGCACCTTGAGCATCTCCACAGCGAAGCACAGCACGCTCAAAGTGAGCAGGAGCCGCGAGAGCGGCGCCGGAAAGGTTCGCCCTCCTCCCGCTCGCTCCCTGGCCCCTGACGGGTCCGCGCATATCGGAGTGCGCGCAAGTGTCACTCGAGCACAACCCCCGCTCGTCCCAGCCGCTGGCATGCGGTGTGGGCTGCGCTATTCGCGTCCTCGCAGGTCCTCCAGACGGGCCACAGCGCTCCCAGCTCTCCCTCGCTTGCGCGCTGATCGACGCTCAGACGCAGTAGCGCAGCGGGCTATATCCCGGCTCTGTGTAGTGCACGCGCAAGGGCGCGAGGCGGTGGTCGTGCGGCGGGGCGGTGACCGCGACGAAGAGCTGATGACGGGTTCTCTCCCGCACAATGGCTCGAGCGCCTGCGCTGACCATTCCAAGTCCACGATGAACGCTTCACGGAGGCGCTGGCAGACTGGCGCGGGGGTGCGTGCGACGCTACCGCTTCCTCCACCGTCCCTCCCTCGCGTCAAGGGCCGTCGCGACTCCAGGACGAGGTCTACTACGCTTCGGGCGCACCTGCGACGCGGCAGAAGGAGATACCTGCGCTCGTGCACGCAGTGGCGGACCAGCCGTCCGCCGCGCAACAGACTGGGCTCACGCCTTTCGGGCCCGCCAGGCAGGCAGCTCGCATCGCAGCTACGCCCCGCTGCATGCTCAATCCGCAGGTTGCGCTAAGACGACGCAGTTATCTCCGGTACCTACGCGCTGGCCTCGTCTCTCCACTTTCCTGCCACGACCTCCGGCCAACTCCCGCTGCTCCCGCTCTGCCCCCGCCGCTTCAAGCCCGACACAGCACCGCTGCAGCTACTCCCTGCCCCTTCCTTGGCTAATCAGTTTCCTCGACGTGCTGCTCGCGCTGCACGCTTGCGCGGGCGTCCATCGCTGTTCCGCCAACCCCGCGACTGCCCCGGGCTTGCGCCCAGTTGCAAGCTCAGCAACTCGCAAGCTACGCCTGCACACTCTAGCACAGAGGCAGGGCGCGGACGGTTCACCTGCCAGGACCGGCGGACGGTGGGGGCGCTCCAGAGTCGCGGCAGGTCGGTGCATTGTTGACGAGAGCGGTTGGAGGTGGGCGCGGCAGGAAGGGGCGAACGGGAGGCGTCGCAAGAGGGTGCAGATCCTTGCTATGGAGGCCCAGCGTCCCCCGAGCTTCGATCGAGCGTGAGGTCAAGCTGCGAGGCGTGCGTTGGTCGCGGATCTTGAGTCGGGACGGTGAACAGGCAGCGCACACTGTAAGCGTGGAGGGTGTTACGACATGGGTCATAACTGCTTCAGACGGCGGGCACGGGTTTTTGTTCTGCATGTAAGCGAGGCTGCCCACTCCATGTTTCGCGGGAGGAAGAGACGAGGAGGAGGTCGTCCTCCCCCATCCGCTTCCGTCTCTCCTAGCAGCGTAGACGGACTTTCAGTACACCGAGCAGGTATGCAGCGGCCACCTTGCATCGTCTCAGACCACCCCGCGGCATGCTCACCTCGCTCGTCCGCGCCATCTCCAGCTCCGCATCACCCGCCCTCCTCTCCCCGCGCAGGCGTCTGAGCGTCTCGACGAGGGGCTCTGCAACACAAGAGGCTTTACAGCATCACACTACCCCACTTTCAGCCCGACCGCCTCCCGTTCTCTCCCTCCTCCTCCCCTCCCGTCTCCCGATGGACCCGCTCGGCAACCTCCAATTCACGACCTCGGGCGCGCTGATCGAGCTCGTCGACAGTGCGTGCTCTCTCTCTCCTCTTGCGGGCAGCGCTGACCCGCTCGTGGTGGAGCAGAGAAGGTCCTCGTGCACTTGCGAGACGACCGGAAACTGATCGGCGTGCTGCGGTCGTATGACCAGTACGGTGCGCCTCAACCTCACCCCCTGCTTACTGAGCTGAATGAGGCTAACCGCTTGCCCACCCGCCTTTCGCTCGACCTCCTTCCCCCCTCTCCCTCCTCTCAACGCCATCGCGACGCTCCACCCGCACACCGCCTCCCCTCGCCGGACGACAAACGCGCCCGCAGCGAACCTCGTCCTGACGCAGACGCTCGAGCGGCTATACCACCCCGCGAGCAAGTCGTACGCGCAGACGGACCGCGGCGTGTTCCTCGTCCGCGGGGAGAACGTCGTCCTGCTCGGGGAGGTGGTGCGTCCCCTCTCTCTTGCTCCTCCCCTCGGAGAAAAGCGGGCGGCGGCGAGGCGCGCGTCCTCCGAACATCGCGTGGCCCGCTAGGCCATGCGGTCTTGTACCCGCAATCGCTCACGCTCCCACCCTCCCGCGCGCAGGATCTCGACGCCGAAGACGCGCCCCTCGCGGCCCTGACGCTCCTCCCCTGGGCACAGCTCTCGTCCCTCCTGCACGCCGAGCAGAAGGCCAAGCAGGCGGCAAAACACGCGCGCGAGCAGGTCCTCTTTGCGCGGCAGGGCTTCGGCGAGGAGGGCGGCGAGGGCGACGCGTACTGAGTGCAGTGCGGGAAGGAGGGGAGGAGGGAGTGGCGCCCGTCTCTATTCATTCCAGGACGTGGGGCGCTGCTGCAGACGGACATGGGATGTGTGCATTGGACCGTCTCTTGAATACAGGCTGCGTCGGCGCGGCCCGCGAGGTGACTGCGGCCCATCGCAAGCCCGCAACATGGATTCGCCGCTCCCGACCCTCTTGTTTTGATGGGCTGGAGTGCATTGCGAGGGGCACGAGCCATACGCTGCGGTGTTGAGGTCGCGAGGGTGGCGATGCTGCAGACGGAGCGAGCAGGCAGGGTCAGCAGCCAGCGGTGGTTCATTTGTCCAGCCCCAGGTTACCCCCACACAACGCAGCAGCGACTCTAGTGCGAGTTGGAGTCGCGAAGGCTGCGCGAGGCTCGAGGGGGGCGACGAGCAGAGAAGAGCGACGACGCCTCGCGGGGTGCTGCAAGTTCGAGGGGTGTAGCGTCCAGCAGAGTACAGCAGCCTGGGAATGGAAGAACGGGTCCAGCGCAGCAGAGAGGGCGAGGACGAGGTTGGCGGACGGACGAGGGGGAGCGCTGCGTTCGCGGCTTGCGTTTCTCCTCGTCTTCTGGCCAACCCCTTCTCGACTCCCTGTGAGCCCACGCCCCGCTACCCTCCTGCATCCGCCCAGCAGCCCCGCCCCTCCCACGGCCACTCCCGTCCAGCGAGGTGCTCCCGTTGGCGAGCAAACCCTGACCCTCCGAGCGAGGGTTTCCACCGCCGCCCCACGCATCTGGGCGCGCCCTGCCCGCGCCAGGCGTGCAGAGAAGGCGCGGTTACGCTGGATCGGTGGAGCCCTTGGCCGCTCCGGGGGAGGGGGACGCCGCGGTGAGCACCTGCGCCCGTCGAGCTCGTACTGACCTCCGGTTGCCCCTTGCCTCGCCTGCAGTTTCGGTGCGGCTCCTCCCCCCTCCCGGCACTCCGTACCTTTCCTGCGCTACTCGCGGGCTGCGCACACGCGCGGGCGACTTGCGCGGCGGGCGCGGGGCGGACGACGCGGCGAGGCGTGCACTTTGCCCCGCGGGGGAAGTGCTGCCCGTCTGGCGCGGCGCGCGCGGCAGGAGCGTCGGAGGGCTTGTTGGAGCACGGGGGGAGACGCGCCGCGCTAAGGGGGGAGATGCTGCCCGCACCGCCCGGCCGCGACCGCCTCGACGACCTGGGACGGCGGGTTGACCCCCTCTTCCCGTACGCAGCCATGCCTGTCAACATCAAGATCGTGAAGAAGCGCACCCACGGCTTGTGCGTCCCGCGTTCCTGGCGACGCCTTGTGGAAGGGGAAGCTGACCACCCCGCTCGTCTCCCCCTCCCCCACCTCCCCTCCTCCTCCCGCGCTTGCCGCTCTGCCCACCCGGCGATGTCCCTACTCTTCGTTTGTGACCTTGTAGCAAGCGCCACCAGGCCGACCGCTACAAGGGTCTCGCGAAGAAGGACTCGTGGCGCAAGCCCAAGGGTATCGACTCGCGCGTTCGCCGCCGCTTCAAGGGCCAGCTCCCGATGCCCTCGATCGGTTACGGCTCGAACGCCAAGACCCGGTGCGCCCCAGCCTCTCGAACGGATGTTGCCGCCTCGATCCTCCGGCTGACCTTCCCGGGTCTCCCACAGTCACGTCCTCCCCAACGGCTTCAAGGAGTTCCTCGTCAACAACGAGAAGGACGTCGAGACTCTCCTCATGCAGAACAACAAGTGCGTGTTCCCCGCCCAAATCGCCGCAGAGAAACGGCCCGCTGACTCGCCCGCTTCCCGCTGGAACAGCTTCGCGGCGACCATCGCGCACGGTGTTTCGGCCCGCAAGCGCGTCGCGATCGTTGAGAAGGCCAAGGTGGTGCGTCGTGCTGTCCCCTGCTCGCCATCGTCCATCCTCCCTCTCCCCTCCTCCTTCCACACTCCGCCTTCCCTCCCTCCTTCTTCCACGCTCTCTTCTGGCCCCCCCCCCTCTCCCCCCCTCACGTCATGAGAACGAACACCGCGCTGACGCTCATAACGCGCACGCACAGCTCGGCGTCAAGGTGACCAACTCGAACGCCCGCGTCCGCGTCGAGGAGGCGTAAGCTGCTGCTTGTTGCGCGAGGATGTAACATGGCCGCGGCGGTTGAGCGAGTCTCGGTTGTTGTGCTGTCGTCGTTGGAGAGGTGCAGACGGCAGAGCGAGAGGTACAGGGGTCCTCCGGAGGGGAGGCGGAGCGAGAGATGCGCGTGAGCACGGGCAAGTGGGACGCTCGTCGTCACGTCGTTCCAGGAGCAAGGAGAGGCTCGTCATGCTACATAGTCCCTGCTCTGCGACGCTGCAACTACGCGCGCACCACGACTCAGCTCCGTCCTCGCTCATCATCTCGTCGTCGTCCCCATCTCGCTCTCGTCCTCTCCCTTCAACCCCATACGCGAGATGCCCAAGCGCAGCACCGCCGCCGTCCCCGCCCCGAGCACGATGGACCTGGACAAGCCGTCCAAGGCCCCGCAGCGTCGAAGGAGGGGAAGAAGGGCGCGAAGCGGCGAGGGCGCGACGAGGACAGCGATGAGGACGACGACGAGAGGGGGAGCGACACCGAGGTGCGCAACACGCTCTACACAACTCCTTGGAGCACGCTGACCCGGAGCGGCGCGCCCGCAGATGCTCGACGTCTCGTTCTCGTTCTTCGACCCGCAGCCGCAGGACTACCACTCCTTCAAGCTCCTCTTCTCGCAGCTCGTCCAGGGCGACGCAGCCGAGCTCGACCTCGGCGGCGTGGCCGACCTTGTCCTGAGCCAGAGGCTGGTGGGGAGCACGGTCAAGACCGACAGGGGAGGGGGACGAGACGGCTGCGCAGGGCGACCCGTATGCCGTGCTGACGGTGCTCAACCTCAATGTGCACAAGGTGCGCTTCTACTCCTCCGCGCTCTCGACCTGGACAGGCGCGTTGACCCGCCCCCGCCCGCGCGCGCAGGACCACCCCGCCCTCTCCTCTCTCGTCTCTTACCTGCAAGCCAAGCTCCCCGCCGCCTCGCCCTTCGCCGCCGAGCTCGCGGCGCTCCTCTCCCGCGCGCCCGACGCCTCCTCGGCCGCCAAGCCCGCGCACGTCGGCCTCGTGCTCAGCGAGAGGCTCGTCAACATGCCCGCGCAGATAGTGCCCCCGATGTACCGCATGCTCGACGAGGAGCTCACCTGGGCAAAGGACGAGGTGCGCGCTCGTTCTCTCTCTGCGGGCGGTTCTCGCCGCGCCGGGCTTCGCGATGGAGGGTGCCGTGCCCCGCTCGAAAGCACTCGCTCCCGACGCGCAGGCGCTGACGCACCACACCGACGCACGCAGAACGAGCCGTACCACTTCTCGCACCTCCTCTTCCTCTCGCGCGCGTTCCGCTCGTCGGCCTCTGCGCTCGAGGACGACCCGAACGCCGCGCTCGAGGCGACGCTCGTCGCCGAGGCGAGTGCGCGCGCGGCGTCGGCGCCGAAGAAGAAGAAGGGGAGGAAGGCGGGCGACGCACCGGGCGAGAGGGACGAGGAGAGGATGTGGTGGTACCATGCCGAGGACGAGGTCGTCGAGAAGGTGCGCCCTCGCGCACTCTCTCCTTTCCTTCGCCTACTGATGCACGGGCCACGCGCAGCTGTCGACGCACAAGCACGTGTTCGAGTACACGAACAAGCGCCGGACGGCCGACGGCGGCGCGGAGCAGTTTGGCGTCGACGTCCGCGGGCAGCTCATGCTCGTGCCGTGGAACAAGTGGGGGCAGCTCCTCGAGGGCATCGACAAGGTGGCGGGCGGGGCGTTCTGAGCGTGCTTGCAAGGTTGCCTTTCCCAGAGCTTGAATGTGCGAGTGAGGTGTGAGGAGTCAGGAGGCAGAGGGTAATGGCTGAATACAGTGCGGTTGTATTCCTCATATTAGCTTTGCCCCGCCTTGCTCCCTCTTCTCCTCCCCATCCTCCCGCTCTCCTCTCTCCTCCTCCTCCGCCGCCCCGTCCCCTTCTCCAGCCATGTCCTCCCCCGACGCTTCCTCCGCCCCCGCCCCGCTGCGCCCGCTGCTCCCGCCGCGTCGTCGTCGTCGCCGCAGGGCCCGCCGGCCAACACCCCCGCTGCGGCCCCCACCGCCGCGACGATCGCCAACAGCGCCAACCCGGACGCGTACGAGGGCATCCACCAGCCCGGCCAGACCGAGGACGACGGCCTGACCCTCCGCGCGCTCGTTAGCTCCAAGGAGGCCGGTACGCTCCCACCCCCCTCTGCCGCCCCTCCCACGCCTCCTGCGCAGCGCGACGCGGGCTGCAAAGATGCACACCGTCAGATGCAGCACCCTCGAGCTGGAGCGGCACGCTCGACAGAGACGTGGAGGAGCTGCTCGCGTGCAAAGGCGGAAAAAACGGCCCTCGCGCCCTGCACCGCCCCGGCGCGTGCAGGCGCAGCGATTCACGAGCATCCAGCCCGCGGATGGAACACGCGCGACCCGCGCCTGAGCGCTCAAACGCGACTTTGCTGACGCTCACCCTCCTCGTGCGCGAACGCAGGTGTCATCATCGGCCGCGGCGGCGCGACGATTGCCCAGATCCGCCAGGACGCCAACGTCAAGGCGGGCGTCTCCAAGGTTGTCCCCGGCGTGCCCGACCGCGTCCTCAGCATTGGCGGCACCGTCGAGAGCGTTGCCAAGGTGCGCTTTCCCGCTCTCGAGCTCTCCAGGAGCTGGTGCTGACCAGGAGGGTGCACCACAGGCGTACTCGCTCGTCGCGCAGACGATTCTCGAGAACCCGGTCCCGTCGCCGACGTCCCCACGGCCGAGGGCGCCGCGCCGTCGCCCTCCGCGTCGGCGTCGATCCGGCTCCTCATCTCGCACCTCCTGATCGGGAGCGTCATCGGCAAGGGCGGCAGCAAGATCCGGCAGATCCAGGAGCTCGCGAGCGCGCGCATGGTCGCGAGCAAGGAGATGCTCCCCCAGTCGACCGAGCGCATCGTCGAGGTCACGGGCCAGCCGGACGGCGTCCGCCTCGCCGTGCAGGAGATCGCCAAGTGCCTCATCGACGACTGGGACCGCAGCCAGGGCACCGTCCTGTACCACCCGGGTGCGGAGGGACTCGGCGGCGCCGGCGCACCCGGCCAGCAGCAGCAGCAGCAGGGCAACGGCTACCCCGCGGGCGGCGCGTACCCCCAGCAGCAGGGCCAGCGCGCACCGCGTGCACCGATGGGCGGCGCGCCCGGCGGGTTCCGCAACGGCGCGCCGGGCGCACAGCGCGGCGGGCGCGGCCCAGCGCCGGGCGCGGAGCAGGGCGGGGGCGCGCCGTTCGCGCCGGGGCAGCAGCAGCCGCAGCAGGGGCTCGCGGGTACGGTCGTCGGGAGCGAGAGCGACCCGAACTGGCGCGAGCAGAAGATCAGCATCCCGAGCGACATGGTCGGGTGCATCATTGGCCGCGGCGGGACCAAGATCAACGAGATCCGCCGCCTGAGCGGCAGCCGGATCAACATTGCCAAGACGGCGCACGACGAGACGGGCGAGCGCATGTTTGTCATCTCGGGCCTGCCCGAGTGCGTCCCTCCCTCTCCCTCTTCGCTCCCTGGGCGCCGTGTTGACCGAGGACGCGCGCGCAGGAACAACGAGAAGGCGCTGTTCCTGCTGTACAACCAGCTCGAGTCGGAGAAGGAGCGCCGCGTGCAGAGCGTCCAGGAGGAGCAGGCCGCCCAGCAGCAGCAGCAGCAGCAGCAGCAGCAGGCCGAGGGCGCCGCCGCCGGCGAGGCGTAAACCGCCTCGTCACTCGCCTCCCGCCTTCCCGATATCCACCCTCGCCCCCGCTTGTTCCCCCGCCTCTCGTCCCTCAACCCCAAAACCTCCCACAACGCCTGTCCACCCCCGCCTCGATCCTGATCCTAAAAACCCGCACCACCACCACCCTCTCTCCTCTCTCATGCCGCGCTCCCCGCCCATCCTCGTCCCCGTCCCGCCCACCCACCACCCATCCCGCCCAGTCTCGCGCCCGCCGCCCTCCGGGCGCGTCCCCCTCAAGCCCCTTGCGCCCCCCTCACCAGGGGCGCTGTACGGTAAACGGTACGGTCCACGCGGTTGTGTGCGGATGTATGTGCGTCGTTGTGCGCGTGTGTGTGTGTGTGTGTGTGTGTGTGTGTGTGTGTGTGTGTGTGTGCTTTTCTGTGTGTAGCAACAGGAACGTTCGAGCACCGATCGAAACAAGGATATCTCGCGCCCGCCGCTGCGCTCTGCTCCCTTGCGCATCGGAGAGGGAGACGAGTCGCGGGGTCAAGCGGTTCTTGAACGAGGACAGCGGACAAGGAGCGGGTTGCTCTCCGTCCTCCATTGCTAACTGCGCCTATTCTACAAGACTGTATCGCTAGACTCCTCTCATTAGACTCGGCTAGACCCGCCCTGCCCCCCGTCGTCCATCGCAGCACCCGCTCACCGCGCCCCGCTCCGGCTTCATCGGCTCGCCCTCTCCCCTCGCTCAACACACCGTAAGTGCACCATGGGCCTCGAGCAAGTTTACATCTGCAGGCACGGCTTCCGGTGCGCCCTCCTCTCCCCTGCCCCTCATCGAACGAACCCGCACTGACGTTCCTCTCCCCGCCTGGCTCTCCTCTTCGAACTGGATACCCACGCGCCAGCCTCTCGTGGGAGACGCAGATCTGGACCTCCCCGACGGGCATCCCGCGCGACCCGCCCCTCTCGGCGCACGGCGTTGACCAGGCCAAGGAGCTCGCTGCGTTCCTGCGCGACGAGCTGGGCGTCTCGAGCGCGGAGGAGGCGAGGGAGAAGGGCGTTGTCGTGCTCAGCAGGTGCGTCGACGCGGAACTCGCTTCCAGTGCGGGGGGAGGCTGACGGGGGAACTCGTAGTCCGCTGTACCGCTGCGTGCAGACGGCGACGCCGACGGCCGAGGCGCTCGGCGTGCCCATCTTCATCGAGCCGGGCCTCGGTGCGCCCCTCTTCACTCTCTCTGCACGTGGGCACGCGCTGACGAGACGAGAGCGCGTAGCCGAGTGGTACCTCCCCGTTCGGCGCGGCCTCCACCCCGCGCTCGCAGACCCGTCCTTCCTGCACAAGTTCTTCCCGCGCGTCGCCGTCCCCTCCTGCTCCCCCTCCGGCGCAGACGCAGGCGCGTGGACCCCGCTCCTCACCCCGCCCCGAACAGGCGAGTCGATCCGCGCCGTCCACGCGCGCTGCGCGTCGCTCGTCCCGCGCCTCGTGCGCGCGCTCGAAGCCCGCGGCGCGAAAACGGTCGTCCTCTTCTCGCACGCCGCGACCGCCATTGCCCTCTCGCGCGCGTTTGCGGCGGACCTCCCGCCTGCGCTGCTTGCGCGCGCGGCGCCCGGCGAGCCCGAGCCGCTCGGCGAGTGGAGGGACGAGGAGAGGCTGCAAGTGGGCGCGGCGACGTGCAGTGTGAGCAAGTTCGTCCGGGAGGGCGAGCGGTGGAAGAGGGAGTGGGATGGACGGACGGACTTCCTCGCGAGGGGGGAGGAGCGCAGGTGGGACTTTACCTTTGTCGAGGTGCGTGCCCGCGTTCCCTCTCTCGCTTTCATGTTCCGTGAGGGAGCTCTCTGACGCTCGTGTGCACGCGCAGGAGATCGCCGAGGACGGCCTCCTCGACGGCAAGGAGGTGTCGGCGACCAAGTCGGACAACTACAAGAACCTGCCGACCGCGGCGCCGAAGGAGACGGTGGCGAAGGAGCGCGCTGAGGGTAAGCTGTGAGGCGTGCGGGACGAGAGTGGGGATTAACGTTGAGAGTGGGAGCAGGTGGGAGATGAAAAGGCGGGGTGAGGGAGGGCGGTGACGGGGTGGTGGTGAGGAGGGGGCAGTACATAGACGGCGACGGTGTCGTGCATATCAAGGGGAAGGTACCAAGCATGGAGTAAGGGTGAAAATGCGAGACGGTGTTCTCCGCGACGACGACGAGGCGACGGGCGCCGATGCTCCGACGCCGAATCCTCTCGCTCGACGCTTCACTCCTGCGCGTTCTGCTGAGCCTGTGCACCCTCGGCAGCCTCGTCTTCCCTCTCAACGCGCAGTCCAGCCTGCGCAGAGGACCCTCGCCTCGGGTCGCCGCTTTCACGCCGCTCCCGCGCCAACACCGCCCGCACCGCGCAGAACACGGGCAGTAGCGCAGGAGCACAGCCACTGTAAGGCTCGCTCTGGATCGGGACACTCGGGAAACCCACACGAGGAGGCGAGGGCGGAGGGGGAGGCGTCTGCGGACGGACGTCAACAGCGACTGCAACGGATCTACGCGAGTGGAGGGGCTGGAGGGGAGTGCAGGGGGAGGAGAAGGACTATCTGGGAGACGCTGGCAAGTCCCCGCTCTTCCAGTTCACGCGCTGACCCTATTGCTCCTCGTCCTCTCCCCGGGTACAGACTCCGTCCCTCGTCAATGTCGGCCGTAGGCCCCTCTTCCGCCCCGCCCCTCCCCTCACCCTCGACGAGCGCGCCGCCCGAGCGACCCCCTTTCGGTCCTCAGTCGCGGCAGCACTCGCGCTCGTCCTCGCAGCTCGCGACCCTCGCGTCCCTCGCGCTGTCCCCCCGCGGGCCCAACGCTTCCCTCCCCGCCAGCCCGCGCCTCGGCGCCCTGCGCCCGCTGCCCCGCTCGACGGGCCCGCGCCGCCCAGCAGGCGCACGAGCGTCAGCAGCGACGACGAGAGCGACGCCGACACCCCGCCGCGCGGGAGCGACGGCTCGTCCTCTGAGCGCGGGCGCGTACGGCAGAGCTCGGGCTCGACCGCGCCGAGCACGAGCAGCGCCGGGTCCGAGAAGGAGCGGCAGAGCCGCAAGGACCGCCGGTCGACGTTCCCCTCGCTTGCGGCGCTCCCGACTCTGACCTCGACGTCGCCTTCGCCCGTCACGTCTCCCGCCGCCCCAGGCGCGGGGGGTAGCCTCCCCTCCTCCGGCCGCGCGTCGCCGTCCCTCCCACCGACGGACCCGCGCGCGCCCGCGCTCGCCTCCTTCCCCTCGACGTCGTCCTCGCTCGCGCAGTTCATCCAGCACAAGCGCCGGCAGGCCTCGGCGCCGTACTTTGCCAGCGCCCGCAGCCAGAGCCTCTTCTCCCCCGGCGCGGGCTTCTCCCTCGGCCCGAGCGCGACCGAGGCCGGCGCCCCTCCGCCCGCTCCAGAGGGCGAGGACGGCCCGCGCCCGCCGACGCCGGGGAGGAACCGCTCCCGCGCGAGCTCCCGCCGAGCGACGGCGACGGCGCCGCTCCTCGCGCTGCAGACGGCGGGGCTTGCAGCGCCTGCGCCGGAGGATGGCGACGGGCTCGTCGTGACGCCGACGACGGCAGAGTGGCACGTCCTCGGCAGCGAGCTGCAGCTCGCGAAGGAGGACGAGGCGAAGCGCGCGCGCGAGGAGGAGCAGCACCCGCCCGAGGAGGAGGCGAGCGAGCGCAAGCCGCCGCGGTGGAAGCGGTGGCCGTCGCTGAGCGACCATTCCGACGGCGAGGACGACGACGACGAGGACAACCACTTTGCGCTGTCGCTATCGCTGTCCTCGCTCAGCGGGTACAAGCACCAGCTGCCGCACACGCCTCCGCCGCCGCCTGCGCCGGACCCGCCTGCGCCCGCGTCCGATTCCGCCGCCGCCTCGTCTCCGGCACCGGTCCGCCCCTCGCCCCTCTCGGCGTACAAGTCGTCTTTCTCGTACACCTCAACGGGGAGCGGCGTCACCGGCGGGTTCATCTCGCATTCGAACACGTCGTCCATCTCGCGCGCGGCCGCCCCGCTCTCGTCCTCCGTGTCGCTCACCTCCTCCCCGGCCGCGCCCGCACACCTCCACGCACCGGAGAGCGAGCCCCTCCCCGCGCTCGCGGCGTTTGAGTCGACGCACGCCCCGCAGGGACCGAAGGCGGACGCGACGCTCGCGCTCTCGCCCGCGCAGGCACACGCGCAGGCGCTCGTCCACCCACAGCCGAGCCGCCCCGCCCTCAGCCGCGGGAGCCTCAGCTCTGCCACGGGCGTGCTGAGCTCGCCGCCGCTCGGGGTGGGGGACGGCTCCGCGGCCGCTGGAGGAGGAGACGGCCGCCTCTTCCGGCGCAGCGACCGTCACCGGCGCCGACGCGCCCGCGCTTGCACTCCCGCCGCAGGTGCAGGTCCTCCGCGCGCTCGACGGCGCGAGTCCCGGCACGGGCCTCGGCGTCAACGGCCTCGCTCCACCCGCGACGCCGCCGTCGCTCGCGGCGACGCCCTTCGACGGCGACCCGTTTGCGTCGAGCGCGCCCGCGGACGCGAGCGTCCCGCCGACGCCGCGCGGGGAGGGCGACGCGGGCTACTCGCCTGCGCTGTCCGGCGCCGGCGGGGAGGGCGGCAACGGCAACGGGCTCGCGCCCGTCTCGCTCGACTGGACGCGCCCGCTCGGCCCCGTCGATCCGCGAACGTACTCGGCCGTGACGGGGAGGAGGGACATCGGGAGCTTTGTGTGCGAGGAGACCGAGGCGGGCAAGGGCGCGTATGGGAGTGTGCGTCGCGCGAGGGAGAGGGGGCGTGACGGCCGGCCGGTCGGGGTGCGTTCTCCTCCCGCTCTTTGGTGCAGTGGCCAGTGCTGACAACCAGCGAGTGCAGCCGGAGCTCGTCGTCAAGTACGTGATCAAGCGGATCCTCGCCGACTGCTGGAAGAAGCACAAGATCCTCGGGCCGATCCCGATCGAGGTCCACGTGCTGGACCACCTCCGCCGCGTGCCGTACGAGCCGCGCCCGCACCTCAACTATCTCTCGCGCCGCGGTGGCGGTGCAGCGCGCGTCGAAGGGCCTCCCGGGCATGTCCGCCGCGACTCGGCGCCGAAGCTCGACCTGTGGAAGGGCGGAGAGGACGGCGCGCCGGTCCAGACGGGGCATCCGAACATCTGTCCGCTCCTCGACTTTTGGGAGGACGCGCATCACTACCACCTTGTGCGCTGCGCTCCCTTCACTCCTCCCGCTCCTCCCGCTGACGCCCGGAGCGCGCGCAGGTCATGCCCTCGGCAACGGCGGAGGCGACGACCGACGCGCATCCTCGGCACGGGCAGGACTTGTTCGACTTTGTCGATGCGCACCCGGACGGGCTCCTCCCCGCGCCGATCCAGCGCATCCTCGCGCAGATCGCCGACGCCGTCTTCTTCCTCCACGAGCACTCGATCGTGCACCGCGACATCAAGGACGAGAACTGCGTCCTCGACCCGGACGGCAACGTCCGCTTGATTGACTTTGGCAGCGCTGCGTACGTCAAGGAGGGCCGCAAGTTCGACACGTTCTCCGGCACACTCGAGTGCGTCCGCTGTCACCCTTCACGGTCCTCGCCGTGCTGACGAACTCGCCTGTGCGCACGCAGCTTCGCCGCGCCCGAGGTGCTCAAGGGCGCGCGCTACAGCGGCAAGGAGCAGGACATCTGGGCACTCGGCGTCCTCGGCTACGTGCTCATCTGCGGTGCGCCTGGCCCTCACTCGTCTTCCCTTCCGCCGTGCTGACTCCTCTCCCCCTCTCACCCTCCCCCTTTCCTCCTCCTCTTCTTCGCCTCCCGCCTTTTCCTATGCCCGCGCCACTCGGCCCCGGTGCAGGCGAATGCCCCTTCTGGTCCCCAGACGAAGCGATGCAGGGCCTCTCTTCCGACACGCGCGCGTTTGCCGCCCTCTCGGCCAAGCTCCCCTCCGCCTCCTCCTCTTCGGACGAGCCCTCAATGGCGCACGCAGTCGACCTCGTCCTCCGGTGCCTCGAGATCGAGCCTGCGAACCGGCCCAGCGCAGACATGATCTGCGACCATGCGTTCTTTGTCGGCGGGGAGGAGGGGTGGTGCGGCCCTAGGGGGTGGGAGCGCGCTGGTTAAGAGGTGGACGAGGGGGTGTAGAGCGCAGGTTATGCGGGCGCTGTATCGAGAGGGCTGTTGTGTTGCCATGGATGCGGGGGCATGCGGAGAGGCGGGAGAGGCGGGACGAGACGAGCAACGCTCAGGCAGTGGGGAGCAAACCGCTCAAGAGATGCAACAACACTGCGACGAACCGCACGACCTCTACAACACAACGGCACCACCGCACCCGCGCGCCTCACCTCGCAACAGGCGGCCTCCCGCCGGGCGTCCACCCCGCAGGCTTGACCTCGTCGGCGCTGTCGCCAATCTGCTGCTCGAGCAAGCGGCGGAAAACCTCGAGCGTCGCGTACGCGTCGTTGCCGCTGTTATGGAACGCGAGCTTCTCGTCGACGTCCTTGCCGGGGAGCCTGACGCCGAGCGCGTGGCACGCGTCCGCGAGGCGCACCTGCCGCTTGCGCCGGCTCCACCCCGAGTAGAGCCGCTGCGTGTCGAGGAGGAAGCCGCTCCCCGCATGGGCAGTGTACGCCTGGGCGGCGGCGGCCGACGCCGCCGGGTTCGGCAGGAGCGGGTTCTTCTCGAAGGCATTGATGTCGACGTCGAGCGCCGTGAGCGATTTGACGTCGCCGCGGCAGTCGTGCAGGAGGAGAAAGACGGGGCCCTTACGTCCGTGCAACCGCGCCTGCAGTAGGCGCGTGAGCTCTGCTCGTGGGAGGGTGACGGACGTCCCGAGCTGGAAGTAGTCGCGCGCGTCGGGGCAGTACCGCCCGTTGCGCTTCGACGCGTTCTCTTCGAGGACTGGGGGGTGGCGTGTGAGCGGACGCACCCGAGGAGGAAGAGAAGGAGGAGGGGCGCACCGTAGTGCTCGCAGGACGAGTGCAGCTCGCCGCGGCGGTCTATCCGTAGGCTCGCGACGCCGACCTCGGTGATGATGTCGTGGTCCTGTTCCCACGTCTCGATGTCGACGGCGATCCACTCGGGCTCCTGCACGTCGCCACGGCGGACCGCAGCGTGAAGGAACGCGTACGCCTCCTGGGCGTGGCGCAGCTCCTTCCAGTGCGCACTCGTCGAGTGCCAGTCGTCGACGTCCTTCAGCTCGCCAAAGCGGTGCTCGAGCTCCGCCTGCGAGCGGAAAATGCGCGGACGACCGGGCCCGCGCGCTCGAGCGTCGCGCGGCGGTGGTACGCGGTTGCCTTCCAGCTCGCCTGGGCGCGGCTCGGGCCCATCGTCTCGGCGAGCTGGGCGATGAGGCGGGCGCACTGGGTGTCGGAGAGCCAGAGCTCTGGGACGGAGCCGGGAGGCATGCCTCCCAGAGGGTGAGGGGGAAGCCGCCGAGCGAGGATGCGATGGTGGTCATGGTCGCGCGGGACTTGAAAAAGGCGCGTGCGAGGCCGTCGCGCTTGAGGAGGGGCGTGTTCTGCCAGCTAAAGATGACTGCGGGTGCGGGAGGGGAGGGGTCGGCCGGCGGAGGGGGAGCAAGCGGAGTCAGCACGCGTGCTAATGGAGTGCGCGCTCGCCTATCGGTGGAGAGGGGTTCGACTGACCATACTTGAGCTGCGCAAGCGTCTCTGGGAGCGCCATCGCGAGTTCTCGACCGGTTCCCCCGGGTCGGGCGATGAAGTCGCGAGAGGAGCGAGGACAAGGCGGGCGCGGCGCTGCTTCGCTGGGCGTAGCCTTGAGAGTCTACTGTGGGGGCTCGTGAGGCAGCAAGCGCGAACGAGCGACGAGAGCGAGTGGACGCGGTCAACCAACGCGTCGCCCCCTCCTTGCCTCCCGCCTCGACCCTGCCCTCTCGCCTGGCCACCGATGGAGCAGTCGAGCTGCTCACGACGGGTGTCTGTGGCGACTGCGCGCTTCCACCGCGCTTGCACGGCGTTTCCCGCCTCGTCGCTCGTGCCCTCGCCGTCACCGTCGCTAAGCTGCTCCGCTTTAGCCAGGCAAGATGGCTCGCTTCGTTCCTGCTGAGTACAATGATGTGAAGTAGGGCTCCTGTTCGGTGGCGTCCCTGTCTACACTGGGCGAGACCTGCGGTGCTCCCTTGCTCGCGCTCACAAGTTCCCGCTTCGGTGCGCAGCACTGTGCGGGAGCGGAGCTTTGACGCCCCGCACGCAGCTGCTGGCATTTACGAATCACTCAGCCGTGGTGGCGCGCGGTTGGCTCGGGGCCGGGCGCGCCCGAGGGAGGACAGCGGGCGGCGGCAACGCGGCGCGCGCGCCTCTCCCCTTCTCCTTCAGCAACCCTCTCCTCGCCCCCGAGTGCGCACCCTGCTCCCTCACACCCCTCCTTGACCGACGCACACCGTCGACTGCCCCCGCCTCGCGCTACTCCCACTGACGCTCGCCCTCTGGCTCGCCGCGCAGGAAGATTTTTGTTCGCAATGGCCGGCAAGAAGTCCAAGACTCCGCAGGAGTTTTCGCTGATTTCATGATGGGTGGTGTCTCGTACGTCGTCTCTGCATCCCCTCGAATTCGACGCGCGTGTCCGGGGCGTCGCGGGAGGCGAGGACGAGCACGATGACGGCTCCCTTCGCCCGACGTGGCGTCTCGCGCCTTATCGCGCCGCGTCGAGCGCTCTGCAGTGCGCGGACGGGCCGCTGACATGCCCTCGCCGTCGACAGCGCCGCCGTCGCCAAGACGGCCGCCGCCCCACCGAGCGGTGGGCGTCTCGTCGCTGTGCGTGCCCCGTCTCTGACCGTCTGCTTGTTGGGGCGGCGGCTGGGTTTCGCTTCCTGGTAGCAACTCGTTGACCAGTCCCTTTTCCCTCTCCCTCTCCACCCGCCCTCCTCCTCCTCCTCCTCTCCCTCCCGCTTCTCCTGCCGCGCACCACCTCGAACGCCCTTCGAACGCACGCCTGTCACCACGCGCTCCACGCCTCGACAACCGCCGCCGCCACCGACAGCTTCAAGGGCGCGGGTGCCAACAGTGCGTCCCCCTCGCTCCGCCTTCCCACGCAGGACTCTCCCGCTGACCCTCCAGTCCTCCGCGGTGCTCTTCCCCCGCAGTCCTCCGTGGCGTCGCCGGTGCCGGTGTCCTGTCGATGTACGACAAGCTCCAGGAGCTCATGTTCGGCAAGGTCTACTCGGGCGGCTCGGGCTAAACGGAGGGTGTCTGCTCCCCATCATACACTTTCCCTTTTCTCTCCCCCCGCGCTTTCCGCCCTTCTGTTATGTCCCTTGCCAACGAGCAGTCCTACACTCCTTCTGGCTGCGGCCGGCTCCGCCGGCCGCCCCTGCCCCCGACTCGCGAACGTGAGAGGGGCTCCTCTCCCTGCTCCAGCCTGGTCGGCCGTTCCTCTCTGTGGGCGCAGCGGCCCTTACTCGCTCGCAGCTGGGGTACTCCCGCCTCGTTGGCCTAGCCCGTGTCTACGTTCTCACCGGGTCGCTCGGCGCTCGCCCGCGCCTCTCCGTACACTCTTCGGTCGTTCTTCGCTCTTTGTTCTTCTCCTCCTTGCTTTACTCATGCTGGCGCATCGACAGCTGGAGCATGGCGCGGTCAGCGATGTCCTTGCTAGGCTAACCATGCCAGTGGCTCCTTTCATTGCACATTGCACCTTACCCCCCCCCCCCCCTGCCTAGAGCTTTCCAGATCCCCGCATTCCGCTTCAAGGTCACCCAACACAGTCGTCTGCATGCAACGAGGGCTTGCTCATCCTGCTCATCAGAAGTCCGCACTTGCAACCGCTTCGCACCTGCTCCCGTCCGCCCCGAGCTGGAGTGTGACTGGCCTGATCCAGCGCCGCCACTCCTGCTTCTCAGGGGCCCGCAGCTTTGGCGAGCAGGGCTGCAGTTTCGCAAGCGAAAGAGGATGTTCAACGCTCGAGAAGAACTTGCCTGCCCTGCACCTCGGGCTCCAGGACATTGCGACATCCTTGCAGTGGCCTGCCTCCTTCGCTTGTCCTGCGTCTTCGCCCCGTCCCAAAGCGTGAACAACTGGTGAGTCATCCGGCAATGTTCAAGCAGTCCGAGGTGGAGGGGAGCGCATTCGTCCTGCTGCCTCGCGGGGCTGCTCTCGCATTGCTCCCCCTCCTTGTTGGAAGCGCTGCATCGCGACGGTCCCAGCATGTGCGAGCCTTTCTGCAGACGACTTTATCGGGTGGCTTACATGCTGTGCGCGACCCTGTTCTTAGCCATGGCGCTTGCATCCGTGGAATCACCTCTCCTGGCGGGCGTTCGACGTCTGTCTTGTGCGGCATTGCATCGGCACACCTTGCTGCTGTGCTGTCGCACTTCTCTCGGAGTCCTGCAATGGCTATGGCTTCCGTCATTCAGCCTCCCGCCAATTCGACCTTCCTAAACCCGACTTGCTGTGGCAAGGTCAGGCCCTCTGGAGCCAATGACTTGTAGGAGGGGCAGCTTGATGAGCAAGGGGTGATACATTGCGGTGCTCTTTGTTCACAGCACAAAAACAAGCCCTTGCACCGGACAAAGAGAACTTTCGCTCGCTTCGCTTTCGTGTGAGCGCTGCTCCCCTCGTTCCCCCGGCGAGCCAGCCGCCTGTAGGTTCGTACGGCAACGTTAAGTCCTAGACTGCAATGAGGCTTCACAGCACACGTGCGCAGGGAAACAAGAGCCTGTCCCTCGTCTTGAGAAAGCCTCATGAATGCCTCAGAGCGAAGGAAGCAACTCGACTACATCCACCTTTCCTGACGTCCTGAGCGGTGGAACAACCGGTTGTGAACACCCGTGCATTGGTTAGGCAGATGCGCTGCATGGAACGTCTAGGAGGACGGAGTGATGACGCGCAGGCTTCGCGCGGCACTTGCTGGAGTGACAAAGCTGGACCTTCCAAGGGGTGAACATGCTGCTCTTTATCCACACATGCTGTAGTGGGGCAAAGTTGTGTCAAGGTGTCTACAGTTGATGTCAGGACAGACACCACCACAGCTTTCGGACCACACACGGGGTCGCTCACGGTCATTTTAGGAGTTCTGCCAGGCTGCGCTGTTCGTCACAGGCCGTGCAGTCAGGCTGCAAGCCCATGTGGCAACGGGATTACGAAGCGGAGGACCAGTAGGGAGAATCAGCAGCTTTGTTGGCACCGGGCGAAGGCAGAGCTTGCACATCTCAAGCTTGTCTCAAGCAGCGATCGGTGGCATTTCGACGCACGACCCCAAAGGTTCCATGAGACCCGTCCAGGCCCTTGCCAGCGTATTCGCCGCACCAGCCCGAGAGCGCGAAGCGGATGCAGGCCGGTGTGCGCGCGCTCACGCTCGGGTTTGCTTGATCTAGCAGCGAAGCATGCACGAGGGAAGAGAGGATGAGAGGAGAGAACCGTGCAATGCAATCTAAACAGGCACTACGTTGAACTCGGGGATGGAGGGTGCGGCGGCGAGGAGGCGGAACTGCTGCATCGCCCATGCGCGGGCCTGCACGTTGCGGTCGCGGTGCTGCTGCTGCGTCTCGCCGGGCCGTCGCGGCACGTTCATCTGCACACGGCTCGAGAGCGGCGTCAGCGAGAGCACCGCCAAGAGCGAGAGCGCCGGCGAGCGCACCTTCGTCGCAGTCTGGCTCTTCACCGCGCGCAGGAGGTGCCACAGGCAGTAGATAATGGGCGTGCCGGGGAATGCGAGCGTGATCGCGAGCGCCTCGGTGTTGGAGCAGTCGATGAGGAATGCGCGCGGGCGGAACCACGGCGCGGACGCCTTCAGCCACTCGAGGCATCGCTGCGTAGGCGCGCTGTATAGATGGTCAGCAACGGACGGGAAGAAGGCGAAGGGAGGGGACGAACGTCGCTTCGGACGCGGTGATGAGGAACGCGATCGGCGCGCCATGACCCGTCGCCGTGTTCTTGACGAGCAGCGTCGTGAGGAACGCCTTCTCGCCGCGGCCGTTGATCGAGAATGCCGTATGGTGCGTCGAGTCCATGAGGACCGTCTCCTGCGCGAGGGACGAGCCGAGCTGGCGTGCGCGGAACGGTCAGCTTCGCCGCTTTCGGTCAAGATGAAGGACGCACCTTCTCCTGCCACGCCGTAGAGAACGCGAGAGGGTTGACCGCCCCGTGTTATCGTCGAGCGGGAGCTTCTCCTCGAAGAGGACGAGAGCCCCATCCGCGCGCAGTCGCTCCGCATGCAGCCGCAGGCTCTCGTAGCCGTCGTGTGCTAGGCGCGCGACGTCGCGATCTACACGCTCACGCTGCGCGCGCATAATGCGCGACGTTATGCGTAACGTCGGCGGGAAGGCGCCGTCCTCGTCAGCCGCCTCGAGCTGCGGGCGCGCGCGGGATCGTCAGCTCGTACGTCCGGGCAGGCGCGGGAAGCGGAACACGCACCGACTGGAGCTGCTCAACTGTCGGTCGCTTGAGGTCGTCGACCGCCCGCGGCCCGACGCCCAGCTCGACGATCTCCTGGACGAAGGAGCGGGTCGGCTTGGTCGGCCGCATGCGCATGTAATCCTCGATCGTGCCCGCGGCGTGGCCCGTGTGAACGTGATGGTGCGTGATCCGGTACCAGTCCTGCCCGAAGTACTTGCAGATCGAGAACTCGGCGCGGCACTTGCACTTGAGGACGCGGCGGGGCTGCTTCGTCGCGCCGGTAGCGGTGCCCTCGCCATAGCAGCAGTACCGGTCGGTCCAGTCCCACTGCTTATTGCGCTTCACGCCGCCCTTGAGCAAACGGTCGAACGGGGGAGCGGGTTGAGCGACGGCTGCAAACAAAGCCCCGTCAGCCGACATCATAGCGCGCGGCGAGCGAGAGCGCGCACCTTCAGAGTCAAAGCCGCCGTCCTTGCGCTCGCGGTGCCAGTTGCACGCGGCGAAGATCTGGTTGAGGAAGAGGACGACGTCGGCGTGTTGGACGATGACCTCGTGGGTTGGGCGGTCGACGTCGGGGGAGAGGGGGTGCAGCGAAGCGGCGCTGAGGAGGTAGGCGGTCCGTGCAGGCAGTGCGAGCGCCATACAGGGTGATGCGGCGAGGTCGAGGTGGGTTGGTTGAGGGAGGGAGGGAGCGGGGGCGCGCGCGCGGGACAAACAGCCGCACACCGCCGCAGGCTCTCCGGACGCGGCGCTTTCCCTCAAGGCCTCGACATGTCTCATGGAACCTCTGGGGCTCTTGGGCGTTACGCGATCGGTGCGGTTTGAACAGACCTGAAGCAGAATAGGGACACCCGTGCATGCGGGATAGGCGAGGCTCTTGACAAGGAACATGTGATGAGGCGAGAACAAGCGGGCTCCGAGCCGAGGAGCAGATGAGCGTGCCGCGTGCAGGCGCAGTCGTTGAGTTGCTGAAATCCACGAGCCAAGACGTCAACCACGAGCAGAGCAAGGAGGAAAGGAACGAGGGCGAAGAGCGAAGAGCAACAGGAGAGCAAGCAGGAGGCAACGACAACGAGCGAGAGAACAAAAGGGGAGTCAGGCCCGGGTTCACAAAACGAGAGCGCTCCAGGCCGCGAGGTACTGTACCGCTGGGCTCGAAGAAGATACGGGAGGCAGATCAGCCCAGCTACCGGAGCAGGGAGAGGCACACAGCTCAGCTCTCGCGAGTCGGGGGCAGGAGCGGCCGGCCGCAGCCAGAGGGAGTGTAGGACTGCTCGTTGGCAAGGGACATAACAAAAGGGCGGAAAGCGCGGGGGGAGGAAAAGGGAAAGTGTATGATGGGGAGCAGACACCCTCCGTTTAGCCCGAGCCACCCGAGTAGACCTTGCCGAACACGAGCTCCTGGAGCTTGTCGTACATCGACAGGACACCGGCACCGGCGACGCCGCGCAGGACTGTGGGGAAAGAGCACCGCGGAGGACTGGAGGGTCAGCGGGAGAGTCCTGCGTGGGAAGGCGGAGCGAGGGGGACGCACTGTTGGCACCCGCGCCCTTGAAGCTGTCGTCGGTGGCGGCGGCGAGTTGTCGAGGCGTGGTGCCCGTCATGACAGGTGTGCGTTGTCATGGAGGTGCGCGTGTGCGGGGGGAGGGTAGAGGAGGGGGCGGAGGAGGACAGGGCGGGCGAGTGGAGGAGAGGGCGGGTGAGGGAAGAAGGGGGAGGATCGAGGAGCTCGTCAGTAACTCGTACGAGAAAGCGAAACCCGGCGACCCGATGAGGTGCAAGAGGACGAGAGCACGCACAGCGACGAGACGCCCTCGGCAGCGACGATCTTGCGGCCAGCGTCGAACATCGACGAGTAGTGGACCTTCTCGCCCGAGGTCATCATCATGCGACGACGGATCGTGTCGAGGGGGTACGACGCGATACCGGCACCGGTGGTGACACCCCAACCGAGGAGGAACGACGCGAGGAACGAGCCCTGGAGCGGGCCGGTCATGACGACCGGCTTGAGCGAGTCGTACATGCCGAAGTAGCTGCGTAGGTCGAGTGTCAACGAAACGTCCCGAACCGAGAGAAGAAGGGAGAGCGCGACGAACAGACCACGGTAGACGACAATGCCGACAACCGACGGGACGAAGCCACGGTAGAGACCGGCGATACCGTCGGCAGCGATGGTCTTCTTGTAGACGTCGACGAGGCCGTTGAACTGGCGCTCACCGCCACCCTTGACGGTCGACTTGTTGTCGGCGGCAAGGCGGGTACGGGCGTAGTCGAGGAGTAGACGAAGAGGAGCGACGTCGCACCGGCGGCACCACCCGAGGCGAGGTTGCCCGCCATCCAGAGACCGTAGCCGTCGCGCTTCTGGTCGTACGAGAAGAGCGACTTGTAGTAGTCCTTGAAGGCGAAGTTGAGCGCCTGCGTCGGGAAGTAGCGGATGACGTTGGCCGTGTTACCGCGCCAGACTGCGTGCGCGTCGTCGTCAGCACGGTACGCTGGCCGTGCGAGGGCAGCGGGACGTACACGAGACGAGACCCTCGTCGGCGTAGGTGCGCGACGCGCAGTCGGCGATGCCCTTGTACGGGGTCGCGAGGCGGCCCGACTTGAGCATCTCGCCCTGGTTCTGGACAAGGACTGCGCGGGCGTGCAGTTGTCAGCATGTGATGTGGGGATCGAGGCCGAGGGTGGGCGGCGGGGCGAGGACAAGGGAGGGACGCACGCTTGATGCGCTCGATGGGGGCGGCAGCCGTCTTGGCGACGGCGGCGCTGTCGACGACGAGGGCAGGTCAGTCAGCCGTCCGCGCACTGCAGAGCGCTCGACGCGGCGCGATAAGGCGCGAGACGCCACGTCGGGCGAGGGAGCCGTCACCGTGCTCGTCCTCGCCTCCCGCGACGTCCCGGGCACGCGCGTCGAATTCGAGGGGATGCAGAGACGACGTACGAGACACCACCCATCATGAAATCAGCGAAAACTCCTGCGGAGTCTTGGACTTCTTGCCGGCCATTGCGAACAAAAATCTTCCTGCGCGGTGAGCCAGAGGGCAAGCGTCAGCGGGAGTAGCGCGAGGCGGGGCAGTCGACGGTGTGCGTCGGCTAAGGAGGGGTGCGAGGGAGCAGGATGCGCACTCGGGGGCGAGGAGAGGGTTGCTGGAGGAGAAGGGGAGAGGCGCGCGCGCCGCGTTGCCGCCGCCCGCTGCCCTCCCTCGGGCGCGCCCGGCCCCGAGCCAACCGCGCGCCGCCACTCTGCCACGTCACCCGCTTGTACGCGAATCCAGCCTCGCTCGAAATGTTGTGCTCCCGGGCGCATTCACCGCGTCCACCGCCTCCCTCCTGTCGCTTCTCTCGCTTCAAGGTGCTTCTCCAGCTCACACGCGTCGCGCGAGTACTCGCCTCACCGCCCACAGCCCTCAGCACGTGTTGCGAAGGCCCTTCTCTCGCTGCACCTCCTCTAGATCTCGCTCCTGGCAGCTGCTCGCGCTCCTCCGGGCCAGCCTGCCCACACGCGAGCTGACCTCCTCCGCACCCGCGACGCGCTCCTTCCTGCCGTCTAGCGCTGTGCCGGCGCACGGAGCAGCCCGTCCTGCTCGAGATCCCTTCCGCGGCTTTCCTAGGTGCCGCGCCGTAGGAACTGCTACTCCTGCTCGTTCCACTAAGCCCAGATACAGTAAACAATGCGCGCGCTAGTTACCACCGCTCATACTCCCTCCACCGCACCTCGACCCCTCTCCCTCGCGCCCGCCTCGACGCGCGCGCGCACCCTCGCCTGGAACTCGCGCCTGACGGCCGCGTAGCTCGTCTTTTGCCAGAGCTCGAGCGTGCGGAGTTCTGCCCTGCGGGTGGCGAGGCTGGAGGAGGTGGGGGAGGGGGGGAGGGAGGGCGAGCCGCAGGGGGAGGGCACGCACGACGACAGCGCGAGGCTGTACTCTGAGGCGGCGCTGCTTGGCCTCGTCGGCGGCTCCCACTCCCCTGCGCGGTCCGCAACGACGGGGGCACCCCACCACCCGTCGTCGGCGAGCCACGCGCCCAGAGCCAGCGCGTTGAGCTCCGTCCGGACGACGAGCGCGCGGAGCCCCGCGCGCGGGAGGAGGTCGAGCAGCCCCGCATGCAGGACCAGGTCGACCGCCTCGCCCACGCCGGGGCGCGGTCCCCGCGCAGTCCCATGCGCCGCTCAGCGCGAGGACGGGCAGGTCCCGCGCCGTGTGCAGCGTCTGCGCAAAGTTGCAGCCGAGGCGCGCCATCGCGGGTGCGAACGCCGCGTGCGAGGGCGAGAAGGGCGTCGGTGGCGCGGCGAGGAAGATGCGCAGCTCGAGGCGCGCGAGGGACGTGAAGGCCGAGAGGTCCAGCGCCGCCTTGTCGCAGAGGGGGAGCGCCGCCGTGCGCAGGGACGCCCCGCTCGAGGCGGTGACGAACGCGAACGCGGTGGGCGTCAGCCTCCCCTGCGCATGAAGCGTCTCGAGCGCGCAGGGGGCGCCGCGCCCGCCGCAGAAGACGGCGACGTCCTCGTCCTCGAGGAGGAACTGGCCGACGCGGAGGCTTGTCAGCGCGGGCGCCTGCAGCAACACGAGCGCGAGCGTGTGCGGCGCGCCCGCGCACGCGGCGACGTCCAGGGTGCGGAGGCGCGCGGCGGCCCCTGCGCCAGCAGGGAGGGACAAGGCGCGGTGCAGGCCGCGGAAGCCGAGGCCATGGCCGTGGCTGCCGGCGCCGAGGCGGAGGGCGGTCAGCGCGGGGCAGAGCGTAAACACGGACGCGAGGAGCGCGCCGACGGCCTCGGCGCCGAGGTGCGACAGGAGGTCAAAGTCGAGCCGGTGCGCGAGGGTTGCGAGCGCGCCCGGGTGCGCCTGCAGGGACGCGAGGAGTGCGCTGCTCCTCTCGTCGAGTGGTGAGGCGTCCTCTGCGGCGCCGGCGCCGTCGCACTGGTTGCGGAGGGTGAGCTGGGCGTAGAGGGCGGCGCGGGCGAGCGGGAGGAGCGCGCGCGAGGTGCGGGCGGCGGCGGCGAGGGCGGGCGGCGGGAGGTACGCAAAGATGTGGTGCAGGGTCTCGGTCGGGAGGGACTGGAGCGTGCATGCGGGCGCGCCTGGGTGCAGGGGGCGAGTGCGGCGGCGTCGGGGGGAGGCGGAGCGAGGCCATCGCCGCGAGGTCGCCGTCGGTTCTGCGGGCGGGGGAGGAGTGGGGTCGTCTCGAGCTGAGGAGTAGGCACGCACTGCTTGTTGCGCGCAGTCATCCTGTGGAGAGCGAGCCGGGAGAGCGCAGTCCCCCCACCCGAGCCGACGAGGGATTCCCCAGCGAGAACGGCGACTCGGAGCGAGGAGCGGCGAGCTGGAGCGTGGCGAGCGTCCCAGATGGCAGTTGCCCTGGACCAGATCCTCGCTTTGTGCCGTGCGAGTGAAGGAAGCGCGTCGAGGCGGAGAAAGGGACGACGCGCTCGAGTCCTCTCCCGCTCTCCCTGGTTGGACGCGCTCGTTCTTCTGCCGAGAGAGCTCACAGACTCGGACTCTACCCGCCTGCTCTCCCCGCTCGACTCTGCGCGCGGCTCTGTTTCGTCGACGCGTTTGGACGCGCTCCCTCCGCCCGCCGCTCCTCCAAGCGACGACGCGCCAACCGCAGGTGCGGACTCGCCGAGACTCGCACTGCAGACGCACAACTCACCTAACTCACACACAGCGAACCGGCGCACCTCTAGGCGCCGTCCCCGCCGAGAACGCATGGCGTCCCCTGGTCCGCGCCACCTCGTCCACGGCGTCAGCACGCGCCTCGTCCGCGCAAGCCGCCCCGCGCGCACTCCCGCACGAGCAGCACCACCGCCCACCGCGAGCCGCGCAGTCCACCGCGTCGCCCCCGCTCCTTCCGCCGCCGCCGCGCACCCCCCGTCCGCCGCAGCTCGCACCGCACGCCGCGATGCACACGCGCTCGCGACTCGCGTAAAGTACGGCGACGCACCCCCGCCGCCACCACCGCCCGCCCCACCGCCGCGCAAGGGCAGCTCGTCCCTCTCGGACGCCGAACCGTCGCCCTCCTCCTCTTCCTCCTCGCGCGTGGAAGACTGGCCCGCGCCACTCGCCGTGGACGGGGAGAACGCGCTCCACCCAAAGTGGGACGAACGCGGCCTGACGGGGTACGCTAGCGAGCCCGTCCTGCCCGAAGCGCTGGCGGGCGGAGGACTTGAGGGTGAGACGATCGGTGCCGAGAGGGGAGGCGCAGCGTGGGAGAGCGAGGAGGAGTGGGTCGAGCTGCTGAGGCGGGGCGCGGAGGAGGAAGCGGCGCGGGAGGAGGAGCGGGAGGTGCGCGAGGCGAGGCCCACCCCTGCGCAGGTCGAGCGCGTCGAGGAGGTCCAGGTCGCCCCTCCGCCGCCCGTCACCACACCGTCTGCTCCGCCGCTACCCGCCGTCGAGCCCAGCGCGCCACGCCCCTCGCCCTTCGCCGTCCCGCGCACCCCGACCCCGCGACGCCGCGCCCTCCCTCTCCGGCTCGAGCCCGTCCCGCGCGCCGACCCCGCCCTTATCGCGCCACCTTCCTCACATCTCCCTATCTCCGACTTCCTCCTCCTCCGCCGCGCAGCCCCTCCTCTCCCGCCACGACTGGCGTCTCTCCTCCCCGCTGCGGCGGTTCGTCCGCTCCTCCCCTCCGCCGCTCTTCTCCCGCGCCGAGACGGACACCCGCGCACTGGGGCACAACAAGCTCCTCGGCGTCGGCGTCGACGCCGCGCGGATCGGCAAGCACGCGCTCGTCAGGGGCGAGGAGCAGTGGGGGTGGAAGGTGCGCGTGCCCGAGACGGAGCGCGGGAAATGGGCCGATGCGGACGCGTACCGCGCGCGGTGCGTCCCCTCTCTCTCTCCCCTTCCCCTCTCTCTCCCACGCGCTGACGAAGCACCCCCTCGGCGCGCAGGCTCGACCGCCTCCTCGCCCTCTCGCAGAAAGCCGACGAGACGCTCTACCTCGCCTCGCTCGCGCGCCAGGGCCCCCCCGCCGAGCGCGAGCTCAAAGGCGTGACCCTCTGCCGCGCGCTCGGCGCTTGGCTCACGGGCGACGCCAGCCGCGCAGAGGAGATGGCGCAACTCGACCCGGCCGAGCGCGAGAAGCGCCGGATGGAGGGCGCGGGCGCCGCGGCTGGGGGGCAGGCGCGCGCGGTCGCGTGCTTTGAGGCCGAGGATGGGCGCGCGCTCACCGAGGACAAGGGGTGGAAGTTCGCGTGCGCTTGCCCTTCCTTCCCTCTCCCCCTTTAAACGGGCTAGCTCGCTCACCCGCCTTCTCTCGCGCCCGCCGCACCACAGCCCCGGAACGATCCTGCGCTTCACGCTCGCCGCGGCGCACGACCCCTCGGCGCACGCTTCGGGCCCGCAGCCCCCGCCCGCCGCCGAAGCGGCCGCGAGCAGCGGCAAGTGGTTCGTGCAGGGGACGCTGCTCGAGGTCCGCGAGGAGCAGCTCGTCGTCGCGTTCGACGAGGTCGACATGTGGCCCCTCGGGGAAGAGGCGTACCAGTGCGTCCTCTCGCTCGCTGCCCTCCCCTACGGGGACGCGACTGACCCGGCGCTCACGCGCAGGATCGACCTCGGCCTCGACACGACCTCGTACGCTTTGCAGTCCGCCGCGATCGACAACCTCTACCTCGACCCGGCGCGGCAGCGCGCGCACAACGCGACGCAGGTCGCGGCGGTGCAGCATGCGTTTGTCGGCAGTGGCGCGCTGCCGAGCTTGCGCGAGTGGGCAATCCAGGGGACGGAGCTGCGCGAGGCGCTCGTCCCGCGCTCAGAGACTGCGATCAAGGAGAAGGAGGAGAGCACGCTGCGGAGCGACCTCCTCCGCGGGAACCAGCTCATCAACTCGTGGATCGAGCGCTACCAGCGCGACGACCCGCTCGAGCTCCCCGGAGACCCGGACCTCGGGCTCAACGCGAGCCAGACCAAGGCGATCGCGATGGCGCTCGGCGAGAAGCTCAGCCTCATCCAGGGGGTGCGTCGGCGCTTTCCTCTGCATCTCGCTCCTCACCGTTCGGGCGACTGACGTGCTCCTCGGTGCGCGCCCTGATACAGCCCCGGCACGGGCAAGTCGCAGACGCTCGTCTCGCTCATCGCGCTCCTCAAGCTGCACTTCCGCATCCCCTCGCCGATCCTCCTCTCCGCCCCAACGCACGTCTCCGTCGACCACCTCGTCCTCCTCCTCGTCCGCGCGGGCCTCAACCCCCTCCGCTGCGGCAAGGCCGCAAAGGTCGCGCCCGAGGTGCAGCCCTGGACGATCGAGCGCAGGCAGGAGCAGCACCCGCTGTGGGAACGGTTGGAGAAGGCGCGTGAGGAGAGCGAGGGGTTCAGGCTCGAGCTGCAGGAGTGGAGGGACGCGAGGAGGGAGATGGCCAATGATGGCGGGAAGGCAGCTGACGAGAAGGACCGTGAGTCGCGCCGTCCCGCCCGCCTCCTCTCGTCTCTCTCGAGTACTGACCGCGCGCGAATTCGTGTTCCCGCTTGCAGTCGAGCTCGAGGGCAAGTACCGCAAGGCCTGGCGCCGGTACATCATGCTCGAGCACAAGCTCTACTCGAGCCTCCTCGCCACCGCCGACGTCTTCTGCGCGACAGCGCTCGGCTCGGGCGCGAGCAAGGTCCTCAACGTGCGTCCGGCTGCTAGCTCTTTTCGTTTTCTGTCCGAGACGGCGAGCCTAACGCTGCCGTCGCGCACGCAGATGGTCGACTTCCCGATTGTCCTCCTCGACGAGGCGGCCATGTGCACCGAGGTGCGTCTCAACCTCGCGGTCCTGAGCGATTCGGTCGCTGACGCTGCCCGCCCGCAGCCCGTCTCGCTCATCCCGCTCATGAAGGGTGCGCAGCACGCGACCCTCATTGGCGATCACAAGCAGCTGCCCGCCGTCGTGACTGTGCGTCTCTCGTTTCCTTCTTCTCCGCGAGCCGCTCTGACGCACTGGGACGCAGTCGCAAGAGGCGAAAGACGAGCGGCTGCACCTCAGCCTGTTTGAGCGCCTCCTCACCTCGGAGAGTGCGTCCCGGCCCTCCCTATCCCTCGCTTCAACCTGCTCACCTCGCCTCCGCCCGTCCGCAGAGGTCAAGTCGACCCTCCTTGACACACAGTACCGCATGCGGCCGTCGATCTCGTCTTTTCCGAACCAGTCCTTCTACGCCGGCGCGCTGCGCGACGCACCCGCGTCTCGACCCGCCCGCCGCCGCTCCAGTCGCGCTACTTTGGCGGCGTGCCCCCTCCCTCTGTCGACCCCGTCCGCGTCGTCCGCCGCGCCGCCCACCTCGGACGCCGCCAGCGCGCCGCACGAGCCCGTCGCGTTCGTGACGCACTCGGGGCCCGAGACGGTCCACCGGCAGTCGCTCCTGAACCGCACCGAGTCGAGCATCCTCATCTCGATCGTCGGCGACCTCCTCCTGCAGAACCCGAGCCTGCGCGCAAGCGACATCGGGATCATCTCGCCGTACTACGCGCAGACGCGCCTCCTCCTCAACACGTTCGAGAGCGGGTACGCCGCCTCGCGCCTGCGGCCGCTGCTCGGCGCGCAGCGCGCGGCCGAGGCGGGCGAGGTCGAGGTCAACACGGTCGACGGGTTCCAAGGCCGCGAGAAGCGCGTCGTCCTCCTCTCGACGGTGCGGAGCAACCAGGGCGGGTACATCGGCTTCCTCACGGACAGAAGGAGGCTCAACGTTGCGCTCACGCGCGCGAGGGACGCGCTCATCGTTGTCGGGAACGAGCGCACGCTCCGCAAGGCGGCGTTCAATGCCGCGGGAGGCGGGGCGGGCGGGTTCGAGGTCGGCCGCGGCGGCGCGTACGAAGACGAGGATGACTATGGCGGCGCGATGGCGGAGAAGAAGGGCGAGAGGCGGGACCCCGATGCGGATCCCGCTGTGTGGCGCAAATTCCTCGACTGGTGTGCGCGGAGGGGGCTCGTCAGGAGGTGGGAGGAGCCGGAGCCCGCGGCGGCGACGGCGAGGAGCAGGAGGAGCTAGGGTAGAACGCCTCTGCAGCGGGCTGCGGGGCAATAGAACCACCTCTCTCATACACGTCTCCTTGAACGCGCGCTCGTGTCCAGTCTTTCGAGCGGACGCTGCGCTGCCCGTGGGGACTCGCCTCGCTCGACGGGGCAAGGACAAGCTGTGGCCGACCCGGCCAACCGACGCCCACGGCTCCTGACTCGGGAACGTGTGCGCGAGCGCGTTGTACTGCTGTTCCCGTTGCACACCCTCTCCTCCTGGCATCCGCAGCCCGCAACGACGCAGCGCTCGGCTCAGCCGATCTTGGCCTGGGAGAAATCCATCTCGGGGTGCTGCTCCTGGAACTTGCGGAGCATCTGCGCGCGCGGACGGGACGTGTCCGAACGTTAGCGACTGCGCGGCGGAGCGGGACAGTGGCGGGGGGAGGGTGAGAAGGAGGGAGGGGAGACGCACGTCGGCTTTCCGCTGCTCGTCCGACGTCGGCTTGCCCATTTGCTGTCGGCGACGGCGAAAGCGAGGACGAGTCAGTGCGCTGGAGCTCGATCTACAGCGTCGAGGCGGGCGCGTGGAGAAGCGCTCATGCGAAGCACGCGGAGAGGAGGAGAGGCGCACCTTCTGCTGGTTGTCGTACTGCGAGCGGGAGGTCGCACAGAAGCTTTAGCGTACGTCGTTCGTGTGGCTCCAGCCCTTAGCGCTTGCAAGCGCAAGCCCGCGGTGCGAGGAAGAGCGCGCGCCGCTCAACGCACCATCATCTTCTCGACCATGGCCCTCGTCTCGCCATCGAGGTCGCTCAGCTTGGAGTTCTCGGGCGTGATCTTGGTCGTGTCAATCTTGGGCGCCGAGGTGACGACGTGCGCCCACCACGACTGCTGGTCCGCCTTTTCGAGCGAGACGGTCACCTCGCGCGAGTCGTCTGCGGGCGGCCGGGCGGGCAGCGAGGGTCAGGGCGAGGCAGAGAGCGTGGCAGTCCCTGCACGAGAGAGAGGGAGCGCAGCAGCGCACCGAGCGTCCAAGTCGAGTCGTCGACCCTGATCTCCTTGGCGAGCGTCCTTCAATGACGGGCTCTGCGCCCTTGAGGCCGACGCGGATAAAGTCCTTGCGGAGGACGACGTCGAGCTGCTTTCCGCGGGTCCCGGCGGGGACGGGGACGGTGACGGTCAGGTCGTGCAGGGTCTGGCGCCAGCGGTAGGGGAGCGCTGCGGGCGAGGGCGGCGGGGTCAGCGCGCGTGCAGGGAGGGAGGGGAGACTCAACAGGTGCTCGTGTGCCCGTACGGTCGCCTGCCTGCCCGTCCATCGCCGCGCCGACAGGGCAGCACCGCCTCGCTCGCGCCGTCCTCGTCTCCCTCGGCCACATCACGCTCTGAGGGCCGCCCGTTCCGCCAGTCCCTACCCAGTAGCTCCCTCATCGCACTCCTCGCCCGGGAGCCGTTCCGGCATGCCCTGTGGTGGAAGGCTCACCGTCCTGCTCCTGCTTCTCGCGGGCTGCGTTCTCGGCGTCGAGCTTCTTCAGCTCCTGTTCGCTCAGCTCGGGAGGGACGGCGTCGACGGGAGCGGCAGAGGCCATGGCGGAACGGAGTGGGGGAATGCTTCCTCGCTGCGATGAGGACAGGGAGCACTTGCGGGCTCAGGGGAGGCGCGCGAGGGTTGCTCGGCGCGCGCTGCCGACGCCCGAGGCGGGTTCCCCCTCTTCTTGCAGATCTGAGACACTTCGCTGAGCAACCGTCGCCTTCGCCTTCGCCGCGCTGTTCGCTCCGCACCTCTCGCTCTTCCCTCCTTCTCCACTCACTCCTTCCAGCACTCAGACAGTGCGTCCACATTCTCGACCGCACGCCCCATGAGCACCGCGCTGACTCTCCCGCTTTGCTCCTCGCTCCTACTGCCGCGCTTCCGCCGTCGTTCCATCGCACTCCGCCACACCCCGCGCAGCCATGGTTGCCCTCGTCCAGCGCCCTGCCCCCGCCTTCGAGGCCACCGCCGTCGTCGACGGCTTCTTCGAGGTGCGCTTCCCACCCTCTGCGCTCGGAGGCACCCCCTCCTCGGGCGAGATAGGTCGCGCGCGGTTCCCTCGTGCGCACGCGCTGCCTGCTCTGCACGCCGATTACGAGCACAGCAGCTCAGCAGAGACACCCGCGCGCGACCCGCGCGTCGGACCCGCCTCATCGCGCCACTCGTCGCTGACCTCGCGCAACCGACCCCCATCCCCCTCGCAGACCGTCAAGCTCGAGCAGTTCCTCGGAAAGTGGCTCGTCCTCTTCTTCTACCCGCTCGACTGTGCGTTCCCTCTTCCCTCCTCCGTTGTGCGCGCGGGGCCGAGTTGCCGCCGCGGGTGGTAGTCCCGAAACGCCGGAACTGACCTCGCTGTTCCTCTCGCCCCCCTTCTTCCCGCACTATGCGCCCGCGACATTCTCCACCCTGTTCCGTTCCCGGCACATGCACGCAATCCGCCGTCCTCGCCCACCTCGCCGGACCCGACCCACCCTCTCGCGCGAGCAGTCACGTTCGTGTGCCCGACCGAGATCCTCGCGTTCAACGAGCGCCTCGCCGACTTTGAGAAGCTCGGCGCTGAGGTCCTCGCCGTCTCGACCGACTCGGAGTACTCGCACCTCGCGTGGGCCAACACGAACCGGAACGAGGGCGGCCTCGGGCCCGACCTCAAGCTCAAGCTCGTCGCCGACAAGAGCATGAAGATCTCGCGCGACTACGGCGTCCTCCTCGAGGACGCGGGCGTCGCCCTCCGCGGCCTGTTCCTCATTGACCCGAAGGGGACGCTCCGCCAGATCACGATCAACGACCTCCCCGTCGGCCGGTCGGTCGACGAGACGATCCGCCTCATCAAGGCGTTCCAGTTTGTCGAGGAGCACGGTGAGGTCTGCCCCGCCAACTGGGACGAGGACAAGAACTCGGCGACGATCAAGCCCGACCCCAAGGCGAGCAAGGAGTACTTCTCCACCGCCAACAAGTAAGGCCGCGCCCCGCTCTCCCCATACACACTCTCCCCTTAGACCCCGTAGACATGTCTCCTTCCTTCTTCCCCCCTCCCGGTCCTTTGAATCAACGACGGCAGTATCCCCCCCTCTTCGTCGTTGGCGAGAGAGCACCAGCTGCGTCCCCGCCCGCTCTGCCTCTTCTCAGCGCTGACTCCCTCCTCTGCGTGCTCTCTCCTCTCTGGACTCGGCTTGCTCAGGCGCGCGGTGCAGACTTCGCCGCAGGCAGCGAGCAAGAAGCCCCGCACCGCGTGATCCCGCTCCGTCCACGTCCCCGTCCCCTCCTTCCCACATATACCACGTCAGACTCAGTAGTAATGTACCCCCCCCTCGCCCGCGCCGTGTCTCGGCGCTGCAAAGGAAAAACGCCCACAGGGCGATACCCCTTCGCACTTGCAAGCACATGCGCCGTCCACGCGCTGCGGGAGCCGCAGCGGGACCATCGAGACCCCCTTGCGGGCAGGGAAGCGTAGAGGAGGAGGAGGATGCGAGTTGTGCGGGGGCGCTCGTTGCACGAGCTGTGAGGCCTGTGAGGCGAGAGCGCGCGAGGATGCTGGAGGGAGGGTGGGGACGGGACGCGCACAGCGGCGGCGAAGACGACGACGGGCTAGCCACGCAGTGCTCTTTCGTGCGCGATGCGACAGCGTTCGCTGCGCCGCGCCGCGTCCGGCGCGAGGGAGGGGCCGCGCGCGCAGTTTCGCGACGGCCGGCAGGCTGTCCATTGCACGGCTCTGGCGAGGCGAGGCGAGGCGAGGCGACGTCCGGCGGCGGCATGCGCGGCGTACGTCGTGCTGGGGAGAATGTGCACGTCACTGCTGCGGCCGTGTCTGCCTGGGTCGGGTCAGAGATGCTCGCGGTGCGGCGCAGGGTCTGCGTGGAGGAAGCGAGCGAGGGCGGAGAAAGCGGCGGGAGCAGTTGGAGCAGCGCGGGCAGAGCGAGACTACTAGTACGAGCCGATCACGAGTGCGGGCGTCTCCTCCAAGAGCCTGTGAGAGCGAGACGATGGCAGCCCCCGACGAGGAGAACAGGACGGCGACGCGGCGGCCTCGTCTCGCGGGACCAGCGGGGGAAGGGCTAGGAGGTTTCAGTAGTGTGAACAGAATAGACTGTGGGAGTATCCAGCCAGCCAGATGAAGCAGGGAGAGCAGGGAGAGGGCGGGCCGAGGGCAAACCTCTGCGGCGGAGAGACGCGGCTGTCCTCCTCTCGCGTCGTCGTCCCGCTTCGTCCGCCAACGTGAGCACCTGCTGCCCGGTACTCTCTCCGTACCGCCTACATCAACCCACGCCACCCGCCCACCCGCGCACCAACTCGAACGAGCGCGCGAGGGTGCGCGAGGAGAACTCGTTCGCACCGCGCAACCCCGCCTCGGCAGCTCGGCGGGCGCAGCTGGAGGGGCAGGGCAGGCTGGGAGGGCATGGGAACGAGCGCACACGGGCGCGCATGCTGGCTCGAGGGCGGGGGCGCAGGCGGGGACTTGGCCGTGAGCACGCCCCTTTGCACCTTTCCCACCGCTGACCCTCTCTCTCCCCCTCGCGGCTCTCTCCCGGGCTCAGTTCCACTCCGCTCGTCAAGATGGGTGTACGTACACCCCCGCACGCACGAAACCCGCAACCCGCGAGCTGACCCCGCTGCCCCTCCCTCCTCGCCGTCGTCCTCGCCCGTCCCCAGTTCGGCAAGAACAAGTGCGTCTACTCGCCCACACGCCTAGTGCACCCACGAGAGGACGCGTGCTGATCCGCCTCCTCGTGCGCGCTCGCTCGCAGCGTCCTCCACCGCAACCACTTCCGCAAGGACTGGCAGTCGCGCGTCAAGACGTGGTTCGACCAGCCGGGCAAGAAGCACTCGCGCCGCGTCGCCCGCCAGGCCAAGGCCGTCAAGGCCGGCCTCCGGTGCGTTCCCTCGCGCTCACTTTGGGTGGTCATCGGGACGGCGCTGACCGTGCGCCCTCTCCTCCCCTTCATCCTCGTCCGTCTGTCCGCGCGCACATCCACCCACCCTGCGCGACCGCCGCACTCGCCACGCATACGACGACCCCGTTCACGACCCACCTCGACCACGATGCGCGCGCTCCCTCAGCCCGGTTGAGCTCCTCCGCCCCGCCGTCCGCGCCCCTACGGTCCGCTACAACCGCAAGCTCCGTGCGGGCCGCGGCTTCACCCTGACCGAGCTCAAGGCGGCCGGCGTCCGCGCCAAGGAGGCGCGCTCGATCGGCATCCCCGTCGACCACCGCCGCCGCAACAAGTCGGAGGAGTCGCTCAAGCTCAACGTCGAGCGCCTCGAGGCCTACAAGGCCCGCCTCGTCGTCTTCCCGAAGAAGGCCGGCAAGCCCAAGGCCGGCGACTCGGCCGACGCGAGCAAGGACGCCGACCGCCTGAGCAAGCTCCAGGGCGCGTTCCCGCTCCCCAAGGCCCCCGTCGCCGAGCAGCCCCGCGAGGTCACCAACGAGGAGAAGGAGTTCAACGCGTTCCGCGCCCTCCGCAACGCCCGCTCCGACGGCCGCCTCGTCGGTGTCCGCGCCGAGCGCAAGCGCAAGGCCGAGGAGGAGGGTGCGTCCTGCCTGCTCCTCTTTCTGTGCTCTGCGACGTGCTCTGTGCGTCTGAGAGAGCGGTCCGCTGACCGTTGCTTCGCCCCCACTTTGCTGCCGTCGATCCGCCCGTCTGCCCTCCTCCTCTTCCCTCCCGCCTCTCCTCCCCCTGCAGAGGCCGCCAAGAAGAAGGTGCGTTCTTCCCTGCCGTCCTGCGCGACTGAACGACCTCTGACATGACTTGCGCGCGCCCGCAGTAAACGCCTCGTCCGCCTCTTGCCTTCCTCTTTTCTGTGCTCGCCCGCCCCTTTTGCCCCAACCCCACCCCCCTACATGCCCCATTGCAACGGCGTTGTTGTGCTGGCGAAACGTCCATACACTGCGCCTCTGTGCCGAGAGAGCGCCCCCGTCTCGAGAGCTGCCCCTTGACCCTCTTGCCCTCCTTCCCTTCACCCGCTCTCGCTCCCTTCGTCTCCCCGCGCGCATGGCCGACTCGCAGGAAGTGCACACGGTCACCAACGAGCACGGGGACCGCGCCGTGCTCTCGTACGCGCCGCTGGACCCGGCCGCGATCGAGGCGAGCCTGAGGAGCGAGAGCGACGGCGCCGTCGTCTGCTTCGTGCGCCCGCGCCCGTTCTTTCTCTGCTGGACTGTGCTTGCTGGACTTGTGCTTACCGGAATGAGCGCGCGCTCGCAGGTGGGCTACACGAGGGACAACTTCCAGGGTGCGTCGCCTCCCGCTCCCCTCCTCGAGCGTACTGACCTCGGGTGAGCGCGCAGGGAGGAAGGTCACCCACCTGACCTACGAGGCGTACGTCCCCCTCGCGCGCAAGACCCTCCGCGCCCTCCTCCTCGAGCTGCGGTCCCTCCCCCCGCCCGCGCCCTTCTCGCACGCCGCCTCCTCGCCGTGCTGCGCCCCCTCTGCGCCGCCGGGAGAGGATCGACCTCGGCCGCATCTCGGTCGCGCACCTCCTCGGCCCCTCGCCGCCCAAGACGCCCTCCATCGTCATAGCGGTGAGCAGCCCGCACAGCGCGCGAGGCGTTCTTCGCCGCCGAGTGGATGCTCGAGCGCGTCAAGGAGCGCGTGCAGGTTTGGAAGAGGGAGTGGTACGCCGACGAGGGGGCCGAGTTCGTCGGCAGGGATGGCGAGGGCCCGCAGGGGAGGGGAGGCCGCGCGGGAGAGGCGACGTGGAAGGAGAACTTCCCCCCGGCTGCAGCTGCGCCTGCGAGGAGCGCGGCGGGCGGGTGTGCGCACGGCCATGGGCCCGGGCGCGGGCACGGGGACGCGAAGAAGGCGGAGGAGGAGGGTGAGGAGGTGGAGCGCGCGAGGGGCTGAGCGGCGCTCATGCGGACGAAGGCGGGAGGCGTGCGAGGAGCGCGTGTAGGTGCGTTCTAATTCTCTTCTGCTCACGCGGCGGGACGGGCGAGCGCGTGCCTCTGCGCTCTCGAGGCGGAGGAGGGAGGTGCTGCGTTCCCGCGCTTGCTGTGTAGACGGAACTGACGCTCTTTTCTGCTTTCGCAGGACGACTTGGGGGACTGCAAAGCGGGCGAGAGGCGCTCTCTGCGAACAGGAGAGAAAGAGGTGCGTCTCGCCGCCGTTCGCCGCTGCGCCCACCGTTGCCGCGCGCGCCCGCCCGAGGCTGCGCTTCTCCGCGCGGATCGGGCCCTGACGCTCTCCTTGCGTGTCCACAGATCCTTTACGCGACTTGGGCGCCCCGCCGCTGGTGCGTCTCGCTCCGCTCGCTGTGCGCTCGGCAGCGCTGTCAGCGCAAGGCTAGTCGTGCACGGCTGACGGTTCCCCGCCGCCCGCAGGTCAACTCCCTCGTCGCAAAGAGGCTACTTTCGTGCGTCCCGTTGCACTGCGTGCTGCGCTTGCGTCCCTCCACTGCTCGAAGCGGGGGAGGGACGCTCACTGCCGTCAGCGTTCGCAGCAAGACTGACACTCTCCTCCTCCCCGCAGCTATGCCCGTCCTCCCCATGTCCCCCCCTCGCTCCCCCGCCCGGCGATCGTACGCCGAGCACGACACTACGCTGCGCGCCATCGCTCATCCGCGTCTCCCCTCCCGCCTCCGCCCTCCGCCATCTCACCCTCTACATACCGCCGCCCGCCGCGCTCCCTCCACTCGCACACCAGCACCGCGACGTTCCCCTCGCCGCGCCGCGCCCGCCTCGCCGCCGCGGCGCGCTCTTCCTCGGTGCTCGATACACTGCCACCTCGCGCATCCGCCGCCGTCCACACGTCGCATTCCTGGCGCTTTCCGCTCTTGCAAGCGGGGCCCTGCGTTGCCCGTGTACAGGCGCGCTCTCTCCTGCGAGGAGGGCGCGAAGGCAGAGGAGCGACGAGCGGGCTCCGCGCGGCGGGGTGTTTGATGCGGATGGGCCCGGCGGGCGAAGCGGCGGCGCGCCAATTGGCTTTGGAGCGTGGAACAGGGCTTCTCGGCGAGTGTGCTGCTGTCTCGAAGGCTACGCTGCTCGAGACGAGACGAGACGAGAGAGCGAGCGGTATCACTCGCCAAGTGCTGCGTCGCGGCTTACGCTCCCTGCCAGTGGCCCTACGCGAGCAGCTCCATCCCGTCTTTGCTCACTCGATCGAGCACAGCACATGTTCCAACCCGTCCTCTCTCGCCGTCCTCTCTCGCGCTCGCCCTCCGTTGTTCGCGCCCGCCCACCCTCCTCGCGCCCATCGAGATGCGCGCGCGCACTACGACGAGCTGTCGTTGAGCGCGACGCACGTGCACGCTTTGTGGTGCGCCGAGTACTGCGCCCGGGTGCAGAGAGTACGGGTCAGCCAGTGCGCCGGCGAGAGGAGAAGGGAGGAAGCGAGAAGAGGAAGCGGAGACGCACCTGCCGCACGGTCGTCCCGCTCGCGAGCTCCCACAGCCGCGCCGTGTGGTCGCTCGATGCTGCTCGGCTCGTACATCAGCGTGCGCCGTGAGGCGGCAAGGGAGGGGCGCGAGACGCACCGCTGACGAGGTACGCCGAGTCGGCGCTGTACGCCATGTCCCACACCCACCGCTGATGCCCCTGGAGCACCTTCTCGAGCTGGAACCCCGTCCCGTCCGCGATCCCCCTCCCCCTCCCACTCCCGGAGTCGCGGCGCCGCCTGCGGCGGGAGCAGGCAGCCCGTCGGCGTCCAGATCTTGATCGTCGTGTCTGCTGAGCACGTCGCGAGCTGCCTGTGCGCGCGCACGGGGGGCGTCAGCACCCGTGCGGAGAAGGGAGAGAGAGAGGAGGGGACGGACTTGGTATCGGGCGAGACGAGGACTCGGATGAGGTACCGCGAGTGCGCCTGGAACCGCGTCTTGGGCTGCAGATCTGAACGCCAGGCCGGGCTGGATCGTCCAGACGTAGACGACGCCCTGCGAGCGGGGACGTGGTCGTGAGCGAGCGAGCTCGGAAGGAGGAGGAGGAAGGGCAGACCTTGTGGTTCCCGCCGACGAGGGCGGACCCGTCTGACGCGATCGAGACGGACCGCATCGGGACGTCTTCTTCTGGTAGCTAGGCGGGCGAGCAGGCGTCAGCTCTCTCGAAATCCCGGAACGAGCGCTCGCCGACCGCTCGCCGCGCGGCCTCGCGAGCGCAGCCTCGACAGCGGGAGAACGCAGACGCACCAGCTCATGGCTGCACCGGTCGCCACCGAGGTCCCAAACCTTGATCGCGCCGTTCTGGTCGCACGAGATGAGCTCGCCTTGGTTCGAGTGCAGCGCGAGGTCGTTGACTGGCGCGTGGTGCGCGTAGTTTCGCTGCGGCGTCGCCGTCCTGCCATGGGCGCGCGAGGTTCTGCCGGAGAGGGAGCGGAGAGAGAAGGCGCGACGGACCGCACATCCCAGATCTTGACCGTCCCGTCCTCGCTCCGCTG